>OX422220.1:197063960-199797221 GCA_949130495.1 Sambucus nigra
CGGGATCTACACCTCTTGGGGAGAGTGTGAGCTTCAAACCAAAAGTGTAAGAAATGCAAAATTCAAAAAATATTCTTCTTACACCGATGCTCTTAACGCCATAGCTCTCTCTCCTCCATTTGCTCCTTGGGTATGTCCACCTACTTGGCCTTTTGTCATACCACCTCATATGGCTACTCCATCACAAACAAATACTTCTACAAAATCTGAATCATCTTCCACCAACTTCTACACCGGAAATACTATCAAATTTACGGTCAAAGATAATGGGAAAGAAATCAGTCTTGAAGGACATCCCAATGATGTATGTCATATGATAAATAATCTGAAAATGTAATTTCCTTTTAGTATCAATAAAATCTGCAGATTATCTTCTTTGCATCTCACTTTTATATAACCCATTCCTATTCCTTTTTGTTTATGACAAACAGGGGGAGAAGAGTGCAAATTTTCTTCATGTATTTCCTTTGCAATTTTCAGTTGTTTGTCATCATCAAAAAGGGGGAGATTGTTAACAAAAATGTATTTTATCCATAATTAAATTAATTTAATTAATATACATTTTAGTTTAACTTAATATATTGATTTTGATGATTCCAAACTTTATTCTTTTTAAGTTATATATTCGAGTAAAAGTATTCACAAATATTGCACTCTTACTCTTGACACATTAGACACACAATGCATACATCTTGTTACTTAATTTATATGGTGTGACTAATCAATTATAAGCCAAACACTTTCAAAAATAAATTTTTGTTAAAATAAAACTGTTGCATCTCTAAAATAATTTTCGGAATTACCTTCTATGCTAAATAGAAGATATGAAACAATTTTTTCAGAACTAAATGTCTGTTACAAGTTCTTTTGGCAGTAGGCATCATTATTTGCCATGTTTATATATATAAGTTTTTTTTTCATGCACATCTTAGCTGTTACATATTTGTTTTGTCCAAAAAAATTTTTTTACAAAAATATTCTGTCTATTTTTTTTCAAAGCTGTTACTTATTCTTTCTTTATCCAGAAAATTCTTTTCATACAAAATCTGTTATTTTTTTTGTATCCGAATTGTTCTTTAAGATCTCTTATATATATATATATATATATATATATACATATATATGTTGAAGCAATGCTACCCCTTACGGATTTGACAGATCACATCACAGCCTTGTCTCATATCTGTTCGAGTATTGACCTCTGAGTTTTCTTTTAACTTTGGCAATATGGCTCTTGCAGTGGGCGATGTGTCCTTGCCAGAATTATTGGCGTGTTGCTCCATCTACTTGAGTTCTTTATTTTAAATGCTCTTCCTTTGTATGGGAACTCACAACACACTCAGTCAGATTTTTTGCCTACTCTCGTCCCAACAGTCCTGATGACAAACTGTGCTAACAGCTTGAATATATCACCACGGTACCTGCTCTCGAGCAGAGCTGACAGCTGCATAAACATCACGACATCACTTGTGCCGACAGCTTTATAGTTCTCTCTCTAGTTGATAATTGTTATATATACATATATATTAGTTCTATTACATATGTATATACAAATATATACATACTGTGTACTACTGACAGTTCTCGACAGCTTGTCTTGACTTATAATCCCATCCGTGTACCTGTTGGATGACCACTTAATGCACGCCAACACTGCTTCGGCAGTGACTGTCTTGAGAAAAGATAATATCAAATTTATATCTTTTCTAATATATTATTTTTATTAGATCTTTGTTCAAACATCTGTTTGCTCCTGTGGCACTATCTGTAAAGTGTATTTAGAATCGTGGGTTTTAATTTCTTTTGTTTCTTTAGACTGATTTTTTTTATATATCATTTATTGAAACTGTGTTGGCTACTGAACTGATATTGCTTCATTTATTAGTTCACTGAATATTTCTAATTGTCTAACCTCTTTCTCTCTCTATTAGTCTACCATCTTCTCTCTAAGACAGGATATTAAAGTCTGAGATATGGAAGATCGTTTCCTATTCATTCTTGAGCATTTAATGCTCCTTCAGCATACAGATTTGTTTTTCAAGAAGAGCGTATTTCACTCTCCTCTCCAACGGTCATCTGATTCATTGACAACTACAAATTGAAGATCAGTTCTTGTTGAAGACACAGACAAAAAAAGGGACAGAAAATTATAGAGACACAAAAATAGAAAGAAGATCATTTTTCTTGAGCTCACTCAAAGTCTAAGACAGCTACATATCTCTACTGATTAAAAGCTCTAGCTGTACTTGAAGAAGAGAACAAGCACAAGAATTACTACTTTACTGCAAAGAATTCAAGAAAAATCCAGTATCAAATATTCAGATCTCTGTGAAGTCTTAAACTAGAAGAAACTCAGTCTTACATTGTAACTTTTGAGAGTTTCAACTTCCAAATTTTGTACTCAAACTTTCAGAACTGTTTGAAGCTGGATCTTTAGCTTCGGTTGTACAAGTAGCAAGGTTTAGCTGCTCGGTTGTACGTTGGAGGTTTGATCCTGCCTTAGTGGATCACGGTATTGAAGCGCAAAGAGACGGAAGCGGCTCTGGCGCGTGGACGTAGGCCGGATTTTTGGCCGAACCACGTTAAAATCACGGTGTCATTTATTTTCTGCATTTAAGTTTATTTACTTGCTTGTGTCAATATTTAATTTCATTATCAAGTATTAGACTTGCTAATTAATTAACCGAAATTAATAAATCTTTTAAGACTGAAATTATTATTTTCGTAATAATTAAATAGTGTCCAGAAAATTAATTTTCATAAAATACGAAAATTACTTAAAGATTTATTTGGGTATTGATTCCTGTGATTTATCTTGACTAATTTATTTAGTTAAAATTGTTAGATAGATTTAGTGTTAATCTTTGCAGATTTGCTTCTTCTGATATTTATATTAATTGATTTAAATTAAAATATTTTCTGAAATATCAAATTAACCCCAAAAAGTTTGCTAAACTCAATTCACCCCCCCTCTTGAGTTAATATCTGGGCAACACCCCGCATTTTTATGGCATATAATTATGCGATTAATTAAATTAAACTAGGATAAATTAATTTAGTATTAATCTGGATTTTAAAATAAATATTTACTAGCGTGCCAAGAGTTAGTAATTATTGGTAATAATAATGTTGAATATTACTAGATGAGTAAAGTAATATATGAGAAATTATCGCGAGTGAATGATATGAAAATTATAAAAATTAAGTCGGGATGCGCATGTGTCGTATCGGGACTAAATTAATGGAATTAAAGTGAATTAATTATACGTCGCCCATATGGTCATTTCGAGTGCGCCAATGTGTTCGAAAGGGAGTCAGAAAAGTGTACTCATGGGTTTAGTTTGGATCTCAGGACGTTTTTAAGCCTAACCGGTAACTCGGGAGGGCATTTTGGTAATTACCCATTTTAGGCCTTAATCATGGACGAAAATTGGAGTGTTATATCTGATGGGAGTTAGAGTCCTCGAGGGTTAGAAACCTTGGATTTGCAGAGAGACTAAGGAAGAGATAAGAAAGAAGGCTTCTAAGCAGGAGAGCCACCAACCCTACGTCACTCTCTTTAATTCCACCACCAACGTGTAGATCGAAAGAAGGGAATCATTCCTATACCATTCTAATTCATCGGATCAGACCATCGATTTCCAGTAAAGTATCTAACTTGTTGTTCTTTAGTTGATAACACATCCATGATAGAGTAGGAATTTAGTCTCTCATGTTTTCTTGAAAATAAAATGTTGTTTGGGAGATTTTTATTGCAAATTTGGAGTAGAAACCACATTAGGATGGATATTTGTTATATGTAATATAGTATCCATGAAATTGATGCCTACTAGATATAGAAATCTGGAAATTTAAATGAATTCTTGAGAAAATTGGATGAACTAGGGTTAAATGATAACTTCTTGAATTAATCCACTTTTATGAAAATTCTTGGTGAATTTGCGAGTGTTTTACATTAAAAATCTTCTATATTGGTTTATATAACATTCATGAGGTTTGGTTGTGAGTTTGGGACCTGTTAATGGAGGTTTAAGGATTTTATTGGATGAAACCCGTAGGCTAGAATTGCAAAAACTGGGCCAACACCTTCTTCATCGATCGATCGACTCAAGAATCTCAATCGACCAACCCTTTTTATCGATCGATCGACCCCTCTTTGAAACTGAAACTTCTTTCACTTTTTATTTTACTTCATTCCCAATGTGTAAGGACCCTTGTACATAATTTAAATATCTTAATGGGACATGAGAAATACCAGTAGGGTATAAGTAGAGTCCGTGTAAGACAAGTTTCTATGAGATTTAAACGTTGGGTTTCGAGAATATAAATTGAGTGGGAAATTGTGCGTACGTTGTAGTAGGTCTTGTGAGAATTAAGAAAGACTTATACCAATATATTAGTGTGGATACACCTACTGATTTTATGTTTATCGGGAGGATACACTTTGAGATTCAAGAAGTACTTAAGGATTTGTAGTAATTAGGAGAATGAAAAGAATGATTTACTTATACATAGAACTATGGCATTATATGTTACGCATGGATAGAATATATTATGAGCCGTGGTCGTACCTAGATGAATAATGTGAATATATATATGGGTGCATGTTTATATATAATATTATACATTTATGTGTAATCATACCCGCGCTACTTGTTATGATGGAGGTTCCGCGTCGGGACAGTCTTATCTCGATGGGTCCTTTATGGGGGATATTGACTTATGCCCTAGATATAGCATCCTTGGTACAGGCTATCTGAGAATGGTAGTTAGATGGTCCTAAGACAAGTGAGGGTATGTGATGACCTCTTAGTGACTTGGAACTATGCTTCGCCTCCAATATGTGTGTTTTGTGTTAATACAGTTCGAGAGTGATTACGAACTAGTATTTCCCTTTGTACGAGAGATACAGGGACTTGATAGCAGAGTATGCTATCACCATAGTTTTATGTGGGGTTCCCTATTAGTATATATATTATGAATGATAAATATATATAAACGTGATGAATCTACTGTGCCTATAAGTAGATACAAAGTGAATAATTCATAGTAAATGAAATAAGTGGTTGAGAACTTAAGTTTATATTGAGACAAATATATATAAATGGCCTAATATATTCATAAGAAAAGGTTATCTGATATAACTATAATCATGCGATTAATTGAAACAAAATTTGGTGAGGGGAAATTAAATTAGACTAGTGAATTGGGTTAGCTTTATCCAGATTAGTTCGTTCGTACATTAGGTGTTCACGCTGGTTGAGGGGTGAGAATTTCCAAGTGAGTGTCTTGGTACTAACATGTATGTAATATCAACTGGTAAGAATTTTAAATACTTGCTAAACTATTTTTAAAGTTGTTTTACACTCGGGCTCTGACCCAGTTTCTTGTTATATTTTCCTTCTTTTGTGTGTACAGTTGCCCAGACACAGGGGCGTCGGATCTTTGGATTGTTGATGTACTGCAGTTAGTGTGGGAGTTGCAGGTCCTTGCAGTAGACGATTTCATCCTTACCTTCTCAATCTTCTATTTAGTCATCATTATACAGGGCATCTGTGGACCATTTCCAGTTTTATCTAGTTCAGAGAGATTTGTACTCTTAATTTATTTCAGTATTCTATTTTAGTTGGGATTACTTGTGATTATTACATTGTCCTACGATTTGAGATATGTTATTTGGATTGATTTATCTAGCATGTTATTTCATATGGATGGTTTGGTTTTAATACTATCATTTGTATTCGTGAAAATGGTTTCATGGTTAATAATAACACTCGGACTTAATTTATAAAATTAAATGTTTTGACACTTAGCTTAATTATTTTTTTGGTGATTAATAAAGAGAATTATTTTTTGACAGTTATGCTAAGAATGAACCAATTGGACACTTTGAGTTAATTTAATAAAGGATTGATCACCCGATATTTAATTAGGTGGGGTGTCACAGGTGGTATCAGAGCATCAGGTTCTAGTGTCCTTTAGGATCTGTGCGACTTATTATGCTTCCAGCATTTCTTTGTTTGATATAGAGCCCTATGTTTAGGATTGTTGATTTCTATGGTGAGATTTCGTTCTCCTGCTATAACATATATATATTAGTGAATCTTATTTACATTTGGGCGTGTTCGAACAATGAAGTATGACAGGTGATGGATGTTGGGCGAATAGCAGGAGGCAGGGCTTAGTGAGGTTGTAAAGTATATTCGAGGATGATGGCCGTAGTCGAGGTCACCCCTATCATGGCATGAGAAGCCAGGACTATAAAGATATCTAGGACTCAGTATATGACTTCTAAGTGCTGCTATAGGCTAAAGTGCTGCCAAATTAGACTCACCCAACATGGTAGGACTGGGAGAAAGTCAGACGAAGCATTGATGAGAACCATCAGTGGAAGATCTATAAGTGAGGAAATTGTGTGTGTTAACCAATGAAGGTAAAATATCCAAAGGCTTCGGCATATGGCGGAGTGTGGTTAACCGAAAGTGAAAATTTGGGGTAAAATTTTTCTTAACTCGTCAGAGAAAAGTCATAATGATGGGAGTCTATTACCACATTTAGAAGTGGAATGTTGTGTCAATGGAAGGATCTTAGGTACGGTTTTCAATTTGACCGCAAGTTCCTTCATCAGATGTACAGGTTAAGATGTGAATTTTATTCTGAACTCATCACAGGAGGGACAGATAGAGGTCCATGTGTGAAAATGAATTTAATTATTTAGCGAATCTTGTGCCGGATGGAGTAGGTACAAATGGAGAAGAGGATTTCAAGTAGGAAATCGACTCGTAAGGAAAGTTGACAACACTTAAAGGGAACTCTTCTAGACAGTCGATCCATATGGTGACAATGTCACGTATTGTCCTTAGAAATGTTAACGGTTCTCCGTAAAGGGAGCTAAAGGAATAGAAAATTTTAGTTGGGAAGTAAGACTGGATGAAATATAGTTGGCAAAACACCACAAGGGGGACCCACTTAAATGATTCATGTAGTTGAATCCTTACCAAGCGAGGATGAATTAGTGTGTACCTTAGGTCCAATAAAGTTAAGGGAATAATGGGGGGGGGGGGCATCAGGAATCGAGCCTACCAAAGTCTATGAGAAGGGAAACCCAAATATGGTCAGTATGACCGGTGATAAGTGGATTATGCATAGAGGTATTTTGTGGAGAGTGAAATCACATGCGTTAATGTTTCCCGAAGCGAGTAAAGGGACAAGAGTAGGTTGCATAGTAAAGGACCGCGATTAAAGTAGTTTTTCTTTTGGTTCAGACAGGCGTGCTATGTCCGGAAACCATTTGAGCAGCCAAGGCGATTGGGAAGGTAGAAGTATGAGTTTTAAACTCGAAGGATGAGACGTGTTTTATGTGACACGAACGAGTCACTATATTTTGATTTTTGCTAGATTCGCACGTGAGACGAGCTTAATGCATATATAGATGATGTTACTATTATGTAAATGTTTTCCCTAGTATAGCGGGGTTATTTTTAGTGTTATCCGCAGATGAGGAATGAGTGTAATGATAGTAGTATATACCTTCTGAGGTTAATCATTTTAGAGATGTCTTATACGAATATGATACTATCTTGATTATGGTTTTATAGTAATAATAAGACCGATAGTGGGCGGATATCGCAAGTCTATCGAGGTTGCTATCGTAGTACAGGATGTTTTGTTCTGGCGAGGCCTCACCTGCGAGGGGTAGGGCTCGCATGTATATCATATAATATAGAGACTTCTAAGGGTATAGTGGTATCGAAATGCTTAGTCCCAAGGTATGCAAGGACTTTATTGTCTTGATTCGATGAGTATTTGGCTTACTGTTTAGCGAAAAGATTTAACTCATTATTATGATAGTTCTCAGGACTTGATGATCAGAAGAGAGCATTATTATATATATCCTTTAGAGATGCGGGATTTAAGATTTATATTCATATGTTTGGGGACAGGATCTCGAGAGTCCCAATTGTATGTGTACGAGGTTTATGGAATGTGATTACCACCAATGTTGAGCGATAATGAAATTAGCGAAAAAATTCCTTGCTTAAGTATAATTGCGAGAAAAGATGTAGCTTTTATGCCAAGAGACGGGAATATAGGGGTACATGTTATGGATGGAGGGACTAATGGATATCGATAACCGACAATGCTAGGTAGTAGCGTATCGGGGGGTTCCTTATTTGGATTTCTCTTTGCGAGACATCCCACACATGTAACTTAGCGTAAGGTTGTAAGTAGGGAGATGCTTGGCCATTAGTCCATGAGTCCGGTACCTCGATCATTATAGGAGCAAGTAGTTATAACTATAAGTTGGAAGTTTAATTAGGATTTATGGCTAGTGGAGCTGGTTGTGTGGTAATCAAGCATTGAATTTTTTTTATCACCACGAGTTGAAGGTTGGAACGATGTTAAGGAGGATTTTAAATTTCAATTTCTGGGGTGATTGAAAATACCCAAGTGTTTATAGCCACATTGTGAATACAGGGGAAATAAAGAATTAAGTGTTATGTGTGAAGCGTATGTGATGTTTATGCCGGTATGCCCGATTTATAGGCTGTGTGGGCATCCTGGTTAGCTGAGGTCAGAATCGTTCGGGTTAAAGGAACGTGGGAATAGATGTGTGAAATGCCTGGGGAACTAATATAATGAAGTAACAATGGTAAAGTAGATTAAGCATCATGTGAGCATTATGATAATCCATATATACGTGTGCAATTAGAATAGCACACCCGAATTTGGCTGAAAGGCTGTGGGAAGTAATTTAAAAAAGGGGTATTACTTGAGAAGGGAAAAATTTAACTATTATGGAGAACACTCGGAGCATAGTTTTACCTAGTTAAATTTTGAGAGAGACTTGCGCGTAAATAGAATGATGATGTTAGTAAGGTATAAAAAGTCCAGAAGTGCACATCATAGCGAAAAGTGCATGGGTCGGAACTTTCAGTATACGCTGAGAAAAGAAGGGGTGTATTAACTATCACTTAATGAGAGACATTATAAGTCGAAGTCGATGTTGAGAGGGACATAGTGAGTAGTCTCTGCGTGCACCACTCATAAATAGAAATCAGTTGGAGAAAGAGGATCAGCCAGAAAATTTCGTAGTAAGTCGACGATTCCTGTAATGGAAGAGGGCAGTCAATTTGGTAAATCTCTTTGATCGGTTGCCAACCTTAAGGTAAGTTCACGAGTTCCTCTAAATGAGGGCAACAAGTTGACTAAAACAAAGTAATTTTTATTCTTATGGATGATTTACACTATCAGATAGTATTCCCTAGTCTTTCTTTGAAAAGAAGGATCTCATCGGTAAGTGGTCCTACCCGGTATTTGTGACACCCCGCCTAATTAAACATCGGGTGATCAGGCCTTTATTAAATTAAAACAGGTTTCTCAAATGGTTCATTCTTAGCATCATTGTCGAAAACTTTTTAATTACTAATCCCCTAAGTAAAATTAGACCGGTGCCAAATTTTATCTTTCTTAAAACAGATAAACCAACCATGCGAAAACAAAATAATCATGTACTACAACCCAATCAACAAAGTGTAAGTACAAAAGAGTAAGAGTAATAACGAATAAACCATCGGCTAAAAATTCCCAAACAACAATAGAACAAGAACAATCCACTAATCTGAAACTAAACATCTGAGACTAATACCAGACCACAAGTCCATAACAAGAAAAGTGAGAGATCCTGCACTAGATCTAAATGAGAGATATCGTCTAATCAAAATCCTGTAAGCATCCATTGTGCTACAGCTTCGAGTCCCTGGAAGGAAATCATCATACATGGCATCCCTGTGGCTGGACACCTAAAAGGTTTTTTGAAAATATTTTATAGCAAGAGTTAGTACTCAAAACATTTTGAAAATATTTAGCAAGCGTTTATCACAATATAAAATGCGGTTATTGATTACACATGTTAGGTTCTTGTACACTCTCTTGAGTTTACTCACCCCTCATCTCTTGTGCACACCTAACGTTCTACACTTAGCCTACCTAGCCATATCTTCCAAGCTATCTAGGACTAAGTAATCATCTGAACTTATCTATAGTTAAGTTCTCATACTTTCCACACCGTACATTCATTACATTAACATCTCACGAAGGTTAATTAATACATAAATAACATTTCCTATATATTATGTTTCAAAACTTCTCATTTAGTTTCACTACTAAATTTCTACAATAATCATAATTTCTGTCTTCCCACTTTTGTAATTAAGTTTCACTACTTAAATTACTAAATAGATATTCTCTATTTAACGTTATGTTTCGTAATTAAGTTTCATTACTTAAATTACCAGTTCGGTATGTATCTTTAAATACATAATATATATCTATCTACTAATACACATAAGTAGAATATCATCAAGTATATATTTCACACAAAGTATATACTAAATATCAATCATTACTATCTTGTCCTTTTCACACACGTAAAGGACTCTTGGTTCGGAATGATTCATCGACCCCAAGTAAAAATTGGTTCGAAATGATACATCGACCCCAATTATTTATATACACACGTAAATGATTCTTGGTTAGGAATGATACATCGACCCCAAGTGAGAGTTGGTTCGGATTTATCCATCGACCCCAACTATTTAAAAAAATATATATACACACATATTCTGGTTCGGGACTCTTTCATCGCGACACCAGTTCAAGGTTTGGCCAGGCATTTCTCATCGACCCCAAACATATAATAACTTTATGTTAGTTCAGAATGTCTCATCGACCCTAACATAATTAATTTAGGTAATATTCTCTTAACCCAAACTTTTATATAATTTAGTAGGCACACACCCGACCCATCAAATCATGCACGTACGAAATATATTTTACTTATATCCACCGTACTCATTAATTTATAATTTATCCCACTATTGCATTTATTCGAGTTTTCACGCAACTCTAAGGGTCCTAGTTACCCCTCACATATAATTTCAGTAGTTATTACTTACCCTACTGGTTTATTACTTAAATTGAATTTACTTCGCCTCGTAACTCAATTCTGAATTCCCTGATACTCTACTAAATCGAATTTCTCCTCATCGATCTATAATCCAAGCCCTACACCCAATGGCCTTATCGGACCTCAACAATATACCTACTGGTCTTATTCTCACTCCCATATAAGTATAATGTAAATACTAGGACACTCATTCATTCCCGAAAATTAACGAAAACTTAAACACGAAAAATTTGGGAAAAACAGCTTGAGTCGATCGATCGACTGTTGGGTTCGATCGATCGACATGGTCGATCGATCGACTGTTCGAGATCGATCGATCGATCGAACAGGGACAGACGCAGTTCGTCTTCTTCGTTAAGCTTTTCCTCCATTAACAAATCTTCAAACTCTATTATAGTCCACCAAACTTCGACCCAATGATCCTAACATGTTTTCACATATACTAGGACAATTTCTAATGTGTCAAATGCATCAAAACTCCAATCCCTTTTAAAGAAATGGTGAATTAAACCCAGAATTTCTTGAAACCCTAGTTATGGTGTTCTTCCCATATTTTCATTCAAAATCCAGGTTTTATTTCGAAAAATCATCAAGTCTAATCTGAATATTAATCCTCTACATAAGTTGAATCATTCTACATGCGATTCCTATCCCAACATGTATAAATATCATCATTCTCCTATCAAGATATTGATTTAAACAAGACTATTCAAAAACCCTACACATGGGTATTATAACTTTATAATTTTTGCAATAAACAACTTGCCTTATGATCAGTAGGGTCTGATTTCGTAGTTGTTGTTGATGATTGATGATCTTCATCCTTCAATCCTTCTTCCCCAACAAGTTGATAGTGACAATCTCCTTTGAATCTTTCCCAGTTCTTTCTTTTGCCTTAGAAAGTTGTGCCTCTCTTCTCTCTAATGGTATTGGTGTTGTCATGGGTGTTCTAACCCTAATCCCTCTTTCATACGGCTGATAAAAAGCTCCCAAATTCGTAGGTCCCCATATCCTCTCATGTTAAAAGACCAAAACGCCCCCAAATGGTCTCGGTTTAGTCCAAAATTACCCCGAGACTCAACTAGTACCCCCGGGTATACTATTTTGACTAATTCGACCCTTCTGGACTCATCTGCGACCTCTAAATTATCATTTGAGTCACTAAAAAAAATTACTCGTTCTCACCCCAACACGGTCTACACGTGTTAAGTAACTATTTACCACTCGCACTAAGTAAATATAATGAGGCAATATAAATCGGTATTTATCTCTCGATTAATATTCCATAATTACAATTTTAAATAAAGCTCATTAGATTACTACTCTTACGAAATTTAAAATAAGCCATATTTTCTCATTTAATTCTCCAATTTCATTAAACAGAAATATTAAGAAATACGGGGTATTACATTATTGTTCTTAACTAGAGTGAGATTCTTGAACCCCAACTTCAATATAGGATTTCAGGAAGTAGTGGGAAGAAGTTTCGTTTTGAGCAGGTTGCATCACCTATAGCCCGAGGAGTAGGCGAAAGGTCATAAACGACTAGTGGAGCAGTATGAATGTAATTTTGGACTCATTGTGGTCATTTCATATCCGCAAATAAATGACTAGTGGAGCAGTATGAATGTAATTTTGGACTCATTGTGGTCATTTCATATCCGCAAAAATTATAGTTAGTAAGTGGAGAATATTACGGTAATTGGGAGAAGATATTACCTAATGGTAATGTAGTGTGTAAGCACTCGTATTTGTTTATTGTGGGCAAACTGCTTATTAAAATTTTGTGTGGAAAAAAAACCTTAAATATCCTCCCTCGAGTTGTTTAGAGGCGAGAGAATAATCAATATTTCGGATTGGTCGAGTTAGAGTCCGATGACTATAGTGGAATAACCACAAACTATCTTAGGTCGAGTTAGAGTCCGATGACTGTCGTAAGAGTTACATTGCTGGAAATCGAGACTAAAAAAACTGACAAGAGTATTCAGATGTTAATATAGTTTCTCTCGGAATGGGAGTTTTGTGTTTAGATAAATACGAGTAGTTGACACGTAGTGAGGTGCAGCCTCCCAATAATATTGAGATAATGGGGGCCAATGATGTATGGTCTTGTCTCATTCGAATGTCTTCCGTTAGAAGCACAATGTGAAGTGCCGTATTTGAGGTGTGACCCTATAACTGATAAAGTGTTGAGTGTGTTAAACAAGCTTGATGTTAGGCGAGGGATATGGTGATTGAGCGCCTTACTCTGAAGCTTGTTTTACGTACCGATAAAGTATCCATAATTTTTTTACAAAGTAGGCCTTATTTTTTAAAATTCGGGACAAAATTCTGTTATTAGGGGTAAGTATGTAATACCTCGTATTTTTATGGCATTTAATTATGGGATTAATTAAATTAAATTGGGATAAATTAATTTAATATTAATCCAGATTTTAAAATAAATATTTAATAGCGTGACGAGAGGTAGTAATTATTGGTAAGAATAATGTTGAATATTACTAGATGAGTAAAGAAATATACGAGAAATTGTCGTTAGTGAATAATACGACAATTATAAAAATTAAGTTGGGACGCGCATATATCATGTTGGGACTAAATTAATGGAATAAAAGTGAATTGATTATAAGTCTCCCGTATGGTCATTTCGAGTGCTCCAATATGTCTGGAAGGGTCGAAATAGTCAAAAAAGTGTACCCGAGAGTTTAGTTTGGGTCTCGAGACGTTTTTAGGCCAAACCGGTAACCCGGGAGGGCATTTTGGTAATGTGACACCCTGCCCAATTAAATATAGGGTGATCAGTCCTCTATCAATTTAAAACAGGATATTCAGTTGGTTCATTCTCAGCATCACTGTCGAAAAACTTTTTAACATATTAATCACTTAATATAAAATTAAGCTAGGTGTCAAAACATTTCCAATTTTAATAAAACCAAGTAAATCCATTTCTTTTAACTTTCAAAATATAAACCATTCACCACACATCGGAATATAAATAAATACTGAACATGAATCAAATACTGAAATGAATAAGACTGGATAAAACCTCCCAGTTTAAAACTCCAAACTACAAAATAAACTGAATACAATACTCTGTGAAAGAACTAGGAGTGGGCGACATATGCCCTAAACAAGAAGTCTAGATGAAACTGAATGGAAAGGATAGATGCGTCTAGTGCAAGGACCTACAGCTTCCACAACAGCTGCATCACGTCAAGCAATCCAAATCTCTACATATGATACTCCTGTGGCTGAGCACATGATATAATACATATATATATAGCAAAAGAGAGAAGGGATACACGAAACGGGTCAGAGACCGATGTGTAAAAATATTTTAGCAAGTATTTAAAATTGGTTCTTTAAACAAGTCTTATACGCATGTTAGTTATCGAACTCTCACATGAGTTTCTCACCTCTCGTCTATTCTGCACGCCTAACATACATCTAATCTCCCCCTAGTTACACCTCCCAGTCTAACTAGTCAAAAACCATACTAATACTAACTATGCTCACTAGTAGTATTCCCGTATCGCCCATACAATACGCTATTCCGATAGTGTATATCACATACTAAATTTCATTAATCACCGTTTGAATAGTTAATCTTTTATTCACTACGATTATTATGCTTCTCATTTTCATTTTTCTCTACTAGTCTCACAAAGTAGAAAATTACCCAAGTACACTCATACATATATATAGTCTCATCATCCCTATATATATACACTAATCCTGCACCCTTAGGTTAAGACCACTTGGTGCAATGTAACAATTATTATTATTATTACCAAGTCTACTAATTTCACACTGTAGCAATATTCACAAGTCCATATATAAATATATAGTCACATCATCCCTATACATATATATATATATATATATACTAATCCTGCACCCCCGGCTAAGACCCATTAGTGCACATATTCTAGAAATCATGCATCCCCGGGTTAACACCCATTAATGAACCTATCAATAATAATTCAACACCCCCGGGTTATCACCCATTAGTGCGCCTAACAATATAATATTGCATCCCCGGGTTATCACCCATTAATGCACCTATCAATATTAATCTAGCACCCCCGGGTTACCACCCATTAATGTGCCAAACAATAATCATCTTTGTACCCCTGGGTTATCACCCATTAGTACACTTAATAATAGAGTTTATGCACCCTCAACTTATCACTCATTAGTGCTCTTAACTATAATATCACATAATAGGCATACACACATCCTATTATAATTTATAGGTATCTCTCCAACCTACATATATACTCCCCATATGTATTTTAACCTCATACTATGTATAGTATAAATAATTAGATTACTATCTCTCTCGTAATCTCCAAGGTACATTCTCTCTATGCCGAATTAATTAAAGTATTTATTCTCACACACTTTCCCGAAATTCCATCTTATTTAAATTTACTATTTGGCAGTTTCCCTCACTCTAATAAACCGGAAAACTCAAAACTAGACTTTGAGAAAAATCCCCAAAAATTCCCTTTGTCGCTCGAACCAGAAAGGTTGTCGTTTGAACGACTTCCACGTGTCGTTTGAGCGGCTTTGCACGAGATTCCATCTCGCTCGAACGACTTCGCGCGAGATCTCCATCTCGTTTGAACCACTTCGCGCGAGATCCCCATCTCGTTTGAACCACTTCGCCCGAGATCACGCGAGATTGCACTGTTCGTCTTCTTCACCAAATTCCAGCGTTTTTCCTCCATTTTCGAACCTAAAACCTCTATGATTCAATTCCCAATAACTCATCATCAATAGCTATCAACCCCTAACAGGTTATAGATCATTTCTGTCATCCTAGGATCCTTAATTCGTCATTAATCATCAATATTTCATAAAACCCCCAAATTAATTCACATGAACCCTAGTTTCAAAAATTCCAATTAAAGAACCTAATCAACCCAGATTCGTTCATCAATGCATAATCAAATTCTGTGATTAATCCTCTACATACATGAAGGAAATTCATCCACTAATTAAACCAATCCTTAATCATAATTTAATTCTCCAATTTTAACCCAATTAACATATAAATCATGATTAAATCCACCTATACTAACATGAGCATGATTATTGCTAAAATAATGCAAGTAATAAACACTTTCCTCGAATATGAACATCTGATCCGTTGGTGATGTTGGTATACATGCGTTCCTCTCTTCGCGATCTACGCATTGGTGGTCACGGTTGTGCAAGGTGACGCCAAACGTGCCTTCTCTCTTGGAATTTGGCTCTCCCTCACACCCTCCATGGCCGTTCTTGATTTGTGTAACCTCTTAACCCTAATGAACTTTCCTTAGCTGATATAATTAATCCCAATTTTCGTCCATTAATTTAGCCCAAAAATCCAAATTACAAAACTACCCCTACGGGGTGCCAGTTTGGCCTAAAATCGGCCCGGGACCCAAACTAAACACTCGGGTATACTATTTTGACTATCTCGACCCTCTCGGACTCAAAGGCGCACTCGAAATGACCATATGAGTTACTAAAAATAAATTCTCTTTTTATTCCATTCAATTAGTCCCGACACGACTCACACGCGTGTCAGACTTAAATTACCAAACTACCGTATTTCTCACTTCCGACAATTTATCCAATGTCATAATTCCATATTACATATCACATAGTAGTATTCAATAGTTCACAACAATACGTATTAACCTTTGGCGCGCTAGTTAATATTTATTTAAATCCGGATTAATAACAAATTAATTTCTCACATTTTAATTTAATTAATCCAACAACAATAATTAATTGCATATTTATTCTCATAATAATAATTAATCACATAACTATTTAAATCCTCAGAAATACGGGGTATTACAGGTAATTACCCATTTTAGGCCTTAATTATGGACGAAAATTGGAGTGTTATATATGATGGGAGTTAGAGTCCTCAGGGGTTAGAAACCCTGGAGTTGTAGAGAGGCTAAGGAAGATAGAAGAGAGAAGACTTCCAAGGAGGAGAGCCACCAACCCTACACCACTCTCATTAATTCCACCACCAACGTGTAGATCGGAAGAACGGAATCATTCATAAACAATTCTAATTCGTTGGATTAGACCTTTGATTTCCAGGCAAGTATCCAACTTGTTGTTTTTTAGTTGATAACACATCCATGCTAGTGTAATAATTTATTCTCTCATGTTTTCTTGAAAATAAAATGTCGTTTGGGAGATTTTTATTGCAAATTTGGACTTGAAACCATGTTAAGATGGATATCTATCATATGTAATATAGTATCCACGAAATTGATGCCCAGTACAGATAGAAATCCAGAAATTTAAATGAATTCTTGAGAAAATTGGATGACCTAGGGTTAAATGATAACTTCTTAAATTAATCCCCTTTGAAGACGATTCTTGGTGAATTTGCGACTGTTTTACGTTAGAAATCTTCTATATTGGTTTATATAACATTCATGAGGTTTGGTTGGGAGATTTTGACGTGTTAATGGAGGTTTGAGGATTTATATTGGATCAAACACGTAGGCTAGAATTATAGAAACTGGGCCAACACCTACTTGATCGATCGATCGACTGTGTCGATCGATCGACCCTTTTTATCAATCGATCGACCCCTCTTTGAAAATGAAACTTCTTCCCCTTTTTATGTTACTCCAATACCAATGTGTAAATACCCTTGGACATAATTTAAATATCTTAATGGGACATGAGAAAGTCCATTAGGGTATAAGTAGAGTCAGGGTAAGACAAGTTTCTATGAGATTTAAACGTGGGGTTTCGGGAATATAAATTGAGTGGGAAATTATGCGTACGTTATAGTAGGTCTTGTGAGAATTAAGAAATACTTAGACCAATATAGTAGCGAGGGTAATCCTGCTGATTTTATGTATCGAGATGATACACTTAGAGAGTCGAGTAGTTCTTAAGGATTTTTAGTAATTAGGAGAATAAAAAGAATGATTTACTTATACGTAGAACTAGGGCGTTATATGCTACGCATGACTAGAATATAGTATAGGTTGTGGGCGTACTTATCTGAATAATGTGAATATATATATGGATGCATCTATATATATAATATTTTATATTTGTGTGTAATCATACCCATGCTACTCGCTATCACGGAGGTTCGGCGTCGGGACAGTCTTATCTCGATGGGTCCTTTATGGGGGATATTGACTTGTGCCCTAGAACATAGCATCCTTAGTATATGCTATCTGAGAATGGTAGTTAGACGGTCCTAAGAGACATGAGGGTATGTTCTAACCTCTTAGTGACTTGGAACTATGCCTCGACTCCAATATGTGTGTTTTATGTTAATACAATTCGAGTGTGATTAGGAACTAGTATTTCCCTTTGTACGAGAGATACGGGGACTTGATAGCAGAGTATGCTAGCACCATAGTTTTATGTGGGGTTCCGTATTAGTGAATATGTTATGAGTAATAAATATATATACGTGTGATTAATCTACTATGCTTGTAAGTAGATATGAAATGAATAACTCATAGTATATGAAATAAGTGGTTGCGAACTTAAGTCTGTATTGAGACGAACATATATAACTAGCCTAATATATTCATAAGAAAAGGTTATTTGATCTAACTATAATCATGCGATTACTTGAAACAAAATTTGGTGAGGGGAAATTAAATTAGACTAATGAATTGGGTAGGCTTTATCCATATTAGTTCGTTAGTAAATTAGGCGTTCACACTGGTTGAGAGGTGATAATTTCCAAATGAGTGTCTTGGTACTAACATGTATGTAATATCAACTGGTAAGCATTTTAAATACTTGCTAAACTATTTTTAAAGTTATTTTACACTCAGGCTCTGACCCGTTTCTTGTTATCTTCTCCTTCTTTTGTATATATATATGTGCTATAGGTGCCCAACCACAGGGGCATCAGATCTTTGGATTGTTGACGTGCTACAGCTTGTGTGGGAGTTGCAGGTCCTTGTAGTATACGACTTCATCCTTGCCTTCTCAGCCTTCTATTTAGTCATCATTAGATAGGACATCTGTCGCCCATTTTGAGTTTTATCTAGTTCAGAAAGATTTGTACTCTTGATTAATTTCAGTATTCTGTTTTAGTTGGGATTACTTGTGATAATTACATTGTCCTGCGATTTGAGATATTTTATTTGGATTGATTTATCTAGCATGTTCTTTCATCTATATGGTTTGGTTTTAATACTATCATTTGTATTCATGAAAATGGTTTCATGGTTAATAATAACAATCAGACTTAATTTATAAAATTAAATGTTTTGACACTTAGCTTAGTTATTTATTAGGTGATTAATAAAGAAAATTGTTTTTCGATAGTGATGTTATGAGTGAACCAACCGGACACTTTGAGTTAATTTAATAAAGGGTTTATCACCCGGTATTTAATTAGGCGGGGTCTCCCACTTTCAAGGTCTGCTGGAACATCTGGGCTATTATCTCTTCAGGGGAGACAAAGAGAGTCATGTCTCGGTGATAGCTTTAAAAGTTAACAATTAGGGGTCCGCATCCCCCAAACTTCTTGATGTCTCGCATCTGGAACTTCTCTAACAGTCTGTCTTTGGGATAGGGAGATATATGGGTGTAGTCCATATAGTTACCTGATATCTTGACTTGATCAAACTTCTTTGATAACATCTTGTTGTGTTCCTTGACCTTGTTCAACTCCTCTTCCTTAGGATTTGTGGGTATTTCCATGTTAGCCCCTAGTTGGGCAAGGTTCAAGATAGGGAGCTGAGCTGGCAGAAGCCCATTAGTAGGTGGGGTGTACAAAGAATGTTGGTACTCTTTTGGAACCCACACAGGCTAGGGAGCGGGTGGACCCATGGCACGAGGAAAGGGAACCTTGGGTTCTTTCAGAATCTGGGCCCAATGATGTTGTATCTCATGGACCTCGGTTTGAAGGTTGTCAATCTTAGCACTGAGCTGGACCAAGATGGTCATCAGATCGATCTTCACATTTGATGCTTGGTCGACGTTACCCATGAAAAGCTCATGAAGGTAAATCCCAAACTCGGATGAGGTAGCAGAAGAATCGACTGAGCTTAAGGGCGGTTTGATGAAAGATCGAAGCCAGTAGGGAGTCAGGCCAAAGTCAGGTATGCAATCGACGTTAGAGGAAAAATGGTTTGAATTTATTTTTGAATGAGGGAGGGAAAATTTTTTGGGTATTTCAGAGGGAGGAGAAATATGTTTTTGGTATTTTTTAGAATATAAGGGAAAATGAGAGGAATCTCAGCATGATTATTATTAATGTTATATTTAGGTTCTCACTTATATTAGGTTTGCCTAAATGCAGAAAGAATTCCAAACAGGACCTGAGCCTGGGAAAATGGGGTTCAAAAAAATATGTAAAACACGATTGGACTTGTTTCCAGGCTCACAGATGGGGTTCTACTTTGAAAAAAGGCAAAATTGAGCAAAAATTCATACGGTATATCGACCCAGAAGTTCGATAGAGTTTTGCATGGTAACCCACAAGCTAAGTATGAGTGTCTTAGGTTTGAAATCTATACGAGGTTGATGAAGTTGTTGGGTTAGTGGAAAGGTTACCCTCTTTAGCATGACTTCCATGATATACCTCTTGACTATAAGGGCAATCATTCATCGGTACATGTGGACAAGCCATTTGACATACCTGAGTGTGCATGGATTTCCTCATTATATACCTCGTGGGGACAGTACATGTGAGAGATAATTCGATAGACTCGACGCACGTGAATGATTTCCCTGCTATATACCTCCCGTCGTGAGTTATTTCAAGCGATACAATATGGGGGGAACCGTTCGATATACATTAAAGATACGAGGCCGAGGAAGGTGGGAGTCATATCACTTAGGCTAACTGCGATCCGCAGGTCTAACGCTTATCACAAAGTGACCCCCGGTAGAGGACAAAATTTTTGTCAATAGCCATGATCTTGGTGATGTAGTGTGCAAAAATGCATGAGTCTTAATTAACATATTATGGAGAGAAAGTATTTTTTATCATTTTTTTATTTTCATGATGAGTAAAGGTAATGCTACACTAATGGGGAGTATATACAAGTTGTAAGGACACAATTATCCAATTGAGTCTTAATCTAGTTTTGGCTCAATTCCGGACAAAAACGTTTATGTCACGGGATAGTGTTCTAGTGTACCGTTTCAAGCCTATGATGTGTTTAGTTGAAGATGTAGCGGCAAAGAGTATAAAGCTTCATCAAATGCCGAGTTTATGTGCCTCGTTTCCACGTCATCACAGTGATTCCATGCTCCCAAGATATGAATGCATTATATATATATATATAGGAGCTTGGAACAGGTTTATTGGGTGTTAGGTTTTAAAACTGTGTTTTGTTTTCAGAAAGATTTTTATTAAAACTTTTATATAAAGTATATAATGTTTCTGGGCTAAAAATGAAATTTTTGGAACTTTCTGTAAGTTCGTTCGAAGTGTCGTTCGAACGAGATTGTCGTTCGAACCACAAGTCGTTCGAACGAGTTTGCCAACGAGCTTTCCCATTAGACACTGGAACTTCGTTCGAAATGTCGTTCGAACGAGATTGCTATTCAAATGAGATTTACAATGAGATTTCTAACGAGTTCACACTAGAACTTTATTAAAAGCCTCGTTAGAACGAGATGTCATTCGAACGAAAATGTCGTTCGAACGAAAATGTCGTTCGAACGAAAATGTCGTTCGAACGAGATTTCAGGCGGGAATTTTTTTTACGGTTTTTAGCAGTTTTACCCCCACTAACTTTTTGCTGAATATCTATGTGCAGGAACAACTTTTTCCAAAATAACTTTTTCATAATTTACTACCTCTTAGAGAGTGTTTGAGAGCAAAAATTCAATAGAGAAAAAGTTCATGTTTTGAGTGATTAATTTTCACAGAAAAATTTATTTACCACTCTAGTTTACACCCATATGTGTTTCTTCCAAGTTCATATATACATATACTTTGCTTGGAGCATTTTGGCACCAGCTATCTCTACATTCATTTGAAGAGAATTTTGGTTTTTCTTCTAAATCCCTCAAAGAAGATGAATTATTTAGCTGTGGCTTTCTCACATGGTAAAAGGCACCATGTGTGGTTGACGGTGTACCTATTATCCGATCAGTGAGTCCGAGATCGCGGTGGAGCTCCGTGGTTATCTTCTAGGAAGAGGTGGTTACAAGAAGACGCATCAAGGCTTGAGAGGGCTCGAGTTGAGGAAGTAAGTCATCTGTCTTGTAAATGTAAATTTCGTACTTAGTGGATTTGAGGCTAGGGTCGTCAGAGGTTTTTTTCCGTTGTGAGTTTTTCCTCGTACATCGCGGCGTAGTGTGATTGATTTACTTTTATCTTGCATAACAATTTAGAACGCATGCTTAGCATAATTCAAGATAAAATTGGTTTTAATTGTCACATTTATTTAATTTGGTGCTAATTAAATTTGGGTAATGTTTATTTAATTCAAGTCTATTATTAAAACTGGTTTGGCCTAATTTGGAAATATTGATAAATATGACTTAGGCAAATTCTAGGACTTGGATTAATTATGTTTATGTGAAAATGTTTTTATTGGATTAAATTTATTTCACTTGGTTTTTATTTTAATTTGAAAAAGTAAATTAAAATTTGGTTAAGTTATTTAATTGAACCATCACCTTTATGCTTTTGTATATATATTTCACAAGGAAATTGATTTCAAAGTATAAAAAGACTTTTGAATTTTAAATCAAAGGGGGCTTTCACAAGTATATCTAGCATGGAAACTATACTATGTATGGATATATGTGAATGATTATTTGTCGTGGGAATATATATAAGTGAGTGTGTGTGGTAGTGAACCTACACATGGATCAACTACAAATGGTGTGTGACATGTGTAAGAGAGCATATATACAAGTTAGGATGTGTGGTTGTGTGCTAGTGAAGCCTAAGCATGGATATTCTAACTAGTGTGTGAAGCATGTGAGTGTAAAGTGAATCTAAGTGTAAGTGTGTGAAGTGTACATGGATTGTATATACAAGTGTGTGCAGTGTACAAGTGAGTGGTATATATATACATATATATATGAAGGTAGGAGAGGAGAAAATATAACATACATTTAGGTGCATATGAACATGTGCAGAAAAGAATAACGCTCATGCAAAAATAGAGTCAAATCCTCCTATAGAAGTCCCCAGCGGAGTCGCCACTTTGGCCATCCCGAGTTAGGGGGGTTGGAGTATCCGGAGGTGGATCCCTCCTTCCTTCCCCCTCTTTTTGGCGTGCGTGTGGGATTGTATCCTTTATCGGGGGACTCGACCAATGACGATGTGGAGTGATATGTAGATATAGAGTCATCGACATTTTTTTTTCACAAAATAATAAAAATAAATATTTTCTCCTCGAGAGAACGGCATCAAGAACAATAATGATACTTGCGAAACCAAGTAGCTAAAAGGTTCGGAGACTAAGTTACAGGCAATTGTTATAATCTTATCATGTACAACTCCGTGATGTGTGTGCTTATGTGCATAATATAAATGGAGGGAGGAATCGCTCGACCCGCGTCATGGATAAAGGCAGAGTGAGGTTATCGTCAGGAGTGTTCCCAAAATAATAATAAAAAATATGATGTAAGTGTTTTCCGATTCACAAGTCGTTATGGAAGAACGATTGCATATATCAGACAAGACACAAGCAAGCAAACGTGCAATATATATATATATATATATATATATCATGAATATATGATGAGAATAAAATAACAAATGTATGTGGTAGGACTCGAGTCGAGGGATTTACCCAAGACTCCTACGTAGCCTGAGGGCATCGAAGTCTACATAGTTTGAAGACAATACGAGGTGGGGTTTAATCCATAAATCTAATCGAGAACTTTATTTATGTTTGCATAGAAAGAGCTCTTTTGGTGTGAAAAAGTGTGATGAGAAGTCCCCATTTGGAGTCTACAAGTTAACCCTCTTTTTCTTATTGTTGGGTTTTTCTATGAAAATAAAGTATGTGCGGATAATAATAATAAAAGCTTAGAATTAAGATATGTGATGTAATGAAGTAAAGTACTGAAACAAAAAATGAAGTAACTAATGCAAAATTAAGAGAATTTAAAGACAAAGAGGAAGAAATGGACCTCCTTATGAAGACTTGAAGTAGATCTTGCTTGTAGATGCGTTTATTTCAAGATGAAGTGATGGTGGTTTAAGGAGGTAGGTGGGAATTTACTCAAAAGAGTATGAAAATGATGGAAGGAATGTGGGAAATGGACTTTTTAGGAAAGAATAGCTCTGAATTCGAGGGGATTCTCTTTAAATTGTTGAGAGAGTTATTCAAGGGTGTTTTCAAAGTGAGGTCATGGCCCTATATTGATAGGACCAGTTGGGTGTTGATCGGCATGGTCCTAGACCTTCCTATCAGCATAGAGCCCTAAAAATATTGCCGATAGGCAGGGTCCTGGGGTTACCAATTAGCAGTCTGAGGTAGGTTTTTCGAAAAAATGGTTGTAAAATGCAAATCATAAGTCAGACTCGAGAATGAGGCATATCGTTAGAAAGGTTATTCAGATCATTTCAAGAGTCCATTGAGCCACTCCCTAGTTTTGGAGTTCAACGAGGTCAAACAGAGCTTGAAATTACCCATTGGTCATTAAATAGGAAATTCTCATAGGAAAATGGATCATTTGTTCGAATCATACGGCCAATTTATGCACAGGACGGATCGTTGGAAAGGTTATTAAGTTACCTTCGAAGATTCATTCACTATCATTCGGTTCAGAGTAAAATTGGTTGTTTGTCCGTATCATCAGGCTAATTTGTGCATGAGGTGGATTATTGGAAAGTTTATTCAGATCCCTTCAAAGATTCATTTAGTTTTGTTCAAGCTGAAGAGTTGATAGGAGTCAAACGGAGCTGGAGAGCACCTGATGTCCTTCGAATTAGTTTTGGGGTAAAATAAATCATTCGTTCAAATCATAAGTCCGATTCGTGTAAGGGAAATACCATTGGAAAGAGGATTTAAAGACCTTTGAGGATTCATTGAGCTTATTCTCAGGCGAGGAAGTTAATCGAAGTCAAAACGGGGCCCGAGAGAACCTAGTGGCCTCTATATCTATAGTCGAAGTATGACCTGGGATTTGCGGTAAATGAGTGAGTGCTAGGGACCTAAGGAGGTGCCTAAGGGGTCTTGGGATGGGGTATCTACACATAGAGATTTGTGATTCATCAAACACTTGCATCATATTTTTTAATTCTCATTATTTTCGAGAACACTCCTATGAATGAATTTATTTTATCCCTTCCATGACGCGAGTTGGGTGATTTCATTATCACACCATTTATATTATACACATGTACACATATGTCACAGAGTCTAAAGGAGAAGATTAACATGATCCCGTAAGAGATTGAATGGGTGCATAACGCCTTACTATTCAGTAGCTTAGTCCTAAGACCTTTAAACTACTTAGTTTCTTATGCATCAGTTTGACCTTGATGTCATTCTCTCGAGGCGGAGACGTTCTTTTTCCTATTTTGAGAAATATAGGTTGGCGATTGTATATCTTCCTATTACCCCCACATTTGATGACGATCGACATCCGTATTCGTGCACACTAAAGGGAATTCGACCCCAAATGGCCACATCTACATCAATGTTACCTGGCGTGGTGTTCATCAGACCTTATCCATTACCAAAGGAACATGATGAGTCATCTGCATACATCTTCTAAATAATAGGGCTTCTTTAAAATCTCCTTCGACCAGGGTCCCATGATTGAACCCTTTTTTCTGCTTCTCCAAATTAAGAGCAATTTTCTCTTATTTAGCCAATAATTCTGGAATATTAGTGAGATGATCGATTAGAAAAATAGTCGATCTATGTCCCATAAGAGCCTTCTTATCTGGTTGAAGTGTTGATCTCTCTTTTGAAGGGATCTTCTCCTTGCATGAAGATGAGCTCTCTTTCGTAGAAGTCTATTTTATCATTTCCCTTATTAAGATATCTTCCTTAGAAGTCTTCTCGGTGGATCTTTCTTCATATCTGAACTCAGTAATGAAATCATCCATGGCTTATCCTTTTATCATTGTTCTTGTTTCTTACTGTATATCATATTCTCCTAATTTTATATCTCAAGCCATCAGTCTACCTGATTTCTTGGGTTTATCAACGGCTTATCGTAGTGGCAAGTTTGTATAGACTACAATGGTTTGAGCTTGAAATATAGCTTCATTTTTCTGGAAGCCTCGATTAGGGCTAAAACTAGTTTCTTCCACTTAGGATATCGGATCTCCGCACCACGATATGATTTTCTTATATAGTAAACTAGTTTTTGCACCCCATTTTCTAGTTGAACCAACACCACGCTAACTGTCGACTCAGGTAAAATTAATTATAGGTAGAGTTTCTCTCCCATAATAGGTCTTGAGAGTAAGGGTGGTGATCCCAAATATATCTTTAATTCCAAGAAGGAGACCTCACATTCCTCATTCCATTCAAATGTTTTTCACAGCACCTTAAAGAAATAAAGGTATTTATCAGTGGCTCATTAAACGAATCAATCTAGCACAGCTACACTGCATGTTAACTTCTACATGCCTTTCTTGTTTATTGAAAACTGTATGTTGATTAAAACTTGGATCTTATCTAGATATGGATCAATACCTCTTTGGTTTACTATGAAGATAAGGAATATTCCTCCCCATACTTTGAATACACATATTTCTAGATTGAGCTTTATTCTGTGATTTTCAAACTGGTCGAACGTCTTATGCAAGTCTCTAATATGGTCGACGGCTATCTTTCTCTTGGTGAGTATGTCATTGACGTGCACCTCCATGTTCTTACTGGTCTGTTTTTTAAATACTTCATATACCAACCTTTAGTATGTTGCCCCATCGTTCTTGAGCCCAAAAATCATGACATTGTAATAATATGTACCTCGGCTAGGTATAAATGAAGTCTTTCCTTATCCTTTAGTTTTATCTGGATTTGATTATAGACTGAGTGCGCATCCATGAAATTGAGTAGTTAATGTTCGGCAGTAGCGTCAACCAATTGATCAATTCTTGGTAAAGGATAGTGGTCCTTCGGGCATGCTTTGTTTAAATCTGTAAAGTCAACACACATAGGCCATTTGTTATTCTTCTTTCTAACCACTACTATATTGTAAAGCCACTCTAGGTACCTGACATCCTCAATGAAGCTTCCTTTCTATAGCTTATCTACTTCCTCTTATATGGACATGTTCTTTTTCAAGATAAATATATGTCTCTTTTGTTTAATTGAATTGGAATCCTTGACTATGTTAAGTTCATGACACATTAACTCTAGATCGATCCTCAGTATATCTTCATGACTCCAAGAAAAAACATTCTTTGGCTACCTAAGAAAATCCACTAACTTCTTCTGATTTTAGGGTCTAGTGATGAGTCAATCCATGTTATTTTCTCCGAGTGTTCATCATCCAAGATAATTAACTATACGACACATATGACTTGTCCTTTAACCATCTCTGCCTCTTCGCATATATTCAACATTTATATCTAGTAAGTAGCAATCAGTTTAATATGTTCCTCCTAGTCGGTTGAAGTGTAGTAGCACACTCTAGCTTTAATTAGATTCCATTTAACCATGCCGACCCCATAATGACTGGGGCACTTTAAACACTGGTGTATAATAGAGGGCATTTCATAGAATTTTTTTAGTCCAACCATGTCGAGAATAATATTATATACTGAGTTGACATTTTTGTCTAGGATGAAGAAACGAATATTCTCACTGTGATAGGTCGTCCATGTACCAATCAAAACTTCCAGAATAATTGTTTCCAAAGGTTACACCTTTCTCCTAAGAAACCAATGAGGGTATTATGGTATCAAGTTTGTTATCTAATAGTCCTAAATCGCTGGAGCAGTAGTAGAAAAAGACATTGGCTAAACTACTATTATAGAGAAAAACTCTAGCCATTTTTCCTTCATAAACCATCACCGTGACAACCAGGGGGTCATCATGAGGATAAATTACTCATGAAAAATCATCTTGGGAGAATCCCACCACTAAATGATCTTTGTTTAATTTCCTCATACGGGTGTCTACATCACTAGATAAGTTAATCTGTTGAATACAATCATAATATTTGGCTTTATTGAGGTAGGCTTTCCTCTCTGCTATTTCATCTCATCCTCGTGCATCATGCACTTTAATAAAGATACATCCAAAAGAGATTATTTTTACCTCACGCAAAGTCTCCTTAGGTCTCCTCAGAAGGTCCGAATCATCTTTGAAGTCATCACCCTTACTTTTTTTTCTTAGCGGCTCCTCTTTTATGAGGGAATTTCGGCCATCTCCTAGGTTCCTATTCGTCTATACAACCTATTTGTCCTCCCTTGTCCATGAACTTTGAGAGTTTTCCTCTTTGGATCAGGTTCTCATATCGTTCTTTAGGTCTATCCAGTTGTCGGTGTTATGGATGTGATGTTTATGGAACTCACAGTATTTTCTTATATCTCTTCGGTTTAGAGGAGATTTTAGCTTTTTGGGACATGTCAGGTCTTTTCTCACACAAATTCCATTCAAAATATGATGAACGCCAACGGTCAGAGGAATATATTCATCATATCAGTTTGGCTTCTCCACCTTTTTATCCTTTTTATCTTTCTTCTCTGATCTCTTTTTGGCATCTGTTTAGGAGTTATTGGTCTCTTTATTACCATAGCCTCCTCGGTGTACATAATTTTACCTACTTTGGCCATCAATTCGGTCATAGTATTGGGAGGCTCCTTAGCTAGTGCATAGTATAACTTCTTGGGTAGTAAGATGCTCAATAAAGTGGTGATCAACATCTTTTCTTCGTAGTCAATTACCTCTATCTTTTCACTATTAAATCGGGTGATGTACTCTCGAGTTGTCTCTGTAACTCTCTGGTGAGAACTTAGCAGATGAGCTACCCTTTTGGCTAGATTGGCTCCAAAATAGAAGTTGATAACGAATAAATTAGCCAATTATTTAAAGATAGAGATTTTCCCTCGTGGCAGATTATTGTACCGGATATATGCGAACTTATTGATAGTGTTGGACAATAATAGACAACGCATATCATTGGGGAGTGAATAAATATCGGCGACATATTCTTATTGTTCCACATATACTACTGGATACGTTTTGCCATCATACTTTGGAGTTATCACGAGTGACCTAAACTTGGCAGGTGTGGGTAAGTTCACAATTAAAGGTGTGAAGGGTGATCCTTTCACAAAACTCCTGTGTAGAGGATTTTTTTTACTTGATTATCCCTCCCAAATGATCCTCCAGTCATTGGATTGAGACCTTCCACAATTGGTCATCCGAATTAGCCTTATCCGAAATGGTTTTAGTTGTTTGGTCATTATTCTGTACTGAGCTCTCTTCATATGAAGTCTTCTCGGTGCGTACTGACCCTCGTATGCTAGTGATTGACCTTACGGATCCTTCTTGGTGATCAATGGACCCTCTAGGATCTCTGTGATAACTCCCCCTAACCGCTTGAGGACCTAGCCAATCAAATGTTGAGCCCCTGCTTAGCTTATCCAACACGCTTGGCCTTTTCTCAGAGAATGATTACTCGTCATTATTATCAGTGTAGCTGAGAGATGAGGTGGCTCCTGAGAGATATGATCTGTCATTTATTGATAAAATTACAATGGTTATAAGTAATCCATGGAGTCTAATAATCTCTTGAATATAAAGATCATCAATCAATGGAAAGAATGTGTAGTTCTTACGCGTACAAAATGTGCTAATTTACTTAGGCGGTCAGATATTACCCAAAGTGAGTTATAACCTTGGAATGTCCTATGAAATCCACAGACAAAGTCCATTCTGATATGGTCCCATTTTCATTATGGGATAAGAGGCAGTTGTAATAATTTTCCAGGATGTTGATGTTCAACTTTTACTTATTGAAAGGTCAGGCATCTTGCCACAAAACCAGTGACATCTCGTTTCTTTATTTCCCACAAATATTTCCTTTTAAGATCGTGATACATCTTTGTACTTCCTAGATGTATAATAAATTTTTAATGATGAGTTTCCTTAAACTTCATTCCATAAAGATGAGTTTAAGGTCAAGCGTAATTGTTTTTCTAAATATCAATCCCCTTTCTTTACTATAGGACTAGTCTTCTTCTCCTTTTCCATTTTTCCATATATTGTATATGAACGTCTAAAACTGGTATATGGATTTAGTCTTAGAAAATATATACCAACTATAATTGCTAATATATAAAGATATATAATCACAAAAACACTAATCTAGAGCAAAAAAAAAAAAAGAGATGAGAGAAAGATAATGAAACTAGACATACGTGGTTCATCCCAAAAAGATGTCTATGTCCACAGGTGAAAGTGTTTAATGTATTGATTCAGATGGAAAAAACCATTGATGAATAATGGTTACAAGCTCTCAGGTTAACTCTAGAAATGGATATCATAACGGCATGGAAATAATATCTCCATCCTCATCCATAAGGGTATATTGGGCTAGGCTATTAGAAGATAGAGATAATATTGAGGTATGGGTGTTATGCCATTATAGGTTGGGCAGGTACACCATTACATGTAAGTGGGAGAAAAATCATGAAGTTAGTTATAAATCACATAAGGGAATATTTATATATCTCCCTCACGTGGGGTGTGTTGCTGATGTCACCTAATAACGCAATGCGTGCATACTTTAACAGTGATATATAACGGTGTTAACAACTATGAGTTGGTTGGGATAAATTCACTATTTGTGATACTGGGTCTGAACATAATTTCCTTGACTGACCAGGTTAGTAGCTGAGCCCACCTTCTCTTTTACAGAGATGAACCTAGTTGTCATCTTATAATTAGTCCATGGGCCACGCCAAATTCTAATATAAATGGGATCTTAACCATCGGAGTCCTCGGAGTGTTTTGGTATGATCAGAGTAAGCTTTGAAGTTCATTAATCCATCTACCCTTGGCATCGTCAGGCTTTTTCTTCATTCCATCCAAAAGGTTCTTATTTATGACTTATGTTTTCCTGTTGCACTGCGGGTGACCAGGTGTCGAGTGCAGTTTTTTTATCTTTGAATGTATACAATAATCCTCAAACTCACTATTGTCAAACTATTTACCATGCTCTGTGATGAAAGCATACGACAAACCATATCGGTAAATTATGTTCTTCCATATAGAATAGAACACCTTATTCACCCACTTAGTGAATTAATCCACTGCGATGATCAAATACCTGAATCTACCCATTGCCTCCAGTAGTGGGCCAACCAGATCAATTCCCCACATAGAAAGAGGCCAATGGGATGTTATTGGTGCCAATGCATCCCCCGATCTCTTACATATCACGGCATACCTCTGGTACTTATCACACTTCTTTGTATAGTTGGCATAATATTCTTTCGTTATCGGCTAATAGTATCCCTGCATGGCAACTCGCTTCATCACTAACTTGCCTATTGAGTGGGTAGGATGAACACATCTAATCAGTGACATAATAAATCCCGATCTAAATAGTTTTCCTCCTTCAAGCATGTATATTTTCTCTTTGTAGCGGAGTCTCCTTATATCTTTTGGATCTTTCGAGACTGCATCGATTTCCAAGTATGCATGGATGGGATCCGTCCAAGATATTTCCAAACCTAAGTCCACTACCATCACACATTCTTGTTCTATGTTGTGTTGGTATTAGATTTCAACTGAGACTATTCTTTAAAGTTCAATTCAAGTAGCTGACGCTAGACGAGCAAGTTCATCTGCTCGTGCATTTTCAGTTCTTGGTATTCTGGACATCTTTATGGCTAAGAACCTTGTCAATAGTGTTTTCACCATAGATATATACTTTGCCATAAACTACTCTCTCGCTTTATAAATTCCTGAGGCTTGTTTCACTTCCAACTAAGAGTCACTATATATCAACAAGTGCTCTACCCTCAATGATAACGGTAGTCCCAATCCTGCTACCAGGGCTTCATACTCGACCTCAATGTTTAAGAACTTAAACTTGAACTTGAAGGAATACCCATTGTCTACCCCTCCAAATGTGTTGATGATTTGTTTTGCCTTGTTGCATTTTCCACATGATGAACCATCTATAAACAGTTGCCACATGGGAGGTTCGTTTTTAAATTTCCTTTGAGTAAACATCCATATTTTTTATTTACTCTAAATCACGAATCCTTTCTTCCTATTAAGATGATGACTCTGGTCATTCATTGATCCGGTCAATTATCTTTTTTATTAATCTCTCTTCTCTAGAAGTCTACTCGATTGAATTTACTATTAAGCTTCTCTCGTTCGTAGAAATTTGCTCTGTAGTCTTTGTTGTTTAACTATCTTCTGTAGAAGTCCGCTCGGTAATCTTTTCCTTGTAAGAAAACTTTGATATAAAGTCAGACACTGGATGACCTTTAATTTCCATTCTGAGTTCATATAATATGTCATACTCTCCTAGTTCTACATCAAAATCCATCAGCCTGCCTGATGTCTCAATTTATGAATGGCTTGTCGTTTAGAAATCTTTCGGGCTTAAAAATACGGCTTCATCTTACGAGAATCTTGAATCAAAGTTATCAACAACTTCTTTTACCTAGGGTACCGATTTTCATCTCCTCGGTACGTCTAGCTAGTTAGTATACAATTCATATCACCTTGAAGGTAGGATCTAGTGATGAGCTAATATGAATCGTCCTCTCTATGTGCTCATCCTCCAAAATCACTGATTCAACATTCTCCGTAAATTTTCCCTTGACCATCTTATCTTCATCTTAAGGATCTAAAGTCTATATCTAATGAGTAATGGTAATGTTATTTTGTTCTTCCTATTCTGTAAAAGAAAAGTAGGATTCCCACGCTTCTATTAGGTTACCCTTGACCACACTAACTCCACAATGTGTAGGGAATTTCAATTATTGATGGACAGTTGGAGGTATGGCTTCAAACTTTTTCAGGCCAACCCTATCGAATATAATTTTATAGGTTAAGTGAACTTTCTCATCGAGGATAAAGAAATGTATTATCTCTATTTGGAAGTAGTCCATGTGCCGAAGATAACATTAAGCTTAATTGTTCCTAAGACGGACACTGTCTCCCCCCCCCCCCCCCCCCCCAAAAAAAATGAGAGGTATGTGGTATGCCTCCAACCTCCTATCTTTCAACCTCGACTTATTAAAAAGGCTGTAGAACAGAACATATGTTGAACTATAGTTATCTACTAGAATCATCGTTACCCAGTTTTCATGGACCGTCATGGTGATGACCAGAGGGTCGGCATAAGGATAAAGTGTACTTGACAAGTCATCTATTGAAAACCCAATAATGAGATAATTTTTTTTTACCTTTCGAGGATGAGATACCACATCTTCGGTCAGATTAACGTTTGTTACATGAGCACACGCCTTCGCCTCATTGAGGTAGGATTTCCTCTCAGTTGGTATGTCTCCAACACTAATGTCACCTCCACCTATAAAGTGGAAATCAAAAGAAATTATGCCAATGTCGTTTATAGGATCATTAGGCTTCTTGGGCAAATCTAGATCATCCTTCAAATCTTCATCGTAACCCTTTTTCTTTTCTTCTTCCTTCTTACAAGGGGACTTTTATCGCCTATTGGGTTTTTTCTCATCCTTCTTACTTGATCAACCACCTTTATCAACATATTTTATTAAATTTACTCGACTGATGATATTTTAAATTTCATTATTCAAGGCTAGACAACTGTCAGTGTTGTGGACGTGATTCTTATGGAATTCATAATATTTTCTCTTATCCCTCCGATTTGTTAGAGCTTTCAATTTATCCAGCCATTTTAGGTTTTTTTCTTCCTCGAGTCTCATTGAGGATGAGGTGGGCACTAATAGTAAGCGGGGTATACTCATCATAATTCTCTGGTTAGTCTTCTTCCTTGTTGTCCTTAAACATTTCCTTCCTTTTTGAGCTCTTATCAGCATTGAATTTAGCGTGGATTAACTCCTTTGCTCCTACTCCTTCTTCATCATTCATTAATTTTCCAGCCTTGGATAAAAGCTCTGATATTTTGTTTGATGGTTCCTTGGACAGCACCCAATACAACTTCCCAGAAATAAAGAGCTCATGATCGTCATGATTGATATATTTTTTCATAGTCAACTACTTTAATCTTATCAGTATTAAAGCATGTGATAAAGTCCCTAGTCATTTCATGACTTTTCTAACATACGTTTGACAACAGAGCCACCCTCGTGCCTAGCTTAATATTGAAATAGAAATTATTGATGAAGAGATTCGCAAGCTGCTGAAAGATTGAGCTATACACTCTTGGTGTACCAAATTTGAGTCGATTTGATGATGGTACTAGAGAATGATTTCCAGTAGTTTCATTTGGATGGAATAAATAACTGCAGCACCCTTGTACTGCTTCACATAAAATATAAGATCGAACTTATCATCCTATTTGGGAGTGATGATAGGTGTTTGAAATTAGGCATTGGATAACACACAATTGATGTTGTGAATGGTGATATTTGAACTAACCCCCCTCTGCAAAGGGTCCTTTGTCTTGATAACCTTTCCCAAACGATATTTTAGGCATTGGATAGACCCCTTTCAAGTATGTTCCTCGTTCTTAGCCTTAACCATCATTCTCTTTCCTTTTCGTCCTCGGCTTTCAACTGAGCTCTCTTCTTGAGATGTATGAACTATTTTGGCTAACCCTTGCATGCTTTGTCCTAACATGGTTGAGTATGCAACCCTTTTGGTCTTAATATTCTTAGGTTCTTCTGTATACTCCCTTGGATCTCTGTATTGGTGGTCCTTGCAGTTCTCCCAGTCAATCAAAGGCAAACCCTCTACTAAGCCACTCCAAAATTCTTGGGTATTCTAGGGAGTAAGTTAATTCATCATCATAACCACTTGATCTAATGGCGAATGTTTACCTTGGGCTATAGGATCTGTCATCGCATTCTAATCAAGAGTATTTGGACCTGCTACCTTCCTCTTTCGAACCTAAATCCAACCGTTTCGTATTTTACACAACTCTCTCGTGGTGTGCCCTGTATGGGATGCTAGAGGCATCTATCATCTTCTACTAGATCTCTCGCCCTTGTTAGGGTAACTAGGATCCCTTCTATCCTATTATACCCTTCCTAAATATATTGCTCCAACTGCTTGATGTTGATTCTCTTATACGTAGCCTCTTGGCCTCAAGCCGAACTCTATAATACTCCATGCAAGTCACCCAAACACACAGGAGTTGAAGGCAGAATCCCCTTAGCAGCTCTACTACTTTTTGGTTTTTTACCCATATTCATAGAATTTTTAGAAAATAGAGTACCGTAATATATAAAATAGAATACGATAGTTGCAATAGAAAAAGTTATTGAAAAAGAGGGTTTAAAGTGGAGAAATTAAATCTGATAGTGAATTCAAGGAATTAAAGAGAATTGAAATAAATTTTCAGATTAGTGGACTCTAACCCAACGAAATACAAATTAATCGGATTGCGATTCACTACTTTCGCAGAACTGGGTATCCTCGAGTTTCAAAAATCAATAATGGTGGAGAAAACAAATTACTTGTCAGTTCCTACAAACGGTGCCAATATACTAACATCTAAAACTAGTATATGGATTTAGTCTTAGAAGATATACACCAACTATAAACGGTAACAGTTAAAGATACATAATTACAGAGACTCTAATCTAGAGCAAATAGTAAAGATAGATGAGAGAAAGAGAATAAAACCAGATTTACATGATTCGGTTCAAAGAGTTGCCTATGTCCATAGGTATAGGTGTTTAATGTACTGATTCAGATGTCCAACGCCATGGATGAATAATTATTATAAGCTCTCAGGTTCACTCTAGAAATGGACACCATAGCGGTATGAAAATAATATCTCCATCCCCACCCATGAGGGTGTAATGGAATATTTATAGGATATTAGAGGAGAGATAATAGAGAGGGACATGTGCCATGCCTTCATATATTATTCAGGTACACTGTTACTTGAAAGTAAAAGAATAATCATGAAGTTAGTTATAAAATACATGGGGGATATTTTCATATCTCCCCCACATGGAGTGTGCTGCTCACATCTCCCAATCACATATTACATGACTACTTAGACGGTGTTATATAACAATGCAAATCTTTGTGATCTTACTGGGATAAATTCATTATTGGTGATACTAGGGCCGACAATAATTTCCATGACCAACCAATTTAGTAGCTGAACCGACCTCTTTTGATAGAGACAATTCTAGTTTTCATCTTACAATTGGTCCACGGACCATAACATATTCATGATACTTCATTTTACTTCGTGGATGAATAATAAATTTTGAATGATGAGCTTCATTTTGTAGAGAGGGGTCTGAGGGTACACATATTTATTTCTAAATCCCAATCCCTTTTTTTTGCTATAAGACCGTACTTCTTATCCTTTTTCATTCTCCGGATACCATTACTCATTCTTGAGGAATATATCATCTAATGTTTGTTTTGTGGTTCTCTTCAGAATTGTAGGATATGAGATGATGTTATGAGAACAATTGGAACTTTTGAAGTTACTCTTTATAAATTATAGTCTCCCAGTGTATTCATAACCTTGTATGAAAACATTATAGTAAGTCTTCCTCTTGACTTTCGACTCAAGGCATCGGCTACTACATTATCTTTTCCCAGATGATACGTAATCGAAGTTTATAATCTCTTAAAAATTCTACCCACCATCATTATAGAATATTTAAATTCGTTTGGGCATATATATACTTAAGTCTCTTCTTACTATAAATAACATCTCTAGATATTTAATGCGAACACTATTACGGCAAGTTCTAAATCATGGAATGGTTAATTATGTCCACGAGTCTTTAACTAAAAAGACCCATATTCTATCACCTTTCCTAGTTTCATTACACACCTTAATACTTGTAAGGAGGCGTTGGTGTATACATTGTAACCAACATAACCACCAGGTATGGTAAGAAAAAAGTTGTAGTTAATTTTTCCTTCAAGGTTTGGAATGATTGTTCACAGTCTTTGGTCCACTCAAATCGTGCGTCCTTTCAGGTTAATTTCATTAATGGTAACGCAATCCTTTAAAGTCCTCTACAAACGACGATAATAAGCAGTGATTCCTAAGAAACTTCAAATTTCTATAACATTAAAAGGTTGTCATAATTCTACCACAACTACGGTTTCAGTGGATCAAGTTGTATTCATGACTTCGTAATTTCATGGACTAAAGATTTCACTTCTCCCATCTTAAAATTGCATTTACTTTTCTTTGCATATAGATTATGTTGACGTAAAGTTTTTAGCACTTTTTATAGATGTTTTTCGTGATCTTCCTTTGTCTTAGAATACAATAATATATCGTCTATGAATACAATTACAAATTGGTCTAATAAAGGAAAAAAATTATGATGCATTAAATCCATAAAAGATACAGGTGCATTGTTAATCCAAAGTTATAACCATAAATTTAAAGTGACTGTATCGAGTTCGAAAAGTGGTCTTTGGTATATCTTATTTTTAATGCGAAGTTGATGATAACCAAATCGTAAATCAGTTTTCAAAAATATTCATGATCCTCATAGCTGATCAAATAAATTTCTTATCCTAGGTAATGGATATTTACTTTTTATTATCATCTTACTAAGTTTCCAATGATCAATAAATAAGTGAAATGTTCCATCGTTATTTTTTACAAATAATACCAGTGCTCCTGGAGGGGATTTACTAAGTCAAATAAAACCCTTTCCAGATAAATCATTCAATTGGGATCTATGTTCCCGTATTTGTAATGGTACCATACGATAAGGAGGTATAGAAGTTTGTATTTGGTAAAAGCTCTATCGTGAATTACATTAATCTTAGTATACCACATAATTTCACATAAAAAATGTCATCATAATTATCTAAGATTGAAAAGGATGAAGATGATATATTAAACATCAAATCTGAGTTATCCTTTCCTTAAAAGTAGAATGTATACTTTTGGGGACTTCATCATTTTCTTATGAAAATCGACATGGGAAAGATTTGATGATCGAACATCCATATCAATGATAATATCGAATCCTTTTATATCCAAAACTACCAAGTCGATGCTAAGAATTTTGGTTCCAATTTTTATAGTGCAATTGTTACAAACCTTGTCAGTTGCCACTATGTTTTCATTTGGCATTCCTTTAGATGGAGGAGAATCTAAAGGAATGGGGAATAAATTTAACATAGCTATGAAGTTATTACTAATAAATAAATGTGTTGATCCAAAATCAAATAATATATGTGTTAAAAGATTGTGAAAATATATGTTACCTTCTACCATATTGTAGTTATTTGAATTCCCATTTGGTATGATTGCAAAAGTCTGACCTTGTGTTGTATTCCCTTGATCCAGTCTCTTTCCACGCAAGATTCATTGTGGCTGCTGATTATTGAATTTTCCAATAGGCACTAGATAAAGAAGTTTCCTAAAATTAGTGGATCTTTTTGGGTTCAATGGGGAAAAATGAAAAGTCTGGGCATAGATTTGGTGAAGTTTCGAACAATGGGGCCTTATGTGACCTAGTTTTTGACACTCGTTACATCCTATTATGGCTCTACTGTTGCTATTATTAATCTGGCTAAACACTCGGTCATACGTGGGTTTAGAATAGGTATGGTCCCTTGGATTGTTATTATGGATTTGATTCACATCATATTCTTAAAGATTGCGATTAGGTTTCGGGTAAATCCTCTAGATGTTGGATTTTATTTAATAAGGGAAGTTACCTCTAGTATTTGATTAAAATAATGAATTTTTAATGGTATAATAAAAGTTTTTGTAGTGGTTTGTGTTGATACCAAATTTAATCTACTGACATGGACCAATCATATGAAGACATGTGGCTATCTACATGACAACAATAAGAACTTCCGGGATGATCACACGCTCCGAGGAACCATGTTACTCCGAGGAAATCATATGCTCCGAGGAGCAGACCTCTCCGAGGAACTCTTTATCACCGAGAAGCTCAAGCAGTTCGACCAACTCAGGCGGTCCGAGCTGCACCTCGAAGTAGGATACCAACAGTTTAACTGCTCATTAAATGCTTATCATTCAGACGCACATGCAAAAAGGGCATTTAATGTATTACCCTTTCACATTACAACCTCAGGGCTATAAATACATTGTACAATCCTCATTGTAAGGGGACGGGAATCCATAGTAGAATTTCTTGATAGAACCACAAATCGAGAATTCCCGAACACTCAGCAATAAAGCAACAGTGGACGTAGGCCATTCTTATAAGGCTGAACCACTTTAAAATTCTTTGTCTCATTTATTTATCTGTGATTGAATAATTAGAGTAATCTAATTTTTTACATCAACAGATTGGCGCCGTCTGTGGGAAACGACTGATAATATCGTTTTTCATAAAAAATAATCCATTACCAATGGCTGATATTCCTGAATCCAGCAATCGAAACGCTGGAACCCCTCCAAATCCATCTGCTCCACCAATTATTCCAGATCTGACTGGAATAATGGCAAATCTGGCTCAGGGCCAGACCTTCATGCAAGAAACAATGCGACAACTCATCCAAACCCTCCATGGCGGTGCATCAGCCCATTCCGTACCACAAAGCATTCAAAGAAATACATGTGCACCTTCTTCACGTACTAGGCGTACTAATTCATATCGCAATGAGGAGTCTGAAGATTTTTCTTATCAACCTGGACGAACTTCGTCAGTGCGGGCCACAAATACTGAACAACGTGTCACCCTCTCCCTAGAAAGGACCAGTGCATTGGAAAGATTAAGTAGGATTTATCATTTCGACCGATTAGGCCCTAGGAGGAATAAAAGTCCTCTTAATTCAGCGTCGAGGAACTTTCGACGACCATCAGATTTAAGGGAAGGATCTGCCCAGTCGCGACCCAGTGCTCGTCAAGATAGATCCTATGACCGACCAGCTGCTCGTCAAGATAAATCCCAGGAAGCCACTTCAACGCGATCAGTTGCTCGAACCAATAGGCCCAAAGAAGAAAATGATGCATGGAAGGGATCTATTCAGAGGCTGGAGGATAGATTAGGGGAAATGGCTAAGGCCAAGAACCCTCTACAACAAACCTTTGTTCGAGGAACACCTTTCATCCAGGACATTATTGATTTCCCAACACCATCAAAGTTCAAAGCACCTGTTGTGACTCCTAAGTATGATGGAAAGAATGACCCTGTCCTCCATATAGAACAATACCAACCTGCAACCGACATCTATGCTGTCCCAGATGAGATGAGATGCAGAGCATTCTCGGGAACACTTATCGGATCTGCTCAAATATGGTATAATAATCTTCCTCGGTGTAAGATTTCAACTTTTCTTCAACTGGCCGAGTTATTCATTGGGAGTTTCTACTTTGGAGCAAAGCCAGTTAAACGAGTAGCACATTTGTTAAGTGTTAGACAAAAAGTTGGTGAGAGTAACAGAGATTATATAACTCATTTTAATAATGAGAAACTCGAAGTCATTGATTATGAGGAGAAGACAGCGATTACCGCTTTGATGAGTGGACTACTGCCAAACAAGTTGTACTACACTTTGGCCAAAGATCCACCTCGAACCATGTCGGACCTAATGGGAAAAGCGTCCAAGATTATGAATGCCGAGGAGGCTATGTCTGCGAAGAAGAATATGGAGGTCAAAGAAACCAAGGTGGAAGGTGATAAAGTTAAGAAGAAAGAACATAAGAACAATGGTGGTGACAAACAATCCAAAAATTGGTCGTCATGGGAAGTCTTGAGGAAATTTGATAAGTACACACCTTTGAAGGCAAATATCAACCACGTCCTATAAGAAATTAAGAACAGCGAGGAGTTAAACTGGCCAAAGAAAATGAAGGCAGACCCTGACACGAGGAATAGGGAAAAATATTGTGAGTTCCACAAGGATCATGGCCATATGACCAAAAATTGCATAGCTCTTCAGAATGAAATTGAAACACTCATCCGACGAGGAAAGCTAGCAAAGTATGTTGATCGGGGAGGCGAAAGAAGAAACAACGACCGAACTACAGAGAGGTCTAGATCTCCTCGTCAAGCAGAGGATAACAAGAAGAGAAACCATGAAGTTGATCTAGAGGATGACCCCGATCTTCCCAAGAAACCAAGGCAGCCAGAACGAGAGGTATTTTCAATATGCTTTGGGTCATTTGATTGTAATATTATTACAGGAGGAGATGCAGGAGGAGGAGACCTTACTGCAGAAACAAAAGCTTACCTCGATGAGGCTCAAGCTTGCTCGTACATTCAGCGAATAAATCTAGTTGAGGAAGATCGCCCGAGAAAGGTAAACAAGGAGAAATTGGTCATCGGTTTTTCAAAAAATGACCTTGTAGGTGTTTTATATCCTCATGATGACCCGCTGGTGATCAAGATGAGAATGAAGGAGGTCATGATTTCAAGAGTACTGGTCGACAATGGTAGCTCGGCAGACATCATGTTCTACTCGTGCTTCGATAGTTTAAATCTAAAGCTATCTCAACTGGAGCCTTACCACAGACCCCTCATTGGTTTTGCTGGCGAGAAAGTATTTCCACTTGGGACGATCAAGTTGGATATATCCATTGGTACGTGGCCTGCTTGTCGGACAGAAAGAATACGTTTCTTCATGATGGATAAGAACGTCCAATCATCGTACAATATCATCATGGGAAGAGTAGGATTGAAGAAGTTCGAGGCTGTACCATTTACAATACATCAGTGCCTAAAATTTCCAACAAACTTTGGAGTAGGAGTTGTGAAAGGTGATTAAAAAGTAGCTCGGGAATGCTATTATTCATCCGCCGAGCAAGAAGAACTGGAAGTATCAAAGAAAAAGACTACTACCTATCAAGTGGATGAAGGTGCAGAAATTAAAACATTGGATCCTCGAGATGAGTCGCAACTCGTGAAGGGTCAAGTGGTGGAAACTACTGAAAACATCATTCTGGACGACGAGCATCCTGAGCGAACTACTCAAATAGGCTCATCATTGGAAGCCTCATTAAAACAGTAATTGATAACTTTCCTTAGAAGCAGAAAATAAAGTTTTGCATGGAGTCATGAAGATATGCCAGGGATAGACCCAAACTTCTTATGTCACGAACTCAATGTGAATAAGGAGATCAAGCCTGTGAAGCAAAGAAGAAGAGTATTTAGTCCCGAGAAGAATCAAGCTATACAAGAGGAAGTCGAGAAGCTCCAGAAGTCTTGTTTCATCGAAGATGTTAAATATCCAGACTGGTTAGCCAATGTAGTGATGGTAAAGAAGAAAAACAAAAAGTGGAGGATGTGTGTAGACTTCACCGACCTCAACAGAGCATGCCCAAAGCATCACTTTCCACTGCCCCGAATTGATCAACTGGTGGATTCTACCTCAGGACACGAGTTGCTGAGCTTCATGGATGCTTATTCTGGCTACAATCAGATCAAAATGAAACCTGAAGACAGGGAGAGTACTTCTTTCATTACCCCTCGGGGAACTTATTATTATAATGTTATGCCTTTTGGTTTGAAAAATGCAGGTGCGATATATCAGCGGCTGATGAACAAAGTCTTTGCTGAACAAATCAGTTGCAATATGGAAGTCTATGTTGACGATATGCTGACAAAAAGCAAGAAAGATGCCGATCATTTAGTTGACTTAAGCCAGACTTTTGATCAACTGGATAAATATCAAATGAAGCTGAACCCGACGAAGTGCATCTTTGGAGTACGAGAAGGCATGTTTCTCAGATACATTGTCAATCAACGAGGCATTGAGGCAAATTCGGAAAAGATCAAAGATCTATTAGGGCTGCGATCTCCAACGACGAAGAAGGAAGTACAGAGTCTCACAGGACGAGTAGTAGCACTCAACAGATTTGTGTCACGAGCAACTGATAGATGTCTCCCATTCTTCAAGACACTCAGAAAGACTTTTGAGTGGAATGATGAATGCGAGAAGGCTTTTCAAGACTTGAAGAAATACTTGGGAGCACCTCCACTGTTGTCCAGGCCAGTGATGGGAGAAAAATTGTACTTGTATCTTGCAGTGTCCGAGAATGCAGTTAGTTCGGCGTTAATCAGAGTGGAGAATGGAGTGCAAAAACCAATTTACTACACAAGTAAGGCCTTCCGAGGAGAAGAGATCAGATATCCAAGGCTGGAAAAGTTAGCACTAGCACTTATTGAGGCAAGTAGGAGAATGAGGCCATACTTCCAGGCTCATACCATAGTAGTATATACTGATATGCCATTGAGGCAAGCCCTTCATAAGCTAGAAAAATCAGGAAGATTGATGTACTGGGCAATAGAGCTCGGTGAATATGATATAGTCTATGAAACCAGATCATCGCTTAAAGGGCAGGCTGTAGCAGATTTTATAGCGGAGTTCACCTATCCTGATAGCTCCGAGGAATAAAAGTTGCTCGCTGATCAACCTGTGGATGTTACAGGCTCAACAAACACAGGCTCATACCAATTCCGATTGGTAAAAGGGCGTGTGGATGTTACAGGACGTGACGCAGAGATAGTTGTGAGGACTCCGGACGAGAAACAAGAGTTGCTCGCTGATCAACCTGTGGATGTTACAGGATCAACAAACACTAGCTCAAACCAACTCCGGTTGGTAAAAGGGCAAGTGGATGTTACATAATCATTAAATTCAAGCTCAGACAAACTCCGGTTGGTAAAAGGGCAAGAAAAAATGATCGCCGAAGAGCGAGAAATATCCGGGGAGGATGAAATAAAGCAACAAATATTTCACCGAGGAACTCTAACTGATCAGAAATTTGAAAACGAGTTACCTATATGGAGACTATATGTAGATGGCTCATCTTGCACTACAGGATGTGGCGCGGGGATAGTTTTGAGCACTCCGGATGAGGTCGATATGGAATACGCCTTGCGTTTCCAATTCAAAGCTTCCAACAATGAGGCTGAGTATGAGGCCATGATTGCAGGACTTGGTTTAGCAAAAATTATGGAGGCGTGGCAGATTATTATCTTCAGTGATTCTCAATTGATCATAAATCAAATGTTGGGAGTATATGCAGTTAGAGGAGAATTAATGATCAGATATTATGCAAAGGCAAAGGAACTGGTGTCATAATTTGCCGCTATTCAGCTGGTCAGAATACCAAGAATGGAGAATGCGAGAGCAGATGCCCTAGCTCGATTAGCATCAGCTACTCGCACCGAGCTATGACGAACAATCCCAATTGAAGTGCTAAATGGTCGGAGTATAGATGAAGATCTGACGATGAACTTTATCACCCTTGATTTAGGACCATCTTGGATGGATCCCATCAGGGAATATATTAAAGAAGGAGAATTACCAATTGACAAGCTCGCAGCCAAGAAATTGAAGTTTAAAGATGCTCGGTATGTATTAAGTAATGGTGTTTTTTATAGACGAGGAATTATGGCAGGCTTGCAGAGATGTGTACATCCCTCCGAGGTGAATGAATTGATTAAAGAGATCCATGAAGGGTCCTGTGGAGCACATGTAGCAGGTCGGACGCTTTTACAAAGGGTGATGACGCAGGGATACTACTGGCCGACAATGAGGGCTGATTGTATAGCCTATGCTAAGAAATGTGACAAGTGCCAGTGCTTTTCCTCCATCCGAAGAACTCCACAAGCATTGTTGGCACCCATAACTTCCCGTTGGCCATTTGTATTATGGGGAATTGATTTGGTTGGGCCACTGCCAATGACCCGAGGAAGATTCAAATACCTCGTCATCGCAGTAGATTATTTTTACTAAGTGGGTAGAAGCTGAGCCACTCATTGACATGAAGTACAAGAAGGTGTACCAATTTATTTGGAAGAACATCATTTATCGATATGATCTTCCTCATGCTTTCATCACAGACCATGGAACACAATTTGATAACGAGGAGTTTGCTGCCTATTGCCATCAGTCAAAAATTTTGAAGGTCCACTCAGCACCAGGCCATCCTCAAAGAAATGGACAAACTGAAGTAACAAACAGAACGCTACTGAATGGTTTGAAGAAAAGACTGGATGATGCGAAAGCAAATTGGATCAACGAGCTACAATCAGTACTTTGGGCTTACCGAACTACTCCCCGAGTAGCAACAGGAGAATCACCATACATGCTGGCGTTTAGAAGTGAAGCTGTCATACCTGCCGAGTTAGGTCTCCCAACACACAGGGTACTGAATTTCAATTCCCATGTCAGCGACTTAATGAGAAGGCTGGATTTAAACATGCTCGAGGAAGTCAGAGAAGAAGCAGCCATCAAAAATGCTACATACCAACAGCGAACAGCTCTATTCTATAATAAGAGGGTGAAGAAGTGCGACCTGAAAGAAGGAGACTATGTGCTGAAGAAAGTAATTCAAAAGCACAACAAACTGGAGGTAAATTGGCATGGACCATACCGAGTTACAGAAGTTGTTCGACCAGGAACTTATCGAATAGCAACTCTAGAGGGAGAGGAGTTCAAGAACGCATGGAATGCAGAGCACCTGCGCAAGTATTATCAGTGATGTATATGTAACACAGTTCCATCAGTATGAATAAAATGAAGATATTCTGCTAAAGTCTCTCCTTTTATTGAGAATTTTTAAGGGAATACTAGTGCTACACACTACTCAGCAAAGCTCCAGACTCAGCAAAATATTCCTAAAAATGCCAACTTCGGTTGGTTAGGAAACCAAATAGGAAATGAAATATTCCTAAAAATGCCAACCTGTTTGGCTAGGAAAAAAATATGCTCGCAAATGCCAACTTATGTTGGTCGGGAGGTAAGATTACATCCAGAAAGCGATAAAAGTCTACTAACTATGGCTGGTCGGAGATAAAAACCCACCAACTGTAGTTAGTCGACAAGGAGAATCTAACAACCTTGGTTGGTTGGAAACATTTTAAACAACATTTTTATACTCATTACTTTATTATTAAGTGATCGAGCAACAGTATTGATACTTGTAACTTTTTAATTGTTACTGAGTTGGTTGACAAACAACACAATATTGTTATCTTTTTAATAAATATGCACAAATATAAAGTGTTTGATAATTACAAGACAAAAGCAATCAAGATATGCAAACAAAAATGAAAGTCTTTCATTGAATTCAAAATAAATTACATGAAAAGTACATTGATATTGAAATGCCAACTAACTATTACATATAAAAAACCTATTCTACAGGTCTCTTCCCCTCTGCTTTTAACACAGGCTCCTCGCCAGCAGGCGGATCATTTAAAGACAGAGGAGAATTGATGAAGTTGAGATCCTTCAACATCCTGACATTCATCACGGATGGTCGATCTAAGAGATGCTCGGGACGAGATACCTCGGTTTGAGAATGTAAATTTTAGTCACCGAGATACTTTGAAATTAATCTCCGAGGAATGGCCCGAGCAGGGATCCAACTCATGTCCAGTTTGTATGGTGGCACAGGAAAGTCGAGCAGTCTGGGATCATGGTATTCCCACAGATAATGACCTTGTTCAAGCTTCAACACGCCTAAGGCATTCAGCCAGCCTTGCTTATAGCCCTCATTGTTGGCATTCTGGATACGATCGTCCAAGTGGAATAGTGCTTCGTTGTATCCAGCCATCCAGAACTCTCTGGGCTGTTTGTGGAACTAATATGTTAGCCTCTCCATCTGCTCGTGGAGATTCTTGATGAAAAGCTCTTTATTCTCCAAGACTGACTTCTGCGCAGAGAGCTATTTTTCCAGGTCCCTAATATTCTTTGACATATCAGACAACGCCTGGTTCTTCGCCATTAATTGGAAAGCCTGGTTCTCTAAGGCAGACTGAGTCCTCTGTTCCTCGATAAGAACCCGAGCTTCTCTTGCTCGTCCCCGAGGAGCTCTTGCTCGACCACGAGAAGATGAAGAGGTGCCAGAGCTCTTCAAAGTCTCCAACTCGTCCCTCAACTTGGCGTTCTCAACCTTTAAGAACGAAAATCCCTCGTCGGTCACTGGGATCAAGGCACTAGAAGTGGAAGCTGCAGACTTCAATTGTGACAACTCCTTTTGCAGGTTGTTGTTTTCCTTTTCCAGCAACTCAGCAATCTGTCTGCATTCTTCAACCTCACCTCTCAAGGTTCTCTCCCTTACATCGTACCCAGCAAAAATATTCTCGTAGCCCTTGTCGGCAATAATCTGCTGGTATTTCTTCTCGTACCCCTCATGCAACAAGGCAGTGGACTCTTTGTATTGAAGCTGAAGGTCTTCAACGGTGCTTTGAAGATCCTCGATCATTTCATAATAGGCAACGTTATTAGCCACTTCCTGATCGAGTAGACACTTCAGATATTGATATACTTCAACTGCATGTTCTGAAGCATCTTGGCCGAGGATGTCTATAACTTGTGCTGCACTCAGGTCTGTGTGACCAGCTTTAAAATAATCATTACATTTTCGCAGCAACTTAGTATCATGGGTATATAGTAATTCCATCCTGGCCAGAAACTAGCAGAGAAATAAAGAGCAATCATCAATAAGAAATATAAGCAGAGTATGAATAGAAAATAGACAACAGTATGCAAAAAGTTCAAGTTTTATTAGATCATAGTTCAGAGTTACATATTATGGGTTACATTTGATAAAGAGAAAGAAAATAAAGATAAACACGAACAATTCTACACCTTCTCCTTATCTCCCAAAACCTTCTCGGGAGGCTGGGATGAAGATGTAAGTTGCTCGGAGGGGATGGATAGTTGCTCGGGCAGCACTGCCAATTGCTCGAAAGAACTGACGATCTGCTGAAGTTCCTCAGCAGTGGGCTGAATGGCTAGGGGATGCTCTCCCATCATCATAGAATATTCTTCTGAGGCAGCTTCGTCCTCTTCAAGCTCTTCTGGGGTTGGAGGGGAACCAGGAATGTGTTGTTGGAAAAGCTCATAAGATTCATCAACCTTCATTTCCTGGAGAGCTGCAACCCATCCATCTCTGAAGTACTTCAGGCTGCCATAGTCCACTTATGATACCATGGCAGCCAACCCTTTGTTCCACCCCTTGTCCCAGCCAGCGCTGAAGGACTTATTCACAGCCATCTTCCTCTTAAATTTCTCTGAGGAGAGCTGCTCGGACAGCAGGTTCTCAGCAACCTTCAATTTATTTTTTGCCTCCTCTTTCTGCCGACCTACTTCCCGAAGCCGAGTCAACTCCTCCTCGGCAGCCTTGAGTTTATCTTCAAACTCTCCAGCAGTGTTGAGATTCTCTTCAAGCTCCTTATTAACCTTCTCCAGGGCATTTATTCTCTTCTCCAACTCCTTGGAGGCATCAACAGCTCGAGCTTTTTCTTGCTCGATGGAGGCAAACTTCTTCTCCCAGACAGCCTTATCAGTGGCATACTTCTGGCGAGAGTCTTCCAAAGACTTGATAGCCTCTTCCAGAGATCCCTCCACACTGGACGAGGAGCATGAAGCTTTAATTGCTTCATCCTTCTTCAGGATTATGTTAAAGCAGCTCGTCAACTATGAACAGAAAAAGAAAGCAAGTTAAAAATAGAAATGACAAAGGAAATATGAAAAGTTGAAAGTAAAAAGACTTACAGAAGCAAGGTGACGAGCAGCTAGTGAGGTGACCATGTCCCGAGTAAGGTTTTCTTCAGTACCTTAGACCTCGGGAATGATCCAGCACTTTACCGAGCTCATGGCAGAGCTCGGAGGAACAAAAGTTGGAACCCCAATTCCAGTAACTGGGGGCTGAGTGATGGTATCAGCCAAATTGACCGAGGAGATTTTCTTCAGCCTCCTCGGGGGAACAAGAACTGATTCAACCAAGGAAGAACCCTTGGTCGGTGATATCACAATCACCTCTCCAGGAGCAGCAGACCTGCTCGGAGCCACTGCGGGCTTCTCAGCAACCTTCACAACTGCAGCAGCTGAGGAAGGTGCATCATTTTTCTTCGTCCCCTCCCTTGGGACATCAATCCTACTCCTTTTTGCCTCCCCAGAACCGGAGGCAATTTTCTCAAATAGGGTAGGTAATCTTCTCTTCTTCATCCTTTCACTTAAAGGAATATGGGATTCAGGCGATGAGCTTGTGGAAGCTGGTACTGGCTCTGATTCACTTATCACTGGACGAGCAGTGAAAGAAGTGGTGTAGCTCTTGTACTGGAGCCGATACGAAGCCGACCTAATGTGCTCGTCGGCAACACTCTGATGCAGACTCCAGATAAGTTTCAGATGTCTTACATTAACATCTGCTTCCTTTGGGCACTTTCTTTTGTTATCAACTGCAAATAAACAAACATTAAGATATCAGTGGCACATTTTATTAAACATAAAAGAAACATGATTTCAAAATAAATAAAATGAAATAAAAATAACCTATCCCATTGCCATAAGGAGGTCATCTGAAACCCTGGTAAACCTCATCTCCAGTTAATGGAGGGTGTTGCCAATTTTTTATGACAACCCCGTGTTCAAAATAATCCCTATTGGCATCAGGGAGGTTGACTACTAAGGCTCTATTTAAAAATCTAGTTTTTAAATAAAAAATATTATCATTAACTGCCCATCTATAGCAGTTCTGTAATTCCGATGCGAGTTCCATGGACTTGATTTAATTTATGCACCCCATTAACTATTCTCCATGTGTTGGGGGCTATTCTTGCAGGAACGACGTCAAAATAATGACAGAATTCCAGACACAAGGGATTTGGTGGAAAAGAAAATCCACACTCAGCAATAAAAAGGCTGGGGAACCAATGTCCCTCAGCCAAATTGAAATAATCAGAAGGCTCAGAAAGCTCTTCCAAGACAACCCAAGAGGGAATGGAAAAATCAGAGCGAAACTTTTCAAGAGACTCAACAGGGTAAACCATGATGATGAATAAAAGAAATGAAGAAGAAAGAAGAAGAAGATCTTACAGAAAAAGAGGAGAGCTATTGACAACGAACGATGGAAGAGATGAACACACAAGAGAATAGAAGACAATGAAAAACTCGAAAACACAAATTTGAAAAGTAGAAGACGATGGGAGTATCTGTGAAGATTAAATACCCTGCCTTGGGAAATTGTGAAGTAATAATTACAAAAAAAGATAATTACGTTACCGGCGGCTAAAAAGATGAAAAGTGGCGCGGGAATCAGAGCGGGCAGCAGCGGCTAAAAAGACAAAAAGTGACGCGGGAATCAAAGCACGTAAAAAAGTCCAAAAAACATGATTCTACGAATTGGGAAGGAGAAATAAATACAAGGGAAACACTCCTAAAAATCAGGAAGACTATTTAAAGCTACCATATTCCGAGAAAGAATGTTCCATACTCATCAAATTTCAAAATATGAAACATTGGGGGCTTCTGTTGATACCAAATTTAATCTGCTGACATGGACCAATCATATGAAGACACGTGGCTATCTACATGACAACAACAAGCACTTCCGATATGATCACACGCTCCGAGGAACTCATACTCTCCGAGGAGCAGACCTCTCTGAGGAACTCTTTATCACCGAGAAGCTCAAGCGGTCCGACCAACTCAGGCGGTCCGAGCTGCACCTCGAAGCAGGATACCAACAGTTTAACTGCTCATTAAATGCTTATCATTCAGACGCACACGCAAAAAGGGCATTAAATGTATTACCCTTTCATATGTATATCATTTAATGTATTACCCTTTCACATTACAACCTCAGGGCTATAAATACATTGTACAATCCTCATTGTAAGGGGAAGGGAATCCATAGTGGAATTTCTTGATAGAACCACAAATCGAGAATTCCCAAACACTCATCAATAAAGCAACAGTGGACGTAGGCCATTCTTATAAGGCTGAACCACTTTAAAATTCTTTGTCTCATTTATTTATCTGTGATTGAATAATTAGAGTAATCTAATTTTTTACATCAACAGTTTGTAACCCACTTTCAAAGTGTTTACACTTTTTGACTTCTATTTTCACATATTGTTGGGCTTAGCGGAAGAGTTCTATGAACCTAGCCTCATACTCTGCATCCAGCGTCAGTTGTTATTGTAAATTTAAAAAATCAAATATCATCTGATCTCTTACTAATTCATAAATATAATTCTTGAAAAACCATTCTTCAAACTTTCCCCAGTTTAATCCCTCAATGTTATGAGATCGAATAATAAACTGCTATAAAAAATATGCTTCTCCTTCGGAGAGATAAGTTTCTAATACTACCCTAAGTTCAGGAAGTATACCTACTCCATTTAATACCTTTAGTATTTGGCATAACCATGTTTCTATCTCACTAGCATCGGGAATTCCCTAGAATGCAGGTGGTCTTTGCTGAAAAAATTATTTGAATGCGTTCATCCATCGCACTTCCTTAGTGGTTTCAACATTTACCAAGTATTGGGAACTCCATTATATTGTAATCGAGTCAATGTGGTTAAATCCTGTAAAAACTTCATTATACCTTCCTTAGTGAGGAGGAGGAATTGGTGAATTCGGTGAGATGCTCTTCTTGAGGATGTGATCCATACGTTCGTGTGTTAACCATCTTATATAATAGACAACTAGATATATAAAAATATTAATAAAGAGTAAAATAAACTTTTATACCAGTGTAACATTATATTTTACATCCATTCCTATTATCATACAGTCCAAAATTTAGGAACTAAAAAAATTAAAAACTAGTATATATCCGTCATTCATGCTAATGAAAAAAATCTGAGGTATAGGATAACCAAATTCCTCCAATCACATACATCCAACGAAAAATACCTCAATCCCCCATTCCTTTATCTATTTACACACATACTTTCCTCGTATCCTGATTCATAAAAGTTAAGGTATTATTGCTTGGAAATTCTCTTTTCCTGAACCTCTAAAATTCAAACTTGAAGATGAAGTTATAAAGTCTAAAGACAGTTTGTATGATCCATATTCCATTGGAGATGGTGGTGAAGTAATAATCAGCTCTTCCTAAATAGAGATATTTCAAGCCAGGTGAATCACTCGCTGCAACATCTTAGGATCCTCTAAGTATCGACAGGCTTGCTTGGTTGCCTGCTCCTCATCGATTATTCGTCTTGCCAAAACACAGTGGTTGACGTCAGTCGTTGCTATTTCCCATTCCCCATCAATATCTCGAATATCCTTACAAAGTTTATAATGGCCTTCATCTTTCATAATATGATTAAACCTCTCATGACTAATGCCATTACGTCCATGTAGATCTCGTCCCAAACATTCATGTCTGCAAGATAGAAGTTTCAGCTTTTCAATATAACATAAAATTTAAGAAAGAAAAATAAATAATAGAGCATCTTAAGTCCATTATAGTAGTAATAAACCTAGCACTCACTTTGATACCAACTTGTCACACCTGATATTCTGTGCATAATACGATATAGTAATAAAAGACAACTATAAAACAATTAAAGATTCTGGTACAAAACTTTATTCAAATCGTGATTCAAATGCATGTTAATATTACATTATTTTATTATCTCACACTACAGAAAAAAAAAGGAAAAACTAAAGTTGTAACTGCATAAGATGATATGTAGTAGTAAATATGTTCTTCATTATGTTTCCTTCTTTTAACACTTCCTATACGTACGTAATAGAAAGTAACAACTCAGGTAAAGGGGGTAGAAAATTCACGGGATCGGGGGGTATTTCACCTTCACTTAGACCACTTTCCATCTAAAAGGGGAAAGAATAAGAAAAATGTTGCCAAATAGCTTATTCAAAAGTCTATAACAATTAGTAACTCATATATTTATAGTATTATGAGATGAGTTACATTTTATAGCTGCAAATAATGAAATATATAATAATATGAAATAATAAAACGTAACGAACAATGGCATAATTGAATAAGTTGATATTGCAAGGAAAAATATGGTGATTATAACTAGAAAAGTGTGATATCAAATCATAAAAAATAAGAGTTCTGATTTTTTCTATAGCAGGATAACCCATAATTATCGATTATAGAGACTTCAATTGCATAGCAATACAAATATCATAATCAATCTAAAGACACTTGGAGATAAATCAATCTAACATAATTGGATATAAAGTAACACTATTGAGCACTAACTACGAATACCGGCATCCATATGGTTAGTAAAACTAGGCACCCTATACCCTGATTCCTAAGGCCAAACATATTTCCTGGGGTGAAACGGTAGTTTATTCCCTAATTATAATGTATGTTGCTACGAGTTTAATGTAATCATAGTTCAAATAAAATCATCAGTTTTAAATCAACATAGGGTTATTAGGTTTCTCATAAAGATTGAATCAAATTTCAACATAATGTGAACTACACAAATGAGTTCAAGAATGATAACAAGAGTTCAAGGGCTATCACATAGTGATATAAACAATTTCAGTAAACAAGAAATATATGCGGCGTAATATTGAAATTGAATAACCACCTTTTGATTTTTGGCTTATGATTTAAATCCAACTTAAGGAAATGGCTTCGAATGGGGAGGTGAAATAACGTAAAATATTGTGAGGCGTGGGTAATTGATATAAATAGTGGATTAATTGTATATGAGGGAATAAATGTGTAAAATATATAAATTGATAAGTTTTTAAGTGCAAAATTATAATTTTGGAAAGTTTAATTCTTTAATAAATATAAATTTTGAAGACTTTTAAGACATTAGGTGCATGGATTATAGGTTAAATTTACCATTGGCACCTTGGTTTTAAGTTTGGGGGTTAAAATATGTATAAAAAATTGAGGGCTTTACGTGCAAAATTTAAACTTAAAAACTAATTAGGTTTCTTCGAAAAACACTTTCCTATTTACAAAAGGGGATGATGCAATATAACAATTTGACCTGAAAATTAAAATAAAAATTTTGGAAAAAAATCAGAGCCATTGGATTTGGGACGCGCTTTCACACTCTTGGTCAAACTTGACATGCGCCTATTTTGACTCACGCGCCAATATGTGTGACAATGTTCATCATCTTCCTTTGATATTTTGACCTAGGGTTTTGACATTGACCTCAAATATCTCTACCTATAGAACACTATTTGGTTTGATTTTTGAATGAAACTTGCTAATTTTTTAGAGGAATCCAACCGCATAAGATTTTAAGATTGAAGTGGACTATAGTGAGGTATTCAATCCAAAAATGGCAAAATTTAATCAGCATATTCGTGGTTTTATGTTTAAATTCGAGAAATGTCTTGATTATATTTGTACTCTATGATGAAAAAAATTCAAATTGCGTTAGTTTTACGTAAAATGGTTTACAAATTGGCATGAATTTAGTCCATGGAATTTTTAGCACTGTAATTGTAAATCTTCAATTTGGAACATGAAAGAGTAATATCTTTGAACTTAAATAATGCACCTAGGTTCTTTAAACCTAGAGCTAAAGTTCTCCCACTTTGAAATTGGTTCAAAGTCATTACAGATTCCACCATTGAAGCTCAAGCTTTAATGGGGGTTTTTAATATTCAAACATTTTCAGTGTTTAAACTATGTTGGAAACTTCATGGAAATGCATATTTCGAAGCTATACAACACCATAATTTAAAATAATTGCTAAGTAATCGAAAAACTACATACAAAGATACAATAAGAAAATTCTCTCAATTTAAGGTTTGAATATGAACTCAAAAGAGGTGAGTTTTTATTGTGGTAACATGGGGTTTATATAGTATTAGAAGAAGGGAGTTCATCGGTGCATTTGGATGTGGATTTTAGCCTCATTTTAATTGAGTTTTTGTTTAAAAGCTTGTGAAGGTTTATGGGCAACTTGTGTTAGCATGTGGCTAAGATGGTCACAAGGATACCATGTGGCTGAAAACTATTGGGGGTGTTTGTGTAAAGATTTGAATTAAGGTTTTGGTCCTTAGTACTTTTATGGTTTCATTTTAAGGCTTTTTACCTATTGTTTTGAAAGTTTAGGAGTCCAATGTGTAATTTCTCAAACCTTTAAGGACTAATTTTTATAAATATGATAATTATAAGTAATATGGGTGAGTTTTTGGTAAGGGTTATGGTATATGAGTAATTACAAGGTTTAAGTAAATATTTTAAAACTTTTAGGGGTTTTTGTGATTTCCAAAACGTTAGGGTTATTAGGGTAAATATTATGCTTCTATAGGGCTATTTTGGATATTTACCTCATCTGGATTTCTCTATGTTTTTTACTTATAAGGCATAATTTAAGAATTTCCAAGATATATTATTTATGCAATATAATTCCTGATGCGATCTTTGTTCGGTAGGTTAAGTGTTTGGCATACACATATATGTAAAGTAACTGGAATACATGGTATACGAAAAATATGAGTCGTTACACACACACACACAGACCACTACTTATTTAAAAGTAACTATTAATGCACACATGCATTACACGTGTGATATTAACTTATAGAAATAAAATTTGTATTTAGGAGATATGTAATGAAAATTATGTAAGCTGAACTATTTCATTAATATGTAATCATGGAATGAGTAAACAGTAAAATTAATTCTAATCATTAACATTAGAAGTATATGTATAAAAATATTGCAAATAGTATTTAAAGAAAGGAATGTATGACTCCAATTTCCATTAAACAAAAATGAGTTCCATTCTGAATAATTATTGTTTTAACTTTTTATTCGTATGCGATTCCTCATACATCAATTCCACTAATTTTTTGGTAACAAATCCTTTTTTCTAAGTCGTTGTCTCATAATAACTTGCATTTAATGTCAAAAGAAAAATGTTTGTCGTTGCACAAATACAACCTTTGATAAAATTTTGATTGCAAATCTTCATGTGATAAAGTTTATATTAAATTTTAATGCATTATTGTTCATGTAAAGAAACTGTAAATAAAAATATTTTGTACCGTTTCATAAATACGGTGTGGGTAGAATGTGAGTAACCAATGAAGGTTTTTGTCGCATTAAAGAGCGTGACCGGTTTGTTTCCCACTAGATACAACCATTTTTAATATGTACCTACAAAAATTTGCAAATATAATATGTAATGGTATATTTATTTTCAAGACATTAGGCACGATACTTTATCATCATTGATTATAACCTTGATGTTGCGCATTGTTCATGCGTTATACCCTATCAATTGTTGTATGTTTTTCCTTATGTTTTAAATATAGGGTATTTGGATAGTTGAAAACATAGAAAAACAAGAAATAAACAAATATATCCTTTTTCATGGGCATACCAATAGAACTTCGGTGGATAGTTACTTAGTCTCCACATTTAAAGTTACACTATTTTCAAGACATACAGTAAAACTTAGTGAATAAATAAAACATTTACATGAAATAACTATTGTCTTAAATATATCATTAACTCTCTCTCTTTCTCTCTCTCTTTATATATATATAAACTATTAAATTGGTTTTAAAAGTTCAAAAATATCATTAAATGCCTAGAATCATATTATCATTTCTTTAATTTTATTTTTATAATTTTTATTATTCATGAAAAAAGCACTTAAAAATAATATGAACAATGTTAAAATTAATGATTTGAATAATAGTTAAGTTAAACCCCCACACTGTTACTATTATTAATGAAATCATCAATTTTAATACTTGACCATTGAGAACGATATGGTTTGATTCGTTCTCAATAGACAATAAATGATCATCTTAGGGTATTCATTTTTCAATGGATGATCATATTGCACTCTTAGTCTCTGAAGGATGGAAACAACCTATGTAGCATCTACACCGAGAATTCAAGTATTGAATATGTCATTTATTTGATCCTTTGTAAGAACTATCCTTGATAACTACCTTTTAAAATGAATAATTTTATCATCAATAGTTTCATCATTCTCGACCCTACTTTGCCTTAATTGTTATTTGAACAAGTAAAAGTTCCATTTTGGTCAAAGTTGGGATATCATTTCTCTTCAGCATGCTCATGGAGTTTTTGAAAAAATTACTTCTATTTTTTATAAATTATATAGACATAAATATACCAAAATAAAATAAAGTATAACCATGATTAAAACTTCTAAAATATCTTAAATAAAAAATAAATTTTAAAAACTTTTGATAAAAAAACTTATCATAAATACAGAAATTCATGACTTAATACTAACTAAAGTATCATTTAAATGGAAACATATACATGGTTTAATTCCTAAACTATAATATGGGTTTGGTACCTCAAACAAACAAGGCCAAAGTTTATATATATATATATATATATATATATATATATATATATATATATATATATATATATATATATATATATAATTGTGTTTTGGACATGCACAAACACACACAACAGCGTCTTTCTCATTGGCACGTGAATGTAACAAAGTGCCTTTCTCGTTCCAACGAGATGACTTAATCAATCTAACGAGCTTCCATTCTCGTTCAAATGACTTTAAAAATTTGTACAAGTTGTGCATAATCGAAATACGAAGGCGCGGGTGCTGATTTCGTACTTTTCTAATTTTTTATTTGATATGATTTTTCTACTAAACGGTGTGCGGGATCGAAAGTTGGATTTTGTGATTTTTAGTTGGGACTTTACTTTAGAATTACTACACCTAGTTTAGTGATGGATCAGGACTTTTTAATACTGAAGATAGTTATGTAGGATCGCAATTACCCTTGTACAATTGTACCTATATCCAGTGTTAGGATTTGGTTAGAATGGCTAAACACACGACTAAGCAGTATTCTATGGTCATATGTATGTATATATTGAGCTTATAGAGTAATGAGCTAAAGTGTTTCGGAGATTTAATTCAGGTCTTGAGAGGATATATACCATTAAAATAATTTAGTAATTTAATGAGGAGACACTTGTGCACATTACGGGAGAGTTTGTATATATAGAGAGGGATATATGCACTCCTAGTTAAGAAAAGTAACAAATTGGGAGGTCAATTTAATAAGGTTAAGAGTTCACAAACCTAAGAACATAAAAAATAATTCGGTGATTAGGGATTTAAAGTGATTTGGGGTACGCTTGAGTGTATGCGCGGTATTCTACTTGTTTATATATGTTTAACCTGGTTTTAGAGATTGTGAACCTAATTTTAAATAAGGATCCAATAATGTGGGGATCTATATGGTTAGGTACGCTTGAGTGTATACGTTACCCTATATATATATATATATATATATTGTGTGTGATTATGTGGACATACCCGCAGTCATATAGAATCTATCGGTTTGGGGTTGCGCTTGACATCGCGACCGGGTACCACGCACCATATGAGATATACTTGGACACAGTGTAGGTCAATATTCTAGATCACATGGTTAGGGGTCACCACTTCGTCAATATTTTAGATCACATGTCGCTATCTTGTGATCACCTCATTTATGTGCATTTTGTTTAAGTCCGTTAGATTAGGGACTCCTCCGGACTTGTTGATAGAAGCACAAGGTGGACAACGTGGGTAGATGCCTTTGTGTTTATATATATATATATATATATATATATATATATATATATATATATATATATATATATATATATATATATGTATGTATGTATTTGGTAAGAGATTACATAGTCTAATGATAGACTTGAATAATGAATAGTATGGCATGTTAAGTACTTTATGTGGTTTACTTGCATATCCCTTGTGAGTGACAAAGCGGGGGTAGGTATTTGGGTTGTATTTTTGCATGTGTGGCTAGTTATGCTCCTTCATTCAGGGTATGTGGTTACGACGTATCCCTTATGATAGTTGGATAAACTCGATTAATTAAAACATATTTAAATAAGTCAAGAAATATGTTTATGAGGCTATAAATATGATAATGAAAATATATGTGAGGGCCTTAGGTTTAAATCCTATTTAGGTTATTGGCAGCATTCCATGGTAGTTGTTCGTTACGTGATAATGTTTAATTGTTTAGATATAGAAACTTCTCAAATAATTAGGCCTTGGGTTGGTAATGCACGTAGTATTACAATTAGGTGAGGGGTGAGATACTCATTATTTATTGCTGTTGAAAGTTAATTCTTGAAACTATAGGGCGGTGACAAAAATTATAAAATGTTTTTCCTTAGGTAATATTATTGTACAAACAGGTTAGTAGGACTGAACAGTCAGACTTACGATTTTAATGATCCAGTTTAGTATTTGCAGAGTTGGAGTCGCTGGTCCATTACGGCTGTGAATATATTCAGAGTTACGTGGAAGGGTTACCTTTGTACTCTATATTTATTTCAGTTAGGATTTTGTAGTTGAGGAATTTCTATTATACTCTTTTATTCAGTTAATTATAATCCGAAATTTCTATATAGTGGATTTAGTTTTTAGAGTTTAGTATTTTTTTCATTCATCATCTCTTATTAAATCCTTTCTTTAATTGATTTTAATTTACCACAATTTTTTTTATGCTGAGAATGATATAAATTGTTTAGACATCTCCAGTATTTCATGTGCGACCTGATCAACCGGGCATGGGAAAATCAAAATTGTCATAGTTGGTATTAAAGCATCCAAGTTCTATTATCCTTAGCATCTATATTACATTTATTTTATTTTCTGCTGAGCATTTTTCGATGTGTCTAGAGCCTGTTATAGGATTTTGTACTCTGGCTTCACGATTATGCGTGTCTCGACATTGTTCGTAGTCGTTGAGCATTGGAAAGACCTTAGGAGTATTTGAGCTTATAAAAGCACGAGAATGAGGATCGATTCGAGCTACGAGTCAAGTGTGGGATGAGTGGTTAGACAGTGGTGTTCACCATAGTTGTGAGTATTATTATGGGAAATTATCTCGTTTGGGTGTAAAGTTTGCAACTTAAAGACTCTTGCAACCAGAAGTTAGTAAGTGTCTTTCTTATTGAGTGAATTTTTTGGAGTTATTAAGGAATTTTTGTTTTTGAGGAGATAATTGGAGTTTTGGGTTCTACTTATGGTAATATGGAATGTGATGGAAATTAAGGTTAGAAGAATGGCCTTATGAAATTTTTTGCACGTAAGACAGAGGGTAGTTGATTGCTACATTTTAGCAAAATATAAGGATTTTGAAGATAAATTTATGTGTGGATTAATTTCAATTGGATAGTCGAATTTAGTGTTTTGCTTAGATTTGAGAAAGTTTCATTTATGTGGTTAAGCCATTTGTGATTATGGTGATGATAATGTGAGTTTTTGGACTTAGGAGTAGGTTCACTGTGTGGCTACTGAATAGGAGTTGGAGGACAGTTGAAAAAAATAATTGTATTCCTGAGTGAGTGAAAATTGGAGTAGAGGGTATTGATTTTCCTATTGGTTCAAGTTGAGATGACTCATCTAGAGATTTGTATGAGTATGGAGTTGGCTATGCATTATAGGCGTGTATTTTGTTGAAATATTAGTTATAAATAAGGTTTAGGAACAAGTAAGGTCCAAGTAAATCAAATAAAGATTGAGTTTCGATTAAGGGTTATAACTATGAAGGTAAGATTCGTAAGATTGAGAGTATTCCTATTTGGGACAGTTGGGGGAGAATGGAAGGGGATGTTACGAAATAGCGAGTTAAGCCGATAAAGAGAGAGAGGCCCTAAGATGAATTTTAATTTCAATTTTTATGATGCGTGGAGCATGGCCACATGGTTGATAAGTGACTGAACATGGATTATATGTATAGTAATGTCAGACCAAGTATGGTCCGATTGAGGTTTTATAAATTCAATATGATGGGCATTTCTATGGGCATTGGGGTTATATCCGCGGGTTTTGCATGATTTGGGAAGTATCGCCTTCTTGAGAGTATGTAATACCCACCTCTGGGATTTTACCCTTCACCCGTGTTATTTATAATCATGAGGAATTATTAGGATTTGGATTATTAATATATGGGCTTTAACCTCTATATTTGATTACTCGTGTGGCCTTGATGGTACTTATTGGATGTTTGTGGCTAAAGTTAGAGATTTCAGGAATCTGAAAAGATCGAACAAATTTGAAAGTCATTCGAATTAGATCCTTATTTCGTTTGAACAAGAATCAATGGCTCAAACGATAATCCAATGTCGTTCAAAGTTGAGTTTTAACGAGGATCTAACAAAATTTTTATGCATAAGGTTTTTATGCTTAGTTAGAAGATCGTTCGATGGGAGATCGAACGAGATGAGATCTCGTTCGAAAGAGGTCCCATTCTCGATAGAACGACCTGTTAAAAAACTTTTAAATAGGGTTACCTTTATGAGCTGTTGCATTTGGATCCTTGGATTAATGAGGTGTCGAGTTTAGAAGGTTCCAGATGGTAACAGGTTAAGGGTGATGCCCTTGGTCTTTAAAATAATTTTTTGGATCGTTTGGGGTGTTATGGGAGAGAGGAATGGTGTGTTCTCTCCACCATTTTCATGCCAACATTTACCTCTATATATATATATATATCTATCTCTAAGTTCAAGAATGATTCATCTTGCCCAAGCTCCTCCCACCATATATTCACCATGACACCACCATCCCTCCACCTTACGCCACCATATTTCTCAAGTATTTCACCATAAAAAAGCCTTATACACCCATTTTAACCATTGTTGAACAAAGATATGAATTTTGGAGGTTTTTTGGGGGGTTTTGGCGAAGAAGAACAAGAAGAAGAGTAGAAATTTATGGAGTTTTTAAGGGGGTTTCTCTTGGAGTTTTCTTGGAGCATGCTTGTGGATCTAGGTAACCTCCTTGAGGACACCTTAGTAGGTGCGGGTTGCCATCATCTTCTTCTTCATCCACCATTTTGGACCTTCATTTGAGGTGGGAAAAACTCTACTTTTAGTTAAAAACTCTATTTTTTTCATATGTTGTTCGTGTATTTAGAGTTTGTAAGAGTGTGATGCATTTAAGATATAAGAATTATATTTCTTATGATTTGTGAAATGAGTTTTAAAAAGGGGGATTTCAAGGGTTTTAAGAAAAATGATATATTTCAAGAAAACTTGGTATTCAATATTATTATGAAATAAAAATGTTTGAAGAATGTTAATTTGTTGGGAATAATTTAAGAATTAATGTTTCAAAGTTTTCCTGTGAATGATTTTTATATAAATGGACATTTTATTCAAGTTTTGAAGAAACAAAAATGTCTTTCGCCTTGAAAAGTTTGTTTGTGCTAACATTATGAAATTTCTAGAGTAAATCACATATTAGACCCGTTTAATAGGATTTTTTTTATTTATAAATCCACCTTCTCATGCATATAAACTTGTAGCATTTTGAGGTTGAACATATAATCAAGTTAAATGAAGGTTTTATTGGGTTTAAACGTGAAATAAAGAAATTAAAATATTAAGCTCTTAAGGTGCGTAAATAGGGTGTTGAAATGTGAAAAGTGTAAGGTTTCAAGACTACAAGTATTAATAAAGAAAATGGTATTTTTCTTATAAAGTAGTCTTAAATGTTTAATGATTGCTAGGAAAATAAAGTAATGAAATAAGAGATTTACAAGTTGTGATGTGTGTTACTCCAAAGTGTTAAATAACTGTTAGTGAGCTAAAAACACTCAAGAAGTTAGTGTGGGTAACTTAATAGAGTTTAGGAAATAACACTTGCAAAAATGGAGAAAAATGACAAGTTTAGAAATAAATGGGTAAAATGGTAATTTGACATAAGGTGGAATATTTTTATGAAATAAAAATATTGGAAAGGGTGTTACATAAAATGGTCCTAAATGAACATGATTTTTGGAATAAAATCAATCCAAGAGTAAAAAGGACAAGAAATGATGATTTTAAAGTGTAACACCAGCTGGGGTGAAACCCCGAGTTTTGGCTTTGGCTAGGAAAAAGGAAAAGATGGAATAATATGGACATTTGTAAAATGTTAAAAAAAACATCAATATGGACTCGGATGACACCAGAATAATCAAGGAGGGTTTGGGGCTCAGGGTGAAAGACCCAGAATCACTGGCCGGAGCATATGGTAGCATAATTGGCGATGTGGATCCCGTTAAAGTATACAAATATTAAAAAATTTCGAGAAAAAGATAATGAAAATGGAACAAATCAATAAATGGGTTGTGCGGCGAATATGTGAAAAGACAACTTAACTTGAATGAATATATAAATATTTCGATAAAGTGGACAAGTAATGTGAAAATTGAATAATGTCCATAAAGTAAAGGAATGGTAAAGTGAAGGGATTAAATGGGTAGATAAGCAACCTAAAGAGGTTTAACCCGTAATTGGTACATGAGTGCATTTATGAAAGGTTTTCAAAGAAAAACAAGTATTTTCTAACACGATAATTGCGTGTGTTAAAAGGTGATTTTCAATGAAAATACTAAGATAAATTTAGCATGAGTAATAAGGAAATTTCGGTAAAATAAATAATTTTCCTTAAACAGTGGGTATTATTCAATATATTTAACCCGGTGTGTTAAACCAAGGAATAAATGTCAAGTAAAAGAGATTTCTTTTACAATATTAAGGTGAATTAATCGGGGTAAGTAACGTTTTTGGAATAAAAATAGTTTCAGGCATTTAAGTATATATATCTGTATATATATAAGGTAGGTGCATGTGCACGTAGATATAACATGTTAGAGTCTTCTTTATTTCATTCGATTTTATATTGCATTATTGTAATTCCCCACTGGGCATTTGTCCCATTCCCACGTCTTTGTAACAGCAGGTTAGGTGCGGTTCCGAATTTTGAAAGAGTTGTACAGGTGAGTATTCTTTTATTTTACGTTAGTAGCTCTGTATGCTGGGATTTCGAGGACGCTTCCCACGAGTCCCTCGTATATCTTAATTTTAAATGGAAATAGCATCCTACACAAGTGAAATTTTAATTAAATAAAATTGGACTAGCTACATTATGTAGGTTATTTCATTGCACTTCACACCTAACGCTTGGGTCGGCCCGGGTTGACCACAGGTAAACCATATATCCAGGTCGGGTCATTATAAACGGTATTAAATCTCTAGGTTCAAGGTTCCTTTCGAGAGTGATATGGTGAGGTTGGTAGAGGATCCTTGATTAGGCTCAAATTCTTTCGAATTTAGAGACTTTTACCATCTCGAATAACGCAAAATGAGTGTAATTATCGCATTTCCTTGACACTAACTCCTTCTAACAAGTACATCTAGTTTTGTGTATTTCTCCTAAGTTTTGCAGGTATTTGAAGCATTGAGGGAGAAAGAAACAGGAAAAGCAAAGGGCAAAGTCAAAGAAGGAAAGTCAAAGGGCAATTTTGTAAATTTGTAGTCGTCGTCCGAAGTTGAAACCAACTAGAAAGTTGAAGAGAATTCAATTTCAAGAACTTTGGAAGAAATGGCTAGTCAATCCTAGCTTCGGTGATCAAGTTGCGAAGATTTAAAGTTGATAAGGAAACAAGGAAAAGACTCCTCGATGAAAAAGGGGAGTGATCTGGACCTTTTATTGGAAAAGGATCGGAACCCCCTCAAAAGAAAAATTATGTCCCAAAATAGGGGCGATCCGGACTTTTTATTATAAAAGCATCCGGAACGCCTTAAGAAAAATCCTCTGTCTCAAAAAGGTTTATGATCCGGACCTTTTTCCAGAAAAGGATCCGGACCGCCTTAAATGCTGAGGAACACTGTCTCGAAATAAGGGGAGATCCGGACCACCTGTCCCGATCGGTCCGGACCGTTTTGGATTTTCTTCAACTTTTATTCTTTTTTCTCAGAGTTTTTATGGGGTCAAACTCTTGTATATTTCGGAGCTATTTATTCTAGTTTGTTACATAATAATAGGAGTTTGATTTTTTAGGTTAGCTAATTAGGACTAGAGGGTTTTTGTGGTAAAAACCCCTAGTTTTTCGTAAGAAGATTTTCCTGTAAGGGTTTGCATTTGATTTTTGCAATTCAAGTAATATATTTGCCTTTAATTTTCAATTGCTCAGTTGTTTATTTGTTGATTTGAATTTGCAATTCTCTTTTCAATTAGTTTCTTTAGAGTTAATGTTCTATTTATTAAAAACTCTATTGTTCTATAAGTTAATCATGGCAGGCTAAGTTTTCAAGGGTTGGGGTGCATGAACCCCACCCGATGTAATTCACGATAATGGGAAATAGAATTTTGAATTAAAATTTTAGATGAACCTTGTTGCAAGCTGGTGCAACCGTCGTAGGACTTTTGATCCCGTTTGCCCTAGGTAATAGGGATGCTTAAGAATGAGACGCGCATATTGGTTAACGCGACACCGCTTTACTCGTCCTTTGATTACATACTATGCGGGCTACGATCCCTCATATGTGTAATGCTTGGGAGTTCTAAAGACTGGGTTCGTTTAAAATTCTAATTCCGAGTCTAGTATCCTATGAAGTGAATTTCTAGGGTGTGGGGGATTGTAACCCGACCTATTGTTCTCATTTCATAGTTAATTCATAAAATCATTTGTTATCAACTTTTTGTTTAATTATCATAGTTACAAATTGTTTATTCTTAGTTTCATTAGTAATTACTCTAAAATTTTCATCTAGTCATAGTTGTTTCATCCCCCAAATCATCTTTTCGTTTCTTTTAGAGTCAAAGATAGGATTTCTTCATCTTTCCAACATCGTCACGAATTCGTTCGTCCTTTTTCCCTGAGGATCGATACCCAACTTACCGGGATTATTACTTGAGCGACAAGCTTGCACTTGAGCCTATATAGCACGCACACTAGATACCCATTTGTGGTCGCGTCAAGTTTTTGGCGCCGTTGTCAGGGAACTAGGTAGACTTAGGTTTGATCGAGTCAATCTAGAACTTTGACAAAAAATAAAAATAATAATAATAATAATAATAATAATAATAATAAAAATAAAAAAATAAATCATCATCTCTCAAAAGCCTTTAATGCAAAATCCTGAACACATTCAAACTCCTCAAAATACTCCAACCAGAATCCACGAAAATCCGATTGTTGAGTATAACTCTGAAAGCCCCCACACACCTCGCGTTCCATAATTTTTGGTTCCACTTCCTACCCCTGAGCACTCTATCGATAGTTACACCCTGAGTCAATACTTGAGTCACACATCTAGGACACTCAGTGAGTATTTCGAGTCATTTGAAGAGAGAACGAGAGCGATGTCTGACGCAGCAAGTTTCAGCACTGGAGAGGGAAATTTACCCTATCGTCCCATGAAAGATTTACTCTTTCCTGAACGGACTGTCACCCCTGGTTGCATTTTACTTTCGTATACTATCGGTCAGTTCCACTTTCACAATGGGATGATTCAGATTCTCCCTATGTTTCACGACATGGATTCAGAGAAATCAGACCTGCATATCCGCGAGTTCCAGGAGGCGTACAACACATTTAGTGACCAAGCTTGCACGCAGGATGTCAATCGCCTAAAGCTTTTCCTTTTTCCTTAAAGGATAAAACCAAGACCTGGCTATGGTATCTACCCCCGAACTTCGTACTTTTCGGGAGAGATGTGCACTCCAAATTTATCTCAAAATTCTATCCACAGCATAATACCAACTCTGAGACTCCAGCAATGTCGAGGCCCATCTTAAGTATGTCGCTGAGACTACTCAAGCATGGGACACATCTAATCCTAATACCCAAGTTTGGCCTAGACAAGCATATATCGCTCCGACTGCATTCGATCTATACCATTTGGATAATAATACCTTAATAGACCATCGATTCGATCAGTTTTAGAGAGATATCAAAGATTGGCTTGATAGTCGGTTGAGAGATATCTCTGTATCTAGCGGTGTTTCGGAAGAAAAGGTGTGTACTATTTGTGAGGTGGGCCATTACACATAGGCATGCCCAATGATTTCCTCCTACAAGGCTATGCACACCGAGCAGGTGGATGCTATAGGAGGATTCAAGGGAAATTTTAATTCCCCGCATGGGAACTCGTACAAAACTTTATGGAGAAACCATCCTGGTTTTAATTACGAACAACCACAAGCTGTGATGAACCCACATTCACGAGTTATCCCACCTCCACATCCTCCTCAATTTCAGCAAGCACCACCTCCTCCAGCTCCGTATATTACTCCATCGTGGAGGAATCTCGAGGATACCATAAATCAGTTTATAAACTCTTAAACTACAACAAATGCTAGATACGATTGAATGTTCACCGACATGAATGAGAATATCTCCAAGTTACAATTCTTATTGAGTATCCAAGATAAAGGCAAGTTTCCTACCCAGGGAAAAAGACCTCCCCAAGGTCAAACTAGTGTTAGCTCCAAATCTACCGACCATCAGGAGAAGTGTCAAGTGATAACCACTCTTCGTAGTGGGCGAGTTGTTGATTTATGACCTCCCCCATGTGACACATCAAAAGACAAGGAGAATTCACTCGTTACGAAAGAGGCTGAAGATATCTCCTTAAATGAGAGCGACAAAATAGACACTAGTGAGCCCGAGCTAGTTGTAAAGCCACCCTCCGCTATGCCATTTCCTCAAAGATTGGTTCCTTACCATAAAGGTACCACAAGTGACGAAATGCTAGAAGTCCTTAAGAACTTGAAATTGAACTTGCCTTTCCTCGATGCAATAAAGCAAAGCCCATCTTGTGCAAAAGTCATTAAAGATTTATTGACTGTAAAGAGGAGGATAAAGGTAAAGAAAAACGTGTTTCTAGCACAGAACGTGAGCTTCGTTCTTCTTAACGATCTCCCACCTAAATATAAAGATCCCGGTGCACCCACCATTGCCTGCACCATTAGAGAGAATAAAATTGAAAGAGCCTTACTCGACTTGGGGGCAAGCGTTAATATCCTCCCCTATTCAATTTATAGGCAGCTTGATCTGGGCGACCTTAAGCCCATAAAAATCACTCTCCAATTAGCGGATCAAACCGTGAAGATACCAAGGGGTATAGTTGAGGAGGTGATAGTCCAAGTGGACACTTTCTACTTCCCAGTAGATTTTATCATTTTTGACATGGACCCCTCCTTCACCTCAAAAAATCATGTTCCCATTATTCTTGGGCGCCCATTCTTAGCTATGGCTAATGCACTGATCAATACTCAAAATGGGCAGATGAAACTCACTTTTGGGAATATGACTTTAGAAATAAACATCTTCAATATAGCCCAACAAGTAAGGGAAGAAGATGATATTCACGCGGTGAGCCTAATTAATGAGATCATAGAAGATCACATTGAGGAAAATTACTGTGGAGCTGCCTTACCTAGTGTCTAATCAAGAAAATGATGGAGCTTACACCGAGTTTGAGAGAGAGATTGAGGATTTAAGAGACTTACGCGATGAGAGAGCGTCGGACGAGGACGTGAGAGATGTTAGTTAGGTTTCTCGATTCAAAGAGTTACCATCGAGAGGGACACGCATGGTGCCCTTTAGCGATACATTCCCGACTCTTGATTTGAAGAAACTACCTTCCAACATTAAATATGCTTTCCTAGGAGTGGGTGAGACATTTCCTGTTATTATCTCCTCTAGCTTAGATGAAGAGTAGGAGGGTAAGTTATTAAAGATTTTGTGGAAGCACCAAAGTGCTTTTGGTTAGTGTATATCTGATCTAAAGGGGATAATCCCTCTAATTTTCACTCACAAGACTCATCTCGAGGAGGATGTGAAGCCCTCGAGAGAAATGCAAAGAAGGCTAAACCCCACTATGAAAGAGGTGGTGAGGGCCGAAATCATCAAATTGTTGGATAAAGGGATTATCTCCCTAATCTCGAATAGCAAATGGGTGATCCCCATTCAAGTCGTCCCGAAGAAGTCGAGCATAACAGTGATCGAAAATTCCAAGGGAGATCTAGTTCCCCAACGTACCACCACTGGGTGGCATGGTTGCATTTATTACCGAAAACTCCATGCGGGAACTAGGAAAGACCATTTCCCCTTGCCATTTATCGATCAAATGCTTGAAAGAGTAGTGGTCCACCCTTACTATTGCTTCCTATATGGTTATTCTGGATATAACCAGATTGAGGTAGATGTACTTGATCAAGAGAAGACGACCTTCACTTTCCTCTTTGGAACGTTTGCTTACAAACGTATGCCATTCGGCTTATGTAATGCACTAACGACCTTTCAAAGCTGCATATTAAGATTATTCAGTGACATGGTTGAGAGAGGGATGGAGGTGTTCATGGACGAATTTAGTGTCTTTGGCACCTCTTTTGATCTATGTCTAGCCAATCTTAAAAAAGTACTAGCCCGATGTGTGGAAAAGAACTTAGTGCTGAATTGGGATAAATGCCAGTTCATGGTAACTGAGGGTATAATTCTTGGCCACATCGTGTCATACAAAGGAATCGAATTTGATCGAGCAAAGATTGATGTCATTATTGACCTCCCCCTCCAAATTTTCTTAAGGACGTGCGCTCTTTCTTGGGCCACGCTGGGTTTTATAGAAGGTTCATGAAGCACTTTAGCTCCATCGCTAGACCCTTAAGCAACCTTCTTATGAAGGAAACCCCATTCGAGTGGACTGAAGCATGCCAAAGTGCTTTTGAAAAATTGAAAAGAAAGCATGTGTTCGCTCCCATCATGCAAGCTTCGAATTGGTCCTTATCATTTGATCTTATGTGTGATGCTAGCGATTATGCGATAGGGGTTGTCTTGGGCGAAAGGAAAGATAAAAAAGATCACGTCATCTACTACTCTAGCTGGACTCTTACCGGACCATAACTTAACTACTCCACCACGGAGAAGGAATTTCTAATGGTAGTTTTTGCTCTTGACAAGCTTTGGTCTTATCTTACCGGTTCCCCCATCACTTGTTTCACCGACCACGCGGCTTTAAAATATCTCCTTGTAAAGAAAGACGCAAAGTCACGCCTCATAAGGTGGATCCTACTCTTACAAGAGTTCTATCTCTCCATTAGAGATAAAAAGGAGTAAGAAAAATCATAGCCGATCACCTATCATGGCTCTCATCTAATGTACCTAGCGATCCGACACCCTTAGACGAGAACTTCCCGAATGAGAAGCTCTTTGCCACCTCTTCTTTACCCTAGTTTGCGAATTTAGTGAACTATATTGTCACGGGATTCGCCCCTCCCGAGTGGACACCATAAGATAAGAAGAGGTTTATCAATTGGCCGCGCATGTTTTTCTACGATGATCCCCTCCTGTTTAAATATTGCACCGACCAAATCATACGACAATGCGTACCGGATGACGAAATTCCTAAAGTCATCCAATTCTGTCATTCTGAAGAATGTGGAGGCCACTTTTCCATGAAAAAGACAGCCGCTAAAATTCTCCAAAATGGTTTGTACTGGCCCAAAATGTTCCGGTATGTAAATAATTGTTGTAAATCTTGTGATAGGTGTCGACGGATGGGGGAGAATACTCGATGAGACATGATTCCATTTGTAAGGACACAAATTTCTAATTGAGTCCTTTGTAGTTTTGGCTCAATTTCGGACAAAACGTGTTAGTCATAGGACAGAGTTATTGACCATTTTTCAAGCATATGACATACTAAAGTTGAAGACATAGCGGCCAAGATATTAAAGCTTCATTAAATGCCGATTTTAATGTGCCTCTTTCTACGTCAACAACATTGGTTCCATTGATCCTAAGGTATGAATGCATTTTGAATATATATATAGGATCTTGGAACATTTTTCATTGGGTGAATTTTTATTTTAAACTGTTGTTGTTTTTCAGAAAGTCTCATTGAAACTTTAAAATAAAGTTTCTGGGCTAAAAATAGAATTTTCAGCTTTCGGTATTTTCGTTCGATATTGTCGTTCGAACGAGTTTGTCGTTCGAACGAGAATGTCGTTCGAATGAGGTTTGCAACGACCTGCCACTGGAACTTCGTTAGAAGAATCGTTCGAATGAGACTTCGTTTGAACGAGATTTGGCGGGAACAGTTTTTTGGGCTGTTTTTGACAGTTTTCCCACTTTTCCCCACTAATTTTTTGGTAGATTTAACTAGTGCGGGAACAACATTTTTAAAAAAACTTTTTCATAACGTTTTCCTCACTTAGAGTGTTTGGAGAGTGAATTCTTATAAAGAAAAAGTACCCTTGAATTTTTGTTAAAATGTTTTAATCCTTAGAACAAAATCAAGGTTTACACACTCATGTTGTTTATTCCAAGTTTCAATTTATATATCCTTGCTTGGAGTGTTTGGCACCGGGTTTTTCTATACCGAGTTGAAGATAATTTTGGGTTTGCTTCCACATCCCACAAAGAAGAAGAAGTTTGCATTGACTTACCTACTTGGAGAAAGGCTCCTTGTTCGGGTGGCGGTGATCGAAACAGTCCAATCGGTGGATTCCGAGACCGTGGTGGAGCTCCGTGATTATTTGCTAGGAAGCGGTGGATATAAGAAGTAGCATTGGGGCTAGGACGGAGTCAAGTCGAGTGTTGTAAGTTTTACTGTCTTGTATTTATAAAACCATACTTAGACGATTTGTGGCTAGGTCCGTCCGAGGTATTTTCCCGTTGTGGGTTTTTCCTCGTACATCGTGGCGTAGTGATTATTTATGTATTTTTATCTTTTGCAAAATTCACCTAGAACGCATGCTTAGGTAAAAAGATAAAATTGGTTTAAATCACTACTCATCTTTAATATGGTGCTAACTAATTATTTGGGTAAAAGTTAATTTAATTCAAGTCGTCACTTAATTTGGTAAATTTTGTTTGGCCTAACTTGATAATATTGAAAATATGACTTAGGCAAATTTCTAGGACTTGAAGTGAATTAATTGGTTTAAGTGAAATTTAAATTGTGTGTGTGTTTTAATCTTATTTCACTTTGTTTAATTTTAATTTGAAAATAAATTAAAATTTGTTGTTGAATTGAACCATCTCCGCTTCCGCATATATTTAAAAGGAAATTGAAAATTACTTTTTGTAATAAGATTTCAAATTTGGGGGCCTCATGTTCCAACAAGTGGTATTAGAGCCGGAGCGCTAACTTATCGCGTCAATGATCCGTTTTTTCGACTTTTATAATTTTTTTGCATTTTTAGGTGGTTCAATTTTTACTCACTCTTAATTTTTTTTGTATCTCTCAATGGGACGCCTTAATGATAATTTGTCCATTTCTAATGATAATGAAGTTTTTACTATTCGAGAGGAATTTAATGATCTTAATAAGTGTAATGAAAAATGAAGAGAATTAAATTTGAGATTTGCAAAAAGAATTAAATTTCTTGAAAATGAAAATTCTTGTTTTAAAGCTAAAGTTGAGTTTTTGCAAATCTCCCTATCTCAAAACGATATTTTTCGTGAAAAGCTCATGGACATAAATTATAATTATAATATTTTAGAAATGTCTTAGAAAGAGAGTGATAATCGAGAAAAGACTCTTAGGGACATGTTTGCTCACATTGAGGGGGAGCGTGATAACCTTCCAGGTGTAATTAAAAATTTAAAGGAGTCCTGTAAAATTGAGGAGTCTAATTTATTACTTGAGTCCAAAACTGAAAATATGAAAAATGATTTACAAGACTCGAGTAATAGTTGTAATGGTTCTAGTTCAAATATTTTCGTTGCTAAAGCTAAAACCATTGTTTGTTTTAGAGGGTCGACTTTATCCAAGGAGTTTAAAAAAGGTCACATCGTAAGTATCATTCCTCATGTTTTCATATGCTTGCATTGTGGTAGGAAAGGTCACCTTCGGTCATTTTGTTTTGATCTTAAAAGAATTCCTAGGAAGTATATGTCTAGCATTTCATTAATTTTCAAATCTCATCATTTTAAATATACATCTATATGGGTTCGAAAATCATTCTTAGGCGCGCTAGATATTAGATTTGTTGGTTCTCATTTTGCTTTCACATGAAACCTCCCTTGCAAAATCTAAAGGTTGAATGTGTTAGTGTTTTTTGCATACTCTAGCTTTTTGTGCTTCATATTATATATCATTGCTAGGTGTATGCATGTTTAGTCATTTTCTAGTCTATGCTCCATGCTTAATCACGCTAGAATAATGATTTTTGTTTGTCTTTTATATTATACTTCTTCCAATTTAGTTTGCATTAGATGAAAAATGCAAAAAGATTTTTGTTTATCATTTGGGTTTTATCTCTTGGTAATTTAAGCTTAATGAAAAATTCAAATGATTTTTGTTTATCTTTTGAGTATATATTTTTATTTTTTGGTTTAAAATTTCTAAAACTCAAAAAGATTTTATTTTGTGTGTATTTTGGTTTTACACACATTTTGTGGCATATGTTTGTGTTTGAATCCTCATTTCGCTTCCATGTGACTAGAACTTTTGGTTAGAATTTTAATCCTTAAAATGTTCTTTATCATGCTTACATGGAGTAGCTTAAGTTTAACTTGCTTAATGGATTCACTTTTATATGCCTTTACATACATGCAGGGGCTTTTTGAAGCTTAACGTCACATGTTATATTTGATCTTTGTGAGGTGTTCTCCTACCAATATTATCATCTACATATTTGTGACCTAGGAGGACTAGTGCATGTTAAAATTCGTTGCACGTGAGATTTGTGTGATATAAAAAAATTAATATATATAATTGTACACGGGTAAGGGCTCCGAAAGGATTTATTATCCTTTGCGAATAGTAAGCCACCGTTTGTTTGGACCTAAAAGAAATACGTGGTCCAAAGGCCTAAAATAAAATATGGCATTAAAAAGAAAAATAATTGCCAAGGCCTATGTTTAATTGATATATTCATTCAAAAGAATAATATATATGCTTATTAAGGGAGTTTGGATGGTATATCAACGATTTTCTCAATGTCCGTTTATCCTAGTTGCGCTTTCAATGTCATGACTCTATTGGTGTGTAGAATAATCAACATGCTAGGCTTGTATGCATTGTGTTTGTTTGTTCATTAGTTCACTTTATCCTATCACATAAAGTCTAAATTCTAATTGATAAAGTTTTGCAAAAAAATGCGAACTACGTGAACACGTTTAAGTGATTGGGTTTTAATTCATTGGTATCTTGTTCACACCCCAACACTTCCGTTTTCATATGACACATGTATGCTACAAGAGTGTGGAAAATCTTATGTTACTTAGTTTTGTGTCATTTTGGTGTTTATATCTATATGTGTGTACTTATGCTTAACTTGTATTTATTGTGTATACATATATATATGATATTTTGTTTAAGTCTTTGTCATGTTTAGCTAGTCCATTTATGCTTCAATTCAAAATTGGTACCTTATTTGTTGCGTAGTTTGTTTGATATCACATGCTTTGAATATTATTTGTCAATTTGGAATCATTTGTTTTCGCATCATCGTTGGTATTCATTTGTATGGATTAGTTATGATTTTGTTGCCTATGTGCTTTAATGTTCTCATCACTTTATGCACTAATGCATGTTTAGCTTGTTATCCCATTCTATTTATCCCTTGTTTAGTTTAAGGGGTGTATTTACTTTAATTGGGGAGATAAGTTATATTTTGATTCTTTAGCCTTTGTCTATTCATGAACAAAAAGGGGGAGAATGATAGGGGGAGAAATGGTATCTAATCCTATTATAATCGTATCTTAGTTTGGGAGATTTAACTTAGGAGGAGAGTGCTATATTCTTAGGTTGATCATAGTTGATAAAGGGGAGAATTAATTTATGGGTAGTAATTATTTTAATTGCATTTAATACTTCGATATTCCCTATGCGTTTAATGTGTTTGCTTAAGTGTGCAGGAATTCTTCTAAGTGTCAACTTTCATCATCGGGCAAAGATATTGATCCTTGGGTTGTTTGAGTCAAGCTACGTATTTTTATTTTGGGTGGGACATTTTTATTAGTCTAGTAGAGCTTGACGGCCCTTTAGAATTTTTGTTGGTTTTTGTCCCGAAATAGCCAAAGGGGGAGATTTGTAAGGACACAAATTTTCAATTGAGTCCTTTCTAGTTTTGGCTCAATTCCAGACAAAAACGTTTGAGTCATAGGATAGAGTTATTGACCATTTTTCATTGGGTGAATTTTTATTTTAAACCGTTGTTGTTTTTCAAAAAGTCTCATTAAAACTTTAAAATAAAGTTTATGGGCTAAAAATAGAATTTTCAGCTTTCTGGTTTTTCGTTCGATATTATTGTTCGAACGAGTTTATCGTTCGAATGAGAATGTCGTTCGAACAAGGTTTGCAACGACCTTCCACTGGAATTTCATTAGAAGTATCGTTCGAATGAGACTTCGTTCGAACGAAAATCTCGTTCGAAGGAGATTTGGCGGGAACAGTTTTTTGGCCAGTTTTTGACATTTTTTCCACTATTCCCCACTATCTTTTTGACAGATTTAACTTGTGCGGGAATAACATTTTTAAAAAGACTTTTTCATAACCTTTTCCTCACTTAGAGTGTTTGGAGAGTTAATTCTTCCAAAGAAAAAGTCCCCTTGAATTTTTGTTAAAATGTTTTAATCCTTAGAAAAAAATCAAGGTGTACCCACCCATATTGTTTATTCCAAGTTTCAATTTATATATCCTAGCTTGGAGTGTTTGGCACCGGGGTTTTCTATACTGAGTTGAAGAGACGTTTGGTTTTCTTCTACATCCCACAAAGAAGAAGAGGTTTGCGTTGACTTACCCACTTAGAGAAAGGCTCCTTGTTTGGGTGGCGGTGACCGAAACAGTCCGATCAATGGATTTCGAGACCGCGATGGAGCTTCGTGGTTATTCGCTAGGAAGAGGTGGTTACAAGAAGAAGCGTCGGGTTTTGGATGGAGTCAAGTCGAGTGTTGTAAGTCTTACTGTCTTATATTTGTAAAACCATACTTAAAGGATTTGTGTCTAGGTCCATCCGAGGTATTTTCCCGTTGTGGGTTTTTCCTCGTACATCGAGGCGTAGTAATTATTTGTGTATTTTTATCTTTTGCAAAATTCACCTAGAACGCATGCTTAGGTAAAAAGATAAAATTGGTTTAAATCACTACTCATCTTTAATTTTGTGCTAACTAATTATTTGGGTAAAAGTTAATTTAATTCAAGTCGTCACTTAATTTGGTAAATTTGGTTTGGCCTTACTTGATAATATTGAAAATATGACTTAGGCAAATTTCTAGGACTTGAAGTGAATTAATTGGTTTAAGTGAAATTTGAATTGTGTGTGTGTTTTAATCTTATTTCACTTTTTTTTATTTTAGTTTGAAAAGAAATTAAAATTTGTTGTTTAATTGAACCATCTCCACTTCCGCATATATTTAAAAGGAAATTGAAAATTACTTTTTGTAATAAGATTTCAAAATTGGGGGCCTCGTGTTCCAACACCATTAACCCAGATTCTCATCATTGAGGTTTTCGATTGCTGGGGTATTGACTTCATGGGACCTTTTCCCCCATCCTTTGGATACCTATAAATCCTGGTCACGGTAGACTATGTCTCTAAATGGGTGGAATCTATAGATACCAAGACTAATGACAATAAAGTGATGATAAAGTTCCTACAGGAACACATACTTTCAAGCTTCGGTGCTCCGAAAGAGATATTCAGTGATAACGGCAAGCACTTTTGCAATAAGCCATTTGAGAAACTTATGAAAAAGTATGGTATCGTTCACAAGGTTGGAATGACATATCACCCATAAACGAATGGGCAAGCCGAGTTGGCGAATCGTGAGATCCAAAACATCCTCGAGAAGATCGTCGATCCTAACCGAAAAGATTGGTACCTTAGATTGAATGATTCCCTATGGGCCTACCGCACCGCTTACAATAACCCACTAGTAATTTCCCCATTCCATTTTGTGTATGGAAAACCTTGCCATATTCTGGTTGAGTTGGAGCACAAAGCGTACTGGACCAAGAAGAGGGTGAACTATGATATGGATAAAGCCGGTGAAGCTCTAAAGCTTAAACTAAACGAGTTAGAGGAAATACGCAATGATGCGTATGATAATGGTAAGATTTCAAAAGAAATGATGAAACTCGCGCACGATAGGATTATTCGACAGAAAGAGTTTTAACCTGGATAAAAGGTACTCCTCTATAACTCCCAGCTTCATCTATTTCCGGGTAAATTGCGGTCCCATTGGACTGGCCCATTCATTGTTAAAACCATGTTTTCCCACGGAGCTGTGGATTTGGATGATCCAAAAGGGGGGAACCCATTCAAAGTCAATGGACAACGCCTAAAGCCATATTTAGAGGCATGTATGGATGAAGTCGACACCATTCGGTTGTTGGACCCCATCTATGGGGTAGAGTGTGCTGAATATGAGAGTTTGTCCCACCCCCGACGCATATGTGGTGCTTCTTGTGTACAATAGTTAGGTGTATCTTAGCATACGTTAGGTAGGTTCACTAAATGGGTGTCGAGTACATTCGCAGGTAGGAAGCGTACATGTTGAGACCATCTTGGGATTCGAGCACGAGGGTTCAACAGAAATCAGGGTCATGGTTGAGTTGAGAGTAAGTGGGAGAGACTTTATTGAACAAGAGAGGGTTAAAAATGTAGCAAAGCACAGTCTGTCATAAAAAGGCACCCAGTCCGGACCTCCCCTAGGCACCCGGTCCGGACCTCTTTAGGAGAATTGAAAAATAAAAATACGCCCGATAATTCGAACCGCCCTTGGGCACCCGGTCCGGACTGCCCTCTGAATCTCTTCAAACGATTCCCTAGGTGCGTCCCTTCTCCCCCAACCCCTTTACTTCCCTCTATTTTGTTTATCCCACCATTTCCCTCCCAAAAATACCTTCCCCTTTCCCTCCTTCTTTTTTCCCTCCAAATCCACCCCTTCCCACCTCCAATCCCACTTAAAATACATCCCCTACTCCCCCCATCTCTCCCACACCAACTCCTCTCAATATATTCTCCTACCTCACCTATCAAGAAATTATTTCCCTCCACTTTCTCAATCCATGGCTGCCCAATACAGACCCATCAAGTATAATTCCGTCGCTATCATCGATAATAACCCCGTCGACTACCGCTCCAATCAGAAATGCAGATGTGCGAGGAATATTTTGGGCATACGCAAAAACTCCAAGTAGAACGAGCCATTCTTTGGGACGAATTACTCAATTCTATCAGTAATTTGTTTTGTCCTAAGGGTTAGTGACGCTTCTTGCATGAGCCTCACAGCGCCGTTTGGGCTGCGGATGTCCAAGAATTTATAGCACCCTGGTACGCATTGGTGAGTTCATGGATAAAGCACAAATTCGAGGGCAACGTGTCCCATTCTCTTTGTTGACAATCTCCTAGAAGCTCGCTGAAAAAGACGTCCCCAATCCCACCGTTTTTGTCTCCCCCAATAACTCCCAACCGCTCGAAAAGGATGTCCTCATTGAGCGTATTGCACCCAGGGAAGTTTAGGGCACAGGTGTCTTTCAGGTCAGCCAGAGGAGCGAAAATGAGCACCTCACTTTTCAAATTGTATGCACAAACATCCTCCGGAACTCCAATGACTCCAACATGCGCCCGCGAAAAGTAACACTTGTGTACCACCTATTTGACCGTAACTCCTCCATCAACCTAGCACATATCATTTTTCGCAATGTCCACTTTATGGCAGTGGATGAAAAGGGCGCTATTCCTCTTCCCTATGCTCGGTTCATTACCTCCATTCTCATCGATCATCTTTTCGACCATCATGTCGGTACTCTTCATCTCCCAAACCCTTTTGGGAAGGCCACCAGGACTAAAGCGAGAAACAAAGGGCCATTATAATAGCCCGAGAAGATGAAGAGTCCGATGAGGATGAGAGTAGCGAGGAGAAGGAAGCAGCGACTGATGTCGAGATGGGGGAACAAGAGGTGGGGTCCGATGAGGACTAAGAAGATTATGATTTCGAGCTCCCCGATAATGATTTTGATGCGCGCCTCACCGCATTTGAAACAAAATTTGACGAGTTCATAACTCAATACACGAGGAATCAAGCGGCCAAACAATGCGCTTACCAATGCGATACAAGCATGATGCATCATCTTTAAGCTTCTATGTATCAACTCAATTTTGGTGGGCGCCCTCCGAGCTACTTTTATGATCCATACGACCCAAGCGCGCCCGGTAGCTCCAATCCTCCACCCCAGTGAATCATGTGTTTGATGATTGTGTCGGTTGTAATTTTGTTGGTTTGCTTTTATGATTGTATGTTTTTTCCCTTTTGATGTACCACGGTTATTATAAATAAAATTCTGCATTTTCGTCATTTGTTTGTTTTATTTTTCGCACTCTTATTTTGCCTTATTTAGATTTTAGTCCTTTTGATTGGGGACAATGCAAAAGTCTAAGTTAGGGGGATGACGAGTACATATTTCTAAAACTTCACAAACTTTTAAGATGCAAAAAAAAATTGAAAAACTTAGAAAAACCAAAAATATTTTTCTTCAAAATAAACTAAGACTTATTATTCAAATTTTTCAAAAATATCATTAAAATTCGGTTTAAAGTCTCAAATTGTAAAAACATAGTACAGAAAGCTGAAATTTACCAAAGATGGAAATTAAGCGAACATAGATGACTTAACGAATAAATGTGGAGATTAACCAATCCGGTGAGATTCCAGACTATCCTTTTTTTTGTGAGTTTATAAATCAATGCGAGTTAATGGTTAACTTAAAGTTCTAATTCAACGTCTAAAAAGTCATCGCGATCTCAATACCTTTGTTTTGATCGGTTAAGGGAATAGTGTGTAATGATACCTCCAAAAATGCGCTGAGATGTCTCTAAACTTAAAACAATCTCGAAATTCATATGGTAACGCAATTAGTAATATGGACAATGAATTAGGCCCTCGTTTGTAACCCAAAAAATGTTGGCCAGAAATAGTCGTGAAAAAGTACCCCATTTTGCAACCCATTTTGAGCCGAATAAAAATTTTCCTTTTGTTTGACAACCTAAAAACACCTAAATGGGCCGGAATAGAGAAAGTTGGAAAAGTCAAAATTTAAGTTCGAAAAGTGCAACAAAAAGGGGCAAAAGAGTATAAATTCTAAACAAAAATAGAAAGAGAAGAAAAGCGTGAACAACAGGAAAAAAATAGGGAAAAAATGAGCAAAAGCTCGAAAAAGCACTAAATGGACATCTTAAGAATAGTTTCCAATTCCAAATTTCCCAAACCCATTTCCTTAAACCCAACTGAGTCCAAATTGCGAAGTTGGTTACCGCGTGGTGATCTAAAACACAAAAAGATAATAAAAGAGATTAAAGGTGTGAATTAGCGGCGATGTTCCTTTTTCCCTATAACTGTAATCCGATGATGACATCCATTTACCATAGAATTCCGTCTTTCTATTTGTGTGCGTGAACATGGTTCCAATGCATTTACTCTTGATATCACGCACACCGAGAGAAATAGCCACACTTCTGAGAGATTCGTTTGTGAGAGAACTCCGTGAGAATTTCAATTAAAATGAATTTTCAGATAAGTAACGTAATGGTCAACCGGTGGAAATTCGCGGTTAAATTTGAAGCTTCGCGCACACACACTGTGATTTGAGACTCTTGAACATGAATTGATGATGACTATTTTCTGGAAAAGTTTGAATTATATAATTTTTTATTATTTTGAATTTTCTTTGAGTCGAGTTTTGTGGGTATATTCACTGCAAACCCTCACGAGGCACAACTCGTCCTACTAGGGTGACCTAGGGGTTTAAATGCTTATTGCATGCGCTCAATGCAATCGCTTGCCCACAAAAATGGTAATCTATCCAATAAAATGAAATTTTTAAGAGTTGACCCATAGTTACATTCTTTTACATTGCTCGGGATGCGCAAAGTTCTAACTTAGGGGGTTTGATTAGGCTCAAATTCTTTCGAATTTAGCCCCTTAATTTAGAGACTTTTATCATCTCGAATAACGTAAATTCCATATAATTATCGCATTTCCATGACCCTAACTCCTTCTAACAAGTACATCTAGTTTCGTGTATTTTTCCTAAGTTTTGCAGGTATTTGAAGCATTGAGGGAGAAAGAAATTGGAAAAACAATGAGCAAAGTCAAAAAAGGAAAGTCAAAGGGTAATTTCATAAATTTGTAGCCATCGTCCGGAGTTGAAGCCAACTAGAAAGTTGAAGATAATTCAATTTCAATAACTTTGGAAGAAACGGCAAGTCAATCCGAGCTCTGGTGATCAAGTTACGAAGATTTGAAGTTGAGAAGGAAACAAGGAAAAGACCCCTGGATGAAAAGGGGGAGCGATTTGAATATTTTATTGGAAAAGGATCTAGACCGCCTCAAAAGAAAAGTTTCGTCCCAAAACAACCGGCGATCCGAACCTTTTATTAGAAAAAAGGATCCGAAACACCTTAGGAAAAATCCTCTGTCTCAAAAAGGGGTGCGATCCGGACCTTTTTCCAGAAAAGGATCCGGACCGCCTTAAATGCTGAGGAACACTGTCTCGAAACAAGGGAGGATTCGGACTCCCTATCCCGACCGGTCCGGACCACTTTGGATTTTCTTAAACTTGTATTCTTTTTTTTCAGATTTTTTATAGGGTTAAACTCTTGTATATTTCGGAGCTATTTATTCTAGTTTGTTACATAATAATAGGAGTTCGATTTTTTAGGTTAGCTAATTAGGAGTATAGGGTTTTTGTAGTAAAAAACCCTAGTTTTCCATAAGAAGATTTTGCTGTAAGGGTTTGCATTTGATTTCTGCAATTCAAGTAATATTTCTGCCTTTAATTTTCAATTGCTCAGTAGTTTAATTGTTGATTTGAATTTGCAATTCTCTTTTCAATTAGTTTCTTTAGAGTTAATGTTCTATTGCTTAAAACTTTGTTTTTCTCTAAGTTAATCATTTCCGGCTAAGTTTTCAAGGGTTGGGGTGCATGAACCCCACCCGATGTAATTCACGATAATGGGAAATAGAATTTTGAATTAAAATTTTAGATGAACCATGTTGCACAGTTGGTGCAACTATTGTAGGACTTTTGATCCCGTTTGCCCTAGGTAACCGGTATGCTTAAGAATGCGACGTGCATATTAGTTAATGTGACACTTCTTTACTCGTCCTTTGATTACATATTGTGTGGGATACGATCCCTCATATGTGTAATGCTTATGAGTGCTAAAGACTGGGTTCGTTTAAAATTCTAATTTCGAGTCTAGTATCCTATGAAGTGAATTCCTAAGATGTGGGGGATTGTAACCCGACCTATTGCTATCATTTCATAGTTAATTCATAAAATCATTTGTCATCAACTTTTTGTTTAATTATCATAGTTGCATATTGTTTATTCTTAGTTTCATTAGTAATTACTCTAAATTTGCATCTAGTCGTAGTTGATCCATCCCCCAAATCATCTTTTTGTTTCTTTTAGAGTGAAAGATAGGATTTCTTCATCTTTCCAACGTCAACACGAATGTTTTCGTACTTTTTTCCTAAGGATCGATACTCGACTTACCAGGATTATTACTTGAGCAACATGCTTGCACTTGAGCCTACATATCACTCACACTAGATACACATTTGTGGTCGCATCAATCCTTCGACATCGGTGTTAGTATTGAGCCGCTCACGCTAGATTGGTGACAGTTTTAGTTTGTGTTCTTGACGGTCGAGTCAAAAATATTAACATGACATGGTTAGGGATACTTAGAGGTGAACTCTAGATAGTATTCCACGTCAAGGTTTATGAAATATGTTGCAACTTTGATGGATTGGATCTTTAGTGATATCGATGGTGCATACCTAGAGGTTTATAGGTTATGGGTAATGTCTTGTACCCTACCAAAATCCTTATTAGTGTCAGTCTATGGTTTGGTATGTGTCTTATAGCCACATCCATTTGGAAGGATGATAAGGTTGTTATCTAAGTGGTAGGGTTGATTTTAGCGGCCTAAGCAATGGATATATGTGAGGTAATCCCAATGTGAGTGTGGTTTAAGGGCATCTTGGAGTGCCCGTAGGAAAGATTACGTGTGGCGTCATTGGGAATAAAAACTGACTTGTGGTGACTTCTTAGGTGTTCAATGGTTAAGTTGAATCATATGTAGAGTCTCGTAGACTTGTGTCTTTTCGATCACCTAGTAATCACGATGTGGGTATTGAGAATCTTATAGAGCATACCTATGATGAGAAATTCCTTGATAATGAAATCTTGTCGGGTTTTAAGGACTTTTATATGGAGTATGTTTGGTGTCCTTAGGGAACCAGTTATGTTCAGTATTAAGAAGTGCTAGTGTTCTAGTGATGATCGCATTGAAGGTCAGGTAATGATCTCAAGCCATTGGTTAAGGTTGAAAAGAGTCGAATAGTGTATGTGTCAGGTGTTCTCATCCAAATTGGCATAGATGGGTGATGTAACCTTCTAAGAGAAATTAGAGGCTTGTGTCATGAGCTGACGTGATTCTTGGGTGTAATGGAATGACTAGTGTAGGTGGTGTAACATTTGATTTTGAGGAGTAATAGGAAATGCATTCGAGACTTAGATTGATGAAATCATATTAGAGACTTAAAAATGGCACCCAAGGGGGTTAATGAAGCATTATTAGGGTGTTGACACGTATCGGTGGCTTAAGTTAGAATAGCCCTAAGAAGGAAGGGAGTAATTCTCGGCGTGTCCTTCCAAACCAGTACGGACTAGAAGATGTAGCACTCCGTGTCACTTAATACCCTTAGAATGCCAATAGAGACCGGTGTGGCCATCATGTAAGCTCAGTTTGTGTAGAACCTGGAGATGAGCTCGGTGATGACCTTGTGTAAGTAAGATTATTGTAAGGTGAATGATTTGCTTAAACAGGGTACGAGTTAAGGAGATGTTGGATATGACCATGGCATGATAATATCGATAACAACGTAGGTATATTAGGTTGGTCACAACGTCATTAGAAAGATGGATAATGTTAACATGGACAAAAGCATTAGCATTGATTGGTCGGAGTGGCTCATGTTTGCTAAGGATGTAAGGAGGGAGCCTTACCCTTAAAGAGGGAAGCTCGGTGTTTGACTTACCAAAGGGCAATCGGTTTGTATGCTTTTTTCATTTGGTAAGGATGAATGGTTGTGGTCTGATTCGTCACGGTTGGCGATTTGAGTCAGGATGTGGCTAGGTTAGTACCCCGTGAGAACGTCTGGGAGGAATTATACTTAAGATTGCTTTTCGTAAACTATAGTTCGAGGCATATGGAAGGGATTTTCTAGGAAGGGTTATTTGTTCCTTCTTATTCTTGTGTGTCCCTTTTGTTTTCGGTAATTGAGGATTAGTATTCCCATAATGTAGTAGCCCGGATTCGTGACATGTTATGGTACAGCGTGGTTTGTCCTAGTAGAGTGCGAGTGGACCTGGCATAGTTAATGCAGCTCGATAACTGGGTGTGTCCCTATCTGAGGTATCCTTACTATTGTACAAAGTTCAGTGTACAGGTAATTGCGCTTCGACTGCAGGTTTGCTCATAATATATTCATTTTTCTTAGGATTAACGACCTTAGGATTGGCCGACATGGCATATAGGGGCTTTGGCTGTAAAGAGTAAGATGATGACTTGATGACATCTTATAGTGTTACAACTGAGGAAATTTAGAAGTCAGTGTTGTTTTACCGCAGTGAGTGGATTGGCGTAATACTCAGGTGTGTATTACACAGTTGGACACATAGAGTTATCCTAGGTTCATGTAAGGATCTTGGGTGAGTATCGATCACTAGAAAGGGTTGCTCGGTAGAGGCATTGGTATGCTTTGGGTATTATCAAGGTAGTTTTAATAATTGATTGAGCTTGATCATCAAGTAAGTGGAGACTCGAGGACGGTCATGAAATGTTGATGGTTAGTGTGGCAATGAGCGTTAGAACATGTTGTATGTTGAACCTTTGGTGACAACCCCAGTGAAAGAGCATATATTGTCATCTTGGTTGTTGAGAAATTCGATGATTTACTCTTAGAGGATTCCTATGACTTGGAATAAAGATTGATAAACCTTAGGAATTAGAGGACTCTACCGATCGGTAATTACGGGGACAAAATTTTCTAATTAGGGAAGAATGTAATACCCACCCTCGGGAATTTACCCTTCACCCATGTTATTTATAACCATGAGGACATATTGTGATTTGGATTACTAATATATGGTCTTTCATCTCTATATTTAATTACTCTTCTGGCCTTGATGGTAATTGTTGGAAGTTTGTGGGTAAAATTGGAGATTTTAGCAATCTAGCAAGATCGAACGAATTTGAAAGTTGTTCAAATAAGATCCTTATTTCGTTCGAACGAGAATTGATGGTTTAAATGAGAATCAATTGTTGTTCAAAGTTAGTTTATAATTAGGATCTAACGAGATGTTACTGCATAAAGTTTTCCTGCGTCATTAGAAGGTTATTCATTGGCAGATCGAACGAGATTGAGAGCTCGTTCGAACGAGGTCCCATTCTCGTTCAAATGACCTATTTATAAAACTTTTAAACCGGGTTTCCCTTTTGTGTTGTCACATTTTGGACCCTTGTATTAATGAGGTTTCGATTTTAGAAGGTTCCAGATGGTAAAAACGGGTTAAGGTTGATGCCCTTGGTCTTTAAAATAATTTCTTGGCTCATCTCGGGTGTTATGGGAGAGAGAAATGGTGGGTTCTCTCCACCATTCTCATGCCAGCATTACCTCTCTCTCTCTCTCTCTCTCTCTCTCTCTCTCTCTCTCTCTCTCTAAGTTCAAGGATGATTCATCTTCCCCAAGCCCCTCCCACCATTGCTACACTATACCACCACCGTCCCTCCACCTTCTGCCACCATATTTCATAAGTATTTATCCACAAATAAAGACTACACCAATTTCCACCATTATTGAGCAAAGCTACGAATTTTGGAGGTGTTGTTGGGGGTTTTGGACAGGAAGAAGAGTAAAATTTTATGGAGTTTTGAAGGGGTTTTACTTGGAGCATGCTTGTGGAGCTAAGCAACCTCCTTGAGTCCACCGTAGGAGGTGAGGGTTTCCATCATCTTCTTCTTCATCCACCATTTTGGAGATACATTTGAGGTGGGAAAAACTCTACTCTTAGTTAAAAACCCTATTTTTCCATGTGTTGTTCATCTAGCTAGAGTTTGTAAGAGTAGGATGCATTTATAATATAAGAATAATATTTTTTATGATTTGTGAAACGGATTTAAGAAAATGGGATTTCAATGGTTTGAGCAAAATAAAGTATTAGAAGAAAACTTGGTATCAAATATTTTTTTGAAATATAAATGTTGGAAGAATGTTACTTTGTTGGGAGTAATTTATGAAATAATGTTTCAAAGTTTTCTTCTAAAAAATTTGGATTTTTATATAAATGTCCATTTTATACAAGTTTTGAAGAAACAAAAAGGTCTTTTTCCTTGAAAAGTATGTAACTAGAGTAAATCACATATTAGACCCGTTTAATAGGATTTTTTTTATTTATAATCCACCTTCTCATGCATATAAACTTGTAGCATTTTGAGGTTGAACATATAAGCAAGTTTGATGAGGGTTTTAATGGGTTTAAATATGAAATAAAGAAACTAGGACTTTCGGCTCTTAAGGTGTGTGAAAAGGGTGTTGAAATGTGAAAAGTGTAAGGTTTCAAGACTACAAGTATTAATAAAGAAAATGGTATTTTTCTTATAAAGTAATCTTAGATGCTCAATGATTTCTTGGAAAAGAAAGTGATGAAATAATATATTTCCAACTTGTGATGTGTGTTACTCCAAAGTGTTAAATAAGTGTTAATGGGATAAAAACACTTAAGAAGTCAGTGTGGGTAACTTAATGGTGTTTAGAAAATAACACTTGCAAAAATGGAGAAAAATGACATGATTGGAAATAAATGGGTAAAATGGTAATTTTACGTGAATTGGAACATTTTTATGAAATAAAAATGTTAGAAAGGGTGTTACACAAAAATGTTCCTAAATGAATATGATTTTTGGGATAAAATAAATTCTAGAGTGAAAAGGACAAGAAATCATGATTTTAAAGTGTAACACAAGTTGGGGTGAAACCCCGGGTTTTGGCTTCGATCGAGAAAATGGAAAAGGTGGATAATGTGGACATTTGTAAAGTATTAAAACACATTAATACGAACTCGGATGACACCGGGATAATTAAGGAGGGACCGGAGCCCTGGGGTGGAAGACCCAAAATCACTGGCCAGGTCATATGGTAGCATAGCAGGCGGTGTGGAGCCCGTTAAAGTATGTGAATATTGAAAGATTCCGAGAAAATATAATGAAATGGAACATAGCAAGAAATGGGTTGTGTGGTGAATATGTGAAAACACAACCTAATTTGAATGAATTAATGAATGTTCCGGTAAAGGATAAAGTGGACAAGTAATGTGAAAATTGACTAATGTCCATAAAGTAAAGGAATGGTAAAGAGAAAGGATTAAATGGGTTTTTAAGCAACCTGAAGAAGTTTAACCCATAATTGGCACATGAGTGCGTTTATGAAAGGTTTTCAAAGAAAAATAAGTATTTTCTAACACGGTGATTGTGTGTTGAACGTTAATTTTTATTGAAAATTCTAAAATAAGTTATTCATGAGTAATAAGGAAATTTCAGTAAAAGCAATGATTTTCCTTAAACAAGGGGCATTGTTTAGTATATTTAACCGGGTGTGTGAAATCAATAAATAAATGTCAAGTCAAGTCAAGTAAAAGGGGTTTCTTTTAAAATATTGAGGTGAATTAATCGAGGTAAGAAACGTTTTTGGAATAAAAAGGATTCCATGCATTTAAGTGTGTGTGTGTGTGTGTGTGTGTGTGTGTGTGTGTGTGCATAAGATAGTTGCATGTGCACATAGATATAATGTGTTAGAGTCTCCTTTCTGTCGTTCGATTCTATATTGCATTGTTGTAATTTCCCACTGAACATTTGGCTAATTCCTTGTCTTTATTACAACAGGTTGGGTATGGTTCCATATTTTGAGAGCGTTGTTCAGGTAAGTATTCTTTTATTTTACGTTAGTAGTTCTGTATGCTTGGATTCCAGGGACACTTCCCATAGGTCCCTCGCGTATCTTGATTTGAAATGGAAATTGCATGATAAATAAGTGAAATGTTAATTAAATAAAATTGAACTAGCAACATTATGTAGGTTGTTTCATTGCACTTCACACCTAACGCTCAGGTCAGACCGGGTTAACCACGGGTAACCCATAAATCTGGGTAGGGTCATTACAAATGGTATCAAAGGTCTAGGTTCAAGGTTCCTTTCGGGAGGGACGTGGTGAGGTCGGTAGCGTATCTTTCGATGTCGATGTTGGTTTTGGGTCGGTCACGCTAGATTGGTGATGGTTTCAGTTCGTGTTCTCGACGGTCGAGTCAAAGAGATTAGAACAACAGATAATTTATTGCCAAGTGGCGTATGAGAAAGTCAGTTGTGACTTATCGGTTTTTCAACTCTGATTAGGCATGTTAGTGATTTGCGAGTATCTGTGTGAGCCGATAGTGGTGACACATAAGTAATCCATAAATCCGGTCAAGGGAATTACAGAGTAGGTGCAATAATATGAGGATTTTAGGTTGAAACTGACGTAGTTCTTGGATTAGGGATATAATGAAACGTGGTGTTCATAATATATATATATATATATATATATATATATATATATATATATATATATATATATATATATATATATATATATATATATATATATATATATATATATATATGTTGTACGGTGATGTTCCTTGGATGGGCATAATGGTTTTACTAAGAGTTGTGTCTTTATAGGTGGATTGACTGTTGACATAATAACTTGGATTACGGGTTGGTGTTCACTAGGATTTTGTGTTGGTGGTCAGAGACCTCATTTTTTATGAAAGTGACTATGCGATTTATTTTGTATGGGTAGATTATGTCTATATTCTTCCCTAGATCGTAGATAGTAGTAGGCATGTGAACGTCTATGTCATTATCACTTATTTGTAAGTTAGCAGAGGATCTAATGGTTTATGGGTTTCGTAAACACATTACGCATTCTAGTAGTTATTCTTGGGCGGTGGTGATGTCCTATTGTGGATTTCATTGTGAATGTGATGACGATATTGATTTTGGCTTACGTCATGGGTATGTCTATTGGTGGTATTTTAAGTTCAGCATACTTATATGGGTTATATGTTAGAAGTGACATACTATATAGGATGGCTACATGGGATGGTATGATGATGGATTTATCTTAGTATGTAAGGATATGCATGATGAGAAGCTTTTTTATTGTAAATATTTTGGTTATTTTGAGAATTTTATGGCTAGTGACTGCCTCGGTTACATGAGGTTGTGTATGGCCACGTATAGTGTTAGCATAGTAACGCTGTCAGGGAAACTAGTGATAGTAGACACTTATTTGTTAAATGTTTAAAGGTTTGGAAATGATTGATTCATGTCACCATTTGCAAGAGCCCAATAAAATATTAAAGGAAATAAAAACAAAAAAAATTGCCAAGAAAGGTTCAGCATAGTTTAGTTTGATTGATCATTCAAATTAAATCTCTTCAAAGGAATTAAGAAAAGAAAAGTATAGAAAAAAATAAATGTTTACGTTTTGAGGCGTTTAGTTGAAGATCAACGGGTTTGCACAATGACTCTTAGTTATGCTTATTTTGTCATGACGCTATTGATTTGTAAAATCATCAATATTAGAGGCTTGTGTGCATTGTGCTTGTTTATTCATTAAAGTTCACTTTATCTTGTCATTAGAGGCTAAAGCTTAGTTTGGTAAAGCTTTGCAGTCAATTAGAACTACTTGAGCATATTTGAGTGTTTGGGTCATAATTCATTTGTATCTAGTCCATGCCCATTCAATTAGGTTATTGGTAGCCTTCCATGATATAGATACATCACGAATAGTTAGGCCTCGAGTAAGGACATGCGTAAAGTATTGTACTTTGGTGAAAGGTGAGATACTCATTGCATGTGAGAGTCGATGGGTGGCATGTGTTGAAAATTGATTGCATCATTATTTATTGGTATTAAAGTTAACTCTTGCAACTTTAGGGCGCTGACCCTAATAATAAATGTTCCCCCTTTAGGTATTATTATTATACAAACCGGTTAACAAGACTGAGCAGTCAGACTTGCGGTTGTGGAGATCCAGTTTGGTTTTCGCAGAGTTGGAGTTGCTGGTTCATTATAGTTGTCACCATATTTAGAGTTACCTGGAAGGGTTACCTTTGTACTCTATTTGTATTTCACTTGGGATTTTGTAGTTAGAGAAAGTTTCTATTGTATATTCAGTTGAACAATTGTAGTGAGATATTTCTATATAGTGGATTAGTTTTCACAGTTTATTATTTTTTTATTCATCATCTCTTATTAAATTCTTTATTGCATTGGCTTTATTTTACCATTGTTTTAGTTTACGTTGATGCTAAGAATGATACAAATGTTTAGACGTCTTCAGTATTTCATGTGCAGACTGATCAAATCGGCGTGGAAAAATCAGGGGTTGTCATAGTATGTATGTATATATACTAAATACTATTTCTTTAATTATAAATTTCGCAATTCTCATTCAAAATTTAGGAACCTTTTTTTTATTTTTCTATAATCCATTTTTTGAAAAACATAATTTATCAAAGATTTAAATTACTTCCCATTTATATCTTGTTAGAGAAAAATATAAATTTAAAAAGTAATGTGGTCAAATGTTATGAGTAACGATTTGACTAACATTTGTATTACACCACCCCTAGACTCCTTATTAACATTAGTTTAAAGGTTAGTTTTAATATTCAACCATTTTAATATTAAATGGTTTTCTGTATGAGCCATCAAAATATTATGTAAAATATATTAAACATTAACAAAAGATAAGTATTATAATCTTAAATAATAAAACAAACAAAAAAATGAACAATTTTAATCAAAAAGCAATATTTAAAAAATACTCTTACTTTTTTTTCTTTTTGTCCTTTTTCTTTTCTTTTTCTGATCTAATAACTCGATGGGTTATAATGGTTAAAACTATTTATGGGTCATATGGAATCTTGATTATTTAAGGGGTGGAAACTATAGATTTCTACGAGCCATAGATTTTAGAATTTAAAATTTGACTGTTTATTTATTTATTTACTTTTTTCGCTCATAAAATATGATTATTCGTAGCACTCTTGATCATACCATTCTAAAATGTGACTATTTAACTTAAAAAATTAATTGAGTGAGATCAATTTTCATGACATAAATGAAAAAGAAAGTTCGATTGGTAAAAGATGAATATGGGTATGGAAATGGTGGTAGTGGGTCTTTAATAATGAATAGAAAAATAAGTGCAAAACAAAATATAAAATGAAACATACTCTTTTTCTTTTGATTAGAGACATTAAAGGCCTCATCCGATTAATTAGGTTGGTAAAGGGTTGTAAGAAAAGGAATAACACAAGGGTTATGAAAAGAACAGTTAGTAATTCATTAATTTTATATGGGTAAATATGTCTAAAATGGCATATTTTGTTTAAGACACATTCATAGATATTTATTTATATTTACTAACATGAGGAGATAAATAGAAATTATTATTTATATTTACTAATATTTTAAATTATATCTATATATAAATTTTTATTTATAATTGGAAACGAAACACACTATCGTCATAATAATATTTTTTGGTGTACGTGTAACACCTTGCGGCCTGCCCTATTTGGCCGCAGGCGTTGGGTCACTTTTTGTCGCGAAAATTTAGAAACTTATTTTATTATAAGGCAAATCCTATATGGCCACAACCTCTACAACAAAGTTGGTAGAATCAATAGCAATAATAGTTCTAAAATACATCTTAAACGAAAATTCATTAACTAAGAATATGATAATAATATATTCTTAGTACACGCCAAAATGATATTCCTATTCATAGAATCCGCATAGAAGTTCTCTACCTTTCTAATTACAACGAAGAATGAAATCTATATAAAAACTCCAAAAAGGAGATCTATGTAAAACTAGCATCCGCGGTCTCTATGCCCGATGTGGGCTCAATATGTGCCCTCATCTCCTATCCTAAGGAAATAAATAATATAGAAGCATTGAGCTCTAATACCCCAGTAAGGGGTAACTCAAAGTTCACCAGTCGCTTGCCAATGTTAGTATGGACAAGGGTAATAGATACACAAATGAAGTAGTATAACAACAAAACAGGAAATAATGAATGTGTAACATAAGAAATAAGGAAAGGAAATAATAATGTTTTACCAACCCCTCAAATTTCTCCTAATGACCTATGGCTCAATCTCCCAAAGGTCCCAACTCCCCGGCTCAAGAACCCTAATGGAAAACCTCTAAAATCATACATTTTTCCTAATGAATAGTGGAACTCCACGACCTTTAAAACCTCGATGAATGGTAATTATCTATGACCTAAAAACCAAAAAACTCATATGAATAGTAGAATTACTGGCCATACCCAGATTACAACCAAGTGCTCATTTCATTTAATAAATACATAAAAAAACTATGATTTTAACAAGGAATAAAAGGGTAAGGACAGATCCCTTACCTTGGTGGAATTATCCGATGAACAATAGTCTTCCACGACCTCTAGAACCTCCTTCTACTCGGGTGAACAGTAGTTGTACATGGCCTCACTTCGGCAGCACCTCCTTTTTCACACACAAACCTCATTTTCTCTCTAGAATAGATTTCAGGGTTTCTAATAGTCTTGGGAAATGTGCCAAGGTTGGGTATTTATAGGTTTTAGTGGGGGATCGAGAATTTTCCTCTTTTGGCCACTCTTTTCCACAATTAACTTTTAAAAATCTTATAGAAGCCTCTAAACTTGCTCTTTAAGTCATGACATAATAGTGCCACATCATCTCACCACATGCTTCCAAGGGAACTAAGCTTTACGATTATCACGATATGTTGTGGCCTTCTAGTGCATGTTCACGAACTTTTCATACTAAACAAATAAATAAATAAGCATATATTATATTTTGGGAAAAAAATATGCTACTAGAAAAAAAAAATCAATTTTTGAATTTTTTTAGCGACTCCATATAGAAAAAATGAAATATGGAAATTTTCAGGAAAATAATTTATTTTTTATTTAGGGTTTTCTAATTTTTTATTTTTATGATTTTTATTTTAACACGAATAAAAAAGAGTCTGAAAGCCAATAACTTTAAAATCGACACAAATCCCCACCAACTATACCTTGTTATCAAATTTATAAAATTATCGCAAGTGCACGGGTTATTGTAATATAGCTAATGTAAGTATGAGTCGATCCCACAAAGATTTAGTTAATTCATATAAATTAATGACTTTCTAAGTAGACAATATTGGTGTGTAAATATTATGTTGAGATAAAACAAAACAAATAATAATAATAATAATAATAATAATAATAATAATAATAATAATAATAATAATAATAATATTAATAATAATAAATGAGTTAACACAAAATATTTAACAAAAATAAGAAGATGGCTATAATTTCAAATTTGTTTACCATTTTTACTCATTTATGGTTATTTAATATAATTCCCAATTCCCTTTTTATAACTCAAAATTGTACCGATTCTCGTCACGTAAATTTCGGATGATGAAAATGTGAAATTTTAAATAATAAATTTCATATCTCTTTTTAGATGCCAAAAAATCCCTATTCCCTCAAAAGTATCACTCCTATGTATTAAATGTCAAACATAAGCATATAATATCAAACAATTTAACATAAGCATAATCCATCGAACGTAAGTATAAATAATCAAAGGATATGAATAAAACAATTAATTTCAAAGGTTTAAAATAATACTCTCATGGCTATTCTAATGAATACCGAATTTTATAATAATTTTTTGGAACAAGTAGAGAATTTAAGAGAATTAAACTAATTGCAACATGCACTCATTAATCGTGATAAATTTTATCGAATACTAGTAACTACATTAAGTTAGCATCATAATTAGAACATAAAAATTGCAAGATGAAATATTAATTCTCATTAATAATAATCAACTTACAAAATTAGAGTGTCAATATTTGGATGGTAATAGAGCAATTCCTCCCAACTTGCACACAAATTATTTTAAGGGCACTAAAAATAAAAATACAAAAATTTAGTACTTTAGTGCCCCTAAAAATAGACTCTTGAGTTTTTCTCTCCCTTCTTCAAAAATTAACTTCTGTCCGAAAATGTATCCACCTCTTTCTTTACTTACTCTTTGTCTAAATTTGTAAGTATGAGTTGGAGATTAAAAAAAGGTGGGTAGAAGGTTGTTATGGACATTTTAGGAAACACAAGGTGGGTATGGGTGTGTGTGGAATGCGTGGAATAATGGGAGGATGGTGTGTCGGGTGAGTATTGGGATAGCAAACTATGAGGAGTGAAAGAGTGACAATGGGTGAGTGAGGTGTGCAGTGAAAACCACCTATTGGGATGGTTTAGTGAGGGAGAAAAAAAGAGGATGGTTGCATGGTGTAGATGTAGTGGGTTAGGGGTGAGTTGGTGGGGAATATATGGGTTAGAGAGGAGAGAGAAATAGGTATATCTTTGGTTGGGGTATATTCCAACTGGGGTTGTTTTAAGTTAGAATGGTATCTTTGATTGGATTATGTGGGTACAGGGGCACATTAGGACGAACTGGGGCGGCCGCCCCAGTTTAGATTTGAAAAAACAAATTGGGGTTAATTCATGGTTGATTGGTGTTTGAGAGAGGTTGATGGTGGGTTGGTGTTTGACAGAGGTTGTATTGATGGTGGGTTGGTGTTTAACAGAGGTTGGATTGTTCTCCCTCTCTATTGATTCTATTCTCCCTCCGGCATCCGGTGTCCTGCCACTGCTCTACCCTACTCCGATAAGAAAATTTGTTTCTTCCTTTGCTCTTTTCATTTCTTACAGCTTCTCTGCTCTACTTCGGAAAAAATAACAAACCTGTGAATATTTGGGTATTGTGAATATTTGTTATCACTAATAAAATTTGGGTATTGTGAATATTTGTTATCAAAAGAACAATTGTTATCACTACTAAAATTTGGGTATTGTGAATATTCATTAAGCGATGTTTATTTCTTGAAATTAATTAGGTATTTTTAATAATGATTGAGATTAGTTGTTTGGGCATTATAAAACTATCATTTGTACAAAATTCGAAATAACCCAAAAACATTGCCTCGGGGGCTCTTACCTCTGAACCCTTGGCACCACTCGACACTTTCGCCCCAGTTGACCTAAAATCTTGGATCCGCCACTGTATGGGTATAAAGACAAGGTAAAAGAAAGCTTGGACGAGAGAGAGAGAGAGAGAGAGAGAGAGAGAGAGAGAGAGAGAGAGAGAGATGGTGATATGGGTTGTGGTGTGGGGATGTTTATGTGTGTGTGACGTGTGTGTGTGTGTGTATAATGACACATATAAATATACACACTCACACATACGTATAATGAAATATTTTATAACTATCATATATATACGACACACATATTTACATTTATGAACAAAAAATAATATTTACATAATAGTATAAGACAAATACATATTAGTATATATAAAATGACACATAATATTATAAACACGTAAAATAGTAAAACACACATACTAATAAAATGACATGAACGTACAAAAATAACACGTAATAATAATAATAATAATAATAATAATAATAATAATAATAATAATAATAATAATAATAATAATAATAATAATAATAATAATAAATAATAATAATAATAATAATAATAATAATAATAATAATAATAATAATAATAATAATAATAATAATAAAAACAACAACAACAACAACAACAACAACAACAACAACAACATAAGTACGTAACACACATGTTTATTTATATCTATGCAAAATATAACACACACATACATACACACATATATGGGATATGGGAAGTGAAAATGGTTTGGGACATTGGTAAGGGATTGGCTTTTATTGGGAACTCGAGTCACGTAGAATTTTACTTTTACGTATTTGACCGCATTCTTGCCATAATTTCCTTCAATTATGCATTTTGAAACAGCATATGCCAAATAACCTACAAGATAAACATATACACATATAGGGCCAATATTAACAAGAACTAACATTTAAAATGAGTTTATTTTTAAGGGTATAAATATACCCCTGGGTTGCTAAAATTGCATTATTAACTTGAATCATTTTCAAAATTGCATTTTTCTTCTAAATAAAAAAAATGACTCTAAAATCTTATTATATATAATACAACGGGACTAACAAGACCTAGATTTGGGTATAAAATATACAAAATAAGGAACTCATCAATGACTCCTTAGAACTGGGCGTGGCCTCTGGTGTAATATCAATGGCAAAGTCGATTTCCCTGTCCTGGGGTATCCCCATCAATTCTTTTGGGAAAATGTTGATGTAGTCCATGGCCACAAGGATATTTTCTGAAGATCCGATGGTCTTCCCAATATCCTTGACATACGCGAAGTATTTGTAGTGCCCACACTTGATGATCTTCCTATCCCTCAAGGATGATATTGACAAAGGCCTTCCCTTGGGTTTAACTCCCTTAAAACTAACTTCAGTCTCCCTAGGATTACATAAGGAAATATCCTTTGTAGTACAATATATCCTAGAAAAATGGGTGTACAACCAATCCATCTTAAGATTACACCAAAGTCTTTCATTTCTAAAGGGATTAAGCTAATGCTAAAAGACTTCTCCCTAATCTGCATGATATATCCCCCATAGATTGTCGTGACCTCACATGATACTCCTACTAGGGTGTTAATTACTAAAGGAGGGTTCAAGGTCTGTGGCATATCCTCCATTTTTTGTGTAGAAGTGGTGGTTACAAACAAGTGTGTGGATACAGAATTAAAAAGTATACAGACATTTCCATCATCAATAGTAACATTACCTCCTATCACATCCTCAACCTTCTAAGCTTATTTTGCATTATAGGCAAAAACTTTGGCTGGAGATCGCGGCTTCTCTATATCCTTCTGTGACGGTCTGTAGTCTTTGGCTTCGTGGATTGGTTTTACATAGTTATAGTAGCTTATCCCTGTAACAACCCTCGATTCTGGGAGGCTCATTTTATACTAATTTTACCGCATAAGGTAATTATATAAAATGTGGGGACTGGAGTAAATATTAGTTTAATGAATTGAAAGTTAATATTTACTAGATTGATGCATATTTACTGTATGTGAAAGTAAATAACATCAAGTTGCATGTCTGTAGTGTCATGTATTTTAAATGGCCTTTTAGTTTAAATGATTTTGGAACTCGAAATAATTTATAAAATTTCCGGATGCCAGTTTAGAGGGTGTAGTTAGTCTCGGAAGGTGCGAGACAGTCAAAATAAGTGCCATACTGTATTTTTGTGTTTCGGGCACTTTTACCTGGTTTTAGCTTATATGCGTATTTGCGAGTCATTTTAATGTGGTATTAACCATTTAAGTTGGGAGAATTATGTTAAGCCACGATTTTTGGTCTTGCCCCTTATTTCATTCCCTCATTTTATGTCTTGAACATAGAGAGAAAGGAGAGAAAGAAAGAGGAAGAGAAATGGAGAAATGAGAGAGAGATTGAAGATGGAGGATTTGGGATTGCTTCTTCTCCAAATAAATCTGAGATATCAACCCTAAGGCAAGTTTTCTACTTGATAATATATGATTTAAGTTGAATAATTTGTATGATATTTATGTAAATTCATTTGGAGATCAAAAATGGAATTTATGGAATTTAAGCCCTAATCTTAGTTTTGATGATGAAATTGTGGACTAAAATGGTTTTAAATCGTGTAGGATACACCTTGGGTAGATAAATATTGTTGGTTGTGTGTAAGATGGAAGAGATTTGGGGTTTGGAGAAATTACAATTCATAACCCTCCGTAGCCATTTTTGGCAATTTGCAGGTCCGAATCGATTCGGCCCTTTGGGCGAATCGATTCGCTAAGGGGAAATTGGCAGGTCTGCATAACCCGAATCGATTCGGGGTTAAGACCGAATCGATTCGATCAATTGCAGAAGGTTGGTTTAGTTGTCCGAACCGATTCGCTTTTTGGGGCGAATCGATTCGCTAGGGCGAATCGATTCGTTTTCCTGCTGTTTTTGAGTTAATTTTTATAACTCAATTTTAATCCTTTTCTTTAAAAATGGGGACTAGGAACCTTCTTGAATGAAGTAAACTTAGAGTCCTAGAGTGTGAGATGAGTTAGATGTCTACCCTACATTAGGAATGGGTTATGTGGGGATTTTTCGGGGTTAGGCCTATTAATGATAAGGCATTCTTTTCTTCTAGTTAATTATTATAAAACTAGGAGATGTAGTGTTATGTTCGGGAGACCTTAGGAGCTTAATTAAGCTATACTAGTTTTGATGGTTTAATTTACCACCCCAAAAGAATGTTGGGAGATTTTAAAAGTTCGATTGAACTATGTTAACCTTGGTGGTTCATAATAACGCCATAAAGGTGAGTTTGGAGAATAAATTGAAAGTCATTTCACTCCTTCGAAAGATGATAACCTTGGGGTTCTAAAATAACCTCCTAGAATGCTTGGAGATAATGAAGAGTTTATTTACTCCTTTGAGGTCGTAGTGTTGGTATAAGCTATCGTATGGCTCCGGATATTGAGCTCTATCTAGTACTAGAAGTAAACAGTAATGGTTTCGAATAAAAATGAAACATATAATGGAAGTGGCGTTTATAGTAGTAAATGATAATTTACTTAATCATGAAACCGGTAAATGATGATTTACTTGATTTTAATATGATAAATAAAATGGATGTTACACACCTCTCTAAATACCATCTTAAGGGAAGTCCGCACGATAGGTGAAGCCCCCTGGCTAATGAATGCAGGGTGGATATAGTCCTAGGCCATGGGAGCGCTTATGGTTGTATATTTTTCTGCGGGGGTAGGGATATTCCGGGTGTGGTCTTGGCTACCACGCAGGCTCATGGACGCTTCCCGACGTTTGCGATAGGATCCCAGGTTGTCTTATGATAGGCCCTGGAAGATGATGGTTATTTAGGGGCGCGCTCAGTGGGGAAACCCGGACGGGCGGTCTTAGAGTACGTTATATGTATATAATATAACAGTTCATAATCAAGTGGGACTGGATGTATTTTGATATGCCATATAGAGCATGATGGAGTGCCACATAGAGCACATATAAATGCCACAAAGAGCATTTGAAAATGATTATTTTCCTGATAAGGAAAAGATTTTTACAAAGGGTAAAATTGAAATATAATTGCCTTAAAGAGCAAAATATTGTGTTTATAAATATATTTCCTGCTAAGGAAAAGATATATAAAATAATTAGCACCTTGGGTGAAGTCTTTAGTTTAATGCTGCTTATTTTTATTCCTGCTTAGCTTATGTTTTAAATTGTATAGGTAGCTTCTTATTTCTCTTTCTTCACGGTTTATATTATATAACTGTCATACTCTTTATTCATCTGGTAATCATATGGAACCGGGCCCTGACCGGTTACATTTTCCTGTTGCATATTCTTCTTGTCTCTGCTCAGGTACTCCGCCGCAAGGATGCCTGATTTGAATTCTTATTCCGATGTTTTCGACGAGCCGTGATGCATTGCGGGTATTACGGGATACATTTGGTATAGACGCTTTCATTTTCATTCTAGTTAAGATCAAGTCTGTTATTCGAGCGGGAGGCCCAAGCTTTTGTAAATGTCTAATGAAATGTTTTAAGTAACTTATCGTACTTGTGTATTTTGGTGTATCAGTTTAGTGACCGGTTACATATTCGGTCTTTTTATTGTATTCTTGTTGTATTATTTATATATGTCTTGGGGTTTCCCTTATCTTTCAGGAATCGGGTTGTTTGTTTTCATTTATTTACTTTCAAATCAAATTTTTTTGGCAACCCGTTTTCTGAAATATTGGGTGGTTATCCTGGATACTCTATATTTTTGTTATGATGCTGAGAATGATTCCATCCATGATTCCGTTATATTGGAGTATTGGGCTGGCCACCCCTTATTTTGGTGAGCGGGTTGTCACAGATGGTATCAGAGCATCAGGTTCTAGAGTCCTTAGGAATCTGTGTGGACGCCTTAAGTTTTCAGCGTTGCTCTTGATTTGATGTAAAGCCTTAGGATTAAGATCGTTGATTTTTCTTGTGAGATTTCGTCCTTCTACCATGAGGTAGAATCTATAAATCTTTTGCGTATTCGTGTGAGAATAATAAGCCGATTGAAGAAGGGCGTTATGGGAAGGTTTGTGGGGAACTGTAAGTTGTGGTCGGGGATGAGGACCGCTTTAGAGGTCGCTCCCTTCTTGTAGCACTTTCTTGTCTTGCTATTACGACTGCACGTTTCAGTTGATGTAGTTTCCCAAGTACCGCTAGAAGTAGGAAGTGGTACTAAACTTGAGAATTCACGCGATGTTATATTGAAATGGAGAAGTGCCCTGTAGTAGAATGGAGGAAAATCCTTCACCCATAGAAGAAGTGTTGTGGTGATGTTAATGTGGTCACTATATTCGTGGGTGCCAGAAGTTTGACCCATAGAGAAGCCCGGTGGATACTTGCAATGGCGAGTTTCTCTGGGATAACTGGACTGAGGAGAAGGTGGATTCTCGAATGTTCACAAGACGTTCGGTTAAAGACCAATGGCGAATATGGTGTTGTACGGTTAGAGAAACGAGATCATGCACCATGAAGTGTTAGGCTCCAAAATAGGTGTTGTTAACACTTCTGATGGAGTAAGAATCGTGAAACCCCATCGGTGGACACCCACCTGGGGAAGTTTCATTAAAGTGAGGAAGAGGAGGCCAAGAGCGTGTCCTCTTTTACTGAGAAAGTAAGAGGGACTGCATGGGCAATTATTGTTAGCCAGAGTCGGAATAACGGCTATGATGTGGAGTGTAGAACCACTCATTTTAAGCTTCGTTGAGTGGAGAGCAAGGGCAAGAGTAAAGTGCCTGGTTGGGGAGTTGGTGGAGATAATGTTGGTATGTGTAAGGCTCGAATATGGAGTCTGAGAACCATTAGTATTGACTCGGAGTGCTTGGCACGAATTGTGGAGGGAATTCTACCCTATAGGTGGGTAGTGTATGTTCTTTAGGATAAGATTTAGTAGTATTGTGTCTACGATAGACTCGGGTGTGTATATTGAGCTTGTAGTAGTATTTACGCTATTATAGAAGAGTAATTATATGACTTCAATGGTATGGAATTTCTGTCTTTTCTTCACTCGTTATGAAGCGAGTGATGATATTTTTATGTATATGTGTCATATGCGTTACTTGGTTTGGGTGTTCTATTGTTTACTTGCATTGTGTGTGGATGCTATGACTTATCTCCACGACCAACAAAGTTAAGTAGTAATGCATAGGAGGGGTTCCTTGTTTGGATTCCGCTTTTGCGGGACGCTCCACGCGTGAACCTTAACGACGTTGGGAGTGGAGAGATGCCATATTTCCTTTCTCTTATTTCATATATAGAATGCTAAGGTGAAGTCTAGAAGTAGAATCTTATTATTAGAGTTGTACAGATCCCGATCATGTGTCTTAGACCGTCACATATCTCGAGGACCGACAATGCGAGGTAGTAGTGTAACGGGAGGGTTCCTTGTCTGGATTTCGCTTCGGCGAGACGTCCCACGCATGAACCCGAGCAAATGTCGGAAGTTGAGTAAGGTCTTGGGCACTAGGGATATATTTAGTATTATATGCTTACGATTTAGGTAGGATACATATAGATAGACCTTAGGATTTTTTTTTTTATTTTGATGTACGACCTTGAGGGTAGGTGGTGTTAGTTTAGGATGGTTGTTAGGAGTTGACCACGAATAAGTCGTGGGTTAACTCTAAATAGGGATTCGATCCCTAGGAACGAGATTTATGGGGTCTCGAGAGATTTGGTAAGTTCGGCCGAAGGATATGAGGCATTTCGTAGAGATATTGTTACGTTGGTAACTTCATTTCCGGGGAGTTAATAAGGAGGGGTGGATCCTCACTCCTGAGCCATGATTGTAAGCTCAAGAGTGAGTTTAATGAGTAAGTTCTGCCAGGATTGGGGAGTAATAATACTAGGGCATAGACTCACTGTTTATGCGTCGCACAAGCTTAAACTTGTGGAAAGTAATATCTCGTGCTTGAATTAAGATTCATCGTGGTAGTGATCACCTTAAATAGATAAGGCACTACTTCCTGGGCAGGAAATTTGGTCCTTCTCGTAAGCAACAAGTTGTTGCAATATGTTGTGGGAGGAATCGAGTTGGTGCTCGGGGTTCAGAAGAACTAGTGATTGGATATTTTTCTCATTCGCTAAGGAAATGCGATTGGGCTAGTGGACGTGTCGAGTAGAGGACTCGTCAGAGAAAATGGTTACGGCATGGAAGGCCAAGTAGAGTGAGTATGACTCAGAAGACTCTATAGCGAGAGCATTTCGATCTGTGATTGACAATTTCACCTACTCGTGCGAAGAAGAGTAGTGGTGGAATGAAGAAGGGTATTCATAGACGTTTGCATGGAACTACCGGCATCGAACTGGTCATGATCCCAATTGAGAAAATTGGTGACCGTCGACCCAATCGTTGCTTTTCCGCCCATTATGGACGGACTACATGTTGAAGAGTACACCCCATTCTCGATGGGGAATGGTAGAACCGTGGGAGGTGCCTATTATAATAGGGTGGACCGAGACTATATATTCGTGTCGAAGGTTTAGCAAGAGTTTTCGCGAAGTAATGGGAACCGTATGGAGATGGCGTATATCCTACCACCCTAAAGTGGATGGATGAAAGGGAGGAAATTGACTTATGCCGAAAGGCATATTACGAACGTGCGCCTTAGTGTACATAGCAGATGGGAGAAGTAAGGGTATGGATGGAGATTTTCGTGCAACCATTAGGTTTTGGAGTGGCCTTATGGATCATTTCCTAAGGCATGGTATTGTGAGTGGCCTAGCATGGTCAGTTGAGAAATTCGTAAACTCGTTGGATGGAACCAATGGGTAATATGTTCCTTAGACTTGGAATGGTCTCAGAACATTTCTTTAGAGATTTGGCTTTTAAGCCATACGCCTTGATGAGATACGTCGATGCGGGGGATAGCTGAGTAGCGTTGGGGCTAAGCCACTTAGAGCCTGTATGGATGCCCCGAGGTGAGATGTAATTTAATTCTGAAGATTCGTCTAATTGTGCCGAGTCATGTGGACCTCATGTTCCTCCATAGGAAGCTAGAATCAATGGTTAGTGAAGAGCGCCTTGTGCTACTAGACTAGAGAACAAATGATGACTGATTGAGATTGATAGGGTCGACCTTAGTCTGAGTCCATTTGGGACGTCGCAATAACGAGGAGTTTGTTTAGGATGGTAGAATCCTAGTTTAGAGTAGTATACCCTTATCAGATTTGGGTACGCCGGAATTTTGGGGGCAAAATTCCCTCTTAAGGGGGGGAGTATGTAACAACCCTCGATTCTGGGAGGCTCATTTTATACTAATTTTACCGCATAAGGTAATTATATAAAATGTGGGGACTGGAGTAAATATTAGTTTAATGAATTGAAAGTTAATATTTACTAGATTGATGCATATTTACTGTATGTGAAAGTAAATAACATCAAGTTGCATGTCTGTAGTGTCATGTATTTTAAATGGCCTTTTAGTTTAAATGATTTTGGAACTCGAAATAATTTATAAAATTTCCGGATGCCAGTATAGAGGGTGTAGTTAGTCTCGGAAGGTGCGAGACAGTCAAAATAAGTGCCATATTGTATTTTTGTGTTTCGGGCACTTTTACCTGGTTTTAGCTTATATGCGTATTATGTCTTGAACATAGAGAGAAAGGAGAGAAAGAAAGAGGAAGAGAAATGGAGAAATGAGAGAGAGATTGAAGATGGAGGATTTGGGATTGCTTCTTCTCCAAATAAATCTGAGATATCAACCCTAAGGCAAGTTTTCTACTTGATAATATATGATTTAAGTTGAATAATTTGTATGATATTTATGTAAATTCATTTGGAGATCAAAAATGGAATTTATGGAATTTAAGCCCTAATCTTAGTTTTGATGATGAAATTGTGGACTAAAATGGTTTTAAATCGTGTAGGATACACCTTGGGTAGATAAATATTGTTGGTTGTGTGTAAGATGGAAGAGATTTGGGGTTTGGGGAAATTAGGGTTCATAACCCTCCGTAGCCATTTTTGGCAATTTGCAGGTCCGAATCGATTCGGCCCTTTGGGCGAATCGATTCGCTAAGGGGAAATTGGCAGGTCTGCATAACCCGAATCGATTTGGGGTTAAGACCGAATCGATTCGGTCAATTGCAGAAGGTTGGTTTAGTTGTCCGAACCGATTCGCTTTTTGGGGCGAATCGATTCGCTAGGGCGATTCGGCCCTTTGGGCTAATCGATTCGTTTTCCTGCTGTTTTTGAGTTAATTTTTATAACTCAATTTTAATCCTTTTCTTTAAAAATAGGGACTAGGAACCTTCTTGAATGAAGTAAACTTAGAGTCCTAGAGTGTGAGATGAGTTAGATGTCTACCCTACATTAGGAATGGGTTATGTGGGGATTTTTCGGGGTTAGGCCTATTAATGATAAGGCATTCTTTTCTTCTAGTTAATTATTATAAAACTAGGAGATGTAGTGTTATGTTCGGGAGACCTTAGGAGCTTAATTAAGCTATACTAGTTTTGATGGTTTAATTTACCACCCCAAAAGAATGTTGGGAGATTTTAAAAGTTCGATTGAACTATGTTAACCTTGGTGGTTCGTAATAACGCCATAAAGGTGAGTTTGGAGAATAAATTGAAAGTCATTTCACTCCTTCGAAAGATGATAACCTTGGGGTTCTAAAATAACCTCCTAGAATGCTTGGAGATAATGAAGAGTTTATTTACTCCTTTGAGGTCGTAGTGTTGGTATAAGCTATCGTATGGCTCCGGATATTAAGCTCTATCTAGTACTAGAAGTAAACAGTAATGGTTTCGAATAAAAATGAAACATATAATGGAAGTGGCGTTTATAGTAGTAAATGATAATTTACTTAATCATGAAACCGGTAAATGATGATTTACTTGATTTTAATATGATAAATAAAATGGATGTTACACACCTCTCTAAATACCATCTTAAGGGAAGTCCGCACGATAGGTGAAGCCCCCTGGCTAATGAATGCAGGGTGGATATAGTCCTAGGCCATGGGAGCGCTTATGGTTGTATATTTTTCTGCGGGGGTAGGGAGATTCCGGGTGTGGTCTTGGCTACCACGCAGGCTCATGGCCGCTTCCCGACGTTTGCGATAGGATCCCAGGTTGTCTTATGATAGGCCCTGGAAGATGATGGTTATTTAGGGGCGCGCTCAGTGGGGAAACCCGGACGGGCGGTCTTAGAGTACGTTATATGTATATAATATAACAGTTCATAATCAAGTGGGACTGGATGTATTTTGATATGCCATATAGAGCATGATGGAGTGCCACATAGAGCACATATAAATGCCACAAAGAGCATTTGAAAATGATTATTTTCCTGATAAGGAAAAGATTTTTACAAAGGGTAAAATTGAAATATAATTGCCTTAAAGAGCAAAATATTGTGTTTATAAATATATTTCCTACTAAGGAAAAGATATATAAAATAATTAGCACCTTGGGTGAAGTCTTTAGTTTAATGCTGCTTATTTTTATTCCTGCTTAGCTTATGTTTTAAATTGTATAGGTAGCTTCTTATTTCTCTTTCTTCACGGTTTATATTACATAACTGTCATACTCTTTATTCATCTGGTAATCATATGGAACCGGGCCCTGACCGGTTACATTTTCCTGTTGCATATTCTTCTTGTCTCTGCTCAGGTACTCCGCCGCAAGGATGCCTGATTTGAATTCTTATTCCGATGTTTTCGATGAGCCATGATGCATTGCGGGTATTACGGGATACATTTGGTATAGACGCTTTCATTTTCATTCTAGTTAAGATCAAGTCTGTTATTCGGGCGGGAGGCCCAAGCTTTTGTAAATGTCTAATGAAATGTTTTAAGTAACTTATCGTACTTGTGTATTTTGGTGTATCAGTTTAGTGACCGGTTACATATTTGGTCTTTTTATTGTATTCTTGTTGTATTATTTATATATGTCTTGGGGTTTCCCTTATCTTTCAGGAATCGGGTTGTTTGTTTTCATTTATTTACTTTCAAATCAAATTTTTTTGGCAACCCGTTTTCTGAAATATTGGGTGGTTATCCTGGATACTCTATATTTTTGTTATGATGCTGAGAATGATTCCATCCATGATTCCGTTATATTGGAGTATTGGGCTGGCCACCCCTTATTTTGGTGAGCGGGTTGTCACAATCCCATGAGAGAAGGCCTTGGAAAAATTCCCATCCATACCATAGTTAAAGAACATAACATCTTCGGCATCTGCCTTGTCTTAAGGCTTTCCCTCCGTAGCCCTTTGATTAGGTTGCGGCTTATGAGCTTGTTGTTATGGCTTCTCTTCCATATTTCCCTCATCCCTGCCCTTTCTCTTCTCTCCCTTGGCCTTTAGACCATCTTCAAAATCATATTCCATGTTCTGAGCTACCTTAGTTAGTTCAGTGTAAGTCTCTAACCTCAGCCCCACCACCCTATTGTTGAGTCCACTCTTCATACCCCTCTCAAACTCTTTAGCTTTATTTTCTTTAGTATCAACAAGGTAGGGGGAAAGTGTGATAATTTTGAAAATTTTATCGCGTACTCTCCACGTACTTATTTCCTTGCATTAGCTCCACAAACTTAATTTCCATATTATCCCTTGACACCATAAATAAGTATTTCTCTAATAAAATATTCTTGAACCCATTCCATCAAATGACAGTGGCCTCTCCTCCTAGTCGAATACTTTTAACCATAGACCACCAGTGATCTGCCTCTCCCTTGAATATAAAGGAGTCAAAATATACTTTATGCTCTTCGGTGCAATTCAAGACCATAAAATATTCTCTATCTTCCTTATTTCGGCATTGGCTTTTTTTCGATAAAGATCTCCTTTAAAAGGCTCAGTCCTTAACTTCTTAAAGTGACCCACAGTTCTACCCACTGACCTTACTTCATATATCCTTAAATCTATAGCCCTATGTAGGGATTATACAAACCCGACTACCATCTCAAGTACCACTTTCGGGAAAACATTTTATGTGGACTCATTTTTAGGCACAACTTCTAGAGCTCCTCTATTACTACATCTTACCATAGATTCCAACAAGAATCGCACACATATAAGTCTAATATCATAAAACCAGGCCTATTAGTTACATCTAGCCAAACTATATTATCTCTAACACTCCTAAAGTTTTCCTAAGTCAAACGTTCTGATACCATTTTTAACACCCTACGACCTGCCCTATTTGGCCACAAGCGTTGGGTCACTTTTTCTCGTGAAAATTTTAAAACTTATTTTATTAACGGGTAAATCTTACATAGCCTGAGCCTATACATCAGATTTGTAAGAATTAATAGCATTAACAATTTAATAATACATCTTAAATGATAATTCATTCACTAGGCATATGATGATGATGATGATGATGATGATGATGATGATGATGATGATGATGATGATGATGATGATGATGATGATGATGATGATGATGATGATGATGATGATGGTGGTGGTGGTGGTGGTGGTGATGATGATGATTATTATTATTATTATTATTGTAGGAGGGTAGTGAGACTGGTATCTATGAATAACTAGAAAGGGTGAGGCGTGACCCACTCCGATGGACGCTGTTTGCAAGGTTCTCAAGAACTTCTAGAGCAGCTTTTGATGAGACCTTAGCCTTTTAGCAAAAATGGAGCTCAATCTGGAACTCCCTCCCTGCAAGAAGATGAAATTCCACAACAATAATAGTAATTTTCTCAAGAGGAGCTCCTGAGAGTGATGGCTGTCAGTGGAGAGTGAAAGAACAAGGCACTTAGCACTTAGAGAGAGCAGAGAGAGAATACTAGAGAGGTTCTGGTGTGATTTTGATAAAGTGAATTTGCTATTGATTTTTTTTCTTCCTTTTATGACCTTGCCCAGGGGTCTTATTTATACTTGGGCACTAAGGCTGGGTTGGCACTTTTGGTGCCAAAACTTAGAGGGTTGGTGAGGGACAAAGTCTGCAGTGTACTATTTGTCCCTACTTGCAGGCAGCTCTGCCTGTCCCCTCTGGCAGATGGCCCTGGTGCCAACCAAAGTTCAAAAGCAAATATGTCTTCTAATGGAGACAAAATATCTGATTTGCTAAGTATCTTTTGAAACGGTAACTTTTGGTACAAACTTTGTAAACTTGAGGGGGGGGTCTCGAGGACCACCTCCTCTAAAATATTTGTAAGCTTCCCCTTCTAAAATCATTTTTCTTGAGAGGGGTTTAGAGGACCCTCTCCTTTAAAATCATTTTATAAACAGTTCTTTTCTTGTGAGCAGCCAGCCCTTTGGCTGCTCACTTCACTTGTGACTAAGTGTGAAGTGTGTGTAGTCTTGAGTGACTTCTGGGTCTTTCTACTAGTATTCTCTCAATCCTATAGTGCTAAGTGGTTGGGCTTGCCCAACATACCTTGTCCTTCAGCCGCCAATCCAAAACTCCCAAGAGATCCCAACTGGCCTACTTGAGCCCTGCTTGCTCAACTAGGTAACTTGTACAAGAAAGCAAAGTGTTAATACTGTTGTTCTTTTAAAGAATGACGTTTCATGATGAGGAGTTGCTCCTGGTAGCCACTCCTCATCCTGGCCACCCTGGGTGGGTTCCTTCTCAATATGAGTTTCTGTCGGAACCCTAGTGGTGGCACTTCTCAATCTTGAACTTCTACGGAGGCCCTTATGGGGTACCTCTCGAATTTCATTGGTGCAATAACCTTTGCAGTGGAAGTGACCCTTACAGTGGCACTTATCAATCTTGGACTTCTGCGGTGGCCCTTGCGGGGCACATCCCGGATTTCATTGTTGCAGTGGCAGTGACGCTTACAGTGGCACTTCTCAATCTTGGACTTCTACGGTGGCCCTTGCGGGGAACCTCTCGAATGTCATTGTTGTAGTGACCCTTGCAGTGGCACTTCTTAATCTTGGACTTCTGCGGTGGTGGCCCTTGCGGGGCACCTCTCGAATGTCATTGCAGTGGCAGTGACCCTTGCGGTGGAACTTCTCAATCTTGAACTTTTGTGGTGGTCCTTGCGCGGCACCTCTCTAATGTCATTGTTGCAGTGACTCTTGCAGTGGCAGTGACCCTTGAAGTGGCACTTCTCAATCTTGGACTTCTGCGACGGTGGCCCTTGCAGGGCACCTCTCAAATGTCATTGTTGTAGTGACCCTTGCAGTGGCACTTCTCAATCTTGAACTTCTGCGGTGGCCCTTGCGGGGCATCTCTCGAATGTCATTGCTGCAGTGACCCTTGCAGTGGAACTTCTCAATCTTGAACTTCTGCGGTGGCCCTTGTGGGGCACCTCTCGAATGTCATGTTGCAGTGACTCTTGCAGTGGCAGTGACCCTTGCAGTGGCACTTCTCAATCTCTGACTTCTGCGGTGGCCCTTGCGGGGCACCTCTCGAATGTCATTTTTGCAGTGACCCTTGCGGTGGCCCTTCTCAATCTTGAACTTCTGTCGGGACCCTGGGGGTTTCCTGCTCAATATGAGTTTCTGTCGGGACCTTGGGGGTCCTGCTCAGTATGAGTTTATGCTGAGACCCTAGGTGGGTTCCTGCTCAATATGAGTTTCTTTCGGGACCCTGGGGGGTCCTTCTCAATATGAGTTTTTGCTGAGACCCTAGGTGGGTTCCTGCTCAATATGAGTTTCTGTCGGGACCCTAGGTGGGTTCGTTCTCAATATTTCTAATAAAAAATATTTTTATATTTTTTGTAAGTAGACACCCTTCTATATTAGCCCTTCGTGCAAAGTCTTTTGTGTTGGGTAGACCAAAAGGCTTTGTACGCCATAAATTCAGTTTTTTTTGGGACCCTAGGGTTTCTTCATCATTCCCCTTAGGGTCATTAAATGTTATGTCACTTCATCCCATGTTTTGTAAATGAGTCCACTTATAGTGGACCTCCTTATCTGGTTATAAAAATTAGGCGGAGGGGTTACTCGCGGTGAGCCCCTCTCCCTTGGCCTTCTTCTGTGGCCTTCCATCTTGGGCGGAGGGGTTACTCTCGATGAGCCCCTCGCCCTTAGCCTTCTTCTGTGGCCTTCTATCTTGGGCGGAGGGGTTACGTGCGGTGAGCCCCTCGCCCTTGGCCTTTTTCTGTGGCCTTCTATCTTGGGCGGAGGGGTTACGTGCGGTGAGCCCCTCGCCCTTGGCCTTCTTCTGTGGCCTTTCATCTTGGTTACTCGCTGTGGCTCCTCGTGCCCTTCTTTTATAGCCTTCTATCTTGGGAGGAGGGGTTACTCGCGGTGAGCCCCTCGCCCTTGGCCTTCTTTTATGGCCTTTTATCTATGGCGAAGGGGTTACTCGCGGTGAGCCCCTCGCCCTTGGCCTTCTTCTGTGGCCTTCCATCTTGGGTGGAGGGGTTGCTAGCGATGATCCCCTCGCCCTTGGCCTTCTTCTGTGACCTTATATCTTGGGCGGAGAGGTTACTCGCGGTGAGCCCCTCACCCTTGGCCTTCTATCTTGGGCGAAGAGGTTACTTGCGGTGAGCCCCTCGCCCTTGGCCTTCTTCTGTGGCCCCACCGCAGAAGTCCAAGATTGAGAAGTGCCACTGCAAGGGTCACTTCCACTGCAAGGGTCACTACAGTAATGACATTCGAGAGGTGCCCCTCAAGGGCCACCGCAGAAGTCCAAGATTGAGAAGTGCCACTGCAAGGGTCACTTCCACTGCAAAGGTCACTGCAGCAATGACATCCGAGAGGTGCCCCGCAAGGGCCACCGCAGAAGTCCAAGATTGATAAGTGCCACTGCAAAGGTCACTGCAGCAATGACATTCGAGAGGTACCCCACAAGGGCCTCCGCAGAAGTTCAAGATTGAGAAGTGCCACGGCTAGGGTTCCGACAGAAACTCATATTGAAAAGGAACCCATCCAGGGTGGCCAGGATGAGGAGTGGCTACCACAAGCAAATCCTCATCGTGAAATGTCATTCTTTAAAAGAACAACAGTATTGACACTTTTCTTTCTTATACAGGTTGCCTAGTTGAGCAATCAGGGCTCAAGTAGGCCAGTTGGGATCTCTTGGGATTTTTGGCTTGGCGGCTGAAGGACAAGGTATGTTGGGCAAGCCCAACCACTTAGCACTATAGGATTGAGAGAATAATAGTAGAAAGACCCAGAAGTCACTCAAGACTACACACACTTCACACTTAGTGACAAGTGAAGTGAGCAGCCAAAGGGCTGGCTGCTCACAAGAAAAGAACTGTTTATAAAATGATTTTAAAGGAGAGGGTCCTCTAAACCCCTCTCAAGAAAAATGATTTTAGAAGGGGGTCCTCAAGACCCCCCTCAAGCTTACAAATATTTTAGAGGAGGTGGTCCTCGAGACCCCCCCGCCCCTCAAGTTTACAAAGTTTGTACCAAAAGTTACCGTTTCAAAAGATATTTAGCAAATCATATTTTTTGTCTCCATTAGAAGACATATTTGCTTTTGAACTTTGGTTGGCACCAGGGGGCATCTGCCAGAGGGGACAGGCAGAGCTGCCTGCAGGTAGGGACAAATAGTACACTGCAGACTTTGTCCCTCACCAACCCTCTAAGTTTTTGCGCCAAAATTGCCAACCCAACCTTAGTGCCCAAGTATAAATAAGACCCCTGGGCAAGGTCATAAAAGGAAGAAAAAAACTCAATAGAAAATTCACTCTGTCAAAATCACACCAGAACCTCTCTAGTATTCTCTCCCTTCTCTCTCTAAGTGCTAAGTGCTAAGTGCCTTGTTCTTTCACTCCCCATTAACAATGTCACTCTCAGGAGCTCCTCTTGAGAAAATTACTATTATTATTGTGGAAGTTCATCTTCTTGCAGGGAAGGAGTTCCAGCTTGAGCTCCATTTCTACCAAAAGGAGAAGGTCTCATCAGAAGCTGCTCCAGAAGTTCTTGAGAACCTTGCAGACAACGTCCATCGGAGTGGGTCACGCCTCACCCTTTCCAGTTATTCATAGACCCCAGTCTCACTACCCTCCTATAATTATTATTATTATTATTATTATTATTATTATTATTATTATTATTATTATTATTATTATTATTATTATTATTATATCTTCTTAATACATCCAAAATGAAATTCTTCTTTATATAATCCTCATAAAATTTCTCTAGTTCCCTAATTACAACTAAGAGTGAAATCTATATAAAAACTCCAAAAAGGAGCTCTATGTAAAACTATCCTTCCCGGTCTTTATGCCCTCTGCGGCTCAACTAGTGTCCTCAACTCATGTCTTGAGGAAATAAAGAATATAAAAGGGATGAGCTCTAATAGCCCAGGAAGGGGTAACTCAAAGGTCCTCAACCACCTGTCAATGTTAGTATGAACAAGGGCAATATATATACAATTGATGTAGTATAACAACAAAAAAAGAAATAATGAATGTGTAACATAAGAAATAAGGAAAGGAAAGAATGATATTTTACCAATCCCTCAGACTTCCCCCAGTGACCTATGGCGCAATATCCCAAAGGTCTCAACACCACGGCTTCCCCCATCGCTTAATATCCCATGGTTTTCCTTCTTAGTTCACGACATATATTTTTATAACCTTGGAATTTTAAAACTCCACGACCTTATTCGAGGTGTCTTTAACCTAGTCATGTTACAAGTTGCGACCTCTTATCCTGCTCAATTCTAGGATGAGTGATCCGCAGTTTGCTGTTAACTCTCCATCTTGGTCAAGCTTTGCCACGGTATTAAGTCCCATAGCTATCCTAGGATCAAGCTCCCTAGACTAACTCTTTTGACCTGAATCATAGAGAAAGAGATCCACAAATAGACATAATTCCTCGTCCTAGCTAATAACGTTTGTGGCCTCAGCATTGAATCCCGATCTTAACTCCCAGGCATAATATAATACAACCTTCCCAACTCCACGGCCTCTACTAATAGGCTGCAGCCTCAAATAAATAGTTAAAAATCTTTATCTACAACTGCAAGCGTATTATAATTTACTCCTAACTCAAATCTCCATATATTAAAGGCAAAACCATAAAATAGGTCTCCTAAGATCATTAAGAACATCTTTGAAACCCTCGCTCTCTAATTTGAAAATCTCTCCTAAAGAACCCTAATGGAAAACTTCAAAGATTATAGATTTTATCTAATGAATAGTGAAACTCCACAACCTCTAAAACCTCGATGAACGGTAATTGTCCATGGCCTAAAAACTTAAGAACTTATATGAACAATAGAGCTCCATGGCCATACCCAGATTACAAGAAAAGGCTCATTTCATTCAATAAAGACATAGAAAACTAGGATTTTAATAAGGAAGAAGAGGGTGAGGATAGATACCTTACCTTAGTGGATTAATTCGATGAACAGTAGCCTTCCTCTACCTCTATCACCACCTTTTTCTCCGATGGACAGTAACTATCCATGGCCTCACTCTGGTAACACCTCCTTCTTTATAAATAAAGCTTACTTTCACTCTCTAGAAATGCATTTTAAGGTTTTAATAGTCTTGAAAAGTGTGCCAATGGTGGGTATTTATAGGTTCTAGTGGGAATCTACAATTTTCCTCTTTTGGTCACTCTTTTCCACAAATACCCTTTTAAAAAGGCTTTTAGAGTCCTATAAACTTGCTCCTTAAGTAATGACACAATAAGTCCACGTCATAACCCCACGTGTTGCCAAAGGACTAAGATCTACGGCTGTCACAAAATATTGTGGTTTTCTAGTGCATGTCCGTGACATTTGTATACTAGAGAGTAGCCTCCGGACTTCATAAGTCCGTAGACATACATTTCGCCACGACTTCTCACGGTTCTCCTATTGGTTGTGTCTTCCTATGTGGTCGTTGCCTCTTAAGGTTTTATGGTTGCTACACAACATATATTATTTTTCTTTTTTTCCTTTTATATTCTACGATTGTATTTAATGGTTTGAAAATTATAATAATGCTACCTATATTTTTTAAACACAGTGGTTGTGATGAATTTCATTAGTTAGTAAATAGATATATTATGATAATTTTAGTATATTTTCTAAAAACAAGTTCAACGCTATTAAAGTAAATAAATGTATATGGAAAATAATAAATATATTTAATATTTTATTATACATGAATAAAGCCTAATTTTTGAAACTATAAAAAAATAGGAATATAATTCAGGGTGCTTGTATATGCCCATCGAATCCCTTAAGCCACCATAATTTACATAAATATTTTTTTCTTCATCCTTAATCCAAAAGATCACTAAAAATACAAAATAATTAAATTCATTTTAAAAGTACCATCATCTTTTTTAACTCAACTGATAATGACATAAGAATTAAATTAAGCATTTTAATACTTTTTTGAGTAATTTAACTTAATTAAATGAATATCAAAATAAGATAATTTATTCAATAGTTTATGTTTGTAATTTTATTTAATTGTGTGGTATCCATTAGGTGCTGCTATTGACACCCACTATACTACTCCATAATACCCACACTCAAAAATAACTTATTAACACCCCAAATTACATATTACTTTTTCTCTCTCATAACCACTATACGCATCTCCTCTCTCTCATAAAGCAAGAAGTTTCCACCCATTAGTAATTCAATAATATAATAACATATCTACTACTACCCTGTACCTATTTATTATATTTTCATATAACCACATATTCGTGTTATGAAAACTTGTTGCATTATTGAAAAATAAAAACACAACTTTGTTATAGAATCATAAAAATTTCCATGCAAAAATGTAAAAAATGATTTGTAACATCAGGTTACCGATACCGATAATACCAGGTATGACTGAGGATCCTTATCCCAAATCATACCTTATCTAAAAAATCCCTCATGATTCATTCGGGATACTGGTAATGATTAATTAAGATAGCACTCAAAATTATAAATCACGAACCATTTTGGTTTTAATCGTTATCATTATACCGATTAATAAGTTTGTTAAATATTTTCATAAGTGCTCAGTCGAGATAATTTTACCGATTTATTAAGCTAGTAGTCATGGTTTTGATAATGAACCTTATTATATTAAATCGGTATCACAATCCCGACTAAGCACTTGTGATATAAATCTTTCGAATTTATCATTCGTTATGTTACTGTTGAATGTACATGTTCTTTCATTGTTTATGGCCCGAATATGTATTTTATTTTCGCAATATGACTCCCAAAATGTTATAATTATACATTCAAGGAGAAATTGCCTTTGATCAACTGCTTTAATCATGGAAAAGTGCCTTTGATTAACTGCTTTAATTATGGAACTTCATTTTATATAGTGAAGTGGATCATCTTAGGTTGAATTGTAAATCCTAAATTTACATATTCAAGGATAAATGGAGTTCCATTAACTGCTTCTGAGAGTAAACGTTGAGAAAAATAAATATTTTAATTGAAAGGAAAATCTTGTCCGAGATAATCAGTGTCCAGGAAGAGGGTGCCACTCCAAATGTTCACATGACTAGAACAAAGTTAACCTATAAATGTCCTCGAGGCTATTTGGGATGAGGGGGAATCTAAAACTGAGATAAGGTCATCCAACAAGGGAGAGTAGTTAGTCCTCACACATGATTATGGTTTCCCCAATGATCTTTAGTTGCTGAAGCACCTCACTAACCATATTACATATGAGATATGGATTGGTTCTCGGGTAAAACACTTAAAATGAGTTCCTAGATTTCTATAGTTGAAATTGACATATACATTAACCTACGTTAAGGTTTATTATATAGGCCAAATGTGGACCACTACTATGCATGAACCATTAGACTAAAATAAACGAATAGACAGTGGCGAAACTTTTTAAAGGTGTACGAGATAGGGTTGAGAAGTCCAAGTTAATGGGGTTGAAGAAGCATATCCACCGTTATATAGACTATGGCTTAATATCATCATTTATTGAGTTGTGGCATCCCGAGACTAAAAAATTTCATATGTCATTCAGAGAGATGATCATCACGCTCGATGACGTAGTCTAGATATTGAGGTGACCTGTAGTTGGATTTCCTATATATGGAGAAGATTGGTGGAAGGGAGTAACAGATCAAAAAATCCACGTATCTTTTATTGAATGTTTAGTAGTTACTAAAGAAGAAACCAAAAAAGAGTGTCAGCCATCATATGTTATGTGACTAAACTGTATTGCCAATATCTTCAAAAGAACTCAAAAATGGACAATGCCCCAGCAGAGAAATTAGATCATCTTGCATGGGACTATCGATTGCACATCATTGGTTTCATCGTCTTACCTGATCAAAAGAAGAACAATTTTTTTGTCTACTATATACAACTCCTGAAGAATCTCGATAACATTAGGGGGATTTCATGGGGCATCGGGTTTCTATCCCACCTATACCAGTAACTTGGCTTAGGCTGGAGGTACAGGAAGAGTCAAATGAGTGTGTGTATTTCTTTTTTACAGGTACAAATAAGTGGAATAGTTATTGTTTATGATTGTATAAGTGATGGTATTATTTGAGACATTAATGTCGTTTATGTATTGTTAATGTAGTCATGGATTTATGAGATTTTAGTGGACTTGAGGCATGTTTGAATATGGAACATAATAACATCATGCCAAGGATTTCTTCGTGATCATTGCAACCCGTATTGTAAAAGAAGTAGTTCCACAGTTGTATAAATATCGAGAGCAACTTGATGACTTGTCCTCTAATAATGTAAGTGTCTTATTTATTTATAGTTTAACATTATAGAGACTTTAAATATGTTTTATAATTGTCTTCGGGTTTATTGGTACCCGTACTAGAACGAAAGATATGTGTACCCATTCTATGAAGTCTCATTCTATAGTGTTATACTTATTTACTTTGATATGGGGTAGTCGTATTGTCCGCAACACATACTGAGGCAACTGGGATGAGTCCAAATCATTCCTACGGACCCAATGACACCAATTATATATAAGAGAGGAAATAAATTTTCCTTTTATAACTTTAGACACCCCATTCTAATATCCACACACTCTTCTATAAGATCCAAATAATGTCCCTATAAGTTCAAGAGCCCCGTTCATTCTTCAAAACCTAACGGGAAGAACGTCACACGCTATCTGACTCAAATTTAACTTTAGTAAACTTCAAAACTGGGAGTATCTCAACACAATTTCATAGATATTTGACTCCTCTTTCTAATGACCCAAGCCATGAACGGACTTACAATTTGCATCATATGATCTGAAAATCGATTATGGTTTCCCATCGGTAAGACACCTCACATGCGTACATGCAGGCAAGAGCTTTCTTGGCCACCCTGCCAGTAGTAAGATCAAACCATATATCGATTGACATCCCCTGGAGAAACTTGGTCTTTTTTCTCCCTTAGGGTTTCCTATTAAAATAAACTTATCCTCACTATTCAGGACCTTCAGCCACGAAATTAGTGTGGAGGCTTTTATTACATCATTTTCATAACATTCATTATACATTATCTTACATCATACTTACCTTATCATATCCATCACTCCACCACCACTACCTAAACTCAAAAAATCAGATTATAAAAGTTCCAAAAAATAGAATTTAAGTAGCTTTGAAGGCCTAAATCCTTTTGCATTCTGTTTTTGCCAACTAGGTCCTATTTCACATACTTTGTCATTTCTAGCATATTCTTATTTGAATTTTGCTTCTCTCATCGCTAATCTCACCTTTTTATTATATATTGCTTCAAACTTACTTTTATAAATAAAAAAGGTGGTTTTACACTCTAGTTTCCAATTTAAAGTTATCTCGCTTTTTATTACATTTTCACTCAAATTTATATACTTATCCATAAAAATAAGAGATAAAATTTAGTTTTGGACTATGGGTTAGACCCCACCCTTGCTTCCCAACAAACTAAGTGGACATTGATTCCATTTTTGGCTACGTAAGGGGCCCATAATCACTTTTGGGATTCGAATCCTTTATACTCGTTATTTTTTATGTTATTATTAACATATTGCTCTTTAATCCATATAATTAGTTCACTTTTATCATACAGTTAGTTTCGTTATGTTTTTCACATTTTAACGATTATGTGACAATCTTAATCACTTTTCTATAGTGACGCTATGATCCGCTATACCGCCCACATTTTAGTTATTTTTAGCTAATTTTCCTCTTTGTTATCATTGCTACACTTTTTATGTTTACTATCTCTGGGAGGTTCAGCGACATGATTTCTCACTTCATATAATGAATCTAAGATCCGGTACACCACTCAAATTTTAGGTATTTTCACACTTTTTAATTAGTTCATCTCCTTAGAATGAATCGTTTCCATCTTTTCCATGGCGCGAATATGATGATTTCGCTCATCACATATTTTCACATATATGTGCATTTTTAATTCGCACACTTTGTACTCATGGAACACTTTACAATTATACATATTTTCACACACTTTAGGAGAAGGATATTATTTTCTTTCCCATGAGAGACCAAAAGGGATGAATGGTTACCTAACACCTTCCCATTTTGTAATGTAATCTCCGATCCCTTGTCTTATTTTGTTTCGCACGCACTAGTAATATTTTATGTTATCTCTTTTAAGATGGATATCTCTTTTGTGTATATTGAGTAAATTAGACTGGAGGCTCTGGTCTCTACACATTCACACACCTCACATTGTTGACAATGACCACTTTTATAGTTCCCCTTATCTAGAGGGAAGCCTGCGCAATGCCTTTCTTCGGCACGAGAGAGTGCCCAAGAAGAGGCGAGGGGACTGGAATGGCCATTATGAAATTAAGTTCAATAATTAAAAATGTTACCAAGAGAATTGTCAAACCCATTTTCTTACATCTAAGTCATGTTCAGTACTATCTCGTTCTCGTGGGATTCAACCGATGATTACATAACAGGTTCATGACCCAATCGTCCAAAAGCTTGCCAATCGCCATTCCGGAGCTAAAAAATCTTCACGGGTAAAATTGTAAATCAATTTGTTCAATTTTATATTGTACGTGCATATCCAATTCTACGTCCATCGGATGATAATTTTTAATTATTTTTAGTATGATCGAGTCCGGAACGTGATGAATTTTCTATCTAAAAACATTAAGATTGGGACACTTTTCTTGTTGCAACGATGATTGAATGGGATATTAAAGCATACAACATCCTCATAGAAGAAACTGGGATGAGAGGTGGACCTCAAAAAAATAAGGAATAAAAGAAGAAAAAAATAATAAGAAAAAGGTTACCGAAGATCAGGGGGAGTATCCCAAAAAAGGACATTAGAAAACAAGGAGGAAAAAATATTTGTTTAATCTGTAATATTGAATTGTATGAATTATATAAAATTATAGAGGGGGAAGAAAGAGGAATAGTTTGGTTGTTTATTTGTTATGTGGATTTTGGTCATGGTTTTTTTATTATTGTATGATGTTAAAATCAAATGAACATGTTGCATATTCTCGTCATTGTTTGACTCATAGTTTTTAAATTGTTATACAATTTCGCACTCATAGTGTTTGAAACACTTTTGGACTCATAGTCTTTTAATCATTTTTGGACTTTGAATTTTTTTTATTAGTGTATGATGTTGGACTCATAGTCTTTGGATAATTATTGGACTCAATAGTTTTTTTATTCTTGTCTATTGTTGGAATCATAGCATATGGATCATTTTTGGACTCATAGTTTTTTATTAATGTATGATGTTGGAATCATATTCTTTGGATTATAATTTAAATATTACACATTCATAATGGTAACTAAACACGATATGAATACCGAGTCATGGCCTTTATTCATTATCCTTCCAATGACACATTGGTACCTAAAATATATTAAGGTCTTATGTTTTATGTTGTTAGGTATACAAATCTAGAATGGTCACACATATCGACGGTATTCTCATCATGAGACGTTCCTTTAAAATTTTCTTTCATGATGTTTATGTCCAAATCGGTAAATTATATTCATTATTTTGATCAAAAATTAAGATCATGAAACCATTTATGTTTTCTTACCCCGAATCATTTTTTAATGACTCGGGAGTCATATCCTGAATAGTATAAAGGTTATGATATTATGAAGGAAAAATATTTGGTATATGGTATTATGAAACAATCGGGGTTCAGCTAACAAATGTTATCTATCATTCGACGTATTAATATTGAATTGAACTTACTAGTTTTTCAAGTTAATATAAAAAATTGACTTGTATAACACTTAATATTTATATTTACAAACTTTATGGATAGTTACAATTTGTTCAAGTAAAACTTTATATTTATACACTTTACTATTTATACAAGCATTGTAATCATACCAAATACATAATAACACAAAATCCCATATTATTAATCGCATTCATTCTTCATAATTGGTTTTGAATTACATAACAACATTGACTTGTGTACATCAAATTACTCCCAAAAGTATATATTAAAATTTACTTGTGTACAAAATACATATCACAACTCCCAAAAATATATAACCCCCACTTGTCTTGAACTACATAACAATATTGACTTGTGTACAAAAATACATATTAACTAGACTCCCGTTAGGTAATATCACGGGTAGCTACATCACATGGGAAAATATTCTCAAAATCATCGATCCTTCCAGCATATTTATTAATCTAGGGTCAATCCTTAGACAAGGCTTAACTTTGCTAATAACTTGCAACCGGTGACGGGTACCCCTCTCTCAACTTCAGAATAAAAAAATCACTATTTCAAAAAAGAGTCATTTAAACATTCATTGGGAATTTTTTTTACCTTATTTCTCACAAGCATGAACGTAAGACATTTCTTTACTGAAATAAAAAAGCATACGCAGTTATAAACTTTTGCAATAAGATAGCCATACTCGGGCATAAGCAACCAATGTTTCTGATGGCACGGGCTAGTAAAGTTATTCAATAATGAAATGATAGTATCAACAAACCATGGCCCCAAAACATCTTCATATAACATTTTATATTTTATGACTTCTTCTATCAAATCGGATATTACGTTCGTCCAACCATCCAAATCACCACCCTTCTTTAAGGAACCCGTAATACAGCTATAATCATAATTCCCACCAGCATTGAAATTGATTATATCTGTAAGATGTTGGTTTAGATTAGATGGAGGTGCAACCCCTTTTGAGAATAGTAATGACAAGTTAAACAACAGCACTATTGATTGACCAACAAGCACACAAACACAACTTAGTGAAGATAAACTTGGTTAAAACTCATGAATCGCTCGTGTATAACTCAACAAGATAATAACGAACTCAGAAGTAACTCATTTAATGGGAGAGAGAAGTAATCACCCTAGATACACCTTGGCAGATAGCTAAACACATCAACAACCCTCAAAGATTCCTGTCGAGTATTAAAAGCTTCGTAATAAATGACGATGGTGGTTGGGTAAACTCTCTGGTTTATAATAAGTCTCTCTCTCTCTCTCTAATAATAACTTATGAACTCTAAAAAAAGAATATCCTCTCCTCAGAGGTGGTTGGGGTCCTTAAATAGCCTCCCACACCACCCCCGAGGCAACTTAGTCATTAATGCTTGTGAAAGACACCCCTTCTACTTTATGTCACAAACATTAAATACTTGATGCACTAGTTATCTCCACATCATAAACATTAAATTCCAAGACATGCCTTTTGCCTAACCACTGTGTGTCAGGTGGCTGTCGTCACAGAGGTGGCTCACCAACTATCTCACAACCCCAAATACCATGGTGGTTTACTCAAGTGCAAATTTGACATTGTTTAGCTGGCTAGTGACATCACCTATAGTAGACGTGACATTAAGTAGAGGGCTATTTGATTCACAACTCAAAGCCCGATGGAACTCCAAGCTGCTCCGCCCATGGTTCCACGGTAAGGGTCCTTCGCTGTTTTACCAGGTGTATCTAAGATGGTTAGGACAAGCCCTAATGGTGCCTCACTTCACAATACTCCGAACCAAGTCTCTCTAAAGTTACCACGGCGAGGTTGTTCGATAGAACATGAAAGCACTGCCAATCCCTGCCAAGCCCGATCTCTCGCGAGTATCGTTCGACCTCATACAAAATCATTATTCTCGTTACATCATTATAATCATTATAGCTCATAGTCAATACAAACCAAAGATACAATATGGCTAAGTAACACAACAAGCTAAAGTGTGAGTTGTCACGCTAAGCTGCCTCACTGAGATGTCGTGCTTGGTTGCCTTGCTGAGTTTCCACGCTGCCTTAACCCCAGACATTGTTGTAAATAGGGGATTATCATTAATCTCAGGATTTCCTTCAAGCCCCCTCTACCTTTGCCCCTTCGTGGAGAGATTTATTATGGTAACAGGAAAGGTCTGCACAAAAACTTCTCGATCCGATGAACCTTCTTTGTAAAAAAAAATTCTGGCATCTTTCCCTTTGTGATGACCACTGCGTTGCCGCCTGTAGGAAAAAGTAAAATTCTCCCCGATGTACCTGAGTCGAGCCGTTGTGGCTTATTGGCACTTTGGCGAGGGGACATCGCAACTTTTTCCTTTCACTGAGCTCCAACCGCTCTGAGTTTGCGTCCTTTGGCTAATTTGGAATCCCCCTCGAAACACCTGCTAACTTTATCAAATACTCGTTTTGGCCCTGGGGAAGTGAAATTCTCCCGTTTGTGCTTTTTGTGGAGTATAGTTGTAGGCAGTGAGTTTGTCGTTAGGACTGCCCCTACTGTTGTGACTTGTGAAATTCTCCCTTGTAACGTTTCATCTTGTTCGAAAAAGCAGAAGTTCTCCCTCGATGTAGTTGGGTCATAATTAAACAACATTTAGACTTGTGGTGAGGGGACATCGTAGCTTTTTTGAGTCGTTGGGGCAGTGCCTTTATTGGGAGTTATTGGATATGTCTGATAAAAAATTCTGGTGCCAAAACTCAAACTTTCTTAAGAAGGCTATCCTTTCTATTCCCCAAGCGTCACTTCATTAATAACGTGGCGTTGTCTTTTCAACTGTGAAAACACTTCCTAAAGTGCCACGTGTCCATTTTAAATGATTGTAGGCGGCCTTGCACGTGTAGTAGTGGGAAACTCAACAGACGGGTTCTTTAATGGTTTCAAACGTCTATTTTTTTTCAAAACCCTTCTCTTTCCTACGTCTTCTACAAAACTCCCGTCTTCTTTAAAGAGAGATATTTTGCCCAAAAACTCCATTATTGCCCAGGCTTTTTCTCCTCATTCCTTTCTTCTGCAACCATTTTCACTTTCTAGACACTCCATTGTTACTTCTCTGGTGCTTTTTGCTAAGCTTTTCTTGTACTTCATTTCCATCTGCAATGGCCTCCTTAAGCAACCCTACCACGTCTGCCACCAATTCTCCATCTGCCACCCTTTTTTCCACCACCTCCTTGACCGTTTCCCGCTAAGATTAGTTGCGCTTCTACCGTCGGTCCCCTATATTCGGCAAGGGTGATGATTTTACTGGGTTTTGCAAGACTTTCATTTTTAAAGCCAAGTATGATGCCATGACTCTTGGTGATTAAGATGGGAGTGCTACTGACTGGGGCTTTCTACCCCCAGAGGGGACTCTTCGATTTCTTCTTGAGCGAGGGGACTTTTCGTGGTCCCATATTGACTTCGAAGGGCCTGGAGGCTCTCTCGCTCATTTCGCTGCCTGGAACTCTCATATGCAGAGTTCCCATGCTAATACCCTCACCAAAATTGGGCTTCATCGGACCAAGTGGTTTGGTGAGTTTACTCTGTCCAAAAACAATACTGCCCTTCCTGTTCTATTATCTCACTGGAACATTAACACTCAAACATTCATTGCTGCGTGGGGTGAGTTTACGATAACATTGGAAGACGTGTGTGAGATCCTGGGCCTTGAGGCAACAGGCCATGAGCCCTATTATTTTGAAGCCTTAGATGCCCAAGAGGCTGCTGATCATTTGGAGTTGGACTGTATATGTCGAAGGTGCATCAGCTCTTCAAACAAAGCCACTTTCACTCCTCTTATCAACTATTTCTTCAAGGATCCCTCTGGAGGTAGTTCCTCTGAGGTTGGCCTTGGTCAAGGTACATCGGACCCGATACGTATAATAGGGTCTGAGCATATTTTTTTCGACCCGAAGACACGTTTATTAAACAGGTAGGGTCTGGATCTTATACAAGACCCGGACACGAAGACCCGACTCGGATTATACATTATTATTTTTTAAATATGTATATACATATACTATAAATTTATATATATTTATAAATATATCTTATCAATATAACATGTAAGTAATATATATATATATATATATATATATATATATATATATATATATATATATATATATATATATATATATATATATATATATATATATATATATATATATATATATAATAAATATAAATAATATATGTTTTATTTATACTAATAATATTATATAATACATTACAAAATATTTTAATTTATGATTAAAAAATAAAGAAGGGGGATAATATAATATAAATGTTTATATTTGGCCAGACCCATACCCGAACCCGAAACCCGAACGGATCTGGGTTTGGATCCAATATTGTAGAACCGATGAAGACCCGGACCCAAACCCTAATGAAGACCCAATTACACGGATCTGGATCTCCCTAAACCCGACCCAGCTCCGACCCGTTGACAGGCCTAGCTGGAACTTCCTGCCTACATCCTTATCATTCTCTTTCGTTTCCTTCTGACGGGGAAACCCAATGACCAACTTCGAAGGGACCTCATCAACGTATCTCTCCATTTGGCCTGGGGTATCAAGCTCCCTCTGGCTGCAATTTCCCTGGGATCCTTATACACATGGCTTGATAGGACCCTTTTTTATATGGAACGATCTCTTAGTCGTTATAACCTGGCCAACTTTGCCAATTGTGTTCTTCTGACGAGTGTCCTTTATGTTCGTTTCCTCGCTGTAGCATCCAAAGCCAACCGTCCTCCTTCAGGGGAAGCAATTTTGCCTCCACGTTTCTTTGTTTATCACAAGAGACAGAGTCGAAAGGAGTTGACCTCTATTATTGATCAACCTGGGAATTTTGTGATGAGGCCTTATGAAGAAGATATCTTCCTCCATACTTGGGGTTTTTTCCAACATGAAGCAAGAGTGGTCCAGGTAACCACTTTGGACCTCATCGCTGAAGATCCTTTGTTAGATATGGTCCTTCTGTTTTTATCGGGGTACCTGCCTTCCTACACCGAGTGGGGCTACACTAGTGAGCACTATAATCCTAATCAATGCAGCTGCCAGTTTGGTTTCGATCATGGGGTTCCTCACCCAATTTTCCAGTTATCTCACCCCAAAGTTACTTTTGGCAAGGCATGTTCCCTGTTCTCATCAACTGTTGCGTAGGGAGTAAGTTCTAACATGGCTGGGCGAGTCGCCATTCCAAGCATCACCAAGAAAGGGGACGTGACCCCTTTATTTTCAATAAAGTACTGGCCGAGACAGCTGGCCCAAATTTCTGAGTTCATTGAGGGGGATCCCGTGTATCCTCGAGTTCTTTCATTTTTTGCCCTGGAGTTGGGGATAAAAGGTAATTCCGTTCGTGGTATTGAGTTCCCTCTAAGCAAAACCCCCAAGGTACCTCCGACTGAGCTTCTTCCACATTGTCCCATGATCCCTACTGTCACACCCAAGCCCAAGATCGTTGCAACCCCCAAACAGGTTGCCCCTTCAACGGATGCAGCCACTGGCGATGGTCCTTCCCAGCCACCAGCCAAAAGGACTAGGAAGTCCAAGAGTGGTACTTCCTCAAAATCCAAGTACTCAAAATCCAAATCTCAAACTCAACCACAAACCCCTTTGTTGGCATTCCCTATCGCCTCTGTTCCTCCTCGCATATTTGTAGAGGTAACTGAAGAGCTGAGATGGCAGGTTCAGGCTGAGGTGGAACTGATAAATGCTGAGTTTCAACGATGCCCTCCTATCGTTCCTCCCTCTATTGCCTTCCCTACTATCCTGGTTGATCCAACTGAAGCGGGGGCAAAGAGGAAGAAAAGTTCAAAGGCTCCTAGGGAACTGGTGTTGTAGGTGAGAGGAAGAAGACTATGGGTACCAAGTCCCAGAGGAAATGAACTCCCGAGGTACATTTCTCCCCAATTCCCTCTATTACTGCCCCCTCTCCTCCTTCGCCAGTGGTTATATACTCACACTCTCCCTCTGAATTTGAGGTACGTATGTGTGCTGTTGTTCTTACTCACATATTCTTTCTAAGGCGAGCTGCATTTGTTTAACTGTTAACAACTTTCATGCAGGGAGTTACAGAAGAAAGACCCGTCCCACCCGTGAGCCCTTTTGTGGGGGTACATTTTGGCTCTTCTCAGACCGATGTAACTCCTTCCCGTTCTCCCATGATCGGGCTTACCTACTCCCATCGTTCAACCTCTCCACGTGCGAAGGATGCTACCGTGGGGGAGGAGTCTGTTGAGTTTATGGGAATATCTTCCCAACCAGAGATAACTCCCCAGTTTCTTCTGAATTATCATATCCGCTTGAGGTTGCTCTGCCCCTCGTTCCAGCTGCAGGAAGTGCTCCCAAGGTAACATATAATCTATTACTTGTCAGGTCTCACATCTTTTTTCCTTTGATATCCCTTTGCTTATCATGCTGAATTTTAATATGTTGGGATGCCTTGAGTTGAAATGGCATCTTTCTTAGCTGACATTCTGCTTCCCACCGTGCTGACGAGACCCATAACTGCGGTTCCCATTTTTGGTGCCATAATGGAGGTAAGTAACACCTAGATGCATTTCTCCCTTTTTTTGTACTTGCTCCTCGTGTCTAACACTTAGCTTCATGTTTGCAACTTTTGCCAAGTCTTACCCCACTCTTTTCTCTTAGTGATCTTCCTCTTTCCAAGGCCCAGGTTGATGCTTCTGCCCAGCGTGGTGGTTCTTCAGTGCCTACTCATGCTGGGGGCACGTTTGAAGGTCCATCGTCTTCTTTCAGGGAAACTCCTATGTTATCCTTGGTACCTTTTATTGGCGAGGGAGATTTGTCGACCATTGAGGCTTCTTCAGTTAAGGGCGTCGTTAAGGCCTCTAAGGAAATAATCCTTCCCCCAACGGTTCTTATCGTTATGGCCTCCATGATGACTCCTATTATTTCTCCTGCTACTGTTGAGGTACTTCGCTAATTTCTCTGTATTTGTCAACCTTTCAAACTTCACCTATGATGGTGGCTTAACACTAAAAACACTTGTTAAGATTTTTCATAAACGCCGTCGATATTGGTGACTTAACAACGAAAACGCTTGTTAAGATTTTTTTCATAAACTCCACCTATATCGGTGACTTAACAACGAAAATGCTTGTTAAGATTTTTCATAAACTCCACCTATATTGGTGACTTAACAACAAAAATGCTTTTTAATATTTTTCATAAACTCCACCTATATCGGTGACTTAATAACGAAAACGCTTGTTAAGATTTTTCATAAACTCCACCTATATCGGTGACTTAACAACGAAAACGCTTGTAAATATTTTTCATAAACTCCACCTATATCGGTGACTTAACAACGAAAATTCTTGTTACGATTTTTTCTTAAACTCCACCTATATTGGTGACTTAACAATGAAAATGCTTGTTAAGATTTTTTCATAAACTTCACCTATATCGTTGACTTAACAACAAAAACACTTGTTAAGATTTTTTATAAACTCATTATTTCTTCTATCTGTTCTTAGGTTGCTCAGGAGGATTCTCCACCAGTTCTTTTGCCCATCGCTTCACCCCATCGGGAACCCGTTATCTCAGAAGATTCAAGTCATAACGATCAAGGTTCCACGACTGGCACTGCTTTCGATAGAAAATTTGGTTGTGAGATCCCTCTGCCCGACTTTTCTCCTCATGCCTTTTGCCTTATGGTCCTTCAGTATTCCCCTTAAATGCGTGTCAGCCATCGCTTGGTAGTTGAGCAACTTGAAAGCCACCATCTTGAGACTTTTACTGTGGATTGCCTGCGTTCCAACATCCCTGTGATGAGCTACAAACTTCAGGGCATGGATACCGTTGTTGCTGAAATCGCTATCACTCCCACTTCAAACATTACCAGAGCCCTCCTTAACCAATTTTTGGGCCATCTGAGGGAGTTGGGACGCGATGGCTTCCACTTTGATTGGCTTATCATGCACTTAAAAACTTTAAAGAGCCAGCAGCTGGACAGTCAAAAGGAAATCCTTCGAAAACATCAGGAGGATCAACGGGCTAAGGAATCTAAGTGGGCTGAGCTAGATACTCTTCTTCAAGCTGTCAATAAGGAGGTAGAGGATGTCGAAGAATCTTTGTGTCTGGTGAAGCTTAAATGAGAGAAACTCCTCATCGAGTGCACACAAGCGCAAACGAGATTGGAGGTTTCTATAAATGCCCAACAGTCTTGCCTAGCAGCTTCTTCGGGCCTTCCTAGAGATTTTTTCTCTGCTCCAGATCTGTGGTTCCTCTTAGGCCAATAAACTTTTTTATATATTTTCTTTTTCTTCTTCTTATGTAATTCTTGGGTAGTAGATCCCAATTTTGTAATTCCCCCAAAGTTTATGAATGAATGAAAAAGATGTATGTTTTTCCATGTTCTTTCTTTGTGCTATAATTGTTTGCATATATTATGAAGTTATATAATTCTTTCATCTTCGTTTGAGTTATAAATAAAAACTTGTATATTCATCATAACAAAGCTAGATACAACAATGTTCTAAACTTAATTGCTTACACATGATAGACTTTCAACCATTTATTATTACTCTTGAATGGCTTATCTTCTTCCATACTGCAAATTAAGTAATAACCTGAATCATGAGCTTCTTTTATATTGAAAGGTCCCTCCCAATTATCTGCAAACTTAGGTAGGGGAAGCCCCGTTATGTGCTTCATTGTTGCTTTCAAAATGAGGTCTCCCTCCACGAACTTCCTTGGTCTCACTAAGTTATCATATGCCCTGGAGAGCTATTTCGTATACATTTGAAAATGCTGCATCGCATTATCCCTGTGTTCGTCCAATGCTTCCAACTGCATGTGTCTACTCTGAGGGAACATGATACTTCACAAGGCACATCGAGCAGAGGGAACTTTTAACTCCACCGGAAGGATCGCTTCATCCCCATAGACAAGGTAGAACGAAGTATAGCCTAAGGCTTCCTCTTGGTTGTTCGATAAGCCCACAATACAATTGGTATCTTGTCATCCCACGATCCTGGGAAATCCTCCATCATCTTAGCCAAAATATTAATCAGGGTTTTATTGGTTGCTTCAGCTTGCCTATTTCCCTTTGGGTATGCCACCGTTGAAGTAAAATGGATAATGGAGTACTTATCTGTGAGCATTGTTACCTCTGAATTGACAAAAGGGGTTCCGTTATCTGAGAGAATAACCTTTGGAATCCCAAAATGGCAGATAATGTATTCTCTGATGAAGTTGCTCACTACCCTTGTTGTTGCCCTTCTTAGTGGTATTGCTTTAGCCCACTTTGTAAAGCACTCTATTGCTACTAGTATCCATATCTTCCCCCTCAAAGAAGGATGTATTGCCCCTACCAGGTCGAACGCCCAAGTGTGAAAAGGATAAGTCGTTTCCAGGGAGTGTAGGTCCACCAATAGGGCATGGATCATATTTCCATAAAGTTGGCAGGCCTTGAATTTTCGAATGAACTCAGTAGAGTCCCTCTCCATCATTGGCCAATAATACCCCAATGTCATCAAGTGGTCATACAACTTGTCTTCTCCTACGTGAGCTGGATCATGCACCTGTTTGAGGACCTCGGTTGCTTCTTCCTTTGTGATGCAATGCAATAGCCTGTTGAAGTAGTCCCTTCGATAAAGTTTCCCCTCCTAAACGTAGAACCTCAAGGCCCTTTACTTAAGTCCCATCACGTCAATATTTTGTATTGGGACAACTCCATCTTTAACGAAGTCAATATAGGGATACCTCCAGTCATGTTTAACTTCCACGAAATGACATTCTACTGCTTCGAAGAATAAATGGCATTTATCTCACTTCCGTTGTAGCTCTGACGCGTCTTGTTTCCTTTTAGGCCAAAAATATCCGTCTCTTTGAATTATTCGACAGAGAGGTATCTCAGTTGTCTCTCAGTGCTCTTTACGTGTTCTCTTTAATCTCCGCTCTGCTTTTTTTGGGCTGATGCAGCTTGACAACCATCCTCTTGCGTTCTTGAAGTACAGGTTTCCCTGGTTTTTAAAGTATTGGGCTAATTCCCTCATCTCCATCTCTCTTTCCCTAGATTCTAATTGCCTTCTAATCTCTCCCCTCCAATCTGTGTCTTCCTCCATCGGTAGAATTGACTATACTACAGAAGGGGATGTTCGCCATTAGATCATAATTATGGTTGTATCATCTCTCATGAACATCTTTTAAGCAATGGTGGCATAAGAGTCTGGATGGAGGTTCATCATTCAAGGATACCTCTTGATCTTGGTTCGATGGAACTGGCTGAGAAGCCTCTGAATGATCATTCTGTATGGTGTCAGGCTTAGGTGTTTCAACGCGTATTCTCCATTCACTTGTTGAATCACCAAGTTTGAATCACCCTTGATGCAAGGTGAACGAATTCCCCTTCAAAGAGCCACCAACAATCCTAGTACCAATGCTTCATATTCTTTTTCGTTGTTAGAGTAAAAGAAATCTAACTTGCAGGAAAGACAAATCCCCTCTGTTCCTTTCGAAAGAATAACCCCTGCTCCTCCTTTCTTTTCCATCGAGGATCTATTAAACTACATTGTCCACTCTTCATCACTTGCATCTAAGTAATTGGCCTACAAGTCGTCTCCTAAAATATTTTCTTTAGGTGGCTCAAACGTTTCGGAGGGGAAGATTGGCAATAGGTTAGCGTACGCCTGGAGCTTGATTGCACGAGGAACCACGCACTTCAAGTCATATTCTGAGAGGATGAGGAACCACCTTGATTCCCTTCCAATCAATATGGTTCTTGCCAATAAATACATAATAGGATCATATCTGGTTACAATATGGAATGTAAAAGATAGCATGTAATGTCTAAGTTTCTGTGCTACAAAGACTAAGGAAAAACAATGCCTTTCTACGCTACAATACCTGACCTCTGTCCCATATATGATTCTACTGAGGTAGTAGACCGGTCGTTCTTCCCCATTAATCTCTTATGCCAACAAAGCTCCCATGGACCTCGTGATGGATGTGAGGTACAGCTGTAACGGTATTCCTGCCTGCGGGGTAACCATGATCTGTGATGAAATGAGTAGCTTCTTCAGCCCAACGAGAGACTCCTGGTGAACCTCCTCCCATTTGAATTTTGTGTTCTTTCATAATAGTTGCATCAACGGGTGTGTCATTTCGGCCAATCCAGGCACAAATCTCCTAAGATAGGAAACTTTACTGAGGAAATTCTTAGATCCTTCTCCGTTCTTGGACTTGGCATCTCCAAGATCGCTCCCTGTTTATCCTAGTCCATCTCCACCCCTTGTCGATTAACCATGAAGCCTAGAAATTTTCCACTTGTTACTCTGAAGATGCACTTTAGTGGGTTCATCTTCAATTTATACTTCCAACATCGGGGAAACACTTCCTCAAATCGCTCAGATGGGACTCCTCCCTCCTCGATTCGATGACTAAATCATCCTCATAGAATTCCACAAATTTGTGAAAAATTCATGCAAAATGGCCATCATTGTTCTCTGGTAAGTAGCCCCAACGTTCTTGAGTCCAAACGACATTACTCTGTACATAAAATTGCCTAATAGGGTTCTAAATGCCATTTTCTCTGCGTTCGTGGGGTCCATCTTGATATGGTTGTACCCTACATACCCATCCATGAAGCTTTACATCTCATGACCAGTCATTGCATCTATCAAGCTGTCGATGGAGGGTAGGGGGAACTCATCCTTGGGGTAAGCCCTATTTAAATCTCTGAAGTCCACATAGATCCTTGTTTAGTTTTTGTCTTTCTTTCCCACCGGGATAATGCTAGATAGCTGTAATACCCCGTAAATTTTATTGATATTTATTTAAGGGATTAATTAAATTAAATGTGAATTAATTGAGAATTAATCCGAATATAAATACTAACGAGATGTGAGTTGGTATTTGATTATGATGTGTATATATGGCAATATATGAATATTGAAAATATTAAAAATTGTCGCGAGACTGATATACGGCAATTTGGAAAATTTAGTTGGGACGCGCGTGTCTGTCGCGTCAGGAATGTAATTATTTGAATTAAAAAGTGAATTTTATTTTTATCAACTGAATGGTCATTTTGAGTGCGCCAACGTGTTCGGAAGGGTCGAAATAGTCAAAAAACACTAGCCGGGGGTTTAGTTTGGGTCCCGGAACATTTTTGGGCCATACCGACAACTTAAAAGGGTATTTTGGTAATTTTAAAAATATAGGATTTAAAACCCACGAATTTTAGGAGTTAATTATATATTATTTAGGAGCCGACTACGCCCATCATCAGCATTAGATGTGTTAGAGGACTACGAGAGTTATAGAAGAGTTTGAAGAGTTCCAAGAGAAAACCTCCAACCACCATCTTCAACCTTGGGAGAAAATCTGTAGAGAAAGGAGAGAATCAACCTTCATTCACCAACACCAATTCTGAAGAACAATCTAAGGCAAGTGATTTGATATTTTTAGTGCATTGAATATGTCTTACATGTTTAGTGTAGGAATTATCTTATATTGAAATCTTTGAAGAAAACCCATGAAATTGATGGAGAAACTTTGAATTTGGGTTCGAATTTGCATGTAGAATGATGATGGACTGATTTAATATTCGTAGAGTTATTTATGATGATTTAAAAATGGATTTATGATGAGTAATTGGGCATAACAAAATTATGGGTTCATGTTCATAGGGTTTGGAGAAATATTTGGAGATTTATAATAATTTCATGATGATTTGTAAGATTTGACTAGGGGTGTAAAACGGACGGATACGGAGCGAATACCATAGTATTCACATCCGTATCCGCCAAGTCTTCACACTATCCGTATTCGTATCCATATCCGCGTGAATAATAATTTCAGCTATCCTTATCCGTATCCTCTCAGATTTACCGGTTTCGGATAATATCCTTATCCGTTTTTATTGTTTAAGATACACATAGTTTATTAAACACTAATTTAATCAATGAATTAAATATATAATTTTTCATTCCATGTACGATATAGAGAATGTGTAAAGCATCAAATTAATTATAAAAGAAGGTTCGAGCAAAAGTATTAACCTTTAATGTGCATAAAATAACACTGAATAACATAAAATTGTACTAAGATAAAAAAAAATTAAAACGGTCCTGAATAAAAAAAAATAGCAAACTCACAATAATTTCATACAACATAACAAAAGAATTACATTCAAGTCTCCATACAACATAATGTATCCATGAATATAGCTCATATCACAAACAAAGGAAGCACCAAAATTCATGCCAACAAATGGACCAAGGATAATTACCAAGATGAGTACCAAAGAGCAGAATCACAAAGTGCAGAAAACCAAAATCTGAAAATCGTAGAGTGCTGAACTAATTAGAAAACCCCATAATCAGAAAAAGTCATAGAGTACTGAACCACTCATAAAGTTAAAAAGATGATAAAAAAAAATCAATTTTGGGAATGAAAACTCAAGCACAAATTTATCAATAATAATCTCATGTTAAATCAAATCAGTAAAAAAATGCCTTATATATAAATTCAGGGTTTAAAATAGAAAAAAATATATAAATATTTTTACGACCATCGTTCATGAAAAAAAGTGTAGTTAAGGAAATTGCCTTAAAATACCTATACCCAAAAACTGTGTGAAGTAACAGGGAACCCCATAATCAGAAAACCATAGAAGAAAATTCTACAGTTGGATCGAATATAGAGTTAACATACCTGGTAAATCACAGGTATGTCACAATGATATATCACAATTCTACAGTTGGATCGAAAATTCTGCAATGGTATATCATAATGGTAATTTACATACGGTATGTAAATGACCTGGTAAATCACATGTATGTAACATACCTGTTATTGGACCGGACCAACTAGGGTGCAGGAGCAATCAGAGTGATTGGGCGATAACCGGCGATAGCTTATAGCGGGGAATAGGGACAGCACGGGGAAGACAATTGGTCTTTGGGAAATTGGGAGGGGGGGGAGGGGGGGGAGGGGGGGAAACGGCGTGTGGTGTTTATTAGGTTAGGAATTCAGGTCATATTTCTAAAGTTTTTATAATTATATGTATGCCCAACTTTAATTTTAAATTTTAGTTTACCTCTAAAATGTTATATAACTGATATTTTAAACGCATGATAAACGGATACCAATATCCGGTAAAATGGATACTCCGCGTCGGATACGGAGTATCCGTATCGGATATTAGTACTATCCATATCCGTATTCGTTTTCTCAGATATTTTTATAGACTATCCATATTAGCATCCGTTTTTCATTTTTCCGGATAAATATCTGCAAATTCGGATTTGAATATCGGACGGTTTCGGATTTTTGAATATCCGTTTGCAGCCCTAGATTTGACCTCTAAAATATGTTAAGGGGTGATCTAGAATGATTAGAAATGGTTTAAAAACATTAGAACATAACTTGGATGGTCTTAGGGTGGATTTAGAGAAGAGAGGAATTGAGAAAATTGGACTTGGGAATTTCTGGGCTGAAACTGCCATCTCGTTAGAAGACCTGCCCAGGTCGTTCGAACGACCTCGTTCGAACGAACTTCTAACGAGATGACATTATAACTTCTAACGAGTTGGTAGTTTGTTCGAAGTCTTTCGTTCGAACGAAACTCGATCGAACGACCTCGTTCGAACGAGATTTCTAACGAGTTGACAGAATGGCCTTTTAGGCCTGAATTTATTTCTAGTATCCCGTAGACTTATTTAAATGGTGAGATAACCTTCCCCTATTAACTAATGGGTATAGTCAAAGATTGGGGTACATTGAGGAGTAAAACTTAGAATCGTGTAGTAAACCGGATGACATTTGTGGATTGGGAAGCGAGCAACTAATCACGAAGTGAGAAATTGATAACTTAAATGCATATAAACCGGGGACTTGTGACTTGTATAACACTAAGTATTGGTATAAGAACGAGAAGTATACCACTAATAAAATATTGAAATATCTAAGATGTGTGAATGCTTAGAATATGTAGTTATCTGTGTATAACATACCTACCGTACTTGCTATCATGGGAGGTTAGCATTCGTTTAGGGCCATCTAATCTTTGTGTGCCTACGGGGGGATCTAGATTGGTACCTCGAGGACATAGGTCAGAGAAGGGCTTATTAAGAAGTAAATAAGTCTGCTGATCATGGGAGCGTAGGTATGTGTGTGACCCATGTGATGTGAACTATGTTCGCCTCCATTGTTTGAGATTGTTGTTAATGAAACGTTTCCTGAGATATTCGGAATACGTGGTCCTCATGTACGTGATGTACCGGGATTTGATAGCAGAGTACGTGAGCACCGCAGCTTAGCCTCGGGGTGCTAGTATTGTATATTTATGATGAGAATAATATACGATTAATTGAAATGAATTGTCATGAATAAATGTGAGTATTAATAATAGTAATAGTTTGTAAAGTAAAAATGGAAGATCTCTAGTAATTAGTAGTACTAACATGGGAAACTGTGTAGCAAGTTATGGCACTCTGTTAACTAAAAGTTGTTGGTAATTGAATTAGATATCGTATAGAAATGTTAGATTTTAGTATCGGACTAGTTAAATATGGGAACAACTAGAATGGGTACGGGTATGATAGGAGTGCACAATTAGTTGAGAGGTGAGGAACTCATGTGAGTGCACACACTATCATGTACTTTATATTCACCGTTTAATGATATTAATCACTTGCAAAATTTTTAAATTATTTTCACAATCGGGCTCTGACCCGTTTGCTTTCAAATCTATTTTAGTAAAAACCCTTTAGGTGCCCAGCCACAAGGACACCATGCATAGGAGTTCTATTCAGGTGACGTGCTGTAGCTGCTGTGGAAGTTACAGGACCTTGACAGTAGACGCCTCTATTTCCGATCTTGACTCCATTATCAGATTTTCTCATTTGTTGGGCATGTCGCCCCATTCTTTTAGTGACATATTACTTTTCTGTTATTTCAAACTTTGGGTTGTAATTAATTTAGTGATGTAGACTTGGTAATTTTTTAGTTCAGTATTCGAATTGTTGTGAGGAGTATTCCTCCAGACTCATTATTATTTGATGGTTATTCTATTGTGACTATGTTGTGGTGGTTATGTTAGCATTTCATACTTTACTTATTGTATGTTAATCGGATTTAATTAAAATTGGAAACTCACTTTTTAAATATTAGGTGGCTAGTAATTGTTAAAACGTTTTCGACAGTGATGCTATGGACTGAACCAACTTGGCATTTTGTATTAATTTAATAAAGGAGTAGCTACCCGGTATTTAATTAGTCGGGGTGTCACAATAGCCAAAGAAGGTGTCGTATTAGTTTGATGAACCCTGCTTCCAATAAGCGTTTGACCTCTTCCTTGATATTTAAGTCCAGCTTAGGTTATGCGTTCTCGTTACTTGTTTCACCGGAATGGCTGAAGGCATCACATTCAACTTGTGGCAGCTGACTCCCTCATCTAGCCCTTCCATCTCTGTGTACTTCCACGCAAAAACGTCTATGAATTCTCGAATCAACTCCACCAAGGCATCTCATTTCTCCTTACTGAGATCTTTCAAGATGAAAATAGGCTTTGGATCCTCCCCTTCTTTCTCCAGGTTCAACTGCTTTAATTCTTGTACCTGGGGCTTCGGTTGATATGCCATGTAATTTGGTTCTTCGGTGACATCTTCCATGAACTCCTGTATGTTGGAGTTGTCTATCACCATACATTTCACCCGTTGATCCACTAAAAAGCACTCATATATCGGTTCAGCCTCATTATTAGCTTCTTCAACCGCCCGTTCACACTATTATAATCGATATACCACTTTTCCCTCTTCGGTAACGTCCTTCTACACTACCTACTAGTAGTTACAACGGCCTTCCTCTTCTTCTCTCTAGAAGCCTCAGCCACTCTTTTTCTTGAAAATCAGCTCAACACGCTTTTTCATTAGACCTCATGTTCCATCGGATCCACTCTAGGCCCCATCCTGTCTTTGAGCTGCTTCGAGATGTTTTGGGGCCAAGGGACCACCTGGTGAGCTTCTTTTGACACCACTCCCTTGCTTCTTGCAACCTCTTTATTCTGCTCATTCAAAGGCCCCATCCTTTCTCTTATCGAGGGGACCTATGCCCCCTCCACTATTCTCATTCGGACCCTGATGTCCTCCTCTAGTTCCGTGTAAAAGGATGCATCTACCAGGTGATCTTCTTCGACAGCGAAAGGATTTTTCGTATCTCTAATGGTCACCTCTGATCCCTTGATATTTTCCTTGGTGCATTGGTGATACGTCGAAGGAAATAGTCATTGGTTATGCATCCACACCCTTCCTATCAAGAAATGGTAGGAAGTTTCACTCTCTATTATGTAGAATTTAATATGGGAACTCAGATTTCCCATCACAATTCCAACGTTCACGTAATCGATGGACTTGGAAGACTGGTTATCATAACTCAAAATCACCAAAGGCATGGGGACCAACCTTTCTTCTGGAATATTGGTTGCGTGGAAAGAGTTGATTGGCATAATATTGATGGAAGATCCCACATCCATAAGATCCCTTGTGAAGCTAAACCCGTTAATGTTGGCGGTCACATACAATGGCCTATTATGAGGGAACCTTATAACTCTATCCGCGTCGTTGAAAGTTATCTCTGACAGAAACGTCCTTACCAACCTGGCCATGGGTCCATTCCATTTTAGCAAAGGGACTGTGTTCTCTCTTGAAATATTGAGAATCACCTGGGTTATCTCCAATTTACTCTCCTTTGGTATCCCTACCTGGTCGAAGAACCAGGCAAACTTTAGGGATCTTGAGATTGCACAGTATTCTATATCTTAGTCCAATTCCTCATATTCAACGCTATATACATCCTCCACATATTTAGCACTGGCTTCATCATAAGCTAACACTACGTTAGCCATTCCCCTAGTGCAATCTTCCAAAGATTCTTCAACCTCTTCTTGATCCGTCGTTAGCTCCCTTCCTTCTCTATTTGCTTCCTTATCGTAGGCCACTACTAGATTGTCCCCATGCGCTAGGAGTGGGTTATTTTTAACGTTCTACAGAGGGATTTTCAGCGTTCCTTCCTTCACATACTTATCGATGATTCTCCTTACGGTGAAACAACTCTCCATTGGATGTTGGATCTTTCGATGAATTTGGCAGTATTTAGGATCCGCCCTAGTTACAGCGTCAGGTTCCCTAATGGGGATTCACTTTGGTTTTACATCGTCCCTCCTTAAACCATTGCGTTGTAACAGCTGACAGTCTCCTCTACTATACAAGGCAATAATGGTGGATCTTCCCTGTCTCGTTCAAACTTCCTCTTGTTATCCCTCTTCGGTACCTTGCCCTCGTCCATTCCATTGGTATACCCCACCTGTGGGGGATGAGACCTTTCTCCCACGGGTTGTGTCGGCTACCTGAACATCATGGTCACTACCACTGGATTCGATCGTATAACTAGCGAGATATTCCTTATTTCTTTTAAGAACATAGCAAAAGTTACCTCACGTGTCTCGTTTATAAGGTGGCAGATGTACTCAGGAAGCAGCCTTTCCGCGCAGATCTGCTGCAGTTTGGATTCTCTGTCCTCCTCTCTCACATCGAGGGACCTTTCCCTGAACCTTCGAACGTATGCCACTACGTCTTCCCCTGGTCGTTGCTTCTCCCTTCCCAGTTGGGTTAAAGTAAACTCATCTTCCACCAGAAAGAACTTCTGGACAAATAAAACATGCATCTCCTCCCATGTAGAAACGCTCTTGGGAGATAAATGAGACTACCAAGTATATGCTTTATCGGTTAGGGATTTAGAAAATTACCTCAACCTGAGTTTTTTGTTATTACAATGCGCCCCCAAGTGTTCAACGAAGCGTTTAATATGCTCCTTCGGGTTTCCACCCTTTTATGTGTATTTTTCAAAAATAGGAGGAATATAATCTTTTGGGTAGGGCTCATCATTGTATTTCTCGGGGTAAAGTGTCCGAAAGTCGTCATAAACCGAAGGTACCTCACCAGTAGATTGCGAGGAGTTTCGTATGAATTTTAGCATCTCTTTTTGCGTCTCCTTCCTCATCTCGTCCATGGGTGATGGCACTGGACCAATAACCAACGGGACTATAAGCTGAGTGCCCGTTACAGCTGGAGCAATCATCACAGTTGGAGCCGTTGATACTCATAAGGTTCCCACTGCTGGATTCACAACAGAGGGTATACTTGTTGGGATTATTGTCGTTACGCCTGCACTTGGTGGGACCGTTGGAGTTGCCCCTGGTGTCATGAAGGAGTTGACTTCAAATCCTCCCACCACCGTTGAAGCTACGGGAGTTTGTAAAAACTCATAAAATTTATTCATGAGGAGTGCCACTTGGGTTGGTCCCAACCCAGTGCTCGGGGAAGCTTGTGTCACTCCTGGAATGCCTGTCGCCATCTAAACTGGAAGTACCTCTATTCGAGGAGCCCCGTCCCTTAAAGCCTCCAGCTCTCTCGCCGCCTGTTCTTCATTGTGTTGAATTTCATCAAAGTTAAGCCTTCGATTAACGTTATCATATGCCATACTCCTTGCTTAGAAGAATGCCTCCCCCGCAGAGTCGCCAAATGTAAGAGGGTAGTTTAGATTCGATGGAGGCGTAACCCCTTTTGAGTACAGTAATGAAAAGATAAACGGCAGAACTATTGATTGACCACTAGACATGAAAACACAACTTAGTGAAGATAAACTTGGTTGAAACTCACAAATCGCTCGTGTATAACTCAACAAGATAATAACGAACTCAGAAGTAACTCATTTAGAGGGAAAGAGAAGTAAGCACCCTAGATACACCTTCGCAGACAGCTAAACACATCAACAACCCTAAAAGATTCCTGTCGAGTATTAAAAGCTTCGTAATAAATGATGATGGTGGTTGAGTAAACTCTCTGGTTTGCAATAAGTCTCTCTCTCTCTAGTAATAACTTCTGAACTCTCAAAAAAGAACATCCTCTCCTTAGAGGTGGTTGGGGTCCTTAAATAGCCTCCCACACCACCCCCTAAGGCAACTCAGTCATTAATGCATGTGAAAGACATCCTTCCTACTTTATGTCACAAATGTTAAATATCTGATGCACTAGTTATCTTCACATCATAAATATTAAATGCCAAGACATTCCTTTTGCCTAACCACTGTGTGTCAGGTGGCTGTTGTCACAGAGGTGGCTCACCAACTGTCTCACAACCCCAAATACCACGGTGGTTTACTCAAGTGCAGATTTGACATTATTTAGCTGGCTAATGACATCACCTACAGTAGATGTGACATTAAGTAGAGGGCTATCTGGTTCACAACTCCACGCCCGATGGAACTCCAAGTTGCTCCACCTGAGGTTCTACGATAAGGGTCCTTCGGTGTTTTACCAGGTGTATCTGAGATGGTTAGGATAAGCCCTAACAGTGCCTCACTTCTCAATCCTTCGAACCAAGTCCCTCTAAAGTTCCCACGGTGAGGTCACTCGATAGAGCATGAAATCTCTCCCAAGCCCTGCCAAGCCTGGTCTCTCGCGAGTATCATTCGACCTCACACAAAATCATTATTCTCGTTACATCATTATAATCGTTATAGCTCATAGTCAATACAAACCAAAGATACAATATGGCTAAGTAACACAATAAGGTAAAGTGTGAGTTGCCATGCTAAGATGCCTCGCTGAGATGCCGTGCTTGAGTTGCCTTGCTGAGTTTCCACACTGCCTTAACCCCAAACACTGTTGTAAATAGGGGGATTATCCCTAATCTTAGGATTACCTTCAAAGACCCTCTACAATATCCTCGACGAAACCCCCAAAGAATTACAATATCTCCTTTACATACTACTGATACGTAGGTGTGTATTTAGGGCACCATGGTACTGAGCCCATAGATGACTTATAATTCACGTATACACCTTTCTCTACACTGTTGTGGTCTTTATCTTGAACATCGCAATTTCAAATGATGATGGGTCCGTTTTGGTTGACATTTATTTTTTTATTCTTTAGTGGTTGGTTTACATCCCTTGGGTCATCCCTTACCTACCATCATTAAAGAAGGTTGAAAACGAGGGTGGTCCGGTTATATGTAAAAATCGTAGATTAGATCACACACACAAGCCAAATTCTATTTAGTCAAAAGTTTATCTTGATTAATTAGGTGAACCAAAACATGCAAGATATTAAAACTAAATCGAAACAGAAAAACTATAAATTAGAAGACAGTAGATGAGGGTAAAACCTATGTTCAACACTGTTACAATTAGATATTGTAAAATGACACAGACATGCTTAAAAAATATATACTCCACTAAGTGACTCAGTAGTGTCTTCATTCCTTATTGTTAATAGATCCAACAACACTCTACGGTAAGCTCCACTTGCCTGGAGTCTACCGATTAGCCTGAGTAAACTATATTCCTATCTTCAACAATGAATAATCAACTCCACAAGGGTATGAACATGGTACGTGTTCTTCTAGGGTTTGATCAAATGCTTAACAAATCATCCAATGGGTTTGGATTGAAAAACAATTGTGTTTATTTAAAACTAAGGTTTGGTGACCTTTTGGTATTGTATGAGAAAATAATTTTTGCCAAAAGTCCTATATAAAACTGATCCCAGGACCACTTTATATAGAAAACATAATTTTTGAGGTGGCACAAATTTTGAGGACTTGTTCGAAAGAAAAAAGGAATTCGTTCGAGTAAAAATGCATAACTTATTCAAACCAAAATAAAAACTCGTTTGAATGAGCTTCGAATGACTTTTTTCGATTGACGAAAAAATCTGGTTTAATCTTCATTTGAAGTTCTTTTGAATGAACTTCTAATCTCATTCGAATAAAGACTTAAATTCATTCAAATGATTAAAAATAAAAAATTATTTGAAAATATTTTTAAAACCAACCCTCAAACATTTTATAAAAACAACCCTTGAATAAAATGTTGACACATAATCAAAACCATATACCTTCTCTAATTATTGTAGTGATCTCAACTCTTTCGATCTTCGATTGTCACATTCAGTCACTAACTTGTCTTCACTTTAATCTATTAAGAATGTACATTATGGTGAAGGTGTAACGGAATATGGAAAACTTAAAAACATGATGAGCAATTATAAATCTTGCTCTAACAAATCTCCCCCCTTTGGCTATTCCCGTACAAAACATAAAAATCCAAGAAAATAATCCCTATGACAAGTTCAACTAATGTCCCTACCACCCCAAAAGGAAAAGGCACTCGTGACATTGTCTTAACTTGAAAATCTTCATCAGGTAGTCGATAAATCATGAAGGCAGAAATGTCCTACACATGTGAAATAAAGGAAATACCGTTATGCATGGAGTTTAAAGAAAACGAACAAAATCATTTCAATATATTCTCCCCTTGAATATGTTCTCCCCCTTTTTGTCCATACAAAGGGTTAGAAGCTAATCCTCAAAAGTTAGCATCATAAGGATCCAAATATGAAATATCATCATAAAGAGTAGACAAATAAGAATATGCTATGAAACTTCAACAAACCAACAAATTATTTTCGAATTTTTTGAGTGTATAAATATACATATAATTACAAATACAAATAGCCACACCATGAAATAGTTCAAAAAGATTTGGGTCATGGAAATGGAATGAAATTGTGTGAACTCAATGCATGGTAAAATTAATATAGGTATATGTAGTGATGGTGCATGAGGTCAAAGAGACATTCATATAGAAAGAGCTCAATTCAGCCTTTGGTATAAAAATATTGAACAAAATGAAATAGACTTAACTCATACAAAATGTCACAAATTTTAATGCTTCTCAAAGCAATAAATCCAAACTATTTAATGTTTTAAAGGACTTTTATTGTGCAAACCCATAGATCTTCAACTTATAACACCCTCAAAATCTCATATTTTAAGGATAAACTCTCAAAATTCTTGAAGGAATCATAATGCTCATAGGAATGAAGCATCAATGAAACACAGAAAATTGGCCTTAGAGCATCTGTTTTTATATGCTGAAATCATTATTTAGGATCTTACCAATGGTTGCCTTTAATGTAAAGAATACTGCTTCTTTAGTATCCCTTTTCCATTGCTTAAACATAAAATAATTTTTTTGTAAAAAATTCGGGCAATGGTTTTTACATGCACAATCGTTTCTAGTACATTTGATTCGTTAGTAAGCATGATTGAGATGAAAACAGCCTATCCGACGTATGACAAGCAAGCACAATGTTCAAAAGTTTGTGCATGTGTCCAATCAAGGCGACAAAATAAGTCTAGAATGAAGGAAATAATAAACAAAGAACAAAGCAATGCTAAACATGCATTTTAAGCACACAAAATAGACGAAATCAAGTCTCATAACACCATGAGTAAGCCATATGAATGGATGGAACGTAATTGTGGTTCTAACACCGTAAATGCATATCCATATATGGTATAAAACAAAATACAAAAATAATTTTTGAATTTTTTAAAGTTTTTATCAAAAACAAAATCTTTGCGGAAATTTTGAAAATTTTCTAAACGAAAAAATATATATTTTAGGATTTTTCAAAATATATACATAAGAATACAATATAGTAGTAAGGATAAATGATATCAACATAAATATCACCCTAAACTAGAAATAGTACCCAAACTTAATCAATGAAACAAATACCTAAAGACTTCCTAAGATCCTTAAATCTAACTGCATCTAAAGCTTCAGTAAAAATGTCAGCCAATTAACGTTAGCTATTCACGAAGCTCAAGAAAATGGCATTCTCCTCAACAACATCACAGATAAGGTGCTCACAAATTCTAATGTGCTTTGTATATGAGACACCCCGACTAATTAAATACCGGGTAGCTACTCCTTTATTAAATTAAATCAAAACGCCAAGTTGGCTCAGTTAATAGCATCACTGTCGAAAACATTTTTTTTTTATTACTAACCACCTAGTATTTAAAAAGTAAGTTGCCAAATTTTAATTAAAGTCTGATTAACATGCAACAAGTGTAAAGAAGAATAAAAACACCATTCACCATAATGAAGTAAATAGAATAACCGTCACATGATATAAATAAATCTGGAGGAAAAACTCCTCATAACACAATCCCACAACTGAAGTAAATACTGAAATACTGAATACTGAATGAATACATGCCAAAGTCTGAAAAACTGAAATGGAAATGTATCTAATAGAATTTGGGCAACATGCCCTACAACTGAGGAATACTGAATAAGGAATCCAAATGATATAAGCGTCTAAAAGCAAATCCCTGTAGCTTCCACAAGCAGCTACAGCTCGTCATCAGAATGAGAATCCTATGCATGGTGACCTTGTGGCTGGGTACCTAAAAATGGTTTTACAAAAAAATAGATTTGAAAGCAAACGGGTCAGAGCCCGAATGTGGAGATATTTTAAAAACCTGCAAGTGCTTTAAAAAACATTTAAAACAGTATATGCAAAGTACATGTTAGGACGTGCTCTCACATGATATACTCACCTCTCGTCTAACTGTGCACTCCTAACGTTCCTGTACCCATTCATGTGTTATCTCATAACTATCTAAAGAGTTTCTAACACTACTACCCGTTTCACGTTTATTTACCAACCTTAACAATTGAATAGAGAGTTCTACGTTAATTCCCGGATTCCCAATCATTAACAAAACCATTTATTGATAAAAGTTCCCTTTTTATCTTTCAAAACATTACTATAATTATACTCACAATTTAACATAGAAAATTCCTTCTCAATTAACCGTATATTTTCGCATCATAAATATACAATACAAGCACCCAAAGGCTAAGCTGCGGTGCACACATACTCTGCTATCCATCCCGGTACATCACGTACATAAGGATTACAAATTCTGAATCTCTCAGGAATTGTTGGAATAAACACCACACACAAAAATGGAGGCGAACATAATTCACATATCCATGGTCACGTACATACCTACGCTCCATAGTCAGCTGGCTTATTAACTCACAAATAAGTCGTTCTCTTGAACTATGTCCTCTAGGCACCAATCTAAATCCGGGCAACACAAGGATAAGAAGGTCCTAAGCGAACGTAAACCTCCCGTGATAGCAAGTATGGTAGGTATGTCATACACATAAGATTATATACTAAGCATTCACACATCTTAGATATCTCGATATTAATAAAGGTATACTCTACATCATTATACCATTATTCCCAATTCATATATTTCAAGTATCTCGATAATATATAATTTAAATAGTCGACACGTCTCACGTCGTAATTCTTAAACTTAAAACCTATCTCAAATAAACTTTTAAGTTCCCATAATTCCCACATATAACATCTTTATGCCTAAGGTCTTTACTTCTGCCCCAAACCTTATTTCATCAAATTATTCAATTTGTACTATTAACCCAAATATTATCTCACATAACAAATTTCATTAATTTAGAATAATTCCTCAAATTAAATTCCAAGTAAAGTCCCATCTCATAATCATGCCTACTGGTCTTCCTTAAGGTTAAGGGTATTCACAATGTCTCCAATAATATTATCCAAGGGTTAACACTATAAAAATTTAATTAGGGAAAATACTTTATTCATTCTGGGAAGGTCGATCGATCGACCTTTGCCTTCGATCGATCGATGGTGGTCGATCGATCGACTGATGAATGTCGATCGATCGATTGCACAGGTATGGTTACGGACTGCTTCGTTTTGCAGTTACAGTTTCGACCCAAAACTCCATTTTTAAGCATGAAACTCCAAGATAAGGTTACTCTAACATTATACTAACATCCTACAACAGTATTAATATTCTAAGTCCCATAATTCATCATTTAAAAGCTTAGTTTAGATCAAAACTACATCAAAGTAATTTCCAGAATTCTTCCATTCAAGAACATCATCAAACTTCTTCTAATTCTACTTTTAGATCATCAAGGTTCTGTTTATAACATATAAATTCGTCCAGAATATACTACATGCAATTCCTACATAATTCATGGCCTTTAACTTTCAATTCATGGGTCTAATTTATCTCCAAAAATCAATTTCGAAAATTCCTAAACATGGGAACATATCTTGAATCAAAAGAGTTTAAATCACTTGCCTTAATTTATCTCAGAATTTGGTGTAGAATCTTGAAGTTAGGTTGTCCTCCCTCTGTTTTTCTGCAGAATTCTCTTCCCTCTCTCTCTCTCTCAAGCTCTTCTCAAGGTTTCCTTCTCTCTCTCTCTCAAGCTTTTTCTAAGGTTGAAGATAATGGAGTATGGAGGTGTGTAATGGCTTTTGGAAGTTGGAATGATATATCAACTTCTCCCGTAGCCCATAATGGCATATAGTGTGGTTAGTGGGTTAAGTGGGTTGAGGAAATAGTCAGATTGTAATCTCTATTTTCGTCACTTTTTAATTCCTAAAAATGTAATTTACCAAAATACCCTTTTTGATGCCGGTATGGCCCACAAATACCCCGGGACCCAAACTAAACTTTCGGCTAGTGTTTTCTGACTAACTCGACCCTTCCGGACGCGTTGGTGCACTCAAAACGACCATACGGTTAATGGAACTAAAATTCACTCTTTAATTTAATAACAAAATACCATGACGTGGCGGTCACACGCGTCAAGCAAAATTCCCAAATTGACGTATTTCAATTACGTGACAATTTCAATATTACCAATAATCATATAATGCCAAGTATACACATTATACTAAAAATACTAACTCACATCTCGTTAATATTTTTATTCCGATTAATTTTTCAATTAATAGACATTTAATTCAATTAATCCCCAAAAATAAATATCACAGAAAATACGGGGTATTACATACTTCCCCCCTAATAACTGAATTTCGTCCCGAAATTCGAAACTAGTAAGTACCTGGTAAGAATAACTCTGGATATAGTTCGCGCATGTCATCCTCGCGCTCCCATGTGGACTCCTCGACATTATGATGTCTCCACTGAACACGCACTAACGGAACTATCTTTGACCGCAGTTTTCGCTCACTTCGGTCCAAAATAGCAATCGGCCCCTCCTCGTAGGAGCTATCGGGCTGGAGATCAATGTCTTCCACAGCAATGAGAGAATGAGACAAATTATCTCTAAGGTATTTCCTAAGCGAGGAAATATGGAACACATCGTGAATACGATGTAAATGCTCCGGTAACCTAAGTCTATACGCAACTGGCCCAATCCGCTCAATAATAGGAAATGGTCCCACATATCTCGGTGCCAACTTCCCTTTCTTCCCGAGACGCATAATCCCCTTCATAGGAGAAACCCTGAGCAAAACCTGGTCCCCCACTTGGAATTCTCTGAAGAATCTCTTCGCATCAGCATAACTCTTATGTCTGTCTTGAGCCACCCGAATGCGACTGCGAATCAATTCTATCCTTGCCGAAGTATCCTGAATCACTTCCGGCCCAAGTAGTTTGTTGTCCCCCACCTCCAACCAACATGCTGGGGAACGACAAGGTCTACCGTAAAATGCCTCAAATGGCGCCATGCCAATGGTGAACTGATAGGAGTTGTTGTAGGCAAACTCCACCAGTGGAAGATACTGCTCCCATCCTCCCTCAAAGTCAATGGTGCACATACGTAGCATGTCCTCCAACATCTGATTTGTGCGCTCGGTCTGCCCGTCGGTCTGCGGGTGGTACGCTGTACTCAACCTCAACTCCGTGCCCATGGCCTGCTGAAAACTCTCCCAAAACCGTGAAACGAATATCTTGTCTCGGTCCGACACGATATTTAAGGGCACACCGTGAAGTCTCACTATCTCTGCAATAAAGAGCTGGGCATACTGTCCCGCAGTGTAGTCTGTCCGTACGGGTAGAAAATGAGCGACTTTTGACAACCTGTCTACAATCACCCAAATGGAGTCGTGACCTCTCTGCGACGTAGGCAACCCCGTGATAAAGTCCATAGAGATGCTCTCCCACATCCACATCGGGACCTCTAAAGGCTGTAGCAGTCCTGCCGGTCTCTGATGATCCACTTTTACGAGCTGACAAATGGCGCATTTTGAGACAAACTCGGCAATATCCCTCTTCATCCCGCTCCACCAATACTGGCGTCTCATATCTTGGTACATTTTGTCCCCTCCGGGATGTACCGCGAACCGTGAGCCGTGCGACTCTGCCATCACCTCATGCCGCAATTCCTCCCCCTCCGGAACTACCAATCTCCCATTGAAGCGTAATCCCCCGTCTGAGCTAACGGTATAGGATTCGGCTCCCTCTGCTAATAATCGAACTATCTGATCCTGACAGAACGAGTCATTTGCTTGTGCCTTCACCACCTTCGTGACAATCTGCGGTGTAACAGTCATTACAGACATGAATGATCGGGCCACTGCATCCTGGTGTCCCAATTCCTTCCACTTGGCCTTCCACACATCTGCCACCTCATCTACCGGTCTACGGCTCAACGCGTCTGCCACCACGTTAGCCTTCCCCGGGTGATACTGGATATCGAATTGATAATCTTTCACGAATTCAAGCCACCTCCGCTGTCGCATATTCCACTCCTTCTGCGTGAATAGGTACTGTAGGGACTTGTGATCCGTGAACAATCGAAACTTCTCCCCCAACAGGTAGTGTCTCCAAATACGAAGGGCAAATACCACTGCCGCTAACTCCAAATCATGGGTAGGGTAATTCTTCTCGTGAGGCTTAAGCTTACGGGAAGCATAAGCTATGGCCTGACTCTCCTGCTGCAGTACACCTCCAAGTCCTTGTAAGGATGCATCGGTGTAAACAAGATACTCAACTCCCGGTCTCGGCAATGCTAATACAGGTGCTGAGGTTAGCTTGTATTTCAACTCATCAAATGCCAACTGACAGGCATCACTCCAAACGAACGGCACACCTTTTCGGGTAAGATGTGTCATGGGACCCGCTATCGTGGAGAAACCCCGAATAAACCTCCTGTAGTATCCTGCTAGCCCCAAGAAACTACGGATCTCTGTCGGTGTCGTGGGCTGTCCCCACTCCCTCACCGCGGATACCTTCCCCAGATCAACCGATATTCCCCGGTCAGAAATAATATGCCCCAAAAACTGAACCTCCTTCAGCCAAAACCCGCACTTCTCATATTTTGCATACAACTCATTCTGGCACAGTGTCGGCAAAACTAGTCTCAAGTGCTCAGTATGCTCCTCCTCTGTCTGGGAGTAAACCAAAATATCATCGATGAAGACAATGACAAACTGGTCTAGGTAATCCCTGAACACCCTATTCATCAATTCCATAAATGCTGCTGGAGCGTTGGTCAAACCAAATGGCATAACCCGAAACTCGTAGGAACCATATCTCGATAAGAACGCAGTCTTCGAGACGTCCTCCTCCCTGATACGCAACTGATGGTAACCAGATCACAAATCAATCTTTGAGAAGTAAGAAGCTCCTCTCAACTGGTCAAATAGGTCATCGATTCGAGGCAACGGATATTTGTTCCGTATCGTGACCTTGTTTAACTCCCGGTAGTCCACACACAATCTCAGTGAACCATCTCTCTTCTTCACGAACAACACAGGGGCACCCCAAGGTGAAGTACTCCTCCGAATAAACCCCTGACCCAATAACTGCTCAATCTGATCCCGTAACTCCCTCATCTCAGCTGGAGCCATACGGTACGGTGTGCGTGCTATAGGTCTCGTATCAGGTAACAAGTCTATAACGAAATCTATCTCTCGACTGGGGGGTAGGCCTGGTATCTCCTGAAACACATCAGAATACTCCCTGACGACTGGGATTGAATCTAAAGGAATCACAACCTCCTTAGAGGTATCCTCCTCAATGTAATATAAATGAGCGGTCGAGCCTCCCTCTGGGCGAGGCATCTCCACTACAAACATCTCTTGCCCCGGAATGGAAAAAACAATGCTCCCACCGAAGCAATCTATCATGGCTCTATAATCAGCGAGCCAATCCATACCGATAATTACATCGTGAACATGCATATCTAAAACCAACATGTCCGCAGGTAATACCAAACCACAAATCTCTACCCCCACTCCCTGACATATAAAGAATATAAGCGACCCACTCCCCAAAGGTGAGTCGACACACGTAACTGTGCTCTCTGCTGTGGCTAACAACCCTAAAGCCTTCGCGAAATGCGTAGCTATAAAACAATGTGTAGCCCCCGTATCAAACAGTACCCGACCCATAGTGCCATGGATAGAAAACGTACCCTCAATCGCGGGCGGTGCCTGTGGGACTGCTGCCTGGTGGACGTTGTAGACACGTCCATACTGTAGCTGCCCCTGCTGCACAGGAACTGCTGGAATCGCTGGTAGTGCTGGCATCTGGGCTGGAGCTGGGAGGGCTGGTGGAAAGAGTGGCCTCTGAGGCTCATGTCGAGCACCCTGCTGCTGCTGCTGTGGGGCCCGGCCCTTATCAGGACACTCCTGACGTTTGTGGCCAATCTTACCACAAATGAAACATTTCCCCGGGAAGTTCCCTCCTCTATGCCCCTGCTGTCCCCGGCCCTGGTGGCCGTTACCGTTCCTCCCTTGGCCCTGCTAGCCCTGCTGATACTGCTGATGTTAACCATTTTGACCCTGTTGGCCCTGATGGTCGTTATGACCCTGCTGGCCATTCCAAAATCCTCCCTGACCGTTCCTGATACCTCCTGAACGGAACCTCTTATGATCCCCCTGCTGAGAACCCTGCTCTACCTGTCTCTGCCCCTGAAAAGATTGTGCCCCACCGGCACCATGTCCTCCAGTCCTGCCCTGATGGCTAGACTCTCCCGATCTCTTGCCCTCGGCCATATGAAAGCGGTGATCCTGGCAGTGTAATAAAGCAGCGTTAACCACATCAGAATAAGTGGCCAACGAAAGGTTCCCTAGCAGATGCTGACGGATCCTCCATGTCAACCCGTCGGTAAATTTCTCAATCTTCTTTTTCTCTGTTGGTATCTCATCAGGAACGATATTCAACAGATTAGTAAACTCGGCCTCATACTCGGCCACGGTTTTGCCCTCCTGCCTCAGACTCATCAATCTCCTCCTCATTTCCGTATGAACAGCTGACGGAAAGTACTTGCGGTCGAACCGCACCCAGAAATCATGAATAGTGAGAGTATCCCTCTCCTCTACGGTGGTAATAGACTCCCACCACTGCAATGCAGATCCAACTAGCTTGAAAGTAGCTAGTACCTGCTTCTGAACATCCGTGCACTCATACATCCTTAAGTGCCGCTGTATATCCTTCCTCCATTGGCTCGAGACTACCACATCTGAGCTACCTGCAAACTCTGGTGGATGCGCTTTCTGAAAAGCGTCACGTACACGTTACCAAGCAGACGGGAATGCATTAGTCTGTACTGGCGCGGCAACCGGCGCCTGAGGCGATGCCTGCTGAACTACTGCAATGGCGGCATTTACCGCTTGGGCTACGATAGCTGCAACCTCAGCGGCGTTCATCATGCCCTGGACCGGTGCGGGCTGTGGTTCTGGCGCCGCATTCCTGGGAACTCGCGGTGCACGTCGTGGAGGCATTCTGAAATAAGAATAAAGTCTATAAGTTCGCAGTTATAAACTTTAAAATAGCTGAAGAACGTAGCATAAACAAAAGAATACAACAATCCTAAAATATAGGGCTCTATATCAAAGAAAGCTCAGCGGAAACATAATAAGCCGTTCAGATCCTAATGGACACTAGAACCTGATGCTCTGATACCACCTGTGACACCCCGACTAATTAAATACCGGGTAGCTACTCCTTTATTAAATTAAATCAAAACGCCAAGTTGGCTCAGTTAATAGCATCACTGTCGAAAACATTTTTTTTTTATTACTAACCACCTAGTATTTAAAAAGTAAGTTGCCAAATTTTAATTAAAGTCTGATTAACATGCAACAAGTGTAAAGAAGAATAAAAACACCATTCACCATAATGAAGTAAATAGAATAACCGTCACATGATATAAATAAATCGGGAGGAAAAACTCCTCATAACACAATCCCACAACTGAAGTAAATACTGAAATACTTAATACAGGATGAATACATGCCAAAGTCTGAAAAACTGAAATGGAAATGTATCTAATAGAATTTGGGCAACATGCCCTACAACTGAGGAATACTGAATAAGGAATCCAAATGATATAAGCGTCTAAAAGCAAATCCCTGTAGCTTCCACAAGCAGCTACAGCTCGTCATCAGAATGAGAATCCTATGCATGGTGACCTTGTGGCTGGGTACCTAAAAATGGTTTTACAAAAAGATAGATTTGAAAGCAAACGGGTCAGAGCCCGAATGTGGAGATATTTTAAAAACCTGCAAGTGCTTTAAAAAACATTTAAAACAGTATATGCAAAGTACATGTTAGGACGTGCTCTCACATGATATACTCACCTCTCGTCTAACTGTGCACTCCTAACGTTCCTGTACCCATTCATGTGTTATCTCATAACTATCTAAAGAGTTTCTAACACTACTACCCGTTTCACGTTTATTTACCAACCTTAACAATTGAATAGAGAGTTCTACGTTAATTCCCGGATTCCCAATCATTAACAAAACCATTTATTGATAAAAGTTCCCTTTTTATCTTTCAAAACATTACTATAATTATACTCACAATTTAACATAGAAAATTCCTTCTCAATTAACCGTATATTTTCGCATCATAAATATACAATACAAGCACCCAAAGGCTAAGTTGCGGTGCACACATACTCTGCTATCCATCCCGGTACATCACGTACATAAGGATTACAAATTCTATATCTCTCAGGAATTGTTGGAATAAACACCACACACAAAAATGGAGGCGAACATAATTCACATATCCATGGTCACGTACATACCTACGCTCCATAGTCAGCTGGCTTATTAACTCACAAATAAGTCGTTCTCTTGAACTATGTCCTCTAGGCACCAATCTAAATCCGAGCAACACAAGGATAAGAAGGTCCTAAGCGAACGTAAACCTCCCGTGATAGCAAGTATGGTAGGTATGTCATACACATAAGATTATATACTAAGCATTCACACATCTTAGATATCTCGATATTAATAAAGGTATACTCTACATCATTATACCATTATTCCCAATTCATATATTTCAAGTATCTCGATAATATATAATTTAAATAGTCGACACGTCTCACGTCGTAATTCTTAAACTTAAAACCTATCTCAAATAAACTTTTAAGTTCCCATAATTCCCACATATAACATCTTTATGCCTAAGGCCTTTACTTCTGCCCCAAACCTTATTTCATCAAATTATTCAATTTGTACTATTAACCCAAATATTATCTCACATAACAAATTTCATTAATTTAGAATAATTCCTCAAATTAAATTCCAAGTAAAGTCCCATCTCATAATCATGCCTACTGGTCTTCCTTAAGGTTAAGGGTATTCACAATGTCTCCAATAATATTATCCAAGGGTTAACACTATAAAAATTTAATTAGGGAAAATACTTTATTCATTCTGGGAAGGTCGATCGATCGACCTTTGCCTTCGATCGATCGATGGTGGTCGATCGATCGACTGATGAATGTCGATCGATCGATTGCACAGGTATGGTTACGGACTGCTTCGTTTTGCAGTTACAGTTTCGACCCAAAACTCCATTTTTAAGCATGAAACTCCAAGATAAGGTTACTCTAACATTATACTAACATCCTACAACAGTATTAATATTCTAAGTCCCATAATTCATCATTTAAAAGCTTAGTTTAGATCAAAACTACATCAAAGTAATTTCCAGAATTCTTCCATTCAAGAACATCATCAAACTTCTTCTAATTCTACTTTTAGATCATCAAGGTTCTGTTTATAACATATAAATTCGTCCAGAATATACTACATGCAATTCCTACATAATTCATGGCCTTTAACTTTCAATTCATGGGTCTAATTTATCTCCAAAAATCAATTTCGAAAATTCCTAAACATGGGAACATATCTTGAATCAAAAGAGTTTAAATCACTTGCCTTAATTTATCTCAGAATTTGGTGTAGAATCTTGAAGTTAGGTTGTCCTCCCTCTGTTTTTCTGCAGAATTCTCTTCCCTCTCTCTCTCTCTCAAGCTCTTCTCAAGGTTTCCTTCTCTCTCTCTCTCAAGCTTTTTCTAAGGTTGAAGATAATGGAGTATGGAGGTGTGTAATGGCTTTTGGAAGTTGGAATGATATATCAACTTCTCCCGTAGCCCATAATGGCATATAGTGTGGTTAGTGGGTTAAGTGGGTTGAGGAAATAGTCAGATTGTAATCTCTATTTTCGTCACTTTTTAATTCCTAAAAATGTAATTTACCAAAATACCCTTTTTGATGCCGGTATGGCCCACAAATACCCCGGGACCCAAACTAAACTTTCGGCTAGTGTTTTCTGACTAACTCGACCCTTCCGGACGCGTTGGCGCACTCAAAATGACCATACGGTTAATGGAACTAAAATTCAATCTTTAATTTAATAACAAAATACCATGACGTGGCGGTCACACGCGTCAAGCAAAATTCCCAAATTGACGTATTGCAATTACGTGACAATTTCAATATTACCAATAATCATATAATGCCAAGTATACACATTATACTAAAAATACTAACTCACATCTCGTTAATATTTTTATCCGGATTAATTTTTCAATTAATAGACATTTAATTCAATTAATCCCCAAAAATAAATATCACAGAAAATACGGGGTATTACAGTATGGGAATATTGGACTGAATTACAAGAAGTGTGGATTTTACTCTTATTATCACCAGAAATAGTCATTGTGCCTTGAATAATCCCGTAATCTTCCAAATTTTCTTCATCCATAAGAGTTGCGTGCAACAACTCCCAACAGTGATGTGCGTGGCCTCCATCGTGGGTAAAGAAATAAAGTTTTTCTTATTACTCAACCAAGAAACAAAAACCCTCCAAAAGTAAAAAAGCATCCACCCGATGTGCTTTTACAACCATTTACATCCTCGACCTAATCGGCATCCGAATAAGCTGATAAACGGTCATCGGTATCAAAGGAATACCAAATTCCATAAGTAAAAGTACCACTCACGTATTTGATGATACGTTTAAGTGAAAACAAGTGTGACTCTTTTGGGGATGCTTGGTAATGTGCAGAAACTCCTACACTAAAGTCTATATGGGGACGACTAGCAGTAAAGTGGAGGAGACTACTTATCATACTCCTATAGAGTGTTTTCTCTATGTACTTATTGAAAGTGTCTTTTCTAAGCTTTGCCAAGGAACTCATGGGTGCGCGGGAGTGCTTAGCAGAGTCCAAACCAAACTTCTTTACTAGGTCCCTAGCATATTTATATTGAGATATAAATATCACATTATTAATTTAACTCACTTGGAGACCTAGGAAGAAAGTAAGGTCACCAACTATGCTCATCTCAAATTCATCTTCATTTCTTCCTTAAAAGTGTGAGCATGTGGGGAAAACGTGGATCCAAGGACTATGTCGTCCATATAGACTTGGGCAAGGAAGGTAACTCCCCCTATCTTGAAGCCACGTGTCAAGAGATAAGAAGTTAGAATTTTATACGAAGCACGACATTCTTACTTTAAATAATATAATCCCTTCTTTAGATAAAAGATGTGTTATGTGTGCTTTGGGTCTTTAAACCCCTTTGGTTGTTCCACATAAACCTCCTCCTGGAGATTTCCATTAAGAAAGGAATTCTTGACATCCATTTGGTAAAGCTTAAACTGTAGATGACATGATATGGAGAGTAATAAGTGGGAATACTGAAGCCTAGAAACATAAGTGAATGTCTCATCAAAGTCTACACCCTCAATTTATGTATAACCTTGAGCGACCAACCTATCCTTATTGCGAACAATGGTACCATTCTTATTCATCTTGTTCTTTTACACCCACTTAGTACCAATCAAATTAGTCTATCTAGGTCGGGGGACTAATTCCCAAAGATCATTCTTTCAAAATTGAAGCAACGAATTTTGCATAGCACATATCCAATGCTCATACTTTATTACTTCCTTCACATTCTTAGGCTCTGCTGTGGAAGTGTAGCAAAATAATCTAACAAAATTCTTTAGTTGATCAAGAGTCTCGACACCTAGTGTTGGATCACTATGTATGTCGGTAGGGTCATGACTCTTTCGAACTTAAGAGGGTGGATCCTCTATATCAAGAGAGGGGTCAATCACGGTGGTGTGGGGAATAATGAGATCGTCGTCGAGGGTGCATTATTCTCGCATGAAAGACTATGATGAATGAACATAGCTGGCACATTGTCTCAAATTGTGATGTTAGAGCTTTTAAAGTTAAAAACACTATAGGCTCTACTAGATGATGAATAGCCTAAAAATATTCCCTCGTTGCTTCTAAAGTTGAACTTCCTTAAGTTCTCTTTATCTATAAGGATATAATAAGGACTCCCAAAAACTCATAAATATGATAGGTTGGGTTTCTTACCTATCCATAACTCATATGGAGTGTGAATTGTGTGTGGACGAAAAAACTTTATTCACCGTGTGGCATACGGTGTTAACCGTGTCCACCCAAAAATGTCTAAGCACATTCCTACCAAGAAGCATGGACCTTGCCATCTCTTAAATTATCCAATTCTTCCTCTCAACAATCCCATTTTGTTGAGGAGTGCAAACAAACGAAAACCCATGTTTGATGCCAACTTCATCACAAAATCCATCAACTCTGGCTTTTTTAAATTCAGTGCCATTATCACTCTGAATACGACTTATAGTGACACCATGTTGATTTTGAAGTAATCAGCACTTGGTTGTTGGGAACTCAACAGGATCAAACTTTTCTCTAATAAATCCAATGATAAAATATCTCAAAAAGCCATCAACCACCACTGGGATATACTTCTTACCACCAATGCTCTCCATGCGCGTGGGACCTATAAGATCCATGTGTATCAACTCTAAAACACAGGAGGTGGTAATGGTATTTAAATTCCCGTATGGTGACTCTTTATTTGTTTCCCTTGTTGTCAAGAATCGAAAATCGAGGAAGTTGGTTTTCCAAGAGATGGTAAGCCACAAACTAGGTCATTCTTAACTAATCTCTCAAGATATTTAAAATTATTTCTCACTAAAGAGGGAATAATAACATAGCAATTACCAATAGTCCTCACATCTTGTAGAAAAATTTCACTGTATTAAAAGAAAATATTGCACTCTGACCTGTTAAACTTTGCTGCAAAGTTAGCATCACAAAGTTAGCTCATGCTTATTAAGTTCTCTTTCAACCCTTTAACAGACAACACATTGTCTAGCTTACGAAATTCAAAAATCTCCATGCAACCTTATCTTAATATGCTAGACCTATTCCCATCCCCAAAGGTGAATTTTCCTTCCTTGTAATCCACAAGGTTGGTAAAAAGTGACTTGTCACCGGCCATGTGCCTTGAGCACCCACTATCAAAATAACATTGGGAAGTATCTTGAACCTTAAGAGCAAAGGGAGCAACAAGGGCTTTTTCATCACTTTTAGGTACCTAAGAGGTGGTAACCTTTTGCTAACCCTTATCATTATTAGCATTAGTCATTGTGTTGGAAGTGTTCTTCAAAGGTGTAGACATCCTTTGAAATTCTTCTATTAAATTTTTAAAAGTAGTGACTAGACTTTCGCTCTAAGACTAGAAAAATTCGTTATAGTGGTGTATGGGAGATGTGTGTGACATTATCTTCCTACCTCGTATAAATAATCCTTAAGGTGAACTCTTTATTTACAATCGGTACAAACATATAGTTGTTTGGATATATCTTGGTTAAAAGTCCTAGGATGATTTCTCCTTGGTGGGTTAGGTCGAGGCCCATATGAATCCATCACAAACTTGGGAACTGGTTCGGGTACGATATTATAAGTAAAATCACCTTCATAACATATACATTTCGTCTCTTTAAAACCTAAAGTGGGACCTAGGAACATCTTTTCAACCTTTTTAAAATTGTCCTCTAAAGTGACCTTTACAACTTCGAGCACGTTCGAGATCTTTCTTGAGTTGGGAAAAATGGGATTCAAGTTTATCACGAGTCTTTAATAATGTATGATGATATCCTGTAAGACTGGCCACTTTGTTGGTTAAGTCATTCTTTTTCCTCCCTACCGAAACAAGTTGCTTACTCAAAGAGATTCTCACTAAGGTCTCACTCTCTCTCGAAATCTTTACCTCCTTTTCAAAAGATAACCCTTTAAGAGACAAATTTTTATTTTTATTTTTTGATTTTAACGACTCGATGTAAAGTTTGGAGTAGGCAAGTTGGATATAATATTCTCCCTCACTCAAATCATCACCCTTAAACTCTTCAAAATGATTGGAATCATTTTCTAGATTATAACTTTTAGAAATATCCTCATCGATGTGAGATGTACTTGAAGTGCTAACATAACTAGCCATGAATGTGGTGAAGTTACGTGCGGTGATTCATCTCTGGAATCCACCAACTCGGCATCACTATCGCTTAGAGTGGCATTATAAGCATCTTTGTCTTTACCCTGTCTTTTAAGCCTAGTGTCACACTCATGGGCTTTGTGACCTTTCCCCTCATATTTATAGAATCTCTCTGAATTATATTTCTTAGGATACTCACATCAATCTTTTATTTGATCATTCTCAAAAACATTCTTACCCGCTTTGAAATTTTTGCCTTTCTCAAAACTTTATTTTCCACTTTGGAAGAATTTTGATTTTTGAGTTTGAGAAATTTTTTAATTTTTTTTAGCAAACAGGGAAAGATCATTTAGATCAAATATAAAATCAATGTTAGAAAACTCTTATTTTTTCTCTGATTGGGTTTTTAAATCTATTCATTTATCATTTTTTTTAGGTTTTGGGGAACAAGTCTAGTTCTTAAGTTTGAAGATCACCTACGAGATCTTCTAGTCTAAGTGTGTTTAGAATTACCAAAAAGTTAAGTATAGTAACTTTTGCACTAAACCGAGATGGAAGAGACCTTAGAATTTTTTTAATGACTGTCGTTTTCAAAATTTTCGCACCCAAATTAAAATTAGAATTCGCAATATCAGACAAACATGCATAACATTCTCCAAATGTTTTAGATTCAAGCATGCGTTTAGTCTCTAATTGTGTGGTCCGGTTTGAAGATTTGAAGCTTTGAAAACATTGATACCCTTATGTGTGATCTGGTGGATATACCAAGCTTCTTTAGGCATGGTAAACGTCATGATACGATGAAATTCGTCGTGTGTGACAGCACCAAAAATCACATTTTGGCCTCGAGAGTTAAAATTACTCCATATAAAGTCATCTTCAATCCAAATTACAACTGGATTGAGAATAATGAATTTGCATTAGTCACGGTGGGATGAGTCTTCCCCCTTTTAACAGAAAGCTAAATGTGTTCGTCGATCGATTTTAGAGACGATAATTTCTAATAGGTATAATTAGAGCCATCAAATAAAGGTGGCCTATTATACAAGTTATCCATATAACCACCAGGATTCATCTAAATAACTTGTAGAAACAAGATCTAATGCCAACATAAAAAATAAGAGCGGTATGATTATATCTATAAATCGTAGATTAGATCACACACCCAAGCCAAATTCTATTTAGTTAAAAATTTATCTTAATTAATTAGATGAACCTAAACAAGAAAGATAGTGAAACTAAATCGAAACAAACAAACCATAAACCAGAAGACAGAAGATGAAGAAAAATCCCTTTCGGGAGAAACCTATATTTAGCATTTTTATAACTGGGTATTATACAACTACATGGACAGACTTACATTAAACTCCACTAAATGATGCAATTATGTCTTCCTTTTTTATTATTAATAGACAACAATGAAAATCCAGAAATGCTCCACAATAGGCTACAATTGGTGTCCACCGATCAGCCTTAGAAAATTGTATTCCTATCTTTAGTAATGGATAATCAACTCTACAAGGGTGTGAACATTGTATGCATTCTCATAGGGTTAAATAAATTCTCAACAAATCATCCAAGGGTTTAGATTGAAAAAAATTATTTTTTTAACACTAAGGTCTGAAGACCTTTTGGTATTGTATGGAAAAGTGATTTTTACCAAAAGTCATATGTAAAACTAATCACAAGACTCATTTATATAGAAAACATAATTTTTAAGGAAGTATAAATTTTGAAAACTCGTTCAAATGAAAACAGGAGTTCGTTCGAATCAAAATACATAACTCGTTTGAACCAAAATAAAACTAATTAGAACTAAGAGCTAATCTCGTTTGAACGAGCTTTGAATGGCATTTGTTCTACTAATAGAAAAATCTCATTTTGATGTTCGTATGAAGGAACTACCAATCTCATTCGAAGGAAGACTTAGAGTCATTCGAATAATTTAAAAATAAAAATATTTTTTCTTTGAAAATATTTTTAAATTGTCCCTCAAACATTTTATAAAAATAACCCCTGAATAAAAAGTTTACGCATAATCAAAATTATATACCATCTTTGATGATTGTAGTGGCGATCTCAACTCTTTCGATCTTTGATTGTTAATTCGATTACTAAATTTCCTTCACTTGAAGCTCTTGAGAATATACATGATAGAAAAGGTGTAAGGTAATAATCCAAACTTAAAAACATGATGAAGAATTATAAATATTTCTCTTACAAAGGTTTGTGTAGCCTCGTGGTCATGGGAGTAGTTCTATTCTTAATCTTATGCAACATTGCCCTTCGCTAATCATCCATTAATATTGTTCACCACTCCTTAAACAAATTAACCTCTGATTCGTATTCAACTTCTTGGTATTTTACTGAGTTGGGAATCTTTTTCATCCTATTCCAATGACTATTCAATTCACCCCAAGGTAGCGTACGACCCTCCCATACATAAATATCCAACTGGTGAGTGTATGGTAAGCCATACGCAGTTCGCAAAATATAGTCACATGACTTGCATCAACACTGATAATGTCATATGTATTCACCTTCTCCAATATCAAATCAATGTTGTAATGAGACATTTGCTCCAATAGTTCATTAAACATCTAGATATTGTGAACATGCTTGGGTTTATGCAATAAGATCTAAAACTCTTTTTCAATCTTTGTAACTTGTAAATTTGAGATATTATGCTTTCCATCCTATACTGATTCAAAGCATTATTATAAGTTATCCAAGTGATTCTTCAACTTTGAATGTGAACCTTTGCATCGATTGGTTGTTCGGTTATGTTAGTGTTCAATCAAATTTGTCCAAGCATGAACGAAACATTCCTTCAAATTGCACCATGTTTGAGATATGTACTTGATGACATTGGGTTATACAACCCGATCCACATTCATTAACAACCACGCTTCATTTAAATCTTGCTTCGTAGGGGACTCAACTAGAGCAACACAATCTCTAATGAACTTCTTATACACATCGTCATTCATAATATTTCTCAATGCTTGATATTCCACATTCCTATCGATGTATAATGTGACCAACATTAAAATTGCAAGCGGGAATACATTCCTTAACGCATTCATGCATACAAATTCTTGATCGGTAACAAACACATCAAATGTCACAGATGCATCAAACAATGTCTTTAGCAGTCCCAAAGCCCATCAGTAATTATCTACCTTCTATGAAACTCAAAAAGAAAAATTAATGGAAAAAGTATAAATGTAATATATCATCCCAACCATCGCAAAAAAGTGACATATTTTAATGGTTTGTCTTGTACGTACAATCCACAATCACAAAAGATGGAAAACACTTCTCTAATTTAATATATTTGGGATGGGCCCAAAATATATCTCCCACTTCCTCGGTATTCCTATTATGCTTATATCAGTACACATAATTCCTAACACTTAACAATTTCATCGAATGCTATATTGTACTTCTAGCATCCCTCTCATTTGTCTTCAACTTCGCTTTCACATTATAAACTGTCTTCATAGTTAACATGTTGGATTCATGGCGACATCTAGATTAGTTAAAATTACCATATGGTTTCACATCGCTTAGATTCATCTCATATAAAAAAATTCTCTCTTTCGCGGTTAAACGCCCAACATAGGGATGTCCAACAAGAGTTTAGGGGAGAGAGTGGTTGTTCACCCCATTACAAACTTGAAGCATCCAATGACCATCTTCCAATGGAATTCCCTTCAATAAAAAAGGACAATTGCACTTCTTGGTCAAAAAATATCTCTTAAGTTTCTTCACGTCATCATTTGGATTTTTATAATCTCTATTAATTCCACCTCATTCACACCCCAAGTGAAGATGGACCTTACATAAAAATGATGAATCCTCTGACTTAGTTATTATGCAACGGTTCGTATCAATCTATCATGATTTTGAGCACAATCAACCAAGTTATTTAGGGAAGTAAATACCAAATATAAAATACAACTTTTATTGAGTATAGAATAAAATCATTCTGAGAAAAAATTTGAAATAATATATAACAACTTTGATTAAGTGTAATTGAATGAACCTAATGAGTAAATAAGTGTTTGATGACATCAATATTTCAAGCAGCTCATCCTTTTTGCCTTCATCTCCTTCACAATTGTCCCATAGAAAAGAACTAAGTTAAACTCCATCCATGGATCTTGGGAAATATTAACATGTAATTCAGTTAAAATTCGGGATATAGATAAATAAATACAATGACCATTTTTGGCATCCCACAATGAAAAGTAATGAACATGTTTGGCATCTCCACAACGAATGAATACTTGTTAAAAAATAAATAAATAAATCATTTTAGTTAGCATCTCCACAAATAAATATAATGAGCACGTTAGGCGTCTCCATAACATATGAATACTTATTTAATAAAGTTAATTTTATTCGACATATCTACAACGAAATATAATGAACATGCTCAGCATCTCCACAACGAATGAATACTTATTCCAAAAAATAGTTGATAAGGTATCGTGATACCAAAAAATGTCTTCGTTATAGGTATCCCAATACTGAATGGTATTCTAAATATATAGATCAACAAAATAACAAAATGGGTTCATAAGTAAAGTTGTATAACTCTTGGTGACTTTTGGAACTAGATGGATGTGATGTTAAAGCCCGAAAACAACAAACATTATATTCCTCATTTTCCATAGGTCATATGGGTTGGAATTTGTGACAACCCGCCTAATTAAATACCTGCTGATCACTCCTTTATTAAATTAAAATCAAGGTGAACAGTTGGTTCATTCTTAGCATCACTGTCAAAAAATAACTTTTCCAATTTAAGCACCCTAATTAATTAAGCTAAGTGTCAAAACCATTTTTAGACATTACTTTCCAAATTTTATTTTATGTAAACCAACATATAAAACTTTACGAAATTCATAAATAAAGAATCACACAACAACTATACTGGAACAAACAATTCTATAATTAAACATCCAACTAAATGAATCCAACATTTAATACTTAAATGAAAACATCACAACAATAGTAAATCCCAAAGAGTAAAATACTGGAAATAAATGAATCACAATGTTCGCTAAACATCTAAATAATGGAAAGGGCGACACATGCCCAACTGAATAAATAGTGCTAGTACTGGAATCAAGAAATGAGGTCGTCTAATCAAGAGGCCTGCAACTCGCACCTAAGCTGCAGCGCGTTCCTTCCAAAGGATCCTATGCAAGACGCCCCTGTGGCTGGGCACCTGTAATATATACATATATATAGAAGAGAAAAGAAAAGTGGAAAACGGGTCAGATCCCGATTGTAAAAAGATTTAAAATTTGTTTAGCAAGTATTTAAAATGTTTACAGGCCAATGCAACAACATATTAGTGTGGCACTCCCTTGAGAAATTCTCACCTCTCTTCTAATGTGCATGCCTATCATACTAACCTCCCCAACGGTTTAACTTATCTTAGGTTACTCATAAGATTTAAGCTGAACAATTCAACTATTTAAGAGGTTAATTTCATTTTATCACAAAGTTCTCATTTAAACCTTATTTGCCAATAAAGTTTCCCAGTGTCATATTATACTTTTCAAAACAAGTATTTCCAAATTGAAGTCATTATACATTTCTTACTTACCATAAGCACAGTAGGAAGTTCCAAATTTCAGAATTTCATATATATATTAAATACTCGTATAATATATATATTCTAAAAGCACCCAACATAAAAATTATGGTGCGGGAATACTCTGCTATCCAATCCCCGTATCACTCGTACTAAGGGAAATACAAGTTTGGAATCACTCTCGAACTGTATCAACACATACACAAATAATATTGAGGCGAATCATAGATTCCAAGTCTCTAAGAGGTCAACACATACCCTCACGTCTCTTAGGACCGTCTGACCATCGATCAGATAGCCTGTACCAAGGATATCTATCTTCTAGGGTACGAGTCAATATCCCCCATAAAGGTCCCATCGAGATAAGACTGTCCCAGCGCGGTAACCTCAAGGATAGCAAGTAGTGCGAGCATGATTTTCACACGTATATAGTATATGCATAAACACAGTCATATAAATATACTACTATTACCACATCAAATTTAGGTTCATCTCATAACCCATAATTATGACATTTATCCTTATTTTCTCATTATTTAGTTATCACGTATAACGGTTCGTCTCTTACTTTAATTTGAGGGATTATTCCAACTCACTACGTAACACTTATGGACTCTATCCTCCCAAGTGTAGAATTCAGTAGGTACTCGTCTATTTTTCATCGTAGCTATCTTACGCGTCTCTCCCTTTAATACAAAATTCCATCGTCCCTTATATGTAAACATCCCAAAAATTCAATTCTCGTCTTACATTAAAGGTCTCATAATTATTAATAAGTCCTACTGGTCTTCTTTATCTCCAGAAATATTTTAATAAGGATGTCTAAGGAGTATTACTCATTTAAATTTAATTCAACTATTTAAAAAGGGGAAATATGAGTCTGCTAGAAGGGGTCGATCGATCGATGGCAGGAGCTCGATCGATCGATGCGTCAATCGATTGACACTCTTGGTTCGATCGATCAATCAAACAGGTATAGCGAATTCTGCAGATTAACAGTTACGGGTTTCATAATCCAACCTCAATCAAAACCAGATTTTTCACACCCGAACTCCCAAAAATTCTTACTACAAATAGTATAAACCCATATTATACATCTTCTATGTAAAGCATGCGAATTTTCATCAATAACCATTGATTAATAGGCCAAAACTCATATCAATCTCAAGAACCCTAGAATTTCTTTAACTTGGTTCTAATCAGTGTTTTTCCAGAATTTCTACTTCTAATTCATCATAAATCCGTGATTTAACCTCTACATATGAAAGGTATTTCAAGATCATTATTCATATCATTACTACATGCAATTTTCCTATCTCCAACATGGGTTTTCTTCTATGAAACTCATCCTAATCACCCTAGACTAATATGAATGATGCATTAACGAAAATAAGCAAGATAAATACTTGCCTCGGAATTTCAGAGTTCAGATTTGTGGATGAATTTAGTGTTGTTGTGTTCCCCGTCACGTGATCTACGCATTGGTGGTGGTGGCGGTGCAACCGGATGGATTTTTGGCCTTGGATTGCTTGGAAAGCTTTCTCCTTCCCTCTCCTATGGCCGTTCTAAGGTTTTGAGTCTGCTAACCCTAAAGGACCATTCCAAATGGCTGATATAACCTAATAAATTTCGTGGGTTTAATTACCCAAAAATGCAAAATGTCCAAAATGCCCTCCCGGGGTGTCAAATAGGCCTAAAAACGCCCTGAAACCCAAACTAAACCCCCGGGTACACTTTTCTGACTATCTCGACCCTTCCGGACACTTTGGCGCACTCAAAATGACCATATGAGCGACTTATAATTTATTCACTTTTATGAATCAATATTTAGTCCCGGCACGACACAGGCGCGTCCCGACTTACATTTTCAAAATTGTCATTCTATTCACTCGTGACATTTAATAGAACCAATATTATATAATACTTTTCTCATTAGTAATATTCAACAAGTTTCCCATAATTACTAACTCACATCACGTTAATAATTATAAAAATAATTAATTTTCGAATTTATATTAAATAATAATTCACATTAAATTTAATAAATCCTCAAATTAAGAAAGCATAAAAATACGGGGTATTACAGAATTATCACAAATTGTATCAAAATAGTCAAAAAATATCTACTATCAATGTAATAATATACAATGAGAAACTGGTGTTTTTTAGAGGTTTGATTATGTTTGTGTGGGGAAAGTGGACACCCGAGAAAGAAGGTGAACTCTCGGGAGTGTTGGCTGAAATTGGTGGGTTTTGCAATCCGAATATGGGGGCCCTTATTTATGTGAAAAACAAAATATATGTGATGTGGTGGTAAATATAAATTTTTAACTTAAACTTTAGTGTGGTATTACGAATTATATTTACGATTGTCAATAACAGCACCCTATCCATCTAGACGCTAATTTAACCTCCAATTGGTGAATGTCCTTCCTCATTGGGCAATTTCTTTTTTGAAATGTAATTTAGATTTAGGTTTCATGAAATTTGTATTTAAGTGTATAAATTTGGTTTATGTGTAATTAGAATCTTAATGTGAGTTAATTTTATATTTTGTTACACCTCGTAATTTTTAATAATAAGGTTATCAATTCTATTTATTCATTATTACAGTTTGTTAAAACAATTTAAATACCATCATTAGCATGAGGTAGGAATCACTAAATGATGATAATAAAAAAAATAACGCTATAATTAAAACTCAAATGATAATACCACCACAAAGTAATAAGAGTATTGCCAAACATGACTATTCCATGCCAAACCCCCAAATGTAATACCGTTTCCAAGCCAAAAATAGTACAATACTAAGATAACCCTCACATCTCTTGACATAACAAAATATAAATAAAAATATATAAATAATGTTAGTTCCAACACCTACATAATCAAAATCAATAGTGATTGAATGTAACCAACGATTACTCTACAAAGAAAGCTAAGTTTGGTACCCTAGAGCAAGCTTTATAGTTTTTAGACGAATAATTATACCCCACCCTTAATGGTGTCAAAGCCTCCAAGTTAGCTATTTTCAATCATTACGTTTTAAAACTGCAATAATTCCCATATAAGCATAATTCACTGAGAAAAAATGTCCTTCTAAAATTATCACACAAGTCCTTAAAATTTAACTAAATTACAAAACTCCATTAGGTCCATGCCCACGGTACCAAATCTTAGTCGTGTGCATGCCATCGTTCACACGGGTATAAAACACAGTAGTCCGCACGCCACCGTTCGCAAGGTTAAATACATATTCATGCGCTTGATCCATGGCACTAAAGTTGCCCAGAAGCAGATATATCTTTAAACTACATCTTCTGTCACAAGATCAAAACTCAAAATCACCATTTTCTTTCTAAAACGAAGTTCTATGCCCGGATACCCTCCAAATATGGCCTAAAATAGTTATTAAAGTCGAACCTTATATAAAATTCTCACTTTTCAATATTTACTTATGAGATTTCAACATATAACTCCATGACGAATTTCTACAATAAGATTTGAAGGGAGAAATACAAATATATGTAAAGGATTAGTCTACCACATTATTCCATTTAAGTATAAATATCAAGAAATGGATATACAATTTAATAATCCAATTCAATTAAACTAATTTAAACTAAACATAAAATTTCAAGAATTTGGTTCATTCATTTATCATAAAAACCACCATTTTTTAATACGTCAAATAACCCTAACTATTTCTACACAATTTTTGTAATTTATAAACCTTATTTAGGTAGAAATCATTATTTACATCATGAGAGGAGAGAGGAGAGAGGAGAGAGGAGAATTAGTTTTCCTTGAATGATGAATAAAAATTCCAAAAAGAAAGATAAGAGAAATTCCTCTAAAAATCCCTTGAAATTTCTCCTCAAATAACCCCCACTTTGTGTAAGGAAGTTCCCAATGATGTAGGAAAGAACCCCCTTAAGAAATCATTGAATTAGTCTTCCAAAATGTCCCCCAAAAGTGTTTTATTTTCGTGATTGGGTAAATGTTTATTTAAAACCAATTTTAAAATTGTAAGATTTTGAGTTAGAATAAGAGGGAATAATTTTTGGATTGGAATATGTATTTTGTGTGAAGTTTGGTTAAGGTTTGGAAGTTGGATTGTGGGTTTAGGAGGTAGTAAAATTTTATTTAGGTTCTTATACTAATTTCTTAAACCTAACTTTCTCTCCAAGTAACCTAGATTTCTATCCATGTATTCTTCAATTACCTTATTAACCTCATCCATCCAACTACTTACTTACTTTCCAAATTATAATTTAAAAATACTTATTTGAATTAAATCATAATTAAACATTTTAAGTTTCATTCTTTTCTAAAATAAAACTCAAATTCTAATTAACTCCAAATTAATTTAAAAGTCTGTTATAAAACTTTATTTTACACTTAAATAATTACAAAATTTAGTTTTCGCTTAAAATAATTATTTAAAATATCTAAAAAAATCCAAAAATGCAATTAAATCGCAAAAAATGAATTAACTAATTATTTTAATTAATTAAATTCTTTTAAATTTATGGGGTATTACAATCTTCCCCTATTCATAATTTACCCCTCATGCTCTTGAGTCAGAATTTATATCAACCCATACAACATGTGTCTAAAACTATCTCCTCATATAGAATGACTCAAACTATCTCCTCAGATAAAATAAGTAAAAATCATCTCCTCATATGCGAATAAATCAAAACTATCTCCTTATATAGAATGAGTTAAAACCATCTCCTCATGCACGTATGAGTCAAAATCATCTCCTCATATACAGATGAGTCAAAATTATATTCTCATATCAGAATGAGTCAAAATCGAATTCTCATATAAGAATGAGTCAAAAGCATATCCGTAAATAACAATGGGTCAAAATATAGTAACAACTCACATACCTGAGTCAAAATAGATGGGGATAGCATTGCCACATCAAGTCCTCGTGATGTCAAGTGTATTCCTCCTTGTTGTGTTGATTCCACTGCACTCGCACTAGTGGTATCTCCCTAGAACGCAAGTTTTGGATTCATCAATCCAAAATTCTCACTAGTTGCTTATTTTATGATGCATCTGAGTCTAAATCAATCTCACTCAAATCAATATGTTGATATGCATCCTTAGGGTGTAAAAACGAGCGGGGTAAGAAAACATGAAGCGCATTATTATGAACTAGATCAAGGTGGTTCAAAATCGCAAGACGGTAAACAACCTTCCATACCGTCTCCATAACCATGAATGGTAAAATATAACTAGGGGATAACTTCCCTATTTTTTTAACCTCATCACCCCATTTATAGGCGAACCATCAGTAAAACCTGGTCTCCCAACTTAAACTCCATCAGCTTTTGATTCTTAACGGCATAGCTCGTTTGTTTGTTCTGAGTGATTTTGATTCACTCTCTTATCATATTGATCTTCTTAATTGTCTTTTGGATATACTTAGATCCCAAATGTCTATCCTTGTTTGGGTCCAACCAACATATCGGTGATCGGTATGGTCTCCTGTATAGTGCCTCATAAAAAGCCATAAAAATGGACTTTTGATAAATTTTATTATAGGAAAAATCCACTAGTGTAAAATGGGCCTCCCAACTTCCCTTGAAGTCCATAATACACAATCACAATATGTCCTACAGCACCTGATTGACCCTCTCGATTTGTCCATTCGTCTATAGATGGTATGTTATGCTAAGATGCATCTTAGTCCCCATGTCCTGCTAGAAAATCTCCCAAAAGTGTGCCATAAATATAGGGCCCCGGTATAAAATGATCAATAATGGAACACCATGTAAATGAACAATCTTGGCCACATATAAATGTGCAACTTGCCCATGCAAATAATTGATATGAATAGCCAAAATGTGCCACCTTTGTAAAGCTGTCAATAATTACCCACATAGAATCATATTGTCGAGGAATCAAGGGTAGGCCCGTGATAAAATCCATTAATATTATATCCCATTTCCACTCAAGAATGGGTAGAGGATGAAGCATACCAGAAGGCTTCCAATTGTCCACCTTAACCATTAGGCAAGTAGTGCATCTCAATACGAACTCGGTCATATCCTTCTTCATACTGGTCCACCAATACTACCACTTCATATCTTAGTTCAATTTATCCCCTCTTAGGTCTGCCCCAAAATGCGAACCATGCGCATCCTCCGTAATGGCCCGTCTCAATTCCTCATCCAATGGTACCACCAAGCTACCCTTAAAATGCAACCCACCATCGGATCGCATTAAAAAAAGGTACACCGATAGATAAAAGATATGCCACACTCCCCTTACATATGTCATCTTATGATTGTCCCCGAATCACTCATACCACGATTTTTGGAGTCATTATGAGCATACTCATGAATGATATGGTCAACTCGTCCATCATCTCTATTGGGCCCCACTCGATCATTAAAAGTGCTAAGATAACACCACTAAGCCATTGACTCAACGCGTTTGCCACCATGTTAACCATCACCAATGATACTAAACTATGAACTGATAACCATGGGGATGAATTTAAACCATCTTCGTTGCCTCATATTGATATCTTTTTGAGTAAATAGGTATTATAGACTCTTGTGATCGCTGAAGAGTTTAAAGTTCTCAGCCCAAAGATAATGTCTCCAAGTATGAAATACAAGTACAATGGATTTTAACTCCAAGTCATGAATCAGGTAATGAACATCATGTCGCTTTAACTTTCGAGAGATGTAAGAGATTGGCATATCTTCCTATATTAATATCGCACCCAATCCCTGTAGATAAGCTTCAGTATAGGCCAAAAAATCAACTTCACTCCTAGGTAAGGCAAGAACTAGTGCAAAATTCAACTTCTCTATAAGATTATCGAATGCCTGCTGACACTTCTCACTCTAACAAAATACCACACCGTTCTTGGTCAACTTGGTCAATGGCCCCACTAACTTTGAGAATCCCCGGATGAATCTCCTATAATGACTGACCAAACCTAAAGAGTTGTGAACCTTATTAGGTGTCATAAGTTATCCTCAATCCAACACGGCTAACACTTTACTCAAATCCATGAATAGTCCCTTGTCCGACACCATATGATGCAAAAACTTTGCTTCCCATTTCTAAAATTCACATTTGGAGAACTTAGCATAATGTTTATGTTCCCACAATGTCTGAAATGTAATCCTCAAATATCGGTTATGCTCCTTCTCAATTCTTGAATATATCAAAATATCATCAATAAAGATGATAATGGACTGGTCTAAATGCATTCGGAACATCCGATTCATTAAATCCATGAATATAGTTGGGGAATTATTTAATCGAAACGACATCACTGAAAACTCATAAGACCCACAAAGAATCAAGAAGGTTATTTTGTTCACATCCTACTCTCTCTCCCTTAACTAGTGATAACCGGATTGTAATCAATCTTCTAAAAGAAAGAAGCTCCCTCCAACTAATTAAAAAGATCATCAATCCTCAGTAGTGTATACTTTTTATAGTTACCTTATTCACGTCACGGTAGCCGATTCACAGTCTTAGCGACCCATATTTCTTTTCATAAATAACACTAGTTCACATCAAGGAAAAATGCTACAATGGATAAACCCTTGATCTAACAACAACTTAATCTGATATCTTGAGTTCCTTTATCTCCATTGGATCCATAAGATATGATTCTCTAGCTATTGTGTTAGTGCCCGATGATAAATCTATGACTATAAATCTCCCGACTCGATGGTAAACCTGGAATCTCATCACATATTTCGGTGTACTCCTAAACTATTAGAATCATGTCTATGGACACTATAGTCTCCTACTGAGTCTCGTCATTAATAAAATAAAAGTGGGTATTATCCCCACCCTCACATCTAGTCATTATGATCACATACATCTCATGTCCCGGTATAGCAAATACAATCGCTCTACTTACACAGTCAATACGATCTCGGTACGTACATAACCAATCCATCCCCAAAATCACGTTGTATATATGGGTATCTAAAACTAATAGATTCGTTACAAATCGTAATCCAACAATAGTAATGGCTACCCCATTACAAGTCTCAGTTATAATTGTGGATATGCCTAATGGAGTAACAATGGATAATGTCCTAGTATAAGGAATCGGAATCATCCCCTATAAACTCATGAAGTGTTGTGCAACAAAAGAGTGTATGAAACCCGTATAGAATTAAACTCTAGATATAGTGACATGAATAGAGAACATGCCATCGATTTCCTGAATAGGAGCCTAATCATCCTATGTTACACCTGGGACACCCTTTCATACTGCAGTGATGGATGAGGTGCTCCGACTAATGCAAAAAAGTGTTGTTGGTGCCTGCTACCTAGGAGCTAGAAGACTAAGCACAGGTTGGTGCCTTTGCTTCAACTATATCTGGTAATTTGATCAAAATCCCTCCTACCACTAGATCGATTGGTCTTGCCTATGATGGACCAACTAAACCTGAGCAAGCTGGACCCATTGGCCCCGTCCATACTGACTCTATTAGAGTGGCTTGGAATCACTCGTGGAATGTTTTTGCTTATGACCAAATCCTTTACACCTGAAATAGACTAACTGATACTAATTGTGGAAAGAATCACCCTGCCTCCCCTATTGGTGTTAACCTTTCCCACCCTTCTAGGGCCTCTACTCATTAGGTCGAAACTTCCTCCATAATCCTTAGCCTTGTTGGCCATGACCTCCCTTTCGATCACTGTTGGATCTTGTCTCGATCTTAGGCCCACCTATCTAGAACCCTTTATTTAACTTTTTATTATGATTAGACTAAACCCTACAAATGGTTGAGTGTGGCATCAACTATCTGAGTGTACAAGGCATAAGCGATATTTTTCATTAAAATCAGACGAATATGGTATATGAGACCCTGCGCAAAATAACCAATCTTCTTCTAGATATTCAATTCCTATAGAGAAAACAATGATAAATTTATTTAATCTTTCTCGTACTTGAAAACCATACGAGTTCCCTAGTGAAGTGCCAAAAATCCCATCCTCTTTTATGTGCGAATGGACTTAAGCAAATGCTTATCATTGAACTTCTCTACAAATGCAAAATAAATTATATGATCCCTCTGCTTGGGAGTAGTCATAATATCCTACCATGGAAGAACATCACTGGTCAATCGGGAAGTGGTTAAAATCTGCCTCTGAACATCCGTAAAAGACAATACCCAGAGATGGCACACAATGTTCGGATGCCACCTAAAATCTATTAGGGGATTTGTCGATCCTAAAAAAGTGGGTGGACAATTCTTCATGAACACACCACGAATCTTCTCTCGGACTTCTGTGGGAACCCATACCATTGTTTTTGGTTCATCAACTGGTTTGTCGTGCCTGCCTGCTGCTAATCCTACTTTCACCACCTGGGAGATTAACTCGAAAATTTGTTGAGCTCTAAAAATAAATTGTCCCTGGGCATCGAGAGTTGAGACGATTGGCATTCATGGAAGTGGAGAAATGGGTGGTGTGAGTGTCACTACTGTAGGAATCGCAATTTAACCCGCCTCATCGGGTTCTTGCCCCACCTCTAATTGTACGAGTTAAAAACCTGTTTAAATTAAATGGGGCGGGTATGGATTTTATAAAAAACTCGTTAGTTAAACAGGGCGGGTTTGAATTTATTATATATAATCATAAGTCACCCATTTATTTCTTATACTTACTTAAATACCGTTATTTTATATATTATTTACACAAAAACCTTATATATATAAGTTATGTATGATGTATGCGGACTTAACATGCGGGTTCTAACTCACCCTGAGCAGGTTTTTGACCCGTTTAATGTAAATGGGTCGGGGTAGGGTGAGGGTGGGTTTAAGGGGTTTAAACCTAATCGGGTTCGGACGGGTTAAACAAAACCTATTATGGGGTCACATGGAAGGGAGGGTTTTTAAAAAAAATTATAGGTCGAGTTCGGGTTTTGACAATCCCTATACGTTGTCATCCCCACACTGGTGATGTGGATCAGGCTGGGGAGCATGTGCGATTAGCACGAGTCTTCCTCTTTGGTGCCAATTACACATAAGACTTATTTATAACACGCGTCTAATGATAATATTACAAAGCCAGAAGCTAAAATGGACCTATGGAACCTACATTTCCTTTGACCATGCGCCGATACCAACAGTGACACCCCATAATTTTTAATAATTAGGTTGATCAAGTCTACTTATTAACAATAAGAGTGTGTCAAACCATTTCATCTCTTGACATAAAAAAATATATATAAAATAATAGAACTAAGGGTATCTCCAACAACTATGTAATCAAAATTGGCAGTTATTGAACATATTGAATGAGTACTCCACAAAGAACGCTAATTCTGGTACTCTGGAGTAGCTGTAACGAGGCAACAGGTAAAGCCCACCATTAGAAGATAATATCTACAAACTCGAGTAGTAAAAATATCAATCATGATTATAAATAATAAACTCTATAGTTATCAGACGAATAATTATACCCTACCCTTATCGGTGTCAAATCATTTGAGTTAAGTATTATCAATCACTATGTTTTAAAACCCAAACATTTTCCATATAAGCAGAATTCACTAAGTAAAAGTGTACTAAAATTATCATGCAGGTTCTTAAAATTTAACTAAATTATAAAACTCCATTGGGTACATGCGCATGGTACCAAATCTTAGTCGTGTGCACGCCACCGTTAGCACAGGTACAAAACATAGTCGTGGCATGCCATCGTTCACATGACGTACACGGAACTATACCCAGAAATAGATTTGTCTTCAACCTACATCCTGTGTAACAAGCCCAGAGCTCAGATAAACTGTTTTCTTTCCAAAACAAAGTTATATGCCCCAATACCCGCCAAATATGGCCTAAAATAGTTACTGAAGTCCATCCTTACGTAAAATTCCCACTTTCTCATATTTACTTATGAGATTTCAACATAAAATTCCATGCCCAATTACTACATTAGTATTTGAAAGGAGATATACAAAGACATGTAAAGGAGTAGTCTACCGCGTGATTCTATTTAAGTAAAGATATTAGAAAAGGAATATACAATTCTCTAATCCAATTCAGAGAAACTAAACATAAAATTTCAAGAATTGGGTTCATTCATTTATACATAAAAATCACCATTTTTAATACATCAAATAACCCTAATTATTTTTACACAATTTTTATAAGTTAAAAAACCTTATTTAGGTAGAAATAATTATTTACATAATGAGAGCAGAGAGTAGAATTATCTTGCCTTGAATGATGAATAAAAACTCACAAAAGAAAGATAAGAGAAACCCCTATGAAAATTCTCTGTGTTTACTCCTCAAATAATCCTCAATTTATGTAATGAAGTTCTCAATGATGTAAAAAAGAACCGCTTGAGAAATGGTTGAATTGTTCTTTCAAAATGTACCCAAAAGTCTTTATTTTTGTAAGTTGGTAGAAGTTTTTCTCAAAACGAAGTTTAGAATTGTAAGGTTTTTGGTTAGAATAAAAGGGGATAATTTTTGTATTGGAAGGATGTATTTTGTGTGAAGTTTAGTTGAGGTTTGGAAGTTGGATTATGAGTTTGAGGGGTAGTGGGATTTTATTTAGGTTCTTATACTAATTCCTTAAATCTAGATTTCTCTCTAAGTATGAATCAAGTAACTTACTGACCTCATCCATCCAACTAATTACTTTATTTAGTTTCCAAATAATAACACAAAATTACTTATTTAAATTAAATTGTAATTTAACATTTCAAATTTCATTCTTTTCTCAAATAAAACCTAAATTCCAATTAGCTCCAAATTAATTTCAATGTTTGTTATAAAACTTTATTTTCTACTTAAATAATTATAAAAAAATTAGTTTTCACTTAAATAGTTATTTAAAACTCTCCCAAAAAATTTTGAAAAACATGAATTAACTAATTATTTTATTTTATTAAATTTTTTTAAATTTATAGGGTATTACATATTTGTATGTAATATTGGTTCTTAAATGGCAGGGAAAAATCTTCCAATAAATAAATAATTCCAATTGTTAACTTGTCTTTCACCATATGGTTGTAGAATCTTAGTTCCTAATAATATATTTGAATGACATCAGGCTCATGTGAATGATAGACTAATATATTTCCCTCTTATAGAGGGGTAAAAGAGAAACCCCTTAACTACTTGAGGGTTATGAGATAATTTCTAAGGAAATAGAGAGGTTTCACAAGCAAACCCCCAACAAAAAAAGACAAGTGTGTGCACCTCCTCAAAGATAAGAAAACATAGGAGCAACTGGACCCAGAGAAAAATAGGAATGCATAAGCAGTGCCTCAACAATATAAAAGCAAGTGTGTAAGAACTTCCCTCACTAACACTTATATTTGGTGTTGTCTTTGACTGGTTAGCTTAGCAAAAGGGCTTAGATGAGCAAGCATAGATCGAGCAAGTGGTCAGTTTGGGACCTTTTAAGAGTTTTGGTTTGGAGGCTGAGAGGTAGTTCTTGTTGAGAAAGATAAGGCTCGATCACTTCAATATATTCATAAATAAAAAATATTGGTGGAAGGGACCCAAGAGGTCACTCGCATAGACACAAACACTGCACTTATTGAGAGTGACCATTAGGGTCACTCAAAAGTTTTCAAAGACCTTGTTTAGCAAGTATTTTCAATAAAATACAAAATATCACTTTTTAAGCCAACTAGTCGATAAGATCAACTTTGTGTCCATTACTACACCTAGTGTCACACCACAAAAGGACAGATCATGGCAGACAATAATAAGCATAATTTTTTTAGATATTTATCATAATGGAATATTCTTGGGTCGTGCAATAACCATGTCATCCATAAAGTTTTATATAAATAAAGAACTATGCGCACATTTATGGACATGACATATCAAGCACTGTTATGATGTAAAAACTCCCACATAAAGATGTTCCCTTCCTAATCTCTCTCAGATATTGAAGTGCTTACTTTTCCTCTCTCATAGAATCATTGCTCTCAAGAGTTCTTTCCACATTCATTGCATAAAAGTTTATCTGTAATAGAAAATTTGTGTACTCGATCATGAAAGAAAAGTTAGTTTTTGTATTTATGATTTATTTTAAAGTATTATTATCTTAAAGAAACTTTTTCATTGGTGTGGGTCACGCCTCACCTATTCAAGAAACATATAGCTTCACTACCACTAGCCTCCTACATTTGGCGACTCAGTTGAAAAAGTATCCTCACAACCATGGATAAAGAAAGTCATTATATTTCTAAGAAACTTGTCTTTGAGGACACTCTAGTAGTTAATGGAGGTCCAAGTGAAAAAAGTTCCAATGAAGATGTTGTGTTTAGAGTAACACGAGGGCCTAGCCCTTTTGTGGGTGGTCCAGAAGAACAACTCAGCGACTGCTCCGTAGTTAATAAGGATGAATCTCGCAAGTTTATTCTATGAATTTATAAAGTAGCGCAATATAGATATGGCGAGTTCGGAGCAAATTTTTTCCATGCCAGTGATGGATCTCTCTGAAGGAGCGACTTTTCTAGAGGTTTCATCGGCCAAGAAAGCGGTGATTGAGCAAATCCCTACCCCTTATTGTAGGTCTTGTGGCAAAAAAAGTTAAGGTGGATGAGTCACCTTTAAAGGTAGTTACTCTAGAGGAAGTAAATAAGTTCCTCTCACTCAAATAGACCGAGTCTCCTCTCTTATACTAGGTGTTGAATAATACCTTTCAATATAGTGTCAATAATATACCCTACCCAGAGGGATAAATTCCACCAAATTTCATCAAGTTTACTAGCAAAGGAGAGATTCCAATATAATATGTCAAGAAGTTTATAGAGTACCTCGGTGTGCAGTACAATGATAAGAACTTAAGGCATAGGGGGTTCTCGAAGACTCTCACAAGTAAGGCCTACTGGTGGTATTCCCACTTAGCACCCAAAAGTATTTTAACTTAGGAAAAGATGCATAAACGGTTCCTTCAAAAATACTTTGTAGCTGAAGACGAATTTACTCAGAGGAATTTGGCCCAAAAAGATTAAAAATTGGGCGAGCGGCTAATGCAGTACATCATGCGCTTAGAGAAGGATCTCTAGACATTCATGAGGAGGCCACAGAGGCCCGGATACTATAAATTTGTGTAGAATATTTTCTTGAGGAGTACAAGATCCATTTGATCAATGAAACACAAGATGGTGTGTTTATGGAGTTTACTTAAATAGAAAGGAACATTACATTGATTATAAAATCAAAGGCCGAGAGTCAGAGGCCCTAGGCAGTTTATCAACTAGGAAGGTTTTAGATTGCTCAATGACAAATTATTAACTACGTGGACAACAACCCTAATGGAAAGAAGAATGGTTAAGGAATGTCTAAGAATGGTGCTCCAGGTAAAAGAAAGTTTGGAAGCAATGTTCATTCACCATTGCCATGTAGCGTGGAAGAAGCTATGGATTGTTATCAAACACTAGTGTGAGAAAAAGTGGCAAGGCTATCCCACTTTCACTGTCAAGCACCCATGTAAAAGAAAAGGCGGATGATTTTTTTGTAAATTGCACCGGAGAGTCAACACTCGACCAAAGATTGTTATTATCTGTTCAATATAATAAATGAGTAAGTATCTAATGGAACTATTCAAATTATTCTCTAGGTGTAAATGAGAACCTATTTCCATCCCACCAATATCGGTATGCAAAAATGGTTGTGGCCTATGATTTAGAAAAAATGATGAGGACAGAGGAGTGGGAAGAAAATGACAAAGTCGATCTTAATTGGCTACTCGGTTGAGCCAATACGGACTACAAATGTGATTGGGTTTGAAATTAAAAAGGGAAATGTAGTGCTCGCACAAGATGAAGGTGGAAATTCTGAGGCAAAGTATTTATGTAACGTGCAAAATTACAAGGTGGAGATTGACTTTGAGTGTCCATAAATTGCAAAAATTTAATTGATTTTTTGCTCAAATTGGAGTTAAGTCTAAAACCATATTAGTGGTTATCAAGAAAAATCATGGAGCACGCAAGACAAATGATACCATTCGGTCAACTGTCATGAGCCGATTAGGAGGCTCATCAAAAGGTAAACATCAGAGGAAGTGTTTTCGAAAGCACACGGGCAAGTATCATTCTTTCATAGTAGGCCTTTATATGAAACTGCCACAGTGAATGGGATTAGTTTCCCATGAGCACTGATAGATGAAGAGTTATTAAATAACATTACGACCATAACCACTCTCTATGAAGTAGGGATCTCAGAAGAGAGGATCGTACTAGTACCTTTGGTGATCTCAGGCTTCGACAGCGCAGGGATGCAGTCGATAGGATATGTGAATGAGGGGGAAAAGTTAGGTGACTTTACTTCTCATATCAAATTTCATGTAATTAATGCCAACACAAGTTACCAATAGTTTATAGGGATAGTTTGGATGCATACCCAAGACATCGTGCCTTATACATTTCACTAGTGTGCGAAAGCCAATATTCATAGAATGGAAATAGTGATCAAAGCAACTAAGATTCCTTTCTCGGTGGAAGAGGCTTATCTAGTTGATGTAACATTTTACATTGATCTTAACAAAAAAAAAGGCTCGTTTAATTAAAGGAGTTATGGAACCCTGAGTTGTTCATGAAGGGGGACAGTCAAAGAAATTTGTCCATGAACGATTAGGTCCACCAGTGATATTTGTTGAAGTGAAAGACAAACGTAAGAGGAAGTTAGAGGAGAAGTCTAGGCTTACTCGGACGTGAAAAAATGAGGTTTTGCCTGATGGCAAGGTGATTTACCATTATAACGGTATGAGCAAGTGACTTTCTAAGATGAGAGCATCGACCTGGCATTATAATAATTTTTAATTGAAAAATCTCATATAGTAGAGCATGTTAAAGAACCAGAATAGTCCCTAAAGTGTTATAGGATTGGCCAATGGAGAAATCATAAAAGCTAGAAGAGTTAAACTTGGCAGATAAAGGTGGTGATGAGAGTCTCATCTTCATATCCAAGTGTCTAAGAGTAAAGAAAAGAGAAGAAACTTGACGTTTCCCTCAACGATGATTCCTCGAGAAGTAGGTAAACCTTTGCTCTTGTATTTAACTTCTATAGAAATATTTATTCGAGCTTTACTTACTCAAGAGAAATAAGGACAAGATAAACTTGTGTATTACTTATCCGGGGGATATTTGGGACTGATTCTAGGTACAAAAGTGTGGAAAGTCGTTGTTTGGCCCTAGTATTTGTGGTGCAAAATTTAAGACATTACTTGCTCGCATTTATAGTGCATATTATTACCAAATGCGATCCCATCAAGTACTAGCTTGGGAGAACTATTTTAGTTGAGAAAGTGGCTAGCTGATTTCTCATACTCTCAAAATATGATTTGAAATTCCTTACACCAAAATCTATTGAAAGTAAAGCTTTGGATGATCTCCAAGCTAAATTTTTAAGCCTCTAAATGAAGACTTATTGGGATATAATTTTCAAGTGTGTTTGTGAGAAGAAATGGAAGAGTGGAAAATGGAATTTTATGATTCATCAAAATAAGGCACTTGAGGAGATAGAATCATACTCTCCAATACCAAAGAAAGGATCACTATTTCCCACAAGTTAAACTTTGAATGCTTGAATAATGAGGGGGGTATAAATCATTAATACTTGGTTTATTAAAAGATTTAAGAAGGAGGGAGAGAGCTCTGTGTATACGAGGGGATTCTAAATCCATAGTCAAATAATTCAATGGAGAATTTTCTCTCAAACATTCCAACCTTGATCCATACTATGCAATCATTTGGTATTTGTTGAAGCAATTTCTATTTATTGATGTAAAAAGTCACCCCCGAACATTGAACAAGCATCCAGATGCTTTGGACACAATTGTTTAAAAGTTATAAATGGATGAGCCAATAGAAATGATCATCATTCAGAGGAGAACATTGTTTGCTATAATAAAGTACTTGTTTCTGAGAGGAAACCAAAGACAGGAGGGCCTAAATATTTAAGCAATTGGAAACATATATGGGAAATATAAAACTATCAGAGTTGCTGAACTTCTACATGTTATGAAGTACTCTTTACTTCAAGATTTTTGGAGGATATTTGGCATGGTGTGTGGGAGAAGACAAAGCTCACGAGAATCTTTTAACGATGAACGGCATGTTTTGTGGGGACATAGATATTTCCCTTATGAGAATTTATAACGATGAGGATACTACTGTCCCAGTATGAGCAAAGAAGATGATTAATTATAGCAGCGTTACTTAAAATACCAAACTCGGTTTAATAAGCCAGTAGAGGCTCACTTTATGGAAGAGTTAGAAGATTCAAGGAAGACATACACTGCTTATATTAAAAACAGGGAGTTTCTCATTGAATAAGCACATGAAATCTACCTAAAGAAAAGGGTTGCTCACTTCTAACTGGTCAAAGGAGAACTTTACAAGAAAATCTATAATGATAAGGCCTTGAGTTGTATTGCCAAGTAAAAATAACAAAAGTATTAAAGGAGGCTCATGAACCCTCGTACATGAGTAGAGCAAATCTATATGATCAATTGATGACTTTTGGTTATTATTGGCCCAGAATGGAAGTTGACTCAATTAATTGTGTAAAATGGTGCAAATTTTGTCAAGTGCATAGGAATATGGTACATGACCCATCAGTAATCTTGCAGAGTTTAGATGCTCCTCATAATTTTCACACTTGGTCATTTGATTTAATGGGAGATATCACACCCGCATCTCATGGAAAAGCTTTCATCCTAGTGGCTACAAAATTTCACATTAAATATGAAGAAGCGATTCCTCTAAGGAGGATAAATGCTCAAGTGGTCACTCAATTCATTCGTAGGTACATCATCTAAAGGTTCGAAATCTCAATTTTCATCCTCATAAATAATGAAAGTAATTTATGTGAAAGGAGATGGATATTATTATAGATAAATACAAGTCATCCATAATACCTCTATTATTTCTTATTCAGAAGGAAATGGGAAAGCTGAAGCAACCAATAAAACCTTAATAAATATTTTGAAGAAAATGTTGGAAGATCTCCTTTGGGCTTGGGATGATAAGTTATCGACGGATTGTGCGATTATAGAACTTTGTAGAGGAAACCAACTAGTTTCACTCCTTTCCCCATTATCTATGGAACAGAAGTTATCATGACCATGGAACTAGTAGAATCCTCTATAACAAACCCAAGGGATGTACAATTGAAGGACTTGGATGAGCATATGGATAAAGCTAAGGAAAAATTCAAGGTTTACACCCGTCAAGTCTCCGAGCTTATAAGAACTTAGTCAAGCCTCATTTTAAGTTGGGGACCTAGTGCTCTGAGCATCCACTCATCATTTGAGGAGCATGTAAGAATCAAAGTTTAATCCCAATTGGGAAGGACCATTTGCAGTTAGAGCAATGGTGAAGTTAGGGTATTGACATATTTCAGAGCCAGAGAGTGAATGTATCCAATAAATTAATTGTAAATGGTTGAAGAAGTACTATGCATGGTAGCCTCAAAATTTTATCTATTTTCTTGTTTATGAAAACTAAAGTACTATTAATACGATTGTTAATGTCTGATTATAGCAAGATTTATTTAAATTTTACAATGATTACATTACTCATGTATGTTGTATTATAACAAAAGTTACATTTTTTATGTAGCTACTCGTAATATTATGCGAGGGGATATGTTACAAAGTGAGGATTATATTGATTCAATAACAAAATATAGCGAACAGTCCTCAAAGTATGGAGGAATTTTTTTTTGAATGCCCAATGCATTATTCCCCACATTTTGAGGAGATGTAATTTTAAGCTAATATCCACTTAAAAAAAACTAAAATAGTAAGCAAGGCATCCCAAGCATTCCCAAAGTATGAGGAAATATAATCATTTTATATATTAAGTATTCATATATACTCCCAATATTTTCAGGGGATATATTTGCATAGTTATGATTGCATAGCTCAAAGGAAATATATAGAAAGTGTGGAAATAGTTTCCAAAGCATAAGGAAAGGCGTTTTATTTTACCAAATGTTTACTTACTCGTAAATATTTTTTCAAAATCATAAAATATGGTGAGCAATATATCGTAAAGTATAAGGGAAAGAAAAAATATTTCACAAATTGAATCATTTGTTGGAAAGGAATTAAAGGAGATGCAAATAAAATGCACAAGATAAATGATAAATGATTGTCATTTCATTTGACACAAATACTAGCCCACTCGAAGAATTGGAAAAAGTATTACAAATACTCAAAAACAGAAAATCAAAGTCTACTTAAAATCAATTGTCCGTTATAAGAAAATGGAGTTTTTCCCTTCTATAAAGACCTCCCCAAAGGGAACCCATCTTGCGATATACTTCATCCTCGGTATTGGTCACTTGAAAATTGCTCGTTGACGACGTTCCTCAATCTTAGTGATCTTGAAATATTTGGCATTTATTAAATTTTTTCATCATAGGATGAATAAGATTACGAACGGTAGCATCCATTCAATCAAATTTGAAGAAATAGCGGTCCTATAAATCTTGATGGCATCAAGGAAATGTTAAACCTCTATTGAAGTGAGCTCGCTCAGAGAAGTGGAAATGAACTTACTAATGTGATTTGTAAGTGTCTTCAAATTGTCATAGATGTGCCTTTAATGTCACGAAAGTACCAGATGGTGAAAGTCCAAAATTGTAAAAGCGATGTTTTGCCTAGTGCGATACTGATTTGAATAAATTAGCAGATTCTAACTTTAAACTTATTTAATTGGATTTAATTTTAAACCAAATTAAATCATCCCCTAAACAGGCAACTACCTGTGTGTGTGTGTCAAATCAATAAATACAAATAACCAACTCATAGATTTCAGGAAAAAAAAACCTTTCGAGTAGAACCTTTATTTCACTATAATACTTACGATTACAATGAAATCCACAATGAGTTAACCGCAAAAAATACACATAGACCACAGCCTACATTCAGCTAGAACCGTAGTTCCAATTCAGCCCAGGAATGCCCACGAGTACTCTCTATTGACACGCAATCATCTTCATCCCAATATTCCTCTCAAGAGCACCTAGATCAGCAAGAGAAAATTGACACAAGATGTGTTATTGGATTCCAAAACAATTCACACAAACTATTGGGATCTTGTGAATTGAAAACAAAAAGGTTTAAACCCTAAAAGAGAGAAGACAAAGTATTATGACAAAGCAGTTTCGTCTCTTGAAAATTCTCAGGTCTTCTGATAAAAAAGAAAGTTGGAAAAACCAATTTATAGAAAATCTAAGGCGGCGCATCGCTCGAATGAAATAGGGTTGTCGCTTGAACGATACCATTTATCGCTCAAATGACTTCATATGAGATGCCTCTATTACTCGAACGATGTGGCAATCTTACTCGAACGACAGGATCGTAAATTAATTTTTTATTCCAAACTGTCTCAACATTTAGAAAAATATTTTTATGAAAAACTTTGCCCCAACACTTAGAAAAATATCCCAACACCTTAAGTGAACTGTTAAGGGACTAAAACACAACCTTATCAAAACCTATCTCGCGGAGGCTTTTCTTGTTGAAGGACTTGATAGTCGGAATCATCTTGATGCATGAATGTTCTAGAATATTCTTCGATTATTGTAGCGATATATGACATATTTAATTGATAACGGACAATAAAATAATTTCCTTACAAATTTCCCCTATGTCTATACCGGTACAAAATAAAAACATCTGAATTATCAGAACAAAAATGCCTATACATATCTAATACCCTCCCATGAACCCAAAAATGAAAAGGTAATAAACATGTAAGTCTCAAACTTTTTCTTCAAAATCTTCAACTTCAAATCTTTAAATCTTTAAGCTTTTCTCATCAGGATGTGCAAAATAATGATCTTCAATTTTGTACCCACACACATGAGACAAAGCAAATACCTTCATGATGCATCGAGCTTGAAATGAAAGAAGAATAAATTGATTAATAATCAAATATCCCCCATAATGCAAAAAAAAAACCATAATTCATTCTCCCCCTTTTTACTTGTCCGAAACAGACACGAAAATAAATAAACAAAATAAACATGGAGTTGTCATGACAAAACAAAAACATAAAAAATATGGATCAAACTACGCTCATACAAAGAGTAACTCAAAAGCTTTCACAAATTATTTTTTATTTTTTCAATGTTTCATACAAATATGTAAAAATAATTTTACAAAAATCACACGCTATGAATTTACACTAAGACAGCCAAATAATGGAAACGTAATGAATGGGTGTGAATATATTCGATAAGCAAATCAAAGTAATCAAACATAACATGTGTGCACGATGTATACGTGTACTCCTAACGAATGAATCTCAAAATCGTCCTTAGGTGTCAAAAGTGTTGAATTTAAATGACATCGACTCAATCCATCAACAAATCAAAGTCAAGAACGATTCTCATACCAATAATGTCTAAAACTATGTAAATGCTTTTTCAAGACGCTGTCAGGACGTGCAAACCCATTTTTCATTTATTTCCATCCAAGCTTCCTCATAAATAATAATCATTATGTATTTCTTTTGAGGTGGTCCCTTTTTGGCATATTTATCTTTTTATTGCCTTAAAAAGAATTCGGGCTCTTTTCAAACGGTGACTGTCACGACGAGTTAATTGTGTACTCTCGCAGCCCTTTCCTGTGATTCACTCATCATAGTTTGTTGCAATTAAATCCTCACGGTAAATGGTTTTTACATGCACTACTTTCATTGTCAAGTTTTATCGCATATGGTTTGTTTTAAAGACAGAATTGAGATGACAACACTCCGACCAATATGTGATAAACAAATACAATAATCAAATAAATACGTGCAAGTGTGCATTAAATGAACTTATGAGTCAATCATGTAGGTAGTAATCACAAAGTACATCTCAATGACTCCAACATTGTAAAGCAAAAAATAAAATGATGACGCATATCAAAACACTATCAAATCATCACGTGGATATGGAATGAAATTGTGACTAGGTCATCCTAAGTGTCCATCCATAAACAGTGTAAAACAAAATACTCAAAACAAATCTTTTTGGCCTTTTCAAATTTTTCAAAAAAATGAAAATCTAATAAAAAAAGATACACACTAGCAATAGGCAAAAATATCATCTTGCACATCAACATATGCTACCAAAAAAGTCTAGACCTCAACCGCTAGGTGCGATGGAGTTTTCCAAAGGTGGTGGCATTCAATGAAAAACCTCCACCAAATCATGTGAAGTCTTGATGAAAAACTTTACCTGCTCCCTGATATGAGCAAACTCTCTCGTGTAATCATCTGGAGCATCAGGTGTGGGGGTGTGGGGGTGTGAACAGCTGTAGTAGCAAAATGTGACTCGTAACCCAACTTAAAATAAAATTCCCTAAGGTGTCCTCTCTTCTTGTAATGTGTGCAAACATAAACAGGCCTAGGTACACCTTGTAACACCCCGTAATTTTGTGCATTAAATATTTAATTAATTCGGGAATTCTAAATTACTTGAGTGTTGTAATTTTAATTGAATTAATTATGGCAATATATATATATTTAAATATTAATCGGGGAGTCAATGGTTAATAATAATTTAATTACGTCATTTCGGGTATTAATGACGGGGTATGCGCTTATCTCAGCCAGGAGTCGGTATAGGCTAAATTGGGTGTGAGATAAGAATTTTATAAAGTATTCCGGATGACAATTCTGAGTGTGAGGTTGAGTCCATATGGGTCGAGATAGTGAGAAAGGAGTACTCGGGGGTAGCAATTGGAGCTCGGGGTATTTTTGGGCATAGTCGGGGCCACACGGGGTGAGTTGGGCCACTTTAATTAAGCCCATGAGGTGAAAAACGGGATTGCGAGTTTTAACCTAAGTAAGGGATTAGGAAATTAGCAGCCAACACAATTCTAACCCTAGGGCTTGAGAGGGAAATTGGGGGAAAGCTTAGCAAAAGCCAATTTGGGGATTTTGGATCCAAATTAAGGGACTTCAACAACGGATCGGACCCTACGAGTAATTCCAGGCAGGTGGTTAACTGTTTTTACTCCTAAATTGTGATATCCAATTCATATTTTAGTGATGTGCAACTAAAATTCGTTTTGGGGATAAATGGGTACAAAAATGGGGTTTTGTTAATGGAACAAATTTAATGGGATTTAAGGTGAGAATTAGTTGTGTTTTATAATTCTGAGTATGAATATTTGATTAGAATGTGAAATCCAGAAGAAATTATGAACGAAATTGAGATGACTTGATGGAATTTGGATTTAACATGTAAAAACCCGAAAAATACCCAACTCGGAAAAAGTAGAAAATCGTGAGATTTAATTTCAGTTTGATGTTCCATAAGGTGCTTTGATCCTATTCCTATGTAGATATAGGGTTGATTGGGATTGGGTTAGTCCAGGGGAAAGAATGAAAGTTGGAGGTTTTCTTTAATGGTGGAACTGCCTCTCGAAGAAGACGAAGTCAGGGACGATCGATCGATCGACCCAGGGGGTTCGATCGATCAATGATTCAGAATTCTAGGCAGTTCGCCTAATTTGAATTAGAAATTAATTCCCATACATTAATTTGTGATAGATAATTATGAAACACATATTCCTAGTAATTATGGAGAAGAGTAATTGGGACTAAGTTAAATTTATGTGGGTCACTTTATGGATGAATTTGAGGGATATTATCCCAAAACAGTGAGATACGGATCAAGTGAACGAATCCGGGTATATTGATCAAGCGACCCCAAGGTAGTGAATTAAGTTTGTAGATCAACTAATTAACTTAGAGTCGGGATATAGATTCGGGAAATATTTAATTTCAGGCCAAGTGATCGAGTTCAGGGTATATTGATAATTATAGGTAAATATAATTGGAAAAATTATGGGGATGCATGTGTGACACATTGTGGGCGAAAATGTGGGAATGAAATTATGAGAGGTAAAATGGACCAAGTGAGCAAGTTCGGATATACTGGTTAAGTGACACCAAAGTATTAAATTAATTATTGAGAGAGAGTAATTAATTTGGAGTCGGAATGTAGACTCGGGAAATATTAAGGTATGGGACAAGTGAGCGAGTCCGGGGATAATGGTTGGGTGACACTAAGTTATTAAATTAATAAGTGTGATAATTAATTTTAATTAGAATCGGATTGTAGACTCGGGTAGGATTAAATTAATAGGTGTGATAATTAATTTAATTAGAGTCGGATTGTAGACTCGGGGAGGTATTGAATTACTAAGTGTGTTAATTAATTAACTGGGAGTCGAACCACAGACTCGTCTCGATATTCAATTAATGGGTGTGTTAATTAATTTAATTAGAATCGGATGATAGACTCGAGGAGGTATTAAATTAATATGCGTGTTAATTAATTTAATTAGAGTCGGATGATAGACTCGGGGAGGTGTTAAATTGATATGTGTGTTAATTAATTTAATTAGAGTCGGACGATAGACTTGGGGAGGTATTAAATTAATATGTGTGTTAGTTAATTTAATTAGAGCTGGGTGATAGACTCGGGAAGGTATTAAATTATTAAGTGTGTTAATTAATTTAATTGGAGTCGGACCATAGACTCGGGAAAAGTATTATGTAAATTGAGGTGTGAATTAAATATATTAGAGCCGGACCATAGACTCGGGAAGACGATAAATTATTAAGCGAAAAAATTAATTACGTTGAGTCGGGCCACAGACTCAGGAAATTACAGGCAGTGTACGGGATTTTTAGTACACGATAAAGCCGGGGTTTATAATATATATATACGGTGTAGTGTATATATATATATATATATATATATACGTGTATATATTGTGTGTGATATTAAATTATAGGCAGTGTACGAGATTTCGAGTACATGGTAAAGTCGGGGTTTATATTATATATATACGGTGTAGTGATAGTATATATATATACGTGTATATATTGTGTGTGATATTAAATATCAGTGACTAGATATTTATTCAATCTATTTACTCTAATGCTATCAAGGGAGGTTGCGCGATGTGGATGAATCCCCTAGCTTGAGGAGTAGGGCGAGTATATCCCCAGGTCATAGCGTTCGGTATATATGGGTGAGGAATTTATCTCACTTTCAGGGAAGGAATATGACCGCCTCCACTACGTTTATATTTTGGGCCATGTTGGTGAGCGATTCCAACTTGGGGAACTAGGTTTTGTGAGCACACCTAGTGAGATAGCATTTTAGAGGGAATCATCCGGCGAGGGTATACTCGAAGGGATGGATATACATATGTTATATGTGTGGATGTCGTGGTAAAGGTACGTATATAATGATAGTAAATATTATATACGGGGAATAATACAGTGTGTGATGTATTTACTTTATATAACTTGTGACACGATTATATGCTACTATTTAAGAGGAATTAATTAAGTTAATTATGAAATAACTTATAATTCAAGAAATTATTATACTCGGGTTAGAGTAGTATGGCAAGGGAAGGTTATACCAGGACTAGTTGGACGGGGTAGTACAACTAGGTGGGGTTAGGGTAACCGGTAGGTGTGCACAATAGTGGAGGGGTGAGAATGTCCACAAGGGAGTGCGACACTAACTTAAATATGAAGCGCATTCATGCATTTTAAATTACTGCTATTAATTCACTTGCTAAATATTTTCAAAATGTTTTGGGTTCTAACCCTTGCTATAAAACTATTTTCAAAACCTTTTAGGTGTCCAGCCACAAGGACGCCAGGTTTGATATTCTATTCCAGGGATACGAAGCGGCGGCATATGTGGATGCTAGCAGGAGTTTGGATTAGACGCATCATTCATTCATTCCTAGAATAGGAATCACTCATCAGTTCCAGTTTTATTTAGGGCATGTCGCCCAAACTTTCGTTTCAGTTTTCAGACTTACTTCATTCCGATGTTGAATATTGTATTGGATTATTTCACTTTGGTGGCCGATGGTTTATTCGGTAAGTTGTGTAATTAATTATTTCAATTGAGTTTTATTCAGTTGTGTGATTGGTTTATATTTACTTCCGCATGTACTGTTTTGTTTAATTAAAAAGTTAAAATTGGCACCAGCTTTTAGAATACTAGGTGGTTAGTAAATTTTAAAAAAAAGTTCGACAGTGATGCTAAGGATGATCCAACTGGGATTCCTGTTTTAATTTTTCATAGGACTGATCACCCGGTATTTTATTAGGCGGGGTGTCACAGATGGTATCAGAGCACAGGTTCTAGTGTCCTTAGGATCTGTGCGGCTTTTCACGTATCGGCTTAGCAATCTTTGATGTAGAGCCCTATTATAGGATTGTTGTATTCTCACACGTATGCGCATATACATTCTTCTGCGAAATTTATATTTGAGAGTGAACTCATACAAATTCGATTCTCATTCCGGATGACGCCCAGGAGAGAGAGAACAGCTAGGGCAGCAGGGGAGATGAGAGAGGCTCGTTAGGAACAAGAGTTACCGTAGCAACGGCCAGAGATGATTTTGGCAGCATAGGTAACTGAAGTTGTGGCACAGGCAGTGGAAGCGACAGTGGTCGCAACGGCTGGGTACTTTCCACGGGATCCGCCACAAGTCCCGGATGTTCAGACTCACGCGGGGTCGTCGGGGTGCAAGCAAGAAAGAGAGGTTATTTTTAGTGGGAACCCACCAGAGTTGCGAGGGGGTTCAGATGTAGTGTTAGCGTGTCAAGGAAGAGAGATATCCAGCGTCACCTACGCATGGGAGATTGCGATGAGGTGCGGAAGCAAATGCTAGCCACTTTTAGTTTAGTGGGAGTAGCGCTATAGTGGTGGGAGTCGATCACCACAGTTGACGAAAGGGACACACTAGCCATTGCAGAGTTTTGGGTGCGGTTCGACCGCAAGTATTTTCCTCCAGCGGTTGAGACTGAAACGAGGAGAAATTTTTGTGAGGTGACTCAAAGGGGACCATTAAGTGGCCGATTACGAGAAAGAATTCACTCGTTGGCAAAATTTTGTACCGGATGAGGTAAGCAAGGAAAAGAGAGAGAAAGCAAAGTTTATGGACGGGTTAGTCTAGAGAATCAGACAACCTTTAATTGATAATTCCGCATTAGTAGATTATACTGATGTCGTTAACGCAGCACTCCGGCACTGTCAGGAATATCGCTTCTACGTGAAAGGAAGCGGGAGGGGAACAATACCAGTGGGGTATCCCAGCAGCAGACTTGGGGGAGATCAGGGGAAGGATTTTTGGCAAGGAAATCATGCCAAACGATTTAGGACTGGAGGCTATCGACAGAATGGCCAGGAATTCCAACAAGGTTAGTATGGAAGCGACCAGTGGCAGGGTGAATGAATTAGAAGGTGTTCCATTTGTGGGGAAGCGAGACACATGAAAAGAGATTGTCTTAAGAGAGGTAGGGGTCAACTACAGGACGAGGTCCTGGATGTACAACCACTAAAGCAAGTCATGGGCGCATTCGGGCAGGGAGAAGCTGCTCCGGGACCCGAGAATCAACCGTTGCAGCTGGAGTATAGAGGTAATTATTTTTACCCTAGGGGCATGGGGTATATTTTTGAGTGACAAAGAGGATGTCATAGTATAAGACTTATTTTTCACTAGAGTTCGCAGGTGAGTCGAACTTAGCAGCCATAGTATGTGGATAAACTTTCCGTAGGGTAGCGGAGTTCCTTGGTGTTGTTCGCGGGAGAGTGGAGGTGTACACTGAGTGATTATTTGAATTATTCGAAGAGTTACTACTTTCGAGAATTATGGGAGTAGGGTTGATAATATTTCCTAAATATAGGCTGGATAGCGATGGAATTTAACTATTGTGGATAGTGGTGTAAAATATTGGTGTTCGCGACACCAGGGTATGGTTGGTACTAGGTATCACCGGAGAGGGCGTATAGCCTGTATATATGTGGATATATATGTTGTACTGCGTGGTGCGATAGCACATAGTGAGGTTTTGCGTTCTCACATTTTTCCCGGTAAGTGGGGATGTTTACTGAAGTGAATCAGGGTGGTTAAATTGATTTTCGAGCAAAGAGAGATAGCTGGGGGGTTTTATTGCACAAGGACTAGTGATAGTAAGGGTGTGGTATTTTATGTTGTATTTGGTAGCATAAGGATAAGCGTATATACTTTTGTGTTGAGAGACAAGTATTTTGTCGGAAGATGTTTGGACGTTAGCGCATGGGTTGGGTACACGGGCAGTAAATATATGTATATATATGTGATATGACTACGAATTTGAAGTTATATTACGGATTACGACTAGCAAGTTGGATAACTTTCGTGCGGTAGAGCGCGGGGATAGGGTGTATGGGCACCCGGGTTAATAAAGGTAAATTTTGTGCGGTTAAGCACGGGTATAGGGCGTATGGGCGCCCTGGTTAATTCAAATGCATACTTTTGTAACGTATGGTTAGAAGCGGATGGGATAGATATAGCGGGCTTAGAAGCACATGACTAGAGAGTAATACGCGAAGCTCGGAACATTACGCTCATCTAAATTTCGAGGACGAAATTCCTTTGTAAGGGGGGGGAGTATGTAACACCCCGTATTTTTGTGCATTTAATATTTAATTAATTCAGGAATTCTAAATTACTTGTGTGTTGTAATTTTAATTGAATTAATTATGGCAATATATATATATATATATATATATATATTAATCGGGGAGTCAATGGTTAATAATATTTAATTACGTCATTTAGAGTATTAATGACGGGGTATGCGCTTATCTCAGTCGGGAGTCGGTATAAGCTAAATTGGGTGTGAGATAAGAATTTTTATAAAGTATTTCGAATGACAATTCTGAGTGCACGGTTGAGTCCGAATGGGTCGAGATAGTCAGAAAGGAGTACCCGGGGGTAGCAATTGGGTCTCGGGGTATTTTTGGCATAGCCGGGGACACACGGGGTGAGTTGGGCCATTTTAATTAAGCCCATTAGGTGAAAAACGGGATTGAGAGTTTTAACCTAAGTAAGGGATTAGGAAATCAGCAGCCAACACAATTCTAAGCCTAGGGCTTGAGAGGAAAATTGGGGGAAAGCTTAACAAAAGCCAATTTGGGAATTTTGGATCCAAATTAAGGGACTTCAACAACGGATCGGACTCTACGAGTAATTCCAGGCAAGTGGTTAAATGTTTTTACTCCTAAATTATGATATCCAATTCATATTTTAGTGATGTGTAACTAAAATTCATTTTGGGGATAAATGGGTACAAAAATGGGGTTTTGTTAACGGAACAAATTTAATGGGATTTAAGGTGAGAATTAGTTGTGTTTTATAATTCTGAGTATGAATATTTGATTAGAATGTGAAATCCAGTAGAAATTATGAACGAAATTGAGATGACTTGATGGAATTTGGATTTAACATGTATAAACCCGGAAATTACCCAACTCGGAAAAAGTAGAAAATCGTGAGATTTAATTTCAGTTTGATGTTCCATAAGGTGCTTTGATCCTATTCCTATGTAGATATAGGGTTGATTGGGCTTGGGTTAGTCCAGGGGAAAGAATGAAAGTTGTAGGTTTTCGTTAATGGTGGAACTGCCTCTCGAAGAAGACGAAGTCAGGGACGATCGATCGATCGACCTAGGGGTTCGATCGATCGATAGGCCCAGGGGGTTCGATCGATCGATGATTCAGAATTCTGGGCAGTTCACCTAGTTTGTATATAAGGGGGAAATTAATTAGAAATTAATTCCCATACATTAATTTGTGATAGATAATTATGAAACACATATTCCTAGTAATTATGGGCAAGAGTAATTGGGACTAAGGGAAATTTATGTGGGGCACTTTATGGATGAATTTGAGGGATATTATCCCAAAATAGTGAGATACGGATCAAGTGAGCGAATCCGGGTATATTGGTCAAGAGACCCCAAGGTTATGAATTAAGTTTGGAGATCAACTAATTAACGTAGAGTCGGGATATAGACTCGGGAAATATTTAATTTCGGGCCAAGTGATCGAGTTCGGGGTATATTGATAATTATAGGTAAATATAATTGGAAAATTTATGGGGATGCATGTGTGACACATTGTGGGCGAAAATGTGGGAATGAAATTATGAGAGGTAAAATGGACCAAGTGAGAGAGTCCGGATATACTGGTTAAATGACACCAAAGTATTAAATTAATTATTGAGAGAGAGTAATTAATTTGGAGTCGGAATGTAGACTCGAGAAATATTAAGGTATGGGACAAGTGAGCGAGTCCGGGGATAATGGTTGGGTGACACCAAGTTATTAAATTAATAAGTATGATAATTAATTTTAATTAGAGTCGGATTGTAGACTCGGGTAGGATTAAATTAATAGGTGTGATAATTAATTTAATTAGAGTTGGATTGTAGACTCGGGGAGGTATTGAATTACTAAGTGTGTTAATTAATTAACTGGGAGTCGGACCACAGACTCGGATCGGTATTAAATTGATGGGTGTGTTAATTAATTTAATTAGAGTCGGATGATAGACTCGGGGAGGTATTAAATTAATATGTGTGTTAATTAATTTAATTAGAGTCGGATGATAGACTCGGGGAGATATTAAATTAATATGTGTGTTAATTAATTTAATTAGAGTCGGACGATAGACTTGGGGAGGTATTAAATTAATATGTGTGTTAGTTAATTTAATTAGAGCTGGGTGATAGACTCGGGAAGGTATTAAATTAATAAGTGTGTTAATTAATTTAATTGGAGTCGGACCATATACTCTGGAAAAGTATTATGTAAATTAAGGTGTGAGTTAAATATATTAGAGCCGAACCATAGACTCGGGAAGACGATAAATTATTAAGTGAAAAAATTAATTACGTTGAGTCGGGCCACAGACTCAGGAAATTACAGGCAGTGTACGGAATTTTTAGTACACGGTAAAACCGGGGTTTATAATATATATATATATATACATGCATGTATAAATTGTGTGTGATATTAAATTACAGGCACTGTACGAGATTTTGAGTACATGGTAAAGTCGGGGTTTATATTATATATATACGGTGTAGTGATAGTATATATATATATATATATAGTATATACGTGTATATATTGTGTGTGATATTAAATATCAGTGACTAGATATTTATTCAATGTATATACTCTAATGCTATCAAGGGAGGTTGCTCAACAGCAGAAACCCAAGTATTTCTCAAGTCCTCCAACTCTTTTTTTAAAACGTGGACTTTGTCATCACTTTCCTTTTTGGAAACTTTTAAAGATTCAAAGTTATTATATAAATCTCCAAGCTTCTCACGAATCATATCTCTTTGAATTTGAAATGTTTGCAAACATTCAACCATATTTTTAAAATGAGAATTTTCTTCCTCCAAAACTCTAATTCGTTTTGCAAACTTTAAATTCAAAAGATTTAATTCGTCAAAACTTTGAGAATCCATCGAGAGAAAAATAAGCAAACCAAGACAAAATAAACAAACAATCTCCCAAAAAACACAAAACAAGGATTTATACAAAAACTTAATGCAGCCCTCTGTAATACAAATTTGTGGGTCCCTTTTCATTTCTTAAGTGGAAAGTGTTTTAAGGATGACAAAACAAATTTCTCTTTTTATGAAAAAACATTTTCCAATTTTTAATTCGCACCAAGTTGTGAACCAATTTTAAATTAACCAAATTTTATCTTGATTAGTCCTAAACATCCATCTAGTGATTAAAGCAAGTAAAATAAAGTAAAGAATACTCACAACGCCGGATGTACGAAGAAACCACAACAGGAAAAAATCTCAGACGGCCCAAGACAGATAATCACTATGAATATGGTATTATAAAGGTAGGGACGGTAGTCTAACTCAACGAGTTCATCCCCCACGAGACTTGACACTCTTCTGATCTTCGATCACTCCTCTCACAGTGTCCACACAGAAAGTCCTTCTTCCACGATGTTCGTCCACAACGTATGCATCCACGTATGTCTCGATGTCCACTGATATGGCTTGTAACGTCTATGATGTTGAAACCGGACTCCACCGAATCTTCACCGCAAAACCAGCAATGTTCAAGCAGAACAAACTTCAATTTGGTGCCACAAAGATCACTATAGCATATATTAATGATAAATCGGATCTTTGAAATCTAAGGTTGTATTTGGACTTAGAAAACCTTAGAAAACATGTGCAAAACTCGTATTGCTCATAAACTATTTTTGCACTATAGCATATGTTAATGTTAACTCGGATCTTTGAAATCTAAGGTTTTATTTGGACTTAGAAAACCTTAGAAAACATGTGCAAACTCGTATTGCTCATAAAATATTTTTGCAGAATGCACACTTACAAAATTCTGAAGGAAACAAGCCTATAAATACTTTTCTTAAGACGGCAGCTCATTCAAGCGAAATGACATGTCGCTCGAACTAGATGTGCACGTTGTTCGAACGAGAGTGCCATCTCACTCGAACGACGAGTCATGTCATTTGAGCGACGCTGAAATTAAAGTTTAATTTTAAACCAACTCTTAAAAGAGAGTTAAACATAAATCCAACTCTAATTCGTCCTTATCAGATTAAAATGAAGCATAAAACTTTTCAAACACTTATAAAACATTTTAAAAAAAATTTCTCAATAAAATAACATCCTTAAATATTTTTAAATAAATTTTAAGTCTCGTTAAAACTACGCATTCATACCTGAGTGATATCGTAATGCAATTAAATTTGAAGACGAATAAACTTGAACTAATTAAACCTTCGGTATAATTAATTCCTTTAAGCTTTGTCACAAAGTCTTCAATAAAGTTTAACACGTCATAGTCTGTGTGGGATCGTGACAATAAAAAATCTCCCTATGACTCAAACGTGTTTTGTCCTGAGATCAATTCAAAACTATACAATGGACTCAATTGGAAACTTTGTCCTTACGGCCTGTAAGTCGACTGTCTTGTAATATCTTTAAAGTGCTGAAAAAATGCTTTACCTAAAAGGGTTTATTTCTTGAAACTTTGCCTTTTTAAATGCTTGATTTGATTTACATTTTGAATCACATAGTTGCATATTCTAGGTCTAAAGGATTAAATTTTGCGTCGAATGTCATCTGAATTTAATAAGTTAGCAAAGTTAGATAATTGTGCACTCTCAAATTGGAATCCTTATTGAGAATATTTGTTTATGTGTTCTCATAGTGCTATCAGTGCCTTTCACTCTCTCTAATAGGTGTTCGAGCATTCTTACCTTATCACCTCTTAATATAAAGGAGAATAAAACTTTTAGCGAGTTTTATACTGAGATGAATGGCATATTGACCTCTGTCTTTAATTTAAAGGATGCCATTAAAGAGGATATAACTATTGATAAAATTATACGATCTCTCCCAAGTAGGTTATGTGGCAAAGTGGATGCCATTGATGAGGTTAGAGTTTGCTTTCGAAGCCAATTCGTGTGGACTAATTGGTTAGATATATCTAAAGGTATTAGGAGAATTTGTCTTATCACCAAGGACTGTGGTCTAAAAGGAAAAATCTAGCTCTCAAGGCTAAAAACAAATCTTCTGATTTTAATTCCCTTGATGTTAGTAAGGATGATATGACATTTCTCACTAAATTTACCAAGAATTGGCAAAAAAAAATCAATCTAGAGGTGCTCCCAATAATCACCCTTTGATATTTAAAAATGGTCAATGAAGTCGAGATAAGAAAGTCGAATCTCCAAAACCCATCACGTGTTTCACTTGTGATGGTTGAGGACACATTTCAAATCAATGTCCCTTGGATTTTTTAGTCAAGGTGCTGGCAAGAACGCTTATTAAGCCACTTTTAGTGATGATAACTTGGAATTGGATAATGACTCTTGAGAATGTACTTTTGTGACTTTTATGGCAAGAGAGAAGTTTAATGAGTTGGATTATTTGAATGATTTTGAAGTTCCTCATTCGGTTAGTTTAAATGAATATTTTTAACTCCTATTTGAGCATTATTAAGGAGGAAGAAGAAAATGATCTTCAAACCGATTATGTTAGGATATACAAGGAATCCATAAACCTCTAAAGGCATCATTTATAACTCTCTACCATACTAGTTAATGCCGAGATCAAAATGGTTATTTGTTGTGTAATTAACCACATATAGAAGGAAGTATTGATGACTTTATTCGACTCGAGGTTGAGTTCCTTAAGATGTCCTTACAAGATAGTGAAAACTCAACGATAAAACTAGGAAATATAATATCTTTAATTGAGGCCGAGCTTATATCCTCGTCCATTTTTAAACTAAATTTGGCAAATAGGTCTCAAAAGTTGGACATGATGCTTTTTGGATCCAAACTATCGTTCTAAAAAACGTGGCCTAGATTTTGGTAGTGAAATCTCTTTGTATAGTAAAGTTTTCGTAGCATCCCAATCCATTTTACTTGTGACACCCCGCCTAATTAAATACCGGGTGATCAGTCCATTATTAAATTTAATACAGATTATCCAGTTGGTTCAGTCTTAGCATTACTGTCGAAAAACATTTATTAAATTACGAACCACCTAGTAGTTAAAAAGTCTGATATCAAATTCTATCTTTTAAATTAATATGCAACCGAATAAAAACATTAACTAAACATTCACTATCAAAATAACAATCCCATAACAAGTAAAATGACATAAAGAATTTACTGAGTCTGGAATAAACACATCTAGTCTAAAATCTGAATACAAAAGTCTGAAATGAAAAAAAAAACTAAAATATAAATAAATGTCTGGAATGATGATCTCTGAAAACATCTGAATACCGATGGTCAACATGCCCGACTGAAGTAAATATCTCAGAAAGGATAGGTATATAGGCGTCTAGTACTGAGGTCCTGTAACTTTCACAGCAGCTACAGCACGTCAATTGATAAGAACTCTTATGTTTGCCGTCCCTGTGGCTAGGAACCTGAAAAGGTTTTACAAAACCAAAATAGATTTGGAAGAAAATGGGTCAGAGCCCGAGTTGAAAATATTTTAAAATCAACAAGTGTTTAAAATGCATTATACAATAAATATTATATACATGTTAGTTCCATGAACCCTCACTTGAGATTCCCACCTCTCAACTAAATGTGCATGCCTAACGTAAGCTCCTAACACATCCTATTTATGCTATCCCACATATCTAGTTTGAATCGAGTCTCTCACTATAATGCCTAAGTCATTATGCCCACCAGTATTACCCGAATAATACTATTTTTGCATTTTCAATATTAATTTAATCGAATTCAAGTATTTCATTACTCATTCAAGTTTCCACATTCGTGATTAATATTAGATGTCGTGATCTTTCTCATCTACTAAGCAACACGGTAGAATAATCACAAGTGTAAATATACAAATCACCATCATATATATATTTACTAATACGACACCCTAAAAGTCTAAACATGTGGTGCACACATACTTTGCTATCAATCCCGGTACATCACATAATAAGGATTATGAGTTCCAAATCACTCTGGAACTGTAGCAATACAAATCACACATATTGGAGATGAACATAGTTCTCATCCCTATGGGATATGCATATACCTACGCACCCACACGATCGCAAACTTATCAACTCACCGATAAGTCTTTCCCAGACATATGTTCTGAGGCACCAATCTAAAATCCTCCTGAATGCTCTTCAAAATAAGAATATACCCTTTCTAAGACTGTAATACCCCGTAATTCTGCATAGTTAGGAAAATACATTTTTATTTAAATTACGTGAGTAGAGTAATTTAATGTGATAAAAATACGTTTTATTTAAATTACGTGAGTACAGTAATTTAATGTGACACGTTTTAAATTAAATTACGTGAGTAGAGTAATTTAATGTGATGTAATGTAATGTTAATAAAGATTAATATGACGATTAAAAATTTACTAAATGTGAGTAGTAAATTTTAAATGTTGATATGTACGGCCTAGCGATTTATATGGACGTACCTGAGTTATCTCAACCGAGTGTCGCGCGTCGACAAAAAAATTGAAGATAAGATGAAAAACATATTTTAAGAGACTCAAAAGATAATTTAGAGTCCACGGATGATTCCAAAAGGGTCGAATTAGTCAAAATAGTGTACCCGGGGGTACTAGTTGAGTGTCGGGTCATTTTTGGGCTAAACCGGGACCGTTCGAGGGCATTTTGGTCTCTTTACATTTATGGGTGAGGACACCTACGAATTTTGGAACCCTAAATCAGATTATAAGAGTTAGAAGCTAGGGTTAGAAAGGAAGGAAATACACCATAGCCATTAGAGAGAAGAGAGAAACAAATTCCTAAGGCAAAAGAAGGAAGGAAGGAAGGAGAATTCTAAGGAGATTTCACCACCAACTTGTTGGGAAGGAGGATTGAAGGATAAAAATCGTCAATCATCAACAACAACCAGGAAATCAGACCCTACAAAACATAAGGCAAGTGGTTATTTGCAAAATAAATTGAGTTATAATTCCCATATATAAGCTTTATGAAGAACATGGTTTTTATGATATTTTTGGGAGTAAAACACTTGATTATGATCCATGATTGATGGGGATTTCATGTAGAACGTTTTTAAACTCCAAATATTCTGATATCATAGAAGACTTGATGATTAAATCGAACTAAAAATCTGGACTTATGAGGAAAAGATAGAAAGATTGTATTTTTAGGGTTCTTGAATAATAAGAAGATTTTTAGTTAATTTGGACAAGATTTATAATGATATTGATGTTTTAAATCGTTAGTAATCATCCCAGAATATGTAGGAATGACTATAAATTGTTAGTTGCAAATATGGTGAATTATAATGGGAGATATATAAACAAAAATGGTGAAACCCGCATGAAGAAGATGATCTGGGTCTGTCACTGCTTGATCGATCGATCGACCCTTGAATGTCGATCGATCGACCCTTGAATGTCGATCGATCGACCATATCCCATCGACCGATCGACCCTGGTTGTACTTTAGAAAATTTTTTGGATAAATTTCCTTTTAATTACCGTCGCTTAATGGGAACCTTAGTGATGATATTTTACCTATAAGGAGACTTAATAAATACCAGTAGGTGTACCGTTAGATTTCTTCATAAATAATTGAGTGGGAAATTTGGAGAAATGGATCGACGGGAAGATAATCGATTGATTCGTATGTTGGGAATGTGAGAATTTAGTTACGGAAAGAGTGAGGGTAAATTCCGAAAAAATACCAGTAGGTTAAAGATAACTTAACTACTGAATCAAGGGAGGGGTAACTAGGACCCTTAGAGTTTCGTGAATACTCGAATAAATGCAATAGTGAAATAAATCGTAAATTAATGAGTACGGTGAATATAAGTAAAATATATTACGTACGGGCATGATTTGATAGGTCGGGTGTGTACCTATTAAATTATATGAAATTTTGGGTTAAGAGAATTTTACCTAAATTAATTATGTTAGGGTCGATGAGACATTCTGAACTAACATAAAGTTATTATATGTTTGGGGTCGATGTAAAATGCCGAACCAAACCTTAAACTGGTGTCGCGATGAAAGAGTCCCGAACCAGAATATGGGTGTGTGTGTGTGTGTGTATATATATATATATATATATATAGTTGGGGTCGATGGATCATTCCGAACCAACTCTCACTTGGGGTCGATGAATCATTCCGAACCAAGAGTCCTTTATGTGTGTCAAAAGGATATGTTAGTGATAACTAATATTTAATACATGATTGCGTGATAAAATGTGTTCCATATGTATAATCTACTGACTTAGAATAGTAGATAGTGAGATGGATTGTAAATATCTTAGTAATAATTAAATAGCGTGATGTAATTATTACAAGAATGAGAATAACAAGAAGTGAATAAGTTGTCTACGTTTATAGAACATGAAATATCGATTATTAAAATACTGGGAGTAGGTCATGGGGATTTAGTGAGGGGGTACATACAGGGGGTATCCCAATCTAGTTAACTGGGGTAGTACAACTAGGTGAACTAAGTACCCTCGTTAGACATGCACTATAGAAGAGAGGTGAGGAAGTTCAAGGGAGTGTGCGAAACCTTAATATGTGTAATCAATAACTCAATTGTGATAACTGCTTACAAAATATTTTCAAATGTTTTGAGTACTAACTCTTGCTATGTAAAATTTTTAAAAACCTTTTAGGTGCCCAGCCACAGGGACACCCAGCATGATTTCATTCCAGGAATTTGGGAGCTGCAGCACGTGTGGATGTTGCAGGGATTGTTTAGAGATTTTTTCTTTTTCAGTTCTAGTCCAGGATCCCAGTTTTAGTATTCTTAGTTAGGACATGTTGTCCAATCTTTACTTTTACAGTTATTCTGATTCTGGATTTTGAGTTGGTTTTCTGGGCCGTGGTTTTCGGCAAGACTTTATCTGTATTCAGTTATTTATGTGAATAGTTTTATTATTACTGGAATTGTATCATTTTGTATGGGTTGTTTATTCTGCCTAAGGAAGATAAATTTTGGCACTAACTTAATTTTACGTAGGTGGTTACTAACTTAAAAAGCTTTCGGCAGTGATGCTAAGAATGAACCATTTAAGAAACCTGTTTAAATTAAATTAAGGCTTGATCACCCAAGGTTTAATTAGGCGGGGTGTCACAAAGACCTCTCGTGATAGCAAAAATGGTAGGTATGTCATACATACAGTTTATCAATCATACAATAGGCATTCACACAACCTTAGTACATAAGTATCTGTCTTTAATATAGGTGTACGCACATCCTATAGTGTTGGAAAACGAGGGCCCCCAATTTTAAAACCGTTTTACTTCAAAAAGAGTAATTTCCTTTTATGAGATGCGGAAGCGTAAGATGGTGAAATTAAACAAATTATCAAATTTTAATTTCTTTTCAAATTAAAATTAAACCAAGTGAAATAAGAATAAATCCAAACAAATTTTAAATTTCACTTAAACCAAATTAATTCAACCCAAGTCCTAGAAATTTGCCTAAGTCATGTTTTCAATATTACCAAATTAGGCCAGACCAATTTTATCAAATTAAGTGACGACTTGAATTAAATTAACAAAAAAATTACCCAATTTCAATCTAACACCAATTTAGTTAAGTAGTGATTAAAAACCAATTTTATCTTAAATTACCTAAGCATGCATCTAATGTGAATTATGTGAAAGATAAAATAAACAATGAATCACTACGCCACGATGTACGAGGAAAAAACCATAACGGGAAAAAACCTCGGACGGCCCTAGCCTCAAATCCACTAAGTACGATTTTACAAATACAAGACAGTAAGACTTACAACACTCGAATTTACTCCGTACAAGCCCCGACGCTTCTTCTTGTATCCACCTCTTCCTAGCGAATAACCACGGAGCTCCACCGCGGTCTCAGAATCTACCGATCGGACTGTTTTGGTCACTGCCACCCGAGCAAGGAGCCTTTCTCCAAGTGGGTAAATCAACGCAAACTTCTTCTTCTTTGTGGGATGTAGAAGCAAACCAAACTTCTCTTTGACTCGGTAGAGAAAAACCCGATGCCAAACACTCCAAGCAAGGATATATAAATTGAAACTTGGATTAAACAATATGGGTGTGTAAACCTTGATTTTATTCTAAGGATTAAAACATTTTAACAAAAATTCAAGGGGACTTTTTCTTTGGAAGAATTCACTCTCAAAACACTCTAAGTGAGGAAAAGGTTATGAAAAAGTCTTAACAAAAATGTTGTTCCCGCACTAGTTAATCAGGTAAAAAGTTAGTGGGAAAAGAAGTGGGAAAGTGGGAAAACTGCTCAAAAAGCTGCCAATTAACTGTTCCCGCCAAAACTCGTTCGAACGAGATTTTCATTCGAACGAAGTCTCGTTCGAACGAGGCTTCTAACAAAGTTCCAGTGTGAACTCGTTAGAAATCTCGTTGGAAATCTTGTTCGAACATCATTCTCGTTCGAACAACACTTCGAACGACATTCCAGTGGCCAATGTGGGAACTCATTGGCAAACTCGTTCGAATGACAAACTCGTTCGAACGACAATATCGAATGAAAAAACAGAAAGTATAAAAATTCTAGTTTTAGCCCAGAAACTTTAGTTTAAAGTTTTAATGAAACTTTCTGAAAATAAACAACAATTTAAAACAAATTTCACCCAATGAACTATTGTTCCAAGCTCCTATATATATATTCAAAATGCATTCATAGCTTAAGAGCAATGGAACCATGTTGATGACATAGAAAAGAGGCACGCTAAACCGGCATTTGATAAAGCTTTATAAACTTGGCCGCTACGTCTTCAACTTTAGAATGTCATAGACTTGAAGGATGGTCAATAACTCTATCTTATGACTCAAACGTTTTTGTCCGGAATTGAGTCAAAACTACAAAGGACTCAATTGGAAATTTGTGTCCTTACAAATCTCCCCCTTTGGCTGTTTCGGGACAAAAACCAACAAAAATACTAAAGGGTCGTCAAGCTCTACTAGACTTAAACAAATGCCCCACCCAAAATAAAAATACAATGCTTGACTCAAACAACCCAAGGATCAATATCTTTGCCAATGAAGAAGGTTTCCATTTAGAAGTATTCCTGCACACTTAAGCCAACTATCAAACGCATAGGGAATATCAAGAATATTAAATGCATATAAAATAAATACATCCCCTAGATTAATTCTCCCCTTTATCAAACAAATGAATTACTTAGAAAGACGTCTGTCCCTAAGATAAATCTCCCCAAAACTAAGATACGATTATAATAGGAATAGATATCATTTCTCCCCCTATCATTCTCCCCCTTTTTATTCAGGAATAGTCAAAGGTTAAAGAATCAAAACATTAACTTATCTTCCCCAATTAAAGTAAATACACCCCTTAAACTAAACAAGGGATAAATAGAATGGGATAAAAAGCTAAACATGCATTAGTGCATAAAGTGATGAGAACATTAAAGAACATATGCAACAAAATCTTAACTAATCCATACAAATGAATACCAACTATGATACGAAAACAAATGATACCAAATTGACAAATAAGATTCTAAGCATGTGATATCAAACAAACTACGTAACAAACAAGGTACCAATTATGAATTGAAGCATAAATGGACTAGCTAAACATGGCAAAGACTTAAACAAAATATCATATATATGTATACACAATAGATACAATCTAAGTATAAGTACACACATATAGATATAAACACCAAAATGACACAAAACTAAATAACATAAGATTTTCCACACTCTTATAGCATAAATGTGTCATATGGAAACGGAAGTGTTGGGGTGTGAACAATATACCAATGAATTAAAACCCAATCACTTAAGCATGTTCATGTAGTTCGCATTTGATTACAAAACTTTATCAACTAGAATTTAGCCTTTATGTGACAGGATAAAGTGAACTAATGAACGAACAAACAGAATGCATACAAGCCTTGCATGTTGATGATTCTATAAACCAATAGAGTCATGACATTGAAAGCGCAACTAGGATAAACGGACATTGTGCAAATCGTTGATATACCATCAAAACTCCCTCAATAAGCATATATATTATTCTTTTGAAGGAATATATCAATTAAACATAGGACTTGGCAATTATTTTTCTATTTAATGCCATATTTTCTTTTAGTCCTTTGGACCACGTATTTCTTTTAGCTCCAAACAAACGGTAGCTTACTTTTTGCAAAGGACAATTGACGTGACTCAAAAAGTGTTTATAATGTGCGTTAACTCTAGGCTCAAGTGCAAGACTGTCGCATTAGTAATAAACCCGGTAAGTCGGGATCGTATCCACAAGGAAATAGGACAATGAAATTGTAACAACATTGGATAGACAAGGAAATCCTAACTCTGACTCTAAAGGGAAAGAAAGGTGATTTGGTTTGTGGAAGAACTACACTAGATGCAATTATGAAATTATGAAAAGGTGCAATTATAATAAGTTACCTAAAATACTGATGAAAAAAGATTTAAAACTTTAAACTTAAATGATGAGAAAAACAGGACGAGAATACAATCCCCTAACCCTAGTGTATTGCAGGTATAATACTAATCGTAAATTTAACTGATTAATTAGACCCAGAATTTAGTACTCCCAAGCATCACGTATATGAGGTTCAAGCCCGCACCATACTTAATCAGAGGACGAGTAAATCGGTATTATGATAGTTACACTCAAATTGCATTCTAAAGCATCCCGGTTACCAGAAAGCAAACGAGATCCAAAGATCTACAATTATCGTGTTCCTAGGCAATACGGTCGTAATAAATCACTAAATTCATAGGATTAATGTTATACACATGCAACTATCACATCAGGTTGGGTTCAAGTATCCCGACCCTAGAAAATCTAGCCAAGCATGCTGAAACTAATGAAAACAATCTTTTAATTGCAGAAAACCAAGATTAAACTAAGGAAAATTTGTAGAATGATGTAGAAAGGAATTGGATTGAAGAAAATTAACTCTTAATCTTACCAAAGCAGTAAAATCAGCAATTAAGAACACTTGTAATCACAGAATTCTGAATAATCTTCACTATTGGAATTAAGATTGTAATCTACCTTCGAAACTAGGGTTTTACAAAAAGAATGGGAAACTATATTAATCCTCCGTACTAAAAATGATAAAAACTCAGGTTTATATACACTATAAAAATTCCAAGAGTTTTAGTTGTACTAGGACTCTCCATTAGAGAAAGATAAAATTTCAAAACTCGACAGCTGGACAGGTCTGATGCTCCTACGGATCAGTCTGCCTGGAATGCGGACCGATTCTTTTATTTCTGGGGCGAACCAGTTCTTTTTATTTTCTTCCAGCTTCGGTTTGCCTTCGGTCCGGGGTTCTCTGGAATGTGGCAATGCGGACCGGTCCGGTCCTCCTGCGGATCGGTCTGCCTTTGACTTTTTTTCTCAAACTTTTACTGCTTATATCTTTCTCACCGGGACTCCAATTAAGGTGTCGTTTCTTCATATGTGCTAATGAACTTTATATCTTCAACTTCTCTTTAGGTGTCTCATCCGAATTCCGAGTAGAAACTACACTTTTGCCCTTTTGACTTTCTTTCTTTTCTTGATTCTTCCGGTTCCTTTCTTTCGTTATTGACATTAAATGCCTCCAAAATTTGTACGAAATACCAAAAACTCGGTGTACTCATTAGGATAAGTCAGTAGCAAGATTATGAGATAAAATCAAACCGATTACGTAGCTCGAGGTTCTAAAAGTAACTAAATTAAAGGGATAAATTTAGAAGAATTTATGCCTAATCCAATCCCCCTAACTTAGAACTTTGCGCGTATCGAGCAATGTAAAAGAATCCTAGCAAGGCTTAACTCTTGAAAAACATTTTATTGGGATAGAATACCATTTTCGCGGGAAAGCGATTGCATTTAGCGTATGCAACAAGCCTTTAAACCCCTAGATCACCCTAGTAGGACGAGTTGTGTCTCATGAGGGTTTGCAGAGAATGTACCCACAAAATTAGACTTAAATAAGATTCAAAATGCGCAAAAATTATCTAATTAAAAATTTCTCGAAAAATAATCATCATCAAGTCATATTTACAAGTCTCAAACCGTAATGTGTGTGTGTGAAGCCAGAAATTTAACCGCGAATTTCCACCGATTGACCATTACGTTACTTAGCCGAAAATTCGTTTTGATTTCAAATTCTCACAGATTGCTCTCTCAAACGAATCACTCGAAATGCGTGATATAAAGAGTAAATATAATGGACGCAAAGTCACGCACACAAGTAGAAAGACGAAAATTTCATAGTGATAGGATCTCATCAACGGAATACGATTTTAAAAACGGAAACATTGCCTCTTATTCACGCATTATCTCTTTTATTATCTTTTGATGTATTAGCTCTCCACGCGGTAACCAATTTTTCAATTCGGACTCGGTTAGGACTTTTTTGGATTTTACGGTATATTGGGTAAAATGAAAATGGTAGGGAAGGTTGGAATTTAAAAATTCATTTATGATGTCCATTTGTGCTTTTTCCGAGCTATTGCTCATTTTTTCTTCTTTTTCTATATGCTTCTATTTTTCACTTATTTTCTTTTCTTGCTATTTTTGTTGAACATATCTATTTTTTTTCTTTCTTGCCCCTTTATATGCACTTTTCGGACTTAACTTCTGAATTTTTCCACTTTTCGCAATTCCGAGCTATTTGGGTTTTCCGGGTTGTCAAACGAAAGGAAAAAGTTTATTTGGCTCAATTTGGGTACAAAAGGGGGTGATTTTTTACTACTTTTTCTGTCCAATATTTTTGGGTGGCAAACGATGGCCTACTTCATTGTTCAAAATACTAATTGCGTTATCATATGTGTTTCGAGATGAATTTAAGTTTAGAGATCAATTTTGGCACGTTTTTCAAAGCAATATCACACACGTTTTTCATAACCGATCAAAATGAAAGGGTTGAGATCCTCATCGACTTTTTAAGCGCTGAAAAGAACTTTGAGTTAATAATTAACTCGGATTGATTTAAAAACTCGCAAAAAGTGATAGGCTCGAATCTTATCGGGTTTTGTTAATCTCTTCACTTATTCGTTAAGTCGTCAATTTTCGCTCAATTTCCATCTTTGGTCAATTTTGGCTTTGTGTATTTGAATTTTACAACTTGAGACTTCAATCCGACTTTTAATGATATTTTTGAAAATTTTGAATTCCAATTTTTATTTATTTTGAAAAAAATATTTTTGGGTTTTTCAAAATTTTATGATTTTTTTGGAAATTTCTGGGCATTTATGAAAATTTGTGGAGTTTTAGAAATACGCACTCAACTTAGACTTTTGCATTGTCCTAAAGAAAAAAGGACTAAAAGCTAAACAAGGCAAAATAATAAGTGCGATAAATAAAACAAACAAATGTTGAAAATGCAGATTTTTATAAAACAGGACTGTGGTACAATAAAAGGGAAAAGCATACAACCATGTGAAACAGGGAAAACAAATAGAAAAACTACCACACACAAAATACAGCTTCACTGGGGCGGGGGTTGTGAAGAACCGGGCGTGTCGGGGCCATAGGGGTCATAGAAGTAGGATGGCAATGGTTCGTTAGGACCCTTGGTGTCGGTACAAGTCCGCTTGGAAACGGAACATCACGCTCGTATCGCGACGGTAGTCAATCAAAAAGTTACTGAATCTCATCTCAAGAGCCGATATACGGTTCGTGAGGTCGCTACCCGCCCATTCAAAATTAGGGTCGTCTTCTTCGTCCGGCGACTCTTCATCTGCACCTACGTCACCCATATCCACATCAGCACCGGCTGCTTCTTCTTCCTCTTCTACACTCTCACTTGAGGCAGCCTCATCCTCGCTATCACTGTCCCGCCTTGCCCGAAGGACGGCTAGCTATTTGGCTCTCTTAGTGCGGGTTCCCTGTCCAAAAGGACCGGGAAGGTGAGTACGATCAAGCGGCGCCGCAATGCCAGCATCCTTGAGGATGGAGGTAATCAATCGTGCATATGGAAGTGGGGCTGCACATTTTTCATCCAGGGCAGCGACCATGATGTCGGCGTATAAGGTGCAGGCCAAGTTGATGGAAGTGTGTGGATCAAATAGGTGGTAGGTCAATGTGGCCTGACGGGGCCGCATCGCGGAATCGTTGGACGTTTGCAAGATGTTTGCACACACTATTTGGAAGGTGAGGCGTGCTTTCTCACTGAGGCGACCCACAGCGACAGTTTGCCCCGTCCATGCAATATCCGGGGCAATGCGATCCATGATTAATTCTTTGGCGATCGGGGCGATGTTCCTCGGGTAAGTTAATTCTTGAACATCGGGAACATCGTATTCGGCCAACTTGGCCGTGAGAAGGGCCAACGAAAAGGGGATGATGGTACCATCCATGTATACTTGAGCCTCGAATTGGCTCGTTTGAACAAGGGTGCCATAAAAGGAGCGAACCTCGGCTGCCCAAACCGCTTCGTACGGTTCATTGAGGAACCAGCACCAACCACTAGCCATGAAGAGGGCGGTAATGGAGTTGTGCAGACCTGTCCATTGGATAGCGCGCTCCACGTGGAGTTTGCGATCCGTACCGAAGAATTAATTGCACCATCATTCCTCTTGGCGGGAACAGAATTCACTATGGCCGGAGGGGAGGATCTCCGTGGAGTCGTATTTGGTGGGAGCAGGTCGTTGGGCCATGATAACAGGGAGAGGTTTTGCTGGAAATTAGGGAAAGAGAAGAGAGGGGTGATGTGGTTGAAGGTGTGGAGAGAAAGGGAGGTGATGGGTGGCTATTTATAAGTGAAATGTGTGGGTAGGGTTTGGAATTGGAGGGAAAAGGGGGTGTATTTGGGAGGGAAATTGAAGGGTTGGGTGTGGGAGGGACGAATTGGGAGGGAATGAAGGGGATTGGGGGAAAGGGGGAAAAATTTTCTACAGAAAGCGGACCGATCCGCCTGGGGATCGGACCGGTTCGGTCCTTTAAATTTTGAGTCTTTTCAACTACCGGACTGATTTGGCCCTAAAATAAAGGAACCAGTCCGGGGCGGACCGGTCCGGCCCAAAATTAAAGGAACCGGTCTGGTTCTTGTTTGTGAGATGGATTTCCTCCTAACTTAATTTCGATCGTTCTTCTTCAAAAAATTTCACTTTCACAACATACTCCCTATCAATTTTGGATTAAAAACCTCTCGATACCAATGGTCAACGCAACTTGACTCAATTTCTCGAAACATGTGAATGTTTTCACCTTATTGTACCCTAATCCTATGGACTCTCAAGACGCACACGACTCTCGTCTACTATACACAAGAATTCACCTCATACACGTCGGATGTGCTACGACCTCACTGTAGCAGCTCACTCTACCCCGTAAACGGGGTTCGACAACCAAACAATGTCGACTTCTTTCACACACGCCTCTAGATATGGCTTTAGGAGTTGTTTGTTTACTTTGAATGTATTTCCCCCTTTTAAATCGTCTAATTCAACAGCTCTGTGAGGGAAAACATTCTTCACAACGAACGGGCCAGACCATCTTGACCGCAACTTTCCCGGAAAGAGATGAAGCAGAGAGTTATAGAGAAGCACTTTTTCCTCGGAAAGAAACTCTTTGCGACGAATGATGTTATCGTGAGCGAGTTTCATCATTTCTTTAGAAATTTTAGCATTCTCATACGCAATATTGCGTAGCTCTTTTAACTCATTTAATTGAAGCTTGCGAGCTTCACAGGCTTTATCCATGGCATAGTTCAACTTCTTAATTGCCCAATACACCTTGTGTTCTAATTCCAAGGGAAGATGGCAAGGTTTTCCATACACAAAGCGAAAAGGGGACATGCCGAGTGGATTTATGTATGCGGTACGATAGGCCCATATTGAATCGTTCAATCTAAGTGACAAATCTTTTCGGGTGGGATTGACGATCTTTTAAAGAATGTTCTTGATTTCCGATTCTCTATTTCGTCCTTCCCATTCGTTTGTGGGTGATAAGTCGTTCCAACTTTGTGAACGACGCCATACTTTCTCATTAGCTTCTCGAATGGCCTATTGTAAAAGTGTGTGCCATTATCGTTGATTATCGCTTTTGGTGCACTGAAGCGAGAAAGTATGTGTTCTTGCAGGAACTTCATCACCACTTTGTTGTCATTTATCTTGTTAGCTATAGCCTCCACCCATTTAGAAACGTAGTCTACCGCAACAAGGATGTATAGGAAACTAAAGGACGGGGGAAAAGGTCCCATGAAGTCAATACCCCAACAGTCGAAGATCTTAATAATGAGTATGGGGGTAAGAGGCATCATGTCTCGTCGAGTAATGGCTCCCATCCATTGGCACCTATTATAAGATTTACAAGCAGCGTTCACATCCCGGAATATTGTGGGCCAATAGAGGCCGCATTGCAAAATTTTAGCGGCCGTCTTTTTCGTCGAAAAGTGGCCTCCACAAGCTTTCGAATGATAAAACTGGATGACTTTCGAGATCTCATCATCCGGTACACATCGTCGGATGATTTGGTCGGCGCAATATTTAAAAAGGAAAGGATCGCCATAGAAAAACATGCGCGACCAAGTAATAAACCTCTTCTTATCTTGCGGTGTCCAGTCGGGAGGGATGGCTCCCGTGACAAGGTAGTTCACTATATCCACAAACCAGGGCAAAGAAGAGGTAGCAAAGAGTTCCTCATCCGGAAAGTATTAATCTATGCGTATGGGATCACTAGGTACGTCGGACGAAAGCCGTGATAAGTGGTCGACAACGACGTTTTCTACCCCTTTCTTATCTTTAATGGAGATATTAAACTCTTGTGGGAGTAAGATCCTCCTTATGAGGCGCGCCTTTTTATCTTTCTTTGCAAGTAGATATTTCAATGCCGAGTGGTCGGTGAAGCAAGTAATGGGAGAATCGATAAGGTATGACCAAAATTTATCAAGGGCAAAGACTACCGCTAGCAACTCCTTCTCCGTGGTTGAGTAGTTGAGTTATGGTCTGGTAAGAGTCCGGTTAGCGTTGTAGATGACGTGAGCCTACTTATCTTTTCTTTGGCCCAAAACAGCCCATATTGCATAATCGCTAGCATCACACATAAGTTCGAATGGTAAAGACCAATCCAGAACTTGCATGATGGGAGTGTACACAAGCATGGTTTTCAGTTTTTCAAAAGATCTTTGGCATGCTTCTTTCCACTCAAATGGGGTGTCCTTCATGAGTAGGTTGCTTAAGGGTCTAGCGATGGAGCTAAAGTTCTTAATGAACCTTCGATAAAACCCCGCGTGTCTCAAGAAGGAGTGCACGTCCTTGAGTGATTTTGGTGGGGGAAGATCAGCTATGACATCTATTTTTGACCTATCAACTTCTATCCCTTTGGATGATACTATGTGGCCAAGAACTATTCCTTCAGTGACCATGAAATGGCATTTCTCCCAATTCAGCACTAAATTCTTTTCCACACGCCGGGCAAGTACTTGTTCCAGTTTTTCTAGGCAAAGGTCGAAAGAGGTGCCAAAAATATTGAAATCGTCCATGAACACTTCGAGTCCTCTCTCGACCATGTCGCTAAATAGGCTCAACATACACCTTTGAAAGGTCGCGGGTGCATTACACAAGTCGAATGGCATACGTTTGTAGGCAAATGTACCAAAAGGGAAAGTGAAGGTCGTTTTCTCCTGGTTAAGTACATCTACCTCAATTTGGTTATATCTGGAATAACCATCAAGGAAGCAATAGTAAGGGTGGCCCACTACTCTCTCAAGCATTTGATCAATAAATGGCAAGGGGAAATGGTCTTTTCTAGTTCTCGCATTGAGTTTCCGGTAATCAATGCAAATGCGCCACCCGGTGGTGGTACGTTGGGGAACTAGCTCTCCCTTAACATTCTCAATCACTGTCATTCCCAACTTTTTCGGGACGACTTGAATAGGGCTCACCCACTTTCTATCCGAGATTGGGTAGATAATCTCGGCATCCAATAACTTGATAATTTCGGTTCTCACCACTTCTTTTATGTTGGATTTAACCTTATTTGCATTTCTCTTGAGGGCTTGATGTCCTCTTCGAGATGGATCTTGTGAGTGAAAATCAAAGTACTTATTCCCTTCAAATCAGTAATGCACCAACCAAAAGCACTTTGGTGCTTTCTCAGAATTTTTAACAATTTACCCTCCTGCTCTTCGTCTAGGCTAGAGGAGACAACAACAGGAAATGTCTCGTCCTCTCTGAGGTATGCATATTTAATATGGGAGGGGAGTTTCTTCAACTCGAGGATTGGAAATTTGTCGCTGGAGGGAACCATGCGTGTATCCCTCAGAGGTAACTCCTCAAATCTAGAAACCTAATTTACACCTCTCGTGTCCTCGTCCGACGCTCTATCATCAAGTAATTCTCTCAACTCCCCATCCTCCCTCTCGAATTCGGTGTACGTCCCCTCACTCTCGTGTCTCGACACTAAATAGGACCCTAAGGCGTCTCCATAATAGTTCTCCTCAAAGTACTCCTCTACTATCTCATTTATGAAGCTCACCGCGTGAAGATCATCTTCTTCCCCCGTATGTTAGGCTATATGGAAGATGTTGGTTTCTAAGGTCATGTTCCCAAAAGTGAGTTGCATCTGCCCATTCCTATTGTTGATAATAGCATTAGCCGTAGCTAAAAATGGGTTCCCAAGAATGATGGGAACATGATTGCTTGAGGCGAAGGAAGGCTCCGTGTTCCAAATGACAAAATCTATCGGTAAGTAAAAAGTGTTAACTTGGACGATCACGTCCTCAACTACACATCGTGGGATCTTCACAGTTCAATCCGTTAATTGGAGAGTGATCCTTGTGGGCTTGAGATTGTCCAAATCAAGTTGCCTATAAATGGAATAAGGTAGGATATTGACACTTGGCCCCAAATCAAGTAAGGCTTTTTCGATTTTATTTTCTCCAATGATGCAGGAAATGGTGGGTGCACCGGGATCTTTGAATTTAGGCGGGAGATCGTTAAGTATAATGGAGCTCATGTTCTGTGCTAGAAAGATATTTTTTTTACCTTCATCTTTCTCTTTACCGTCAATAAGTTTTTGATGACTTTTGCATATGCTGGAATTTGCTTAATGGCATCGAGGAAAGGTAAATTCAGTTTTACTTGCTTTAGCACGTCTAGCACTTCATCACGTGGGTTTCCTTTATGGGAAGGAATCAACCTTTGGGGAAACGGTGTCGCGAAGGGTGGTTTCACTACTACCTTGGGCTTACTAGCGTCTTCTTTGTCACTCTCATTCAAGGGGGCATCTTCGGCCTCTTTCGTGCCGGGCAAAATCTCCTTGTCTTTTGTTGTGTTATGTGGGGGAGGTGATAAATCAACGACTCTCCCACTACGAAGAGTGGTCAAAGCTTGACATTGCTCCTAATGTTTAGTAGAGGTGGAGCTAACACTAGTTTGACCTTGGGGAGGTCTTTGGCCCTGGGCAAGAAACTTTCCCTTCTCTTGGACACTCAACGAGGATTGTATCTTTGACAAATTTGCATTTATGTCGATGATCAGGCGATCATATCTTGCATTGGTTGCAGTCTGGCTATTGATAAATTAATTCATAGTATCCTCGACAGTTCTTCACGGTGGAGGGATATATTCTCCTTGAGGTGGTGGTGTTTGCACATGTCCTTGCATATGTGGATCTTATTGAAAGTGTTGTGGCGGAGGAGGGGAAACATGTGAAGCAGGGTTCATCGCAGCATGTTGTTTTCCATAATTAAAACCAGGATGGTTTTTTCATGAAGGGTTATAAGAATTCTTGTGCGGTGCACCAAAATTACCCTTAAATCCTCCTATACCACTAACTTGCTCTTGAAGCATCATTTTGTAGGCGGGTATAGTCGGGCAGTCCTCAGTTGAATGACCCGCCTCATAGATCGCACACACCTTCTTGACGGGGTTTGGTATGGATCTAGTTGGTCCTCTTCCATATACCTCGCATAGGTCTCGAAATCCTTTCTCAAGTGTATCTAATCGATTGTCCGTCATAGAATTCTTATCTACGTGAAATAGATCGGACGCCAATGGAGTGGTGGTCATTTGACGATTTCTATTTTGAGCATTAGGATCAGAAGTATCCCAGGATTGGGTAGTCTCGGCAACATACCTCAAGTGAAGCTCAGCATCGTGGGCGTCTAGTTCGACAAACGGACCACTACCCATGGTTTCAACGAGTTGCTTGGAATTAAGGTTCAGCCCATTATAGAGGAAAGAAATGATTTGCGCTGAATCAAATCCATGATGGGGGCACGAAGTAACTAACTCATTGAAATGCTCGTAACATCGATGAAATGGCTCATTTTTAGATTGTCTGAATGCTTGAATTTGAGCCTTTATGGAGATTGTTCGATGTGGTGGGAAGAATTTCTTAAGAAATCTAGATTGCAACTCGTTCCAAGATGGAATCGAGCTTGGAGGTAAAGACCATAGTCAGGTCTTAGCTTTATCTTTTAGCGAGAAGGGGAAGAGTTTGAAGCGGATTACCTCTTGTGTGCAAGTTTGATCATTGAGAGTATCACACACATATTTAAATTCCCTGATATGGAGATATGGATTTTCAGAATCCATACCATGGTAATGGGGTAACATCTAGATCGTCCCATTTTTAAAATGAAATTTCCCGACATTATACTGGAGTATAATGCATCCCGGAGTGATAGTGCGCTCGGGATATAAGATTTCTCTCAGCGTAAGGTATGGGGCCTCTTCCTAACTGGCGGTTGCACTACCGTGTTGCAACATCTCTCTCTCTCTTAACGATTCGGTGTCCTCACTTACTGTAATCGGAGTGTGCTCTGAAGTGTGTCCTAAGAAGGAAAACGGAGTGTTATTTGAGATTGAGTGTGACGCTGTGGGAGGTAGAATCCAAAACTGTGGGGCGTTTTGGAGTGTGGGGGCTATCGGGGTCGTACTCAACTATTGGATTTTCATGAATACGGGTTGGAGTATTATGGGGTGTGGGAGTGAGTTCAGAATTTTTCATTAACAACTTGTGCGAGATGATGATGAATCTTTTTGTGCTTTTCTTTTCTTCTGGATTTTTGGAAATTTTTTGTCAAAGTTTCAGATTGACTCGATCTAATCCTAAGTCTACCTAATTCCCCGGCAACGGTGCCAAAAACTTGATGCGACTCAAAAGGTGTCTCTAATGTGCGTTCACTCTAGGCTCATGTGCAAGCCTGTCGCGTTAGTAATAAACCCGGTAAGTCGGGATCGTATCCACAGAGAAATAGGACAATGAATTGTAACGACGTTGGATAGACAAGGAAATCCTAACTCTGACTCTAAAGGGAAAGAAAGGTGATTTGTTTTGTGGAAGAACTACACTAGATGCAATTATGAAAAAATGAAAAGGTGAAATTATACTAAATTAACAAAAATACTTATGAAGAAAGATTTAAAACTTTAAACTTAAATGATGAGAAAAACAGGACGAGAATACAATCCTCCAACCCTAGTGTATTGCAGGTATAATACTAATCGTAAATTTAACTGATTAATTAGACCCAGAATTTAGTACTCCCAATCATTATGTATATGAGGTTCAATCCCACACCATACTTAATCAAAGGATGAGTAAATCGGTATTACGATAGTTACACTCGAATTGCATTCTAAAGCATCCCGGTTACCCAGAAGCAAACGAGATCCAAAGATCTACAATTGTCATGTTTCTACGCAATACGATTGTAATAAATCACTAAATTCAGAGGATTAATGTTATACACATGCAATTATCACATCAGGTTGGGTTCATGTATCCCGACCTTAGAAAATCTAGCTTAGCATGCTGAAACTAATGAAAATAATCTTTGAATTGCGGAATACCATGATTAAACTAAGGAAAATTTGTAGAATGATGTAGAAAGGAGTTGGAGTGAAGAAAATTAACTCTTAATCTTACCAAAGCAGTAAAAGCAGCAATTACGAACACTTGTAATCACAGAATTCTGAATAATCTTCACTATTGGAATTAAGATTGTAATCTACCTTCAAAACTAGGGTTTTACAGAAATAGTGGAAAATTATATTAATCCTCCGTACTAAAAATGATAAAAACTCGGGTTTATATACCCTACAAAAATTCCAAGAGTTTTAGTTGTACTAGGACTCTCCATTAGAGAAAGATAAAATTTCAAAACTCAACAGCCGGACCGGTCCGATGCTCCTGCGGATCGGTCTGCCTGGAATGCAGACCAGTTCTTTTATTTTTGGGGCAGATCGGTCCGGGGCGGACCGATTCTTTTTATTTTCTTCCAGCTTCGGTTTGCCTTTGGTCCGGGGTTCTCTGGAATGTGGCAATGCGGACCGGTCCGGTCCTCCTGCGGATCGGTCTGCCTTTGACTTTTTTTCTCAAACTTTGACTGCTCATATATTTCTCACCGGGACTCTGATTGAGGTGCCGTTTCTTCCTATGTTCTCATGAACTTGATATCTTCAACTTCTCTTTAGGTGCCTCATCTAAATTCCAGGTATAAACTACACTTTTCCCTTTTGACTTTCTTTCTTTTCTTTCTTGATTCTTCCAGTTCCTTTCATTCATTATTGACATTAAATACCTGCAAAATTAGTACGAAATACCAGAAACTCGGTGTACTCGTTAGGATAAGTCAGTAGCAAGATTATGAGGTAAAATCAAATCGATTACATTGTTCGAGGTGCTAAAAGTAACTAAATTAAAGGGATAAATTTGGAAGAATTTATGCCTAATCAATAATAAATACTTTCGGAGCCCTTACCCGTGCACAATTATATATATTAATTTTTTATATCACACAAATCTCATGTGCAACGGATTTTGACATGCACTAGTCCTTCTAGGTCACAAATATGTAGATGACAAGATTGGTAGGAGAACACCTCACAAAGCTCAAATATAACATGTGATGTTAAGGTTCAAAAAACTCGTCCATGTGTGTAAAGGCATATAAAAGTGAATCCATTAAGCAAGTCAAACTTAGGCTACTCCATGTAAGCATGATAAAGAACATTTTAAGGATTAAAATTCTAACCAACAGTTCTAGTCACATGGAAGCAAAATGAGAATTCAAACATAAACATATGCCACAAAATGTGTGTAAAACCAAAATACACACAAAATAAAATCTTTTTGAGTTTTTGAAATTTTTAACCAAAAAATAAAATATATACTCAAAAGATAAATAAAATCCATTTGAATTTCTCATTAAGCTTAAATTACCAAGAGATAAAACCCAAATGTTAAACAAAAATCTTTTTTTATTTTTCATTTAATTCAAACAAAAATGAAAGAATTATAATACAAAAGATAAACAAAAATCATTATCTAGCATGTGATTAAGAATGGAACATAGACTAGAAAATGATTCAACAAGCATACATTTAGCATGATAATATAGCATGAAGTATAAAAGATAATGTATGCAAACAACTAACTCATTCAACCTTTAGATTTAGCAAGTGAGGTTTCATGTGAAAGCAAATTAAAATCAACAAATCTAATATCTAGCGCATCTAAAAATGATTTTCTAACCCATATAGATGTATATTTAAAATGATGGGATTTGGGAACTAATGAGATACTGGAGATAGACTTCCTTGGACTTCTTTTAAGATCAAAACAAAATGACCTAAGGTGACCTTTCCTACCACAATGAAAACATGTGAAAACACGAGGAATGATACCTACGGTGTGACCTTTTCTAAAGTATGTGGATAAAGTTGACCCTCTAAAATAAACAATGGTTTTAGCTTTAGCAACGGAAATATTTGAACTAGATGAGCTAGAACCATTACAACTACTACCCGAGTCTTGTAAATCATTTTTCATATTTAAAATTTTGGACTCAAGTAATAAATTAGACTCCTCAATTTTACGAGACTCCTTCTTTAAATTTTCTATAACTCCTAGAAGGTAATCACGCTCCCCCTCAATGTGAGCAAACTTGTCCCTAAGAATCTGTTCTCTACTATCAATCTCTTTCTTGGATATTTCTAAAATATTATAATTGTAATTTGTGTCCATGAGCTTCTCACGAAAATATCTTTTTGAGATAGGGAGATTTGGAAAAACTCAATTTTAGTTTTAAAACAAGAATTTTCATTTTCAAGAAATTTAATTCTTTTTGCAAATCTCAAATTTAATTCTCTTAATTTTTCATTACACTTATTAAGCTCATTAAATTCCTCTCGAATAGCAAAAACTTCATTATCATTAGAAATGAACAAATTATCATTAAGGCGTCCCATCGAGAGATACAAAAAATTGAGAGTGAGTAAAAAAATGAACCACCTAAAAATACAAGGAGCACAAAAATTATGAGACCCGAAAGACGGATCTTAGACGTGATAAATTAGCGCTCTGGGTCTGATACCACTTGTTGGAACACGAGGGCTCCCAATTTTAAAACCGTTTTACTTCAAAAAGAGTAATTTCCTTTTATGAGATGCGGAAGCGTAAGTTGGTGAAATTAAACAAATTACCAAATTTTAATTTCTTTTAAAATTAAAATTAAACCAAGTGAAATAAGATTAAATCCAAACAAATTTTAAATTTCACTTAAACCAAATGAATTCAATACAAGTCCTAGAAATTTACCTAAGTCATGTTTTCAATATTACCAAATTAGGCCAAAATAATTTTATCAAATTAAGTGATGACTTGAATTAAATTAACATAAATATTACCCAATTTCAAATTAACACCAATTTAGTTAAGTAGTGATTAAAAACAGATTTTATCTTGAATTACCTAAGCATGCATCTAACGTGAATTATGCAAAAGATAAAATAAACAATGAATCACTACGCCGCGAAGTACGAGGAAAAACCCACAACGGGAAAAAACCTCGGACGGCCCTAGCCTCAAATTCACTAAGTACGGTTTTACAAATACAAGATAGTAAGACTTACAACACTCGACATGACTTCGTCCAAGCCTCGACGCTTCTTCTAATATCCAATTATTACTAGAAAATAACCACTTAGCTCCACCGCAGTCTTGGAATCCACCGATCGGACTGTTTGGATCACCGCCACCCGAACAAGGAGCCTTTCTCGAAGTGGGTAAATCAACGTAAACTTCTTCTTCTTTGTGGGATGCAGAAGCAAACCCAAACTTCTCTTTGACTCGGTAGAGAAAAACCCGGTGTCAAACACTCCAAGCAAGGATATATAAATTGAAACTTGGATTAAACAATATGGGTGTGTAAACCTTGATTTTATTCTAAGGATTAAAACATTTTAACAAAAATTCAAGGGGACTTTTTCTTTGGAAGAATTCACTCTCAAAACACTCTAAGTGAGGAAAAGGTTATGAAAGAGTCTTAACAAAAATGTTGTTCCCGCACTAGTTAATCAGGTAAAAAGTTAGTGGGAAAAGATGTAGGAAAGTGGGAAAACTGCTCAAAAAACTGTTAATTAACTGTTCCCGCCAAAACTCGTTCGAACGAGCCTTCTAACGGAGTTCCAGTGTGAAATCGTTAGAAATCTCGTTGGAAATCTCGTTCGAACATCATTCTCGTTCGAATGACACTTCGAACGACATTCCAGTGGCCAATGTGAGAACTCGTTGGCAAACTCGTTCGAACGACAAACTCGTTCGAACGACAATATCGAACGAAAAAACAAAAAGTATAAAAATTCTAGTTTTAGCCCAGAAACTTTAGTTTAAAGTTTTAATGAAACTTTCTAAAAATAAACAATAGTTTAAAAACAAAGTTCACCCAATGAACTATTGTTCCAAGATCCTATATATATATATTCAAAATGCATTCATACCTTAGGATCAATGGAACCATGTTGATGACGTAAAAACGAGGCACACTAAATCGGCATTTGATGAAGCTTTATAAACTTGGCCGATACATCTTCAACTTTAGAATGCCATAGGCTTGAAGGATGGTCAATAACTCTATCCTATGACTCAAATGATTTTGTCCGAAATTGAACCAAAACTGCAAAGGACTCAATTGGAAATTTATGTCCTTACATATAGTATATATTTTATACGTAGTATATTTATCTCACGAATGTCCTACGTATTAATGAAATACCGTACTGCTCTCATCGTACACTCCCGAGTAATCCTCGCTACTCTAATTACATCTTTTCTAACATAATATCAGTAAGTGACTCGCTTATATCCTACGGGTCTAAGTCATCATATCCTTTGGATTTCTGGGATTTGAATTAGTCTTCGATTTAGGTATTTCTCTCGATTAAACCTAATTAAGATTACCCCTTAATTCATTATCCTGGAACTAAACCCAAATTTCAATCTAGGTCTACTGGTATTCCCAAACAGTCTTCGACATTTTAAAATTTAAGATCACGATTAAATCCCGAACATCTCCCAAAAATTTTAAACAAAAAGGGAAAGGAAAACAATTATGGGCAGCCGAATCGATTTTTCTTGGTCCAAATTAATTTTCTCATACAGGTATGGGAAATCTGTATATGTGTTTCTTACGGGTTTCTCCCATTTTCAACCTCAAATCATCAATTTAATCAACCCAAACTCCCAATAAATCATACTAAATGTTGTACTAACATAATTACACGAGTTCTAACGTATAAGAATCATAAAATCATCCCATGGCATCAATTTCTTGGATTAATTCATGAATATTTCTTAAGGACCCTAATTCCTCAATTTGTATTCAAGAACATCAAAATTCTCAGATTTAATTCGTGATTTCTAACACTTATGTTATAATTTCATTTTTCCAATGGTTCCAGAAATTCATCTACATGCAAACCTACCCATAATAATGATTCAATTCTCCAAATTTATGAAATACCAATTATTCATGGCTATTTCTTTCAATCTAAACTACCACCGTGGATAATATGTGCACTGAATCTTTGCTAGATAAAATACTAGCCTTTAATGGAAATTCTGATCCGTTGAAGAAGATGGTATGGGGGGGATACTCTCTTCCCAATCTACGCGTTGGTGGTGATGGCGGTGTAAGAGGTGTAGGAAATCATTGAATCTCCTTTAGAATTCTCCTCCTCCCTTCCCTGGATTGCCTTTCTCAATTTTTAATTATGATAACCCTAACTTCCTCGACACATCATCTGATTTAACCTTATAAAATTAATGGGTTTATTTACTCTAAATTTTAAAAGACTAAAATACCCCTCTGGGGTGTCGATTTGGCCTAAAACTGCCCCGGGACCCAAACTAAACCCCCGGGTAGACTTTTTAGACTATCTCGAACCTTCAGGACCCTTTGTCTCACTCTAAATTACAATTTGGATGACTTAAAAACAAATTACCTTTTTATTCCATAAAATTGAGTCCCAAAATGACTGACACGCGCGTCTCGATTTAATTACTGAAACTGTCGTATTTTTCGCCCGAGATAATTTTAATAAGTTCATAGCCACATATTACTTTATTCCCCAACTAATAATCAATATAATTCACGTCAATAAATACTAACCCTCGTCTCGCTAGTTAATATTCATTTTAATCCAAATTAATTATATATTAATTTCTCATATTTAATTTAATTAATCCTATATTTAAAAATCATTAAAAATACGGGGTGTTACGTACTTTCCCCCTTACAATGATTTTTCATCCTGAAATTTGGAAAATAAAAGTATACCTAGTAAGAACAATTCTGGATATTTTTCACGCATCTCAACCTCGCGCTCCCAAGTAGACTCCTCGATATTATGGTGCTCCCACTGCACACGCACAAGTGGAACAACCTCCGACCTCAATCTCCTCTCGCTACGATCTAGGATAGCCACCGGTCTCTCCTTATAAGAACTATCAGGCTATAAGTCAATCTCCTCCAGCGCGATGTGAGTGTGAGTCAACTCATCCCAGAGATACCGTCTCAACGAAGAAATAAGGAACACATCATGAATACGGTACAAGTGCTTGGCCAACCCAAGTCTCTATATACAACTGGTCATATCTTCTTGATAATAGGAAATGGCCCCACGTACCTCTGTGCCAACTTTATTTCCTGCCCAAATCTCATTATCCCCTTCATAGAAGTAGGGGTGGGCACGGTCTGGTCCGGTCAGGGTTTTGCCTATTTTTTGGACTGGACCGAATATTCGGTCCTCAATTTTTTTGGACCGAGATCGGACCGATTAATTCGATTAACCTACTAATTCGGTCCAGGCTTTTTTCGATACCGTCCGAGGAAAAATTCGGTCCTAACCCTATTTTATACATATGTACATTTTATGAATATTTTTATCTATTTTTCTTACAAATATATATACAAAAAAATAATACTCGAAACTTCAAGTGATATTTACATGGGTTTTTTTTAACCCAAATAAAAAAAATGTCTATACATATATAAAATGTTCCAAATTAAATTCATAAGTTATATACATTAATTCAAAAACTATGCATAAGAAACACAATAACATTATTTTTATTATATAGATATGGGAATCGGTCCGGTCCGGTCCAAATCGGTCTTTTAATATAGTGGACCGCGGACCGGACCGGTTTAATCGGTTTTTAGTTTTTGTGAACCGATTTTCGGACCGGCTTCAAAATAGCCTTAATTTTCGGTTCGGTCCAATCGGTCCATTCGGGTCGGTCTTTTTTTTGTCCACCCCTAAATAGAAGATATTCGTAGTAATTCCTGGTCCCCCACATCAACTCTCGAAAGAACCGTTTGGCATCGTCATAGCTTTTCTGTTTGGCTTGGGCTACCCATATACGATACCGAATCATCTCTATCCTGGATATAGTGTCGTGAATCAACTCTAGCCCAAGTATCTTATTATCCCCCATCTCTAGCTAACAAGCATGAAAGTGACAAGGCCTACCGTAAAACGCCACGAATAGTGTCATGCCAATTATAAAATGATAGGAGTTATTATATGCAAACTCCAGTATCGAAATATATTGCTCCCAACCTCTGCTCGAGTCAAGTATATGCACTCGCAGTGTATTTTCCAATACTGATTCATCCTCGGAATTCGGATATATCCTGGCACAAAAACTTCGAATTCTAACACTCAACGCATCCGAACATATATAAAGTTAACTCGTAATAATATTTTGGTGCTCCCACAATACTTATGTCAGTGCCATCATTTTTTTTTGCTGAAGATCCACTCCTTACTACTCCAGATTAGCTACGAGTCATTTTCACTCTTATATGCTAATATATTTCTTTAAGTATCGCCTATACAATGGCACACCGTATTATTGTGAACCCAATAATAATGCTTCAAAAAGATGAGCCTACACTTTACTGGCTCTATCATCTGTGTTGGAAAATGCCATATTGCCTCAGTGCCCATTTCTATTGATGCTAAATCTTGTAACTCTCTCCATGGGAGACATTCCTAACCACCCCTGACCACTTATGTCAGATTCCAAACTTAGTGTACGGTGGTATACTCTCACCACCTTCCCGAATTTTACAAAAATAACATCCCAATAACTTCTCGTCTACCTAAGTCAGACTTTCAAACCTTCGATTGGTTATGATGTAATTCTCGTCATATTACTCCTCTGCACGGAGTAGTTTCTGATTATCCTCGAAAATAAAAATGTACATTCTTTGTACTTTTTAATACTCTAATCACCCCATTTTTGTCTACTCTCTGGTTTCTGGTGACACGCCTTGATCTCGACACAAATATATTCTATTTATCTTATTTTAGTCCCATCTCTATATTACCCTCGCATATCTATATTACTAGTGCATTGTAATCCCCATAATTTTAATGACTTTTAAAATGGGTTATATTTTAAATTAATGGATTAATTGGATCTTATTATAAATTAATTCATTTGGGTTTTATCCGAATTGTGGATATTAAAATGGATGATTCTGAATATCACTTAAAGATATTTAGGTAATATATGAATGTGATGTCATTGATATGACGGTATGATATAAAATCGGTAATTTGAATTTTTAGTCAGACGCAGTATGGGATGTGTCGGGACAAATTTATTAAATTAAAAAGGAAATTTATTTTCTATCGACCTTATAGTCATTTCGACTGCGTCTTTGCGTCCGTAAGGTTCGAAATTATCAGAAAAGTCTATTTGGATGTTAATTTTGAGTCTCGGGTCATTTGGAAATGAAAAGACAACCCAAAAGGGCATTTTGGTTATTTTTACAAGGGGGATGAATAGTGATTTCGAGTTTTGTCTTATTATAAGTATTTGGAGATTAGTGTATGTAGGTTCATTTCATCTCTTCTACACAAAATTGAAAAGTCATCTTCTTAGAGAGAGTGGAAGGTTGCTTGGAAAGAAAAAGAAGTTTGCTTGGGAAGGAGGAGAACCAAAGGTCAAAGGTCACCACCACCATCACCACCTGTGTTATTCAACTCCAGAGGGTCAGATCTTCATTAGAGGCAAGTGTTTGATATTTGCAATTTAAGTTCGTATATTGTCCATGTCAGGATAGTTATAAAAATAGATGATTTTCATGCTTGGAAGATGAAAGGATATAGTTGTTAATGGATTTTTGGAATCTAAAAATATACAGGAATTAAACTCATGTTGTAGGTAGTTAGTAATCCAATAAATATTCATCAATATGTGGAAGAAATTTTGAAAATAATTTAGTGTTCTTGAAGATAATATGTTGATAATTTTCTGGAAAAAGAGGCAAAAACGAGTGGAATGAGAAGAGCCAATTTGGAAGGTTTAGATCTTCTTTTTGAGTGCATTTGGATGAGATTTAAGAAAAAAACTCAAAACACATACCTGACTCAATTTCGTGTAGAATCCAAATCTGAAGTCGGATTGATGATTTGAATAATTTTTGGATCTGATTTTTCTGAGTATTTAAAATATGAGAATTCATGATGATGTTTCTTTTTAATGTTGGTTCTTATCCCAAAACTTTTGTAGATCTTCGATGATTATTAATTGGATATTATGGGACTTAGAGAAGATCAGTAAGCCCTAGTTAATATTTGAATTAATTTGATTGGTATTTAATTGATTAGAATTATGATAATTAAAGTTAAAGAGATTTCGGTTGCTAGATTCATGTGTTGGATTCTAATCTGTTTGTATGAGGATTAAGGATAGTTCAAGTAGGGGAGATTTAATATAACACCTGGGTAGCCTTAGGGTTACAATTTAAACATCAAGGACTGAGTTTAAGCTCATTATTGATTTCGCAAGGGCTGAGTGTAGTACAAGAGCGTAGTGGTATGGCTCCTGGATAGAGATGGGAGTTTAGAACACATTTGGTTGAAAGAGGGGATGAGGTTATTCCGATCGCATATTTGAAGATAACAAACCTCCTCGATCGATAAAGTTAAGTAGTAGTGTATTGGAGGGGTCCCTTGTTTGGATTTCGCTTTGCGAGACGCTCCGCGCATGAACCTTAACGACGTCGGGAGTGGAGAGATATTATAGGATGCGAGGATAATTAAATTATGAAGTAAAGATATGACATTTTAATACGTGGGATTTAAAGAGATATAATGCTACGTGAGGGAATAATCTAAGGTTAATGTGAGTACCTTGTTGTTAGTATACTATAGGTATGATAATACCTATTTGATTGATTAATGATTATGTGTATGACATACCTAGCTTACTTGCTATCGGTGGGAGGTTTGCGCGTGAGGGCAGTCATATCCTGATGAATCCATGGGATCTTTGATTTGTCGCTCGAGAACATAGGTCTATGAAAGACTTATCGGGGAGTTGATATGTCCGCTGACTATGGGTACGTAGGTATGTACGTGACCCATGGGTATGAGAACTATGTTCGCCTCCAATGATTGTGTTGTTGTTAATGGTTCGAGGTATCCTCACCGAACCTTTTGTCCCCTTTTCGACGACCAGCGATATTGGGACATGATAGCAGAGTAATGCATTTCACCGCAGTTGTGACTCGGGGTGCCGTATTATATATGAATATATATATATAATGGATTAAATGAATGAATGTATATTTATTATGGTTAAATCTATCTACGGTGATAATTGTAGATAACGGTGAATAGAAAAAGATAATTGAATTAAGTTAATGAATGTTTTTTGAAAAACTTAATTCATATTAATTGAGAAATGATTCATGTTAATGAGAAACGATGAGAAATGTAAATGAATAATAATGTGACGTATGGTATGGGACATAAGGGGATTATGATATTGGGATGGAATTATAATATGGAGACTAGAAAAGAGGAACCATTAACTAGGAGGTTAATAGGAAACGTTAAGTGTGCACTCTAGTTGAGAGGTGAGAATGGCAAGTGAGAGTTGGGTCTAACATGTACATAATAAAAGATTTATTTCACTTGTTAAATACTTGTTGTTTTAAAAATCATTTTCACAATCGGGCTCTGACCCGTTTCCTTGCATATTTTCTTTTCTATTGTATCTTCTATATCAGGTGTCCAGCAACAGGGACGCCAACCTTAGCGGATTATGACAGGCTATGGATTAATGGAGTTTTTCTTAGACGCCTATCATCATTTGATTCACAGTATTCTCTTAGTAGGGCATGTCGCCCAAGGGATTCAGTTATCTCTTTTCTATCGGGGTCAAATACTATGGTATTCGTGTCATTTTAATACATTTGATATTGTTGGGATTACTGTAATGGATTAATATTATTTGGGAATGTTTATTCCAATTGCATTCAAATTATTTTGTGTTATCTAATTGGTTATCAGTGTTGTAGAATAAAATGTGTTGTGTTATTCTTAAACTAAAAATGGATTTTGTTAAATTAAAATTTGAAAAGTTTTTAACACCAGCTTAATTGAGTATTGGGTGAGTTGTAAATATTTTCGACAGTGATGCTAAGAATGAGCCAACTGTATATTCTGTTTTAATTTGGTATGGGACTGGCCACCCGGTATTTAATTAGGCGGGGTGTTACATCCATCTATGTTCATTTCATATGTTTTCACATTTTCTCCTCGAGAATGATACTAAGACTTTCAACTAACTAGGGCGACCATACAACCTATGTCCTGTGCACTTCAGCATAAATTAACTCAGTGTAATATACTTGCATTTAACGTAATATACTTGGCATGACTATATTGTAAGGTTATACTCAACCACCCACTTAGTTGTAATTCCATTATTTTCTAGGTTTCCCCACCAAACATATTTATGGTGAAAATGTTCATTAGTTTTCACAATAGGATTATACGGCTCTACCGACCTTAAATTAAAATAAAACTATCAACTCTCAGTTATATTCACGTATATGTATAATAACAAAGGCGTTAAACCCATGTACTAAAGACCAAACCTCTCCCCACTTCCAACGTTCGCTAAGTTTCATGCGTGTGATGTCTCACAAAGAAAAATCCAAACAAGGAACCCCCTCGATACACTACTATCTAACATCGTTGGTTATCGAGATCCGTTAAGTCCTCAGTCCATAATATGTACCCCCGAATCCCCGTTTGTTGACATAAAAGTCTACTTGTCCACTATAATACCACTAAAGACGACAAACAACACGACGCTCTTATTATCACAAGTTCTTAGCGCTATAAAGATAACGAGTTATGTATCTTCGCTCGACAAAGAACACAAAGCATCCTGAATCACATCATTAAAAAGTCCCTACGCACCAGGATCAAATATAATGGGATGACATACTCACCTAAGTCCATAACATTTTCGTATCTATATATATAATATCAACGATATCTCTTTATGTTTGATCATAATATAACATACAATATGTGTAAGTAGGTTGTACCCTCTTTCAGGTTATTCCTCGTAAATTAATAAATTTCGCCCTAGAATAATAGGCACGATAGTTTTATCACACAGCCTACTACCACTCAAACTCTCGGTATCCAGTCACTACACACAATTATAATAAGTCTTACTTTTTTAACTCTCAAAAGTAGAAAAATCAAAACATTAATTCTTTCAGTGCCCACACTCGCTCCGCTACGGGTGACATAAAAATGATCCCCGTTACCCAACGATAGCTATATTTGTAACAACCAGACCAATATTACCAATGTATCCACTAAACCCTCTCACTCTAAAATTTTAGTGTTAACAACCATACCTTGTGACGTATACATGTCACCTGAGCTAATCCCATATTTTCAAGGGTGATCTAAAAATATTACCTCTCTTTGGTATTTGTCTGTCATGATCGTCGATTTCCTAAATGTGCTCCCGTACTAAAACTGACTCCCGATTTGTTACAATGGTTATACATCCAGGGTTTCACCCTAGAGTTGCCCCATACCTTGCATTATTTAATCCCTTCTTTTATTATGGCCTAAACTTTCTTAAGTAAATCATCGACCCAAAAATCTCTTCTCGATGTAACAACCGTTAGAGAAACACCTATGTCCCTGACCCTAACCCTACTGGAGTCTTTCGTCCTTCTATTTAGTCCCAACAGCCCTGAGGAACGGATATGATGCGAACATTGGTGGTCCTACTTAAACCCACCACTCATGTGTTGGTAACCCCTAACCTAACTCTCTTAGCCCAATTTCCCTTAGCAAAAATCTCGCTCCTCCCATTGTTGTGCTCTACTGGCATAGTTCCTAGTTTTACTGGTCTAATTATCTTGCTGTGAAAAATTTCAACACAGGTGATCCTACTCTCTATACATAGGGCACCTTCTTGCGATATCCCCGATCTTTGCCTCACTGACCATCTCGCGGTGTCCTCCTTTCAGACTTGGTAGTCTTGGGCTTAATTGTTACTTTCGTTATCATTATGTCTATGCCGACCCTATAGAACTTATTATTGGCCTCTATGGACTTGATGGACTCCATCATCATTTTGTAGGAATTCAATCAATCAAAATCAACTAAATGGTTTCCGTACTAGGTATACTCTCATGTGGTGCTTCACCAACATTGTTAAGTCTAGTATTTCTCTTTGGCTCGATTCTCTAACCCTCCTGGCTCATTTCTTCTGCAAGTGCTGATATAAACTTGTAAACATACAACCTTGACGACATCTACATAAGTCATTATAGTTGGATTTCTCATCCATACTTTTGTATTCTACTCACGGGTCCTGTTTCAACTATCAACCCTTTTTTTAATTCCACGCCCCTTTGCCAGGTATGAAGTTCGTTAAGCAAATCAACCTTTCTCTGTCGGTCTCTATCTTACCCATTTGTGGTAAGTTTTGAAATTTTATTCGCATCTTTGTTAGAACAGCAGATGGAAGACCTGATGATTAACCTTACCCCAAATTTAATGTTGAATTTTACAAATACTTCTATATACGTGGTGACTGACTCTCATCAGTTAATACCGCTCCTATGAGCTAAAAATTTGCCCAAAATTAAATTTTTTGTGTTGTTGTACTTCTCCCTACACAGTTGCCTTTGGAATCTATACTTCCATTGGCCCATTACACTTTCTCTTCCCCGCATCTTTATAAATGGCTCTTCAAAATAGTTATTCTGAATCCCTCACCCTTTTGTCGACGAAGCTGGACGAGTCTGAAATAGTAGTAACGTTAACTATGACGGTATTTCGGGAAGTTACTGCTTTCGAGTGATTTTCCCATTATCACTTGCTTGAATAATGCTCATGGTGACTTTTGTCACGATCACCATTCCCAGAATACTCTATATCTTCTGCTGAGCTTTTCCTCCTGCAGTCCTTCATATGGCCCTCGCAGGTCATCCTATAAATTTTTGGTGTATGAAGACCAATCAAACTTTATATGAATCACATCAACTATACTTAATTGCAGGAGAACATAAGTCGTAAAGGTAGAGGAATACAAAAATCCTATGATAAGGCGCTTGATTAGGCATAAATTCTTCCCATTTATCCCATTAATTTAGAGGCTTTTATCACTCCGTAAAGTGTAATTCGAGTGGATTTATATCATATCATTGCTATTGATAAGTTTCAAATGAGTACGCCGAGTTTCGTGTATTTTTCATCCATTTCGCGAGTATTCAGTGTTTAGGAAGGTTCAGCATCCCAATTCGAGTTTCGTATCAAAAGCTTTAAAGAAATATAAGGAGGAAAAGTTCCTTAAAAGAGGGGACCGAAGGGAAGAAAAAAATAACCGATCCCATCCTGGGAAAGCTACTGTAAGGCATGAAAATATGGAACCAAACCGAAAGGAAGAAAAAAAGAACCGATCCCATCATGGAAAACTTCCTATAAAGGCTGTCAAAGATGGAACTGAACCGAAGAAGAGGAAAAATGAACCGATCCTATGATTGAAGAACCTCATGTAAAGGCTGTCAAAGATGGAACCGAACCGAACCCTCTTAGTAGGATCGGTTCTGGTATTAAAAATTCAAACTTATCCGCTGTAAAATCAGAATCCTGCATGCTTCAAACTCTTAGAATTCGTAGATTATAAATTATAAACTCCTCCTAAACATGAGGAGGCTTCTGATTCGTTAGGAAAGCTTTGTAATCAGTTTAGAGAAGAAGAATAAGAAGAAACCCCAGTTTGCTTCCAGTTTTGCAATTCAAGTAATATTATTTCAATTCTTATTTTCATATCTGCAGTAGTTATTTCTATAGTGAGCAATTTCATTCTTTTTCACCTTCAAATGTTCGTAAAAATGTTTCCTTTCATCCAAAAAATATTTTCTTACAGTTTTCATATGTCTGGCTAAATTTTCAAGGGTTGGGGAGCATGAACCCCACCCGATGTAATTCACGATAGTGGAAATAGAAGTTGGAATCAAAACATTAGATGAATTGTATCGTAATTCATATGATACTACTTTACTTCATCATTTTCTTACATAATGTGCGGGCTACGATCCCTCATATGTGTAATAGTTAGGAGAAATAAAGACCGAACTTTAATTCAACTTTTTCTTACGTACTGTGCGGGCTACGATCCCTCATATATGCAATACTTAGGAGTATTAAAAGTCGGATTCATTTAAATCTTCAATTATGAATCTAGTATCCTACGAAGTGAATTACAGCGGTGTGGGGGAGTGTAACCCGACCTATCTTTCTCCATTCATAGTTACAGTTTTAGTCAAGTCGTTCGAAATTCTGCAGTAGAAAAATTGCATTCATAATTTCATTAGTTAATCATTTTCAAAAGTGCATATAGTTGTAGTTGTTTCACAAATCAAATCACCTTTTCCTTTTCTTTAGAGTCAAAGTTAGGTTTCATTCGTCTGTCCAACGTCGTTACGACTCCGTTCGTCCTATTTCCCTGAGGATCGATACCCGACTTATCGGATTATTACTTGAGCGATAGGTTTGCACTTGAGATTAAATAGCACGCACACTAGACACATTCTTAGTCGCGTCAAGTTTTTGACGCTGTTGTAGGGGATTTAGGTAGACTTAGGATTTGATCAAGTCAATCTAAAACTTTGACCAAAAATTTATAAAAATCCAAAAACATAAATAATTTTGAAAATACAAAAAAAAATCTTCATCATCGATCATAAGCCTGTCAATGCAAAATCATGAACTCACTCTAACTCCCCAAAATACTCCAACCAGCATTCACGAAAACCCGATAGTTGAGTACGACTCCGACAGCCCTCACACTCCAAACGTTCCACAATTCTAAGTTCTACCTCCCACGCCTCCACACTCAATTATAAGTAACACTCTGACATCCCTCTTAGGACACACCACAGAGCACGCTCCGCGTATACCAAGTGAGGATACGGATTCATCAAGTGATAGAGCCATGTCATAACACGGTAGTGTAGCCGCCGGTGAGGAAGAGGTCCCGTATCGCCCTTTGAGAGAAATCTTATATCCCGAGTGAACTGTCACTCCGGAATATATTTTACTCCCGTATAATGCAGGGCAATTTTTCTTTAGGAATGGGATGATCCAGATACTTCCCAATTACCATGGAATGGAGTCAGAAAAGCCATATCTCCACATCCGGGAATTTGAGGAGGCGTGCGAGACCCTCAGCGATCAAACTTGTACAAAAGATATGATTCACCTCAAACTCTTCCCATTCTCGCTAAAGGATAAGGCTAAGACCTGGTTATGGTCTTTATCTCCAAACTCGATTGCATCATGGAATGAGTTGCAATCTAAATCTCTTAAGAAATTCTTTCCTCCACATCGAACGAACTCCATCAAGGCTCAAATTCAAACCTTCCGACAATTAGAAAATAAGTCATTCGATCGATGTTATGAGCATTTTAATTAGTTAATCACTTCGTACCCTCATCATGAACTTGATAAAATACAAATCATTTCCTTCTTCCATAATAGACGGAATATAAATTCCAAACAACTCATTGAAACCATGTGTGATGGTCCCTTTGTCGACCTAGACGCCAATGATGCTGAGCTTCACCTGAGGTATGTCGCCTAGACTACCCAAGCATGGGATACATCTGACCCTAGAACTTATAATCGAACTGGCCAAAAGACCATCACTCCATCGGTGTTCGACCTATTTCACATAGAAAAGAATATTATGATGGACAATCGACTCAATTTACTTGAGAAAGGAATGCGAGAAATACTTGAGATATATGCAAAAGGACCAACCGGCTCCATATTGAACCCCATTGTGAATGTGTGTGCTATTTATGAAGCGGGAAATTCAACAGAGGAATGCCCGACGATACTCACCTTAAAGTTATGCTTCAAAAGGAAGTGAGTGGTGTAGGAGGATTTAAGGGTAATTTTGGTGCACCACACGAAAATTATTATAACCCTTCATGAAAAAACCATCCTAGTTTTAGCTATGGGCAACAAAATGCTGCGATGAATCCTAATTCACATGTTTCCCCTCCTCAACCATCACACTTTTAACAACCACCACACATGCAAGGACATGTGCAGGCACCACCACCTCCAGGGCCATATATCACTCCACCGCGGAGAAATCTCGAGGATACGATAAACCAATTCATCACTACCTAGAATGCAACCACTGCTAGACATGAGCGCATGATCAACGACATAAATGCAAATATTTCAAAGATGCAATCATCGTTGAGTATCCAAGAGAAGGGTAAGTTTACTGCCCAGGGCTAAAGACCTCCCCAAGGTCAAACTAGTGTTAGCTCCACCTCTACAGAACATCAGGAGCAATGTCAAGATGTGACCACTCATCGTAGTGTGAGAGTCGTTGATTTATCACCTCCTCCACACGATGCAACCAAAGATAAGGAGATTTCGCCCGTCACAAAAGAGGATGAAGATGTCCCCCTGAAAGAGAGTGATAAAGAAGACACTGGTGAGCCTGAAGTAGTAGTGAAGCCACCCTCCGCGACACCGTTTCCTCAAAGATTAGTTCCTGCCCATAACGGGACCATAAGTGAAGAAGTGCTAGAAGTGATTAAGAACGTAAAGTTGAACTTACCTTTCCTCGATGCAATAAGGCAAATTCCATCCTATGCAAAAGTCATAAAAGACTTATTGACAGTCAAGAGGAGGATAAAGGTAAACAAGAACGTGTTTCAAGCACAAAATATGAGCTCAGTCCTTCTTAACGATCTCCCCCTTAAATATAAAGATCCCAGTGCCCCCACCATTTCCTGCACCATTGAAGAAAACAAATTTAAAAAAGCCTTACTCGATTTGGGAGCAAGTAGGGGTGGAAGCGGTACGGGTTTTTACCGTACCGTACCATTTTGGTCCGAAAAAAATGGTTTTGGTTTCATATATTAAAATACCAGAAACCAGTCTCACCAAAACCGAAATTACCGCAAAAAAGTTGGTTGGTTTTGGTTTTAATATTTAAAAAATCGATTTACCGAAATTACCGTACCGAATTTTATGAAACCAGAAAAAACCGTACCGATATAATCATACCGTACCGAATTTACCGAAACCAGAAAAAATCGTACCAAAATTATCGTGCCGTACCGAATTTACCAAAATTACCGTACCGAATTTACCAAAACCAGAAAAAAGTTTGTTTTGGTTTTGGTTTTAATATTTAAAAAAGTTGGTTGGTTTTGTTTTTGGTTTTTGGGGACTTTTAGTGTTATTTACCGAAACATAATTAATCGAAACCAGAAACCAGAAAAAATCAGAATTTATCGAAACCAGAAAAAAATCGAAATTATCGAAAAAACCGAAATACCAGCCGGTTTGGTTTTGGTATTGATTTTGGTGTACCGGGTGGTAAACTGGTACGGTTTGATTTTACCATCTAGAGTTTGGTTTTGGTATTGGTATTTACTATTTACCGACCAAACCGTACCTCTTACACCCCTAGGAGCAAGTGTCAACATTCTCCCTTATTCGATTTATAGGAAACTTGATCTCGGTGAACTTAAGCCCACAAGTATCACTCTCCAGTTAGCGGATTCAACCGTGAAGATACCAAGGGGTATAGTTGAGGAGGTGATAGTCTAAGTGGACACTTTCTACTTCCCGATAGATTTTATTATTTGGGACACGGATCCCTCATTCGCCTCAAAAAATCATGTTCCCATCATCCTTGGACGCCCATTCTTAGCCACGGCTAACGCAATCATCAATACTATAAATGGGCATATGCAAATCACTTTCAAAAATATGACTTTGGAAACAAACATCTTTAACATATCCCAACAAGCAGGGGAAGAAGATGATCTTCACGCAGTAAGATTAATTGAGGAGATCGTAGAAGAACACTTTGAGGAAAATTACTGTGGAGACGCCTTAGAAGTTTGCCTAGCTTCGAATCATGAGAGTGAGGGAAATAGAGGAGTTGAGAGGCTTACTCGATGAGAGAGCATCGGACGAGGACGCGAGAGATGTTAATTGGGTTTCTCAATTCGAAGAGATACTGCCAAGGGAAGCACGCATGGTGCCCTCTAGCGACACATTCATGACTCTCGAATTGAAGAAACTACCCTCCAATGTCAAATATGCTTTTCTAGGTGAAAGTGAGACATTTCATGTTGTTGTCTCCTCTAGCTTAGATAAAGAGCATGAGGGTAAATTATTAAAGATTTTGAGGAAGTACCAAGATGCTTTTGGTTGGTGTATAGTTGATCTAAAAGGGATAAGGCCCCTAATTTGCACCAATAAGATTCATCTCGAAGAGGATGTTCAGCCCTCGGGAGAAATGCAAAGACGGGTAAACCCCACAATGAAAGATGTGGTGAGGAGTGAAATTATAAAGCTATTGGATGCCGGGATTATCTAGCCAATCTCGGATAGAAAGTGGGTGAGCCCCATTCAAGTCATCCCGAAGAAGTCGGGCATGACTATGATTGAAAATGCCAAGGGAGAGCTAGTTCCCCAACGTACCACCACTGGAGGGCGCGTTTGCATTGATTACCGAAAACTCAATGCGGGAACTAAGAAAGATAATTCCCCCTTGCCATTTATCGATCAAATGCTTGAAAGAGTAGAGAGCCACCCTTATTATTGCTTCCTATATGGTTATTCCGGATATATGAAATTGAGGTAGGTGTACTTGATCAAGAGAAAACAACATTCACTTGCCCGTTTGGAACGTTTGCCTACAAACGTATGCCATTTGGTTTGTGTAATGCACCGGAAACCTTTCAAAGGTGCATATTGAGCTTATTCAGTGACATGGTTGAGAGAGGGCTACAGGTGTTTATGGACGACTTTAGTGTTTTTGGGACCTCCTTCGACCCATGTTTAGCCAATTTTGAAAAAGTACTAGCCCGATATGTGGAAAAGAACTTAGTGCTGAATTGGGGAAAATGCCACTTCATGGTAACCAAGGGTATAGTTCTTATCCACATAGTGTCATTCAAAGGGATCGAAGTCGATCGAGCAAAAATAGATGTCATAGCTGACCTTCCCCCACCTAAATCGCTGAAAGACATGCGCTCCTTCTTGGGCCACTTGGGGTTTTACAGACGGTTCATTAAGGACTTTAGCGCCATCGCTAAACCCTTAAACAATCTCCTCATGAAGGACACACTATTTGAGTGGACGGAAGCATGCCAAAGAGCTTTTGAAAAACTGAAAACATGTTTGTGTCCTCTCCCATTATGCAAGCTCCGGATTGGTCCTTGCCATTCGAGCTTATGTGTGATGCTAGCGATTATGTGATAGGGGCTGTTTTGGGCCAAAGAAAAGGCAATAAGGCTTATGTCATCTACTATGCTAGCCATACCCTTACCGGACCACAACTCAATTACTCCACCACGAAAAAAGAATTGCTAGCAGTAGTATTCGCTCTTGACAAATTTCGGTCCTATCTTATCGGTTCCCCCATCACTTGTTTCACTAATCACGTGACTTTAAAATATCTACTTGCAAAGAAATATGTAAAGTCGCGTCTCATAAGGTGGATCATACTCCTATAAGAGTTTAATCTCTCAATTAAAGATAAAAAAAAGGAGTAGAAAACGTCGTTGTCGATCACTTATCAAGGCTTTCGTCCGACGTACCTAGTGATCCTATACCCATAGACAAATATTTTTCGAATGAGCAACTCTTTGCCACCTCTTCTTTGCCCTGATTTGCGAATATAGTGAACTATCTTACCACGGGAGTCGTACCTCTCGATTGGACACCGCAAGATGAAAAGAGGTTCATCACTTGTGGTGTCCAATCGGGAGGGACGGCCCCCGTGACAAGATAGTTTACTATATCCGCAAACCAGGGCAAAGAAGAGGTGGCAAAGAGTTGCTCATTCGGAAAATATTCGTATATGGGTGTAGGATCACTAGTTACGTCGGACGAAAGTCATGATAAGTGATCGGTAACGACGTTTTTTACTCCTTTTTTGTCTTTAATGGAGAGATTAAACTCTTGTAGCAGTAGGATCCACCTTGTGAGGCGCGGTTTTGCATCCTTCTTCGCAAGTAGATATTATAAAGCCGCATGTTCGGTGAAATAAGTGATGGGGGAATCGATAAGATAGGACCAAAATTTATCGAGAGCGAATACTACGACTAACAACTCTTTCTCCATGGTGGAGTAATTGAGTTGTGGTCCGATAAGGGTCCGACTAGCGTAGTAGATGACATAAGCCTTATTGCCTTTTCTTTGGCCCAAAATAACCCCTATTGCATAATCGCTATCATCACTTGGTTGGGCATGTTTTTCTATGATGATCCATTTCTTTTTAAATATTGCGCCGATTAGATCATCCGACGATGCATACCGGATGATGAAATCCCAAAAGTCATCCAATTCTGTCATTCGGAAGCACGTGCAGGCCATTTTTTCTTGAAAAATATAGTCGTTAAAATTCTTTAATGAGATTTGTATTAGCCCATAATATTTCGAGATGTGAGCAATTATTACAAATCTTGCGATGGGTGTCAAAGGATGGGGGCGATTACCCGACAAGACATGATGCCATTATCCCCAATACTCATTATTGAGATCTTTGACTGTTGGGGTATTAACTTCATGAGCCATTTTCCCCCATCTTTTGATTTCCTATACATCCTTATCGCGATAGACTACATTTCCAAATGGGTGGAAGCTATAGCTACCAAGACTAATGATAATAAAGTGGTCATAAAATTCCTACAGGGACACATACTTTCTCGCTTTGGTGCTCTGAAAGCGATAATTAGTGATAATGGCACGCACTTTGCAACAGGCCATTCGAGAAACTCATGAGAAAGTATGGCATCGTTCACAAGGTTGGAATGACCTATCACCCACAAACGAATGGACTGGCCGAATTAGAAAATCGTGAAATCAAGCACATACTAGAGAAGACCGTCAATCCCGACCAGAAAGATTGGTCCCTTCAATTGAACGATTCGCTATGGGCCTACCATATCGCAAACAAAAACCCACTCGAAATGTCCCCATTTCGATTTGTGTATGGAAAGCCTTGTCATCTTTCCATTGAGTTGGAGCACAAAGCATACTGGGCCATTAAGAGATCAAATTATGATATGGACAAAGCCGGTGAAGCTCGCAAGCTTCAACTGAATGAGTTAGAGGAGATACGCAATGATGCGTATGAGAATGCCAAGATTTTAAAAGCCCGGATGAAACTAGCACATGCTAAGATTATTCGACGAAAATAATTTCAACCGGGATAAAAGGTACTCTTCTATAACTTTCGGCTTCTTCTATTTTTGGGTAAATTGCGGTCCCGATGGACTGGTCCATTCATTGTCAGAAGCGTATTCCCCCACGAGGCAGTAGAGTTAGAAGATCCAAAAGGGGGGAATGCATTCAAAGTCAATGGACAACGCCTAAAGCTATATGTTGAGGCGTGCGTAGAAGATATCGACACCATCTGGTTGTCGGACCCCGTTTATGGGGTAGAGTGAGCTTGAGTTGAGAGGTCATCGCACCCCCGACGCGTATGGGGTGAATTCTAGTGAATAGTAGTTATGCTTCGGTAGATTAACTTAAGTCCGTAGGTAGGTTACATAAGGTTGGGGTTAGGATCATGCGCACCAACACGCACTTCGTGAGGGCATCGAGAAATTCAAGAGGGGGAATAAGTGAGAAAGTGTCCAGAAATTCGAGGGTGTGAAATTCTAGTTCAGCATGATAAGTAAGAGGGTTCTGCCTGAAATGGAACCGAACCGAATCCCCTTAATTGGATCGGTTCGGTTTTGATAAAACGAAAAATAAAAAAAATTCCAGAACCGGATCGGTTCTCCCCTGAATCGAATCTGTTTGGGTTCTGCAGTTTTGGTTCTTCCTGAGGTGACCCCTTCCCCCTATCCCCCTCCATTCCTTCCCATCTTTCCCCCAAAACATTCATTCCCCTTTTCCCTTCAAATTCCTTCCCCCAACCTTCTCCACCACCTATAAATTGACATTCTCCCCTACCATTCCATCCACACCTCCATCTCATCTCACCTCTATAAACCCTATCTCTCATTCCCAACTCCCAAATATTTCCATGGAAAATCCCGCTCTTTCCCTGAAATATATGTCCACCAAGATTCTGCCCAATGATAATGGGGAATACCGCTCCTACATGGAGCGCCTATGGTACAAAAAAAAAATCAGTCTCTCCCACCAACTGCACATTGAGCGCGTCATCAACCGGGACGAGCTACCCCGCTCAGTCACCACTCTTTTCAGCCGAAGGGGGAGGACACAATACCTCCAAGATCCCCTCAATGTAGTGTATGAGGATGAAGTTCGATCTTTCTATGGCTCTCTCGTCCGTACGGACGAGTTTGAAATCCAAGCTTTTGTCGACGGCCGCCCCATCTCATTTTTCTTGGCCATTCTAGCTCGCAAACTTGCTACCAAGAGCGTCCCCCACCCGAACATCTAGGACTACCCAACCAATGCCCCCACCATCCCAAAATAGTAATGCATCGATCGTATTGCACCCAATGAGATTTGGGAAAGGTGCACCTTCCTCGTGGGATGCCTAAACGATAAGGCGCGCATTACCTTCCATATTGTGTGCGCCAACCTGCTTCAAACCACAAATGACTCGACGATGCGCCCTTGCCAAGCTACCCTCTTGTACCACCTTTTCGATCCAAACTTCACTCACAATCTCGCCCGCATGCTTTACACCGATATTCTTTACGCGGCCTTGGAGCAAAAAGGTGCAGTGCCCCTCACTTATGCACGTCTCATAACCTCCCTCATTACCGATGTCGGTATCCATCCACCTCACGCTTTCCCCCGCCTCTCGAAATCCATTGGGGAAGTGTCACGCACTAGGAGTGCCCAGCAGAGAGCTGCCCATCGAGCAGCCCGGGTGGAGGGTGATGTAGATGCCGAGGAGGAGATCCATGTTGAAAAGCCCGAGGCTGAGGATGTCGAAATGGGCGGGGCAGAAGCGGAAGAATACGACGAGGACGATGACTCAGACTTTGAGCCACCGGATGCAGATTTTGATAGGCGCCTTTCATCTGTAGAAACTCATTTTGACGGGTTCATTACACCATACAACAAGGACCAAGCGGCCTATCAAAGGGATTAAAAGGCCTACCAAAGGGACACTAGTAAGATGCATCGTCTCCAATCACACTTATACGACCTCAACTTCGGTGGACCCCCCCCCCCCCCCCCACACACACACACACACTTTCTTTTATGATCTCTATGATCCAAGTGCACCCGGACCCTCAAATCCGCCTCCCCAATGAAGCCATTATCTGTTGTTTGTTGTTTGTTGTTTGTGTGTTGTGGTTGTGTGCTCCCCTCTCCTTTGTAACACAGGTGTTAAGTATCGATAAAAAAATTCTGCATTTCTGTCGCATTTGTTTGTTTTATTTCCCGCACTTTTAATTCGCTTTGAGTTAGATTTTAGTCATTTTTGCTTTAGGACAATGCAAAAGTCTAAGTTGGGGGGGGTAACAAGTGCATCTTTCTAAAACATCACAAATTTTCAAAAATGCCCAGAAAATTTTTAAAAATCATAAAATCTTGAAAAATCCAAAAATATTTTTCTTCAAAATAAATAAAAATTGGAATTCAAAATTTTCAAAAATATCATTAAAAGGTTGTTTAAAGTCTCAAATTGTAAAAACATAATACACAAAGACGAAATTGACCAATGATGGAAATTGAGCTAACATAGACGACTTAACGAATAAATGTGGAGATTAACAACCCCGGTGAGATTTCGAACCTAGCATTTTTGTGAGTTTAAAAAATAATCCGAGCTAATTGTAAACTCAAAGTTCTTTTCAGCGTTCTCATAAGTCGTCAAGGATCTCAATTCTTTCACTTTGATCGGTTATGAAAAATGTGTGTGATATTACCTTGAAAAACTTGCCAAAATAGATCTCTAAACTTAATTCATCTCGAGACGCATATGGTATGCAATTAGTATTTCAAACAATGAAGTAGGCCCTCGTTTGTCACCCAAAAAGATTATCCATAAAAAGTAGTGAAAAATTATCCCTTTTGTAACCCGAAATTGAACCGAATAATTTTTCCTTTCGTTAGACAACTCGAAAAATCCCAAATGGCCCGAAATTGTGAAAACTGATAATCCCAAAAATTAAGGCCGAAAAGTGCAGAAAAGGGGCAAAACAAAAGATAGTTATGCTAAAAAAAACAGCAAGAAAAGAGAAGCGTGCAAAATAGAAAAAGAAGAAAGAAAAAATAAGCAAAAGGCCCAGAAAATCACAAATGGACATCATAAGAAAATTTTCCAATTCCAAATTTTTCGCACCATTCTCATTTTACCCAATACACCTTTAACCTGAAAAAATCATAACCGAGTCCAAAATTGCGAAATTGGTTACCGCGTGGAGAGCAGACACACAAAAAGATAATAAAAGAGATAAAAAATATGAATTAGAGGCAATGTTCCCGCTTTCTTGTAACCGTAATCCGATGATGATATCCGGTTACCATAAAAAATTTCATCTTTCTACCTGTGTGCGTGAACTAGGTTCCAATACATTTACTCTTATGAATCATGCATACCTAGAGAATAAGCCACATTCCGAGTGATTCGTTTGTGAGAGCATTCCGTGAGATTTTGAAATCAAAACGAATTTTCGAATAAGTAACGTAATGATCAATCGGTGGAAATTCGCGGTGAAATTTTTGGCTTCACACACGTTCACTATGATTTGAGACTCTTGAACATGAATTGATGATGACTGTTTTCTGGAAAAGTTTGAATTATACGATTTTCGGGTATTTCGAGTTTTCTTTTAGTCAAATTTTGTGGGTATATTCACTGCAAACCCTCACGAGACACAACTCGTCCTACTAGGGTAACCTAGTGGTTTGAAGGCTTGTTGCATACGCTAAATGCAGTTGCTCGCTCGCGAAAAAGGTATTATATCCTATTTTAGAGTTAGACCATGTTTTGATTCTTTTACATTTCTTGGGATGATCAAAGTTCTAATTTAGGGGGGTTTGATTATGCATAAATTCTTCCCATTTATCCCCTTAATTTAGAGGCTTTTATCGCTCCGCAAAGTGTAATTCGAATGGATTTATATCATATCATTGTTGTTTACAAGTTTCTAATGACTACGCCAAGTTTAATGTATTTTCCATCCATTTCGTAGGTATTCAGTGTTTAGGAAGGTTCGTATCCCAATTCGAGTTCCGTACAAAAAACTTTAAAGAAATACAAGGAGGAAAAGTTCCTGAAAGAGGGAAATGAACTGAAGGGAAGAAAAAAATAACCAATCCCATCCTAGGAAAGCTTCTGTAAAGCACGAAAATATGGAACCGAACCGGAGGGAAAAAAAAGAACCGATCCCATCTTGGAAAACTTCCTGTAAAGGACGTCAAAGATGGAACCGAACCAAAGAAGAGGAAAAATGAACCGATACTATGCTTGAAGAACCTCCTGTAAAGACTGTCAAAGTTGGAACCTAACCCTATTAGTAGGATCAGTTCTGGTATCGGAAATTCAAACTTATCCGCTATAAAATCAGAATCTTGCATGGTTCAAACTCTTAGAATTCGTCGATTATAAATTGTAAACTCCTCCCAGACATGAGGAGGCTTCTGATTCGTTAGGGAAACTTTGTAATCAGTTTAGAGAAGAAGAATAATAAGAAACCCTAATTTGCTTCCAGGTTTGTAATTCAAGTAATATTATTTCAATTCTTGTTTTCATATCTGCAGTAGTTATTTCTATAGTTAGCAATTTCATTCTTCTTCACCTTCAAATGTTCGTAAAAATGTTTCCTTTCATCCAAAAAACGTTTTCTTACAGTTTTCATATGTCTGGCTAAATTTTCAAGGGTTGGGGTGTATGAACCCCACCCGATGTAATTCACGATAGTGGAAATAGAAGTTGGAATCAAAACATTAGATGAATTGTATCGTAATGCATACGATACTACTTTACTTCAGCCTTTGCTTACATACTATGTGGGATACGATCCCTCATATTTGTAATACTTAGGAGAAATAAAGACCGAGTTTTAATTCCACTTTTGCTTACGTACTGTGCGGGCTACGATCCATCGTATATGTAATACTTAGGAGTATTAAAATTCGGATTCATTTAAAGCTTTAATTCTGAATCTAGTATCCTATGAAGTGAATTACTACGGTATGGGGGAGTGTAACTCGACCTATATTTCTCCATTCATAATTACAGTTTTAGTCAAGTCGTTCGAAATTCTGCAGTAGAAAAATTGCATTCATAATTTCATTAGTTAATCATTTTCAAAAGTGCATATAGTTGTAGTTGTTACTCTTCCTATTCTTTAGAGTCAAAGTCAGGTTTCCTTCGTCTATCCAACGTCGTTACCGTTGGTCCTATTTCCCTGAAGATCGATACCCGACTTATCGAATTATTAATTGAGCGATAGGCTTTCACTTGAGCCTAAATAACATGCACACTAGACACATTCTTAATCGTGTCATCTCTATATCAAAGAACGCTACGCTGAAACGTAATAAGCTGCACAGATCCTAAAAGACTCTAGAACCTGATACTCTAATACCACCTGTGATACCGCACCTAATTAAATATTGGGTGATCAGTCATTTATTAAATATTTTTTGACAGTGATGCTAAGACTGAACCAACTGGATATTATGTTCTAAATTTAATAAAAGACTAATCACCCGGTATTTAATTTGGCGGGGTGTCACATTACCATCCACCATTATTAAAACTTAAACTAACGTTATACCCGAAGAAAATCAAATAAATGTGACTTTTACATGTTCCTTTTGCAATAAGGAAGAACACTTAAAGAGTTTTGCTTTAGATAGGAAACAATAACTCAAGCACTCCGTCAACCCAATTGAATCGAAACCCTATAAGTGTACTCGTTGCCATAAGATATGACATCATAGAGGGTTTCGTGTTTTCATTCAACCCACGTTGCTTTTAGGTAATTTTGAGAAGGGTATGGATGACGATAGGAAGGAGAATAAGAATGTGAAATCCCCTCAAAAGGTTTCTAAAGGGGAGGGAAATGGAAAATTAGTTGACCCTCCTGTGATGGTTCCTAAATCTAATGATTTAGAGATTGAACCTACTTAGAATAAGAAATACATTATTGATAGGGAGAAGATATAATTCTTAAGAGAACGAGTCAAGGCAAGTTCTTTGCCCTCTCTTAAGAATTAAGATTCTTAGGTTTAGGTGTTTTAGAGTGCTTAGCTTACTCATTTTGATAAGCATCTTGATCTCTTTATATAATTCTTACTCTTTAGGATATATTCTTTGTTATGTTCGTACCTTTAGATTTTATCCTTGTGAAATATTACTCTTTTATGCCTGTTAATTATTATTTTATCCCACGTGCATAAATGTAAACCTATACGCTTAGTTACAGTATTAATGGTTTTATTTATGACATTTATAATGCTTAAAATTTTATAGGTTGAAATGCCTTGGTAAATTAAGCTTGATATTTTAGAGTATTTTTCATAACTCATGCACTTTACACCACACTATAACTTGAGCAATTTCCATGAAAAATATTATGAAATGGCTTATATTATAATTATAATGAAAATTAAAAGTTTTATGCGACGTTTTGATAAAGGGTGTCATTGTTAATCCTTTTTGTATGTGAGATATTTTTATCATCATTTTTGGAGTTGATAAGTATATATGTTTCAAAATCAAGAGTGGTGATATGGTAAGGACTGGAACTTTGAGATTGTAAGAACTACCTTAGAAAAATGGGAAATAGTTTCCCACCCTTTGTAATGAATGAGCAAAAGCCGCCACATGCAAAATTTATTCAAAGTAATGTCTTAAAGATTTTTATTTACAACAGAATGAGTAACATTAAGTATACGAGACTTAAAAGGTTATGATAATAAGCCGCTACTCGAGGAGAAAAAATGGTAGTTGAAAATTTTATTTATTTTCAAGGAAAAATGAGGCTTTCTTTGTATTGCATAAAGTCAATTTTTTCAAAAGTGTGAGTTCCAACATTAATCTCCATTATTGATTTTATGGGTTAATTCTCGTGTTACTCACTTTTATATCACGGGTTATGTCTTTGAATCACTTCGTCCTTTATATGGCTTTAAATTTACCTTAGACCTTTGAATTCTAGACCAATCTTTGTGCAAAGTATTTGACATAACTAACAACCGTTGTATAATCTTTTGGATCTTATTTTATCAATTTAGACGATATTTTTTAGGATTAAATGTGACAGCCTAGAGCTAATAAATCAATTGTGTACATTTCCTTTTGTATGTGCTATTTTGTTTTGCATATTCTTGATTATTGGCAAAGTCCGTAAGCTCCGTCGCTAGTTACACGACATAGCAAACCAGTCGCAACCATCGATGAACCCATCGCTGTAACAAATACTTTTGGGTTTGTTCAAAACGCCCAATTTGGGGTCTAGGAATATTTTAACCCATTTTGTCTTTCAAAACATCTTTCACCTGTATAACCCTCTTGCCTTCCTCCCAACTTAACAACTTGAAAGTTGTTTTTACGTGTTTTCTACCTCATTCTAATCGTTAATCTTCATCTTCCTAAGATTATCTATCCTAGATTTTTAGATTTGCCCATTTAGAGTTAGGGCTTCGTAATAGTAGTTTTGATGGTAGTTGATGAAATCTTTTATGTGCTTGATGAGTTTTACTTATTTCGAGTTGGTATTAATTCTTTTGAGTAGCTTTTAGTGTGTATTGCCTTGATTTACTCATTTCTAAGGGGTTTATCCACTCTTGTTTTTGTATATGCTAGAGTTTATGAGTATTTGACATGTTTTTGTCATTTATGAGACTCTTACTCATATGTCAGTATCCTTGGTTTATATTTATATTATTTCTTATAGGACTTATAGGCTTTATGTCGTGGTGTGTGTTTTTAGGCTATAATTTATAGTTTTAAAATCTCGCTTACGTGCCTCGACTTCCTCCTTTCGTTGTAGATCTAATGAACTCTTCTCTACACATTATGTGCATTGGGAGAGATTAATTGATTTAGATTCTTTCTATGGCACTCATTTATACGAATTATTGGACATAGGAGATTGGATTGGAGTTTGCTCTCAAATCGAACCGCGTTACCCCAATATGGTGAGATAATTTTATTTGACACTTATGGATGGTTGGATCCCTTTTGGATTAGAGTTTTATCTGTCAAATAAAGGTAATACAAGTTAATATTTCTACCAAGTGGTTAAGAAACCAATATAATGCTCAGGTAGAAAAGTGCCCCAGATTTCCTTACATGCCGACTCGTAGACCATCTCACCAGAAGATGATCACTTTGTTGAGTGGCAATCATTATCGGTCTTGGACATTGAAGAATTTTCCTCAAGCATATCTTTCTAAGGATTTTTATATTCTTAATATGGTTGTGTACTCTAGTATTTTACCCACATACCACCCCATGATATATCCTTCAAACATATCGAATTATTGTATGCTATCAATTCGAATGTTGGCGTGTGTTAGTGTGACTTGATCTTGGACTCGATCTTTACCCACACCAAGGACAATAAGAAAACTCGCGCTTTGTCCTTCAACTGTTTGATCATACGCTTGCTTTTAGAGCCTGGGTTCCTATTCTTCCAGATGAAGTTAGAGAAAAGCTTATATTTGCATTGACAATTCAATCTTATTATTAGTCTATTACTTAACTCGATGACTATAGTGGATCACCCACACCACCTCGTGTTGTCCCTAAATTGGCTCCTCGTCCTACCTCTACATCACGTGAACCTAGTATATGCCCTTTGACTGAAAATGAGTTGAATTCAACCATTTCTCAGTTGTATACTCAATAGCATTCTAGTTTGTTATCCGTATTTAAGGATATCAATAATCAATTTACTTCCTTTAGTTCGGTGAGTTCTTCCTTATACGACGACTTCTAGCGCACCTTTGATGCTCGACTATAAAATGATAAGGACTCCTTGTAAGATGTTCGCAACGATGCAAAATGATAAGGACTCCTTGTAAGATGTTCGCAACGAGGTTATTAATTTGTGTGCTATGAAGATATTGAAGAAGAAGAAGAAGTGTTGTGCTTTGTTTTTTACTTTGTTTATTGTTTAATAATTGTTAAAATTTTGATTTTTATTGATCACATTTACTGCAAATCTTAAATATTATTTGAATGCTTATCTCGTTTTATCGTTGTTTATATATTTTTGCATACTATATTTTATGTCTCCATGTGTAGTTAAAATTATTTATCTTAGGCTTATTATTCTCATGATTATATTTTACCTACACTTCATTTCAACTATTTACTCACCATATGATTTACTCTCTATCTTTTGGTTTGATTAACATGTTTTACTCTCTCAAAATGCCTGATAACTTTATCCCATTATGTGCTCAGTTCTTTCCTTTGTCGCCTTTCATGGCAAAAATGGAGAAGTTTGTAGATAGGAAGAGTATAGTTATCTAAGCATATTATGTTGCTTAGAGTTATTTATTACTATATCATTTTTTAGAGTAATTATATATTTGAGGGAGAGATATTTCAAATAGATATGATGATTACGTGTTCTTATTACTATATCCACATGTTCATATTTATCATATTTTCATATCTTGTTCTTTCACATTGGTATCCTAATGAGTTTGCTAGTGTGTGATGGCAGAGTATTTGTGCAATAACTTATTTTGATCCATAAAGATGGTTGAGTCTCTTGTAGTTATAGGTTACTTGCAACAAATGTAATTTTCTATTAGTGTATCTGCCCTTGGCGAGATGAGTTTAAAAATGGTAGATTTTCTTCATTTTCTTGTAATTGTTTTATGTTTTATCTTGGAATTTTAAAAAATGTGGAAATTATAAGAGTATAATATACTCAATGTGATCCATATGATAGATTGTCTAAATTCCTTACCAAAACATGTTTGAGTGTTTGTCCAAGAGGTCACCAAAAAACTTCATCAATTTCATCTCAGAGTCACTCATGCCGAACCTCAAGTACACCACTTAGAAGAAAGGTATAAGACTTAGCGAACATAGATTCACACCTTGATTAAATTATTTTTATGATTGGAAAATATTTTTAATTAACCTTGGTTAGACAAAATTGTCAAATACACAATGCCAATATACTTTCCATATATAAAATCTATTTTTATAAGGAATTGCATTTTTCTCGTGTATTTTAAATATGAGTGTTTTTGTGACACCCCACTTATTCTAATTATGGGTGATCAGTCCATTGTTAAATTAAACAGGAATCATTAATGGTTTCATTCTCAGCATCACTATAGAAACCCAATTAATTACTAATACCCTAATGGCCCGGTGTCAAAATTTTAGTTCTTTTTATTTACAGGTAATTAATATAAACTAAATAAATCACATTCTCCATTCCACGCACATAAACGAATGATAAGATAATGAAATAAATAATTGTGTTTGGAATAACACTCCAGATTAAAATCCCAATACAGTTATCCATATAAAATCTAAATCCAATGTTGTAAATGAAATAAGAGTACAATATCTCAATAAAAATCTCCGACTAAGAAAGGGGTGACATGCCCTACTGGAATAAATAAAATGTGAAACATGAAGTGAAAGGTGTGGAGGCGTCTAATACCAAGGTCCTGCAACTTCCACAGAGGCTGTAACATGGCAAGTGAAGGAAATCCTAAATCTGGCGTCCCCATGGTTGGGCATCTAAAATATTTTTACAAAAATGGATTGGAGACAGCTCAAAGCCCTGGTAAAACAGATTGAAATTTTTTAGCAAGTATTTAATATGCAGTAAATAGTTCATATTATATACATGTTAGCTCCGCGTGCTCTCACTTGAGATCCTCACCACTCAATTATTGTGCACGCTTAACGTACTCTTCTGACCCACCTAGTTATGCTACCCCGCCTAACTAGTTGGACTTAAATCTCTTCTCGCTTAATATTTTAATGTGTCCACCCGTATTACCCATACAATACGATATTAGATTACCAATCCCTTCTGTTTATTAAGAGTCACCAATTAATGATTAAGTTCTCACATACTTCGAGTAATTTAGACATCATTATCTATCTTATCTAATATTACACTCGTAAATGTAATTGCATCGCGCTCATAATATATATATATATATATATATATATATATATACGCATACAACATCCCTAGGTGGAGGCCTATGATACGGGCATACTCTGCTATCAAGTCTCGATACATCACGTACTAAATAAGGACAACGGTTCAGATATCACCCTCGAACTAAAATTCAAATCACATGTATTGGAGGTGAACATAGTTCCAAGTCAACGGGCCACCCACATACCAAACGTGCCCAATTGACCGTCGAAACTATCATACACTTAGATAGCACGTACCTAGGTTTAATGTTTTGGGGTACAAGTCAAAATCCCCCCCCCCCCCAATAGGCTCATCAGGATAAGACTGTCCACAACACGGAAACCTCACTTAACAGCAAACAACTTAGGTATGTTTACACTTAATAAATCAAGCAATAGGTATTCGCACCACCTACAGATATACATATATATTCAGTATAGGTATTCACTTAACCTATAATATATATCCCGTACGTAGTATAATAATTCTTGAATATTCTACGTATCGTTACATTGCCATAATATTTCTCATCCTCCAACCTCGAGGATTTCCCAATATTCGAAGGATTTTAAATTGTCCCTTAAGTCAATTCAGTAGATACCTCACCCGTACCCTGCTGGTTTTAGGTCATACAGTCCCTTGATTCCCCGTGATACAATATCATTCTTCAAATTAGGTTTTATTCCCCAATTAATCCTAATCAACTTTTGTTAAATTCCCCTCATGTGAATAAGTCCCTATCCCAACACTAGCCTATTGTAAATTAAAGTATCTCTAATTACATTTAAAAATTCCTTCTAAAAGTTAACCCGATCATTCCCCATGAATTCTAAACAAAAAGGGGAAATTTGTCAAATTCTAGGAAACCAAATCGATTCGACCTTGGTCTGAATCGATTCGCCTGTAATAGGTCTCGTCTTCTCCATGTTAACAGTTACGGGAATTACCAATTTTAATCCTCTAAACCACCATTACACGATCCCAAACTCCCAACCAAAGCAAAGGTCTCAAATATTATAGTAGCAAGTATACATGATTTTCAACGTAATAGAACCATTAGATCCTTAAAGAACACCTTCAAAATGATTTAATTCAAGATTAAACCTTAAAAACCCTAGTTTATCATTTTTGTTCAAGAACTTTAACATCAGTCCAAATTTCTTCATGAATTCGTTACACTAACTCATCAAATTTTTCCTATATGCATAAGGAGTCAACTCTATCACAATTCCTACCCAAGAACATATTTTATATCTTCCAATTTAAAGCTAGAATTCATAAAAACATTAAGATAATCATCCTACTTTAATATGGATGGTATATCTACTCATAAATCAACAAGATAGATACTTGTCTTTATATATAGGTCTAAATTTCTGCAAAATAATGGTTGGGGTGGCATTCATCTCCTTCCGATCTACTCGACGGTAGTGGTGGTGGTGGTGCAAGAATGGTGGAAAAGCCTTAAAATCTCCCCGAAAAACCCTTCTCCTTCCCCATCCTAGTCGTGGCCTTCATTACATTTTCCAAACCTTGATAGCAAATCGAAAGCAGAACTCTATCAGTTTGCCTTTTGAGTTTCCCAAAAAATTTCAATGCTGATCCAAGGCGGTGTTGAGGCGGAGCAAGGTGGGTTTAAGCTTTAAGTTACCATTTTTCATCGATTTCGAGGTAACCCACTGATCTTTGACTCCTCTATTCTTCATTTCCGAATCAATCACTTTGTTTCATGCTTGCAACTCAAAATCTTTAATTCCATATAGATAATTTCTCTAAACCTTGCAATATCCAAACTAAGAATTCAGTATCTTTCGATTTTTGTAAAAATGTTTCCCCATATTAGTTGTAGGATTATCCCTGTTTGACTCTCTTGATATTTCCTCTACTTGTCTTTATTTTTGCTACCTTGGTCTTGTTTGTAAGAGCAATTAGCTGATTGAATAAATTGAACACCCATATTGGAATTTTTGCCCCAATTAATGTGTAATGTGGTTTCTGCTATAAATTAGGGTCTAAATTTCTGGGTAATTGGATTAACCACATAGGCTTTAGCTAATAATAGGATTTGGGGATTTTTTGTATTCTCTGAGTTCAATCCCTGTCTTACCCCCTATTTCAAAAAAAAAATTTGGAAAAGAATTATCAAGAACAAATTCTTGGTGTTCTTCGCTAAAACCCCGAAATCCTAGGTTTTCAATCTTTGAGAGTCCATAATACGAACTTGTTTGTGCATCCTGTCGCAGTTGTGCTAAATCACTGCGGCCACTTGTTATTCCTTAATAATTATAATTCTTGAATCAACTAGCTGCAACTTGTAGGACTTTCTTCTATTGGTTGCAGTCAGTAACTCTTATTTGATACTTTGGTAGTAATAATTCCCCCTGGCTGCAGTCTTTAGGCTTATAGTTAGAATAATTATCTGCAGCCTTTGAGAGTCACGTTGCTTGAACTTACAAATTTTTGTACTTGAATATATATATATATATATATATATATATATATATATATATCGTACATGTTGCGACCTTTATTTGAGGCTTTTCTAGCCATCGTGGATGCGGCACCCTAATAGCGGAGACTTTCTGCTTTTCAGTACCTGCTGCAGCCCTATGAGTTGGGACCCCCAAGTGTTTCTAGCAGACTTTTGGAAAACTCACTTCGTCACTCTTTCTCTTAATATCCCTTTTGTAAAGCCTTTGAAGGCTGTTGGACCTGTCCACTTAAAGACTGTCCTAACTGTGTCAATCTTAATTATGATTCCTCGGACTCCACAAGTAGGAATACTACTGAGTCTGCGACTATGGAGGAAGATACCAATTCCAGTAACCATCCTCCCGTTCAAGTGGAAGTTGCAGCAGTTGGACCTTCTGAGGCCATAGATGAACCAGTTGGTCCGTCTAATAGAGTTGAGAGAGCTCATCCAACTTTGAAAGTTTGTTTCATCATGATCGAAGAGTGGGTCAATCAAGTGACAAGCCTTTAAGTTTCCTGCTAGAGTTATTTATTCAAATCCTATCGTGGAACAAAGACCATGCTCTGCAGTTCCCAACGATGGGGTATGCTTTCCTCTACATGCCTTTGTCTACGGGTTGCGGCTACTTGTGCAAGTTTCCATCAAGAAAAACTTCGATGCCGTGAACTTGGCACTGGCCCAGTTAGACTCAAATGGCTGGAGGGCTATTCTTGCCTCGCTGATACTTTGGAATGATAAGTTCAACAAAGATATTACTCCTGCGGAGTTCTTCCACTTCTATACGCTAAAGTAGAATTACCTCAAATTTACATGGTATTACTATTTGCCCTTTGAAACAAGGATGAGGTTTTGTATACTGGGAGGCCTTCCAATGTAAAAAATTAAAAAGGAAAATATTTCTATATTTCTTGAGAGGGATGGGAAATCCATACATAAGAAGCAAAGAGAGAGAAAATACATAGGATGTCGCGATAGTGGGGTTGGCCACCGATGTTAGGTGATTATATATCGCAACCTCTACATCGTGCTGCACCTCATTCTGCAGTTCCTACATTTTTAAAGATTTTTATACTATTTTCTGCGGTAGGTACTAATGTTTACTTTTGTGCATCTTTCGATAATCTACCCCTTAATAGCAAGCAACAGATAAGAGTTATGAGGGCTGCAACCATTATAGGCGAGGAGGAGAATTACAGTATCCTGGTGACTTTCGCATCCATTTTTTAACAGGGATACTTCACCAACAAAGACAATCCAAAGAGAATAACTGTGGAAGGTAATGGTCTATACACCTGAAAACCCAACTTTTCTGCGGCTGTTACCTGGTACTTGACTTTATATTGTTTATTTCTCAATATGGGAGATAAATCGGGAGCTTTTAGCTGCCTGGCTTGCAGAGTTAGACAAGGATGCCGATATCCTCAATAACGCCTCCAAGAAGGGAAAGAAAAGAAATAGGTCCCAAAAAGGGAAAGAGGTTGCGATAGGAAAAGTGACCGCACCTGGTAAGACTACTGCAGCATCTGGGGCGGATGCTCAGACAAATACTGTAGCTGGGGGAAACGTGCCCCCTACACGCGATCCAGTGCATGCTAATGATGTTGTGACTAATGAAAGATAGAGCTAATTTAATGATGACATTAGTGATCAGTTGGCTGCGACAGGTTTGATACCAACTGGGGTGGGAAACTAAGGTGGTTATATCCCCCCTCATGTTACTCCTACTCCACCTCCTCCTTCGCGAAGGGTAATGGCTGTTAACGCCAACCTGGCCCTACTCAAAGTAGTCAAAGCATGGGCCCTGATGGCCATTCTCGGCCTCAATTAAGAAAGTCAAATCCCCAATCTTCCTGGAACACAACTGCTAGGGCAGTCCACAAGATAAGGAAGGTAGCAAATAATATTGACTTGGATATCCTTGAGGATGCAAACCAGGAACATTTGGAGTATGGTCTCCACAACCTGCTGAGGGTAAGAACTTTATTAGATTTAACTGTAGTTACTTATTCATACTAATCGTGTCTAAATAATTTTAGGCCGCAAACGTCATTATATCTCAAACGGCCAAATATGAAGGCCTATATAAACTGCATCAAGCTGTCGCGTTAGTTCATACGAATGATTTATAAAATGTCAGAGCCTCTTTCTTCGAGGCAGGTAAAAAATCATATGCTGCGACCCTTGGATTGTCAAAGATGGACTTGAAAACTTCTATCAAGGCAAAGGATGAGGTCGAACAGAACTTTGCCACTACTGCTACATCCCTTCGAGCTTCTGAAGCTAAAGCTGTGGAGGCTACCTGACAGGCCACCAACTTTGAGATCACCCTTAACCAGCTTCAGTAAGAATATAACCAACTAGAGCAACGCATCACATTCTTACTATAATAAAAGTATAATGATCATGTCGAAGCCATAAAGGAGATGGAAGAGGCTCGTGCTGTGGCCTTGACAAAGAATGCAGATGATGCCATAACTGCTTATAAAAAATCAAAGGACTTATCCTGACGAACAATAAAGGGTTGTCATACACTTTCCTAAATGAAACGAAATAATCCTTGGTTTGGGGCTCAGTGACGCTAATCATTTGGAGTGTGTGGTTGAGATGAAGGTTGTGGCAGAAGAGAGGGCAAGAAGGCTTGAAGCAGAGGCTACAACAAATGATGATGCAATTGAGACAACAACTGAGAGTGATGATGGGGATGATGAAGATGATGTTGCATCCTAATTTTCTTCTGTAACTTTATTTAAGGTTGTTTCCCTCTTTTATTTTTAATTAACTTATATGGGACCATGACCCAAGATGAACACGCATTACCAATTTTGGAAGCGCTGCAAGAAATGGGCTGCAACCATATTTTGTTAAGCTGCGACAATGTATCAATATACATTTTGTATTCTACCTTTGTTTCTTCAATATTTTTATTACTTGAATGCCTTCTTGAGTTTACTCAACTTGCATGCTTTATCATTACTGTTACGCTGTAGCTACTTTTGTTTGCTTCATCTTTACATGTTTTGACTGCTTGAATATATGTACTCGTTGATGGACCGCAACTACATTACCTTTAAAAATGAACATGGAACGTGGGGTTGCGACCATTTCTCATAATTATAAATTGAACATGTTCTTAAATAAGGTTGCACCCTTTTTTATTAGTACTTGTATCTTTGAACTTGTGAATACTTGTATTGGCCTACGGCCTTTTTATAGCTTTTAACTGCATGCCCCTTTTTGCCTTGCTTTATATCAGCAAGCACATGTTGTGATATTGAGAATAGACTACATCCAATGGGGCTGTAGCTATTTTTTATTAGCTTTGCTTACATTATTGGTACTAGACTGCAACCATTTGCTTATCTGCACCTTACCTTCTACGATGTTGAATATTGTTGCGATCTTGAATGCTTGTCCACTTTTGACAGGAAGTTGGGGCTATTGGCCTCTCTGCAGAATAGTTGGATTCACCGCCAAAGGTAAAGTCCTTTGTATAATATGGTAGAAATTTTAGAATAACTTCCTTTATCACGGATTTTCTTTCTTGCTCTAACTGAGTTCATGAAGCCACTGCCGCAGCTTTTCTTTAATACTATTTGAGGTTGAGCACATGATATTCTTAGTCACTTTAATTTTCATAAAGCCACTTTTCGCAGCTTCTCTTAATCGCTTTAATTGGGTTATTGTCAGGCCTCCCCAAACTAGGTATTATGAATCTTCCCAAGCTATAATAAGATATGTATCAAGCCACCCCTACCTAATTGGAGCATTCTGAAAGCAAATAATGGGCATTAGTAGCCCCCGTGGCTAATAAGAGCATCCGAAAGCAAATAATGAGCATTAGTAGCCCCCGTGGCTAATAAGATAATTCAAAAGAAAATAACGGGCATTAGTATCCCCCATGGCTAATAAGAGCATCCAAAAGCAAGTAGCGAGCATTAGTACCCCCCCGTGGCCAATAAGAGCATCTGGAAGCAAGTAACGGACATTAGTAGCCCTCATGGCTAATATAATCATCCTGAGAGCTGCCTTTGAGATTCAAAATATCATGTTCTTCCAAACGCTTAGGCGTCATGAAGGGCGTTATGAGCCAATTAAGGTAGTTAACCCCGAGATAATATGTTATTTTCATTTGAAATATGTTTAAGACGAAGGCCTTTAATTAAATGATAGATAACGAGAACAAGAGAAATAAGATATGGCAAAATAAACCCAATTAATATATTCGTGTATTCAATGTCATTTTAAGTAAAGCTTTTCAAAGATAAAAGTAAAAACATGGAGTGGAAACCAAGGCAGATATAAGGCATACGACCTGTCAGTCAATCGGTCGCAGAGGCTCTGAGAATTGTTGCATCTCTCGTGCTATCTTCAGGAATTGCTGCAGTATCCCCTGCCTCACAAGTCTTTCAATTTCATCTTTCAATACGAATCATTTGTCAATATTAGGGTCGTGGTCTCGGTGAAAGTCATACCACTGGGCCCGGTTCCCTTTGTGGGAAGGAGCCCACATAGTCTTTGGCCACTTGAGCAATTTGTCCTCTTTGATGAGATCCATAATGTCTTCCAGGCGATAACTCAATGGGGTGTAGTCCTCATAGACTTTTTATGGCTTTTGTTTCCCCATCTTCCTCTTTTCGTTCTGGTATGCGGCCTCTAAGATAGTTGTTTCTGAGGCCATTACTGCAGGGGCTGTAGCCTTTGGTGTTGCAACTTCCAACATAAGAATCTTTTGAGTCAAAATGTTAATCTGAGTCTGAAGTGAGGCATGACTGTCGTACAAATGATTGAGGTGGTTGTACAACTGAACAATCTCTTTATACTATTATGAATTCGCTCCATAGATTCCCTCAATTTCTGTTGTGTTAGTCTTTTATATATATATATATATATATATATATATATATATTCTGAGACGAAACTAAATAGAGGTGAGTAATGGAAGAATATAGAGGATGAACCAAGTATATAGACTGGAATGCAGCATTCGGCAATCTGTAAGGTGATACTGCTGCAGTTGCGGCCAACAAGTCACATGTATATATTGCCGTGACCATTGGGGGATATTCATCAAGGTTGAGCCTAAGGAAAAATTGATAAGTCTGATGAGTGCATTATTTTGTGTATTTTATACCCAAATTTATACTTTGTTAGTCCCATTTTAGTGTATTTAATAAGTTCTTAGGACTATTTTATTAAAAAGAGGAAAAAATGCGAAAATGATTGAATTTATATTTGAAATGGCAATTTTAAGTAAAAAATACACACTTCGATAATTTTATAATATTCTTGTGCTAATTTGTGAAAAAAGTTGTCCACTGAAATTTTTGCAAGTAATGATGGAATTTGGTGCAAATTGATGTCAATTCAAAAAATGCGCGAAAAAGCTGATTTTTACGGTCGTTCGAAAAAAAGTTGTTTTTAAAAAGTTGAAAATTTGTATTCTCTAATTTGGAAGAAACTCGGCATGCGTGTTCAGTAAGAAAAGATAGGAGTTTTCGAGTGGGGGGGGGGATTTTATCCCTTATCACGATCCAAAGATTAAAGAGGTGGAGAGATAGCTACCAACACCATTCGACCAATCAGAAATAGTCCCACCACAACTCAAATACCTCACCGCTTGTCTTATAAAAAGGACCCTTGGGCTCATAATTTCGTAGACAACTAAAGAGGAATTTCGTGGAGGATTTGGGGAGCAACTTTGAGTGATTGTAATCAATTTGAGGGCCAAGTTTTTATCATTTTTTTAGAGGATTGAAGATTGTTGTGAGAGAACTATTTGTAAGTTTGGTTTATTAATGAAGATATCTTCTCATTCTTGCAATTTCTCTTTGCTTATGGTAGCTTGATTCTTATATTAGTTGTAGGGTGAAATTTATTATAGTTAGCTAATATCATCACGTTAATTTTATCGTTGTTCATTCCCTACTTATTTTAATTGTTATTAAAGATTCGATATTCATTTTAAAACGACACGAGAGTGTGTTTTAGAACCTTCAAGATTATTTTGTCAGATCAAGTTTTGAGATTTAAAAATAGTAATTTTTGATGAACTATGCTTGCACTTTGAATGTTTTGATAGTCCATGCTTAAATACATTTGCGAATTTTAAAACATGTATTTTCTAAGGGAATAGGGATTGTAACCCTCTATTATAGACGTTAAAAATATTTTGATCATAACCGTCATATTTTCCGAGTTAAACACGGCGAGAGTCGGTTTAATTTGAGTTATAAAAAGGGAATGGTAATATTAAATTAGTGTGGAATATTAGTTACATGATAAATGGACCCCGAATCCTAATTATTTACAAATATCTTGTGTTACCCTCATTTATCGTAATTGCATTTATTCTGTGTAGTTCATAATTATTCTCTATCCCATTTAGTATAGTTGGACAGTCGCAATTAATTTGAATGAAAAATTGACAAATCTCTGTGGGTTCGACTTGTACTTACACTCGTTATTCTATAATAGCCCGTGCACTTGCGGTATTTTATAAAATTGACAAACAAGTTTTGGGCGCCATCGCCGGGGATTTGACAATTTAAAAAAAAAAAAAGTTGTGACTTTCGGACTAGTTTGTTTTACTTTTTGCATTTTTTTAGTAAAAATAAAATAAAAAAAATTCAAAAACAAAAACAAATAAATAAAAATAAAAACTTTTAACGAGGTTAGAATTAAAAGCTACTCCAACGCGAACTTGTCAAATCGATTCCGTTTCACCTTGTCTATGATTGGTGGTTTTTAATGAGTCTTCGTACTAACCACCTAACTGGAGGTGAAATCAGAATTTGGATACTCGTAGTTAGTCGTCTTTTAAATTCTCCCTTGTCAAAGAGTATGATCTATCCAAAATAAATAAATAAATCGTGCGTGATAATTACAATGGGTGATCCTCATATTGTTATTCCGTCATCTTTCTCATATTCCTCAATTGATCCTGTGGACGTGTTTTTACAAAATTGTAATACCCCGTATTTTTTGCTATATTTAATTGGGAATTAATCCGGATAAAATACTAGCGAGATGTGAGTTGGTATTTGACTATACTGAGTATATATGATGTTATATGAATATTGAATTATGAAATGTATCGTGAGATTGATATACGGCAATTTGGTCATATTATTGGGACGCGTGTGACAGTCGCGTCAGGATATAATTATTTTATTTATAAAAGTGAATTTAAATTCTATTAACCGTATGGTCGTTTTGAGTGCGCCAACGCGTCCGGAAGGGTCGAGATAGTCAGAAAACACTAGCCGGGGGTTTAGTTTGGGTCCCGGGGTATTTTTAGGCCATACCGACATCTTATAAGGGTATTTTGGTAATTTTGTATTTTAGGAGATTAAAAGTGACGAAAATTAGGAGTCTTTATCTGATTGAGATTAGACCCACTAAACCCACTAACCAACCTTTAATGACCCAATAAGCTACGGAGGTTATTAGATTAGGTTTTCAATATTTTCCCAAAACAAAACCCTAGCCACCATAGCCATTGGAGAAGACGCTTGGAGAAAGAGAGAGAGAGGGAATTCTGCAGAAAGAGAGAGGAAATCGTCATCAAAATCAGAGATCGAATCAAGGCAAGTGATTTAATTTACATTCTTTATGCAGTAAATGTTTCCTCCATGTTAGAAATCTTAATAATCATTCTTGTTTGAGAGATAAAAGGAAAACACATGAAATTGGAAGTTGTTAGTTTAATTTTGGGTATAGGTTTGCATGTAGAAACTTTATTGGAAGATTGAATTCAGAAATTATAAATTTATGTGATGTAAAAACGGATTAAATTCTGGGATTTGATGATGATAAAAATCTAGGGTTTATGTTCTTGAAAAATTGGGGAAAAGAATAGAGACTTGTGATTTGATGATGTGTAGGAAGAATTAATCCTTTAAAATACGTTAGTATGTGACTTTAACATGTTTAGGGACGATTAGAGACCTTAAACAATTGTTAGATTGAGGTTTGGGTGAGAATTGAAGTGTAGAGAAATTGGAAAAACGTATATAAGATTTCTGGGCTTGAATCTGGTCACTCGTTAGAAGACCTGCCCAGGTCGTTCGAACGAGCTTCTAACGAGTTGACAGTTTGGGGTTCTAACGAGAGGGATGTTCGTTCGATAATCTCGTTCGAACGAGATCTCGTTAGATAGCCCAGTTCGTTCGAACGAACTCTCGTTCGAACGAGACTTCTAACGAGCTGGCAGTTTAGGCCTTTTTGGCCTGTTTTGATTTTTGGAGTCCCGTAAACTTGTTCGAGGATAGAGATAGCATTCCTTTGATGGTGTATTAGTATACTTGGGACATTTGAGATATTATGAGGAGTAAATTATATAAGTGTGGATCAAATCAAATAGACATTTGAGTTGAGACGTGAGTGCCTACTACGACGTGATAATAAATTACGGCGCGTATAAATATGGACCGGGATTATATAACTTGTATATATATTAAGTTGGTACGAGAATGCGATAAGTACTACAATTAAACTACGGGGATTACTAAGATGTGTGCTTACTTAGTATTGGTGTATGATTTGTCTGTATGACATACCTACCATACTTGCTGTCACGGGACGTTTGCGTTCGCTTAGGGCCCTCTAATCCTTGTGTTGCCCGGATTTAGACTGGTTACCTCGATGAACATAGGTCAGAGAAAGACTTATTGGGATGTTAGTAAGTTCGCTGATCGTGGGAGCGTAGGTATGTGCGTGACCCATGTGATGTGACTGTGTTCGCCTCCACTGTTTGTGATTTGTGTTATCTGAACGATTCCTGAGAGATTCGGAATACGTGATTCCTTATGTACGTGATGTACCGGGATGGATAGCAGAGTATGTGTGCACCGCAGCTTAGTCTCGGGGTGCTTATATTGTATATTTATGCTGTGGAAAATATACACTTAATAAACTGAGAACTTTCATATAGTATTGTGTGTAACTATGGAATAAAATAAAAGGGATGATCTATATGAGTTGTATTACTTTTATATGAGAACATGAAATTTACGTTAAGCCCCTATTTAATTGGAATCGTTATAATGTTAATGGGAACCGAGTATTAAGGGTAGAACCTATGACAGTCTAGCTAGATATGATGTCACTTAGCTAGCGGTTAGATGGGTACTTACGTTAGGAGTGCACAGTTAGACGAGAGGTGAGAATTCCATGTGAGTGCACGTCCTAACATGTACTTTGCATTTAATGTTTTAAATGTTTTTAAAGCACTTGCAGGTTTTTAAAATATCTCCACATTCGGGCTCTGACCCGTTTGCTTTCAAATCTATTTTTCTTGTAAAACCATTTTAGGTGCCCAGCCACAAGGACACCATGCATAGGATACTCATTCAGATGAAGAGCTGTAGCTGTTTGTGGAAGTTACAGGGATTTGCTTTTAGACGCTTCTATCATTTGGATTCCATGTTCAGTATTCCGCAGTTTTAGGGCATGTTGCCCAGTTCCATTAGAGTTACATTTCCATTTCAGTTTTTCAGACTTTGGCATGTATTGATTCAGTATTCAGTTTAATTATTTCAGTTTGTGGATTTGTAGTGAGGAGTTTTCCTCCAGACTTTATTTATATTATGTGATGGTTATTCTATTTACTTCGGTATGGTGAATGGTGTTATTATTCTTCATTTCACTTGTTGCATGTTAATCAGACTTTAATTAAAATTTGGCAACTTACTTTTTAAATACTAGGTGGTTAGTAATAATAAAAATGTTTTCGACAGTGATGCTATTAGCTGAGCCAACTTGGCATTTTGAATTAATTTAATAAAGGAGTAGCTACCCGGTATTTAATTAGTCGGGGTGTCACAGGTGGTATCAGAGCATCAGGTTCTAGTGTCCTTTAGGATCTGTACGGCTATTATGTTTCCGCTAAGTTTCTTTGATATAGAGCCCTATATTTTAGGACCGTTGTACTCTATTTGTGTATGCTTCGTTCTTCAGCTATTTTAAGTTTATAAACAGTGAACTTATAAACTTTATTCTTATTTCATATGCCTCCACGACGTGCACGACGAGTTCCCAGGGATGCAACGCCCGAACCCCAGCCCGCTCCAGTTCAGGGCATGATGAACGCCGCTGAGGTTGCAGCTATTGTAGCCCAAGCGGTAAATGCCGCAATTGCCGTAGTTCAGCAGGCACCACCTCAGGCACCGGTTGCCGCGCCAGTACAGGCAAATTCATTCCCGTCTGCTTGGGAACGTGTACGTGACGCTTTTTAGAAAGCGCATCCGCCAAAGTTTGCTGGTAGCTCAGATGTGGTAGTCTCGAGCCAGTGGAGGAAGGATATGCAGAGGCACTTGAGGATGTATGAGTGCACGGACGTTCAGAAGCAGGTGCTAGCTACTTTCAAGCTAGTTGGATCTGCACTGCAGTGGTGGGAGTCTATTACCACCATGGAGGAGAGGGATACTCTCACTATTCAGGACTTTTGGGTGCGGTTCGACCGCAAATACTTTCCGTCAGATGTTCACACGGAAATGAGGAGGAAACTGATGAATCTGAGGCAAGAGGGTAAGACCGTGGCCGAGTATGAGGCCGAGTTCACGAATCTGTTGAATATCGTTCCGGATGAGATACCAACAGAAAAAAAGAAGATTGAGAAATTCACCGACGGTTTGACATGGAGGATCCGTCAGCATCTGTTAGGGAACCTTTCGTTGGCCACGTATTCTGATGTGGTTAACGCTGCTTTATTACACTGCCAGGACCACCGCTTTCATATGGCTGAGGGCAAGAGGTCGGGAGAGTCTAGCCATCAGGGCAGGACAGGAGGACATGGTGCCGGTGGGGCACAATCTGTTCAGGGGCAGAGACGGGGTGAGCAGGGTTCCCAGCAGGGGGATCAGAAGAGGTTCAGATCAGGGAATTACAGGCAGGGACAGGGAGGTTTCCGTCAGGGCCATCAGGGTCCAAACGGCCATCAGGGCCAACAGGGGCAGAATGGGCAGCAGTTTCAGCAGGGCCAAGGAAGGAACGGTAACGGCCACCAAGGCCGGGGACCGCAGGGGCAGAGAGGAGGGAACTTCCCAGGGAAGTGTTTTGTTTGTGGCAAGACCAGCCATAAACGATAGGATTGTCCTGATAGGGGCAGAGCCCCACAGCAGCAGCAGCAGGGTGCTCGCCAGGAGCCGCAGAGGCCTATGTTTCCCGCCGCTCTCCCCGCACCGCCACAGATGGCAGCATTGCCACCCATTCCAGCAGTCCCAGTTCAGCAGGGGCAGCTACAGTATGGATGTGTCTACAACGTCCACCAGGTAGCAATTCCACAGGCACCGCCCGCGATTGAGGGTACGTTTCCTATCCATGGCACTATGGGTCGGGTATTATTTGATACGGGGGCTACACACTGTTTTATAGCTAAACATTTCGCGAAAGTCTTAGGATTGTTAGCTACGGCAGAGAGCACAGTGACGTGTGTCGACTCACCATTGGGGAGTGGGTCACTTATATTCTTTATATGCCGGGGAGTGGGGGTAGAGATTGGTAGTTTGGTATTACCTACAAATATGTTGGTATTAGATATGCATGTTCACGATGTGATTATCGGTATGGATTGGCTCGCTGATTATAGAGCCATGATTGATCGCTTCGGTGGGAGCATTGTTTTTGCCATTCCGGGGCAAGAGATGTTTGTAGTGGCGATGCCTCGCCCAGAGGGAGGCTCGACCGCTCATTAGTACTACTTAGAGGAGGATACCTCTAAGGAGGTTGTGATTCCTTTAGATTCGATCCCCGTCGTCAGGGAGTATTCGGATGTGTTTCAGGAGATACCAGGCCTACCCCCCAGTCGAGAGATAGACTTTGTTATAGACCTATTGCTAGATACGAGGCCTATAGCAGGTGCACCGTACCGTATGGCTCCGGCAGAGATGCGAGAGCTACGAGATCAGATAGAGCAGCTGTTAGGTCAGGGCTTTATTCGCAGGAGTACCTCACCTTGGGGCGCTCCAGTTTTGTTTGTGAAGAAGAGGGACGGTTCACTGAGGTTGTGTGTAGACTACCGAGAGTTGAATAAGGTCGCGATACGGAATAAGTATCCGTTGCCTCGAATCGATGACTTATTCGACCAGTTAAGAGGAGCCTCTTTCTTCTCAAAGATTGATTTGAGATCGGGATACCATCAGTTGCATATCAGGGAGGAGGATGTCTCGAAGACTGCGTTCTTGTCGAGATATGGTTCTTACGAGTTTCGGGTAATGCCTTTTGGTTTGACCAACGCTCCAGCAGTGTTTATGGACTTGATGAACAGGGTGTTCAGGGATTTCCTAGATCAGTTTGTCATTATCTTCATTGATGATATTTTGGTTTACTCCCAGACAGAGGAGGAGCACGCCGAGCATTTGAGGCAGGTTTTGCAGACGCTGCGTCAGAACGAGTTGTATGCAAAATATGAGAAATGCGGGTTTTGACTGAAAGAGGTCCAGTTTTTGGGACATATTATTTCCGACCCGGGAATATCTGTTGATCCGGGGAAAGTATCCGCGGTGAGGGAGTGGGGACAGCCCACGACACCGACTGAGATTCGTAGTTTCTTGGGCCTAGCAGGATACTACAGGAGGTTTATCCGGGGTTTCTCGAAGATAGCAGGTCCTTTGACACATCTGACTCGTAAGGGTGTGCCATTCATCTGGAGTGATGACTGTCAGTTGGCATTCGATGAATTGAAGGATAAATTGACCTCAGCACCTGTGTTAGCATTGCCGAGACTGGGAGTTGAGTATTTGGTTTACACCGATGTGTCTTTGCAAGGGCTTGGGGGTGTATTGCAGCAGGAGAGACAGGCCATAGCTTATGCTTCCCGTAAGCTTAAGTCTCATGAGAAGAACTACCCCACGCATGATTTGGAGTTGGCAGCAGTGGTATTTGCCCTACGGATTTTGGAGTCACTATCTTTTGGGGGAGAAATTCCAACTGTTCACGGACCACAAGTCCCTACAATACATGTTCACGCAGAAAGAGTTGAATATGCGGCAGCGTAGGTGGCTTGAGTTTGTGAAAGACTACCAGTTCGATATACTGTATCACCCTGGTAAGGCTAACGTGGTAGCAGACGCGTTGAGCCGTAGGCCAGCAGATGAGGTGGCAGAGGTGTGGAAGGCAAAGTGGAAGGAGTTGGGACACCAGGATGCAGTGGCCCGATCTTTCATGTCTGTGATGACCGTTACACCGCAGATTGTCACGAAGGTAGTACGGGCACAGGCTAATGACTCGTTCTGTCAGGAGCAGATAGTTCGATTACTAGCAGAGGGAGCCAAGTCCTATACCGTCAGCTCAGACGGGGGATTACGCTTCAATGGGAGATTGGTAGTTCCGGAAGGGGAGAAATTGCGACACGTGGTGATGGCAGAGTCGCACGGCTCACGGTTCGCGGTACATCCCGGAGGGGACAAAATGTACCAAGACATGAGACGGCAGTATTGGTGGAGCGGTATGAAGAGAGATATTGCTGAGTTTGTTTCGAAATGCGCCACTTGCCAGCTAGTAAAAGTGGATCATCAGAGACCGACAGGACTTCTACAGCCGTTGGAGGTCCCGGTGTGGATGTGGGAGAGCATATTCATGGACTTTATCACGGGGTTGCCTACGTCGCAGAGGGGTCACGACTCCGTTTGGGTAATTGTGGACAAGTTGTCCAAAGTCGCTCACTTTTTACCCGTAAGGACTGACTACACTACGGGACAGTATGCCCAGCTCTTTATTTCAGAGGTTATGAGACTTCACGGTGTGCCCCTAAATATCGTGTCTGACAGAGACAAGATATTTGTTTCGCGGTTTTGGGAGAGTTTCCAGGAGGCCATGGGCACGGAATTGCGGTTGAGTACGGCTTATCATCCGCAGACCGATGGGCAGACCGAGCGCACAAATCAGATGTTGGAGGACATGCTACGCATGTGCATTATTGACTTTGGAGGTGGATGGGAGCAATACCTTCCACTGGTAGAGTTTGCTTATAATAACTCCTACCAGTTCACTATTGGCATGGCTCCGTTTGAGGCATTGTACGGTAGGCCTTGTCGTTCCCCAGCATGTTGGTTAGAGGTGGGGGACAACAAACTACTTGGGCCGGAAGTGATTCAGGATACTTCGGCAAGGATTGAGTTGATTCGAAGTCGCATTCGGGTAGCTCAAGACCGGCAGAAGAGTTACGCTGATGCGAAGAGGTTTTTCAGGGAGTTCCAAGTGGGGGACCAGGTTTTGCTCAGAGTATCTCCTATGAAGGGGATTATGCGTTTCGGGAAGAAGGGGAAGTTGGCACCGAGGTATGTGGGGCCGTTCCCTATTATTGAGCGGATTGGACCAGTTGCGTACAGACTCGGGTTACTGGAGCATTTACACCGGATTCACGATGTGTTCAATATTTCCTCGCTAAGGAAATATCTCAGAGACGATTTGGCTCATTCTCACATCGCTTTGGAGGAGATTGATCTACAGCCTGATAGCTCCTACGAGGAGGGGCCGATTGTTATTTTGGACCGAAGTGAGAGGAAACTGCGGTCAAAGATAGTTCCGTTAGTGCGTGTTCAGTGGCGACATCACAATGTCGAGGAGTCCACATGGGAGCGCGAGGATGAGATGCGCGAACGTTATCCAGAGTTGCTTTTAGTAGGTACTTTCTAGTTCCGAATTTCGGGACGAAATTCAGTTATTAGGGGGGAAGTATGTAATACCTCGTATTTTTGACTATATTTAATTGGAAATTAATCCGGATAAAATACTAGCGAGATGTGAGTTGGTATTTGACTATACTGAGTATATATGATGTTATATGAATATTGAATTATGAAATTTGTCGTGAGATTGATATACGGCAATTTGGTCATTTTATTGGGACGCGTGTGACAGTCGCGTCAGGATATAATTATTTTATTTATAAAAGTGAATTTAAATTTTATTAACCGTATGGTCGTTTTGAGTGCGCCAACGCGTCCGGAAGGGTCGAGATAGTCAGAAAACACTAGTCGGGGGTTTAGTTTGGGTCCCGGGGTATTTTTAGGGCATACCGGCATCTTATAAGGGTATTTTGGTAATTTTGTATTTTAGGAGATTAAAAATGACGAAAATTAGGAGTCTTTATCTGATTGGGATTAGACCCACTAAACCCACTAACCAACCCTTAATGACCCAATAAGCTACGGAGGTTATTAGATTAGGTTTTCAATATTTTCCCAAAACAAAACCCTAGCCACCATAGCCATTGGAGAAGAAGCTTGGAGAAAGAGAGAGAGAGGGAATTCTGCAGAAAGAGAGAGGAAATCGTCATCAAAATCAGAGATCGAATCAAGGCAAGTGATTTAATTTACATTCTTTATGCAGTAAATGTTTCTTCCATGTTAGAAATCTTAATAATCATTCTTGTTTGAGAGATAAAGGAAAACCCATGAAATTGGAAGTTGTTAGTTTAATTTTGGGTATAGGTTTGCATGTAGAAACGTTATTGGAAGATTGAATTCAGAAATTACAAATTTATGTGATGTAAAAACGGATTAAATTCTGGGAATTGATGATGATAAAAATCTAGGGTTTATGTTCTTGAAAAATTGGGGAAAAGAATAGAGACTTGTGATTTGATGATGTGTAGGAAGAATTAATCCTTTAAAATACGTTAGTATGTGACTTTAACATGTTTAGGGACGATTAGAGACCTTAAACAATTGTTAGATTGAGGTTTGGATGAGAATTGAAGTGTAGAGAAATTGGAAAAAACTATATAAGATTTATGGGCTTGAATCTGGTCACTCGTTAGAAGACCTGCCCAGGTCGTTCGAACGAACTCGTTCGAACGAGCTTCTAACGAGTTGACAGTTTGGGGTTCTAACGAGAGGGATGTTCGTTCGATAATCTCGTTCGAACGAGATCTCGTTAGATAGCCCAGTTCGTTCGAACGAACTCTCGTTCGAACAGCCTCCTTCGAACGAGACTTCTAACGAGCTGGCAGTTTAGGCCTTTTTGGCCTGTTTTGATTTTTGGAGTCCCGTAAACTTGTTCGAGGATAGAGATAGCATTCCTTTGATGGTGTATTAGTATACTTGGGACATTTGGGATATTATGAGGAGTAAATTATATAAGTGTGGATCAAATCAAATAGACATTTGAGTTGAGACGTGAGTGCCTACTACGACGTGATAATAAATTACGGCGCGTATAAATATGGACCGGGATTATATAACTTGTATATATATTAAGTTGGTACGAGAATGCGATAAGTACTACAATTAAACTACGGGGATTACTAAGATGTGTGCTTACTTAGTATTGGTGTATGATTTGTGTGTATGACATACCTACCATACTTGCTATCATGGGAGGTTTGCGTTCGCTTAGGGCCCTCTAATCCTTGTGTTGCCCGGATTTAGACTGGTTACCTCGATAAACATAGGTCAGAGAAAGACTTATTGGGATGTTAGTAAGTCCGCTGATCGTGGGAGCGTAGGTATGTGCGTGACCCATGTGATGTTACTGTGTTCGCCTCCACTGTTTGTGATTTGTGTTATCTGAACGATTCCTGAGAGATTCGGAATACGTGATTCCTTATGTACGTGATGTACCGGGATGGATAGCAGAGTATGTGTGCACCGCAGCTTAGTCTCGGGGTGCTTATATTGTACATTTATGCTGTGAAAAATATACACTTAATAAACTGAGAACTTTCATATAGTATTGTGTGTAACTATGGAATAAAATAAAAGGGATGATCTATATGAGTTGTATTACTTTTATATGAGAACATGAAATTTACGTTAAGCCCCTATTTAATTGGAATCGTTATAATGTTAATGGGAACCGAGTATTAAGGGTAGAACCTATGACAGTCTAGCTAGATATGATGTCACTTAGCTAGCGGTTAGATGGGTACTTACGTTAGGAGTGCACAGTTAGACGAGAGGTGAGAATTCCATGTGAGTGCACGTCCTAACATGTACTTTGCATTTAATGTTTTAAATGTTTTTAAAGCACTTGCAGGTTTTTAAAATATCTCCACATTCGGGCTCTGACCCGTTTGCTTTCAAATCTATTTTTCTTGTAAAACCATTTTAGGTGCCCAGCCACAAGGACACCATGCATAGGATACTCATTCAGATGACGAGTTGTAGCTGTTTGTGGAAGTTACAGGGATTTGCTTTTAGACGCTTCTATCATTTGGATTCCATGTTCAGTATTCCGCAGTTTTAGGGCATGTTGCCCAGTTCCATTAGAGTTACATTTCCATTTCAGTTTTTCAGACTTTGGCATGTATTGATTCAGTATTCAGTTTAATTATTTCAGTTTGTGGATTTGTAGTGAGGAGTTTTCCTCCAGACTTTATTTATATTATGTGATGGTTATTCTATTTACTTCGGTATGGTGAATGGTGTTATTATTCTTCATTTCACTTGTTGCATGTTAATCAGACTTTAATTAAAATTTGGCAACTTACTTTTTAAATACTAGGTGGTTAGTAATAATAAAAATGTTTTCGACAGTGATGCTATTAGCTGAGCCAACTTGGCATTTTGAATTAATTTAATAAAGGAGTAGCTACCCGGTATTTAATTAGTCGGGGTGTCACAAAAATACTGAAAATTTAGATGACTACGTATTTCAATTTGAGTCAAATGGGTCCGTAGTCATTTTAAAAATTAAAGAAGGTATGGATGAGAATCCAACCCCTATAATTACTATTTGTCCACCAAAGTGTATCAATTGGAAAGAGGTAAACAAACGGTATAATGATGCCATTTCTAAAAATAATCATGAATTAAATGGGGATAATCAATTTTGTGGGGAGGAAAAACTTAACAATCTTGACACATGTAATACTTGTGATGATTTAAATGTTAATGTTTGTCAAGATTTTTCTCCTCATTTAATTGAGAAAAATGTTGATTCTTTTTATATGTGGGAGAATTTAATTGAGGATTCGTCATCCGATTTTAGTGATACTTCAAGTATTTATGACGGTCCTCCCATTTTTTATGAAGAAAGCGTATCGCCCAGTGATACCTTTTCTTCCCGCGGTTTTCATAAAGTCTCACATTTAGGAGTGGAGTATGCATCCCCAATTTTACGTGATTATTTTAGAAAAAAGGATAGTAACTATTTGGATCCTTATTGCAATTTATTACTTCCATGTGATGCATCGACATATGATTCATGAGATTCAAATTTATTTATTATTGATGATGTCGATGCGCACCATTATAACCATGGACTTATGATTGAAATTTGTGTTGTGAGGTCACGCTCATAAATTTATGATGTTTTGGCACTTAGTGCTATAAAGTTTATTAATTGGAATGACCCACAACTTTTTCGATTATTAATCTATGGCGATGATGATAATTGTCATGGGTTTGTATATTATTAGTGCATTTATTTTATTTTATTTTTTTAAATTTAGTTAACATAATGCCCTCGTTTTACTTCTTTAATTTATTTTCTTTGTCCATATTTTTATTTGAGCATACATTGAGGACAATGTAAAATTTAGGTTTGGGGTTAAGGATGGTATTTTTGAAAAAAAAAATCAAAAATTCAAAAAGATTTTTAATATAATTGAGTTTTGAAACGATTTCTTAATATAGCATTAATTCATGGATCTCTAAATTTATGAAATTTCTACACATTAGCCATATAATATGATCGAAAATGGATATTGAGGCTAAAGTTAATATGTTTAACGAATAAATGAGGAGATTTTAACCCGGTGAGATATTGTGCCATTCAACGTTTCGAGAGATTTAAATCAATCCGAGTTAAAATAACTCAAACTTTCCTTCAGTGATAAATTCGTTGATGATCTCAAATTCTTTGTTTTGTTCGATTACTAAAAACAAAAGGTCAAAATATGAATCTTAAAGCACTACAAGTCTTGGTAAGTCGTCTTGAGACACAAATTAACTGAGCAAAACTTGAGAAATGAGATTAGACCATCGTTTGGAAGCCCAAAATTAAGCCTAAACTCCAATGCTTTTTTCACTATTACATTGCAAGCCCATTTTAAGACAAAAAAAAAAAGAAAGAAAATATGTCTTTTGTTGAAAACTCATTGTCCTACCCAACTCCAACTGTGAGTCTAAAGCCCATAAAAAGAAGTTATACCCATTTTTTGAGAATACTAGAGTAAAAATTACGGTTTGAAAAAGGCCAAAAAGAAAAAAAGTTTGCAAAAGAATGATGTGTGAAAAAAAGGGAAGAAAGAAAAAAAAATGAAAAAATGGAGTTGAAAAGAAAAAGAAAAGAAAAGAAAAATGAGGTGAGAAAAAGTGGCTAAAAGTCAAAATATCGAAAAACCTCTATATTCTCATAAATTTTGAACTCTAAAAAACCATTATTTCTAGCCAAACCTTAGCCTACAATACAGCCAAAGAAAGTCCTAATAGATCTTAAGTAAAGTTAGTTATAGTGTGGAGAGAAGATGAATAAGATCTATTGTGCGATTCAACGTTTTCAAAAAGTAATCGATTTTCCATTCATGAGATCATATTCATCCATTATAAAATTCTATTTTTGATCATGTATATGTGAGATTCGTTCATTTAAATTTACTTTTTTATTCACATATAACGAGAGAAAATAACCCATTTCTGAGTGTTCGATTGTAAGTACATTCTGTGAGATTTTGAAATCAAAAGGAACTTTCGAATAAGAAATGTAACGATCAAATCTTTTGAAATGGACGGTTATATTGTCTATGCACACACCACGATAAGTTGAGATTAAAAAATGAAGTTCTACTATATTTATGAAGTTTGCATTCAAACTTGGTTATATTACTTTTGAGTCTTTTGTATTGAGTTAAGTTTTTTTAATTTTATGGGTATATTCACTGCAAACCCTCACGAGACAAAACTCGTCCACTAGGGTAACCTAGGGTTCAACGACTTGTTGCACATGCTAAGTGCAAGTGTGATTCCTACGAAAGTGAGTAAAATTTTAATTTTTAGTTTTGCTCAAGGACTAGCAAAGTTTAGGTTTGGGGGTATTTGATGAGTGCATTATTTTGTATATTTTATACCCAAATATATACTTTGTTAGTCCCATTTTAGTGTATTTAATAAGTTCTTAGGTCTATTTTATTAAAAAGAGGAAAAAATGCGAAAATGATTGAATTCATATTGAAAATGGCAATTTTTAAGTAAAAAATGGGCACTTCGATAATTTTATAATACTCTTGTGCTAATTTGTGGAAAAAGTTACCTAGTGAAATTTTTGCAGGTAATGATGGAATTTGGTGCAAATTGATGATCAATTCAAAAAAGCCGCGAAAAAAACTGATTTTTATGATCGTTAAAAAAAAAGTTGTTTTTAAAAAAAAGTCGGAAATTTTTATTATCCGATTTGAACAAAACTCGGCATGCATGTTCAGCAAGAAAAGATAAGAGTTTTCGAGTGGGGGAAATTTTCGTCTCTTATCACGGTCCAACGATTAAAGAGGTAGAGAGATAGCTACCAACACCATTCGGCCAATCAGAAAAAGTCCCACCACAACTCAAATACTTCACCGCTTGTCCTATAAAAAGGACCCTTGGGTTCATAATTTCGTAGACAATTAGAGAGGAATTTCGTAGAGGATTTTGGGGAGAAACTTTGAGTGATTGTAATCAATTTGAGTGCCAAGTTTTTATCAGTTTTTAGAGGATTGAAGATTATTGTGAGAGAACTATTTGTAAGTTTGGTTCATTAATGAAGATTTCTTCTCATTCTTGCAATTTCTCTTTCATTATGGTAGCTTGATTCTTATGTTATGAGTAGGGTGAAGTTTATCATAGTTAGCTAATATTGTCACGTTAATTTTATCGTTGTTTATTCCCTATTTATTTTAATTATTATTAAAGAAGCGATATTCATTTTAAAGCGACACGAGAGTGTGTTTTAGAACCTTCAAGATTGTTTTGTCAAATTAAGTTTTGAGATTTAAAAATAGTAATTTTTTATGGATTATGCTTGCACTTTGAATGTTTTGATAGTCCATGCTTAAATACATTTGCGAATTTTAAAACTTGTATGTTTTAAGGGAATATGGATTTTAACCGTCTATTAGAGATGTTAAAAATATTTTGATCATAACCGTCATATTTTTAGAGTTAAACACGGCGAGAGTCGATTTAATTTGAGTTATAAAAAGGGAATGGCAACATTAGTTACGTGATAAATGGACCTCGAATTCTAATTATTTCCTAATTGTTTACAAATATCTTGTGTTATCCTCATTTATCGTAGTTGCTTTCATTTAGTGTAGATCATAATCATTCTCTATCCCATCTAGTCTAGTTGGACTGTCACAATTCATTTAAATGAAAAATTGACAAATCTCTGTGGGTTCGACGTGTACTTACACTCGCTATTCTATAATAGCCCGTGCACTTGTGGTATTTTATAAAATTGACAAGCAAAGTCCTTTTCCCTGGTGATCTAAAGTTATGCACCAACTGCACTAGGAGGTCTGTGGCCGACGGGCAGTATAACTTCCAGGCCACATCATGTATGAGGCAAAGTAGGGTGCAATCCTAAGAATTGACTCAGGAACTGAGTTTTAGCGTGCAAAGAGTACATATTATGCCTATCAGGAGTCTTCCAAAGGCAAAACAGCCTTTTAAGTGCAAATTATAGCACAAGTTTGGCAGTAGACTCTAAATCATAGGCTCAAAATAGCAAAATCAGGTAAACAAGACTCATCCCTAATTACCCAACTTTAGAAGGGTATAACTGTGACACCCCTCCTAATTAAATACCGGGCGATCACTCCTTTGTTAAATTAAAATCAAGGTGAACAGTTGGTTCATTCTTAGCATCACTGTCGTAAAAATACTTTTCCAATTTAAACACCCTAAATAATTAAGCTAAGTGTCAAAACCATTTTCATACATACTTTCCAAATTTTACTTAAAGAAAAATCATTTATTTTATTAACAACATTCAATAAGTAAGAATCACACCACATTAAATTCTGCAACATAATCCAATTAATTTAATACATTCGTCAATCGAATGTCAACATATGAAATCAAACGTCACACATCCAAACTGAATAAATCCCATAGTAATAATACTGGAAATAACTGAAATACAAATGTCCAATAACAACGGAATAATGGAAAGAGCTACACATGCTCAACTAGATGAAAGTACTAAGAATGGATCCGAATGAACGAAGTCGTCTAATCAAGAGACCTGCAACTCTCACCTAAGCTGCAGCGCGTTCCTTCCAAAAGATCCTAAGCAAGACGCCCCTGTGGCTGGGCACCTGTAATACATACATATATATACAAGAGAGAGAAAGAGAAAAAGAAACGGGTCAGAGCCCGATAGTGTGTGTTTGATTTAAAATACGTTTAGCAAGTATTTAAATTGATACAGGCCAATGCAACAACATATTAGTGCGACACTCTCTTGAGAAATTCTCACCTCTCTTCTAATGTGCACACCTATCGCACTAACCTTCCCAATGGTCTATCTCGTTATATAACATGCTATCCTTTCCCAATGGATTAATTTATCTTATATTACTCGTAAGATTCAAAATTAACGATTTAATTATTTGAAGATACTATTCAATTAGTAACCAAAGTTCTCATTTTAACCTTATAAATCAATAAAGTTTTCCAGTGTCATATTATACTTTCTCAACACAAGTATTTATAATTTGGGTTATCAACCACGTTCTACATATCACATCACAGTAGACAGTTCCAGATTTCAGAATTTCATATATATATTAACCACTCGTAAAATATATATATAAACCATAACAGCACGCCAAATAAAATTATGGTGCGAGCATACTCTACTATCCAAACCCCATATCACTCACATTAAGGGGAATACAAATTCGGAATCACTCTCGAATTGTATTAACACATACTCAAACAATATTGAGACGAAGTATAGATTCCAAGTCCCTTAGGACCGTCTGAACTATCAATGCGATAGCCTGTACCAAGGATATCTATACACAAACAAGATGAGGCGAAATATAGATTCCTAGTCTCTAAGAGGATGGCACACGCCTGCGTCTCTTAGGACCGTCTGAACTATCACATCACTAGCCTGTACCAAGGATATCTATCTTCTAGGGTACAAGTCAATATCCCCCATAAAGGTCACATCGAGATAAGACTGTCCCAGCGCGGAAACCTCAGGGATAGCAAGTAGCGTGGGCATGATTTTCACACATAGATAGTATATGCATACACAATCATATAACTATACTGATTTGGCATCGAATTCGGTATGGTTGTGTTCCCCGTCTCGCGATCTACGCGTTGGCGGTGGCGGCGGTGCAAACGGTTGAGTTTCGGGCCTTGAATTTGCCTTGAGAGCTCTCTCCTTCCTCTCCTATGGCCGTCACTTGTGTTTAGAGTTTCTAACCCTAGAAGGTAACCTAGGTATCTGATATGACTCCACTAATTTTCGTGGGTTTAATTACCCAAAAATGTAAAATGACCAAAATGCCCTCCCGGGTTACTAATTAGGCCTAAAAACGTCCCGAGACCCAAACTAAACTCCCGGGTACACTTTTCTGACTATCTCGACCCTTCCGGACGCGTTGGCGCACTCAAAACGACCATCCGAACAACTTATAAAATATTCACTTTTATTAATTCACATTTAGTCCCGACACGACACAGGCGCGCCCCGACTTAAATTTCCACAATTGCCATTTTATTCACACGTGACAATATTATAAAAATAAATCTCATATATTACTATACTCATCCAGTAATATGCAACAAATAACAAATTTCCAATAATTACTAACTCTCGTCACGCTAGTAAATATTTAAAGCAACATTCCGGATTAAAATTAAATTAATTTATCTCAATTAGATTTAATAAATCCCATAATTTAAAAGCTATAAAAATACGGGGTATTATAATAACCTTTGATGCTTTCCAATATTATTTTAGTGGGGTAACATCACAAGGGTGAATATGAATATAAGGGCTCGATAACCGAAATCCCACTCATGGAATAATGACCCAGGAGGTCCCCGTAGATGAAATAAGGCATTCCAAACCTGAAAATAAGAAGAAACAAGATAAAAATACCTCCTTCCCACAGACGGCGCCATATTGATGATACGAGAAATCAGACACACGTCGTTCTCATACCGACAAGTCAAGTGTAAAATAAATATAAGCAAATAAAGAGAGACAAAACACAAGATATGGAGTGGTTTGGCTATTAAAACGAGCCTACGTCCACTTTGTTGCCCCATTCTCATTATATGCATGTACTACAAATTGACATAGCCATGATTGGCATATAATAGAGTTAAGAGAGGAGAATACATGATGGTAGCAGTTTCAGACAGACCGGGAAGAGGACTACAAGGTAGGTGAAGAGCCCCTCGAGTTGTATTAGGGTTATCTATAGAGTTTGGCAGGGCTTCGCCCAGGGTGATTATCCCGGCCCTCCTTTTCTTGAGGTGAAAACCTATATTTATATGAGGAATGTAAGTTGTGTCACGCGCCCTGAGCACGTGACATGTGAATGAGTCTGAGGAGTAATTCCTTTGATGGGGCGGCAGTTCTGTGAGTAAGGGTTGCGACATGTTTGAACCCAGGCAGTAGCAGGTGTGAAGGTGATGTGGCCTAAGAGGCAGGCTAATTTGTACGTGTCAAGACTTGTCTGGGACAAGACAGTGGCCAATGGCTGAAGTAGGTGCAGTCAGAGAGGTATGTGGTCGTGGCTTTTCTGTTTAAAGGAAGCGACCCATTGTCTGTGCATTTTGCGGCATGGGGGACTATTCTGGTCATATCAAGTAGCCTAGGTATGTTTACACATAATAAATCAAATAATAGGTATTCACACCACCTATATATATACATATATATTCAGTATATGTATTCACTTAACCTATCATAGAATTCCCGTACATAGTATGATAATTCTCGAATATTCTACGTGTCATTACATTACCATAATATTTCTCATCGTCCAACGCCGAGGATTTCCCAATAATCGAAGGATTTCAAATTGTCCCTTAAGTCAATTCAGTAGATACCTCACCCGTACCCTACTGGTCTAGGTCATACATTCCCTTGATTCCCCATGATACAATATCATTCTCCAAATTCGGTTTTATTTCCTAATTAATCCTAGTTAACTTTAGTTCTAATTCCCCTCATGCGACCTAGTCAAAATCCTAACACTGGCCTAATTGAAATTAAAGTATCTCTAATTACATTTAAAAATTCCTTTTAAAAGTTAATCCGATCGTTCCCCATGAATTTTAAACAAAAAGGGGGAAAATAGTCAAATTCTGGGAAACCAAATAAATTCGGCCTTGGTCCGAATGGATTCGCCTGTAATAGGTCTCGTCTTCTCCATGTTAACAGTTATTGGAATCACCAATTTTCATCCTCTAAAAAACCATTACACGATCCTAAACTCACAACCAAAGGTCTCAAACATCATATTAACAGTTATACATGACTTTTAATGTAACATAACCATTAAATTCTTAAAGAACACCTTTAAATTGATTTAATTCAATATTAACCCTTAAAAACCCTACTTTATCACCTTTGTTCAAGAACTTCAACATCAGTCCAGATTTATACATGAATCCGTTACATTAACTCATCAAATTCGTCCTATATGCATAAGGAGTCAAGTCTATCACAATTCTTATCCAAGAACATGATATATTCCAATTTAAAGCCAAAATTCATGAAATCAATAAGATAATCATCTTAATCTGATATGAATGGTATATCTACTCATAAATTAACAAGATAAATACTTGTCTCTATATGTAGGTCTAAAATTTCAAAGAATATTGGTTAGGGTGACGTTCCACTCCTTCCGATCTACTCAACGATGGTAGTGGTGGTGCAAGAATGGTGGAAAAGCCTTAAAATCTCCTTGAAAAATCCTTCTCCTTCCTCCTCATGCGGCGTCTTTGTGTTTCTTATTGTTTTTACCCTAACTTCCCTTACGTAACTACAGATATAATTATCTAAATTTCGCAGGTCTCTTTTCCCTAAAATTTTAAAAGACTAAAATACCCCTTTTGGGAGCCGATTTGGCCTAAAAATGCTCTGGGACCCAAACTAAACTCCCGAGTACACTTTTCTGACTATTTAGACCCTTTCGAACACACTAGAGCACTCGAAATGACCATTTGAATTATTAAAATAAACTTATATTTTACTTTTCAATACTAAGTTTCAACACGACTAACACGCGTGTCCCGACTAACACGCGTGTCCCGACTAAATTTATTGTGACTACCGTATTTCTCATTCACGATAATCATAATATTTTCTTATCAATTTATTATTCATTCACTAAGTAATATTCAATATAAATAAATATTAATCCTTGACTCGCTAATTAATATTTATTTTCATTCAGATTCATTTCTCAATTTAATTTAATTAATCCCAATTAATTCCAATATAAAAATTATTAAAAAATTGGGGGGGGGGGGTACAGTTTTTATTTGGGACAAATATACCTAGAGTTTTGGCAAAAAAAATCATTTTTGGGGGCAAAATTTGATAATTTCCTCGACACTACCGTGAGCAGCTTCACCGCAGTGACGCCTCAACGAAGATACTAATCACTGCATCGACACATCGACGAAGTGCATCTAACATCCCCGAAATCATTTCTTGCACAAGATCTTTATTTGAGATCTTTTTATTTTTGTATCAAGTACACTTTTTTAGCTAACTTGGACCTGTAAGTGACTAGTTGACTCCATAAATGTGTGACACCTATCCTACTAGCTTTAAAACACTTTTTAATCAAAAGGCTATATAATTAAGTGTCCCATACTCTTCCAAACCAAGAGTGAGAGCTTTGAAAAAATAATGAGAAAACCTTAGAGATTTATTTACTCACATTTGTGTTAAAAAAATATTTTATAAACTATTTCGTTCGTGATGAGATATGTTCTCTTACTTGGCTGGAAAAAAAATATTTTGAGATTTAGAGTACCATAACCTTATAATACACGAACACAACCTTTTAGGATACCCTCAAAATTCTCGTTGTAACTTTTTTGGTTGCTTGAGGGTTCCATTCTTGGAACAAGTTGCTTCTACTTTAAAGGATAAATTTTTGGTGAGAGATTTGACGACATTGGTCGTGAACCAAAATCGATGGGGGCTATGCAGCGTACTTTGACGATCGATGCTCTCCTTGTAGAATGTGGTGTGGAAGAGTTTGTAGTCGGCCTTAACGTCGTGATATTGTAAGCATATGTCTTCTAGTTGTAATGTCTCTACCATGTGCATTTATAGTTTTTATCAGCCCGAGATTTTTTCGTTAGTGGTTTTTTTCCTCGTACATCCAATCTTTTGCTTATTTTACATTTTTCGCCTTTTTTTTATAATCATTGTCTTAACTAAGAAGATAAAATTTGCAATTCTAAAATCTAGTAAAATATTTTTTCACATATACATTTGTATTGCTAAATGCTTTTGATATAACACATTAGTAAACTTTTTTTAATTAGGTGAATTAATTTTTATTTTGGTAGCTATCGTTGATATAAATAAATATTAACCCTTGATTTGCTCATTAATATTTATTTTAATCCCAATTAATTTCTCAATTTAATTTAATTTAATTAATCTCAATATAAAACTCATTAAAATTACGGGGGCGTACACACTTCCCCCTAATAACGGAATTTCATCCCTAAATTCGAAAAAAGGAAATACCTGATATGAATAACTTTGAATATTTGTTGCGCATCTCATCCTCGCGCTCCTAAGCGGACTTGTCAGCATTATGATTCCCCCATTGAACACGTACCAGTGGAACCACCTTCTACCTCAATCTCCTCTCACTGTGGTCTAGGATGGCTACCGGTCTCTCCTCATATGAAATTTAGGGCTGTAAATCGATCTCCTCTAAAGCAATTTGGGTGTGGGCTAACTCATCCCGGAGATATCGCCTCAGTGAAGAAATTTGAAATACATCATGAATTCGATGTAAATGCTCCGACACCCCGAGTCTACATGCCACTGGCCCAATCCGCTCGATGATAGGGAATGTCCATAGGTACCTTAACCCCAACTTCTCTTTCTCCCTGAACATCATTATCCCATTTATAGGAGATAGACGTAGTAACACCTGGTCCACCACATTAAAGTCCAAGAAGAACTGCTTGGAATCGGCATAGCTCTTCTGTCTGTCCCAGGCAATACGTATACGACTCCGAATCAACTCAATTTTGGCCGACGTATCCTGAATCAACTCCGGTTCGAGAAGCTTGTTGTCCCCTACATCCGATCTTGTGCTTATTTTACATTTTTCGCCTTTTTTTATAATCATTGTCTTAACCAAAAAGATAAAATTTGTAATTCTAAAATCTAGTAAAATATGTTTCACATAGACATTTGGATTGTTAAACCCTTTTGATATAACAAATTAGTAAACTTTTTTAAATTAAGTGAATTAATATTTATTTTGGTAGCTATCGTCGAGAAGCACACTCTCAAAGTTTGAGGGGCGAAGTGTAATTAATCCTAAAGTTAAATCAAACAATATGATTTTAATGAATATATTTTCTGAGCCCAACACAATATTATAACTATATATTAGAGCCCCAATATAACATCATAACTTTATATTCTAGCCAATATATAATATTCATGTTATACAACTGAGATTATAAAAAATGGGCAAGAAAGTGGCAATTTTAATATAATGTAATGTTATCCAAAGCACACTGTTAATAACTCATTTCTTAGTAAAAATATGTATTTCTAGAAGTTTGTTCCAAACATTTTACAGGGTTCAAATAGGGGGGTATTGATATGAGAGACATAGCAGATGAGAGCTCTAGGGTTTCACTGGATACTCACCGATAATTGAGGTCACTTAAGATGATGAGACGTGATGTAGGGTTAATTTTTGTTCTTCATGTTCTTTATTTTTGTTAGTGTTTGCATCCAAACGGGTAAAATAAGTGGAATTTGTTTTGAATCTTTGGTTGCATTGTTTTGGACGGCTTGTTAATAAGGGATACGTTGGTCATTTTTGTGCGATTGTATCCAAATGTTAAAAAGGGTATATTAGGGAAATCAATGGATGATTTTGAATTGTATTTGGGGAAACATGATGATAAGTCCCCATTTTTAGAAATAAGCCATAAGTATAAGCGAAAAATAGTCATGTCAATAAGCCCACAAGTAGAGCTGTCAAAATATCACATGACACGATAATACGACATAGCACGACACGAAGTTATAAGTTAATGAACTTATGCATATCGGGGTTGGGTAAATATCATGTTAATACGATAGACCCGCTATGATAATTGTTCGAGTTTGGGAATTTTGATAAACCGGATCAAACCCGTTTTACCCATTAAAATTACTTTAACTATTTTTTAGAATTTACTTTTGATATATTTTGCAATAATTGTAAATTTAGTTAAGGAATATTTTGTTTTCGAGATACCATCAGTGTTATTTTAGGAATTTAGGAAGCAGGAATTAATTATGTTGACTTTTATGAAGAATTTTAGTTACTTAACGGGTGTTAACAGTTTGGGCTATGTGACCCAGTTACAATAACAATTTGGATTTGAGTTTGTTATTTGGAATCGATTTGTTGACGAATCGTGTATAAGTTGAGTTTTTTTTTATAGGAACCTGATATGACACGACACGAACACGACCCATTGAAAGATTTATCGAGAGGAAATTATATTTACGTACTTTCTTAAAAAAAATCTATGTATCTATATAAAATTGTAGCCTGAAAGCACTTTAAGTTACCACGTGGCATATCATAAATGAATTCCATTTTACTTCTCCATACTTTTCGGTTATCTCTGTTTTCCTTCCCATTTCCCAATCCATTCATTCCACATTCCTCACCCTCAATATTAAGACAAAATTTATACTCTTTCGTGTTACATAATGTCACTCTTAAATACCCGTTTCGTTTTATCATTTATTCGTCTATTAAATATCCCACTTCTTCGAGCTTTTTGAGCCTCTTCCTCTTCCTCTCCCTCTCCATTTTCTTTTACCCTCCCTTCTTTAGTTCCCACTATAAAGTTCCCAAAACTCTCATCGAGTGCCTTATGAGAGTAACAATTCAACATAATCATCCACTATTGGACTAATTTGGAGGTAATCAAATAACATCTCCACCCTCAAATTCCCATTGAGAACTAACACGACAACCACCGGTAGGTTAACTTCCAGGGTCACCCAAACATACCGGTATAGCCATCTCCCTATGTTCCCCCCCTCTTTCGGATTTTGAGATTTTATTAATTTTCTATGATTTTTATGATTGTTCTTAAAGAATTGATTTGGATTTATTTTGGTTGCTGTTGGTGTTTAACTTGAAACAGGGCTTCTGCAATCAGACCTCAAAGGTGTTAGCAGGGAAAAAAGAATGAAGAAAAATAGCTCAACAATTTGGTATAAATATTTTAGACTTCAATTGTGTGATTGGTATGGTTAGTTTGTATTTTCTATTAAATAATTTTATGATGGTTCTCCTTATCAAAAAATTATTTCTTTGATTATGTATCTTTTTTCCCACTCTTATTGCTTTGCATAGAAAAATGTTTCTCATTAGTTTTCACTATTTATTTAGTACTCACAGAATAAACACAACTATTTAACATTTGTCACAATGCCATATTTAAATAAAGCTAGACCCATTTGTGTGTCTTGGATGTTGTGAACAAATTGTATTTTGTGTGTGGTGAATGCTAAGGTTCTAAACTCCAAAATTGATGTAATATTTCTGAAATATAATTTTGCAACAAAAAATTTGATATTGTAACCATTTTAGTAACTGAGTACTCTGTCTACGAATTATCCCGCATGTCCACGGATCTTTGTCCTTTCAAGTGTTATTGCCAAAATCAGAGTCCACAAATTTTCAATCAACCTCTACATATCCTTGGTTTCAATTGAAAAAAAATCTAAGTTTACGAGAATGTTGTATGTTAAAACATCTTGCGTAAAACTAATTCGGACCAGGATAGCTTCAATTGTCTTGGTTACGATGTTCTTCAACAAGGAATAAATAGTGATATTTTTTAGTTACGTGCCACAACACTTGATACTATCTCCGGTATAATCTATGTATATATATATATATATAAATAAAATTGTAACGTGAAAGCACCCCAAGTTGCCACGTGACATATCAAAAGAATTGTATAGATACAAATAATTTTTTGGGAAAAGATCTGTAAAATGGTAGACTTAGATTGTTTAAAATGGTAGAAATATTTTTTTTTTATTTTATTATGAACAAATGTTTAAAATGGTAGAAGTCTCAATATATTTTTTCACAAAATTCACTTTTGTAAAACTAATCTATATATGCTTACATTTTTGGGGTTTAAAGCTATACAAGTTGTTTAATCTTTATATTATGAACACAACATATTTGACGAAATGTAATAAAAAGTTATTTTATTTTTTACTTGGTTGTTTTGATAATTGGTATACACGTGCTATAATTACCAAAACACTGGCACTTAATTTTTTTTCCGATCTTTATTGAACATTTTAGTGTATTTTTAAAAAAAATATGTCAATCATACGACTCTAAATATTAATTTAAAATTATATCTCCTTTCATTCATAGAATATATTATCATGTAAAAAAAGACAAAAAATTAAAATAAAGTTTTGATAAATTCGACCACGCATCACGTGTCCGCACGCTAATTTGTATCTACAATAAAAATGTATGCAGATACTATTATAAATTTACTTTAGATTTACTAGTACAAATTTCATATCAACAATCAAAATGTAAATCTATATTAATTTAATATCTTAAAATAATTATGTACTTATAATTTATGTTTTTGCGTTATAAATTACTTCAAATTTACTTATATAAAAGTATAATTACATGTTAAATGAAATCAAAAATATATAAAGTGGAAGTGCATTTATAAACCGAAATTTTTTATAGGTATCAAATATCATTAGTAAGGAATCATTACCTTTTGTTTTTGAAGGAACAAGGAATCATTGCTCTTAAAAACCCCCAAATTCATTTTTTCCCTCTACTTTCTTCATTCTCACCACCGACCCGTTACATCACTGCTGTGCCCGCTCTCTCATCGGTGACTCTCTCTCTCCACACACACACTCACGCTTAAGACTCAGACTCACAAAGAGTTTCAAAATAGGATATACGTATATAAACTCCTCCACTTGTCTATTATAATGTTACATTTTGTCGAACCTCAATTCAATTATGATGTTTTCGGTTCAAAATTGATAAATTGTCAGTTTAAATTTTGAAATGAAAATATTCTATTGGAGTTCCCTAAGCCAACCTAACTGTCCCAATCCTTCCTCAAAGGAGATGACTTTGACCTGTCTATACATACACATTTATTTATCTTTGTTTCGATATCTGTATGAATATTATGTACCTGTTTGTTGATCTGCTTGCAGGAAAAAAATAAAGTTTGACTTGCTAATTTAGATTACCCGCATGGTTCTGATGGACAGATTTTATTATATGAGTGCCTTGCACATAAATTGTTAAAACAATTTCCTAGTTCATTTTGCTGATCTAATTTAGATTGCTCATATATTTCACCATATATTTGGGATATTTGGTAACAGTTGTAAGATTATTTGATTCAGGAATAAAGATTGGGGATTTTACATATATGTTCTTGTTTAAAGGTTGCAATTTTCTGTCAGGTACTTTAACAAAAGTTAAATTTTGGACTAACATTGGAACAATGTTCAATTATTAAGGTTGAATGTGAGCAAATTGGAACATCAAGGGCTAAAGTGACCCCAAGCTTCAGTTGTCTCTATAATACATACATTTAAATCTGCTTTTTAAGTCTCTCTTTTCTCCTAATCATGTCACGTCTCAATAGGGTCATACCTTTTGGGAGACCCACAAGTTTCATGCCGAGCCAACCCATAATTTTAAACAGTTACTCTTTCCCCTTTCTGTAAATATGTTATTGAACTCTTCTACAGTTTTATTGTAGTTTTATTTAGTCTCTTTGCAACATTGCAATTAATTGGATTCCGAAAATATCTTGTAAGAAAATAAAATTTTGCTTTCATTTGATGGAGTTAGCTTATATTTGGTTTCAGATGGAGGCACTTTACACAAAGCTCTACGACAAATACACTAAACTCAAGGTTGCATCTCTCTCTCTCTCTACATATATATATATATATAGAGGCAGGCTCCTGTGCACACTAAGTTTGCACACTAAGTTTGCACATTACCTTTTATATATAGTAAAAAAAATATTTTTGAGTTGATTTTTTTTGTGTGATATTTAAACATTTCAAGGAACCCATATAAAAAAAATCAGCTCAAAAAAACTTTTTTTGCTATTTTTAAAAAATCGGTCAAACTTTCGCAGTTTTTAAGAAAAAAAGTTTTTTTGAGCTAATTTTTTTTATGTGAGTCCGTTGAAATGTTAAAATATCACATAAAAAAATTGGTGTGCGCCAGCACTAAGTTTGCACACTTTTAAAAGGTAATGTGCAAACTTAGTGTGCAAGCTTAGTGTGCACAGGAGTCTGCCTCTCTCTCTCTCTATATATATATATATATAATCCCTGTACATTGGATGTTTAAGCAATATAAAAATGGGCAGTAAAATACTAGGAGTTCTTCACATAATTAGGATTGCACATAATAGTGGGTAGTTATTAAACTGTACTAGTATTCAACCCCACACGATGCACAAGCGGTTTAAATGAAGGGAACGAAAAGAAGATAAATAGAAAATCAATTGTAAAAAATTCAATATAAATTAAAATCAATGGAAGGGAAATAATCATTTGACGTAAAAGGAGAGATAAATGAAGGTAGAAAAAAAGAGAGATATGAATGCAGGGAGAGAGAGAGAGAGAGATAAGTGAGAGTAATAAAGAGTAATACTAGGGGAATCCTAAAATTGGACCATTTTTTAGACCCGGTGATGTGTCAAGCATACATTGTGGATCGTGTTTGTAGTTCACATGGTGTCCATTACAAACAGCAACCGATGTTTGCTTGACACATCACTAGGTAAAAAAAAAGTTCCAATTTTAGGGTTCTAGTATTATTGGAGTAATAGAATTGGAGAGAGATATAAATGAATGGAGAGAAAAAAAGTTATATAAATGAAGGGAGAGAGATTGTTAGGAGTAATAAAAGTGGAGACTTCAACTAATGTCACGTGGCACAATGAGGGGTCTAAAAGTACTCTATATTACTATATTGTATCTAGATGTATTAACTTAATATGGGATTAGGATATTGCAGTAATTTGTTTGGACATTGCAACGTACTCTTGCTCTCTTTAAACTTATAGCAAATGTTTGTACTGGTGGCACTATATTAATTTTGTTATTAAATAAACTAATTTATTAGCATGTGAACTTGCATCCCTTGGTACTCCATGATAAAAAGTGTCCATTTATCTTTTTAATTATTGGATTCGCAACCGTGTTTCAAGTTTCTAAAAGGCGTGTGGCGTGAGGGGTGGTCGAGGCGTAAAGGTCGAGCCTTAGGAGCCTAGGCGTATAAAGGCGTTTGCCCTTTTTTATTATTTTAGTTATTTTAAGGCTAGTAATATAATAAAATAATATGTACCTTTTTAAAAATATATCCGTATGTTTGGTGGCCATCTTTCTCATATACATGCTCCATAATCAATGTATAGAATGTATTTCTCAACATTTAATAAGCATTATACAAAATGTTTATTTCATAATTCAATAATCAATATCAATAATCATTTAATAATCGATAATCAATAATCAATAATCAATACAAAATGATTCAATATAATAAATGTATTTTTCACCTTTAAACTTTCAAATGAAGCATATAGACTTTCGGTCGGAAGTCGGTTGGTAATCTTAGTTTTTTTTGGACGAGAGGCTGAGAGGTTTGGGATACCATTTGTCTTTTGATTGTTTTGAATGAGATATTGGCCCGTTTTTTTAAAAAAAGTCTTTAAAAGGCGATGTCATTTCACTAAAGCGTTTTGGTTTAAAAAAAAAGTGCGACTTAAGCCCTTTTCCAAGAATAAGGCGTAAAAAACTTAAGGCGGGGTGTATTTCTCAAGCCTCAAGCCTCAAGCCTCAAGCGTAGGCGCACCTTATAGAACACTGCCTTCTCGATAATAGGTCCTTAATTGACTAAAGAAACATAGTTGCTCAATTCCCCAACACTTTGAGAGTTTTTTTTAAAGGATACAATAAAGGCATTATTGCTTTTTAATCGAAAGGTGATGCATGAGCTCGAGTGTAAAAAAATATTTTTGTACTTACGGTTAATTTTACATATGATTCTAGAGTCTTCAGTGATGTCACGCGCGTCGCGTGATGTGGCGCTCTCGTGACGTCATCACATCACTAGGCTTATAACATTATCTTTACTCTTATAAAAAGGGACTCTCTATTGTATTTGTATTCAATACTACTGAATGCGAATTAAAGAGTTTCCCAACATCCATGTTGTTGTGTAGTTTACTTTAATTGCTTATTCACTCACATTAGTTGGTATCAGAATGATGTTCGCTCGTGGGGAATCATCCATTACTATTGTAACGATCCATACCATAAGAGGTCGCTACATATTGTTGAGGCCACAGTTAATACTACTATACTACGAGACCGCATCTTGTGATAAGGACTTGGTCAATGGGGCCTTGGGTCGGAACCCCCATTCATTTAGTAGATTGAGGATACAATCTAATAACCTAAACCTTAGTAGGTCGTGGAGTGTTAGTAAGACGACAATCAAGGATGCAGAGAGTTACCAAGGCCACGACTGTAAGCCTTAGGCTACGGCCTCTGGTACGAGGCCGCGGAGTTTACACTTCAGAAGTACACAGAAACCTTAAGAAGAGAGGATTTCGAGAGTAGTTTACACCGTGGAGTTTAAGAGGCCACAGAGAAGAGAAAAGAGGATTTGAAGAGTAGTTTTGTTTAGATTTCATATCTGGTTGTAGTGGTTATGCCACGAAAGCATGTTGTTAGGACGTTTTTATTGTAAAGCTTTTTGTTATTATATATTGAACCAAGTTACTTTATAATGCATATATTAAGGGCCGTGGTCATTTCTTTTTGATATTAAGCTTGTTACTTTATGAATGATTATTTGTGATGGATGAGAAGTGATAATAATTATGATTACGAGGGCTAGGCTTACTTAGAGGCCGCGACCTAATAAAATTGCCCTAATAAAGATTGTTTAAATTATTTTCGCGTGAGTTTAAGAGAATCAACCCCGCGGCCTCATAGGGGAAGGTCGTGGGCATTTCAACAATGAACTTAAGTGGAGACATCTGATCATGTTTTGTCCCCCAAGCATTCGTCTCTATATGTGAATTTGTGATGATCTTAAGACCCATCGGAGTTAGCTCCCACGGGTGAAACTTTGGGCTAGAGGCAACTCCGACCTCGCTATTGTTGGACATTCCAAAGCTACGACCTTAACCCACAACACCCTAAGTTCTACATAAACCCTAGCCTCTCGATAATTGCTACCCTATGGAACTCAACTCCCACCTAACTTGCCCTTGTGAACTCAAACCCCTAGCTTTGGGAGTGCGACCCTCTATTAAGCCCGCTGACCACTGACTCGACCCTTTCAATCACTGGTGACTTTCGTCGACCTTTGACAATACTCAACGGATCATCGATTACTCCACCAGCACCGACAATACCTTCGTTCGACAATTATAACGACCCAGTTGGTGTGGGAACTTGTAGCCCCAAAACAACATCCCTATCCCTTTCTCTGCAACGACAAAACTGTCCTTCCAGCTTTCAAACCATTCCCCTAACTTTTGAAAATACCGTTTCCGTCCCTTGTATGTCCCATACCATCTTAAGCCCCTTCGAAACAACCCCCATTAGTCCTCGATCGACTGTTATCCCTTTTAAACCTATTGACGACCAAACCTCCACAACCACGGATCTAGCCTTCTTATATCACTAGTCACCCTCCCTGGGCATTTTACCTATCCACTACTACCCCACCATTGGAAAGGTTAATTGACATTATTTTGATATCCACCATCACTATCGCGCTAATCAAGTTGCGTTGACACCTTCCTCTACCATTTTCAACCCATTACCAACCTAGACCTCCACGCCCGTCCGCGTGATGTCTTGGACTCGTACGACCACCTTGGCCCGGCCCGAAAACTCTGATTGGTTCCAAACTAGCCTTTGATTGGTTCCAAACTAGCCTTTCTTATTCCCGATGTCGGTCCAAGGTTGATTGTGCTCAATCATTATAGATGGAGGATCGAGTGATAACCTCGTAGCTCTGGTGAACAAGTTAAGGTTACTTGTCGATCCCCTTGGTTGTGTCGTGTATGGTGGCTCAGAATCCATAGCACCGAGTCACCATTATTGTGCACTGTTCTTAATTGGCTCCTATGATGACGAGGTTTTATGTACAGTCGTTGATATGAGTATTTGTCACTCGTTACTTGAGACGCAGTGATAGTACGGGCATTCGAGCTTTGATGATGGCTGTGCCGACACGTAAATCTGGAAGTAGTTTAAGTTGTGGCCGACGTGAAAGCTCCGACCTCCTTGGCCTTTGTGGTTCCCACACTACCCTGCTGAGGTATTAAAGACCGATGTGCTACGCCCTAGTGAACCTTTTCTCCATATAGAGATCGACATGCCACTTGAGATCCACGACCTTTTAGATTCCTATCTGGATGTTTGTTCTCCCAACGAGCTGCCTTCACTCTGCGACGTTCACCAAAAAACTATTGATTTTGTGCCCAGGGCGCCTTTGCTTAAATTGCCTCACTGCATCTCGCCATCCCGCCGAGCATGGAGAATTGCAATGACAATTCACCGAGCTATGCTTGTGTGACTTCATTCGAGAGAGTTCGTCTCCATGTGCAACCCCAATCCTCCTCACTCCAAAGAGGGATGGATTTTTATACATGTGTTGATAACAATGCTGTCAACAAGATTACCATCAAGTATCACTTTTCCATTCCTCGCCTCGAGGACATGCTTATCTCCTGCATTGAGGGTTTGTCATCATGTTAAACCACAATGCAATATGATATTTGCACAACTAGCTGCAGATTAGCAATCGGCACACCAAGTGGACGCCTGTTTATAGAGATATACATTTCATCTCCAATACATGTTGGGAAAGAAAAACCATTTAGCGTCTGCTCTCAATCAATGCAGTCAGTTTTTTGGTTTTGATGAGGGGTGTGACTTAGATGCTATAAAATGCATACTTTGGCCCTATTATTTCGACCGGTCAGCAAAAGACTTTCTGCTACATGACCACTTTCTTTTTCGCGATACGCCCCTTTGCATTCCAGCATCCTCACTTCGAGGGAAGATTATTTTTGAGGCACACATCAACAACCTTGCGGTTCACATGGGAGTCGCACACCCTAACCTCTTGTTGAGAGCCTTTTTTGGCCCACAATAAGGCAGGACACAAATGCTTGCATTGTTACATGTGCCACATGGTTAAGCGACAACACTCCAATGCCCGTCTTTATACCGCTTTACTGGCCACAGATGGCCATGGAACGATTTCTCTATGGATTTCATCTTCGAGTTAAGATGACAGTTTATCTTGTGCTCCTGTATATATTATCACGCTCTAGTTTCAAGAGGTCATTCGTTTGCATGGCATCCCTCGCAGTATCACCTAAAGAGATGCCAAGTTTACGTGCCACTTTTGGCGTATACTTTGGCGTTTATTTCGGTGTTATAGTTTTCAATTGTAATTTATCCCAAATAGAGGTGAACAATTGGAGTGTTAGAGATTTGCTCTAGTTCTTGCCACTGATGCTCCCAATGTTGAGACCATGTGATTTTTTAAGCCGAGTTTGCCTTTAATGATGCCGTAAATTGCTCCACCTTCGTGATCTTCTTGGGATCCTCCTCGTCCATGCCTATTGATCTTACGGAGTTATCGCCCGCACCCCAGTCCCGACTAACCCATCTGGGTGGCGTTTGCCACATGCATGGTGGCTATCCATTAGGATGTCCGTGCCCGCCATTAGTGCGTGTATGCCTTATACAAGGGTCGACCTAACCCATCGTGAGCTCATTTTTCGGCCCGATGATCTAGTTATGGTCTATTTGCAGAATTCCCATCATCAAGGCAAGGGTAAAAAGCTCCATCTATGCTGATTTGGCCCACTCCCCATAGTTCAATGTTGTGGGGATAATGCCTACAAGATTTATTTGCTTGCTGAGTTTCACATGCACTACACATGTAACCTAGTGGATCTTACCCCTTTCTGGGCACTCACGTTCCCCGATTCCCTGTCGCCAACATTCCTTGCCCTATCACCTCGACTGCGTCGAGGGCATCCTTGACTCCGAGTCCATTCCTTTCGCTTTGGGCGACTACACTTCCTCATTCGCTAGCACCACTGGCCTTAAGCTGAAGACACATGTATCTCCGAGGCGACCTTGCAGCAACATATAGACCCCTACTCCTACCGCCAATATAGGGACTGTAAGACGACTTCTCATGTTTTTTTTTATACTTCTGATTTTTGCGTTAACTCTAGAGTCTTCTAGTGATGCCACGTATGATGCCTGCTCTCCCTGACATCACTAGGCGTAAAACATTTCCTTTACTCCCACGAAAAAGAACTCTATATTCTATTGTACTCACTATTATTATTTTGAGAATGAATGAGAATTAAGGAGTTTTCCCCAAATTCAATGTTGTTGTTGTTGTTAGTTGACTGTAATAGCTTCTGCTTTCACTTCAAAAGGCGTCACTAGTCCCAAACCAGTTTTATCCCATGAAGCTTGATGTTCCCCACTCACCACATTCAGTGTTTTAAAAGGTGCATGACCAATATCTCATTCAAAACAATCAAAAGATAACTGATGCCCCAAACTTCTCTGCCTCTCGTCCAAAAAAACGCGTGTTTTTTTTCCTTAATTTTTGAAAAAATAGTATTTTAGTTTGCATATATTCAGACATATTTTAAGGTATGTACGATTTTAATATTTTTAATGGCCTTGTTATAATTAAAAATGTTAAAATATATTTAAAAAGGCCTTAACGCCTTTTCACGCTTTTTTAAGCCTAAGACCCGCCTAGGCTTCTAACGCTTGGCTTCCACGCCTGCCTCAGCATGGTTCAAAGTCTCGGTATCGGTCCCGATATCGTCCACTCGATTTTCAACTCGGCCGCGGTATCGGACGATACGCAAAGATACATTATTTATAGAGCGCAAAAAATTCCAAAAAAATCTAGAAAATTCTAAAAAAATACGATTAACAATGTGGACCAATAAAATAAGTATAAAACTATCATTTAATATGCATAACATTGTACAATTGATTATATTGACGTGCTGCGAACTTGCCAGATTCAATGTTCTATAATAAATCAATGTTTTTTTTCACGGAGGATACAAATATTATGTTTTTACAAAGAAAAACAAATGTTACTTTTCTAGTAAGAGGATAATTTTTTTTTTACAAAGAGGATACAACTATTATATTCTTAATATTATTTTTAGTAAGAGGATACAAATGTGTTTTTTAAGTATGTTATATTTTTTTATAAAGGATAGAAATGTTTCTTTTTTAGTATTGTTATTTTTTTACAAAGAGAATACAAAGGGGTGGCAATTCGGGTTAGTCGTGTCATTTTCGAGTCACGTTGATTTTTATTTGTGTATAAGTTTTGGGTACTTTTAAATCTATACGAGCTAATCGTGTCAAGTTCGGGTCATTTCGGGTTATTAGCATAAACGGGTTATCGTGTCAAAAATTGCCAGCCCTGTGATTTTGACAAAACGTTACATTTTTTTTACAATCCTTTTTTACAAAAAGAATGCAAATGTTATTTTCTTACAAAAAATGATGCAAATGTTATTTTTTTATAAAAGGAATGTAAATGTTATTTTTTTTTTGTTGTTGGGTTGCAAATGTTTTTTTTTAAATTGATGAAAATGTTATTTTTTTACAAAGATGATGCAAATATTTTTTTTTACTTGTGTTGCAACTGTTATTTTTACATAAAGGATGCAAATATTATTTTTACTTAGAGGATACAAATATTATTTTTACAATAATTGCAGTTGTATATTTGTTTGTAAAAGAATAACATTTACGTTTTTTTATAAATAATAAAATATTAAAAAATAACATTGGGAACATTATTATAAAAAATAATAACAAATAACATTTGGATCATTTGCATTTTTTAAAAAAGAAAAACTGACAAATATACACGCACTAAATTAAACCCACACGATGACCAATTAACCCACACACAACACACTAAATTAAAAAAACAGTTAGCATTTCGTAACCCCCCAAAAAACCACGCTTACCAACATAACACTGGGGAGAGAGAGAGAGAGAGAGAGAGAGAGAGAGAGAGAGAGAGATGCTTAGTAAACTTATACCATCTCGGCCGATATATCACCTATATGGGCCGATTCCACTGCGATATCGTCGATATGGGCCGACTATACCGCTATATCACCGATACTACCGAGAAATTACCGATATAGAGTCGATTCACATCAATAATTGAAAACTCAACTCATAACTCGGAATCGGATTGGTGGGCACCGATACCTAGTCAACTCGGCCGTATCGTCACGGTATTGGCCTTGACTTTGAACCATGCGCTTCAGTCACGCCCCGCGTTTTTTAGAACCTTGCCACATTGTCTATCGAAACCATCTCGTGCACCAATGCGTTTGAAGAATCCTGCGAACAATAGACTGAAGAATGGATGTGATCTTGAGATTTTTTAAATTATTCACAACGATCTTCTATAAACTAGAAACACTATTTTTAGAATTAGTTGATCATTGTTGGGACAAAATTAGATGACCTTAAAACTGAAATTCTGTTAAGTATATCCGTAAAGGGATTTTTGCATCCTTGTATTTCTGGGCAGTTATCTGTGGAAAATCCTAGCTAAGATTTTAAAGATGAAGCCATTTTCCTTTTTACACAAACATCAATTTTTTGGTAGACTATTTCCTGAAACAACTATCTGGTTCTGTCAATGTAAGTGAGGCTAGACTTTCTTATGTTATCAGTTTATACCTTTTTCCCTATTTATTTGATTCTCTTTATGTAACCAACCATGTTATCTTACATTTGTTTTTAGACGAAAAGAGAGTCTGAATCGGAGAAGCTCCATCGTGATCAGGAGTCAAAATTTGTGACTTATGTGTCTGGTACTCATTTCTTCAACATTTGCTTATGTTTTCTCTGTTTATTGTCAGAGATTGGTCAAATTAAGACTTAATGTTGCCACTTCATTGCTTATACATATATGTCTTCTGTGGGTATCTGAAATTGCTTAATACTTGTTGTACACATCTTTTGACCTCAAAATCTCTTACATGTTGTAGCCTGTAGTTTATAAGTTGATCTATCTATTTATAATTACACAGACAAAAAAATAAAATTTCAGTAGTATGTATGTGTGTGTATATAGAGAGAGGATTCGATATAAGTCTCGTTCCTTTGGTTTGATATGACAAGGGCCAATATAGTAGTGTACTATTTGGGAGGTATGGAGTAGGCGAGTGGTTTAGCCTCTCTTTTAAAAGCTGGGATTGGAAATTAGTAAATCCATCTTTTGTTTTCTTTGGAGTAGGTGATTTTTCTTGTCTGGAAACAATGAAGTCATAATATATTGACTCCACACCCCTTTTTTTCAATAAAAAACAATGCGAGAGATGGTTTAAAATAAAACTGGAAAAGGTACAAAGTAAAGCAATTAAATTGAGTAATTGGATTGGTGGTCACATTAGGTACTCTAGTTTCTCGATTATGGTTAATGGGAGATTGAGGGGACACATCGGGCGGGGGTGCTCCTTCCCCCACCCCCTTTTTTATTTTGATTTCTTGCCAAAGAATGGGAGGACACATTAGGCTCTCCAATTTAGATGTTGGGTGTTTTCATTCGACCATGATCAGCAATATAACTTCCCAATCTAAGGTGGATAGTTTGATGGAAATAGTAGCTTACTTTACGTTAAGGTAGGGCAATTTAATTCTTGTTTAACAATGTGTATTACGGGAGTTAATGGAAAGAATGGGAAGCTAAAAGAGATGATAGACGATGATTGTGAATTTGTGATGATATATAGTCATGGTGATTAAGCCCTTTAGACATTGTATCGGTGATAACATTTCAGCTATGTCAATAATGATGATACAATGCCAAAGTTGTTGGAGAAGCTTTACGTAGCGAACAGTCTCTCATTAAAGCTCAATCTCAAGTGGCAGCTGTACCATTTGTAAGACACAATATGCTATCATTTAAATGAATTTTATCAAGGGGAATCGATTTTTTTGTCCCACCAAAAGAGGTAATCTTCGGGATTGCACATAATCAAAATCGAGAAAGGACACCAATCGATGATCAAGTGCAAATAATTGGTCTAGATCAAGGGGGAAAAGGGGTACATAAAACATAATTGTCCTATGAAGAAGCATGGAGGTGGCTCCATATTAGATGATATCGATTTTGAATTTACTCGCATAGTCTCCAAAGGTAACTCTATCTCAAGATGAATGGGTAGCTGCAAGAAACAATGCTTTAAAACGTTCCAAGAAAAAGAAGAAAAGTTCCTTGTCTTTGCATAAAATGTTTGATAAGTTAGATCGCACTTTTGGTGGTTTGGCCTTTGTCATAAAGTTGCGGAAGAATTTAATATCCACTTGCCAGTTAGAATCTAAGGGTTATAGGTTCAACTGGTTGGAGCTTAAAAGTCAAATGTGGTTGTATGGTCAAAGTTATATCGGAAAAATTTAAGGGCAATGGGGAGGAGACATGAACTTGTTATTGAGTGCTCAAGGCATTTCTTATTTGTGGATATAATAGAGAGTGGTTTAAAGCTTCTCAATACAATATGATTGCGAAAGGTAAAATCCTAATAGTGGAGGGGTCGGTTTGAGGCCTACTCCAGAGCATGGTTCAAATTCACGGTATCTGTCTATGACTCGGACTCTTAATTTTCAACTCGATCTAGGTATCATTTCGTGGAGAGCCCAAAAAATTTTGAAAAAAAATAGAATATTGTAGTCAAATAAGGATAATAATAAGGATTACTTAAATAAGCACAAAATAATCATTTAGTATGCATAGCATTACCCAATTGGTCGTACTGACACGTGGCACATATGTCAAATTTATAATGAATTACTCTCTGCCCCAAGATAATCCTTATTTCAGAATGACTGTTTTTAAAGACACTCAATCAATGGCTAAGATCAAGACTTGTTACTATCATTGAATTTGGTGCTTTGATCACGTCCAAAAAAGGAAAGCGGTCTCTTAGTTTGGGACATTCCTAAAAGGAAAGTACGTCTATATAATGACAAATGTATCATTTACTAAACGTTGTACAAATTTAATGCCTAATATAATTTTACGATTTTTTTTAATACAACTTAAGTTATTTTCTTATGTCAAGGAAACAAAATATCATTAATGATGAAAAGTGTGTGCAAAAGTGGACATCATGCCCACTTAAAGAATTAAACACAAAAAACAACACTATGCAATTACAAAAAAAGCTTCCCAAAAGCTAGGAATGTCAAAACTCGTACCAAAATATCTCAAAACCCCCTATATGGTATATATATCAACAAATAACCCTATAAGCAACCATTCCATGAATAGTTCAGCATTGAGATATTAATTCCCGCACTCTTTTCATGAAGATGCCGAAAATTATGCCAAAAATTTAATAATATGATCCCATAAGCCTTCTTTATCCAATTTCCTCTCCTTTGTTTTTCGAGAATTTATTTGATGTGGATCTATTAATGCGAAAGCGTTATTATTACAACCACACAACAACTACTAACTACACAAGTAAAACTAAATTAAGAAAATGAGTTTCTTTCTCTCTCTCTATTCTCTTTCTCAATATTCAAGTGTAATTATAAATGAATGCCAATGGCCTATTTATAGGAAAAAAATTACTTGGTAACCAAGTAATGACCCAAAAGACTAAAAATGACAACTAATAATTGAAAATGGCTAATTAGCCCCAAACATGGTTGGAGAATAATTAAAGACTAAAAATAAAAGGAAATGACAATTTTAACCTAAACAAAAATACAAAATCAAAGATAGTCTTCTGCCGGGAGCACAATTACGTGCTACGTATTACAAAACACATCATTCTCCCCGTCTTCGAAAAGTTCGTCCTCGAGCGTGGAGGGTGACTCATCAATGCCGCATGATATAATCCTTGAAAAATTTCGAACCCCAATCAAAATCAACCAAAAGTGGGTTGCCCAAACTTTAATTAGTCCCATGCATATGAACCTATGGGTCTAATATACCCAAATTCTGGCAATGTTCCCTACAAAATCTGAGCAACCAAAAACTGACGACCGTATCCGCCTTCTCTACACCACGAGCGCATGGTTTCAACTTGACTTGGTGGACCCTTGAATCTGACAGGACGAAAATTTCGGCGACCACACCTTTGCGAGTACGATGGTGAAACAAACGAACTGAAGGCGGCGACATTCCTGAAAGCCGGATCCAAAAAGGGCAAATAGTTGGAAATGGATCCCAAGTGGGACACATTTTTCATGAAAGTCATGAGTTGTATAAAAAATAGGCCATTAGACCAATTTTGACCAAATTTGAGCCCAAATAGGGGTAGGGGATCGGGTCAAAGTAGGGAGGCCCATTTTTTATCAGGTTTGATTGCGGTTGGGCATAGATGAGCGGGGAAAGGATGATGGGGGAGTATTTCAGGGGTAAAAAGGTTGGAAAAGAGGGTGAAGAAGGGGCCGTGGTAGTTTTTGGCCGGCCGAGGAGTTGCTGGACCGTCCGCCGGATGTGGCATATCCTGGGGTGGGGGGGTATACTGGCCCAGGTGTGAGGATGATGGATTTGGGGAATAAAAAAAAAAAAAAGCAGAAGGGCGACATTTTTGACCCTTTTCGATATTTTTTTTGCGTCGCTTCTTTAGAGACATTGATAGATCGGCCCAAGGCGAGTCTATAGGTAAATTTTGAGGTTGATCGGAGGAAGTTGAAATTTTCCGGTAGCGATGGAGGGGCGGCAGCAGGTGGGGTTTTCTGAGCAATGGTCGAGAAAAGGTGATTAGGGCTTGAAGTTGGGGCAGAGGGGGTGGATTTGTGGTTAGAGTTAGGGTTTCATTTGGGGGTGAGATAGAAGACGGTGCTGCATTTGGGAGAAGTGGCGGTTGTATGGCGGCAGGAAATGGAGGTGGAGGAAGGTAGATGTGGAGGGTGGAGGCTAAAAGGGTGGTATCCTCCCAATTAGCAGTGATGGAATCAAGGGTTTCCATCCACCCGATTCCTATTGGGACATTTATCAATTTAACGATTGATGGGTTGCCCGAGTTAGAACCACAACTCGATACCCACTTCACGCACCGTTACGAACACCAAGAACAAATGCAACTCTGATATCAATTTGATTTGAATCTATGAATGCGGAAGCGATATTATAACAACTACACATCAACTATTAACTACACAACACCACCACCAATAACAAATAAAACTAAACAAAGAAATTGGGTTTCTTTCTCTCTTTATATTCTCTTTCTCAATATTCAAGTGTAATTACAAATGAATGCCAATGGCCTATTTATAGGAGAAAAATTACTTGGTAACCAACTAATGACCCAAAAGACTAAAAAGGACAACCAATAACTAAAAATGATTAATTAATCTCAAACATGCTCGGAGACGAATTAAAGACTAAAAATAAAAGGAAATGACAATATTATCCTAAACTAAAATACAAAATAAAAAATAGTCTTCTCCCGGGAGCACAACCATGAGTTACGTGTCGCTACGTATCACAAAACGCATCATTCTTTCTCACCAAATATGCCAATACAAAGCCAACGCACATCTCCACATTTTTTTTCATACCATGTTTCTCAAAATCAATCAAGAACATTTCTTTTGCGGATTGAGGAAGAACATATTGGATTTTAAATTCCCACATTACTTTTTCTTCAAATAGAATAGGCAATCGAGCAACGGAGGAAGATATGATTTAAAGACTTATTGCTCTTGTAATGCAAGGAGCACCAATTGTGAGATCTCTTTTGTCGAATTTGATCGCAATTATTTACCTTTTCATGAGCGACGAGCCAAGCAAATACTTGTACTTTAGAATGAATTTGAGATGGCCAAAGAAGTGAATGTAGTGCAAGATGTTCAACATATAAGAATCATTGTGATAAAGGAACAAAGATTTACGCGAGAACCCTTCTCCACTCAACTTCCACTCTGTCTTATATACCCCTTCAACAAAAGAAACTCCCTCTGAAAGGTTGAGTAAAGCTAGGAAAGATACAACTCCATTACCCTTTAGGTTTCCAAGAAAGAATATGTTCTAAAAAGTGTGACATATTGGAGAAGGAATAAAATTAGTCAATGGATTAGTTTTTGAGAGGGTCAAACGATATAGAGAGGGAAACAAAACTTCAAAAGGACCCCCCGCCATTTGTCCTCTTAAAAGCGAAAGGCATTCCCATCACTTACCATAAAGTCCACACGTTATAGAAAAGAGCTTAAGCCTTTAAAAATATTATATCATGAAATCCTAATAGTATCCTTTTTAATTGGATTCGAGTCCACCCATTCTAATGCATCTCGTATATGCTTTTAATTACAAATTTCCAAAGAGTATCATTTCCTCAATAGAGATTTATGGTCGCAAATTAGATTTATTGGCAAATTTTAATTATTAAAAATTATCCTGTATTAAGTCTAGTTTACATTCACACTAAAATCACACACACACACATATATATAAGAGAAGGAGGTCGAGAGTAAGTGAGAGTGCAAACTGGATTATAATTGTTGACCTTGCTTATGTCCGCCCCTCAAGACTAGTGGTTCTTCTTCAAGGTGAAGATAAAACTTATCTTTAAGAACCTTCATTAGTATAGTCCGCACTTTTCAGTCCTCAAAAGGACTGAAGGACCTAACCCCCATCCTTTCGAGGACAAAGGACCCATACCATGTACATTCGTCTTCATGTATAGGAGTTTAGTGTCCTTATAACATTAACACTTTTATAATCCCTTGAGTCATGTCTTCAAATAAATGTGCCGATGAAGTTTTGTTAAGGACTTGAATTCACCCCTTTATGATTTTCAATGGATATTGAGGAAAGTGATGAAATGTTGGTGAAGACATAAATGAGTGTGGAGGATAAATAAATGGTCATTAATGAATACATTATGTTTTTGCCATTATTTCTCCTTGGGAGCTCGAGTGGAGAGCTTGGTTAACGTGTATTTGGATCTCTTTCGCTTTCTTTCAACTCTCTCAACTTTGCTAGAGAAGTATGATAAGTATTTATAGCCTCAACTATATTTTGCCGTTGCAAACCCACGTTTGTTAAGAAGTCCGTCAGAAGGTTTTCGTAGTTCATATCATTTGCAGGATGTTTTAACACTATGTTTGACATATTAACACTTCTCATGCTTACTCCATTTTTTCTTCGAATGCCTCCTCTCCTGCTTGCTCTCACTCTTTTCCTCATTTGATGATAAACCTTGTGATCTTATTTAACACTTGAGTTATCATTCAGTCGTTCTCAAATCTTCTTGATGCTCTGAATCACTTCAACAACTCATATTTGTCATCTTGTTCTCATCAGTTAAAATTAATTGTCTTGAAAATCGGTACTTTAACGCTTAAAATGTTGAACCTTATTAGTTACAGTAGATAACAGTAAGCTACATCGACTCTACACACTTTTACAGAAAAAAGTAACAAAAAGAGGAAAAAGAAAACGTAATTGACACTAGCCAAACAAATACCAAAGCATTAAACCAAACGAACAAGCAAACCAAAACCCAGAATAAGACACTAAAAATAGGGTCACCAACAAATCATCAACATCGCAACTTGCGGCATCATATTTACAAATCGAGCCCGGGGGATCGATTTGGAAGCTGAAAATAGAAGTGAATACCAGGAGAGAAGAATAAAAGCACTCGTTGGATGGTCCGCAGTCAGCGATCTTCGTGAGTCCATGATCATTGAATCTTGGAGATGTCGAGTTATAGTCAAAGGCTTTGGCGATCTCATGGACACAGTCTTTTTGTTTAAAGTTGCTTTGAATTGGGTGAAAGTTGCTCAACGCACTTCGACTAGTATGAGTTCAGCGTTATCTTGTCCGTTGATTGAAGTAACAATGATATTTTTATCGATTTGGCTCAATCTCATAGATTCTTTGATTCGTGTCACATTATAGATCCTCTTGAGAAATTGACTCAACTCTGTTTAGGGGTGTAAATGGATATTCGAAAATCCGAACTCGTCCCATATCCGAGTCCGAATTTTGCGGATATTTATCCGTAAAAATGGATATGGATAGTGTGTTAAATTATTCGAGAAAACGGGTACGGATACGGATAGTATGTGTATCCGACACGGATAATCCGCATCCGAGGCGGATTATCCATATTTGCGGATATCTGTTTTTCTGGATACCCGTGTCCGTGTCGTATTTAATATTAAATTATACTTGGTATTAGTTATTATATATAGTATTTATTATTATATGTAAAATCTAAATATATAATATAAAATGTTAACCACTCATTCAAAAAAAATTGGAGAAATAATACGTTCTAAAAAATTAAAAGATAAATAGAATGAATGGCTTAAATTTAAAATATAGAATAGAAAAAAAGAAAACAAAAGAACAGTTTTTTAAATGGTTTAAAACAACAAAAAGTGAAAAAAAAACATTAAACAACCAAACACACCCACTCGGCAATACCAAGCAAAGCCCTAACTCAATCAACCATTTCTTTTCTTCCCAAATTCCTCCCTCCACCCCCTAAGTGTCACGCCTCCTCCAGGTATCCTCCTCATCTCTCTCTCTCTCTCACACACACACACACCGTAACACACACAACACATACACACGCGCGCGCGCGCACAGCTACACACATACACATGCACAGCTACACACGCTACACCCCCCCCTCCCGTTAGCCACCGCTATACGCACACACAGACTGCTACACACAGGCATCACAGCCACACACAGCGCATCACAGGGCTGTTTTTAAATAAGATGGACTTCATCGAACAGGGCTGGGATGTAGTACTCACATTCTGAACAGGGCTGTTTTTAAAAAAAATGAACTTCTTTGATATATTCTGAACAGGGCTGTTTTTAAAAAAGATGGACTCACATTCTGAATAGGAGACCCCATTCTGAACAGGGCTGGGATGAAGTATGTTGGTTCATCACTTCCAAGAGGTCACACATGGAATGTAGCTTTATGACAAACTCAATTGAATTCAAAATAGAATGAGGAATTAGATCATCAAACTAGATGAAATGCTATTTATTTAATGCTTGAGAGTGCTATAGAAGTGAGAGCGGCATTTGAGCATTTAGCGGAATTGGATAGTAAATATGAGTGGCTTCCAAGGGAACAAGATTGAGAGCGTGGTAAAATTATTTGTGAATGCTGGGAAATATTTTATGACATGACAAATCGTCTTTTTGGAACAAAATATCCAACGGCGAACTATTGCTTAATGATGTGTGCCAAATTAATTATCAGTTGATGCAATGGCAACAAAGTAATGTGGATTTTGTTCATTTGATGGCATTGGATGCATGTCAAGTGTGAAAAATATTGGGAGGATTGTAGTTTGGTGTTGACATTTGGATTAGTGCTTGATCCTAGGTACAAAATGGAGTTTGTTCGTACAAAATGGAGTTTGTTCAATTTGCTTACCGTGAGATATATGATTACTTGGCAGAGAGTTGCATATGAGTTTGACTTGGGTTAGTTGCACACATGCATTGACCGTTTTGAATTAAAGGGAAGAATGTGTTTGATTTGGGTGTTTGAAGCTAGCACAAAGAAGATCAACGAGTAAACATTTGCAGTTTTTCAAGCAGTGTGTCTCGAAATCGAGGAGTTGCGGCGTTTCCCACTACGGTGGAGATATGTGGAGTATTGGCTCTAATTGGATGAGCAAAGTTTAAAGTGCTGCAAGGTTGGAGACCTGTTCCCACTTTGTTGTGGAAGTGCTGCAAAGTTCGGGATCCATCCCCAATGCAGGGGAACCACTCTCCACTGCGTAGTAAAGGGCAATTTTTGTGTAACTGTGCCGATTTTGGGATTTCTCATTTTGGGGGCTTGTTGATGCTTCATTTAATAAATAGTTTTGGACTTTGTGCATTTAGAGAGCAACTTAAGATTTAAGAGAATCAAAATTGAGAGGGAAAGTTTAGGGCTTGAAATCCTAGGGTTGCAGTAGATGGTGGACTATAGCGAGTGACATGAGATTATGTGGGTAGAGACAAGTAAAGGGTTGTATTGTCTAAATTAAACTTTAAGGGCAATAGAGTAATGACATGCATATGTTATAGGCATCTTGTTTGTGGATATAATAGAGGCGTTGTTTGGAAGTTTCTGAACTACATATGGTGGCATGAATGAGTTTGACTCTGGTAAGTTGCATATGAATGACCGTTTGATCCATGGGTGTTACGATTGTATTTGATCTGGTTCATGTTTGCGTGTTTAGTACAAGGCCGGCCAATGATAAACATTTGAGGTTTTGCAAACAGAGTTTTGATATTAAGGTGTTGTGGTGTTTCTCACCAAGATGCCAAAGTTTAAACTGCTGCAATGATGGGACCTATCCGTAGTGCCCGCAGGGGGTGGAGGGTATGCTTTGTTGTAAATGTGCTGCAAGGTTGGGTATCTATCCCCACTGGGCAGTAAGGACATTTTGGCTTAACAATGCCGGTTTTGAGATTTCTCATTCCTCATTTTCGTGCCGTTTTAAGTTTGTTGAGGCTCCAAGTTTTTTTTTATGCCGTTGGCATTGAGACATTAACTCAGGGTTCGAGAGAAGCAAGATTGGGAGAGAAGTTTGGGGTTGCTAAACTTGTTTCCAAATGTGAGATTTGAGGTGTACGTGGGTAGAGAGCTTGTATAGCTCTTGCCTAACATTATTGAAGCACGTTAAATCGTGTGTTCATATATTTTTGTGGCTTGTTTATCTTTTTAACTTTGTACATATTTTCTTGTTTGGCTGGGTGGGGTGCCATTGGTGCACAACATTCCACTGGTGGGAGAGAGTACCTTTTTGGAACACGTGGGGGTGGGTGAAATTTCTCTTTAATAGTTCTTCCCTAGACCACACCAGTTGTCTCTTGACCATTATGCTTCCATTGAATCACTTTCTTCCTCCTAGTTTTGATATTTGTCATTCCACTAAAATTTCAATGATAGGAAAGTGATTGAGTATGCATCTTTGCTATCATTAAATGATGATTTTCCGATGTCATCTAGCTTCTTGGATTAAAGGATATGGAAATAATGTTCTTCCAGGAATTCTTGTACCAGTGTTTCTCTTAGTTTTTACATTTATAAAAAACATGAAATTTTGTTAATGATAAAATGTACAGGGGAAGGGCTTAATTGCTATCGATATTCGGGGGTACGATGTTGGTCAGCTCAACCCAACACAACGGCTATAGGCACAGTCAGGGGAAATAAGGAACATGGACTTGATCCTGTGCATCAATACGTGCAAATAGGCTAGCGCTTAACCACGTGCCAACTCTGTCTTGTGGAAGCAAAACACATTTAGTAATAACGCACAAATTAGGGTTTTGAAGAGAAACTCAACAATCACTATAAACTTTTATTCTCATTCATTGCCTAAATGATGATAAGAGACTAAGCCTGTATTTATTGGCTTTATGATAGATGGTCCTGAACCTACTTACCTTCTTCAAGAGGAAGTAGATAAAGAAATAACTAATTGCGACTCATAATATGAAAAGAGACTTGATATAACTAAAATACAACAATGTTCAAAAAGTGCCAGGGATGCGACAGGAGGGTGCTCGACGCCTGTTTGGCCTAATGGATAGGTGGTCGGATTTAAAAAATAAATAAATATAATACTACAAGAATTCAAACTTTACTTCTTAAAAAGACATAATAGTTGTCTAACCATACTTTTCCCAAACTTCACTTACGAACAAAAATATGAACTAATCAACTCGGTCTTTAACTTTTCTTCTTATATAGCTCCTATACCCCTCTCCATCGAACTTACACTCGCAACACTCATCTCCTCCTCTTCCATGTCCTCATTTGATACAATATCTTTTTCATGAAGTTTGCTTACTTCAACATTTCTAGCGCTTTTCGTAGACTCTGGGACATTATTGCTTCAGACACTTCAACAATTCCCCAAGTCTTGGACTGGGCTCGACTCCTCATCATCACCATCTACAATCCATCGTTCTGTTCTACCAGCTTCCCTAACAGGTAGTACACTGACTCCCCTCTTCTTCTCCCTTCTCTTCTTATTAATGAGTTTGGCATTAAATTTGATTACATTAGATCTCAATATTACTGCAACTAATGTATTTCTTTTCTTCATATGTATCTACTTATAAGAAAAGTTAGAATAGTATATTTTAAGTTATAATCAATACACCACTAACTGGATACAACATACTTAACAGTTAGTGTACATACCCCCTCAAGTGCTTTAACGTCTCTCAAACCTGGTAGTCAATGAGAAGATCTTTGAAGCAATTCTTTGCAACTTGGGTGTAAGACTGCTATAGTTGAACCACCCCCAACTAGTCATTAAAGTAGGATAATTAATGACAAATAAGTTTGAGTAGGTATTAAACAATAACACTGCATAATGTAGATGAATAATTATACCCTGTCATGATTGTCATATTATTGGAACATCTAGCCGCAACAAAGGCTTTTTCAAACCTACCCTCTTTTCTCCTTATATTTCAACAACTCACATTTGTGACAGGATGTTGCATAGCAAAACTATCGGTCAAGAATTTCAGAACATCAGTAGAAGCTGCATCCATGGCAAGTGGATCATGTTGTATGTTTTGAACTTTGAAAAAACAAGAATTCGTGCCGTCAATAGACTATAAAGGGCAAAACATGTTTGACCTTCTCACCTTTAACAACTCCATCGCGACAATATCGTTTGAAGGGTTGTTTTTGGAAACTTTTTCAATAGGCTTGTCAACATATTATAAGATTTATTGCCTTGTCTGTGCTTCCTCGGAATCTTCCTTAGTGTCTAGCCTGCCTATGGAATGTAGGCGTCGCCAAGTCCGAGTGAACCAAGCGTCACCCATCCCACCTAGTCGTCCAGTTGTTTAATCACAGATTATATGCCTAGGTGAGTACCACTCAAAGGTTGATTGATGATCATAATAAAAGGGGCTCAACTTTCTTTCCCACACCTTCTCGGTTCTCTCTTGCTTGAGCAGCCACAGGGGGTGGGCAATACATCTTTTTGACTCTCTTGTAAGAGCAATGCTTGCCTCAAAGATTATATGGAGTTATCCAATAGTTCATTGGATTTTCTAGTCACTTCGGTGCATATTGGACCCACATCCCCACAGGAATTTAGTCACAAAAACTTGTCCATAGTTGTTTTAACGTCTACGAAAAATCCACCTTTACTTCTTTAAATGCCCAAAAGAGGAAGCAAGTCATGTCTTCTTGTCCCAGCAGCATCCACCCCCCTCTCCCACACCCACAACGAACCGTATCGTGTTGGTGATGTTTGACATTCGTAGATGCTATCAAATATGAAACTGTGTTTATGGGAAATCTTTTTTATTAATATATTTATTTGGAACTATATGGGGAGTAGTATCAACTGTTGCAATAAGCTGTAATGAGACTAAGCGTGCCTACAAATAATTTGTATCAGTTCAATATTCTTACTATAGCTAAAAGATTAACTTCATTTAGATTTGTCCAAACACATACTTTTTTTTTTCTCTTAAGTTATGAGCAGTAACTTGAAAGTTATATATAATCTCATTAATTATTTGTTGTCAGCTCTTAAGAAAGTCTATTGCAAACTTCTTCTAGAGTTAAGGTTGTAACTTGGGAATTTTTATATGAATCCTCTTTATTGTCATTGCAAGCTTTTAGGTTTCACAGGGCTATATATAAGCTCAAGATTGAAGTCCTCTATTTTCGCTATTTGTTTGATGCAGCTGCAGACGAATTGATAGAACACTTAAAAAGTGAAAATGAAAGGTTACGTGCACAAGTCGATGATTTGAGAAGTGAAGTGGCTTCAATCAGGCAAGCAACAATTAAGGGGCAATTTATGTGAGTTCCTAAATAACAAAAATATAAAGCACACATTTATTTGGCTGCAGATCTACCAAAGATACTCAACATGCCGAGGACCAAAAGCTTTTAATGGAAGAGAACCAGAAGAGTAAGAAATAATCATTGTTTTGACGAATTTTACATGTTAACTCTCACTCCAGCATAATGTTTGAGGTTCCCTTTGTGATAGCATCCTAATCATCGAGTTCCTAGACATTCCCAATTTGACTGTCCAATCCAGTGTTATAGTGGAGGTAGGCATAGTTAATCTGTTATTTTGAGATATGACACATCTCAAAACTCTTCTTGGGGATTGCTTTGGTACTATCAGTATATTTTCAATAATATATGTCCACCAATAAGGAATACTTTACTAAGAAGGTATATAGTAGTACATTGATAATAATATAGAAGTGAGTTTGTATACTTCAATTTTGTCATGCACTCTCTCTCTCCCCTCATTTTTCCTTTGTTGAAATGTATTGTTCTAAAGAGTGTTTGGGATGGTACAATTTGGAGATCTAGAGTGCACCCAACATGTTTGGGATGGTACAATTTGGATGGCAATACATAGGGGGTGTAAATATCTTGATATAACTACTCCAGTCATAGAAAGTGATAAAGAGTGTTTCCGAATTATATAAGCAGTCAAGAGATGTAGCATTTTCTTGGTAGTGGATGTTTGTTATCAATGTTGAGAGCCTTAAAAGGATGGATGTGTGTTGTATATGTTGAAGAAACAAAGGACTGTAATTGTTTAGTGTTATGCTTTACATTTTGGGAGCACCTTTACAATCACAATAACTCCTCTAATCCACCAAATAGAAGAGATGCTAAAAAATCTGGGCTCATGATCCCCCCAAAATTGAATAAACCTGTATACAAATTGGACTTTGGTTGTAATTAAGTTCAATATGATCAATAAATGATATAGATGGCTTTAAAAAGCTAGAAATCAAGTCGTCTACGATTACTTTTGTGATGGGTTTAAAGTTGTAAAAAAGCTTGTAAAACTACTACTTCAATGTGTGGAAGAGCGTTATAGTCTTCAAGGAAGAAAATGACAGACTCTTGGCTATTTTTTCGAGATGCTTGATCGCACACAATTCGATAAATTGTAGCAGCTGTTCTCTTGATAGCAGCATGTTGGATTTCTGGTGTTAATTTAATGCCCAAAAGGTGAGGGGATTGGTAAAACAGGGTGATCTAGATAATAATGAGAAGTAGGGTTTTATTGTTTTGTTTTGTTAATTGATAGTTTTACATGTAATAAAAGGGGTTTAGTCCTCTTTACTAGATATCAGTGTTTTAAATAGCTCGCTATCGCGAACGCAATAGCCCGCTATTGCCTTTTGCTATGGGAAAAGGCAACGCAAATGGGTCTGCTAACTGGGATGCTGTTGTTGCGTGCGCTATTGGGCGCAATTTAGCGCGAACCCGCGCTATAGCCGCGCAATGCATGGATTTTTTAAACCCTCTGGCTTACCAAAACGGCGTCGTTTTGGTAAGTACAAAGGTTAAAACAACGCAGACACTTCCTTATTCACCTTTGACAGCCCCGATCTAAAAAAAAACCCTTCCTTATTATAGTTTTGACAGCCTCAACTTAACAAAACCCTTCCTTAATCACTTTTAACATCCCCGATCTTGAAAACAAACAAAAAAAAAACTCATTAACAGAGCTTCGGACTCTTTGTTCCACAGTTTGGTAGCCCCAATCCAACTTTGGTAAGAATCTACACAATTCTTTTTTTTATTTTTTATGTTTGACAATTTTTGAAAAATCTCATTTGATGTTAATTTATTTTTGAAACTTCATACCTTTTGAGATTTTTGGAACAATATGGTGCTATGTTTGGAACAATATGGTCCTATTTTTTAGTTTTATTTGGAATGTTGTAGCACTTTATGGCTTTATGACTATATTTGAAATGATTTGGAGTGATTGTTTGAGCTTATTTATTTATTTATTTATTTATATTTGTTAGATGTTTTTCGAATTAAAAATCTGGAATGCATGAATTGCTTGCGCAATACGCGCCGCTATTTGCGCGACTCAATTTCGGAACCAAAACGTGACACCCTGCGCGATCGCGATTTAAAACATTGCTAGATATTGAAATACGTGAAGGGTATTTTAGTCTTTTGATGCTTTCTTAGTTAGAGTAGGATTACTGCTAGTATGAATAGGTAATGATGTAATAGAATTCTCAATTATTCTTTGGTTTGATAATACAATTTTCAGATTTGTTTTGTTTTCTCTCTTCTTTTTTGGACCCAACTGGTGGTGTTTGCATCAAATTGGTATCAAAGCGAAATTAGCTCCTTAGTGTGTGTGTCCTTCCATTGCATTTCACCATTAATGACTCCCCAGAACATCAAGTTTAAGAATCGTTTAACAACCCTGGAAGAAACCATGGTTCAAATGATGGCTGGAATGAAGGAACAAAAGGCTCAACAAACCCTAATTTTGTTAAAATTAGAGGGTTTTGTTTATTTTCAACATTCTTTTCAAACCCTAACCACGATCAACAAAAAACCTCAAGAGCCCATTCTTATCACTTTCGTTGCCAATTCTCGACCCCTGATCATGAATAAACCATCGCAAACTCTATGTTACCAAAACCGTAAGGCTCCGACACTCTAAGAACCCAATTTGACCCATAGGACTCAATCGATCAGTGCGAAGAGAGAGGAAGAAGATGAGATCGAACAATAAAGAGGTACACTCGACATACCTCACTCCAATTGTTTCTTCGGCAGATGTTTCATTGATTCTGCAAGTTCCAGCGATGCCAATTCAAGTCGACGCTAGCTGTAGAGGGATTGACCTAGGGTTTCAGATCCCTTGGTTGTTGTTTGACCCTGAAAGAGCGCATCTATGGCCGATAGGGGTGGACATGGGTAGTTTTGGTTCGGTTCCATATCGAAACCTAAACCAGAACCTATGTACTTCGGTTCCACATTATTGGAACCATACCCAAACCAATCATGTTATGGAACCAAACCAAACCAAACCAACCATGGTTCGGTTCGGTTCGGTTCTTGGTTTGGTTATTTCTGGTTTTCTTATGGTTCTATTTTTTTTGAAAAACCTAAAATAGTAAAATATTAACATATCATAAAATTTAAAAACTTGTACATTTAAGTTAACACCAACAATAACATGTGTTTACCGATGATTAAATATGCAACTACTTGTAAGTTTAAAGTTAACACATAATTATCCCCAACAAATTTAGACACATAATCAAAGACTAAACACGTAAATAAAATATACATTAAAATCAACACATAATTTAGATTTAAACACATAAATCTCATAAACTCTAAAATCAACAAATAGTTTCAGATTTATGTACAATAATTTGAGATTTAAACATCGGTTTATACAGGGCGGGTTTAGGTTCGGTTTATATTGGTTCCACATCGGTTTGGTTCTCGGTTTGGGTTGGGTTGGGTTAGGTATAAAACCAAGAACCAACCCAATACGATTGGTTTTTTAAGTTTAGGAACCAGAACCTATCAAATTTGGTATCTAAAAACCAAACCAAACCAAACCTGGTAATTTGGTTCGGTTCTTCGGGTTGAGAGGTTCCGCTGTCCACCCCTAATGGCCGGTGCAGAGGGATCGAGGAGGCGATGACGTTAGAATTTTTGCCTCCCAAATGACCCTTTGAGAGGCTCGATCCTATGCTTTGAAGGCCATAGCACTTCAATGGGGACTGTTTGGCTTTAGACTTGTTTGTGGGATCAAGAGAAATAAACGGGTTTTAGTGATTGGGTACTTAAGGAAATTGGCTTGTGGGTCTATACTCGAGAGAAGACGTGACATTAATTGCATTTAAGACTGCTGTGCAGAATCGGTTGTTTGCGCCTCATTTTTGGATTGTTCTTTATCTCATTTGTTTTGGTTTGCTGATTGAAGCTTTTGGGGATGAAGTTCTGCAATAAGTGTGATTTGGTCCAATTTTTGGAGATAAAACTTTTGAGCCCTCCCAAATTTCGGACAATTATTTTTGGGACCCCCAAAATTTTTCTCGTCTTCTCGGCTGCATATTTTATGAATTTTGTACACATCTCCAACTTTCAAAGTTTAAGGACAAACTCTTTCGAATGAGAGGAGAATGATGTAGATAATAATGAGAAGTAGGGTTTTGTTGTTTTGTTTGTTAATTGATAGTATTAAATGTAATAAAAGGGGTTTAGTCTTCTTTAGTAGATATGAGAATAAGTGAAGGGTATTTTAGTCTTTTGATGCTTTCCTAGTTAGAGTAGGATTACTAGTAGTATAAATAGGTAATGATGTAATAGCAATCTCAACTATTCTTTGGTTTGATAATACAATTTTCAGATTTTTTCCCTCTCTTTGGACCCCATTGGTGGTGTTTGCATCACAGGGTTTGAGGATTGTTTAGGATCAGTAAACCTTAAAAGATAATTTTGATGTCTCGTGGGATATTAGGCTGAGTTTTCGTGGAAACGGAGATCACACTTTTTTTTTAATTTTTAAATATTTTTTTTTATCAGGACTACTAGACTGAAAGTAGTTTACAGGGTCTGATTGCAAATATTAAATTGCAGAAAATTATAGAGAAGAAATCGTCATCCTTGCAAGTTGCAAGGTTTAAGAAAAATCATAAGAACACAATTCTAAGTTCTGATATGAGATGAAAGTAATGTAATTTGAGTAGAAATATGACTCATGCACCATAATATTGTCCTGTATCATTAATGTCCAAAATTGACTGGGGTTTGTTCAATTCAATTTCCTAGCAAGAAGGTGATTAAGATTGCACTAAATAAGTCTAGCAATTTTATTCTAACACATTGATGGATTCAGATTTCTATCAGTTCCTATGTGAATAATGGAGTGGATAATGGATTAGTAAACAATCATATAAGAAACACAAAATTTATGTGGAAAATCTTGCCGACTTGAATCACACAAACCTCTACGCACCACCTCTTGGTTACATCTACCAGAACCTCTAGGTATTGCCTCTTGCTTTCATTGCCTGACTCACTCAAGCACCGCCTTCAAAAGTAGAATAGATCATATTGTCCAAACACAAATCACCAAGAGCCATATCACAATGTTTTGCAATGGACGAACACAACCTCTTTTTGTTACTCTTGGATCTCTGGTATCAACAAGAAGGCTTTGGGTACACTTGACGATATGAATCATATGGAATGGGTACACTTGACGATACGAATCATTTGAAAAATAAACGTATTCATTCTGTAGCAGATGTTTTACAAGATCAATTTGGATTGGCTCTGGTTCGTTTAGAATCTGGAGCTCAATAATAGAGCCTTCCCTTGCTTTTGAGCTTGAGTTTCCTTGTTTTAGTCCATACAACACCTTTCTCACATCAGATAATTTAGAAGATGCTTGTACTTTCGAAGTTGCCATTCTTTTCTTGTCTGGCTGCAAGGAGGAGAATCAATACGATGGGTTTCTTTGTAAAAACAAGAGATATCACATTAAGCTATGGTGCATATATGTTGGAAGTAGAAAGCACTGATCATATTTTGCTACATTAAGAGAGACTGATTTTCTTGTGATGTATATTGGGTTGTGGGAAGTAAAAAGAAGAAAACAAAGCGTGGCATTGCATAGTTTATCTTTGATGTGGAAGTCATGTGTGGAAAGGAATTCAAGGATTTTGAAGACAGGGGATTGGAAAAAGAGGATTTGTGAAATAAGTTTAAATTTAGTCTCTTTAGGCGTCCACAACTAAGATTTGAGAATTTTGGTGTTTCTGTTTGCAAGTGGAGGTAGCTAAAGTGATGATGATCATCAAAGTGTGCTGTTGCATAGTTATATCTTTGATGTGGAAGTCATGGGTGGAAAGGAATTCAAGGATTTTGAAGACAGGGAATTGGGAAAAGAGGATTTGTGAGATAAGTTTAAATTTAGTGTCTTTTTGGGTGTCCACAACTAAGGGATTTGAGAATTTTGGTGTTTCTGATATTGTTTGCAAGTGGAGGTGGTTAAAGTGACGATGATCGTAAAGGCATTTCTTGATTTTGTATTCTGCTGATGGGAGGTCATCTTCGGCTGTAGGCTTTTGTTATTTTTTTCCTTCCTTGGGCGGAAACTTTATTATGATGGTATGCCTCTGTTTTTTCGCCTCCCCACCTTTTTACATAGTTGGATCAGTAGGTAATATCAAAGTTTTTCTCCAATAGTTGATAGTTAGGCGCAGCAACAGCAGAAGCTTCTCTTCCTCCATGATACAACTTCTGTAGCTTTTCAGTTAGTTCGTCCTCCAGCAAACCCACCTGTGTTATCTACTGTAAGATAGTTATTCTGTTTCCTTGTAGTATCCTTTTGTGATGACAGAGGATTCCTCGTACTCTATGTGAGGTGTCTTTGTTTTTTGTATCAATTAAGTTGTTTCTAATAGGAAGAATGAAAGAAAAACCCATCATTGTTTACATCAGCACCCCATCACAAGTTGGGATCCACCCAACAGTAATAGCCTTCACCCTCTGTGGAACCCTGCATCATTGTCCATTAAAGCATATGTAACTCAAATCCAGTTACAAAGCCTAGTTTGTAAATCTGATCCATAATCAAGGAGCCAACTCTTGTCTGTTTATAAAAACAGATCAAGTGACCTATTTCTCTCTAGTTCAGACTATTAGGTTTTTGCCATCCTTTGTTCGCGCAACAGGGTGGTTTTTTGACCGTTTTGGGACTCCCAATGCATCGAAAGAGACTTGGGTACAAATATATTCTAAATTTCCACTACGCACGAATATTCGTCATGCAGTTCGAACAAAAACTCGTGAAACTTTCGAAGACATCCTATTTATCGGCGGTTCCAACTATTAGGTTTTGGCCCTCCGTAGTCCGCGCAACAAGGTGTTTTTTGACTGTTTTGGGTCTTCCAATGCATTGGGAAAATAATTAGGTGCAAAAATAGTCCGTACATGGGTACTACTATAATTTTTTCAAGATCAACCGAAACTGAAAAACCAAACTTTTGATTAAGATTTAGTTATACAAATTGATCGGTCCGAAATCCTTTCAGACCGCACTCAATCTCCATTAATACACATATTAAAACTCAACAATATATTCCAGATCTCGCCTCCTTTTGACAAGATTTAAAATGGAAATTTCAAATTCATATAATGAAATACAGATTTGCATGTAAAACCGGTGGACTGGTGCCTTTTGACAAGCCAGAGTTTAAAATGAAAATTTCAAATTCATGTAATGAAATAAATATTTGTATATAAAACTGGCGAGCCTGAAGAAATTCGACGCTGACTTCACCAAGAATATAGCGATGATGGTGGTGAACGCTAAAAAGACAGTCGGGTTAACTTAGCCCGCAACGCTAAACAAGGTTTGACATAGACCAGGTCAGAGAGAGAGTGAGGAAGAGTGATAAATGGTGGAGATGGTAGTATTAAATGACCGATGTTTTTAGGTTTAAGAAAACGATTATTAGCTGACTAACGGTCAAACACGTTGACTTGACGATTCTGTCCAAAATGAGGGTCATAGTCTGAGAAAAGAAAACTACGGAGGTCAAAGTTAGTTTCACATATCTGATGCCAAATAACTCCTAATATTTCTTACAGTATACACAGCCGAAGCAACTCACACAACACTCATAAAAATATAATTCGCTCTCTCTGTCTCCATTCTTATTCATAAACTCAAAATAATTGATAATTGGTTACGAGGAGCCAAAGCATATATTTGTAGGCCAATATTAGCTGGAGTCCTAATTCATACCTTAATTAAATTGAAGAAGCCTGTGCTAAATTAATAATTTTTTTTTTAAATCTTTGTGTGCTTCAATTTCGGCCCAAACCGATTTTAACCAAAATTTATGGTCATCTTTGCAATCATTTGCAAATTTGGGGGAGGGCCATTTTTAATAGCCCAAGTGGCCCGTGAGGTGCTGAATTTTTCTCTGGGAAAAATCCATTAATCTGCTCCAATCCCCCTTGAAGTTGAAACCCCAAACCGCACCAGCTCAGATCTACAAAATCTGTCCAGCGCCCAGCCAAACAGTCCCAATGGCCAGCTTCCTTTAAATTACGTCCACTTACTACTTGAGATCCCCACTTTGAAGACCCAAATTAAAAGAGGCTGCATATGTCACTTGGGCCGAAACTACCAAACAAAAAACCTCTTGTTAACTACGGCGTGCTTTAAGCTTAAATGCTCCACCTAACTGGTCCAAATCATGCAATGAAGGAAAGAGTACACGGGTTTCTATGGTGTGTTAAACACTTGATCACCACACCAAAGGACCTCGTTCTGGACCAAATCAAGCACATTTCCTTCGCTTACTTGTCAATTTCGTCCAAAGTGTAGGCTTCATCTGCTCTGGGATGTTTGTATCCTCCCCGTTCCCTCTGTAATGTTGATTTTGTAACAAGTGGAATGCAGAGGGTTCGGACGTCGACGACATAGTGGAAGATAGTCCGGCGAGGGGGTGCAAAGTTATTTTGTTGCTTGAACTTGTGTTGACATGGGCGGAGGAATCCATCAAACGATCTGTATGGATGAAATCACATCGTCCGTGGGCTCGCTCTCGTCTTTGTCAGAGGCTAAAAACTACTCAGCATTGTACTTGTCAGGCTGTTACAGCTGTGGAATGCTAGTTTTGGCTATCGTCGCACGGAGTTTGGCCAAGTATTCGTTGCGCTCATGCGACCCATACTCATATGCCGCTTTGACACAGACTTGATTGCGACACTCATCCACTTTCTAAAGATACTCCTCGTACCGGGCAGCCAAACCTATAACCTTGGGCCTCGTTGTATTAGAAGAAACCCTCATCATCCACTGTTCAATTATTTTTCATGATACTAAGTCTCGCCGATAGCCATCAGCAACTTCCGTGTAATAGTAGGCGTCAATTGACTCGTGATACACATCGTTGACACGAAATCCATAATGACAACTACTACACAATTCTTACTCGGAGCAAACTACACAAACAAAGTCACTCAAACAACACATACCAGTAAGAGCAAACTCAACTCAACAATCCGACTAAGAGCAAACTCCGCTCTAGTACCACTTCGACGTAAGCGGAAGCAGCTCCCACGACACTCATAAAAATATAGCAACTTCTCTCTTTATTCTCATTCATAAATGCCCAATAACTGATAATGGGTTACGAAGAGGCCAAAGGACTTTATTCATAGGGTAATGCTAACTAGCCCTAATCATAATATATTAACTAGTAAACAAAAGAGAAGTACGAAATAAAGATATTTCCTGTTCTAAATCTATTCCCTAAAATATCTTCTAAGTAATACTCCCTCAGTACCAAATTAATAGTCCCTATCTAAAAAATGATGTTTTCAAGGGAAGCTCAAAGATCAAATGCCTGTTCACTATCGTGAAATTTGGTTCATTGTTTACTTTAAAAAAAAAAGAAAGTGGACTGTTTTTTTGGTAAGTCCCCAAAAGGAAAGTAGGACTCTTATTTGGGAAGGGGGAGCAGCAACTATCTAAACTATGCTAAAGATCAGAAATAAATAAAAATAATAAACATTACAAAATATCTCTTTCCATCCTCCTTTCAGACCTGGCCAACTATAAGGGTCCCCATCCACCAACTAGGGCTGGCAAATCAAATCTATATTTAAAAGCTACCCATGTAGAACCTGCTCACAAAAACCATATTGACCCGGAAATTTTCTGGACTGGTTGTAAATGGGCCGTCGAGCCCAGTCTTGCGGGTTGACCCAACCTGTTTACAACCCACCTCATATTAAAGAACATGCCCTAATAAACACGGCCTGTATTTCATCCAATGCCTCACTCTCTCTCTCTCTCTCTCAGGAATAACTCTCTTTCTCTCCCCCCCCCCCCCTCCCCCCCCCCCCGCGCGCGAAAGACCATCTACTTCATGGTTCAAAGTCTCGGTATCGGTCCCGGTATCCGACACTTGATTTTCAAATCGGTCGCGGTATCGGGCGATGCGCAAAGATACGCTATTTAGAGAGCGCGGAAAATTCCGAAAAAAATATATAAAATTTTTAAAAAATAAGATTAACAATATGTACCAATTTGATATGCTCAAACCATTATTTAATATGCATTATATTGTATGATTAGTTATTCTGAAGTGCGGCGGACTTGGCATATCGCTAACGTACTAATTTTATTTTTATTTTTAATTATTTAAAATCTCTAAATAATTACGTATTAGTGACTAATTGTTGATTTTAATTTATGTAGGAGGATGTTTGATATTCATGGATGAGAGTAGACTTTTGGGGATTCTTTTTTCCCCCAATCTTTGTCTCTTCCATTTTTGGACATCCTCATGTGACATTATATTTTGATAGGATATTTTGTTCCAAGTTCAAATATTTTTATGTACGGGTGAATGTTATTAGTTTTATATTAGTGACATTTTAATTTTATTGCAATTGTTTAATTTAATCTTAGTGTGTAAAATTACTCAGAAAAATGTTCAAATATTTTCAACAACGAAGAAATATGGTAAAAGATGAAAATTCTATCAAAAAATAAAAGAAAATATGACAATGTTCAAATAATGATGCAATTTTTTTTCCATATTACTCAGAAAAATTATACAAGGTTGCAATAATTTTCACAACATTTTTTTTGTACAAATAAATGTTTTGAAAAAAATGTACAAAGAAATGTCTTACAACACGTATACATTTTTTTTTTGTACAAATAAATGTTTAAAGAAATGTTTAACAAAACATATACATTTTTTTTGTACAAATAAATGTTTTGTTAATAAAATATACAAAGAAATATCTTACAAAACGTATTTTTGACATCTTTTTACAAACAAAATTAAAAAATGTTTTGGAGAAAAATGTTTTTTGGGTACCAAAAAAAATGTCAAAAGGGTTAAAAAAATGTGTCGTTTGAATCGATTGTCTCGGCCGATATCGCGGCTGTCTCGGCCGATAGCACGACGAGGCGTCTCGGAATCGGTTGTCTTGGCCGATATCTCGCGAGACAACACGATTCAGTATTTTTTTTTAAACGCCTCTCGGTATCGTGTCGGTACCCTCCGATTCCGAGTTGACTCGGCCGATACTTTGAACCATGATCTACTTCTTCTCCTTCTTTATTGAAATCTGTACCAAAACAACTTTGAGCCAAACTCCAATTTTCTGATCTAAATATGAGGTTTGTATCTATAAATATATCTATATATATTTCTTCCAAAGCAATTTCTGTTGGGTTTTAATATACATACATACATACATACATACATAGCTATATATATATATATATATATATAGCTATTCTCTTAAGCGGACTCCTTAAAGAACGGATTAATGGATTTTTGTCCTTATCCTCACGTGGTCCCAAAGATTTTTTTTATTTGTCCCCTCTTGTCTTATAGTAAAACCTTATTTTAAAACTATATAATTACTAGAATTATATTTTAGACCCAAAATTGGTATAAGACCTTCAAGAGTTTTAGAATCCCGCCGAATTCTGACCCAATCCCAATTGTGGTATCAGAGCCAGGACCCTCCTTTTTCGACCTATAGTAAAAAGACTTTAATGCCCTTGGGATTTATCCCACGCATTTAATATGATATTTTTGGAATCAATCCAGATTATAAACCTATACCCATAACCAATCTAGAGCCAGAAGGTTGCTTAACCTCACACATATACGGTTGTTTACACAGTGAACACATCCCAGCCAAGCACGCAGACAGTAGACAATTTACTGCCAGTGCTATTAATAACATAATAGACCAAAATAAGTGTACACTCCTTATTCTAAGATAATTAATTAAAGACACTCAAACCCGAGAAACGGAGATAAAAATTATTTCTAAAAGAATACAAGAAATAGATAGCCAAATCCCAATAGACCTTGTACAAGTACTACAAGAAATAAATATTAAGACTAATCATATAGAAGTCCTTAACAAAGACATTTTAGAAATTAAAACTTTGACAAAAAATCAAGAAAGTGAGTTAATTAAACTCACCAAAGAGCAAGCTAAACTTATTCCTAGATTAGACAATTATCTACCTAATGGAAATAGTTAGATCATATTGGAATGAAGTACCTAGAAACCTCTGCATTTAGACCTTAACAGATTTTTACCAAAGAATTTTAGAAAAGATAAATGATGATAGATTTTATTATAAGATAAATGAAAATGAGATTGCTAATGCTGCTAAAGCATCAAGACTTATACTTGAGAGATTAAATTTAATCTCTCCATCAATAGCATCTACTCAAGACTATAATAGTAGCTTTGTTAAAGTCTTACAATTAGATTTAAAGGCTAAGACAGAAGGATTAACCACCTTCTATACAGACTTTGTTAAATTTCAACAAAATTTAACAAATTATCTTAACAATATGGAAAGCCATAACTTATCCAAAATGGATAATATTGTTAATGAACTTAGACTAAATATGGCACAAGCAAAAGAAAAGAAAAATATGAAGAAATTATACAGGGAATTAAGGTCATTTATAATACACCTTCCCAAGCAGAATTAGACTCTCCATTTATTTTAACACGGTTAGATAAAATAGAAAAAACTGTAGAAACTATAGAAGCTAGAATAGCACAAAAATCTGTGCAACGACAAGAAAAAGATGATGAGGTAAAAGACTATATTAATAAGGTTGCTAATTCTCTTGTTAATACTCTTGCTAAACATAATGAAGATATTAATAATATTGCAAGAAAAGAGAATAAGATATTTAAAGAAGAATCCTTAGTCAGATAAAGAGGCAAAAAGATTATTCAGACTCTTTAGAAAAAATTGAAAAATGACTTGAACAAAAACAGGTAACCACCTATAAATTTAGAGAATCTCCTTGTATAGGAACTAAGGAGGGAAAGACCATAACTAGAAGAATCATAAATGATGGATAGATAAGACTATAGTTAGCCCTATCCCAAATATTGGACATAGTAATTTTATGCTACAAAGACTTAAAGATTCATCTTCCAATGTTAGAACATTGTGGAAGGAAAGAAATTTCACCAATCCTTTCCAATGGAAAGAATAGGGTGAAGTTGACTGGAAAATTGTTGAAGATTCCATACATAATGGACAACTTCCAGCAGTTAGATACATAGACTCGTTTAAAGAAGGAGTTACTCCTAAGACTCCTAATTATAACATGACTTATCATTGTAGAAATCATGTGTTAGATAAGTCCTATACTGAGCTTCAAGTTTTTGACTCAGAATGGCTAAGAGCAAGAGGAACTGATAGGAAGTTCTAGTTCCTAATCTTTAGACTCTTTCAAGCAAGAATCCAAAGATTACATAGACCTCAAAATAATATCAACATATTATGTTATTTATAAAAGATGGAAAGATTTCGAGAAAAGCCTTATTGGGATAGCCCAATTAGAAATGTCAGACAATATAGGATACTTTAATGTCATTCCGGCGTTTACAGTAACCGTAGACACAGCCAGGCATTTTAAGTTAATCTTATATGCTAGTGGCTATGGCTATGAAGACTATATTATCCCAGGTGCTAATATAAATATAGAATTTCAAAGCTATGTGAAATTCTCCCAATTCCCCTATGAAGGACTGCAATCGGGAATTCCTAGCGGTAGACTTAATGAAGAAATATTAGTTAGAACCAATAATTCAGACTACAATCATACTTACAGTATTAGGAATACTGGACCTATGAAAGAAAAAGTTAAGACCATTTGGCAATTGCCAAAATTTCAAGAAACTAAGACTATACAGAATAAATCTTTGTTTATTAATCAAGATGATGTCACTGGAAATGTTACTATCCAGTTTGGTCCTCCTAAGATTATCAATAAGAATATCCAGACTGAAGAAGTTAAATATAGGAATATGGGAGAAGCCATAGTCAATGATCCCTCAGAAGGAGAATGTAATAGTAAGGCTAGTTCTAGTTTACTAAGACAAGCTCCTGTAATTAGACTTAGAAGATCATTCGAACAAAAAGATTTAGTTAGAGAAAAAGCTAGAATCCAAAATTTTGGACATAAATCCTTAGAATTGGACATGAAGACATTTAAAGAACATCTTAATAGAAGTCATTATGTTAGGATCCAAGAAAGAGATAAATTTAAGATGAGATAGCCCAAGACTATATATTAAAATTAAAAGAATCTAAGAATACTAAAGAACTTCTTAGAAACCTAAGACTAATGGAAGAAGGAGAAGAAAGATTAATGCTAGCTACACAAGTAGGTCCTAATAAACAAGAGACAGGAACTAGTAGTAGGCTAGATGATGCTCCTAGATTTTTTAGTAAACCAATAGGAATAAATATTCCCATTTATTCAAACACTTTGGTAAAGACTAAACCTGATTATATAAATGACTTTCCAACGACTGACAATAATTTTACTCCAGTTAAGACCATGGCAAGTCAAGCCATAAATCCATTTGGGCTATACCTTAACTTAGACAATGTCCAAGATAGGAAGAAGACCTTAGATGAATGGCGTAATCAGATGAACATGTGTTTTCAATCTAATGAACAATGGGATGCAAGTTCATGTAAACAATATGCTGAGCAATCCATTGGAGGTATTGCAAAAGATTATTTAGATAGTTTAAGAAAAGCTACAGATGAAGAATCCCTAGCTAAGATTGAGAAAATGAAAGAAAACCTAGAAGAAAGATCAATTGAAGAATATATCCAATTATTTACTTCAGAATTCATTAGAGCTGGACATTTAGCTCAAATCAATGAACAAGACATAGCAAAAACTAAGTCTTCTTAGTATTTGCAAGCTAGATAAGATCAATGAATATAGCAATAATTATGAACAAATATATTACCAAATTAAAGAATTTGGAGAGACCTTAAAAGATGAATATTTTAGAAAGATACCAGCTATAGGACAAATCCTAATTAATGAATATAGGAATTGGTCAGGAGTTGCTAGAGTTAAGAATAACTCCCTTGGTGAAAGAATCAATTTTGCCAAAGACTATATCATATCTGAAAGACGAGATATAACTCAAGGAAAGTTAATTGAAGAAACTTTTAAACAGATTCCTCCAATTAAGGACGAAAGAGACATTGCTCCAATCCAATGGGGATGTGATAATGAATCAAAGAAATTAAAAAAGAAGCTAGATTGGAAACAAAGAAAATTTAAGGCTAGACCTTTAGGTTTTCCAAAGAAATATAGATTTAGACCATTTACTACCTTTAGAGAAAGGAACTCTAGCGCTAAGAAAAATAGATTTAACCAAAGACGATATTTTAAGAAGAACACCAGTAAGTATAAGAAGGTTCCTAATTATAGAAAGGAAAAAGAAGTAGCTCAATCTAAGACTGCCACCAAAGAATGTTGGACTTGTGGCAAAGAAGGACACTTTGCTAAAGACTGTTCTAACAAGAAAGATAAAGAAAGTATTAAGATTATTAATACAATACTAGACTTTGCAGATCAAGAAGAATTAGATATTCTATATGCTATAGAAATATCAGACATAGAAAATGATGATAATACTAGTATCTATAGTGCATATACGGATAGTGATTCAGAAGACTATAATAGTGATACTGATGAGTATGAAGACTCTCAGGATATTCTAGACCTATATATGATGCAAATTGACCAAGATGATCAAGAAGAAGATTATATAGACTTTGAAGAAGCTTGGTATAAATGTATATTAAGCCCCTTTTTAAAGAAAAGATGGATAGTTAGTAAGCCTGAATTACTAACATATATACCTAGATGTTACTTTGATGAAAAACATTATTGCACATTTGAAATGAAATGTAGCAAGAAAGACTTTAGATGTGTAGAATGCTTTGAGACTATACAAACATAATTATTTATGGTTTGTGTTATTTGTCAATTGCACTATCATGAAAACTGTTGGAGAACTAGATTTAGAGAAATTTATACTACCCAGTATGATGCTCAAATAGATCAAGATATTAAAACATATTAACAAGACGTTGATAGAAATATAGCCAAGAGATTACAAGAAAATAAAGACTTAAAAGGAAAGGAAATTTCCTATGACTTAGAAGATAACCGTTCTGATAGTAGTTCAGAAGACCTAACACCATTAGATTTTATAGATAAACCTAAGAAAGGAATATTTATTTTAGAAAAGAATAATTTAAGAATTTCTACTAAACCACATGCTTGTTTTGTAGAATTGTTTATACAACACAAAGATTATCCTAAAAGACTTTCAGCTTTTATAGATACAGGATGCTCTCAGAGTATTTGTAAGGCTAATGCCTTTCTGAAGACTAGTGTCTAGACAGTAATCAAGAGATCCATGGTAAGGTAGCAAATGGAGAACCATTTACCTTATATTTTCAGACTATTCCTATTTATTTTAAAATAGGAAACCAGACTAACAAAACTGTTAATCATCAGTTTTGGATAATGGATCCTCGTCCTAGTTTCACAGGTAACATTATTTTAGGACAAGACTTTATTAGCAAATATCACCCTTATACTCAGGATAAGATATTAATTAGTGATAAAGAGGAATTTAATATTAAAGCCCCTCTAATAGATCACAAGACCGCCTTTGACCTTATGCAGGTCAAACCCAATTATAAACCAATAAAACATCAGAGTTCTTCAGCTGAGCATGGTGAACCTAGACCTACAAACCAACAAGAAGCCTTAGAAATAACTAACCCTTACAAAAAGAATGTAAGTGTCCAGACCATAAGTGTTATAAGCAAATAGCGCTTATACAACAAGACATTTTAGATCATGCCCAACAAACCTTATTAAAGGTTCAAACCATATCCAAACAGAAGAAAATGGATATAGAAGTAGAAAAGGAAAAGATTTAGGCAATTAATAAAACTTACTTTAGGAGAAAATCCCATTACTAAGTGCGATAAAGACCAAAGTTATTGTGGAATTATCCCTATTAACTTAGATGTCACTATTAATGGTGGATCCTATAAGAAAGGATATTCAGAAGAAGGCAGAAGAATTCAAAAAAGATATAGATGAAATGTTTAAGCTCGGCATTATTAGAAAAAGTAAAAGTAGACATAATAGACTTGCTTTCTACGTTCAAAATGAGTCTGAACGAAAGAGAGGAAAAAGACGTATGGTCATAGACTATAGACACCTTAATAAGAATTGTGAATTTGATTTTTACAAAATACCAGATAAGAACAATCTAATAAGTTTGATTGAAGACAGAACGATATTCAGCAAGTTTGATTACAAATCAGGCTTCTGGAAAATTAAGATGCACCCAGACAATATTACTTGGACAACCTTTAGTGTGCCCTAAGCGAAATATGAATGGTTAGTAATGCCATTCAGATATTTGAATGCCCCTCAAGTGTTCCAAAGACGTATGGACAATATTTTTAGACTTCATTTAGAATTTTGTCTTGTTTACATAAATGATATTCTTGTAGCAAGCAAGACTAAAATAGAACATGTAGATCATCTTAAGAAAATTATTCCAGAATTAGATAAACATGGTATTATCATTTCTGAAAAGAAAATGTAATTATTTTGGACTGAGATAGACTTTGTGGGAATGCATATTAGTAAAGGAAAAATATTCTTAGCAGAACACATAACTAAAAAGATTCTTGAGTTTCCAGACCAACTCAATGATAGAAAACAATTACGATCATTTTTAGGATTGCTAAATTGTGCTGCAGATTTTATTAAAGACCTTGCTTCAAAGAGGCAAAGCCTAACTTCCAAATTAAAAGGTACAGACAAGAATAATTCTTTTAAATGGACCAAAGATGATTTTGAAATCATAAGACTAATCAAAGAAGCAGTCAAGAATATCCCTTTACTTGAACTGCCTAATGCAGAAGACGAGTTTATAGTAGATACAGATCCATTTAAAAGTGGGGAGCAGTATACTTTGCCATTGATCATCAAACGAAAAAGAAGAAACTTTATAGATATAGTTCTGGAACCTTTACCGATCCAAGATACACTGTCCATGAAAAAGAAGTTTTCGCTATAGTAAGGGCGTTAGAAAAATATATGCTTTTCCTTAGACCTAAATATTTTACAGTTTATACCGACTCTTCTTATGAAGTAAAATTCAGAGGTTTAAACATATCCAAATCAAGGACTAATAGATTTATTAGATGACAACAATTGCTTAATGGTTAGGACTTCTCTGTTATACATATCAAGGAAAGTAAAAATACCATTCCAGACATCATATTTAGAGAATCTATGTTTGCTAACACTAAGGGTCCGTTTGATACATATTGGGCAAAAGTGTTGGCATGGCAAAATTTGCCAGGACAAATTTTGCCTAGGCAAATTTTGCCTAGACAAATATTTTTTTTCTCACATTAGACTATCAAACACCAAATAAGGTAAAACAAGTTTTTTTGGCAAAACATTTTAATAACACATTTTTCGTTCATATTAACATATATAATAATAAAAAAAATGTTTTTTTTTTAATTTTCGTCCCAAGTCTTATTTAATAAAAAACAGTTTTTTCTTTTCTTTTTTACTTCCCGTTTTTATTTATTAAAAAAGTAACAAACTATATATAAAAAAAAAAGTTTTTTACGCCAAAACTACTTACTAAAAACAGTTTTTACATTAAAACAGTTTTTATTTTTTTTTTTACATTAAAACAGTTTTTATATTAAAATAATTTTTTGCATTAAAACGGTTTTTACATTAAATTTTTTACATTAAAACAATTTTTACATTAAAACAATTTTTTACATTAAAACAGTTTTTACGAAAAAACAGTTTTTACATTAAAATAATTTTTTACATTAAAACAGTTTTTACATTAAAACAATTTTTTATATTAAAACAGTTTTCACATCAAAACAATTTTTAATTTTTTACATTAAAACATTTTTTACATTAAAACAATTTTTTACATTAAAACGGGTTTTATGAAAAAACAGTTTTTAAACAGATTTTAATTTAAAACAGTTTTTTTAACTATTTAAAACAATTTTTAAAATATTCATAACAATTTTTAAAATATTCATAACAGTTTTTTTTAATTATTTAAAATAGTTTTTAAATTGTTTTTTAAAATATTAAAAGCGTTTAAGAAGTTAGCAAATTTGTTGGCAAATATTTCTCACCCATATAGCAAAGCAAAATTTGCCAACATGTTATGCATAAGAGGTGTTGTACATTGGCAAATAGCTTGTAGGCAAATTTTGCTATCAAACATACCAAATTGTAGGCAAATGTCATATTTGCCAACTTATTTGCCATTTGCCATGGCAAATAATGCTATCAAACGGACCCTAATGTTATCTCTTGTTTTGTGTTACAAACAGAAGACCTAGACATCATGAGTTCCTCTGGAACAAATAAACTAAACAAAGAAGATGTTGCAGACTATCTTAGACGTGTAGAACCAAATGCTGGTAGAACGCAAGGACAGACTCAAATTCATATTCAAGACTCTCAAAGAAAGACCAATTTTAGAAAGTTTTGATGACATTCTAGTTCCTCCTGGGAAATCTAAGAATGAAATCATTGCCCAGAATATACTTATTGGGAAAATGTATTTTCATCAATATAGACCAGATCAAAGATACCAGACTTGATTAAATATAGATGAGAATTTTCTGATGATGAAAATGCACTTATAGACGCCCTTTGGTGGAATGTCAAAAATAGACTTTGGGTAGAGTTTAAGCAGTACCTGGTTGCTGTTGCCAGATTCCTGAGACTCCAAAGACTTGCAGTAACCCAGCTTAGTGCTACTGCTACTCCTAGATTGCAAACTCAGACTTATACTCAGACTCTTGGAGAAACCATCAAAACTAGACCAATTGATGAATTATGCTATCAGAAAAAGACTTTTAAGACTAAGATTGTTATACCATTTGGTCATAATAATCTTGCATTTTCAGAAGACTGCCAAAAAGAAAGTAATAGCATTATTGAACATTTTAATATGTTATTATCCAAGATTAATGAAGATACCTTAATGATTAAAGGGTTTTACAATGATGTTCCAAAAATTTATCATTTTGGAAAACCAAATATAGCCCAGATAACTTTAGCTGACTACGGGGTTATTGGACTCGCCCAAATTCAGACTATAGAAGACTCTATTGCTCTTGGAAAAATAGTCCATGAGTATACTAAGAAGGTAAAGGGCTTTCTTCCCCCGTTTGTCAGGATTTACCAGATTGCTCCAAGTTCCTGTAGAGGAATGAGAGTTGAAGGTTTTAGACTCATTAGATTCTCCAATTATTCATTTGAGGACGTGGAGATTTTATCTGAAGACGAAACTAAAGACCTAATCGTTGATAAGTCCAAAATCCATATTGCCCAAGCCTTGGAAACAATAGAAATAATGGAGTTATTAACAGGTGAAGATAAATGGTACACTGCATACCATAAAGAAGACCTCATAATTTAAGCTGATGAGCCATTCAATGGAAGGCTTAAGAAAGAATCCAAGGAAATGGTAGAGATAGATTTGCCAGCTAGCCTTAGAGTGGTAGGCCTCATTGATGAATTCTTCAACAATAATACTCTACCAGACGAAGACAAAGAAAGGCAAAAGAAGACGCGGATGGGACAGAGAAGGGTCCCAGCCTACTCAGCGAATTCTCAAAAGACTGAAGACTCAATTATTTAGACTTTGCTTTTCATAAAGCAAAAGATTCCTGCCCCACATGGACCACCAGATTAAAGAGAGACACAAGTGTTAGATTCTTCAATTATCAGGAGACGCCAAAAGACTTTTCAGAATTATTATTAGAAGACAAGGTTGATTTACTTTAATCATTATATTTTGTTTCCCGGTTTGCTTTTCATAGACGGTTGCAAGTCATTTGTATGAACCCTTAAGACTATAAAAGGTGCGTCCAGTTTGTAAGAAGGAGGGAGTATGAGGGGGAGTAATAGAAGTGAGAAAGGGTGAGTAAGCTTAGAGAGAATAACATGTATATGAGTGAGTAAACCTCATATAGTTAGGGCAATGGTGAGAGTTGTATATTCTTGTGCTATGCAATAAAAATATTTTCTTTTCCAGAAATCTCTTATGTTAAGTTGTTATTATTCTCCAACCGTCTCCAACTTTCTTTTCATAGAGAACTATTTTGTGGAACCTCTGGTGTAGCACGTAGGTGTTATACTGTTGAGCCGTTAGCCAGGTGGGCGTTAGGCGTGTTGGCGCACAGGTAGGAAACGGGTCCAACGCCAAACTAGTGGATTGAGGTGCGACACATAAAGAGAGAGTTGCAGGAGGCCTCGACCGGAGAAGAATAGTAACAAAATCGAAGAGAAGAAGGAAAGAAGATAAAGATATTGCAGACCAGAAAGAAGGTATAAACTCAAACCAAACCCTTAACTATTTCAAATTATACTGTTAAATTTCAAAATACTCGTATGAGCCTACAAATCACTACAGACTTTTTAGCATTTTTTAATCATACAAACCTAGACTTATCAAGAGAAATCCAAGAGTGGACTCTTACAGACCCTAAAGATAAAGAACTTATAGAATCTGCTTTAACATACGCAGGTGGTACCTTTTAATATATAGACTAAGTTATTGAATGGTTAGTACGTGAAGTACCTAGAATAGAAATAATTAGAACAAAGATCCGTGATCTCTTTAAGCAAAAGTTAAGAACTGTAGAGTTCGCGGAAGAACTTTCAAGACCAGAAAAATATCAAGAATATACTAGAATACTTGAAGATAGTATAGACGTATTAAAATATATTAGACGCAAAAGGTTAGCTGAAATAAGAACTATTTTAATCAGATCGGGAGGAATTCGTCCTCTTCTTAAAAATGTAGAATCTGCTGCCCCTAGAACATGTCGTAGATTTTTGTCATCCTATGGTGATAATAATTTAGACGAATTTATAAATAACGATATAATTGATACTGTTAATCAAATATATAAAGAAACTAGATTGATAAAACCTCAATACCGCATAAGGTATTTAAGACTAGAATATTTTCCATCAAAACCCCTTGCAATTTCCAGACTCCCTGAGGAAAATATTTATATAAATAATCCCCACTATTCCGAATTTCAATATGATAGTGACGGAAGAAGTCGGAGAAGTAGCAGCTCTGAAACTTCTCTTAGACTCCCAGATTAATTTAGACGTTAAAAATAATTTTAAGACTCCGGAAATTATTGAGGTAGAAATTTCTATTCCTAAAATATTAGAAAAAGACAAAGGCATAAAAAGACAAAGCGGTCCCCAAAAGGTGGTCCAAAAGATAAAAGCGGTCCCAAAATCGTGCGGACGCTATTAATCCCATCATTTAAGCCCGTTAAATTAGCCCGTCGGAGAGCCTGACCGTATATATACACACATACATACATACATACATATATATATATGTGTGTGTATATTCTTTACTCAGATTTTCTTGAATAAAATTGCCTTATGGTGGTGAAAGTAGTTTGCATGGGTTATAGAAAAAAAAATTTGGCGGGTCAGCCCAAACCGAACCTGACCCGTAGCTGGTTCCAACCCACCCATATCTTACCCAAACTCGTGCTAGGCCCGGCCAGATCCGTCCGAAGCTGCCCATTTGCTGGATCTACCGTCAACACATCATTTCTTCTTCTTGGTAGCACAAACATACCAGTTGAAACAAACTACTTGGCATAATTTTTTGCATGCTGTTTGCAAAAAAACTACTGAATTTCCTCCCCGCTTTTAAATGTATTTATTGAAACTTGCCCTTGAAAGATTCAGAGTGGAAGGACGTCTTTGTATTTTCTTCTCCCTCTAACCCTAATAAATAAATAGATAATTGTTCAGCGTGATTGGTAAGGGTGAAAGGGAAGATAAGGGAAGGGGAAATCTCTAATTGCTCTCTTTTATGTTTTGTTTTCACCTAAAAAGAAAATCGGAGAAACTGAGTTGTGTCATTTCATCCTTACTGTCATCTTTTATCTACTTGATACTTTCTCTTCCCTCCGGAGCTTACACATACGATGTTTTTTTGCTATTCCTTGAAAATGTTAATGACATTCCTGGCAAACATGTTACTGACACAACAACTTACGGGGATGATAGAATTATGAAATTGAGGCCTCTAATCTCATTGATTCTCTCATTATACCGAAGACTAAAGGAGATGATGCCTTGTTGAGTCACAATGATTGCCAAGAACAATATTGCAAAAAGAAATGATGGTAAATTATATTTTAAATTTTATTGACTTTTATTTGACTATATAAGTCCTATTAATAAGCTAATAGGACTTATTTAAAAGTTTCTTTAATAGGCTAATATGACTCATTTAGAAGCTTCTCTTTACGTTGTTAATATGCCGCCAGACGTCAACAAGATTTATTTAAAAGTTTCTCTTTACCTTGATAGGTTAATAGTGCTTATTTAAACGTTGACTAGTATATGATGAAAACTCTTTTAAATGGGACTAAAATATTACGACCCCAAGAAATAATACTGATTTTTTATTTCAAAAAAAAAATAATACTCATTAACAATTAATTCAAAAAGTATATATATATACCGTATGCTTTTCTTTTTTTTTGTCCAATTAGATGCAAATTTTAGCATATATATACTCCATCTATCACCCCCCCACACAATATATATATATATAATTTAATTGAGTATTTATACTATGATAATACTTTAAGATTCCAAAATCCTAAAAATATTTACTTGTTTGTCACGAACATTTTTATTCAACGGCCATGCTTTTCACGGGCAGGGAGAATGGTACATACACATGGTGGAACAAAAAGGGAGAATTATTTTAATTGTATTTATTTATTATTATTTTAGATTGATAGTTTTCTAGGTAGTTATCAAAATAGGTCTACTTTTGTCTTTTCATCTTTTTGGGTTTGCCATATTAGCTCCCTTGTGACTAGGTCTTTAAAACATATCAAGCTATTCGAGCTCGACTCGTGTTTGTTAGGATAAAAGCTCGTTCAAGCTCGACTAGTAAGGTATCCAAACCAGACTTGAATAAAATTTTAAGCTCGTTACCTTATTGAGCTCGACTCGAAGTCGGCTCGATTACAAATATTCATACGAAAATAGTGTAAAAAATTCAAGCTACTTGAGCTTGGCGCGTGTTCGTTCAGATAAAAGCTCGTTTAAGTTCGGCTCGTGAAGTAAACAAGCCAAACTTGAACACATTTTTAAGCTCGTTAATCATTTCAAACTAAGTTTGAGCATCCCACTGTTCGCCTCGACTCGTTTACCCCCTACTTGTGAGTAATTAAAGAATATTGAGAATTGCTTTTGGTTTGATTGTTAAGCGCTACCCCAAATTTTCCGATATGTGTATACATCTTTCTCTCTCTCATACCATGGGTTGTTGCGGCATCCTTGGGATGACCAATGTTTAAAAAGGCGCAGCGCGAGGCGGGCGTAAGCCTCACCCAAAAAAGAGCAAAATAAAATTAAAAAATACTAATAAAACCACGAAAAGTAATGTAACAATGAAATAGAAATAAAATTTAACATTTTTGTGTGCACCGAGATGACTTTTTAAAAAAAAATAATTTGACAAAATCAATTTTAACATGATGGCTATTTTACAATATGACAATAAATTAATCAATGCAAAATCATTTTTTTTCCATTTACATATTGGTAATTTTATATTATGGCAATAAATTAATTGGTGCAGAATCAAATTGGCAAAATTAATTTTTTTAGTTTCATTTAAATATTGGTTATTTTATAATGTGATAATAAGTTAATCGATGCAAAATTAAATTGACAAAAACAGTTTTTTTTCCCCTTGTTTCATTCACATATTAATTATTTACATTCTAATATATTAATTTTTTATATAATGTAAATGGAAAGAAACAAAAACATTTATCGCGTAAAAAAGTGCAAAAGTAAAAAACAACAAAACTAAGGTCAAAAGTAAAACAAAACCAACAAAAAAGGAAAACAAAACAGAAAGAAACGCAGTTAGTGGACCCAGCGAAATGAATGGAAGAGAAGATCGAGAGACCAGGAAGAGAGAGAAGAGAGAAAGGAGAGAGAAAAATACATAACCTGGATCAATAACCCATTTTCTCTTATTTAGTTGCTGTCGCCAAGTCACCTAGGGTTTGCGACAAGTACAACTTGATTTCCTCTTTTTTTTCCTTGTGACATCAGCGCCTCGCCTCATACAGCCTTGAGGCACACCGCCTCTACCCAATGCGAAAAGTTAACGTAGCTTGTTTACAAGAAACTAAATGGGTCGGTGAGAAAACTAGAGAAATAAAAAATGTTGGGTTTAAATTATATTATGCAGGAAAACATATAAATAAGAACGTAGTTGGAATAATAGTAGGAAAGAACCTTAAGGGTGATATCGTAAGCGTTATTAGGAAAGGTGATAGACTTATACTTGTAAAACTGTCATTAGGTGAAAATATAATTAATATTGTTAGTGCTTATGCACCAAGTAGGATTAGATGAGCACACTAAAGTACAATTTTGGGAACAAATAGATGAACTAATTCAAGAAATACCCGTAGGTGAGAAAATTTATATAGAAGGAGATTCTAATGGTCATGTAGGAGAAGATCGTGTAGGCTATGAGATAGTGCATGGAGGATATGGTTTTGGACATGGGAAGGACGGTGGGGAGTCTTTCTTAGATTTTGTGATGCCTTATGATTTTGTACTAGTAGATACATGTTTTACAAAGAGGTTTGAACACTTAATAACTTATAAAAGTGGAACGCATAAGAGCGAAATAGACTTTTTTATTACTAGGAAAGGAGGCCGATTTACATGTAAAGACTGTAAGGTTATTCCGGGAGAGCCTAACCTCACAACATAGGATAATGGCGTTGGATATAAATATTAAAAATCAATCACGAGTGCGAAAAGAGAAGATTAACCCACGATCTAAGTGGCGGAACTTAAAAGGAGGGAAATTAGAACTATTTAACGATAAGGTATTAAATGAAGGTCATGGAATACCGAAGAGGAAACTAACATAATGTGGGATAAGATGGTCCCATACATTAGGAGAATATCAAAAGAAATTCTTGAAGAATCAAAAGGTAGGGGGCCACAATCTAAAGAAACTTGGTGGTAGAATGAAGAAGTACAAAATGTAGTAAAAATCAAAAGGGAGTGCTTTAAAACATGGTAAACAACTAGAAACGAAGAAAATTTTGAGAAATATAAATGGGTTAAAAAGGAAGGTAAGAAAATGGTAAAAGATGCTAAGTTAAAGGTGTGTGATGATCTTTATACAAAATTAGGAACACACGAAGGGGAAAAAAATATTTATAAGCTTGATAAACTTAGGGACAGAAAAAGGAAGGATTGTAATACTGTTAAGTGTATTAAAAGTGATGATTCGAGAGTTTTAGTTAAGGATGATGAGATTATGGAACGATGGAAAAACTACTTCGAGAGGTTATTGAATGGAGATAATGGGAGTAGATTAGATACAGAGGAATTTAGGGAGACTCGAGAAAATATATTTTTCGCAGAATTAGGACAACAAAGGTTAGGATTACCCTAAAAAAGATAAAAATAGGGAGGGCTTTAGGACCAGATGGTATCCCTATCGAGGTTTGGAAGTGCTTAGGGGAGGAAGGAGTATCTTGGCTTACAAAATTATCTAATAGAAATCAAATATCTAATAGGATGCCCTATGAATGGAGAAAGAGTTTTTTAGTACCTATTTATAAAAATAAAGGGGACATACAAAGTTGTTCAAATTATCGTGGTATTAAGTTAATGAGTCATACCATGAAACTTTGGGAGAGAGTGATTGAATATAGATTGAGATTGAAAACAACAATTTTTGAGAATTAATTTGGGTTTATGCCTGGAGGTCAACAATGAAAACAATACTGAGGAGATTAATGGAGACGTATAAGGAGAAAAAGAAGGACCTTGATATGATTTTTATAGATTTGGAGAAGGCGTATGATAGGATATCAAGAGATATAATATGGTGGAATCTACATAAAGAAGTGAGTGACTCGTAGATATATTGATGTGATAAAGGAAATGTATGATAGGGCCATGACTATAGTAAGAACATCAACCGGAGAAAGTAGTGAATTCTCAATTACTGTAGGTCTACACCAAGGTTCAGCACTAAGTCCTTATCTCTTTGCTCTTGTTATGGATGAGTTGACTGAACAAATACAAGAGGAGGTGCGTGGTATATGCTATTTGCAGATGATATTGTTTTAGTGGATGAGACTAACACGGAGATTAATGCTAGATTGGTATTGTGGAGGGAAACTCTAGAAACAAGAGGATTTAAAATAAGCAGGACTGAAACAGAATACGTGAGTGCAAATTTAGTAGTAATAGGAGGACAAACGGGGATGTGGTGAAATTGGAGGGCAAGAGATACTTAGAAACGATCATTTTCATTATTTAAGCTCGATTATCCAAAAAATGGAGATATTAGTAATGATGTTACTCATAGGATTAAAGTAGGTTGGGTTAAGTGGAGAAGTGCTACCGGCATATTGTGTGATAGGTGTATTCCTCGGGGGAAGTTTATCGGACGACCATTAGACCCGCCATGTTATATGGGACAGAGTGTTGGGCAACCAAAAAACAAAATGTGCAGAAAATGAGTGTGGCGGAGATGCGAATGCTAATATAGATTTGTGGTAAAACTCGAAAAGATAAAATTAGAAATGAATAAAATCCGTGAAAAGGTAAAAGTAGCTCCTATAGAAGATAAATTCGAGAGAAAATTGACTTAGATGGTTTGGACACATCAAACGTAGACCAGTGATGCCCCCGTAAGAAAGAGTGATTTAGTTACAATTGATGGTAATGCAAGGGGTAGAGGTAGCCTAAGTTGACTTGATGGGATATTGTAAAAAAGGATATGGTATCACGTGGTTTAACCGAAGATACTGTACTGAACATAGTGGAATGGAAAATTAGAATTCATGTAGCCGACCCCAAATAATTGGAAAAAGACTTTATTGAGTTGAGTTGAGTCACAATAGTAATTGTAACGTGGGAACTCAAATGTGATTCTGTCAATTTCTTTTCTTACACAAACTTGAGGCATGTTCATATACATATTTCCAAAGATAATTGATTATGTATAGCTTAAAATGATCACAATAAATGCACTTGTATGATCATAACCATATGTTTTTGCCAGAAGCCATTAAAAATTATGTAAATATTCTCTTTCAACAATTCATGAGTCATGTATTCAGTCCTTTTCTGATTAAATATAAGTACAATAATCACAATTACAACAAGAGTTAGAAAGTGGGAAAAATCAGGATTATGAGGAACCTGTGAATATGGTATAAGAATTTTATGAAATTTAAACTAATTGTAAATATTATTTGTCCAATCTTCACATTTTAGATACACATGCTTATATTAATTTTTGATCCATATCCAATCGTCTTCTAATCTATTTGTCAAATTTGAATTTGGGATAAACTACAAAAAAATGGATACATTCCCTATTCCCCAATTTTCAACTATCTTTCACCATCAGTAAAAAAAACCTTTACCAATAAATAGTTGTAGTGAGAATTTTTTCAAATATTAAGAAAAGTCGAGATAATAGTTGTACACCCCCTTCTATAAATGTCGATCAATGGTTAGTTTTGATTTTAGAAAAAAATGTTGATTTTCTTTGAAAGTTGGTTTAAGGTTCCCAAGACTTGGTTAACTTAGTAAAAAAAAATCGTGTTTTTGAAACCTTAATCTTCCTTATTTTTATAACTTTGGTTTTTAGTCCTTGCGTTTTTTCACAAATTATCCTTTCTGTTTGTTAATATCTTCGGGGGTTGGTAAAATATCTGTGTGGTCAGAAAAAGATTAGCATGCGACATAAATAATACAAATAAAAAATGTGGGATTTTACAAAATATCTTCTCATTGAGACCGAGGACCTACCTTTTTCTCTTTATTTACTGCTAATTAACTATAAGTGGACTTATAATTATTTATCTATAAGTACTCTTTTTGGATAGAAATTGTTATCACATGCTTGTAAATTATAGTGTATTTACCCATGATTAAAATGTAAGTCCTAAGATTGTAATAAATCTGCGTTAGTGTTTGAATATATCTAGAATATTTGTGAATTGTAGTAATGTCATGTCAAAAAAATTAATATGAAAAAGGTCTTCTATAATTTTGCCTAAGCAATAAGTTTCTCTTGTCCCGTTCCTCGCAACAATGAAAAATTAAATTAAAATGTAGAAGTGGTAAGAAATAATCCCTCACCCTAAAAAAGTATGATTTTGGTATCCTTATAGTACTCACTATCACCTTGGTTGTATCCTCCGTCTGCGATCTTAGTCTTCCACCAGTGTTGGTTATATACTAAATGTGACTGAGGATTGAAGTGCACAAGTGGGGGTAGACATGCCAACAGGCCAGGTCAGGTGATAACATAGTTGTCAAAATCGTCCGATTCGATTCGATTCACTGCCAAAACGATTCGAATCTACCTTAGAATCGCAAATGTCTAAAGAATCGGACTGAATCGGCGATTCATGATTCGAATCTTCTGATTCGGGTCCGATTCCCGATTCGGTCCGATTCACTTTTTTTTTTTTTTTTAACATTAAATTAATATATTGGCTTTTTATGATATATTTTTGTTTTATGTAGAGTGTTTTAAATTAATATGTAGGCTGTTTTATGATATATTTTTGTTTTTTACATTCTGAAGCTTAACATGAATGAGAACATGTGCTACGGTTAATTTTTGTGATGCATTTTGGTATATTATCATGTGCTACTATTAGTTTTTTATCATATTACGCTTAATTACCAATTCTAGTGTTAAATTCCATTTACGTATGTTTTACTACGTTTTTATCGTTTGGTTCCGATTCGACCCATACGATTCACGATTCGATTCATGATTCGCGATTCGGGGGGTAAAAGATTCACGATACGATTCGCGATCTGACAACTATGGGTGATAATACTGTCGTTTCTTATCGGGTTCATATAAAATATTGCTCAACGTGATTTGTCGTTTATAGTTCGTGTTGTGCAGAATCAGGTTCATGTCGTGTTTAAATTGTGTATTTGCTATATGTATAAGTTCGTTACCCATTTGTGCGAGCCTGCAATGACCCAAAACCCATCAAGTTTTGAGTTGTATTATTGTGTCATGTCTCATTTTTCCAGATCTAAGTGGAAGGATATTTCCCATCAACAGGGTTGACATATTTGTCCAGATTGATCAAAATCCAACTCTAATTTATGTATGCTCAAGTGGGATTAATACTTACATCAAGAAAACAAAGATGAGGATCTAATATTTGAACAGACGTGCATATTGTTGAATCTTACTGTTGCGATTATCGTCGCAACAATTACAACCTCTGACATTGCAGAGTTCAAGTTTTGCACTAATAGATTAATCATTAGTTGAACTCTGGGATTTCTTAGACCAACTCCAAATGTTTGGGTAGTTTTCCCAGGTAAAGTGACCAAAGTTGCACCTTTTCTAAATTGTAAGTCTGAAAATCCATGTGTATTTCAACCTCAGGCAATAATGGTTTTGCGGCGCTACTGAAAAAAAAATTTAAAAACCAGGAGGAAAAAATTGAGGCGGCAAGACAAATGCTGCCAAACTATAAAAATACAAAAATAAAGAAAAGGATTTTTCCCCCAAGCCAGCTAAAATGGCTCGAAAAACAGGTTTCAGAATAACTGAAACCTATTTTTGCCAATGCCCTAGAGTTGTAACTACCGGGTAAAAGGGGTTAAAATTCAATTTGCGTGGTGATCAGGCGTTGGTCCTAGGAGTGCATTTAGTCCCCAAATCAACCACAAAAAGAAAATTTACAATTAGAGAGGAACCAGAGAGATCAAAATTACAATTAGCGAGAAACCACAGAGAGCAAGAAAACAATTAGAGAGGAACCACAGAGAGCAAAATTACAATTGGAGAGAACTGGGGACTTAATTCTAGGGGTAATAATGCCCAACAAGTAGTACATGTTAAGGTTCTTTTTGAGCTTCCCCTGTTTTTCTTTGCTGATCAATTCTTTGGTGTACTGGTACTTCCTTTTGAATACAATTGTTTTAATTCTGTTAAGAAGAGTCTTGTTTTTTTTTTTTTTAATGAATACCAAGAACAATGGAAAATAGGGGAATCTCGTATATTATGAATCGTCAAGGCTTTCTCTTAAGGCCTACAAAAAGAGCATGTATTGTCATTGAAACCTTAAACTGCTTAAATCCAAAATATAACATCATTAGCCCCACTAGGTACAAAATTTACGTAAAAAGTTAAGTTTTGAGTTAAGACCAGATCTAGGTAATATCTAGTCTCCTTATCACACTAAGGTTGCCGAAAAGGCCAAATTGGGAGTTCAACTCCGTAATTGGACCTCCTCTTCTTACCATATTTGGCTGTGAGCCTGTGATGTTGCTTAGCCAAAATACCAACGCAATGATAACCGTAGTAGGTTACCTTGCTTTACAATACTTGCATATCGTGTTTTTTGAACTAACAAGCTTTGCACATATTCTCGCTTTTGTCTTAGAGAAGTGCAAGGGCCTGTTTACTTGTTGAAAACTATTTTCTGGTTTCCATTTCTATTTCTAATTTTCATTTTCAATAGAAAATTTAGATAACCAGGAAAACACGTTCATTTGTTAGAATAAACTTTATATTCAAAATGTAATTTATAGGGATTTTGAGTCAATTTAATTTACAGAAAGCTTAGGGACTAAAATTTAATTTATAGAAAGTTTAGTGGCCAAGATGTAATTTACAAAAAAGATTAGGGGCCATAATGTAAATTACAGAAATTTCAAGGGCCAAAATGTTATTTATAGAAAGTGTTCAACATGCCTTTTTCTTAAATTATACGTGCAACAAGTGTAATTTTCTAAAATCTTGGGCGTATTAATGTAATTTACAATAAATTTGGGGTCTAAATGTAATTTTTAAAGATAAATGATATTTTGAAAATTGGTGGGAAACATGTTAGAGTAGTTTCTCAATGTTCTGAAAAATTGGAAAATCTGGAAAATTTGTTTCTAGTTTTCTGTTTGGAAAAATAATAAGTTGAACACATTTCTAGTTTTAGAATTTTTTTCTGGGGAACGTCCTTGTTTTCCACAACTAGACAACCCCTTAGGGCCTGGGTCTGTCTAGTTGTAGAAAAGATTTCCCAGTTTTTTATTTCCAATTTCCAATTTTCATTTCGATTTCTAATTTCATTTTCTATGGAGAATATTAGAAAATTAGAAGATGTGTTCAATTATTGAAAATAAATTTCGTTTTATCTCCTTTTTCCACAACCACCACCCAACCATCATCATTGGTGCGGTAGTGGCGGTGTCGGTGCGCTAATGGTGGCAGTGGTGGTAACGATGTGATGGTGGAGGCTACGGTGGTAAGTTTAAAATAAGTTTCCAATTGAAAGGAAAATAGTTAGAAACATTCCAATTGTGTTCTCCCAATTTTCTGGAAAATTGAAAAACTGGAATAACGGAAAATATTTTTCTAATTTGGGAAAAGTAGACATTTGAACACGCTTTCTTGTTATCTGTTTTTCACATAATTTTTTTCTCCAGAAAACAGACCCGTTTTTCACAACTAAACAGGACCTAAGAGACTCTAAATCATAATTGACTACTGACAGGGCAGCACTCAGTGCGTAATTTGTGTTCAGTTGTTTCTAAGACGCTCATTTCCCCTTAAAATCAACCATTCTGAAGATCCAGACTACGTAAATGAATTTTCCCTAGAACATGTTGGATCTGTAGTCTCTACCACCAAATGTTCCATGTGGGACCCTTTCTATATTGCTGTCTGCTGTTTTAATTATTTAGTGGTTCAAATGATTCAGATAAAGAACTTGCCCAAGAAATCAAGAGGCTCCAAGACATACAAGAAGTTGGCTCAGATAGATCCCGTGGCTTTACGGTTATGACTAGAAAACGTAGTAGATATTCTGGGACTGACACAGAAGCTACAGTTACTCCGTGTGCCAGTGATCAACTTGAGCATACCTCCGTTAAAGAATCAGCAAGCAGCACACTTCTGAACATTGAGCAGGTACACTTGATGACCGCACACATTTTAGGCCCCGTTTGGTTTGGGGTAAAATATTGTTCACCATGGTTAAAAATGACATGGTGAAAATTCCCTCCCTTCAGAGTTAAATTTGGGTTAATTGAACTTTTCACTTTTGAACTTGAACGTCATATCACTTTGCATCTCAAATTTTTAATTTTTATCAATGACACCCTGAACTTTCTAATTTGAGGCAGTGTGGTCCAATTAATCGACGGAGTCAATTATTTGATAGAAACTGATCACGTTCTCTTTATCTGATCTATTTCCTTTTAACCCAAGGGGTTGGTCTTGACGTGGTTTGGAAAAAATGACGTGGTTCAGGTAGGGTGGTTAAAATATGGGATGGATTGGGCATTAGTTTAAAGAATAGGTAATATAAGTTTATAGGACAAAAATTCCCCATTCATTTGCAAATTAAGTGATCAAATTTATATTGAAAAATTAACCCTGTCTGTTAATTGGACCAAATTCCACGAAATTAGAAAGTTCAGGGTGTTAATCGATAAAATTACAAGTTTGCGGTGCAAAGTTGTACAACACTAAAGTTTTAGGGATCGAATTGCAATTAACCCTACATTATCTGATCATTTACAATTGTAAATTAGTGTATAGGCTATAATTATGTGATTTTGGAAAATAGTTAACAAAATTTAACTTTAATAAGTTAAAATACTTTTTTCCGGTGAAAAATATCTTACCCTGAACAAGACGGGGCTTAAGAGGAGACAGTTTGTTTATTTTTCCCCTACTTGTAATCTAACTATTGCAGAGTTACTACTTAGTTCAAATGTTGTAGACGAAAGATTGGCAGTCCAGGTACTTGTCAAAACTGTACATCTCATTATGTTCGTTCGGACACTATGGTCATATGTAACTGTTTTTCTGATGGAACTTTTGTAGGAGGCGACGTAAATGACAGCTGCATGTTTCAAGAGCTTGTTGAGTGTTTAGTTGGTATGAAATTATCCATTGCAACGCAAACTAACGAAATATGTATATCAGCAGTTCATCAATCAAGTGGTAATTTTTCAAATTTAAAATGGTTTCTTAGTCTTGACATTTGGTGTAAGCTTTTATTTTACTTCTGTTTTGGCCTATTAATCTGAAATGACATTCTAGGTTGGCTTGAAAGGTTTTACCTTTTTCAAGCAGTACATCTAGAAATAGTTGCAAGTGAAAATGTATTTATATAATGAACCTTTTTCTGCTGATTAAAATAGTTTATTGTTTTGAGAGAAATAGGCAGGCTTGTCTGTTATGAAGGCGGTATCCTTGTCCATCATCTAATTTATAAATTTTGCGATAATTGCAACTACCTTTATTGGCCACAATTATAAGCTCTGCTCGAGTGTTATTTTCATACGTATCTTCAATGCTAGTATACTTGGTGGTGTGCACCGACTGTCTGTTTTTTTACCTCATGTACCAGCTAAGGGGGCTTACCGTATGTTTTCGTCTTTTTTACTAAATCATCCTGCTATAGTCCATAAAAATGGTTTTTGATATATATATATATAGAGAGAGAGCAAGCCTCCTATACAGAGAGACCAAGCCTCCTATACATCATGCTTCCAACATCACCCATACATCACACCTAGTTCTAGGTCCTAAAATTTTTTTTTTTTCAATTTTTTTATTTTACCCATGGAGTTAACCTTCCAATCAACATTTGTTCAAAAAATTAGATCAAAATACAATTTCTAGCTATTTTTTAAAAATCCTAAAATTTTGTAAAATAGCTAGAAAATGTATTTTGGCCTATTTTTTTGAACATCTGTTGATTGAAAGGTTAATTTCAATAGAAAAATAAAAAATTTGGAAAAAAAGTTTCTTAGGGCCTAGAGCTAGGTGTGATGTAGGAGAGCCTCCCCCCCTCTCTCCCTCTCTCTTTATATATATATATATATATATATATATATATATAAAATTTCGAAAACTGAAATTGCAAAAAAAAAATATTTGGTTTGTTTTTGGTTTGAGTATTTAAAAAAAAATTCCGAGCGTATATATTAAAGATACTGATCCAATAGACCAAAAATATAAAAGATCCTAAATACGAAAAAATTAAACATATTCCATCACGGAGAGGGAATTTTGCGACGAAAAGGCCGAGCTCATCTCCCCATCGTGGTGTGTTATATGCAAAAGGAAAGGCGAGGATATTGATCATATCCTACTTCATTACTACTTTGCGAGGCTCTTTGGGATTGGATTTTTTTCGATTTGGATTTGATTGGAGCAGTCCTGGAATCTTGGTATATTTTTATCCACAATTGCGTATTTGATATAAATGAGCGTCAAATGGAAAGTAAGAAGAAGATTTAACTCTCATCTCAACTCTCTTAAAATCTCAAAATGAATGAATGCCCCAAATGAGGCTACAGGAGGAGTATTTATAGGGGGAAGTAGAAGGATCTAATTTGGGCTACAAGAAAATGACGTAATTACAACTATGCCCTTACTAGCCTTTAATACTTCCCCCCTATAATATTAATCAAAACAACTAATAAAAGAAAGTACATCAAAATAGAGAAAATAACCAAAATGCCACTGTACTAAAAATACTAAAATTAAGTCTCTTGATTCACATCATTCTCCCCCACTAGAAAAAAGCTCGTCCCGAGCGTAGAAAACGAATGGCAAGAAAGCTAAGCAACCATCAAAGAGCTCCTCCACTATAAAGAATAGCCGTCCTCGAAAATGTCCCTCGTACTGGCTTTCGAAAGGTCAACGGAGAATAAGCATACAGATCAACCACGACCGGTCCAAAAAAAACTCGATCCCAGAGTCCCGTGTTGAACCTCCTCAATGCTAAGCTGCAGAAAACTTATTCCGAGCGCATATCAAAAGCTACAAAAAATGGGTCCACATACCCACCACCTATCACATCACCTCCAATTACCACCTTGACCCCAAGAGAGATAACCGCCGATCCAACCTCATCAAAATCATCCTCCCCATTCCCAAAGATTGAGAAGAAATCTCCCAAATCAAATGTTTTTGGCTCGCGAAAGTGTGTCCGAGTCACCCAACCATCCTCGATAAAAATGTCAAAAAAATCCTCAATACACAACACAATTTCGTCTTTTTTATCCTTTTTGCAATCAACCGGCTTGGGAGGGGATCTTTTATCGTTGATTTGACCCGAATGGATGCGTGAGTGAGGGACAATGATTGGGTGGAGCTAGGCCTATCAATGAGTAGAGTCTAGGCCTGGATCTGATTTGAACTCGGGACTTATAATAGGGTCTGAGCATATTTTTTGGACTCGAGACCAGAAGCCCCGAAGACTCGAATACTCGTTTATTACACGGGTAGGGTCTGGATCCTATACAAAACCCAGACCCCAAGACTCGACCCGCCTTGTAAATTATTATTTTTTTAAATATATACAGATAGGCTCCCGTGCACACTAAGTTTGCACATTAAGTTTGCGCATTATTTTTTTAAAATAGTAAAAAAAATATTTTTGAGCTGATTTTTTTTTTGTTGTGATATTTAAACATTTCAAGGACCATATAAAAAAAATCAGCTCATTTTTTTTTTGCTATTTTTAAAAAATTGGTCAAACTTTCGCTGTTTTTAAGCACTTTAAAAGCTGCAAAAGTTTGACCAATTAACTTAGTGTGCACAGGAGTTTGCCTCTCTCTCTCTCTATATATATATATACACTATAAATTTATATTTATATATATATACATATATCTTTATCAATATAACATGTAAGTATTATATATAAAAATATATAATACTTATAAATATATCTTTATCAATATAACATGTAAGTATTATACATAAATATATAAGTAATATATGTTTTATTTATACTAATCATGTATTATAATGCATTATAAAATATTGTAATCTAAGATTAAAAAATAAAGATGGGGGGTAATATAAAAATAAATATAAAATAAATGAATATATCTAGCTAGACCCTTACCCTTACCCGATTTGATCCGATACAGATTCAGATCTGGATTTTATATTGTAGATCCGATTAAGACCTGATCCGGATCCGAATCTGATTAGGTGCCCACTAAATAGATCTGGATCTCCTTAGATCCTGTCCGGACCCGACCCGTTGATAAGCTTAGGTGGAGCAACCAATCTTGGACTTGCCGTCGGTAATCTTGAATTGAGCCTCGGGAGTTAATCGGAGTTGAAACGTAATTTTTTTGAAGTTTAGGGGGTGAAAAATGATTGTCAGAAGTGGAGGGTTGGAGGTTACGTGGTGGCGGAAGGTGCGGTGATGTTGGTTGGTGACCGAATAAGTTTGGATTGGGTGGTGGTGGAGGAACTTTGTATGATTGGAGGCTAAGGTTTAAAAATTGTGGATTAGATTGGGAACTAGATGGTGAAACCCTAGAATTGGTTTAATTTGGATCTTGGATGGAAGATTTATGAAATTGGGTTGGGTTTTGGGGTAAAGGGAACAAATTAGGTTTAAGAAGTGGGTCGGATTGATCGAGGATGGGGGAGGAGGAGCTGCGCCCCGCGGGAGGGTGGCGACGTTGTTGAGGCTCTGATATTAGTTGACGTAAATGAGCGTCAAATGGAAAGTAAGAAGAAGATTTAACTTTCGTCTCAACTCTCTTAAAATTTGAAAATGAATGAATGCCCCAAATGAGGCTACGTGAGGAGTATTTATGGGAGAAGTAGAAGGATCTAACTTGGGATACAAGAAAAGGACCTAATTACAACTATGTCCTTACTAATCTTTAATACTTCCCACCTATAATACTAATCAAAACAATTAATAAAAGAAAGTACATCAAAATAGAGAAAATAATCAAAATGCCACCATGTATTAAAAATATTAAAAATAAGCCTCTTGATTCACATCAGTATTCCGGGGAAAAAAAAGAAAGGATTGCGTTTTTTGGAATGTGTGAAACAAGAGAAATGGTAGAACTTTTGAAAACAGTTAAGTGTCCGTAGAAGATCTATGGGAAATGATAAAATTCATTGATTTCCCTTGCGCATCAACTTCAAAAGTATTCAAGGGTGTGGAGGTTCCTTTTATTTCCTTTCTTCTTCTTTTGTTTCTATGTATTGTGAACTACAGTCCATCAATTCATTGATTTCCTTTCTTCTTCTTCAAAAGTCTATGTTTCCGATAAGAATAACTCTATCGGGACTGCCTATATTGATACACCCTGATGTGTTTGTAATGCATTGGCTAGTCAAACTTTATTAGTTATGAGTAACTGACACATCAACTATTACATTAAAGACACATTATATGTGTCTATGTACTGTGTCAGCAAAAGTGTGGGTGTCCTCATAGAATCTCTTTTCCGATAAATGTGTACACACACACACACACACACACACACACACACACACACACATATATATATATATATTAAAAATTGGCAGACTCTTTCTTGTCATCTTAGAGGTAGAATATCTATATTTATGCTTTTCATTAGAAACTCAACATCAAAGATTAAATCCATCTCAAACGTCAAAGTACAAAGTCTGCAAATCCTAAGATGGTAAACAACTTGTACATGGCCCAAATCCTAGATGAACAGACAAATATATTCTCATTTGTTGGTTAAAATTTCAACTTCTTTAATGAGTTGAGGTTTTATATTATTTGGTTTCATGACTTTTATTTTTTTGTTTTTTATGTTTTGGTTTAGGGTTAGAAAACAAAAAGCAATAAATGAACAATACCAAAAAATCGAGAAAACCAAAGACCATATAATACTGGGGAAAACCAAAAAGATGTCAAAATTCAAAAACTATCGAAAATACCGTGAAAACTGAAGCATTCAGTGGTTTGGTGTTCGTGCATGTTTTAAAGAAGTGAAACATGCCAAACCAAAAGTTTGAAGGAAGAAAAATATTTTTGGTATTGGTATTGGCACAAATACTGACCAAATCCCACCCCTTACATCTTTTGAAATAAATGAGCAAATGGTCCTTGTGACATAATACTGTAATTTGCATTTGTCTAAAACGGATTGATACTTTGGGAAGTTTGCTAGTCTCTACTGTCATAGTATTTGTTGGAGTATATCGATGTGCTGGTCTTGTTTTGAAGGATTCTAATGTTTCAAAGTTCAAACCCTCCACCTCATTAACTGAAGTTCTTCCAATGTCTATATGTAAAAGGTCGTACCCTATATACAAGGCTCCAGCTTTAACGGGGTTTGGGAGAGGTTGATGTAGGCAAGCTTTACCCCCATTTTTTTTTAGAGAAGATGCTTCCAATATTTGAACCCGCGACATATCGCTTTGGGCGAGCAAACACTTGCCATCGCACCAATGCCTATATATATGTATATAAGATTTATATCCACAAGACTTACTTGAAAGATGTTTTTGGATTTCATGTTATTTTAATATTTTTTCTTTTGTATTTTAACCTTTGTGTTTCGGCACAGCATACCTCGACCCAAATTGTTACGAGTTCTTTTGAATTGGCGTAATTTTGCTTCGTGGCCTCGTTCCTTCTGCCTTTATGTTGGATGTAAAAGAAAATCTTGTTGGCTATTGGGAAATGAAAAGCCAATAGCAGACAGTGATCCAAAGGTGTTTAGTTAATGGGATACGGAGCGGTGCACTATCTTATTACAACCAAATAGAGGAGTATATATACAACATGATTATGTTTAATGAGTCGGTTCTCGATCTTTGGAAGACTCTCAATCATATGTATGCATATGCACATAATGACACCTGCACCTTTGAGCTTTATCAGGAGATCGCCCGAGCTTTACAAGAATGGATCTCTTGGTTCAGGATTATCTTGGATATCTTTAGTCCCGACTCAGTGATTTTCCTCCTGTGGCAGCTTGCTGTTGGTTAAGCGACTGGACTGTTGGCATACTTTCCGGTTCCTTATGGGTTTACGACCTGAGTACGATTCTCTTAAGACTCAGATCCTAAACATATTTCCTATGCCTCCTCTACGAGAGGCGTTTGCTTGTTGATGGTGAGGAGCACCTCCTCCGTCTTACTCAACCACCTTTTGTGTCAACTTCCTCAATTGATCGATGGCATTTGTGGTAAGTTCAGGATCCCTCTCTGATGAAGGGATGATTGTTTTCCACCACTGTGGTGCCACCCGACACACTAGGACTCGATTCTTCAAACTCCATCCAGAGTTTACTAAGAAGTTTGCTAGGAACCTCTCCTTTGGTTCCTCTCGTATGACCGCCATTGCTGATACCAAATGTCCTCGAGAGCTCCTTCGATGGTTCCTCCACCGTTCGCATCAGTTGACTTGAGCCACTTACATGTTTCAGTTTGAAGGAATTAAGGAGAAGTAGATATCTCTCACCACTAGAGCAGCACCCTCTACACCCATTGCCGCTATTGCTTCAGATATCCCCTTGTACTTTTCATATCAGGGTTGCAAATCCCGCCCGAGTTTTGGATTCCAGAGCCACTGATCACATGATGGGTAAGTAGTCCCTTTTTTTCTCACTCACTATTCTTATTTGTCAATATGTTCATATTTTGCGGACGGATCCCTTGCGTGTGTCCATAGCAAAGGGGACGTGCGCTGTTTCAGGTTTTTCTTTTGATCTTTCATTTGTTAACTGCCAAATATCAATTGCTCTAGTGTGTTCTTACCTACACATTGTTACTTGTGGGACCTGAGTTCGTGTAGGATTTTTAGCAGGGTTATTATGAGTTCGGTGTGTTGTACTGCTTTGGGGATCCACCACCGCAACCTCCCACATCCAATCTCAATGCTTTCATCTTGCCTATCTCTATTTCATATAATGTTTCTCTTAGGACCTTACATTAATGACATGCCCGTTTACGGAATGTTGACTTTTAGTACATATGTTTGTTATTCTCTTTCCTTTTTAAAGCATGTAAGGACAATCTTTTTTTGAGCTTTCTAAACATACTCGAACTAGTTACATTCCACATATGAGTTTTGCCCTAGTATGTTTGATTTGATTCATTACTGCTTTTTCTGATCATCGTCATTATATAATATTTATTAATGATTACACTAGGTGTACATGGGTATATCTCCTTAAAAGAAAATATGAGGTTCTCCTCTTGTTTATCCAATTATTTCAAAAGATTAAAACTCAATCTAAATTCATGGTTCATAATATCCGATTTACTAATGGGTGTCAGCATGTCTTTAATGAATTCTGGTCCTAAGTTAATTCACTTGCCCATATACACCCAAGACAAATGGGGTTGTGGAACGTACAAAGTGTCACCTTATGGTCGTCGTTATGAAGCTGCCTAAATTCTACTGGCACCTTGATGTCCTTACCGTCGCATTCATCATAAATTACGCCCCGAGTTGGATTTGGTGTGGGTAGCGCCCCTTCACCGCCTTCTCCCCATCTCCCGAGAATGAAACTTCATCATTTGCCTCCGACATATGTCCTTGTTTGATGAGGCTCTTCTTCTCTCACCATCGGAGCCTCCTTTGCAGCTCTCGTTGTCCTCGGCCGCCTCCACCAACGCTTTTTTCGGACTCAGATAGCTATCCCTCTCCTTTACCACCTCTTACTTCTGATTTTAAATCCCTTAATTCTTATCGGATTTAGCGTTCCCTTGCCCGATATGGTTTTATTGGTCTTATTAATCTTCATATTTCCCATCATCTTTCTTATGATAGTCTTTCAAGTCCATATTGAACATTTCTGGGTCAGCTCGACTCCAGTTCCATTCCCAGATCCATGGTCGAGGCTCTCCATAATTTTAAGTGGGGGTGACAGCAATGAAAGTGAAGATGGATGCTTAAGAGCGAAAGGGTACATGTGAGCTTGTCTCTTTACCTTCCAGAAAGAAGACAATTTGATGCAAATGGATCTTCAGTGTGAAATATTTGGATGATGGCTCTATTGATCGCTGTAAAGCAAGTTTTAGTAGCTAAAGAAATATACACGAGTTCTCTGGAAAGATTTTGATGCTACATTTGTCCAAGTGGCCAAGCTTCCGTACGATTACTGATTTCCCTAGCATCTTCTCGCTTTTGGCCTCTACATTAGTCACATGTCAAGAATGCCTTTTCACTTGGGGATCTCTCCGAGATTGGACCCTCCTTCTGGTTTTCGGGCTGAGGGAGTCTGTCCTCCAAAAGTATCTTTATGGCCTTAATCGGTTCAGACTTGGTTTAACAGATTTATTTAGCAATGTGGTTATATTTATGGGGTTTATTTACTCTGTGTAATTCAAACCATACCCGATGGTAGATGCATTATTTTGTTAGTATATATGGATGATATCACTATTATTACTTGTGATGATACTGATGGGATTGCCCCAATTAAAGTGGGATATTTACAAGATGTTTGATATAAATGACATATGTGGGATTGAATCGACTCCGGCTTGACACGGGATCTCTTTATCCGTACATAAGCATAGGTTGGATTTCTTAGGGATACTAGGATGTTGGATGCTAGGTTATCGTTCGACTGCTGCCCCTATGAATCCTAACTTGAAGCTCTCGACCGAGACAAATGATTTGATTTTTGATCCTAAAATATATCAGAGATTGGTTGGTCGCCTCATTTACTTGACTAACACGAGGTCGAAGTTGACATTTGCTATTAGCATGGTTAGCCAGTTCATGCATGCTTTGCGCATCGCTCACATTGATTTTGTCTAGCACATTTTGAGATTCCTAAAGTCATGGCCGAACTTAGATAGTCATACAATCCTCTTATGTTTTACTGATGCAAATTATGCAGGATTTAATACAGGTAAACATTCCACCTTAGACTTTTGTACCTTCTACGGTTCTCACATCATCTCATGAAAGAGCAGAAAGTAGGAAGTTGTTTCACGCTCTTCAACTGAAGCTGTGTATAGTGTGATGGTTTAGGGGATGTGGAATTTTGTGGCTTCGATTGATTTTGTGGGAGTTGGGTTTTGTGAAAAAAGAATTTTTGGGGTTATATTGTGATAACAAATTGGCCATTATGCTTGCATCTGATTTCGTGCTTCAGAAGAGGACAAAGCATGTTTAGGGTGACATTAACTTTATCCGGGAAGAAGTGAGATCTAACATCATTGATCCGGCTTTTCACTTATTCGGATCAAATGACAAATTTTTCCATGAAATCAGTCAGACCCTCTCTTCTCCGGTCTTCCATTGCCAAGTTGGGCTTAGATGATATCTTTGTTCCAACTTGAGGGGAAATGTTGGATTTCGTATTATTTTAGTATTTTTCCTTTTGTATTGTGCCCTGCATATATTGGACCTTAGTTGTAGGTTTAGTTTTGTATCTCTAGAAGCTTCTTGCATCGTAATATTTTCAATATAAATACAATTATTATGCTCTCGATTGGGTAAGTCATCACATCACAAAATTTTTATGATGTATTTCCAATGCTTCTCCCCACCCAATTGGTTTAGGTTCTTCCATTAGCTACCTAAATAAATAAACGAATAAATTTATAATTGTAACTGCAAGGAATCTTGATCCACTCAACCAATTCTGAAATGGAATGGGATGCTGGAGTCATAGAAAAATCTTACACCATTAAAATTTCTTCAAAATCCTCCCAAGATTATTTTGTTTTCTAGATAAGTGAAATGGTGATCTTTTGCTGGCTTTCATTTAATTTTGAGAAAGCAGATAGTGATGCAACCATGTTTTTTATTTTATTTTATGGGCATATTGTGAAATAACTGCTACCTACTGATCGTTTAATTTTAGCATATTGATTATGTTTACAGGTTATTCTTTCAGTCTAACATGGACAAACGACTCAATGGGAGAAACAGAGTTAGTGTATCGCGTGTTGTCATTAGGGACATTTGAGAGAGTGGCACCCGAGTGGATGAGAGAAGAGGTCTTGATGTTCAGCCTCAGGATGTGCCCTATCTTCTTTGAGAGGGTATCGCGCGTTATCAAGCTTTATTGAACTATTCTAAAACAAAATAGAAAAGAAAAAAATTGAGGGTGATTTTCTTGTCCATGTATGATTATACTCCTGTTTTAGGTTGACAGCACTTTCAAGATGATTTCAATACACTCTTATTTTCCTACTTTGATTTTTTTATTTTATTTTATGCAGCAGGAATCCATTTGTTTTGAGTTCTGTGATTTACAGAATTACCTGTAGCTTGGATGGGAAATTTATAGCTTGGATGGGAAATTTATAGCTTTATTTATTTGAATGTTTGTAACCTGTTTCAAGGCACTGAAAATGGGTTATTCTGACTTTGTCCCCCATGTATTTGTCCTTACCTAGTTTGTTCTTGAAGTTTTTACTTCTTAGCTTCCAGCCCCCTCAAATGATTTTTGTTACATTTTGCATCTCACGAAGTGTCAGCCAAAAGCCATATTGGTGGCCAAAGGCCAAAACTTGAAATATGGGAACCATACTAGGTATGCAAGAATAAATAGGTGCCACATTCAAAATAACACAACTTGTCCACAAGGAGAGCACGGATTGATTTTCGCAAATCTTATGAAGTTTAGAAATTAAAATGTGGGAAAACGGGCAACGAAGTTGCAACTATTGAAAATTGTAGGATTGATTAAGGTCCTGTTTGGTTGCGCAAATTGTTTGATTACGTAAATTGGTTCATTGTGAATTGTAAATGAGTGAATTTGAAGTGAATTTAAATTCAATTTTATGCAATGTTTGGTAATCTGAAATTGATGTTAAAACTTTTATGAGAAAAAAAGATAAAAACAAATTAGGGGGTGGGGGAAAGAGAGAGAAATATGCATTTTATGTGACTCCTATTATAAATAGAAGCATTTCACGTTTTTTGTGAAATGATTCAATTTGTAAGGCCCAGTTTGGTTGTGCAAATTGTTCGATTATGCAAATTGGTTCATTGTAAATTAGTGAATTGTAAATAAGTGAATTTGAAATGAGTTTAAATCCAATTTTACACAATGTTTGGTAATTTGAAATTGATGCTAAGGTTCTATGAAAAAAAGATAAAAACAAATCAAGAGAGGGGGAGGGGGAGGGGAAGAGGGAGAGGGAGAGGGGACATGTACTTTATGTGACTAATATTTTAAATGGATTCATTTCACATTTTTTGTGAAATGATCCAATTTCAAATTTTACACATGAGCTAAAATGGGACAATTAATGAATCATTTCATTAATGAAACCAAACACAATTAATGGATCAATTTGTAAATGGATCAATTTATTAATGATCCAATTTACAATTTTGGAACAACCAAACGGGCCCTAAGTGAATTATTTTATAAATGAATTAATTTACAATTTTGTGACAACCAAACGTAACCTAAATGTTCTATCAAGGCTGAAATACAGGGCAGGGTTCAAATTTGGGAAAAGTTTCTAATAGTAATAGGATTAGGCCTAGTCTAGTTATAGTCTAATTTCAATTACAATATATTATCCCTCTCATCTCTCACGCATGACTTGACAGTTGTCATTAATGCAACAAATTGTTTCCTAGGCTTCAATTTAACTCTACCATTCACAATTAGACCCCATATCACTTCTCACTTGTGAAACCTCTTGACATGAAAAGAAATTTAATTTGTTAAAAGGAGCATTTTTGTGATTGAGAGTATTATATAAAATGGTGTTATATTGATATTGCAAGTACCACCAACTCAACGGTTTCAAAGGTGCGTTGTACTTAATCTACCCGTGTGGTGCTAAAAGCACCCCAAAAGTAACTCTATTAACGCCACAATGCTGTTTTTTAAATAGAGCCATTATGACGTATATCCTAAATGCGCACATTAAAAACCTAAAAATATATGAGATGTGATTAATAAGGCTTAAAACATTATCCTAAAGGTACCTATTATCATTTTCCTTTAGGCTTTATGTGCATCATGTGGTTTTAGACAAATTTTCAGGGTACCACCACCCAAAGAAAAAAAAAAAAAATCTATCTTGAAAAGTTAAGGAACTTGCCAATTAGTCTGTGATGTGAAAAATGTAAATTTAGAAAATAAATTGCAAACTGGTCGTAATTGAAAACAGCTTTGGAAACTAGTTATGTTGGGTAAAAATCGCTGTTGATTACTTTGCTTTAAAGGTTCCAATATCAAACACCAGACTGTGAAAGTTAACTAGTCAATTATTCCCCCAAATTGAAGGCTTGCCAACCTCTGCTTTTTGCCTTTTCTCGGTGGAGGTGAAATCTCCCAGTTCCTTTAACTTTATTCATCAATCAAGGGAAATGAGAATGCAAAAGAGAGAGCGAATATGACAAAAAGTTTATATATGACCCCTCCACGTCTCCAAAGTAAAACAAGTAAAAGCACTACGTGTTGCATTTACGATTCACTTTTCAACATATTTATAGTAAACATGTAACCTAGACTTATTCTCTTCTTATTTGCCAAAAAATATATTAATTAATGTGTCGGATAGATATGGATTTCATTAAAAAATTAATTAATAATTTCCCGACAATTGAGCAGAGTATGATTGAAGGTACCGTTTAAGATATATATAGAATTACTCATAAATTTAACATCGATAGAAATTTAAAAAATCATTAATTGATAAAAATATTCAGTAATTTAGCATAAAATTGCAATCTATACTTTCGGGTATATATTGATATATAGGGCATTAGTGACTTTTTGTTTTAATCTTTTATTGAACTAATTTCAATTTGCATATAATGAACGACAAGCAATTTACATCTATAAGAGAAACTAAAGATTGACCATTTATATGTAGAATATAAAAAAATATAAATTTCAATGGGCATACATGAGTTGTAGCTCACCCCAAAAATATAAATTTCATCCCACCCCGAATATTTTTTCTTCAGTAAACCCTACCCAAACACTTCAATTAATAATCCATGCACTTAATTACCCAACCCAACTTAAAAATGTTTGGTTTGTTCATTACAATTGGGGGGTTTCTTGTTTATTATTTTTACATCACAGTTTTATATATGTAACATGATAATTATTTTTGCATACGATTAAATTTCCATTGGTTGAGGGTTTGAAAAATTGATTATTTGAGGCTAGTTATCATATGTAACCCCCAGATAGAACGTATGGATCATGTCCCACTACCTCTCTCTAACAGCACATAATACCGCAGAAGAGCACGACGTCTCATCTAGTGCACCTGCCAATGGGCCGAATCTAGCAAATGACACCATCTAATGCACCGTCTGATGAAGATGGTCCCAAACATCCTTCAACTCAGTCGTCCCCCGGGACCGGATGCTCGAAGAAACTATAAACCAAAGGAAAATCCTTCGTTAGCCCAAGAACAAAAAGAAGAAAAAAGAGAAAAGAAATAGAAAACCAAAGGACAAATACTCACATAGCCATTAGGGTTCTTCACCCTTGCTGAACGATGGTGCGCGGGCTTGCACAACAAAACCCTCTCATCAACAACCGATTCAAAGGAGTCATAGGCATTTTCATTTCCCAGTGCAATTGGCACCATATACCTCCACTCCACGCCTGTCCAATCGTTAAAAAACAACAACGAAGTGCCCGCCATTTGAAGTCTTTAAGAAAGAAGGACCTAAGAACGACTCTCAGAGAGAGAAAGCAAGAGATTCAATCACTTGAAGGTGTGAAAAATGAAGAGGGGCAGCCCATTTTTATAGAAGGCAAGGGGCATGCCGATCGGAAGCCCCCTGACCCATGCCGATCGGTAGTGACTTTTCCCCATCCTAAGAAGCCCAAGAGTCCGTGCCCCCCTATGCCGACTTTCCTACCAGCAGTCCTCTCCAAATAAGGTCCCAAAAATGCTGAAAAAATTAAAAAAATCCCCGAAAATTTCCCAAAAATTTCCATAAAATCCTGAAAAAATGTGTAACATTATTTTTCCAGGAAAACTTTCTTTGGAGCACTAAGGCCCTTACATACTCTCAAAATACCCAGCTAGATCAACGAAACACTTTTATCATCAACATATTCCCCAGCGAGACTAACGGTGCGACCACATCCAAGCCTACTAAATTTTTCCCAGTAGAAACCGCAAGTTAACGCATTCCCCATTGGAACCAAAGGCGATCTTGCACCAAAACCCTTTACGTTTTCCCCAGAGGAGATATTTCCAATGAACTACAGCCTAAGGTTCTCATAATTGACCTCGAGTCGCTGAATTGGTCTCCATAACTTAAGGTCCTTATAGTTGACCTCGACCCGTAGAATTGACCGTCAACACCTTAGGTCCTCATAATTGACCTCGACCCTCAGAATTTGGTTGTCACCACCTTAGGTCTTCAGAATTGATCACGACCCGCAGAATTGATCGTCATAACTTTAGGTCCTCATAATGGATCTCGGCCCGCAGAATCGGTCACCCCAACTTTAGGTCTTGAGAACTGACCTCGGCCCACTGAACTGGTCGTCACCACCTTAGGTACTCAAAATTGACCTCGGCTCACAGAATTGGTCGTCACAACTTTAGGTCCTCAAAATTGGTCACCCAAAATTTAGGTCCTCATAATTGACCTCGGCCCACTAAATAGGTCGTCACAGTCCTCAGAATTGACATTGGCCAGCAGAATTGGTCGCCCCAGCTTTAGGTTCTCATAATTAACCTCGACCCGCTGAATCGATCGTCACAACTTTAGGTTCTCAAAATCGATCTCGGTTTGTAAAATTGGTCGCCGAAACTTTAGGTCCTCAGAATTGATCTCGACCCATAGAATTGCTCGCCACAACTCAAAGTCCCCAGAATTGACCTTGACCTACAGAATTGGTCGTCACATTTCAAGGTCCTCAGAATTAACCTCAACCTGCTGAATTGGTCGTCCCAACCTTAGGTCCTCAATTTGATCTCGTCGTGCAGAATTGGTCATCCTAACTTTAGGTCCTCAGAATTGACCTCGATCCTTTGAATCGGTCACCTTCATCTTTTAGGTCCGCAGAATGACCCAAAATCCTCTTCTCTAGCGTCAATGTGGTGTCTATCATTCGACGGCCTTCACTTGTTCCAAGTTCTTTTGTTGAGGGGATCTTTAGACACCTTTAACACCTCATATTTTTGATGACTTTTAATATGAGTTAAATTAAAAGTAAATGGGATTAATTAGAATTTAATTGTGAGAAAATATTTAAAAATTAATCCGGATTGAATATTACTCGAGAATAAAGTAATATGGGATTTATGGTTAATATTACTTAGTGATAAAAGTAATATATGATTATGACTTTATAAAAATTGTCAAGAGTTATAAATATGACAATTACGCTAAATAAGTTGGGATGCGCGTGTGAGTCGTATCGGGACTATATTTAAAGGAATAAAACGTAATCTATTTCCATGTCATCCTAATGGTCATTTTGAGTGCGCCAAAGTGTCCGGAAGGGTTTTGGTAGTCAGAAAAGTCTACCCAGGGGATTAATTTGGGTCTCGGGTTAATTTGGGACCAAACCGACACCCTGGAGGGGTATTTTGGTCATTTTTAAATTGGGGGTGAATAGTAATTATGAATTTTGAGGTGGTCTTAAATAAGTGAAGAGTTTGTAGATATGAGATTCATTCACCAAAAATCAAAAGAAAAGCCATTGAGGAGAGTGAGGGACTTCTCTTGGAGAGGAAGAGTTTTTCTAGGAAAACTAAGGGGCTAAGAGACTCCTTGCACCACCACCACCACCACGAGAGGTTGATCGAAAAAAGGAAGAAGTATTATGAGAACAATCTTCTCCAATGGTTCAGACCTACAAACCAGAGGCAAGTGGTTTATTATTGCAAACATAACATGCATATTGTCCATGCTAGACTAGTATGGAAATTCAGAAAAGTTTCATAAATCAAAGATGAATTTTGATGATTTAAAATGATTCCTTGAAATGAAAACCATGTAGTATTGATCTCTTTTTTATTATAGAATCAACAACACGAATTTGGGTTGTAATTTGGTAAAAAAATATGGGATTCATGTTAGTTCTTGAATAAGAATGAAATTGAGGAGTTTTTATGAATTATAATGAAAATAACTTGATTAGTTGAAACTCCTTGATGAATTGATTATGTTTAGAGGTTAAAAATCATTCACATATCATGATATATCATTTGGGATGATTTATGGGGAGTTTGGGATCATTTGAAGTTGGTTTTGATGATAAAAAAGTTGGAAACCCGTAGCCATTAAAATGCAGAATTTTGCAGACCTGTAGGGGCGAATCGATTAGGACAAGGCTGAATCGATTCAGCGGCAGGGGCGAATCGATTCGGACCAGGCCGAATCGATTTGGCTACCCACTTTTGGCCAATTTTCCCTTTTCATGATTATTTTTGTGGGATCATTCGAGATTTGATTATGGAACTTAATTTTAACATATAAGGGAATATGTGGGATACTAGTAGGCCATGTTAAGGTATGGACTTGACCTTAAGAAGAATGAATTAAGGGCTAATTGAATTAAGGATAATCGAGGAATAAACCTAATTTAAAGATTTATTTAATTTACAGAAATTCGAGAATTATAATGACATGGACCAGTAGGGTGTAGATGTGTACCTACTGAATTTATATGAGGATTAAATAATATACTTCGAGTGGTGAGGAAAGCTCGAGAATATACTTTAGGAGGTAAAGTATCTATAAATACGTAGGATATTCGGGATATACATATGCTACGTATGGGACTTGTTTATGGGATGAGAGTATACCCATTTGTTGTTATATACATATAGGTGGAGCGAATACCTATAATATGATTGGGGATAAAATACATTAATACGTGGGATATTCGAGATAAAAATATACTACGTATAAGACATATAATATGGGATGTGCGTATGCCCTATTGTTGATATATACATATAGGTTGAGTGTATACCTATATTGTGATTTAGTATGTGTATGACATACCTACGCTGCTTGCTATTGGTGTGGACGATCTTATCCAGATGAGCCCACTGGGGGGATTTTAGATTCGTACCCTAAGCATTAAAGCATAGGACCTTGGACACGTGCTGTCGGTGAGAATGATAGTTTAGGGAGCGTAGGTATGTGCGTGACCCATTTGGCTAGGGAGTGTGCTTGCCTCCAATATATGTGATATGAGATTTATGGTTCGTGAGATGTGTCGAACCAACAGTCCCTTGTACATTGCGAGATGTACCCGGACATGATAACAGAGTATGCATACACTGCAGCTATATATACACACCCATGTGATGTTATCTACTGTGTGAAATTAGTAGATTGGAAAGATAATGAGATCTGAATTTAATTAAGTAAGTAAAGACTTAATCCTAAAGTTGTAAATAGACTAGTTCATATTAAAGAGAAATGAACTTATATTATCATACGTATTGCGTGAGAAATATGGGGAAATGGTATGAGTTAGAATCATAATGACTCTCATTCCAAACTAGTTAATTGTGAACCTTAACTAGGAGGATTATGAGGTACGTTAGGCGTGCGCTCTAGAAGAGAGGTGAGAATCTCAAGTGAGAGCCCGAAAAGCTAACATGTACATAATAATTGCTTAATTGCATTTTTAAGCACTTGTTGTTTTTAAAATATTTTAGCATCGGGATCTGACCCGTTTCTTGCATATACATCTCTCTTGTACTTGCTATTTTAGGTGTCCAGCCATAGGGACGCCAAGTATAGCCTATTGGATGATTTGACGTGCTGCAGCTATTGTGGGAATTGCAGGTCTCATAGTAGACGCTTCCATTTCTTTTGGTTCAGACTCCTATAGTTATCATTTTGTTTAGGGCATGTCGCCCGATTTCAGTCATCTCATTTAGTATAGTGACATTGTGTTTATTTATTCAATTTTAATTGGATTCAGTTGTTCAGGACTATTTGTATTTGAGATACTTAAACTGGGGTGTTTATTCCAGTCTTCATTACTTCAGTTAATTGCAATTTTAGTTGCCGTTAATTATTTATGTGAATGAATAAGCTGGTAAATGGTTTATTTTGTATAAAGGAAATCTAAATTAAAATTGAAAAGTTTTTGACACTAGATTAATTCACTATTATGCAATTAATAAAAAGAAAATAGTTTTTGACAGTGATGCTAAGAATGAACCAACTGGATATTTTAATTTAATTTAATAAAGGATTGATCACACGGTATTTGATTGAGCGGGTGTCACAACACCCCATCCTAGGACTCCTTTAAGCATCTTCTTAAGTCCATAACACTCACTCGTTCACCATAAACCATAGGTTATATTTCAAGTACCGATCTAGAGGCCACTGGGTGCTCTCGGGCCCTTTTTGACTCTAGTCAAGTCTCCAACTTGAGTGAAGATTGTTATCAATTTTATGAAATACTGCAAAGCACGGGCTATTTTAGAATAGTGAGTGTAAGTACGGGTCGAACCCACACAGATTTATCAATTTTTTTCGTTAAAAATAATTGTGACTGTCCAATTAGACGAAATGGGTTTAAAGATGAGATGTAATATTAAACTAAGCAACACAAACAAAAAGTAAGACTACGAGAGATATAATCAAGGGAGCGTAAAAACTAGGACGTTGGATCCATTTATCACGTTTAGCTAAAACTGTTCAATAATTTAAATTCGTCATTCCCAATTTTATAACTCAAATTAAATCGACTCTCGTCGTATTTAATTAGAAAAAATAACACGTTATAAGTCCAAAATAAAATTTAACGTCTCTAAATTTAGACGCCTAAAATCCCTATTCCTTTAAAAAGTTCACTATTAAATTTCAAAATATAGTCTTTAAGCATGGGTATTCAATCAATTTAATAGAAGTATAACCCATCAAAAAGTACTCATACTTAAAATAAAAAAAAATGAATTTTCCAAACAATGCCGAAGGTTTAAAACGCACTCTCGTGTCGTTTTAAATGAATACCGATTTTTTTAAAGTATGTAATACATATTGGGAACAAAAACGAATTTAAATCACACTCAATATTAATCACACATGATAAATTTCACCTAGTCCAAGTAAGAAAATTAAGTGAGCATAATTGTAGACATAATAAATTTTCTAGAATAAGTGCTAATTTGCATTAAATGAACAAACTTACAGATGGTGTGTCACAAATATTCTTGACAGAATTCTTTCCACAAAATAATTATTGTCCCTCAATAAAAATATACTCTCAAAATAAGGAACCAAAATCTATATCTAAAGCTCTCTCTCAAAATAATGAACCTAAGGGTCCTATTTATAGGGTTAGGGGTAGGGTATTTGGATGGAGTGGGACTCTCCCTGATTGGTTGTATTTGAGTTGATAATTATCTCATGGAGTCTTGGAAAGAATTGGAGATAATTGTCCCCAATTTTGTCACTATTCACGTCACCATCTTTAATCGCATTTTTGACCTCCAAAACTTCAAAATCTCATTTTCGTCCAAACTTCAAAGTTGTCTTGTCAATACCTTTTCAAAAAGCTATGGAACGACCTCAACGGACACTCAAGGGATTTTATAAAAAAATATTTAGTCCTGCTGTGTCAACCGCACCGCGTCGCGTCGCGATGTATCCTGATAATTTTTGCACATCGACTCCTTTGTTGTCTAAATTTCCTGGGTACCTTTAAAAATAAAAATAATCAATTCAAATTTAGGGTCACAAATATTTAAAATTTACAAAATTACCCCTCGTTGCATTTTAGCCCCCGAAATTCATTAATTGCTCGTTTTACTTCAGAATTCAACCAAATTTCAGAGAGAGCTTTATTTTGCATAGATAAACATTTAAAAATTATTTTCAGGCTCATAAAGTTTTGAAATTATGATTTTACCCCTTATTGTATTTTTTAACTCGAATTTCATTCAAACTTGTATTTTTCTTTTATTTTACAAAAAAGACTTTAAAAGCTCATTATTTATGATACAAGGGGCCTAACAAGGTCTAGATTTGGACATAATTCATGCAAAATAATGCACTCATCAAATACCCCCAAGCCTAAATTTTGATAGTTCTCGAGCAAAACTAAAATTTTAAAATCTAACTCACTTTCGTAGGAATCACGGTTGCACTTAGTATGTACAACAAGCCGTTAAACCCCTAGGTTACCCTAGTGGACGAGTTTTGTCTCATCAGGGTTTGCAGTGAATATACCCAAAAAATTTAAAAACTTGACTCAATACAAAAAACTCAAAAGTAATATAACCAAGTTTGAATGCAAACTTCATAAATATAGTAGAACTTTATTTCTCAGTCTCAACTTATCGTGTGTGTGCATAGCCAATATAACCGTCCATTTCAAAAGATTTGATCGTTACATTTCTTATCCAAAAATTCGTTTTGATTTCAAAATCTCACGGGATTCACTCTCAATCGATCACTCGAAAATGGGTTATTTTCTCTCGGTATATGTGAATAAAAGAATAAATTTAAATGAACAATTTTCACATATACATGATGAAAAATAGACTTTTTATAGTGGATGATTATGATCTCATGAACGGAACATCGATTACTTTTTGAAAACATTGAATCACACCATAGATCCTATTCATTTTCTCTCCACATTATAACTAATTTCCCTTGAGATCGATTAGGAGTTTTTTTGGTTGTATTGTAGGCTCGGATTTTAGCTAGAAAGAATGGCTTTGGAGTTCAAAAATTTCTGAGAATATAGAGATTTTTTGGTATTTTGACTTTTAGGCACTTTTCTTCCACCCTCCATTTTCTTTTTCTTTCGCCTTTTCTTTTCAAACTCACATTTTTTTTTCTTTCTTCCTCTTTTTTTTTTCTTTCTTCACACATTATTTTTGCAACCTCCTTTTTTTGGCCTTTTTCCTACCGTAATTTTACCATACTATTCTCAGAAAATGGGTATGACTTCTTTTTATGGGCTTTAAACTCCCAATTGGAGTTGGGTAGGATAGTGGGATTTTAACAAAATGGGCTTGCAATTGAATAATGTAAAAAGGTTGGATTTTAGGCTGAATTTTAGACTTTCAAATGATGGCCTAATCTCATTTATCAAGTTTCGTTAATTTGATATGTGTCTCAAGATGACTTACTAAGACTTCTAGTGCTTAAGATTCACATTTGACCTTTTGTTTTCAGTAATTAAACAAAACAAAGAATTTGAGATCGTCAACAAATTTATCACTGAAGGAAAGTTTGAGTTATTTGAACTCGGATTGATTTAAATCTCTAAAAAATGATGAATGGCACAAAAAGCTCACTAGGTTAAAATCTCCACACTTATTCGTTAAGTATATTAACTTTCGCCCCAATATCCATTTTCGATCATATTATATGCCTAATGTGTAAAAATTTCATAAGTTGAGAGATCCATGAATTAATTCTATATTAAGAAATCGTTTCAAAACACAATTGTATTGAAAATCTTTTTGACTTTTTGCTATTTTTTTTTCAAAAATACCATCCTTACCCCCAAACCTAATTTTTAAATTGTCCTCAATATATGCTCAAACTATAAATATGGACAAAACAAATAAAGTACGATAGTAAAAGGATGATATTATACGTGAATTTCCACTTGCGTTACCAACTTCTAACCAAACTCACATTCCTTTCATCATAAATCAGAAGTTTAAACAATTAAGAGTTAACCCAATCGACAAGGTATACACATGAAGGCACATAATAAATGTGGTGAGTGAAGTTATCGAGATGCGCAATCATATTATAACAGAGATGGTCAGTCTCGCAGAGACTATCATAATGAAATTCCAAATGACACTCTAATCCTAAGTTTCCCTCAAACTCAAGAATGAATAAAGCGGGCTCTAAATTGGACGATCCTCTACTCATGTCCTCGATCTCATCCAAAGACTCAAATGACACAGGTGAAAGTGGTGGAATAGGACAATACGTCATGACAACACATGTGTCATTGGGTGGAAATGCTCGAATGATTTTTTCAATCTCATCACTAATAGATAAAATCTCATGTGTCAGAATACTCGCAAAGGGATCGGGCTTATTTTCATAGAGAAGGCATTGATCTATCATATTGTCCTAGTCTCTCTCCTCTAAATGATAAAAAGAGTACAATAAAGATTAGACAACAATAGTAAGCTCCTCATAAACCAGACCAAATTCTTTTTCAAATTCTTCAAGACTTATATCTAGAGACAAATCAGGTGGCAAATCATGTAGATCAGGTGTGTCTCTATCCCATGGGGTTGTGACATCGTTCACTTCTTGAACATACTTAACTTCGGTCTCTCCGTCATCAGACGATGGCCTCTCTAAATTAAAAACATTCAAATCCATGGTCATATTCCCAAACGACAGGTTCGGTTACCCACTACGACATCGAATGACAGCATCGGAGGTGGCAAAAAGGGTTGATCGAGGATGATCGGGATTTGTGCGGCTGAGTTTAGTACGCGTTGTGTGTCTATAACCACAAAGTCTACCGAAAAAATAAACTCACCCACTTTAATCAATACATCTTCTATAATACCTCTAGGCACCTTAATGGATCGGTAGGCTAAGGACAAGGTCATCTTAATGGGCTTTAACTCCCCCAAACCTAGTTTCTCGTACATGGTGTACGACAGAAGATTCACGCTTGCTCCTAAGTCTAAAAAGGCTTCCTCGAAGTGATGTTTCCCTATCTCAATAGAGATTATCGGTGTCCCGGGATCCTTATACTTGATAGGAGTTCTATAGGAAATGATCGAGCTCGCTTGCTCGATGAGAAAAGATTTCTTGGGCACATTGGTGTGTCTCTTAAAGGTACAAAGGTCCTTAAAAAATTTGGCATAGGATGGGACTTGTTGTATAGCGTCAAGCAGTGGGATATTGATTTGTACTTGCTTGAATACTTCCAAAATCTTATCAACTTGCGCCTTATTCTTTTGGGGCACAAATCGCTGGGGAAATGGAGCTCTTGGACATAAGTCTCTACATATGGCTCGGAAGATAAAGGTGGGGAGGAAGTCAGATTCACATGTGGATCTTCCTTGTCCTTACATTTCTCAGATTCACTCCTGATGGGTGGTGAGACATTATTTTCGACTTCCTTATCGGACCTGAGCGTGATGATGTCTTTTACATCCTCTTGAGTTTATGATGAACCGAAGGTTTCTTGAATAAAATATTGATCTTTAGGTAAGTTACCTTTAGGATTGGGCCCAGGTTGACTCGGGAATGTTCCCTTGTTTCTCTCACTCAATGCATTCGTTAATTGACTCACTTGAACCTCGAGTTTGGCTATGTATTGAGTGTTTTCATGCAAGCTCTGTTGGGTGGATTGGAGGACACTCTGAGTCGACTACTGGAATTGAAGGGTACTTTGAGCAAGCAAATTCATCGTATCCTCTAAAGCTTGGATATTTTGGGATGAAGGATACAATGGCTCGGGAGCATTATTTTGAAAACCTGGGGGTCGGTTAACAGAAGATTGACTCCCACTTTCTTAGTATTGACGTTTAGACCATGAAAAATAAGGGTGGTCTTGCCACCCCGAATTGTGCGCATTAGAATACGGGTCGTAATTCGTCCTATTTTGGTAGAGGGCATTAGCTTGCTTAGTGAGTGCCTTGTGAGTCGGAAGGGTGGGACAATTCTTAACTAAGTGGTCGAATGCATCGCAAAGTATACACATGGGGGAACCTACATGTTGAGCGATCACATGTGTGGTTCGATTGCCCTCTTTGCTCATCTCTAAATCTTTTAAACGCCGGGCGAATGTGTCCACTTTGGCATTTAAATCACAACTTTTTTTGACTTGGTGAGAGAAACCCTCGTTGGACGTGGTGGACCTAGATTCTCTATTGGGTGCCCATCGCTGGGATTTTTTTGCTACGGTTTATAGGAATATCCACGCGTCAACCTCACTTTTCTCGGTAAAATTACCATTACATAGTGACTCGAGCATAGTTTGAGTATTACAATCGAACCCCTCATATAAAATTTGGACTTGGCGTCCCATCTCAATCCCATGGTGTGGACATTGCAGTAAAAAGTCCTTGAATCTCTCCAAATACATCCATAAGGCTTCTCCCTCCTTTTGGCTAAATGTGTTGATGGCGTGACGTATCGACGCCGTCTTTTGGCTGGGAAGGAATTTTTATTTGAAGGTGACACTTATTTGGTTCCAAGTGGTGATGGATTCGGGTGTTAACGAGTTAAACCAACTCTTGGTTTTGTCTTTCAACGAGAATGTGAACAATTTAAGTTTGACAATCTCATCGGTGAGTTGTTGATACTTAATGGTCCCACATATCTCCTCGAATTCCCAAATATGAAGGTAGGGATCCTTTTTCTTGATACCTCAAAACACATGCAACATTTGGATTGTTCCATGATGGAATAAGAAATTATTCGCATTGTGATCGGGTAGACGTATGAACGAAGGTTGATCGACCTAGTCGGATAAAGGTAATCTTCAAGGGCACGTGGCGCTAACTCATCTCCCATCTCAGTGAATATAAAAAATCTACCTACATAAGTATCTGAAATGCTAGAATCCACACTCGACAAATGACCGATATGATCTCGAAACCAACTTCGCATACACTGAGCTCACTCGAATATTTTTTTATTTTTTATTTTTTTTATAATTTTTTTAATGTGAAGAAAATTAAAAAAAATTAACTCAAACCACGTAATTCCTAGCTAACATACAACAAATTGAATTATCTAATTTAAGTGAGGATAATTTTAATTTTAAAATCTAGTTTTCCCGAGATTAATCGACGACAGCAGGGGTCTCCGAATTAATCTCACTAATTAGACAACTCCTACTCTTTGACAAGGGAGAATTTAAAAGATGACCAACTACGGTTATCGCCTCAAATCCCTTTTTTTTTCCTCCAGGTAGGTGGTCGGTACGAAGACACGTTAAAAACCACCAATCCTAGACAAGGATAAATGAGATCGATTTGACAAGTTCGCGTTGGTGTAGATTTTAATTCTAGCCTCGTTAAGAAGTTACCTATGAGCTATGTGATATTCTAAAGCCAACGTCTACTTGATTTGAAATTAAATGTGATGGCTCGGGATATGAAAATGCTTGGTTATTTAGTGATTTTCGGGCCAAGAAAGTGTGATGAAATCCCCACCTTATCTTTCACACGGGTTTTTCCCTTAAGTTAATTTATGTAACGTGCTAAATTAAGTGCAAAATTAAATCACGTAGGAGTACATACAAACGTACCTCCGGTGTGGATTTTTTATGATCACTTGTTTACGTCGAGTCGAAGTTTATGTTGACGTCGATCGGAGGGAAACGTCGCCTACGTTTCAGTCGTCCCCGAGAGTTCCTTATGCTCGTGGCAAGAATGCACAATTTCTTTCTTCACGTTCGCGGAGCACTGTTAACACTTTTTCGAATTTTGCTTCACTTTTTTTCTTCTTCTTCTTTGAATATGCTTCTAAAAAGACCAAAAGAACTACACCAAACGTAAAGTGTGACAAAAAAAATTAAAGAAAAGAGAAGGAAAAAAAACACGACATACGCATTAGTGGTGTATTTAACATAAAAAAAACAAAGCACACTTATGAAACATTTTTTTTTATACTAAAAAAAAACAGAATTACTGTTGGGAAAAAAAATTGAATTTTCGGATTTTTTTTAGGGTCTACCTACTGAAAAAAACGAATTTGGAAATTTCTAGAATTTTTTTTTTCCAAGTTTTTTCAATCTTTTTTGATGTATTTTAGGATAAACTTAGTGCTAAAAGTGCTATTTATTAAAAAAGGAAACTTAAATATGATTTTTTTTATTCTTTTTTACCCAGAAAAATAGAAATATTGTTGCTAATTTTTTTCCCACAAATTTCTACTTTTTTTTTATGAATTTTTACTAACAAAAATGTGAAAAGTAAAAAAAACTAGTTCGAAAGTCACCACTTTTTTTCAAGAAAAAAAATCGAACAAATACCCGGCAATGGCGCCAAAAACTTGTTGTCAATTTTATGAAATACTGCAAGTGCACGGCCTATTGTAGAATAACAAGTGTAAGTACGGGTCGAACCCACAGAGATTTATCAATTTTTTTTCGTTAAAAATAATTGTGACTGTCCAACTAGACGAAATAGGTTTAAAGATGAGATGTAATATTAAACTAAGCAACACAAACAAAAAGTAAGACTACGAGAGATATAATCCAGAGAGCATGAAAGCTAGGACGTTGGATCTGTAATACCCCGTAATTTTAAATGACTTTTAAAATGGGTTATATTTTAAATTAATGGATTATTTAGATTTTATTATTAATTAATTCATTCGGGTTTATCCGGACGGTGGATATTAAAATGGATGATTCTGAATATTACTTAAAGATATTTAGGTAATATATGAAATGTGATGTCATTGATATGACTGTATGTTATAAATTCGGTAATTTATATTTTTAGTCAGACGCAGTATGGGACGTGTCGGGACTAGTTTATTAAATTAAAAAGGAAATTTATTTTATATGGATCTAATAGTCATTTCGACTACGTCGTTGCGTCCGAAAGGTTCGAAATAGTCAGAAAAGTCTATTTGGATGTCAATTTTGAGTCTCGGGTCATTTGGGAATGAATAGACAACACGAAAGGGCATTTTGGTCATTTTTCTAGGGGGGATGAATAGTGATTCGGATTTGGCACTATTATAAGTATTGGTAGATTAAGTGTATGGGAGTTATTCATATCCTCTTCACAAATAAGAACAACCATCTTCCTAGAGAGAGTGTGAGAGTGCTTGGGAAAGGAAAAGTCACTTGGGAAGGAGGAGAACAAGAACCAAGGTTCACCACCACCAACCACCACCGGAGTTTGACCGGAGAAGGGACAACCAACTGAGATATACTACACCAAAGGATCAGACCTACAAGAAAGGCAAGTGTTTGATAATGGCAATTTAAGTTTGTATATTGTCCATGCTAGAATAATAAGAAAAGAGAAGATTATTATTGTTTGGAAGAAATAATGGAATATTAAATGGATTTCTGGAAAACTGAAATGATATAGGAATTCAACTCATGTTTTAGGATGATAATAATCCACGAAATAGTCTGGAATCTGTTGAAGATATTATGAAAAACCATTGATGTGTTCTTGAAGATGATATGTGATAAATTCTGAAAATAAGGAGATAAACATGCTTTTAATCCAATCCCTTGATGATTCTAGGATGTTTAGTGTACTGGAAATCGTTCGTATATGTTGGTATATCATGTAGTAATCATAATAACTCATTTTGGAGATTAATATGAAGGTTTGAATGAGTAAAAATGGTGAAACCCGTAGTTGCAGAAAATGCAGAAAATCAGGCCTGGACCTGAGGGATCGATCGATCGACCCCTGCCTTCGATCGATCGACCTCCCCAGTTTATGTAAAGTTGTTTCTTTTTAAATGATGATTCTTATCCCAAACCTTTTGTGGATCTTTGGTGATTATTATTTGGAGATTATGGGACCTAGAAAATATCAGTAAACCCTTGATAATAGTTGAATTAAATTTGATTTGGATTCGAGTGATTTAAATGTTGGAAATTATATTGAATGGTATTTCGGTTGTTAGATTCATTTGTTAAATTCTAGATGGAGATGTATGAGGATTAAATATAGGACCAGTAGGGGTGATTTAATATAACACCTGGGTATCCTTAAGTTTACAAGAGGGTTTAATCCTAAGTGAAAGAATATGTGTTTATAAGAGATTTGAAACTATCGATTTTAACCTTAAAAAAAAAGGAGAACTAAACTCGTAGTAGTTCGGGGGAATGATGTTATGGACCAGTAGGATATTAGTGACTTCTTACTGAATATATGTTGAGGAAAATCCTATTTGAATCTTATGAGATGGGAGCTTAGAATACATTTGGTTGAAAGAGGTTATGAGGTTATCCCGATCGCATAGTTTAAGTTTTCGGACCTCCTCGATCGACAAAGTTAAGTAGTAGTGTATTGGAGGGGTTCCTTGTTTGGATTTCGCTTAGCGAGACGCTCCGCGCATGAACCTTAACGACGTCGGTAGTGGAGAGATGTTATAGGATGCGAGGATAATTAATTTATGAAGTATAGATATGAAATTTTAAAAGAGATATAATGCTACGTATGGGAAATATCTTAGGGTAGTGATAATTACCTTATTGATATTATATTATAGGTATGATAATACCTATTTGATTGATTGATGATTATGTGTATGACATACCTAGCTTACTTGCTATCGGTGGGAGGTTTACGCGTGAGGGCAGTCATATCCTGATGAATCCATGGGATCTTTGATTTGTCGCTCGAGAACATAGGTCTATGAAAGACTTATCGAGGAGTTGATAAGTCCGCTGACTGTGGGTACGTAGGTATGTGCGTGACCCATGGATATGAGAACTATGTTCGCCTCCAATTTATTTGTTGGTTGTGGTTCGTGGAATCTTACCGAACCTGTAGTCCCCTATTCAGCGACATGTGATGATGGGACATGATAGCAGAGTAATGCATTGCACCACAGCTGTGACTCGGGGTGCTGTATTATATATGAATATATATATAATGGATTAAATGATTAAATGGATATATTGTGGTTAAATCTATCTACGGTCATAACTGTAGATAACGGTGAATAGAGAAAGATAATGGAATTAAGTTACTAAATGTTTATGCTTATAGAATTAAAAAGCTTAATTCATGTTAATGAGAAACGATTAATATTAATGAGTAATGATTCAGGTTAATGAGAAACTAATCATAAAGGAGATATGTAAATGAATAATAATGTGACGTATGGTATGGGACATACGGGGATTATGATATGGGGATGGAATTATAATATGGAGACTAGAAAAGAGGAACCATTAACTAGGAGGTTAATAGGAAACGCTAAGTGTGCACTCTAGTTGAGAGGTGAGAATAGCAAGTGAGTGTTGGATCTAACATGTACATAATAAATGCTTTATTGCACTTGTTAAATACTTGCTGTTTTTAAAATAATCTACACATTCGGGCTCTGACCCGTTTCCTTGCATATTTTCTCTTCTATTGTATCTCTATATCAGGTGTCCAGCGACAGGGACGCCAACCATAGTATATTTTGACGAGCTATGGAGCTATGGAGGTTTTGCTTAGACGCTTATCATCTTTTGATTCACAGTATTCTTAGTTAGGGCATGTCGCCCAAAGGATTCAGTTATCTTTTCTATCGAGGTCAAATTCTATTGTATTCGGGGCTTTTTAATACATTTAACATTGTTGGGATTATTGTAAAGGATTTATATTATTTGGGAATGTTTATTCCAGTTGCATTTAAATTCTTTTGAGTTATTTATTTAGTGAACTGTGTTGTAGAATAAATTGTGTTGTGTTATTCTTAAATTGGAAATGGATTTTGTTAATTTAAAATTTGGAAAGTTTTTTACACCAGCTTAATTGAGTTTTGGGTGAGTTGTAAATGTTTTCGACAGTGATGCTAAGAATGAGCCAACTGTATATTCTGTTTTAATTTGGTATGGGACTGGCCACCCGGTATTTAATTAGGCGGGGTGTTACAGGTGGTATCAGAGCATCAGGTTCTAGTGTCCTTTAGGATCTGTACGGCTTACTGTGTCTTCAGCTTAGCGTTCTTTGATGTAGAGCCCTATGAGTAGGATTATTGCTTTTCTATTTACGCCTACAAAGGTATTATGACTGCGACCGCAGTTGCTACAATTGTCGCTCAGGAAGTCAATGTGGCTTTAGCTGCTGTTCAGCAGGCTCCAGCACCGGCACCGGTTGTGCCACTCGCGCAAGGGCAAGTGTTTCCTACTGCATGGGAACGAGAGAGGGATGCCTTTCAGAAAGCGCACCCACCTGAATTTCAGGGAGGGTCAGATGTTGTGACTGCTAGCCTATGGAAGAAAGATATCCAACGACACTTGAGAATGATTGAATTCACTGAGGTTCAACGCCAAATACTAGCCACATTCAAGCTAGTAGGGGCAGCTTTGTTATGGTGGGAAGCTACGACCACTATGGAGGAGAGGGACATAATGACTATCCAAGACTTTTGGATACGGTTTGATGGGAAGCATTTTCCTTCCGCCATCCAGACAGAGATGAGGCGGAAGCTATTTGATTTGAAATAGGGAGAGAAAACTGTGGCGGAATATGAGGAAGAGTTTACGAGATTAACTAGTTTGGTACCAGCTGAAGTACCTACTGAGGAGAGGAGAGTCCTAATGATCACTGATGGGTTGAACTATAAAATTCGCCAACATTTATTGGGGAATCTTTCATTACGTACGTATGGCAGATGAGGGCCATTAGACAGATAGCGGAGATCGTACTTAGGAGGTTATGAAGTATGTTCGAGTATGATGACCGTAGTCGAGGTCACCTCTATTATGGAAAAATTGAGGAGAGTCATCAGTAGAAGTTCTTGAAATGCGTGAATTGTGTATGTTCCCTAACAAAGGCAATATATTGAAAGGATTGGGTATATAGTGATGTGTGGTTAACTAGAACTGAAAATTTGGGGTAAAATTTTTCTTGACTCATCGGAGAAAAGTTATAATATTGGGATTCAACAACCATCACCCGCAAATGAGGGTATGTTTCCTATCTAAGGAATTATGAAGCGTATATTGATTTTGTTACGATTAATGTTGTGTGGGCAAAAGGGTTGCTAAACTTAGCCTATAACACTGTTATTTATGTAGACTCACTGAGGGGTGTGGGACACCTTTATATTACATGTTATCACGTGAGTTTGATTTGTATCATGGGATTACTTACCTTGATCATGTCCGAGTGTGATTTGACTATCGGCGTGCATTGATTTGTGTATATGAGAGCATATGTCTGCATCTTGTCTTCTATAAAAGAGTAGATGCGTAGACCCTATTTGAAATCGATAAAAACCAAATTTTTGTTTTTAAACTTGATAAACCTGATATTTTTAAACCAAATTTTTTTACATATATTATTGAGTAAGGACCTTAGGAGTTTCGATGACCGACTACTTTAGGAAGTAGTGTATCGGGGTGGTTCCTTGTTTGGATTTCGCTTGCGAGACACCCCACGCATGAAACTAATAACCGTTGGGAGTCGAAATAAGTTAGGTCTTTGGGAAACGAGTTTATAACCTTTGCGAAACTTTTAATATTGAAAGCGGTACGAGAGGGTGTATGGGCGCCCTGGATGATTGAATTGTAGTATTTTTTTCATAATTGTGAAAAGGTAAGTAATTGAGACTTCATGATTTATTTGTTCACTACGAGAGGATCATTTTTCCCAAGTTTGTTACGAGGACGATATAGAGAAGTTTAGATAAAGTCTAAATCTGATTCAGTTGAAACGATATGGTGAGGCTTGGCGTATAACATCGATAGGGACTTTGTTAATGTATTGTATGGGCGGTACATCTTGGATTTCTTGCGATGTGAGATTTATACTCGGAGTTGACCTTACCGTTATGACTTATATTCTTGAATTTCGGGACGAAATTCTGTTATAAGGGGGGAAGTATGTAATACCCCGTAATTTTAAATGACTTTTAAAATGGGTTATATTTTAAATTAATGGATTAATTAGATTTTATTATTAATTAATTCATTCGGGTTTATCCGGACGGTGGATATTAAAATGGATGATTCTGAATATTACTTAAAGATATTTAGGTAATATATGAAATGTGATGTCATTGATATGACTGTATGTTATAAATTCGGTAATTTATATTTTTAGTCAGACGCGGTATGTGACGTGTCGGGACTAGTTTATTAAATTAAAAAGGAAATTTATTTTATATCGATCTAATAGTCATTTCGACTGCGTCGTTGCGTCCAGAAGGTTCGAAATAGTCAGAAAAGTCTATTTGGATGTCAATTTTGAGTCTCGGGTCATTTGGGAATGAATAGACAACCCGAAAAGGCATTTTGGTCATTTTTCTAGGGGGGATGAATTGTGATTCGGATTTGGCACTATTATAAGTATTGGTAGATTAAGTGTATGGGAGTTATTCATCTCCTCTTCACAAATAAGAGCAACCATCTTCCTAGAGAGAGCGTGAGAGTGCTTGGGAAAGGAAAAGTCACTTGGGAAGGAGGAGAACAAGAACCAACTGTATATTCTGTTTTAACACTAGCTTAATTGAGTTTTGGGTGAGTTGTAAATGTTTTCGACAGTGATGCTAAGAATGAGCCAACTGTATATTCTGTTTTAATTTGGTATGGGACTGGCCACCCGGTATTTAATTAGGCGGGGTGTTACAGGATCCATTTATGACGTTTAACTAACACTGTTCAATAATTTAAATTCGTTAGTCCCGATTTTATAACTCAAATTAAACCGACTCTCATTGTATTTAATTCGAAAAAATAACACGTTATAAGTCCAAAATAAAATTTAACGTCTCTAAATTTAGATGCCTAAAATCTCTATTCCCTTAAAAAGTTCACTTTTAAATTTCAAAATATAGTCTTTAAACATGGACTATCAATCAATTTAATAAAATTATAACTCATCAAAAAGTACTTATACTTAAAATAAAAAAAATGATTTTTTCAAACAATGCCGAAGGTTTAAAACACACTCTCGTGTCGTTTTAAATGAATACTGATTTTTCTTAAAAGTATTTAGCACATATCGGGAACAAAAAAGAATTTAAATCACGCAAAATATTAATCACACATGATAAATTTCACTTAGTCCTAGTAAGGAAATTAAGCGAGCATAATTATAGACATTATAAAGTTGCTAGAGTGAATGCTAATTTAAATTAAATGAACAAACTTACAAATTGTGTGTCACAAATATTCTTGATAGAATTCTTCCCGCAAAATAATTATAGGCCCTCAATAAAAATATACTCTCAAAATAAGGAACCAAAAACTATCTCTAAAGCTCTTTCTACAACTCTCTCTCAAAATAATGAACCTAAGGGTCCTATTTATAGGCTTAGGGGTAGGGTATTTGGATGGGGTGGAACTCTCCCTGATTGGTTGTATTTGCGCTGATAATTATCTCATGAAGTCTTGGAAAGAGTTGGAAATAATTATCCCCAATTTTGTCACTATTCACGTCACTATTTACAACACCAACTTTAATAGCATTTTTGACCTCCAAAATTTCAAAATCTCATTTTCCTCTGAACTTCAAAGTTGCGAGTCTTGTCAAGATATTTCCAAAAAGCTATGGCACGGCCTCAACGGATACTCGAGCGATTTTATACAAAATATTTAGTCCAGCTGTGTCAACTGTGTCGCGTCGCGATGTATCCTGATAATTTTTGCACATCGACTCCTTTGTGTTGGGGTTGTATACTAAAAGTCATGGTTCACTAGTGAATTTTAGTATGTCTATTTAATGGGAATCTTCACAAGTAATGTTTGCATCATATTATTTTATATATTTATGGATATATGTCTTTTATTCTACACAGTTGATGATTTGGTGTGTAGAGTTCGGCTTACACACAAAAGATAAAATCATCAGTCCTTATAGAATATAAGTCTGGTTCACAATCTTAGATGGAGGTGGACACACCATCAGTAGGATTGTAGCACACTGTTTTAGTAGGTCTATCTTGATTACGGTAAACAGTATAGTTTCTACTTATTGTGCTAATACACTTTGTGTGTATTGAACGGGACCAATAAGAGATAATTGTCTTTATACTGACTATATAAGATAATGAATATCTCAAGGTTGTTATGAGTGCTTAAGATCTTAATCCAAATATAATTGAGGGACATGTGCATTAATTGTTCATTACTTTGACCTATTGGGTGATATTCATTTATGAATCAATAAGCTTGGTAGATTGGGTAATGTCGATTAGTGTATGGTGAAAGTTAATTATGAATGGAATCCACGTCTCAATAAAGAGAATGATGATACCCTCTTGATATAGCTTATAAGTTTTGATTATGTCAAATCCGGCCGGTGGATTTAATTATCTGATATATCAAATAAGTTAAGCGAACGGTCTCATGGAATTTATAAGTGGTCGATTAAATATAATTGTCACTAATTTAATTTAATCGACTGGTATCTGTAATCTTAACGTGGGGAGATTATTAAACATTTAATAACGTGGAGCTCGAAATTATAATTTTGGGATGGTAGACTAGAGTGAAATTATTATTCTTTAGTGGAATGAATAATAATTTATAGAATTATGGAATTAATTATAGAGTTTAATTAGAATTCCTAAATTCTGTAGGAAACTAGTCTTCTATTTCTCCCGGGGGTCCCCGTGCTAGCCTATATAAGCAACCCTTTGTCTCATAATAAGTGAGGGATGAATGTAGATCATGAAAACCACCTAAAAAAAGGAGTAGTAGGGTCGTGATCATTGGTGCCCACACACCATTGACATGTATTGGCTTAAAGGAATTGCATGGAAGATCTCGAGGTCTTTTTCAAAGCTCTTATATTGTAAAATCTGTTAAAACTGCGATATAAACACATTCCTAAATGCATTTCTTTCATACCACTAGTATAGGTGAAAAAATCACAAAAAAATGAGTATGACATTTTTCTACCTTATCGTAGTGGGAGGATTGTCAATTCTCATAATGGTAAAAACCATATAAACGCATCACGATTTGTACACTCGTGAAGGGATAACTTTATCATAGTGGGAGTGTTTTTTATTCTTAGGATTGTCGCTCTTCGTGTCCCCTGAAGAAGAAGATAACAAACCCTGAAACTATAATAAGGTATTCCTTCACAAGGATGCATAACATTCTTGGAAAAGTTATAATATTTGGTACCATATAGATTCATCAAGATGGGTCCATACCCATCAATTGTAAGTGAATCAAGTAATAGAGGTAATAAAATTCATGATTTTGATAAATGGTTAGATGTGTTCAGCGTGTACAAAAGGTGTGATGGAAGCATGGTGGTGTTTTTAGCTACTAGATGTATAGATGTATACTAAAAGTCATGGTTCACTAGTGAATTTTAGTATGTCTAATCTTCACATGTAAATTTTACATCATATTATTTTATATATTTATGCATATGTATCTTTTATTCTACACAGTAGATGATTTGGTGTGTAGAGTTCGACTTACACACGGAAGATCAAATCATCGGTCCTTGTAGAATAAAAGTCTAGTTCACAATCTTAGATGGAGATGGACACACCATTAGTAGGATTGTAGCACACTATATTAGTAGGTCTATCTTGATTACGGAAAATGGTATAGTTTCGACTTATTGTGCTAATACACTTTGTGTATATTGAACGGAACCAATAAGAGATAATTGTCTTTATACTGACTATATAAGATAATGAATATCTCAAGGTTGTTATGAGTGCTTAAGCTCTTAATCCAAACATAATTGATGGACATGTGCATCAATTGTTCGTGACTTTGACCTATTGGATGAGATTCATTTATGGATCAATAAGCTTGGTAGATTGGGTAATGTTGATGAGTGCATTATTTTGTATTATTTACACCCAAATCTAGGACTTGTTAACCCCGTTGCATTGTAAATAAAGAGCTTTTATAGCCATTTTTGCTATTTTAAAGAAAAATACAAATTTTAGAATAAATGGGGTTAATAAATGCAATTATGAGGACTTCAAAACCTTAAATACGCGTTGCTAATATCTTGTACAAGGTTGTTTTTTAGTATTGACAGGTTTAGAATGCAAGCGGCGATTACGTGACTCAATTCGAGCATAAAACGGACACCCACGCAACTTCAGGGGTAAAATTGTAAATTCAAAAGATTTATTTCGGACTCGGACAAAACATGAAAAAATTGAAGACCTTGAATCAAGGGACACCTGGGTTCAAATGGCGGATCAATCGGAGTTGAAATGAAGAAGTTATGACCGTGCAAAGTTCGAAGCCGAAAGAAAGTCAAAAGTCAATGCCCCGGGTCAAACCCAAAGTCAAACCCCGTGACCCGAACACTTCTGAAATATTAATGTTACCGAATTGAGGATCACGTCGGTTCTTACGGTTCGTCAATCGGAAGTCGTATGAAGAAGATATTGAGTTTGGGGTTTTGTTTGTAATTTTGAAAAGTTGGTCAGATATTTACTTAATGAATATGCGGTTGGTTCAGCTGGTTTGGGGCGTGTTTTGCCCAAGGAAGGTCAGGAGTTCGATTCCTGCTGCTTGATATTTATTTTTTGGACGAAAATCTTTTTCTTCAGCGAGTCAACTCGCCAACCCAGTGAGCCAACTCGGCAGGTCCTTTTTCCACCCTTTTCCCCTCTTTTTCTACCGAAAGGCAGCTCATTTTGGCAGATTTTTTCTTCCTTGAGCATTGCTCCTACTACCCTACGTGTCCCTATTTTCACTTTCCACCCCCTACCATTCTTTCTTTAATAATTTCTTCATAAATAATTCTTTTTAAATCATTTTTTATTCATTTCTTTTCTATTCTTCTTCTAAAAAAATCCCCACCAGATTTTCTCCATTAAATACATCCACCCACCATCCACCTACCTTATTTTCTACCCATGTTTATTTTTTTTTATTTTCATAAATATTGTAAATTTCCAAAAATACCCTAAACTTCATTATCTTCCTATAAAAGGGAGGGGGAAGACACACATTTGGGGAGAGTGAATTTGGAGAGAAAAAAAAGTTAGAAGAGGAGAGAGACACATTTGGGAAGATATAATTGTGTAAGGGCTCAAAGTCTTGGACTCAAAATTTTGTAAGTTGATTATTATTAAAAAAAAAATGATTATTTCATCTTGCGATATTCGTGTTCCATTTATGATGCGTGAGTAATTTTATTTCTAGGACTAGGTGAAATTTATCGTGATTAATTAATTTGTGCATTTTAATTTAATTCAGTATTTATTCCCCACATGTATTAATTGATAATAAAAATTCGGTATTCATTTAAAACGACACGAGAGTGTGTTTTAAACCTCCGGAATAATTTGATAAATCATATTTTGAGTATTTGGAGTTGTAATTTTTGATGGGCTATACTTGCATTAAGTTGTTTTGATATCTCATGCTTAAATACATATTCAAACTTGAAATTTGATATTTTCGAGGGAATAGGGATTTAAGGTGTCTAATTTAAGAGACATAAAAATATTTTGAGAACGTGTAATGTTTTATTTTCCGAAATACACGCGACGAGAGTCGGTATATTTTGAGTTATAAAGTTGGGAAAGTACGGAATTAACTTGACATACAACTTTAATTAAAATCGATAGATGGATCCGACGTCCTAGTTTTCTCCCATATTTGATATTATCACTTGTTCATTTGTAGTCATTTATATATTTTGCTCTTGTTTTAATTCAAACTCATCCATATTTATACACTCATTGTCTAGTTGGAAGATCGGTATTTTATGAATTGACGAAATCTCTGTGGGTTCGACCCGTACTTACACCCGCTATATTTCAATAGCCCGTGCACTTGCGGTATTTTATAAAATTGACAACAAGTTTTTGGCGCCATTGCCGGGGATTTCGGTCGATTTTAAGAATATTGATTTTAGGACTAGTTTTATTTATTTATTTATTTTTTTAAAAAAAAAATCCGAATATTAAAAATATATATATATATATTACAGCAGCATTTTTTTTTATTTACAAAAAAAAAAAAAAGAGAAAAATTCTGATTTAAGTTTTTTATTTTTTGTAGCACTTTTAGCATTAGTTTATCACAAAAATTGAAAAAACTTGAAAAAAAAAAAAAAATTTTTTTTTTTTTTTGAAAATTTCCAGATCCGTTTTTTTTCTTAATTAGTGGACCAAAAAAAAAAAAAAAAGAAAAACTGATTTAATGTGTTTTATGAGGAACTAGTTGTTTTTAACACTAGTTTGTTATAAAAAGTACTTAAAATTTTGGAAAATTAGAAAATGACCATTTTTTTTTTTTGGAATTTTCCAGATTTTCGAGTCTCTGTAATTTGGAAAAAAAAAAACTTAAAAATTCAAAAAAAAAAAAAAAAATCAAAAAAAAAAAAAATCATTCTTATATTGTGTTTTTGGTTATTATTTGTTCTTTTTTTTTTAAGTGTAAAAATTCCTGATAAGTGCATATGTAATTATTTTTGTATTTAATAATTTTTATTGCACTTTACACTTGGTATGTTTTTTGTGTTCTTTTTCAGATAAAAAAAAAAAGGGGACGAAAAAGAAAGCAACCGTGGGAAAAGCGCTAAAGTTACTTGTGCAATCTTGCCACGCGCACAAGGTACTCTCGGAGACGACTGAAATGGAGGCGACGTTTCCCTCCGATCGACGTCAAATAAAACTTTGGCCCGACGTAAACAAGTGACCGTAAAAAGTCCACGCCCGAGGTAAGTCTTGTGTGCTCCTACGTGAAACTATTTTTGCAAATTTCAATAAGCACGTTGCATAATTTCACTTAAGGGCAAAACCCAATTTTAAGATAAGGTTGGGATTTAATCACCCTTCCTTGGCCCACAAATCATTAAGCTACCCGAGCATCTGCATAACCCAAGCCATAATTTTAATTTAAAATTTATTAGACATTTGCCATAGGGTATCACATAGCTCATAGGCATATTCTTTTCAAGGCTAGAATTAAAAGCTAATCCAAACACCGAATTTTCAAATCGATGCCATTTTGACCTTGACTAGGATTGGTGGTTTTTAATGAGTCTTCGTACCGACCACCTACCTGGAGGAAAAATTTGGTAATTAAGGCGATAGTCCGGAGTTGGTCGTCTTTTAAATTCTCCCTCGTCAAGAATTAGGAGCTCTTTAATTAGGGAGATTATTTCGGAGACCCATTGTCATCGAATAATCTCGGGAAACTAGATCTTAAAAATTGAACTTCCCCTCACCTAATTCAGATAAACTCCAAATTGCTTTGTGTTAGCTTAGGAATTTTGTGGTCCTGTGTCGGATTATTTGCTTTCCAAATAAAAAAAAAAAAAAAAAAAAAAAAAAAAAAATAAAAAAATTCGAGTGAGCGCAGTGCATGCAAGGTTGGTTTCGAGATCCTACTGGTCGTTTAGCTAGAGTGGAGTCAAATATTCCCGATACTGTTATAGGTAGCACCTCGATTTTCATCGAAATGGGAGATGAACCAGCAACTCGTGCCCTAAAGGATTACCTATATCCGAGTAGAGCAAGTCAACCATCGTGTATACAGCTTCCCACGCACAATGCCAATAACTTTGAATTCAAGTCGGGAATAATTCATTTACTTCCCATCTTTCGAGGCACCGAAAAGGAGGATCCATACCTCCACGTGCGTGAGTTTGAAGAAATTTGCGAAACGGTTAAGTTACAACAACTCACTGACGAGATTGTTAGACTGAAACTATTTCCTTTTTCTTTAAAAGACAAGGCTAAGAGTTGGCTGCTCTCACTGAAACCGAATTCCATCACCACTTGGAATCAATTGAGTGTTGAATTTTTGCAAAAGTTTTTCCCTAACCAAAAGACGGCAACAATACGTCATGCTATCAATACTTTCAATCAAAAAGAGGGAGAGACTTTATGGATGTACATGGAAAGATTCAAGGACTTGCTCCTGCAATGTCCTCATCATGGAATCGAATTGGGTCGTCAAATCCAGATTTTATATGAGGGTTTTGATTATACTACTCGGTCTATGCTTGAACTAATGTGTAATGGAGATTTCACAGAGAAGAGTGAGGCCAACGCGTGGTCATTTTTAGAATCCGTTGCTCAAAAGTCCCAGCGATGGGCACCCCATTGGGATTCTACTACCCCCAAAATTAATGAGGATATTGCTCACAAGGAAGAACAAGGTTTTGGATTGAATGCCAAAGTGGCTACATTAACCCGGCATTTAGAAGCCTTAGAAACCAGCAAGGAGGGTAACCGACTCGCACCTACAGTTGTGCAACATATAGGGACACCTATGTGCGTGCTTTGCGATGGTTTCGACCACCTGGTCGAAAGTTGCCCCACCCTTCCAGCACACAAAACTATGACCGAGCAGGCTAACGTCCTCTATCAAAATAGGCCCAAATACGACCCATTTTCCAATACTTACAATCCAGGTTGGAGGGATCACCCTAACTTTTCATGGTCTAAAGGTCAATATCAGGGTAGTGGAGGTCAATCTTCAAGTAACCCACCCCCGGGTTTCCAAAAGAGCACCCCCGCACCGTCATTCCCTTCACCCCAAAAGATTCAATCTTTAGAAGAAACGATGAATTTACTCGCCCAAAGTACCCTGCAATTCCAACAGACCACACAAAGTGCCCTCCAATCCACACAACAAAGCTTGCATGCCAACACTCAATCAATTGCGAAATTATAGGTACAAGTGAGTCAGTTAGCCAATGCATTGAGCGAGAGAAATAAAGGATCGTTCCCCAGCCAACCCGAGCCTAATCCTAAGGGTAATATGCCGAGGGGTCAGTATGTTGTTCAAGACAACACGAGCACATCAACTACTCAAGAGCATGCTAAGGCTATCATCACGCTTAGGTCAAGTAAAGAAGTTGAGAATAATGTCTCACAACCCACCACAAGTGAATCTGAGAAATTAAAGGAAAAGGAAGACTCACCTGTAGATCCAACTTCTTCCTCACCATCATCTTTCGAGCCATCTGTAGAGACCTATGTCCCTAAAGCTCCATTTCCACAGCGTTTAGTGCCACAGAAGAAAAAGGCACAAGTGGACAAAATGTTAGAAGTATTTAAGCATGTACAAATCAATATCCCGTTGCTTGATGCTATACAACAAGTACCATCATATACCAAATTTTTGAAGGACCTTTGTACCTTCAAGAGAAGCACTAATGTTCCGAAGAAAGCTTTCCTCACCGAACAAGCTAGCTCGATCATCTCATATAGAACCCCTGTCAAGTATAAAGATCCCGGGACTCCGACGATCTCTATTAAAATAGGGGAACACATTATTGAGAAATCCCTTCTAGATTTGGGAGCAAGCGTGAACCTTCTTCCGTACACCGTGTATGAGAAATTAGGTTTGGGGGAATTGAGACCGACTAGGATTACCTTATCCTTAGCTGACCGGTCTGTTAAGATTCCGAGAGGCGTTGTTGAGGATGTCTTGATAAAAGTGGGTGAGTTTGTCTTCCCAGTCGATTTTGTGGTTCTGGATACCCAACAAGTGCATAATCCTAATGCACAAATTTCGGTGATTTTGGGTCGTCCATTCCTCGCCACGTCGGACGCCATCATTAGGTGTCGTAGCGGCCAGTTGAACTTATCATTTGGAAACATGAATATGGACCTTAATGTGTTCAATTTGGCCAAACAACCACCAGATGACGATGGCCCCGTGGATGTCGATATGATTGACACTATCATCCAGGAGACTTTCGAACAAACTTATAATGATGACCCTTTAGCGGTATGCCTTGCCCATTTTGGGTCTGAATTTGACATAGAAAGCTCCATCGCTGAAGTTAACACACTCCTCAATTCCACCCCTGTCTTGGAAATAGGATCTTGGAGATCTAAGCCTGAACCCCTCTCTCTCTCTGCGTCACCCATTCCTCCCTCGATTGAGAAAGCTCCCGATCTTGAATTGAAGCCACTGCCTGAAACGCTCAAGTATAGGTTCTTAGGACCTTCTGAATCCTTACCTGTTATCATCGCGTCTGACTTAGACAAAGAACAAGAAGATAAATTATTGCGTGTTCTCAAAGAACACAAGGAATCCATTGGATGGACCATAGCCGACATTAAGGGGATAAGTCCCTCGGTGTGCATGCATAGGATACACTTTGAAGACAATGCTAAAAATTCTCGTGAAGCACAACGTAGACTTAATCCCAATATGAAAGAGGTCGTCCGAACTGAGGTGCTAAAATTGCTCGATGCGGGTATCATTTACCCCATCTCTGATAGCCAATGGGTCAGTCCCGTTCAAGTTGTCCCAAAGAAATCTGGTGTTACAGTGGTGAAAAATAGCGATGATGAGTTAGTACCCACTAGGATTCAAACCGGTTGGCGAGTGTGTATTGATTATAGGAAGTTGAACGCTGTTACAAGGAAGGATCACTTTCCTCTTCCTTTCATAGATCAAATGCTAGAGAGATTAGCCGGCTATCCATATTACTGTTTTCTCGACGGTTACTCCGGCTACAATCAAATTCCCATCGCTCCCGAGGATCAAGAGAAAACCACCTTCACTTGTCCATTTGGTACTTTTGCCTATCGATGCATGCCCTTTGGGTTATGCAATGCACCCGCTACATTTCAGCGGTGCATGATGAGTATCTTTTCGGATATGGTGGAGCGTTTTCTCGAAGTCTTTATGGATGATTTTTCTGTATTTGGGTCTAGTTTTGATGAATGCCTCCATCACCTCACCCTTGTTCTGAAGAGTTGTAAGGAAAAGAACCTTGTGCTTAATTGGGAAAAGTGCCACTTCATGGTCAAACAGGGCATAGTGCTAGGTCACATCATTTCTGAAAAGGGTATCGAGGTAGATAAAGCTAAAATAGATCTCATTGCTAATCTCCCACCCCCAAAAACTGTGCGTGAAGTTCGGTCATTCTTAGGACATGCCGGTTTCTATCGGAAATTTATTAAGAATTTTAGCAAAATCTCTCGATCCTTGTGCAATCTTCTTGCTAAGGACACACCTTTCGATTTCACTGACGAATGCCTTCAAGCCTTTGAAAGGCTAAAGAAGGAATTGACCTCTGCACCGATTATGAGACCCCCCGACTGGAGTCAGCCGTTTGAGATTATGTGTGACGCTTCCGACTATGCCATAGGTGCGGTTCTTGGTCAGCGTAATGAGAAACTTCCTCACGTCATTTATTATGCCAGTAGGACTCTTAATGATGCCCAATTAAACTATTCCACGACTGAAAAAGAGTTCCTCGCTGTTGTTTTTGCTCTTGAGAAGTTTAGGTCTTACTTGATAGGATCCAAAGTTGTCATTTTCACCGATCACTCAGCCTTGCGATACCTTTTGTCTAAAAAGGATGCTAAGGCCCGTCTTATTAGGTGGATCCTATTACTGCAGGAGTTTGACCTTGAAATTCGAGATAAGAAGGGATGTGAGAATGTAGTGGCGGATCACTTGTCTAGGCTAACCATTGAATCATCCGATAACCTATTGCCACTAAATGAGTCCTTTCCCGATGAGCAACTGATGCTTGTCTCTCAGCTTCCATGGTTCGCCGATATTGTGAACTATCTTGTGACGGGTGAAATGCCACTGCATTGGTCTAAGCAAGATCGTTCCAAATTTTTAAAGGAAGCCAAGCATTTCTTTTGGGATGACCCGTATCTTTTCAAGTATTGTCCCGATCAAATCATTCAAAAGTGTGTAACCGATCACGAGATTCAAAGCGTAATCTCTTTCTGCCATGACCAAGCCTGTGGAGGTCATTTTAGTGCTAAAAAGACCACTGCAAAAGTTTTGCAGTGTGGATTCTATTGGCCCACCATTTTTCGCGACTCGAATGATTACTGTAGGAGTTGTGACCGTTGCCAACGGTTAGGAAAGATCACACGTAGGAATATGATGCCCTTAAATCCCATTCTGATTATGGAGGTTTTTGACTGTTGGGGCATTGATTTTATGGGTCCATTTCCAAATTCCTACGGAAATCTATACATTCTTTTGGCAGTTGATTATGTGTCTAAGTGGGTAGAAGCCATACCGTGTAGGACGAATGATGGCCACGTGGTGGTCAAATTTATCCGAGAAAATATTTTCTCCCGTTTCGGTACACCTCGAGCCATCATTAGCGATCAGGGAACCCATTTATGTAATCAATCCTTCGAGAGTTTTATGAAAAAGTACTCGGTCACGCACAAGGTAGGATGTTCTTATCACCCTCAAACCAGTGGTCAAGTAGAAGTTTCAAATAGACAAATTAAGCAAATCATCGAGAAAACAGTGAATCCAAACCGAAAGGATTGGTCCTTAAGGTTATTGGATGCATTGTGGGCTTATCGTACTGCCTACAAAACGCCACTTGGTATGTCCCCGTATAGGCTTGTCTACGGAAAAGCCTGTCACCTTCCGGTAGAGTTAGAACACAAAGCCTACTGGGCCATTAAAACCTTCAATTTTGATTTACCCGCTGCGGAAGAGGTCCGAAAGCTCCAACTCAATGAGTTAGAGGAGATTCGGAATGATGCGTACGAAAACGCAAAATTGTATAAGGAGAAAACAAAAATGTTCCATGACAAGTCCATCCTACGGAAATCATTCGAACCTGGTCAAAAAGTGCTCTTGTACAATTCTAGGTTGCATCTCTTTCCCGGTAAGTTGAGGTCTAGATGGTCCGGTCCCTTTGTTGTTAGGACAGTCTACCCACATGGGGCGGTTGAGATAGAGAATCCTAAAAATGGTTAAATTTTCAAAGTTAATGGTCAAAGATTGAAGCCTTATCTAGAGCTAAGAGATCGAGAAGTGGAGGACATTCCCCTCCAAGAACCGGTGTACCACGAGTGAACATAAAATTGGGTCGTGTTTTTTGTATCATAGTTTGTGTTTTTGTGTTTTTCAGGAAACGTTTGTTGGAGAAAGTATCTCGTTGTGGTAATACTCTTAATAAACTTTCAGCCTTTTTCAAACTGTCTTGTACATTGAGGACAATGTAGAAATTAGGTTTGGGGGTATTGAGGTAATTTTTCTCCTCTTTCCATAAAATAAAAAAAAATAAAAAAAATCAGAAAATTTTCAAAAATCCAAAAATATTTTCAATATAAGTGAGTTTTGGAACAATTTCTTAATATAGAATTAATTCACAAATCTCTCAACTTATAAATTTTTGACACTTAGCCATATAATATAATCGAAAATGGATATTGAGGCGAAAGTTAATATGTTTAACGATTGAATGTATAGATTTTAACCCGGTGAGATTTTCGTGCCATTCATCATTTTTGAGAAATTTAAATCAATCGGAGTTGGAATAACTCAAACTTTCCTTCTGCGATTAAAATCGTCGGTGATCTCAAATTCTTTGTTTTGTTCGATTACTGAAAACTGAAAGTTAAAATGTGAATCGTACACACTAAATTCCTTAGTAAGTTGACTTGAGACACAAAATTGACTAAATGGAACTTGAGAAATGATATTAGGCCATCGTTTGAAAAAAAAGGAGCTTAAACAGACCTTGATATATTATACCGTTGCAAGCCCATTTGTGCCAAAATGAAAACGAGCCTTTTATTGAAAGCCCCAAAACCCATACCCATTTTTCTGAGAATATAAGGGTAAAAATGTGGTAAAAGGCCAAAAGAAGAATGTTTTCTAGAATAATATGTGAAGAGAAAAGAAATAAGAAAAGGGAAGATAGAAAGAATGCGAAAATGAAAGAAAAAAAAAATGAAGAAAAAGAAAATGGAGGTTGTAAGAAAAAGTGCCAAAAAGTCAAAATACCGAAAAATCTCTATATTCTCAGAAATTTTTGAACTCCAAAGCCATTCTTTCTAGCTAAAATCCGAGCCTACAATACAACCAAAAGAAAGTCCTAATTAATCTCAAGTGAAGTTAGTTATAGTGTGGAGAGGAGATGAATATGATATTTTAGTGTGATTCAAGTTTTTAAATGTAATCGATCTTCCATTCATGAGATCATAATCATCCATTATAAAATGTCCGTTTTTCATGATGTATATGTGAAATTTGCTCATTTAATTTACTCTTTTATTCACATATACCGAGAGAAATTACCCAATTCCGAGTGTTCGTTTGTGAGCGCATCCCGTGAGATCTTGAATCAAGACGAACTTTCGTGTAAGAAATTTAACGATCAAATCTTTTGAATTGGACGGTTATATTGGCTATGCACACACGCACAATAAGTTGAGATTGAAAAGTGAATTTTTACTATATTTATGAAATTTGCATTTAAGACTTGGTTATATTACCTTTGTGTCTTTTGTAAATAGAGTCAAGTCTTTGAATTTTGTGGGTATATTCACTGCAAACCCTCACGAGACAAAACTCGTCCACTAGGGCAACCTAGGGGTTTAACGGCTTGTTGCACATGCTAAGTGCAACCGTGATTCCTACGAAAGTGAGTTAGATTTTAATTTTTGCTCTAGGACTAGCAAAGTTTAGGTTTGGGGGTATTTGATGAGTGCATTATTTTGTATTATTTACACCCACATCTAGGACTTGTTAACCCCGTTGCATTGTAAATAAAGAGCTTTTATAGCCATTTTTGCTATTTTAAAGAAAAATACAAATTTTAGAATAAATGGGGTTAATAAATGCAATTATGAGGACTTCAAAACCTTAAATACGCGTTGCTAATATCTTGTACAAGGTTGTTTTTTAGTATTGACAGGTTTAGAATGCAAGCGGCGATTACGTGACTCAATTCGAGCATAAAACGGACACCCACGCAACTTCAGGGGTAAAATTGTAAATTCAAAAGATTTATTTCGGACTCGGACAAAACATGAAAAAATTGAAGACCTTGAATCAAGGGACACCTGGGTTCAAATGGCGGATCAATCGGAGTTGAAATGAAGAAGTTATGACCGTGCAAAGTTCGAAGCCGAAAGAAAGTCAAAAGTCAATGCCCCGGGTCAAACCCAAAGTCAAACCCCGTGACCCGAACACTTCTGAAATATTATTGTTACCGAAATGAGGATCACGTCGGTTCTTACGGTTCGTCAATCGGAAGTCGTATGAAGAAGATATTGAGTTTGGGGTTTTGTTTGTAATTTTGAAAAGTTGGTCAGATATTTACTTAATGAATATGCAGTTGGTTCAGCTGGTTAGGGGCGTGTTTTGCCCAAGGAAGGTCAGGAGTTCGATTCCTGCTGCTTGATATTTATTTTTTGGACGAAAATCCTTTTCTTCAGCGAGTCAACTCGCCAACCCAGTGAGCCAACTCGACAGGTCCTTTTTCCACCCTTTTCCCCTCTTTTTCTGCCGAAAGGCAGCTCATTTTGGCAGATTTTTTCTTCCTTGAGCATTGCTCCTACTACCCTATGTGTCCCTATTTTCAGTTTCCACCCCCTACCATTCTTTCTTTAATAATTTCTTCATAAATAATTCTTTTTAAATCATTTTTTATTCATTTCTTTTCTATTCTTCTTCTAAAAAAATCCCCACCAGATTTTCTCCATTAAATACATCCACCCACCATCCACCTACCTTATTTTCTACCCATGTTTATTTTTTTTATTTTCATAAATATTGTAAATTTCCAAATATACCCTAAACTTCATTATCTTCCTATAAAAGGGAGGGGGAAGACACACATTTGGGGAGAGTGAATTTGGAGAGAAAAAAAAGTTAGAAGAGGAGAGAGACACATTTGGGAAGATATAATTGTGTAAGGGCTCAAAGTCTTGGACTCAAAATTTTGTAAGTTGATTATTATTAAAAAAAAATGATTATTTCATCTTGCGATATTCGTGTTCCATTTATGATGCGTGAGTAATTTTATTTCTAGGACTAGGTGAAATTTATCGTGATTAATTAATTTGTGCATTTTAATTTAATTCAGTATTTATTCCCCACATGTATTAATTGATAATAAAAATTCGGTATTCATTTAAAACGACACGAGAGTGTGTTTTAAACCTCCGGAATAATTTGATAAATCATATTTTGAGTATTTGGAGTTGTAATTTTTGATGGGCTATACTTGCAATAAGTTGTTTTGATATCTCATGCTTAAATACACATTCAAACTTGAAATTTGATATTTTCGAGGGAATAGGGATTTAAGGTGTCTAATTTAAGAGACATAAAAATATTTTGAGAACGTGTAATGTTTTATTTTCCGAAATACACGCGACGAGAGTCGGTATATTTTGAGTTATAAAGTTGGGAAAGTACGGAATTAACTTGACATACAACTTTAATTAAAATCGATAGATGGATCCGACGTCCTAGTTTTCTCCCATATTTGATATTATCACTTGTTCATTTGTAGTCATTTATATATTTTGCTCTTGTTTTAATTCAAACTCATCCATATTTATACACTCATTGTCTAGTTGGAAGATCGGTATTTTATGAATTGACGAAATCTCTGTGGGTTCGATCCGTACTTACACCCGCTATATTTCAATAGCCCGTGCACTTGCGGTATTTTATAAAATTGACAACAAATGTCGATTAGTGTATGGTGAAAGTTAATTATGAATGTAATTCACGTCTCAATAAAGAGATTGATGATACCCTCTTGATGTAGCATATAAGTTTTGATTATGTCAAACCCGATCGGTGAATTTAATTATTTGATATATCAAATAAGTTAAGCGAACGGTCTCATGGAATTTATAAGAGGTCGATTAAATATAATTGTCATTAATTTAATTTAATCGACGGGTATCTGTAATCTTAACGTGAGGAGATTATTAAACATTTAATAACGTGGAGCTCGAAATTATAATTTTGAGATTGTAGACTAGAGTGCAATTATTATTATTTAGTGGAATGAATAATAATTTATATAATTATGGAATTAGTTATAGAGTTTAATTATAATTCCTAAATTATGTAGGAATCTAGTTTTCTAATTCTCTCGGGGGTCCCCGTGCTAGCCTATATAAGCAACCCCTTGTCTCCTAATAAGTGAGGGATCAATGTAGATCATGAAAAACACTTAAAAAGGAGTAGTAGGGTCGTGGTCATTGGTGCCCACACACCATTGACATGTATTGGCTTAAACGAATACCATGAAAGATTTCGAGGTCTTTTTCAAAGCTCTTATATTGTAAAATCTGTTACGGGCAATCGGAGAGTCCAAAAATTCTGAAAGTAGAATCGTGGGTTCCTGACATATATAGGAAGAGGCACAAGAAATTTTAAGTCATTTAGAGATCGCTTGGCCCCCGTGCCCCACACATCTTTAGGAAATTTTAGCTATCTAGACAGATGCGAGACACGTCACGGTGTCTACTTGTTAGAGCCATAACTTGATAACCGTTGATCGAATGGGGCTGAAATTTTTTCTACGGGTTCCAGAGGTCGAAAGACATAAAAAACCACGAAACATCTTTTTTTGAGGCTGTTATGATTTTTGGAAAAAATTATTTTATTTTTGTGACTGACGCACCGTTAAATTTACATCACGGGTCGGTGTAACTTGAAAGAGATCAAATCTCTATGGTTCAAGCCAGAAGGAACCGCAAAGGTATGAAATCTTGAATATCCTATATAGAAACACCATGTGTAATTTTTTTATGATTCGATCTATACGCGTTTTCAATAGACTCTTGGACTTTCGCTCTAACACTTTGTTGTCTAAATTTTTGGGGTACCTCTAAAAATAAAAATAATTAATTCAAATTTAGGGTCTCAAATATTTAAAATTTACAAAATTACCCCTCGTTGCATTTTAGCGCTCGAAATTCATTAATTGCTCGTTTTAATTCAGAATTCAACCAAATTTCAGAGAGAACTTTATTTTGATTAGGTAAACATTTAAAAATTATTTTCAGGCTCATAAAGTTTCCAAAATTATGATTTTATCCCTTATGGTATTTTTTAACTCGAATTTTATTCAAACTTGCATTTTTCTTTTATTTTATGAAAAAGACTCTGAAAGCTCATTATTTATGATACAATGGGCCTAACAAGGCCTAGATTTGGACATAAGTGATGCAAAATAATACACTCATCAAAGATCAATGAAACTTTGAAGGGATCTAAATTACCTTTCCAATAATTCATTTTGTGCGCGAATTGGCCTTACGGTTTGGACGACTGATCCATTTTCACTCTGAGTACTGATATGGAGGCCATTGGGCGATCCCGAGCCCCGTTTGACTCCGATAAACTCTCCATCTTGAGCAAAGATCAATGAATATTCTAATATCTCTGAATTCCTTTTCCAACGACCCGTCTCGTATGCGAATCGGCGTTACGGTTCAGACGAATGATCTGTTTTTACTCTGAAGGGTCAACAAGCACTTTAGGACCACGTTTGACCTTAATCAATTCAACAAACTGAGAAAATCTCAATGATACTTTGAAGGGATCTGAATTTCCTTTCTAACGGTCCGTCCCGTGGATGAATTGGCCTCACGATGTGGACGAATGACCCGTTTTCCTCCTAAAACCTCTCATTTAGTGACCATTGGGTGTTTTCAAGCCTCATTTGACTTTGGTCAACTCTGGAACCCGGGAGTGGATCAATGGATTATTAAAGGGATCTGAATTTTCTTTTCCATAGTCCACCCCATGCGCAGTTCAGACTTACGATTTGTATTTTTTGCCATTTTTTTTGAAAAAACCAATCCGGACTTCATATAAGCACCTCAAGAACTCTGCCTATCAGCAGGGTGGCCTTTCCTTGACTGGGAAGGCAAGCACCCTACCGATAAGCTGGTCATGCCTTATGCCAATCGACACCCCCTTGACCCTATAAAAGGGGCATGACCTCACCTTGAAAAAGACCCTCGAGACCCCCCTTCGGCACCCCCTTGACCTAAAAAGTCCATTTCCCCACATTATCTTACCTCACTTGGTAACTTACCCCACTTCTCCACATCACTTTCATACTACCTTAATATCAACACTCTTGCATTCTAAAGTCAGCAACAAGCACCTAAACTGAGGTATATTTCTCAATACCTTTCTCCAGTTTATTCATTTTAGTGTTATTCATCTTATTTTTACTTTGTGATTTTGTTTCATTATATCACATCCACTAATCTCTACTATTTATTGGTAGTATTGCACATAATCTATTTTCATAAAAACCCATTAAAAGAGAAGAAAAAGAGGGTTTATCCGTAAATTCCAAAAGCGGGATTTTCATTTCATAATTTCACTCTTAAAACACATTTTCTCTACATACACATAAGAGAAGTGACACATTTGAATTTATGGGTTGAACCCCACCCCTATGTTATTTTCGAACTACGTGAGCTTTGATGCCCCTTAGGCTACGTAGGCGTCTTGAGCCAATCCCGAGATTCAAGTCCTACATTTTTCATATTTATATATTTCTTTCATATCTTATTATATATATTTTATGAGTTTTGTATTCCTATATACTTACGTCTCGCCCGATGTGCACATTCACTATTTCATAGCAATTTGTGATTCGACAGGCACTTACATCATATTTTTATCATTATTTTTGGGAACACTCCTATGGATGAATCCATTACGTCACTTCCATGATGCGAGTTGAATGATTCCATTCTCCCACCATTTATATTATATACATTTACATACATATCACAGAGTCTAAAAGGAGAAGATTAACATTATCCTATGAGAGATCAAAAGGGAAGAATGGGTGCCTAACACCTTTTCATTTCATAACTTAGTCCTTGGACCTTAGAACTACTTGGTTTTGCAAGAATCGGTTTGAACTTGATGTTTCTCTTTCGAGGTTGCGACATTCTTTTCCCTGTTTTGAGAAAAATAGGTTGGCGAATCTATCTCTTCACATTATCCCCAACTTGATTACAATCGACCCTAGTATTCTTTCCCCTCCATAGGGTATTCGACCCCAGATGGTCACATCAAGGAGACCCACTGGGGAAATTCCCTTCAAGCTAACTTATGGAATAGAAGATGTCGTTCCCCAGGAAGTTGGTCTGTCGACCACGAGGACAAACATTACCGAACAAGGGAACAGACCATGATCAAGCAGGCGTCCTACTAGCACCAGTTGGCAAAGCAATACAATAAGGGGGCCATTCCCAGGAAATTCTAAGTCAGGTATTATGTCCTTAAAAAAGTCCCCGACAATTCCAAAAGGCCTTCGGATGGCAAGTTAGGTCCCTACTGGGAGAGAACATTCAAAGTAATCAGAGATGGTCTGCAAGGAGCCTATCATTTTGAAATAATGGAGAGCAGAGAGATACCCAGAGCCTGAATTGTGGCTAACCTCAAGAAATCTTACCTTTTGATTTTATTTTCGGCATGTTTAGTTTATTCAAAATTTTCATTTCCTGACTTATGATGCTCGCAGTTTGATTTAAAGTCATTAATAAAGATCCAAGTTGTTCGATCAGTTACTTATCTTTTAAATTACTTTTCATTATTCCAAAGTTCAGGGCTCATATTTTTTATTAACGATCGAATGCCGATCAGAGTTACCTTAGCCTAATTACAGTAACACATTGGTTAATTATAATTAAACCTAAGGTCTTTAGGTCTTCGTCTTAAAAACACAAAAGACCTCATGAATTGCTCAGGCAAGCAAAAGCCCTACGGGGATCCCTAGGCACTGAATGAAACCAACATGATCGAATGAAATCCTGAAGGGTGGATTTTCCTTAAACCAGATGCACTTTTGCCATAGTCTATTATAGACCTAAGGTAGTGGGACTACACAACCTAAAAGAGTTGATAAGATATAAAACACATGCTTGGCGTAAAGGAGTGGAAACATGTGCAAGATCAATATTGAATAAATTTTTTACAACATACAGTTAGAAGTTACAAAATATCATTTACAATAACGTCCAGACAAAAAAAAAACGAAGAGGATATGGTCGGGTGGAAAGGTATTCAATAATTTCTCTTTTTTGGCTATCATTTGGGTCTGGTTGGAAATCATCGTCATTGTCAGATAGATCTGATCGAGATGAAGAGGAACATCGTCCAGAGGGACCCACATCTCTTGACTTCCAAAGGGAGGAGACTTGTTTGCCAGACAATCAACTTGGTATATATACCAAAGTTGAGAGTCCTTAGGAAATTTTAAAATCCCCAAGGCATTCAACAAACTATATTTATACGCCACACTCTTGGCCTCCTCTAATCTGATAGGAGCATCTGCCTAACCTTTATCATAACCCGTTGGCCATGCCATTTGGGGACCCATCCTGAATAAGTAGTGAAGTTTGAACACATCACGACTAAGTCCCATGACCATAACATGATCTCTGCGGCTACTTTCCTCAATATCAACGAGCTTTTTCTTGAGCTAATTATTCTCTAATTGTATAAGGGAACCTATTTTCCTCAATATCATGACCATAACATCCAACTTTCCTCAATATCAACGAGCTTTTTCTTGATCTCATTATTCTCTAATTGAAGAAGGGAACCAATATCCCCAATGTCTTTTTCCCTAGCAAGCTGAGCCTTCTGGTTGTTCACTTCCTCTTGCATCAGGGTGCCAACATCACCTATGCCCTTCACATCGTCCTTCAACTTGGCTACTAAGGGTAATTGGCTCTTATAGTCACCATTCATATTCTTTTGAATCTTGTGAATAAACATAAATGCTCAGCGAGCCTAAGTACTAGCATTCCGACTAAGAAGGATATCTAAGTTTCTAGTGAAAGAAGGAACGTCCCTGACAACAGACTGAAAAAAGTAAAAATAAACAAAAATACATTCAGCAAGGTATCTAGATATATTGTAGTGAATAAAGGGAAATATTTTTCATTAATAATTTCAAAATGGGCAAAGCCCTTACAAAAAAAGACATGGAAAATAGGAACATGAAGTAAAATCATCCCTATACTAAGTGACCTCTTGCTCATTATTTGGGGCCTTGCCCTTGGACGCAACATCCCCACTTTGATCGGTTGGGGCACTGGTGGTATCTTCTTCATCAACTCTTGGTGGAGACCCTTACTTGTGCTCACCAAAAAGTTTGGATTCCGCCAAAACGTTTATCCTCACTAAGGCTGCATCCCTGCCTTTTTTGAAGCTTGATTTTTGGATGTATGCCAACTGGCGTTTAGCATCCTCAAAGTCTTTATTATAGGTTTTTTCGTAGATCGCCTCTTTAGCCGAGGAAAGGTTCTCAACTTCCTTCATTAATCAATCCTTCCCAACCTCAGTTGATCATTTTCAACCTACAACTAGTCATTCTTGATCTTCAGTGCGCTCAGGGCATCAGTGGTGGAATTCTTCTCCTCCTCACATGCCTTTTTGGTAGAGACTAAAGATTCTTGTGATTTTTGGTGAGCCTTATTGAGCTCATCATTAATTTTGGAATGGTCTAGGAGACCATTCAAAATTTGAACAAAATCTTCCACAAACTGCTAGCAAAGGAATAAGGAAAACATTAGAGACGTCAATCTAAGAGCAGATCAAGAGCAACATGGGAGAAGAAAGAGGCATTGACTTACTAATGATAGTGATTGAGCAGCATGGGATGTTAGCTGCTCATAGGACAACTGCTTGACCTACTTGCGGTCTGTCACGAATACAACCTCCTTCAGCAGACTATAGGCCCATAAAGGATTCTTTGCTATGGACATCTCCTATGAAGACCCCATAGGTGGAGGTACATCACCCTTTTAAGAGGGTTGGGGGCCATAGTGGCCTTGTCTTTCTTGTTATTCTCTCGAATAACCAATTATGAGTTGGTGGCCTTAGGGCCTTATTGTTCAGTCCTATTCAAGGACTTGGTATTCGAAGAGGAGGCACCAGCCTCAACATTGTCAACTTTAATCAACAAAATCCTCTTCCTAGGAGCCATTGAGTCTTCTTTATCAACAAGTATGGACACATTGTTTTGGGATTCCAAAGAGGAGGAGACAAAAACTTCTTCATCTGGCAGAGAGAAATCATGAATGCTATCCATTGGATGAGAAGTAAAGCTGCCAACAGAATTTTTATACTAAAGAATAAAGGAGGCCGATCAAGGATGCGCACCACCCTCTAAGATCTCCCTTAACTTCCAGACCTTTAATAGTTCAGCTCTATTGATGTGGAAAAATGCGGGCCTGTTCTTCATTGATTGAGCTATTCAAATAAAGAAAATAAAATTCATCAGTCAACACAATTAAGAAAGGGAACTCATAAAAATGCATAAAAAGTGCTAACATATATCACTCTCCGATTATGGGCACATAAACTTATAGTACTATTCGACTTCAGGGAGAGGAGGATGCAGCCAATAATGGGCAATGAAACCCTGATCCCTGTATCGCTTATTGGAGTAGGAAGGTTCACTATAAGAACCCTGTTGGCCTTCTTTGCCTTCAGGTATAAAACATCATCAGCGGTGTAGGATCAGGAGTAACATTCTATGATTTTTGGGATACCCACGTTGGTCCCATACAATTAATTGATCCTATAGACCCCATTGACAATGCTCTAGGTATTGGGGACATATTGAGATGGGACAGCCTCAAAATATTCACAGAATTATAAGAAGAGTTGATTTGGAAGGAAAGTTAACCCCCCCTCAATCATAGCAAGCATGTGGATCCAGTGGCCACCATTAACCACAATAGGGTTTATGGGTAAGGGGATACACTCAGTAGTGACCTAGGAAGGAATAAAATATGTCATCCTAGTAATCTAAGTTCTTTTCATGGAGAATGTGAACCATTTTATTTTTGATAAGAATGGAGGAATAACAAAAACGAATAGTAGGAAAGAACTATGAAGATGGAGAAAAAAGAAAAGTGAGAAGAAGAAAGAGAACTTATAGAGCAAGTAAATGGAAACGTGAGCTTCAGAGGTATTTTTAAGAAGAAGCAAGAGGCAAAATAATGGGTACATAGTTTGGAGCTGAATGACGTTCGAACTGTGCGCAGACAATCACAAGGATCAAAGCTCAAGAATGATTTGGCGATTCATACTTTCACCAATTACCAACTCACCCTCCCGGTTTAGATTAATCATAAGCATGCTCGAGCATGGAATCTAAGACTATTTGGTTCTGCATTTGGGGCTACAAAATAGTTAACATTCTTCACCCCAACTTTGGCCTAATTTTGGCAAATAATTTTAGGGGCAATTGTGGGCCCCAAACCATTAAGGCCTAATTTTTGGCAACCCGAGCAAACCTAACACACTGCCCCAGTCAAATTTAGTACCGTATGGATAATTACAAATGCTTATCACATGGATAATTACAAGTGCTTATCATGTGAATATTTTTAGGCATAATTGGTTACCTACATTCTCAGACGAGATAAAAGGGAATCACCACACAAACCAATAAAGATCTAGGAGAGTTCCTTATACAACTTAACTACTTTTTACTCTTATAAATACAAACCTCACCCCGGGGCAAAGGCATAGGGGTGGAAATTTGGGTTAATGGGTTGTGTTTCGGACCGACACGACACGACAAGGTTTTTTCAGACACGAACATGACACAACACGAATTCGTGTTTTTTTTAGTTGACAAGAACACCACCCGAATAAAAAATAACACGGCACGACACGACACGAATACCAAATTTCACGCCTAAAAAACACGATAACACGATATGACATGACTCATAATTCAAACACGTACACAGCAGAACACAATTTTGTGTAAAAAAAGGACACGAACACGACATATCGTGTCAATTTCGGGTCGTTCCGTGTTGTTTTTTCATGTCGTTTCTAAAATTGTCACCCCTACAAAGTGGCATGTAATTTTTAAACTTCTGAGAAATTAATAAGATCTGAGAACCCCCTCCATGGATGTAGGGAGTTGTCGAACCACGTTCTTGTTTGGAAAAATAGAAAATAAAATTTTATATTATGTCACTTTTTATTTGAGTCATACATGTTAGGAAAAAAATAAATTATTTCGTATTTTGGTTGACTCGTTTTAAAGAACGTAAATATTAATATAAATATAACCAAAACTAAATGTTAGATTCTAAATTATATAATTTTAATTTTATTTTGTAACAATTTAATTTTATTAAGTGTTGCGTAGAGTAGGTGCGTGGGAGATTTCGTAAATCCTATTGTGTACAGTATGTGCATGGGGAATCAGAAACCCACCATCTCATTAAATGGTATAATTGTCTGTCATCATAGATTTATTTCTTCAAAATCTATGTGAGGCTCAAGAAGAAAATAATAGTACCCACCATTAAAAATAATTAAAATGGGAACAATTTTTAACACTAATATAATGATGGAGAAACCCAAGAGTAACACTTTAACTCTTTTCAAAATGGTAAGCACAAAAAAACAAAAAAAAATTTTGGACCTCCCAGTTTGGGACTCACTTCAATATGGGTGCCATTTTCCTTTAATAGGTAAGCCATCTTTCTTGAGCGAATCTTAAAAATGGATCAGGCCGTGGGTAAGCCATATTTATTTTGACGATGGGTAAGCTAGCCATATTTCAAAATGGGTAAGCCATCTTATTTTCTGATGGTGGGATCAGGCCGTGGTCAACCGGGTAAGCCATTAATCAGTTTGATTTTATTTTGGTTTTGTGCATGGAGGCGATGGGTTTATTTGGCAATAGGTTTGTGCTATGGTGGTTAATTGCGCGGTCAAGAGGGGTTTCTTCGGTAGTGTTAGTTTCTCCGGTGATGGATTTCTCAGGCGGTGATGGGTTGTGTTATGGTGTGCTTTGTGGTGGGTTGGTGTTGCTATTTTGGGCGTGGGATGTGGTGGTTTGGTTATTATTCCTCCAAGGCTTTATTATTCATCTAATTCCACTGTTGAAGATCCATCGTCGTCAATGATCTCTGAAACAGAATAAATACGAGGCATTAGATAGCTAAACCCAACTTGGTAAAAATCCCAAATCAGAAGAAGTAAAACCAAAGTGGGGATGTGAACCTGGAAAACCTTGTTTTTGGCATGGTCAACCTCCTCACCTCGGCTCATGTTTCCAAAATCAAAATAAAAATAGAGCAATGCATTAAGAAATAAAAATTCATCAAAATCTCCATCGAATCTTAACTCAAGGATCAGTGGAATCAATTACCTTCAATGGCACTGAGATGGAGTTGGGAGAGAGAATCGAGAGAGAATTGACAAAACAGAACTAAAACAATGAAAAATCTAATACCAAAAATACCATGTTCCAACTCCCCCCCCCCCCAAAAAAAAAGACATCATTAGTGAGAACCCTAAACAAATCGTGAATAATAAATTTATTAACAGAAGAAAGATTAGCAGTTTTTGCTTCCATAAAATAGCCTGCAAAAAATAAAATGAGACATAAATCAATAGTTAGAAATGTGAGAGAGAGGAGAGAGAGACTACCGATTCGTGAGAGAAGTGGAAAACGTTTATGGTGGGGAGCTTTATCTCAGAGGAGAGTTTGTGAGAGATATTAGGTGAAACCAAAAGTAAAAAAAAGGGAAAGTGAAAAGTTGATTTAAAATTCAAAATTTGAAATATAAATGGAGGGAGTTTATCTCAACCCTCCATTTTGAAAAAAATGTGTAAGGAGGTGGCACTCATTCACACCATTAAAATGTGTACATAATTCAAAAACTTCCTTATCATATTATATATATAATTTAAGAGGTATGCATATTTCATAATGTTGTAAATTAAGGGAACCCAAAGACGTGGTTTAATTAGGGTTTAAGAGTAACAAACCTTTAATTAATTAGAAAATCCATGAGATATCCTATATTTATATATTGTGTTGAGTATATATAAATTTTATGTGGATAATGTATTTGTCTCGCGGGGAATCTATCGCTTCGGATTGGGATTTAATGGAGTTGGGACCGGGTACTGCTGTCCTAGATCATGAGGAGGTTGTATGGAGGTCGATATATAATTAATCATGCATTCAGTTGGTCACCGCTTCATGATGAGGAGACATAGATGAATTTATCATTCAGACGTGTTTTGATATAAGAGTAATTGATTGTGTGACTGCGTGGGCATCCCTCATTCTTTTGTGTGTGCATCACTATACCAAAAATAACAATCTGGCATGGTTTAAAACTATGCCAAATCAAATGTGGCACAATTTTGAAGTGTGCCAGAATTAGGTGTTTCAAAATGGCCATTTTTTTTCTGGCACAGTTTAAAAGTGTGCCATATTTGGACAAACAAGAACACTTTTAAACTGTACCAGAATTTGATATTTCTGACACACTTTTGGCACAGTTTATAACTGTGCCAAATTGAGTACATTTTGGTACATTTATTATACAGTTCAAAATCGTGCCAAAATCTGACACTTTTGGCACGATTATGAACTGTGCCAAATTTTTGGATCAAAGAAAAAAAATAATTATTTGAAAATAAGAAAATTCACAAATTGCGAATCTCGTACGTTGTTGATAAACTAATATAGATACAAACTTCAAAATATTAGAGGTCTTAATAGTTCACAGATAAAAAAAAATTGGGCAAAAGTTCCTCTGTTTTCAAGACATTCTAAAGCTTGCTAATATAAAACCTGCGTAGTTTAAAGCCCGTACGACCATAAAATATAACAAAATTACAAAAGTCGCACGATCATAAAAGTTAATAATAAAACTACAAAAGCCCGCACGACCATAACACAAAAAATAGATTCTTGAACATTTAACGACACTAAATAAACATTCCCTTTTTTGTTAGCTATTGACTTCTTCCCGTGTTCCAGGTGGATAAAAGCTAACAATAAAATGTTATCCTGCAAAAAAATGGGACACAAAAAAGAGATGATATCAGTAACCGAGTAATTTAAAAAAAATTGTATTCAAAATGAAAAATTGCATCTACGAGTTATAATTATCGTTATATTTTCAAACAGTGAGTCTTATGACCACACGGTTAGTTCCTACGAGTTACAGTGGTCTCGTGTGAGGTGTTCGTGCCTCCCACGGGGCCGTTTTGGGTTATCTTGAATTTTCATCCTCTAACGCCTTGTTTTTAAGCCTAAGTCTAGATATCTTCAAATTATTGTCATATTCTCAAACCGGGAGTTTTTTGATCACGCGGTAAGTTCCTATGTGTTACATTGGTCCCTTATGAGGTGTTCGTGCCTCTAACGGGGCCGTTTGGGGGCTATTTTGCATTTTTGCCCTCTAACGGCATGTTTTTAAGCCTAAGTCTAGATATTTTCAAATTATCATCATATTCTCAAACTGAAAGTTTCGTGATCACGTGATCAGTTCATATGAGTTACATTGGTCCCGTACGAGATGTTCGTGCTTATCACGGGGCCATTTGGGGGTTGATTTGTGTTTTTGCCGTCTAACGGCATATTTTTAAGCCTAAGTCTAGATATTTTCAAATTATCATCATATTATCAAATTGAGAGTCCCCTGACCACACGATTAATTCCTACGAGTTACATTGGTCCCGTGCGAGGTGGTCGTGCTTCTCACGGGGCCGTTTGGGAGATGTTTGCATTTTTGCCATCTAACGAGATGTTTTTAAGCCTAAGTCTCGATTTTTCAAATTATCATCATATTCTCAAATTGGGAGTCCCGTGACCACGTAATCAGTTCCTACGAGTTACATTTGTCCCGTGCGAGGTGTTAGTTCTTCTTGCGGGTCCATTTGGGGGTTGGTTTGGGGTTTCACCCTCTAAAAATGTGTTTTTAAGCTTAAGTCTGGTTCTTTTCAAATTTTCATCATATTCTCAAATCGGGAATCTCGTGACTATGCGGTTAGTTCCTACAAGTTACATTGTCCCATGCGAGGTATTCATGCCTCTTGTGGGACCGTTTGGGGGGCTGGTTTGGATTTTCACCCTTTAACGACATGTTTTTAAGCCTAATCTATATATTTTGAAATTATCATCATATTATCAAATCGAGATCCCCGTGACTACGTGGTCAGTTCTTACAAGTTACACTAGTCCCGTGCCAAGAGTCAGTGCCACTTACGGGTCCATTTAGGGGATGGTTTAGGGTTTCACCCTTTAACGGTGTGTTTTTAAGCCTAATCTAAATATTTTCAAACTAGCATCATTTTCTCAAATCGAGAGTCTCGTGACTACGCGGTCAGTTCTTATAAGTTACATTGGTCCCGTGGAAGGTATTAGTGCCACCTACGAGGCTTTTTGGGGGTTGTTTTGAGTTTTCACCCTTTGATGATATATTTTTAAGCCAAAGTCTTGATATTTTCAAATTATCATCATATTCTCAAATCGGAAGTCCCGTGATTACGCGGTTAGTTCCTACGAGTAACATTGGTCCCGTGCGACGTGTTTGTGTCTCTTACATCGCCGTTTGAGGTTGGTTTGGATTTGCACCCTCTAACAGCATGTTTTTAAGCTTACTCTAGATATTTTCAAATTATGGTCATATTCACAAACCGGGAGTCCCGTGATCATGTGATCAGTTCCTACGAGTTATATTGGTCTCATGCGAGGTGTTTGTGCTTCTCATAGGTCCGTTTGGGGGTTGTTTTGCCTTTCTCCTCTAACAACATGCTTTTAAGCCTAAGTCGAGATATTTTCAAATTATCATCATATTCTCAAACCAAGAATCTCATGATTACGCAGTTAGTTCCTACTAGTTACATTGGTACCATGTGAGGTATTCATGCCTTTTATGGGGCCGTTTGCCTGTTGATCTGGGCTTTCTCCCTTTAACGACATGTTTTCGAGCCTAATCTATATATTTTCAAATTATCATCATATTCTCAAATTAAGCGCCCCACGACCACGCAGTCAGTTCGTACGAGTTATATTGGTCCTGTGTGAGGTGTTAGTTCCTCTTAGAGGTCCATTTGGGGTCTGGTTTGGGATTTCACCCATTAACTGTGTATTTTTAAGTCTAATCTAGATATTTTAAAACTATCGTCATATTCTCAAATGGAGGGTCCTGTGACTATGCGGTCAGTTCCTACGAGTTATCTTGATCCCGTACGAGGTGTTAGTGCCTCATACGGGGCCGTTTGAGGGTCATTTTGGGTTTTTACATGTTTTTAAGCTAAAGTCTTGATATTTTCAAATTATCGTCATATTCTCAAACCGTAAGTCCCGTGACTACTCGGTCAGTTCTACGAGTTACATTGGTCATGTGCGAGGTGTTTGTGCCTCGTACGGGGCCGTTTGAAGGTTAGTTTAGGTTTTCATTCTCTAACGGCATGTTTTTAATCTTACTCTAGATATTTTAAAATTATCGTCATATTCTCAAATCAGGAGTCCCATGACTACGGGTCAGTTCCTACGAGTTACATTGGTCCCATGCGAGGTGTTCTTGTCTCTTGTGGGGCCGTTTAGGGACTATTTTGGATTTTCAACCAATGGACATGTTTTTAAGCATAATCTAGATATTTTCTCATGTGGAATCCATCCATCAATATTCGTTAGATCTAACCAATGTCCAATAATATCCAAACAAATATGAATATCTCACCTACTAGCATAGTGATAACTCCGCTAAGAATACACAAGCCTACTAATTTTATGGAAATACAAGCATAGTGATGCATTTTAAGAACTCGGTTAAAATAAATAAACCTACTAATGTATAAAGAGATTTCATTTTTCAAATACATATTTACCCCTCCCGTTCCCTTCTTGAATCACTTTTATATAAATATGTAAGCCATTTTCAAGATGTGGAGATTATAAATATGCAAGCCATTTTCATGGGTGGATTATTTTCAAGTAATCAAACAGTGTTATCCGAACACATACATTGAAGGCTTCTTGGAGGAATTTCTTATCAAAACTAAGAAATAAGTCTGAAAATGCTCGCGTATGGCCCAGTTGATGATTTTCCCCGGAGTATTATATATCCAGTTACAATATGTATACATAATTATGTAAATTAACACGCATAACAACATTTTATTACATATGGAGAAAAAAGCGAGATGGACAGTGTAATTTGTGGGAGTGGGAGTATGTTTATGAGTACATGAAAGTAACGACCTGATATTAGCCTTCCTTTGATATACCTTGCAATTTAAACTCCAATATACCCTCAATATAGGACCAAACCTGAGCAATTATAACATCAATTAACAAGTGATATACATATGTAAAAGGAATTAATGTTATATGATTAAAATTGAGATGTTAACTCATATGTAATCTATTCAACAATACTAGAACATCTTGCCTACCCATGAACGTTTCAAAAAGTACCTTGACAACCTCTATAGTGGAAGAAAGGTATTGGTAATAGTAATGGCGTAGGGCATCTGGTACGCATGCAAATGAGTTCTGCAACCATCAAGGTTTTGTTCGGGTACCCGCAAAAAATGTGAAGACAAGTTATAATGATGCCTACAATATTTAGTTACGTTTACTCATATTTGGATTAATTTCCCTAATCTACCAATTCTTTTCTATTACAAATCTTCCTTGTATTCTATTACAAAACTAATAAGAAAATCTCTGAAAATGGATGCCTCTACACCTACAGTTTCAAGATAAGCATTGCAAGAGTATGCGTGGAATTAAACCTCCTAGAATACTGGCCTAACATAATTTGGATATGTTATGGAGAAACAAGGATTTTGGCAATAAGTTTCTTATGAAAATATTCTTGCTTACTGTCAATTTTTCAAGAAGCAAAGGCCATGATGTGATGAAATGTATCTTTAAAACCCCCTCACAAAAGCCTCCAAACAAAACAGTGCCTAAAAGAGATATAAGTGATAGGATTTTTTATTTTTTAAAGAAACATTTGTTGATTTCAATACATTAGTGAAGCAAGATCTTAAATGTTATATCGATACCAATTAAATAAAAGGAAAAAAGAATAGGTATCCAAAATCTTGTGCAAGAATAAGTATCCAAAATCTAGTAGCATATCACGAGTCAAATTGACATGGTATCCCATTATCAAAACTTGCTACAACTTTCGAATCACAACTAAATTGTCTAGGCCAACCTGCTTTATCACCTGGTCTAGATCAACAAGTTATTCTGGAGGAAAGCCTACTATTTGTTGTTGATAAGACCTAGGCCCACCAGGCTAAGAAGCATCAATGAATCTGCGAATATCTCTAACGGTGAATATAAACATTTACAGTAAAAAATTCAGTACTAAAACATATACACTAAAGTGGATAAATGTTGATGAATCCTGAAATCTACATAGTTTTCAAAAGTTTTCAGTCCATTGAGATCACTAATTATCCGTTTCATTTGAGCCCCAATGAGAGATTTAGTGTAAATGTGTAGAGGGCTGACACATGCAAGCAACAGTAATGATAGTTACATCAATACAACTACATACACGGTCTCTTATATTTTGACAAACGAAAATAAATTTCAGAAGTTCCATAAAGCTGAAAACCTAAAACAAATTCAGAAAACCAAATTGAGTTTTGATATTTGGTAGTTAAAACACTACAATTCAGAAATAGTTAGTTCACCAACCATTTAATTTTCATTCCAAATTCAAATATAATTAAGTCATACGAAAGCATCTTAATAACATTCTTTTTTTTTAACATTGTATTATGTGAAGAAGATGGTGTGTATATGATCCAACACCTCTTATTATCACTTACATTAAACAAACTTATCATTTATGTCCTTATGACATTTTCTTTAGATTCCTCAATCTTAGCTCATATGAATGTTTAAGACCTGTGTACATAACTTTTACGGCGTTTACCATTGTGATGGCTTTGGGATATTAAAAAAAATCATGATGTCAAATTATCACAGTGTCCAATTTTTGTAAAGCTTACTTGATGAGGCCTAAATGACTATTTAAATGTATTTATTGAGGCATTAAAAATAGAGGAATATATTTAATCATCAATTCATCAATCTATATTAAGAGGGTCATGTAAACCTCAGGCATGGTGACATGACATTGCAAAAATACTTGTATTACTATATTATCAATCGGAAGTATTTTTGCAAAACAAACTATATTTTGTACCTTTTTTTCATTTCGATCTTGTACCCATGGATAAGTACACTAAGCACCAACCCAATCTAGACAAAAAAAAATATTGATATAAGAAACTATGTAAAATTGAGATTTAGATATCTATGTATATATGTGTGATAGACCAAGTATATCTAATTTATATAGGCCTCTCAACGGATGTGATTCGGATTGGGGTGAGGTTAAAATAATTCCCTCGTTAAGAAAATTAGTAGATCGAATAGAAGTTATAAATTGGATCATCAAAACTCATCCATATCCAAATCCAAATCCAAATTTATTAGGGTTCGAATCAATTCATATGTCCAATCCTAATAATAGTATGCTTTTATGTAGAGTGAAAAGAGGCGCGTCATAAATAAAGCTGAAAACCTAAAACAAACAAATACCAAAACTAAATAAAGTCAATTACCAATCAATTTAACATCATCAACAACTCCATCTAGTTTCTCTTCCTTAAGCATCATCCTGAACAACGAGAGAGAGCGTAGATGAGGTAGGTAGGAGATAGAGAGAGAGAGAGAGACAACATCGATGATGGAGGCGCCGGAGGTAGTGTGGATGATGGATCGGGGAGGAAAAGCGAGAGTGAGAGCGAGACTTAGGTTAGATTAAAATTGGGTTTCGATCAAAATTTTGATTTCTTATTTTTTTATAGTATTTTATATTTTTGTCACGTGTATTCAATTTTGGCACACTTTAAAATAGTGGCAAATTTTGGCACTATTTTAAAGTGTACTAGATTGTCACTAAACTGTGACAGAATTTGACACCGTTTTAAACTGTGCTAGATTTTTAATATTAGTGTGTGCCAAATTGTTGTTTTTGGTGTCGTGTATGTTTTAAATTCGTTAAGTAAGGACTCCTACGGGTTTACCAATAGAAGCATAAGTAGGTCCCCTAAGGATGATGCTTTCATGTGGTTGTTATGAGACTTATAATAATTTATAATATAGTATAGTGATGGAAACCTCAATAAAGAAACTTATATCACATTATTATGCTATTTTATGAGAGTGTGTGTATCTTGCTATTCAGGTGACATGAGCGGGAATTGGTGCCGGGTTTCATTCTTTACTTGGGTAGTTAGTTGATTCCCGATGTAGTGTAATAATGTGTAATAGATTACTTGTTGGTGCAGCGATTGAGACTTGATGGTTTATCTATGCCTGAGGTTGGGATGCTCGCTAAGCTATTTCACTTATAATGAGGGGTGATATATCTCTTGCATGCGAGTGTCAACGGGTTGGCATGAATATGTAACAAAGTCGCGTGATTATTACTACATCGATATAGTGAGATATTTCTTAAAAATTACTTGGCTCTGACCCAAAATATATAAATATATTTTGAAGGTATTTAAAGATAATAGCAGGAGGGATAAGAAGTTCAGACTTGACACTTCCATAGATCCATTTGTTTTCTAATCCTAAGCTAGATTGTCTTTTCATTTTAGTTTTATACAATTTATTTAAGATATTATATGGAATATGTTGGACCCTGTTTATTTATTCAGTTGAGATTATTTATGGGATTTAAAATGATATTACTTATTTATGTTGGATGTTGAGATATTAGATTATTTCAGTATGTATTATTATATCGCATCTGATGTTTTGGATGGTTTAAATTCATTATAGTCTTATTATTATTATTATTATTATTATTATTATTATTATTATTATTATTATTATTATTATTATTATTATTATTATTATTATTATTATTATTATTATTATTATTATTATTATTATTATTATTATTTTATGTTGATAATGACATAAATTGATTAACGCTCCCCGCATATTAGAATGACCAAAATGTATGTAAAGAAAGAGGGGATTGTTGCACTCATATCACAAAATGCTAAAAATCTACCCCCTTACTAAATTACATTCCAACATGTTATGCGTAAATACTTTCCCCATAGGTAGTAGAATAGAAATTACAATCAATAAACAAAACTCTCATCTCCTTATATCCTACAGTTATATCCCTGTTGTCGTAAGGACATTTTCTCCCTTAATCAAATTTTCTATCCCATTAAAAAATTCTCCCCTTTTAGGAAAGATGAAAAGATTAAAAAAATGAATCAATAAATACATAAGTCAATCAACTGTAAGAAACAACTGGAGAAAACAAACTTAAAGTATAAAAACATGGTATATATGACAATAGTGACTACAAAATGAAATTAACATGAGATACGAATTATGTGGTATAGTATACAAAGTTATAAATGATCATTAATGATATAACAAGCCAAATATAAAAAGATCATCTCCGAGATTAACATAAATACTCAAAATGCATTTAGCACCAAAATAAGCCCAATAAGTAAAAAGTTCAGGATTATAAAATATACCAGTTGATATGTAAACCAGTTTTTTGGATAATCAAATTAGATTTTACAATGAAAATGCTAACATACAAAATATAAGCCTTGATACTAAATGATAAACAATGATAAGGAAAATATATATGATATGCGTCTAATAACCTTATGAAATCATCCCAAGGTGAAACATAATATAAATGAACAACAACCATCAAAGATATATGATGGAAAAATAAGATATACAAAAAATTATCCTAACATCCTAAAAATGAAATCATCAAGACAAGGATGATTAAAAAAGAAATTAAAATAACTCTTGCGAACATGCAAAAAAACTAAACAAGTAATCATTTATTACAAGTATAAATAATGATATCACCATGTATAGAAATTTAAAATCGATATCAAAGTTAAATTAATACCACATACTCTAAAGACACAAATAAATAACATCAAGCCTAAGGTCAATAAAGACTTAAATAGAGTAATGATATACCAAACTAAATTATCACTCATAAAGACATGATACCCCTTATCGTGCACATCATTCCCTTTTAAGATATGAAACTATATGTATATGGTACACTAAGGTGAACAAATAACATCAAAGCATATAAATAATTATGCCTATAAGAAAATATTCAAGATATACCACATGGGGAAAATGAGAATAAGATAGAAGTCAAATCATACCAATTAAAATTATAGCAATTTATATTAATAAAGGATTCTACATGAAGACACGCCTATATTTATTCAACAAAAGAACAACTAAAAAACCATTTTGAAAAGTAAAAATATAGGCAATGATACCACACTTATAAAATTTAAGTTTATGTCCAATGTTTATAATCAAGGAAAGATAATGTATTAATAACAAACAACAAAAGATCATATTTCGTTTGTGAAGAAGAAAATATAATTGAACACCATTGAGATAAGGAATAAATCTCGAGTTCAATTAAGATTTACAAATCATAGAACAAAAGAATAAAAACTTTAATTCAATCTTTTCACCCTTTTAAAAGTATTTTTAAATACTACTTTTCCACGTAAATAAGAGATTTTGGTTGAAATCTTTTTGTATTATATCCTTGATGTTACTTAATTTTGTATAGATATAAATCTTTGAGACATCGCTTATGTTTAAATTTATTTTGCATGTAGTGAGTTTCACTCCAAACAAAAGGAAGGTGCTGTTTTTGATAAAGATAACTGTCACATTCTAGTCCTAACCACATCATCTCTCAGATCTTTAGATATGTCATAATCTTTTTCAACATCTCCAAGTCATGAACCATAATTCTCAAACATACACAATAAGATATTGGACACTCATTTATAAGATTTTTGAAGCTTTGAACATTTAATAAAAGACTATAAAAATTTTCCATTCCTTATAAAGTGTCTCCATAAATTTGTTTAGAGTGGGTAAAAGTGCAACAAGATATGGTAATGCATTACTAACATATTTCTCTCAAAGTTTATAAGACTTAAAAGAAAATAGAATTTATCTCATGAAGCACATGGAGTATTCACAAATAAAGGAATAATGATCAAATAAGTTATTTATATATATAAAGATATGTTACGGAGTATATTAACAAAAAATCATAAACATTATAATATCAAAAATATTTTTTATTTTTTTAATAAAAGATACGTACAACCACGAAAGATCATGTAATAGAATTAAGAGATATACATAAAGTACATAATCCGAAACATACCACTACAAACTCAATCAATCATGAAAGTACCCAATTAAGTCTTGTGACAATAAAATCTAGATATATCATAAAGGTTTAAAATTAAAAGATTATGTAAAGCATAAATACAAATAGGCACAACAAACGATAATAAGCATATACAAATTGTTGGGGTTTTATTCTTAAAACCCGCATATGATGTTTACTTATTAATAAAGGTGTGTCAGATCTATTTTGAAATGGGAATTAGGATTGTGAGAATTCCTCACATTTATTCTAAAAATATTGAATATATGTCGGTCTATTGAACATAGTAGGAATTGTGGTCAATTGGGTTGGCCTATTCATCGAAGATTATAATTGTGGTTATAATTCAATTGAACAGGTCACAAACTAAATATTGAGTTGACATCCTATTAGCGAAGCTGCAAGTACGATCTTAGAAGTTTATTTTAACAAGGGGGCATGTATGATGGTTAAAAAATTCGTTTGATAGTTTAAAGTGGATCGTACTGGTACACCGGGAATGTATTGAATGGAACAAAGGTGAGATTCAAGTTTCGATGATAACAAAATTAGAATTACACAATCTCATAACGTTTGTAAAAGGTAAATATGTTCTCAATCCTGAGGATTATGAATATTGGAGTGTACTCACAATTATTACTTTAATTGCTATATGTGCGATCCAATTTATTGGGTCTAAATTTTCGCATGTTGGGTAATCATTGTGTGTATATATCCAAAATTTTAGTCTAGAGGAATCCGAATTTGAAAGATATCCTGGATTTTGATACCTACTTGATAAACATATAAGTTTTGACTCTTTTAGTAAACTTTATCATTAGATTATTTTTTTAACTGGTAGAGTGTCAAATAAGTTATGTTTGAGATTAAGGAATAACTAATATGATGTGAAAATTAATTAATAAAAATTGAATTTCACCAAGCAGTTATATACTTTACATGGAAAATCACATTATGTATCATTTAACTTTGCAAACAAGACCTCATTATTAGGTAATTCTCAGATAATCAAATTAATGCAATTGTAATTATTTTGGGAAATTAGTTACAATTAAATGGGAAAAATTATATTATGAAAAGTAATATGACATTTCCATATTTTCATTTAGAAGACATTTTAATTATTAGTCTTGGGTCCCTATAGTCTATTACCTACGTAGTAGGGTCAAACCCTCTAAAAACCTTAATAGGCCCATGCCCATTTCAAGGACCTATTTATATAAGTGTCTAGGGAATGTGTTTAAGATGAAAAGTTACATCTAAGGGTTAGAGAGAGAAAAAAATTATTCATATATTTGTGAAGAGGCGAGGAGAGAGAAAGTGATTTCTCTTATTAATCATAAAATTTTAATCTTTGTGAGTGCCCACACATAAAGATTACTTTGGGAGGATCATATACTATAAGATCTAAGGCATTCATGACATTTTAGAAAGGTTTTGGAGGAGGAGAAACTCAACCTCACCGTCTTCTACACAAGATATTTATCCTCATTCAGATCACCTATGATCCACAAAGATATCGTGATTCGAACCCTAAGTCTAAGCTTTAGACCTAATTTTTCTTCTTATTTCTAATGCATGATCGATTGAAGTTCTTAGGGAAATAAATTTTTTTATGATATCAATCCCCAACTCAAAGAATATAGATCCAAGGTAAATATGAAAACTCTACAATATGAAAAAATATACCACGTACATAGATAAAAAACGTATCTACTAGATGCGATCATCCTAAAATCATATTGTTGGAATAACTAAGAAAAGATCGTTCTAAAAAATAAAATATTTTTAGATCATTCAAGATATAAATAAAGAACAACTAAATAAGATAAATAATTCATATATGAGATATCAAATGTGATTGCCATGATATAAAAAATCGTATAAAATAATCACATATACTTGTAGAATATATATAAAATATGACATGCTAACATAAGCTATTGCAAACAGGACAAACTCTAATATTTAGAGGTGGAGTGGACTAATCCAGGATTCTTTTTCATTTTAATATCAATTCAATCAAAATTTTCATTTCTTACCCATAGTCAAGGTTCTTAAAAATGCGGGGCGTGGAGGCCAAGCCTTAAGCCTTAGAAGCCTAGGCGGGCCTTAGGCGTAAAAAGGCGTGAAAAGACGTTTAGGCCTTCTTAATATATTTTAATATTTTTTAATCATAACAAGGCTATTAAAATACTAATATTGTACATATCATAAAAATATGTCTGAATATTTGCAAATTAAAATAGTATTTGATTATTTTGGATGAGATAATGGTCCGATTTGTAAAAAAATTATTTAAAAGGCGATATCGTTTCACTAAAGCATTGTTGTTTTTAGAAAAAAATGCGCCTTAAGAATTTTACCAAGAATAAGGCGTAAAAATCTTAAGGCGGGGCGTTTATTCCAAGCCTCAAGTCTAGGCTTGCTTAGGCGGAGCCTAGGCGGGTTTTTTAGAACAGTGCCCATAGTTGATTCGCACGAGGAACTTTGGATTTAAGTGGGAAATGAGCCAGATTTTAAATCTTTCGCATGCGTCCCTTTCCTTGATCCTTTATCTAGAAAATTCTTTGATTATTTTTAGCCCAATTTTTTCTTTTAACTCGCTAATGAGAAAAATTCTTTGAATAAAAAACGTTTTGAGCCTTGTTGTTGCTTATAAAATTCTTACCACCCCCATCATGATTTAGAGATAATGTTGGTTTAGTGAAAAGTAAAACTCCCGTAAATAATCGACTCTGTTACAAAGATAAAAAAATTACAAGGCGACGTTCCTTGTGAAAAATAATAACAAATAAAGTCCGTTGGAAATCTCTTATAATTAAGCACATGATTTTTGTTACCATACATGGATTACACAAATTATTGTCACTTTTCAAAATGATTCACAACATTTATCTCTTTAACTTGATGTTTCAAATTCACTTTTGTATTAGAAGTTGAACCGCGAATTTGTTCAATAACCTTTTTTATCATTTTGCACTTTGGGCTGGTATAAAAAAAATCTCCTAGTTTTGGTGATCTCACCTTCAAATTAATTTTCACATGTTTAGCTGAGTGTTGATGCCAAATTTAGTCTGCTGACATGGCTCAATAAAGTTAAGACACATGGCAATCTACGTGGCAACAACAAACACTTCTGAGGAACTCACACGCTCCGAGGAACCATACTACAACGAGGAACACTACTTCCCCGAGGAACTCATACGCTCCGAGGAACAAGAACTCTCCGAGGAACTTTTGTGTACCGAGAAGCTTAGGCGGTCCGAGCAACTCAGGCGGTCCGAGCTACACCTCGAACAAAGCATTAATAGCAGGATAACCAACAGTCTGACTGTTCGTTAAATGCTTATCATTCAGACGCACACGCTTAAGGGGCATTGAATGTATTACCCTTTCATATGTACATCATTTAATGTATTACCCTTTCACATTACAGTCTCAGGACTATAAATACGTTGTACAATTCTCATTGTAAGGGGACCGGAATTTCTTGATAGAACTTGTAATCGAGAATTCCCTAACACTCAGCAATAACATAACAGTGGACGTAGACCATTCTTATAAGGCTGAACCACTTTAAAAATTCTTTGTCTCATTTATTTATCTATGATTGAATAATTAGATATGATTCAATTTTTTACATCAACAGATTGGCGCCGTCTATGGGAAACGACTGGTAATATCATTTTTCATCAAAAATAATTCATCATAAATGGCTGATATTCCAGAATCTAGCAATCGAAACGCTGGAAGCCCTCCAAATCCATCTGCTCCGCCAAATATTCCAGATCTGGATGGAATAATGACAAATCTGGCTCAAGGCCAGACCGTCATGCAAGAAACTATGCGACAACTCATACAAACCCTCCATGGCGGTGCACCAACCCATTCAGGACTGCGAAGTATTTAAAGAAATACCCGTGCGCCTTCTTCGCGTACTAGGCGTACCAATTCATATCGCAATGAGGAATCTGAAGATTTTTCTTATCAACCTGGACGAACTTCGTTAGTGCGAGCCACAGATACTGAACAACGTATCACTCTCTCTCCAAAAAGGACTAGTGCGTTAGATAGGTTAAGCAGGGTATCACCTTTTGATCGATTAGGTCCTAGGAGGAGCAAAAGTCCTCCTAGAGCCCCATCGAGGAGTTTTTAACGACCACCAGACTTAAGGGAAGGACCTGCCCAGTCGCGGCCAGCTGCTCGTCAAGAGAGATCCCAGGAAGCCACCTCAACGCGATCAGTTGCTCAAACCAACAGGCCCGAGGAAGGAAATGATGCATGGAAAGGCTCTATTCAAAGGCTGGAGGATAAATTAGGGGAAATAGCTAAGACCAAGAACCTTCTACAATGAACCTTTGTTCGAGGAACACCTTTTGTCCAGGCCATTGTAGATTTTCCAACACCATCAAAATTCAAAGCACCTGTTGTGACCCCCAGATATGATGGAAAGACTGACCCCGTCCTTCATATAGAACAATACCAAGCTACAGTCGACATCTATGCTGTTCCATATGAGATGAGATGCAGGGCATTCTCGGGAATTCTTACCGAATCTGCTCAAATATGGTATAATAATCTTCCTCGGGGTAAGATCTCAACTTTTCTTCAACTGGCCGAGTTATTCATTGGGAATTTCTGTTTTGGGGCAAAGCCAGTTAAACGAGTAGCACATTTGTTAAGTGTTAGACAAAAGGTTGGTGAAAGTACCAGATATTATATAACTCGTTTTAATAACGAGAAACTTGAAGTCATTGATTATGAGAAGAAGACAGCGATTACCGCTTTGATGAGTGGACTATTGCCAAACAAGTTGTACTACACTTTGGCCAAAGATCCACCTAGAACCATGTCGGACCTGATGGGAAAATCGTCCAAGATTATGAATGCCGAGGAGGCTATGGCTGCGAAGAAGAATATGGATGCCAAATAGACCAAGGTGGAAGGTGATAAAGCTAAGAAGAAAGAGCATAAGAATAATGGTAATGACAAACATTCAAAAAATAGGTCGGTATGGGATGTAATGAAGAAATTTAATAATTATACTCCTTTGAAGAAAGACATCAATCATGTTCTAGAGGAAATCAAGAATAACGAGGAGCTAAACTGGCCAGAAAAAATGAAGGCAGACCCTGACAAGAGGAATAAGACGAAGTATTGCGGGTTTCATAAAGATCATGGCCATATGACCAAAAATTGCATAGCTCTTCAAAATGAGATTGAAACACTTATCAGACGAGGAAAGCTGTCAAAGTATGTTGATCGTGGAAGAGAAAGAAGAAACAACGATCGAACAAGAGAGAGGTCTAGATCTCCTCGTCGAGCAGAGGAGAACAAGAAAAGAAACCATGAAGTTGATCCTGAAGATGACCTCGATCTTTCCAAGAGACCAAGGAAGCCAGAACGTGAGGTATTTTCAATACGCTTTGGGTCATTTGACTGTAATGTTATAACAGGTGGAGATGCAGGAGGAGGAGACCTTACTGCAGAGAGAAAAGCTTACCTTTGTGAGGCTCAAGCTTACTCGTACATTCAACGAATAAATTTAGCTGAGGAAGATCGCCCGAGAAAGGTGAACAAAGAGAAATTGGCCATTGGTTTGTCAAAGAATGACCTTGCAGGTGTTCTATATCCTCATGATGACCCATTGGTGATCAAGATGAGAATGAAGGAAGTAATAATTTCAAGAGTACTGGTCGACAATGGTAGCTCGGCAGACATCATGTTCTACTCGTGCTTCGATAGTTTAAATCTGAAGCTATCTCAACTGGAGCCTTATCATATACCCCTCCTCGGTTTTGCTGGCGAGAAAGTATTTCCACTTGGGACGATCAAGTTGGATATATTCATTGGTACGTAGCCTGCTTATCGAACAGAAAGAATATGTTTCTTCGTGATGGATAAGAATGTTCAATCATCATACAATATCATCATGGGAAGAGTAGGATTGAAGAAGTTCGAGGCTGTACCATCTACAGTATATCAATGCTTAAAATTTCCAACAAATTTTGGAGTAGGAGTTGTGAAAGGTGATCAGAAAGTAGCTCGGGAATGCTATTATTCATCCGCCGAGCAAGAGGAACTGGAGGGATCAAGGAAAAAGACTACTACCTATCAAGTGGATGAAGGTGCAAAAATTGAAACATTGGATCCTAGAGATGAGTCTCAACTCGTGAAGGGTCAAGTGGTGGAAGCTACTGAAAACATCATTCTAGACGACGAACACCCTGAACGAACTACTCAAGTAGGTTCGTCGTTGGAAGCCTCACTAAAACAGGAATTGATAACTTTCCTAAGAAGCAGAAAGCAAACTTTTGCGTGGAGTCATGAAGATATGCCCGAAATAGATCCAAATTTCTTATGTCACGAACTCAATGTGAATAAGGAGATCAAGCCAGTGAAGCAGAGAAGAAGAGTGTTCAGTCCCGAGAAGAATCAAGCTATACAGGAGGAAGTCAAGAAGCTCCAAAAGGCTTGTTTTATTAAAGATGTTAAATATCCAGACTGGTTAGCCAATGTGGTGATGGTAAAGAAGAAAAACAACAAGTGGAGGATGTGTGTAGACTTCACCGACCTCAAAAAAGCATGCCCAAAGGATCACTTTCCATTGCCCCGAATTGATCAACTGGTGGATGCTACCTCGGGACACGAGTTGCTGAGCTTAATGGATGCTTATTCTGGTTACAATCAGATTAAAATGAAACCTGAAGACAGGGAAAGTACTTCTTTCATTACCCCTAGGGGAACTTATTGTTATAATGTTATGCCTTTTGGTTTGAAAAATGCAGGTGCGACATATCAGCGACTGATGAACAAGGTTTTTGCTGAACAAATCAGTTGCAATATGGAAGTCTATGTTGACGATATGCTGACAAAGAGAAAGAAAGCTTCCGATCATCTAGTTGACTTAAGTCAGACTTTTGATCAACTGGATAAATATCAAATGAAGCTGAACCCGACGAAGTGCATATTTGGAGTACGAGAAGGCATGTTTCTCGGGTACATTATCAATCAACGAGGCATTCAAGCAAATCCTGAAAAGATCAAAGCTCTATTAGGGCTGCGATCTCCAACGACGAAGAAGGAAGTACAGAGTCTCACAAGACGAGTAGCAGCACTCAACAGATTTGTGTCACGAGCAAATGATAGATGTCTCCCATTCTTCAAGACACTCAGAAAGACTTTTGAGTGGAATGATGAATGCGAGAAGGCTTTTCAAGACTTGAAGAAATACTTGGGAGCACCTTCACTGTTGTCCAGGCCGGTGATGGGAGAAAAATTATACTTGTATCTAGCAGTATCGGAGAATGCAGTTAGCTCGACGTTGATCAGAGTGGAGAATGGAGTATACAAACCAATTTATTATACGAGTAAGGCCTTCCGAGGAGCTGAGATCAGATATCTAAGGTTGGAAAAGTTAGCACTGGCGCTGATTGAAGCAAGTGGAAGAATGAGGCCATACTTCCAGGCTCATACCATAGTAGTATATACTGATATGCCATTGAGGCAATCCCTTCATAAACCAGAAAAATTAGGGAGATTGATGTACTGGGCAATAGAGCTCGGTGAATATGATATAGTTTATGAACCCAGATCATCGCTAAAAGGGCAGGCTGTAGCAGATTTTATAGCAGAGTTCACCTATCCTGATACCCCCGAGGAGAAAAAATTGCTCGCTGATCAACCTGTGGATGTTACAGGATCATCAAACACTAGCTCAGACCAACTCCGGTTAGTAAAAGGGCAAGTGGATGTTACAGGATCATCAAATTCGAGCTCAGACCAACTCTGGTTGGTAAAAGGTTAAGAAAAGATGATCGACGAAGAGCAAGAAATATCAGGGGAGGATGAAAGGAATCAACAAATATTTCACCGAGGAACTCTGACAGATCAGAAATTTGAAGACGAGTTACCTATATGGAGGTTATATGTAGATGGCTCATCTTGCACTACAGGATGTGGCGCGGGGATAGTTTTGAACACTTCGGATAAGATCGACATGGAATACGCCCTACGATTCCAATTCAAAGCTTCCAATAATGAGGCTGAGTATGAGGCCATGATTGCAAGTCTTAATTTGGCAAAAATTATGGAGGCGCAGCAGGTTATTATCTTCAGTGATTCACAATTAATTGTAAATCAAATGTTGGGAGTATATGCAGTTAAAAGAGAATTAATGATCAGATATCATGCAAAGACAAAGGAGTTGGTGTCAGAATTTACCGCTATTCAGCTGGTCAGAATACCAAGAATGGAGAATGCGAGAGCAGACGCCCTAGCTCGACTAGCATCAGCTACTCGTACTGAGCTACGACGAACGATCCCAATTGAAGTTTTAGCTGGTCGGAGTATAGATGAAGATCTGACGATGAACTTTATTACCCTTGATTTAGGACCATCTTGGATGGATCCCATCAGGGCATATATTGAAGAGGGAGAATTACCAATTGACAAGCTCACAGCCAAGAAATTGAAGTTTAAAGCTGCTCGGTATGTATTAACTAACGGTATTCTTTATAGACGAGGAATTATGGCAGGTTTGCAGAGATGTGTACATACCTTCGAGGTGAAAGAATTGATTGAAGAGATCCATGAAGGGTCCTGTGGAGCCCATGTAGCAGGTCGGACGCTTTTGCAAAGGGTGATGACGCAGGGATACTACTGGCCAACGATGAGAGCTGATTGTATAGCCTATGCCAAGAAATGTGACAAGTGCCAACGCTTTTCCTCCATCCGAAGAACTCCACAAGCATTGTTGACACCCATAACTTCCCCTTGGCCATTTGCCACGTGGGGAATAGATTTGGGTGGGCCACTGCCAACGACCAGAGGAAGGTTCAAATACCTTTTCATCGCAGTGGATTATTTTACTAAGTGGGTAGAAGCTGAGCCTCTCATTGATATGACGTACGAGAAGGTCTACCAATTTGTTTAGAAGAACATCATTTGTCGATATGGTCTTCCTCATGCTTTCATCACAAACCATGGAACACAATTTGATAACGAAGAGTTCGCTGCCTATTGTCATCAGTCAAATGTTTTGAAGGTCCACTCAGCACCAGGCCATCCTCAAAGCAATGGACAAACTGAAGTGACAAACATAACAGTGCTAAATGGCTTAAAGAAAAGACTGGATGATGCAAAAGCAAACTGGATCAACGAGTTACAGTCAGTACTATGGGCTTACCGAACTACTCGCCGAGTAGCAACTGGAGAATCACCATATATGCTGGCGTTTGGAAGTGAAACTGTTATACCTGCCGAGTTGGGCCTCCCAACACACAGGGTACTGAATTTTAATTCCCCTGTCAGTGACTTAATGAGAAGATTGGATTTAAACATGCTCGAGGAAGTTAGAGAAGAAGCAGCCATTAGAAATGTTGCTTACCAGTAGCGAACAACTTTGTTCTACAATAAGAGGGTGAAGAAGTGCGACCTGAAAGAAGGAGACTATGTGCTGAAGAAAGTAATTCAAAAGCACAATAAGCTGGAGGCAAACTGGCATGGACCATACCGAGTTACAGAAGTTGTTCGACCAGGAACTTACCGAATAATAACTTTAGAAGGGGAGGAACTAAGGTTGGTCGAGAAACCTATATTCCTCCGAGAAGTAAAGCTACCTATGTTCCTCCGGGAAGTAAAGCTACCTATATTCCTCCGGGAAGTAAAGCTACCTATATTCCTCCGGGAAGTAAAGCTACCAATATTCCTCCGGGAAGTAAAGCTACCAATATTCCTCCGGGAAGTAAAGCTACCTATATTCCTCCGGGAAGTAAAGCTACCAATATTCCTCCGGGAAGTAAAGCTACCAATATTCCTCCGGGAAGTAAAGCTACCTGTATTCCTCCGGGAAGTAAAGCTACCTGTATTCCTCCGGGAAGTAAAGCTACTTGTATTCGTATGGGAAGTAAAATTATATGTTCCTCGGGAAATAAAAGTACTCCTAAAAATGCCAACTTATGTCGATTAGGAAGTAAATATATTCTCGAAAATACCAACTTGAGTTGGTCGGGAGGAAAAATTATTCCAAAAAGTGCCAAAGTTGCTCATTAAGAAAAAAATCTACTAACTATGGCTGGTCGGGGATAAAAACCCACTAACTGTAGTTGGTCGACAAGGAGAATTTACCGACCTTAGTTGGTCGAGAAACAAAACTTTATTATTAAGTGATCGAGCAACATAAATGATACTCGTAACTTTTTAATTATTACTAAGTTGGTCGAGAAACAAAATATTATTTGTGCCAAATAATTACCACAAGTTCAAAATACTCGACAATAAGTTGGTCGACAAATAACACAATATTATTATCTTTTTAACAGATACACATGCACAGATGTAAAGTGTTCTATAATTACAAGACAATGGCAATTAAGATTGCGAACAAAAATGAAAGTCTTTCATTAAATCCAAAAATAAATTACATTGATAATGAAATGTATACAAATTTATTACATTAATATTCCTATTTTACTGGTCTTTTTCCCTCTGCTTTTGACACAGGTTCCTCGCTAGCAGGCGGATCATTTAAAGCCAGAGGAGAATTTATGAAGTTGAGATCCTTTAACATCCTGATATTCATCACGGATGGTCGATCTAAGAGGTGCTCGGGATGAGATATCTCGGCATTTGAATGGTGATTGTAGTCACCGAGATATTTGGAAATCAAGCATCGAGGAATGGCCCGAGCAGGGATCCAACTCATATCCAATTTGTATGGTGGCACAGGTAGGTCGAGCAGCCCAGGATCATGATAGTCCCATAGGTAATGATCCTGTTCGAGTTGCAGCACACCTAAGGCATTCAACCAGCCTTGCTTGTAGCCCTCATTATTGGCATTCTGGATACGATCGTCCAAGTGATAGAGAGCTTCGTTGTATCCAGCCATTCAGAACTCCTTGGGCTGTTTGTGGAATTGATATGTTAGTCTTTCCAGCTGCTCATGGAAATTTTTGATGAAGATCTCTTTATTCTCCAAGGTAGATTTTTGCGTGGAAAGCTGCTCTTCTAGGTCCCTGATCTTCTTTGACATTTCAGCCAATGCCTGGTTCTTCGCCATCAGCTGGAAGGCCTGGTTTTCTAGGGCAGACTGAGTCCGCTGTTCCTCGATCGAAATTCGAGGAGCTCTTGCTCGCCCTCGAGGAGCTCTTGCTCGACCATGAGAAGATGTAGAGGGGACAGATCTCTTCAAGGTTTCCAACTCGTCCCTCAAGTTGGCATTCTCGACTTCCAAGAACGAGAATCCCTCATCAGTCACTGGGATCAAGGCTTTTGAAGTAGAAGCTGCAGACTTCAACTGTGATAACTCTCTTTGAAGATTGTTGTTCTCTTGCTCTAATAATTCAGCTATTTGTCTGCATTCCTCGACCTCACCCTTCAGAGTTCTCTCCCTCATATCGTAGCCAGCAAAAAGTTTCTCGTAACCCTTGTCGGCAATGATCTGCTGGTACTTCTTCTTGTAACCCTCGTGCAAGAGGGCAGTATTTTCTTTATATTGTTGTTGAAGATCTTCGAGGGTGCCTTGGAGATCCTCGATCATGTCATAATAAGCCACATTATTGGCCACTGCTCGATCAAGTAGACACTTCAGATATTGGTATGCTTCAACTGCCTGTTCAGAAGCATCTTGGCCGAGGATGTCGACGACTTGTGCTGCACTCAGATCTGTGTGACCAGCTTTAAAATAATCATTGCATTGCCTCAGCAGCTTGGTATCGTGAGCAGATAATAATTCCATCCTGGCCAGAAACTAGTAGAAAGAGAAAAAGAAAATAATCAAAACAAAGCACGAAGAGGAGACAACAGTATGCAAAAACACAAGTTCAAGTTTTATTATATCATAAAGGTCAGAGGTACAAGGTTCAGAGTTACATATTCATGGTTACAGTTGACAAAAGAAAAATATAAAGAGAAACCCGAACAATTCTACACATTTTCCTTGTCTCCCAAAACCTTCTCGGGAGGCTGGGACGAGGATGTAAGTTGCTCGGAGGGAATAGAAAGCTGCTCGGGGAGCGCCAGCAGTTTCTCGGAAGAAGTAATGATTTACTGAGGTTCCTTGGTAGCAGGCTGAATGGCTGGGGGATGATCTCCCATCACCATAGAAGACTCTTCGGAGGCAGCTTCATCCTCTTCTAAGTCTTCAGGAGTTGGAGGGGGACCAGGGGTGTGTCGCTGAAAGATTTTGGAATTTTCATCCACTTTCATCTCCTGTAGAGCAGCGACCCATCCATCCCTAAAGTACTTGAGGCTGCCATATTCTACTTGAGACACCATGGCAGCCAATCCCTTGTTCCACCCCTTGTCCCAGCCAGCGCTGAAAGACTTCTTCATAGCCAATTTTCTCTTTAACTTCTCCGAGGAAAGCTTCTCGGACATAAGGTTTTCAGCAGTCTTCAATTTATTCTCAATCTCTTCCTTCTGTCGACTTACTTCCTGAAGCTGGCCCAATTTTTCCTCAGCAACCTTAAGCTTATCTTCAAGCTCCCCAGCAGTTTTGAGCTTCTCTTCAAGCTCTTTATTTTTCTTCTCCAAAGCATTCACTTTTTTCTCCAACCCTTGGGAGACTTCAACAACATGAGCTTTCTCCTGCTCGGTGGAGGCAAGCTTGTTCTCCCAGATTGCCTTGTCAGTAGCATATTTCTGGCGAGAATCTTCCAAAGACTTAATAGCTTCCTCCAGAGCTCCCTCCACACTAGACTAGGAGCTTGAAGCTTTAATCGCCTCATCTTTATTCAAAATTGTATTGAAGCAGCTCACCAACTGTGAAAAGAAAATAAATCAGAGACAGATATAACAAAGGAAAGATGAAAAGTTCAAAGCAACGAGACTTACATAAGCAATATGGCGAGCAGCCAATGATGTAACCATATCCCGAGAAAGGTTCTCTTCGACACCTTGGATCTCGGGAATGATCCAAGTCTTCATCGAGCTCATGGCAGAGCTCAGGGGAACAAAAGTTGGAACACCAGTTCCAGTAGCTGGGGGCTGAGTGATGGTGTCAGCCAAATTGACCGAGGAGCTCTTCTTCAGCTTCCTCGGGGGAGCAGGAATAGATTCAACTAAGGAAGAACTCTTGGTCGGTGATATGACAATCACCTCGCCTGGAGCAGCAGCCTTGCTCAGGGCCACTGGAGGCTTCTCGGCAACCTTAGCAGGAGCAGCTGGAGGAGCTGCATCAATTTACTTTGTCCCTTCTGGGACATCGTGTTTACTTATTTTGGCCTCTCCAGCACCAGATGCAGGCTTCTCGACAAGAGTGGGAGGTTTTCTCTTCTTCATCATTTCACTCAAAGGAACGTGTGATTCAGGCGAGGAACTGGTAGAGGCTGGTACTGGCTTTGCGTCACTTATTATTGGACGAGCAGTAAAAGATGTAGTGTAACTCTTGTACTGCAGCAAATATGAAGCTGAACTAATGTGCTCGTCGGTAACAGACTGATGCAAACTCCAGATAAGTTTCAAATGTCTTATGTTAACGTCTGCTTCTTTTGGACACTTTCTTTTACTGTCAACTGCAAACAAATCAAAATTAAAATATCAGTGGTACATTTTGTCAAACACAGAAGAAGCATAATTTCAAAATAAATAATATGAAATAAAAATAACCTATCCCATTGACATAGGGAGGACATCTGGGACCCTGATACACTTCATCTCCAGATAAAGGAGCATGTTGCCAATTTTTTATGACAACACCGTGCTCAAAATAGTCCCTATTGGCATCCAGGAGATTGACTACTAAGACCCTATTTAAAAATCTAGTTTTTAAATAAAAGGTGTTACCACCAACTGCCCATCTATAACAAAACATGATTTCTGGAATTCCTATGCGAGTTCCATGGATTTGATTTAACCTATGAACCCCATTAACTATTCTCCATGTATTGGGGGCTATTCTTGCAGGAACAACGTCAAAATATTGACAAAATTCCAGACATAGAGGATTGGGCGGAAAAGAAAATCCACACTCAGCAACAAAGAGACTGGGGAACCAATGTGCCTCAGCTAAACGGAAATAATTAGAAGGCTCAGAAAGCTCTTCCAGAACAACCCATGAGGGAATAGAAAAATCAGAGCGAAACTTATCAAGAGATTCAACAGGGTAAACCATGATGAATAAAAGAAATTAAGAAGAAGGAAGAAAATCTTACAGAAAAAGAGTGGATCTGATGACAACGAATGATGGAAGAGATGAATACACAGGAGAGAAAGAGACGATGGAAAACTCGAAGATACAAATTTGAAAAAGTAGAAGACGATGGGATTTTCTACAGAGTTTAAATACTCTACCTTGGGAAAAGAAAAAGTAATGATTTCAAAAAGAGACGGTTACGTTACCGGCGGCTAAAAAGACGAAAAGGGGTTCGGGAATCAAAGCGGGCATAGAAATTCGAAAAAGCCTGATTCTACGAATTTGGAAGGAGAAATAAATACGAAAGAAACACTCCTAAAAATCAGGAGGATCATTTAAAACTGCCGTATTCCGAGAAAAAAATGTTCCACAATCCTCAAATTTTGAACTATGAAACATTGGGGGCTTCTGTTGATACCAAATTTAGTTTGCTGACATGGCTCAATAAAGTGAAGACATGTGGCAATCTACGTGGCAACAATAAACACTTCTGAGGAACTCACACGCTCCGAGGAACCATACTACAATGAGGAACATTGCTTCCCCGAGGAACTCATACGCTCCGAGGAACAAGAACTCTCCGAGGAACTCATACGCTCCGAGGAACAAGAACTCTCCGAGGAACTTTTGAGTACCGAGAAGCTTAGGCGGTCCGAGAAACTCAGGCGGTCCGAGCTTCACCTCGAACAAAGCATTAATAGCAGGATAACCAACAGTCTGACTGTTCATTAAATGCTTATCATTCAGACGCACACGCTTAAGGGGCATTGAATGTATTACCCTTTCATATTTACATCATTTAATGTATTACCCTTTCACATTACAACCTCAGGGCTATAAATACATTGTACAATCCTCATTGTAAGGGGACCGGAATTTCTTGATAGAACTTGTAATCGAGAATTCCCAAACACTCAGCAATAACATAACAGTGGACGTAGGCCATTCTTATAAGGCTGAACCACTTTAAAATTCTTTGTCTCATTTATTTATCTGTGATTGAATAATTAGATATGATCTAATTTTTTACATCAACACTGAGATCAAATCATTTTGAAGACTTCAAACTTTCTTTTCCAGAATTATTTTTCATTTAGGATAGGCCTTGATCGTTAATTCCAAGTAGAATTCATTTTCATTTTCATCTTCAAAAAGTGGAAGATTATTTAAAAACTCCGATTTTCCTTTTCCAAGAGTAAGGACCTTTTTCCCCCAAAATAAAATAATTTATATTTATCACTTTTTTGTTGAATCTAAATAAGCTTTTGAAAACTCTTTCTTTAACTGATCACACTTGTAATCACACATACATTTGAAATTGATTAACAAAAGACGCATTAAGTTGTAAAATGTTGTTTTCCTTTATTATATTTTTCCATTATGAAAGAAACTAAGACGATTTCTTTAAAAGTCTCAAAGATTCTTCACAAAGTTCATCATATTAAGTTTCAAGAATCTGAGAGTCTTTTTCATCATATTCTTTCACACTCGATTCACATGCATTTTTGGGAGAAGAACGACACACAAAATTTGTCGAAATAGAGAATCTAGTAAAAGCATGATTATTCATTATAGTTAAATATTTAAATATATCACTTTTAATATCAAAAGATAGATGACTGATATAATTGGACGGAGTAATATATTTGATAAAATCATGATCAAAGTTACCAGTAGGAGCATCTTCAAATATTTCATCACAAATCCCATTTCTTCACACATAATATGATCTTCCTATAGGCAGTTAAACCTACAACAATGAGGAGAGGCTATTATATCGGTTGGGAGTGATTATGTATCTTATGGGACTAAGGAAAAGTCGAAAAAAGTAATGTCTAATAAAAACTACAAAATTTAAATTTATTGTCAAAATTAAGGTACTGTTTTTCTTTATTCTAAATTCAGGTAAAGGTTGTCATGACAAATAAGGGACAAAGTGTGATTTACAAAAATGATTATTTTGTTAACATATGTTCATTATGTATATATAGTAATCAAAATGCAAACTGGGCGAAATCAAAACCTTATACAATTTTGGTAAAGATTTACAAAAGGAATAAATAACTCACAAACTTGAACCTCTCTCTATAGAATCAAAAATCCATAACCTCCACAATATATATTTTTCGTCTTTTACTAGGGAGAGAAAGAACGACTCGCTCTCCAATCACTTACCATGTCCCGAGTGTCAACCTTGATGATAATGTCGCATTTTAAAAATTAAAAAATATTCATTTAAAGTTGAAGATGAAATCTTTGTTACGATGGAACAATTGAAAAGCCACCAATGTGCTTCTAACTTCTTAGGATGTAATAATTCTAAAGATAGAAAGAAGTGTTTGCCTACTCAAAATAAATTAACATTTTAGTTTGAGATATACAAATTTAAAGTATATCAAGAAAAAGGTTGGAAAATATTTTTTGAAGCCTTGAGAAGAAGTAACCAAACTTTAAATAAATTTAAATCAAATTAAAAAAAATGTAAGTACAAATTTTCAATAGTCAATTTGTATGTTTTAGCTTTATTCCATGTTTAGATAATATAGTATGTGTCAAATGTAAGGATGTGTTTAATTTATCCTTCAAGCCTGTGATGTGTGATTGAAGAACGTAGAGGCCAAGCTAAAGTGACATCGAGTACGCATTGGGTTTGTGCCGAGTTTCATCTTCAACATCTGAGGGATATCGATATAGTATGAATACATGTTTATGTTTGATCTATGGATTCATTTGGGTGTTGTTTTCAAAGTATTATCTAACACCCCGTGTTTTATTAATTAATGTTTTTTGATTAATTTTAAGGAAAATGGAGATAAATAATTTTTGGATTTAATAGTTTTTAATAATTAAACATGTTTTTTTTAATATTTGAGTAGTAAATTTTCAACCGGAATTAAATCGGAGTTATAATAGAATGTTAGAATGATTTTTAATATATTTTAATAAGCAGGTATGATTTTGTTGAGTTAATGAAATTTTCTCTAAGTGTAAAGGCGGAGTTTTAAAGATTTTTGGGACATTTAAACGACGAAGTATGTCGTTCGAACGACATCGCATGTTGTTTGAACGACACGTGTCAATCATTCGAGTGACAGGTGAGGTGGCAGATTAATTAGAGTCCTAATTGTATTCTAACTCTTAAACCCTTTAAATACCAAAACTGATACGTGACTGGGACTTTTAAAACACTTTTCTCTCAAACTCTACTCCAGTAAGGTTCTCCAAACATATATCCTCCCATCTTCAACCCCTAGCCCCAACTTTTAATAAGTTTTAACTCAAGAATTGAAGATTCAATTGGTGTCTTCTCAAGAGGATTCCAACCATCTACTCATATTTGTTTGTTTCGACTAATCTCTGGTATAAATACTCTATTCCTTTCCTTTAGTATTATGCATTTTAAGTATCACCTAAATCTTTAATCATGTTTTTCTTAAAAGAGATTAGTGACTTAATTAGGAATACTGATAATTAATTCTGAGACTATTTTTATAAAATCTTTTAATATAAATAATATTCATAACCCTTGGGTATGCAGGAGCAATGAGTGGATTTTAGGTTTTTATGGTGTAGGTTGTATGTAGAAAAATATTAGTTTTGAATTAAATGATTTCGAGAGTATGTAGCTCATAGAAATTGTGTAGAGATTATGGAAATTGAAAGTTGGTTATGTAAATAATGAATTCACATGTTAATTAAATTAAAATAATAAATGGAATTTTGCGTGACTATGATGATAGGATAATTAAATTAAGTTTTAATTAAATTGAACTCACGCGCAAATTTATGTGTTGATTATTTTATGTGTGATTGTGCAACTTATCGGTATTATTTTTAATTGCCATTATGACGAATTGTTGTTGGGTATTCTATGCTCTCCCTATATTTCAGAATGCCCTATAGGTATGGGACCAGTGGGTGGTAGGCCTTTAGATGATTTACGCCTTCTAGGTATGGGACTAGTGAGGATAGATTATCGCGATTTTATCATATCGGGGATGGGCTGATTTTTAGTATTTTATCGTCGTCATGCTAGCCTAGGCATGAGACTAAGACGAGTAAATGTTGGAAATTCATCTTATACGTAGGATAGGACGTATATGTACTTTGGGGACCCTTAGGTATGGGGCTAAGGGATATTTTGAGGATCTCACATCAATAAAAAGGGTGGAGTAATTTGAGAACTTAATAAATTGAGAAGATGAGAATTAATGCCTAAGATAAAAATGGGTATTAAAATTTGTAACGACATAATGTGTCAGGGACCAACAGTTTAAACGGGTCAGCTTGGGCGATTTATGTCGTTTCGTGTGTGGAACCTTGTCATATTGCGGGGATCGACAGTTTAAACAGATTCGGCTGGCTATTGATAATGGAAAGTGTGACACTATGGTGGATTACCACTCGGGGTGGGAGGAATGCCATAATAAAAAGTGAGAACAATAATAAAATTGGGTTAATTTATTTAAATTAACACTTTAGGGCTGTGGGATAATTAAAATGATATTAGTGTATTTTTATCAAAATCTTTGGGGGTGGTTAGTAATTTATCTTTCCCGCACTTAATTAAAATCGTAATTAAAATACTCTATTGTGATATTTATTGCGTATAATGCTATTGCCTGTCACGGATTCTATTTGAGGGGAGTAGTGTGTATTCATGCTCGGGGCTCTGACCTCGTGCGTTGACTAAGTTTTTTCGATATTAGTGTAGCTGCATAGGATTTATTGGATATCATTTGGAGGTGCAACTAGAGTTTATTGATTCTATTGATTTATTTAGTTAGACTTTCTTTTCAGTCATATTTCATTATGAGACTTCATTTGGGTTTTATTGGGCCATTCGGTTGCCCAAAGTTGTTAGAGGACTTCAGTTGGATTATTCACAGTTGATTATTATTCAATTTTTAATTGAATCACTATTGAAGATTGGATTTATTCGAAGTTTTAGCATGTGATGGATCTTGTATCAATTGGTTGTTATTATAATTTGGAATTGATTCAATTATTTATCTTGTGGATTGATTTATTTATGTCTCCTATTTGTCTCATGCTAAGAATAATATTTTATTTAGTTCACGCTCGACATAGTTTTGGTGGCGACCGACGCCAGAATTACATGGGGTGCGACATATTAGTTGAGGCATTTTTGTAAAAAGTATTTTCAAAGAAAAATCCATTTTGGTTTAAGTCAATCGAAAGAATTTTTCAAGTCATTCAAACAAAGTTTTAAAGGTCATTCGAACAAGCGTTCAAATGATATGTGGTATGCCGTTCGAATGAGCTTCAAATGGACTTCCAACGAGATTTATGTGCTTGTCAGAGAAATATAGTTCGTTGGTCATTCGATAATCAACCAAAATAATTAAGCACCGTCATTCGAATGAGTTTATCTTTAGTTCAAACGATATTGTTTTTTTCGTTCGAATGAACCTATTGTTTTTGTTCGAATGAGATTTATCCGCCTCAAAATTTGCATTTTCTGTTAATAGGCATGCTGACATCTTTTTATCTGAATTTTTTGGTGAAAATTTCTTTCCTATCAAAATACAAATGCCTCCAAACTCTTGTTTACACCCAAGTTTGAGATACAAGACTTCCACATACATATGTCAATTTGAGATCTCGTTTATGTCTCACTATAGTTATTTTTCTCTTTATACTATAAAAATTTCGAGCGGTGGAGGCCGTGTTTCATATTGTGCGATGGTTGGACTAGTCCCTCGACACGTAAGATCGGTGAAATACCGAGACGTGAAAAGCGTTTGCATCGTGTGCCCATTAGAAGGCATCCAGTGTTGACTGTTAAAAATGTTGCAAGGAACGAGGAAGCACGTCAGGCTTGAAGGCGATAAGTTTGTGAACAAGTTTAAGTCGTTCTTGTAAAACTGCATTTATCATAGTGGACTTGTAAGAATGGGCCATACGAGGTTATTTCCATTGATGGTCTTCCTCTTAAAATGTCGTGTTGTAATTTACTATTTTATTCTTGCTCGTATTCTCACCTAGATGCATGCTTAGGTCAAGACTAAAATTGGTAAATTATTTAACACAACACTTAGTTTAATCGGTGTATTAAAATTTGAAAAAGTAAAAATTGGTGTTTGTTTATGAAAATTCCTATAAACCCTAGGGCACAGTAGCACTTTTAAATTGGTACCACAATAGGTTAAACTAGTTTGCTGTGTTTGAGCCCTGTTTTTTGCATCTTTAGGGTTTAGATGGATTTTAATCGAGAGGGGAGTTTCGTTACTCGACCTCTATGTTTAATTGGATAAACTATCCCTATTGGAAGGTGCATATGCATTTTTTCCTGAAATTAATTGACAAGAACATTTGGAGCGCAATTGAGTATGGATGGACTCCTTCTATGGAAGGTGGCGCTCCGAAAGCATTCAACTCTTTAACAACGGTTGAAAATAATGAATCAAATTTTAATTCCAATGGTGTAAATTCTATCTTTTATACTGTGATCGCCAAAGGATTTGGAAGAATTATGACTTGCAAAATGGAAAAGGATGCTTAGGATATATTACGATCCGCACATGAGTGTAAAAATACTATTAGGGTTTTCAAGTTATAAAATCTGACCACTAAGTATGAGACGATTAAGATATTAGAAATTGAGTCTTTTGATGAGTTCTATTCGAGGTTTTTGGATATTTTTATTTCTTTGTTTAACTCAGGTGAGCCTATTTGCGAGCCTAGAGTTGTGCAAAAAATCTTAAGATATTTGCCTTTAATATCGGACATTATTTCACTTCATCTCCATTTTTGTCAAACTATTCCTCATGCATAGCAGTCGATAAGTCATCGAAGGGTTTATGTGAATAAAGGAATGGTAAGTATTGGTGTCTAAATTTGGTTTGCTGATTTGGGTGAGCCTTAGCTTAGTTAAACCAATAATTATAAACCACACATAAAATATGAAATAAGTAAACTAGAGAGAGAAGATGGGAAAATAAAGGGACATAAGTATTTACGTGGTTCAGCCCAATGAGGTGACTACATCCACGAGTACAATGTCACTGCGTATTAGGGTTTAGTACATGTCTCTCAGGAACTCTCTATGGCTTTGGATAAACTATTTTCAGTTGCCTTTAGCTGAGAGAGGTAGCGAGCTATTTATAGTAGTAGGAATATGAAGAGGTGGAATACCTTTATACATTAGGTATTTACACCTTTACATCATAATTAGTAGCTGAATATTATCCACGTGCATGTGCATAGTGACTGTTGATAGTCTCACGTGTGTCTGTTCATATTAATATTCATATTTATAGGGTGGTCGGCTAGCATGCCGACCAATGAGATAATAACGCCGACCACATCTATCTGCTGTTTATGGACTTACTGAGTATGATGACATGTGTTACCTTTTTATTGATCCACCCAACCATATTATTTTAGATTACAATAAAAGCCCCCAGTACTTCATTCTTTATTGGAGTGATTTAAGGACTGAAAGGATGGAGTATTATCTGTCAGGAGTTACTTGGCTATTTGGAGACGTCTGGTCAGCTGTTGAGCTCAGAAACATGTAAATTCTTGAATATCATATTTGGACTAATGGAAATTTTGTAAATAATAGCAAAAATAGTGAACCTCTAGGGGTACGCTAGTCATTTTGATTTCTAAGGAACTGAAATGCCATCAAAATGAGAAACGGTGGTACGCTTAATCATTTCAATTTGTGTAGCTCAGGGGGAATCATAGAGTCCTATAAAACATCAATTCCTTCCTTTTTTATCTCACCTTGAATTTCAAAATCTTCTTATCATTCTCAAGATTTTACTCCGCCATTTGTGAGAGAGTTGTTATTGTGTTTTGTTTCGCTGTAAGAACTCCTTTTTCCTTGTCTTTCCTTTCCTATTTGTCTAAATGGTGTATGTTATAGACGGAAGTTCTTTGAAGACATTTAGGGCACAATACATGATTTCAGAGTGGGTGAAATTAGAGTTCATAGCAAGTCCTTATGACCTTTGCTCATTGGAGGAGGGTCACTGGATCCCTAAAATATTTATTACTGATTGTGGGGTCACCTTACCTCCCAATCATTTGTTTCTTGAATTTTGACAATAATTTGATGTTGTCCCAACCAAAGTGGCTCCCAACACTTTGGAACCGACATAGGGATAAAAGAATTGACGTATTTCTATAGTTGGCGGACCACCAATGATAACATTTATTATCTGAAGACCAAAATTTCAAATCGAGCTGTAGTAGTAAATTTATCGGATTCCATTAAGGATTATTGGGATCATGGGTTGATAGTAAAAGAATGGTAGTTTGCCCCTCTTCCCGAGGGAGAGGACTATAATGGGCCCCGTTGCCCTCATAAGGGATATAACATAGGTCGACATTTGTTCATTCATGTGTACTTTTTTTGTCTTTTAATTAGTTCAGCTAATAGTTTTTTTTTTGTCTTTATATTTCAAGAGAAGAATAAGAAGGATGTTCCCCGTTCTTCAGAGGTCAACTTTACCGACCTAAAAAATTATTTAGTCAATCCAACAGAGAATAGGGGAAGCTCATCCTCGCTCGACATCCATTTTGCTCGGATACGATATTTCTATTACTTCTTTTATTGTTTGCCCCTCCGAAGACGTTCCTTTAGCCCCCATAAACCCGGAGGACCCAATTTCATCCTCTGAGACCACTGAGTTAGAATATCCACATCAAGTCGAAGATTTTTTTTCCTGTTGGAGGTATATCTTCCTCCTTTGAATCCTTAGACCTTGCACTTGTGCCTACCACTATTTTATTTCCAGAGATGGTGAAGAGAAAAATACCCAAGCTTCTCATCGACTCAAAGTCCCCACTCCCTATCGAGAAAAAGAAATCTGACGCTGGAGGCTCTAAGTCGACAAGGGCCAAGGTGGTGCCCTTATTGTAGATGTTAATTTGGACCTTGCTTGAGGGATGATTGGGGAAGGAGTCCTTCCAGTCGATGAGGCTACTGTTGCTGCTGCCCCTTTTAGGGTAAGTTGGTTGAACGTGCTAACCACAACTTGGCCTTAGTAAGCATTATCTATAATTTTGTTATTGCTATATGTTCCTGTTATTCACTTAATGACGCTTATAAATGGTGGATTTTTCAGCACTTGGTTGATTATGATTAGCTGTTGAGGAGGGAGGAGCTGTGGGAGTCATATGTGGATGTGGAGATTGCATTCTAGGGCATTCAGTATTCTCTGGAGGCATTCAAGAAAGCCCACTAAGTAGATAAAAATAAGTGGGGGGATGATTCCAAGAATTTGGAGGATAACAAGGCCAACGTCAATAAGGGATACGATGTTGCCATTAAGAAGGCCGAGAAGGCTACTCAAGATACTAAAAAGGTGGCCGAGGATGCCAAAGGCCAGGTTGTGGATCTAAAGGCCAAGGACAAAAAGGACAAAGAGGATGCCTACACCTGGGTATGGGATACGACATTCTCCACTGGTGCTATTCAGGTGGAGTACTTGAAGAAGTCTTCCTTCAAGGAAGGATGGAATGCCGCCCTTACCCAAGTTGGAACTGCATTAGATTATGAGATCTTCCTTCAGTATAACTCTGGCACACCTCTAGAGATTGTGGAAGAGGTGGATGATGAGGAGGGAAAGGATGGGTCTTCTGTGCTTCCAGAGCAGTGTTTTTAAAAGCGCGTTATTGTGAACGCAATAACGCACAATAACATTTTGTTAATAAAAAAACAATGCAATCTGGGCTGCTATTTTGGGATGTTGGAATCGCGTGCACAATCGAGCGCTATTTGGCGCAAAAGTGCATAATTGTGCACAATCAGACGCTACAGGTGCTCTATCAAAACTTTTTTTTAAACCTTATATCTTACCAAAATGACGCCGTTTTGGTAAGTACATAGGTTTTAAAAAAAAACTTCCTCTCATTTCAGCAGCTATCGAGTCTCCCTCTTACCTGATCTCTAAAAAAACCTAACTCTTCACATAAAATAGCTCTGACCTAGCTATTTGAGTCTCCGATAGCTACGCAGCTTGTTTTTCCCCACTTTGGCGTACTTTCTTTCCCTGGAATCATTTTAGCTTGTGTTTCTCCACTTCGACAGGTCCGACCCATCTTGTTTTTGCCCACTTCGACCTATTTCAACTTGTTTGGGTTCACTGATTTACTCATTTACTTTGGTAAGTGATAATACGCAAATACTGCATATTTCATCCTTCGAACGGATGCATTTTAGCCCCCTCGGGTATCTTATTCCCTATATTTATGCTCGTTAACCAGACAACCTTGTATTTCTACGTTAACATGTTTTGCAGGGGTTAATTGAGCTTTTGTAGGTAATTGGATGCTAAGTGTGAACTTCAGACGCGTTCTGCTCTATTTCCGTGCACAACCGCACGTTCAAGGGCATTTTAGTCATTTTATAGATTGGGCACCTGGCCCAACATCTTCATGGAAGTTGTATCCCTCCTCGCAAGTTTCGCATGGCCGTAAACGGTGCACAATTCCGATTCAAAACGAAGAAGTTACGAAGATTTTAGCGGAGGAGAAATGCAAGCCAAAACAGGGGAAAATGCAGTATGCCCCTGCTTGATCGATCGATCGATCGACCCTTCCCATTTTTTCCCCGTCTTATATGATCGATCGATCGACCAAATAGTAGATCGATCGACCCCCTATTTTTCAGCAGATATTTTGCATTTCTTTTCTCTTTTCTTTTCTAATATTATTCCCACTTATTATATAAGCCAATGCTGATGTAATAAACCGGAGTGAATGTTTTTAGAGAGTTTTAGAAGATAGAATAGTTAAGGTTTGGGTGATTTGCTTAGTTCTTCTTCATTTTTTCTTGGTTTGACACCCCATTTGTTGTGTAAGTTGACTATTCATCATCCTCTCCATTAATATAGTTTGTATTTCTTCATTTATTACTTTCTAGTTAATTTACAAGCTTTCTAGTTTAGGTTTACATGATTTATTTACATGCTTTGATTTACACGCTTTCTAGTATAGATTTACCGCGTTTATTTACCGCTTTCCATTTATCGCGTTTTTACGATGCTTTCTAGGTAATTTAAATTAGGTTGTGTTTGAATTGAACTCACTCGAGTTGACGCGTTGCTTTGCTTTGATGATGGTGTTACGGGTCTATTTTGGGTGCGTTGTCCTAGTTTTTATGCCTAGGAGATTTGACGGGGCATATCATGTATGTCCCATGCTTACGACCTTTCACACGTAATTTCTGGGATATTTGTTGACGCCAAAATCTTATTAGGCTTTTATGATGATTTAGGGCGTAATAACTCTTGATTTAATTAACTGTCAAAACGAGACGCACTCGTAATAACTCGTCGACCCATGTAACCATTTTATACTAATTAACTCGGGTGAGAGATATTCGACGCAACCTATAGTTTTACTTGCTTTCTTAATCTAGTTTCAATACCATTGCCTAGAATAATCTTTTCCTTTATGCATCTTTTCTTTTAGTTTGTAATCATCTTTTACACTTTTATTTCGGAGTATTAGATCACTTAAATTCTAGCAACTCGTCTCTGTGGATTTTCGATACCCGACTTACCGCCGTGCTTGCCTCGCAAGTGTAGTAGTAACTTAGGTTTTCGTATTGAGTTGGCGAAATGAAAACAACGACTGTGCACTTTACACGCGCACACTTTTCACACTTAATCAGTAAGTATTATTTTTTTATGTTAGACATAATTTATTTACTTATTTACTTATTTTTTATGTTAGACATAATTGTTTCACTCATTTACTTTGGGTTCACTAATTTACTCATTTACTTTGCTTTACTCATTTGCTTTGGTAAGTATTATTTTTTTATGTTGTTGTAGTACTTTTAATCTTTGATTGTCCTATGTTTGGAACAATTTGGTCCTATTACTGTGTTTAATTTCGAATGTTGTAGTACTTTATGTCTTCATAACTATATTTGAAACGATTTGGAGTTACTCTTCGAGCTTATTTATTTATTTATATTTTTTTACATGTTTTTCAAATTAAAAATCTGGAATGCACGAATTATTTGCGCGATGCATGAAGAAATTTGCATGATGCGATTTTTGAACCATAACGCGATACCCAACGCAACCATGATTTAAAACATTGTTCCAGAGCTGACTGTAGTAGTGGCTCGTCCCGAGGAGGAGGTTACTCAGGATAAAGATAAGGTGTAAAGGTTAAGGTCTTTTTAGTTTTGCCTTGTACTTTTGTGGCTATAATTTGAACAATTTCTCTAGTTGTAACCCTTGTCCACAGTTTTAATAAATTTTCCCTTTATTTCCAGTAATGATGTTGTTTCATTCTGAGCATTATTTTTCTTTCTATACTTATGCAATATCTTATTCAATTCAGTTTAATTTTAGGAAGGTTAGCCTAGCAACTATCGAGAGTGAACTCTTTAGGAGAAGTACTCAACTATTTGGGGCAAGCCATTAAGAACTGGAGGAGGTGCTCGACTTTGACATTCCCAACCAGACTAAGGAAGCGTACCTTCATATGTGTAAGTAAATTTACCAACCCGTGGCGATAAATTCTTCCTATTATAAAATGATACTCCAAATTTAAATAGATCATAAAGAAACAGTTACTTTTTTATCGGTTAACTATGAGAGAAAATTTTCCTTCCTTCATAGTGATAGTGGTTTTGATAAAAAATTGCAAGAGTTATCCTTGGCGTATTCCAAAAATGAGTTCGTGCTGAAGTCTGAGGTAAAAAGTGATCGGAAAGCGGCCAACTTCTTGGAACAGGAGAATAATATGTTAGGGAATAAACTAGATTACAACAAGAAGGCTGATGACGTCGATCAGAGTGAAGGGTCATAATTTCTGGAGTAGGATAATGCTCGACTAATGGAGGAACTAGAGAGATGGAAAAAATTCAAGGGGGTCAATCATCTTGGAAAGTTGTTATTTCTCACTCATTTGTGGAAGAGGATAGAATAAAGAAGACCTTGGCCGACCAAGCAAGTCTGATGAAGAACTAATCGTCCACTATTAAAATATTATATAATAAAGTTGACTGTCTCACTTATCACTTTCATAAGTAACCCCGTACTATATGGATGAACAACTATGATGAAGCTTTGGCACACTTGGGAGAGGAATTGGAGCAAGAACATAGACAAGGCTATAACTAAGGATGGATTAATGCTCTCACTATAATGAAGACGCCAAGGGAAAATACTATATAGTATTAGCATGATCCTGAATGCTTGGATCAACTTACTCCTCCCTTTAAGCTAGATACTTCTGTGACACCCGACTAATTAAATACCGGGTAGCTACTCCTTTATTAAATTAATACAAAATGCCAAGTTGGTTCAGTTAATAGCATCACTGTCGAAAACATTTTAATGATTACTAACCACCTAGTATTTAAAAAGTAAGATGTCAAATTTTAAATTAAATCTGATTAACATGCAATAAATGAATTATGAAAGAATAACATAACCATTCACAATAAAGTCCCAATAGTGTAATCAACAAGTAATAAAGAGTCTAGAGGAAATACTCCTCACAACAATCCCAATATGGAAATAAATAAAACAAGTCTGCATCCTGAATTAATTAGAAACCAAAGTCTGAATAACTGAAATATAAAAAGTCTCTAATAGAAATGGGCGACATGCCCTACAAATGATGAAACTGAATATGGAGTCAAGACTAGAAAATGAGGCGTCTAATATCAAGGCCCTGTAACTTCCACAACAGCAACAGCTCGTCACCTGAATAGAATTCCTATGCATGGTGTCCTTGTGGCTGGGCACCTAAAAAGGTTTTTACAAAAATAGATTTGAAAGCAAACGGGTCAGAGCCCGAAAGTGGAGAGTATTTTAAAAACAGCAAGTGCTTTAATAACATTAAAACAATGAATGCAAAATACATGTTAGGACGTGCCCTCACATGAAATACTCACCTCTCGACTAATAGTGCACTCCTAACGTACCGTACCCATCTACGTGGTCTTTATATCTAACCAAACCGACATAAGTTCTAACCCATCTCCTCGATTCACAATATGAATTCCCCATGTTATCACTTGAATAGATAGCTTTACTTAAACTCAGATTCTCAATTATTAGCATTACCATTTTCTGGAGGTTATCCCCTTATTTATCTTCTCAAGGAGTTACTATAAATTATTCTCATAATTAAACATGACAAGTCTGTTCATTTAACCGTATATCATTCACATCATAAATATACAATACAAGCACCCCACCCCGAGGCTAAGCTGCGGTGCACACATACTCTGCTATCCATCCCGGTACATCACGTACATAAGGATTACAAATTACGAATCTCTCAGGAATTGTTCGAATAAGCACAACACACAAAAATGGAGGTGAACATAATTCAGCATATCCATGGGTCACGTACATACCTACGCTCCATAGTCAGCTGACTTATTAACTCACAAATAAGTCATTCTAGCATTATGTTCTTAAGGTACCAATCTAAATCTGGGCACACAAGGATTAGATGGCCCTAAGCGAACGTAAACCTCCCGTGATAGCAAGTATGGTAGGTATGTCATACACATAAAATCATATACATATACTAAGCATGCACACATCTTAGTAATTACCAAAATTTATTAGTGGTATACTTCTCATTCTTATACCAATACACGTGCCCCCGGTTTATATATATACATTATTCATTATCCTCACGTTGTGATTAGTTATTCGCGTCCTAACCCACAATTACCATTTGGTTCAAATCATTCTTCTATATTTTACTCCCCAATATATCCCGAATATCCCAACTATATCAATTAGTCATCAAGGTAATGTTATCTCTACAATTAAACAAGGTTACGGGACACTAGAAATCAAACCAGGCCAAAAAGGCCAATCTGTCAACTCGTTAGAAGTCTCGTTCGAATGAGTTCGTTCGAACGAGAGTTCGTTCGAACGAAGTGGGCATCTAACGAGATCTCGTTGTAACACCCCGCCCAATTAAATACCGGGTGGCCAGTCCCATACCAAATTAAAACAGAATATACAGTTGGCTCATTCTTAGCATCACTATCGAAAACATTTACAACTCACCCAATACTCAAAAAAGCTGGTGTTAAAAACTTTCCAAATTTAAATTTCAACAAAACCATTTTTCATTTTTAAGGATAACACAACACATTTATTCTACAAAACTGATAACACAATAAATAACACAAAAGAATTTAAATGCAACTGGAATAAACATTCCCAAGTAATATAAATCCTTTACAATAATCCCAACAATGTTAAATGTATTAAAAAGTCCCGAATACAATAGAATTTGACCTCGATAGAAAAGATAACTGAATCCTTTGGGCGACATGCCCTAACTAAGAATACTGTGAATCAAAAGATGATAAGCGTCTAAGCAAAACTTCCATAGCTCCATAGCTTGTCACAATAAACTATGGTTGGCGTCCCTGTTGCTGGACACCTGATATAGAGATACAATAGAAGAGAAAATATGCAAGGAAACGGGTCAGAGCCCGAATGTGTAGAGTATTTTTAAAATAGCAAGTATTTAACAAGTGCAATAAAGAATTTATTATGTACATGTTAGATCCAACTCTCACTTGCTATTCTCACCTCTCAGCTAGAGTGCACACTTAACGTTTCCTATTAACGTCCTAGTTAATGCTTCCTCTTTTCTAGTCTCCATATTAAATTCCATCCCCATATCATAATCCCCGTATGTCCCATACCATACGTCACATTATTATACATTTACATTTCTACTTTATGATTAGTTTCTCATTAACATGAATCATTACTCGTTAGTATAAATCGTTTCTCATTAACATGAGTCATTACTCATTATTATAAATCGTTTCTCATTAACATGAGTTAAGCTTTTCAATTCTATAAGCATAAACATTTAGTAACTTAATTCCATTATCTTCCTCTATTCACCGTTATCTACAATTATCACCGTAGATAGATTTAACCATAATCAATATTCATTTAATCAATTAATCCATTATATATATATTCATATATAATACAGCACCCCGAGTCACAGCTGTGGTGCAATGCATTACTCTGCTATCATGTCCCATCATCGCATGTCGCTGAATAGGGGACTACAGGTTCGGTAAGATTCCACGAACCACAAACAACAAACAAATTGGAGGCGAACCTAGTTCTCGTATCCATAGGTCACGCACATACCTACGTACCCACAGTTAGCGGACTTATCAACTCCCCGATAAGTCTTTCATAGACCTATGTTCTCGAGCGACAAATCAAAGATCCCATGGATTCATCAGGATATGACTGCCCTCACGCGTAAACCTCCCACCGATAGAAAGTAAGCTAGGTATGTCATACACATAATCATCAATCAATCAAATAGGTATTATCATACCTATAATATAATATCAGTAAGGTAATTATCACTACCCTAAGATATTCCTCATACGTAGCATTATATCTCTTTTAAAATATCATATCTTTACTTCATAAATTAATTATCCTCGCATTCTATAACATCTCTCCACTACCGTCGTTAAGGTTCATGCGCGGAACGTCTCGCAAAGCGAAATCCAAACAAGGAACCCCTCCAATACACTACTACTTAACTTTGTCGATCGAGGAGGTCCGAAAACTTAAACTATGCGATCGGGATAACCTCATATCTACTTTCAACCAAATGTGTTCCGAATTCCCATTTCTATCTAGGAGCCATACCACTACGCTCTTATAATATAATTATTCTCGTATCCTAACATCACTCCACTCCCGACGTCGTTAAGGTTCATGCGCGGAGCGTCTCGCAAAGCGAAATCCAAACAAGGAACCCCTCCATTACACTACTACTTAACTTTGTCGAGCGAGGAGGTTTGTCAACTTTAAATACGTGATTGGGATAACCTCATACCCTAAGGCTACCCTCTCTCAATGTACAAGATTCAAATAAGATTTTCCTCAACATATATTCAGTAAGAAGTCACTAATATCCTACTGGTCCATAACATTATTTCTCCCGAACTACTACGAGTTTAGTTCTCCTTTTTAATTACGGTTAAAACTGATAGTTTCAAATCTCTTATAAACACATATTCTTACACTTAGGATTAAACCCTCTTGCAAACTAAAGGATACCCAGGTGTTATATAAAATCACCCCTACTGGTCCTATCCTAAAACCTCATACATCACCATTTAGATTTTAACAAATGAATCTAGCAACCGAAATTCCATTCAATATAATTTCCAACATTTAAATCACTCGAATCCAAATCAAATTTAATTTAACTATTATCAAGGGTTTACTGATATTTTCTAGGTCCCATAATCTCCAAATAACAATCACCAAAAATCCACAAAAGGTTTGGGATAAGAATAAACATTTAAAAAGAAACAACTTTACATAAACTGGGGAGGTCGATCGATCGATCGAAGGTAGGGGTCGATCGATCGATCCCTCAGGTCCAGGCCTGATTTTCTGCATTTTCTGCAACTACGGGTTTAGCAACTTTTGATCATTTAAACCTTCATCTAAACATCCCAAATGACTTATAATCTTTACTACATGATATATTTACATATATGAACGATTTCCAATACTCTAAACATCCTAGAATCATCAAAGGATTGGATTAAAAAGCATGTTTATCTCCTTATTTCCAGAAATTTATTATCATAACATCTTCAAGAACATATCAATGGTTTTCACAATTTCTACAACTGATTCATGACTATTTCGTGGATTATTATCATCCTAACACATGAGTTAAATTCCTATATCATTTCAGTTTTCCATAACTCTATTTAATGATCCATTATTTCTTCCAAACATGAATAATCTTCTCTTTTCATTCTATTCTAACATGGACAATATACAAACTTAAATTGCCATTATCAAACACTTGCCTTTAGTGTAGGTCTGATCCTTTGGTGTAGTTTATCTCAGTTGGTTGTCCCTTCTCCGGTCAAACTCCGGTGGTGGTTGGTGGTGGTGAACCTTGGTTCTTGTTATCCTCCTTCCCAATTGACACATCCTTTCCCAAGCACTCTCACACTCTCTCTAGGAAGGTGGATGCTCTTATTTGTGAAGAGGATATGAATAACTCCCATACACTTAATCTACCAATACTTATAATAGTGCCAAATCCGAATCACTATTCATCCCCCCTAGAAAAATGACCAAAATGCCCTTTCGGGTTGTCTATTCATTCCCAAATGACCCGAGACTCAAAATTGACATCCAAATAGACTTTTCTGACTATTTCGAACCTTCCGGACGCAACGATGCAGTCGAAATGACTATTAGATAGATAGAAAATAAATTTCCTTTTTAATTTAATTAACTAGTCCCGACACGTCCCATACCGCGTCTGACTAAAAAATATAAATTACCGAATTTATATCATACAGTCATATCAATGACATCACATTCATATATTACCTAAATATCTTTAAGTAATATTCAGAATCATCCATTTTAATATCCACCGTCCGGATAAACCCGAATGAATTAATTAATAATAAAATCTAATTAAACCATTAATTTAAAATATAACCCATTTAAAAAGTCATTAAAATTACGGGGTATTACACTCGTTCGAACGAAAGGCATCGAATGAACATCCCACTCATTATAAGTCAAACTGTCAACTCGTTAGAAGCTCGTTCGAACGAGCTCGTTCGAACGACCTGGGCAGGCCTTCTAACGAGGTGATAGTTTCGAGCCCAGAATTTTCCTATCTGGTTTTCCCAATTTTCTTCACCTCTAATCTCATCTAAACATCATTCCAACAGTAGTTCAAGGTTTCTAATCATTCTTAAACATACTTAGGTCGTATATTAACATATATATGGGATCAAATCATCCTAAACCACATCTAATCATCAAATCTCCTCAATTTTTCCCAAACCTTATGAACATGAACCCTAGAAATTTAAAGTCTTCAATTTCCATAAATAAATCCGTTTTTGTAACATAAAAAGTAGTAATTCTTTTAGTTCAATCACCCAATAACAATTCTACATGCAAACCTATATCAAAATCTGAATTTATAACTCCAAATTACATGGGTTTTTACAAGTCTCCCAATACAATGCAATTATATCAATTTCTAAGCATGGAAGAAGCATTCGCTTGAAATTAACGTAATTAAACCACTTGCCTTGGATTTTTCTCTGAATTTGCTGTTGAATTGATGAAGGTTGGTCTCTCTCTTTCTCTTCCAAGGTTGAAGGTTGAAGATGGAGGTTAAGGTTTTCTCTTTGGGAACTTTTCTAACTTCTTCCTCTAACTCCCGTTGCCCTATAATCACTTAGGTGCTAGTAATGGGTTAGTGGGTTATTAAATTCCCTATTTTTAATTCCCAAAATTCGTTGGTCATAATTCCTAAAATTCCAAAATTACCAAAATACCCTTTTTGGTTACCGGTATGGCCCAATAATGCCCCAGAACCCAAACTAAACCCCCGACTAGTGTTTTCTGACTATTTCGACCCTTCCGGACTCGTTGGCGCACTCAAAATGACCATACGGTTGATAAAAATAAAATTCACTTTTTAATTTAAATAATTACATTCCTGACGCGACTGTCACGCGCGTCCCAACAAAATTTCCCAAATTGTCGTATTTCTATCTCACGACAAATTCAATATTTTCAATATTCATATATTGCCATATATACACATTATAATCAAATACCAACTCACATCTCTTTAGTATTTTATCCGGATTAATTCTCAATTAATTCACATTTAATTTAATTAATCCCATAAATAAATATCGATAAAAATGCGGGGTGTTACAACTTCAAGGATTCCTATATATGCAATCCCTATCAGCCTAGTCAGAAAATACCTCAGGGATTGTGGTATGTATGGAGACGATATGCTTAGTCTTCCCTTGAACTTAGTGGATAAGCCTAGTTCTAGTATTAAATCTGGACTTAGGGAATTGAGATCAACAGTTCTTCTATTTGCATTAGATGTTCCTCCTGCTAGGATGGAGAAATACCTTGAAAAATTCCCAATCGACTAAGAAGTTTATATTTTTTTCATTATATCCTTGTAATAGTGCATGATGGAAATTTTCTTACAAGCATGAAAAGATAATGAACTATTAAAATAAAAACTTTGCCTTGAATAAAACTTGGATTGCTTTATTGTGTGATTGTGGCCTACCAGTAGTTTAGTCTTACAATTATGTGGTTGGTGTTTAAGCCGACTAATCTGCCTTATTGGTTACCAGTTCTTATGAACTTATGTTGTCCTACCTTAGGTTCTGCTAACGTGCTTTTGTTTGTAGTCGTTCAAATGGATCTTATCGTTTTGACCAAGTGCTCGCGTTAGTTACGATTGACGACCAAATATTTTAGGATTTTTACTTAATTTGGTCTGATAAAACTTCTTATTCTTAATAGTAAGGATTCATACATGAAGTTTTATGTTTGGAACTTCTTGTTCGTGACTTGTCAAAGACGAAGTAATACGTGAACTTTTTTATTTGAATTTTTGGGAATGACGAATAAGTGGTTTGTTAGTGACTAGTTTTTTCTTTATTGTTTGAGATTATAAATCTCCCACTCTACAAAATGAAAATAAAATATGAAAAGGAAACTAAATTGTTTCGAAACTGGGTGTTCTTTATTGAAAGCATAAATGAGTTATAAAAATAGTAAGAGATTACATTCCAACTGATCACTGATTGTATTTCCTTAAGCGCTCGACATTACATGGGTTCTTGAATTGTTCTCCTTCCAGGGTTTCTAGACGATAAGAACCCGGTCGGAAAACTGCAAAAATGCGATATGGACCATGTCAATTTCCTTTAAATTTATTTTCATTTTCTGGAGAACCTTTTTCAATATGCAGTCTCCATCTTTAAGACTGCTCGGCTTGACTCTCCTATTGTACAACCGAGAAGTTCGCTACTGGTATGCTATTACGCCCACTGCTGTAATTTCTCTAATTTCCTTGATTAAATCTGAGTCCAACTTTTGCATGAGGTCACTATTAGGGGAATTAAAATTGAATACTCTGTGACTGGGCAGACCACTCTCTGTTGGGACCACTGCCTTTGTCCCAAATGCCAATATGCATGGGGTCTCACCGATAGCTTTCCTCAGCATGGTCCTATAGGCCCAGAGTATACTTTGCAGCTCATTTATCTAATTGACTTTGGCATCATCCAACGTTTTCTTCAGTCAGTCGAGCAGAGTTTTATTGGTCACCTCGGTTTGGTCATTGCACTTAGGGTGTCCAGGAGCGGAATATAGCTTTTGGATTTTAGACTCGATACAATAATTCTCAAACCCATGGTTATCAAATTGTGTGCCATGGTAAGTGATAAAGGCATACGACATAGCATACCAGCTTACGATGTTTTTCATATAAACTGGAAGACTTTTTCGTAGAAAATGTCTGCCATAGGCTTAGCTTTTATCTACTTTGTGAAGTAATCTATGAGAACGACCAAATACTTGAACGTTCCTCTCATCTTTGACAGCGGGATGACCAAGTCAATCCCTCACATGTCAAAGGGCCATGTGTGACACCCCGACTAATTAAATATCGGATAGCTACTCCTTTATGAAATCAATACAGAATATCAAGTTGGTTCAGTTGTAGCATCACTGTGGAAAACATTTAATTTATTACTAGCCACCTAGTATTTAAAAAGAGAGATGCCAAATTTTATTAATTAAGTTAACAAATAACCAAGAATTAAATCATTACCCATCAATCGCATAAACAATCACATATGAATAACCAACGAAATGAAATCAACTGAGTCTAGAGTAAACACTCCAATAATAATAATGCCAAAGTAAATAAAGTCCCGATACAAGAGTCTGAATAATTAAACCACTTGTCTGGATGATATATGCACTAGTTTATTGCAAGTTAAATCACTTGTCTGGTAATTAAGATTCTGATCCTTTGAAGTAGATGGTATAGAAATGCTACTCTCTTTCCTATCTATCCGATGGTGGTGACGGTGGTGCAAGAAGTCCAAAGATGGTGGTTCTCCTTTGATAACTTCCTCCACTTCATCTCTAATGGATGTCTGTGAAACTTGGTGATGGAAACCCTAAGGATCTAACCTATTGGCTGATAAATCTTTCCAAATTTCATGGGTTACTATTCACTAAAAATGGAAATGACTAATATACCCCCTCAGGTTGCTTGTTAGGCCTATAAATGCCCCGGGACCCAAACTAAACCCCCGACTAGTGTTTTCTGACTATCTAGATCCTTCTGGACACGTTGGCGCACTCAAAATGGTCATATGGATGATATAAAAGTAAAATACTTTTAAATCCATTAAATTGGATCCTGACACGACTGACACGGGCGTCCCAACTAAATTATCGAAACTGTCGTATTTTCAACTGACGACAATTTTAATAAATTTAATAATCACATATTACCATAATCACTCAGTAATATTCAACATTATCATCATATTTAAATACTAACTCTCGTCTCGCTAAATTCGAATTAATTTCCAATTAATTTTTCCAAATTAATTTAATTAATCCCATAATTAAAAGTAATTAAAAGTAATTTTATTTAATTAATCTCATAATTAAATGCAATTAAAAGTAATTTTATTTAATTAATCTCATAATTAAAAGCTATAAAATTATGGGGTATTACATACTTCCCCCTAATAACGGAATTTCGTCCCGAAATTCGAAAAAATAGGCATACCTAGAAAAATTAGGTATCCTCCAGTACTCAAAATAAAATACAAAGAAAGCCTCAATCACTACAGCACTCGCTTCACAAAAAGTTTGTTGAACACTCTTGACACTATCTCAGTTATAGGGTTACACCTCAATAAATGCACCTCACGTTGTGCTCTTACTAAACAACATTCGAATACGAATAGCCTACATATCATTGGCCGTATTATCTCAATATTATTGGAAGATTGTACTTCACTTCGTGTAAACTCTCGCGTTTATTTAAACATAAAACTCTCCTCCTAGGCGCAACCATAAAACATCAGATTACTCTATTCCGGGCGTTGTGACTTTCACACAAGGGAAAGCCACTTCAGACAGTTAGTTTAGCCCATTATAGTTATCGGACTTCAACTTTCGACTGATTGAAAACTCTGATAATCCACTGACCTCTAAGCATTCAGAGGAAGAACGGTAAGGTTTATCCACTCTAAACCTCAGTAAGCACCTTGTCCATTATAAATAGGTGCGGGTGCTTTCGCACAACTTTCCTATTAGGTAATATCCTCTCCCTATTACCATAATATACTTCACTTACTAAAATGAAATGATCGCAATGAGTCCAAAATTTCTTCCATACGATTTCGCGAGTCGTCAATCACCTTGCGCCTATTCCTTGGGCTATCGGTGATACAACCTTCTCAAACAGAACTTTTCCCACTACTTCCTTATACCCTTTATTGAAGGTGGGTTTCGAGGATCTCATCCTAGTTCAGAATAATACTGGGTAGGACCGCATACCGACGCAGTCACTATCTAATATTGAAAATCACCCAAGGATATAACAATTTATTTCCTTCTTGACAATCCATTCCATACATTCGAAGGAACTCGTTACTCATCTTTATGAATGCAACCCATCAAAGAAATTTACCATATTAACTCTTCCACTATTGGAATCGTCGACTCGACACCAAGTTTCTCATTAGTACCCTTACTCTAACCGATTTCTATCTATAAGTGGTGCCCGTGGGGCTACTAATTATGTCCCACTCAAAATCGACTTCCACTAATAACTCCTCCCATTGTGTGGTACTTAATAACCCTCTCTTCCTTCGGCGTATACCAAAAGTTCCATCCCGTGCACCATTCACCACATTGTGCACATTTGGACTCCGTATACCTTATTGACTTCCTCACTCTATTTACGCGTAAGCCACCCTCAACCTTCAATTGGGTGGAACTCCGCTTCAAATTGCCCATAAAAGTTAAATATTTGTCTTCTCAAGGGATACCCCCTTTTCTAATGGCTTCCCATTGCCCTACAACTAATTTTAGATGTGCTACTCTGATTGCACATGAATTTATAGATTGTCATTTTTGTCACGACGCTTAATCCACTCTACCACTTCCATTTTGTTATTTCCACAAGTAGGAATTTCACCCATCTATGTCTCTTCTTTCGGCGATCCTGACACCAGGAAACCAAGGTGTCCATACACCCTATACATCATGCAAACGGGTTTAAACATTACATTCGCTTCATAAGTACTCCAAACTCTTTATTGTCCCTGCATTTGCAACGTGGATATACCAATTTGGGTATTCTCAATCACCCCCGAATTTGAAATTCTAAATCCTCCTAAACATCATTTCATCCTTCAGCCCGCCAAAACAAAACAAAATTATCAATACTTCCTCACCACACAACTGATTCTACTGGCCTTATATCGTAATTTCTTCTTTAACTTCCCGTTATAACTACATACTTCCCTAACGATCGAGGTACCCAAATCATGGACGAATGGCCAAACATCTCCTTACTACCAACCTTACGCTAAGTTTCATGCGTGGGATGTCTCGCAAAGCGAAATCCAAACAAGGAACCCCCCCGATACAGTTAGGCCCTCAGTCCGTAACATGTACCCTTATATTCCCGTCTCCTGACAACAAGGTTACATCTCCTTTCACAATTTCTCTTAAACAAGGAACTTCTTTCGAAAGACATTGCCTCTTAACATTGATGGTAATCACATTTCATAACATCATGCAAATATAGTCGGGGCTCTCAAAATCCCATCCCCAGACATACAACTATGAGTATTAACTTCCATGTCTCTAAAGGGTGTTATAACAATGCACTCTTCTTATTACCACATCTTGAGCATTAATTATAATAACTAGATAAATCTTTTTGCTGAACAGTAAACCAAATACACTCCGAATCATATCAATAAAGTCCCTACACATACCGGGAACAAATATCCGAGATCATTATACTTTTCGAAGTCACAAAAATATATATACCTATATATAAATATATAAACGCGAGTCCGACCCTCTCGCAGATGGTGCCTCGCCATAACAAAAACATTCTACACCAAGGTAGTAACTCCGATGGACTAGAAATAACTGCACATAATCGGTTTAATTATATAATAAAACCATAATTAGGATAATATCATACTCGTATAACACAACACTAAAACGAGTAATTTCAATAAAGTATATACCACTATCGACACACCCGTTCATCCTCCGTGGATAACACTAAAGGTAACCCCATTATACCAGGAAAAATATTCACATAATTAATAACATTGCCGAGATACTCACTAAACTCGTCTCTCATGCAAATATAGCAATAATAAAAGGTAGTAACTCGTTCTTGTCACATACAACACGCATCATCATCTGAGGATATAACTCATACTTCTATCTTTCCAATCGACCTGGCTGCTCAAATGGTTCCTGGACTTAACTCACCGATCCATACTAAGCCGAAAATTTTAATAACTATTGCCCTTGCTAGGCACCATACCCTTATCCCTATACTTGCTTCGAGAAAAATTTTAACGCACAGGTTTTACTCCCCATAAAATACCTCTACACATACTCCACCTATCTCCAATCACACTGACCATGTTAAGGTTGTACTTCTCTCGGACGTTGGTAGTCTCAACTCTAATGGCTACCTCTGTTGTTCCTTTAGCTTTGATGTCCCTAAGGAACACGCTACTGGATTCGACAACTCTTACTGAAATCATCATCGCTCAGTAACAATTCAGTTATCTTAATCATTTAAACGGGTCCCTGATGGGTCTCCTCCTTGTGGTGCTTCACCAACACCGTTTCCCCCAGTCTTACTCTATCTAAATTATTCTATTCTTATAGCTCCCCACACAAGGAAGCATTTACCTCCAGATTAAAAAAACGCGACATTATTACCATCTTCATTGAGCGTCCAAGAAGAATTTCCTAGAAGTGCCAAGAATTCTTTTTGTATGTAAATTTTCTCCTTTAATCTCCTCTTCTCCATTTCACCCACTTCTTCTGGTGTAAGGTTCTCTAATTAATTAAATTTCTTTTCACGAAGTGACCTCTGTCTGACACTCTTGTGTGAGTTCGGAATAATGTTTGCATCTTATCCTGAACATGTGATGAAGGAACTTATGGTCAAACCACACGTATGTGTCTTCTCTTGACAAAACATTCCACTTCTAAGTGTGGTGGTTGCCTCTCACCATTGTAACTCTGCTCTCACGAGCCAAGAAAAATTTTACCCTAAATTTTCATTCCCGATTAGCCATATTTCGACATATTCCCATGCCTTTGGATATTTTACCTTCGTTGGCTACACACGCCATCTCCGTATTTCTAGTATTTCCACTTCTGGTTCTCTAAAATATTTCGTCTAGCTCTCTCCCATTCCAATCTTGCTGGGTGAGTCTAATTTGACCCCACTTTTTTTACTATAGTGGTTCCTGGAAGTCGTAAGTCACCCCTTAGCCGTCTTTACTATCCTGGCCTTCCGTGCCATAATATGGGTGACCTTAACTACGGTCATCATTCTCGAATATACCTTATAACCTCAACTGAGCTTTGCCTCCTGCTGTCTGTCCAACTCGCACAATATACTGCATTGTTCGGCACACAAACACTCCCGGAAAATTCACTATCATATACATTATAGCAGGAGAACAAAATCTCCCCAAAGAAATCAACAATCTTAAACATAGGGCTCTACATCAAAGAAATCTATGTTGGAAGCATAATAAGCCGCATAGATCCTAAAGGACACTAGAACTTGATGCTCTGATACCACCTGTGACACCCCGACTAATTAAATACCGGGTAGATACTCCTTTATGAAATTAATACAAATATCAAGTTGGTTCAGTTGTAGCATCACTGTCGAAAACATTTAATTTATTACTAGCCACCTATTATTTAAAAAGAGAGATGCCAAATTTTATTAATTAAGTTAACAAATAACCAAGAATTAAATCATTACCCATCAATTGCATAAACAATCTCATATGAATAACCAACGAAATGAAATCAACTGAGTCTGGAGTAAACACTCCAATAATAATGCCAAAGTAAATAAAGTCCCGATACAAGAGTCTGAATAATTAAACCAACATCTGAAATAAAACAGAAAGTTGGAGAGTGCTATCTCCAAAGGGAAATGGGCGACATGCCCTACCAGATGAGAAATCTTGAGTAGAATCAAATACAGAATGTTGAGGCATCTAATACCGAGATCCTATAACTTTCACATCAGCTACAACACGTCAATGAAATGAAACTCCTATGGTTGGCGTCCCTGTTGCTGGGCACCTAAAAATATTTTTACAAAACAAAATAAATTTGGAGGAAAACGGGTCAGAGCCCGAGGTGAAAATAGTTTAAAACTTTAGCAAGTGTTTAAGTTACAATTAAACAACACATATTATAAACATGTTAGTTACGTACTCTCACATGAGTTTCTCACCTCTTAACTAATGTACACGCCTAACGTATTCCCTTAAGCCATCCTAGTTATGTCGGTAACTAACTAGTTTGCACCACTCCTGCTTTCTCATTCTAATATAGGGTATCTACTCGTAACACCCAAATAAAGCATATTCATAACCCATATTCATGTTCATTAAATTACTTATCTCAAGTGTTATTAAATTCTCACATTCTTAGTCCATTACAATATCTTAGTTATTCACATCTACCAAGGAACAGTGAACCAGTCACAAGTATATATATAAATCACTCACAGTACATATATATACATATATGGAACCCCTAGGCTAAGCTGCGGTGCACGCATACTCTGTTATCAAATTCATGTACATCACGTACGTAAGGATCACGTGTTTTGAATCACTCAAGAACCGTTAGAATACAAATCACACATATTGGAGGCGAACATAGTTCACATAACCATGGGTCACGCACATACCTACGCTCCCATGGTCAGCTGACTTATCAACTCACAAATATGTCATTCACAGTCCTATGTACTTAAGGTACAAGTCTAAATCCCCCCAAAGGCATAGAAGAAATCCATTCACTAGGAATTCACACAACCTTAGTAATCATATTTCAATATAGATTTTCACATTCTACAGTAAGATTATACCGAACATCATACGTAATTATATATTTAACTTGATAACTTTCTCTCGTCGTATCAATTTGAGTACCTAAACCTTCCCCAAAAGGTTACTAGGCCTCCTATTAGTTTCTAATGTTATCTCAGAAACTTAAAGCCCTCCATTACTGTTCTTATCCTTACCTCAACATTTATTCCAATTATAGTTTTAATTCGAACAATTTCTAACCATACCTCACTCGGTAGTCTCTCGTAAGCAATAGTATTCAAATCCCTAAGGTAATCCATTTTTTCGGGCTTCAACTAAGACCCTACTGACCTTAACTAAGTCCCCCAATATCATATTAATCACCCTAATAAGCATTATCAGCTTTGGTATTTTCCTTAAACCTTAAAGGGAAACAATCCAAAAGTCAGAAGAGGTCGATCGATCGAAGAAAAGGGGTCGATCGATCGACATTCTTGAGTCGATCGATCGACCAAACAGGTATTTGCCCAGAATTTTCTTTAACAGTTACGGGTTTCCTCATTTTACACCTCTAATTATTCATTTCAATATCCAAAACTCTCAACCAAATATACTAATCATCATACCAACATGTTTACATAATTTCTAACATTATTAGAGTCAATAAATCATCCTCAATCAACAGTTTCTTGGATTAAAAGTCATAATTATCATATAAAATCCTAGTTCTCCTATTTATTCACGAAAACTATATGATTCCTTACAAAATCATAATTCTCTACACATGGATCATGATTTCGTGGCTGCTAAAATCCCAGAAGTTAATCTACATGCAAAACCTACCCAGATTACGATTTCAATTCTTCAAATCCATTCAATTATCATGATTTCAATTCTTCAAGGTTAATCTTTAATTCTAACCTAACATGGATGATATATGCACTAGTTTATTGCAAGTTAAATCACTTTCCTGGTAATGAAGATTCTGATCCTTTGAAGTAGATGGTATAGAAATGCTCCTCTCTTTCCGATCTATCCGATGGTGGTGACGGTGGTGCAAAAAGTCCAAAGATGGTGGTTCTCCTTTGGTAACTTCCTCCACTTCATCTCTAATGGCCGTCTGTGAAACTTGGTGATGGAAACCCTAAGGCTCTAACCTATTAGCTGATAAAGCTTTCTAAATTTCGTGGGTTACTATTCACCAAAAATGGAAATGACTAATATACCCCCTCGGGTTGCTTGTTAGGCCTATAAATGCCCCGGGATCCAAACTAAACCCCCGGCTAGTGTTTTCTGACTATCTCGACCCTTCTGGACACGTTGGTGTATTAAATATGCTCATATGGATGACATAAAAAATGCTTTTAAATCCTTTAAATTGGCTCCTGACATGACTGACACGCGCGTACCAACTAAATTATCGAAACTGTCGTATTTCCAACTCACGACAATTTTAATAAATTCAATAATCACATATTACCATAATTACTCAGTAATATTCAACATTATCATCATATTTAAATACTAACTCTCGTCTCTCTAGATATTTAAATCCGAATTAATTTCCAATTAATTTTCCCAAATTAATTTAATTAATCCCATAATTAAAAGCAATTTTATTGAATTAATCTCATAATTAAAAGCCATAAAATTACGGGATATTACACCATGGGGATGTGATCAGCGTGAGAGTACCTCTAGATGTCCTGTGAATTATGGCATACCTATGGAATTTATCACAACGTTTTGCATAAGAAGCATAGTCTGCTTTCATGGTTATCCTATAATACCCTTGTGTGGCTACTCGCATGACCAATGATCTTCCTACTGAATAGGACCCAGAAGATCCTTCACGTATTTCCTTAATCAGATTTCGCACCTCAACGAGATGGTCACATTTAAGCAATGAGGTAATGAATACTCTTTTTTAGAGAATTCCTTATTTCAAAACACAGCTGGATGCTTTGTACATTAGTTTCTTTGCTTCCTTTGGATCGATCGATAGGATGCCCTTCTTAATATACTCTTTGATTGGATCCATCCATGAGGGACCCAATTCCATCACGATCAAGTCAATGCTTTCCTTGTCAATGTTTCTATGCATAAGGATTTCCATCGAAATGGTTCATCTAAATTTCGATCTGGTCACAGAAGCTAGCCGAGCGAGCACGTTTGCTCGAGTGTTATTAATTTTTATAATCCTGATCATCTTAACTATTGAAAAATTTGATTCTTTTGACCCCATACACTCCCAACACTTGATTGACAATAAAATGGGAGTCGCTGTGAGCCAGTACCTGCTCGACGCCCTGAGAGAGTGCTAATTCAAATCCCACGATCAGTTCCTCACACGTTACTTCATTGTTGGAATCTTTGAACTGGAATATGAGCACATATTCCATGTCCATGTCATCTGCTCGACGCCGTTACTAGTAGCGTATGATGATCGATCCACATAAAACTTCTAAATAGGTGATTCTTATTTGAAATCACCTTTAACTAGGGTTCCATAATTAAATATCTTGTCACTTTGCTCTAGGTAACTTGCCGTAACTTCTCGCTTAGTTGATGTTTTCTGTATGTCTTCCTCTTGGTTGTTTATATCAGTCATAGAGCTATCTTTCGAAGAAGTCTGCTCGGGTGCTTGAGCTATCTTTCGGAGAAGTTTGCTCGATTGGATTTACTACTGAGCTTTCTTCCACATAAGTCTGATCGATAAGATTTTCTTCATAGGTAAACTCTGTTATGAAATCTACTATTTCATGGCCTTTCACTACTGTTTTAGGATCATAATGTATATCATACTCTCCATGATCCATAGAAAAATATATTATTCTTCCCGACTTCTCTGATTTATGGGTGGCTTGGCACAAGGGAAAGTCTGTGTAGACAATAATGGCATGGGATTGAACGAATGGTTTCATTCTTTGAGAGGCTTCAATTAGGGCTAAGGATAACTTTTTTAGGCGTGGGTAATGAATATTTGCTCCTCAGAAGGCCTTGTTGGTATAGTAAATTGGTTTTTGCACCCTATTCTCTAATCGGATGAGTGCCTAGCTAACTGTCGACTCAGACACTGGCATATATAAGTAGAGTTTCTCTCCCATGAGTGGTCTTGATAGTAACGGTCGAGATCCTAGATATTTCTTCAATTCCAGGATGTCATTCTCACATTCTTTATTCCACTCAAACGTTTTCCTTAACACCTTGAAGAAGGGTAATCAACTATTAGTAGCTTGGGAGATAAACCTATTTAGGGTCACTACTCTTCCAGCCATATTTTGCACATTTTTTTATTTACAGGAGATTTCATATTCATTAGCACTTAAATTTTGTCTGGATTAGCCTCATTGACTCTCTGATTTACTATAAATCCAAGGAACATTTCTTCCTGTACGCCTAATACACACTTGGTTCGGTTGATCTTCATTTGGTGATTCCCTAACTGGTCAAAAATCTGACCCAGATCTTTTATGTGGTCGGTTACTTTCTCACTCTTGATGATCATGTCATTGCCATATACCTTCATATTTTTCCTGATCTAGTCTTCGAGAACCTTATTCACTATCCTTTGGTATGTTTCTCTAATATTTTTGCGCCCCAAGGCATAACATTGTAGTAGTAGGTACCTTGGCTAGTGATGAATGTGGTATTCTTCTTATCTTCCAATTTCATATTAATTTGGTTGTACCCCGAATATGCATCCATAAAACTGAGCAATTCATGCCCAATACTGGCATCGACCAAATAATCAATCACTGGTAAGAGGAAATGGTCCTTTAGACAAGCCTTGTTGAGATCCGTGAAGTCAACACACATGCACAATTTGTTTTTCTTTTTTTTTCTGACCATAACCACATTGGCTAATGAATCAAGATATTTAACGTCTTCAATGAAAATTGTCTTCTGTAACTTTTCAACCTCTTCCTGAATGTCCACATTCTTCTTAGGGCTGAAGACACACCGCTTCTGTTGGATCGACTTTACATATTTGACAATGTTTAGCTCATATCATATAAACTCTAGGTCAATCCTTGGCTTATCCTCTTGGCTCCAAGAGAACACATTCTTCCACTATTTAAGGAAGTTTATAAACTCCTACTTGAGGGATGGATCCATGGATGAGCCAATCCGTGTTGTCTATTCTAGGCGCTCATCATAAAGGACTATAGTCTTCACTATCTATACAACTTGTCCTTTGACCAAGTTAGTCTCCTCGTGAGGATCTATTGTCTCTATCTAATAAGTGGTGGTAATTTTATTCACTTCTTCCTAGTCTACCAAAGTGTAATTGCATTCCTTAGCTTCCCAGTAACAACACTGACCCTATAATGTGTCGGGAATTTTAGTCACTGGTGTACAGTGGATGATATAGCTTCAAAATTTTCATGCCGACTCTGCTGAAGATAATGTTATAGATTGATTTAATGTTTTTGTCCAAGATATATAAACGAATCCTCTCAGTTCAATAGATTAGCCAATTACCAATTATGACAGTTCCCAAATTATACACTTTCTCCCCAGAGAAACCTATGAAGGGCCTATGATATGTCTCCAGTTTACAATTATGTAGTTCGAGTCCTTTGAACCAATCATAAAATAAGATGTTGGTGGAGCTGCCAATGTCCACTAATATTCTAGAAACTCTTCCTTCATACACCATCATCGTGACGATGAGAGGATCACCGTGAGAATATAGTACCCAAGATAGGTCGTCCTTGGAGAATCCTATCACCAACCTTTCTTTGTTCACTTTTCTTGGGAGACTATCAACGTCTCCAGATAAGTTGATTGGCTGAATATATAAGCATGCTTTAGCTTCATTCAAGTACACTTTTCTCTCGACTATTGCATAACCTCTGCCAAAGTCATCACCTACAATGAAATGACAACCAAAAGAAACCATTTTCACCTCGTGCACATGCAATGTGGGTTTTTTCAACAGATGCGAATCATCCTCTACATCATCATTTATGCATATTTTCTTATCTTTTCCCTATTTACAATGAGATTCTTATCATCTCCTAACTTCTCGCTCTTCTGACTCGCCTTCTCTGTCAACGGATTTGGAGAGCTTTCCCCTTTGAATCAGACTTTCTATCTCATTCTTTAGTTTTTTACCACTGTCTGTGTTATGCCCATGGTCTTTATATAATTCACAATACTTGAATTTATCTCTTTGATTTGTGGGAGATTTCTGCTTTTCGAGCATCTCATATCCCTACTTCCTCAGATTATGTCCAGGATGTGGTGCACACTAATAGTTAGAGGATTATATTTAGCATACCTCTTGAGTTTTCAACATTATTTTCCATATGATCTTTATTATTGGAGCCCTTATTGTTATCAGCCTTGGAGTTATGAGATTGCTTCGCAACCATAGAATCCCAGACATTCATAATTTTTTTGTCATTAACCATCAATTTAATCATGGTCTTGGGGGGATCTTTGACTAGGGAATAATATAACTTCTCATGGAGTAAACCCATCATCAGTGTAGTGATCATTATCTTTTCCTCGTAATCCATAACTTCCAATTTTTTGCTATTAAAGTGAGTGATATATTCGCTCATAATTTTTTTGGTCATTGGCGAACACTCAACAAATGAGATATCCTCTTGATTATTTTATCTCCAATGTAGAATTTATAGATGAACAACTCCACGAGCTATTTAAAGTTGAAGATTTGTCCATAGGGCAAGTTGTTATACCAAATATATGCCGATCCAATAATAGTGCAAGAAATGCCCTACAACGTGTCTTGTCTGGGACTGAGTAGATGTCTGCAACAACTTGATATTGTTCCACATGAAGTACAAGATAAGTTTTACCATCATACTTGGGAGTTACCAGAGGTGGTTTAAACTTAGCAGGTGTAGATAAGTTCATATTTTTAGGGATGAAAGGTGATCCCTTCACAAAAATCATGTGCAAGGGTTTTTTGAATTTGGCTATTTCTCCTAAATAATCTTCCAACAGTTAGATTGAACCTTTCTAGGGATGCTTTTATAGATCAACTTTGATTGAAATGGTTTTAGCTGATCGTCCATTAGTTGGCACTGAGCTCTCTTCCTAAGAAGTCTGCTCGACACGTACGGAACCTCACACACTAGTTCTTGACCTAATAGATCCTTCTCAGCAATCTCATGATCTGGAGGGCTCTATATGATTATGGTCTCTAGCCACTCGAGGACCAAAGCAATCAAATATTGAGCCCCTGCTTAGTCAGACTAGGGCACTCGGCATCTCTTGAAAGAGTGAATGCCCATCACACTCTTCAGTTGATCTAATTAATGAGGTCGTTCCAGGATGATAAGATAGATCATTAGTTGATCTAGAGTACCTTGATCCGTTCCTTTCTTGTCTAGGTTACTTATCCCTATAGGGTGATGGAGGAAACATTTCTCCTCTAGTGGTTGGACCAATTACAGGCCAGGTTTGGAGCGTCTGAGTTAGATATCTCACTGTATCTTGCATAGCCTCTTGACCCTTAGCTATGTTCAATAGAATTTCATGTAGATCCCCTATACTAGGAGGGGCAGAGGGACTGAAGGCATCACCAATAACATGTCTACCCTTTGGATTATCTACAATTTTTAAGTGCTAGATAGCAAGTCACTGAAAAAATCGCTGCTTATTCGAAAATGGGTAGGAAACAAACATTGGCTTGTCGATTCCCACAGACGGTGCCAATATGTTGGTGTCTAAATTTGGTTTACTGATTTGGGTGAGTTTTAACCTAGTGGTTTAGCCCAAGGGGTTGCCTAAATCTATAGGTACAATGTCACTTCGTACTATGGTTTAGTACATGTCTCTCAATAACTCTCTAGGGTTTTGGATAAACTATTTAATTTCCTTCAGCTGAGAGAGGTAGTGAGCTATTTATAGTAGTAGGAAGATGAAAAAGTGGCATGCCTTTATACATTAGGTATTTACACCTTTACATCATAATTAGAAACTGGATATTATCCACGTGCATGAGCAAGGTGACTATTGGGAGTCTCACGTGTGTCTGTTCATATTATTGACTGTTCAATTTAAGAGGGTTGTTGGCTAGCATGCCGACCAGTGAGATAATAATGCTGACCACCTTTATTTGCTGCTTTTGGAGTAACTGAGTATGATAATAGGTGTCACATTTTTATTGATCCATATGGCCATGTTATTTTCTGTTACAACAATAAGCATTACTATTTTTTAAGTGTCCCATAGTGATCTAATACCTTTTTAAGAAAATGATGCAAGAACCCATAATGAAGAAATAAGAAGATCCTTCCATATTAAAATATCAGTTGAAAAAATCATAGGAAAATATCTTGATCACCCGGTAAGAATGTGGAGAAAAACCAAAATAAAATGGTTTTGCCTTCTCAAAACTAAAAAGGGATGTCTCCTACTACTAAATATCGATTTTTGCAACAATTGTGTTCTTCTATGCAAGAAAAAGAACACTAAATTCACGGTCCTAGATTCCCTAACTGCTGTTGACACTATGAGAGTCCAAGAAATTTTAGGTGAATTTCAAACATATGAGATGAACGTGTGTCCTCTAAAGAACAATAATGAAAAGAAAGAAATGGTGTTACTTTGAAAGCCAGAAAGGAGGATGTGCCAAATTCTAATAGTGATGATTAGCTCGATGCTGATGAGATACCTAAGTTTGCTAGGAAAAGTAGATACCTAAGAAATTTAATGACCGTGATAAAAAATGGATGGTCCGAAAAAGATGGATGATCGGGATAAGTGATTTGATTACCAAGATTTTAGGTATTGTTCTCATGAGTGTACCACTAAACTAAGGAAGGAGAGCAATAAATCGAAGGTATACAATGCCACCCTTAGTTATAGTGAGCTGAAAGAGGAATGTGATTCCCCTGCTAAGTGTAACTACATTGCGTGCTTAGATGACAATTCTTCTGTCGTTGAAGATAATAATTTGCATGATAGTTTCTAGGTTCTCTCTTGTGGCTCCCAGGTAAGAAGCAATGAATAAGTATAAGAAGATGAAGAAGAGGAAGACGAAGAAGAGGATAAGGAGGATGAGGAGGATGAGGAGGAGGAGGATAAACTTCAAGTGTCCTTTCATGAGTCGTACACCGAGTCATTGAAGTTGAAGAAGTAAAACTTGCATTTAAAATCTAAGATGAAGGAATGCGGCGTAAGTAACGATGATGCTAAATTGATTATGGATTTATGAGAATGTGAGAATGCCTTCAAGCAGAAGCTCGAGTATGTTGAGGGTGAGAGAGATATCATTTGCGATTTGATGAAAGTTTTAAAGTAAGAGTACCCTGAGTTTAAAGAGTCTAAGCATTACTTAAGTATATATTTATGGACTTAGAAAATAAGTTAAGAGACTCGAGTCATGTCAAATTTGATTTAAAATATAAATCGAAGAAACTAGATAAGATGTTAGGCACCATCCAAGTCAAATATGATAATTTTAGAATTAACTTCGATGATACAAGTACTTTCATTGCTAAATCAAAGACCCATGCTATGCGAGAGTTCACAGTTTCTAGGGAGATTAGAAAATGTGAATTCAAAGGTAACATTCCTCATGTCTACACTTTCACACATTGCAGGAGGAAAGATCACTTTAAGAATTTCTGTTACAACCTTAGAAATGGTCCTAGGAAGTCTAAGATTAGTGTAACCAAGATTCCCCAAACCCTTAATCATCACGTTACACCTCTGTGGGTTAGGAGATCCAATTTGGAGGCACTTAATAGGCTTGTTGATTCTAGCATGCTTGCACGTGATACTTCTCATGTTAAATCTAATGATTGATTGTATTTGCATGTTTTCATACACTAGAGTTTTTACTTCATTCTATACGTGTTTGCTAGTTGTATTATGTGAAGAAAGTCTTTAATACTAAAAGCTTTGTTTACAAGGTTAATAACAAACTGTAATAAGTTAAGTAAACTCCGAATAAACTTTTTGGGCAAAACTCTTTTCGAAAAATACAAGATGTGTTATAAAAGGTTTCTGAATGTATGGATTAAATTTGATATATTTGATTACCTTTATTTTTAATTTTTAATAAACATTTACTAAAGTTACCATGCAGTCCCAATCATAACAATAGTTAAGAATATTCAAAGAAATAGACACGGGAATTTTTAACGTTGTAAAACTCTTAAACAAGGGAAACATCCAGGTGCCCTCTACGGCACAAAATAAAAATCCACTGGAATAAAAATCAAGTTACAACACTTAAGCAAACCACAAAGATCCTAACCTAAGTTCTGAATGTACTTACTTAAGATTCCCCACTCCAAAGGTATTCTGACTTGGAACTTAATCTTTTCTTGCTGCTTCTTTGCTTTTTCCTTGATCTTTGTAAAAACGTGACTGTGTGATAATTGATTAAATTCGCAACTTTCTAATTTGGCACACTTATTTAATTAGAGTCTATTTTTAACCAAATTAATCCAGTCCTTAAACATGCATCTAAAGTGCGTGTGTCAACCCATAAATAAATAAAGCACGTGACACAAATATTAAGGAAAAATCCCCTAAAGGGGCAAAACCTTTTATTTCACTATAATTTGTAAGAAAATGGCTTACACGGATTACAATGAAATAGGGTGACATACAAAATACCCGCAGGTGTCGGTTCCGATGTCTCGACTGGAATTTTCCCTTTCCAGGAGGGCAGCAGTGAAGAAGAAGACGGCTCCTCCACAAGTTGTGAACTTTATAAGGACTCCCTCCACAATAGTAAGCAGCTGTCGGTTGTAGAGTTTTCCCCACAAAGAATAAACAAAAGCAAAATATGTTCTTGAGTTCCACAAAACAATTCACATAAAAGTAATTGGGATTTTGTGAATTAAAAACAAAATATTTGAACCCTTAAAATTGTTGGAGAAAAACTTTCTGCCAAAAGGTATTGAATTAAATCTTGGCAGATACACAAAAGTTTCAAAAGAATAAGACTCTTAAAAGTTGAAACTGTTCTCCACGTTTTCCAAGGCTGCCATGACCCCTTTTTATACAAAATTTGAGTCGGTCAAAGGATAAGCATTACAGCAGCGTGTCAGCAAAAAAGTCAGGTCGTTCCCCATCTCGCTCGAACGAGATCGCGTGTCGTTTGAACGACTACACGCGACATCTCAATGTCTTTCGAACAAGATGGTGATCTCGCGTGAAGAGATTGGCATCGAAACCGAGGTGCGTTTACTGCCATTGAAATTTTCTCAAAACTATTATTTTTCTAAAACAGTTAACACCTTTTTCAAAAACAAATATTTATGAAAACATTTTTTATAACAAAGCTTTTAAAAATTACTTTTAAGAATATTATAAAAACATTTTTATGTAAAAGCTTTTTATAACTCCTTTAAAAAAATATCCCAACACTCTTAATATGAAATGTAAATGAAACTTTAAACAATATCTTACCAAAGTTCATATTGTTGGGCTTGAATGTTAAAGGCAACTTGTAATTCAGATCCGTCTTTTGTAGATGCAATCTTCTCAATTCTTTGACGACTTGTAGCAGTATACGACAAAATAAATTATGATAGACCTATTAAAAATATGTCCTTACAAATCTTCCCATATGTCTATGCCGGTACATATATAAAAACATCCGAATTATCAAAAACCGAACAGCCTATACAAATCTACCCTCCCATGAATCCCAAAACTGAAAAGGTAAAATTTGCAAGTTCTCAAATTTTTCTTCAACATCACTCCCCCATAACATGATAATTCTTTCTCCCCCTTTTTATGTTGTCCCCAAATAGACAGATAAGAAGAAATAATCAAAACATGGAGTGTCACGATAAAATTTCATAGCAAATATGGATCAAGCTACGCGCATGCAAAGGTAAGTCTAAAAAACATTCACAAACTATTTTTGATTTTTCAATTTTTCATACAAAAATAAGATACCAAAAAAAATCACACCATGGATTTAAACTCAAACAACCAAGTCATGGAAATGGAATGTATGCATGTGAACACATTCGATAGGTAAATAAACTCAATCAATCATATGTGCACGACGAATACGTGTCCTCCTAATGAATGAACATCAAAAGTATCCTTAGGTGTAAAAATTTGTTGAATTTAGATGACATCATCTTATACAAATCAACAATTCAAAGTCAACGTGATTTCCACACCAATAACGTCCAAAACTATTTAGCGCTTTTTCAAGACTTTCAAGGATGTGCAAACCCATTTTAATTCTCCGTCCAAACTCCCTCATATATATTTTCTTTTATAGGTGTTAAACTAAATACTCAAACTTTGGAGAATTGGTGCAAAAACCTAAATGGCCCATAAATGGCATGAATTTCTTTTTATTGCCTTTAAATTTTTCAGGGCTCTTTTAAACCTCTTTGGACCCCGGATAATAAAATTCCTCAATTTTCTAGGTCCAATTTAAACGGCGACTTAATCGCAAAGGATATAAAATAATCTTTCGTAGCCCTTCACCGTTTTCAAACAAAACACACAAACTCACAAACGGCTCTTACATGCATATCTTTCTTATCAAGTTTTATCGCACTTGGTTCGTTTTAAGGACAGGATTGGAGTGAAAACACCCAACCAACATGTGATAAGACAAGCACAATAATAAAATAAATCCGTGCACGTGTGCAATAAAGAAAAACACGAGTCAAACATGTAGGAAGTAACACTTAATTACATCTTAATGACTCCAAACATTATAAAGCACATGGATGAATCGACCTATTATCTCAAAACACTATCAAATAGTCACATGAAAAATGGAATGATGTTGTGACTTGGTCATCCTAAGTGTCCATCCATAAACGGTGCAAACAAAATACAAAAATCTTGTTGAATTTTTTAAAAAATTTATCAAAATAAAATCTTTTTGTATTTTTCAAAATTTTTCTAAAGAAAAAATTTATAGAAAAAGTACATGTCACAATGCTAGCAAACATAAATATCATGAAACAAAAACTAGCGTATGAAAAACATGCGAACACAATCATCTATATGATATGACCAGAGAAGAATCATGTGCAAGCAAACGAGAATCAACTATTCTAAAATCTAGCGTATCCAAAAGAGATTTCCTAACCCAAGCGGATGTAACACGCTGACACGGGGTTTTGGGAACCAACAAAACACTAGACTTCGAATTCCTAGGACCTCTTCCAAGATCAAAACAAAATCTCCTAAGGTGACCTTTCCTACCACAATATGAACATGTGTAAACGGGTGGAACGACATCTAAAGTGTGATCTTTTCTAATGTCCTTGGTATTAATTGGCCCTCTAAAATAAATGATGGTTTTGGCTTTAGCACTAGAAGCATGAGAACAAAACGAGCCATTACTATCACTATCGAACCTACTTGAATCGTTTAAATCATTTTTCAACTTCAAAATATTTGATTCAAGCAAAGAATTAGACTTTTCCAAAGATAGGGAATTCTTTTGCAAATTATCAATTAAATTTAACAGTTTATCACGCTCCCCCTCAATTAAAACAAACTTATCCCTAAGAGTCTTTTCATGTGCCGTAAAATCATCGATTAATTTTTTATCCTCGACGGCACAAACGGAACCCTAGAATTTTTTAAATCCTCTAATTCCTTCTCTAAAACAAGGACTCTCTCATCACTCTTCTTTTTGGCAATTTTCAAAGAATCAAAATCAATACACAAATTACCAAAGTGCTCACAACAAATATCATTTTGAGTTCAAAACACTTGCAAATATTCAATTTTACTTTTAAAGAGAGAATTTTCTTTTTCCAAAACTTTAATTCTTTTGCAAAGTTTCAAATTCAAACTTTTTAAATTTTCGGCATGGTCATGAACTTTTTCAAAAATAGGCTCCTCATTAAATGGGCGTTCCATTGAAAAATTGCAATTTTTTCACAAACTTGATTTAAAAAAAATCAATATCACACAAATTTTGCAGAAAATAGGAATACGCAATAAATTTGCGCAACCCGCTCTGATACCAATTTGTAAAAACGTGACTGTGTGATAATTGATTAAATTCGCAACTTTTTCAAAAATAGGCTCTTCATTAAATGAGCGTTCCATTGAAAAGTTGTGATTTTTTCACAAACTTGATTTTTCAAAAAAAATCAATATCACATAAATTTTGCAGAAAATAGGAATACGCAATAAATTAACGCAACCCGCTCTGATACCAATTTGTAAAAACGTGACTGTGTGATAATTGATTAAATTCGCAACTTTCTAATTTGGCACACTTATTTAATTAGAGTCCATTTTTAAACCAAATTAATACAGTACCTAAACATGCATCTAAAGTGCGTGTGTCAATCCATAAATAAATAAAGCACGTGACACAAATATTAAGGAAAAATGCCCCAAAGGGGAAAAACCTTTTATTTCACTATAATTTGTAAGAAAACGGCTTACACGGATTACAATGAAGTATGGTGACATACGAAATACCCGCAGGTGTCGGTTCCGATGTCTCGGCTGGAATTTTCCCTTTCCAGAAGGGCATCAGTGAAGAAGTAGACGGCTCCTTCACAAGTTGTGAACTTTATAAGGACTCCCCCCACAATAGCACGCAGTTGTCGGTTGTAGAGTTTTCCCCATAAAGAATAAACAAAAGTAAAATATGTTCTTTGGTTCCACAAAATAATTCACATAAAAGTAATTAGGATTTTGTGAATTAAAAACAAAATATTTGAAGCCTTAAAATTATTGGAGAAAAACTTTCTGCCAAAAGGTATTGAATTAAATCTGGGCAGATACACAAAAGTTTCAAAAGAATAAGACTCTTAAAAGTTGAAACTATTCTCCACGTTTTCCAAGGCTACCAGGACCCCTTTTTATACAAAATTTGAGTCGGTCAAAGGATAAGCATTACAGCAGCGTGTCAGGAAAAAGGTCCAGTCGTTCGAACGACATCCCCATCTCGCTCGAACGAGATCGCGTGTCATTCGAACCACTACGTGCGACATCTCAATGTCGTTCGAACGAGATGGTGATCTCACGCGAAGAGGTTGGCGTCGAAACCGAGGTGCTTTTACTGTCATTGAAATTTTCTCAAAACTATTCTTTTTCTAAAACAGTTAACACCTTTTTTAAAAACAAATATTTATAAAAACTTTTTTTACAACAAAGCTTTTAAAAATTCCTTTTAAGAATATTATAAAAACATTTTTATATAAAAGCTTTTTATAACTCCTTTTAAAAAATATTGTAACACTCTTAATATGAAATATAAATGAAACTTTAAACAATATCTTACCAAAGTTCATATTGTTGGGCATTAATGTTGAAGGCAACTTGTAATTCGGATCCGTCTTTTGTAGATGCAATCTTCTCAATTCTTCGACGATTTGTAGCGGTATACGACATAACGAACTTATTAAAAATATGTCCTTACAATCTTCTTCTCTTTGAATTCTGATTCCAGCAACTCTTTCAATATCCAAGATTCTCAAATAGAACCACACTATCTAAATATTCATGTGAGATATTGTTTGTGATGTGCTACTGCATGCAAACATGATACTCACCCTCTCAATATTTATACAAACTTTCCTAGAAAATTACAACAGTTCTAAAATTACAACAGTTCTAAAATGAAAGACTTCTTGATCTTTTATTTATCCACATATCTCACGGATACCTTGCTCAGAAGACGGTTCAAGGTCTTAAACAATTTTAGGGTTTTGAAAATATTTTTGAAATTATAAACCTCCAATTGAGATCCAAACTAGACTAGCAGTCTACTTTATTAAAACAGATTCAGACTTAATATGCAGAAACTGATTTAGTAATTTTTGTGATAAAACTTCTTTTTCAGATCTGTACGCCTTAAAACTTTAGCAAGAGTTCATTGTGTTCCTTTTCTTTTTGTACACCAATATTTCATAAAATATGAAATAAAAACTAGAAACATACAACTCACTAGATCTGAAAAATATTTTAAAACTAAAATTTTTTTATTTCAAAATTTATTGAAACATAATAGATCTAAAATGCTAGATCTAAAAAGAGAAACAGAAAAATCGTGTGATGTTCTCTTTTAGAAAAAAACTTAGTTTCAATAATGAAACTTAAGTCTCTATTAAAGATGAGTTCTGAGAGAATCAAAGATTTGAAGAGGTCTTCAAAATGAAAACACAACACCAAGAATATAGAAACCCTACATGGATCCAACTCTCGAAAATAGATTTTCTGGTGTTTGGAAATGTTTAGGTTTTGGTGTTTGGTTTGGGAGAAACACTCAGGGGGTTGAACTACGAAAAAATCTTAGAGTTTCTTCTTCTAATCTCTCTCTTATTCTTTCCCTCTCTTTCTCCCTTCTCCCTCTCCTCTCTCCTCTCTCTTTTTTCTCAAAAATAATGAAATGGCAAAAGTCTCAAAATGCTGAGGCTTGGGTCCTTTTTATACTTAATGTATAAGGATCCAGAACATCAACCTCAATCCAATGGCTGGGATTGAGTTTTGAGAGATTGACTTTAATCCAACGGTTCAACAAAAGCGGTGGGTTAAATGTATACTGATTAACTTAAACTAGGTTCACAAGGATTGAGTCAAAATGCATGAAGTACGTTGATTAAGATGATCCATGGACTGAGGATATGTACGAGTTTTGTGTCTAACAAGAAACACAAATCCAATCGATAGGTTACCAACACGTGTATGCACCAGATGTAAACAAAAACGCGTGTTAAAAATAATTACACAACACACCTCTAATTCTCTAGTACTTTTGGATTCTTCCTAGGCAAACAATCAACATAGAAAATAAGTTTCTGAAATTTAACTTATACCCACAACACTTTCAAAACCATTTTTTAATTAATTCAAAAATCGTTTGAAAATTATTTAAAATTAGATAAAATGATTTGTATTGAATTAGATTGATTTAAAAATGATTTGAAGTGTTGAAAACCCATTAAAACAAATAGGTGATATGTATGATGCAGTGCAAGTGTCCTATTTGTGGCTTTAGGGTTACAATTAACTTCCCTTCGAAGGTTTTCATGGACTGGATTTCTTCATTGAGCTTGTACCTTTGAGTAGATGGAGTTCTCAAGAAAATCTATTCAATTTTTCTAGATATCCAAGCTAGTTGAAACTCCTATATATGCAGACTCAAGCAAGTCAATGTATAGTGTGTTCTCAATCACCCCCTTTGGATATTAGAGACAAAATTCCCTTGAGTATTAAAAACTCATTGGTAAAAAAAAAAGAAATCCTATTTGTCCTATACAAAAAGTCTAACTACCCTTTCCAATCCTAGAACCAAAAATAAGGTAAAAAAATACATCACTCAACTATATACAAACCAATACCCTACAAGGAGATAAACAATGGGTCTGAAATGCCTGTAACAAGATAAACACTAAATTGGCATATTAGTTGAGTTAGAATAAGAAATAGATAGAAAAATCGCTATGCAATACTCAAGATCTTCTCCCCTAATTTTTCTCAAATATACAAGGGGTATGAATCATAAATAATAGAGATTAATTGAGAGTTATCATGCCTATAGCTATTCGCAAATACTCAAATCGAATGTTATCTAAAGGTTTGGTAAAGAGATCTACGAGCTATTTTTGAGTGTTCAGATATTCAATAATGAGATCTTTCAATTCGACAAGGTCACGGATAAAATGATGTATAATCTTAATATGCTTAGTGCGTGAGTGCAATACAAGATTTTTGGAAATATTAATGGCACTTTGATTATCACAAAATATGGTTAATTATTTTTTTTGTGAGGCTATAATCACTACGCATTTGTCTAATCCATAATAATTGAGCACAACAACTACCAGCTGCTATATATTCTGATTCATGTTTCATATAGGCTACCCATGTATATCTCGTATAGTCATCCACTATAACTAGGATGTAAGAGTTTCCACAGAAACTAACAGTTCTTGAAGGACCCATGAGGTCCATGTGGATGAGTTCTAGAGGCTTAGTGGTAAGGACATCTTTAACTTTCTTGTGAGGTGATTTACTTATTTTTCGTTCCTGACAAGGTCCATATACAGGGGTAAAAGAATTTTTAATTTTTGGCAAACCTCTAACTATATCTTGGGAACTCAATCTTCTAAGGTTATCATAATTTGCGTGTCCCAATCTATTGTGCCATAGATCAGAATCCTCTAATCTGGAAACATTACAAGATTCAGAATTTGGGATTACTGTGTAACAGTTTTCTGGGGTTCTGTTTCCTGTTAAGATACAATTACCTTTTTCATCAATAATTTTGCAGTCATTTTTTGAAAAGGCAACAGAGTGATTAGAGTCATAAAATTGTGATATTCTTAAGAGATTGTCTTTAGGGCCTCTAACTAAGAGAACATCATTCAGTTCAGAAAGCCCTTGCTCACTCAATGTTCCTTTGCCTATGATCTGGGAAGAAACACCATCTCTAAACATGACACTACCTCCAAGGAAGCCTGTCTTGTTCTTCAATTTGTTTTTATCCCTGGTCATATGTTTAGAACATTTGGAGACCAAATACCATCCAGTTGAAGTGCTTTGTGACTTTAAAGTAGAAATGACAATGTTGCACTTAAGCTGGGGTAGTAAATCATCTTTTCTAATCCAAATAGGCATATTTTAAATATTTTTGTGGCCTTTTGGCTTGGAAAAGGTTTGAGGGGTCTTTCTAAATGATTTTTTCTTAGTCTTGGACCCTCCCTTTTTCTTTTTAGAGTTAGAGTCATTTGTGTCCTATTTAGGAAGTACATAATTATTTCTAGATTTCCTAGAATAGTTAAAGTTCTGGTAGGTAGGAGTGTATGTCCTTTTTTGGAAACATTCATCTAGAGTATGAAAAAAATATCGCAACAGGAATAATACTGTTAGGTATAGGACTTGACTTTCTTACAAAGTCTTTGAAAATTAGCTTGGATCTATTGGGTACAGTAGTCCAGTCATCATTAGATTTAGGTTTCTGTCTTTGGTCTCTGACAGAAGGACAGACATATTTGGTTTGACTGTTTAGTTTCAACTGTTGATTGTACTGATTATGTGTTGATTGAGAGACATTGAGTATAGGTTCACCTTTTTGAACATTTTTAGAAGTTTTGCCTTCTTTAATTAAAGCAACATTTTCAGGAGAAACTTTGGTCTTACTTGTGTGCACTATTTCTTCAAAACGTAGGCCAGACTTATCTTCAGAGTCAAATTTGCTTCTAGTAACAATTTTTTTCATAAGTCTTGGTTTGTGTTTCAAAGTGTTGGCATTTTTTAAACACATTTGAAACCTTTTACTTTGACTCTTCTAGTTTAATAAGGGTTGCCTTGTATTTTTGTTCAAATTCATGGTTCTTTTGAATCAAAGAATTTATTCTCAAGTTGTAATTCTCAATCTCAGTCTCATGAGCAACACATTGGGTAGTATAATCTTTAGTGTTCTTCCTAATGGTTTGGTTAAGTAAATCGATACTCTCACTTAAGTTTTTTATCATCTTTTCTAGGCGAGCACTCTTCTTAACCGTTTTAGTTTATAACTCATGTAAATCAGGCAGGTCATCATCAGATTCACTATGTGTATCGTGTGAATTGTCCCCTATATTTTTGATAGGTTCTTTACTCACGCAAACGTTTAATTCGTCATCAACATTCTCACTTTGACTCACACATAGTCTTTCAGCAGTAATAGGAACGAAATTATCAGCAAGATTATTAACAACATCAACAGGCATATCAAGTTCATGAACAGGCATGCATGCATCATCATTATATATTATCTTAGCAAAGAAAGACATGCAATACTCATTTATCTGAGTTGACTCAGTTTCATCCTCATCGGAATCACTAGAGTCGTCCCAAGTCTTACACATATTGGCCTTGTTGTTGTTGTTAAAACTAGTTGGACATTTACTGGCATAGTGACCAAGGTTACCACAACGATGACACTTAACATCTTTTATGTCAGGTTTAGGTCTCTTGGGGTCATAATTCCTCCTATTGTCATAAGTGTGTTTGGTATTGTCTCTGTCATGAGGTCTGTGAGATTGATTACCTTGATAATTTGATTTGCCTTGTTTAGAGGATACAACATTTCTGAATTTCAAAATATTTTTGAAATGCTTACTCATAAGAGCTATTTCATTGTCAAGATTTTCCAAATCACAGTTTTCAAGATCGTTAGTGTCAAAGTCTAGACTGTTCAATTTATCCACTGGTAATTTAGATAAAAACACAACATTTGAACAAGAGGATTTATTAGGTTTACAAACCTCGTTCGAACGACAAACTCGTTCGAATGACAACATCGAACGACAAACCAGAAAGCTGAAAATTCTATTTTTAGCCCCGAAACTTTATTTTAAAGTTTTAATGAAACTTTCTGAAATACAACAATAGTTTAAACAAAACTTCACCGATATAAATATTATTCCAAGCTCTTATATATATATTCAAAATGCATTCATACCTTAGGAGCAATGGAACCATGTTGATGACGTAGAAACGAGGCACATTAAATCGGCATTTGATGAAGCTTTATAAACTTGGCCGCTACGTCTTCAACTTTAATATGTTAAAGGCTTGAAGGATGGTCAATAACTCTATCCTATGACTCAAACGTTTTTATCCGGAATTGAGCCAAAACTACAAAGGACTCAATTGGAAATTTGTGTCCTTACAAATCTCCCCTTTTGGCTATTCTGGGACAAAAACCAACAAAAATCCTAAAGGGCCATCAAGCTCTACTAGACTAATAAAAATTCCCCACCCAAAATAAAAATATATTGCTTGACTCAAACAACCCAAGGATCAATATCTTCGCCAAAGATGAAAGTTGCCATATATAGAAGAATTCCTGCACACTTAAGCAAACAAATTAAACGCATAAGGAATATTAAAATATTAAATGCAATATAAATAAAGACTCCCCTTTAATTAATTCTCCCCTTTATCAAACAAATGACCTACTTAGAAAGACGTCTCCCCCTAAGATAAATCTCCCCCAAACTATCCAATTGAGTCCTTTGTAGTTTTGGCTCAATTCCGGACAAAAACGTTTGAGTCATAGGATAGAGTTATTAAACATCCTTCAAGCCTATAATATACTAAAGTTGAAGACGTAGCGGTCAAGTTTATAAAGCTTCATCAAATTCCGGTTTAGTGTGCCTCGTTTCTACGTCATCAACATGGTTCCATTGCTCCTAAGGTATGAATGCATTTTGAATATATATATAGGAGCTTGGAACAATATATATATGGGTGAAGTTTTATTTAAACTGTTGTTGTATTTTCAAAATTTTCATTAAGACTTTAAAATAAAGTTTCTGGGCTAAAAATAGAATTTCCAGCTTTCTGTTTTTTCGTTCGATATTGTCTTTCGAACGAGGTTTGCAATGACCTGCCACTGGATCGTTCGAACGAGACTTCGTTCGAACGGGATTTGGCGAGAACAGTTTTGAGCAGTTTTTTCCATTTTCCTACTTTCTTTGCCCACTAACTTTTTGACAGATTTAACTCGTGCGGGAACAACATTTTTGTCAAGACTTTTTCATAACCTTTTCTTCACTAAGAGTTTTTGGAGAGTTAATTCTTCCGAAGAAAAAGTCCCCTTGAATTTTTGTTAAAATGTTTTAATACTTATAACAAAATCAAGGTTTTCACACCCATATTGTTTATTCCAAGTTTCAATATATATACATCTTGCTTGGAGTGTTTTGGCATCGGGTTTTACTCTACCGTTTGAAGAGTTCATTTGGGTTTACTTCTAAATCCCTCAAAGAAGAAGAAGTTTGTTTTGCTGTGGCATTCTCACATGGTGAAAGGCGCCATGTGTGGTTGACGGTGTACCTATGTCTCATTGGTGATTCCAAGATTTCGGTGGAACTCCGGGGTTGTCGACTAGGGGGAGGTGTTTACAAGAAGACGCGCCAAGGCTTAAAAGGGGTCAAGTCGAGGAAGTAAGTCATATGTCTTGTAATTATACAACCATACTTATTGGACTTAAGGCTAGGGTCGTCCGAGGTTTTTTCCCGTTGTGGGTTTTCCTCGTACATCGCGGCGTAGTGATTCATTGTTTATTTTATCTTTCGCAATACTCACCTAGAACGCATGCTTAGGTAAAAAGAGAAAATTTTGTTTAATCACTATTTATGTTTAATTTGGTGCTACATAATTAATTGAGTAAATGTTAATTTAATTCAAGTCGTCGCTTAATTTGATAACATTGGTTTGGCCTAATTTGGTAATATTGAAAATATGAATTAGTCAAATTTCTAGGACTTGGGTTGAATTAATTGTGTTTTAAGTGAAATTAAAATTTGTTTGGATTTAATTTTATTTCACTCTGTTTAATTTTAATTTGAGAAGTAAATCAAAATTTGTTAATTTGTTTAATTGAACCATCTCCGCTTCCGCATGTTTATAACAAGGAAATTAAAATATCTTTTTGTAGTAAAAGATTTTCAAAATTGGGGGCCTAACGTTTTTCAAATTGGTATCAGAGCGTTGACTTAGAAAGGTTACCTCTTCCAAATTGGTATCAGAGCCGGAGCGCTAATTTATTGCGTCAAAGATCTGTTTTTCGGCTTTTACAATTTTTGTGCTCCTTGTAATTTTAGGTGGTTCAATTTTTACTCACTCTCAATTTTTTTTGTATCTCTCGATGGGACGTCTTAATGATAATTTGTCCATTTCTAATGATAATGAAGTTTTTCCTATTCGAGAGGAATTTAATGAGCTTAATAAGTGTAATGAAAAATTAAGAGAATTAAATTTGAGATTTGCAAAAAGAATTAAATTTCTTGAAAATGAAAATTCTTATTTTAAAACTAAAGTTGAGTTTTTGCAAATCTCCCTATCTCAAAAAGATATTTTTCGTGAAAAGCTCATGGACATAAATTACAATTATAATATTTTAGAAATGTCCAAGAAAGAGAGTGATAGTTGAGAAAAGACTCTTAGGGACAAGTTTGCTCACATTGAAGGAGAGCATGATAACCTTCTAGGAGTTATAGAAAATTTAAAGAAGGAGTCCCATAAAATTGAGGAGTCTAATTTATTACTTGAGTCCAAAATTTTAAATATGAAAAATGATTTACATAACTCGAGGAGTAGTTGTAATGGTTCTAGCTCATCTAGTTCAAATACTTCCGTTACTAAAGCTAAGACCATTATTTGTTTTAGAGGGTCGAATTTATCCAAGGACTTTAGAAAAGGTCACACCGTAGGTATCATTCCTCGTGTTTTCACATGCTTGCATTGTGGTAGGAAAGGTCACCTCAGGTCATTTTGTTTTGATCTTAAAAGAAGTCCAAGGAAGTCTATGTCTAGCATTTCATTAGTTCCCAAATCCCATCATTTTAAATATACATCTATATGGGTTCGGAAATCATTTTTAGACGCGCTAGATACTAGATTTTTTGATTCTCATTTGCTTTCACATGAAACCTCCCTTGTAAAATCTGAAGGTTGAATGTGTTAGTTTTGTTTGCATACTCTAGATTTTTGTGCTTCATATTATATATCATTGCTAGGTGTATGCATGTTTAATCATTTTCTAGTCTATATTCCATGCTTAATCACTTGCTAGAATAATGATTTTTGTTTATCTTTTGTATTCTATTTCTTTCATTTTAGTTTGCATTAAATGAAAAATACAAAAAGATTTTTGTTTATCATTTGGGTTTTTATCTCTTGTAAATTTAAGCTTAATGAAAAATTCAAAGGATTTTTGTTTGTCTTTTGAGTATATATTTTTATTTTTGCTTAAAAATTTCAAAAACTCAAAAAGATTTTTTTTATGTGTGTTATTTTAGTTTGACACACTCTATGTGGCATACACTTGTGTTAGAATCCCATCTTTTACTCTTCCATGTGGCTAGAACTTTTGGTTTAGATTGTTAATCCTTATTATGTTCTTTACCATGCTTACATGGAGTAGTTGGATTTTGTGTTGATTAAATGGATTCTATTTTTCTATGCCTCCTTTACACACATGCACGAGCTTTTTAAAACTTAACTTCATATGTTATATTTGAGCTTTGTGAGATGTTCTCTTACCAATCTTGTCATCTACATACTTGTGACCTAGGAGGACTAGTGCATGTCAAAATCCGTTGCACGTGAGATATGTGTGAGATATAAAAAAATGATAAATATAAATGTTCAGGGGGAAGGGATCCGAAAGGATTTATTATCCTTTGCGAATAGTAATCCACCGTTTGTTTGGATCTAAAAGAAATACGTGGTCGAAAGGCCTAAAAATAGAAAATATGGCATTAGAAAGAAAAATAATTGCCAAGGCCTATTTTTGTTTGATATATTCATTCAAATACATACGCTTATTGAGGGAGATTGGATGGTATATCAATGGTTTTCACAATGTCCGTTTATCCTAGTTGCGCTTTCAATGTCATGACTCTATTGGTTTGTAGAATCATCAAAAGTATAGGCTTGTATGCATTATGTATGTTTGTTCATTGAGTTCAATCTATATTGTCACATGAGGTTATATTAAAATGTGATGAAGTTTGCAATCAATTGAGAACTCTGTGAACATGTTTTAAGTGATTGGGTATAAATTTAATCGTTACTAGTTCACACCCCAACACTTGCGTTTCCATATGACACATTTTTGCCATACAAGTGTGAAAACCTTATTTTTTTTGTCATTTGTGTGTTTATATTTATATCTATATATTTATGTGTGTGCATTTTTGGTATATCTAGAGTATGTATATATATGATATTTTTTTGGTCTTTGCCTTGCTTTCTAGTCCATCTATGCTTTAATTCATAATACATATCTATCTTGTGCATTCTTTGTTGATATCACATGCTTAATACTTTATGTATCCTATTGTTATCATTTTCTTGCATCCTCGTTGGTATCCGTTCTTATTTGTTGGATTAGTTATGATTTTGTTGCCTATGTGCTTTAATGTTCTCATCACTTTATGCACATTTGCATGTTTATCTTGTTATCCCATTCTATTTATCCCTTGTTTAGTTTAGGGGGTGTATATTCTTTAATTGGGGGAGATAAGTTATGTTTTGATTCTTTTGCCTTTGTCTATTCCTGAATAAAAAGGGGGAGAATGATAGGGGAGAAGTGGTATCTATTCCTATTATAATCGTATCTTAGTTTGGGGATAGTTTGGGGGAGACGTATTTCTAAGTAGGTCATTTTTTTGATAAAGGGGAGAATTAATTAAGGGGGAGACTTTATTTATATTGCATTTAATATTTTAATATTTCTTATGCGTTTAATGTGTTTGCTTAAGTGTGCAGGAATTCTTCTATATATGGCAACTTTAATCTTTGGCAAAGATATTGATCCTTGGGTTGTTTGAGTCAAGCACTGTATTTTTATTTTGGGTGGAACATTTTTATTAGTCTAGTAGAGCTTGACAGCCCTTTAGGATTTTTGTTGGTTTTTGTCCCGGAATAGCCAAAGGGGGAGATTTGTAAGGACACAAATTTCCAATTAAGTCCTTTGTAGTTTTGGCTCAATTCCGGATAAAAACATTTGAGTCATAGGATATAGTTATTGACCATCCTTCAAGCCTATGACATACTAAAGTTGAAGACGTAGCGGCCAAGTTTATAAAGCTTCGTCAAATGTCGGTTTAGTGTGCCTCGTTTCTACATCATCAACATGGTTCCATTGCTCCTAAGGTATGAATGCATTTTGAATATATATATAGGAGCTTGGAACAATATTTATATGGGTGAAGTTTTGTTTAAACTGTTTTTGTATTTCAAAAAGTTTCATTAACACTTTAAAATAAAGTTTCTGGGCTAAAAATAGAATTTTCAGCTTTTCGGTTTTTCGTTCGATATTGTCCTTCGAACGAGTTTGTCGTTCGAACGAGAATGTCGTTTGAACGAGTTTTGCAACGACCTGCCACTGGATTGTTCGAACGAGAATTCGTTCGAATGAGATTTGGCGGGAACAGTTTTTTGGGCAGTTTTGAGCAGTTTTTTGGGCTTTCCCACTTTCTTTCTCGACTAACTTTTTGACAGATTTAACTAGTGCGAGAACAACATTTTTCTCAAGAATTTTTCAAAACCTTTTCTTCACTAAGAGTGGTTTGAGAGTTAATTCTTCCAAAGAAAAAGTTCCCTTGAATTTTTGTTAAAATGTTTTAATCCTTAGAACAAAATCAAGGTTTTCACACCCATATTGTTTATTCCAAGTTTCAACATATGTACATCTTGCTTGCAGTGTTTTGGCACCGGGTTTTACTCTACCGTTTGAAGAGTTCATTTGGGATTACTTCTAAATACCTCAAAGAAGAAGAAGTTTGTTTTGCTGCGGCATTATCACATGGTGAAAGGCACCATGGTAGGTTCACGGTGTACCTATGTCTCATTGGTGATTCCAAGATTCCGGTGGAGCTCCGGGGTTGTCGACTAGGTGGAGGTGTTTACAAGGAGACGCGTCAAGGCTTGAAAGGGGTCGAGTCGAGGAAGTTAGTTATCTGTCTTATAATTGTAAAATCATACTTAGTGGACTTAAGGCTAGGGCCGTCCGCGATTTTTTCCCGTTGTGGGTTTTTCCTCGTACATCGAGGCATAGTGATTCATTGTTATTTTATCTTTAGCAATACTCACCTAGAACGCATGCTTAGGTAAAAAGATAAATTTTGATTTAATCACTACTTATATTTAATTTGGTGCTACATAATTAATTGGGTAAATGTTAATTTAATTCAAGTCATCGCTTAATTTGATAAAATTGGTTTGGACTAATTTGGTAATATTGAAAATATGACTTAGGCAAATTTCTAGGACTTGGGTTGAATTAATTGTGTTTTAAGTGAAATTAAAATTTGTTTGGATTTAATCTTATTTCACTTTGTTTAATTTTAATTTGAGAAGTAAATCAAAATTTGTTAATTTGTTTAATTGAACCATCTCCGCTTATGCATCTTTATAACAAGGAAATTGAAATATCTTTTTGTAGTAAAAGACTTTCAAAATTGGGGGCCTAACGCTTTTCAAATTGGTGTCAGAGCGTTGACTTAGAAAGGCTACCGCTTTCAGTCTGGTCAATTGATTTTTAATGTCTAGTTCCAATTCAACACTCATAAGTTTACTGCTAAGTAATTCAGGAGTCATATTAGGGTCATTAATTTTCTCAATAGCATATCTCTTGTTGTCAAATTTAGATGGAAATGTCCTAAGAACCTTTGACTCAATTTCCTTTCTATTATAGGATATACCATTGGCATGAAGTTTTGTAAAAATATCAGTTAACCTTATGTAGAAATCGTCAAAAGATTCATTGTCATTCATAATCAGGTTGTTATATTGCTGAATAAGCATTTGGGTTTTTCCAGCTTTGACACGTTCATCACCTTCACAGGCAATGACTAAAGTGTCCCATGCCTCTTTAGAAGTGGAATATATGGATATTCTTTCAAATTCATGTTCGTTTATGGACATAAAAATGACATTTTTCCCTTTGTTATTATCAAGAAACAATTTTTTCTCTTCCTTAGTAAATTCACTAAGAAGTTTCTTAATCCTTGTTGGATCAGTGGTTGAAGTAGGTTTAGTAGGATGTTCAAACCTTGTTTCAATCATTTCCCAGACTTCAACACCTAGAGTTCCTTAAATAAAAGCAGTCATTCGCACTTTCCAGTACGAAAAATTATTTCCATCAAAGAGTGGTGATCTGGATAGGTTACCTAACTTCTCAAATTTTTCTTCCATACTCAGAAATTTTTCAGAAAGAAGTTTCAAAAATAATTTCTCAAGTTTCAAGATCACAAAAGGTGTTCCCGCTCTGATACCAGTTGAAGAAAGACTTTAATACTAAAAGCTTTGTTTACAAGGTTAATAACAAACTATTATAAGTTGTGTAAACTCCGAATACTTTTTGGGCAAAACTCATTTCGAAAAACACAAGATGTGTTATAAAAGGTTTCTGAATGTATGGATTAAATTTGATAGTTGATTACCTTTCTTTGTAATTTTTAACGAACATCTACTAAAGTTACCATGTAGTCCCAATCACAACAACAGTTAAGAACATTCAAAGAAATAGACACAAGAATGTTTAGAGTAGTATAACCCTTAAACAAGGAAAACATCCATGGTGCCCTCTACGGTAAAAAATAAAAATCCACTAGAATAAAAATCAAGTTACAACACTTGAGCAAACCACAAAGATCCTAACCTAAGTTCAAAATGTACCTATTAGAGATTCTCCACTCCAAAGTTATTCTGACTTGGAACTTAATCTTTTCTTGCTGCTTCTTTGCTTTTTCCTTAATCTCCTTCTCGTTGAATTCCGATTCCAATAACTCTTTCAATATCCAAGATTCTCAAACAGAACCACAGTATCTAAGTGTTCGTGAGAGATAGTGTTTGTGATGTGATACTACATGCAAACATGCTACTCACCCTCTCAAAATTTATACAAACTTTCATAGCAAATTATAATAGTTCTAAAATGAAAGTTATTTCTGAATCTTGATTTTTCAAGCCAAGACTTATTGATCTTTTATTTATCCACAGATCTCAAGGATACCTTGCTCAAAAGACGGTTCAAGGTTTTAAACAATTTCAGGGTTTTGAAATTGTAAACCTCCAATTGAGATCCAAACTAGACTAGAAGTCTACTTTATTAAAACAGATTCTGACTTAACATGCAGAAACTGATTCAATAATTTTTGTGATAAAACTTCTTTTTCAGATCTGTATGCCTTAAAACTTTAGCAAGAGTTCTTTGTATTCCTTTTATTTTTGTACACCAATATTTCATAAAATATGAAATAAAAACTAGAAACACACAACTCACTAGATCTGAAAAATATTTTAAAAACTTAGAAATTTTTATTTCAAAATTTATTGAAACAGAATAGATCTAAAAAGAGAAATAAAAAAATCGTGTGATGTTCTCTTTTAGAAAAACTCAGTTTCAATAATGAAACTTAAGTCTCTCTTAGAGATGAGTTTTGAGAGAATCAAAGATTTGAAGAGGTCTTCAAAATGAAAACACAACACCAAGAACACAGAAACCCTAAACGGATCTAACTCTCGAAAATGGGTTTTCTGGTGTTTGAACTGTTTGCGTTTTGATGTATGATTTGGGAGAAACACTCAGGGGGTTGAACTACGAAGAAAAATTAGAGTTTCTTCTTCTAATCTCTCTCTTATTCTTTCCCTTTCTTTCTCCCTTCTCTCTCTTCTCTCTTTTCTCTCAGAAATAACGAAATGGCAAAAGTCTCAAAATGCTTTGGCTTGGGTCCTCTTTATACTAAACGTAGAAGGATCCAGAACATCGACCTAAATCCAATGGTCGGGATTGAGTCTTGAGAGATTGACTTTAATTCAACGGTTCAACAAAAGCGGTGGGTTAAACGTATACTGATTGGATTAAACTAGGTTCACAAGGATTGAGTCAAAACGCATGAAGTATGTTGATTAAGATGATCTAAGGGCTCATGATATGTATGAGTTTTGTGTCTAACAAGAAACAAAAATCCACTCGATAGGTTACCAACACGTGTACGCACCATATGTAAACAAAAACACGTGTTGAAAATAATTACACAACACACCTCCAATTCTCTAGCGCTTTTGGATTTTACCCAAGCAAAAAATCAGCATAGAAAATAAGTTTCTGAAATTCAACTTATACCCACAACACTTTGAAAACCATTTTTTAATTAATTCAAAAATCATTTGAAAAGTATTTAAAATTATATAAAATGATTTGTATTGAATTAGATTGATTTTAAAAAGATTTGTAGTGTTGAAAAACCATTAAAATAAATAGGTGAAATGTATGATGCAATGCAAGTGTCCTATTTGTGGTTTTAGGGTTAGAATTAACTTCCCTTTGAAGGTTCTCTTGGACTGAATTTCTTCATTGAGATTGTACCTTTGAGGAGATGGAGATCTCAATAAAATCTAATCTATCTTTTCTAGATATCCAAACTAGTTGGAACTCCTATATATGCAGACTCAAGTAAGTCAATATCTAGTGTGTTCTCATGATGTGTATCTTTTATATTTCGATTTTCCATTTTTAGGTCTTATTGAGATAAATATAAAAAGATTTTGTTTGTCTTTTGAGTCATTTGAAAAAATTATTTAAAAACTCATTTTTTGGTTTAGGCATAGTTTAGTTTGACACTTTTTCTATGGTATATCGGTGCGTTTGAATCCCACCATTCAATATATTCATATGACTAGGACATTTGATTATGATTTTGAATGCTTGGATTGCTCTTAATGATGATTGCATGTAAGGGTATGCACGAACCTGAATAGACTGAATGGATTGAAAAAACCGAACCGAACCGACCACGCTTTTACGAGTTTTTTGTAATTCGGTCTCAATTCGGTCTAAAAATATATAGGACCGCATAATTCGAGTCGGTCTCGGTCTTAAATTGTAAAAAACGGTTTTGAACCAGACTGGACTGCTTTCATTATATATATATATATATATATATATATATATTATTTCCTAAGTTCCTAACACACGCACGCACATATCACACCCACGACACACGCTGCTTTTCAAATCAACCCAATCCCAAAACATAACCCTAATTTCCTATTTTGTTCTCTCTATCTAAGAACACCAGCCACATATATTTCACACCCACCACACATGCTGTTAGACCACACACTCCTCTACGTCGGCCGCTCCCTTCCCTCACTCTGCTCCGGCTCCGACATTTTTTCATCTATTCAAGATCTGATCAAGGTACATCTGAACAAGCCGTGAGGTTTCGTGGGTTGATTTTTTCATCTGCTATTTTTTTGGATACTATTATTTGCTATAAAAACTCAAACCGTGAGGTTATAATAACTCACTAGGAGAATACCCCACTAGGAGAGCCTAGTTTATCAGATTCTGACCCAGTTGGTGTCATAAATTATTTTAATAGGAAAGCTAGTTTACTAAATGAAGAGGCTTCCTTGTACAATGGTCGATTTTCAGTTGAAACTAATGAAAAGGATGGAGCTGTTCCAGAAGATATTTTATTCTGCAATATTTCTTCATTGGGCAAGTCAGAAATCGTTTTTTAAAAGGGTTGCCATCAAGAGAAACGGGAAGTAGTCCCTGAGATCTATAAACATTGATATTAATGAATCACATCTTAAACAGACGTCATCTTGTTTGGTGCAGGAGGATAAGGAATTTCCAATTGAATCTATATCTAATGGTCAGCATGAGGATGGAAGCGAAAACCTGTTTTTAATTTAAAAAATGTGTTATTTTTAATAAAAAAAATGGACCGAATAGGACCGAGACCGAACACGAATCGCTTGAAATTAGAATATTACCGAGACCAATTATTCCGGTTCGATCTCGGTCCATGATTTTCTAGGACAGATTAATGCGGTTCGGTCCCAAAAATACCTCAAAACCGAACCGGACCGGATCGCGAACACCCCTAATTGCATGGAGTTGTTCAACTTTGATTTTCTTGATGGATTCATTTTGTTTACGACACCATACACACTTTGCATGAACTCTTTTGGATTATAACTTTATATGTTACATGAGTTAAATGAGGTGTTCTCATATCAATCTTGTCAAATATATAATATTTGTTTTACTGTGGGGGACTTGTGAATGTAAGAACCATTGCTTGAGTTTGATTTTCTTTGATAAAAATATGAGTGTGAAATGAAAAAGGGCAACGGAAATAGAAATCTCTTTTACGTGAAAGGCCACCATTGGCGAAAGCCTAAAAGATAAGAGAGGCAAAAGAAAGGAAAATCTGCGAAGGACAACTTTTTGTATTGATGCTTCAAAATTTAGTATATTCAAAATAAAAAGATTGAAAAATGATGCATATCAAATTTGTGGGTGTTAAGTTCAATATCAATGGGTTTACACAATGAGTCCTAGTTGAGCTTTAATGTTTTGCCTTATTGATTAGAGAATCATCAATATTTCTAGGCTAGTGTGCATTATATATGTTTGTTCTTTATGATTTCTTTATTCGTCACCCAAAGGATAAACCTAAGTTTGATAAGTTAATTCTATCAAATAGAACTACTTGAATATTTTTGAGTGGTTGGGTTATATTTCTCTCGCTGTTTGTTTACGGCCCTTCACTCCGTACCAATTTTGTTTCGACAGATAAATATTATGCTAGTGTGGGAAACTTATGTGTTTTATATTTTTTTGTAGTGTAACATATATATATATATATATATATATATATATATATATATATATATATATATATATATATATATATAGAGAGAGAGAGAGAGAGAGAGGCCTTCTCTTGTAAGGACTCCTCATGGTGCAGACCCTGATACATACCATTTTTTTAAAATAATAAAAAATGAATTTTTTGATGAAATTTCATGGATATGATCTCCACGATGGAAAGATCATCTCCAATTTTTGTCATCCAAAAATTCATTGAAAAAAATGTTGAAAAGCTGTTACTTAAGTCGTTTAATTCAAGATTAAACTGTTTAAGTAATTCCGAACTATTTTTTGGGGAAACTCTTTTCTTTAAATCAAACAGATTAACCACAAGATGTGTTTAATAAAAATATGTACGAGATATGTTCAAGATTATGTAACTAGTTTTGAAAAACAAAACTAAAAGAGTTTAAATCAGCACACCAACAAGAATGAGATGAGGAGATGTAGAAAGATTAAGTACACACAGTTTTTAACATGGTAAAATCTCACCCAACTGAGGAAACATCCACGGTGACTTGTAAGTCACAAACCAAAAATCCACTAAAACAAAATATACAAGTTACAAGCTATTTAACACACATGCAAACAAAATAGACCTATATAAGTTTAAAATATATACCCGCTGGTTTGATTCTAACTTCTCTACAGTTCTGATGTCGATGTGGCTTTCTCAGCTTGCTAACTTCTCAACACTTTGTTCCAGCTTCACGTCGACTCTTGACATTTCAAGATCTTATAGCCAACACTTCTTGTGTTGTAGTGTGACAAGTGTTTGTGACAGTGTTCTAACAGATGCATGCACACACGCACACTTATTTATACAAACAAGTCCTATCAAATTACAGAAAGATCTAAATGATAAGGTTTTCAGTTTCTCTTTTCTTTAGAAACAACATACTTTCTTGATCTTTCAAATTAATGTAGAATCCAAGGTTACCTTTCTCGAAAGAAGGTCAAGGTCTTAAACAATTTCAGAGGGTTTTGAAAATGTTTTTGAAATTGTAAACCACTAATTGCGATTCCAACTAGATCATAAGTCTTGTTTCATAAGAACTAGAAATAGAAAAGGAACTTGTTGATTCTTGAGTTGTGAAAAACATTTACAGAAGAAAATAATCAACAAATTTGATTTCTCAAGATGAGAAACGAAAGAATGCATATGTAAGTGTTGTATGATATAAAATAGCAAGATCTACAGTTTCTATAAAAAGAAATAGAGATCAAACTTAAAATGTCTAAGTTGGTTACAAGATCTCAAACTCAGAGGATTCAACCCACGAATAAGCTTCAAACTAACTCCAAAATAACTCTCAAACACTCAGGTTTGGTTTTGGATCTAAAATGAGTTTAGGGTTTGAAACGAGATTAGGGTTTATTTTCTCTCTCTGGTTTCTCTTTTTTTCTCGCTCTTCTCTCTTTCTTCTCTCTATCTCTCAGTTTGACGAACTGGCAAAAGTTTTTAAAATGATGAGGCTCAGCCTCCTTTTCTACTAAGCAAGGAAGGTTCGAGAATATCAACTCAAATCTAATGGATGAGATTTGGTCTTTGGCTGTTGACTTTCATCCAACGGTTTAACATCAGTGGTGGATTAAAAGACTGCTGATTGGTCTAAAGAGGTTTCACATGGATTAGGATAAAATGCATGCAGAACGTTGATTAAATAAATCCAAGGGCTGAGATTGTGAACTGATTCTGAGTCTAACAATAAACACAAATCAAGCCGTCGTGTAGTTGACAACTGTAAGGCTCAGATGAAACCAAAATGCGTGTTCCAAAACTAATTACACACAAACCCTCAAGTTTTAAATGCTTTCGGATTCTACCCAACCAAACATTCAGGCAAGAAATGATATAATCAGTATTAGCATAATGACCCCAAATGTTTAAAAACCCATATTTTAATTTCTTAAAAATCATTTAAAAATTATTTAAAAAATCCCAAAATTAGTAAAATCTTAATTAAAAGGGAATTACCTCACACACAAGCAAATGATGCAAGATGTAATATGTATGCAATCCTAGTGTGTGTGTGTGTGGTTTAGAAATTACCTTTAAATGAATCAATTGAGGCATCATGAGAAGAATGTGAGGTTATTTGGTATCTAGGGGATGAGACTCAAATTTTGTCACAATTTCCAAACTAGATGAGAACTTCTATAATGTAGACTCAAGTAAGTAAAGAGTATAAGGTGCTTCAATCTCCCCCTTTGGAAATATAAGACAAAATCTCCTTTGAGTCAACTAGGACTCGTAGGGATACGAAAAAAATAAGAAAAACCTATTCCTATAAAAAAAATTTATCTACCCATATCCTAGAAAAAGAAAATTACAGAACTCAACTAATTACAAACCAATACCCTAATAACATCTATTATAGACAACGGTACAGATTCGTGCATATAAAACTAAGATCAAGCTTTTTAGAGATATGTAAAAAAAAATGAACTCATATAAGACTCAAATTTCTCCCCCATTTTGTCTCAAAGGGACAAAGGGAAAAAATACTTAAGTCACACGAGTTTATTCAGCATAAACCATTCCTATTGATTTTCACAAATAATGAAATCTATTGTAATCCAAAGGTTTAGTAAGCATGTCTGTGAGCTTCAAATATGTAGGAAGATAATTAATTTCTAATTCCTTAGTTTTAACTAATTCGCGTATAAAATGATGTCTAATTTTTATATGTTTTGTTCGTGAGTGTTGAACAGGATTTTTAGAGATAATGATCACGCTTTAATTATCACAATAGAGATGAAGTTGGTATTCTCGAATGCCATAATCATTTAGCATTTGCTTAAGCCAAAGTAATTGGGCACAGCAGCTACCAGCAGCTATGTATTCAGATTCAGCTGTAGATAATAAAGTGCAGTTTTGTTTCTTACTACTCCATCCTACCAAATTATTACCGATATAGTAACACACTCCTGATGTGCTATTACTATTATCATTATACCCTGCCTAGTCGACATCAGTGTATCCTATTATAGTACTAAGAGTATTATTGGTGTACCAGAGTCCTAAATTTAGAGTGCCTTTTATGTATTTAATGATTCTTTTTACACAAACTAAGTGACTCTCTTTAGGATTATTTTGATAATGGGCACACATGCAAACTGCATACATAATATCAGGATGCGAGGCAGTAAGGTATAATAAACTTCCTATCATACTACGATATAGAGTAGGTTCTATGGATTTTCCACTCTCATCTTTAGATAATTTGATCATAGTACTCATGGGAGTTCTAGCTTCTTTGGAACTTTCAAGCCCGAATTTTTTAACAATCTCTAAAGCATATTTCTATTGCGAAACAAATAAGCCTTCTGAATTCTATTTGACTTGAAGACCCAGGAAAAATTGTAACTCCCCCATAAGAGACATTTGAAATTCTTTATGCATAATTTTAGAAAATGATTTAACTTCTGAAGGGGAAGTTTATCCAAAAATGATATTGTCGACATATAATTGAGCTATAATAATATAGTTGTCAAAATGTTTGACAAATAGAGTTTGATCATTTCCACCTCTCCTAAAACCTTTATCTAAGAGAAAGTTAGAAAGACGCTCATACCAAGCTCTTGGCGCTTGTTTCAGACCATACAACGCCTTTTTAAGACTATAAACATGATTTGGATACTGAGGGTCAATAAACCTTTTGGGTTGTTCAACATAGGCCTCTTCAGTCAAGATTCCATTAAGAAAGGATGATTTTACATTCATTTGGAAAAGCATAAAGTGTAAGCCACAGGCTATGGTAAAGAGAAGACGAACAGATTCTAAGCGAGTAACAAGAGCAAATATCTCGTTAAAATCTATTCCTTCAATTTGAGAATAACCTTGAGCCACTAATATGGCTTTGTTTCTAATGATTATCCCACTTTCATCAGTTTTATTTTTAAATAGCCAACGTGTGCCAATAACCTTTTTATGATCAGGCCTAGGTACAAGATACCAAACATCATGAATGATAAATTGAAGAAGTTCTTACTCCATGGAAGAGTTCCATTGAGGGTTATTCAATGCCTCATTTACATTCTTTGGTTCCACAAGGGAAACAAAACATGCATAATGAGTATAGTTTCTTAATTGAGATCTTGTACGTACAGGCTCACAAGGTTTACCAACAACGTTATCTATGGGATGATCTTTAGAAACCCAATTAGGTACTTCTGGTTTCTCAATTGGTAAAGAATTATCTATTTCTGAAGAGTCATTTTCTAAAACAGTTTCAGACTCTTCCACAATATTTAGTTCTCCAGTCTTACCTTTAACAGTAGTGTCACTTATAATAACGTTTATGGATTCCATTAAAGTCTTTGTATGAAGATTGTAGACACGGTATGCTATACTGTCGGGAGAATATCCTAGGAAGATAGCTTTATCTCCACAAGTCTCAAATTTGGATAAGAGTGCTCTGTCTTTACAGAAGTAACATGTACTACCAAAAGTTCTAAGGTATTTAAGATTAGGCTTCTTCCCATACCATAGTTCGTAAGGAGTTTGTTTAGAATTTTTTCTAAGATAGACCCTATTAATAATGTGACACGCAGTACGAATTGATTTTACCCAAAAATATTTAGGTAAACACTTGGCATGAATCATAACATGTGCCATATCTTGAAGGGTACGATTCTTTCGCTCAACAATTCCATTTTGTTGAGGAGTCTTAGGAGCACTAAATTCATGTTTGTAACCATTATAGTCACAATACTCTATAACACCTGTATCTATGAATTCTCCTCCTCTATCACTACGAATTCTATTTACTTGAGCGTCCTTCTCATTTTCAATACGAATTAAGATTTTCAAAAAAGTTCTGAAAGTGTCTGACTTTTGTTTTAAGAAAGCCACCCAAGTAAACCTAGTGAAGTCATCTACCATAACTAGAATGTAACTGTGTCCACATAGACTAACAGTACGAGAAGGACCCATTAGGTCCATATGGATGAGCTCCAAGGGTTTACAGGTAAGGATATCTTTAACTTTCTTATGAGGTGCCTTAACGATTTTTCCTTCCTGACATGATCCCCAGACAATGTTAGAGATAGGTTTGATCTTTGGAATTCTTCTAACTATTTCTTGTGAAGACAATCTACTAAGGCTATCATAATTTATGTGACCCATCCTATTATGCCATATTTCATTGTCATCCATTCTAGCAATGTTACAGACTTCAGTACTATTCTGGACAGTATAACAATTTTCGGGAGTCCTGAGTCCTGTAATTATACACTTACCTTTTTCATTTAAAATCTTGTAATTGTTCTTTGAAAAGGTGACATATGATTTGAGTTATAAAATTGCGAGATACTAAGTAGATTAGCCTTAATACCTTTTACTAGAAGAACATTTTCAAGCACATGCATTCCTTCTTCTTGGAGTGTTCCTTTACCAATGATTTGAGATGATACACCATCACCGAAAATAACTTTTCCTCCACCAAAGCTGATTTTGTTTAAAAGTTTTGTATTATTCCCAGTCATATGTTTTGAACACCCAGAGTCTAAATACCAACCAGAAGGAGTGTGTTCAGCTTTTAAAGCACTAATCACAATGTTACACTTCATCTGGGGCAATAGCACATCTTTTCTAACCCAAATAGCTCTTGTTTTTGTTTTGCGTATATTTGCTCTCATTTGAGAAAATTTGCGAGCATTAGATTTTTGTTGAAAAATATTTTGTGCATTCATTTGAGTTTTATGGAGGATATGAGCATTTGGTTTAAAAAGTGCCTAGGAATTCCTCTTGTAAATGATCTTTTAGGTATCGTCTTTCTCTTTCTATAGTTAGAGTTTTTGTCTAGTTGTCTAGGCAAAACATAATTGTTACGGCTTCTCATAGAGTAGTTAAAGTTTTGGTATAAAGGAGTATTATAGACAGGATTAACTAAACTTCTAGAGTAGCATCCTTAAAACAATGTCCGTACATGTCACAATAAGAGCAATACAAATTGCTTGAAGAGGTTATCTCCTTAGGAAAGTCTCTAAACATAGGTTTCATAGGATTTTGACGTTGAATCTTATTCCTAGGGAGTACAGTTTGAAACGCAGAATCACTCTTCCTAATCGAAGGGCAGATGTATTTAGTCTTAGGTAGACTATCACACTTAGAGTGACTTGATTCTCCAATATCCAACTTTTGTTATTTTTTTTTATCAAACTCATCATTTAGGGATTAAAAATCTGGACAGGTTTTCATAGGTCTTTTGCCACCTGATACAAACTTGATTGGTTCAAAAATTTTAATTTGTGTCTTTGAATTTGGGTAAAATTCTATTCCAGTTCGATCATCAAAGTAGGTGTTTGAATCAGCAACAAAATCATCAAAATAATTGGAATTATTTTCAAACTTAGCAAATTTTTTGAAAACAGTTGCTGTCTTTTCCTTAGCTTGTTCCAATTCTAATAATGTCCCTTTATATTTTTTCTCCAGAGTTTCATATGTTTCAATCAAATTTTTTAATTTTTGATAAAAAATTTTGACTTCATTTTCATGAGTTAGACATTGGGTAGTATACGCTTCAGCGTTAAGTTTAACCATTAGACTTAGGCCTTCTAGTTTCTTAGTGAGGTCTTTAACTATCTTCTCTAGTCTAGAGATTTTCTTGAGAGTTTTGGCATAAAGTGTGTGAAAATCAGGGAGGTCTTCAGTGTCCGAATCACTAAGTGTAGTGTGTGAAGTGACCCGTAAGGATTCAATTCTTGAACTCACACACACATTGACATCGTCATTATCGCTTTCCCTTTGAGTCACACACCCCACTGTAGAAATAGCAATGTTCTAAAAAATTAAAGCATCTAAACCAGTAGCAACATGATTCATAACAACAAACGTGGAGCTATTAGCATCATACTCATACTTAGGCACAACCATATCATCATTATAGATTATCTTGGCAAAGAAAGACATGCAAGGATAAAAAACATCAGATGACTCAGGTTCCTCATTATTAGAATTACTTGAATCATCCCATGTCTTGCAAATGTTGGCCCTAGTATGTTTATTGGTCGTGTTCAAGTTAACTCTACAATCTTTTGCCATATGACCCAATTTTCCCCATCTAATACATTCAATATTCTTAAAATCTTTGTTAGGTCTCGTATGAATGTCCTTGTGATGTTTGTCTTGACCTTTATCATGACGTTTGTGATTAAACTGAGTTGGATAAATTGGCTTGCCTTGTCTGGTTGCCATTTTATTTCTAAATTTCACAATCTTCTTAAACTGTTTTGACATCAAGGCGATCTTATTATCCAAACTATCTATATCATAGTCCTCATTAGAATCATTATTGGGAATACTAAGCTCAGGTTTTATCAGCTTAGAAGAAAAACTCAAGTTGGAACTAGTCTTCTTCCTATGTGACTGGGTTAATTATTTCTTGAATTCTTGTTCCATTTCCACAGTTCTCAGTTTACTACTGAGTAATTCAGGAGTGAGATTTTGATCACTCATTTCCTCAATAGCATATATTTTATTATCAAATTTCTGTGGCAATGACCTTAGAATTTTCAAAATAATTTCATGTATATCATAGGTTATCCCATTAGAATGTAATTTGGTCTCAATGTCAGTCAAATTCATGCAAAAGTCATCAAATAATTCAGAGTCTGACATGATTAAAGAGTTATACTGCTGGATAAGCATCTATGTTTTAGCAGCCTTAACTCTAGTGTCACCTTCATGTGCAGTAACCAGTGTATCCCAAGCATCCTTAGAAGTGGTACTAGATGAGATCCTTTGGAACTCATGTTCATTTATAGACATAAAAATGGCATTCTTACCTTTGTTATTGTTGAGATAGGCTTGCTTCTCTTCTCGAGTGACTTCACTTAATACTTTCTTAATCCTCTCATTGCTTCCTTTCGTGGCTGGTTTAGTAGAATAAGTATATCCATTTTCAACAATGTTCCAGACATCATCTCCTAAGGTTCCTTGTATGAAAGAAACCATCCTTACTTTCCAGTAAGGAAAGTTATTTCCATCAAAGAAAGGGGGTCTGGAAAAGTTACCAAATCTTTCATATTTCTCGTCCATTGTTTGATTTTAAGAAACTAATTTCAGAAACACAAGATCTTTAAAGAAAATTCCCAAAGCTCTGATACCAATTGAAAAGCTATTACTTACGTCGTTTAATTCAAGATTAAACCGTCTAAGTAACTCCGAACTATTTTTTAGGGAAACTCTTTTCTTTAAATCAAACAGATTAACCACAAGATGTGTTTAATAAAAATATGTATGAGATATGTTCAAGATTATGTAACTAGTTTTGAAAAATAAAACTAAAACAATTTAAATCAGCACACCAACAAGAATGATATGAGTAGATGTAGAATGATTAAGTACACACAGTTTTTAACGTGGTAAAACCTCACGCAACTGAGGAAACATCCATGGTGTCTTCTAACTCACAAACCCAAAATCCACTCAAATAAAATATATAAGTTACAAGTTATTTAAAACACATGAAAACAAAGCAGACCTATACAAGTTTAGAATATGTACCCACTGGTTTGATTCTAACTTCTCTGCAGTTCTGATGTTTATGTGGCTTTCTCAGCTTGCTAACTTCTCAACACTTTGTTCCAGCTTTACGTCGACTCTTGACGTTTCAAGATCTTATACCCAACACTTCTTGTGTTGTAGTGTGACAAGTGTTTGTGACAATGTTCTAACACATGCATGCACACACGCACACTTATTTATACAAACAAGTCCTATCAAATTACAGAAAGATCTAAATAATAAGTTTTTCAGTTTCTCTCTTCTTTAGAAATAACATACTTTCTTGATCTTTCAAATTAATGTAGAATCCAAGGTTACCTTTCTCGAAAGAAGGTCAAGGTCTTAAACAATTTCAGAGGGTTTTGAAAATATTTTTGAAATTGTAAACCACTAATTGCGATTCCAACTAGATCATAAGTCTTGTTTCATAAGAACTAGAAATAGAAAAGGAATTTGTTGATTCTTGAGTTGTGAAAAACATTTACAGAAGAAAATAATCAACAAATTTGATTTCTCAAGATGAGAAACGAAAGAATGCAGATCTAAGTGTTGTATGACATAAAATAGCAAGATCTACAGTTTCTATAAAAAGAAATAGAGATCAAACTTAAAATGTCTAAGTTGGTTACAAGATCTCAAACTCAGATGATTCAACCCACGAACAAGCTTCAAACCATCTCCAAAATAACTCTCAAACACTTAGGTTTGGTTTTAGATCTAAAATGAGTTTAGGGTTTGAAACGAGATCAGGGTTTGTTTTCTCTCACTGGTTTCTCTCTCTTCTCTCTTCCCCCCCCCCTCTCTCTCTCTCTCTCTCTCTCTCAGTTTGACGAACTCGTAAACGTTTTTGAAATGCTGAGGCTCAGCCTCCTTTTATACTAAGTAAGGAAGGTTCGAGAATATCAACTCAAATATGATGGCTGAGATTTGGTCTTTGGCTATTGACTTTCATCCAACGGTTTAACATCAGCGGTGGATTAAAAGACTGTTGATTGGTCTAAAGAGGTTTCACATGGATTGAGATAAAACGCATGAAGAACGTTGATTAAATAAATCCAAGGGCTGAGATTGGGAACTCATTCTGAGTCTAACAATAAACACAAATCAAGCTGTCGTGCAGTTGACAAGTGTAAGGCTCAGATGAAATCAAAATGCGTGTTTCAAAACTAATTACACAATCACCCTCAAGTCTCAAGCACTTTCAGATTCTACCCAACCAAACATTCAGGTAAGAAATGATATAATCAGTATTAGCATAATGACCTCAAATGTTTTAAAACCCAACTTTTAATTTCTTAAAATTCATTTAAAAATTATTTAAAAAATACTAAAATTAGTAAAATCTTAATTAAAAGGGAAATAACTCACACACAAGAAAATGATGCAAGATGTAATATGTATGAAATCTTAGTGTGTGGGGGGGTTGAGAAATTACCTTTAAATGAATCAATTGAGGCATTATGAGAAGAATTTGAGGTCCTTTGGTATCTAGGGGATGGGACTCAAATTTTATCATAATTTCCAAACTAGATGAGCACTTATACAATGTAGACTCAAGTAAGTCAAGAGTATAAGGTGCTTCAAACGTTGATATTAGATGATACGTAAAAAATGGTATAAATATGCATTTTCGACCGTTAAAATGTTAGCGATCATCTTACCCACTTTTTGATTGATTTTTTGATGAAACTTCATGAATATGATCTCGATAATGAGAAGACCATATCCATGAAGTTTCATAAAAAAATTCAATCAATAAAGCGGCTGGCGCCGACACAACATTTCAACGGTTGAAATGCATATTTATACTATTTTTTAACATATCACCTCATCTCAACAGTTTTTCAATTGAATTTTTTGACGAAAAAAATTGGAGGTGATCTTCTCACCGTGGAGATCATATCCATGAATTTTCATCAAAAAATTCATTTTTTAGTATTTTAAAAAAATGGTATGTACCGGGGTCATTCATTATTTGGATGATGTGTACTTGTGTTGTGGAGCTATTTGTTGTTGAATGTTTCTCTTCACATCATCGCATGATACTACTTGATTTCCTTTATGCTTAAATATGTTATATTTAAGGTGACTATTATTATTTTGCACCTTATTCTTTGTCTATTCCTAAACAAAAGGGGGAGAAGTAATATCTAACTTTTTAACTCAGGGGGAGATTTTTACCTTAGGGGAGACGTCCTATCTTAGCTGGAGATTGTTAGACAAAGGGGGAGGGTTTTTAATAGGCAGTCTATATTGTTATATTCAAGTTGCACTTGAAAGTGTGTTTAAGTGTGCAGGTTTCGCGATGATTGTGACAAAGTTTCACAAGATGCAAAACTACTCATATTTGTGTCGATCAAGCATCTGTATTTCTTTTTTTGGGCTTGGGATTAAATCTTAGTGATGTTGACAGCCCAGTTGATTTTTGTTTTTGTATTGCTTAATTTCATGTCTAGACAGAATCGATTGTGTCATATGTTATGTTTTCAACTTGTCCTTGAAGCCTGTGATGTGTGATTGAAGCTCGTGGCGACTAAGATAAAGAAACATCAAATACACATTGGGTTCGTGCAGAGTATCATCTTCAATATCCGATAGATCTTGATGGGGTATGAATAAATATTTATGTTTGATCCATGGATTCATTTGGGTGTTGTTTTCAAAATATTATTAGAGGCCTTTTCATAAAAAGTATTTAAAAAAAAATTCCCTTTTGGTTTAAGTCATTCGAACGAATTTTTTAGGTCTTTCAAATGAAGTTTTGAAGTACATTCGAACGGGCGTTCAAACATTATGTGGTATGTCATTCGAACGAGCTTAAAATGGACTTCCAACGAGATTTATTTGTTTATCAGAGAAATATTGTTCGATGGTCGTTCGATAGTCACTCAAACGAAGTTGGTATTATCATTTAAACGAGTTTATCTTTTTTTCAAACGAGATTATTATTTTCATTTGAATAAACCTATTATTTTTGTTCAAACGAGATTTCTTCGCCTAAAAATTCGTGATACATATAGGTGTGTTAGCATTTTTTATGTGAGTTTTTTTGGCGAAAATTGCTTTCCTATCAAAATCCAAAAGACTCCAAACCCTTGTCTACTCTCAGTTTTAATATCCAAGAAACCCACATACATAGATCTCCTTTGTGTTACACCATAGTTGTTTCGCTCTTCATAGTGTGATTATTTCGAGCAATGGATATTGTGTTTCCTGTTGTGCGATAGTGGACCAGTCTCGTGACAAGTAAGATTGGTTGGATATCGAGACATGTGAAGATCCTGCATTGTGTGGCCATTGGAAGGAGTATAGTGGTGCTTGTGAAGCAGGTTATAAAAAATGGGGAAACTCGTTAAGGCTTAAAGGCATCGAGCCTATTAGTAAATCTAAGTCGTTATTGTAAAGCTAACTATATCATAGTGGACTTGTGTGATTAGGTTTTTCGAGATTTTATCCGTTATAAGTTTTTCTCGTACGTCATTGTGCTTTGATTTACTATTTTATTCTTGGTTATTCTCACCTAAATGCATTCTTTAGACATGACTAATATTGGTAATTTTTTTAACACAACACTTGTTTTAATTGTGCATTTATAAAATTTGAAATAAAATAAAATGGTGTTTGTTTCTGACAATCCGTATAACCTTAAGGCGCAATAGCACTTTCAATATCTCAAGTAGAATAAAGGTTTTTTATCTTTAAAGATATAAAGATGAAAAGATTGAGGAAAAAATGTTAAAAAAAAACTTGAGATCCTTTAACTTGTTTGTAGAGTAAATATTCAAATAAATAGATAAAAATAACTTGTGGATACAAGATGTATAAGACCTAGGTGGTTATTGTCCACACAAAAAAGGTAAAAACCTAGGGTTGCAAATGAACTGAGTTGTTCGTGAACATCTTAAACTCTACTTGATAAAAGCTCAAGCGCGTTTAATTTGTTAAAAAAGAGAATCGAGCTTGATCATGATTTTGAGCTCGTTTAAAAAATTTTGATCTTTGGGCTCGACTCATGATCATGATTTTGAGCTTGATCATGATTTTGGGCTCGATTAGACCTCTTAAAATTGAATTGCTCGAGCTTGGCTCGAGATCGACTCATTTAAATTTCATGCCTAGCTCGTTCATTTTGTAATGAATCGATATCAAACATGATCTCAAGATCATTTAATATACGAGCTTAGTTACACTCAGTTCGACTCAATTCGTTTGTAGCACTATAAAAAACTAATATATCTAAAATATATGTCTAAAAGGAGGTTTTTATGAAGTTTGATGCTAAAAATTGCATCATATTTTTTGCTGAAAAAGTGCTTAGCAAACAAAATATTTCTTTACTGAAGCGAATAGGGCCATGAACTTTGCTAGATTTTTCATGTCTGAGTTTTACTCATAGTTCATGACCAACGAAACTTCGATATAGCGAACTAAGTCAAGTATTTTTGAAAATTTTTAACTTAAAACAAATCCTTTTAAATATTCAATAAGCCCTTTTGTAAGTATTTTTCTATATAAAAAGTATATGACAAATCTAAAAAATAAAGCCTCAAACATACATACAAGTTTAACACATTTTTCAATTTAAGAAAATTTAATTTTAGTTATGTTAAATCATGGGTGTTTTAAGTCATATAAGACATTTACCTTTATCCTAAAGTGTCATTCATAAGAGTATTGTAACACCCCATATTTATAAGCATTTTAAATTACACTTGTACGCGTAATTTAAATAAAATGAGAATAATGAGAATTAAATATATATTAATTAGAGACAAAATGATTAATATTTATGTGAAAATATATTTACTAGTGTGATAAGTAAAGAAATATGTCTAATGTTATTATGTCATAAGTAAGTAAAAAGTGACGGGGTTTGACGATATCTCATTCGGGACGCACATGTGGGGTCATGTTGGGAATGAGATGAAAAAATGATTTTAGGTGACTCGTAATGTGATTTTGAGTGTGCCGATGATCCGAGATGGGTCGAGAGAGTCAATATTAGGTACCTGGGGTGGTAATCGGGTCCCGAGAACTTTTTAGACTAATTGGGACCCGTATAGGGGTGTTTATATCATTTTGCACTTAACTTATAGCCTAATTTCGGGATTAGGGGATAATTAGGGATGGTGGATGGAATGGGAAGCCATTTCTCCATTCCAAAATACATAGACTTGAGAGAGAAGAGAAAAGAGAAAGGAGAAGTAAATAGGAGGTGTAGAGGATTATTCCAGGGAGGAAATTAGGATATTTTCGGGCATCCAATTCACGTGCAAAGAGGTTTCATAGAAGAAAATCGGAATCTCTACATATCTAAGGCAAATGTTTATCTTGTTTTGATATTTTTTGCAGTTTTAATAATTCATACGATAGTTGGTGTAAAAATATGAATTTTGGTTGGGATAAAAAGGGGATTTATGGGAATAAAATCATAGAAAAAAAATTTGAATGTAAATCCATAATAAATCTGAGATTGATTTTTGTAAAAATATGTGATCTTGATTTGTTCTTATGAGAATTGAAAGAATCTCGAAATTTAATTAAGAAGATGAACGATAATTGTATAAATTGTTGGATCCCATGAATTGATTGTTTATAGGATGAATTCGTATGTAAAAATGAGAATGATTGAGTTTAGAATTGAAGGAAAGTATAAATCTTGGGTTGGAATGATGATAGATATTGATATGGTTGAGAAGGAGATGATGAATCCCGTCTAAACTAACTAGGGCCCTTCCCAGAATTGAATTGATTCGCCCTTGGGAGGTCAAATCGATGTGGCAGGCGATCTGGTTCGAGTTTGGGGGGCGAACCAAATTGGTCATACATTTTATCATACTTTGTTTGTTTGGGTTTTTCACGAACTGTTTAGGGCTCAGATGAAGCCCCATGAGATACTTAGGACTTTTTAAAAATATGTGGGACATTATGATTACCTTGGGATTGTCGCGAAGAGAATTTGAGTAAGAAAAAGTGGGTGTTATAGGGTGAATGACACTCGAAAAATGTTTAATGTAATCGATTTTGGGATTTCGGTTAGACTTGGACACGGGCTGCAGTAGAATAACTTCGTGTCCAGAATAATAATATTTTTGAATCTATATTAAGTAAGTGACTACTTGAAAATTCAGGAGTCGGGGGTAGACTCGGGTATTATGGTCTAGTGCTACGAGTCACTTACGCATATGTAGCCGGTTATATATATATATATATATATATATATATATATATATATCCGTGTGTGTGTGTAATTGATATATGTAAACATACCTACTAAATGGATGCTATTGTTGGAGGTTGAGTATAGTGGGTGATCTACCATGGTGCTGATCAGTATGTGTTAGATAAATTCTCCTAGGTCGTAGGATTGTCGCATGAGCATTGTGTAACACCCCGTGTTTTTATCAACTATTTTTATTAATTAATTGAATTTTTTGAGAAAAATAAAATTTTGAATTTAATAATTTTTATTGGCTAAATATGTTGGTTATGATTTTAGAAGAATAAAACTTCAAGCGGAATTAAAATCGGAGTTAAAATGGATTTTATATTGCTTTTACAATTTTTGTCCCTTATAATTTTTTGGCCGAACTGTCAGATTTTAGGCATGAACGATCGATCGATCGACCCTTCCAGAAAACGTGAACAGTAAGCTGTTTTTAGAGTTTGTGTAGGATTAGGACTCCTAATCATTATATAACCTTTTTAATCCGTAGGGGGATTTCTCATAATCACTTTTTCTCCAGTTTTTCACCAGAGAACACTTCCAAATATTTTTCCTCTCACTCATAATCATCAACCTTCAACAAAATCAAGCTTTTGTCACAAGTTTTTGAAGGCTTAATTGGGGTTTAATCAAGATCGTTAAAGAACACTCTTTTGCTAATTTTTCGAGAGGAATCCAGATTTCTAATCAGATTTTCCACACGATCTTCACAGGCATGAATACTCTATTCTTTTCCTTTAGTATTATGCGTTTTAAGTGTCGCCTAAACACTTAATTATATATTTTCTTAAAAAAAATTAGTAACTTAATTAGAAAAAGTGGACACTAATTATGGGGCTATTTTTATTAAATCTTTTAATCTAAATAAAATTCATAACCCTTGGGTAGGTAGGATTGATGAGTGGATTTTGGGTTTTATTGCTGTAGGTTTCATGTAGAAAAACCCTAGCTTTAAAATAAATAATTTTTGGTGCGTATAACTCATGTAATATATGTAGAGACAATGAAATTTGGCTTTTGAGGTATATATGATGAAAACTTGGTATATTCAATTTAAAATAATTAAATGAGATTATTTGGGTCTTGTTGACTTTGTGATAATTAAATTAAAGATTTAATTGAATTGGACTATCATGCGTAGTTTTATACGTTGATTAATTATTCTTGTGGGTATGACTTGTTGGTATTATTAAATATCATTGTGACGACGAGCTGTTGGGTATTATTGCACTCCCTATATTTTAGAATTTCTTCTAGGAATGGGACTAGTGAATTTATCACGATTTTATTGTGTTGGGGGTGGGATGATTTTTATTACTTTATCGTCGTTACGCTAGTCTAGGTATGAGACTAGGTTATGATTTATGTCAGAAAATCCTCCTATACATAGGTTAGGACGTATTGATAACTTGGGGACCCTTAGGTATGGGACTAAGGGGTATTTTGAGGTTCTCACATCGATTAAAGGGTGGGATGTTTATAAATTGTGAATTGAGAAATTGAGAACTAATACCAAAGATAATAAGACGGGTATTAAAATATATTGACGACCTAATCAGCGAGGGCCGACAGTTTAAACGGGACAGCCGACGTTTTATGTCGTGTCGTGTGTGGAACCTTGTCAATCAGCGAGGGCCAACAGCTTAAACGGGCCAGTCGACGTTTTGACAAGGGGATGTGTATTTTGGTGGAGAAATCACCCGAGGCGGGAGGACCGATATAATGAATTTTGGTGAATCATCACCCGAGGCGGGATGACCGCCATACCTAATAATTATTGAAGTAAGAACATAAATAATTGAGAAATTTGATAATTTGGGTTAATTAATAAAAGATTAACTCCGCAAGACTTGGGAATTTAAAATCATATTGGTGTGCCTTTATAAATGGGGATTTCAGCGGGTAGTTAGTGATTTATGTTTACCGCGTTTAATTATCCCGTTTAATTTAAAATATTCTATTTGATATTTATTGCGTATAATGCTACTGTCTGGATTCAAGGATCCTATTTGAGGGAAGTAGTGTGTATTCTTGATCGGGGCTTTGGCTCTGACCCATGCGTTGACTTATCTTTTTCAGGATTAGAATTGGAGAAGTTGCATTAGATTTTTGGAGATTATCATTTGGAGGTGCAGCTGGAGCAGATTTACTTTGTTTTTTTTTTTTTTAGCTTAGACTTTCTTTTCAGTCGTATTTCATTATGAGACTCAGTTTAGAGAGTTATTGGGCCATTCAGTTCCAAAGTTGTTATGGGATTTAATTCAGTTATTTGGAGTTGGATCTTTATTTAGATTTTTAATTAATTATTATTGGATGATGGATTATTGGAGCTAGCATGTGATGGATCTTTTATCGCTTAGTTGTTTATGAGCATTTGAGTTTGATTCAATTATGTACCTTATGGACTCGTTTATTTATGTCTCATAACTGTCTCATGCTAAGAATGGTATTTATTTACTCACGCACGACATAGTTTTGGTGGCGGCCGACGCCAGAATTAGGCGGGGTGTGACAGATGGTAATAGAGCACGGTCTTAGGTCTCGTAGGTTATGAGTCCGTTTAGCTTCCACGTTGTCGATCTTTGATTCCCTTTGTTGATTCGTACTCCTTAAGGTAGAGGGTCTAGCATACGTGTTAGATGTGTTTCTTGGAGATGTGAACCTTTGTGCTAAGAACATCATAGGCTTTGAGTTTATAAATAGTAAGCTAAATGTGAGGGTCCTTAAAAATTGATTTTGGAGACGATAATTATTTTGGAGATTTTAGTACAGATGTTAGGTATCGTATGTATCGATTTTTGGTGTTGAGATTTAATTTGAGGACATTAGCATTTTGATAACTTTCGGTTATCGGATCGAGTGGGGGATTTGTGAGAGCGTGTGGTATGCCGTTATTTTCATAGTTATGCATATGCATATAGGCAATATATATATATTATTTTTTGTTCGTGGGGAAGTGCGCGTAGGATTGGGTGTATGGGTGCCCAATTATAGTATTCCACGGGTAGGCATATATGAGCCTTATTTTCTTTTTACGAGATTTACGTGTTTATGTATATGTTTTGTCTAATTTCGGGGACGAAATTCTTTGCTAGTGGGGAAGTATGTAACACCCCATGTTTTTATTAACTATTTTTATTAATCAATTGGAATTTTCGAGAAAAATAAATTTTTGAATTTAATAAATTTTATTGGCCAAGTATGTTGGTTATGATTTTAGAAGAATAAAACTTAAGGCGGAATTAAAATCGGAGTTAAAATAGATTTTATATTGATTTTACAATTTTTGTCCCTTATAATTTTTTGGCCGAACTGTCAGATTTTAGGCATGATCGATCGATCGATGCCTTGGGATAGATCGATCGACCCTTCAGAAAATGTGAGCAGTAAGTTGTTTTTAGAGTTTATGTAGGATTAGGACCCCTAATCACTATATAACCTTGTTAATCCATTGGGGGATTTCTCATAATCACTTTTTCTCCAGTTTTTCACCAGAGAACACTTCCAAATATTTTTTCTCTCACTCATAATCATCAACCTTCAACAAAATCAAGTTTTTGTCACAAGTTTTTGAAGGCTTAATTGGGGTTTAATCAAGATCGTTCAAGAACACTCTTTTCCTAATTTTTTGAGAGGAATCCAGATTTCTAATCAGATTTTCCACACGATCTTCACAGGCATGAATACTCTATTCTTTTCCTTTAGTATTATGCGTTTTAAATGTCGCCTAAACACTTAATTACATGTTTTCTTAAAAATAATTAGTAACTTAATTAGAAAAAGTGGACACTAATTATGGGGCTGTTTTTATTTAATCTTTTCACCTGAATAAAATTCATAACCCTTGGGTACGTAGGAGTGATGAGTGGATTTTGAGTTTTATTGGTGTAGGTTGCATGTAGAAAAATCCTAGCTTTAAAATAAATGATTTTTGGTGCGTATAACTCATGTAATACATGTAGAGACAATGAAATTTGGTTTTTGAGGTATATATGATGAAAACTTGGTATATTTAATTTAATATAACTAAATGAGATTATTTGGGTCTTGTTGACGTTGTAATAATTAAATTAAAGATTTAATTGAATTGAACTATCATGCGTAGTTTTATACGTTGATTAATTAATCTTGTTGGTATGACTTGTTGGTATTATTAAATATCATTGTGACGACGGGTTGTTGGGTATTATTGCACTCCCTATATTTTAGAATTTCTTCTAGGAATGGGACTAGTGAGGGAAATTTATCACAGTTTTATTGTGTTGGGGGTAGGATGATTTTTATTACTTTATCGTCGTTACGCTAGTCTAGGTATGAGACTAGGTTATGATTTATGTCAGAAAATCCTCCTATACATAGGTTAGGACGTATTGATAACTTGGGGATCCTTAGGTATGGGACTAAGGGGTATTTTGAGTATCTCACATCGATTAAAGGGTGGGGTGTTTATAAATTGTGAATTGAGAAATTGAGAACTAATACCTAAGATAATAAGACGGGTATTAAAATATACTGGCAACATAATCAGCGAGGGACGACAGTTTAAACGGGTCAGCCGATATTTTATATCGTGTCGTGTGTGGAACCTTGTCAATCAGCGAGGGCCGACAGTTTAAACGAGCCAGCCGGCATTTTGACAAGGGGATGTGTATTTTGGTGGAGGAATCACCCGAGGCGGGAGAACCGCTATAATGAATTTTGGTGAATTATCACCCGAGGCGGGAGGACCGCCATACCCAATAATTATTGAAGTAAGAACATAAATAATTGAGAAATTTGATAATTTGGGTTAACTAATAAAAGCTTAACTCCGCGGGACTTGAGAATTTAAAATCATATTGGTGTGCCTTTATAAATGGGGATTTCTGTGGGTAGTTAGTGATTTATATTTATCGCGTTTAATTATCCCGTTTAATTTAAAATATTCTATTATGATATTTATTGCGTATAATGCTACTGTCTGGATTCAAGGATCCTATTTAAAGGGAGTTGTGTGTATTCTTGCTCGGGCTTTGGCTCTCACCCATGCGTTGGCTAATCTTTTTCAGGATTAGAATTGGAGAAGCTGCATAAGATTTTTGGAGATTATCATTTAGAGGTGCAGCTGGAGCGGATTTACTTTGTTGTTTTGTTTTAGCTTAGACTTTCCTTTCAGTCGTGTTTCATTATGAGACTCAGTTTAGAGAGTTATTGGGCCATTCGGTTCCAAAGTTGTTATGAAATTTAATTCAGTTATTCGGAGTTGGATCTTTATTCAGATTTTTAATTAATCATTATTGGATAATGGATTATTAGAGTTAGCATGTGTTGGATATTTGATCGCTTAGTTGTTTATGAGCATTTGAGTTTGATTCAATTATGTATCTTACGGACTCGTTTATTTATGTCACATTTCTGTCTCATGCTAAGAATGGTATTTATTTACTCACGCACGGCATAGTTTTGGTGGCGGCCGACGCCAGAATTAGGCGGGGTGTGACATATGGTATCAGAGCATGGACTTAGGTCTCGTAGGTTATGAGTCCGTTTAGCTTCCACGTTGCCGATCCTTGATTCCCTTTGTTGATTCGTACTCCTTAAGGTAGAGGGTCTAGCATACGTGTTAGATGTGTTTCTTGGAGATGTGAAGCTTTGTGCTAAGAACGTCATAGGCTTTGAGTTTATAAATAGTAAGCTAAATGTGTGGGTCCTTAAAATTGATTTTGGAGACGATAATTATTTTGGAGATTTTAGTACAGATGTTAGGTATCGTATGTATCGATTTTTGATGTTGAGATTTAATTTGAGGACGTTAGCATTTTGATAACTTTCGGCTATCGGATCGAGTGGGGGATTTGTGAGAGCGTGTGGTACGCCGTTATTTTCATAGTTATGCGTATGCAAATAGACAATATATATTATTTTTGGTTCGTGGGGAAGTGCGCGAAGGATAGGGTGTATAGGCGCCCAATTATAGCATTCTACGGGTAGGCATATATGAGCCTTATTTTCCTTTTACGAGATTTACATGTTTATGTGTATGCTTTGTCTAATTTCGGGGATGAAATTCTTTGCTAGTGGGGATGTATGTAACACCTCGCGTTTTTATTAACTATTTTTATTAATTAATTGGAATTTTCAAGAAAAATAAAATTTTGAATTTAATATTTTTTTATTAGATAAGTATGTTGGTTATGATTTTAGAAGAATAAAACTTTAAGCGGAATTAAAATTGGAGTTAAAATGGATTTTATATTGATTTTACAATTTTTGTCCCTTATAATTTTTTGGGGGAACTGTCAGATTTTAGGCATGATCGATTGATCGATGCCTGGGGTAGATCGATCGACCCTTCCAGAAAATGTGAGCAGTACGTTGTTTTTAGAGTTTGTGTAGGATTAGGACTCCTAATCACTAAATAACCTTGTTAATCCGTAGGAGGATTTCTCATAATCACTTTTTCACCAGAGAACACTTCCAAATATTTTTCCTCTCACTCATAATCATCAACCTTCAACAAAATCAAGTTTTTGTCACAAGTTTTTGAAGGCTTAATTGGGGTTTAGTCAAGATCGTTCAAGAACACTCTTTTGCTAATTTTTCGAGAGGAATCTAGATTTCTAATCATATTTTCCACACGATCTTCACAGGGATGAATACTCTATTCTTTTTCTTTAGTATTATGCGTTTTAAGTGTCGACTAAACACTTAATTACATGTTTTCGTAAAAATAATTAGTAATTTAATTAGAAAAAGTGGACACTAATTATGGAGCTGTTTTTATTAAATCTTTTAATCGGAATAAAATTCATAACCCTTGGGTATGTAGGATTGATGAGTGGATTTTGGATTTTATTGGTGTAGGTTGCATGTAGAAAAACCTTAGCTTTAAAATAAATGATTTTTGGTGCATATAACTCATGTAATACATGTAGAGACAATGAAATTTGGTTTTTGAGGTATATATGATGAAAACTTGGTATGTTTAATTTAAAATAATTAAATGAGATTATTTGGGTCTTGTTGACGTTGTGATAATTAAATTAAAGATTTAATTGAATTGGACTTATCACGCGTAGTTTTATACGTTGATTGATTATTCTTGTTGGTATGACTTGTTGGTATTATTAAATATCATTGTGACGATGGGTTGTTGGGTATTATTGCACTCCCTATATTTTAGAATTTCTCTAGGAATGGGACTAGTGAGGAAAATTTATCACAGTTTTATTGTGTTGGGGGTGGGATGATTTTTATTACTTTATCGTCGTTACGCTAGTCTAGGTATGAGACTAGGTTATGATTTATGTCAGAAAATCCTCCTATACATAGGTTAGGACGTATTGATAACCTGGGGACCCTTAGGTATGGGACTAAGGGGTATTTTGAGTATCTCACATCGATTAAAGGGTGGGGTGTTTATAAATTGTGAATTGAGAAATTGAGAACTAATACCTAAGATAATAAGATGGGTATTAAAATATATTGGCGATATAATCAGCGAGGGCCGACAGTTTAAACGGGCCAGCCGGCGTTTTGACAAGGGGATGTGTATTTTGGTGGAGAAATCACCCGAGGCGGGAGAACCGCTATAATGAATTTTGGTGAATTATCACCCGAGGCGGGAGGACCGCCATACCTAATAATTATTGAAGTAAGAACATAAATAATTGAGAAATTTGATAATTTGGGTTAATTAATAAAAGATTAACTCCGTGGGACTTGGAAATTTAAAATCATATTGGTGTGCCTTTATAAATGGTGATTTGTGCGGGTAGTTAGTGATTTATATTTATCACGTTTAATTATCCCGTTTAATTTAAAATATTCTATTGTGATATTTATTACGTATAATGCTACTGTCTGGATTCAAGGATCCTATTTGAGGGGAGTTGTGTGTATTCTTGATCGGGGCTTTGGCTCTGACCCATGCGTTGACTAATCTTTTTCAGTATTAGAAGTGGAGAAGTTGTATAAGATTTTTGGAGATTATTATTTGGAGGTGCAGTTGGAGCGGATTTACTTTGTTGCTTTGTTTTAGCTTAGACTTTCCTTTCAGTCGTATTTCATTACGAGACTTAGTTTAGAGAGTTTTTGGGCCATTCGGTTCCAAAGTTGTTATGGGATTTAATTCAGTTATTCGGAGTTGGATCTTTATTCAGATTTTTAATTAATCATTATTGGATAATGGATTATTGGAGTTAGCATGTGATGGATCTTTTATCGCTTAGTTGTTTATGAGCATTTGAGTTTGATTCAATTATGTATCTTATGTACTCGTTTATTTATGTCTCATATCTGTCTCATGCTAAGAATGATATTTATTTACTCAAGCACGACATAGTTTTGGTGGCGGCCGACGGCAGAATTAGGCGTGGTGTGACAGATGGTATCAGAGCGTGGTCTTAGGTCTCGTAGGTTATGAGTCCGTTTAGCTTCCGCATTGCCGATCTTTGATTCCCTTTGTTGATTCGTACTCCTTAAGGTAGAGGGTCTAGCATTCGTGTTAGATGTGTTTCTTGGAGATGTGAAGCTTTGTGCTAAGAACGTCATAGGCTTTGAGTTTATAAATAGTAAGCTAAATGTGAGGGTCCATAAAATTGATTTTGGAGACGATAATTATTTTGGAGATTTTTGTACAGATGTTAGGTATCGTATGCATCGAATTTTGGTGTTGAGATTTAATTTGAGGACGTTAGCATTTTGATAACTTTTGGCTATCGTATCGAGTGGGGGATTTGTGAGAGCGTGTGGTACGTCGTTATTTTCATAGTTATGCGTATGCATATAGGCAATATATATATTATATTTTGTTCTTGGGGAAGTGCGCATAGGATTGGGTGTATGGGCGCCCAATTATAACATTCTACGGGTAGGCATATATGAGCCTTATTTTATTTTTACGTGATTTACGTGTTTATGTGTATGATTTGTCTAATTACGAGGACGAAATTCTTTACTAGTGGGGAAGTATGTAACACTCCGTGCTTTTATTAACTATTTTTGTTAATTAATTGGAATTTTAGAGAAAAATAAATTTTTGAACTTAATTTTTATAAGCTAAGTATGTTGGTTATGATTTTAAAAGAATAAAACTTCAAGCGGAATTAAAATCGGAGTTAAAATGGATTTTATATTGATTTTACAATTTTTGTCCTTTACAATTTTTTGGGCGAACTGTGAGATTTTAGGCATGATCGATCGATCGATGCCTGGGGTAGATCGATCGACCCTTCCAGAAAACGTGAGCAGTAAGCTGTTTTTAGAGTTTGTGTAGGATTATGACTCCTAATCACTATAGAACCTTGTTAATCCGTAGGGGGATTTCTCATAATCACTTTTTCTCCAGTTTTTTACCAGATAACACTTCCAAATATTTTTCCTCACTCATAATCATCAACCTTCAACAAAATCAAGTTTTTGTCACAAGTTTTTAGAGGCTTAATTGGGGTTTAATCAAGATCATTCAAGAACACTAATTGGCTAATTTTTCGAGAGGAATCCAGATTTCTAATAAGATTTTTCACACGATCTTCACAGGCATGAATACTCTATTCTTTTCCTTTAGTATTATGCGTTTTAAGTGTCGCCTAAATACTTAATTACATGTTTTCTTAAAAATAATTAGTAACTTAATTAGAAAAAGTGGACACTAATTATGGAGCTGTTTTTATTAAATCTTTTAATCTGAATAAAATTCATAACCCTTGGGTACGTAGGATTGATGAGTGGATTTTGGATTTTATTGGTGTAGGTTGCATGTAGAAAAACCCTAGCTTTAAAATAAATGATTTTTGGTTCGTATAACTCATGTAATACATGTAGAGACAATGAAATTTGGTTTTTGAGGTATATATGATGAAAACTTGGTATGTTTAATTTAAAATAATTAAATGAGATTATTTGGGTCTTGTTGACTTTGTGATAATTAAATTAAAGATTTAATTGAATTGGACTATCATGCGTAGTTTTATACGTTGATTAATTATTCTTGTTTGTATTATTAAATATCATTGTGACGACGGGTTGTTGGGTATTATTGCACTCCCTATATTTTAGAATTTCTTCTAGGAATGGGACTAGTGAGGGAAATTTATCACGGTTTTATTGTGTTGGGGGTGGGATGATTTTTATTACTTTATCGTCGTTACGCTAGTCTAGGTATGAGACTAGGTTATGATTTATGTCAGAAAATCCTCCTATACATAGGTTAGGACGTATTGATAACTTGGGGATCCTTAGGTATGGGACTAAGGGGTATTTTGAGTATCTCACATCGATTAAAGGGTGGGGTGTTTATAAAGTGTGAATTGAGAAATTGAGAACTAATACCTAAGATAATAAGACGGGTATTAAAATATATTGGCGACATAATCAGCGAGGGACAACAGTTTAAACGGGTCAGCCGGCGTTTTATATCGTGTCGTGTGTGGAACCTTGTCAATCAGCGAGGGCCGACAGTTTAAACGGGTCAGCCAGCATTTGGACAAGGGGATGTGTATTTTGGTGGAGAAATCACCCGAGGCGGGAGGACCGCTATAATGAATTTTGGTGAATTATCACCCGAGGCGAGAGGACCGCCATACCTAATAATTATTGAAGTAAGAACATAAATAATTGAGAAATTTGATAATTTGGGTTAATTAATAAAAGCTTAACTCCGCGGGACTTGGGAATTTAAAATCATATTGGTGTGCCTTTATAAATGTGGATTTATGCAGGTAGTTAGTGATTTATATTTATCGCGTTTAATTATCCCGTTTAATTTAAAATATTCTATTGTAATATTTATTGCATATAATACTACTGTCTGGATTCAAGGATCCTATTTGAGGGTAGTAGTGTATATTCTTGCTCGGGGCTTTGGCTCTGACCCATGTGTTGACTAATCTTTTTTAGGATTAGAATTAGAGAAGATGCATAAGATTTTTGGAGATTATCATTTGGAGGTGCAGCTGGAGCGGATTTACTTTGTTGTTTTGTTTTAGCTTAGACTTTCTTTTTAGTCGTATTTCATTATGAGACTCAGTTAAGAGAATTATTGGGCCATTCAGTTCCAAAGTTGTTATGGGATTTAATTCAGTTATTCGGAGTTGGATCTTATTCAGATTTTTAATTAATCATTATAGGAGAGTGGATTATTGGAGTTAGCATGTGATGGATCTTTTATCGCTTAGTTGTTTATGAGAATTTGAGTTTGATTCAATTATCTATCTTATGGACTGGTTTATTTATGTCTCATATCTGTCTCATGCTAAGAATGGTATTTATTTACTCACGCACGACATAGTTTTGGTGGCGGCCGACGCCAGAATTAGGCGGGGTGTGACACACTGTATGTGAGTTTAGAGTCTAGTGGGGTAACATGATATGATTGTAACCCACGGATGTAAGTTTATGACTGCCTCTGATTATGTGTTTACCATTTTGGTTCGGTGGCCCATTGGCCCAGGAGTGGTACGTGATGTACCTGGAGCCTGATAGCATGCTAGAGAATGCATTCGTGAGGTGATATATATGTATGTGTATGTGATACGAATATATGTATATAGGCGTGTTATATATATATAGGTGAATAAAACGAATGTGTTAACGTTGAATCTATAATTAGTGTAAAGTTATGTGAATCGGTTAATGATAAGATTATAATTGAGAATTATAATATGATAGCTTATGTGATAGCTCATTGAGAATAAAGGTAATAAAATACGTGTAACACAGTTTGGCTAGAAGTTTAGAGAACGGGGCTAAAGTAAGTGATAGTACTAGTTAGGTGGGGAGACATACCTAGGGTGTTAAAATATATGCGTTAGATGCGCACAATAGATGAGCGGTGAGAATTATCTCATGTGAGTGCGACACTAGTTTAAATATGAAAGATTATTTTGTATTTGCATCCTTGCATTTCAAATACTTGCAAAAATATTTTCAAACAGTTTTGAGCTCTGACCTGTATCAATTTTTTTTCAAAACCTTTTAGGTGCCCATCCACAAGGACGCCAGACGTGATTATCTTTTCGATCAGACGATGTTGCAACAACTGTGGATGCCTGCAGGGATTGACTAGGCGCATATATCTTTGATTTCTAGAGAAGATTTCTGTTAAGTTGTTTATTAGGGCATGTCGCCCATTATCAGAAAGTTCTTACTTTATTCAAACTTTAGTTTATTTTAGTTTCAGTCTGAGTACTGTATGGTTATTTACCGAGAGTTTTTTAATTAATTTATTTTTTCTATTGCTTATCATTTATTTCATTCGTGTGGTGAATGTGTACTTATATTGTGAGAATGGTTGTTAATAGGTTATTCTATCATGAAAGTTTTTCATAAGCAACTTATTTTTTTTTTCAATTTGACACGAGTCTTCGTAGGTTATTAGTAATTAATTTTGATTTTCGACATTAATGCTAAGAATGAGCCAGTTTGAGATTCCTATTGTATTTTATTAGAGGTCTGATCATCCGTTATTTACATAGGTGGGGTGTCACAAGTATGATCATGAATGGTGTAGGGATTAAGATCATGAAGTCCAACGAATACATGCTGATGTGGATATTTGTCCGAACGAACTCTTGGACTATGACCCAAAGTATTTTGGTTAACGGAATCAAGACAACCAACTGAGCTTAGGATGCATGAGTATACATATGCTTTTTCACTTTGTTTATTTAAATATAATGTTTTGCATATTCGTGGTGTCGGATTTAATTACAATTACTCATTATATCTGCATTCCCTGAGTGTCAAACCATTTCGTAGTATTGTATTTGTGGAGTATAATTATTTGTGAGACTTCGAGTTAAAGCGTGCTTAAATTTTAACCAAGGTTATAAAAGTTTTAATGAAATAAAAAAAATATATTTGTACTTCATATAACATGCTCTAAAGGTTGCAAGATGCGAAGTATTTTTGATATTATTGTTAGTTTAAGAACTCTTATTTGCAAATTCCTTGTTACAAATTGTTAGTATTGTTGAGTTTTGTGTTTGGTTTGTTAGCAATTATTTTGAGGAAACTCGAATATGCTGGGATAACCTATGGTTTAATAACTTATTGAATATGCTATATCCAATTGTATGTATCTGTACTGGTTGGTTTATTTTCTCTTCTACTCATTTCATTCCAATTTATTGCTAAGGACGGGAAATGTGTAAGTTAAGGAGTGTAATTAGTCACATTTATTCGATTTAGTACCCTCTATACTTTGACATTCTAACATTTTTATGTTCGCTAATTCCTATATTTATACTGTTATACTGTATAACCTTTGTTTACATGTTGAGATGTTTTGCTGGGTTTATTTGAGTTTTTAGATGTATGGGGATGCTAAGTGTGAAGTTGTATGCAATGTAGAAAAGTTTTGTTGAAAAACAAACTTCAAGGGCAATATTTTTATTCGTATGACAAAAAAGCATGGACGTATAATTCATCGAGTTAACGTCGCGTGATTGCCGACTACATGCCAATCTATATATGAAAGACGAACTGACTCCCATTTTCGTAATGAGCTTCAAAGGGATCAAAATTAGAACGTTTCAAACTCCCATATTGATCTGTTTTTCTAGGATCAATCTAGTCATTACAAATAGAAATATTGCATTTTCCTAGTTCGATTTGCATATAGTGTTGTTATATTTAGGGTTATTGAGTGAGGAAGACTAGTGGTGTTTAGTTATAACGCTGAGTTTTAATTAGGGATATTTATCTAAATATATTGTTAGGGTAATGTCTAATTACGAATTAAAAGTTTATTGACGGTGTTAGACTTATGTCAAAAAATTGGGGTTATGTAAAAAGATTTAAAAAGTGGAGTCCTAGCCGTTAAAAATATAATGAGGATCCACATAAGAAAAATTAAAGATATTTTTTTTTAAAATGAGAAAGAAAATGCTAATTAACAGTAGGGTTGACAGTTATTTATAAGATAATTCGTTTACGGTAATAACTTAATTTGATCCGAAGATGACATTATTAGCTTTTATAAATTTAAGAGTATTCAAAATTCACGCTAAAATCAAAAGCAAATCAACCCAATAAGGACACCACGAACTCGAATTACCACCTCTCAATAACGGAAAGAAAAACTCAAATTTGAATTACCAAAGTGAAGAAAAAATAAAAGAAATATGAACTCTAATGTCACCTATCTCTACAGTTATTATTATATTGAATTATAAATTCAGCACAGCATAAAGACGATTTAGTTAAGAAAAATGGATGCAACATATCTATGAAAAGGTGTTCTCCGTAACGGTAATATGCTAAACTCATATTTACCATGATCCTCCCATATTTATTATAAATGAAGGCTGTCGCCATCAACGTCTCTTTATGTTTCTATGGGTTGTCAATGCACACAGTACCGGTGGAGTAAATCACCCGCTATAAACTCCAAACATCATGCGCTCGAGCCACTTGTCCCCTCTCAGTCACTTTTTTTCATTACTTTATTTTCAAATTAAAGCGTTTCTTTTTCTTAACCTTCTACCCTAAACCTAACCCATCAAAATATCAAACAATCATCTTGGTTGCTTTTCGCTTATATATAACACGTATTCCTAGCAAAAACCATACAGCAGCCTCTTGTACTCTTTGATGTCAAGACAACATTACTCTCTTATTTTCACCACTTATAAACTTCAACCCACATCTAGCAGTTAGTTATAGTGGTTCTTGATTATTACTTGAGTTAAACTAGCAAGTACGTAAGTTAGGTTTGTTTAGCACCTCTTTATACTTAATTGTGGGATACTTTCTTAAGGGATGCCGAAGAAAGCAACAGGAATAGTGAATCAAATAGTGTCGGTGTCAACGGGCTTGAAGAGCAAAACGAAGGCGTTGAAGACTCGGCTCATCATATTCTGGCTGGTGAAGGACACCAAGGTGCTCTTGGGATCCAATCTCTCTCCAAAACTACAAAGTTTGCTCAACGGCCAGACAGTTATCAACGTTGAACCAACCAAAGAAGAAGATAAGAAATCAACACTTGAGCTGGCTAATGGTTGTCGTTACAACTATATTGTGACCCCAGAAGATATCCCGCGTCAAACTACAAAGCAACTGGAATATCATGAGATTCCGGCAGAGGAGGAGGATTTATACCAACAACAACACGAAGAACAAAAAAAAGAAGAAGATAAGAAATCAAAGCTAGAGCTGGCTAATACTTGTCTCTATAACAATATTATGACCCCAGCAAATATTCCGCTTCAAACTACAAAGCAGCAGGAGGAGGATTTATACCACCAACTACAACAACAAGAAGAAGAACAAAAAGATGTAACGCAGCATAATGGGGTTTTTGAGTGGGATGAAAAAGAAATAGGAATGGAGGGTTCGGTAATAGAACAAGTGAGGAGGTGGAAGGAGAGAGAAGGGGAGGAGTTGAGGCTAGAGGAGGAGATAGACCACGTGGCTGACTTGTTTATAAAGAGGTTCCGTCGCCAACTCCAAATGGATTTAGAAGCCAAACAAGACACTCCCGCTTCTCCAGCACCAGAGCTAGGATTCTAAATCATTTTGTCATATACTATATGTTATTTTACAAAGTTATAGACTTAATGTAACTGTTTTCAAAGTACAGTGTTTCTTCAATTCAAGTTAATGCCATCACTGTTTTATAATTACTGATTGAGAGACTTTGAACATATTTAATGATTCTCGCCTGTATTGAAATTTACTCACAATTCATTATTTTAGATAATGGGAATTTTGGAAAAAGGTTCTCATAGTGTTGAAAGTGTATAAAAATAGGACACTTCATCAAATTTTATAAATTTTGTCCCTGTACTAAAAATACCATGAAAAATGGTGAAAAATAGTGATACTAGCGCGAACCAAAAAAATAAACTAGATTTATAAATGCTATTGTACCATAGGAACTAGATTTATAAACTTAAAAAACATTATCCTAAAAATTCAAATATAGGAAAGAGCATGACCTTACCTTAATTCTCTATTAGAAAATTGGAAACCAATCTAGAGTAGGCAAAAATTATAGATCGTTGCAAATTAATATGACACTCTATGTCACATCATTATATTACACATGTAATAGTTGCACTGAGTAGTTTTTTTGTGACTTAATTTTTAACATAATTTTTTGGAATAAATTCACGTGGTGGTAGTTTGTTATTGATTGATTTTTATGACAGTTTGTTATTGATGTTATTGATTGATTTTTATGACAGTTTGGTATTGATTAGTTTTTATGTCTTACTGACATGGATCCCAAAAATTAATCAATAACAAATTGGTCACACAATTTATTCCAAAAAAATATGTCAAAAATCAAGTCACAATAGCATTATTGTAGTTGCATTAGGCAGGCACAATGGACATCATCGTCGAGCTTCGCATAAAAAATTCCAAAAATATAAAGGCAACCAATAAAAGAAAATCTTGATTATTAAATTTAGGGGTGGAAGGGAAACGGGTTTTTACCGTACCGTACCGTTTTGGTCCGAAAAAAAATGGTTTTGGTTTCATACATTAAAATACCAGAAACCAGTCTTACCGAAACCGAAATTACCGCAAAAAAGTTGGTTGGTTTTAGTTTTAATATTTAAAAATCGATTTACCGAAAGTACCGTACCGAATTTTATGAAACCAGAAAAAACCGTACCAAAATTACCGTGCCGTACCAAATTTACCAAAATTACCGTACTGAATTTACCAAAACCAGAAAAAAGTTGGTTTTGGTTTTGGTTTTAATATTTAAAAAAGTTGGTTGTTTTTTTCTTTTTGGTTTTTGGGGACTTTTAGTGTTGTTTACCGAAACATAAAAAATCGAAACCAGGAAAAACCAAAATTTACCGAAATCAGAAGAAACCAGAAAAAACCAGAATTTACCGAAACCAGAAAAAAACCAAAATTACCGAAAAAACCGAAATACCAGCCGATTTGGTTTTGGTATTGATTTTGGTGTACCGGGTGGTAAACTGGTACGGTTTGGTTTTACCATCTAGAGTTTGGTTTTGATATTAGTATCTACTATTTACCGACCAAACCGTACCGCTTACACCCCTAATTAAATTTATAATTACCACTGGTAATTCGCATGAGTTCACCACATAACGCATATGGCCGTTTGAATGAAGGGGCCACCGGGCAGCTGTTGGTGGGAGTATTTAGAGATGTTTGCTTTTTAACTGTCCTCAGCTCTCCTAAGATTCAATAACAAAGATCTCTGCATTTGTCTGGTAGGTGGGACTATCTCTCACACAGTTTGGGAGAAAATAATATTCTGACTAATATTCAATATTTATTTTGTGTGGTACATTAATATTCTCAATGTTTATTAAAATTTAGAACACAAAATGATTTTACGCTGTAACCCGACAATGAAGTTACCGAAGTTATACATTCTATTTTTTTTCACTTTCAAATATGCTTAATAGTATAACAAAATTGAGAAATGATTGAAAACTACTTTAGTTTTTATGAGAAGTTGAAAAATGAGTAGAAAAAAATAAGAATTGTTTGGTATTACTTTGGGAGTTTTTCATAAAAATCAAATTCTTGGGGGAGGGTAAGAAATGTTGACCATGAAAAATAACAATATTATGGAGCACTTCTCATATTTATAACTATTATTTTCATAGATTGTATTTGAAATCAATCATAGTAAAGGAAAAGATGAACTAAAATAAGTATTTTCCATGCAAAACAAATCAATGAAAATCAAACGTACCCTAAGTTCTTCAAAATTCCAACCCTTTTTCTTAGGCCATCTACAATGGGACATTAGAATGTAGCTTAATTTAATGAATTGAGGGCTAGAACTAGCATATTGATTAGTAGCGGGGAGTTGCAAAATTTAGTTCAAAAGAAAAACTCTTGTGAGCTTGGATTTCAAAAGAAAAACAGTTGTGCGACTCAACAATTAGAAGAGCATGTGAGTTTATTTTTTTTAGTTTTAGACATTATTATTTTTCACATTTGAATATCCCACCCGCACAACATTTACCCGTTTGAACACATGACATTTATGTATACATTAAGTGTCATCTAAAGTTAGAGGGTACTTAACACGATATATAATGAAATGAACCCCCCCCCCCCCCCCCAGCCCACACACACACACACACCACACCACAAATACATTGTCCCTTAAATTTAGAGGTTTGGCTCCCCCATTGTGGATGGATTTAATGACCTATATTATGTGTGTAACCTTCAATGGGACTAGCTACATATGTGTATGTATTCATTCATTATGTCTTTAAGCATTGTCTAATGAATATAGATATGTTTAGATAACTCTCGCGTACTATATGCAATCTCTGAATAAACGAACTCTTTAATCGACACAAAATGCCACCATATTTCACAAATATCATTTAAGGGGTTGCCATGAGCCAAAAACTGTAAACGATTACTTATAGTATTTGGGGCATAATCACAGTCCAATTAAGTTATATTATCTTCTTTTTTTTTTCATTTTTTGGAGGGTAGGGGGAATCGAACTCTCAACCTCCTAGCCACTCTTCAGAGTTTAATAAAGTTATACTATTAATCGAATTCTTGTCAATCAATAAAGCTAAACTAAAGAATATCTAACATTCTCCCACTTTGACAATATCGATTATTACCTTTAAATATAAATATTAATTTTCTTGGATCAACAACTTGATGTGGCCACATACATATAGAGTAATTGAAAACAACTTACAATATGGTCCAATAAAAAGATTTAAATTGAATCATGGGAACTAAACATCAATGAATAATGTATGATTCGCTCCATAATTACAAATGCCAATACCCTTACCGATATGGACTGCCTACAAATATGGTAAGACTTATATGATATAGATAATAACACATTCTATGTGATCCTATATATATATATATAGTACTGCTCTTGTGCATACTAGTCCGTATTTTAAAAGTGCGGACCGGACATGTGCACCTGGCGGTGAGTCTAGAAATTATAAGCACTCTCTCTCTCTCTCTTCTAGGCTCACCGCCAGGTGATACGTGTCCGGTCCGCACTCTTAAAATGCGGACTGGTATGCACAAGAGCATTATATATATATATATATATATATATATATATATATATATATATATATATAGCCACACAATAGGTTTGAGAATGTTATTTCTTAAGTTATAGGCCAAATTAAATTAGTTAACTTGAATTAAACTAAAATTACCCAAATTTAAGCTAACATTAATTTACACAAATGTTGTGATTTAAACCAAATGTTATCTTTTTAAACCTAAGCATGCGTCTAGTTGAATTTTGTCAGATAAAAAGTAAACACACAACCATAAGACCGTGATGTATGAGGAAAACCCATAACAGGAAAAACCTCGGATGACCCAGCCACAAATCCATTAGGTATGGATTTATAAAAGACAAGACAAAAGACATACTTCCTTAACTCGACTCCCTCTTTAGCCTTGACGCTTCTTCATGCTTTCACCTCCTCCTAGTTGATAATTCTGGAATCCACCATAGTCTTGGAATCCACTGTTGGGGAAAATCAATCGTCAACAACACACGAAGCCTTTCTCTGTATGCGCACCATGAAATAACAAACACGAACTCCTCCATAGGAAACTTCCTCTTTTGGGGTAGAGATGAAACTCGGTGCCAACAAGATCATATCAAACAAGTATATATATTAAAACTTGGATCATGATAAACTATGGGTGTAAACTTTGTGTTTTGTAGAAATTAACATAAAAGGGACTTTCTGGATGAAGAATTTTTCTCTCAAAATCTCTTGGAAAGTGTCAAAAAGTCCTATAAACAAACTCTATTCCCACACATATAAAAACTGGTAAAAACAAAGTGGAGTAATGGAAAGTTGAATAAAAACTGACGAAAAACTACTAAATTGCCCAGGTCATTCGAAAGTCTTTTTGATGTCGTTCGAATGACTTCCTTCTAATGAGATTATAGAGTTGAAAAGGGCACATATCTCGTTAGACAACCTCGTTCAAATGATGCCATTCTAACGAACTTTCTAACAAAAAATAGAGAAAAATAAATGATTCCCGTTAGATGGTTCATTCGAACGACCTGAGAATCACTTTCGAATAAGATCCCAGTTTCGTTCAAACGACTTTTCAGAAAATCAAAAATTGCTTTTAAAGCCCAAATTTTTTTATGATAAGATTTAAAAGGATTATATAAGAAAACATAAAGTCGTTTTGACAAAAGACGTTGGACAAATTTCGAGGTTGATGACGATAAACATGACATGATAAATCGACAATGATGATATCTTCAATTTAAGCTTAGTCGCTATGTATTTAACCCAAACGTCATAGGCTTTGAAGGACACAACAAACTTTTATCCTATAAATCAAATAGTTATGTCCAGAATTAAGCCAACACTACAAATTAAGTCAATTGAAAATTTATCCTCACAAATATCCCCCTTTGGCTATTCCAGGACAAATTCCAAAAATAAAAATCCTATGGGTTGCCAAGATCTTCTAAAAGGACACAATCCCCCCCCCCCCCCCCCCCCCCCCCCAATAAAAAGAAAAAATTATAGATGCTTGACTGACACATAGAATGATAAGCTTTGCTCTTGCTTTACAAATGTAAACACACCATCAAATACATAGGGAATATGACAATATAAAGTGCATAAATAAATTATCCCCCTTTTTCTAACATGGACTACTTAATAAAGCTACGTGTCTGCCCCTAAGTTAGATCTCCCCCAATTTAAAAGGTTTAGATACCATTTCTCCCTCGTTTTGTTTAGGAATAGACAAAGATTAAAGTACATTAAATAATCTCTTTCACCCTAATTAAATCAAATTCTCCCCCTAAATGAAACAAGAAAAAAGTATAATGGAAAAATAGGGATATTATGTAAAAGTGTATAAAATGACAAGTATAATCAAAGCAACATGGAAATAAAAGAGCAACTAATCCACACAAATATTAATAGATACCAATAGCATACGAGGACTAGTTAACAAAACAAAGACTAAAAAATAAATGATACCATATATATAAATACTCAAAGGAAACCAATGACATACATGCACATATATATAGGTATAAATACCACATAAGACACATAATACAAAAAGTTTTCCACACTTATGCGGCATAAATGTGTCTAAATAATCATGAGGTAAACGGAGTGAATGGGTGTGAACTAGATACTAAAGAGTTATGACTCAATCACTTAAATATGTTCAAGGACTTCTTATTTGATTGCAAAAATTTATCAAATAATATTTATCCTTATGTGACAAAAATAGAGCGAACTCAAAGAACAAACAAGCACAATGCATAAAAGCCTAGAATTTTGATGATTCTACAAATCAATAGCGTCATGATAAAATACGCATAACTAGGACTCATTGTGCAAACCCATTGATATATCCATCCAAACTCCCTCATAACTAATAATTCTTTTCTTTTCTTTTGAATGATCATATCAACTAAACTATGATGGCCTTGGCTACTTTTTACAATTCCACACTTTTTAGGCCTTTTCAAACTCATTGGACCTTGGATACTTTTGACAATGCCACACTTTTTAGGTTCAATTTTAATGGTGGCTTAATCGCAAAGGACATGCGTTCCTTTCGTATCTCTTCCCTGTCGATAAATCCGGGGAAACGGTTCTTATATGCACAAATCCCACATAGTCACAAAACATGTAGATGACAAAAGTGATGAGAGAACATCTCACAAAGGTCAAATATATATGTGAAGTCAATGTTCAAAAGATCTCGTGCATGTGTATGAGAAGGCATATGAAAAGAGAATCCATTAAGCAAGTTAAAGTAAAACTACTCCATGAAAAGATGATAAAGAACACTTTAAGCATTGAATATCTTAAACAAAAGTTCTAGACACATGAAAATGGAATGATATAGGATTCAAACACAAGGATATGCCACATAAAATGTGTAAAACCAAAATACACAAAAAAAAATCTTTTTGAGTTTTTAAAAATTTTAACTAACAAAAAAAAGTAAATTAACTCAAAAGACAAATAAAATCTTTTTATATTTTTCAAATAATACCAAGAAAATGAAAAAAAATACAAAATATACACATGTCATAATTCTATCAAAGCATAGGCTAGAAAGTGGCAAAAAAATATACAACTAGTAAGAATCTATCATAAAGCACAAAAGCTAGTGTATGTAAACAAAACTAACATAATTAGCATTTAGATTTAGCAAGGATGGAATCATGTGCAAGTAAATGAGAATCATAAACTCTATCATGTAAAGCCTCCAAATCGGATCTCCTAACCCACATGAGTGAAACACAACGCTCTCGGGATTTAGTGACCTTAGCGACTCTACCCTTTGATTTTCTAGGACCATTTCTAAGATCAAAACAAAACTTTCTAAGGTGACCCTTCCTACCACAATGTGTGCAAGTGAAAACACGGTGTGAATTATAACCTAAGGATTGATCTTTTATAGTGTTCCTAGACGATTCTCTCAAAAACATGGTTTTTGGCTTTATTAGCGGGAGCATTTTGAGTATCGAAGCCAATACCACACATGTTATATTTGATTTGAACGGTTCCCAAGATTTTATCTAATTTTTCTAACCTTCACTCCAAATCAAATTTGACCTAACTTGAGTCTTTCAATTTCTTTTCAAGGTCCACTATATGGGACTTAAGTAGACTCCTACGTTCTTCAAACTCGAGAAGCTCTTTGTTCATAGCCTCCATTAAACTAAGGCTATCTCTTTCGACTTCTACATACTCTAGCTTCTCTCAAAGAGTTATCTCACGTGCCTTAAGATCATCAATTAAAATACTTTTATCACTAGCAATGGCGAGTTTTCTCAATTTTGGCGTCTACCTTCAAGTTTGCCGTTTTTAATTTCAGCGACTCCATATACAACTCTTGAAAAGATACTTGAAGTTAACTCTCCTGTACTTCTTCTTCATTCTCACTCTCTTCTCCACTCTCTTTACCATCAAACTCATGGTATTCACAAATAATGGCCTCAGAGATGTCATGTGTTAATTCATCCTCAATGGAAGACTTTTCACTATTTTTGACATGAGGAGCCATGAAGGCGATAAAATTACACTCAATGGGTGAATCGGGTCCCTCTTCCGGTTCACTATTACTAAGGGTGGAATTAGATAAAATAGGTCTCTTGCCCTCCTTCCTCAGTTTAGTTGGACACTCGTCCCTATTATGGTCTTCATTACTATTTTTAGGAAATTTCTCAGCCTTATTATGCTTAGACTTCTTAGACTTCTTATAGTCATTTTTAAGTTTCTCTTTATCAATCTTGAGAAATTTTCTAAACTTCCTTGTAAATAAAGGCATATGTTTTCAGTTAATCTTGAACTCATCATCCAAAATCGATGTTTCCTCCTTTCGATCTTTCAAAGTTATGCCCTTATCTTTCTTCTTCTCATCCTTGGAGGGAAACATGTCAAGTTCATAGGTTTGTAAGTCACCTACAAGATCGTCAAGTTTCGTAGAGTCTAAAGTGCCAAAAGAATTTAAAATGGTCACCTTTAGAATAAATCTATCGGGTAAAGACCTCAAAATTTTCTTTACGACATGGTTTTCAGGTATATTTGCTCCCAAATTAAAACATGAATTCCCAATATCGGACAATGTTGCATATAACTCATCAAAAGTCTCACTTTCTAACATCTTAATGTTTTCATATTGAGTGGCGAGGTTTTGGAGTTTAGAAGCTCTAACGACACTCATACCTTAATGGGTGAGTTGAAGAATATTCCATGCCTCCTTAGACGTTTCACACGTCATAATCCGACAAAATTCCTCCGGTCTGATCGCACTAAAAAGAGTATTTAAACCTTGGGAATTAAAATTTACTGACTTAAGCTCAGTCTCACTCCATCTTTCTACGGGTTTAGGTACATGAACGTCTCCTTCTAGACATGTTAGTGGAGACCACCCTTTAACTACTGATCGAGTCGGAAACCGAGCGTCCGTGTAAATACGCTAGTCATTGTTATTGGCTTCCAACCACAATACAAAAACCTAAACTGTAACTACACTCTTGCGGAATATAGTGGCTAGTCTGGGTATCGAATCCTCAGGGAACTAGGATGAGTGAACGTGACGACGTTGGATAGACAGAGAAATCCTAACTCTAACTCTAAAGAAAAAGGAAAATTGATTTGGTTTTTGAGAATGATTATGCTAAATGCAATTTTGAAATTATGAAGAAATGCAACTATACTAAACTACCTAAAATATGAATGAAAGATAGTCTGAAACTTTTTGTTTAAATGATGAGAAAAATAGGACGGGAATACAATCCCCCAACCCTAGTGTAGTGCAGTCATAATATTAACCTTAAATTTATCTGATTGATTTGACTCGGAATTTAGTACTCCTAAGCATTATGTATACGAGGTTCAAGCCCACATCATACCTAATCTGAGGATGAGTAAATCAGTATTGCGATGGTAGCACTCGAATTGCACTCAAAATCATCACGAGTACCTAGAGGCAAACGAGATATAAAGATCTACAACTGTTGTGTAACTATGCAATATGATCCTAATCAATCACTAAATTCAGCGGATTAATTTTATACGCACGCACTAACACATCAGGCTGGGTTCATGTACCCCGGCCTTAGAAAATCTAGCCTATCATGATTAAAGTGATGGAAATAATGATTACTGTGCAGGTGTTCATGATTACTCTAAATAAAATAGTAATTAGATGCAAAAAAGAATTAGAATTAAGAATTACTCACTAAAATTACCCAAGCAATAAGTGAAACAAAGAATGAAACTGATACTCACAAAAAATCACTGAATAAACCTTCAATCTTTGAGTTAAAACTGCAATTGTTGGCTAAACTAGGGTTTCTGGAAAAAGAGAGGAAAAAATCCTACTAATTCTCCGTTCCTATAATAATAATAATAAATTGGGTCTTTTATACCCTTCAACAATTTCGGAGTGCAGCTGCACTGGGAGTCTTTTTAGGAAGAGAGAAGATTTTCAAATCTCGAAGCCCGGACCAGTCCGGGCCTTAGGCTGACCGGTCTGCCCCCAAGGCGGATCGATTCTTTTTATTTTGGGGCAGACCGATTCCTTTTATTTTTCCCTTCTTCGGTTTGCTTGTGGTCCGGGGTCTTCTGGAGTTTGGCAAGGCGGACCGGTCCGGGGTAGGGGTGGACCGGTCCGACTATTTGACTTTTTGGCTCCTCTTTGACTGCGCATAAATTTTGTTCCGGGATTCCGATTGAGGTGCCATTTCTTCCTATGTGCTCGTGAATGAGATGTATTCAACTTTTCTTTAGGTACCTCATCCGAATTCTGGGTGGAAATTATGCTTTTGATCTTGAGACTTTTCCTTCTTTCTCTTTTGATTCTTCCGGTTTCCTTCTTTCGTTTCTTGACATCAAATACTTGTAAAATCACTACGAAATACCAGAAACTCGGTGTACTCATTAGGATCAGTCAGTAGCACAATTATGAGATAAATCTAACTCAATTATGTTGTTCGAGATGCTATAAGTAACTAAATCAAGGGATAAATTAGGAAGACTTTATGCCTAATCAAACCCCCCTAACTTAGAACTTTGCGCGTCCCGAGCAATGTAAAAGAATCCTAGGAAGGCTCAACTCTTGAAAATCATTTTATTGGGATAAAATACCTTTTTCGCGGGAAAGCGATTGCATTTAGCGTATGCAACAAGCCTTTAAACCCCTAGGTTACCGTAGTAGGACGAGTGTTGTTTCGTGAGGGTTTGCAGAGAATATGCCCACAAAATTCGACTCAAGGTAAAATTAAAATACGCAAAAATTGTATAACTCAAACTTTCACAGAAAATAGTCATCATCAAGTCATATTTACAAGTCTCAAACTGTAGTGTGTGTGTGTGAAGCCGGAAACATCACCGCCAATTTTCACCGATTGATCATTACGCTACTTATCCGAAAATTCGTTTTGATTTCAATTTCTCACGGAATGCTCTCACAAACGAATCTCTGGGATTAAGGCTATTCTCTCGGTATGCGTGATACAAAGAGTAAATGTAATGAAAGCAAAATCACGCATACAATTAGAAAGACGGAAATTTTATGGTGAAAGGATCTCATCAACGGATTACGGTCTTAAAAATGGGAACATTGCCTCTTTTTCCGCCCACTTAATCTCCCTTATTATCTTTTGGTGTATTATCTCTCCACGCGATAACCAATTTCGCAATTTAGACTCGGTTAGGACTTTTTTGGGTTTTAAGGTATATTGGGTAAAATGACAATTGTAGGGAGGTTGGAATTGGAAAAGTCCTTAATGATGTCCATTTGTGCTTTTTCCGGGCAATCGCTCATTTTTTCTTCTTTTTTTTTCTATTTTTTCTGTTTTTCACTTCTTTTCTTTTCTTGTTATTTTTGTTGAGACATACTATTTTTTTTCTTGCCCCTTTATATGCACTTTTTGGACTAGATTCTGAATTTTTCCATTTTTCGCAATTCCGGGCTAATTGGGTTTTTCGGGTTATCAAACGAAAGGGAAAAATCATTCGGTTCAATTTGGGTTGCAAAAAGGGTGATTTTTCACGACTTTTTATGGCCAATATTTTTGGGTGACAAACGAGGGCCCACTTCATCGTCCAAAATACCAATTGCGTTACCATATGCATTTCGAGATGAATTTAAGTTTAGAGACTACTTTGGCACGTTTTTCAAAGCAATATTACACACAATTTTCAAAACCGATCAAAATGAAAGACTTGAGATCCTTGACAACCTTTTAGGCGCTGAAAAGAACTTTGATTTAACAAATATCTCGGATTGATTTAAAAACTCGTAAAAAGTGATAGGCTCGAATCTCACCGGGTTTGTTAATCTCCAAATTTATTCGTTAAGACGTCAATTTTCGCTCAAGTTCCATCTTTGGTCAATTTCGGCTTTGTGTATGTTTAATGTTTACAACTTGAGACTTTAAACCGACTTTTAATGATATTTTTGAAAAAATTGAATTCCAATTTTTATTTATTTTGACAAAAATATTTTTGGATTTTTCAAAATTTTATGATTTTTTTTTTGGAAAATTTCTGGGCATTTTTAAAATTTGTGAAGGTTTAGAGATACGCACTTGTGACTCCCCCTAACTTAGACTTTTGCATTGTCCTCAAGCAAAAAGGACTAAAATCTAAATAAGGCAAAATAATAAGTGCGATAAATAAAACAAACAAATAGAGAAAAATGCAGTTTTTATTACAACAGGACTGTGCTACATGTGCAGGAAAAAACATACAACTGTGAATCAGGAAGAAAAATAAAAAGCTGCCATCACCATATAGAGCTTCACCGGGGTGGGGGATGGGAGGAACCGGGCACAGTGGGGTCATAAGGGTTATGGTAGTAGGAAGGTAGTGGCTCATTCGGATCCCCGAGGCGGCGATAGATGTCCGCTTGGAAGCGGAGGACGATGTCCATGTCGTGCTCGTAGTTGGTCTGAAAGGTGTTGAAGTTGGTCTCAAGCGCCGACATACGTGCGGATAGGTCCGTGCCCTCCCACTCGAAATTTGGGTCGTCCTCCTCGTCAGACGACTCTTCGTCCGGATCGATATCCCCCATCTCGACGTCCTCACTGGCTGCCCCTGCTTCTTCCTCGCTGTCGCTCGGAGCAGCCGCTTCGTCACTATCACCTCCCCGCCTAGCTCGGAGGACAGTTAGCTGTTTGGCGCTTTTGGTGCGGGTCCCTTGGCCGAAAGGACCGGGGATGCGCGTGTGGTCGCTCGGCGCCTCTATGCCAGCATCCTGAAGGATAGAAGTGATCAATCGGGCATAGGGAAGTGGGGCGGTGCCCTTCTCATCCAAGGACGCGTTAATGATATCCGCGTATAAGGTTCGGCCCAAATGGATGGAACTTTGGGGGTCGAAGAGGTGATACGTCAAGGTGGCTTGCCGGGGTCTCATGGAGGAGTCGTTGGATGTTTGTAAAATGTTGGAGCACACAATCTGAAACGTGAGGCGCGCCTTCTCGTTGAGGCGTCCAACGACGACGGTTTGCCCCTTTCAAGCCACATTCGGCGCAATTCGGGCCATGCTGGTATCCTTGTCGACCGGGGGGACATTTTGGGGATAGGTGAATTCTTGGACGTCCGGGACGTCAAACTCGGCCAACTTGGCCGTGAGACGGGCCAAGGAAAATGGAATGGGAGTCCCATCCACGTAAGCTTCGGCCTCAAATTGGCCCGTCCGGACTAGCGTGCCATAGAATGAGAGGACTTCGGTTGCCCAAACCGCTTCGTGAGGTTGGTTGAGGAATCGGCACCCGCCCCGAGCCATGAATAGGGTGGTGACGGAGTTAGGCAGGGCTTCCCATTGGACAGTGCGCTCCATATGGAGTTTACAGCCCAAACCGAAGTATTTAGTGCACCATTGCTCCTCTTGGCGGGAGCGGAATTCACCATGACCGTACGGTTGGATCACGGTGGAGTCGTATTTGGTGGGGGAAACACGGGGGGGCATGGAAACAGGAGGGAATTATTGCTTGAAAAACTAGAGAGGAAGAAGAGAGTATTTGGGTTGAAGGTGTGAGGAGAAGGGGAGGGTTGGAGGTGTATTTATAGTGGAAAGGGGAGGGGAGGGGTTGGTTTTGGAGGGAAGGGGTTTGAAGGGAAAAGGGGATGGATTTTGGAGGGAAAGGTTGGGTTTGGGAAGAGGAAAAATGGATTGGAGGGAATGAATGGGATTGGGGGGAAAGGGGGGTGAATCTTGGGAAGGGGAGAAGACAGATCTGCAGAAGGCGGACCGGTCCGGCCCTTTGACTTTTCAAACCCTCGACAGGCGGACCGGTTCCTTTAAAAATAAAAAGAACCGATCCGGGGTCGGACCGGTCCGCCTTAAAAAGGAATCGGTCCCCCCCAGGGCTTTTGGGTTGGAATTCTCCTAATTCGGTTTCGAACTCTCTTCTTCAAAAAATTTCACTTTCCCGACATACTCTCTATCCAATTAGACTAAAAACCATCTCGATTTCACTGGTCAACACCCTTTGACTCAAAATTCCCAAAACTCAAGAATGCTTCTCCCGAACGAAACCTAGTCCTAACGATTCTCAAAACACACACGACTCTCACACACACGACTCTCACCCCATACGCGTCGAGGGTCCTCACTTCAACAGTTCACTCAACCCCGTAAACGGGGTCCGACAACCAGACGATGTCGACTTCTTCTGCACACGCCTCTAGATATGGCTTTAGGCGTTGTCCATTCACTTTGAATGTATTTCCCGCTTTTAAATCGTCCAATTCAACAGCTCCATGGGGGAAAACATTCTTCACAACGAACGGGCCAGATCATCGTGACTGCAACTTGCCCGGAAAGAGGTGAAGCCGAGAGTTGTAGAGGAGAACTTTTTTCTCGGGGAGAAACTCCTTTCATCGAATGATGCTATCATGAGAGAGTTTCATCCTCTCTTTCGAAATTTTGGCATTCTCATACGCATCATTGCGTAGTTCTTCTAACTCATTCAATTGAAGCTTGCGGGCTTCACCGGCCTTGTCCATGGCATAATTTAATTGCTTTATTTCCCAATACGCCTTGTGTTCGAGCTCCACGGGAAGATGGAAAGGTTTGTCATACACAAAGCGGAAAGGGGACATGCCGAGTTGGTTCTTATATGCGGTACGATAGGCCCATGGCGAATCGTTCAATCTAAGGGACCAATCTTTCCGGGTAGGATTGACGGTCTTTTCGAGAATGTTCTTGATCTCCCGATTCGCTAGCTCGGCCTGCCCATTCATTTGCGGGTGATACGTCGTTCCAACCTTGTGAACGACACCATACTTTCTCATGAGATTCGCGAATGGCTTATTGCAAAAGTGGGTGCTATTATCGCTAATTATTTCCTTCGGTGCACCGAAACGGGAAAATATGTGTTCCTGCAGGAACTTTATCACCACTTTGTTGTCATTAGTCTTGGTAGATATGGATTCCACCCATTTAGAAACGTAGTCTACCGCGACAAGGATGTATAGGAAACCAAAGGACGGGGGGAAGGGTCCCATGAAGTCAATACCCCAACAGTCGAATATCTCAATGATGAGTATGGGGGTATGAGGCATCATGTCTCGTCGAGTAATGGCTCCCATTCGTTGGCACCTATTGCATGATTTGCAAGCATCGTTCACATCCTAGAAGATTGTGGGCCGATAGAGACCGCATTTTAGAATTTTAGCGGCCGTCTTTTTCGTCGAAAAGTGGCCTCCACAAGCTTCCGAATGACAAAACTGGATGACTTTCGGGATCTCGTCATCTGGTACACAACGTCGGATGATTTGGTCTGCGCAGTATTTAAAAAGGAATGGATCATCATAAAAGAACATGCGCGACCAAGTAAGAAACCTCTTCTTATCTTGTGGTGTCCAGTCGGGAGGGACGGCTCCCGTGACAAGATAGTTCACTATGTCCGCAAACCAGGGATATGAAGAGGTAGCAAAAAGTTACTCATCCGGAAAGTATTCTCCTATGGGTATGGGATCACTAGGTACGTCGGACGAAAGCCGATATAAATGGTCGGCAACGACGTTTTCTACTCCTTTCTTATCTTTAATGGAGAGATTGAACTCTTGTAGGAGTAGGATCCACCTTATGAGGCGCGACTTGGCATCTTTCTTAGCAAGTAGGTATTTCAAGGCCGCGTGGTGAAGACAGTAATAGGAGAACCAATGAGATATGATCGGAATTTATCAAGGGCAAAGACTACCGCTAGCAACTCCTTCTCCGTGGTAGAGTAGTTGAGTTGAGGTCCGGTAAGGGTCCGGCTAGCATAGTAGATGACACGAGCTTGCTTATCTTTTCGTTGTCCCAAAACAACCCCGATCGCGTAATCGCTTGCATCACACATAAGTTCGAATGGTAAGGACCAATTCGAAACTTGCATGATGGGAGCGGACACAAGCATATTTTTTAATTTGTCAAAAGAGCTTTGGCATGCTTCTGTCCACTCAAATGGGGTGTCCTTCATGAGTAAGTTTCTTAAGGGCTTAGCGATGGAGCTAAAGTCCTTAATGAACCTTCGATAAAACCCCGCGTGGCCCAAGAATGAGCGCACGTCCTTCAGCAATTTTGGTGGGGGAAGATCAGCTATGACATCTATCTTTGCCCTATCAACCTCTATTCCTTTGGATGACACTATGTGGCCAAGAAATATTCCCTCAGTGACCATGAAATGGCACTTCTCCCAATTCAGCACTAAGTTCTTTTCCACGCATCGGGTAAGTACTTTTTTCAGCTTTTCTAAATAATGATCGAAAGAGGTGCCAAAAACGCTGAAATCGTCCATGAACACTTCGAGTCCTCTCTCGACCATGTTGCTAAATAAGCTCAACATGCACCTTTGAAAGGTCGCGGATGCATTACACAAGCCAAATGGCATACGTTTGTAGGCAAACGTACCAAAAGGGCAAGTGAAGGTCGTCTTCTCCTGGTCAAGTACATCTACCTCAATTTGGTTATATCCGAAATAACCATCAAGGAAGCAATAATAAGGGTGGCCCATTACTCTCTCAAGCATTTGATCAATAAATGGCAAGGGGAAATGGTCTTTCCTAGTTCCCGCACTGAGTTTTCGGTAGTCAATGCAAATGCGCCACCCGGTGGTGGTACGTTGGGGAACTAGCTCTCCCTTAGCATTCGCAATCACAGTCATACCTGACTTCTTCGGGATGACTTGAATAGGGCTCACCCATTTGCTATCCGAGATTGGGTAGATAATCCCGGCATCCAATAATTTGATGATTTCGGTTCTCACCACTTCTTTCATATTGGGATTCGGTCTTCTTTGCATTTCTCTAAAGGGCTTGACATCCTCTTCGAGATGGATCCTATGAGTGCAAATCAAAGGACTTATCCCCTTCAAATCAGATATGCACCAACCAAAAGCACCTTGGTGCTTCCTCAGAATTTTCAATAATTTCCCCTCCTGCCCTTCATCTAGGCTAGAGGAGATAACAACAGGAAATGTCTCATCCTCTCCTATGTATGCATATTTAATATGGGAGGGAAGTTTATTTAATTCGAGGGATGGAAATTTTTCACTGGAGGGAGCCATGTGTGTATCCCTCGGCGGTAATTCCTCGAATCTAGAAACCCAATTGACCTCTCTCACGTCCTCATCCGACGCACTCTCATCGAGTAGCTCTCTCAACTCTCCAAACTCCCCCTCGAAGTCGGTGTACGTCCCCTCACTCTCGTGTCTCGCCGCTAAACAGGACTCTAAAGCGTCGCCACAGTAATTCTCCTCAAAATACTCTTCTACTATCTCATCTACGAGGCTCACCGCGTGAAGATCATCTTCCTCCCCTGCATTTTGGGCTATGTGGAAGATGTTGGTTTCCAAGGTCATATTCCCAAAGGTGAGTTGCATTCGCCCATTCCTAGTATTAATGATTGCGTTAGCCGTAGCTAGGAAAGGACGCCCAAGTTCTGGGCTCACGTTCTGGGCTAGAAAGACGTTCTTCTTTACCTTCATCTTCCTTTTCACCGTCAACAAATCTTTGATGACTTTGCCATAAGCTGGAATTTGCTTAATGACATCAAGAAAAGGTAAATTCAGCTTTACTTGCTTAAGCACTTCTAGCACGTCTTCATGTGGGTTTCCTCTATGGGAGGGAATCAACCTTTGAGTAAACGGTGCCGCGGAGGGCGGTTTCACCACTACCTCTGGCCCACTAGCATCTTCTTGGTCACTCTCATTCAAGGGGACATCTTCGGCCTCTTTCGTGCCGGGCGAAATCTCCTTGTCTTTCGTTGTGTCGGGTGGGGGAGGTGATAAATCAACGACTCTCCCACTACGAAGAGTGGCCACAGCTTGACAATGCTCCTGATGTTAAGTGGAGGTGGAGCTAACGCTAGTTTGACCTTAGGGAGGTCTTTGGCCTTGGGCAGGAAACTTGCCCTTCTCTTGAACACTCAATGAGGATTGTATTTTTGACAGATTAACATTTATGTCACCAATCAGATGATCATATTTGGCATTGGTTGCGGTCTGGCTTGCGATGAATTGATTCATGGTATCCTCGAGAGTTCTCCGCTGTGGCGGGATATCATTTCCTTGAGGTGGTGGTGCTGGCACATGTCCTTGCATGTGCGGAGCTTGTTGACAATGTTGTCGTAGAGGAGGGGCAGCATGCGAATGAGGGTTCATTGCGGCATGTTGTTGCCCATAGCTAAAACCGGGATGATTTTTCCATGAAGGGTTGTAGGAATTCCCGTGCGGGGCACCGAAATTACCCTTAAAGCCTCCTATACCACTAACTTGCTCCTGAAGCATTGCTTTGTAGGCGGGTATTGTCGGGCATTCCTCAGTTGAATGGCCTACCTCACAAATAGAACACACCTTCACGACGGGGTTTGGAATGGGTCCAGCTGGTCCTTTTCCATATATCTCGCATAGATCTCGAAATCCTTCCTCAAGCGTCTCCAATCGGCTATCCGTCATAGAATTCTTATCTACGTGGAATAGGCCGAATGCCGACGGAGTTGTGGTCACTTGTCTATTTCGATTTTGAGCGTTGGGATCAGAAGTGTCCTAGGATTGGGTAGTCTCGGCGACATACCTCAGGTGAAGCTCAACATCGTGGGCATCTAAATCGATAAACGGACCACTTCCCACTGTTTCAACAAGTTGTTTGGAGTTAAGATTCAACCCATTATAGATAAAAGAGATGACTTGCGCTGAATCAAATCCATGATGGGGGCATGAAGCAATTAACTTGTTGAAACGTTCATAACATCGATGGAATACCTCATTTTCAGCTTGTCTGAATGCTTGAATTTGAGCTTTTATGGAGATTGTTCGATGTGGTGGGAAGAATTTCTTGAGAAATCTCGACTGTAACTCATTCCATGATGGAATCGAGCTCGGAGGTAAAGACCATAGCCAGGTTTTAGCTTTATCTTTGAGCGAGAAGGGGAAGAGTTTGAGGCTTGTGTGTAGGTTTGATCATTGAGAGTATCACACACGTCCTCAAATTCCCTAATATGGAGGTATGGATTTTCGGAATCCATACCATGATAATGCGGTAGCATCTAGATCATTCCATTTTTGAAACGGAATTGTCCGGCATTATACGGGAGTATAATGCATCCCGGAGTGACAGTACGCTCGGGATATAAGAATTCTCGATTCGGACGGTATGGGGGCTCTTCCTCACCGGTGGGTGCACTGTCGTGTTGCGACATCTCTTCCTCACTTATTGACTCGATGCTCTCACTAGGCGTGCTCGGAGTGTGTCCTAAGAAGGAAAAAGGAGTGTTATCGGAGACTGAGTGCGACGGTGTGGGAGGTGGGATCCAAAACTGTGGGACGTTTGGAGTGTGGGGACTATCAGGATTATACTCAACAATTGGATTTTCGTGAATGTTGGTTGGAGTATTATGGGGTGTGGGAGTGGTTTCAGAATTTTGCATTAAAGCTTAGGAGAGATGATGATCATGAATCTTTTTGTGCTTTTAAATTTTTTTTTTTTGAAATTTTTGGTCAAAGCTTTGGATGGACTCAATCTAATCCTAAGTCTACCTAAATCCCCGGCAACGGCGCCATTTTGATCGAGTAAAAAACCGAGCGTCTGTGTAAATACGCTAGTAGTTGTTATTGGCTTCCAACCATAATACAAAAACCTAAACTGTAACTACACTCTTGCGGAATATAGTGGCTAGTCTGGGTATCAAATCCTCAGGGAACTAGGACGAGTGAACGTGACGACATTGGATAGACAGAGAAATCCTAACTCTAACTCTAAAGAAAAAGGAAAATTGATTTGGTTTTTGAGAATGATTATGCTAAATGAAATTTTGAAATTATGAAGAAATGCAACTATACTAAACTACCTAAAATATGAATGAAAGATAGTCTGAAACTTTTTGTTTAAATGATGAGAAAAATAGGACGGGAATACAACCCCCCAACCCTAGTGTAGTACAGTCATAATATTAACCTTAAATTTATCTGATTGATTTGACCCGAAATTTAGTACTCCCAAGCGTTATGTATACGAGGTTCAAGCCCGCGTCATACCTAATCTTAGGATGAGTAAATCAGTATTGCGATGGTAGCACTAGAATTGCACTCTAAATCATCACGAGTACCCAGAGGCAAACGAGATATAAAGATCTACAACCGTTATGTAACTACGCAATACGGTCCTAATTAATCACTAAATTCAGTGGATTAATTTTATACGCACGTACTAACACAACAAGTTGGGTTCATGTACCCCGGCCTTAGAAAATCTTGCCTATCATGATTAAAGTGATGGAAATAATGATTACTGTGCAGGTGTTCATGATTACTCTAAATAAAATAGTAATTAGATGCAGAAAAGAATTAGAATTAAGAATTACTCACTAAAATTACCCAAGCAATAAGTGAAACAAAGAATGACACTGATACTCACAAAAAATCACTGAATAAACCTTCAATCTTTGAGTTAAAACTGCAATTGTTGGCTAAACTAGGGTTTCTGGAAAAAGAGAGGAAAAAATCCTACTAATTCTCCGTTCCTATAACAATAATAAATTGGGTCTTTAATACCCTACAACAATTTCGGAGTTCAGCTGCACTGGAAGTCTTTTTACGAAGAGAGAAGATTTTCAAATCTCGAAGCCCGGACCGGTCCGGGCCTTAGGCAGACCGATCTGCCCCCAAGGCGGATCAGTTCTTTTTATTTTGGGGCGGACCGGTCCGGGGGCAGAAAGGTTCCTTTTATTTTTGCCTTCTTCGGTTTGCTTGTAGTCCGGGGTCTTCTGGAGTTTGGCAAGGCGGACTGGTCCGGCTATTTTACTTTTTGGCTGCTCTTTGACTGCTCATAACTTTTGTTCCGGGATTCCGATTGAGGTGCCGTTTCTTCTTATGTGCTCGTGAATGAGATGTCTTCAACTTTTCTTTAGGTACCTCATCCGAATTCTGGGTGGAAATTACGCTTTTGCCCTTGAAACTTTTCCTTCTTTCTTTCTTGATTCTTCCGGTTTCCTTCTTTCGTTTCTTGACATCAAATACCTGTAAAATCACTACGAAATACCAAAAACTCGGTGTACTCATTAGGATCAGTCAGTAGCACAATTATGAGATAAATCTAACTCAATTACATTGTTCGAGATGCTATAAGTAACTAAATCAAGGGATAAATTAGGAAGAATTTATGCCTAATCAACTACTAATAGCCAAACCCGCTCATCTAAGAATTTAAGTTCCGACCTCATACGCGCTTTCCAATATGCGTAGTTGGAACCATAAAAAATAGGAAATTTTAAAAAAGGTAAATTTTCCATATTTAACTCCAAAATTAAACAAAGGATCTGAACACAATAATTTAGCGTTCCTGCTCTGATACCAATTTGAGAATGTGATTTCTTAAGTTACATGCCAAATTAAATTAGTTGACTTGAATTAAACTAAAATTATCCAAATTTAAGCTAGCACCAATTTACACAAATGTTGTGATTTAAACCAAATTTTATCATTTTAAACCCAAGCATGCATCTAGGTGAATTGTGAAAGATAAAAAGTAAACACACAACCACAAGACCGTGATGTACAAGGAAAACCCACAACGGGAAAAACCTCGGATGAACCAGCCATAAATCCACCAGGTATAGTTTTACAAAAGATAAGACAGAAGTCTTACTTCCTTGACTCGACTCCCTCTCAAGCGGTTATGCTTCTTCTTTCTTTCACATCCGCCTAGATGATAACTTCGGAATCCACCGTAATCTCAAAATCCACCAACGGGGCAAATCAACAACCAATAACACATGAAGACTTTCTTCATATGCGCACCACGAAACAACGAACACGGACTCTTCCATAGAAAACTTCCTCTTTTGGGGTAGAGATGAAACCCAGTGCCAACAAGATGATCTCAAACAGGTATATACATTGAAACTTGGATCATGATAAACTATGGGTGTAAACTTTGTGTTTTTGGTATAAATTAAACCATAAAAATTATCAACATAAAAGGGACTTTTTGGATGAAGATTTTTTCTCTCAAAAGCTCTTGGAAAGTCTCAAAAAGTACTATAAAAAACTGAGTTCCCGCACATATTAAAATTGGTAAAAAACAAATGGTAAGTTGAATAAAAACTGATGAAAAACTGCTAAACTACCCAGGTCGTTGGAACGACTTTTTGATGTCGTTCGAACGACTTTGTTTAAACGAGATTACAGAGTTGAAAAGGGCATAAATCTCGTTAGATAACCTCGTTCGAACGATATTGTTCTTACGACCTTTCTAACAAAAAATAGATAAAAATAAAGGATTCTCGTTAGATGATTCGTTCGAACAACCTGGGAATCTCATTCCAATGAGATCCTAATTTCGTTCCAATGACTTTTCAGAAAATTGAAAATTGCTTTGAAATCCCCAAAACTTTTATGATAAGATTTAATATGATTTTCTTAGAAAACATAATGTCATTTTGACAAAAGATTTATAAAAAGACACCCATAAAAATATCCATGTCTCTATATAATATTAAATGCATTCATACCTTTAGATACGTTGGAAAAATTGTGAGGTTGATTATGATAAACATGTCACGACAAATCGGTAACGATGATATCTTCAATTTAAGATTTTCCGCAATGTCTTCAACCAAAACGTCATAAGCTTTGAAGGACACAATAAACTCCTATCCTATGACTCAAATAGTTTTGTCCGGAATTAAGCCAACACTGCAAGTTGACTTAATTGGAGATTTTTCCTTACAAGGTTTTTCCTCACTAATCTCTCAATATCTCTAAAGTTCACATGACCTAGTCATTGATTCCAATGGTCCATGGAGGAGACCATGGAATTATTTCACACAAAGTAGGACTTGGGAATGATTCCAAAACAATTATCATCGGTCCTTACTCATTGTAGTAGCAGTTCATCGAATTGATTATAAATGTTACACTCGGGCCAGTCAAACTTTTCTGCAAATTTTGCATCGCAAAGTTGGCTTATGATAATCAAGTTCACTTTCAACCCTACAACGTACAACACATTTTCTAGTTTAGGAAATTCGGGTATCTCAACACATTCACGTCTTAAAATACTAGACCTACTCTTATCTCCAAAGGTCACTTTGACTTCCTCGCGATCCACAAGGTCGGTAAAATACGACTTGTCACCGATCAAGTGACTAGATCACCCACTATCCAGATACTATTGGAAGTCTTTTGAACCTTGAAAACAATGTGAATAGCAGGGGCTTTGTCAACTTGCTTAGGTGCCCAAGTGGAGGTAACCTTTCGTTTTCCCTTATCATTCTCAAAAGTCATAAATAGCCTTTGAAATTTTTTCATTAAGCTTTGAGAAGTGGCGACTAGGAACTCAACTTTCTCTCTAAGACTAGAAAAGTCTCTATAGAAATGCACGGGAGTATGTGTACATTTGGTTCTCCTTAACTTGTAGCAGAATTCCTTAATGTGACCTATCCTTTTGCAATAAGTGCAAATATATACTTGTTTGGGTCTATCTTGGTTCACTCGTTTATGCCAAACTTTCTTTTGTGGCTTAGGTCGAAGCCCGTAAGAATATACCATAAATTTAGCAATGGGTTTCGGAGTAGAATGGGTAGTTGATTCACCATCGTAACCTATTCCTTGCCTCTCCTTAAAACCTAAACCGGGACCGAGGAACATCATTACTACCTTCTTCGATGTATCCTCTATAGTAACCTTGACCTCTCGGTCACATTTGAGATCTTTCTCGGGTTAGGCTACAAGGGTTTCAAGTTTTTCATGAGTCTCCAATGAAGCTTGAAGATTTCTCGTCAGACTAGTCACTTTGTTGTTTAAGTCACCATTTTCCCTTTCCACTAAAATGACTCTCACTCCTCAAAAACTCTCACCGATGACTCGCTCTCTCAATTCCTTCCCTAAATCAAATACCCTAAGTGCCAAATTTTAATTTTTCTTTTTTCATTTTAAAGAATTCGATATAAATCTTGGTATCACATTTGGGAAACTTTCACCCTCACTCAAAACTTCATTGTAATACCCCGTACTTTTAAAGGTATTTAAATTACATTGTGGATGTAATTTGGTAATTTGAGAAATTATTATGAATAGTAATTTTGGGATTAATGAGTGAAATTAAATAAATTCAATATTATAAAGTGAATAGTAAATATTAGTTTTCGAGTGACAGATTAATATTTACGTGGATTATATTTCGAGACTAAGTATATGAGTAGATTATTTTTATTACATATTGCAGTTGGATAAAGAGACAAAGGAAAATATTTTAAATTGGAAAACACGCGTATTGAACTTGTTGGGTCAAAATAGTGAATTTTAGTTAAGTGACTCGGACGGAGATTTTGACTCCGCCATTGGGTTCGGAATGGCCGAGATAGTCAAAATAGAGTACCCAGGGGTAGTATTTGGGTTCCGAACATTTTTGTACTAGTAGGGACTCGTAAATGAGTACACGAGTCATTTAACAATTGAGTATACACCCAATTTCGGGTTTAATAAGGGGAAAGCCCTTATTTCCCCCCAAATATCATCCCTAAGAGAGAGAGAGAGAAGAGATAAAGAAGAGAAGAAAAAAGAAGAAAGAAAAGCGAAGAAAAGAAGAGATTTCTGGCCAAAATTCGCGAGATTCGACTCGGGATCGTTTAATTTTATCCACGAGGCAAGTGTTTAACTTTCTTTATGATTTAGTTTGTTTATTTCTCATATTGTAGTTGGTATAAACCTAAATATTTTTGGGTTGAAATTTCGTGGATCAAACCGGTTTTCGAAAGATTAAAACGGATATAACTCGATTAATACCTAATTTGAGAAACTTGAAATTTATTGAAATTAATTGTTGAAAATGGGTTCTAGGAAGATTAGAACCCTTTCTATATGTGTATTTATGTTTTTTTTGAGGTTGGTTGATGATGAGAGAGGAAATAAAAAGCTTGGAGGTGTTTTAATGGAGGTTTGGATTTTTTTAGAAGAAGGTGAATAGTGACAGCGTCACTTCCGGACTGTTTTGGCTAGGAAGATAGCCGATTCAGCTCTCGATCAAAACACGAAAGTTGTAGATTTTTTTTATACGATCGCGTAGGAACTGACCACGTATTTTTATGATTTTTTTTGGATTTGATATTATTTTTCTAAGAAAACAGTTCCGGGGTTAATCATTAACTCGAAAATCAAACCGAAAATTGGAAAAATGAAGGCTAGAATTGTTTGGAGATAAATATTTGGGGTTCCTAAAAATAGTGTGGGGACTTCTAAATATTTTTTTTTAGTAAGGCGTGAACTTTGGGTTAGTTGAAAGTAAAATCCAAGATTTACCCAAATAGGGCTGTTCGTGAGGAATAATACTTAAAGGGGCATTTAGGTGTGATTTGAATAATAAATAAAAGAGTACGTATCGGGGATAATATTTTAAGGGTATGACTGCTTATATTATTATGAATAGAAATATTTGAGGTTATTGGCTATCGTTATAAGGGTTTAAAAATTTTGGCCATAGTATATTGAGAAGAGATGTAAAAAAATATATATATATATATCGGTGTTGGTGATATTATTATTGTGCGGTGAGAAAAGCTCAGAAAATAAAATATTGGGGATTAGTCAAATTGATAAATATGTAGGATATTAGAGATATAAATATACTACGTCGGAGATTATTATATGGGTGGTGCGTATGCCCTGATGTTATTATATACATGGGTTAAATAATTACCTATGGAAAATTATGTATAGGTGAGATAAATACCTATCGTTCTAATATGGTTGTGTGAATACCTAATTGATGATATATATATATATATATATATATATATATATATATATATATATATATAGAGAGAGAGAGAGAGAGAGAGAGAGAGATAGGTGGAATGTGTACCTATATTATTATTTATTATGTGTACGACATACCTACCATACTTGCTATCACGGGAGGTTGGCGTTCGAAAGAGGACAATCTTATCATGTGTTGCCTTCGGGGGGATTTTAGATTTGTTACCTTAAGAACATAGGACTGTGAAGGGCTTATTTGTGAGTCGATAAGTCTGCTGACTATGGGAGCGTAGGTATGTGCGTGACCCATGGTTATGTGAACTATGTTCGCCTCCAATACATGTGATTTGTATTGTTATAGTTCCTGAGTGAGGTGATTTGTATTGCTATAGTTCCTGAGTGATATGGAACATGTGATCCTTTAGTACGAGATGTACTTGGATTGGATAGCAGAGTATGTGTGCACCGCTGTTAAGCATATGGGTGCCGAATATGGATATATTTATTGAGATTAAAATATATGTGTACTTGAGGTAATCCACGGTTGCCTAGTAAATGAGAATGGCTAAGCTATTTATATTATAGCTCAGTGGATGATTAATATACTTGTTGCGTATAGTATATTTTTTATATGTATGAGATGAGATATCATATAACCCAACCTTGTATAAAGTGAAAAGAATGAATAAAGTGTGATACAACTTTCGGTATATGAATATCCGGATTTATATGAATATGAATGTTTGGTTCTAATAAGAACTATTAATAAATACGGGATGGTATAAATATGGTATGTACTGAAGGCCTAATGGATCCCGATGATCAATATTGTCACGTAGAGTGTATCGGGGGGTTCCTTGTTTGGATTTCGTTTCGCGAGACACCTCACGCATGAACGTAACGTAATGTTGGGAATGGGGAGAAGTTTAGTCCTTAGTACTCGAATTGATGAGGATTATTAGAATATGGGTAATTACATTAGTTAGGCAGGATAGCTTAACTAGGTTGTTTAAAAAGGTATGCGATAGTTGTGCACTGTTAGAAGAGGGGTGAGGTGTATCTCATGTGAGAGTGATACCAGTTTAAATATGAGAAATAACATATTTTAAAATATGGATTTTAAGCACTTGCTAAAATGTTTTCAAAACTCGGGCTCTGACCCGTTTCTCTATTTTTCCTCTTGTTATATATATAGGTGTCTAGACACAGGGACGCCTGGATGATGATTCTTTCAAGTCAGACGTTTTCTGCAGTAGCTGTGGATGCGAGCATGATTATATTAGACGCTTCTATCATTGAGATCTGGATAGGAGGTATTCTAGAAACATTCGGGCTTATGGCCCAACTGTACTCTTTTATTCTTTTATCGCCTTTTAGTGCGGCATTCGATTTGGTTGTATTATTGTACCGAGGGTTCGGTTATTTTATTTTATTTCATTTCACTTGCTGCATATAAACTGTTGTAATTATTTTATTTGAATGGTTTGGTTAAAAAGATTAGTTAATTAAAAATTTGACACCGACCTAATAGGATATTAGTAATTAAATTTGTTTTCCGACAGTGATGCTAAGAATGAACCATATGAGATTCTTGTTTTAATTTGATATAGGAGTGATCGCTCGGTATTTTATTAGGCGAGGTGTCACAGGTGGTATCGAAGCATCAGGTTCTAGTGTCCTTAAGAATATGTGTGGATGTACTACGCTTTCAGCGTTGCTTTTGATTTGATATAGAGCCTTTTGATTAGGATTGTTGATATCCTCTTGTGAGATTTCGTTCTCCTGCCATTATGTAAGATTATAGTAAATCTTTTGAGTGCTCGTTCGGGATTCCTGTGCTGATCGACGAAGGGCGACCATGGAAGACCGTGGTGAGGGCAGCAGGAGGTGAGGCTTAGTTAGAGCTATAAGTTGATGTTAGAAATGAGGACCGCGGTAAATGTCATTTTCCTTGTGGCATTGTCATGGGTTGCTGCAACGACTACTAAAATATAGTAGTTAAAATTATCAAGAATCGTTGTACTTGAGAATGGTGCTAAACTTTAATTAAACAGTAGAAGGCTCAGAAGCTCTTGGTTACAGCTGGGTATGGAAATACCCATATGTGAAAATTTGAGGAAATTATTTTTCACTCGTTGGAGCAATGTGAAATGGTGGGAACGATGGTCACCATATTTATAGGAGCATGATATTTTTCTCATAAATTAATCTTACAGATGGTTTTAAACTGTTAATTCCCTTTATTTAGAATAAAGTGAATGTAGTTTCTAGGTTATTCACATAAGAATCAGTCATAGACCGACGGTGAATAAAGAGTGACATGGTTAAGTGAACTTAGTACCGGAGTAAGGTAGGTACAATGGAGAAAGAGGCTTCTCGAGTGGAATAATAAACTCACTAGTAAATTAGACTTACGTAGAGCGAGTTATAGGTTTTTTAGTGCAAGGTGTGAAATCTGCAAGGAAAAATTAAAGTTGTGAGACTTTATGATTTTTAAGAGTCTAATGGGATAAAGACTCTTGGGCTTTGGATTGAATTTTCGGATGTAATTGGAATACGAACTAGTTGTGATAAGCTTAATATTCTGAATTTAAAAGAGATGATATCGTTATATTACGAGAGTTATACACGATTAGCCAGATTATACTGTATATATATATATATATATATATATATATATATATATATATATATATATATATATATATATATGAGCATATTGAGAATATATATATGATATGTTTAAAAATATCTGTATGTGATTGGTATATTTATATGAAACATACCCCTTGAGTGCTATCATGGAAAGTTATGCATTTTGGGTGAAGCCCCTGGCTTGAGGAGCAGGGAGCGTATAGTCCCCAGGTCATAGTGTCCATTTTATATTGTCTGATTTTTATCAAGAATGAGACGTGGTGGGTATGTTTCGTTCTCATTTTCGGGGAGAACTATGATCGCTTCCCATTCGTTGTGATTTGGTTTTTACCAAGTCGGTGTGATAGTCCGACCACTGGTATCCAGGATGATGTGTAATTAATTCCCTGGAAGATGATAGCATTGAGAGACTGCATCCATTGAGTTATAGCTCTGAGGGATGGTTATTATACTTATATAGTGTATGATATATAAGTATGGATATACTTGATGTGTATAGTATATATATATTTATATGAGATATGAAACATATATATACGGACATATTAAATAATGGAATGCCAGATAAATTCTAGATGAGCTCGCCTTGATTATATGTTTAGATGGAACTTCGACGAGGAGATGTTTCATTTACATGATTTGAGTGCATTTGGACCTTATATATATAATTTAAGGTATACATGAATTATAGTTAAGCTGGGAGTTTAAGCTTGTTGTTGTTCGCGCGAAGGACTTACTGTTAGTGCAAGCACTTGTGGTATGGCTCCTTGACAGAATTGAGAGTTCTGACCATATTTTATTGATATATGGGATGGGGTTATCCTGGTTGCATATTTGAAGCTAACAATACACTCCACGTACGAACTTTAACGACGTCGGGAGTGGACAGATGTTATAAAATGCAAGGATGTTGGTTTTGATGATAAGTCACCTAGTATAAAGGAAATACTATTGAGTGGGAACCATTTGATAACGGTATAATTATATAAAGATATAAGTGCTATGAAGAAGCACTGAAATTTTCCTCTCACCGAAAGTATGTGGGTGAGGTATGATAAAGGAAATTAATTTGAGACTTATAGCCAGACTTTGAATATAAGGGAAATTGAGAGGAAATACATTTTGGGTATGATGTTCATAATGCTTTTGCAGAGAGTAGGTGCCCTAATTAGTTGGACTTTCCATTTGGACAAGATGGAAGGATATAGTGGTAGAAGTACATTAGTAGGTTAATGAGGTAGGATTTAGAATCTCTCGTTGGTGTCCCTTAGACTGCTATATCTCGATGACCGACGAAGCGAGGGAGTAGTGTATCGGGAAGGTTCCTTGTTTGGATTTAGCTTTGCGAGACATCCCACACATGAAACCAAGCAAATGTCGGAAGTCGAGAGAGGTCTTGGGCACTAGGGATATAGTTAGAATCGTACTCATATTATGTGTGTTAGAAACACCTTAATCTTAGGACTACCACGAAGTAAGGGCAATAAGACTATCGACACTGATATAGGAAGGCTATTGTGAGTTAACCACAAGAAGATCGATGAGATAATCTTGAGAAGGATCGAATTTCCAGGTATCGAGAGAATTAAATTTTGAATTATTCAGGTTATGCAGGCCGATGAAATGATGCCCATTATTTAGAGTAAGTGTAATGTATCAAAACGTTTATAATGGTGGTGCATATATGGATGAATGTTAGGGGGTATGGGTACCCTGGTTAGTTAATTCCAAAAATGTCCGAGATAGAAGGACGTAAAAAAAATAAAAATAAATAAATAAATAAATGTGTAGAATATATGCCTGAGGGACAACTACAAACAAGGTTAAATGGTATGACGTATTGAATGTCGTGTGAGAATGACGATAATTCAAGCATTTATGTGCAATGAGAGTTAGCACACCCGAGATGGTTTGAAAGGTTGTGGAAAGTCATTTAAAAGATACCTCTTAATGAAAAGGATACCAAATTATTGTGAGAAAATAGAGTGGAATATTACTCGAACGAGTGTTGAAGAGTGGCTTGCACATGATGGTATTGTTAGAATAATCCAAGGAAAGACGGAGTATATGTGGTACCAAATTTCGGAAGAGTGTGTGAGAATTAATACTTTAATTATTCGGTATAGGGAATATACCTTGGAGATTACGAGAGAGATGGTAATCCGAATATTTATACAATACGTAGCGATGAGAATAAAAATATGTATGGCAAGTATGCAAATAAGTTGGGAGAATACCTATAAATTTTAATAGAATGTGTGTATGCTTATTATGTGATATGAGTATTAAGAGCACTAATAGGTGTTAATCCGGGGGTGCAGGATTAGTATATATATGAATAGCGATGATAAGAATATATATATATATATATATATATGAGCATACGCCTTGAGATGGCTGGAATATAGTGGGAGACCATTGTGTTAGGCTATATCTAAATTTGGTTAAACTAGGACGTAATGTATATACCGATCCTAAAGTAGTGGTACAGGCTATATCCGAATTTCGAGGACGAAATTCTGTTGTAAATGGGGAAGTATGTAATACCCCGTACTTTTAAAGGTATTTAAATTACATTGTGGATGTAATTTGGTAATTTGAGGAATTATTATGAATAGTAATTTTGTGATTAATGAGTGAAATTAAATAAATTCAATATTATAAAGTGAATAGTAAATATTAGTTTTCGAGTGACAAATTAATATTTACGTGGATTATATTTTGAGACTAAGTATATGAGTAGATTATTTTTATTACATGTCGCAGTTGGGTAAAGCGACAAAGGAAAATATTTTAAATTGGAAAACACGCGTATTAAACGTGTTGGGTCAAAATAGTGAATTTTAGTTAAGTGACTCGGATGGATATTTCGACTCCGCCATTGGGTTCGAAATGGCCGAGATAGTGAAAATAGAGTACCCGGGGGTAGTATTTGGGTTCCAGACATTTTTGGACTAGTAGAAACTCATAAATGAGTACATGAGTCATTTAACAATTGAGTATACACTCAATTTCGGGTTTAATAATGGGGAAAGCCCTTATTTCCCCACAAATATCAGCCCTAAGAGAGAGAGAGAGAGATAATAGAGAAAGAAGAAGAAAGAAAAGAGAAGAAAAGAAGAGATATCCGACCCAAATTCGCGGGATTCGACTTGGGATCGTCGGATTTAATCCACAAGGCAAGTGTTTAACTTGCTTTATGATTTAGTGTGTTTATTTCTCATATTGTAGTTGGTATAAAACTAAATATTTTTGGGTTGAAATTTCGTGGATCAAACGGGTTTTCGAAAGATTAAAACGGATATAACTTGATTAATACCCAATTTGAGAAACTTGAAATTTATTGAAATTAATTGTTAAAAATCGGTTCTAGGATGATTAGAACCCTTTTATATATGTGTATTTATATTTTTTTGAGGTTGGTTGATGATGAGATAGGAGATAAAAAGCTTGGAGGTATTTTAATGGAGGTTTGGATTTTTTGAGAAGAAGGTGAATAGTGACCAGTTTCACTTTCGGACTATTTCGGCTAGGAAGACAACTGATTCAACTCTCAGGTCAAAACATAAATTTGTAGATCTTTTTTATACGGTCGCGTGGGAACTGACTACATATTTTTATGATTTTTTTTCGATTTGATATAATTTTTCTAAGAAAGCAGTTCCGGGGTTAATTATTAACTCGAAAATCAAACCGAAAATTTGAAAAATAAAGGTTAGAATTGTTTGGAGATAAATATTTGGGGTTCCTAAAAATAGTGTGGGGACTTCCAAATATTTTTTTTTAGTAAGGCGTGTACTTTGGGTTAGTTGAAAGTAAAATCCAAGATTTACCCAAATAGGGGTGTTCGTGAGGAATAATATTGAAAGGGGCATTTAGGTGTGATTTGAATAATAAATAAAAGAGTACGTATTGGGGATAATATTTTAAGGGTGTGACTGCTTATATTATTATGAATGGAAATATTTGAGGTTATTGGCTATCGTTATAAGGGTTTGGAAATTTTAGCCATAGTATATTGAGAAGATATATATATATATATATATATATATATATATATATATATATATATATATATATATATATATATATATCGGTGTTGTTGATATTATTATTGTGCGGTGAGAAAAGCTCAGAAAATAAAATATTGGGGATTAGTCAAATTGATAAATATGTAGGATATTCGAGATATAAATATACTACGTAGGAGATTATTATATGGGTGGTGCGTATGCCATGTTGTTATTATATACATGGGTTAAATAATTACCTATGGAAAATTATGTATAAGTGAGATAAATACCTATCGTTCTAATATGGTTGTGTGAATACCTAATTGATGATATATTTATATAGGTGGAATGTGTACCTATATTATTGTTTATTATGTGTATGACATACCTACCATACTTGCTATCACGGGAGGTTGGCCTTCGAAAGAGGACAATCTTATCCTGTGTTGCCTTCGGGGGGATATTATATTTGTTACCTCAAGAACATAGGACTGTGAAGGGCTTATTTGTGATTCGATAAGTCTGCTGACTATGGGAGCGTAGGTATGTGCGTGACCCATGGATATGTGAACTATGTTCGCCTCCAATATATGTGATTTGTATTGTTATAGTTCCTGAGTGATGTGGAACTTGTGATCCTTTAGTACGAGATGTACTTGGATTGGATAGCAGAGTCTGTGTGCACCGCTGTTAAGCCTATGGGTGCCGAATATGGATATATTTATTGCGATTAAAATATATTTGTACTTTAGATAATCCACGGTTGCCTAGTAAATGAGAATTGCTAAGCTATTTATATTATAGCTCGATGGATGATTAATATAGTTGTTGCGTATAGTATATTATTTATATGTATGAGATGAGATATCATATAACCTAACCTTGTATAAAGTGAAAAGAATGAATAAAGTGTGATACAACTTTCTGTATATGAATATCCGGATTTATATGAATATGAATCTTAGGTTCTAATGAGAATTATTAATAAATACGGGATGGTATAAATATGGTATGTACTGAAGGCCTAATGGATCCCGATGATCAACATTGTCACGTAGTAGTGTATCGGGGGGGTTCCTTGTTTGGATTTCATTTTTTGAGACACCTCACGCATGAACGTAACGTAATGTTGGGAATGGGGAGAAGTTTAGTCCTTAGTACTCGAATTGATGAGGATTATTAAAAGATGGGTAATTACATTAGTTAGGCAAGGTAGGTTAACTAGGTTGTTTAAAAAGGTATGCTATAGTTCTGCACTATTAAAAGAGGGGTGAGGTGTATCTCATGTGAGAGCGATACCAGTTTAAATATGAGAAATAACATATTTTAAAATATGGATTTTAAGCACTTGCTAAAATGTTTTAAAAACTCGGGCTCTGACCCGTTTCTCAGTTTTTCCTCTTGTTATATCTATATATATATAGGTGTCCAGACACAGAGACGCCTGGATGATGATTCTTTCGAGTCAGACGTTTACTGCAGCAGCTGTGGATGCAAGCATGTTTATATTAGTCGTTTTTATTCGTTGAGATATAGATATGAGGTATTGTAGAAACATTTGGGCTTATGGCCCTACTGTACTCATTTATTCTTTTATCGCCTTTTAGTGCGGCATTCGATTTGGTTGTATTATTGTACCGAGTGTTCGGTTATTTTATTTTATTTCATTTCAGTTGCTGCATATAAACTGTTCAAATTGTTTTATTTGAATGGTTTGGTTAAAACGATTAGTTTATTAAAAATTTGACGCCGGCCTAATAGGATAGTAGTAATTAAATTTGTTTTCTGACAGTGATGCTAAGAATGAACCATATGAGATTCCTGTTTTAATTTGATATAGGAGTGATCGTTCGGTATTTTATTAGGCGGGATGTCACATTCATCTCCCTCCCTCTTTCTGAAATGATTAGACTTACTGTCGAGGTCATCATATTTAGAAACATCCTTATTAATTTGAGACGTACTCAATGTATTAATATGACTAACCATGAACGTGATGAAGTTACGTCCATGTAGTGATTCATCCCTGAATCCATCGATTCGACATCACTATCACTAAGAGTGGCATTAAAGTAAACTTTGCCCTTGCCCTGTGTCTTTAACCTTATATCACACTCATGAGATTCGTGACATTTACCCTTGCACTCATCGTATCTCTCCTCATGTTTCTTAGGGTGCTCTCCTTTCTCTTTTTCAAAACCTTTCTTGCCCGATTTAAACCTTTTATCTTTCTCAAGAATTTTGTTTTTGTTGGAAGTATTTTCTTTTCTTAGCTTGAGAAGATTTTTTATTTTTTTGCAGAATGAGTAAGATCATCTAAATCAAAATCGTACTCGAAGTCAGAAGAAACCTCCTCTTTCTTTTTAGATTGAACTTTCAAAGTAATACCTTTTTTCTTTGGATTAATAGTTTAGGAAAAAATATCGATTTTATAAGTTTGAAGGTTTCCTATGAGTTCTTCTAACCTAAGCATATATAAAATTCGCAACGAATTAAGGACCCTGTCCTTAGGAATAAAGTGGGACAAAATGGATTTCAAAATCTTTTTCACAATGCACGTCTCAAGAATTCTCTCTCCCAAATTAAAACTAGAATTGACTATATTAGATAATCAAGCATACAATTCATCAAAAGTCTCAGATTCTAGCATGATGATAATTTCAATCTATGTGGTGAGATTTTGTATCTTAAAAGCTTCCACAACTTTGGTACCCTTGTGAGTGAGTTAGAGGGTATCCTATTCTTCCTTAGACATGGTGCACGTCATGATGCGACGAAACTCGACAGCGGTGACGGCTCAAAAAGTTGCACTTAATCCACGGGAGTTAAAATTACTCCACTTAAAATCATCCTTTCTCACATATTTAAGACTTTTGATATTGTCGTTAGTCACAATGGGTGGTGTCCACCTTCTTTTACCCACAAGCCAAACCCTCCTATCAATTGATTTTAAAGAAGTCCCCATTCTATCTTTCTAATATGCATAATTTGACCCATAAAAAATAGGTAACCTATTACACAAGTTATCCATAAAATCCCAAATTTAAAAGATCACACAGTAAATTAGTGTAACCTGCTCGAATTCCAATTTGAGAAATGAAGGGTTATACAGATTTACTTGTATCTTAGGACAAACACCAAAATTCACTTTTTTACCAAATTTTATGCAATAAAGTTATGAATCCAAACTCTAAACTAAATTCATCATTGTTTAAGAAAAGATAGACACTTGATGACTAACAGATTACTTAGAGATCCAGTAAAAATAATGCGATATAGTCTTATATTATTCAACATATAAAACGGTACAGTCCATCACCGCTCACAGCTTGCCTCGGTATCCACTAATCAATCTCAGGAATCTCAACTCCTTTGTTCTTTAGCAGTAGATCCTCGACTCCATAATTTAGTAGTAGATAAAATATCTACAAGGGTGTTAGAACTTTGATTGTGTTATTCTTGATTTGTAGAAGTGATCTTCAAACATCCAAGGGGTTTGGATGAAAAAAGTACAAAGTTTGATCATACAAAGAACACTAAAAAGGCTTGTAGAAAAGTCCAATCCCGCATATCTACCCATAGGAAAATTTGTTGCAAAGAGATAGGGATTAAATATTTAGATAAGATTTGTTTAAAAAATAAACATTCATACTTGTTCAAACGAATTGCCACCTTATTCGAACAATATACCTAATCTCGTTCAAACGGTTTCTAATGAAACTTCGAATGACATTCCAGAGCAAACCCATAAGGCATCGCTCTAGATCTCATTCGAATGGTTTGCAATGAAACTTCAAACGACATTCTAAAATTGGTAAAAAAGGCAACGTTCTAGATTTCGTTCTAACGAAAGAACCTTGTTCTAATGATCCTACATAACTCGTTCGAATGACAAACCAATCTCGTTCTAATGATTTAGCGAGCTTATTAAAAAATTCTTTAACAATCATTTTAAAACATTTTAAAAACTTTTAAATGTAAACTATTTAAAAAAATAACCATTGGATAATTAAAGACCACCTCATAACTCTTCTTAATGATACTGTGACGAAGGATCCTCAATCTTCCAAATGTCATCAAATTCGTCTCTTCAAATACATGATGGTAGTTATGAAGGTGCAATGCGGTGTAACGGGATAGCCAAATAAAAATAAAATGAGCAATTATAAAACTTGCTCTTACAATATCCTAAAGATTGACGGTTTTGGCTCATTCAAAAATCTCACAAAGTGTATAAAACTCATAACATAATAACTCAAAAAGAAACTTAAGTTTGAAGAAAAATGTTAAACGTCTTCAGCGTTTTCTCTAAAAGATGTTGCAACGAATTTTATCCATAAAGAAAAGTTTTCTTAATTAGATATTTGATTTATTTTTTCATAAGAAGCACTTAAAAACCTTATCAAAATCTTACCTTGATTGTGGAGAGACAACCCTCCTTTATGGATAACTTTAAACTTGTGGAACAAAATCTCATAGGCCCCTCGGTGATTCTAGTATACATAATTAAGTCATTGGTAAATCTTTCACAAAGGCAAAGAGCTGGATTTGAAACTAATTTTAACAATGGGAAATTATACACGTGAATTTTCCAAATACACCCAAATAATCTCATATTGCATCTAAATATGTGAAAAGTAAACATAAATTACAAAATTTACACGCAACTATTAACAAATACATATACTTTCGACGCAAAATAATTTAAAAGTTAATGAAACGCATGCACATAATTGTAATCCTCTAAACAATAACCAATAGTCATTTCATTCACAAAATTTAATTCTTCATTGACATTAATTAGGAGTGTCAATTTTTTCATAACTTCCAAAATTTCCAATTTTTTTGACATTGGAACCATATTTATATTTTTGAATTTGGAATTTTCGATTTGCAAATATTTCAATAGGACGTTGACCCTATTTTTCAAAGTTCATTATATTTAGATATATAATCATATCTTACTTCTCATTCATTAATTTACTTTTTATTTTTTGGGAAGATGTTCAAATTATAAGGGATCTTTTCACAATGGGTAATTATCCTCCCCCGATAATGTTATAATATAACTTATTTGATGAACTATAATTATTGATTGCTTATAGGGTGTTATTTAAAAAATTAGAAAATCCTCAAGTTACTATGAAATAATTGGATTGCAAATTATTTACTAGGTTCTCTCTTTTATAATTTGTTATCAACAACTTTTTCATAGTAAGATCACCATTTTATCTCAATAGATTTTCATGTAAATTTTAGATTGGTGGTATAAAAACTTGTTGGTATAAATGTAAAAATATTTAATAACTTTTCAATCTAAGATTACATTGGAGTTATGATATTATTGAATTACAAAAATCTATAATATCTGATATTTAAAAAAAAATAAAAAAAAACAAAAAAAAATGAATTATTTGAATCAGAAGATTCGAAGGAAAAACAATATGGATTTTTGATTAATATTCTTTCAAAATTGGGAAGGATGTTTAAATTTCAAAAAATTGGATGCCCAACCCATGCAACATAAAATCTCTCATTTTCTAGAGTATGAAAACTTTAGTTTTTGTGTGTAAGGTGAGAATGCCTTAATTAGAGTGATAAAGAAATTTCAATAGTATATTATGGTATATATCTTTGGACTTATGCATACTTGTGACTAATTTAGGCAAAAAAGATTTGATAAAATCAATCTTTTGGATTTTTCTAATTTTTTTCAATAAGTGCATAAAGCAAAAATTGAAAAGATGTTATCCATTTTAAGTTTTCCTCAAAGAATAAAGACTTTGTCAAATCTTTCCTTCAAAATGTATTTTTGTCTATTTATTTAGAACTTTTCTTGTCCACAAGTTCCATTTATTACCCCTTTAAATTCCTCTTGGTTCAAATTGTTTTCTTCTGAAAATGGGATAAGAATATTGTCTATGTGGCATTCTTTATGTACCCACATTGAAAGAAAAAAATTTCCCTTTGAGCTTTGGGTCCTTATTTGTTTGGTGATTGGTATGATGATTAGTTTATAAACATGCTCCATTAAATTCGGTTGCAGAATTTGCTTGTGCTGAACCCACCCAAAGAGGAACTTCTTCATTTGAGTCATTTGATATTTCTGAAATCCACTTTCTCCTTCAACAAAAAAGGTGAATGAAAGATGCCTAATTTGATGAGTGGGCCATTGTCTCCTCCCCCCAAGAAGAATGCTGACAATGGGAAGATGACAGTTGAGAAGAAATTCCAAGCTAGTCATAAAAGGCCTCAAGTCCTTAGTGCTGATGAGAGTCAATCACTGAGTCTCAATTTAAGAGATTGAAGAGAGGTTTGCCTGGGCTCAGAAACAGGCCCAAAAAACTCAAGTCGACCACTAAGCGTTGGGTGCAAAGAAAACTCTGGCCAACCAACAAGAGTTGGTAAAAAAAATCCAAGCTGACCTTGGTGACATTGGGTTAAGTTCTACTGTTGTTAACCTTGGATTGGCTAAGGGCTTAATCAAGTCTAGAACTCATACATTAAATGTGTTATTATTTTTCTCGTGTGTGCTATAATTTATGGGATCTTTTCATTTATAATTAGTATATGTGTGATCTCTTCCATTACATGTTATATAAAATGATTTCTTTTCTTTCTTAATTTTTCTTAACATTCTTCAAAAGTGTGATTTTTCTTTTTACACAAAGTACAAGAGATGTTCCTTTTATATTTGACAAAAAAATGGTTCCATCTTTAATTTTTCTTTTTCCTTTCAAAACATAATCCTTATTCGTTTGTAGCTTATTTTTATTCTAGAAGTAAGTTTAGGAAATTACTTCTTCGGTCATATTTTTTTAAAGCATTTCTTATCAAATAAACCTTTTCCTTAATTTAGTTGTTTTCAGTTTATAGACTTAATGGGTATTTCCTTTTCCCATTTTTTAAACATCAAATTATTTCCTAAGTTGTTCATGTTTGTAATGCAATTTTTTATTTTTGTTTACAAATTTTTCAATCAAAATGTAAAATCCCTTATTCTCATTTTCATATCAATATTCTTATAACAAAGTTTTATATACAAAGTAACTAATTCATTATAATATTCACTCAAATTGGCAAAAGCTATCATAACTTCTTCTTTTGAAATATTATCAATACCATGAGTTTTGGATAAGTTAGAGGCTACCTCATGATCCATTAGATCTTCTTGTTGAATTTTCAAATTGACTCTTCATATTTGGTTGAATTCCACTTTCATGTCTTCTTTTCTTTGAGTGAAAGACCAAAATATATCCTTTTCTTTTTCATCTAGACATTGATTCAATTATGAGAAAGGCTTGTTAATTAATGGAAATTTTGGTTCTTATGTCTTTTATTCTCTTTCTCTTCATCGTTATTTATTGAGACATTTGATTTTGGGAATGCTATATGCATAGATATGGTGATTGAGAAAAATCAAAGAAAAATGATGACTTAGATCAACTACCTAAGTCAAACATTTAACTGAGATTGAGGTAATATTGTATTTTAAATACTTTAATGGAAAAATAAACAATCTTATGTCTATGTGATTCAGTTTACCCAAATGATTCAAATCAAAATTCATCTTCTTAAAGTGATTAATTAAAATGATAAAAAGATAAATAATCATGTAGCATAAAGATGTAAGAGGGAAATACCCTTAGTGCTAAAATTTCATGATAAACGGGTGACTAACGAACTATGGTAGGACTTATAAAGTTGGAACTACACCATACATTGACTTCTGGATAAATTTAACTAATTCTCTCTCACACCATAGATAGACTCCCCATTCTAACACCATCATACTCCTCCATAGGGTCCAAATATTCAATCTCGAACTCCCGATCCTCTTACCGGAGAACAACCGTGATCTCCTTAATCCCTATGTAATTTTTGTCAACTATCAAACGCGAAAGTCCCCAACACACAATCTTAGAGATCTGAATTATATTTTCAACAGTCCAGGACATATATGAATCGGACTTACGATTCATATTTTAGAGCAAAAAAATAATGTATGTCTGCCTATAGGCAGGAAACCTCACCTACCTGCTGGCAAGTTAAGCTTTGCTTGGCCAGCAAGTCTGACCATCCTATTGGTAGGCAGGATATGGACCATATTGGTCGGCATGTGCCTAGGGTAAACTTATCATTATCTTCATTTAGGGTTTTCCTATTTAAGGAAACTCTTACCTTATCTGAGAGGGACCTCAACCTCGATTTTAGTGCGATAACTTTTTCTTGAAATTAGCATACATCACTTTCACCACATTCTCTCAATATTACCATACATCAACTTCACCCCACCTTCAACTACAACTTTACCTCTATCATGCACCATAAAAAATCAGCCAACAAAAGTGATTTAAACATAATTCAAAAGTGCTTGAAGGTCCAAATTCCTTTCTATTTTATTAGCCCAATAAATGTCAGTTTGTTTATCTTAATATTGTTAACATAATTCTAGCTTGTTTTTCAATTTTGACACCAATCCTACACTTTTTTCACATATATTTTCAAGTCTATTTTTATAAACCAAAAATAAAACAAATAGGGAATTTACATTATAATTTCCAATTTAGAGTTATCGCACATTTTCTCACACTTTCACAGCATTCGATACTCTTTTTCATAAATCAAGAGAGATACTCTAGATTAAGATTATGGGTTAGACCCTAACCTTAGCCTTATTACGGACTACGTAGACTTTGATACCATTTTTGGCTATATAGGCGCCCTGAAGTCATTTTGGGATTCAAGTCCTTTCTTACTTGTTTTATGTAGTTCGAATCGACATATTAGAATTTTGTTCGTATATTTAGCATATTCCATCCATATAGTTAGTTTCTTACTGTTATTACCTCTTTATTTGTCTCATATTATGCGTATCCATTCTCCTATAGTGATATTATGATTTTGGGGTGTCGCTTATATGTTAGCCAATTTTACACATTTCGTTTACTTACTTTATACATGTTTAGGTAGTTTATCTCCTTATAAGGATTCATTCACATATTTTTCATGATGCGGATATAATGATTCCGTTCTTCGCACACGAACACACTTGCACGTGCATGCATATTTCCACTTCGCACATAACACATTTCTACACATACACACATGTTAATGAATTCAGGATAAGGAGAACATTTGATCCCATGAGAGACCGAAAGGGAGGAGTTAGTGCCTAACACCTTCCTATTTCGTAATATAGTCTCTAAAACCATGTCTTATTTGGTTTTTCAAGCACTAGTTATCTTTTATGCTATCTTCTCTTTTGCCTATTTTGAGTAAAATAAGTGAGCAACACTAATCTCTACACATTCACACACCTCATATCATTGACGAAATCCATTTATTTTTTTTACCTTTATACACAATCGAGCATACGCGGATCATCGACTTCTCATCTCACTAGGGCCTGGATATATAAAGTGGTTTGACTCGGGAAGTTCTGAAGACTATAATCTATTTACATGGGCCTTATTTTCATTTCTCACATCATTTTCTACGTGTGTATATATCTTTTTACTTGTACATTTACTTATCTCAACTTTCTATTGTATATTTTCACATGTTCCATATGCCATGCTCATATTATGTCATCCATGTATATTTTCTCTCCATCTCATATTATACTTATTTCTCCATCACATGTATATCCCACTTTTTTTATCACATAGCCCATATCACCTGTGCATATTCACATGCTTCATGTCACTTGTACATATTCACATTCTTTACTTCACTTATCTAATTATCTCTTTAACACATGCCACTTTTATATATTTCTCCTTTTACTTCATGCTTAGTAGTTGTACATATCCCTCTTAGCATACATAGTAATTTGAATAAATATACTAATTAAGACTCGTGCATTTTCACACTATGTTGCACGAGCATTGAGTATTGACCCTATATATGTCTGTTATTGAGGAGTCACTTTGTGATGGGTTTCTGGATCTACGGGGCATGGTTAACCTAAGAAATAGGCTTACACCTTCCATTGGCCAAGTACCCTTAATGTATATCGAACGGTTCCCCTACATCATACCACTTTACAGAACTCACGATGGGAGGTATATGGTAGGAACTTGTTCACGTATGTCAAGTAAATTGAATCTGCTCCCATATTTCCTGTCACTACGAGGTATATTATGAGGAAATTCAAATACACTAGGGTATATCAAATGGATTGTACACACGTACCAACGAATGATTTGACTAGTAAGCAAGAGACATACAGCATAAGTTACATCAAAGGAGAGAACCCTTACGTTAACCTCCCATGCATAACCCTCATATAGATGTTTTCCTAGGACACTCATATCTAGACTTTCTATTCCAACACAAAACTCTGCCAAAATTCTGGATCGTCTTACTTCCCAATTTTGTGCCTTTTCACTAGTTTTTAAAAATTGACCCTATTCGTAGTTCAATTGTGTCTTGCATTACGTACCCTATTCTCTTCCATACTCGGGTCATGTCTAGCATTTCACTTTCACCTTAGGTCGAACATAATTCAAGTCCAACCAAATAATAATGACTACACTAAAGAATTTTTTCTCCATTTTCTCATTCTCTCAAAAATACCAAAAATATTTGTCTTTTTAAAAAATAAATAAAGAAAACACCTTTTTCTAAAAATAAATTGCTTCGCTCTCACGTGTGATCGCATTACCGTTACCTTGGACTGCATCCATACAGGTTACGATATGCCATCTGACCACCTCGAATAACTACTTCATCCTCTTTATCATCAGCTTTAGATGGAATACATCAGTCTTACAACAACTACCTCAATCAGAACCCTAATTAAGAACTCTACCTTCAGTTAGATCTAAAGACCATGCTAGCTCAGCTCACTGCCAAGATCAACAACCTGTAATAACATGTTCGTGAGTTATAGAGGAGCAAGATTTAGATCTAATAATTCCCTAAATGATAAGTATTGCCAAATCAGAATGTTTGATTCCTTCATGCCATGGGATAGGGAATGCTCGACCCTATACGGGCTCCTAAAGAGTATCAATATGTTCAACACATCAGATGCCTCTGTGCATCCTGAATGCCAATGTGCCTCCTCCTTCTCATTTATGTATACCAAATCTTCTACAACTAGGATCTTACTTATATGTGCCCATTCCAGCAGATCCTAAATAAGAACTCGATAGGGTGAAAGAAGACCTCAATATGTTGTCTCGCAAGTTTGATCAAGTGAAACTCTTTGGGAACTATGTGGATTATACCCATATATCCCCCCACCATAAATCTCATATACCCGAGAAAATCAAAATGTTTGATATTGAGAAGTTTAGAGGAAGAAAGCCTCATATTGTGCATCTCTGAAACTATCACTGAACCATGAGTTTGTTGGGTGTTACAGAAGAAATATTGGCCCAAACATTTCAATAAACCCTCAAACAAAGTGCTCGATGTTAGTTCTTATCTCTAGAAGAATCCCTAATCAGAAGTTGGGTGGATGACACTAGCGAGTTTATGGCTCAATGCAAATGCAACGAAGAATTGGAAGTAACTCATCGCGACCTTGAGATGCTTAAACTAGACCTGCGAGAATCTATAAAACATTTATATCCAGGTGAAGAGGAAAAACTGCTACCATGACTAGTCGCCCATTAGAGGAGGAGTAAGTCAGTATCGTGAAGAAGAAATTTTTATCGCATATCAGAAACACCATGGGAAGTCAAAACTATCCTCATTTCAGAGCACTCCGATATGGGATAGATACCGAAGAAGTCGGATAGTTCACTCCCTAGAAATATGAGAAACCTATTGCTCCCTCCATTAGCAATATTTATTCTTATACTCCCACTTTATGGGTCCCAGAAGCCCGCCACACTACTATCATAAAAGAGTACACAGATATTCATGATCCCCTTTCCAAAGTGTATCAAGCCTTTCTCTTCCACAATCTTATGAAACCATTTCCAAAGTTTATCAAGCCTTTCTCTTCCGTAATCTTATGAAACCATTGGACCCTCATCCGTTACCTAATACTCTTCCTAGATACTTCAAGTATGATGCCCACTGTGACTTTCACTAAACTACTGTGCATGCCATTGATCAATGCCATCATATAAAGAACGTTATACAAGGGCTTATAGACAAAGGCATCATCACCCCTCCCACGGGCCCAAAGCTACACACCACCTAAAATCCTCAACCTCTACATCAATATCACATGAACACCATACTTATTGATGAAGATTCTGAATATAACCCCTCAACCAAAATTAAATCCATAAACAACCCCATCTCACCCATTTCTCTAGACACGTCTATGACTCCCTTCCCAATATGCCCAACCTATCTGTGTATCCTAAAACGGATTAGATCGCGACACCGCCTTGATGATAAGATCTTGCATACTTGTTCATACCAATTAGAAACACAAATCATGGATTTGATAGTCCTCCTTGAATAGTTAAAATAATTCAAAATGAAGTTTCATTGATATTGACCATTAAATAAAAACAATAAGCGAGAAAATTGATCTTTATATGAAAGCTCGAAAGTTGGCATGTCAGTACCATGACTAGTTTGTGCCTCCCAAAGAGTTCAACTTAGATAGCATTGTTCAAATCCTAGCAGAGGAAAGTATGAAGAAAGCATGAATCTGTGAATCACCTAGTCTCATCATTGACATAAAACTCAAGGGATACTTGGTCCCTTATCATAACCATTTTTCTTCATTGTGGGAAGATTTATACTTTGAAGAACTTGAAGTTATTAAATGAAAATACTTCTTTGGGAACAGCCAAACAAACACCATGGGATGGGGCGATGACTCCTATAACTCAAATAATTCAAAAAACGAGTCTGATAATAAAACCATTAATACGCATGTCCTTTTCTATGAGGTAATCTCTTTTAAAGAACTCTTGTCTGAAATCATCGAAGTCTCTAATATCCCCAACGTAGATGAAGAGCTGGATTTATCTTTTACCCCTCATCAGTGAATCATATAACCCTATTGGTTCGATAATACAAAGATCTAGTTCCTCCCAATGACAACATGCACGCGGATAAAGGGAGGAGAGTCATTGAAGAACCAACCATGCCAGAAATGACTATTGAATAGAGTAAAATTCTTAATAAACTAAAGCATACAAAAGAAAACACCACCCTATGGGTAGTATTCATGTCCTCTCAGATCCATAAAAATTCCCTCATCAAATTACTCACACAAGCCACAGTTCATCCTTCCACTTCTCGTGATGAATCTATCTATATAGGCGGCACCTTTAACAACCATGAGACTCATTTTCTTTACCAATGAAGAAATATCTAAATTTGGCCTTCATGACAATTATATCCTTAACATCTTAGTTCATATTCTACAGAATACTGTTTCAATGGTATTTGTTAATAATGGTCCTACCTCAATTGTGTGCCCACTTTAAATGCTCCAATACCTGGGGATGCAAGTCAGTAGTCTCACTCCTACATTAGCCGCTCTCCATGCATATGAAAACATTGATCAACGACTCATTAACTCAATGTTCGCCCAATCATCAACTTTGTTATGTTTTCAAAAACCATTTCTTCAAAAGAACCTCACAACAGCCTTCCTTAGAGAGAGTTAAAAGTGATGAATGAGGGTTGTCCTCACCCATCCTTATATAGTGATAAGGGGCATGTCGACCGACATCCCCTTAGGATTGCCTGCTAGAAGATACCCCTAGGGGCCTTCATTCCCTCTCAGAATTAGCCCATGTCGGTAAGCATAAGTAAGGCTTACTTGGGAGGCACCTACTTCCAATTTTGTTACAAAAATTCTTAAAATTCTCAAAAATGCTCAAAAAATCCCAAAAATATAAAATTCACAATGAAATTCATATTTATCATAAAATCATCAAAATTTAAGACTACACAAACATTCTAAAACCATCAAAAATAACAAAATCTCATGAAAAAGTCTGAAACTATTTAGAAAATGCTCATATCATCATACATCTTCTTCAAAATCATCATACACTTCTCAGATCCTTACAATTAGACCTAGGCCCTCAAAATTAGGCCAAGATACATGTATTGGTTGCGTACACTCCGTATCTCCTCAAAATTAGACTTTGGCCCTTAAAATTAGGTCGCAATCCCCATATTGGTCACATACACTCCTTAGGTCCTTAGAATTAGAGCCTGGCCCTCATAATTAGGTCGTGATCCCATTATTGGTCACATATACTCCTTAGGTTCTCTTAATGTAACCTTGGCCCTTGGAATTATGATGTGATTCCCGTATTGGTCGCATACACTCTTTAGGTCCTAAAAATTAGACTTTTGCCCTCAGATTTAGGTTTTGATCCTCGTATTAGTTGCATACACTCCTTAGGTCCTAAAAATTAGACTTTTGCCCTCAGATTTAGGTTTTGATCCTCGTATTAGTTGCATACACTCCTTAGGTCCTTAGAATTAGGCTTTGGCCTTCAAAATTAGGTTTCTTTCCCCGCATTGGTCGTATACACTTTTTAGGTCCTCAAAATTAGACCATGGTCCTCATAATACAGCTACAATCATTATCATCCATTCTGTCTAGGTCCTCAAAATCAAGACATAATTGAAATATTGGTTCGTCCCTCAAACCAGGCTATAGTCCCCATATACATACTAAAACTCCCTGAATTAATCTACAAACCTCCCATACACCAATCTGATCCTTTGAATCAGACCTTGACCCTCAAAATTAAACCTCAGCCCTTAGAATCAGACCATTACCCTCAGCATGGTCATAACTCACCTTGAGCTCTATACAAAACCCTAACTTCCAGTCACCGTCAAATTTTCAACACATCGGGACTCAAACACTCTAAAAATCCAATTGGTTGTCTATCTTTTAACAAAATTTTGATTATACTAATATCTCTCATCGAGGGGATCTTTAAACACACCACGCTCCTCCATATGGTCCAAACAAAGTCCTTTCAATCCTGGACCACCGGTCCTCCTTCAAACCTTAATCGAAGAACAATCACAATCTTTCTGGGGATTGTTTGACTTTGGTCAACTCTCAAAACCAAGAGTCCCACGGCATAAAATTGTAGATCTCTGAATCCTTTTTCCAATGGTCCTGACCGTATATGAATCAGACTTACGATATGTATTTTATAGATAAAAAATCATGTATGCTTGCTTATAAATAGGACGCCTCACCTGCCTGGTTGCAGTTAAGCTTTGCTTGGCCAACAAGTCTACCCACGCTACTGGCAGGAAGGGTAAGGACCATGTTGATCGGCATGTCCCTGGGTCAGATTTGTCATTCTCTTTTTTAGGGATTTCCTAATTAAGGAAACCCTGACCTAATTTGAGAGATACCTTGACCTTGATTTTAGTGCGGTAACTTCTCCTCAAAATTAACATACATCACATTCACCACATTCTCTTAATATTACCTTACATCACCTTAACCCCACCTTCAACCACCACTTCACCTCCAACATCCACCGTTAAAAGTCATCCCATAAAATTGCTCAAAATAGAATTCAAAAGTGCTTGAGGTCAAAATATTTTTCATTTTATTTGCCCAATAAATGCCATTTTGTACAGTAGTCCTGCACTTTTTATTATATTTCTAGAATGTTCTTGTATTTTCCACACTAGCCCTACACTTTTTATTACATATATTTTCAATTTTTTTTTATAAACTGAAAAAGGAGGGTTTACACGATAACTCCCAATTTATAGTTATCTCACTTTTTCTCACACTTCCCCCACATTTCACACATTTTTTCATAAATCAAGAGAAACTCTAGATTCGAATTTTGGGTTAGACCCCAACCATAACCTTATTATAAACCACGTGAACTTTTATGCAATTTTTGTGTACATAGGCATCCGAAAATCATTTTGGGATTCAAGTCCTTTCTTACTTGTTTTATTTAGTTCGCATCCACATATTAGCATTTTATTCGTATATTTAGAATATTCCATCCATGTAGTTAGTTTCTTAATATTATTACCTATTTTTTGGTCCTATATTATGTGTACTCACTATCCTACAATGATAATCTGATTTTCGCACATCGCTCGTATTTTAGTCTTTTCTATAAATTTCTTTTACATACTTTATTCAAGTTTAGTTAGTTTGTCTCCTTAGAAGGATTGATTCCAATACTTTCCATGATGTGGAGATAATGATTTCATTCCACACACATACACACTTGTACATTCATGTATATTTCCACTTCTCGCACACATCACATTATTACACATATACACATGTTCATGCTTTGAGGAGAAGGACAAAAATTTATATCCCACGAAAGATTGAATGGAACGAGAGGGTGCCTAACACCTTCTTTCTCTATAGCATAATCTCTAAACCCATGTCTTATTTGATTTAGCATGCACTAGTTGCCTTTTATCATATGTATCTTCGGAGGAGGATATCTCTTTTACATGTTTTGAGTAAAATAGACTGACGACTCTAATATCTACCCATTCACACACCTTTCATCGCCGATGATGACCGCTTATATCCTTTTTTCCTCGTTATATACGTCTGAGCATGCGTGGGAGCACTGATGCCTCGTCTCGCGGGGGTTAGGATGGCCACACCATATATTTGACTCAGGAATATGCCAATAGTTAGAGACCACTTCACTATCACGATGGATTTCAGTTGACAATAGATGTCTTCGTAACCCAAACAAGTAAAAAAATTAGTTGAAGATAATTTTTTTCTTCAATGAAAATAGGAATCAAGATTAGCCACTAAGTTATATCTGAATTCCTAGGTTGTGATATTTTTAAATTTTAAAGGATGTTTTTAAAGGTTTTTATCTCACTCAAAATCAAACTCATAATGTATTTTGAATGTATAAAAACATTTACCATTTCTTTAGAATAATTACAAACAATATTTGTTCAAGTCATGAGAAGAAGTATCTAAACTTCAAATATCTTCAACTCTAAAAGATGCAAAGATATTCTTAAAATACACAAAACGTCTTGAAGAAAAACTCTTATAGGTATTATATTACAGCTAATGTTTTCTCTCTCAAAATAAGCTATCAAAAATCACCTCTTATTTAATAGAGATAATGTAGACCTAAATAGTCTTTTAAATCTTTCAAGACAATACCAAGGGGACAACTAGGTGTAGCTAGACCAAATAACCAAATAGCATGCATCAAACCATAAATATATGGTTGCAAAAGTGGTTTCCACGAATTTTGAGGAGATATCGAAAATTAAAATTAGACAACCTCCAGTGAGAGGTTCGTGGGCAATTAGTTGCAGCATATATAGATTCTCTTCAATGACACTTTTGTTAAAAAGTTTTAAAAACCCACAAACATAAATGTACAAGGGTTCTAGAGGAAATCACGGGCAACAAGAAATTTCTTCATTAGAGAAAAAGAGTTATTCGTTAGAGCGAAGCCTTAGCAAATAAGGTAGCCAAAACAAACATAGATGTTACTTTAAGTGATTAAAACCAGTACTAAGTCTCTTTGCAAAGGGATCGAGATAATATTTCCATATTGTTATGTTATCCGAGTCTAGAGTGAACTTACGAGATTGTAACATCCATTCATCCATGGCTTTGGCCTTATGAATCATTACATTAGACACCTGAACTTGTGAATGTAGGCACCACTTTGGGCCAAACCACATGAATCTAGTTTCATTATCTATCTCTCATCTTTTTTTAGTGCTTGCTCTAGATTAGTATTTATGTGATTATATCTCTTTATCTGTAATTATTTATAGTTAGTATACACTTGCTAAGACTAAATTCATATAGTAGTTTTAGATGTAAACGGATTGGTGTCATTTGTGGGAATGACAAGCCATTTGTTGCTTTCCACCTTTGTTGATTTCTAAAACTCGAGGATACCCATTTATGGGAACGGTGAATCACAATTCGATTCATATGTGTTTCATCGGGTAAGAGTATACTAATTAACAAATTCCTCTTTATTCTCTTTGATTTTTAGAATTCACTATTAAATTTAGTTTTTCCTTCTTTAAATCCATTTTTTATATAACTTTTTATATCACAACTTTCATATTTTGTTTTTTGTATTATGGTACTCCATTTTTTGCAAATTTTGTAAGTATGGGCGAAAACCTAGAAAATAGTCAAGTCGCTAAGGGGATTCTGCCTTTCACACCTATGGGTATGGGAGACCTACATGGAATATCACTGAGCTTGGATAGAGGCCAAGAGGCTAAACTGGAGAGCTTCAAGCAACTGTCGCAGAGTATTCTGGAATGGCAGAATAGGGCCGAAGTGAACCGTGTTATCCCAGCATGGGGTGAAAGCTCTAATAGAAGGTGATAGATTCCTCCTCCAACCTCATGTAGGGACATGAGGCAGGCACATCACGAAAGAATTATGGAAAATCCTAGACAGTTGGAATTGGGTTTGAAAGGAGGAGGTATCTGGTTCAAATACTCTAGATCAGAGCGCGATAATAGATCCTATCACCCATGGGGAATATTCATCATCAGATTAGGCGGATATGTTTATGAATAGACTTACTCCCTAAAACTCCGAAGAATTTTAAAAAGGTTAGACAAAGGGTCCTCCTTTGATTGACTAGACCCAAAAGTTATGGGTGCCCACCAGTATAGATATTTGAGGGAGTCGAGGGAGTAAAAATAAGAATCCAGGAAAATTGAGACTAGAAGGGTTGAATGCTCATCTAGGTTAAGATCAAGTGTGTGAGGGTTGAATAAAGCTGAACAAACTTCTTAAGAAGAGCGCTCAGCTGAAAGACGATGTCAAGAGACAGTGGCCCTCCATGCTAAAGGATTCTCCGAGGTTTGATTGAAAGTGCGCCAAGTGTCAACAGTTTTTGCCAATCATCAAGAAGTTTGCGGGAGATGTGAATCTCATCGCCAGTCCATAGATTTTTAGTCAGTAAGGCATGGACATAGTAGGTCGATTACCTACCACACTAGGGAATTAAAGATATTTGATAATGATGGCCAAATACTTCACGAAGTGGGATGAGGCTGAACGACTTAACCACATCAGAGAAGTAGTCATCGGTAGATTCGTTTAGAGGAATCACATCACAAGATTGGGAATACCAAATACGCTAGTTATCAATAACAAAATGCAATTCGACAACGACATCATCCATGAACTCTGTGTAGAACAAGGAGTCAAAATCCACTATACATTGGTGGTCTTCTCCCAGTGCAATGCATGGGCAGAGATAGCCAACAAAACTCTTTTATTAGGAATCAAGTGCCGATTAGAGAAGGCCAAATGACGATGGGTGGATGAATATAGAGAACAACGCCAAGGAAGAGAATAAAAGAGACTCTGTACTCTCTTTCTTATGATACATAAGTCGTCATCCTTTCGAAAATCAGGCTTCCAAAGCTCAGATCGAATATCTTTGAAGATTGCGATAATGATGACCAAATTGTTCATGAGTTAGATCTAACTGAAGAAAAAATGGGGCAAACTCTGATACATTTGGTCACCTACCATTAAGAGTTGAAAAGACAAGAAAACAAGAAGGTCAAGGAATTTTAGGTCGTCGATTTGGTGGTCAGAAAGAAGTTTCCCATGGACAAGAAGTCATCAAATGGAAAACTTATGCCAAACTGGCAGGGACGCTACCGAGTAGTCTCAAAGGGGGTGGAGGATTATATCATTTAAGAGAATTAGATGGAAGAGTAGTAGAAAGTTAATGGAATTCCATGAACCTTAGGAAGTTTTATCATTAGATAGGAAGTCAAAGATATTATTTCTTTCTTTATACATAATAAAACGATTGATAGTTATTCATTAAAATTATTCGAACTTGTTGTCTCAACCCTCCTTTTTTTTATTAAACCCACTCAAGAAGTGGTACAACTTGTTAAGAGAGGTCAGTTGCCAAGGAATCTGGAAATACCCCACTTGAGATGTGGTATCATCTAGAGTAGATCGTCCTAGAAGAGGCAAAAAGACACGAAAGAACTGTATGGTACAACTTAGACGTGAGTTGGTCACTTACGTTTGGCTCCAAAACCTACCTGAGAAGTGGTATGATCTAAAGTAGATAAGTATAAAAGAGGCAGAAACTCACATGAGAACCACGTGGTATAACTCAGATGTGAGTTGGTCGCCTATGTTTTGCACTAAAACCTCTTAAGAAGTTGTATGATCTAAAATATAATGGACTAAAAAAATGAAAAAACTTACGTAAGAACGGCATGATATGATCCAAGACGTAAGTTGATCGACCACGTTTGATCGGCGTAGAATTTGGCAAAATTTACTTATGGTCGGCCCGAGGTCAGGCATATCGTTGATGGCTTATGATCGACCTCAAATAAGCATAAGTTTAAATACATCGACCAGGTCTAACATTAGACCTCATAATAATGTTCCACTTAATATAGGGCAATCTCAACAACTCGACCTAAAATAACCAAAGATGGATAAATTTAAGTGATATAGCCCGACCAAGGATAATTATTGCAAATGAACTATTTGGTTTTCTATCAAGGGAAAAGAAATCCTAGGAAGATAAATTACACTTGACAAAGGCTAGACATGATCTCAAAGCACAAATTATAATGTTGCAAGTAGAAAAACAAACATCTTGGCTATGCTGCAAACATTAAACAAATGCACAGTAAGAGATCAAGTAAAATAGGAACACGTTTTTTCATTAATAAACTAAAACGGCCATTAGGCCTACAAAAGAGCGACCACAAAGGGTCAAATGATAATTATGGAAAACTAAGGATTGAGGGTGGTCCCTTAAGATCGATCGCAGTCAGTAGTCTGGATTGATCAGCAGTGACCTCAATAGCCTGAGTTTTCAGAGGACCGAAGATGGTCCTACCAAGAACAGTAACAGTAGGTGGGGCAGATTGATCAGTGGTGACCTAGATTATTAGACGATCAGCAATTGGGGGATCTTCCAGAGGGCTACTTTCTAAGGGATTCGCTAAGGGTGGGTGTTCGACATAGGTCGGATAGGCCTTATGGACATTTACTCTCTACGGGATAGCAAACCAGCCTTGTTAAAAGTAAGAAGCTCATAATAGTCTAGCTGGGAGGCGATCTCTTATACCGCTGCCTCAAATCCTTCATTTTAGTCCTTCTTCAGATTGTCCACTCGATCCTGCTTCATTGCACATTTGTGCTTCTAGATGATTAGCATTTGAAGGACCTTACATTGATATACGATCTTCAAATTAGAAAATTCAATGTCCACCCTGCTAAACTCATTTTGAGTTTTCTTAACTTCTCCCACCACTTTCGTCTTAACGTCCTTAACATTCAACTTTTTGTTGACATCATCTAAATCGTTGCTTTGGGTAACAAGCTAGATCTTTAAGGTGTTATTGGATTTCATTAGCTGTTCAATATTATTTTGATAGAGATTAACTTGGACGATGAGTTCTTGAGCAACATACATACTCTACACGTGAAAGAGGAGATGAGTTAAAAATAAATTTTGGCACAAATAGTCAAATAAGAGGGTATATGATTTACCAGGGCACTGTGCTACAAACCTTCCTTATAGAGCCTCTCAAAAGTGAGTCCCTCAGATCAAGCATGTCAAACGGCATCATCGTCACCTAAGCAACGGAGTATGCAACCCTTAAATCCCTATGGGCCGAATCGTCCATATTAAGTGGCGCTTTTCCTTTAAGAAAGGAGATATCCCAAGGTAAATCCTGGCTCCCTTGGGGGAAGGAGTCTTTAACCATTCCCTTTGCCGCTGTTGAGGTTCATTGATTGTTACAGGTTCGTTAGGAACGATAGTTAGGGCAAGTAGATCACTTGCCTGGTTCTTGTTCGTCCTCCTTTTCTTAATTCATTTAGCCTCTTGACGCTAACGTTCTAGTTCTTGGGCCTCCTTTTCCCTGAGGGAGATTAATTTTTTCATCCTCTTAACAACATTTTGGTCAGTCTAACAGTTGCCGACGACATGTTTTTAAACTTATCTATGGAAGATCCCAGATCGATCGACCTCCTCTATCGGCTAGACATATCTTCCAGGTCACAGGGGATTGGAGGAAATGATAATTCTTTTGTACAGAGATTTTCTTTTGCTTCAACCTCCTCCCAAAAACAACCACAGATGTTGGCTTTACAGATAAAGAGTGGGTCAAGATCATCCAATAAGGATTCAATGTCTTTTTCAACTTCCTCTTCCTAATCAGAAGAGAAGTCGGTTGAAATGATGTATAGGAAAGATCCCCCCAAGTAAACACCCCTCACAATCTCACTAGGGATGGGGGTAGCAATTGGAATGGATTTGTCATCAACCACAAAATTAAGGTCATCAAAATTCTAGAAACGACTGTGAAATTTTTAATCGACTGAATGGTCAAGATGTAGCCAAGAAAAATATTATCCACCCTACAATGCGGACGAACATCCTCTGGGTTTTGACGCTTCCAAACCTTCTCTAAATATTTAATATTGACATAGTTATCGGACAACTTTGAGTTTAGAAAATGATCTTCACAAAAATCTCAGTCAATAAATTTTCTTTAAGTACTTAGAAAGAATAAAAATGACTAGACGACCTACCAGGTGCTCCTTTGTGGCAATAACCTTAAGACTATCATAATTTTCCCCATATAGTTCCCTAGAGAGCACAAGGATGATCTTGTCAATATCCTTTTGTGATCAGGGAAAATATGTAACCAAGTTGCGAAACTTTTACCTAACCTTAAAATGGTATAGATATGATCTTGTGGAAGACCTTAAGTCATAGTAATACCTAATCTCTTCAAGACATAGGCTTATCCCACAAACCTGGTTGATGGAAATTATACCCATCATAATCCGATAGAAGCTATCGTTTGCTTGGACTGGGAGTATTCCATAATAGTGAAGTATTCTCACCAGCAATGGGTGGAGGGGGAAATAAAACCCCTTCTAATATGGAAACCGTCTAGAGGGGGAAATAAAACCCCTTCTAGAGGGAACATCCATGATATTCCATATTTTCATAGAATTCCTGAAAATCATCTGTTGAGAACACTTCATATTTTCTACCACATCTAAACATGGTGAAATTGAGAAGAAGAAGAAGAAGAAGAAGAAGAAGAAGAAGAAGAAGAAGAAGAAGAAGAAGAAAAATAAAAAGAGGAGGACGAAGAATAAGAAGAAGAGGAAAAATCTTTCTAAGGGGTATAATGACAAGGTAAAAGGCTTTGGGGGCCTTATACCTTCTGCCTCAAGTCAAATCAACTAACGTTTGTTAGTTGGGACGGTTAACCATGCCCTCACGCACAATCATTACCTAGGGAAGTGATGTTAGATCGTATGGCCCAAGGGTTGATATACATGTGAAATAATGCAACAATTGAAATCCCATCACATGGGCCAAGGAACATGCATGTGTCAACTCGGGGAATACGTTCAGATAGTTATTTTAAAAACACGTGGCCAATAATTTAAAAATAAGGCCAGGCTAAATAGTATGTTGGTTGATCAGCCTTACCTTAGTGGTAACTGAAGGGAAAATAGTTGAATTCGTGTCATGTGGATATTATATGACTTATATTAGAAGACCACAGCTATATAAGGAGATAAATCCAAATCTTAGAAGATCACACTGGCGGGTTAGAAGATGAGTCCTTATAGGATTCTATGACTTATGATTAAGATAAACATGAAGATATATAATGGAGTGGTATCCTTAAGCTTATAAAGAAGGGTGATCTCACCCATTATGAGGATATTGATTGTAACATGCATATGGTGACTTGATCTCTTAGCTAGCAACTCTAGCAATCCATATGCCACTGTTCTTCTGGAATAATAAACCAATCATCCTCACTTCCCTGTGGACATAAGCAGCTCTCTCTATTGAACCATGTACATTTAGTTTTCTTTGTTCCTTTATTACATTCATAATTGTTTGGCCAATCTTTTAATATTGCTTTTATTGTGGGTCAATACACCGTGGAGATGAAATTAGATACCCTAGGCTTAAGAAGTTGGATTGTCATTGATTAAAGCTTCTCACAGAATGAAGCCGTATTTCTAAGCACATATAAATGTCATTTATATAGACCTTCCTCTACGATAAGGTATTCATAAACCCGAGGAATCAGCCAGACTGATAGCTTGGGTTATTGAATAAGGAGAGTATAACATACTTTATAAACCAAGAACATCAATTAAAGGCCATGCGATGGCCAATTTTTAAGAATAATTTACATATGAGGAGAATACTGTTGAGCAGACTTCTACGAAAGAGAGCGCAACAACAAACACAACAGAGCAGACTTTTATGGAAAGAGCTCAGTAGTAAATCCAATTGAGAAGACCTATATGAAAGAGAGCTCGACAACAAAGTTAGCTAAACATACCAATGATAGACCAGAATCATCGGCTCGATAGGAAGAAAGGACCCGTGATTTGGAGCAAATGAAAAAGTTATTCAAAGAGGGATGTTTAGTCGAAAGCAATTTTAAAAATGAACCTCTCGTGTGGAAAATGTTTATAGACAGTTCATTATGTGCCAACGACAACGGAGAAGAACTAATCATCAACACACCTGATGGGGAGACGTTGAGTATGCCCTCTGATTCAACTTTGATGCCTCAAACAATGAGGCCAAGTACGAATCCGTAATAGCAAGATTGGTATTAGCACTATCAGTGGGGGCGAAGCAATTTTTTGCGCACATTGGCTCTCAGTTATTTATGGACCAAGTCATGGGCATTTATAAAGCCATAGAGGAGTATGAGGCTAAGTATTTGGCGATGGTGAAAATAATATTGATAAGGTTATCGACCATATAAATGGTCATAATCCCAACAGCTGAGAATGCACGAGCAGCTCTCCCAGACCCTGCAGGTGGTGATGAGAAATATATGGAAGAAGACGAGGAGGAAAGTGGTGCTAAGGAACTGGCTGAAGCAGATGAGGAGTCCTCATCTAATGTATATTTATCTTGGAAAATGCCTGATGTTGCGAGGGAAATCGTCGAAAACAATTGGACGACATAGTAGAGCTTTGTTGGAGGTTTCTTTGGAAAGAGGTTTATTTACATAAAATGAGGTCAAAATAGTTGAAAGAGTAATTGAAGATCTGCAACCCGTGGTACATCCAAATTAAGAAGTCTTTAGTTTTTCCTATTCCTCAAAGGCAAAATCTTCTTGTCTCCAACCTTCCAAACACGCAACCCACGCATATATCATCTATATATTGTGTTAGCCTAACATCTTCATGCGTTCAAGATCGAGAAATGACAAATGGGCCTAAGATAATTGAACAACTCTGATTTTACCAAGTCAGCTAATTATACACATGTATCAAGACTATTCTGGATTTTAACTATCTAAATTTTAATATGCAACGATAAATATAAAATACTGCTAAAAAAATAATGCACGAGCAGACGCACTTGTGCGTCTGGTGTCAACTACTCAAACTGAACTTCAGAGAATAGTATAAGTTGAGATCTTATCCCATCATAGCATTGAAGAAGAACATGGGATGATAATGGAGTTAGATTTGGGGAAATCTTGGATGGATCCCATCCGTGCATACTTAGAAACCGACACAATACGGGAAGATCCAAATAAGGTAAGGATACTCCGCTATAAAGCAAAAATATACATGCTCTAAGGAGGAAAACTGTTCTGATGGATATTTATTATGCCATTTCTCATATGTGTTTATCCCTTGGAAGTCCATGATCTTATAAGAAAAAGTCCGCTAGTGCCCATGTGGCGCCGATTTAATGGGCAAGTCGTTGAAGAAGCGAGTCGCCACACAATGATATTATTGGCCGATAATTAAAGAAGACTGTGCCAACTATGCGAAGATGTGTGACAAATGACAGAGGTATGTCATAATACATAAGAGACGGGTGGCTATAATGGCGTCGATCACATCCCCTTGGCCTTTTTCCATGTGGAAAATAGATTTGGTCGGACCACTGTCGAAGACAAGGGACAGATTCAGGTATCTGGTCGTTACGGTGGATTATTTTACTAAGTGAGTGGAACTCGAACCGCTAGTAGAGATGATGTACGAGAAATTTTTCCATTTTATATGGATGAACATCATTTATCGATATAGTATGACCTACGCCTTCATCACAGACCATAATACGTAGTTCGACAATGATGAGTTTGAGGATTATTGTATTCGTACAAAAATTAAGAAACTGCACTCTGCGGGAAAACATAGGTCACCAACAAGAACCTTTTATATGCAATTAAGAATAAGCTTGAAGATGCCAAAGAGAACTAGATCAATGAACTTTAGAGCGTACTTTAGGCTTATCGAAAAACTCCAAGGATTGTGATAAGAAAGACCCCATTTATGTTGGCATTTGGCACAAAGGTGTGGGTCCCAATGAAGATTGAATTGTCCAGTCACCGATTAATCAACTTCTAATCATCCAAGAGTTAATTAATGAGAATATTCGATTTGGATTTAGTAGAGGAAGTTGGGGAACATACAACAATTCAAGTAGCATCTTACTAACAATAGATTATTAATTTTATAACAAAATGGTAAAACTGTGCACCTTGCAAGAAGAGGACTGCGTGCTCCAAAAGGTTATCTAAAAAGGGAATAAGTTAGAACCAAATTGTCATGGTCCGTACAGAGTTTCTATTCTTTTACGACTTGGGACTTATCGGATAAAAAACTTAGATGGTGAACATTTCAAGAATCCATGGAATGAAGAGCTTATGAGGAGGTATTACCAGTGACGAATATTAGATTATACTCTAGAAGACCAAAGTATTAAGTAATTTTTTTTTCTTTTACTTGTAATCAGTCTTCAATGATGAATGAAAATCAAATTTTCATCCTCTACATATGTTGTTATTTTAATCTTTTCTACACTATTCAATAATTTCATTGGTATGAGAGATGTGCAAGAAGTCTAGGTCGAAGACATATTAGAGCTGATCATACTAAAATATACGATCAAAACCATGCTTCATGTATGGCCTTATCCTTGGACAGGCCACGATCAGTAAGTTTAGCCAAATCTGTGAAATCTAATGTAACCATATAGACGATAAGATATGACCATAACTGACTAACACAGGGAAAGATCCAAGAATATTTGGTATTCTATATAAATTAATGCTAACATATGGTCAGGACAACAAGATATGTCCATACAACCAGTAAGCTGGCATAAGTGTTGGTAGATCCTAAGTCATGATAACTCAGGAAGATTAGGTCGACAAGATCTGGCCACATAATTGTAAGACTAAACTACTAGTAGACTTATCTCAACACTAAGTAACTAGTAAGTTTATGGGGCAGGTAGAAAAAATCTCACCATAAGACCATAAGACTAGAACTAACTGGGAGATCAACGAGATCCGATCTCATTTTCTTGTTAAAAATATCTTCACATAAGCATTTAACTACAAGTGGTGGCTAAAAACTTAGCCGAGCAAAATAATTGGCGGAAAGTCAAAATATAGACATGCATGCAAACAAGAAGTTGAATGATGCTTGATGTCAAAGTTAAGAAACCATAAATGTAAATGTTTATTACCATATACTGAATAGAGAATACAAAAATCTTCATAAAGACATAAATTCAGGATTTTCTAAGCCACATGAGCATTTTCAATTCTCGAGATTGCTTGAGGAGATGGGACAGTATATGGATTGACTTGTGAAGTAGTGGCAGTAGTTGCATCAACCATAATTATGTCATGAACAACTTCAGATGCTAGGGTAAGACTGGTCTCCGTAGAAATGGTCTGGTCGACATTACCAATCTCATCATCTTCTGCAGCAGACTCGTTCGCCTTCATCTGTTAGTCATCTGCCAAATTTATGGATTCCTTATTGTCATTTTCCTACTTGCCAACAACATCTCAATTTTTGGGTAATGTTTTATAACCTTCTTTTTTAGTTCCTCATATCCATCAAGAAAGAAGGTTACGGTCTATATGTTATCATCAATAGAAGTTTTGAACTTAGCAACCCCAGCCTCCTTAGATTTAATCAAAGCCTTATTAACCATAACGAACTCCTAATTGACTCTAGTAAACTCTTGTTTGGTTGTATCAAACTCTTGATTAGACTAGGCGAACTCGTTAATTGCCTTCTTGAGAGCCTCCTCAAAATTTAGAAGCTTAATGGCATCAGCGCTAGCCTGGTCCTTTAACTTTTTATTCTGCTCCTCTGCCTTATTGAGAGTTAGTGTTTTTGCAACCACCTAGGTGTCCCTCTATTGAAGTTCACCACGAGTTTTATGCATCTCTTCAGCAGACTACTTCAGACCCTCCTTTAGTTTGGTGTTTAGTTATGTGGGTGTAATAATAGACTCTCTCTACTCCTCGTAGGCTTGGTGTTATATGAAAGCTTGATCCTTAAGGATAATGAAAACCATTTCACTTTAGAAAAAAAGGCAAAAGTATCAGAAATTAACAAAGTATTTGGCAGAGGCAGACAAGCACAAATTTATAGAACCTACCACTGATAGATGATGTTAAACTAATCTTTACAGAGCATCAGGATCAGAGCCACTTAAAAATTCGAAGTCTTTGTTGTGCCCGTGGTAGTCAAGCAAGTCCGTAGCATTATTAAAATATTATAAGATGGAGTCTGGGTCATTCTTCGTGTCCTTGGATGTGATGATCTTTTCAGGATCAAACTTTAAATCCTCTACCTTGCCATAACAGGAGGACAACCCCGATCCACAAACGAGACGACGAAAAGGGCATCCTCTGATCTTCACCCTCTTCGCAGTATACCCAGTTGGCCTCAGCTCACTCACCCTGGGGACCTTGGGATCACCTTGGATAGTGGGGGATTCTAAAGTCCTTTTATCACCAGCTACTGGAGGATTATAAGGCATGGGAGATTTCCCTTTAGACTTTTCCTAGGTAACGACATTCTCTTCGACCTTCCTTCGAGCATTAATCTCTGCTTTCTTTCTGTCCTCGGCTTTAGCCCTCTTTTGAGTGTTATTCTTATTATTAGCATTAGCATTAGTGTTAGCTTTCCACTTCGCCTCCTGCTCAAGTTTTTTACGATGATCAACCTCCATGGAAGTACAATCGACTGCCCGAGGTTCCATCCCACAAGAAGGTTCGGTAATAAAACCTGAGGTGGTGGGAGTATAAGTTGAACAAAAGTTTAAAAATTAGTTACATTATAGTGCATAAACGAAAGACAGCCTAATACAACAAAATCTTCTCACCTGCTTCAACTTCGATCTCAACCCTTTGGTCGCCTTAAACAAGGACTTCTGTTACTAAGGGAATTAATGTCTCCAGAGGAGGATCACCACCAGGAGGAGAGTGGTACCCAAGGCATATGAACTTGGATGCAGAAAAGAGATCCTCAAATTTTGAGGGTTGGGCACACAAAAACCTTCTATTACATCCCGCAATACATAGGGCAGTATGGGAGCTTTCTTCACTGAAAAAGTTAAACAGGGGTATTAGCACAGTAACAGTCAAAAGAAAATCATAAAGCAAAAAAAAAAATATTTACCAATTTTGTATAGCTCACACCATTCGCGGGGAACACTATAAGATTGACTCTTCTCATGTGTTCGAAACTCCCATTCACCCTTCAAAAATACAAACTGAATTTTCTAACTATAGTAGCTCGTCTAAACAACCTTCAGCATTCTCAAATGTTATTTCCCAGAGGCAAAGTAATAGTTCATATGAGTTTTAGCCTTGTCCTTTATTCCATCTACGAACCTAAAAATACCCCAGTAAGACCAAAGTCAGATCGTGAATACCAAACCACCTTTGCCCTAAGAATTGTTCTGTAAGGATTGGGGGGAAAGCATAACCCCTTAGGATGGACCTTATAATAGGGTGTAAAGTAAGACGAACCCCAAGTTAAAGTGCCTACAAGGGGAAGTAAAGCTCATATGCATTATGATGATTGTCAACGCTCTCATTATAGTCAGGCAACCTTATCGTGATACTAATGGGGATGTCGTACCGATCTCTTAGGTCATTCAAATCAGCCTCAAGGACATCACATGCAATCCATCTGGCTTTAGTATTTACAGAGTCATAAGATTCAGTGAAACTCCCATAAGTGCTCTCCTAGATAGAAGGTACATCAATAGAAGAGATGGAAAGCATAAGTTTATCAGATATGACTATTTCAGCTAAAAGCCACTAAGTCAATAATTGATATGTCTGAAATCGTATTTGTAAAATTTCTACCACCTGACTAGTGCTCAGCCTCGTTGACTATATTTGGCCCCGTTAACTTAGGACTGTGATATACTCCACATTCAAAGTCTGTGAAGCAAGCCCAGAAGAATATTATGCTTAGGGGTATATCGAAGATGAGAAGGACTATCCTTAGGTCGGACTACACTCAGAAAAATGGAAAACCTCTTAGCTAGAACCCTAGGGAAAACTCTAGCCAACCTCTTACCATGATTTAACCACTTTTTGGCCCAGTAGTGTTCACTAGCAATTGTTAAATCAGATTTAGTGGCTAGATTCGTGACGAGAAGGATGGAATTTGGGGGTAAATAAAGGCTTGGGCCTGTTTGGTTTCAAAAAAGAAGAATTTGGGAAAAACGAAACCCTAAAACACCTAAAGTTCTCAAACTATCAAAACCCTAGGCCAACCAACTCAATGGCCACCTATAAGGGGAATGTATCCAACCACAAGCGAAAATAAACGGGAATGCGGTACCTTAAACCCTAAAAGTTTTAAAAATGACTGAGACAGTGCTTAAGCTCTATCAATGAATGGAAGGAAACTAAAGATTTTTGTCAAAAAAAATTTCCAAGCAAGGAACCATTCGGAGATGGAAGAAACGGGAAGAGTTGGCCGAAGAAGAATTGGTTTGAGAACGAGAAGAGTTTCTCTCTCTGTAGAAATTTATTGCACAAAGGAAGTGATTTTGAAAACTTTAAAATGATTTGAAATTTGGATTTTATAATTTTGGACGGTAATCATTACCCCAATTAAAGAAGGACATAATGACACGCCTAAGAAAGGGGACTAACGCTTCACAAAGTCACACATGTTGCCTCAGGCACACGCGTCATAATTGCAGCAAACACCATTCATAGCGGTTGACACGTGTCAAGTTTAAATCCAAGGAAAATATTTCACAAGTCAACCTGCTCATCGTGCGTCGAGAAGCTTTAAAAACGACCAGAACCGTATAGGCCGATGACATTTCTCAGTTAACACTTCACTCGCTCAATATGCTCAACACATACTCTAAAGACACAATGCTTCAGAGAATCCGTTGTAATCCTCAATCGTGAGAAAAGTATTGAAGGATTTTGTTGTACCATGAATATAGTATGGCTCACGTACCAATTAGAAGACGATAATTGGATTTGTTTCTCCCATAAAAGAGGTTAGCTCGGCTACTCACTTGGTCGGCCAAGGCAATTCTAGTTGGCCCCAGTATCATAAACAATGAGTTTGGCCCAACCAGCTCACATCAGTTTAACATCGTTATATAACTCCATCAAAGTAAGCATGTACTGTGTGGTTGGATTACATCAAAAACACACCCCATGTGGTGGAGATATGAAAATATTCCCCCGTGTGCATTATAACAAACCTTTTGATTATTCTCCCGCTTTGCATGCAAAATGCGTACCTACTTAACCTATAAAGGCATGACACATGTCCCTCTAATTTCTCTCTCTTCTAACAACCTATAAATAGCTGGATATCACTCATTTTAAAGGGATCGAGATATTATTTCCATACCATTATTTTATCAGAGTCTATAGTGAACTTTAAAGATTGTAACTTCCATCTATCCATGGCTTTTACCCTCTGAATCAGTACATTAGACACCTACACATGTGGACGTAGGCACCTCTTGGGGCTGAACCACGTTAATCTGGTTTCATTCTCTATCTCTCATTTCTCTATTCTATTTTCTCTATATTATTATTAATGCGATTATATCTCTTTACTTGTTATTGTTTATAGTTAGTATACATTTGTTGATACTGAATTCGTATATTAGTTTTAGACGTTAACATGCACATTTTTAAAATTTGTTTTTACGCAAATAGTATATTTCATATGCATATAGAAAAGTTCCAACGACCATACGCACATACTAAATTAACATATTTTTCCAATTTACAAAAATCCATATTTTTATTAAGTGAAACCATGTGTGTTTTAAGTCATCAAAGTCTTTTGTAACTTTGCCCCCCAAATCTCCAAATTTGGCGTAGTTTAGGAAACTATTGTCTAGTATTAAAGTCTTGAATGTGAAGCTTTCCGGGTCAACTTAGACGATGACTCAAAGTGTGTTTTGGTCAATGACATTAATATAACCAAACAACCAATTGACATATGACTATAAATTTACTCTTACACCTTCCACATACTCTTTTAAAAGAAAGTTTCAAATTTCACCTGCCTCCTTGCAATTAGCAATCTTTCCAAAAATTATTATCTAGAGAAGCATATAAAATGTTCATAGCTTTAATATTAAATTGATTTATCTTTTGCACACTTAGTCATGTGATTAAAAGAAATATTTATCAATAATTATATTTCACATGTAATCATTGCAAAGCTTGGGAGATTATTGTAAGACAAAACAATTTCTCAAATACTTATAATTTATTTTTTATCTTCAAACTAAAAATATACTTTTCAAAATAAGTATCTATGCGCTAGGCTTTAATACCATTGTTGATCCCGAAAATAACCCAATAGGTGGGTTAATTGATTTTTTTATAAAATTAATGACAAATTGTTACTTTTCTTTTTATTTGTTTGGAATAACTGGAGATTATATATGTAAGCAATGTATCAAGAAATAATTTTAATACTATATAGAGAGTTAATTGACTTTGAAAACTAATCATTTTATATGTTCAGCCTTGCCTACATCCATGCAGAGACATCACTCGGTAACTTCACTATATGAGGTTCACTAAAGTGGAACCACACCTTATAAAGAAATCAAATACCTTGAAACAACAACCAACACCACCAATGGAACACTCCTTATTTATTCAAGTGGACACGACCAAGTCCAACCATTTATGTAACCTCAATATCCACGGGCTTATTAGTTAAATGGTGCTTGGCACATACAATATGTCAAGTTCCTTCGCATGGATTTGCATAATCATGTTGTGTAAAAATGGATATCACTTGAAATGGATGTCTAAGTTACGATATATATCACAAATGATACGAAAATGGATTGAGTAATCTGTTCATGGCACCTTTCTTGACTCCTCGTATAACGACACTATCAACCAAAAATATACAATGAAGTTATTGCGCCATAAAGAAAATAAAATAAAGTTGTTGACCTAAGATAATACTTTATTGAATGAAATATTATCTCTTCTATAAGAATATCAAGTGTTGTAATGGAGTTTTGATGTTTAGGTATTGTTTGTGAATTCTTGTTAAAGTATAAATGATGTTTAGTGATGATGCTGGAAATCATCCTTTAGGGTTCAACCTATTTTGAGAGTTTCCTTAACAATTGTGGATATAATAACAGATGTAAATAGTAGAAGAGATGAGAGAAAATGGATGAACACAAGCATATAAGTGGTTCAACCTTAGCTTGCATCCACTGTGCAAAATTTGGGAGTGATTTCACTATAATGGGGTGCAAAATGACATGAAAGATGAATATAAGCTCTCTCTCTCTTTCTCTCTCTCTACAAATTCATAGTATTAGTAGAGTTTATGATTTACGATCCTTTGGGAAGGAGACACAAAATGTCTTTTATAGGTCTAGGGGTGTGCAGTGTCACCCCCAGACATGTATTCCATGTGTGAATGTAAGATCAGCCAATAGAGTAGGGTGCAGAAGTCCTGATGTAAAATATTCTCCTAACGTGTTTTTTTATTTGCTATAACGATTTTGATTGGTTATGTCAACAATACCCTTGCCATGACTTCCATATATGCGCGTGATGTCTAAGGAAGAGTGTCTCGACCAGTCAAGACTGCTGGAGCTCCGTTCTTGCAAGGTCGAGCCAAGCTGAGACTGACTCGCCATCTAAGTGATATGGACAATGCTGATGAGTCAACCTCCTAGTATTGTCTGAGGCCAACACTGCACGTAGAATTCTAGTGAGGTCGATACTGTAATTAGGTTGTAAGCTAACACTGAGTAGCCTAACCTTGAGTAGTCCTGTTATAGGGATTGTCTTGGAGGCCGAGAAAACCTAAGACGAGACTGTGCGTGAGAACTTCTTAGTGCTGATGACTCTGAGGGCATATATGAGAGTAGATGTTTTTGTAATGGGTGTTTCTTGATCGATACCAGACTTACGCATATCAGTCACCCCCTAAACCTTTATATTCAATGTTAGTGGAAGGATGAGGTGTGAGTAGTTCTGCTATTTCGTATCGTCCTTACCCTTGTGTCTGAGGTTATCTCAAGGTTAGTGGAGGTGCAATAATCACCTAGGTCTTTGACAGAAGTGTCAATTATTACTCAAGAAGTAAGATACTTCTCATTTGTTGAACCTCTTAGTGTGACACCCTAGGTCATGCGTGTATCCAGACATCACTTAGAAAGGTGTGCCCTAATGATGGGCTTTTGGGAATTATATGCGCACGCTTTGGGCGGTAAAACCCTTTCTTCTCCTTCGTTTCCATTATTTCAGCAAAAATCTTCAGATCCGCCTTTTCCTTCTCACTCTAAATTGTCTCGTTCTTTCATTCTCGCTTTCATTTTTTTCGGTGTCCTTTCGCCTCTTGAATCTTCTAAGGCTTTCCAGCTACTCTTCTCGCTCCATTTCTTCACTTCTTGCAATCCTAATTCTGATTTCTATAATTTCCCATTTTTCGACGAGTTCTCTCTTTACTCCGGCCACTAAGTGCGTCGGTCTTGGGCGGGTAAGAAGTTAGGATAATTTTTAAGGTTAAATAGGCTTATTTTTGGAGTTTAGGGTAGTTGTTTCTATTTTTTGACGTCTTCTCTAGTGAAAGTTTGTCGGAGCTGTTCTTGGTGTTCTTCACAAGTTTTTTTAAAAACATTTAACTGCCTATTTTGATCCTTTGTAGATGCCCCATCTAATATCTTTGATATTTTTCATATGCTGTAGGTTGTACGAACTAAGCGAAGAATTTCCTCATTTGCGTCAATAAATAAGACGAGAGATTAGGAGCGCTGAGGCCGAGTCTCGTTAACGTATGCCTGAGGTTCAACTTACACCAACCCCCTTAGTTATAGAGCACCCTGCCTTAATTATGACTTACCTTACTCTAACCAATACTAGAGTTATCATTTCCATTAGCAGTGACATTATGTCTGACTCATCTTCAAAGGTCTATAACCCTTATGAACGTCTGAGCCTCCATAATGATCGAGAGGATTCTAAGGCCCACTTCTTTGAGGTGGCAATGAGAGTTTTGGCGGCCCATGCAGACGAGGGAGAGACTACCGAATCCCGTAATCAAAGTTGTCTTATCACTTATGCTCGTGAACAAGGGGATCATGAGCCCAAAATTTATGATATTTCTAACGATGAGCCTGAGCTTGATGCTACTAACCATATTCCACTTCCTCCTATGGATGTGCATATCTCGCCTATGACTCAGGCTGAGTTTAGGAGCCATAATCCTGGTGGTAAATCCCCAGTCGCTGAAAATGAAGAGGAGAAAGACACTTACATTTTGGATACGAGTATAACCTTATCCATTCCCAACGATGTTTGTGAAACGGACCTGGTGGTCTGAAGGCACCTCTATAGGATCAAGTGTTCCATTCATATGAGGGTTCCTACCAAAGAAGAGTGAGCCTTTGACCTCATAAATGAGGGAGAGGTGGTTGTTTACGAGCAGATATTTAAGGTCAGCTTTCGCCTTCCAATCCATTCATCTCAAAGGGATATTCTAGATTCCATTGGAGTTGTTCCTTCTCAACTAATGTCGAATGCCTGGAGGACTCTGTTTAGGGCTGCCCACCTATGGAGAGTTGCATGGGATGTGAATCTCCTAGTTGATGTGTTCTAGGCACGTTATACTATAATTACTATGAGAATCACCCCCTACTATATCCATTTTATAGCTCATTATCCTGACCAAAAACTCCTTCACATAAACCAAACTTCTAACTATGATTAAAAATCCCGTTACTTCTTCATCTCTAGGGACTGGGAGTTCGGCGAGGGAGAGTCATCCACTGTAAATGAGGTGATCGTATTTCGATCTCGGCCAAAGTACACCCTGGCCTCAGTGTTGAGACGAAGGAGTCCATCAACCAACTTAGGGGCGATGGCCTTAATGTCTTTGAGGACTTAATGATTCCTGGGTTGTTGTAATATTCCAGTATGGGGGTAGAACCCCTGACATCACTTCACAAGCAAATAACCTAACTCTGTTAAACTTTACTATCATCTTAAATTACTTCAACACAATATGATAATACTTATCTATTTTTGTTTTTCTTTATAGATCGTCTTACCGGTATCTCAAACGAGATTTGGTCAATGGAGGCTCCAATCTCAAGCCACTTCCTCATCTACAAGGCAAAGCTTCTCTGGAGACTCAGACCAGGCAGAAGTCCACTATCGGTGGGCCCCTACTGAGGGGGACAAGAAAAGAAAAGAGGTCATCGCCCTTCAAAATATCCAGCATTGGGTGGTGGACACTGAGGCAAAATCAAAGGCGAATGAAGAGGCCAGAACTCAGCTTGATGATCTGAAGCAGATGCTGAAGGATTTGAAATCTGAGCATGACACTAAGGTCTAAGAAATACAGGACCGCCACAGTGATCACTTATCCACGCTGAAGAAGAATCACGAGGCGAAGGTGGAGGGTCTTGAGGCTGAGCTCAAGAAGCAAAAGGAGGACAAGGCAGAAAAGGTCTAGGTGGATTCTAAGCAAGCTGTAACTGAATTTAAAGAGTCAGAAGAATTCTTCGGCTACGCCATCCAGTACATAGAGAAAGGGGCCAAATTAGTGTGCTACCAGGTTGCTAATCAATGTGGTGTCCATGTTGCTAACAACCCTCTCTTGGACGAGATTGTATCATCAATCAACTTTCTTGATCCTACAAGTGTCGTTGCTATGTAGCAAGTCCAAGACGAGGCCGAGAATACTGAAACAACTATGGCTGGGGCCAAGATCGCAGTTGCTGAATAAGGCGGTACTGAAGTGGTTAAAGTAGTGGGTGAGTAAGAGGGGGATACTGCACATCCTGAGGAAAATCCAACCGGGCAGGATGACATCGGATCTCTTATAGCCGACACTTAGGTTTATGCTTTTTAAGTGACCGTGTGTGTTCTTTTAAGCCCTTTTTCTTATAACCCTTCTTAAATAATATTTTTGGATTCTTTTTTTCATAGACCTTTGTTGAATGAATGAATGGGATTTTTTTAAAGTGTTGTATCTTCTGGTTACCCTCATAATGTCATACTTATTTCACATTATCACCATATTTAAATGATGTTTAAGGGTCTCACCGTATTAAAAGGATATTAGGGACCTCCTATCTTCCAGGGTTTATGTAGAGTGATGCCTTGAAGCCGAGACTGATTAGGCACTCTCATACCGCCGAGAGAGATTTATTATGAACCATACTTAAATGATGTTTAACAAGTTCATCATACTTAAATGATGTTTAAGGGTCACACCATAAAAATGATGTTAGGGCCTCGCTCATGTGCTTAGGAGCCGAGACTCCTAAGGCATTCAAGTACCACTGAGAGAGAGATTTAATTATACACCATACTTAAATGATGTTTAATAACTTCACCATACTTAAATGATGTGTTAATCAACTATGTTAATCTTCAAGATATGATTCCCAAAGAAGAGACGAGACAACACTTCATTATATTCATATTTTCTTACAAGAGAATGACTTGCCTTTTGGCTATGATAAATGAACTAACTACTGATAGTACTTTTTTAAATGATCCGCATTTAAAGCATTAGAAAATGGTTCTTCGTAGAGGTTTTCAAGTTGATGTGTACTTGGAACGACCTCCTTAGTGACTCTATAAGGCCCATACCAATTAAGGTGGAGTTTTTTGGTCTTTTGGATGACCTTCTTTAGCACTAAGTCTCCCACTGCGATGTGTCGATACTTGACCCTTTCGTTGTAGAATTACCATCATTTTGTTGGTAGGTCGATTGCCTAACGATTGCGTCTTCTCCTCTTTCTTCAATAAGGTCCAAGTCCGACCTTCTCCCTTCCAGATTTGCCTCTAGATTATAGGTCTGAACCCTGTGGATGGGCAACCCAATTTTTGTAAAAATCACATCTTATGATCCATATGCTAGCATAAAAGGCGTATCTCCCATTGGGGTTCTCTCGGTCGTCCTATACGCCCACAGAACGTTGTGCAACTCATCAACCCATCTTTCTTTAGCATCTTCTAACTTCTTTTTTATTACATCTAATATCGTCCTATTCGTCACCACTGTTTGCCCATTAGCCTTTGATCGGCCCAGCGCAGAGTAAAACTACTTGATGCTAACTCTTCTGCAATAAGCTTCCAGAGACTTGTTCTTAAATTGTTTCTCATTATCGAATATCAGTGTGTTAGGAAGCCCGTAACGACATATGATGTTTATCCAGATAAATCTGAAGCACTTTTCCTCCGAGATTATTGTCATAGCCTATACTTTTATCCACTTGGAGAAATAGTCAATTACAACAATCATATTTTTAAAACTTTCCTTTGCTCTATGTAGGGGGCCATCCAAGTTTATTCCCTACATTACGAAAGGCCACATGGCTGATATTGGAAAAAAGGGTTAGTGGGGTATATTTGCAAAGCGTTGGCATTTATCACACTTCAGAACGTATTCTGCCGAGTTTTTCATAAGATTCAGTCAATAGTACCCATAGGTAGCAGTACTTTTTTCCAAAGATCGTCCAACAATATGGCATGTGCATGACCCCTCATGTATGTCTCTGAGTACATAGTTCACTTCATACGGATTCACACATCTCAAGAGTGGAAGTAAACAAAACATCTTTTATAGAGCACATCTCCAATGATGGTGAACTTGGCTGTACAATATCATTTCTTCCTTCGTTCGACCTTAGCTTCTGGCAACTTTCTGTCTGTTAGGTAATCTATGATTGGATCCATCCAAGATGGTCCCAAATATAAATTCATACAAAACTATATGTCTACCTCATCAGTATCTATGCTTGGCTTTAGGAGGATCTTTACCGGCACTGACCATCGAATCTCTCTTCTGGTAGCTGATCCTAGCCTTGGTATCGCGTCTGCTCTCCTATTCTCCACTTTTGGAATCTTCCTGATCTTGACCTCCAGAAAAATTTTCAGCATCTTTTTTACTCTGGACAAGTACTTATCCATCTTCTCGTCTTTTGGTCAATAAATTCCCAGAATTTGGTTTACTACCAACTAGGAATCACTATGGGCAACCATTTTCCCGACATTCATTATTTTCACAAGTGAGAGTCCTGCCAACAGGGCTTTATACTATGATTCACTATTCGATGCTTTAAAGTTAAATAGTAGGGCATATTCAATATCGGTTCCATTTAGTGCTAATAGTATCAATCCTACCCTATTGTTGTTTCCACAAGACGAACCATCTATAAATAAACTCCATATTGGTGACCCCGGTGTGAAGGGACCCTCGACTAAGGCTCCATTTTCCAGCAATAAATCATTCTTCATCAATTCATATGTAGTGTTAGTCGGCGTTTTCTCATCCACAAGATCCTTTTCTTTCTGGACGACTTGCAGGACTTCGGCTGAAGCTTCCCCTTTATGTTTCGTCCGTGGTTTTCCACGCAAACTCGATAACGAAATCTCCCAACGCCTACACGTTAAATACACTTCTCGACTGATAGATGATATCAAACTCAACTGATTAAGCCATTAGCCAACCTGATTTCTCAGGTTTATGAATGACTTGTCGAAGGGGAATATCGGTGAGTACTATCATCGTATGAGCCTGAAAATAGGGCTTTATCTTCCTTAAAGTATGGATCAAAGCATATGCAAGATTTTCCATCTTTTGATACCTCAATTCTTCTCCCTGAAGTATTTTGCTATTGAAGTAAATAGGCTTTTAAAGTCCACTTCATCTTGGATGATAACTGAACTAATGAACGACTCCGTGACGGCCAGGTATAAGTATAACTTCTCCCCTTGTATCGACCAGGAAAGGAGAATAGGTGAGCCAATATAGACTTTTAACTCTTGAAACTCTATTTCACATTCCTTGTCCCAGAATTTTTTTTTCCTCGAAATCTTAAAAAAAGGTAGACATTTGTCTGTTGCCCTGGAGATAAATTTGTTCAATGCAGCAAATCGGCCAGTCAATCTCTAAATATCTTTGATCGTCTTTTGTATCTTCATTAATCTTGGTAGGATTAGTTTTGATTCCCCTTTGATTAACGATGAAACCCAAAAACTTTCTAGCTCCAACGCCGAATACACACTTCACAGGATTCAGTTTCATTCTATATTGATCCATTGTGTCAAATGTCCTTTCCAAATCGGATACGTTATCCTTGGCTTTCAAGATCTTTGTGAGCATGTCTTCCACATAAACCTCCATAGTCTTCCCAATCTGATCCTTGAACATTTTATTAACCAACCTTTAGCATAACTTTATATCAGTATGTTCCTTTATTTGTGATGAAGGAAGTTTTTTCGGCGTTATCTTCATGCATTGAAATTTTATAATACCCAGAGTAAGCATTTATGAAACTCATTAGCTCGTGGTCGGCTGTGGCATCCACCATTTGATCGATCCTTAGCAAAGGAAAACTGTCTTTAGGGCAAGTTTTCTTCTTATCGGTTAAGTCTACACACATCCTCCACTTCCCATTCTGCTTGGGCACTATGACAACGTTGGACAACCACTCTGGGTATTGCACTTCCCTGATGAAATTTGTGGTCTACAGCTTCTTCACTTCGTCTTATATAACTTCATGTCTATCTCTGCTAAAGGTCCGTCATCACTGATTTACTGGTTTTACTATCTCGTCTATATTCAACCGATGACAAAAAACCTCAAGATCAATCCCTGGCATGTCGCTATAGCTCCATGCGAATACACTTTGTCTATTTCTTGATAACTCAATTAATTCTTTCTTAATCTCAGTCTTGATAGATAAGATGGTTTGGATGGTTTTTTCCAGTTCATCGTCATTGAGGACGACAAATTCTACCTCTTTCATAGGTTCTCCCTTTTTGATCCTCTATTCGTCCCTTGGATCAAAGGTGTCTATGTTGTAAGAAGTCGTCTTCCTTTTGTGAGTCCATCTCTTCCGCCGAGATAAAATAGCACTCTCGTGCAGCTAATCACCATTTACTTTCCGAACTCCATAAGGAGTCAGGAATTTCATCATTTGGTATACGGTGGAAGGTACGACTTCAAATTCTACGAGTGTTACCCTCCCCAAGATTATGTTATGGGCCGAAAAGATGTTTTCATCCATCATAAAAAAACATATCTTCCTGGTCAATCATTTCCTCCAGGTTCCCATGCACACAACTATTTTGTAAACACCCAACGAATGGAATTTTTCCCTATTAAATACAATCAACGATTGGTGGTAAGAGGTGGGCCTCTTTTTTCTTAGCTTCACCCCTTTAAAACAATCCCAGAACATGATATCAACTAAGCTTCCCCTATACACCAATATATGAGCTACATTATAGCCATGAACTCGTGTACTAATGACTAAGGGATCATTATGTGGGGCTAGAATCCCCTTGAAATTCTGTCTTGAGAATCCCACCACGATATTGTCCATGCCTACTTTCTTCATCTTGCTAGGTTTGATTTCGACTTCGATCGAATTAACCTCAACCCTCTTGGGTCCCACCTTTATTTCAACTATGTCAGCCTTCCAATCGGCCAGCTCAGTCCCTCCGCCTGCTAATCCCCCACATATCATTTTCACATAAAAAGAGATCACGTGAAGGTTACCTTTAACTGAGGAATGCTTGGCAAGAAGGTCAAGGTCGTCTTCACCACTGTCATCTGATTTCGGATCATTCTTGTTCACTTGCACCTCCTTCTTAGGCTTGGTATCTTTTCGTGAGTCACACCCCTTTCTGATTTTGTCTCGGCTTCCACTTTTATATACATATTTTTTATGCTTCCCCTATTTTAGTAACTATTCAATCTCATATTTTAGGGTGGAGCACTGATTCGTCATGCGGCCATAATCCTGATAAAATTCGCACTATTTGCTCTTGTCCCTCTTGTAAGGGAGAGCCTTAAACTTTTTTAGCCACCTAAGCTCTTTATCGTCCTTTATTTCATTTAAGATCATGTCAGGACTGACTTTTAGTGGAGTATACTTGGAAAATTTGTCATCATTGGATCTTTCCTTTTTCTCATTATCTTTATCTCGGGTCTAGTCAGACACACTATTGTTAGCCTCTTTTAGGTCACCTCTCTTGTCTTCTATGGCCTCCTCCGCATTCATGATTCTTTCGGTTGTAGCTAGAAGTTCTGTCATGGACTTTGGAGGATCCTCGGAGAGATTCTATAAAAGTTTCCCTGGTTGAAGGCTGCTGATGAGGACTGTCATGGCAATGCCCTCTTCATAGTCTTCAACCTCTAATTTTTCTTTGTTAAACTGAGAGATATAGTCCCTTAGAGGATCGTTCTTTCCTTGTCATGAACTTATTGTTTGTGAATTCTTATGAAAGTATAAATGATGTGTGGTGAAGTTTTTATTGTGTGGGAAAGAAAATTTGTTGTTATGAGTTGTTAGGGGAAAATTAGTTTTGATTTTTTCGTTGAAAACTAGCCGTTATGATTTAATTTAACTTGGTTTAGTTGACTAAAGGAATGTTTGGTCGACTAAAATATGTTTACTTAACTAAACATTATTTTTGATCAATTAAACCTCTTAAATGTTTAGTATTTTCCAACTAGTTTGATCTACTCAGTTTTATAACTAAAGATATTTTAATCGACTAAAACATTTCATCTTGATGTAACATGATTTTGAAAACGTGTAGAAAATGTTTGTGGGTGGTTGAGCTAATAGAATAAATATTTCTAGAGTAAAATATACTCTTACAACATTTCTTTTGTCACTCAAAATATTTGTGCATCTCTTGAATCTTTGTTGATGTTGATGAAGCTTTGCATCTTTTGGGGAACTTAACTGATGAGAACTTTCTCTTGATGTAAACTTGTTTATTCTTTGACATCTTCTTCGGGCTTGATCATGAATCTTCTTGAAGGTGTGATTTCTCCCTTGAATAGCCTTGGTTGCAATAATGATGTTGTATGTCCTTGTAATTAATCTCTTCATGTTTTTGAGTATGATGCAATAAACTTAAGAACGTTAGAGTGAAAATAGTGAAGTGTGTATTTTATTAACTATTGTCATCAGATGATGTTTCTATTCTTTTGAAATCTCTTGAATTTACACAAACAACTCAATTGATTTCATCCTCAACGCATACACTGACATAATAACACACAACTTCCTTAATCAACTAACCTACAACACATATAATTACGCACCATTCCACATTTATAGCTACACCTAATAACCACGTTCCAATATATTTCCCTATATATAGAAAAATATCATTCCAAAATCCCAAATGTAATATAACACTTGAACAAATTATACTTAATTATAAAACAGATGTTTACTATCAAAACAAACATGAAAAATCCACTGAAGTTAGCTAACATTGAAGTTTCTCAATCAACATAGTCAATTACAAAACTTATGCATTCTGCATCGACTCAACAAATATAGATTTCAATTCATTAAACAATATACCAACAACATATTAAACAATACCATATCCATTCACAAGTCATTTAATGCGATGTTGACAAAAACAAGAATAAAACAATGGCCAAAATGCAATTCAATTGAAATAGAAATCATAAACATTAGACTATCCGTAAATAAACAATCTAAAAAACTAGAACGATTTACCTTTTTGAATCTCTTTGTGGTCGCGACTAGCTCAACTGTCAATGACTTCCACTTGAGCAATGGTGTCCAGCGAAGAATTGATTCCGTCTGGAGCGGGTTTAGGATGAGAAGATAATCTTGATTCGACAAGTCATTTTATTAAATGTGAAAAGCATCTACTGGATCAAGGAAATGATGATTTTCTCACCCCCAACGTTTGATTTCAAAAGCTGATATACTCTCCCATTATACGTCAACGAAAAAAGACGAACTATTAACAGTTAACACGACTTTCACTTTATTGACTACACCACACTAAAAATGATCACACGTACGCTAGTGTCCAAATAAAATTCATCATAACAAGAGAGTGAACTTCAAATTAAATATTGAGGGCAAAATAATACATCCCTCAAAGTTTTAAGTACACAACTACAAATAACCTACTTTTAATTATTATAATTATTTTACATAAATAATGAATCATAAAGTATCATATTACATGCTACCTTGAAAGTTCCATATCACAATTTGTCCCATTGTATCTCCCATCGAGCATCATCACGTGCCAACACCCAACACAAGACGTGCCTATTGTTATGCGTTGCTGTCGTAAAGGTTCACCTCTTCCTACCTGCCATTCCACTCCTCATTGAATGATTCTCAACCTTACCACCCAAAGCCGCCGTTGTAATTATAATTACCTCCAAATCCACCATTTGGAGGAGGAGGAGGATACGGCATCGGCGGCGGCGGCGGCGGTGGAGGTGACCATTGCATATGATGATGTGAAGGGGGTGGGTAGTAACCTTGATTAAATTGGTATCCACCTTCATAACCATATGAATCCAATGGATACTCAACTTTCCAATTCTCTGGATAGAGGTTAGGGTTAGGGTTAGGGTTAGACATTGGATAACCTTGGATGATCTGATTCATCATTATTTCAGGAGCCTTCTCTTTGGTATTCAACTTGAAGGAGAAATTTAATACACCGTTAGGTTTCCCATCGGAATTGCGAATTTCATAACTAACAAATCGGACAATTCCTCCGTTATTAAACGAGGAGCCTTGGACCAGATCCTTTAACGGAACACGAACTTCTCCGATTGATCTCTCTCCAACTCCAAAGAAACCTTCACACCGAAGATCGAATTGGACGAATGTTTTATCATTATCGTCATAGAAATAATAATCATCTCCTAGATCGAATCGCATCTCGTGATTCCATTCCGGATTATTGGCATCTCCCTCTGTATCTGTTGGAGTTCTCTGCTCATATTGGCTCTTGTTATTGTCGGTTACAATAGAGACCAAGGCGTAAACACAGGGTTTTTGGAAGAAATTGAATACTTTTAAATCTTTACAATTCAATACTTTGAGCTCAATCCAGTTTTCTCCCATCAAGTGTTTCCTCAAACCAACACCACAAAACTATATGAAAAATTAATATAGACAGAAACAGTTAACTGATCTGTGCAGCCTAAAAAAGAAGAAAATGATCTGTCAACACAAAATCAAATGTAACAAGCAAGTCCTACGTATTAAGTAGTACAGGATATGGTAATATGTTTTTGTTTGACCCGGGTCCTAATTGCACCGCGTCTCAATGGGTGGCCATAGGAAAGGTATGGAGATGGAGGATAAGAAAGGTAAACTAAAATAATTAAGAGGAATATCACTACTTACAAGATTCAGAATGCACGATGTCTTTCACGACGTTGTGTCGCCCAATAATTAGGTTTGTACTTTGATGGAGTTTCCAACCACGAAAAACAAATTAAGCTGAAAAAATCGAGATAAGACTTTATAAAGTTCACGAGATGAGGAAAAGCTTGATGCCTTTGAGACTTCAAATTATTTTAAATTTTAGATTTTAATTGGTTAGTAGTGTTAGTGGGGAATTCACATCATTTATGAAAATGGGTTCGCATCAGCGGCATTGATCAATCAGAATTCCAGACATCAAATATACTCCACAGAGATCTCTAGTTCGAGTCATTGTAAGAATTATGGATAGCAGATTGTTTATGTGTGATTTCACATTTTTTGTTTCCAAAGCCCTATTTAGGATGAAGGGATTAATCTCGAGGTACGTGCAAGTTATTCGGAGATTATCCTCCGTACCAAAAAAAAAAAATCTTCAAATGAGTTCACATAACATAGAGAGACATTTTTTAGATTTTTTTTTTCAAATTCAGTGATGCGTCAAATACACATTGAATGGTATTTGTAATGGACTTCATCTGAAGTAAAACACTATTCAATGTGCATTTGACACATCACTGAGTTTTAAAAAAAAGTCTAAAAAATGAGTCTCCCTATCATTACTCTTAAAACAAATCTAATCTAATATATAATATAAAAATGGTGTCTCCATCATAAATTATGCCATGTGTCAACTTAGTGCTTGGCATTTACTTGTACGGACCGAAGGATGCATTCTTCCTAGACTTCCCATTTTATACCCTTTTCTCACTGCTGTTTAAACCGTTGGATATTCTCTATTCCTTCCTCAACTTATTTCCCCAAAGTAAACCATTCACCTGCATAAAACCCTCTTATTACGGACGATTTCCATTCCAATCAGCTACGAAATGCCCTTCATATTTGCTGAATAGAGTATATATATAAGATCCACTTCTCCCAGCCACATACATCTATTTCTTTGTGTTGGAAACATAGACCCCCAATTTTAAACTTCTTTTAAAATCAATTTCCTTTTAAATGCAGAATAATGATGGTTCAACCCAACACATTAATTTTCCAAATTTATATGATATTCTTTTCTTAAGAAGAAGAAAAATTAAATTAAACACAAATTTTAATTTGCAAAAACAAAATTAAAACTAAACTTAATTAAGTGAATTATGGTAAACACACACACCCTTTAAATTCACTTAAACCCAATTAATTTAATTGTCAAGCTTAAACGATTTAGGCAAGAAAATAATCTAATTAAATAAGTGCTAAATTGAATTAATTAAATTAAGTTAAACATTACCCAAATTATTAAACATGCACCATTTTAATCAAGAATGCGAATTAATCTCAATTTTATCTTTTTACCCTAAGCATGCGTTCTAGCTGATTTTTGTAAAAGATAAAATAAATTCACAATCCCACAACACGACGATGTACGAGAAAAAACCCAAATCAGGAAAAAACCTCGAACGACCCTGCCCTAACAAATTCACTAAGTATGGTATGAATTTTACAAAGACTCGACAAGAAGACTTACACAACTGACTCGACTCCCTTCAAGCTTTGACGCGCTCCTTCGATCTTCAACCTCCGTCTAGAGAATAATCATGGAGTCCACCGGAATCTTGGAGTCCACCAATTGAAACCAAGCTACCATCAATCACACATGGTGCCTTTCACCATTTGAGAAATGCCGCAGCAAAACCAAAGCTTCTTCTTCTTTGAGGGATGTAGAAGCGAACCCAAACTCTTTTCTTCTTGGGTAGAAAAGTGGACCCGGTGGCAAAATACTCCAAGAAAATAATATAAATGTAGGAACTTGGATAAACTAAACGGTTTGGTGTATGTGTTTTGGAAAGATTTGTTTTATGGATTCATAAAAACACAAAACTATGAACTTTTGATGTTGGGAAATTTTCTCTCAAGAAATGTTTAGAAGTTATCAAAAGTTATATTTTCAAAAGAGGTTCCCACACTAAATAAATCTGGAAAAGTTAGTGGGAACAAAAGAGTGGGATAATGGAGAAAAACTGCCAAAAACTTTTCCCGCCGAAAATTTCGTTCAAACAAAGTCTCGTTCGAACGACCTTCTAACGAAGTTCCAGTGGCCAAAAGGAAAAAGTCGTTGGCAAACGCATTCGAACGAAATTCTCGTTCGAACGGCAAACTCCTTCGAATGACAATTTCGAACGAAATGTCAGATGTTCATTTTTCAATTTTAAGCCCAAAAACTTTTTATTCAAAGTTCTAAAAAAACTTTCTGAAAATAAAATTTATTATAAAATAAAATTACACTCATTGAAAATTATTCCAAGTCTCCTATATATATATAATGTGCATTCATACCTTTTGGAGTCTTTGGAACATTGAGATGTTGATGACGCATAAACGAGGCACAAGAAACCGACAAATGATGTACATTTGAAATTATGGCCGCTAGTCTTTAACTTTGCATGTCATAGGCTTAAAGGATACTTATGATTACTATCCTATTACTCAAAAAATTTTGTCCAGAATTGAGTCAACCCTACATTAAGACTCAATTGGAAATTTGTGTCCTTACAATCTCCCCGTTGTCTATTCCGGGACAAAAACCAAAATAAAATTCTAAAGGGACGTCAAGCTCTACTAGACTCAAAAACATCCCACCCAAAATAAAAAATAAGAGGCTTGACTCACGGACGACTTAGGATAAATAGCTTTGCCGATCTAAGTTGCCACTTAGAAAAATTCCTGCACACTTAATAAAACTATCAAACGCAAGAGTATTAAATGCGTGTAAAAGAATATTAAATGTATGTAAAATAAATACTCCCCCTAAATTAATTCTTCCTTAGTCAACTATGATCAACCTAAGAAGGTCGCGACTCCTCCTAAGCTAAATCTCCTAAACTAAGATATGGTTATAATATGATTGGATACCATTTATCCCCCTATCATTCTCCCCCTTTTTGTTCAGGAATAGACAAAGAATAAAAGAACTAATAAACAAGATGATGCATAAGGTGATAAGAACATGAAATCATATGGGCAACAATAAAAGTAACTAAGCCAAAACAGATATTAATGGATACCAACTATGATGCAACAAAATGATATCAATTTGTCTAATATAAGATACTAAGCATGAGATATCAAACAAACTATGCAACACAATAGATACCAATTATGAGGTAAAAGTCAGAAATGGACTAGTTAATTTGGCAAAGGCTTAAACAAACATAAATATCATATATGTATACATAATAGATATAACAAGATGCACAAGCACACATATATGGATATAAACTCACAAATGACACAAAATTAAAATAACATGAGTTTCCCAGACTCTTATGGCATTAATGTGTCATATGGAAATGGAAGTGATGGGGCGTGAACTAGATACTAAAGAATTAAAACCCAATCACTTAAACATATTCACGGAGTTCTCATTTGATTGTAAAACTTTATCACATTCAAAATTAGCCTTATGTGACAATATATATTGAACTCAATGAATAAACAAACATAATGCATACAAGCCTAGCATATTGATGATTCTACAAACCAATAGAGTCATAACAATGAAAGTGCAAGTAGGATAAATGGACATTGTGCAAACCGTTGATATACCATCCAAACTCCCTCAAAATAAGCATATTAATTTTTGAATGACTATATCAAACTAAACAAATATAGTCCTTGACAAATTATTTTTCTTTTAATGCCATATTTTTCTTTTAGGCCTTTGGACCACGTATTTCTTTTAAGTCCATTCCATACGGTGGCTTACTAGTAAAGGATAATATTTCCTTTCAGAGCCCTTCCCCGTGCACATTTATATATATATCATTTTTTATATATCTCACGTGCAACGGATTTTAACATGCACTAGTATTCCTAGGTCACATAATACATAGATGGCTAGATTGATAGAAAAATACCTCACAAAGCTCAAATATACATGTGATGTTAAAAGTTTAAACGAGCTCGTGCATGTGTGAAAAGGCATATAAATGTGAATCCATTAAGCAAGTCAAACTTAAACTACTCCATGTAAGCATGATAAAGAACATTTTAAGGATTAAATTTCTAACCAAAAGTTCTAGACACATGGAAGCGAAAAAGTAGGGATTCAAACAAAAACATATGCCACAAAAGGTGTGTAAAATCAAAATAACCAAAAAAAAAATTTAGTTTTTGAAATTTTTTAACCAATCAAACAAAAATATTTACTCAAAAGATACACAAAAATCATTTGTAATTTTCATTAAGTCTAAATTACTCCTAAGATAAAACACAAATGATAAACAAAAATCTTTTTGTATTTTTCATTTAATGCAAACTAAAATGAAAGAATCATAATACAAAAGATAAACAAAAATCATAATTCTAGCATGAGATATGAGATAAGACAATGACTCGAAAATGATAAATAAGCATACCATTAGCATGATAATAGAGCGTGAAGCACACAAGCCAAAGTATGCAAATAACTAACACATTCAACCTTTAGATTTTTCAAGGGAGGTATTGTGTGAAAGTAAATGAGAATAAAAAATCCTATCTCGTAAAGCTACCAAGTCGGATCTCCTAACCCAAACTAATGATGAATGACAATCTTGGGATATAGGAATCTTGGCTACCTTGGTTGACTTACGGTGGGATTTTCTAGGACCTCGTTTAAGATCAAAAGAAAACTTCCTAAGATGACCTTTTTTACCACAATGAGAGCACTTAAAGACTCGGCGAAAAGAATTACCTAAGGAATGATCTATAACATTATTCCTATAAGATTCTCCTAAAACATTGGCTTTGGATTTAATAGTAGAATCGGTACAAGAATTGAAGCCTAAACCACAAGTATCATTTTTAATTTGGACCGTTCCTAAGATTTTATCTAATTTCTCCGAACGACTCTCCAAATCAAATTTGACTCTACTTGAGTCTTTCACTTTCTTCTCAAGCTCTACAATTCTAAATTCAAGCAAACTATTTCTATCTTCAAACTCGAGAAGCTCATTTTTCAAGGATTACATCAATCCTTTGAGGCTATCTCTCTTTCCTTCTACATACTCAGGTTTCTCTCGAAGAGCTCTCTCACGTGTCCTAAGGTCTTCAACCAATACACCATCATCAACTACCTTGATACGCTCCCTTAAACTAGTTTCTAACTTCAAATTTGATCTTTCTAATTTAATAGATTCTTCATATAGTTCTTGAAATGAAAATTGAAGTTCACTCACATTAACCTCTACTTCATTTTCACTCTCTCTTTCTTTTCCACTCTCACTACCACCATATTTTTAAGCTTCACAAATAAAGTCCTTGGAAGTGTCATGAATTTGTATATCTTCATGGGAAGATTCAATATCGATGCTCACATGACTTGCCATGAATGCGATAAAGTTGTGCTCAATGGGGACAGTTGGTCCCTCTTCCTTATCACTATCGCTAAGGGTAGAATTATATGAAATTGGTTGTTTACCCTCTTTCCTTAGTTTAGTGGGGCATTCAAAAGCCCTATGGCCATAACCCTCACAACCGTAACACCTATTAGACTCATCCCTATTTGAATTTTCATTAAAAGTTTTAGGGATCTTTTCAGCTTTATCATGCTTAGAATTTTCAAATTTCTTAAAATTATTTTTAAACTTATCTTTATTAAATTTAAGAAATTTATGAAACTTCCTAGCAAACATGGCCATGTCCTCCGAGTCACTATCACTCTCATTATCCACAACTTGTTTTTCCTCCTTTCGGACTTTCAAACCAATACCCTTATCAATTTTCTTTTCATGTTTGGAGGGGAACATATCTAGTTCATAAGTTTATAAATCTCCTACTAGTTCCTCAAGTTTGGTAGAGTTCAAGGTGGGTAAAGAATTTAAAATGGTCACTTTGGGGATAAATCTCTTGGGTAGGGACCTTAAAATTTTCTTTACTGCTCGATTGTCGGCTATTTTTTCTCCTAAATTAAATGAAGAATTTACTATATCGGAGAGTCTAGCATAAAATTCATCAAAAGTTTCTTTTTCATTCATTTTGATAGTTTCAAATTGAGTGGTGAAGTTGTGGAGTTTAGAAGCTTTTATGGTACTAGTTCCCTCGTGAGTGAGTTATAAAATATTCCAAGCTTCTTTAGCGGTTTCACAAGTCATAATGCGTCAGAATTCATCCGGTATGACTGTGCTAAACAAGGCATTTAAACCTCAAAAATTAAAATTTGCAAGTTTAAATTCATTCTCACTCCATCTATCTGTGGGTTTGGGAACACGCTCATTTTCTACCAAATATGTAGGTGGAGACCACCCGTTAACAACTCACAACCAAACCCTCTCGTCGATAGATTTTAGTGCCGATTTCAGACACGCTTTCCAATACGCGTAGTTGAAACCATCGAAAAAAATTTTGAAAATAGGGAAAATTTCATTTTCGACCAAAAGTATTTAAAAAGACCTTAACGCAACAAAGTAGCGCTCCAGCTCTGATACCACTCATTGGAAACGTAGACCCCCAATTTTAAACTTCTTTTAAAATCATTTTCCTTTTAAATGCGGAATAATGATGGTTCAACTCAACACATTAATTTTTCAAATTTATATGATATTCTTTTCTTAAGAAGATGAAAAATTAAATTAGACACAAATTTTAATTTCCAAAAACAAAATTAAAATTAAAATTAATTAAGTGAATTATGGTAAACACACACACACTTTAAATTCACTTAAACCAAATTAATTTGATTGTCAAGTTTAAACGATTTAGGCAAGAAAATAATCTAATTAAATAAGTGCCAAATTGAATTAGTTAAATTAAGTTAAACATTACCCAAATTATTAAACATGCACCATTTTAATCAATAATGCGAATTAATCTCAATTTTATCTTTTTACCCTAAGCATGCGTTCCAGGTGATTTTTGCAAAAGATAAAATAAATTCGCAATCCCACTACACGACGATGTACGAGAAAAAACCCAAATCGAGAAAAAACCTCTGACGGCCCTGGCCTAACAAATTCACTAAGTATGGTATGAATTTTACAAAGACTCGACAAGAGGACTTACATAACTGACTTGACTTCCTTCCAGCCTTGACGCGCTCCTTCGATCTTCAACCTCCGCCTAGTGAATAATCTCGGAGTCCAACGGAACCTTGGAGTCCACCAATTAAGACCAAGCTACCGTCAACTACGCATGGTGCCTTTCACCATGTGAGAATGCCGCAGCAAAAAAAAAGCTTCTTCTTCTTTGAGGGATGTAGAAGCAAACCCAAACTCTTTTCTTTTTGGGTAGAAGTGGACCTGGTGCAAAAATACTCCAAGCAAATAATATAAATGTAGGAACTTGGATAAACTAAACCGTTGGGTGTTGTGTTTTGGAAGGATTTATTTCATGGATTCACAAAAACACAAAACTATGAACATTTGATGTTGGGAAATTTTCTCTCCAAAATATTCTCTCGAGAAGTGTTTAGAAGTTATCAAAAGTTACATTTTTAAAAGAGGTTCCCGGACTAAATAAATCTAGAAGAGTTGGTGGAAACAAAAGAGTGGGATAATGGAGAAAAACTTCTAAAAACTGGCGAAAAAATTTCCCGTCGAAAATCTCGTTCGAATGAAGTCTCATTCGAACGACCTTCTAACGAAGTTCCAGTGACCAAAAGGGAAAAGTCGTTGGCAAACTCGTTCGAACGACAATTTCGAACGAAATGTTAGAAGTTCATTTTTTAATTTTAAGCCCAAAAACTTTTTATTCAAAGTTCTAAAATAACTTTCTGGAAATAAAATTTATTATAAAATAAAATTACACCCATTGAAAATTATTCCAAGTCTCCTACACATATATAATGTGCATTCATACCTTTTGAAGACCTTCGAACATTGAGATGTTTATGACGCGTAAACGAGGCATAAGAAACTGACAAATGATGTACACTTGAAATGTTGGCCGCTACATCTTCAACTTTACATGTCATAGGCTTGAAGGATACTCATGATTACTATCCTATGACTCAAATGTTTCTGTACGGAATTGATCCAACACTATATTAAGAATCAATTGGAAATTTGTGTCCTTACACTTTGGAGCATATCCTCATTCAAACAAAGGTATACATTACATATATTTTTACCTCAAACATCATAACAAAATCATTTTCGGAATTCGAGCTACTAGTTATGTTTGTATACAAAAGGGTACAAGCTAAATTAAGGTTAGGGATTTGAATATTGAAGTGAAAGTGGAAGGAATAACAGAGGGAGTTACCAATTTGAACATCTCATCTGAGCAAAAGAAGAACCGTATTGAGGTTTCCAACACCAAGAAGTCCATCTTCTTCTACGTTAACCTTGCCAAGAGGTTTTTGCAACAATACAATGAAGTCGAACTTTTTGCTCTTGGAATGGCTATTGCCACAAGCATTAATGTTGCCAAAATTCTGAAGAACAATGGATTGGCTGTTGAAAAGAAGATAAGGATGCTGACCGTTGACATGGGGGATAATCTAGCAGCACAACCAATCCCTAAAACAAATATTTAAATATTGTTGGGAAAAATATAGAACTTTGATGAGTTTATGGATGTTAAGTCAGAGAAAAGGGAAATTGGAGTCGCTGAGCAGAACTCAACCCTGAGATGTCTGCCAATTTTTGTGCTGGTGCACTCTCATCAAATTAGAAAAAAAGAAGAAAATATCCTCCTGTGATTATTAGATGGTTTTTAGTTGCATGGACAACTGTTCATGGTAATTTGTTTTTCAATATTCTAAATTCATTTGATTTGAAATTCCATATTTTATCTTTAAAAAAATACAAAATGGTGTCTTTCGAAGAGAGTACCCATCTGTAGTCATAGATGTGTTTCCACATCATTGATGCCATTCCGCGGTGGAAGGACTTTGCATTCAAAATGGGATGATGTTGAGAGGTGGATTGCAAGCCCGATTTAAGCTTATAGTCCTTGCAAGAATTTGGCCCATAGAATTCAGAGATGACCCAAGTCGAAGATTGGGTCGTTGGGGCCCTCAGGGGTTGCATATTTTCCAACTATTCGCCTGTTGGGCGCATGCTTCAGGGTCTATTCATGTCGAGAACTGTATGGGTCAATCAAGTATTTTATCCTGCTGGTTAGATGTGTTGATTGAATCTTCATTACCAAGATTTTTCTTCATTTCGTTTGGTTTGGTTTCTAAGCCTATTTGTATTCTGACGTTGAGTAGATAAATTCTTACGCATTGACATAATTTAAAAGGATTTCTCAAACTGCTTTAATTCATGTTACTCCTATAAATGTACCATTAAACACTTATGTCAAAATTCATCTTCAAGGCAAATAAGGTAGTTAGGAAAATAACAGGGGAAATCATAAGACAATGTACTGGAATAATTAATCGAAATCGTTATATATGTCGACTTAGTACTTAAATGTAGTGGGATTTTAAATCTGCTATTCCTCTATGATAATCTTTCATATAGACTACGAATTTCAACATACATAATACTCTTTTGACCAAAGGTAGTTGTTATGCTTCTACCAAATTTTAATCATCTTCGAAGTGAAATGGAAAAATATGATCTCAAATCGTAATATGTATTTCGGCACTATGAATTTTACACAAACTATATACATCCTATTCATAACGCCTATGCATTGCGAGGGGCTAAAACCTAGTATAATATTTAATACTATATCAATTCATTTGGGAATGATTTCGAATATTTTTAAAGACTCGTATTATTATTCTTATTTAGAACTTAAGCGCTTATTAAAAAATATAATAAAAAATTAATATAATTTAAATTGGAAAGTAGAAAACATATACCTTAAATCTTATCGAGTAAAAGATATTTTTTCCCTTAAGTAAAAGAGAGTTTAATGCATCTTCATAGTCGCTGGGGGTGTCATTGGAATCTTTAAAAATGTAAATGAATATTAATATGCTGTAAGTGGGTTTTTATTTTGGATTTACTCGTGGAAAGAGAATTTAAGGAAATTAGTATAAAGAAAATTAGTGTAGTGGATAAAGTCCTACATAGAAACTTTATTCAAAAGTAGAAGGCTATATAACTAAAAGACAACAGAAGACTATTTGTCTTGTACTTAGAGAGATAATAATATGGTGTTTTATTGGTCATGCAAAATTACTACCGCGACACGCGTTCGCACAACATGTGGTTGACACGTACACATCGTCACTTTGAATGTGGGAGCTTTAATTTTATCAGAGTGAACTAGATCGACAGTTGTGATGAAGCGATTTGATCAAAGGAAGTTTTTACCAAGCGAGTTGCTTTGAGATGTTGGATTCACTCGAGACGATTCGTAGAGGGTTCGTGAACAGTCACTAAACTGACTATAAAAAGAGTTTTAGGCCTTCGTTTTGGACAATGAAAATTATTGTGCTATCATTTCTCTGTCTTCCATCTTTTGGCATTTCAAGTTTGTTAAAGTATGTTGGATTTTAGTAATAATATTAATAAGAAAATTATGTATTATTAATAATAAATTGATTTTGATGATAACAAGTAATAGTAAATAATAGTATATGTAATTATTTAAGTTATTTGAAATTATTTATAACTCGAATTATCTATTTTATATAAAGTAAATGTGTAAATATTTACTTGACCAGGTTATTTCAAAGTTACATGTATTGATATTCTTTAACTCTTCTAGTTATAAAAACTATTTTATACTTACAATATGAGAAAGCAAGATGTTAATACATAAGAATGGTCACAAACAAATAAAAAGTCTATTTTTAGATTTTTTTAATTTTAAAGATCAAAACTTAAACAAATCAACCCAACAAAACTTTTCACCAAAATTAAACATTTTTTTGTGAAAAAAGGATTTAGACAATTTTATCTTTTTAACCTAAAACGTGTATCTAGGTGATAAGAAAATAAAATAAATAAATCACCCACAATATGTCGATATACGAGGAAACCTACAAAGGAAAAAACCTTGGACGACCCAGCCAAACAGTTCAATATGATAAGGTTTTACAAAGATAAATTGTAGGCTTACTAAACGACTCGTTTCTCCCGCAAGCCTTGATAATCTTCTATCCTCAACCTCTCATCTACAGTGAAATGTAGGAATCCATCCACGCAAGCTTCCATAATGCACAAGTCCATTCACGCCTTGTTATCCACTAATAAGGTTAATCAACCGTCTATGAAATCGAAACATGGAACCCCGCTTATTTATTGCAACACAGCAAATAGCAAGCACAGAGTCAACCACACTAAAAAAGCTCTCTCAAGATGTAGAGAAACCAACTTTGGTGCCCAAATGAAAGATCTTCAAAGCATATGAATCTGTAAACTTGGATCTTTAAACAAAATGGGTGAAACTAAGATTTTGAAACTTTAGTAAACTGATAGAAAATTGATTTTTGCCAAAAATTCTTAATAATTTTAAGTCCAACACGCGTTAGATAATGAAAACAAGAATTTTGAGGCAGTGAACTCATTCGAACGAAAACACTAAGGTCGTTCTAATGAGAAGAGCTTTTTGTTCTAATGAAACTGCACTTCGTTCGAACGAAGAAGCTTTCTCGTTCAAACGAGCTTCTAATTAGAGCATGTATATATCAATAGAGTGGCCTCGTTTGATGTTCGTTAGATGTCCATTCCAACGAGATTCCAAAGTTGTTCTAATGAGATCAAACTTCATTCCAACGAAAATAACATTTCTTTTTAATGAGAAGCAAAACCCCGTTCTTACAATATCATAACCAAAAAATATTTTTCTTCCAATTTTTTTTAAAAATAGTTCCAAACGTTTTTTTAAAACAAATACCCATAAAAATATCCAAGGATCATTTTCAAAATGCGTACATACCTACAAGATCCTTGGTAAATGTGAAAACAAACTTGGTACTAAACACGGCATGACGTATATCCACTTTGGTGCTTGGCCGCTACATCTTCATTAAATATATCATAGACTTACGATATTGATAATACAAAGTGTAAAGGATGGTAAGTATGCTCTAATACCACTTGTAAGAGTGGAAGGCTCTAATACCACTTTGAGAATGGAGAAATAAACATGCTCGGCAAGGATGGTCACAAACACAAATTTTATTTTTGTATTTTTATCAATTTAGTAGTCCAAGCATACAAAACTAATTTTTAATAAATTTTAATCTTTGATTAAATTAGTTATATAGGCAAATATTTGTTCAAAATAATATGAATATGCTACGCATTCAAGAACACAACGATTGAGGAAAAATCCCTTTTTATGCCAAAATTTTTATTGAGCACTTTAGACAAATTACAAGACAGTCGAATTAAAATACGACTTGATTACCACCAAAAGTATAATGGGATAGTCTTCATAAATTCTCTAAAGAATACAACTTGTCTCCAAGAAATCCACAAGCTACAGATTTGTTCTCGGTATCCACCGATTCTGCCTCAGCCTTCTTCTTCAGTAGTGGTCCCTTCGGTCTCATAAGTCATCCCTATAGGCACCTCTCCATAAGATGTATGCAAGGATACAAAACCATCTACGATTTAAACCGATTCAAAAAAACTATTTTAGGGATGTGTGTTGTGAATCAAAAGTGTTTTTTCAACACAAAACTTTGAAAACTTTTGGAACAGATATTCAGAAAAAGTTCCTTTAAAAGTCTTAGAAGAAATAAACAAGAAACATGTATTTTTAAGGGGAACATAAAGTTCGAGGCGACAACTCGTTCGAACGAGAATAGCAGTTCGTATGAATGGAATCGGAGCTCGTTTAAACGAAAAGGCTACCTCATTTAAACAGGCTTCAAATGACGTCAAGCAGTACGCCCTCGTTACATGAAGATATAGAACGACCCTTATAACAACTTAAACATCTCGTTTAAAAGATAATGTCTTCTCCTTTGAACGAGGCAGGCGAATTTTGAAAAATTTTAAACATAAAAAATTATGTTTCAGTTTTAATAAAAATAAAACATCCCAAAATAAATTTAAATTACTAAAAAGCTTTATACCTTTATGAGATGTCATGGAGTTTTGAACTTGGAGATGTTGGCGTTCAGTTCGATGAGTTAGTGCGAGTTAGTTTGTAACGGGTACGCCAAATATGCCAAAGTGAAAATAAAACAAGTAAAAAGCCTAAGCTAAAATATTTGCACTTATAAATCTCCCCCTTTGGTTATTCTGTTATAAAAACTAACCGAAACCCAAATTACAAAAAAATCTCCCTTAAGACAAAGATTCCAATACCCTTCTAAAATCCTAGAAAAGGAATGATATAGAAAAATAAACTATGTTTTCAATCTCCACTTGTTCTTCTCTTTGACACTTTGTCTTCATCCGCTATAATATGATATTGTTAAGTACCTACACACATGAAGAAAAGTAAATACCCCGTGATGCATCGACTTTGAATTAGAAAACAAAATCAAAAACTCGTATAGCAATCTCCCCCATCACTACACCAAAAACAGCAATTTGGCACACTAATATTAAAAATCTGGCACAGTTTTAAACTGTGCCAAATTCTGGTACGGTTTAATGATAATTGGCACACTTTAAAACAATGCCAAAATTTGGCACTATTTTTAAGTGTGCCAAAATTGAGTACACTTGACTAAAATATAAAATGCCCTAAAAAAATTCACCTAATCACTTTGGAGTCTCCTGCTCACTCATCCCTCCCATTTTCTAACTCTCACTTTTTATCTCATTATGTACTCTCATTCTCTGGTCGTCTCTCTAATAACCTATTTAGGGTCTTACACATCATTCTCTATTTACCAATGGTAACTTGATCTGAGTTTTTATTTCACTTGTCGGAGATTTCTTCTACATGGATCTAAAGAATCCCAGGGTGAAATGTAACCCGATTTCGATCTTTGGCGTGTTTATTTTCTGTCTAAGGAAATCCAAGGGTGAAACGAAACCTGATTTTTAATTTTGGCATGTTCATTTTCAGGTATGATTTCTCAATTAACACTACTACATCTTGTTTTGATACATGTATTTTTGTGATAAGTCGATCTATTTGCCAAAACATTATTATTTTAGATTTATCTTTGAATCGAGACATTCTTCTTGCCTAGATCGATTTAAAAAAATCATTACTGGTATGTTTTTAGATCTGATTTGATTTGAGAGTTAACTTTTATGTTAACTAAATTAGCTTGTAAAATTTATGTACACCTGTGTGAATTTTTTTTAGCATACTTGTGACTTTACTATTAGCACTTTTATTTGGTGAATTAGTTTGTAAGTATATTTAATTAATTAATTAATTAATTATTTGTTGATAATGAAAAAAGACAAACCATTAGTTTCTGGATGGATCTTGGGATCTTTTAGTAGTAATATGTGTTTTTATGTTTTTACCCTTTTATTTAAAAGGCATACTTATTTGTATAAATTATGGAGTTTTAAGAAAATTTAAGTGCTAAAACTTCAATAATAATGTAAAAAAAATCCTATTTAAATAGTAAGTAGACACCCCACCAATTAAATTCTAGATAAATGAGATATTGTGTTGAAAATTTAAGAAAAAGTAGTAGAAAAACTATTTAAATTGTAAGTAGACATTAACGATAAACATTCAATAATAATGTTGTACATGTAGAAAACCCTTAGATCTATTCAATAGGTATCGTTACGACTATGGTAAGAACTCTTAAATTGTCCCATTTTTGACAGTTTGGAAATCCAAAAGTTTGTATTGTACATAATGTTTATGCATGTCCGATTTTAAAAAATTTGGTGGTATCTCTATATGTTCTTTAGCTTCATACTAGATTGATATATTATCTAGTGTTTTCTTGGTTGAAAAACTTAAGTAACACATACACACTCTCAATTTAAGTTGTGTAGTTGAAGAACTCTAGGGACATAAAGGAATTTTTTTCCAGATTAGGACATGGCATGAGACATTATGAACAATAAAAAATATGCATTTTCGAATGGGATAGGACCCTTTACCCTGTAGAGGAGTGTAATACCCCGAGATTTTTGGGACTGAGAATTTAAAATTTTTGGGAGAAATAAAATTTATTTAAATTGGAGAATTTTAGAATTGGGAAATTGAGGTCCAAAAATTGAGGACGTTATAAAGTATTCCGGATGATGGTTTTGAATGCGGCATTGGTTCCGGATGGGTCGAGATAGTTGAAATGACTGTCCTTGGGTTTTATTTCGGTTCAGGAATATTTTAAGTTAGTTTGACTCGAATTGGAAAGAGAAAGAAAGAAAGAAAGAAAGAAAGAAAGAAGAAAAAGGAAGAGAGAGAGAGAGAGAGAGGAAAAAGCTTGGAGATTTCCGACCCGTACGCGATTTCGGGGATGATTCAACCTCTACAATTTCGAGGCAAGTGTTTAATCTTGCTAAATATTTTATTTGTGTATTTTATTTCATAATTTGTGGATAAAGAATTGGATTTTTGGGTTATATGTTAAAAACCTAGATTTTTGGGACTAAAGTTTGAATTTGATGTTTATACATGGGATTGATGACATATAAATTGATGGGATGAGATGTAGGATGAGTTTTGATGTTAAGAATATGATTGAATTAAAGATTGGGGGTTAGATGATGATATTTGGGTGTTTGGGGAGTTAGGGTTCGTTCAAAATGGAATAGGGCCAAGATATCTGGTATGGCCAATCGACCGTGTCCAGGGGGCCAGTTGACCGCGCCTCAAAGGAAAATCCTACTGCATTCTTCGTAGAGCAAAATTTAGAACCGTGGTCGACCAGGGGTTAGGGACCGGTCGACCAGTCCTCTATTTTTAGCCCAAGAATAGGATTTTCTTTTACCACCTTTTCTTTTGGGTTTAAAACTTAGTGACCTTCTTAGTGAATGTCTTATGGAGGGTTATGTTATAATATTAAGAGATTGGTGCCTTAGGGTGATTAGGGGCATTCGAACCTATTTTATAAATGTATTATGAGAGTATGATGCCTCTTTTAATAAGGAAAAGATTGTGGGACTTAAAGATAGTCGGATAACATTAATGTAATTGTGGTGGGCTATCATGAAATAGCTATAAGTTATAGATATAGTCCCTTTTTGCTTATGTGCATTTGAAGTCACGTGGTATTGCGGTATATGCTTTTGATGATTACCGAATATAATAGTTATGTGTGTATTTCTAGCCGAGCAGTTATTATATATTTATTCGCAATTAATAATAGATGTTCCGAGGTATTATGGGGTTCTGATTGAATAAGGATGTAGCTCGTAGGTTACCGACTATTAGGTTGTGTTTATACTTATAGACGGAATGATTATCGTATACTGGTATGCATCTGGTTATAGATGGCATGGGTATGATGATGGATATGTACGTTCGATGTTAAGGGTTCATAGTAGTAATTGAACCATCGACAGAATTGAGAACGATTGTACTGTACTATCAACTAGCATAGGTTGTGATGTAATGTTCATCGGGATAGTTACTATATATCTATGTGTGATTAATAATGGAGATTCCCATATTTGATGGGATCATGGAATAAATCTAGGATGAAGCTTGAGGTTTGCAAACCATGAGTTAGGTGTATACCCATACTCGGAACTATTACTAGATATATCGATGTGCTTTCGAATATAGATGGGATGTGTATTGATTGTTACATACATTAAACTTTGGGTTGATAACCTTAATGTTGGATATATTGGAAGACTATTCATATCATAGGAATAATGGATGAATATGCTTCAAGTGAGGAATCGTATTTATATAACGAATTAAGTTAATACGCTTAGAACGACGGCTAGTATATTGAGGATTATGTACACTTATAGCCGAGTTTATAAATTTCAAACATACGGCAAGAAATGGTATGTATATATGTGTGTACTTATGGCGTGAATATCTATACTGTGTGTGATTGTTTGATTATATGATGTGATCATATGGTTCTATATATATACTGTGTGAATCATATATATACTTATTATGTGAAGCATACCCGGCACATGCTATCATGGGAATTTGCGCGATGAGGGTGAGCCCTTGGCTTGAGGAGTAGGGTGTGGATAGTCCCCAGGTCATAGTTGTCCATTTTTATTTGTGTGATTTTATTTTGGGGGTGAGAAGTCTTGGGTATGAGTCGTTCTCACTTTTCGGTTAGGAACTATGACCGCTTCCCATACGTTAGGTTTGATTTTATCGCCATGGAGGTGTGATAATAGTCCGATAGGTGGTGACCCCGGGAGAAAGTGAGTAATTCCTGGAAGATGATAGCATGGTGCAATATTTTGGTAACCTATAACCGTTTATGTTATGTGGATTGCAATGTGTACATTATGTGTGTTAAGTATACGTGGTTATAGGAATGAAATATTTCTTATTTATATTTAGAGTAAATATAAATATATTTATATATATCCTATAGGTGAAGAGGATATGGAGTTTCTATGGTGTATATCTTGTGTGATTTCGGTGTACTAGTTTATCAGGGTCGAAGGATCGTACTTAGAGACAATTGCAGTTATATCGGCCCCAAGGATTTAAATAGAGATGGTATTAAATAATTAGGTAGTTGCAGTAGTAGGATTGGTGTGGATGACATAATGGATCCCTACGATCAACATTGTCAAGGAGTAGTGTATCAGGGGGTTCCTTGTTTGGATTTCGCTTTGTGAGACGCCCCACGCACGAAACGTAGTGTAATGTTGGGAGTGGAGAGAAGTTATATTTTTAGTACTAGGATATAGGATGTTTAGAGAATGAATTCTTTACGTGTAACTTATGTTAATGTGTGTTGTGCTAAGACTAATAATTTTGTTTAAGCAAATAACTAGAACCCATACCTCCTGGTAAGGCATATACATATGTGTATATATATTTATGTGGGATTAGAGCGGAAAGGATTCTTGGGTTATGTTAGGATGAAAGGTCATGCGGGTATAGGCCGTGCGTATGGCAAGGAGGTTGTCCTTAAGTGGGTGGGGTAACTTAATTAAGGTTCAAGGATGCGATTAGGTGCGTGCTGTAGATGAGAGGTGAGTTGGGGGTTTCACGAGAGTGAGACTCCACTTTAATTATGAAATATTGCATTTATATTTATTATGCACGATTAACACACTTGCTGCAAACATTTTTACACCTCGGGCTCTGACCCGTTTATATTTATCCTTTGCTATATATATATATATTGTACTACAGGTGTCCCACCACAAGGATACCGTGGATGCTTTCCTATCCAGTGTCTTGGGTGCCATAACAGATGCGGAATGTTTCGGGATTTCGATTGTAGTCGCTTCCTATTTCTGTGTAAATCTAGATAGGATTCTTTTTGTGTGTCGGGTAACACCCAAGGATTATTTGTAGTTGTTTATAGTTTTTCTTTATGGATGTTGTATTGTCAGCAACCCGATAGCTTATTCGGGTATATTTACTTTTATGTACTCTTTTTATTTTAATGTTTAGCACTTCTTTTATCATAGTACTTGTGTTCTTTCTACCTTTTCCATTAGTTCTATATTGTTGGTTTGTTGTCCGTTGCATATTTTATTTAATTTTTGGCATCCGCTTTTCAAATTTTGGGTAGTTAGCCTTATCTATTTTGGTATAGTCTGATGATGCTGAGAATGAGCCATCTGAGATTCCTGATTTAATGTAGTATAGGGCTGGTCACCCGTTATTATTTTAATCGGGGTGTCACAAGGAGATGGGGGAAATATAGGAGGTAAAATGTATACATATTTACACTTGAATAAAAACATAAATATATCTACAGTAAGCGTTTCTATTATAAAATGTGTTCTTTAAACTTATCAGGATGTCTTCAGGGATCAACAAAGTGGATAATTGATAAAAACCTCAAGACCGATGCGTATAGAGATGGTGTGTTACAGTTTCTACAATATGTGCGTAATAATAGTTCAAATGCTAAACATTTTTGTCCATGTAGGCGTTGTCGGAATGGGAAAGGGCATGTTACTATAAATGATATATTCATTCATTTAAATGACATATGGGTGATGTTAGTAAAAATGGAATTATGTATTGGCTCGATGACCTTTGTCCTCCCATTGGTGACACTGACGAATGATGCAATTGAGTCAACTTTTGTAAATTTTATTGTATTGTGTTTGATGAACATGGATGTTTTACATCTTAAAATATTTGTCTTGGTTCTAATTAGTTATTGCATCCACTTTTTATAGTCTTAAGTGTAAAAGTAACTATCACTTCTGACAATTTCACTGCTATCTTTGTTTTACTTGTTTGCATATTATATTTGCTTTTGTGGTGTTGGGATAAAATATTATTATCATATACTTTGTTTCTTTGCATCAAATATTTTGTCATGGATGATGATTATAGCTTCAGTAAAGTGAGCATTTGGGGACTCGATTATGGATCACTTAAAGAAAGGTTAGTTTAATTTATGTTGGACGCTAACAACTATATTTTCAAATTTCACATTTAGTTATTAATTTTTCATTTTATTTCCAATTTGAACGTTCAATGAACTTTTTGCTTGTGTCACATCCATTGTGATTATATCATTTCTTTGAATCCAAGGAGGGGGAAATGTGTTTGGTTTTTACATAAACCACAATTTATGCTTGATTTCAAGGTTACCAAATATTCAAGAGAGCTATTTTACAGAATGGTGCAACTCACTTGGCTCCTTATAAGGGGCCACTAATTAAAGATGGACTTTTAGTACAATGCACACACCCTCCTGATATATCTATGTGTGTGTGTATGTTGGATGTAGGATGTATTTTTACGTGCGTTTCTCACAGCCATACACATAATTCATTGGGTGATTTGGACATTGATACCTTGTTAAATAGTATAATTAGTGCTAGATACCTCATTATTTTTCATTGAACTTTAGGTCATTTTCCATCCAAGTTTTGTTAAAAGTTGATATTGACACTTTGTGATGACACAAATTTCTCAGTAAAGGTGACATTCTGTGATAAAACAAAAATGTCACCACCTCCAGAGATAAAATATGTCCTCGTCGAAAATTCAGACTTCCCTGCTACTCAAGTAGCGGCTGCTGAGACAATTTTGTCCCTCCAAGGAAGGTAATTTTCTTCTAGTAAGCCACTTGCTCAAGCTTTTCTTCTTAAATGTGCAGGACTTGACAAAAATTACATGTCCCTTATGCGTAAGGAGCAACTCAACAACATACCTGGGGACGTTCATGAAGCAATTGCTCGCTTCAACTATTAACATTTTACACACTCAGGTTTTGGTCCCCCGTGCTTAAGAAAATAGGGTAGGTGCAAGTCGATGATCTTGCCTTTAAATATCTATTCCCACTCTACCAATTTATCTCTCACTGTGCATGCTATAACTATTACTTTACATAATACAGACATATTATGTATAGACTCATATATTACTTAGTATATTTACAACTTGTAGTTATATTACAAACAACGATAGTTATATTCGCAGAGTGAGGACCGCATCCCAAAGTCAAAACCACCACACTCTTCTTTTTATATCTACATTGAGGGATTAAAGACTAGATCCATGTATTATTGGAACTTGTTCATGATTGTCCTTAGTATTTATTTGAAATCATTGTGTTGTCCTATAATAACATTTGATATTGCATTCTGATCGAGGGTGAAAAGTATGCTCGTGTAAGGGCACAGTCGTTGTTTTCTGTTCACCACCTCAATACAAAAACCTAAACTTATGACTACACTCAACGGGTGAGTATAGCGGCCAAGTCCGGGCATCGAAAGATCCATTGGGACGAGTTGCTAGAATTTATTCGACTTAATACTCCTAAATAAAAGTGTAAAAGGTGAATTACAAACTAAAAAGTAAAAAGATGCATAAAAGGGAAATGTTAATCTAGGCGAGGGAAAATAAATCTAGATTAAGAAAGCCAGTAAAACTATAGGTTGCGTCGAATATCCCTCACCCGAGTTAGTATAAAATGGATACATGGGTCGATGAGCTATTACGAATGCGTCTCATTTCGACAGTTAATTAAATCAAGGGTTGTCACGCCCCTAAATCCGCATAAAAGCCTAATAAGATTTTGGCGTCAACAAATACCCCAGAAATTACGCATGAAAGGTCATAAGCACGGGACATACGTGATATGCATCGTCAAATCTGCTAGGCATAATAACTAGGACAACGCACCTGAAATAGACCCCTAAACACCATCACCAAAGCAAAACAATGCGTCAACCCGAGTGAGTTCCATTCAAACACAACCTAGACTAAATTAGCTAGAAAGCATGGTAAAAACGCAATAAAGGAAAGAGGTAAATAAACGTGGTAAATCTATACTAGAAAATAAGGAAAGAAAGCATGTAAACCTAATTATGAAAGCATGTAAATTAATATAGAAAGCAATAATAAAGGAAATACAAGCTATATAAATGGAGATGGAAGATGGTAGCACAAATTACAAGCCCAAATGGGTGTCAATCCAAGAAGAAATGAAGAAATGAGCTCTCAAACCTCCAAAACCCTAACCTAAACTACCTAAAACGAATTCTATCTCTTTTCTTTTTAATATTTACAACAAAAATGCTTTATATAGTAAGTGGAATTAAAATAGAAAAGAAAAGAGAAGAAAATAAAAGGGCAAAATATCACTTGGAAACAGGGGATCGATTGATCGATCCCTTGTGATCGATCAATCGATGGAGAAAATTGAAGCCCACTGTCTCCCAACGAATTGCAAAAGTTAAAGGATCGATCGATCGATCAAGCAGGTGCCAGCCCACTACATTCCTTTTCCTACTCTTTTGGTTTCATTGCATTTCTCCTCCGCTAAAATCACCGTAACTTCTTCGTTCTGAATCAGAATCGCGCACCATTCGCGGCCACGTGAAGCTTGCGAGGAGGGCTAAAACTTTCGTGTTGGGCTAGGTGCCCAAGCTCTGAAAAGACTAAAATACCCTTGAATGTGCGATCGTGTACAGAAATCGAGCGGAATGCGTCCGAACTTCATACTTGGAATCCAAATACCTATAAAAGCTCAATTAACCCTTGTAAAATATGTTAACATAGAAATCCGAGGTTGTCTGGTTAAAGAGCATAAATATAGGAAAAAAGATACCTGAGGGGGCTAAAATGCGTAGGTTCGAGGGATGAAATACACAATATTTGCGTATTATCACACCCCTCAACTTACACATTGCTAGTCCCTAGAAATGAAATAGGATGCAACAAGAACTACAAGCAAACCAAAAGCAGGATAAGTACAAAAGTACGGTATAAAAGTATAAGGCCACTTTTTCGGGCGATTCGATTGCATTTAGCGTATGTAATAAGCCGTTAAACCCCAGGTCACCCTAGTGGACGAGTGTCATCTCGTGAGAATTTTCAGGGATGATACCCACAAACATCACATGGTTTCCTCAAAATATGCCCAAACCAACATGCGACGAGACCAAAAATAGCGAACAAGATTTCACACACATTATTAGCACATTGAACGGATTCAAACAAAAATCCGAATCATTAACATTATAGAATGCACCTCATAGAATTGAAACCTTAAAATATGGGAGGGGAGCGAGCACATGCAAAGTGTGATTTGGAAAAAAACTTATATAAACCAGATAAACATTATAGCAAGCATATATTCAATCCTCACGGGCATTACACTCATCAAGTGAATTCACTCGAAACAGGGAGCTAACACACGGGACATGCAGGCATAAGGAGTAAATGTAAATGGAAAATAGGCCGCACGCATGTCACAAATGAAGAACGCTATATATGAAATTAAAAACTGTAATCTCAGTGAAAGATACCGTACATTAAAGGAGGCGAAATGCATTTTCACAGATTATCAAAACTATTATGACTTTTGAATTACATCAACCTAAGATCACATAGGACTTGAATAGGGTTATAGTGTAGGTTTGGCTAGGGTACGAAATGAAGGGAATGTATGTACGGATTCAAAGTGTTCGGAATGAAAACTCGGGATAATGGGGAAATGCGGGCAATATCAAAATTGGAAAACAAGTTCCAAAAAATCATTAAATATATCATTGGGGAGAGTAATCAAAGCTTATTGAACTATATACAACATATACAGCTTTCTCTTTCTCTTTCTTTTCTTCTTTTTCTCATGTTTTCTTTTGCTTTTTGCTTTATCTTTTTCTTCACTTTTTTCACATCTCTTTTTCTTTAGTTAACTCACTCTCACATGCCTAAATTGCAACCGACATCACAACAACAACATTCAATCCCATGTAACATTCCAAACAAAGGTATGTAAAGTGTATGTATGGTTCAAAACTCCCATGCAGAGTTGGTTATGGGATTTGGGTTATGAAACGAAAGGCTATATTTAGGATCAAAGGGGTTAACGAGAGTAAACATATAAGGTGAGGTCAAGGTCAATATGGGTGATGATATACCCGTATATACCCTCGGCCATGCCGAGGGCGCCCTACACTTCATCATGCTCCGGCCGATCCCTCAGGGGGCCGACCCTTCATCAAGCTCCGGACGACCCCTCAAGGGGCCGACCCTTCAGTAGGCTCCGGACGACCCCTCAGGGGACCGACCCTTCAGCAGGCTCCGGACGACCCTCCGAGGGTACGACAGTACGAGGCCTAAATTAGGCCAGACTCACTATCGAAAGGAACTTTGCCCTCGACCTCGTCTCATAGGCCGAGGGTGACATCATCACCGTGCGTGGTTTGGGAGACGCGTGGAACAGTGCGCGTGAGGCTCACATGGCACATGGGAGACCGTTATAATAAAATCACACCCTCACGTGAGGGAATATTATGTCATCATTTGGCATCTACAGCTGTCAACAGAGGATTGGCTAGATCATCATTCACATGCACCATGCATACTTAGGGGGTACACTACACCCCCCAAGACCTATATATACTTATCACCTACAACCCCACAGGGGATCGATCAATTTATTGTAACCCTAGCTAAAACTCTGCTTGTACACACAGTAGAAAGAGAAAGTGAGCTTATGTGCATTGTATCCAAGTCCATTAGTGCCCATACTTAGTGGATCATACACTCACAGTGGATGTAGGCCAAATTGGCTGAACCACTATACATCATTGTCTTATTTCCTCTTATACTCATCCCCTTATACATACTTATACACTTATACATCTCTATGGCTGCCATGATTACTACTGTTTGAGCTCATTATCACTTATCCGGTGGTGCTAAATCTTAGCGTCATCAGTTTGGCGCCATCTGTGGGAACGAGAAGACATCTCTTCCTTTGTACAGCTTGACCTTACTGGGCACTCTGGTGGTGAACCAGTTCTCCCCCTGAGAGGAGATGTTTCACCATTGAAAGAGACCCACTAAGGTTCTAAAGCTCACCAGTCTTTTTTCCAGTTTAGCTGTTCACAACTCAAACACATGGCACCTGAAATGCCACCGCCACCGCTTCCCCTGCCGGATGATGGGGGAAGACCCAGTTCCAGTCAGTCGCCACCTCAGTCTAAGATGGTTGATGTGGCGGCAGCCTTAAAGTCTCTGGCAGCAAGCCAGCGGATGATGCAGGATCAGTTCACAACTCTAAGCCAAAATATGCTAAGACTACCAGGGGTTTCACCTGAGATGATTACTCCGACAGCAGCTCCAGGACAGCATGAGGCCAGGGGACCACCCCAGGCACCACGCAAAGACCTTCCACCCCCTCAGCGGCGTATGGATATTGCTGACCTCCGGCGTCTACGCCTGGGGAGGCAAGGAAACCCTTGCCCTGAGGACAGGTATGGCGATCTGGAGGGAGAGGAGGCCCCTATAGAATGCTGGGAACCATATAAGGTCTCCAACAATACTGTACGACCTCTCCAGGATAGTAGAGGAAAGTGCGGGAGACCAAATCCTGATGATCGCCCGAGAGGCTCTGCTTTTGATCGCTTGAGCAGGGGGTCGGCCTTTGAGAGGCTGGGCCCAGTAAATGACCCACGGGAAAAATTGTCCAAGTCAAGGAGTGCTGCGAGGTCCAGGAGGGAGGCAGTAGATGGCCGACCCCAAGTACGGGATGACGGTAAAAGGGAAGTAAACAGCCGACACAGGCTTGCTGCAGCAGAACCCTCCGTCCACCTTAAAGAGGCGGCAGGGGATAACATCGGCCAAGACGACCCTGCGAGGCCCTGGAATGACTCGATCCAGCGACTAGAGGATAAGATTGGTGATATACTGAAGAGCCGGGACCCTCTTCAGAAGGGATACACCATATGCTCACCCTTTATGGAGAAGATGGTCAACTTCCCTACGCCATCAAGGTTCAAACCACCTGTGGTCACCCTAAGATACGACGGGAGCACCAACCCTGTCCACCATGTTGAGATGTATCAATCAGTAGCAGACATATACTCTATCTCAGATGAGATGAGGTGTCGTGCCTTTTCTGGTACCCTGACAGGGGCTGCACATGTCTGGTACACGTCTCTTCCAAAAAATTCCATTGAAAACTTTAAGCAGTTGGCAGACCGGTTCATCCACAACTTTTGCTTTGGGGTGAGGCCACAGAAGAAGACCACCTACCTACTCTATGTTAATCAGGGGAAGAATGAGAGTCTGAGGGACTACATAGCCAGGTTCAATAAAGAGAAGCTGGAGGTGGAAGACTATAAGGAGAGCATAGCTATGACAGCCCTGATTGGAGGACTCCAAAAGGGGAAGCTGTTATGGAAGCTTACTGAAGACCCCCCTAGGATGATGGCTGAATTGCTGTCAACAGCAGGATAGGTGATGAACGCCGAAGAGGCGATGGCCGCAAAATACGAAGATGAAAAAGGAGGCGCTAGTGGGGGTAAATACCCTAAGAAGAACAAAGAGGGGAAGAAGAGGTCCACGGACGACAAGTTCGCTGGTTACAACCCTCTGACGGTCACCTGTGAGCAGATACTCAATGAGATAAAGAGTGACCGGCCCCTGAAGTGGCCTGAGAAGTTGAGGGCAGCCCCCAACAAGAGGAATAAGAACCTGTGGTGTGAATTTCACCAAGACCACGGCCACGTAACAGACAAATTCTTTGCTCTGAAAGATGAGATTGAGAAGATGCTAAAAGAAGGGAAGCTCAAAAAGTACGTCGATAAAGGTGCCTTCAAGAGGGGCCGAGGGGACGACCCCAGAAAGAAGCGTGGTGATGCATGTAGAGAAGGACCTCAAAAAAGAGGGGACGACCCTTCAAATGATGAGGACGACCCTGACCTCCCACCGAGAGACGACCAAGGCCATGTCAAGAGTCTTAATATGATCTCGTTCGGAGTGGGAATGTTCTCCGGGGGTCTAGCAGGAGGAGGGTCTGAGGTCGCTGACAGGAAGGCCTATGTGGCTGAGGCCAAGGCAGTGATGAAGACGGTACACTCAACCTCCCTGGAGGCCAAGTCAGAAAAGAGGAAGAAGTTTGATATGGACACCCTGATAGTGGGGTTCTCGAGAATGGACTTTAAAGGCCTCCTAGCCCCACACGACGACCCACTCGTCATCACAACTAGGGTGCACGGGTGTGAGGTGCCGAGGATATTGGTTGACGGGGGCAGTTCTGCAAATATAATGTTTTGGTCGTGCTTCAAGGCCTTAGGTCTCAACCGTTCTAGACTCGTCCCATACCATCATCCATTGATTGGATTCAGTGGGGAAAAGGTTCATCCCCTGGGAGTGTATGAGGCCGATGTTAGGATGGGGGGCGAGTGGCCGAGATGGCTTACCAAGAAGGTCAGTTTCTTTGTGATGGATGAACATGTGTTTTCGGCTTACAACATCATACTGGGGCGTGTGGCCCTCAAGGGGTTTGAAGCTGTGCCGTCTACGGTCCATCAGATGATTAAATTTCCTACCCCTTACGGGGTGGGGGAAGTTCAGGGAGACCAGATGACAACACGAGAATGTTACTACAACTCCGCTGAAGAAAGACAGGCACACAAAAGGGATACAACCACTTACAATATTGATACCCTAGACCCCAGGGATGAGATGAGACTAAAGAAAGGAGAGGCCGCGGAAGAGGTAGAATCCATCATCCTCGATGAGGATGACCCGAAAAAAATCATCCAAATAGGCAAGTCTCTGAATCCCAATATCAAGGAAGACCTCATTAAACTGTTGAGGAGAAGACGAAACGTCTTCGCATGGAGTCATGTAGATATGCCGGGGATTGACCTTAAAATCATGTGCCACAAGCTCAATGTGGTAGAGGGAGTGAAACCGGTAAAGAAGAAGAGGAGAATTTACTCTAGAGAAAAGTATGAGGTCATTAGGGATGAGGTCAAAAAATTAGAAGACGCTGAGTTTATCAGAGAGGTCATCTACCCTGAATGGCTGTCCAATGCAGTCATTGTCCCAAAGGCCAACGGGAAGTGGAGAATGTGTGTGGACTTCACCGACCTCAACAATCACTATCCCAAAGACAACTTCCCTCTCCCTCGCATTGAATAGATGGTAGACGCTACCACAGGCCATGAGCTCATGAGCTTCATGGATGCCTATTCAGGGTATAACCAGATCTTCATGAACCCTGAAGACTCGGAGAAGACAGCCTTCATCACTGACAAGGGGACATACTATTATAGGGTCATGCCCTTTGGCCTAAAAAATGCGGGGGAAACGTACCAGCGCCTCGTAAATAAAATGTTCGAAGACCAAATTGGGAAGTCTATGGAGGTCTATGTAGATGACATGCTGACTAAGAGTTTGAAGGCAGAGGATCACGTGGCAGACCTGGAGAGGACCTTTAATACGATGGACAAATACCAGATGAAGCTTAATCCGGCCAAGTATGTCTTCGAGGTCGGAGCAGGGAAGTTCTTGGGGTTCATTGTCAACCAAAGAGGCATCGAGGCCAATCCTGAAATTATAAAGTCCCTTGTGGAGATGAAGACCCCCAAGTCCATTAAAGACGTTCAGAGGCTCACAGGGAGAGTTGCTGCCTTGAATAGGTTCGTATCTAGGGCCACAGACAGGTGCCTACCATTCTTCAAAATTCTCAGAAAATCCTTCGAATGGAGTGAAGAATGCGATGAGGCCTTCAGGGAGTTAAAATCAGACCTGGGGTCTCCCTTGCTATTGTCACGACCCGTGCAGAGTGAACGACTTTATGTGTACCTCGCCGTCTCAGAGTCAGCCATCAGTGCAGCCATTGTGAGAGATGAGGACGGAATAAAGAAGCCTGTGTACTTTAACAACAAGGCACTCCAGGGGGAAGAGCAAAGATATCCAAGGATGGAAAAGCTGGCCTACGCGTTGATCCATGCATCAAGAAAGATGAAGCCATACTTCTAGTCCCATACGATGGTCATCCTCACTGCCTCACCCCTTAGGCAGGTTTTGCACAAACCTGAAAAATCAGGGAGGTTAATGGCCTGGGCTATAGAACTGGGGGAGTTTGACATAGTGTATCAGCATAGGAAGGCCATTAAGGGGCAAGCATTGCCTGACTTCGTGGCTGAGTTTACTAGGGAAGATGATGAGGTCGAGGGTGAGAGCCTCGGGAAGATAGATACCCGATAGGGTGAGCTCACTAACACGCCTACATATAAGGCTGAGATGAGCACCGCTAGAAGGAAAGTGGTTGAAAATGAAGAGGGAAGATATCTCTTTAGACAGGGGTCACTCACCGAGGGAAGTTTCTCAGGAGAACACACCGTGTGGAGTCTCTTCGTCGACGGGTCCTCTTGCGAAAGCGGGAGTGGAGCTGGATTAATAGTAACAGCACCCGATGGCACAGACATTGAGTACGCCCTGAGGTTCAACTTTAAGGCCTCCAACAACGAGACTGAGTATGAGGCCTTGATAGCAGGCCTCTCCTTGGCCAGATCACTTAGTATCGGTCAGATTTTGGTTCACAGTGATTCGAGGCTAGTAGTGAATCAAATACTAGGAGCCTACGAGGCTAAGGACGAGAGGATGGATAGGTACCTTGAGAAGGTGAGGTCATTACTGAAAGGCTTCAGATAAGTGAAATTAAAGAGGATAACTAGGCTCGACAATGGTCGAGCTAATGCCCTTGCTAGGTTGGCCTCGACAACTAGGACAGACATCAAGAGGATGGTCCCAGTGGAAGTTTTGCTTCGACCAACTATTGAAGACGCTGAGGGAACACTTAGCAATTACCTAAATGTTTCTCAGGAAGCTTCGTGGATGGACCCTCTGATCAGATACATTAAAGAGGGGGAGATACCAGAAGCAAGGCAAGAAAGGAAGAAGTTGAGATATAGGGCTGTAAAGTTCACTGTCATTGGGGACACCTTGTACAAAAAGGGATTTTTACTCCACTTACTTAGGTGTGTGCACCCATCTGAAGTCACATCCATTTTGTAAGATGTGCACGAAGAATCGTGCTCAAGCCACATTGGGGGCAGATCCTTAGCGAAGAGGGTGATCACCCAAGGGTACTGGTGGTCGACCTTGGGGAAAGACGTCACGGCATATGTAAAAAAGTGCGATAAATGCCAGAGATTTGCCACCATCCCTCACCAACCCCATCAGCCTCTTACCTCCATTACATCCCCATGGCCATTTGCAGTGTGGGGGATCGACCTCGTAGGACCCTTACCTAGAGCAGTCAATAACTATCGGTTCCTCATCATAGCTATTGACTATTTCTCAAAATGGGTGGAGGCCGAACCAATGGTGACGATAACGCAGAAGAAGACCTTCCAATTCATTTGGAAAAATGTTATATGCAGATATGGTCTCCCAACACCCTCATCTCGGATAACAGGACTCAGTTCAAGAATACCTCTCTACAGAGGTACTGTGAAAGGGTGAGTATCAAACAATTTTTCTCCACCCCAGGCCGACCTCAGGCCAATGGGCAAACAGAAGTTACAAACAGGACAATCCTAGATGGAATCGAGAAGAGGCTTGAGGAGGCGAAAGGAAGATGGGTCGATGAGTTATATGCCGTTCTGTGGGCATACAAGACGACAGTGAGGACCTCTACCGGAGAGACCCCATTCATGCTAGCTTATGGCTCAGAAGCCGTCATCCCCACCGAGATTGAGTTTCCTACTCATAGGGTCCAAATATATGACCCCCAGAGAAATACAAAAAAGTTGAGACTCGACTTAGACCTAATTGAGGAAATGAGGGAGGACGCTGAGATAAGGCAGGCCGCCTACCAGCAGAGGACCGCAAGGTTTTACAATCAGAGGGTGAAGCAGAGGCCAATCGCAGTGGGGGACTTGGTCCTCAAGAAGACTTGGCAAAAGCCCAACAAGCTCCATCCTAATTGGCATGGCCCATATAGGGTCATCGATGAAGTCGTCCCTGGGACCTATAGATTAGAAAACCTAGAAGGGGAACCCTTTTCCAACCCCTGGAATGCAGATCATTTGAAAAAATACTATCAATAGTGTTGTAAGGTCTTGATGGACCATAATTGTAATAGGTGTTGCTCCGACAGAACACTAGGAAAATAATTGAGACATACCAGTGTTTCCTCTCATCCTGTGTTCATCAGTTCTAGTACGCATGTAGAGAACTACCCTCGGCTATAATGAGGGTCAATGGGGGGGGGACGACCCCACCATTGTCCTCAAGAAAGACGAGGGAAAAATTTGTTAAAAACCATTAATTTGGTAAGTTAAACCCTCGGCTATAATGAGGGTCAATGGAGGGGACAACCCCACCATTATCGTCAAGAAAGACGAGGGAAAACTTTGTTAAAACCCATTAATTTGGTAAGTTGAACCCTCGGCTATGATGAGGGCCAGTGGAGGGGACGACCCCACCACTGTCCTCAAGAAAGACGAGGGAATACTTGTTTAAAACCATTAATTTGGTAAGTTGAACCCTCGGCTATAATGAGGGTCAATGGGGGGGACGACCGCACCATTGTCCTCAAGAAAGACGAGGGACAACTTTGTTAAAAACCATTAATTTGGTAAGTTAAACCCTCGGCTATAATGAGGGTCAATGGAAGGGACGACCCCGCCATTGTCCTCAAGAAAGACGAGGGAAAACTTTGTTAAAACCCATTAATTTGGTAAGTTGAACCCTCGGCTATGATGAGGGCCAGTGGAGGGGACGACCCCACCACTGTCCTCAAGAAAGACGAGGGAATACTTGTTTAAAACCATTAATTTGGTAAGTTGAACCCTCGACTATAATGAGGGTCAATGGAGGGGACGACCCCACAATTGTCCTCAAGAAAGACGAGGGAAAACTTTGTTAAAACCCATTAATTTGGTAAGTTGAACCCCGGCTATGATGAGGGCCAGTGGAGGGGACGACCCCACCACTGTCCTCAAGAAAGATGGAATATTTGTTTAAAACCATTAATTTGGTAAGTTGAACCCTCGGCTATCATGAGGGTCAATGGAGGGGACGACCCCACCATTGTCCTCAAGAAAGACGAGGTAAAACTTTGTTAAAACCCATTAATTTGGTAAGTTGAACCCTCGGCTATGATGAGGGCCAGTGGAGGGGACGACCCCACCACTGTCCTCAAGAAAGACGAGTGAATACTTTTTTAAAACCATTAATTTGATGATTAACCCTCGGCTATGATGAGAGCCAGTGGAGGGGACGACCTCACCACTGACCTCAAGAAAGACGAGGGAATGCTTGTTTAAAACCGTTAATTTGGTGGTCAATCCTCGGCTATAATGAGGGCCAACGCAGGGGATGACCCCTCGTTCACCCTCAAGAAAGACGAGGGAGAGGTTAGTAGCATTAACAAAGAGACAACACAAATAATGCAAAAGGCAAAAAATGGAAGACAACAAAGGAGATGATAGTATAAATGAAATATCAAGTGTTATACAAGATTGAGTACAAAAATGTTAATTACATCAGAAGGGTGTGGGCTACAGACAGCCACCCTATGGGACAATATCAGAAGGCAGGGCCTCCACATCTACGAGAGGGGTTTCCTCAATGACCACAACTGGATGATCTTCAGACGTGCCGACCCCCTCGACTTGCACTTGGGATTCCACTTGGGTTAGAGCCTCGACAATCAGGGGGTCGTCCAGTTGAACGGCCTCCAGAGAGGGACGAACGGAAGAGACGACGTCGTCGAACTTGAGGATGACCCACCGACAAGCCGTCCTTATCCCTCTCTCCAAGTACTCAAGGTCGAAACCTTGGAACTCATCTGAGAGTTTATAGGCTTCCACAGCGTCTGCCTCGGCTTTCTTCACAGCCTCAGATAGCTCAATCTTAAACTGGGCCTCTCGATGGGTTATGGCTTCATCCTTCTCCTTCAGAAGCAAGTCTTTGGCCTTCAGGTCCTCATCATGCTGCCTCGTCAGCTCGTTCATAATTTGTGCATGTTCGGTTCTGGCACTCTCTAGCTCAGCCTTTGCAGTATCTAAGTCAGCCTGCAGGTCGGCCTTATGCTGGATGACCCTCTCGACCTCATGGAATTTTTCCTGATTCTCAGCCATCCATTTAGCTGCTGAAGTAAAGGCTCATACAGACTGCACAGAAAAATAAACAGATGTCAAGAGGCCGAGGAAACAGTTGGTGAAAGAATGCAATTAAAGAAATGAATCAAGACCGATACCTGGGCTAGAGCGTGCAGACCATAGTCATACACTTTGGCTGGAGGCATCTTTGATAGGAAGTTGTAATCAGCAGTCGAGGGAGCAGAAAACATTGATGCCTTGGCTGCCCTCAAATTTGTAATGAGCGATGATGGCTCGGCCCTCAGATGTGCTAAGTTCTGGGACCAGAAGGCCCCCATACTGGATGAAGAAGCAGTCCCTTCAGATGCTTCGACCTTGGCCCTCGTCCGAGAATCTGGCTGAGGGTCAACAGGAATCTCAGGCTCTTTTCTTTTATGGCGATCGATTATCGGCTCAACAACCGTCGTCCTCACGGCCTTCGTCTTCCTTGGAGCCTGTTGAGGCTCCTTACCCTTCTTCTTTGCCAAGCCTGATAGTAAACTGGGAGCAGTCATTTCCCAGAGATAGTCTGATACACCAGCAGGATGACCTGAAAAGGGTACGACACGTGAGAAAAATGCAGAGATAAAAAGGAAACACTTGAAAAAAGTAAATAAAAGTACAACTCACATAGTTCTGTAAGGGGGCCGACCTTCAGACCAGCTTCCTTGAGGAACCGAGGGGTCATCAGATCTTCAAACTTTGGAATTTCACCCCCTCTCCCTCGTCCTCTTAGATATTCAACAATATCTTTCTCTTCCAGGCTAAGTCCGGGGTCTGACCTGGCCTTCATTGACCGGTTAGACCATCTTCGGGGGACCCTCGGACCATCGGCTACAGGAGATGCCTCGGCGGAGAACTCCCACTCCCTAGAGACGAAGAAGAATCTCTTCTTCCAATCGTGGTTAGAGGTTTGTGCCACATGGAGAAGTTTTTTCTCAGACCTCCTCGCCCCTAAATGATAGTACCCAGGCTGTTTGGATGAAGAGGTGATATTGTAGCAGGCCAGGAATATGTCAGCCGAGGTCTCATCTCTGAAAGCATTCTTCCACAGGGAGATGTGACCTTGTATCGTCCTCCAGGAGTTGGGAGGAAGCTGAGAGGGGGCAATACCGAGGGCTGATAGGATATCTACGATGGCAGGATGCAGAGGGAACCTGACGCTAATCTTGAACATTTGTTCATACACTGCAACCTCACCCTCTTCACCCTCAAAAACCCTCTCAGACTCAGAGGGAACCCTAATGGTTATGCCGGGGGGCACTCCATAGGCATGTCTCCACAATAAGAGGTCGCGATCCCTAATGGAAGAGATATAGGATGAGGCATGGGAGGTATCAACCTGGTCATCTGAATCATCGCCCTCGTCCTCAGTCCCCTCTCCCTCGGCCTCGTCATCTGCCAGAGGACCATGGGGAAAGGCCATCTGGAAGGCATGAGGAGATAGGGTTGTCACAGGGACAGCCTCGGAGGGGACCATACCCTCGTCTTGTCATCCCGGGCTGAGGTCAGATGTCTCTATTCTACCAGAAGGTCCAACGCCAGTTGATGAGGATGCTTTCTCGTCCATCTCACTTGAATGACACTCGGTTGGACGATGGGAAGACCCACAAGACTCAGATGGCTCAAATGGTTTTATTGTGGCTAGAAGAATAGGAAAGATGGGTTGTACCCAATTAGGGTCGGCCCCTCGTCTCCTCTCCTCCTCTTCCTCTATTCGTCTGATCTTAACAAATAATTTCTCTCTCAGGGAAGGGAACTCCTCAGCTAAGCTATAAAGCCTCCTAAGCATCAAGGGGGAGACCCTACACTTGGAGGAATTTGGGGAACTTAACTACAAACAAGTTTGCAGTTGACCAAATTAGACTTTTGGATTAAAACAAAGGGAATCGACGGTTTTCACTCGAGAACACCCAAGAAACTCAAGAACACTCAAAGAACAGTCGCCGAAAAAGCTGTAAAACAGCCTAAATTAAGCCCTACAAGCCTAAAACAGAAAAGAAAAAAGAGAAATTAAAGTAAAGAGGGCGTTGGTGGTTAAAGATTACCTGAAGGGATAGGGCGAAGCTGCTAAGTTGAAGGTTCGAAAGCTGTAGAAATGGAAAGAAGGCTGGAGACTAGAGAGAGAGAAAACTTAGGCGCGAAGAAGAAGAAGAGAGTGAAAGGTTTCAAAACTCTATTAAATACCTTAGTAATGAGTGGGCCCATCAACCAAGGCAAAGCACAGCCCACGACGAGGGCATCATTATGGCACAAAGTCCTAGTTCGCATGCAGCCGCCATGTCTTGAAAACTGGAACGACATTGGATAAAAATTTGACAGCTATCAAATCAGTTTGACAGGTGTCACTCATCAAACAGACCATACACTTAGTCTCAAAAGTAACATTATCCCTCAGCCATCTCAGCATCATCTATGGATAAGGGCTGGGGGGTGATTAATATACTCGTATATACCCTCGGCCATGCCGAGGGCGCCCTGCACTTCATCATGCTCTGGCCGACCCCTTAGGGGGCCGACCCTTCATCAGGCTCCAGATGACCCCTTAGGGGGCCGACCCTTCAGTAGGCTCCGGATGACCCCTCAGGGGGCCGACCCTTCAGCAGGCTCCGGATGACCCCTCAGGGGGCCGACCCTTCAGCAGGCCCCGGATGACCCCTCAGGGGGCCGACCCTTCAGCAGGCTCCGGACAACCCTCTGAGGGTACGATAGTACGAGGCCTAAATTAGGCCAGACTCACTACCGGAAGGAACTTTTCCCTCGGCCTCGTCTCATAGGCCGAGGGTGACATCATCACCATACGTGGTTTGGGAGACGCGTGGAACAGTGCGCGTGAGGCTCACATGGCACATAGGAGACCGTTATAACAAAATCACACCCTCACGTGAGGGAATATTATGTCATCATTTGGCATCTACAGGTGTCAACAGGGGATTGGCTAGATCATCATTCACATGCACCATGCATACTTGGGGGGTACACTACACCCCCCAAGACCTATATATACTTGTCACCTACAACCCCACAGGGGATCGATCAATTTATTATAACCCTAGCTAAAACTCTGCTTGTACACACAGTAGAAAGAGAAAGTGAGCTTATGTGCATTGTATCCAAGGCCATTAGTGCCCATACTTAGTGGATCACACACTCACAGTGGATGTAGGCCAAATTGGATGAACCACTATACATCATTGTCTTATTTCCTCTTATACTCATCCCCTTCTACATACTTATACACTTATACATCTCTATGACTGCCATGGTTACTACTGTTTGAGCTCATTATCACTTATCCGGTGGTGCTAAATCTTAGCATCATCAGGTGATATAACAAAGAGGGCCTATGATCATTTCAAAAATTTTACGGAATTCTTGAGTCAAAATAATATATGAAAATCATGATCAAGTAACACATTTCAAGTATGAACTCAATTAATGAACGATCAAATGAAAGAATAGTCAGATTACCAACGAATTCAACATTTTCAATGAGAAAAGAATAGTGTATACACTCACAAACGACGAAAGGTACAGAGCTTACTCGGTGTAAGTATATACATTGCAACAAAAGATTAACAAGTTATAAAAATCTTATACCAAATCAATATAACAAGAAAAACGCATATGCTCAAGGGATTAAAGTTTAATTCATAAAGTTATTCATAATATCAATAATTGAGACTAAAGTCTAATAACTTCTAAAATTGAGAACATGCATCATTGGGTTGTCTATTGGATCGGGCAATTATTGAAATTTATCATCGAAAACAAAGGCAAAATGCCCAAAAAGTAGAAAAAAGAAAGAAAATCTTTTTGAAAATTTTATTTTTTTTTAAGAAAAGCAGACTAAGTAACTAACATGTGAGCAAAAACATGGACTACATAAAGAAATGGATAGAATATCCCACACCCCCTAACTTAAAACTTGACATAGTCCTCAATGTTATTTAAGAACTAAGTTAAAGAGAGGAAAAAAGCGATATTACCCAAAATGGAGCGATCTCCGTAAGAACAAGTCCAAAAAAATCTACAAAACAAGTTAGTACCGAGCATAGCAAAAATAAATAACAAAAAGTTATCTACTTACACTAGACTAAATTAAAAGGAGAGAAAAGATAAAAAGAAAGAAAAATAAAAAGCTAACTATATACAACCTACTATTTAGGATTCACACTAACTGTACACTAGAAGTCTAAATAGTTGAGGGTCCACCGCAAAAATGATTTGACTTTGGAGGATAACCGGTGTACCCTCACATACAAGCATGCCTTCCGAAAAATATGAATTCCGTTTTAACAACGGAAGGCATGTGTAAGGCGGAAGAAATTAACCTTCGCCAATTAAAAGTTTAGGAGGGACGATGGGGGATTTGGATTGAACGGGTGACAAAAACATGTGGGGACCGAGAAAAACCGAATATCCCCCCAATGATTTTGAAATTGGAATGGGAGGTGGCGCACACAAAGGAAAATATGCGATTGTGGAGGGCAACTCCAGCAAGTACTCCTCATCGACAAAAAGGTTTAAAACATTAAAGTTTGAAACCAAATCATTGGGTACTTGTGACGGTGTGATAATAGAGAATGAAAATGGGGATGAAAGAAATTCAAACTCACGAGATGAATCATCATCGCATGAAGATTGAGTTTCGAAGGAAATAATATCATTTTCAATGAAATGTTCTTCTTTGGGGGCCAAAGAAGAAATCATTTCATTGCAAATAGATATTACGTCATTTTCATCCTCACTTTCAATATCTATTATGCAACAGGCAAAGTCTAGAATGGTTTGATCAAAAGTAGGCACAAAGTCCTCATTTGGTTCAAAACAGTCCTCGACTTCAAAAGTCTCGGAAGTAAAATCGTCGTCGGACTCAAATAATAAATCCAACTCATGTTCCCAACAACGATTTTCTTCCCGATAACGATTTTTAATTTTCTCATTCTCAAGCATATGCAAGCCCTCGCTAAAAGTCATAAGCCGAGGCGCGGATCCAAAAGTCATTATTATAAGAATTTTGAAAACTATTGCAATTCGTTTCAAAATTCCTATTATAAGGAGGTGAAGGCCCGAAATCATTATCATCATCATCAAAATACATGCACTCCAAAGCTTGACTTTTGTAATACTCACCCAAAGTCATTTTAGATGTCGTAATTTTTTGGGATTCTAAGTATTGACCAAAAGTCAAAGGTTTGCGAGAATTTTGAAAATTATCATAATTATTACAGAAAGAATTGGAATAAGACATGCTTACCGCAAAAATGGCTCGAAGTGGCGAATTTCACAAAGTAGATGCATGCGCAAAAAATTCAAGCGTTTCTAAGTTCTCAAATGTAGAAGTCCTGCGAAAAGGTTATCCAAAAAATACAAATAGAAAGAAAATACTACAAAATACTAAATCAAATAAATTCTAAAACAAACTCATCCCCGACAATTGCGCCATTTTGACAGAGGGTTAAAAGTATGCTCGTGTAAGGGCACAGTCGTTGTTTTCTGTTCACCACCTCAATACAAATACCTAAGCTTATGACTATACTCAACGGGTGAGTATAGCGGCCAAGTCCGGTATCGAAAGATCCACTGGGATGAGTTGCTAGAATTTATAGGATTTAATACTCCTAAATAAAAGTGTAAAAGGTGAATTACAAACTAAAAAGTAAAAATATGCATAAAAGGGAAATGTTAATCTAGGCGAGGGAAAATAAATCTAAATTAACCAAGCGAGTAAAACTATAGGTTGCGTCGAATATCCCTCACCCGAGTTAATTAGTATAAAATGGATACATGGGTAGACGAGTAATTACGAATGCGTCTCATTTAGACATTTAATTAAATCAAGGGTTGTCACGGCCCTAAATTCGTATAAAAGCCTAATAAGATTTTGGTGTCAACAAATACCCCGGAAATTACGCACGAAAGGTCGTAAGCACGGGACATACATGATATACCCCGTCAAATCTCATAGGCGCAATAACTAGGACAACGCACGCGAAATAGACCCGTAAACACCATCACCAAAGCAAAGCAACGCATCAACCTGAGTGAGTTCCAGTCAAACACAACCTAGACTAAATTAGCTAGAAAGCATGGTAAAAACGTGATAAAGGAAAGAGGTAAATAAACGAGGTAAATCTACACTAGAAAGCAAGGAAAGAAAGCATGTAAACCTAATTATGAAAACATGTAAATTAATCTAGAAAGAAAGAATAAAGGAAATACAAGCTATATTAATGGAGATGGAAGATGGTAGCACAAATTACAAGCCCAAATGGGTGTCAATCCAAGAAGAAATGAAGAAATGAGCTCTCGAACCTCCAAAACCCTAACCTAAACTACCTAAAACGAATTATATCTTTTTTTTTTAATATTTACAACAAAAATGATTTATATAGTAAGTGGAATTAAAATAGAAAAGAAAAGAGAAAAGAAAAGAAAATAAAAGAGCAAAATATCAGTTGGAAACAGGGGATCGATCGATCGATCCCTTTGTGATCGATCGATCGATGGTGAAAATTGAAGCCCACTGTCTCCCAACGAATTGCAAAAGCTGAAGGATCAATTGATCGATCATTTTGATCGATCGATCGATCAAGCAGGTGCTAGCCCACTGCATTCATTTTCCTTCTCTTTTCTCCTCTTTTGGTTTCATTGCATTTCTCCTCCGCTAAAATCTCCGTAACTTCTTCGTTCTAAATCGAAATCACGCACTGTTTATAGCCACGCGAAGCTTGCGAGGAGGGACACAACTTTCGTGAGATGTTGGGCTAGGTTCTCAAGCTGTGAAAAGACTAAAATGCCCTTGAACGTGCGATTATGTACAAAAATCGAGCGGAATGCATAAGAACTTCACACTTAGCATCCAAATACCTATAGAAGCTCAATTAACCCCTACAAAATATGTTAACATAGAAATATGAGGTTGTATGGTTAACGAGCATAAATATAGGGAATAAGATACTCGAGGGGGCTAAAATACGTAGGTTCGAGGGATGAAATACGCAATATTTGCGTATTATCACATTCATCACATTTTTTTGCTACATTATGCTACTAAGAATATTTGATGATACAATAATGATCTTCTCTTACTGTCAACATCCATTCTACAGGAGGAGGAGAAGGCTGTTAAGGATTGGGAAAGAAAAGCGGAATTCGTTCTACTTATCCACGAATTTGGTCTTCTATTTGAGGCGCTGGCAGAAGGTTTAACAAGTAGATATGCATACTTAAGTTCGACATGTTTTGTGTCGGCCACCTGGCTTGTACACATGCTCCTTATTCTACAGACAAGGTAGCATGTGTACAATGTTAAGTAAACTAGTTCTACTTAATATTCAATATTTTTGTCAAATGTTCCTGTTTTGATTCATTTCTCACAAGATTCTATAATGGTTTTATCTAAGGAAACTAGAGTTTTTGATGTTTTGGAGGTATTTTGGATTATATCTTTTTAAATTTTCACAGTATCCAAAAGAACTTGCAATTTTTGCAATCTGGAGATCAAAAAGTAATCTTTTAGATGTAATAAAGAGATGCGATCATATTCTCAAGTCATTACAGGTCTGATTGGCTCATTAATGTTGAACAACTGCATAACAACAGTTTCCTAACAGAAGCAACAATAGATGTGTAACCTCGGCATTGGTCCTTTGGTTATGGTTCACGAATTGCTTACTTCATTTCCTTGTTCCTTTATTTCTCACTAGTAGTTAAGAGATAACTTGGCGTCCAAGTAGTCATAATCACCTATAAATTTCCTCTCAAAACCTACATAGCTACCTTTTACTCACATTTTCTAACACAACATCAAATCAACCTTTTTTCTTAAAAGACTCAATGTGATGCTCTGTATCAAACATTTACTCATCACCCTTCTTACTATAGTGATTATATTACTGAGCTCTCTCAATCCCGTTGCGATTTGATAATCACTAGCTACCAAATCTATCTGGAAGCATGTTAGAATCAGTAGTGGAATTCATTTTCTTGTGTGTTATCTTTGGTTTTCTTCTCTGGATTTTTTTTGATACCGTAGTGATAATATCTGATGCATTACACTTTAGGATGCGCAAACTACGGGTTGCACCAACTCATAGAAATAAGGAGCTCGTGGAGCTGAATGCGCTGGGAGTTTATTGGCTCAAGGAAATGGAGGAGCGATTACGAGCCATTAAACAATTGATCCAATACTTTAAACAAAATATTATCCAAGAAAACCAGATCAAAATTAAAAATGTAACTCACGGGAACTGACCACGTAGTCACAGGACCAATGTAACTCATATAAAATGCCCGCGTAGTCACGGGACTCCCGATTTGAGAATATGACGATAATTTGAAAATATCTAGATTAGGCTTAAAAACAAGCCCTTAAAGGGTAAAAACCTAAACCAACCCCCAAACGACCCCGTAAGAGGCATGAACACCTCGCACGGGACCAGTATAACTTATAGGAACTGACCGCATAGTCAGGAGTCTCCCAGTTTGAGTATATGACGATAATTTGAAAATATTTAGATTATTCTTAAAAACATGTTGTTTGAGGGTGAAAACTCAAACCAGTCCTCAAATGGCCACGTAAGAGGCACTAACACCTTGCATGGGACTAATGTAACTCGTAGGAATTGACCACGTAGTCACAATACTTTTGGTTTGAGAATACAATAATAATTGTAAATCGTATTTGCAATTTTTCAGTTTGAATAATATTTTTTTAAAATTATTTGGTTACTAATCTCATCTCTTTTTTAATCCTATTTTTTTGCAGGATAACATTTTGTCGTTAACTTTTATCCACGTGGAACTCGTGAAGAAGTCAATGGTTTACAACATGGGGATTATTTATTTAATGTCGTTAATATTTAGGATTCTATTTTTTTGTGTAATGGTCGTGCGAGCTTTTGTAGTTTTATTGTTAACTTTTATAGCCATGCGAATTTTTGTAATTGTATTGTTATATTTTATGGGTGTGCGGGATTTACATTATGCAAATTTTATATTAGCAGGTTTTAAAATGTCTAGAAAATAGAGGAAATTTTGCCCAAATTTTTTTGTTTGTAAACTACTAAGACTTGTAATATTTTGAAGTTTGTATGTACATTAGTTTATCAACAATGTGCGAGATTCACAATTTGTGAATTTTCTTGTTTTCAACTAATTAATTTTTTTCTTTGATCTAAATATTTCACACAGTTCAAAACCTTCCCAAAAGTGTATCAAATCTTGTCATGGTTTTGAACTATGCCAAAAGTGTACCAAAATGTATTCAATCTAGCACAGTTATAAAGTGTGTCAGAAATATCAAATTCTGTCATGGCTTTAAAATGTTCCAGAAGTGTTTCTGTTTGGCCAAATCTACCACACTTTTAAACCGTGCCAGAAAAAATGGCCATTTTGAAACACCTGATTCTGATAAAGTTCAAAGCCGTCCTATATTTGACCTAGCACAGTTTTAAACCGTGCCAGATTACTGTTTTTGGTGTTGTGCATAAATCAAACTCATTAAGTCTTTCCCGTAATTTGTTCTCCCATTTTTTGTTCGAAATAGACAAAGGAGTAGAAACTAAACATGAAGTAAAAGAATCACATAGAAGAAGTAAGATATCATCACCAAGATATGTCAACAATGCAGGTGTAATGATAATCTCAAAGGCAAACACAACCAACAATTTTTTAATTTTTTTCAAAAGATGAAAATTTTGTAAATTTTCAAATAAAACACGATACAATATATAATATATGCAAAACAGATCAAAGAAAATCCGCCACACATATATAGGTATAAAAAACCACAAAACATGACGCAAAATACATAAGCTTTACACACTAGCATAGTATCGATGTGTCTAAACATGTGGGATGGTACGAATGGGTGTGAACTAGATACTAATGAATTATGTCCCAAACACTCAAATATGTTCAAGAAGTTCTAAATTATCGTAAAACTTTATCAAACTAAGCTTGAGCCTCAAATGATAAATAAAGTGAACTTAAATGAAAAAATGAGCACAATGCACACAAGCCTAGATTATTGTTGATTCTACAAATCAATAATGTCATGACAAAATAAGCATACTAGGATTCATTGTACAAAATCGTTGATCTTCAACTATACTCATTCAAAAGATAAACATGTACCATTTTTCTATTCTTTTCTTTTATCTATTCTTTTGAAGTGATTTATTTTAAATGATCAATCATAAACTAAACTATGTTGGCCCCTTTTGGGTAATTTTTTTATTCTTATTGCCTTTAATCTTTTATTGGTATCTTGCCAACGGTGACTTCCATGCAAAGACTTTGTCTTTCACATCCCTTTCCCGTGCTCATTCATATTTTTCCAATATTTAAAAAAAAATCTCTCACGGACAACGATTCTTACATACACAATCCCCCATAGTCACAAAAATATGTAGATGACAAAATTAATGGGAGAACACCTCACAAAGCTCAAATATACATAATGAAGTTAAACGTTCAAAAAGCTCGTGCATGTATCTGTGGAGGCATATACAAAGTTGAATTCATAAAGAAAATCAAGTTCGAAACAACTCCATAAATATGGTTAAGATATATCTAAGTATTTAAAATCATAAATAAATGTCCTAGCCACATGGAAAGTTCGAAGTGAATTGGATTCAAACACACCAATATGCCATATCAAATGTATAAAACTAAAATATACAAAAACCGAAAATCTTTTTGTATTTTTCCAATATGACTCAATAAAAGAAAAATATAATACATAAGGTACACATGTCAAAACACTATAAAATATATACTATGAATCACAACTAGAGTATGACAAACAAAATCATGCAAGAAATCATCCATAAGATATTGCATGTGAAGCATCATGTGCAAGCATGCGAGAATCAACGAGTCTAATATCTAGCTCCTCCAAAATGGATTTCCTAACCCAAATAGGTGCATACTTGATGCATCGGGTTTTGGGAACCAAGGGAATACTAAACTTCAACTTTCTAGGATATTTTCCAAGATTATAACAAAAATCTCTAAGATGACCTTTCCTAGGACAATGTGAACATGTGTAAATGTTCACATTAAAAGTTTTAGAACAAACAATGGTCTTGACTTTGGCATTGGAAGTATTAGAAACATGTGAGCGAGTACCATCACTAGTAAAACTATTAGAGTCTTTCAAATTATCTTTTGTAACAACCCGTAATTTTATTCGGTAATTAATTAAATTAATTCGGAATTTGGAATGCTAGATTAAAAGACTACTAATATGAGTATATATAAATCTTGGGTCGTTTGGAAGAGTCATTAAAACATAAAATTCTCTAGGCTAAAAAATAGGTCCAAAATAAAAATCCCGCATCAGATAATTTGTCATGACTTTAAAGCGTGACTAACTGCTTGTCAAGATTTTGGAGCGGGACTAACAGGAGAACTGTTTTGGTTATAATAGGATTCTAATACCACTTAAATTCTCTAATCTTTCTTTACTTAAATTAATACGAGGTTAGGACTTTTTAAAAATATTTTCACAACCTTTAATGTTCATCTTCTTCCTCCTACAAACCCTAGCCCCATTGAAACTAAGATTCAACCCATGATTTAATGGCTTATTTAGTATTTTCTCGAGTTTGGACTACAACGAGTTTTGTTATTTTCGCGCGAGGAACACACTGGTATGATCATAATTTTGAGGTAGAGTTTTATGAGTTTCTTGTGATGATTTGAAGGTATGGGGTTTACGCAATATGCTCCTTGAATTTCTCGAGAGTGGTTTATAAGGACACAAATTTCAAATTGAGTCTTTTGTAGTTTTATCTCAATTTCGGACAAAAACGTTTGAGTCATAGGATAGAGTTAATTGATCATTCTTCAAGCTTATGACGAGTTTGTTTAAGATGTAACGGCCAAGTGTATAAAGCTTCATCAAAATACCGAGTTTAAGTGCCACATTTTTATGTCATCAACAGTGGTTCCATGCTCTCAAGGTATGAATGCATTACATATATATAGGAGCTTGGAACAGTATAATGGGTGTAGGTTTAATTGAAACTGTTGTTTATTTTCAGAAAGATTTAATTAAAACTTTAAACAAAGTTTATAAAGTTTTTGGTCTAAATATGAAAATTTCCAACTTTCTGGAAGTTCGTTCGATATGTCGTTCGAACGAGTTTACCAACGAGTTCCCAGTTTGGCCTCTGTAACTTCGTTCGAAATGTCGTTCGAATGAGATGGATGTTCGAACGAGATTTCCAACGAGATTTCTAACGAGTTCATTTTTTAAAGACACTGGAACTTGGTTAGAATTTCGTTAGAAGGCCTTTCGAACGAGACTTCATTCGAACGACAAATCTCGTTCGAACGAGATTTGGCGGGAACAGTTAAATGACAGTTTTTGATAGTTTTCACCCACTTTCCCATTATCTTTCCCCACTAACTTTTGACTGAATATCTAAGTGCGGGAACCAACTTTGGAAATTAACTTTTTCATACACATCTATCTCCAAATGAGAGTTGGATATCAAAAGAGAAAAAGGAAAGGTTCATGTTTTAAAGTGTCTATTTTTCAAAGAAAAATTCATTTACACTTTAGTTTTCACCCATATTTTTTGATCCAAGTTTCAATATATATACATCTTGCTTGGAGTGTTTTGGCACCGATTTATCTCTACATCTTTTTTAAGTGAAGTTTGGGTTTGCTTCTAAATCCCATAAAGAAGAAGAGCTTGTTTTGCTGCGGCATTCTCATGTGGTGAAAGACACCATGTGTGGTTGACGGTGACCATATAAAGTCTGATCGGTGGATTTCGAGATCGCGGTGGAGCTCCGTGGTTATTCGCTAGGCAGAGGTTGATACAAGAAGACGCGTCGGGGCTTGAGAGGGATCGAGTCGAGTGTTGTAAGTCATCTTGCTTGTATTTGTAAATTTCGTATTTAGTGGATTTGAGGCTAGGGCCGTCCGAGGTTTTTTTTTCCCGTTGTGAGTTTTTCCTCATACATCACGGCATAGTAGTTTCATTGTTTATTTTATCTTACTATACTCACCTAGAACGCATGCTTAGGTAATTCAAGATTAAAATTTGGTTTTAATCACTACATGTTTAATTTGGTGCTAAATTAGATATTGGGTAATGTTTAGTTAATTTAATTCAAGTCAACTAATTTAATTTGGTAAAATTGGTTTGGCCTAATTTGGTAATATTGAAAATATGACTTCGGTAAATTTCTAGGACTAGGGTTAATTAATTGTGTATAAGTGAAATTAACATAAGTGTGTGTTTTAATCTAATTTCACTTTGGTTTATTGTGTTTAATTGGAAAAAGAAATTAAAATTTGTGACTTTGTTTAATTGAACCATCATCGCATGCTTCCGCATATCTCTAAAAGGGATATTATCACTTTTTGAAGTAAAAAGATCTTTTAAATTTGAAAATCAATGGCCTACGCCTTTTCGTAGTCGTTTTGTTCCTCATTTATTTGTACTCATATTGTTGATATCATGACGTTTATTGAAATCTAAATTATTGATTCTATTTGAGATATTAAATTTGTTGATGGGCATGGTGTCATGAAATTTTTATATGACATGGAGAATGGTCACCCACCAATAGTCCAATAGTCAGGATGGGGCTTTACGAAGCTTAGGTGAGGTGAGGTGAGGCCTGGTGACCTATTGATGTGTTATTGAGAAATTAAATTGGTATAATGCTCGGATGCCACATTGAACTTGAATTCAAATTCGTATTGTTGCATTTATTTACCGTTATTGTTTTGAGCATCTATTCTTGTCATATTGTGTACTTCCCCATATTTTTCTTTTAGTTGCAGGTTAGCGTGGATTTGGACACTATAGATTTTTGGAGGATTTTAGATTACGACGTTTAGAGGATTTTATTTTTGTATAGCTTGGCAGTGTAATTTATTTGGAGAGCTTAGTATTATTTTCGAGTGAAAATTAATTGTAATTATTTTGGAAGTGTAAATTTTGTATTCATTATATTTATTTTGTGGAATATATATGCTCTATACTAATTGTTGAGGATTTAGTTTAGTTTTAATCGTAGTAGCGCTTCGTGTTTTACGCGGGCTGTTACAGATGGTATTAGAGCATGGTCTTAGGTATCATAGGTTGTGGATCCATTTAACTTTCACATTTTCGATCTTTGATTCCCTTTATTGATTCATGCTCTCTTAGATATTGAGTCTAGCATACGTGTTAGTTGTGTTTCTTGGAGATAAGGAGTTTTGTGTTGAGGACGTAGTACGCGTTGATGTTAAAAGTAGTAATCATGATGTGAGGATCCTTAGGGTTGATTTTAAAAATGATATTTTTGGCTGATCGTTAGTATAAATTTTAACTATATCTAGAATTTATGCAATGATGTGATTTAATTTGAGGATTTAAGCTTGCGATGTTATTTAGAGATAGAATCGGGCGGTGATTCATGAGAGAGCGTGGTACACCAATATTTTCATAGTTATGCTTATATATATAGTTAGGATATATATCGTATCTCTGATTTTGAGGTATGTGCATGTAGGATTGGGTGTATAAGCACCCAATTGTGGTATTTTATGGGTAGGAATATGTGAGCCTTCTTTTATTTTTGCGCATATACGCTTCGTCGAATTTCGAGGACGAAATTCTTGTTCTAGTGGGGAAGTATGTAACAACCCGTAATTTTATCTAGTAATTAATTAAATTAATTCAGAGTTTGGAATTTTATCTTAAAAGACTCCTAATATGATTATATATAAGTCTTGGGTCGTTTAGAAGAGTACTCAAAACATAAAACTCTCTAGGCTAAAAAATAGGGCCAAAAAAAAATTTCGCATCAAATAATTTGTCACGACTTTAAAGCGTCACTAACTGCTTGTCACAGTTCTGGAGCGTGACTAACAGGTGAACTATTTTAGTTTTAATAGGATTCTAATTCCACTTAAATTCTCTAATCTTTATCCACTTAAATTAATACGGTGGACTTTTCAAACATATTTTCACAACCTCTAAGAGCAATAGACCCTTATAATTTTCATCGTCTTCCTCCTACAAACCCTAGCCCCATTTAAACTAAGATTCAACCCATGATTTAAAGGCTTATTTGGTGTTTTCTCGAGTTTTGTCTAGAACGAGTTTTTATTATTTTCGCAAGGAACGCAATGGTATGACCAGAATTTTGAGGCAGAATCTTATGAGTCTTTTGTGATGATTTTAAGGTACGGGATTTACGCAATATGCTCCTTGAATCTCTCGAGAGTAGTCGTTTTGTTCCTCATTTATTTGTACTCATATTATTGATATCATGAAGTTTATTGAAATCTAAATTATTTATTCGATTTGAGATATTGTATTTGTTCATGGGCATGGTGTCATGAAATTTTTATATGGCATGGAGAATGGTCACCCGCCAATAGTCCAATAGCCAGGATGGTGATTTACGAAGCTTAGGTGCGGTGAGGTGAGGGTTGGTGGCCTATTGATGTGTTATTGAGAAATTAAATTGGTATAATGCTCGGATGTCGCATTAAACTTGAATTCAGATTTTCATTGTTGCATTTATTCACCATTATTGTTTTGAGCATCTATTCTTGTCATATTGTGTACTTCCCCATATTTTTCTTTTAGTGTCAAGTTAGCATGGATTTGGATGCTATGAATTTTTAGAGGATTTTAGAGAACGACGTTTGGAGGATTTCATTTTTGTATAGCTTGGCAATGTAATTTATTTAGATAGCTTAGTATTATTTTCGAGTGAAATTTAATTGGAATTATTTTGGAAGTGTAAATTTTGGATTCATTATATTTATTTTGTGGAATATAGATGCTCTATACAAATTGTTGAGGATTTAGTTTAGTTTTAATCGTAGTAGTGCCTCGTGTTTTAAGCGACGTGTTACATGTTTTAACTTCAAAATTTTAGACTAAAGCAAAGAATTAGACCTTCAAGTTTTAGGGAATCCTTCTTTAAATTTTCAATACTCCTTTAAATTCCAATCATTCCTAGAAGGTTATCTCGCTCCCCATGAATGTAATCAAACTTTTCCCGAAGAGTCTTCTCGTGTGCCTTTAAATCTCAAATCAATTTTTCATTTGCACAAACAGAAACCCTGGAAATTTTATAGCCTTCTAATTCTTTCTCCAAAAACCGAACTCTATAATTACTCCCTTTCTTGGACAATTCTAATTTTTTAAAATCACGGTTCATGTCCACAAGTTTCTCACGAAAGAAGTCTCTTTGAGTTTGAGTAGTTTGTAAAAATTTCCATTACAACTTTAATACGAACATTTTCTTTTTCAAGAATTTCAATTCTTTTAGTAAACTTCAAATCCAAATGATTTAAGTCATCAAAACTATAGAAACATGTCGAGAGAAAAATAAATAAACCAACACAAGAGAGATGAATAAACAACAACCCTAAAATATCACTATACAAGGATCCACATAGTAAATTAGTGCAACCTACTCTGATAGCAATTTTAAAGAATGATATCAGTAGGAAAAACACTTTGAAAAATCAGGATCACACGATAACTTGGTGCAACCTGCTTTGATACCAATTTGTAAAGGATGTTAAGTATGATTTGATGCCACTTGTAAGAGTGGAAGGCTCTAATACCACTTTAAGAATGTAAAAATAAACATGCTCGGCAAGGATGGTCACAAACAAAAATTCTATATTAGTATTTTTATCATTGTAATATTCCAATCATTCAAAACCAATTTTAAACAAATTTTAATCTTTGATTAAATTAGTTATAAAGGCAAATATGTGTTCAAAACCATATGAATATGCTACGCATTCAAGAAAAAAACGATTGAGGAAAAGTCCCTTTTCAGGGAAAAATCTTTATTCAACACTTTAAACAAATTATAAGATGGTCGATTTATAATACTACTTAACTGCTTCCACAAGTATAACGCGGTAGTCTTTGCAAATTCTCTAAAGAATACCACTTGTCTCCAAGCAGTCAGCAAGTAACAAATTCTCTCTCGGTATCCACCAATCTTTCCTCATCCCTCTTCTTCGGTAGTGATCCTTCTGGGTCCACAAGTCATCCATGGAGGGACCTCTCCACAAGGTGAATGCAAGGATACAAAACGATCTAGGGTTTAAACCAATTCATAAAAACTATTTTTGGGATGTGTGTTGTGAATCAAAAGTGTTTTTCAACACAAAACTTTGAAAACTTTTAGAATAGATATTTAGAAAACATTCCTTCAAAAGTCTTAGAAAAAGTAAACACGAAATAGGTATTTATAAGGCGAACACAAATTTTGAGGCGACAAGTCATTCAAACGAAAATGAGGCTCGTTCGAATGAGAATAGCAGTTCGTTTGAACAACATATGAGCTTGTTCAAATAAAAAGGTTATCTCGTTTGAACAGGCGTCAAACGATGCCAAACAGTACGCCCTTGTTAGATGAAGATATCGAATGATCCTTCTAACTACTTAGACATCTCGTTTGAATGAGAATGCATTCTCGTTTGAACAAGGCATGCAAATTCCAAAAAAAAATTAAACACAAAAAAATCCTCTATTTTTAAACATAAAAATCATGTTTTAGTTTTAATAAAAATAAACATCCCAAAATAAATTTAATGAATAAATTTAAATTCCTAAAAAGCTTTATACCTTTATGAGATGTCATGGCGTCTTAAAGTTGGAGACATTGGCGTTCGGTTTGACGAGCTTGTGCGAGTCAATTTGTAATGGGATATGCCAAATATGCCAAAGTGTAAATAAAACAAATAAAAATCCTAAGCTAAAATACTTACGGTTACACAAAGCCTAACATATGACTTAAATGTTTTGTCCGAAATTAAGCCAATTATAAACAAATAATTCAATTGGATATTTATCCTTACGAATCTCCCCTTTTAGCTATTCCATGATAAAGCCAAAACATAAACCTTATGGGTCGCCAAGCTATCTAAAAGACACAATCCCCAACACTAAAAGGTAGAAGAGTGCAGACGATCGATCGACACATATTCTGAGTAGCTTTGCTGGCTTGAAAACTTTATCGCGTGTTATTAACCTACACACTTAAACACACCTTCAAATGCAAAGAGAAAATAACAAATATAAAATCCTCATAAGAATAAACATCTAGCTATATCTAAAAATCTCAACCTACGTAAAACATATTCCCCTAAGATAAAAATATCCTAATCATGCAAGGAAAGATACCACTTCTCCCCCTTTTAGTCCACGAATAGACAATACAGGAAAGCATAAAACTATTTCTCCCCCATAAACCAAATCTCCCATAAAATGTGTGAACATATGATACCAATAGGAGATAGAAGAATGAATAAAATAATTCAATGCTGTAAAATGTAACAAATACACAACATGGAAACACAAACACAAATAATTCAAACTATAATCAAATAATATCAATATCACTGCATAAAGATACCAATATGAATAAGCAATAAAGTATGATACCAATTTTAAAATTACCAAATTGAGATATGAAATTTCAATACACACAATGAGAGATATCAATATGATCATATAGCATGTCAAGAATAATACTAAGATAAAGCATATGGAAAATATAGATTAAATGCAAACCGCAAAGACTCAAAACACAAACAATACAATATATATCAATATGCAAAAGATTCAACAAAGATTATCCCCCCCCACCCACCCACCCACCCACCCACCCACCCACCCACACACACACACACACACACACACACACATATATATATATATATATATATATATATATATTACAAAAACTCGGCGTAAAACACATAAGCTTTACACACGAGCATAGTATCGATGTGTCTAAACATGAGGGATGGACTGAATTAGCATGAACTAGATATGAATGAATAATGATCCAAACACTTGAATATGTTGAAAGAGTTCTATTTGACCGCAAAACTTTATCAAACTAAGATTTAGCCTCAAGTGACAAGATAAAGTGAACTCTACGAACAAACAAGTACAATGAATACAAGACTAGAATATTGATGATTCTAAAAATTAATAGTGTTATGAAAAAATAAGAATAACTGGATTCATTTTGAAAACCCGTTGATCTTCAAGTATAACACCCTCAAAATATAAGCATATACCATATTTTCTTTTAACTCAATTTTTTAGAAGCTATAAACTAAACTATTTTGGCCTTGGTCATTTTTCGATTTTTATTGCCTTTAAATATTTTCATTAGGCTCTTGCCAATTGTGGATTTCCTGCAAAGGAGAATTGCTCCTTTTGTAGTCCTTTCTCGTACACCCTCATAAATTCGATAAAATCAAACAACCTCACGGACAACGGTTTTTACATGCACAAATCTTCTATAAATAACAAATATGTAGATGACCAAACTGATGAGAGAACATCTCACATAGCTCAAATATAACATGAAGTTAATGTTCAAAAATATCTTGTGCATGTGTGTGTGGAGGCATATACAAAGCGAATCCATTAATCTAATCAAGTTCAAAATAAATCCATGCAAGCATTATTAAGAACAATCTAAGTATTGACCATCATAACTAAATGTCGTAGTCACATGGATAGCACAGAATGAATTAGATTCAAACATATAAATATGCCACACACGTGTAAAACTAAAATACACACAAAAATCGAAAATCCTTTTGAGTTTTTCTAAAAAAAATCAATAAAAAAATACCAATGTGAAAGCAAACTAACTCAAAAGACAAACAAAATATTTTTTTATTTTTCAATATGACTCAATAAACGAAAAATCAAAAGACAAAAGATTGAAACAACATATAACTAGAAAACACATATATCATGAAGCATGTATGAAAACATGCAAACACAATCAACCATTAGATATAGCATGGTAAGTATCATGTGAAATCAAATGAGAATTAGGAAGTCCATCATGTAAAGCCTCCAAATTGAATCTCCTAACCCAAAATAGGAGGAACATGATGCTTTAGGGCTTTGGAAACCACAGTGACTCTATTTTTAAACATTCTAGGACTATTTTAAAAATAATATCAAAACCTCCTATGTGATATTTTCTACTGCAATGAGTGCAAGTGTAAACACAGTAAGGAGTGTTACCTAAGGGTTGACCTAAACTAACGTTCCTAGTCGACTCTCTTAAACACATGGTATTGTATTTGGTGGTAGAAGAATTTTGATCATCGAAGCCAATTACACACTAATCATATTTGATTTGGGCGGTGCCTAACATCTTATCCAAGTTTTTTGACCTAAATTCCAAATCAAATTTGACATGACTCGAGACTCTATTTTTCTTCATGCTCAATTATTCGAGACTCAAGTAAACTTATAGAATCCTCAAACTATAGGAGCTCCTTCTTCATAACCTCGATCAAACCATGAATTATATCTCTCTCACCCTCAACACACACTAGCTTATCTCTAAAAGTCCTCTTACGTGCCCTAATATCCTTAATAAAAATACTATCACCATTTCCTATGGCACATTCTTTGACCTTAGCTTCTAACTTCAAGTTAGCAAATTTTCGCATACACCTCATGGAAGGAAATTTGGAGTTCACTCTCCTCCTATTATTCTTCGTCCTCATTATCATCTCCACTCTCATCACCATGGCTTACATGGAATTCACAAACGATGGCCTTGAAATTATCATGCTTTTAAATATCTCCATGGCAAGATTTCTCATCAAGGCTCATAAGACTAGACATGAACACGATGAAGTTGCGCTTAATGGGGAATCGAGCCCTTCTTTCAGATGACTATCACTAAGAGTGGCATTATACATGTGGCCATCCCCGATCCCCATGGCGGGAGAGGATCCTTTTGGTCCCGCGCGTCCCTCTCGAGAGCGCTTCGGCCGACTTCATTGATGAGTTACATTTCAAGCATGACGCGTATGGGATTCGATCGTCCCAATATCGATAACTTTCTGTCATCTTACTGGTGATGGATTTGAGGTTTGGTAGCCCCAAATGGCGTATAGGATTCCGTCGGCCCAATCTCGATAACTATCAGTCATCTTGCTGATGATGGCTTTGAGGTTTATATTGGTGGCTTCGACTGCACCATTGGTTTGAGGTTGGTAAGGAGAAGATTTATATCTCTGGATCCTATAATCGTTGACCACCTCGGTGACTTCTGCCTCAAAATGTAACCCGTTATCTGACACTAGCTCATGAGGGACCCCATATCGGCAGATGATGTTTGTCTTGATAAATTTGGCCACTTTCTTAGCATTCAGAACTACGTAATACTCAGCTTCGACCCATTTAGTGAAGTAATCAATGGCAACCAGGATAAACTCATGCCCATTAGAGGCCTTGGGTATAACCCTCCCTATGATTTCGATACCCTAGGTGGAGAAGGGCCAGGGAGAAGTCATGTTGTATAATTCTTGCGGAGGCAAGTGTTGAAGGTTGGAGAACTATTGGCATCTCCGGATATAGGTGATTCAATCCTGGATCATAGTGGTCCAGTAATAGCCTTATCGTATGATCTTCTTAGCAAGCATGTAACCGTTAATGTGGGGTATGCATTCCCCACTGTGGATTCTTTACATCACATCTTCAATGTCAGCCCCTGCGATGCAGTGTAGATGGGTTCCATCGAAGTTTCTTTTGAATAATGCTTTGTGACAGATGATGTATTGGGCGGTCAGCCTTTGGAGGGTTGCCCGTTATTTCTTATTGGAACCCTTCGGATACTTATTATGCTTGAGGAGGTGTCAGATATCATAATACCAGCAGTTGGCTAGCTCGGAATCTTCTTTGGTGATGATCTCAATGTGGTAGCAGTGGGTTGGTTTATCTCTCTTTTGGACCAGGAAGGGGGCCATTGTTATTCCTTCGAGCATGTTGACCATGGAGGCCAGGGTAGAAAGGGCATCGGATAGGTTATTATTTGCTCGAGGTTAGTAGTGGAAGGTGATATCTTTCAATTGGGAGGCTAGTTTTACTAGTTGGGCATGGAAGGGTTGTAGTTTCTCGTCCTTGACTTTTCATTTTCTGAGCACCTGACCAATGATGAGGGAAGAATCCCCATAGACATCTAGGCATTGGATACCTTTCTTGAGAGCAACTTTGAGGCCTACCGTACATGCCACGTATTCAGTCATGTTTTTGGTGCTGGGGAAATCCAATTTGATGGTGATATGAGTGTGGGAGTCATCTGGGGCGATCATAAGTATCCCAATGCCATATCCCTTTTTGTTGGCAACGTCATCAAAGAAAATTTACCATCGAAGGTCATCTTGAGTGATGTAAATGATATTTTCATCTGGGAATTCACAGATCCAGTCATCAGCTTCTTTCATAGGGTAATCAGCGAGGTAGTCAGAGATGGCTCTTCCTTTCATGACTTTCTGTGTGATATACATGATATCAAACTCGGCAAAGAGCATCAACCATTGGGCCATTCGGCTGGATAAGGTGGGTTTCTCAAGAAGGTACTTGATGGGTTCCATTAGGGATACAAGATTAATGGGGAAGGCGAGTATGTAGTGTCGCAACTTTTGGGTGACCCAAATAAGCGCGACACATGCTTTTTACAAAGCAGTGTAGTTGACTTCGTAACCGTCCAGTTTGTGACTGGCGTAATGGATGGATCTTTCTTTACGAGAATCTTCAAGGTACTGAGCTAGTAAAGCCCCAGCTACAGTGTCGATTATGGTTAGGTATAGGATCAAGGGGAGACCAGGCTGTGGTGGCATGAGTACCGGAGGTTGAGTCAGGTAATGTTTAATTCGGGCGAAGGCTTCTTGGCAGGCATCGTTCAAAACTTTGGTTGAATCCTTTTGGAGGAGTTTGAAAATAGGTTCATAGATGGAGGTGAGCTAGCTGATGAACCGTCTGATGTATTGGTATTTCCCAAGGAAACCTCAGACCTATTTCTCCGTTCAGGGAGGTGGTATCTCAAGTATGGCTTTTAGCTTGGAACAATCTGCTTCTATCCCTTTCTCACTGATCATGAATCCCAAGAGTTTTCCCTTTGTAACGCCGAAGACACATTTATGTGGATTGAGTCTCATCTGATATCGCCGCCATCGTTCGAAGAAATTTTGGAGAGCGGGAACATGACCTTCTCTAGTTTTGGATTTGATAATCATATCATCTACATAGACCTCGACTTTTTTATGAATCAGATCATACTGGATGGTTGTGGCAGCCCTCTGATAGGTAGCCCCAGCATTCTTGAGACCAAATGGCATAACAGTGTAGCAAAAGGTTCCCCGTGGGGTGATGAACGCGGTTTTTTCTTGATGATTTGGGTGCATTTTGATTTGGTTATATCCTATAACCCGTCAATGAATGACTTGAGAGCATGACTGGCCGTGTTGTCCACGATCATGTCGATATTGGGTAGCGAGTAATCATCCTTTGGAGAGGATTTGTTCAAGTCCTAGTAGTCTACACACATCCGAACTTTCCCTCTTAATTTTTGCACATACACTATGTTGGCTAGCTATGTGGGATATTCGATCACACAAATGAAACCCACATTCAGTTGTTTGACCACCTCTTCTTTGACTTTGAGCGACCATTTGGTGCAGAGTTTTATTAGATTTTATTTAACCGTCTTGTAATCTGGAAGAGTGGGGATCTCATGCTGAGCAACTTCAGGATCAATGCCGGGCATATCGTCATAGGACCATGCGAAGACATCCACGAATTCCTTTAATAATTCTTCGAGTTATGCACATTCATCCTCATCAAGGCCTAATCTCGCGTAGTTGGACACTAGAACCTAGGTTAACAATAACAGTCTCTTCTTCATTAACTTGAACGTGGTTATGTTATTTGTTATTAACCTTATTCATATCAGTTAAGAATTGTTCATTTACAAAATCATCATCATCAAAAGTTTGATTAGAATCTAAACAATTAATGTAAGGCACAGCAAGATACTCAAAATCTTTGTTTATTTCATTTATAGGAAAAACAACATTGAGAACCTCCTTAAATGAGGTCTCAATTACATTTGAGCAAGGACAGACAATAGAAGAAGAAATAGGCTAAACATTGGGGTTAGGTGATATTTCAATAGTTAGAATTAGCGCAGCATGCTAGATGAGGAAAGGTGTATCAGCAACTTTAATCAGGTGGGATGGATCCAGTGATGTAGTGCCTGAATGAACCATGCAGAGTGTCAAACCCAGTGTCTATAAGTTTAACGAGTCCTCGGAGTCACTTTCCTCAGTCTCTTCGGTATCTTTGACGAGCGGTTGTACATGCGTTGGGAACTTTCGACCCATGGGTAGCTGTCTTGGAAAAAGATCTCCATTCTGGGTTTCATCTTTTTGTTTGTATGGTCATACCATGGTTCCGAAAAGTCACAAAAGGGGAAATCATCTCCGTCTTTGATGAATTGTCCATTCAAGGAGTCACCTGAAATGGTATGGATGTAGTCTAGTCTTCTCTTTGGTCGAGAATGGCGGATTATTTTGAGCTCTTGTTCTGATGGTTGACACCCCAAACCACAAGGAGGGAAAGCTTTCTTCAGTTCAATGGGCTTAAGTATCACTTGTTATCTTTGTCGTAGCCCCAGTCTGGGCATGAAGTGCATGTTCCTAAACATCTGAATCATATTGACGTTGCTATGAGGGTCATATTCTGGACAAACCCTTTCTTTGAAATCGTCCCCTGCTGGGAATAGGAGTGGTTTAACTCAGAATCCTGAAAGGGGCATATCATTTGACCCGTGTTGTATCTCAAGGATCGGACTGCTGGTACTTGCACCCTCGGCATTATCGTCGTAGCCCAAAATGGTGATGACTCATCCGTTGGTGAAGAACTTCAATTTCTAATGGAGTGAGGAAGACACACTCTTGATATTGTGGAGCCAAGGTTGTCTGAACAAAAGATTGAAACAAGCTGGGATGTCAATAACTTGGAATTCAACAATGGGGTTTATAGGGCCAGCCCCTATTATAAGTTTTATGGATCCCATCACCTCCCGAAGGGTATTATCGTAGGCACATACATCAGCGAAGGTTGGAATGAGGTTACTTTTCTTTAGTCCTAAGCATTTGAAGGTTCTTAATGGGCAGACATTCAAGACGGATCCATTATTGACAAGAGAGAGTGGTACGATCTTCCACATAACTTCGATGAAGATGTTGAGTAAATGATGGTGGTTTGGCCCAATTTTAGGGATTTCTTCTTCGAAAAAGGATAGCATTCGAGTAGAGGTCAAGGATCCGACTAGATTTATCGCTTCTTCAACTGTAGTAGGAGGAACTGTGGGTCCAGTAAGCAACTTGAGCAAAATATTTCTATGCAGCTGAGAAGATATGAAAAGCCCCTATAGAGTGATGTTAGCTTGACTTTTCTTCAGTTGGTCGAGGATCTTGCTCTCCTCGAGGGTCATCTCTGGCATATGAAGATTTTCAATACCCTTCCCCTTGTCATTTGCGAGTAGTGAGCTTGGGATCTGTTAATGCCTCCCTGATCTAGTCATGTGATTTACTAAAGAAGGGGAAAATATGAACCCTGTTTCTTTGTCAATCTCAGGTTGTTCGGCCATCTTTTTTAGTTCTCTGAGGAGTTCTTCAAATGATATCATCCCACACATGTCGGCTACCGGGCCAGTTTTTTCTGAAGCTTGCTCTTCACTTAAATTTTTAAATTCTTCCTCCATCCAGTGGCAACAATTCTGTCTTTCCATGAAAAGTCAATGCATTCCACAACTTTAATGGATTCTTCATACATGTCTTCCCATTCCGTGGGGATATGTAAGGGTGAAGGGACCAGGCATCCTTATAACTTCAAAGTATCAAGTAACTCGATCATACTGTAGATATTATTATTTTTCCTGAATAATCCTACCATGATCTGGACAACATTATCTAGACTGACTTCATCAATTGGTACCAACCAATTGTCTGACTCTCGGGCCCATTTCCTTGCTTCCAAGAACAGCGTATTGAACCTCTGGAAATCAATGATCATTTGTGAGGGAAATTTCATCCCGAACTCTAGAAGTTGGTTTAACGCTTCTAATAATTCCATACCTCCTTTTTCAGAATGGGTATGGACATCGATGCATGCTCTGGTAAGGAGTGACAGTGCCTGGTCAGTGAGGCTAATAGGGTGTAGGAGGAAATATGGGCAAGTTTGGAGAGGTTTGGGAGAGTGTATGGATGTGATTTGAGTTGAGGGATCAAATTCTGGGTTCACTTCTAGGAAGATAGCATTGGTATGATTTGGGAGTGGGTTGTGAGTAGTGTTTGTCTTAGGATTGGATGGTGGGGCAATGGTACCCTGGTCAACCAGACCTTGGATTATGTTTCGAAGGTGAAAGCATTATTCGGTGATATGACCAGCGTTTTGGTGAAAGGTGCAATGGGCATCTACTTTGAATTTTCTTGGAAGCGGATTGGGCAATGTACGGGGATCTAAGGGCTTGATGAGGTTTCGGCTTAACAGGGCTTGATAAACTTGGAGAGGGGAGCATAATGCTCGGTGTATTATTTTTGGATTGGGACGGGGTGGCATTTCGGTGCCCATGAAGTGGTTGGTTGAGAGATGTTGTTGACGGTTGAGACTGCAACACTCGTAGGTTTGTCATATTTTCTAGGAGTGAATTTTTCGAACACTTTCTTTGGTTCAACCTCTGTTTTAGCAAGAATTTCCTCGATTTCTACTTCTGCTTCTCTAAGAGCTCGAAAGTGGGGATAGTATTATCCTCCCATGGTTGCTCGAACATGGGGCAAGAAATTCTTCTTCACTATATTGACTTGTTCTTCCTCAGATGGCCGATTGGTCATAGTGGCAGCCTTTTCCCTCCATCGGGCTATGAAGTTACTGACTGATTCCCCAGAGTTCTGTTTGAGAAGATCTAAATCATGGAGGGTGACCTCAAGCTCTTCGTTATATTTGTACAGCGACACGAATTCTCGGACTACATCCTCCCAGCTACGAATTCTGGACTCCTCGAGAGACAAAAACCAACGGAGAGAGCTATCCTTCAGAGTTTGCTGAAATAATTGGGCCATCACTTCTTCAGAAGCCCCTAGGAGAGTCATAGAACGGTGATAACTGCGAAGATGGACAATCGGGGATCCACTTCCTCCGAATTTCTCAATAGTCGGCATCTTGAACTTCTCGGGTAACCTTGCCTTAAGATAAGGAGACATGTGAGTGTAGTCCATGTAATTTACGGAGATTTTAACTTGGTCATCATCATCATCTTGAGATCTTCTTTGACATTGTTTAACTCTTCCTCTTTCGTATCAACGATCGCAGGCAAGTTAGCCCCAAGCTGGGCAAGGTTTGGCATAGGAAGATGGGCAGGCGGTGGCCCATTAATAGGAGGGACACATGGGGAGTGTTGATAATCTTCGGGAACCCAGATAGGCTCGGGTGGACCCATAGAGCGAGGGAATAAGACCTCGGGCTCTTAAGGAATAGGAACCTGGTTTCGTTACATCTCTCAGACCTCAGTCTGAAGGTTATCAATCTTGGACACGAGCTGAGCTAAAACTACCGTCAGATCTAGCTGCATAATTGGTACTTGATCTGTGTTCTCCATGGAAAATGGATGGATACCAGACTCGAAAGAGGTAGCAGGGGAACGGACGGAACTCTGGGGTGATTTGACTGAAGACCGAAGCCAATAAGGAGCCAGTCCAAGGATGTGCGATCGACCTGAGAAGGCATAAAACGAGATTGATTTTTGAAAAGAAAGATGGAAAATATTTTTAACATTTTTTTCTTTTTGAGATTGAAAGACAAAATATTTTTGAATTTTTGGTAAAGAAATGAGAAATATTTTTGGATTTTTGATGAAGAAAGGAGAAATATTTTTGGATTTTTGATAAATAAGGGAGGAATATTTTGGAGACGGGTCTCAGCATGATTATTATTATTATTATTATTATTATTATTATTATTATTATTATTATTATTATTATTATTATTATGTTCTCACTTGTATTAAATTCTCCAAAATGCAAAATAAAATACCGGACGGGACCCGAGCCCAGAAAAGTTTTGTTTGTAACGTATGTAAAGCTATGGTTGAACTTCTAACCAGTCTCACGAGTAGGGTCCCATTTTAAAAATGCACAAAAATTTCGATGGCAGTCCGACCCGAAATTTTGGCAGAGTTTCGGGTCAAAATCGACAATCTAATATGTGTGTCCTAGGCTTGACACCTATATGTGGGTATGTAATTTGGTTGGGTGATTCGGAAAGGGTTACCCCCTTTGGCGTGGCTTCCACAATATACGTCTTGTTTTTTAGGGCAATCGGTACGTGTGGACAAACCATTTGATATACCTGAGTGTACGTGAATTACCTCACTATATACCTTGTGGGGACGGTACGTGTGAGAGTGAATTCGATATACGCGGCGTACGTGAACGATTTCCCTACGATATACCTCCCATCATGACTTCGATCAAGAGGTATGATGCGGGGGAGTCGTTCGATATACGTCGAAGGTACTTGGCCAATGGAAGGTGAGAGTCATATCGCTTAGGCTAATTGTGCCCTGCCGGACCAGCGCCCATCACGAAGTGACCCTCCAGTTACTGGACAAAATTTGGTCAATCACAATGCTCTTTGGTGATATCGTGTGAATCATGCATGATTCTATTATTAGTATCTTATGAAAGTATCTTTCTTCATCATGCCCAACGGGAGCAAAGTATGAGTACCAATGGTATGCCAAGCATGGGTGATGCGTGCAACATGGGGATATATGTGATCCTAGGTGCACGTGGTGTGAAGTGTACATGAAGAATTTTCTACAAGTGTGTGAATAGAAGCATAAGCATGAGGTACACATGAATAGTAAAGGGGAACATGCAAAATGGGGGGAAATATAAGCAAATATAGCACCCATGTAAATAGAGTCTAGCCCTCAAAATAAATAGTCCCCAGCAGAGTCGCCACTGTGGCCATCCCCGATCCTCATGGCGGGAGAGGATCCTTTTGGTCCCGCGCGTCCCTCTCGGGAGCGCTTCGGCCGACGTCATTGATGAGGTGAAAAATGTAGAGAGATGGAGTCACCAATCTATTTTACTCAAAATAGACAAAAGAAAAGGGATCCATTCTGAAGGACAACATCTAAAGACATACTGATACATACGAAACTAAAATGATTCGAAAAAGGGTTCGGAGGCTAAGTTATGAAATGATAAGGTGTTAGGCACCCATTCCTCCCTTACGGTCTCTCATGGGTTGTTGTTATTTTCCTTTATTTCCCCATGATATGTGTGCATGTGTATACGTAGTGGAGATAGGAATCATAGACTTGTGTCATGAAAGAGATAAAGCGAGTCATCCGTAGGAATGTTCCTAAGAATAATATTAGAAAATAGGATTTACGCGATTATCCTCGCGTTGATCGTTATAACGGAATGATAATGCACATGGAATAATATGCCATTAAGAACAAATATATGTGTATATAGAATTTAAGATAATTGAGTGTAAAGAATATAGAGAAAATATAAAATGAGAGAAAAGTTGGAATAGGACTCGAGTCACGAGTTTCACCCCGAGACGCCTACGTAGCCTATAGAGGCATCAAAGTCCACGTAGTTCGCATGCAAAATGAGGGGTGAGATTTATCCCATAAATCCAATCAGGGACTTCTCTTATATGTATGTGTGTGTGAGTAAAAAAGTGTTTTAGTTGTGAGAAAAGTGTGAGAATTCCCGTTTGGAATTTATGAGTAAATCCTCTTTTTCTTATTTTCTTGGGTTTTATTTATATGGAAATAAGAGATGTGCTATAATACAAAATAAAAGGTATATTAAGATATGTGAGATGAGGGAATAAAAGTGCTAAGTAATAAAACAAGTTAATGCGAATTTTGGGGAATTTAAAGAGAGAGTTGAAAGAGTTGGACCTTCTTGGAGATCTTGAGCTTGATCTTGGATGTTGGAGAGAAGCCCTTGAACTTGGATGATGAAGGAGGGTACTTAATTCACCATGTTTGATGAAAAAGGTGATGAAAGGTGAAGGTTGGAAAGGGATTTGGATGTGGAAATCACGCTGACTTCGAGAGGGGTTTTCTGAGTTTGCTGAGAGTATTGGATCTCTGATTTTCCTCCCCCTGGAATGAGGTTAGGCCCTCCTTTTTATAGGCCCAGTGCATTAACGATCGGCATAGACCTGGTCCTTCCAATAGACATGTGTATTTAGGTACACTGCCGATAGGCAGGGTTTGGAACCTGCCATTTGGCAGTGTCTTTCAGGTTCCTTCAGAAAATCGGTCGTAGAGCGCAAACTGTTGATCCGAATTGTGCATGGGGTGAACCATTAGAAATCTAATTCAGATACCTTCGAAAGTCCTTGGACTGATCCCGGGTCCCGGTGTTTACTTTGGGTTAAATGTGGCTCGAAAGCGTTCATCGGTCCTTTGGATGAGGAAACTTCGGACGCAAACAGATCGTTCATCCGCATGGTAAGTCAGAATCGCGCATGCGGTGAACCGTTAGAAATTTTAGACAATCCAAAGAGTTTGACCTGGTTCGAAGAGTCGACTTTGGTCAATCGGGGCCTGTAAGCGTTCGGTGACCTTTCGGAGTAAAACGGATCATTCGTCCATACCGTAAGTCCGAATTGCGCACGGGGAGAACCGTTGGAAATGGGTGTCAGTGCCCTTCAACGATTCATTCAATCTTGATCAAGATTAAGAGTTAACTTTGGTTAAATGGATTCTGGGAGCGTCCGGTGACCTCCTAATCGAGTTTCAAAGGAAAACGGGTCGTTCGTTCGCACCGTAAGTCAGAATTTCGCACGGGATGGACCGTTAGAAAGGGGATTCAGTGACCTTTGAAGATTCATTCAGTCTCGTTCGAGCTGAAGAGTTTGAATTTTGGTCAAACAAATCCTGGGAGTGCCCGATGGCCTTTAGGTCAGTACTCGGGGTATGACTTGGGTTTGTAATGGTGAAGGGAGGTGCTAATGACCTAAGGAGAGGTTGGGGGGTATTAGAATGGGGTGTCTACAATACACCTTCAGTTTCTTACCCTCCTTCCTATTTTAGTGGGGCACTCAGATACTATATGCCTATAATCCTTAAAACCAAAATATCCATTCGATTCATCCCTCTAAAAATTCTCACTAAAATTCTTAGAGAAGTTACTGAAATTTTTATACATATTTTTCTCAAACTTTTTTGCATCTGTGACACCCCGTCTAACAAAATACCGGGTGATCAGTCCTATATCAAATTAAATTGGAATCTCATCTGGTTCATTCTTAGCATCACTATTATTAAGTCATTAATTAGTAACCACCTAGTCTTTCATTATGCTGATGCCAAATTTTATATTTATTAATCCAATGCAAAATAAGTATGGAAATAAAGTAACACAACAAATGATTGTAGAAACCAATCATCACATAGAGTAATAATAGTCTTGCCTAATAAACCATCGGCTAAATCCACAACTAAACCAAATTAGAAAAGAGTAATAAATCCCATAAAATCTGAAAAGATATTGAATAAAATTGTGAACTACATGCTCGAAATCTAATAAGGATTCCTACACTAGGAAAAGAAAAAATAGATGCGTCTATCCGAATCCTGCAACATCCACACACGCTATAGTAGCGAGTCCCTGGAATGAAATCAAATCGGGCATCCCTGAGGTAGGACACCTAAAGGTTTTGAATTTTTTTTTATAGCAAGGGTTAACACCCAAAAACATTTGAAAATATTTAGCAAGTGAATTTAAATGCAAGTAAATTTCCATATTTAAATTGGCGTTGCACACTCTCTTGAAGACACCTTACCCCTCAACTAATCTGCACGCCTAACGAGAACTATATATGACCCCCCTAGCTAATCATCTGTAACTAGTTTTGTCTCATATATCTAACTACTTGCCTCTACTCCAACCCAAGTGAATATAGTACATTTTTATGAGTTATTATTCACATTAACTTTCATAAAGCATCTTTCTCACTTTAAATCACATATCAGTCCCAATAGTTACGTTATCTATAAATTTCACACCGTGTATATATATATATATATATATATATATATATATATATATATATATATATATAAATTCCCCTATATAATTATGCACTATATATACGAATCATATTTTAACATTCACACGCATGTTAGAGATACATGCTATCACCAAGAACATATGAGGCGATCATATTTCCCCCCGAAAGTGTTCGCTCCATACCGTAACGGTTCTACCCCTAAATACGAACGCTATGGCCTGGGGAAAATACTCACCTTGCATTTGCTAGCCAGAAAACTCACCCACATCACGCAACCTCCTATGATAGCATTAATATTGGTATGGATTTACTATATTTATTATTCACACAAATATATATATAAATCATATATATGTACTGCACATCAACATGTATATAGAAATCCAGGCTACCGGAGTATTATGCCCATACCCAAGCCTAAAACATACAAGTCTATGATCCGACTCTATTTCAATTAATTTTACACTAATCAAATTGTCATTATTTAGTGTCACTTTACCAACTATGCCCGGACTCTCTCTCTTGGCCCGAAATTTTACTTTCCCAATTACGTCTACTCACTCAATTAACAAGGTTACAATCTTCTAATTTATAAACCTTAAACTTTCAAATTTCATTAATCCACTAATTAATTCAAGGGAAATTATTCATCAATTTGAACCCAAAGTTATGACAACATTTACATAAATTGATAGAAACAGTAGCTATGCAGTCCCAACACTCAATAGGTCTGAATCAGGGGAACTTAAAAGTCTGACTGAAATGGAGATCTCGTTCAAACGATAAGCCCTGGCATTGGAACGATAGTGTCTTTCGTTTGAACCAGTTGCAGGTCGTTAGAACAACCTTGGATCTTCTCCTTCTTTCTTTTCTACACAACAAACCTAGTTCGCCATTAACTGTAAAAAACATACATTCTGCACATATTTCTTCACCCAAAGCGTCCCATAATTCATCATAAATCCATTCTTTTATTATAACGAATCTAGCCCTAACAATTTCATCAATTTCATCAATTCTCAAAACCCCTACAGATTTATAACTCCCATTAAAAGGAAATCCCCAATTTGCTCAAGAACAAACCCTGGTATTTAATTGAATTTCACCTATTTTAATATGAAAAGATAGATGCAATTTAATAATCACAATTTAATCCACTTGCCTCAAAATGAATATCTAAGGCTTTGAATAAAGGTGTTGAATTGCAATTGAAACAATCTCTCCAAGATTCCCAACTTCCTTTTCTCTTTGGCTCTCCCTTTAAGCTTTTTCCCTTTTTAGTCTTCTAATGTGATTTAAGTTGCCAAACCCTTATACATTTGGGGTTAAAAACCCTATTCACGTTTTTGGGCTTATGGTCCTTATAAAAAGGGTCCACACTCTCTATATGGAGCTCAAATATGTCTAATTAGGCCCCGACACCCAATATATGCATATAACCACTTATTTCGGGGTATTTCGACCCTACCGGACTCAACCGTGCACTTAAAATCACCATCCGGAATAAATTTCTAAAATTAAGTCTCACCCGTTAACTTTTTTAAATATATTCACTTTTAAATATTCCCATTAATTAATTCTCATTAATTTACGACACAAGTTAATTACTAATTACCGAATTAATTAATTAAAAATAATAACCCAGAAATAATGAGGTGTTACATACTTCCCCCCTGACAAAGGAATTTCGTCCTCGAAATTCGGATGTACCTATAGTAAATAGTTCTGGATATTGTTCCCGCATATCCTCCTCACGCTCCCAAGTGGACTCGTTGGCACTAAGATGACCCCACCGAACCCGGACAAGTGGTACTACTATAGATCGTAACTTGCGCTCACTGCGATCTAAGATTGCTACTGGCCTCTTCTCGTAAGAAATATCAGGCTGCAAATCTATCTCCTCAAGTGGGACATGCCAAAATGCCTTGGACTACCCTTATATTTCTTCAACGACGTAAAATGAAATACATCATGGATATGCTGAAGATGATCAGGCAAACCCAAACGGTACGCTACCGGTCCAACTCTCTCAATGATGGGAAAAGGGACCACATACCTTGGCGCTAACTTCCCTTTTTTGCCAAATCTCATCACCCCTTTCATAGGGGATACCCGCACTAACACCTGATCCTCGATATCTAACTCTTCGTGCTTTTTATTCGCATCCGCGTAGCTCATTTGTCTATCTTGGGCTATACAGATACACCCCCGAATTAACTCAATCTTAGCAGACGTATCTCGAATCATATCCTACCCAAAAAGTTAGTTGTACCCCGCCTACAATCAATAAGCTGGTGAGCGACAAGGCCTACCATACAACGCCTTAAATGGGACCATGCCTATAGTAAATTGTTTCGAGTTATTATACGTGAACTCCACCAAAGGAAGGTATTGCTCCCAACCTCACCCAAAATTTAGAATGAACATTTGTAGCATATCTTCGAGCATTTGATTCACCCTCTCTATTTGCCCATCCGTCTGGGGGTGATACGTTGTTCTCAACCTCAACTCGGTGCCCATAGCCTCCTATAGGCTCTACCAAAAATACTATACAAAAATCTTGTCCCTATCGGAAATTATATTGATCAGGACCCCGTGTAATCTGACTATTCACGCGATAAACAGCTTCGCATACTACAAAGTCTCAAAATCTGTACGGACTGGTAGAAAGTGGACCACCTTGGTCAAACGGTCCACTATGACAGGTACCCCCGTAATGAAGTCCATAGAGATGCTCTCCCACTTTCACACCAAAATCTCGAATGTCTGTAACATCCTCGACGATTTTTGGTGATCTACCTTCACAAGCTGACACGTGGCACACTTCGAGATAAACTCCAAACGTCTCATTTCATCCCTATCCACTAGTATTGCCTTCTCATGTCTTGGTACATTTTTTCTTCACCGGGATGTATCGCAAACTTGGAGCCATGAGCCTCCATCAACACGACGTGTCTCAAATATTCGTCTTCTAGCACGACTAACCGCCCATTAAAGCGTAGCCCACCCTCGAAGCTAATGGAGTAGGAATCCTAAAACCTCTGCTAGTAACTATTTCACCCCGTCCTAACACAAAGGATCATCCGCCTGAGCCCGCACCACCCGTATAACAATCTCGGGTGTGACTGCTAAAATAGCCATACATGCCCTGGCGATCTCATCGTCGTGCCTAAGTTCACTCCATTTCACCTTCCAAACTGCCGCCAAATCTTCCTTGGGTCGTCGGTTCAAAGCATCCGCAACTATATTGGCCTTACCATGATGATACTTAATATCAAACTGATAATCCTTTATGAACTCCACCCACCTCCTTTGCCTTATGTTCAAGTCCCTTTGAGTAAACAAATATTTGAGTGATTTATGATCCGTGAACAAGTTGAACCTCTCCCCTAAAAGGTAATGCCTCCAAATCCTCAAGGCAAAGACGATCACGACCGACTCTAAATCATAAGTGGAGTAATTCCTCTCGTGGGGCTTTAGATTCCAGGATGCATAAACTCTTCTTGGTGCAACACACCTCCTAGTCCCTATAAGGACGCATCAGTATAAATTCGATAATCCACTCCTGCTTTCAGTAATGCCAAAATGGGGGCTAATGTTAACTTGTCTTTCAACTCGTTGAACGCCAACTGGGACTGATCGCTCCATATAAAGGGTACCCCCTTTCGAGTCAAATTAGTCAACGACCCTGCTATCTTGGAGAACCCTCTCATGAAATGGAGATAATACCCAGTAAACCCCAAAAATCTCCTAATCTCAGTCGGTGTCATGGGCTGACCCCACTACCTCACCGCTAACACCTTACTTGGGTCCACAAAAATCCCCTGCTCCGACATAATATGGACCAAGAACTGCACTTCTTGAAGCCAAAACCCATATTTCTCATACTTGGCATATAGCTGGTGATCCTGCAACGTCTGCAAGACCATACGGAGGTGCTCGGGATGCTAACACTATGACAAACTGATCGAGAAAATCTCTAAAAATCCGATTCATAAGGTCCATCAATATTGACGGTGCATTGGTGAGCCTGAATGGCATCACCCAAAACTCATAAGAACCTTATCGCGATAGAAAAACATTTTTTAGGACGTTTTCCTCTCAAATCCTCAACTAATGGTACCACAACCGTAAATCAATTTTGGAGAAATATGCTGACCCTCACAACTGGTCAAAAAGATCATCAATTCTAGGCAGTGGATACTTGTTTCGGATCGTGACCCTATTCAACTCCTGATAATCAACACATAAACGGAGTGAGCCGTCTCTCTTCTTCATAAACAATATGGGAGAACCCCATGGCAATGTGGTCTGTCGAATAAATCCTTGACCCAAGAGTTACTGAATCTGCTCCCTAAATTCACGCATATCTGAAGGGGTCATGCGATAAGGCACTCGGGCTATCGGCCTAGTAGCCGGTGCTAGGTCAATGACGAACTCAATCTCCCGACTGGGTGGTGTGACACCCCGCCTAATTAAATACCGGGTGATCACTCCTTTATTAAATTAAAATCAAGGTGAACAGTTGGTTCATTCTTAGCATCACTGTCGAAAATAACTTTTCCAAATTAAACACCCTAATTAATTAAGCTAAGTGTCAAAACCATTTTTAGACATTACTTTCCAAATTTTATTTATAACCAATGATTTTAACCTTTACATCATTCAATATTAAAGAATCACACCACAATTATCCTGGAACATATAATCTAAATAATTTAAACATTCAACAACTAAATCCCAACATTAAAACTTAAGTAAAACATCCAGACAGTAATAAATCCAAAAGTGACAATACTAGAAATAAATTAATCACAATGTCCAATAAAACAACTGGATAATGGAAACGGGCGACACATGCCCATCTGAATAAATATGCTAGGAGTGGAATCAAATAAATGAAGTCGTCTAAGCGAGAGGCCTGCAACTCCCACCTAAGCTGCAGCGCGTTCCTTCCACAGGATCCTATGCAATACGTCCCTGTGGCTTGGAACCTGTGATATATACATATATATATAATAGAGAGAAGGGGAAATAGAAACGGGTCAGAGCCCAATAGTGTAAATGATTTAAAATTTGTTTATCAAGTATATAAAATATTTACAGGCCAATGCAACAACATATTAGTGCGACACTCTCTTGAGAAATTATCACCTCTCTTCTAATGTGAACACCTATCGCACTAACCTTCCCAATGGTTTAACTCATCTTATCTTAGTATGCTCGTAAAATTTAAACTGGCAATTCAACTGTTTAAGGGGTAAATACTATTTAATAACAAACCTCTCATTTTAACTTTATTTGCTAACAAAATTTCCCAATATCATATTATACTTTTCAAAACAAGTATTTCCAAATTGAAATCATTATTCATATCTTACTTGCCATAAACACAGTAGGAAGTTCCAAATTTTAGAAATTCATATATATATTAAATACTCGTATAATATATATATTCTAACAACACTCCACACAAAAATTATGGTGCGTGCATACTCTGCTATCCAATCCTCGTATCACTCGTACTAAGGGAAATACAAGTTCGGAATCACTCTCGAACTGTATTAACACATACACAAATAATATTGAGGCGAAGCATAGATTCCAAGTCTCTAAGAGGATAGCACATACCCTCACGTCTCTTAGGACCGTCATACCATCGATCAGATAGCCTGTACCAAGGATATCTATCTTCTAGGGTACGAGTCAATATCCCCCATAAAGGCACATCGAGATAAGACCGTCCCAGCGCGGTAACCTTAGGGATAGCAAGTAGCGCGGGCATGATTTTCACACGTATATAGTATATGCATAAACACGGTCATATAAATATACTACTATTACCATATCTTTTTAGGTATCTTTCATCACCCTTAATATAACATTTATCATTATTTCTCAATCTTTAGTTATCACGTATAACGGTTCGTCTCTTACTTTAATTGAGGGATTAATCCAACTTACTACGTAACACTCATGGACTCTATCCTCCCAAGTATAGAATTCTGTAGGTACTCATCTATTTTTCCAACGTAACTATTTTACGCGTCTCTCCCTTTAATGCATAATTTCATCGCCCTTTATATGTAAATATCCCAAAAATGTACATCTCATCTTACATTAAAGGTCTCATAATTCTTAATAAGTCCTACTAGTTTCCTTTACCTTCCAAATTATTTTAATAAGGATGCCCAAATATTTCTACTCATTTAATTTGAATTTAACTATATTCAAAGGGGGAATGTGAGTCTGCCAGAAGGGGTCGATCGATCGAGGGCAGGGGCTTGATCGATCGATGTGTCAATCGATCGACACCCCTGGTTCGATCGATCGATCAAACAGGTATGGCGATTTCTGCAGATTAACAGTTACGGGTTTCATAATTTAACCTCAATCAAATCCATATTTTTCACACCCAAACTCCCTAAAATTTGTACTACAAATGATATAAACCCATATTATACATCTTCAACGTAAAGCATGCAATTTTCCATCAATAACCATAGATTAATAGGCCAAAACTCATATAAATCTCAAGAACCCTAGAATTTCTTTAACATGGTTCTAATCAGTCTTTTTCCCAAAATTTCTACTCCTAATTCATCATAAATTTGTGGTTAAGCCTCTACATGTGAAGGGGTTTCCAGATTATCATTCAAATCATTACTAGATGCGATTTTCCTATCTCCAACATGGATTTTCTTCTACCAAACCCATCCTAATCACCTTAGACTAACATGAAAGATGCATTAACGAAAATAAGCAAGATAAATACTTACCTAGAAATTTCAAAGTTCTGATTTGATGACGAATTTGGTGTGGTTGCGTTCCCCGTCGCACGATCTACGCGTTGGTGGTGGTGGCGGTGCAACCGGATGAATTTTCGGTCTAAAATTGCTTTGAAAGCTCTCTCCTTCTCTCTCCTATGGCCGTCACTTGTCTTTGGTTGTGTTAACCCTAGAAGGCAACCTTAGACATCTGATATAACCCTTGAAATTTCGTGGGTTTAATTACCCAAAATTACAAAATGTCAAAAATGCCCTCCCGGGGTACTAATTAAGCCTAAAAATGCCCCGAGACCCAAACTAAACCCCCGGGTACACTTTTCTGACTATCTCGACCCTTCCAGACACTTTGGAGCACTCAAAATGACCATACAAGCAACTAATAATTTATTCACTTTTATTAATCAATATTTAGTCCCGATGCGACACGGGCGCGTCCCGACTCAAATTTCCAAAATTGTCATTTTATTCACTCTTGACATTTAATAGAACTAATATTATATTACTTTACTTATTAGTAATATTCAACAACAAGTTTCCCATAATTACTAACTCACATCACGTTAATAATTATAAAGTGATTAATTTCTGGATTTATATTAAAATAATAACTCACATTAAATTTAATAAATCCCCAAATTAATATAGCATAAAAATACGGGGTATAACATACTTCCACCCTAATAACTGAATTTCGTCCCAAAATTCAAAAAATAAGGCATACCTGTTAAGAATAAATCCGGGTATCTCTCGTGTATATCTGTCTCGCGCTCCCAAGTGGATTCCTCCACATTATGATGCTCCCACTGGACCCGTACAAGTGGAACTACCTTCGACCTCAATCTTCTCTCTCTATGGTCTAGGATAGCCACCGGTCTCTCCTCATAAGAGCTGTCAAGCTGTAAGTCTATCTCATCTATCGCGATGTGGGTATGGGCCATATCATCCCGAAGATATCATCTCAACGACGAGATGTAGAATACATCGTGAATGCGATGTAAATGCTCTGGTAGTCCCAATCTGTATGCTACCGGACCAATCCTCTCGATAATGGGAAATGGTCCCACGTACCCCTGGGCCAATTTACCTTTCTTCCCGAACCTCATCACTCCTTTCATAAGAGATACAAGTAGTAATACTTGGTCCCCTACATTAAACTCTCGGAAGAACCGTTTTGCTTTGGCATAGCTTTTCCGCCTGTCCTGGGCTACTTGAATGCGACTCCTGATCATCTCAATCCTCGCGGAGGTTTCCTGAATTACCTATGGTCCTAGCAACTTGTTATCCCCCACCTCGAGCCAATAAGTTGGGGAACGACATGGACTGCCATACAAAGACTCAAATGGAGCCATGTTAATCGTGAACTGATAAGAGTTGTAATAAGAAAACTCTACCAGTGGAAGATGTGGTTCCCAACCTCCTCCAAAATCAAGAACACACATGCGCAGCATATCCTCTAACATCTGATTAGTACGCTCTGTCTGTCCATCTGTCTGTGGGTGATAAGATGAACTCAACCTCAACTCTGTACCCATAGCCTCCTAAAGCTCTCCCAGAAACGAGACACGAAAATCTTATCTCTATCTGACACAATATTCAGGGGTACCCCATGTAATCTGACAATCTCAGCAATGAAAAACTGGGCATACTGACTCGTGGTATAGTCTGTCTGCACCGGTAGAAAATGAGCCACCTTGGTCAAACGGTCTACAATCACCCAGATAGAGTAGTGGCCCCGCTGTGATGTAGTCAACCCTATAATAAAATCCATGGAAATACTCTCCCACTTCCACACGGGTATTTCCAATGGCTGAAGAAACCCTGATGATTTCTGATGGTCTACCTTTACCAGCTAGCAGGTAAAACACTTGGACATGAACTCATGCAATGTCCTTTTTCATCCCACTCCACCAGTATTGCCGCCTCATATCCTGGTACATCTTATCTCCTCCAGGATGTACTGCAAATCGGGACCTGTGAGACTGGGTAATCACTGCATAGCATAATTCTGATCCTTTTGGGACCACTAATCTCCCATTAAACCTCAAACCCCCATCAAAACTAACAGAATATGACTCAGCACCCTCGGTTAAAAGTCGTACAATCTACTCCTGGCAAAATGGGTATGCGGTCTGTGCATGTATCACCCTCGTAACAATCTCGGGTGTCACTGTCATAACAGATATGAAGGAACGGGCTACTGCGTCCTAGTGATTCAACTCCTTCCACTTTTCTTTCCAGACATTCGCTACATCGTCTATCGATCTACGGCTCAATGCATCAGCAACTACGTTGGCCTTCCCCGGATGGTATTGTATGTCGAACTGATAGTCCTTCACAAACTCTAACCATCTGCACTGACGCATATTCAGCTCTTACTGAGTGAACAGGTAGTGCAGTGACTTGTGGTCTGTGAAGAAGCAGGATTTCTCCCCTAATAAATAGTGCCTCCATATCCTCAATGCAAAGACGACCGCTGCTAACTCCAGGTCGTGGGTGGGGTAATTCTTCTCAAGTGGCTTAAGCTTACGGGAAGCAAAAGTTATAGCCTTCTCCTCCTGCTGAAGTACTCCTCCAAGTCCCAGTAAAGAGGCATCGGTGTAAACCAGGTACTCCACACCCGACTTCGGTAAAGCAAGGACTGGTGCTGAAGTAAGCTTGTCTTTCAGCTCATCGAAAGCCAATTGACAAGCATCATCCCAAACATATGGTACCCCCTTACGAGTCAGGTTCGTCAAATGGACCCGCTATTTTGGAGAATCCCCGAATAAATATCCTGTAGTATCCGGCTAACCCCAAGAAACTACGCAGTTTCGTCGGTGTCGTGGGTTGTCCCCACTCCCTCACCGCTGACACTTTACTCGGGTCAACTGCTATCCCATGTTCAGAAACAACATGTCCCAAGAACTTTACTTCTCGCAACCAGAATCCGCACTTCTCATACTTTGCATACAGCTGATGCTCTCGTAGAGTCTGAAGAACCTGCCTTAAGTGCTCGGCATGCTCCTCCTCGGAGTGTGAATATATCAGAATATCATCTATGAAAACAATGACGAACTGATCCTAGAATTCTATGAACACTCGGTTCATCAAGTACATAAATATGGCTGGAGCATTTGTGAGTCCGAATGGCATCACTCTGAACTTATAAGACCCATATCTCGTCAAGAAAGCAGTCTTTGAAACATCCTACTCCCTAATACGTATTTGATGGTACCTCGACCTCAGATTTATCTTCGAAAATAAAGTTGCTCCCCTCACCTGGTCGAACAGATCATCGATTCGAGGCAACGGATACTTATTCCGTATCGTGACCTTGTTCAACTCCTGGTAGTCCACACATAGCCTCAGTGAACCATCTCTCTTCTTCACAAACAACACTGGAGCTCCCCAAGGTGAGGTACTCCTGCGAATGAATCCCTGACCTAACAGCTGCTCTATCTGATCTCGTAACTCTCGCATCTCCGCCAGAACCATACGGTATGGAGCGCGTGCTATAGGTCTAGTATCCGATAATAAATCAATGACAAAGTCTATCTCTCGACTGGGGGGTAGGCCTGGTATCTCCTGAAATACATCGGAATATTCAGGAATAACTGGGATCGAGTCTAAGGGAATCACAACCTCCTTAGAGGTATCCTCTTCTATGTAATACAAATGAGCGGTTGAGCCTCCCTCTGGGCGAGGCATCGCCACTACAAACATCTCTTGCCCTGGAATGGCAAAAATAATACTCCCACCAAAACAATCTATCATGGCCCTGTAAGAAGCGAGCCAATCCATACCGATAATAACATCATGCTCATGCATATCTAAGACTAACATGTCTGCAGGTAATACCAAGCTACCAATCTCTACCCCCACACCCTGGCATATAAAGAAAATAAGTGAACCATTCCCCAGTGGTGAGTCTACACATGTCACAATGCTCTCTGATGTGGCTGATAACCCTAAGGCCTTCACAAAATGGGTAGCTATAAAACAATGCGTCGCCCCAGTATCAAATAAAACTCGACCCATAATACCATGGATAGGAAACGTACCCTCAATCGAGGGTGGTGCCTACGGAGCTGCTGCCTGGTGGAAGTTATAGACACGTCCATACTGTAACTGCCCCTGCTGCACTGGAGCTGCTGGAATGGATGGTAAGGATGGTACCTGGGAGGGCGGCTGGAAAAAGTGGCCTATGTGGCTCATTACGGGCACCCTGCTGCTGTGGGGCCCTATCACCCTCTGGGCAATCCTGACGCCTATGGCCATTCTTGCCGCACTCGAAACATCGGCCTTTGAAATTTCCTCCCCTCTGACCTTGCTGACCACGGCCTTGCTGGCCGTTACCACCCCGCCATTGGCCCTGTTGGCCTTACTGAAAACGTTGTTGGCCCTGCTATTGTCGGTGTTGGCCTTGCTGGCCCTGCTGACCCTGCCTATAACCCCCAAATCCCTTCCTGGAATCACCTGATCGAAAGCGCTTGGCAGGGTCCCCCTGATGGGAACTCTGCTCATGCTGACGAGTCTGTCCCTGGGATGTTGGTGTTCCACCAGCGCCACTACCCCCTGTCCTTCCCTTCTGGCCGGACTCTCCTGCTAGCTTGCTTCCCTAAAGATGGAAGCGATGATCCTGGTAGTGTAGTAAGGCAGCATTGAGTACATCTGTGAAGGTACTCAGAGACAAATTCCCTATAAGATGCTGACGGATCCTCCAAGCTAACCCGTCCACAAATAACATTATCTTCTTACCCTCAGTAGGTGCCTCATCTGGCACTATGGTGAGAAGTCTCGTGAACTCCTCCTCATACTTAGCAACGGTAGAATTTTCTTGCTTCAAGTTCAGTAACTTCCGCCTCATCTCAGTTTGCACGACGGGTGGAAAGTACTTGCTGTCAAACCGCTCCCAGAACGACTGAATCGGGATCGTATCCCTTTCCTCCAAGGTGGTGGTGGATTCCCACCACTGCAAAGCGGCCCCCACTAACTTGAAGGAAGCCAATAACTATTTTTGCACGTCTGTGCACTCATATATACGCAGATGCCGCTGGATATCTTTCTTCCATTGGCTGACGATGACAATATCTGAACTACCCGAGAACTCAGGGGGATGCGCCTTCTGAAAGGCATCCCTAACCCGCTCCCATGAAGATGGAAACTGTGCAGGTACTGGCGCCACTGCCTGAATCTGGGGTGGAGCCTGCTGTACGACCGCTAACGTTGCATTCACCGCCTGAGCAATAATAGCGGCTACCTCATTAGCATTCGTCGTACCCTGAGCCGGAGCTGCTAGCTACTCGGCTTGGGCACGCCTATCCTTTGGTGCACGTCTCGAATGCATCTGAAACGTGAAGAACTTTATTAATCTACAGTTATTATCAAATCTTAAATAGTTGGAGACGTAAATGTAAAAGCAAGAATACAACAATCCTAACATAGGGCTCTATAGCAAAAATGTTAAGCTGAAAGCGAAATAAGCCGTACAGATCCTAAGGACACTAGAACCTAATGCTCTGATACCACCTGTGACACCCCGCCTAATTAAATACCCGGCGATTACTCCTTTATTAAATTAAAATCAAGGTGAACAGTTGGTTCATTCTTAGCATCACTGTCGAAAATAACTTTTCCAAATTAAACACCCTAATTAATTAAGCTAAGTGTCAAAATCATTTTTAGACATTACTTTCCAAATTTTATTTATAACCAATGATTTAAAACTTTACATCATTCAATATTAAAGAATCACACCACAATTATCCTGGAACATATAATCCAAATAATTTAAACATTCAACAACTAAATCCCAACATTAAAACTTAAGTAAAACATCCAGACAGTAATAAATCCCAAAGTGACGATATTAGAAATAAATGAATCACAATGTCCAATAAAACAACTGGATAATGGAAACGGGCGACACATGCCCATCTGTATAAATATGCTAGTAGTGGAATCAAATAAATGAAGTCGTCTAAGCGAGAGGCCTGCAACTCCCACCTAAGCTGCAGCGCGTTCCTTCCAAAGGATCCTATGCAAGACGCCCCTGTGGCTGGGCACCTGTGATATATACATATATATACAAGAGAGAAGGGGAAATAGAAACGGGTCAGAGCTCGATAGTGTAAATGATTTAAAATTTGTTTATCAAGTATATAAAATATTTACAGGCCAATGCAACAACATATTAGTGCAACACTCTCTTGAGAAATTCTCACCTCTCTTCTAATGTGCACACCTATCGCACTAACCTTCCTAACAGTTTAACTCATCGTATCTTAGTATGCTCATAAGATTTAAACTGGAAATTCAATTGTTTAAGGGGTAAATACTATTTAATAACAAACCTCTCATTTTAACTTTATTCGCTAATAAAGTTTCCTAATATCATATTATACTTTTCAAAATAAGTATTTCCAAATTGAAATCATTATTCATATCTTACTTGCCATAAACACAGTAGGAAGTTCCAAATTTTAGAAATTCATATATATATTAAATACTCGTATAATATATATATTCTAACAGCACCCCTATGTGCATGCATACTCTGCTATCCAATCCTCGTATCACTCGCACTAAGGGAAATACAAGTTCGGAATCACTCTCGAACTGTATTAACACATACACAAACAATATTGAGGCGAAGCATAGATTCTAAGTCTCTAAGAGGATAGCACATACCCTCACGTCTCTTCAGACCGTCTGACCATCGATCAGATAGCCTATACCAAGGATATCTATCTTCTAGGGTATGAGTCAATATCCCCCATAAAGGCACATCAAGATAAGACCGTCCCAGCGCGGTAACCTCAGAGATAGCAAGTAGCGCGGGCATGATTTTCACACGTATATAGTATATGCATAAACACAATCATATAAATATACTACTATTACCATATCTCTTTAGGTATCTTTCATCACCCATAATATAACATTTATCATTACTTCTCAATCTTTAGTTATCACGTATAACGGTTCGTCTCTTACGTTAATTGAGGGATTGATCCAACTTACTACGTAACACTCATGGACTCTGTCCTCCCAAGTATAGAATTCAGAAGGTACTCATCTATTTTTCCAACGTAACTATTTTACGCGTCTCTCCCTTTAATGCATAATTTCATCGTCCCTTATATGTAAATATCCCAAAAATGTACATCTCGTCTTACATTAAAGGTCTCATAATTCTTAATAAGTCCTACTGGTTTCCTTTACCTTCCAAATTATTTTAATAAGGATGCCCAAATATTTCTACTCATTTAATTTGAATTTAACTATATTCAAAGGGGGAATGTGAGTCTGCCAGAAGGGGTCGATCGATCGAGGGCAGGGGCTCGATCGATCGATGTGTCGATCGATCGACACCCCTGGTTCGATCGATCGATCAAACAGGTATGGAGATTTCTGCAGATTAATAGTTACGGGTTTCATAATTTAACCTCAATCAAATCCATATTTTTCACACCCAAACTCCCTAAATTTTGTACTACAAATGATATAAACCCATATTATACATCTTCAACGTAAAGCATGCAATTTTCCATCAATAATCATAGATTAATAGGCCAAAACTCATATAAATCTCAAGAACCCTAAAATTTCTTTAACATGGTTCTAATATGTATTTTTCCAGAAATTTCTACTCCTAATTCATCATGAATTCGTGGTTAAGCCTCTACATGTGAAGGGGTTTCCAGATTATCATTCAAATCATCACTACATGCGATTTTCCTATCTCCAACATGGATTTTCTTCTACCAAACTCATCCTAATCACCCTAGACTAACATGAACGGTGCATTAACGAAAATAAGCAAGATAAATACTTTCCTGGAAATTTCAAAGTTCTGATTTGATGACGAATTTGGTGTGGTTGTGTTCCCCGTCGCGCGATCTACGCGTTGGTGGTGGTGGCGGTGCAACCGGATGAATTTTCGGTCTAGAATTGCTTTGAAAGCTCTCTCCTTCCCTCTCCTATGGCTGTCACTTGTCTTTGATTGTGTTAAACCTAGATGGAAACCTTAGACATCTGATATAACCCTTGAAATTTCGTGGGTTTAACTACCCAAAATTACAAAATGTCCAAAATGCCCTCCCGGGGTACTAATTAAGTCTAAAAATGCCCCGAGACCCAAACTAAACCCCAGGGTACACTTTTCTGACTATCTCGACCCTTCCGGACACTTTGGCGCACTCAAAATGACCATACGAGTAACTTATAATTTATTCACTTTTATTAATTAATATTTAGTCCCGACACGACACGGGCGCGTCTTGACTCAAATTTCCAAAATTGTCATTTTATTCACTCTTGACATTTAATAGAACCAATATTATATTACTTTACTCATTAGTAATATTCAACAACAAGTTTCCCATAATTACTAACTCACATCACGTTAATAATTATAAAGTGATTAATTTTCGGATTTATATTAAATTAATAACTCACATTAAATTTAATAAATCCCCAAATTAATATAGCATAAAAATACGAGGTATTACAGGTGGCAACCCCGGTATGTCCTGAAATACGTCCTCAAATTCCCTCACTATCGAAACTGAGCATATCGGGATCACCACCTCCTATGAGGTCTCCTCCTCAAGGTAATATAAATGAGTACGCGATCCTCCTTCAGGAAGGGGCATCGCCACCAAAAACATTTCCTGCCCCGGGATACCAAACACTATAGCTCTCTCATAACAATCAACCATCTCTCTATAATCGACTAGCCAATCTATACCCAAGATAACATCATAGCCCTCTAAATCCAAATCCAAGAGATCCACTACAAAACTCAAACCCCCAATCATAACGTCTACCCCTTACAAATAGAGTGAATAAGTGATCCACCCCCTATCGGTGACTCCATACACTTGAGTAGACTATCAGTTGTGTTTAGTAACCCAACCAATCTAGCAAAATGGGTCCTAAAAAATGAATGCGATGCACCAGGATCAAAAAGGATTCTACCAATATGACTGTGGATAGGGAACGTACCCTCAACTATCGATCGCGCGGGTGGTGCTGGGGGAATCGAAACATCTCAGACATTGTACACACGTCCGTACTACAACTGTCCCAACTACTGCTGAATCGGGGGAGTTGGTGTTGCCTGAGGTTCCTATGCCTGATATCCTTGTGGAGCACCATATTGTTGGCCCCTATCTATCTGTGAGAAATCTCTCCTGAGGTGGTCTGCCTGACCACAAATGTAATAGCATTTCTGACCGTTCCCCTGATACTGACCCTGCTGGCCCTGACGCCGTGGTCCCTAAGGTTGGCCCTGATGGACCTGGAGAGGCTGCCCCAGCTATTGGCTCTGATGGCCACCCCCATTATTCCCCTGGCCCTGGCGTCCCTGAGGAACCTGCTACTAATTTGGCCCCTTTTGGCCCTACCTAAACCCCTGACCTCCAAATCGAAATCTCTTGGTGGGATTCCTCTGGCGGTTATCCTGCCCCTGCTGTGCACCACTCAAAGAACTTACATTGGCCTTGCCCTGCTAGTTAGGCTCCCCACCCCTCTTGCTTGCCTTCAGGTGGAAGCAATGATCCTGACAATAAAGGAGGGCCGCATTAACCACGTCCATATAAGTCACAAGAGTCGGATTCCCTATCAAAAGTTGCCTGATCCTCCAGGCTAACCCATCAACAAACATCATCTTCTTCATTTCCTCATTACTCACCTCATCTGGCACAAGTGTGGCTAGACGAGTGAACTCCTCCTCATATTCAGTAACTGATCTATCCCCGTGAGCCACCTCCTTCAGCCTCCTCCTCATCTCAGTATCGACGACTGGAGGAAAGTATTTGCGGTCAAACCGCACCCAAAAATCTACCACGTCCTGCAATGGTAGTAGTGGACTCCCACCACTGCAAGGCAGTACCTGTCAGTCTAAATGTCGCGATCATCTATCGTTAAATCTCACTATAGTGTACCAGCCGGAAGTGCATATACATGTCACGTCTCCACTGATAGTGTGCCATCACATTCACGGTTCCCTGAAACTCCGGGGGATGGCCTTTCTAGAAGGCCTCCCTAACCCTCTGCCACCGAGTCATCCCCAGATGGGCCTGGCCTACTGGAGCCACGTGCTGCGGTGGCTGCTGCTGGGGAAAATGGTTGTCATGGCGGTATTAACCGCCTGAGCTACGATGCCAGCTACCTGCTCAGTAGAAGCGAACCCCTGTGGCAGCTGGGGCTGCAGCACATCAGGCCCCTGGGGAGCCTCACCATGTCCTCTCCGGGAGGCCGCCCTCCTAAGTCTCCCTCGATCTCTCCTGGGTGGCAACCGAAACGTAGATCGATTTGTATTAGTTCATAATTAATACAAATCTTGAAATAGCAGAAAAGCGATAACTAATAAACATAACATGAGTCAATAGTCCTAACAATAGGTCTCTATGCCAAAGAACACAACACTGAAACTAAAGTAAGTCACACTAGAACCTGATGCTCTGATACCATCTGTGACACCCCCACCGAATCAAATACTGGATGATCAGTTGGTTCATTCTTAGCATCACTGTCGTTAAGTCATTAATTACTAACCACCAAATATTTCATTAAGCTTATGCCAAATTTTATCTTTATTAATCCACTGCAAAATAAGTATGGAAAAAAGTAACACAAATGCCAGTAGAAATCGATCATCATATAGAGTAATAACGGTCTTGTCGAATAAACCATTGGTAAAATGCACAACCAAACCAAACTAGCAAAGAGTAATAAATCCCATACAATCTGAAAAGACACTGAATAAAACTGTGAACTACATGCTCAAAATCTAATAAGGATCCCTACACTAGGAATATAGATGCATCTATCCGAATCCTGCAACGTCCATACACGCTGAAGCTACTAGTCCCTGGAATGAAATCAAGTCGGGCGTCCCTATGATAGGACACCTAAAAGGTTTTGAATTTTTTTTATAGCAAGGGTTAGTACCCAAAAATATTTGAAAATATTTAGCAAGTGAATTTAAAAGCAAGTAAATTTCCATATTTAACTATCCGCCGCACACTCTCTTGAAGACACCTTGCCCCTCCACTAATGTGCACGCCTAATGAAAACTATATATGACGCACCTAGCTAATCATTCGTAACTAGTTTTGTCTCATATATCAAACTAATTTCCACTACTTCAGCCCAAGTGAATATAGTATATTTTTATGAGTTATTATTCACATTAAATTTCATAAAGCATCATTTCTCACTTTAAATCATATATCATTCCCACAAGTTATATTATCTATACATTTCACACCTTATATATATATATATATATATATATATATATATATATATATATATATATACTTCGACACACTATATACGTATCATATCTCAACGTTTACACACATTTTAGATATCACCAAGCACTTAGAAGGCGACCATAGTTCCCCCCGAAAGTGTTCACTTCATACCGTAACGGTCCCACCCCTAAATACGGACGTTATGGCCTGGGGAATATACTCACCCTGCATTCACTAGCCAGAGGACTCATCCACATCGCGCAACCTCCTATGATAGCATTAATATTGGTATGGCTTTACTATATATATTATTCACACACAAATATATATATATATATATATATATATATATACTACACATCAACATATATCTAGAAATTCAGGCTACTGGAGTATTATGCCCATACCCAAGACTAAAACATACAAGTCTATGATACGACTCTATTTCAATTAATTTTACACTAATCAAATTATCATTATTTAGTGTCACTTTACCAACTATGCCCGGACTCTCTCTCTTGGCCCGAAATTTTACTTTCCCAATTACGTCTACTCACTCAATTAACAAGGTTACAATCTTCTAAATTATAAACCTTAAACTTTCAAATTTCATTAATCCACTAATTAATTCAAGGGAAATTATTCATCAATTTGAACCCAAAGTTATGACAACATTTACATAAATTGATAGAAACAGTAGCTATGCAGTCCCAACACTCGATAGGTCTGAATCAGGGGAACTTAAAAGTCTGACTGAAATGGAGATCTCGTTCAAACGATAAGCCCTGGCATTGGAACGATAGTGTCTTTCGTTTGAACCAGTTGCACGTCGTTAGAACAACCTTGGATCTTCTCCTTCTTTCTCTTCTACACAACAAACCTAGTTCGCCATTAACTGTAAAAAACATACATTCTGCACATATTTCTTCACCCAAAGCGTCCCATAATTCATCATAAATCCATTCTTTTATTATAAAAAATCTAACCCTAACAATTTCATCAATTCAATCATCAATTCTCAAAACCCCTACAGATTTATAACTCCCATTAAAAGGAAATCCCCAATTTGCTCAAGAACAAACCCTAGTGTTTAATTGAATTCCACCTCTTTTAATAGGAAAATATAGATGCAATTTTATAATCACAATTTAAACCACTTGCCTCAAAATGAAGATCTAAGGCTTTGAATGAAGGTGTTGAATTACAATTGAAATAATCTCTCCAAGATTCCCAAGTTTCTTTTCTCTTTGGCTCTCCCTTTAATCTTTTTCCCTTTTTAGTCTTCTAATGTGATTTAAGTTGCCTAACCCTTACACATTTGGGGTTAAAGACCCTATTCACGTTTTTGGGCCAATGGGCCTTATAAAGAGGGTTCATACTCTCTATATGGAGCTCAAATATGTCTAATTAGGCCCCGACAACCAATATATGCATATAACCACTCATTTTGGGCTATTTCGACCTTACCGGACTCAACCGCGCGCTTAAAAGGGCCATCCAGAATAAATTTCTACAATTAACTCTCACCCGTTAACTTATTTAGATATATTCACTTTCAAATATTCCCATTAATTAATTCTCATTAATTTATGACACAAGTTAATTACTAATTACCGAATTAATTAATTAAAAATAATAACCCAAAAATTACGAGGTGTTATAGCATCTTTTGATAGCTTATAGAATTTGAGAAATTTACGAAATTTATTTACTAGCATGGCCATATCCTCGGACTCGATGTGAGACTCACCATTCGAAACAGGTGTTTCCTCCTTCCAAGCACTTACAACCTCTTTAAATTTGTAGAATCTAGTACCTATAAAATTTAAACCGTCACCTTTGGGTTAAATCTTTCAGGCAATGACCATAATTTTATCTTGATTTCGCGATTATCAAGTATCTTTTCTCCCAAGTTAAAAGATGAGTTAACTGTGTCGGATAGTCTAGCTTAGAACTCATCAAAGGACTCACTCTCCAACATCTTAATGGTTTAAACTGAGTGGCGAGTTTTGGAGTTTGGAAGCCATAACAGCACTAGTTCCTTCATAGGTGAGCTGGAGTATGTCCCAAGCCTCTTTTGACGTCTCACAAGTCATAATGTGGCGAAACTCCTCAGGAATAACATAACAAAACAGAGCATTTAAACCTCGAGAGTTATAATGTGTTAACCTATGCTCAACCTCACTCCACGATTCTATGAGTTTTGGTATCGTATTCTCTCCAACTAAAGTAGTAAGTGGAGTCCAACCATTTAAAACAACTTTCCATAACCGCTCATCTATAGCCTTAGCTGCTGATTTTATACGCATTTTCCAGTATACGTAGTTCAACCCATAAAATAACGGGGTTCTAATACCATCAAAACCACCAAAATTCATGTCTAACTTCACGGTATCGAAACATTATAATTTCGCATAACCCAGTCTGATACCAATTTGATAAAGCAAGATGCTAATAGGCAAGGATGGTCACAAGCAAATAAAAAGTCGATTTTTAGATTTTTTTAATTTTAACGATCAAAACTTTAAACAAATTAACCCAATAAAACTTTTTGCTAAAATTAAATAGTATCTTGTGAAAAAACTGATTTAACTAATTTTATCCTTTTAACCTAAAACACTCATCTAGGTGATAAGAAGATAAAATAAATAAATCATCCACAATACGTCGATGTACGAGGAAAACTACAAAGGGAAAGACCTCGAACATCCATCCAAGCAGTTCATTATAATAAGGTTTTACAAAGACTAGACTGTTGTAACACCCCGCCTAATTAAATACCGGGTGATCAGTCCTTTATTAAATTATAATCAAGGTGAACGGTTGGTTCATTCTTAGCATCACTGTCGTAAAATAACTTTTTCCAATTAAACACCCTAAATAATCAGGCTAAGTGTCAAAACCATTTTTAGACATTACTTTCCAAATTTTATTTTTTAAACCAACATTTAAAACTTTACATAATTCATAGTTAAAGAATCACATAACAACTATCCTGGAACATATAATCCAAACAATCAAACATCCAACTAATTAATTCCAACATTTAAAACTTAGGGAAAAAACATCCTGACAATAATAAATCCCAAAGTGTAAATACTGGAAATAAACGAATCACAATATCCAATAAAACAACCGAATAATGGAAAAGGGCGACACATGCCCAACTGGATAAAATAATGCTAGGAGCGGAATCAAAAAAATGAGGTCGTCTAAGCAAGAGGCATGCAACTCCCACCTAAGCTGCAGCGCATTTCTTCCAAAGGATCCTATGCAAGACGCCCCTGTGGCTGAGCACCTGTAATATATACATATATACAAGAGAGAAAAGGAAATGGAAACGGTTCAGAGCCCGATTGTAAAAGCAGTTTAAAATTAGTTTAGCAAGTATTTAAAATGTTTACTGGCTAATGCAAGAACATATTAGTGCGGCACTCCCTTGAGAAATTCTCACCTCTGTTCCAATGTGCACGTCTATCGCACTAACCTTCCCAACGATTTAACTTATCTAATCTTAGGTTGCTCGTAAGATTCTAAACGGACAAATTCAATTGTTTAAGAGGTTAATTTTATTTAACAACAAAGTTCTCATTTAAACCTTATTTGATAATAAAGTTTCTCAGTAATATATTATACTTTTCAAACACTTATTCCCAAGTTGAAATAATCATTCATTTTTTACTTACCATAGACACAGTAGGTAGTTCTCAAATTCCAGATTTAAATATATATATTAAATACTCATATAATATATACATTCTAACGGCACCCCACATAACAATTATGGTGCGGGCATACTCTGCTATCCAGTTCCCGTATCACTCGTACTAAGGGAAATACAAGTTCAGAATCACTCTCGAACTGTATTAACATAAAACACATACAATATTGAGGCGAAGCATAGTTTCCAAGTCTCTAAGAGGTCAGCACATACCCTCACGTCTCTTAGGACCATCTAACTATCGGTCTGATAGCCTCTACCAAGTATTACGATCTTCTAGGGTACGAGTCAATATCCCCCATAAAGGTCCCATCGAGATAAGACTGTCCCAGCGCGGTAACCTCAGGGATAGCAAGTAGCGCGGGCATGATTTTTACACACATATAAAATATATGATCAATCACAGAGTCATATAGATATATAACTATTCACATTCATAAGTTAGGTATGCCCACGGCCCAACCTTATATTATTCCATGATTAATACATTTTTTTTATTCAATTATTTCTTATAACGAACTTATACATTTTTATTTTCAAAATTTAATTTATTCTAACTCACTTCTCATCTCTCGAAGTATTTTCTCTAGCTAAGTACAAATTCAGTAGGCCCTCGCTTACCTTCTAATCCAACTCCTAGACATTTCGATTATTAAGTCTACACACATTAAATTTCTTAGACATGAATCTCTCTCGTTTACCCTTCATTTTCCCATTTCATTAAAGTTGCACTAAACGGGGTTTACCTTGACCCTACTGGTCCTTTTTATATTTCATTATATCCTAATAACATTAGTCAAGATTTATTACGAATTTAATCGGATTTAAGTCAACGTAAGGAAAAATCTAGTTTTTCGCAGGAGGGGTCGATCGATCGATAGGAAGGGGTCGATCGATCGAACCGTCGATCGATCGAAGCTCTTGGCTCGATCGATCGATCAAGCAGGTATGGCGAAAACTGCAGAATACCAGTTACGGGAATTATCATCCAAAATCATCCAAATCCAAGTTTTTAACTCCCAAACTCCCAGAATTTATACCGCAATCATTATAAACCCAAATGAACAACATTCTACGTAAGGCATGTGAGTTTCCATCAAGTATCATGGATTAAAAGGGGCAAAATTTATATAATTCTCATGAACCCTAAAAATTTCTTTAACTTAATTCTTCTCATTCTTTTTCTAGAATTTATACTTCTAACCCAATGTAAATTTGTGGTTCAACCTCTGCATGTGAAGGAAATTCCCAGAATAATGTTTATATCTCTACAACATGCAATTTCTAACCTCCAACATAGGTTTTCTTTCATAAAAGCTCATCCTAATCAACCCTAAACTAATATGAATGAAGCATTAACAAAATTAAGCAAGATAAATACTTTCCTAGGAATTTTTGTTTCTGATTCGTGGCTGAAATCAGTGTGGTTGTGATCCTCGTGGTGTGATCTAACGTTTGGCGGTGACGGCGGTGCAAACGGAGGTGTTCTTGGCCTAGAACTCCGTGGTAAGCTCTTCCTTTCCTTCTCTAATGGATGTATCTTGTTTTTTGTTGTGTTAAACCTAGAAGACAACTCTAAGCATCTGATATAACCTTAGAATTTTAGTGGGTTTTTAGGCCCAAAAATGTAAAATGTCCAAAACGCCCTCCTGGGGTGTTAATTAGGCCTAAAAACGTCCTGAGACCCAAACTAAACCCCCGGGTACATTATTTTGACTATCTCGACCCTTTCGGACACTTTGGCGCTCTCAAAATGACCATACGAGCGACTTATCATTTATTCACTTTTATTAATCAACATTTAGTCCCGACACGACACGGGCGCGTCCCGACTTAAATTTCCAAAATTGTCATTTTATTTACTCGTGAGATTTAGTAGAACCAATATTATATATTACTTTTCTCATTAGTAATATTCAACAAGTTTCCATTAATTACTAACTCTCGTCACATTAGTAATTATAAAAAGTAATTAATTTTTGGATTTATATTAAATTAATAACTCACATTAAATTTAATAAATCCCCAAATTTAGAAAGCATAAAAATACGGGGTATTACAACTGTAGACTTACTTAATTACTCGTCTCACTCGCAAGCCTTGACACTCTTTTATATTCAACCTCTCCTCCACAGTAAAATGTAGGAGTCAAACCACACAAGGTGCCACAATGCATGACTCGGTATCCACCAATGATACTGAGCAAGTGTCTATGAAATCGGAACACATAACATCGTCTCTTCACCGCAACATGATAAACATCGAGTACGGAGTCCACTGCACTAAACAAGTTATCTCGAGATGTATAAAAACAAACGATGGTGCCCAAACGAAAGATCTTCAAAGAATATGAATATGTAAACTTAGATCTTTAAACACAATGGGGGAAACTAGGATTTTGAAACTTTGGTAAACTCATAGAGAATTGACTTTCACCAAAAGTTCTTAAATATTATGAGTCCAACATGCTTTAAATAATGAAATACGAATTTCGTAGCGGTGAACTTGTTCGAACGAAAACACTAAGGTTGCTCGAACGAGAAGCACTTTTTGTTCTAACAAAACTCTTGTTCATTCGAACGAACTAGATTTCTCGTTCAAACGAGCTTCCAACGAAAGAAAGTCTATATAACCAGAGAGGCCTCATTTGATGTTCTTTAGATGTCCATTCCAACAAGATTACAAAGTCATTCTAAGAAGATCAAACTTTATTCCAATGAAATTAACAAGAAGCAAAACTCATTCTCACGGGATCAGAACCAAAAATTATTTTTCTTCAAACAAAATATTTTAAAAATAGTTCCAAATATTTTTATTTGAAAAAAAACACCCAAAAAAATTTCCAAGGACCATATTCAAAATGCATCCATACCTGCGAGATCCTCGGTAAACATGAAGACAAATTTGGCAGTAAATACAACACGATGTATATCCTCTTTAGAGCTTGTCCACTATGTCTTCATCTAACATATCATGGGCTTATGAGATCGACAATACAAAGCCTAACCTACGACTCAAATGCTTTGTCCTGAATTAAGCCAATTATAAACAAACTGACTTGATTGGATATTTGTCCTTATAAATCTCCCCCTTTGGATATTCCGAGACAATACCAAAACAAAATCCCTATCGGCTTTCAAGATCCCTAAAAACATTTAATCCCCAACCCCAAAAGGTAAAAGAGTACAAATGCTTGATATACACATATTCTGAGAAGCTTTGCTCGCTTGAAAACTTTATCGTATGTTGTAAACCTACACACTTAAACACACTTTCAAATGCAAAGAGAATATAAAAAGTATAAAATTCTCATAAGAATAAACATATAGCTATGTTCCCCCTAAGATAAATATACCCTAGTCATGTAAGGAAATATATCATTTCTCCCCTTTTTGTTCAGGAATAAATAAAGCAAGAAAGCATAGAACTATTTATCCCCCATAAATAAAATTTCCCCATGTATGTGTGAACATATGATACCAATAGGAGTCAGAAGAATAAATAAAATCATATAATTGTGTAAAGTGCAATAAACACACAACATAGAAACAGAAGCACAAACAATCGAAACTATGATCAAATAATATCAATATCGATGCAAAAAGATTCCCATATGAATAAGCAATAAAGTATCATACCTAATTTGTAATTACCAAATTGAGATATGAAATTTCGATGCATACAATGAGAGATATCAATATGATCATATAGCATGCCAAGAATAATCCTAAGATAAAGCATATGGAAAACATGGATTAAATACAAATCCCAAAGACTCAAAACCCAAAAAATACAATATATATCAATATGCAAAAGATATAACAAAGATTACATGGAACATATATGTATATGGTATAGTAGACCACAATAACTCAGCACAAAATATATATGATTTACACACTAACATAGTATCAATGTGTCTAAACTTATAGGATGGAATGAATGGGTGTGAACTAGATACAAATGAATTTTAACCCAAACATTTCTATATGTTCAAGGAGTTCTATTTGACCTCAAAACTTTATCAAACTAAGATTTAACCTTAAGTGACAAGATAAAGTGAAATCTATGAACAAATACACACAAGCCTACAATATTGTGGATTTTACAAATCAATAGCGTCATAAAAAAATAAGCATAATTAGGATTGGTTGGGCAAGTCCATTAAACTTCAACTACCACCATAAAAAGATGAACATATACCATATTTTTATCACTCAATTCTTTTGAACCTATCACATTTGAAAATCAAACTAAACTATGTAGTCTTTGGAAACATTTTTGTTTTTATTGGCTTTAAATCTTTTCATTAGGCTCTTTCAACCAGTGGATTTACCGCAAATGAGATTTTTTCCTTCCGTAGTACTTTTCCATGCACCCTCATATATTTAATAAAATCAAACAATCTCATGGGCAACAGTTCTTACATGCACAAATCCCCCATAGATAATAAATATGTAGATGAAAAAATTACTGGGAGAACATCTCGCATAGCTCAAATATAACATATGGAGTTAACGTTCAAAAAGAGCTCGTGCATGTGTGTGCAGAAAATATACAAAGCAAATCAAGTTCGAAACAACTCCATGTAAGCATGATTAAGAACAATCTATGTATTAGCAACATGACCAAATGTCGTAGCTACATGGATAACACGGAATGGATTGGATCCAAACACAACAATATGCCACACAACATGTGTAAAACTAAAATACACACAAAAGCCAAAAATCTTTTTGAGTTTTTTTAAAAATTTTCAAAAAAAAACATGACAATTTAAAAACAAACTAACTCAAAAGACAAACAAAATCTTTTTGTATTTTTCAATATAACACAATAAATGAAAAATCAAAATACAAAATACTCAAATAAAATAAAACTAGCAATTATATATATCATGAAGCGCAAACTAGTGTATGTGAACTAGAAAGCACAACCAATCATTAGATATAGCATGGTAATTATCATGTGCAAGCAAATGAGAATTAATAAGTCTATCATGTATAGCCTCCAAATCGGATTCCTAACCCACATAGGTGTAACGTGATGCTCAAGGGCTTTGGATACCATGATGACTCTATTTTTAGACTTTCAAAACCTCCTAAGGTGACCTTTCCTACCGTAATGAGTACAAGTGTAAACACGGTGATGGGTGTCACCTAAGGGTTGACCTTTCCTAGCGTTCCTAGTCGACTCTTTCAAACGCATGGTCTTGGCTTTAGTAGTGGAATAATTTTAATCATCGAACCCAATTCCACAAATGCAATCTTTGATTTCGACGGTGCCTAACATCTTATCAAACTTTTTAAACCTATATTCCAAAAAAAATTGACACGATTCAAGTCTTTCAATTTCTCTTCAAGATCAACTATCTGAGACTCAGGTAAACGTATAGACTCCTCAAACTCTAAAATCTCCTTCCTCATAACCTCCATCAAATAACTAAGGCAATCTCTTTAACCCTCAATGTAATATACCTTCTCTCGAAGAGTCCTATCACGTGCCCTAAGATCCCCAATGAAAATACTATCATCATTTCCTATGGCACATTCTTTCAACTTAGCGTCTAACTTCAAGTTATCCTTCTTCACTCTCAAAGTTTTCGCATACAACTCCCGGAAGGAAACTTGGAGTTCACTCTCCTCTTCATCTTCTTCATCTTCATTCTCTTCTCTACTCTCAACACCATGACTCACTTACGATTCACAAACTATGGCCTCGGAAGTTTGATTCTTTAAAATATCTTCATGGGAATATTTCTCATCAAGGCTCACATGTCTAGCCATGAATGCAACAAATATGTGCCCAAAAGGATAACCAGTTCTCTTTTTTGGATCACTATCATTAAGGGTGGCATTATACACTTTTGGTTTCTTTCCCTCCTTGCTTAGTTTGGTGCGGCTCTCAGCTACCCTGTAGCCATAACCCTTACAAACAAAACATCTTTTTGACTCATCCCTCTTAAAATTCTCATTATGATTCTTAGGGAATTGATCGGCCTTTTTACATATGTTTTTCTTAAAAAAATCATCTTTTAATTACTTATGGAATTGGAGAAATTTCTTAAATTTCTTTGCTAACATGGCCATATCCTCAAACTCGAAATTAGACTCATCATCCAAAACAGGTGTTTGTTCCTTTCGAACGTTCAAAGATATGCCCTTATATTTCTTATTCTCAATCTTGGATGTAAACATGCCAAGATCATAAGTTTATAAGTCACCTATAAGATCTTCAAGTTTTGTAGATTCTAGAGTACCCAAAGAATTCAAAATTGTCACTTTTGGGTTAAATCTTTCACGTAACAACCTTAAGATTTTCTTGATTACTCAATTTTGGGGTATCTTCTCTCCTAAGTTAAAAAATGAGTTAACTATGTCGGATAGTGTAGCGTAGTACTCTTCAAAGGACTCACTCTCCAACATCTTAATGGTTTTAAACTGAGGGGTAAGGTTTTGGAGTTTAGAAGCCTTAACAACACTAGTTCCTTCACGGGTGAGTTGGAGTATGTTCCAAGCCTCTTTAGACATCTGATAAGTCACAATACGACGAAACTCCTTTGCAGTGATAGAACAAAATAGAGCATTTAAACCTCGAGAGTTATAATATTCTAATCTATGCTCAGCTTCACTACATGATTCTACGAGTTTGGTTATTGATTCGTATCGAATATTCCATATTTACGCCTGTTATCTTTATGCATTCTAGCACTTTTACGATCCTAAATGCCTATAATTATGCTCATTAACCAGACAACCTTGGATTTGGATATATACATGCTTTGCATGGGTTATTTGTGCTTTTGTAGGTATTAGAATGCTAAAAGTGAGGTTCGGTTGCATTTCGGAGAAGTTCCGTCGTCGAATGCTACTTCAAGGGAAATTTGGTATTTTCAAACTCACTATTTTTTATGGAATGAAGTTACCAACATGTATATCATCAAATAACCGTGCGTCATTCTAACTCCGTATGTGGAAGTTATGCCCATTTCCGGAAGGTTTTGGTATTTTCTTCTACTTCAAGGGAATTTTGGTAATTTCATACTGCATAATTTGGATGGTTTCAAAATATAATCATGTAGAGAATTGAATTAGCTTCGCGTTGGTTCTGACCACGCCTCATTTTGATTCCGTATGAGGGAGTTATGGTCATTTCCGTGCAACGCATCAAAATTGGTTCGGAGGGAAAAGTGGGTTGTCTCGAGCCCAAGGCAAACTCCAAACGTGCGGTCGACCAGTACCAAACATGAGGTCGACCGGTCCCATCAGATATGGACGAAAATTGAATTTTTTTGGATTTTTTGGCTTGGTTTTATTTGGGGTTTATTTGGGGGTATTAATAGAATGTTGTAGGCTTTTATTTGGGGGATATTATTCATTTTAGATAGTTGAGATTAAGTTTTTGAGAGCTTCTCTCTCCTACATTTTCCTTCCTATTTTGGGTTTGTAAGTTTACTATTCCTTCTTCTTCTTCTTCTTCTTCTTCTTCTCCATTAATGTACGTTCCATTATTGTTCTTATGCTTTGTAACCTAGATTTCCATGCTTTCCATTTATTTCAAGCCTAGATAAATTAGTTTAGTTTATTTTATTTATTTCTTGTTTTGTTTATTAATTAGTTATTTAATTAGATTAATCATGTGTGGTGAGTAGTTACATAGAGTTTGGATCGTGTGTCCGCCATTGATGGGCGTTGAGCTCCGAAAAATAGGTTTTGTATAAAATTGCATTTAATTGAAACCTCGTGTATTAAAGTCGGATTATTATGCGTTTAACTTTATTTTTCACGCAACGTTAGTGTTTATAGCGAGAATCCGAATTTAATCCGCGTGTGACCATTTTTGATTAAATGTTTAATCTCACAACTTTGGGTTAAATTCCTTATTTTGTGATGTTTATAATTAATTGAAAATGCTCGATTAAATGTGTTTGAACCGAAATTCTAATTATTAGTTGTTTAGCCCATGGTGGGGACACGATCCCGAATCTCGTTTTATTAATTCTAGTTTAAACTTAACTTCTTAATTTTTTCCTTTTCTTTATTTCCAACCTATCACCTTTTACACTTTTGTTTTAGGAGTATTAAATCCTATAAATTCTAGCAACTCCTCTCTATGGATTTTCGATACCCGACTTACCGCTATACTTGTATCGCAAGTGCATTCGTAATTTAGGTTTTTGTATTAATGCGGTGAAACGAATTCAATGATTAGCGTTTTGACGTGATGCTACTTTTCACCCTTAATCAAAAAGGTGTTATTGCCCGGGACTAGTTTGTTTTAGACTTTATTTGATTTAGTATTTCAAAGTTTTTTCTTTCTATTTGTATTATTTGCTAATATTTTTGCAGAACTTCCACATTTGAGCACTTAGAAACGCTTGAATTTCCCGCTCACACTTACTTTGTGGAATTTACCATTTCGAGCCATTTTTGGGGTAAGCATGTCTTATTCCAATTCTTTCAGTAATCATTGTTATAATTCTCAAAAATCTCGCAAACCTATGACTTTCGGTGAATACTTGGAATCCCAAAAATTTGCAAATTCACATATTACTTTGGGCGAGTATAACGAAAGTCAAAATTTGGGTTATTGGAATTTCGATGATGATGATAAGATTTTGGGCCTTTACCTCCTTATAATAGGAATTTTGAAACGAATTCGAATAGTTTTCAAAATTCCTATAATAATGAGTTTTCGTTTAAGTCCGATGGTAATTTTCAAAGTTCTCATTTTCATGCATCCGCACCTCGACCTATGACATTCGGTGAGGGTTTGCGTATGTATGAAAATAAAAAAATTAAAAATCGTTATTGTGAAGAAAATAATCTTTGGGAATTGGATTTATTATTTGAGTCCGACGATGATTTTGCTTCCGAGACTTTCGAAGTCGAGGAATGTTTTGAACCAAATGAGGTACTTGTGCCTACTTTGGAACAAACCATTCTAGACTTTACCCATCTCGTAATAGGTATTGAAAGTGAGGATGAAAATGACGTAATATCTATTTGCAATGAAATGATTTCTTCTTTGGCTCCCAAAGAAGAACATTTCATTGAAAATGATATTATTTCCTTCGAAACTCAATCTTCATGCGATGATGATTCATCTCATGAGTTTGAATTTCTTTCATCCCCATTTTCATTCTATGTTATCACACCGTCACAAGTACCCAATGATTCGGTTTCAAACTTTAATGTTTTAAACCTTTTCGCCGATGAGGAGTACTTGCTCGAGTCGCCTTCCACGATCGCATTCGTGCCTACGCGTTCATCGCCTCCCATTCCAATTTTAAAATATTTGGGAGGATATTTGGCTTTTCTCGGTCCCCACATGTTTTTGTCACCCGTTCAATCCAAGTCCCCCATCGTCCCTCCAAAACTTTTAATTGGCGATGGTTCATTTCTTCCGCCATACACATGCCTTCCATTGATCAAACAGAATTCATATTTTTCGGAGGGCATGCTTGTATGTGAGGGTACACCGGTTATCCTCCAAAGTCAAATCATTTTTACGATGGACCCTCAACTATTTAGACTTCTAGTGTATAGTTAGTGTGAAGTCTAAGTAGTAGGTTATATATAGTTAGCCTTTTATTCTTTCTTTCTTTTTATCTTTCTTCTTTTTAATTTAGTCTAGTGTAATTAGTTAACTTTTTATTATTTGTTTTTGCTATGATCGGTACTAACTTGTTTTGTAGATTCTTTGGACTTGTTCTTATGGGGATCGCTCCAATTTTGGGTAATATCGCGCTTTTTCTCTCTTTGACTTGGTTCGTAGTTTACATTGAGGACAATGTCAAGTTTTAAGTTAGGGGGTGTGGGATAGTCTATCCATTTCTTTATTTAGTCCATGTTTTTGCTCACATGTTAGTTACATAATATGCTTTTCTTAGAAAATTCAAAATTTTCAAAAAGATTTTCTTTCTTTTTTCTCTTTTTTTTCTTTTTGCCTTTGTTTCCGACGATAAATTTCAATAATTGCCCGATCCAATAGACAACCCAATGATGCATGTTCTCGATTTTAGAAGTTATTAGACTTTAGTCTCACTTATTGATATTATGAATAACTTCATGAATTAAACTTTAATCCCATGAGCAGATGCACTTTTATGGTTATATTGATTTCGTTTAAGATTTTTATAACTCGGTAATCTTTTGTTGCATTGTATATACTTACACCGAGTAAGCTTTGTACCTTTCGTCGTTTGTGAGTGTATACACTATTCTTTTCTCAATGAAAACTTTGAATTCGTCGGTAATCTCACTATTTTTTCATTTGACCGTTCATTAATTGAGTTCATACTTGAATTATGTTACTTGATCATGATTTTCATATATTATTTTGACTCGAGAATTGCGTAAACTTTGGTGAAATGATCATAGGCATTCTTTGTTATATCACCCATATTAGCCTTGACCTCACCCTTATATGTTTACCCTCGTAAATCCCTTTGAGCCTAAATATAGCCTTTCGTTTCATAACCCAAATCCCATACCCAACTCCAAATTGGAGTTATAAGCCATACATACACTTTCCATACCTTTGTTTGGAATGTTACTTGGGATTGAATGTTGTTGTTATGATGTCGGTTGCAATTTAGGCATATGAGAGTTTGATAAGTAAAGAAAAGAAAGTAGTGAAAAAAGTGAAGAAAAATAGAAAGCAAAAAGAAAAAGAAAACAAAAGAGAAAAATGAGAAAAAGAAGAAAAGAAAAAGAAAGAGAAAGTTGTAAATGTTGTATATAGTTCAATAAGCTTTGATTACTCTCCCCAATGATATATCTAATGCCGTTTTGGAACTCATTTTCTAATTTTGACATTGTCCGCATTTTTCCATTATCCCGAGTTTTCATCCCGAACACTTAAATCCGTACATACATTCCTTTCATTTCATACTCTAGCCATACCTACATTATAACCCTATTAAAGTCCTATGTGATCTTAAGTAGATGTAATTCAAAGGTTTAAATGGTTTTGATAATTTGTGAAAATATATTTTGCCCCCTTTAATGTGCGGTATCCTGTCATTGAGATTACATTTTTCATTTTATATATAACGTTCTTCATCTGTGACATGTGTGCGGCCTAGTTTCCATTTACATTTACTCCTTATGCCCGCATGTCCCGTGTGTTAGCTCCATGTTTCGAGTGAATTCACTTGATGAGTGTAATGCTCATGAGGATTGAATATATGATTGCTTTAATGTTTATCCGTGTAATACCCCGTACTTTTGGCTATATTTATTTTTGGGGATTAATAAATTAAATGCGTATTAATTGAAAATTAATCCGGGTTATAAATACTAACGAGATGCGAGTTGGTATTTGATTATGTACATACATGTTTTGATATATGTATTTGGTATTATAAAATTTGTCGTGAGATTGATATACGGCATTTTAGAAATTTTGTTGTGACGCGTGTGACCGTCGCGTCATGATATATTATGTTAATTATAAAAGTAAATTTAAAATCTATAAACCGTATGGTCATTTTGAGTGCCCCAACGCGTCCGAAAGGGTCGAGATAGTCAGAAAACACTAGCCGGGGGTGTAGTTTGGGTCTCGGGGTATTTTTAGGCCATATCGGCAACTTAAAGGGTATTTTGGTAATTTTACATTTTTAGGAATTAAAAGTGACGAAAATTGGGAGTTTTAATCTGATGTGGATTTAACCCACTAAGCCCATTAACCAAACCATATTAACCTAGAAGGCTACGTAGGTTATTAGAAGAGTTTTCTAAGTTTCCCAAATCAAACCCTAGCCACCTTAAGCCACCATTGGAGAAGAAGCTTGGAGAGAGGGAATTCTGCAGAAAAACTCTATCAAACCATCATCCAAACTCAGAGACAACCAAGGCAAGTGACTTTATTCCATTTAATTTCAGAGAATGTCTTTTCCATGTTAGAAATTGGAGAATTTTAATTGTTCTTAAAAGTTGAATGAAAACCCATGTAGTTTTGGAGTTTAGAACTTGAAAATTTTGAAGAGAAATTGCATGTAGAATGATAGGTAGATTATTATTCCCATGATAATTGTGATTAGAAGAAACAAAAATGGATTTAATTCTGGGATTTGATGATGATATAAATCTAGGGTTCATGTTCTTGATAAAATTGGGGAAAAGTATAAAATCTTGTGATTTAATGATGTTTAGGATGCATTAATGCCTTAAAAGATGTTAGTATATGATCTTAGCATGTTTTAGTATGATTAGAGGACTTAAAACACTGTTAGAACGAACTTTGGAGAAGACTTGAGGTGTTAAAAATGGTGAAAACGAGTTTTAGGAAAATCTGGGACGAATCTGGCAGGTCGTTAGAAGCCCCTACCCAGGTCGTTCGAACGAACTCGTTCGAACGAGCTTCTAACGAAATGACCAGTCGTTCTAACGAAAGGGAGCCTCGTTCGATAACTTCGTTCGAACGAGATCTCATTAGAAGGGACAGTTCGTTCGAACGAACTGGATCTCGTTCGAATAGTCTCGTTCGAACGAGACTTCTAACGAGTTGACAGAGGGATCTCGTTCGAACAGTCTCGTTCGAACGAGACTTCTAACGAGTTGACAGTTTGGTCCTTTTTGGACTGTTTTGATTTTTGGAGTCACGTAAACTTGTTCGAGGATATAGATAACCTTCCTTTGATGATGTAAGGATAGAATTGGGACTTTTGGGTTATTACGAGGAGTAAATTTATATACGAGAGATTTAATTCAATGAACCGTTTGGGTTGAGACGTGAGTGTCTACTACGACGTGAGAATAGATTATGGCGCGTATAATGATAAACCGGAATAATATAAATTGTGATAATTATAAGTTAGTACGAGAATGCGATATGTACTACGATTAAACTACGGGATTACTAAGATGTGTGTTTACTTAGTATTGGTATATGATTTGTGTGTATGACATACCTACCATACTTGCTATCACGGGAGGTTTGCGTTCTCTTAGGGCCCTCTAATCCTTGTGTTGCCCGGATTTAGACTGGTTACCTCGATGAACATAGGTCATAGAAAGACTTATTGGGATATTAATAAGTCGGCTGATCGTGGGAGCGTAGGTATGTGCGCGACCTATGTGATGTGACTGTGTTCGCCTCCATTGTTTGTGATGTTGTTATCTGTGAACTATTCCTGAGAGATTCGAAATATGTAATCCTTATGTACGTGATGTACCGGGATGGATAGCAGAGTATGTGTGCACCGCGGCTTAGTTCTCGGGGTGCTTATATTGTATATTTATGATGCGAATAATATACACTTAATTAATGGGAACCTTCATGTTATTGTTGTGAATATAATTACGGTATTGTTTCGAGAAATATAACGAGTTAACTGATAGTGATATATATATTGCATATTGAGCATCTGAGCTTACGATAAACCCTACTTAATTACGAGCGTATAATGTTAATAGAACCGAGTAATATGGGTAGGACCTATGTCAGTCTAGCTAGATATGATGGCACTTAACTAGTGGTTGTGTTGTTATAGATGGGTACTTACGTTAGGAGCGCACAGTTAGACGAGAGGTGAGAATATCATGTGAGTGCACGTCCTAACATGTACTTTGCATTTAATGTTTTCAATGTTTTTAAAGCACTTGCAGGTTTTTAAAATATAACTCCACATTCGGGCTCTGACCCGTTTGCTTTTCAAATCTTTTTCTTGTAAAACCATTTTAGGTGCCCAGCCACAAGGACACCAAGCATAGGATATTCATTCAGGTGACGAGCTGTAGCTGTTTGTGGAAGCTACATGGAATTGCTTGTAGACGCTTCTATCTTTTGGATTCCAGAGTCACTATCTATCAGTTGTAGGGCGTGTTGCCCATTTCTATCAGAGAATCTTTTACATTTCAGTTTTCAGACTTTAGCATGTATTGTTTCAGTATTCAGTTTACTTTTCAGTTGTGGGATTTGTAGTGAGGAGTTTTCCTCCAGACTTTATTTACACTATGTGATGGTTATTCGTTTTACTTCAGTATGGTGAATGGTGTTATTTATTTCTTCATTACACTTGTTGCATGTTAATCAGACTTTAAATAAAATTTGGCACTTACTTTTTAAATACTAGGTGGTTAGTAATCATTAAAACGTTTTCGACAGTGATGCTATTAACTGGACCAACTTGGCATTTTGAATTAATTTAATAAAGGAGTAGCTACCCGGTATTTAATTAGTCGGGGTGTCACAGGTGGTATTTAATTATTTTTGGGGATTAATTAATTAAATGCGTATTAATTGAAAATTAATCCGGATTATAAATACTAACGAGATGCGAGTTGGTATTTGATTATGTACATACATGTTTTGATATATGTATTTGGTATTATAAAATTTGTCGTGAGATTGATATACGGCATTTTAGAAATTTTTTAATAAAGGAGTAGCTACCCGGTATTTAATTAGTCGGGGTGTCACAGGTGGTATCAGAGCATCAGGTTATAGTGTCCTTTAGGATCTGACGGCTTATTATGTTTCCGCTAAGTTTCTTTGATATAGAGCCCTATATTTTAGGATTGTTGTACTCTTTTTGTGTATGCTTCGTTCTTCAGCTACCTTAAGTTTATAAACAGCGAACTTATAAACTTTGTTCTTATTTTAGATGCCTCCACGACGTGCACGACGAGTTCCCAGGGATGCAACGCCCGAACCCCAGCCCGCTCCAGTTCAGGGCATGATGAACGCCGCTGAGGTTGCAGCTATAGTAGCCCAAGCGGTAAATGCCGCCATTGCCGTTATTCAGCAGGCACCACCTCAGGCGCCGGTTGCCGCGCCAGTACAGGTTAATGCATTCCCGTCTGCTTGGGAGCGTGTACGTGACGCTTTTCAGAAAGCGCATCCGCCAGAGTTTGCAGGTAGCTCAGATGTGGTAGTCTCGAGCCAATGGAGGAAGGATATGCAGAGGCACTTGAGTATGTATGAGTGCACGGATGTCCAGAAGCAGGTGCTAGCTACTTTCAAGCTGGTTGGATCTGCACTGCAGTGTTGGGAGTCTATTACCACCATGGAGGAGAGGGATACTCTCACGATTCAGGAGTTCTGGGTGCGGTTTGACCGCAAGTACTTTCCGTCAGCTGTTCATACGGAAATGAGGAGGAGATTGATGAGTCTGAAGCAGGAAGGTAAGACTGTGGCCGAGTATGAGGTCGAGTTCACAAATCTGTTGAATATCGTTCCAGATGAGATACCAACAGAGAAGAAGAAGATTGAGAAGTTCACGGACGGGTTGACTTGGAGGATCCGTCAGCATCTGCTAGGGAACCTATCGTTGGCCACTTATTCTGATGTGGTTAACGCTGCATTGTTACACTGCCAGGACCACCGTTTTCATATGGCCGAGGGTAAGAGGTCGGGGGAGTCTAGCCATCAGGGCAGGAATGGAGGACATGGTGCTAGCGGGGCACAATCTGGTCAGGGGCAGAGACAGAATGAGCAGGGCTCCCAGCAGGGGGATAATAAGAGGTTCCGGTCAGGGAACTACAGGCAGGGACAGGGAGGTTTCCGTCAGGGCCATCAGGGTCCAAACGGCCATCAGGGCCAACAGGGACAGAATGGGCAGCAGTTTCACCAGGGCCAGCAGGGCTAAGGGAGGAACGGTAACGGCCACCAGGGCCGGGGACAGCAGGGGCAGAGAAGGGGGAACTTCCCAGGGAAGTGCTTTGTTTGTGGCAAGACTGGCCATAAGCGACAGGATTGTCCTGATAGGGGCAGGGCCCCACAGCAGCAGCAGCAGGGTGCTCGCCAGGAGCCACAGAGGCCTATGTTTCCCGCTGCTCTTCCCGCACCGCCACAAATGGCAGCATTGCCACCCATTCCAGCAGTCCCAGCTCAGCAGGGGCAGCTACAGTATGGACGTGTCTACAACGTCCACCAGGCTGCAGTTCCACAAGCACCGCCCGCGATTGAGGGTATGTTTCCTATCCATGGTACTATGGGTCGGGTATTATTTGATACGGGTGCTACACACTGTTTTATAGCTACACACTTCGCGAAAGCTTTAGGATTGTTAGCTACGGCAGAGAGCACAGTGACGTGTGTCGACTCACCATTGGGGAGTGGGTCACTTATTTTCTTTATATGCCGGGGAGTGGGGGTAGAGATTGGTGGTTTGGTATTACCTGCAGACATGTTAGTGTTAGATATGCATGTTCACGATGTGATTATTGGGATGGATTGGCTCGTAGCTTATAGGGCCATGATTGATTGCTTCAGCGGGAGCATTGTTTTTGCCATTCCGGGGCAAGAGATGTTTGTAGTGGCGATGCCTCGCCCAGAGGGAGGATCGACCCCTCATCTGTATTACATTGAGGAGGATACCTCTAAGGAGGTAGTGATTCCTTTAGATTCTATCCCAGTAGTCAGGGAGTATTCGGATGTGTTTCAGGAGATACCAGGCTTACCCCCCAGTCGAGAGATAGACTTTGTTATAGATTTGCTACCGGGTATGAGACCTATAGCACGCGCACCGTACCGTATGGCTCCAGCTGAGATGAGGGAGTTACGGGATCAGATAGAGCAGCTGTTAGGTCAGGGCTTTATTCGCAGGAGTACCTCACCTTGGGGCGCTCCAGTTTTGTTTGTGAAGAAGAGGGACGGTTCACTGAGATTGTGTGTGGACTACAGAGAGTTGAATAAGGTCACGATACGGAATAAGTATCCGTTGCCTCGAATCGATGACTTATTCGACCAGTTGAGAGGAGCTTCTTTCTTCTCGAAGATTGACTTGAGATCGGGATACCATCAGTTACGTATCAGGGAGGAGGATGTCTCGAAGACTGCATTCTTGTCAAGATATGGTTCTTACGAGTTTCGGGTTATGCCTTTCAGCTTGACCAACGCTCCAGCTGTGTTTATGGACTTGATGAACAGGGTGTTCAGGGATTTCCTAGATCAGTTTGTCATTGTCTTCATCGATGATATTCTGGTTTACTCCCAGACAGAGGAGGAGCACGCCGAGCATTTGAGGCAGGTTTTGCAGACACTTCGTCAGAACGAGTTGTATGCAAAATATGAGAAGTGCGAGTTTTGGCTGAAGGAAGTCCAGTTTTTGGGACACATTATTTCCGACCAGAGAATATCTGTTGATTCGGGGAAGGTATCAGCGGTGAGGGAGTGGGGACAGCCCACGACACCGACTGAGATTCGTAGTTTCTTGGGACTAGCAGGATACTACAGGAGGTTTATTCGGGGTTTCTCGGAGATAGCAGGTCCTTTGACACATCTGACACGTAAGGGTGTGCCATACATCTGGAGTGATGTCTGTCAGTTAGCATTCGATGAATTAAAGGACAAATTGACCTCAGCACCTGTGTTAGCATTGTCGAGATCGGAAGTTGAGTATTTGGTTTACACCGATGCGTCTTTGCAAGGACTGGGAGGTGTATTACAGCAGGAGAGACAGGCCATAGCTTATGCTTCCCGTAAGCTTAAGCCTCATGAGAATAATTACCCCACGCACGATTTGGAGTTGGCAGCAGTTGTATTTGCCCTACGGATTTGGAGGCCCTATCTTTTGGGGGAGAAGTTCCAACTGTTCACGGACCACAAGTCCCTACAGTACCTGTTCACGCAGAAGGAATTGAATATGCGGTAGCGTAGGTGGCTTGAGTTTGTGAAGGACTACCAGTTCGACATCCAGTACCACCTGGGAAAGGCTAACGTGGTAGCAGACGCGTTGAGCCGTAGGCCAGTAGATGAGGTGGCAGAGGTGTGGAAGGCTAAGTGGAAGGAATTGGGACACCAGGATGCAGTGGCCCGATCTTTCATGTCTGTGATGACCGTTACACCGCAGATTGTCACGAAGGTAGTACGGGCACAGGCCAATGACTCGTTCTGTCAGGAGCAGATAGTTCGATTACTAGCAGAGGGAGCCGAGTCCTATACCGTTAGCTCAGACGGGGGATTACGCTTCAATGGGAGATTGGTAGTTCCGGAATGGGAGGAATTGCAACACGAGGTGATGGCAGAGTCGCACGGCTCACGGTTCGCGGTACATCCCGGAGGGGACAAAATGTACCAAGACATGAGACGCCAGTATTGGTGGAGCGGTATGAAGAGAGATATCGCTGAGTTTGTTTCGAAATGCGCCACTTGTCAGTTGTAAAAGTGGATCATCAGAGACCGATAGGATTGCTACAGCCATTGGAGGTCCCGGTGTGGATGTGGGAGAGCATATCCATGGACTTTATCACGGGGTTGCCTACGTCGCAGAGGGGTCACGACTCCGTTTGGGTAATTGTGGACAGGTTATCCAAGGTCGCTCACTTTTTACCCGTGAGGACTGACTACACTGCGGGACAGTATGCCCAGCTCTTCATTTCAGAGATTGTGAGACTTCACGGTGTGCCCCTAAATATCGTGTCTGACAGAGACAAGATATTTGTTTCGAGGTTTTGGGAGAGTTTCCAGGAGGCCATGGGCACGGAATTGCGGTTGAGTACGGCTTATCATCTGCAGACTGATGGGCAGACTGAGCGCACAAATCAGATGTTGGAGGACATGCTACGCATGTGCATTATTGACTTCGGGGGTTGATGGGAGCAGTACCTTCCACTAGTGGAGTTTGCTTACAACAACTCCTATCAGTTCACGATTGGCATGGCTCCGTTTGAGGCATTGTACGATAGGCCTTGTCGTTCCCCAGCATGTTGGTTAGAGGTGGGGGACAACAAACTACTTGGGCCGAAAGTGATTCAGGATACTTCGGCAAGGATTGAGTTGATTCGGAGTCGCATTCGGGTAGCTCAAGATCGGCAAAAGAGTTATGCTGATGCGAAGAGATTTTTCAGAGAGTTCCAAGTGGGGGACCAGGTTTTGCTAAGAGTATCTCCTATGAAGGGGATTATGCGTTTCGGGAAGAAGGGAAAGTTGGCACCAAGGTATGTGGGGCCGTTTCCTATTATTGAGCGGATCGGACCGGTTGCGTATAGACTTGGGTTACCGGAGCATTTGCATCGGATTCATGATGTGTTCCATATTTCCTCGCTGAGGAAATACCTTAGAGATAATTTGGCTCATTCTCACATTGCTGTGGAGGACATCGATCTCCAGCCATATAGCTCCTACGAGGAGGGGCCGATTGCTATTTTGGACCGAAGCGAGAGGAAACTGCGGTCGAAGATAGTTCCGCTAGTGCGTGTTCAGTGGCGACATCACAATGTCGAGGAGTCCACATGGGAGCGCGAGGATGAGATGCGCGAACGTTATCCAGAGTTGTTTTTAGCAGGTACTTTCTAGTTTCGAATTTCGGGACGAAATTCAGTTATTAGGGGGGAAGTATGTAATACCCCGTACTTTTGGCTATATTTATTTTTGGGGATTAATAAATTAAATGCGTATTAATTGAAAATTAATCCGAGTTATAAATACTAACGAGATGCGAGTTGGTATTTGATTATGTACATACATGTTTTGATATATGTATTTGGTATTATAAAATTTGTCGTGAGATTGATATACGGCATTTTAGAAATTTTGTTGTGACGCGTGTGACCGTCGCGTCATGATATATTATGTTAATTATAAAAGTAAATTTAAAATCTATAAACCGTATGGTCATTTTGAGTGCCCCAACGCGTCCGAAAGGGTCGAGATAGTCAGAAAACACTAGCCGGGGGTGTAGTTTGGGTCTCGGGGTATTTTTAGGCCATACCGGCAACTTAAAGGGTATTTTGGTAATTTTACATTTTTAGGAATTAAAAGTGACGAAAATTGGGAGTTTTAATCTGATGTGGATTTAACCCACTAAGACCATTAACCAAACCATATTAACCTAGAAGGCTACGTAGGTTATTAGAAGAGTTTTCTAAGTTTCCCAAATCAAACCCTAGCCACCTTAAGCCACCATTGGAGAAGAAGCTTGGAGAGAGGGAATTCTGCAGAAAAACTCTATCAAACCATCATCCAAACTCAGAGACAACCAAGGCAAGTGACTTTATTCCATTTAATTTCAGAGAATGTCTTTTCCATGTTAGAAATTGGAGAATTTTAATTGTTCTTGAAAGTTGAATGAAAACCCATGTAGTTTTGGAGTTTAGAACTTGAAAATTTTGAAGAGAAATTGCATGTAGAATGATAGGTAGATTATTATTCCCATGATAATTGCGATTAGAAGAAACAAAAACGGATTTAATTCTGGGATTTGATGATGATATAAATCTAGGGTTCATGTTCTTGATAAAATTGGGGAAAAGTATAAAATCTTGTGATTTAATGATGTTTAGGATGCATTAATGCCTTAAAAGATGTTAGTATATGATCTTAGCATGTTTTAGTATGATTAGAGGACTTAAAACACTGTTAGAACGAACTTTGGAGAAGACTTGAGGTGTTAAAAATGGTGAAAACGAGTTTTAGGAAAATCTGGGACGAATCTGGCAGGTCGTTAGAAGCCCCTACCCAGGTCGTTCGAACGAACTCGTTCGAACGAGCTTCTAACGAAATGACCAGTCGTTCTAACGAAAGGGAGCCTCGTTCGATAACTTCGTTCGAACGAGATCTCGTTAGAAGGGACAGTTCGTTCGAACGAACTGGATCTCGTTCGAACAGTCTCGTTCGAACGAGACTTCTAACGAGTTGACAGAGGGATCTCGTTCGAACAGTCTCGTTCGAACGAGACTTCTAACGAGTTGACAGTTTGGTCCTTTTTGGACTGTTTTGATTTTTGGAGTCCCGTAAACTTGTTCGAGGATATAGATAACCTTCCTTTGATGATGTAAGGATAGAATTGGGACTTTTGGGTTATTACGAGGAGTAAATTTATATACAAGGGATTTAATTCAATGAACCGTTTGGGTTGAGACGTGAGTGTCTACTACGACGTGAGAATAGATTATGGCGCGTATAATGATAAACCGGAATAATATAAATTGTGATAATTATAGGTTAGTACGAGAATGCGATATGTACTACGATTAAACTACGGGATTACTAAGATGTGTGTTTACTTAGTATTTGTATATGATTTGTGTGTATGACATACCTACCATACTTGCTATCACGGGAGGTTTGCGTTTGCTTAGGGCCCTCTAATCCTTGTGTTGCCCGGATTTAGACTGGTTACCTCGATGAACATAGGTCATAGAAAGACTTATTGGAATATTAATAAGTCCGCTGATCGTGGGAGCGTAGGTATGTGCGTGACCTATGTGATGTGACTGTGTTCGCCTCCATTGTTTGTGATGTTGTTATCTGTGAACTATTCCTGAGAGATTCGGAATATGTAATCCTTATGTACGTGATGTACCGGGATGGATAGCAGAGTATGTGTGCACCGCGGCTTAGTTCTCGGGGTGCTTATATTGTATATTTATGATGCGAATAATATACACTTAATTAATGGGAACCTTCATGTTATTGTTGTGAATATAATTACGGTATTGTTTCGAGAAATATAACGAGTTAACTGATAGTGATATATATATTGCATATTGAGCATCTGAGCTTACGATAAACCCTACTTAATTACGAGCGTATAATGTTAATAGAACCGAGTAATATGGGTAGGACCTATGTCAGTCTAGCTAGATATGATGGCACTTAGCTAGTGGTTGTGTTGTTATAGATGGGTACTTACGTTAGGAGCGCACAGTTAGACGAGAGGTGAGAATATCATGTGAGTGCACGTCCTAACATGTACTTTGCATTTAATGTTTTCAATGTTTTTAAAGCACTTGCAGGTTTTTAAAATATAACTCCACATTCGGGCTCTGACCCATTTGCTTTTCAAATCTTTTTCTTGTAAAACCATTTTAGGTGCCCAGCCACAAGGACACCAAGCATAGGATATTCATTCAGGTGACGAGTTGTAGCTGTTTGTGGAAGCTACAGGGAATTGCTTGTAGACGCTTCTATCTTTTGGATTCCAGAGTCACTATCTATCAGTTGTAGGGCGTGTTGCCCATTTCTATCAGAGAATCTTTTACATTTCAGTTTTCAGACTTTAGCATGTATTGTTTCAGTATTCAGTTTACTTTTCAGTTGTGGGATTTGTAGTGAGGAGTTTTCCTCCAGACTTTATTTACACTATGTGATGGTTATTCGTTTTACTTCAGTATGGTGAATGGTGTTATTTATTTCTTCATTACACTTGTTGCATGTTAATCAGACTTTAAATAAAATTTGGCACTTACTTTTTAAATACTAGGTGGTTAGTAATCATTAAAACGTTTTCGACAGTGATGCTATTAACTGGACCAACTTGGCATTTTGAATTAATTTAATAAAGGAGTAGTTACCCGGTATTTAATTAGTCGGGGTGTCACAATCCGGTTTATTTAAGTTTTTGCCAAATCATACTTTGCATGTGCTCGCTCCCCTCCCACATTTTAAGGTTTCAATTCTATGAGGTGCATTATATAATGTTAATGATTCGGACTTTTGTGTGAATTCATTCACTTTGCTAATAATGCTATGAAATCTTTTTCGCTTTTTTTGGGCTTGTCATATGTTGGTTTGGGATTATTTTGAGGAAACCATGTGGTGTTTGTGGGTACCATCCCTGAAAATCCTCACAAGACGACACTCGTCCACTAGGGTAACCTAGGGGTTTAACGGCTTATTGCATATGCGAAATGCAATCGTGTTCCCTACGAAAGTGGCAATTATATTTCGATGCATATATGCGCTTTGTATTTCCTTCTTTGGACTAGTTTTGTTTGTGTCATCACTAGGGACTAGCAATGTTTAAGTTAGGTGGTGTGATTCGTATCGAATATTTCATATTTTTGCCTATTATCTTTATGCATTCTAGCACTTTTACGGTCCTAAATGCCTATAATTATGCTCATTAACCAGACAACCTTGGATTTGAATATATACATGCTTTGCAGGGGTTTTTGTGCTTTTGTAGGTATTGAAACGCTAAAAGTGAGGTTCGGTTGCATTTCGGAGAAGTTCCATCGTCGAATGCTACTTCAAAGAAAATTTGGTCTTTTCAAACTCACTATTTTTATGGAATGAAGTTACCAACATGTATATCATCAAATAATCGTGCATCATTCTGACTCCGTATGTGGAAGTTATGCCCATTTTCGAAAGGTTTCGGTATTTTCTTCTACTTCAAGGGCATTTTGGTAATCTCATACTGCATAATTTGGATGGTTTCAAAACAGAATCATGTAGATAATTGAATTAGCTTCGCGTTAGTTCCGACCACGCCTCATTTTGATTCCGTATGAGGGAGTTATGGTCGTTTTCATGCAACGCGTCAAAATTGGTTCGGAGGGAAAAGTGGGTTGTCTCCAGCCCAAGGCAAATTCCAAACGTGCGGTCGACCGGTCCCATCAGATATGGAAGAAAATTGAATTATTTTGGGTTTTTTGGCTTGGTTTTGTTTGGGGTTTATTTTGGGGTATTAATAGAATGTTGTAGGCTTTTATTTGGGGGATATTATTCATTTTAGATAGTTGAGATTAGGTTTTTGAGAGCTTCTCTCTCCTACATTTTCCTTCCTATTTTGGGTTTGTAAGTTTACTATTCCTTTTTTTTCTCCATTAATGTAAGTTCCATTATTGTTCTTATGCTTTGTAACCTAGATTTCCATGCTTTCCATTTATTTCAAGCCTAGATAAATTAGTTTAGTTTATTTATTTCTTGTTTTGTTTTTTAATTAGATTAATCATGTGTAGTGAGTAGTTACATAGAGTTTGGATCGTGTGTCCGTCATTGATGGGCGTTGAACTCTGAAAATTAGGTTTTGTATAAAATTGCATTTAATTGAAACCTCGCGTATTAAAGTCGGATTATTATGCTGTAATACCCCGAAATTTTAATGACTTTTAAAATGGGTTATATTTTAAATTAATGGATTAATTAGATTTTCTTATTAATTAATTCATTCGGGTTTATCCGGACGGTGGATATTAAAATGGATGATTCTGAATATTACTTAAAGATATTTAGGTAATATATGAAATGTGATGTCATTGATATGACTGTATGATATAAATTCGGTAATTTATATTTTTTTAGTCAGACGCGGTATGGGACGTGTCGGGACTAGTTTATTAAATTAAAAAGGAAATTTATTTTCTATCGATCTAATAGTCATTTCGACTGCGTCGTTGCGTCCGGAAGGTTCGAAATAGTCAGAAAATTCTATTTGGATGTCAATTTTGAGTCTCGGGTCATTTGGGAATGAATAGACAACCCGAAAGGGCGTTTTGGTCATTTTTCTAGGGGGGATGAATAGTGTTTCGGATTTGGCACTATTATAAGAATAGGTAGATTAAGTAAATGGGAGTTATTCATCTCCTCTTCACAAATAAGAGCAGCCATCTTCTTAGAGTGAGAGTAATAGTGCTTGGGAAGGGAAAAGTCACTTGGGAAGGAGAAGAACTAGAACCAAGGTTCACCACCACCAACCACCACCAGCCACCACCGGAGTTTGACCGGAGAAGGGACAACCAACTGAGATAAGCTACACCAAAGGATCAAACATACACTAAAGGCAAGTGTTTAATAATAACAATTTAAGTTTGTATATTGGCCATGTTAGAATAGTATGAAAAGAGAAGATTATTCATGTTTGGAAGAGATAATGGATCATTAAATGGATTTCTGAAAAACTGAAATGATATAGGAATTTAACTCATGTGTTAGGATATTAATAATCCACGAATTAGTCATGAATCTGATGAAGAAATGATGGAAACCATTGATGTGTTCTTGAAGAGGTCATGTTAATAAATTTCTGGGAATAAGGAGATAAACATGCTTTTTAATCCAATCCTTTGATGATTCTAGAATGTTTAGAGTATTGGAAATCGTTCATATATGTTGATATATCATGTAGTAAAGTTTATAAGTCATTTGGGATGTTTAGATGAAGGTTTAAATGATCAAAAGTTGTTAAACCCGTAGTTGCAGAAAATGCAAAAAATGCAGGCCTGGACCTGAGGGATCGATCGATCGACCCCTACCTTCGATCGATCGACCTCCCCTGATTAAGTAAAGTTGTTTCTTTTTAAATGTTGATTCTTATCCCGAAACTTTTATGGATCTTTGGTGATTATTATTTGAATATTTTGGGACTTGGAAAATATCAGTAAACCCTTGTTAAGATTTGAATTAATTGGATTTAGATTCAAATGATTTAAATGATGAAAATTATATCGAATGGAATTTCGGTTTCTAGATTCGTTTGTTAATTTCCGAATGGTGATGTATGAGGATTTAAGATAGGACCAGTAGGGGTGATTTTATATAATACATGGGTATCCTTAAGTTTACAAGAGGATTTATTCCTAAGTGAAAAATACGTGTTTATAAGAGATTTGAAACTATCGGTTTTAACTGTAATTAAAAGGAGAATTAAATTCGTAGTAGTTCGGGAGAAATAAAGGTTATGGACCAGTAGGAAATTAATGACTTCTTACTGAATATAAGATGAGGGGAATCCTAATTAAATCTTGTGAGATGGGAGTTTAGAACTCATTTGATTGAAAGAGGGTATGAGGTTATCCCGATCGCATAGTTGAAGTTTTCGGACCTCCTCGATCGACAAAGTTAAGTAGTAGTGTATTGGAGGGGTTCCTTGTTTGGATTTCGCTTTGCGAGATGCTCCGCGCATGAACCTTAATGACGTCGGGAGTGGAGGGATGTCATAGGATGCGGGGATAATTAAATATGTTATATAAATACGTGGAATTTAAAAGAGATATAATACTACGTATGGAAAATATCTTAGGGAAGTGATAATTACCTTATTGATATTATATTATAGGTATGATAATACCTATTTGATTTATTAATGATTTATGTGTATGACATACCTAGATTACTTGCTATCGGTGGGAGGTTTACGCGTGAGGGCAGTCATATCCTGATGAATCCATGGGATCTTTGATTTGTTGCTCGAGAACATAGGTCTATGAAAGACTTATCGGGGAGTTGATAAGTCCGCTGACTGTGGGTGCGTAGGTATGTGAGTGATCCATGGATACGAGAACTATGTTCGCCTCCAATTTGTTTGCTGTTGTTTGTGGTTCATGGAATCTTACCGAACCTTTAGTCCCCTTTTCGGCGACCTGCGATGATGGGACTTGATAGCAGAGTAATGCATTGCACCGCAGCTGTGACTCGGGGTGCCGTATTATATATGATTATATATATAATAAATTAAATGATTAAATGGATATATTGTGGTTAGATCTATCTACGGTGATAATTGTAGATAACGGTGAATAAAATATGTTAATGGAATTTAGTTAATAAATGTTTATGCTTTTAGAATTGAAAAGCTTAACTCATATTAATGAGTAACGATTCATATTAATGAGAAATAATGAGTAATGATTCATGTTAATGAGAAACAAATCATAAAGGAGAAATGTAAATGAATAATAATGTGTCGTATGGTATGGGACATACGGGGGTTATGATAGTATAAAATGGAGATTAGAAAAGAGGAACCATTAACTAGGAGGTTAATAGGAAACGTTAAGTGTGCACTCTAGTTGAGAGGTGAGAATTGCAAGTGAGAGTTGGATCTAAGATGTACATAATAAATGCTTTATTGCACTTGTTAAATACTTGCTGTTTTAAAAATACTCTACACATTCGGGCTCTGACCTGTTTCCTTGCATATTTTTTCTCTTCTATAGTATCTCTATATCAGGTGTCCAGCAACAGGGACGCCAACCTTAGTTGATTTTGACGAGCTATGGAGCTATGGGAGTTTTGCTTAGACGCTTATCATCTTTTTGATTCACAGTATTCTTAGTTAGGGCATGTCGCCCAAAAGGATTTCAGTTATCATTTTCCATTGGAGTAAAATATTATTGTATTCTGATTTTTAATACATTTAACATTGCTGGGATTATTGTAAAGGATTTATATTACTTGGGAATGTTTATTCCAGTTGCATTTAAATTATTTTGTGATACTTATTGTGTTATTAGTGTTGTAAAATAAATGTGTTGTGTTATTCTTAAAAATGGAAAGAAAAAGGTTTTGTTGAAATTTAAATTGGAAAGTTTTTAACACCAACTTATTTGAGTATTGGGTGAGTTGTAAATGTTTTTGACAATGATGCTAAGAATGAGCCAACTGTATGTTCTGTTTTAATTTGGTATGGGACTGGCCACCCGGTATTTAATTAGGCGGGGTGTTACATATGCGTTTAACTTTCTTTGTCACGCAACGTTAGTGTTTATAGCGATAATCCGAATTTAATCCGCGTGTGACAATTTTTTATTAAATCTTTAATCTCACAACTTTGGGTTAAATTCCTTATTGTGTAATGTTTATACTTAATTTAAAATGCTCGATTAAATATTTTCGAACCAAAATTCTAATTATTAGTTGTTTAGCCCATGGTGGGGACACGATCTCGACTCTCGTTTTATTAATTCTAGTTTAGACTTAACTTCTTAATTTTTTCCTTTTCTTTATTACCAACTTATCACCTTTTACACTTTTATTTTAGGAGTATTAAATCCTATAAATTCTAGCAACTCGTCTCTGTGGATTTTTGATACCCGACTTACCGCTATACTTGTATCGCAAGTGCAATCGTAATTTGGGTTTTTGTATTAATGCGATGAAACGAATTCAACGATTAGCATTTTGACGCGACGCTACTTTTCACCCTTAATCAGTTATCCTATTTACTCCAAATAAAGTAGTAGGTGGAGTTCAACCATTTAAAGCATCTTACCATACCCGTTCATCTATAGCCTTAAGTGCTGATTTCATATGCATTATCCAGTATGCGTATTTCGACCCATTAAACACTAGGGTTCTGATACCATCAAAACCACCAAAATTCATGCCTAAATTCATGGGATCAAAACACAATAATTTAGTGTAACCCACTCTGATACTAATTTGAGAAAGTTAGATACTAATAGGCAAGGATGGTCACAAAAAATGAAAAGTCTATTTTAAGATTTTTTTAATTTTAAAGATTAAAACTATAAACAAATCTAATAAAACTTTTCACCAAAATTAAACAGTTTGTAGTGAAAAATCAATTTACCCAATTTTATCTTTTTAACCTAAAATGTGCATCTAGATGATAAGCATATAAAATAAATACATTCACATCACGGCGATATATGAGGAAAAACATAAAGGGGGAAACCTCGGACGACCCATCAAATAGTTTACAATGATAAGGTTTTACAAAGACTAGACAATAGACTTACTCAATCACTTATCGCCATCGCAAACCTCGACGCTCTTCTGTCTTCAACCTCCCCTTCACAGTGCAACGTAGGAGTCAACCCATGCGAGATACCACAATGCACGAGTCCACGCATGCCTCGATATCCACCAATGATTCTAAGAAACCATCAACAAAATCGAAACACAAAATAACTCTTCTTCACCCCCACACAGCAAACAGCAAGTACAGAGTCCACTACACTAAATAATTTCCCTCAAAATATAGAGAAACAAACTTTGGTTCCCAAATGAAAGATCTTTAAATCATATGAATATGTAAACTTGGATCTTTAAACACAATGGGTGAAACTAAGGTTTTGGAACATTGGTAAACCGATAAAAAATTGATTTTTTTCGTAAAAAATAAAAATTCTGAGTCCAACACGCCTTAAATAATGAAAACAACAATTCTGGGGTGGAAAATTCGTTCGAAGAAAAACACTAAGGTCATTCGAATGAGAAGTGTTTTTTGTTCTAACGAAACTCCAGTTCATTTGAACAAAGAAGCTTTCTCATTACGAGCTTCCAACGAGAGCAGGTATGTCTAAATAGAGAGGCCTCGTTTGATGTTCATGAGATGTCCGTTCCAACGAGATTCTAAAGTCATTCTAACGATATCAAACTTTGTTCCAACGACAACATTTTGTTCTAATAAGAAGCAAAATCCGTTCTAGCAAGATCAGAAGCAAAAAATATTTTTCTTCAAAAAAATATTTTAAAAACAGTTCCAAACATTTTTGTTTTAAAACAAACACCCATAAAAAAATTTGAGGACCATATTCAACATGCATCCATACCTGCGAGATCCTCGGTAAACATGAAGATAAACTTGGCACTAAACACGGCACAATGTAGATCCAGTTTGAAGCTTGGCCACTACGTCTTTATCAAATATGGTATAGGCTTACGAGATCGATAATACAAAGCCTGGACTAGGACTCAAATGTTTTGTCTTGAATTAATCCAATTACAAATAAATTAGCTCGATTGAAAATTTTTCTTTATACATTATTATATAACAATTGTCAATACTTTATAACATCTTTTTTTGTTCATTTTTTTAATGTATAAACTTTTATTTTTTTTATTTTTACAATAAAATACAAAAAATATTTTTGAATATAATAAATTAGTTATCATTGTTTTGAAACATAATCTGACAACATTTCTTATTTTATATATATATATATATATATATATATATATATATATATATATATAAAATAATGCTCATGTGCGGAATAGTCCGCATTTTAAGAATGCGGACCGGACATGTGTCGCGTAAAGGCATGCCTAGAAATTACCTCCTAAATTATAGGCACACTCTCTCTCTTTTCTGGGCTCACCGCCAGGTGACACATGTACGGTCCGCATTCTTAAAATGCGGACTAGTCCGCACAAGAACAGGACAGTATATATATATATATATATATATATATATATATATATATATATATATATATATATGTGCATAAATTTCTACATACATACATATAGATATAATATAGATATAATATCATCACACACATACTCTCATCAAGACATATACTTATAAGTATACACCCATATATTCCCTTTTGTCTTGTGTGTACTAACTTTTGCATGTTGTATCTTACAATTCTTTTTTGGAGACCCGCACTTTTCAAGCCACAAAGCTTCCACGCATGCTCCCATTCAATAATTTGTTCTACTACTATTATTATTAGTTACTAGTTACATAACTAAAGTACTTATATTAATTTTTTTTATTATTCCATTTTATTTTATTAATGTATTTGATCGATTCCTTTATTTTAATTATTATTTCTAATTTTTTTTATTTTTATGTTTTATTTATATATACACATCTATTAAACTTTTGACACACAACTTACCCATACAAGTCTTCTTAAAAAAACTTATCCATAAAAACCAATCACACAAACCAAAAATAAATATATTATATTCTTAATATTCTTTCTCTCATGTGATTTAAACTTGACAACACTTTTCACTTCTCTCTCCTGTTGTCTTTTTTATTTTGTCAATTTCTAATACACACCACAACAATAATACACACACACACCACATACATAATATGTATATTAATCCACTTTATCTTACAATATTTTAAACTAATTTTTGTTCTATTTTTTTGTTATTCTTTTATCTAAAAATTCTTTTTGTGTGTTTATTTATTTTTAGACACTAAGTTACTTATATAAACTCCAATTTTTTATATTAATACATATTATTATTTTTTATCATAATATATTCTCCAATTTTTTTATATTAAATTCTATATTTTCTTATTATTATAAATATACATTTACAATTACAATTACATTTATATATTTATATTATTTTCATTACATGCACATGTAAACACACTTATACACATGGATATGTTTGTTCTGTCTTAGTTTATTAACTTTTGCAGTATGTGACAATTCTTTATGGAGACCCACAATTTTACAATCATAAAGTTCTCAACAGCTATATTCTTTGAAAGCATGAATACTCGAAAAATCTCTACACTTTATTCTATTTCCCTTCTTTCGCGGATGTTATCATACTTTTACACACACACACACACAGATATATATATATATAACATTCTATAATATCAATATTCAAGAATGGTTAAGATTGTCAATCACACTCAACCAAAAATTATTATTATCGCCCATAATTGTTTGGGACCTCAAGCGCTTATAAGAAGGCAGAAGAATGCAGTTGAATAGAAAACACATATCTACCAAGAAATTATTATGCTACAACACAAGAGAACAGGTGTACAAATATTCAGATTATAATCGAGTCTTGTTGAGAGAGATAAACTCAGACTAAAGTTGTATTTTTATTCAGTTATCATCCTAAAAAAATTACTACACACTTTTGAAAACATTGAAGTTTGGTTATAATCTTCTGGTCGTTATTTGTCGCTCACCTCAGCTACGCGATTTGTAGGCAGTGATTTGATCCCACCCTCAACAGATCACGGGAGTAAAACTTAAGAAGACGCAGTCAACTTAAAGAGTGGACGTAGGCTCACTATTTTTTTGTCGAACCGCTATAAATCCTGTGCACTTAATTTTTTGTTATTTATTTATTGCTTTTATTGTGGTTATTTGTGATTTAATTTTTCAATGTAGTTTTTAATTCATATTGATAAATCTTAAAAAAATTGCAAAGTAAAAATTAATTAATTTCGTATTTATTTAATTTTTCAAAATCAAGACAATATTTTTAAAATCTAAAATTGACCAAAAAGTTTGCAAAAACACAATTCACCCCTCTCTTGGGTGTTTTTCGAGGCAACAAGGTTAACATTTCATAGTGTTCTTGGTTTGATCAAACTGTACATACTTTGCAACAAATAAGTGACATAGTTGCATTGTATCCTAAAGGCAATTCCTATTATAAACTTTGTTGTGTACTCGCAGTTTTTAACTAAATGAAAATAAATATTGTCTAAAAGACAACATTCCTAGAACATGCATTTACTTAGGTTCATTTTTCTATATTCCTTTCATTAAATTTCCAACAGTTCTAAGTCTTCCTCTTTTGAAGATAATAAAAGAGGACGTTAGAGAACCACACTCCGAAAACTCCTAAGAGGAACAAAAGGGTGATGATGAATATGAATTTGAATTCAAGGTGGCTTGCTCTGAGCTATTCAAACGGAAAAGCTAGATTAAAGATTTCTAAGCAATTGAGAGTGTACATGAAGGAGATGAGTGATATGGGTGAGAAGGATGGACTCTAGAGTCAACTAAAATCTCATGAAGTAACTCTCATAGAATACCTTATGTCATAGGATAACGAGAGAAATATATTTTCATACAATGTTATTGGTCTAAAAAGGTATCTTCTTGAGTCTTCTAGGAGTTAGAGTCGATTCGTAGAGGAAGTAGTGAAGATGAAGAACTTTGAGGTGCTAAAATGGGTGAAGATTGACGTAGTTGAGATATAAGAAAAGCTTAGGAAAATGCTCATTGGGTCGACCCCAAACTCAAGTGACTGTGACACCCCGCCTAATTAAATTACCGGGTGATCAGTCTTTAATTAATTAATTTCAGAATATCAAGTTGGTTCAGATAATGCATCACTGTCGAAAACTTAAATTTTAATTTAATAAAAATTAACCGGCATAATATTTAAAAAAGTTGGAGTCAAAATTATATCTTGTTATTAACCATCATCATTAAAGGGTAATATCTAATCATCACCATACATCACAATAGTATAAGGTAAGAACTAACTGAATTTAAATAAAGAATTGGAATAAACACATCCAGTCAAAATCCCATACAATAATTCAATTACATGAAATCAAAGTCTAATAATGAAATAAACAACTCTAAATCTCTGGATGTGAAATAGGAGGGACAACATGTCCAACTGAAATAGATGACTGATAGATAAGGAGAAATAGACTCAGAAGCGTATACAAGTAATATCCTATAGCTTCCACAGTAGCCACAACTCGACAAATGAATGGAATCTCCTAAGTCTGGTGTCCCTGTGGCTGATCACCTAAAATAATAGAACAAGAAAAGAGATTTACAGAAAAACGGGTCAGAGCCCGAGTAGAAAACAATTTAAATATAGCAAGTGCTTAAATTGATTAAATTAGCACATATATTATCCATGTTAACTTAGCGTACTCACTTGAGATACTCACCTCGCATCTAATGTGCACACCTGGCGAGTCTAACTACCCATACTAGTCTCGTCACTCTACCTGACTATATGTAGGATAACCACTATGATGGATACAATATCTAAATAACCCGAAACCAATATATTATTATTATTTAGGAATAGATTTAAGGATGTTATAACTCATTCTCATAACATTCTTTATTCCCAACTGGTGACCCAATAAGTATATACTTTAATAAAGTATCCAACATGAAACACAGAATAGGAACTCAGTTTACATATATAAAATCTCACTATGTATACATACAAATATATCAATACTACACCCATGGTTACGAAACCCCTCGTGCTAGGCATACTCGGCTATCTAGTCCCATTACGACGCTCACGCATAAAGGACAATAGGTTCAATCTCTCAAGAACCAATAAAATATATACACATATTGGAGGTGAACATAGTCCCAAGCCTATGGTCTACGCACATACCTACGCACCCATACAATCGCCAACACTATCGTTCTCACAGATAGCTCGTACCTAGGTTCCATGCTCCAGTGGTACGACTCAAAATTCCCCGAAGGCACATAAGATAGGGTCGCCCACAATGCGCTAACCTCCGTTCGATAGCCAGTAGCTAGGTATGTCATACACATAATATTAATATTCTAAGTAATAAGCATGCACACAACTTATACAACTTAATAGGCGTTCACGCAACCCAAAATACCATAATACGTAAGTAGTATTAATATTTTTACCCAATTCGTAGATCACATAGATATGTAAATACTCTCTTGAATCTAACTTTCCTTGGTTCTACGAATTTTCTACATCTCGAGAATAATCACACTCCTAATTCAATATTAACCCGGAATTTAGATCACTCGTCATTCACGTAGGTTATTTCTCTCACTTGGATAATCCTAGGATGATTTTTAACTCGAACGAACCCTAAAAACCATTCTGGAATCTCGTTAGAAGTCAAGGGATTCTCGTTCGAACGAGGTCGTTTGAATGAAGTTCTCACTTCGAACAAACTCCCAAAATCTCGTTAGAAGATTCGTTTGAACCAAGTCTCGTTCGAACGACCTGGGTTGGTCTTCGAACAAAAAATCCGAACTGGACCTGGTTTTTCCGCAAACTCGTTTTTCTCAAATTTTTATACTTCAATCTCATTCCAAACTCAACCAAATCTTAATGTAATATTCCTACATTTTTTCAAATCACCCTAATATACTTTCTAATACGAATTAAAGGTCAAATCCTTATATACTCAATTGGAATTCAACAATCTCTTCAGTTTCAAATAAGTCTCTTAAATATGAACTCGGAATTTTAATTGTCCAAAATTCTTATAATAATTCGTGATTAAGACATAAAATTTCCCAAATTTAGTAGTCCAACAAATGGAAAAACCTTTACATGCATACCCATCTCCAATTCATAAGGTTTCTTCATAATTCAGTCTAATTAAACCTAAGTTTTCATTACACCAAGTTTATATCATCAAACCTAAATTAACAGGAACAATATATGCTAAAAAAGGAGCAAGATAAACACTATACTCAGAATGACCTTCTGATTCTTGGACTGAAATTGGTATGTGGTTGATCCTTTCATCGCGATCTACACTTTGGCGTAACTTTTGTTTGGAATTTCTTGAGTTTTCCCCTTTCTCTCCTATGTTTCTCCTTCCTTTTTGGTTATCCCTCTCTTTTTCTCTCTTTCTCACGTAAGTTGAAACGGATAGACCACTAACCCTCAATGCATTTAATTAAACCTAATTTTCGTCCATCTAATTATCCAAAAATCCCAAAATACCCCTTCGGAGTGTCGTTTTGGGCTAAAATACCCCGAACTCTAAATAAAATACCCGAGTAGTATTTTCTGACTATTTCGATCCTTTCGAACACTTTGGTGCACTCAAAATAGTCATTCGAGTCATATAAAAATAATTTACCTTTTTAACCCCCATATAAAAACTAGTCACGCAACTCATACGCGCGTCCGAAATAGTTATATCATAACTGTCGTGTATTTCATCCCGACCATAATATTATTTTCGATAACTAGTAACTCTCATCACGCTAGTAATTATTACCATTAACTCGGATTAATTATAAATTAATTTTTCTCCCTTTAAATTAATTAATCCCCATTTTCCATAATTTAATAATAAAATAAATATGCGTAAAAATACGGGGTATTGAAGTGACTAAACGGGTTTTGCATATATAAAATTCAAGAGCCCAAGCATAGTGGGATGGTTATTATAATGTGTAAAATTATTTATTACATTATTAAAATAATGGTTTTTTTTCACATTATAAATAATTATTTCTTAAAAAAATTTATTGAAGCAAGAAATATTTCACCTTGCATGCATGATCGGGCTTAAAAGTACCAATATCACATTCTAGTTGTCTAGGTGATTGTATAAAATAATTGAGTAGAAAGGCATATGTTATATAGATCATAATTTTTCTAAAGAGTCATTAGACTAGGGTGTGAATTTTTTGGCAATCCTATGCGATTTTTTTCAATTTTGGAATTTATCTTCAATTGTCAAATTATGATTTTCCTAGATTTGGTGTTTCTAAAAATGGGTAAGAATCATGATTAAGTCTAAATTGTTAAAAACAAATAGATTTGATTTTTCAAAATTATGTGAATCAGATTTCTGAAATTTTTCTATAACAAATTTTTTTAATACATGTCGATTAGGATTTTTTTTAATTCTGAAAATTTTTCGATTATTTCCAAAATTGTTCTCAATTCTTAAAAATTCAAACTTTCTCCATGCTGAATTGTTTGATTATAAGTCATTTTTTTGTGTAGATACATATCTACCATTGTGCATTTATCATTCATATTAATCCGAGTTTATTTTCACTATGGGGTTTTCTCGTACATACGGTGTTGTGTGATTGTTTTATTTTTCTACATTTATAGAATTACTTGTCTTAATTAAGAAAATAAAAGTTGGTTTATTCTAAACTTGATAAAACTTTTATCACATAGACCTTTGAGGGTGTGCTCTTTATTTTTAGCACTATTAAAATTTTAAAATAATTTAATTGTTGTATCTCCGTTAATCATCTGCATAAAGAGCACTCTCACAATAGAACCCCACGACTTTACTCACCTTATAATAGAACCCCTTAAATTTTTCCCAATTTGATTTACAATATGAAAGGTTGAAAGTTAGTGTTGAAGCACAAGGCCTTTCTTAAGATTTAGAATAATTATATAACTCTCTTCTAAATGATATATCACTCAACAAATATTCAAAATTGGCTATGAAAAGCTTTAAAATAAGGATGATAATTAATGATTTCCAAGTGTGAATTAGGTTTGATATGCTTAGTATGATCAAATTTATGTGCTTAAATGGTTTGGATATTTATTTACTTCCCAGCTAAAATATAGTTTATCGCAGTTTAATGAACTTAGGCATTGTCGAGAGAATAAGCAAGAGTGGGGTGGATCGGGTTTTTATCAATACAATGGAAAGTAAAATTGAACTCAAATTTTATTTCAGTTAACTTGTGAATTATCCATAAGAAATTGACAATAAATAAATCAACAACAATTAAAAATAAATGATGAAAGGAATTGAAGAACACCACCATTTTTATTGTGGTTTATCGAAACAACATTCACTTACCACAATGCCTCTACATGGAACTTGAGGAATTTGAGTAGTACAATCTTTTGATTGCGAGAGAAGATCGTTTTCTATTTACTAGTTCATTCATGACTTGCAATAAGCTTCAAGTTTTTATATATCTTCTTGTAGTAAAGTTACTACCCCTACAAGGTTTGTAATGAGTAACAATTGATATACACTTAAGATATTGAAGTATAATTAATAAGACCACTCTATAAATGTGTTCTTGATACCTTTATACATACTTACATACATACATGCATATATATATATATATATATATATATATATATATATATATATATATATATATATATATATATATATATATATATATATATATATATATATATAGAGAGAGAGAGAGAGAGAGAGAGGTCAGATCTATTGCAGATTACTAAAAGATCATTTACACACGGACCAATTTTTTAAAATAGTAAAATAAATATTTTAAGTTGATTTTTGTATGGGGTATTTCAACATTTCATCCTACCCAATAAAAAAAAAATCTCAAAATGATTTTTTTGTGTGTGTTGGGGGGCGGGGGGGGAGGGGGGGGGGGGGGGTTTAAGAGCTAGGATGATATTTTTCAATACGCACTAAGCCCGCAAGGATTAGCCTGCACCTTATATATATATATATATATTATAGGCTAAATTATAGGCACTTTCTCTCTCTTTTCTGGGCTCACCGCCAGGTGTCCGGTCCGCGCTCTTAAAATGCAATTGGTATGCACAAGAGCAGTAGTGTATATATATTATAAAAATAATAGCTACATTAAGCCTACTACTAGAATACATATTAATTTCAAGCTTACTCATAGATGCACCATTTGAAAGAATTAATGAGAATTTTCCAAAGGAATTTTAGAAGCACTAGTTGAACAAGGTAGAAACTTGTATAAACATTTAAAGAAATTAAGAATTTTATTAATGATCAAAGGTGCTCCTCTAGAATGGATTAACGAAGGACAAATCCTTCATGGACAACATGAATTCTAATTGAACATAGAGAAGAAAAAATTAGAAACTAATCTTTCGAATTTCATGATGTATTTCTCATTAAGAACATGAATTAATTTGTTAGTAAATCTTGGTGCTTCTGATATATATATATATATATATATATATATTTTTTTTTTTTTCATCTCGAGCGTGTAAGACTTGGGTTAACCCATTCTTCCACAACGTTGTTGAGACCTACCATGATGTTATGCTCCGCATGCTTAAGCTACCCTAGTGTCTACCTAGATATCATGGATGATTAAGGAAAACTTGGTTTGGCATGGGATAATATCCCTCCCCCTAATAAATCATGTCCTTGGAGAGAATCTGGGATCCTGTGACCATGTTCAACATACGTGATGTATTGAAAATTTTGCATGAATGGGGATTCCACCCCAGAGCTCAATGCTTATTGTGTTTTTCCTTTGGATTCTATCCATAAGTGCGATAAAAAGTAAACTCTAACACTCCTTATTCGAGTTTCTAAAATAATTAATTACTCGACTTCCACAAATGGTGTCAATTTGGACGCCCCGATTCGAGGTTTGGGCATTCCCGAAGGCTTACCCGCACCCGAGTAAAGGTGTTAATATGAAAAACCTTTTTACTTTGATTTCATTTGAGAAAATCCCATTTAATGCATACTTGATTTATTAATTTGTGCCGCAAAAATATAATTAGCTTGTTTTTATCAAATGGTAACCGTTTACTAAATAGTATCATTTATGATAAAGAGTTTTGACATTTTTATACAATAAATAACAATTAAATAAATTCTACATCATCCGATCATATTATAAACCAAATTTAAAATCCTTCCAAATAGTTTCAAATAACACAACAAAAATTTTCATTAAATTATACATTTAAAACAAGTAGTAAACAGAGCTCCAGTGGCACGTAAATCCCTCCTTGCCCCTCACAATTTCCTTCCCTTTATCTTTCCTTGAAGTACCTAGGGGAGGGGTTGACAAATTATGGGGTATGAGCATGCACCCAATAGGAGATATACTAGTAGTGTATTATGTACAAAGGAACATTTATACATATAAAGTGTACTTTAGTAAAACCATCCTTCATTTGATTAAATGACCTCATGCATATCGTATCGTTACAGTGCAACTGACATTTTGATTGTGCAACACGGGAAATGATCTCATTCACACTAAATCTTTCTTTTAATACCACTCATGTCATATTAATTTAACCATTAATGTACTTTCACATTTCCAAGTTATTTTATATAGTTCCCTTTACATAAATGAGCGTCGTGCACAAAATTATTTTTTCACTTGATGAATTCGGTACCAATCTATGAGTGTTACGATTTTTCACCGACTACCACCATGCAATAATATGCTCTAGATGAGTGATTTGGGGTCTAAACATTAAGGCGCATCCAAAGGTCTCCGGACGCTTCTTAAATTTTTTGGTTACCTATGAGTATCTTTTTGTTACATATTTTTAACCCTTTTCCTTTCCTTTTCATTTTTCCATTATTTTCATTTTTCCTTTTATACTTCAACCGATGAGGCCACAACACTCAGAACGAGATTAATCCTGATTCACTTTATTTCTAAGTTTCACATTTAATCAAAATACCCATTTTCATTTTATAACTCGAACTTAGTGTTTTACTTTAGAAAACAATCTTTATTTAGCAACCATTGGTGAAACTTAACACTTTAATTTCAACTCCACTTATGTAAACTTTTCACATTCATTTTCATTATTCACGAGTACTAGTAAACTTACTTTTCTATTACTTTCTAAAAAATACACTTTTTCACCTTTACTTTTCAAAATACTACTTTTCACTTTTACTTTCCAAAATATGAGTTTCATCACATTCTTTAAAAATAGCTTTCTATTTAGTGTCCAATTTAGTTTAGGAACTTTATGGTTAAGTCCATACTTTACATAAAATGATAAATTTGGGCCAAAACCTTACTTTAGCATTTTTAATATTGTTTTTACAATTTGATAACTTCCCATTTTTTACTTTGTATTCTTGTCATTTTATGTGTAAATATTATTATATTTCATGTTTCATCGTCAACACTTTACTATTTTCACTTTTAGTCCCTTAATTCTTAAACTTAAACTTTTTTCATATAAAGTAGCGCCATTTTATATGAGTAATATGTTGATTTTTCCCTAGTTATTATTTCATGTTCAAAAGCTTGTTTAAATGTATTTTCAATATATCAAACCCATTTATCATACCCACTAATGATTCTGTTCATGAATGAAAGGATTTACACCAATAAAACCCATATATGTATCCTAAGATTTCTTTAGCAAGTTCAACTTAATATTTGACATGAAATATCTAGTTTAAACATGATATTCATAGGACTAACTACCTTAAACATTTTGAGATTTTATTGTGACAGCCCGCCTAATAAGATACCGGGCGATCACTCCAATATTAAATTAAAACAGGAGTCTCATATGGATCATTCTTAGCATCACTGTCGAAAATCCATTTAATTACTAATAACCTATTAGGCCGGTGTCAAAATTTTAACTTTACTACTCTTTTTAACAACAATAAATAAAACATCCACACAGTTTATGCGTAAATGAAATAAAGTAACCGAACACTCGGTCAAAATATACAACCATATCGAATGATGTACTAAAAGAATAAATAAATGCAGTTGAGCCATTGGATCGAATGTTTATATAGTACCTCCTATCTAGAGTGCAACGATGGAAGCGGCTATCAAAAACTTGCACGCATCTACAGCTGCTGCAGCTGACGTCTGACTCGAAAGAATTTCCATCCAGGCGTCCCTGTGTCTGGACACCTATATATATATATATATTATATAGAAAGAAAGGAGAGTAGAAAAACGGGTCAGAGCCCGAGTTTTGAAAATATTTAGCAAGTGCATAAATGCGTTATTATTTTGAAAAAGGTTTTATCTCATATTTAAATTAGTATCGCACTCCCATGAGATACCCCTCACCTCTCCACTAACAGTTCACTCCTAGCGCATCCCTCTAGACATCCTAGTCAAGCTATCCTGCTAAACTAGTCTATCACTAACCCACTATCAATCCTAGATAGTCCAAGTAATGTACTAAGGGCTAAACTTCACCCCAGTCTCAACGCTATGCCATGTTCGTGCGTGGGGTGTCTCGCAAAGAGAAATCCAAACAAGGAACCCCCCCAATACACTACTACGCGGCACGGTCGATCGTCGAGATCCGCCAGTCCCTCAGTACAAAAAGATATATATGAATATATATATATATATATATATATATATATATATATACCATAAACATTTATAATATTAGAGCACTAAGGATTAAACTTCTCCCTAGTCTCAACACAATGCCATATTCGTGCGTGGGGTGTCTCGCAAAGCGAAATCCAAAAAAGGAACCCCCCCGATACACTACTATGCGGCAAGGTCGATCGTCGGGATCCATTAGACCCTCGGCACTCGATTTATCCATTTATATATACATATACATATTTTACCATAACCATCCGGATCTATCTCCCGGAATGAGAATCCATATACAAAGTATTTATTAATACTTATCATTTTTATCTCAAAACCTTCCATTTCCCTTCTCATATCCAGGAAATGTATTTAAAAGCCAATTCATTATCATGAATTGCTTTAACAAATCATATCTCTTTTTAAAGCCAGTTTTATTATCATAAAAATGCTTTACCTTTTTAAATCATCCCATTTCCCTTTTTATACTCGGGAAATGTATTCAAAGCCATTTTCATTATCATAAAAATTCTTTGATCATAACATATGCTTCCACATCCCTTCTTCCATCCGGGAAGTGTTACCGAAGCCAAACCTTTATCCCATTTCCCTTCCTATATCCAGGAAATGTAATTAAAGCCAATCCATTATCATGAATTGCTTTAATATAACGCGTTGTAAGACCGCCCATCCGAATTTCTCCACTGTGCGCGCCCCTAAATGGCTATCATCTTCCAGGGCCTATCATAAGACAACCTGGGATCCTACATCGCAAGATGTCGGGAAGCGGCCATGTGCATGCGGGATAGTCAAGACCACACCCGGAATCTCCTAACCAGCGCAGAAAAATATATATCAACAAACGCTCACATGGCCTATAGGACTATATCCACCCTGCATTCATTAGTCAGGGGGCTTCACCATACGAACGCAACTTCCCTTATGATAGCGATTTAGAGAGGTGTGTAATCCATATTTTATTAATTATGAAAAACATTTCTCTTTCCATTTTGAAAATATTCATTTTTATATTTTCAAAATCATTTCCATCATAACATATATACATATACCTAAATCACACAGTATATACATATCCTATATATTCTTCCTAGAATATATATAAATGGCCACAGTGGCCTATAGCATCTAGCGATGACCAATAATCCCAAAGATTCCCTCCAGGAATCATAATCATGCATTCATATAAGCATGATACTAAACCCAAATATTTCTTAATTTAATAATCACTATATACATCAATCCCATCTAAGGATTTATTGGATATCTCCAATGATACCCTTCACTCTAAGTGAAATCAACACATACCTATATTCCCATTTTATCCTAATTATCTCCTAGGATACACTTAACGATAATCGATATAATTATGCTTTCTATAAGCATATTTATATAGGCCTCTATGCCTACGAGAAATATCCTCGGGATTTATCTCACCCGAACAACCTTAAATCAACGAGTTAAGGCTTTCATTTCCTTGAACCCCAAAGACTATACCTAGTCCAATTAATCATTTAGAAGTCCCCAATATAATTTAGGAACCCTAATCCACCAATTTCTACAATTATTCTATTTTCCTCGAAAATATAAATTAAGGGTTAACGATCAACGGGCTGAGGAAGCTAAGTTGGCTGAGCTAGCACCTCTGCTTCAAACTGTCAACAAGGAGGTAGAGGACGTCGAAGAAGCTTTGCATCAGGTGAAGCTGAAATGAGAGAAACTCCTCATCGAGCGTACATAAGCATAAATGATATTGGAGGTTTCTATTAATGCCCAACAGTCTTGCCTAGCAGCTTCTTTGGGCCTTTCTGGAGATTTTTTCTCTGATCCAGATATGTGGTTCCTCTTAGGTTAATAAACTTTTGTATATATTTTCCTTTTCTTCTTCTTAGGTAATTCTTGGGAAGTAGCTCCCAATTTTGTAGTGCTCCAAAGTTTTTGAATGAATGAAAAAGATGTATGTTTTTCCATGTCATTTCTTTATGCTTTAACTATTTACGTATATTATGAAGTTCTACAATTCTTTCATCCCCACTCGAGTTATAATAGAAAAATAACTTGTATATTCATAACAACGACTAGATACAATAATTACCTGCATCATGAGATTATTTTATAATAAAAGTTCCTTCCCAATTCGCAGAAAACTTAGGTAGAGGACGCCCCCTGATGTGCTTCACTGCTGCCTTCAAAACGAGGTCTCCCTCCAAAAACTTCATTGGTCTCTCCAAGTTATCATACGCCTTGGAGAGCTGCTTCGTATACATTTAAAAGTGCTGCATTGCATTGTCTCTGTGTTCATCCAACGCTTCCAACTGCACATGTCTATTTTGAGGGAGCATGCTACTTAGCAAAGCATATCGAGCAGAGGGAACTTCTAACTCTACTGAAAGGATCGCCTCAGCCCCATAAATAAGGGAGAATGGAGTATACCCTATGGGCTTCCTCTTGGTTGTTTGATAGGCCCACAATACAACTGGTATCTTGTCATCCCACGTTCCTGCAAAATCCTCCATTATTTTAGCTAAAATATTAACCAAGGTTTTATTAGTTACTTCGGGTTGACCGTTTCCCTTTGGGTATGCCACCGTTGAAGTATAATGAACGATGTAGTACTTGTCTGTGAGCATTGTTACCTCTGAGTTGACGAAGGGGGTTCCATTATCTGAGAGAATAACCTTTGGAATCCTAAAATAACAAATGATGTATTCCCTGATGAAGTTGCTCACCACCCCTATTGTTTCCCTTCTTAGTGGTATCGCTTCACCCCACTTTGGAAAGTGCACCGTTAGTACTAGTATCCAGATCTTCCCCCTCGAAGAAGGATGTATTTCCCCTACTAGGTCAAATGCCCAAGTATGAAAAGGATAAGGCATTTCCAGGGAGTGTAGGTCCACTAATTGGGCATGGATCATATTTCCATGAAGTTGGCTAGCCTTGTATTTTCAAACGAACTCAGCAGAGTCCTTCTCTATCGTTGGCCAATAATACCCTAATGTCATCAACTGTTCATAGGCCCCTCCTATGTGAGTTGGATTATGCATTTATTTGAGGACCTCGACTGCTTCTTCCTTCGTGATGCAATGCAATGGCCTGTTGAAGTAACCCCTTCGGTAAAGTTACCCCTCATAAACGTAGAACCTTGGGTCCCTTCGCTTTAGTCCCATCGCATCAATTTTCTCTATTGGGATAACTCCATCTTTAATGAAGTCAATATAGGGCTGCCTCCAATCAGGTTGAGCTTCCATAAAATGACATTCAGCTGCCTCGAAGAATAAGTGGCACTTATCGCACTTCCACTGTAGCTCTGCTGCGTCCTGCTTCATTCTAGGCCTGAAATATCCCTCCCTTTGAATTCTCCTTTAAAGAGGTATCTCAGTTGTTTTGTTTTTCTCTTCGTGTGTTTTCTTTACCTTTTGCTCTACTTCTTCTGGGCGATGCATCTTGACAACCATCCTCCTGCATTTCTGAACTAAAGGTTTCCCTGGCTTGTAAAGTATTAGGCTAATTCCCTCATCTCTATCGCTCCTCCCCCTGATTCTAGCTATTTTCTAATTTCTCCCCTCCAGTCAGTGTCCTCCTTCATTGGCAGAATTGTTTGTACTACCGAGGGATCTGTTCTTCGTTGGATCACAACTGTAGTTGTATCGTCTCTCATAACCATCTTCTGAGCAATGGTGGCATAGGCGTCTGGATGACGGGTTCATCGTTCGGGGATGATCTTAATCTTGGTCTGATGGAACTGGCTGAGAAGCCTCTGAATGATCGTTATGAATGGTGCTAGACTTAGGTGTTTTAACGTGTATTCTCCATTCACTTACTGAATCACCAAGTTCGAATCACCCTTGATGCAAAGTGAACGAATTACCCATCGAAGAGACTCCAGCAACCCTAGTACCAACTCTTCATATTCTGCTTCGTTATTGGAATAAGGTAAATCTAACTTGTAGGAAAGATAAATCTCCTCCATTCCTTTTGAAAGAATATCCCCTGACCCTCCTCTCCTTTCTACCGAAGATCCATCGAACTGCATTGTCCATTCTTCATCGCTTGCATCTACGTGGTTGGCCTGCAAGTCATCTCCTAGAATACTTTCTTTAGGTGGTTCAAACGTCCCGAAGGGGAAGATTACCAAAAGATCTGCGTACGATCGCACAAGGAACCACTCACTTCAAGTCATATTCTAAGAGGATGGGGAACCACCTAGTTGACCTACCAATCAATATAGTTCTTTCCAGAAAATACTTAATAGGATCACATCTGGTTACAATATGAATTGTAAAAGATAACATATAATGTCTAAATTTTTATGCTATAAAGACTAAGGCTAAATAATGCCTTTCTAAGCTATTATACCTGACCTCTGGCCCATGTATGATTCTGCTGAGATAGTAAACTGGTCGTTCTTTCCTATCAATCTCTTGTGCCAACAAAGCTCCAATGGACCTCGTGGTGGATATGAGGTATAGCTGCAATGGTATTCCTGCCTTTGGTAGAACCATGGTCTGCGATGAAACGAGAAGCTTCTTCAGCCCAGTGAGAGACTCCTGGTGAACCTCCTCCCACTTGAATTTTATATTTTTTTACAAAAGCTGCATCAACGGGTGCGTCATTTTGGCCAATCTAGACACAAATCTCCTAAGATAGGAAACTTTACAGAGGAAACTCTTCAGCTCCTTCACCGTTCTTGGACTTGGCATCTCCAAGATCACTCGTTATTTGTCCTGGTCCATCTACACCCCCTGTCGATTAACCAAAAAACCTAAAAACTTTCCACTTGCTACTCCAAAGACACATTTTAGTGGATTCATTTTCAGTTTATACTTCTTGCACCGGGAAAACATTTTCCTCAAATCGCTTAGATGGGACTCCTCCTTTCTCGATTTGATGACTAAATCATCCACATAGAACTCCACAAACTTGTGAAAGAAGTCATGGAAAATGTCCATCATTCTTCTTTGATAAGTATCCCCAGCGTTCTAGAGTCCAAACGACATTACTTTGTACATAAAGTTGCCCAATGGGGTTCTAAATATCGTTTTCTCTACATTCGTGGGGTCCATCTTGATTTGGTTGTACCCTACATACACATTCATAAAGTGGTACATCTCGTGTCCAGCCGTTGCATCTATCAAGTTATCGATGGAGGGTAGAGGTAACTCATCCTTGGGGCAAGCCCTATTCAAGTCTCTGAAATCCACACAGATCCTTATTTAATTTTTATCTTTCTTTCCCATAAGAACGATGCTAAATAGCCAAAGTGGGTGTTATATCGGTTTGATGAACCCTTCCATCAGTAAGCGTTGGACCACTTCCTTGATCTTCAAGTCTATCTCAAGCTTATATGTTCTCGTTGTTTGTTTCACCGAAAAGGCTGAAAGAATCATGTTCAACTTGTGGCAGCTTACTTTCTCATCCAGCCCTTCCATCTCTGTGTACTTCCATGAAAAAACGTCTATGAACTCTCGAATCAACTTAACCAAGGCCTCTCGTTTCTCCTTACTAAGATCCTTCAAGATGAAGATGGGCCTTGGATCCTCCCCTTCTTTTGCCAGGTTCAACTATTCCAGCTCTTGTGCTTTTGGTTTTAGTTGATCTCCTATATAGTCTGGTTCTTTGACGATATCTTCCATAAATTCTTATATGTTGGAGTTGTCTATCACTATACATTGCTCCCGTTGATCCACCAGAAAGCACTCATATATCGGTTCAGACTCATCATCAGTTTCTTCGACCGCCCGTTCACACCATTATAACCGATAAATCACCTTTCCTTCTTCGGTAATCACTTTTTTGCACTGTCTACTGGTAGTCGCCACCGCCTTCCTCTTCTTCTCTCTAGAAGCCTCAATAATTCTTCCTCCTAAAAATTGACTCAGCACGCTTTGTCGTTGGACCTCATGCTTCATTGGATCCACTTTAGGCCTCATCCTATTTTTGAGTTGCTTCGAGATGATTTGGGGTCGAGGGACCACCTGGTGGGCTTCTTCTATCATCACTCCTTTGCTGCTTGTAACTTCGTTATTCTGCTCATTCAAGGGACCCATCCTTTCTGTGATCGAGGGAACCCTGGCTCCCTCTATTCTTCTCGTTAGGACTCTTACATCCTCCTCAAGTTCTGTATAAAAGGTTGCATCTACCACGTGAGCTTCTTCGACAGCAAAGGGCCTCTTCGTAGCTCTAATGGTCACCTATGTCCCCTTGATATTTGCCTTGGTGCATTGGTGATACGTTAAAGGAACTAGCCCTTAGTTATGCATCCATACCCTTCCTATCATCAGGTGGTAGAAAGTCCCACTGTCTATTACGTGGAATTTTATGTGATAACTCAGATTTCCCATCACAATCCCAACGTTCACGTAACTGATGGACTTAGAGGAATGGTTATCATAACTTGAAATCACCAAAGGCATGGGGACTAACCTTTCCTCCAGAATATTAGTTGTGTAGAAAAAGTTGATTGGCATGATATTGATGGAAGCTCCCCCATCCATAAGAGCCCTTGCGAAGCTAACCCCGTTGAGGCTGGCAGTTACATATAATGGTCTATTATGAGGGAATCTCATGGCCTTATCTGCATCGCTGAAAGTTATCTCTAATAAAAACATCTTTACCAACCTGACCATGGGTCCCTTCCATCTCAGCGAAGGGACTGCGTTCTTCCTTGCAATATCAAGGATTTCCTAGGTTATCTTTAATCTACTTTCCTTTGGTATCTCTACCTGGTCAAAGAACCAGGCAAACTTTGGGGATTTTGAAAATGCATAGTATTCTATAGCTTGGTCTACTTCCTCACCTTCAACGCTATATACATCCTCCACATCTTTATCACTTGCTTCATCATAAGCTAACAATACGTTAGCTATTCCCCTAGTGCAATCTTACAAGGATTCTTCAAACTCCCCCTGCTCCATCGTTAGCCCCCTTGCTTCTCTCTCTGCCTCCTCATCGTAGGCCATCGCCAGATTGACCCCATGTGCTGGGAGTGGGTTGTTCTTAACATTTTGCGGAGGGATTTGTAACGTTCCTACCTTCATATACTTATCGATGATTCTTCTTAGCATGAAACAACTCTCCGTTAGATGTTGGATCTTTCGATGAATCTGGTAATATTTGAGATTCTCCCCAGTTGCAGCGTCTGGTTCTGCAACAGGGATGCCCTTTTGTTCGTACACCGTCCCTTCTTGAACCATTGCATTGTAACAGCTGACAGCCTCTTCTACTGTACAAGGCAACAGTGGTGGATCTTCCTTGTCTCTCCCAAACTTCCTCTTGTTGTCCCTCTTCGCTACCTTACCCCCATATGTTCCATTGGTATATCCCACCCGTGGGGGCTGAGACCTCCCTCCCGCAGGTTGTATCGACTGTCTGAACGTCATGGGCACCACCACTGGATTTGGTCATAAAACCAACGAGATATTCCTTACTGCTTTTTAGGAACGCCGCAAAAGTCCCCTCGCACGTCTTATTAATAAGATGGCAGATGTACTCAGGAAGTAGTCCTTCTGCACATATCTGCAGTAGCTTGGACTCTTTGGCCTCCTCCCTCACATTAAGGGATCTTTCCCTGAACCTTTAAACGTATGCAACTACATCTTCTCCTGGTCGTTTCTTCTCTCTCCCCAGTTGGGTCAAAGTGAACTCATCTTCTTCCAGAAATAACTTCTGGATGAACAAAACATGCATCTCCTCCCACGTGGGAACATTTTTAGGAGCTAAGTGAGAATACCAAGTATATGCTTTATGGGTTAAGGATTTAGAAAATTCCCTCAACCTGAGTTTCTTATTATCACAATGCACCCCCTAGTGTTCAACGAAGCGTTTAATGTGCTCCTTCGAGTTTCCACCCTTTCCCGTGTATTTTTTAAAGATAGGAGGAATATAATACTTTGGGTAGGGCTCATCATTGTACTCTTGAGGGTAGGGCATTCAAAAATCTTCATAAATGGAAGCTACCTCACCAGCAAATTGTGAGGAATCTTGCATGAACTTCATCATCTCTTCCATAGTTGATGCTGTTGAAGGAACTACCAGAAGGACCATAGGCGGAGCGCCCGTTGCAGCTGGAGGAATCATCATAATTGGAACCGTTGATATTCCTAGAGTTCTCGATGTTGGATTTATAATAGAAGGTATACTTACTAGGACCGTTCCTATTAGAACTACACTTGGTGGGGCTATTGGGGTTCCCCTGGTGTCACGAAGTAGTTGTCCTCAAATCCTCCCAACATCGTTGAAGCTACGAGAGTTTGAAAAAACTCGTAAAATTTGTTCATGAGGAGTGCCACGTGGGTTGGTCCCAACCCAGCGCTTGTGGAAGCTTGTCTCACCCCTGGAATGCCTGTCGTCGTTTGAATTGGAGGTACCTTTATTTTAGGAGCCCCGTCCCTTGTAGCCTCTAACTCTCTCATTGCCTGTTCTTCATTGCTTTGAATATCATCAAAGTTAAGCCTTCAATTAACGTTATCCTGCGCCATACTCCTTTCTTAGAAGAATGCCTCCCCAGTAGAGTCGCCAAATGTAAGAGGGTAGTTTAGATTAGATGGAGGCGTAACCCCTTTTTGAGTATAGTAATGATAAGTTAACCAATAACACTATTGGTTAATTACAAGACACACAAACACAACTTAATGAAGATAAACTCAGCTTGAACTCATAAATCTCTCATGTATAACTCAGAAGGTAATAATGATCTTAGAAGAAACTTTGCTTAGAGGGACAGAAAATGAGCACCCTAGATACACCTTAGCAGGCAGCCAAACACCCTAACCACCCTCAAGAATCTCTGTCAAGTATTAAAGCTTCATAATAAATGACAATGGTGGGTGAGTAAACTCTCTCGTTTGTAATAAATCTCTCTCTTATGTATATTCTCTCTAGTAATAACTCCTGAATTCTAAAAAAGAACCCCACTCCTCAGGGGTGGTTGGGGTCCTTAAATATCCCCCCACACCACTCCCAAAGTAAATCAGTCATTAAAGACTATGAAAGACATCCCTCATACTTTATGTCATGACATTAAATGCCCGATGTACTAGTTATCTCCACATCATAGACATTAAATTCCAAGACATTCCTTTTGCATAATCACTGTGTGTCAGGTGGCTGTCGTCACAAAGGTGGCTCACCAACTATCTGACAGCCCCAAATACCATGGTGGTTTACTCAAGTGCATATTTGACATTGTCTGGACGGCTAGTGACATCACCTACAGTAGATGTGACATTAAGTAGAGTGTTGTTTGGTCCACAACTCGACGTTCGATGGAACTCAAGGCTACTCCGCCCGGGGTTTCAGGGTCAGGGTCCTTCGGTGTTTTACTAGGTGTATCTAAAATGGTAAGGACAAGCCCCAATGGTACCTCACTTCTATAGTCTCCAAACCAAATCCCTCTAAAGTTCCCACGGCGAGGTCCTTCGATAGAGCATGAAAGCTCTCCCAGGCCCTGCCAGGCCTGGTCTCTCGCGAGTACCGTTCGACCTCACACAAAATCATTATACTCATTACAATCGTTATAGCTCATAGTCAATATAAACAAAAAATACAACAAGACTAAATTAATCAACAGGGCTAAAGGATGAGCTCTCTCGATCAGTTTCTTCCCTATAAGGTCCCTCTGGGCTGCCACGCTGAGCTTCCTCGCTAAGTTGCCACGCTGAGCTGCCTTAATCCCAAACACTGTTGTTAATGGGGGATTATCTTTAATCTCAGGATTACCTTCAAGCCCCCTCTATAGTAGTCAATGCAGAGTATGTGTGAATTGTCCTTCATCTTGAAAAAAGAACCGGTGCACCCCACACCAACACACTCGGTGTAATGAAACCCTTGGACAATAAATCCTCTAACTGAATCTTCATCTTGTCTAATTCAGATGGAGCTAAACGGTGTGGAGGAATAGAAATGGATGAAACACTTGAATGTATCTTTATCACAAAGTCGATCTCTCTTTATGGTGGTAACCCTATAATCTCTTTCGAAAACATGTCCGAAAATTCTTACACAATTGGATAGTCCAGGACCATACAGTCAGAAGTATCTTATTCCAAAAGGCTTTAAAGTCATCTATAGTTGTTTTATTTTTCCTTAGTGTTACTCTATTTGCAATGATGGCCTCTGAATTGTTCACTGTTAAATCTATAGTTGGATCCATATGGAAATAACACTGAAATACTATGTCGATGACATTCTATCGTGGAATTGAAATAAAATAGTCAGTCTATCCTAAGGAACCCGTTATATTCATGAACATTAAGTCATACTCAAGAACATATGTGACACCCTGCCTAATTAAATCCTGGGAGATCAGTCCTAAATTAAATTAAAACAGATTTCTCAGTTGGTTCATTCTTAGCATCACTGTTAAAAACTTTTTATTTACTAATCACCTAAGTGAAATTATACCGGTGCCAATTTTATCTTTCATTAACCCAAGACAAATTACTCATGCGAAAGTAATAGATAAACATTCACAATAAACTATGAATCAAACCATCTAGAAATATATAAAGAATAAAATCTTATCGAGTCAACATTCGGCTGAAATCCAAAACTGCTAAATAAAACCAACATAATCCAAAACTGAAAATCTGAAATAATGATTGTGGACAACATGTCCCAATAGAGAGTACTAAAATGAGATCCTACACTAGATTTGAATAAAGTAAGCGCCTATGAAAAGTCCTGCCAGCCTCTACAAAGCTGCAACTACGAGTCCCTGGACAGAATCCTCAAGTCTTGCGTCCCTGTGGCTGGACACCTAAAAGGTTTTGAAAATATTTTAATAGCAAGAGTTAGTACTCAAAATGTTTTGAAAATATTTTGCAAGTGATTATCACAATAAAATGAGTTATTGATTACACATGTTAAGATTTCGCGTACACTCTCTTGAATTACGTTTCCCCTCATCTATCGTGCATGCCTAACGTCCCATACCTAGCCCCATCTAGCTATACTGTTCAAGTTAAATGAACTATAGTATTCACTGAACTTATCTATGCGACTAAGTTCCCATTCCGCCCACTTAGTACGTAATAATAACGATATCTCATGATTTGTATACTTAGATAATTGTTCACACCTTGTTATATTTTACCATTTTATAATTAAGTCTTTCTACTTAATATTCTTTTAGATGTATTCACGACATCTCATTACCTACTAACTCGCACAAGTAGATTATTAATACAGTACACATTTCACACACAACATATACTTATAAATTCATTCATTACTTATATGTCCTCTTAAGACACATGAAGGACTCTTGGTTAGGAATGGTCCATCGACACCAAGTAATATTTTGGTTTGGAATGTCACCTCGACCCCAAATTCATTTCATGTAGTGATTCGAAAAATCACCTTGACCCCAGTAATAAAATTTTATACATAGATTGGTTCGGAACTCTTTTGTCACGACCCCAACTTACTATTTCCATATATTAGTTCGGAATCCTACCACGACCCTAATATAGGCAATTATACTTTAGGTATTCTCTCCACCTAAGTATCTATATAATTCAGTAGGTATACACACAACCTAATAATAGTGTTCGTACGTAATCTTTTATCTTTGATATTCAACGTACTTTTTTATTTACGATTTATCTCACCATAGTATTTTAATTGAGTATTCACATAACTCTAAGGGCCCTAGTTACCCCTCCATTCATTTCAGTAGTTAAGCTATCTCTAACCTACTGGTATACTCCTTGGGATGATGTTTACTCTCTCCGTAACTCAAATCCCAAATTCCCGGTGCACTATTCGATCGGTTTATTCTCGTTGGTCCATCTCTTCAAATTTTGCACTCAATGATTATCACTATACACCTACTGGTCTCCCATCAGTCCCTACATAGGTACAATATCATCCCTAAGGTTCCCCCTAAGCATTGGCAAATGATTAGAACTCAACCAATAAAAGTACCCAGAAGAAGCCTGGGTCGATCGATCGACAGTAGGTGCAGTTCGTCTTCTTCATCATTTTTTCACCATTCACAATCATCCCACTCACATGATAACACACCAAACTTGCAACCAATGATTTCTAACGATTTAAACATCATAAATCTTCATAAATTTATCCCATAATGAATCAAATCCTCTAATTATTCAAGAACCCTAAAAATATGTTCTTCCCATAATTTAAATCATAAAGCTAGATTTTAATTCATATTAACAATCATTGTTCCTCTGATTTTTAACCCTCTACAGATATAAATCTAACTACATGCTATTTCTACCCAAACATGCAATTAATCAATTCTTTTTCTCCAAGAAAATATTAATCAAAATCAATTATTCATAAATCCTACACATGGATATTATAACTCAAAATAATTTGCAAATAACCACTTGCCTTTTTCAGAGATGATCTGATTTCGTGATTATTGCTAGTGATTGATTGTCTTTCTCCCCCAATCTTCCTTCCCAACCAGTTTGTGGCGCAAGAACTCTTTGAATCCTTCACCAATTCTTCCTTAGGCTTTGAGAATGATCTTTCTTCTCTCTATAACGGTTCTCCTTTGTGTTATGAGGTTTCTAACCCTAACCCCACTTTTAATCCGCTGATAAAACACTCCAAAATTCATAGGTCGCCTCATCCCCATATGCCAAAAGACTAAAACGACCTCGTACAGTCCCGGTTTAGCCCAAAAATGCCCTGGTACCTGACTAGTACCCCCGGATATACTATTCTGACTAATTCGACCCATTCGAAATCATATGTGACCTCCAAATCATCATTTGAGTCACCAAAAATATTTTTCCTATCTCATCCTCAATTTAGTCTACACTAGATTGCGGTAGAATTAAGTACGTCCATATCTCTCGCTATGTCGTACTAATTAACTACCAATATTTACTATTCACACTTAGTAAATTTGAATCATAATATTAATCAGTGTATATCTCTCAATTAATATTTAATATTCATAATTATTATTTATGCTTAATAGTCATAATTATCATTAAATCATATTAATTTAATCTACTCACGTAATTTAAATTAAAACGTATTTTTTATTTAATTTTGCAATTAATTAAATTTTAAATACACAAAAATACGAGGTATTACAACACACTCTCCCGCAATGATAATGCAACAAAGGAAAATACAATTTAGAGAAATACCTCCACTAATCGAAAGTCCCACGAAAATAAAGGATAAAATAAATCAACCTTAAAGATCCAAACTACAAGCTAAAGAACTGGATATACATGAATGTGATGTGCTAAAATAAAACAATGCTCGGACACATTTATGGTAAAATAAGAATGTACCTTCCATAATTATGGTGTATGGTTGAGTTGTTGATTGTGTGAGGGCATAGTTATGCCCTTGGTTAAACTTTTTATTCTGACTGCCTACTGATTTGATTGTCTGTCTAGCGTACCCCTGGCTTGGACGTGAACCATCAATGTGGTACCTTCCCTGTTGGAATCCACCAGAGTGATGTGGATGATGGGTGGGTATACTAAATTTGAGTTCTTCACTAGATGCAAGCTAGAACCCTTATTGTTGGGCTGAGGATCATTGCATTTCTGTGGGAAATTCCATCTTCCAATAGTTAGGTTCCCCACATATGAAACACCTTTTGTCTGGCAGCACTGACCCCTCACCCTGACTATGGGAGGAACCATTTCCACTATTGCCTTTAGTCTTGCAAAGAAACCTCTGGACCCACTATCTCTAAATTTCTTTCCACAACTATTTATCCCACATCGGACCAGAGGCGGATCCAGAAATTTATTTTGGGTGGGGCACAAACCATTGCCGGGGGTTCAGGGGTTCGGGGGCTCCCGCCCCCGAAAGTTTTTTTAGGGGTAAAATTTTGAATTTTTTTCTTTTTTCAGGTGGGGCACAACTCTAAATTTGAAATTTTCTAGGGGTAAAAATTTGAATTTAAGATTTAGGGCGGGGCACTTTCCCCACCACCCTTCCATGTGGATCCGTCCCTGCATCGGACCCTCTTATGTTAAAAATCTATTCAAAGCTCTCTTAAAATCTTGGAGCCTCTCTCTCATCCCTCACTCCTTTTCAACCCCTCTAAGGTTTGCACGGCGGTAGCCATTAATCTCATACCTCAAAACGCTAAACCTCCATATCCTAATAATGTATGTTCGCGTTCATTCGTTAGTGTTTTGATCAATAGACCTTTAAATGAGGTAGCTCTGAAGGCTCCAGTAAGTTTTAAGGGGGAACTAACGATTTTATTCTCTCATGAAGATATTAAATTTCTTACAGAACCTTTCAGGTTTTCAATTGTAGGGAAGTTTTCACATGGTAGACCTCCTATGGAAGAGATTCATAAAAATATTTTGACATTCAATCTCAATCAATATTGCACTATAGGTTTGGTTGATAATAAGCATATTCTTATTAGATTGAACTGTAAAGAGGATTTTGTTCGATTATGGACGAAGGATAAGTGGTACTTTAGAAGATTTCCAATGATACCCTTCAAGCAGACACCTCAATGGAGAATAGAGGAAGAAAGTCCAATCGATCCAGCATGGATCAATTTTCCTAATGTTCCTATTCATCTATTTGCTAAGTCTTCTTTATTTTCCATTGCCCGGTTGATAAGAAAACTTTTGAAGTTAAATTCTTCTATTATTTCTCAAACAATACCTAGTTTGGCTAGGGTTTACATAGAGCTTGATTTTATCAAGGATAAACCAATGAGAGTTTCGCCCGATATAGGAAAAATTTGTTTCTAGTGGGAATTTCATTATGAAAATCTCCCTACCTATTGTACTCACTGCATGAAGAAAGGACGTGATATGAGCTCTTGTATTTTTTTAAAAACCAAGCAAGGAATTGACAATGAAAAGACTATTAACCATCAACCCAAACCTAAGCAACAATTCCAAATCACCTATAACCAACCAACCCAAAAAACCCTCCTTCAAACATCCAAAGATCTCCAAATTGATAATTCCCCCAAAGATAAACAATCTTTCTTCCTCATCAACCCAAACAAAAACAATCCAAATACCAAGTCCTAAGACCAATATCATCAAACTCTCTCCTTCATCAACCCCTCCTAAAATTCCTAACCATAACACCTTAAACCACAATTCTTTCTGCCCTTAACAAACCTTCAACCTATCATTGTTTCAGAAAAATAAAAAACAATAGCCAATCATATTCAAAAAATCCAATACTGTGAAATTACCCCTCAAGAAGCCTTTATAGTTGACCAACTTATGCTCAACCCTAAAGCCACTGAACTACCTAATTATGAGATCTATCAAGCCAAACAAAAGGTCTATTCTTCAGAGAATGACATTACAAAGGGTGCTTATTTACCAATGCAAGAAGAGTTTAAAATTTCTGCTAATTGGTTTGAAAGAAAATGGCAGAATATAAAAACTAGTAATAAAAGAAGAAACGGGAAGGATAGATAGATGGAGGATGTTCAAACTTCTCTAAATTTGGAGGCTAAGCAGTTAATAAAAAGTTGCCTATACACCCTCTCTATAGAAGAATCACTAGAGCTCAATTAAAAGGTGCCACAAAATCTCAACTTCAAAATTATCAATGATTAATTTCTTAAGTTGGAATGCAAGAGGAGTGGCTAATAAGACAACTTGTAGAAGAATCAAAAAGTTGAGTAAAAAATACAGGCTTCATATGTTATCAATTTTAGAGCCAAAAGTTTATGTATCTAAAATTGATAAATATCTCTTCAAATTCAACTTCAATGAAGCCATTTCAAATAAATCAAACAAAATTTAGTTTTTGTTGAGAATGGGTATTTCTGTAGCAGTGTTGAATAATGAGGATCAATTTTTATCAATCAAAGTATCTCATGAAAACTAGGATCAGGAGGTGATGTTAACTTTAGTGTATGTCAAATGCACAAAAGAGGAAAGAAGTGGTTTATGGAGTGATATGGAGTTCACAAGTAGTACCTACAGTGATATCCCTCGAGTTGTTATAGAAGACTTCAATGTTGTTGCTAACCAAAATGAAATGTTTGGAGGTCTTTTAATAGATCATTAAGTAGTAGGGATTTCAATGATTGTATGAACATCTATGAGCTTTTAAATATGGGCTTCCAAGGCTCCAGATTTACATGGAATAATTTTAGAATAGAAAGAGATTCTATTTGTGCTAGAATATCTAGAGCTCAATGCAACTTATACTGGTCGAATACCTATCCTAATTTCTCTATATCCCATCTTTCTAAACATTGTAGTGACCATTATCCTATTTTGTTGTCTATTAAGTCTCAGTTTGATGCCTATACCAAACCATTCATTTTTCAAAAAAATGTGGACTCAGCATTCCCTTTTCCTCTCTATTGTTGACAAATCTTAAAGTGTCCCTGTAACTTCTTACCCTATGGTGTTTTCTTCTTGTAAGCTTAGGAGATTGAAGATGGATATAAAAGTTTAGAATAAAGATAAATTTGGAAACATTTTCCAAAACATTAAAACATTGACAATGAGCTTCTTATAGCTGAAAATACTTTTAAAAATGATCCTAATCCTCAGCATAGGAACCAGGTATAGAAATCAAAATGGAGTTAAACAAAGACCTCAATCATGAATAGACTTATTGGCAGCAAAAGTCTAAGATCAAATGGTTGAATGAAGGGGATTCCAATACTAAATTCTTCCACTCAGCTGTGAAAGCTAGAAATTTCAAGTTGGGAATTATGAAGATAAAGAATGAAGACGACTAGTGGCAGGTTCGAATGGAAAACATAGAGCAGGTTTTCATAAAACACTTTCAGGATAGATGGTCTGCGTAGTCAATTGCCACAGAAGGTGGCTTTTCAAATGTCATTCCTTCTTTAATTACTGGAGAATGGAATGAGATTATGAGTTGAATGCCTCTAGAAGATGAGATATTCTAAGATTTGAAAATTTTAAGTGAAGAGAGTAGTCCAAGGTTCAGATGGTTTTACTGCTGCCTTTTATGTTAGATGCTGGAATCTTATCAAAGTAGACTTGATTTCTGCTAAATTTTCCTTTCAAAATATTTTCAAAACTTCTTAATTCTAGATTATCTTTTATTCTTCCTTCTATTATAACTAATAATTAATCGGGAATTGTAAAAGAAAATAACATCCAAGATAACATTTTTCTTGCTCATGAGATGGTCAATCTTTTCAATATAAAATGCAATGGTTCCAATGTGCTTATTAAACTCAATATGGAAAAAACCTATGATAAGGTGTCATGGATCTTTCTTATCAAAGTTTTGAGGAAATTTGGATTTTGTGAAGTTTTCATTGATTTTATATCGAGATTAACTTCTAATAATTGGTTTTCCTATCTGATTAATGGAAAATGCTCTGGTTTCTTTCAATCCACAAGGGGTCTTAAAGAAGGTGATCCAATAGAACCTTCCTTATTCATTCTAGTAGCTAAAGTTCTAAGAAGAGGCCCGAACAATTTAGTTTTATCTTGGAAGTAGAGTGATTACTCATATGATTTTTTTGCAAATGACGTAATTCTTTTTGTTAATTGAGGTAAAAAAAAGTCTTCACAATTTGATGGATTTCTTGAAGGAATATGAAGATTCATCTAGTCAGTTGATTAATAGAAGAAAAAGTTGCTTCTCAGTGGCAGACTCCATATCCTTGAATAGAAGAAACATCATAGCTGATTCTCTCAATATTGCCTATAAAAAACTACCCCTAACTTATCTTGATTGTCCTCTCTTTATTGGAAGGAAAAAAGTAGCTACTTTAATGATCTTATAGACAAGGTTAGATTGAAATTTTTAGGGTGGAAAACTAGATACCTATCTTCAGTAGGTGTATTGATCATTATAAAACATGTGTTATCTCCAGTCCCTATATATACTTTGGCTGCCTTAAATCCTCCAAAAGAAATTATTAATAGAATTCAAACTATTTTTAGTAAATTATTTTGGGTCATAGATGGAATTAGAGGTGATAAGAAAGCATGGGTTAGCTGGAAAAACATCTGTTATCCATTTTCTGAGGGTGGTCTTAAGATCAGAAATCTAGAAGATGTTAACAAAGCCTTTTCTTTTAAGCTAGCATGGAGGCTTAACAACTCAAAGGGCATTTAAGCAAATTTTATAAAGAAAAGATACAACAATACCAGGTCTAATAATGGTTCTCATGTTATGAAAAGGATAAGACAAGTTCAATCATAGGTTCAAGAGCATTCAATGAAGGTGGATCAAGAAGTAGCGTGGGCAGCTTCTACAGATGGAGGATTCAATCTTAAATCAGCTTACCAGTTGAATAGAGGATCAGGTGTGGAATCTAGATTTTGGAAAATGCTATGGTCTAATAACATTCCAACAAAAATTTCTCTATGTGTTTTGAAATTCTTTTAAAAGGCCATTCCCACTGATGATAATATTCATAGAATAGGAATTAGAACTTATTCTAAATGTCAATGTTGTTGTAATCATGAAGAATCTTTAAATATCCTTTTGATTCAAAGTGATTTGGCCAAAAAGTTATGGTCTCGTTATCTTAATTTGGTGGAAATTTTTCCCTCATTCACTTAAATCAAGTCAATGCTCATGTCATAGTGGATTCATTCCACTTAAAGTGATATTATGAAATTTGTCCATCAACTTCTTCTTATGGTCATCATGTGGGATATTTGGAAAGTTAGATGTCAAAATTTATTTGAGAATAGTTTTATGAAAGTGGAGTCCGTTATTAAGCAAATCAAGGACACTATGTCTACAATCAGTGCCTCTAAAAGTTTCATCAGCATCTCCTATTATTCAGTTCTTTCATATCAGAGTTCGGCCTAAACCTCCAAGCTTCATCATCACGAAATGGTCCAAGCCTCAAACATGTTATTTGAAGTTGAATGTAGATAGTTCTAGAAAATGCAACCCTGGTGCTAGTGGTATAGGATGTGTTATTAGAAATGATCAAGGCAACTTAGTTATGGACTTTTCTATATTCATTGATTACAACACTAGTTTAATGGCTGAAATAATGGCCATTAAAATTTATCTTCATCTTTGTATAGATAAAGGTCTTAATAAATTATTCATTGAGACTGATTCTAAGCCAGCTTATTGTAACAACCCGTCCTTTTGGGGGATAATTAAATTCCATAATTAGGTATAAATTGGAATTTGGAGAATTTCCCGAAATAGTAATTTTTGGGATTTTCAAGGATTTGATGATTGTCGATGGGTGAAATATTTACTTTTGGGATTAAGTAAATGAATTGGAGTATTTTAAAAATATGTCGTCGTTGAGTAAAGCGACAGAAGTTAAGATTTTGATTGGAAAACCCGCATTGAAATGTATTGGGTTAAAATAGGGGGTTTAGGTCAAGTAGCTCAGATGGAAATTTCCACTGCGCCGTGAGTCTCGAAATGGCCGAGATAGTCGAAAAAGAGTGTCCGATTGTCAAAATTAAGTTTCGGGACATTTTAGAGTTAAAAAGGCTCGTAATTGAGTAAACGAGTCATTTTTGGGTTTTAAGGGGTATAAACCCTTTTCTCCCTATATAAGGAGGGTGAGAGGGAGAGAATAGAAATAAAAGAGAGAAGAGAGAGAGGAAGGAAGAAAAAGAGGAGAAAAGGGAGATCTCGAGCCAAACTCCGCGGGACTCGACTCGAGATCATCGGATTTTATCCACAAGGCAAATGTTTACTTGCTTTATTTACTTTTGAGCATAAATCTCATATCGTAGTTTGGTAAAAACAAACCCTAAAGATTTTGGGTTGGGTTTTCGTGGATATAACGGGTTTTCGGGAGTTAAAACGAATAAACCCCAATAATTTTCTAATACGAGAAACTTAGGATTTAATCAAAATTAATTGTTAGTTTCGGGCTCTAGGATGTTTAGAACCCTTATTATATGTGTAGATGTTGTTGGTTGAGGTCGTAGGACGTTAGAGACGGAGATAAAATCTTGGGGGAAGCTTTAATGGTCGAAACAGCGTCTCGGAGAAGAAGCTGTCCACCATGATCGATCGATCGAGCGTGGGGGATCGATCGATCGAGGGCCATGGGTCGATCGATTGATCCTTCAAGAAGTTTGACAATTTTCCTAGGGTTAATTGGATGGGATGAATTCCAATTTTAATTGATTCTAGATTATTTAAGAAAGGAAATAGGTAATCTTTTAAGAGTAAATATACACCAAATGGAGGGAATCTATGGGAACCAAGTGAGTGTTTTATGTGTGTGACACTAAAACTATATTTTCGAGGAAAATAGAATAATTGATAAATTAAGAGGTTGGGGTTCCTAAAATAGGGTGGGGACCTCTAAATGATTAATTGGACGAGATGTAGTCCTTGGGTTCGTGAAAATGGAAACCACAACCTCCTTAATTTAAGAGTGTTAGGGGAAGAATAATCCTCGGGATATTTATGTGGGCTTTTAGGCCTACATAATTTATGCGTATAGGAAAGCATAATTATATTGATATTGGTTGAGTAAATCCTATGAGGTTATTAGGATGGAAATTTGGAGATATCCACTAAATCCTTAAAGGGGAATAAGGTATTTATTATTTATTAAGTGAGGGAATACTTATGGTATAGTACCATGAATTGTGAATGTGTGAATATGATTTTGAAAATGTAAAATATGAATGTTTTTAAATTGGAAAAAGAAATGATTTTCATAAATGATAATTTATGTATACACACCTCTCTAAATGGCTATCATAAGGTAAGTGCGTGCGTGAGGTGAAGTCCCCTGGCTAATTAATGCAGGGGAATATAGTCCTAGGCCATATGAGCGATTATTGTATGTTTTCTATGATGGTGAAGTAATTCTGGGTGTGGTTATGACTCTCCCACAGGCATATGGTCACTTCCCGACGTCTTGCGTTGTAGGATCCTAGGTTGTCTTATTTGATAGGACTTGGAAGATGATAGCCATTTAGGGGGGTGCATGGTGGGGAAACCCGGATGGGCAGTCTTAGAAACGTTATATGATATGTAATATAACTATTCTTAATAATGTGGGACATTATTGATGTTAAAGCAATTTATGATAATAAATTGGCTTTAAATACATTTCCTGGATGGAAAAAGGGAAATGGGATAAATGAATTGGCTTTATATACATTTCCTGGATGGAAGAAGGGAAATGGGAGCATATGAGATGAAAAAGCATTTTTATGATAATAAAATTGGCCTTTAAATACATTTCTTGGATAAAAGAAAGGAAATGGAAAGTTTTGAGATAAAAATGAAAATTGAATTGGTAAACATTTTGTAAATAAATTCTCAGTCCGGGAGATAGATCCGGATGTGTATTATAAAGATGAATATACAGCAAACCTCAGTCCGGGAGATAGATCCGAATGTATATTGGAAGATGTCTATTAGAGTAAGTATGTAATGTATACCATTATATAGTATTTATATACGTTGTGTACTGAGAGTCTAATGGATCTCGATGATCGACCTTGCCGCGTAGTAGTGTATAGGGGGGTTCCTTGTTTGGATTTTACTCTGCGAGACACCCCACGCATGAACATGGCATAATGTTGAGACTGGGAAAAAATTTAGCCCTTAGTACTTGGAATAATTAGGGTGTTTAAAATATGGGTGATGGATTAGTTAGGTAGCGTAGCTTGACTAGGATGGTCATAGGGATGCGCTAGGTGTGCACTATTAGAAGAGAAGTGAGGGGTATCTCATGGGAGCGCGATACCAAATTTAAATATGAGATAAAATATATTTTTAAAAATAAAGCATTTATGCACTTGCTAAATATTTTTACAACTCGGGATCTGACCCGTTTATCTACTTTTCCCTCTCTTGCTATATATATATAAGTGTCCAGACACGGGAATGCCTGGATGACACTTCCTTCGAATCAGACGTCTGCTACAGCAGTTGTGGATGCATGCAGGTTCTCGATAGACGCTTCTATTCTTGTACTCTAGATAGGAGGTACTGTATAAACATTCGGGTTAACAACCCAACTGCATTTATTTATTCTTTTACCGCCTTTTAGTGCGGCATTCGATTTGGTTGTATTATATTTGAACCGAGTGTTCGGTTATTTTATTTCATTTCAGTTTCATTTATATAAACCGTGTGAATTTTTTACTTAAGAAGTTGTGCAAAAAGAGTAGTTAAGTAAAATTTTGACGCCAGCCTAATAGGTTATTAGTAATTAAATTGGTTTTCGACAATAATGCTAAGAATGATCCATATACGACTCCTGTTTTAATTTGATATATGAGTGATCTCCCGATATTTTATTAGGTGTGGTGTCACACTTATAGCATGATAATAGAGCAATGGAAACCTCCTTGGCAGGTAAAGCTTCAAATAAAGGAGATTGTGGAAATTATGAAAAGAAACCAAAGCCATATTCAAAATATTTGGAGACAAAGCAACAGTGTAGCAAATTCTTTAGCTTGCTTAGAATATTTTACAAAATATTTTTCATTCCATTATTCTTTTAGCGATGTGCCTCATTTGAGTAAAGGTTTCCTTAATTTAGACAAGTTAGGTCATCCTAGTATTAGAAAAGTTTCTTACTGCTATTCAAGGCCATCTAGGAGAGGATTTTTCTCCTATCTCTAATAAATTGAGGATTAATATTCCCTTTCCGAAAAAAGGCGCCCTTTTATTATCTTTGATTTTTTTTGCATCCTCGAACTCCATCTCTAACCTGATGGCTTTGCTGAACGTTTCCATGCACGAAGGTCTAGTCCAAATAAATCCTCTCGTGGACAGATTAAGACTATTTATGAACTAACGAGTCTTTTCTTTCTCATCACCTGCTACATAATTTTCATAATATAACGGGCTTTCAAACTTCATCTCATATTCACCAATGGACATCTTCCCTTGGAATAAGCTACGAAACTCATCCCTCTGGCCATCATGGTAAGCTTTTAAAAAGTATCAATCTAGAAATGTTGTCTGAAAATCTTCTCAAAGGACTTTCCCATTCAAACTATTCTGATAGGACATTCACCATTTTGGGCATGGTCCATAAATTAAAATGTAGTCACACGGACCCGATAAGCATGAGACACTTCAAGAACTTTCAAAATAAAAGTGATGCGATGTAGCCATTGCTCTTCCTCTTCCGGTCCTATAGTACCGCTAAATGTAGGGGTGAGTTTCTTAAACTCCTTTAGTATAGTGGATGCTCTATTTCTCTCTGTTGAGCTACCATTGCCTTAGTGCTATTGAGAGAGAGAATTAGTCAACTGTCGGGCTGCCTAAGTCATTTGCGTAACTCATTAGTGCTTCCACCAGTACGCCCGCTTCCTCAACGTGTAGACATTCTAAAGATGGGATGATATTTTAGAACAAGATATAATATAGAGAACTATTATTTTAAAATAGAATGAAATATAAGTGTACTTTCCGATACACAAGTAACCTATTATCTGATACCAAGTTGTGATGCCCCGATTCAAGGTTTGGGCTTGTCCGAAGGCTTACTTACACACAGAAAACCTTATAACTTTGATTTAATTTAAGGAAATCCCATTTAATGCATCCTTGATTTATTTATTTGTGTCGCAAAAATATAATTCACTTGTTTTTTGTCAAATGGTGATCGTTTATTAAATAGTATCATTTATGATAAAGATTTTTGCCATTTTCATAGAATAAATAATAATTAAAGAAAGTCTACATCATCCTATCTTATTACAAACCAAATTTAAAATCCTCCCAAATAGTTCCAAACAATCCAATCAAAAGTTCCATTTAAATTAAAATACCTTGCACATAAATCCTTCCTTGCCTCTCATAATTTATGTTCCTTTATCTTTCCCTAAAGTACCTGAGGGTGGCAAATAGCAGGATATGAGCGTGCGCCCAGTAAGAGATATACTAGTAAAGCATTACGTACAAAGGAATATCTATACATATAAAGTGTATTTTAGAAATTATGGAATCATCCTTCATTTGATTAAGTGTTCTCATACAAGTTGTATTGTAATCATGCAAATGATATTTTGACTATGCAAACCGGGAGATGGGCCCACTCACACTAAATCTTTCTTTTAATACAATCCGTATCTTATTAATTTAATCATTGGCTTACTTTCGCATTTTCAAGTTATTCATTAACTTAACTTTACATTAATGAGAATTATGCTCAAAATCATCTTTTAACTTGATTAATCGGGGTACCAATCCACAGGTGTTATATAACCTTTCACCGACTGCCACCATGCACAATATGCTCCTAATCAGTGATCTGGGGTCTAATCATTAAGCCACATCCTAAGGCTCTAATCCCTTCTTAAAATTTTCGTTGACATATGAGTATTTTTTATTTGGTACGTCTTTGTAACCTTTTTCTTTTCCTTTTCCTTTTACTTTTCCTTTCATTTATTTTCCTTTTTCCTTTTTCCTTTTATCCTTTAATTTATACCTCATCCGATGAGGCTACAATACCCTGGATGAGACTAGTCCCTACACACTTTATATACAAGTTTCACATTTTATCAAAATACTCTTTTTCATTTTTTTAACTCAAACTTGATGTTTTACTTTTAAAAAAACAAACTTTATTAGAAACCCTTGGTGAAACTTAACACTTTAATTTCAACTCCATTTTCGTGTACTTTTCACATTCATTTTCATTATTCATGACTACTAGTAAACCTTATTTTCTATTAATTTGTCAAAAATACACTTTTTCACCTTTACTTTCCAAAATACTATTTTTTGCATTTACTATCCAAAATATGAGTTTCATCACATTCTTTAAAACTAACTTTTTATTTAGCGTCCAATTTAGTTTAGGAACTTTATGCTTAACTCCATACCTGACATGAAATGGCATATTTTGGAAAAAAAACCTTACTTAGCAATTTCAAAACTATTCTTACAATTTGATAAGTTCACATTTTTTACTTATGTGCAAATATTACTATATTTTATGTTTTAATCTTAACACTTTACTATTTTTACGTTTAGTCCCTTAATTCTTAAACTTCTTAAACTTTCTTCACATAAAGTAATGTTATTTATGTGAGTAATATGATAATTTTTCCAAAGTTAATGTTTCTTGTTCAAATGTTTGTTTAAATCTATTTTCAACATATTAAACCCATTCTCATAACAACATAATTTTGTTCATGAATTGAGGGATTTACACCAATAAAACCCGTATATGCATCATAACATTTCTTCAATAAGTTGAACTTATCATTTTACATGAAATAACTTATTTAAAAATAATTTTCGTAAAGAATAACTTCCTTAACATTCTAAGATTTTAACTTAATTCTAACTTTAACTTTAATATTTTTATCACCTATTTCTCAACATATATTCATAGGTAGTGATAATAAGCATAAGTAGTCATGTAAATCATACATATATGCATATATCTAGCATACTTGGAATTAAACTTAAAAATAGAGTATAATCCCTACCTCATGAAGATATTAATTTATTTGATGAAGAAGTTCAAAAAATCCAATAAATTCCTAGCTCCTTTGCAAGATTTTTCTTCCAAAATAACACTTTCAACGCCCTCTTTAACTTTTGATAATAGAATGGTATAATAGTGGTAGTGCAAGCTCTTATGAGGACTTTAGGCTATTGGAATGAGTGAGGAAGAAGATTCAAAGTTTTAGTTTTAGGACTGATTTGCTCTCAGCATAATTGAGACAACGAATAAGCAAGGTCTCTTATTAATCTCTCTTATAATTACCCAAAATCATATTCTAATGATCCCCTATCACTCAATAATGCTCCCACTTGGTTCAATGGGGTAGGAATCCTGATATCATGACCTAAAAATATGGGAAGGCCGGTTCCTTTTCACCCCAAAACATTGCACATGTTGACAGCTAAAAAGAGAAGTAATATGTTGCTTCAGAATTCATTCGGACCTATCCTGAATCAATTCACAAATGACATGTACAAATTTTTATTCTAGTATTTTTTTTTAATCCTTTATTTATCTTAGTGATATTATAACATAATTATAAGTGTGATTACATGATTTTTTTTGTATAATTTCCTTTAATTATATTTCAAACGTGTAACTTAATTTAACACGCAAAACACGGTACGTGATATTTTTTGGAATTTTTCTTCTTAATTTTAATTACAAGATTATTCGATTTAAATTAATCCCATAACTTCTCATAACGGGATTTTATTAATTCAATAAAATTCAAGCATGACACAATTGTAGGGGAGAAATCCACGTACTATTAACTTCAAAATAACACAACTAAAAGCATGCAGATGTGCGAATAAAGAATATTAGCCATAAGTTCGATAATAGGTCAACTCTTTTACTCCTTAGTTGAGTTTAAAAAAAAGGATCACTCGACTTCCATAAATGGCGTCAATGGTAAGAGGAATACAAAATAACTCAACTAAAAGAATGCAAAAGTGTATTTAAAGAACAAAGAACAACAATGTACATGGTTCAACAACTTGTCATTATTATTCAATGGCTACACTTTGTAAGAGGGTACTTTAGAATGTAGATGGAGGCGTAACCCCTTTTAAGTATGGTAATGATAAGTTAATTAGCCCAAAACTTTGTATTAGTAATAGAACATGCCAACACAAGCCTAATGAAGATGGAGTTCGATTTAAACTCACAAATCTCTCGTGTATAACTCAGAAAAGTAGTAATGAAATTTTAGAAGTAACTTAGTTAGAGGGAGAGAGAAGTAAGCACCCTAGATACACCTTGGAAGGCAGGTAGAAACACACCAAACACCCTCAAGAATCTCTATCAAGTATTAAAAGCTTCCTAATAAATGACAATGGTGGGTGAGCAAACTCTTTGGTTTGTAATCACTCTCTTCGATGTATATTCTCTCTAGTAATAAATTCTGAACTCTCAAAAAGATCATCATCTCCTTAGGGGTGGTTAGGGTCCTTAAATAGCCCCCCACTCCGTCCCCGAGGCAACTCGGTCATTAAAAACTGTGAAAGACATCTCTCATACTTTATGTCACAACATTAAATGCCTAATGCACTAGTTGTCTCCACCTCATAAACATTAAATGCCAAGACATGCCTTTTTCCTAACCACTGTGTGCCAGGGGGGCTGTTGTCGCAGAGGTGGCTCACCAACTACCTGACAGCCCCAAATACCACGGTGGTTTACTCAAGTGTAGGTCTGACATTGTTTAGCTGGCTAGTGACATCACCTACATTAGATGTGACATTAAGTAGAGGGTTGTTTGGTTCATAACTCAATGCCTGATGGAACTCGAAGCTGCTCCGCCTGAGGTTCCACGATCAGGGTTCTTCGGTGTTTTACCAGGTGTATCTAAGATGCCCCAACGGTGCCTTACTTCTCAATCCTCCAAACCAAGTCCCTCTAAAGTTCCCACGGTGAGGTCGTTCGATAGAGCATGAAAGCTCTCCCAGGCCCTGCCAAGCCTAGTCTCTCGCGAGTACCATTCGATCTCACACAGGTTCATTATTCTCGTTACATCATTATAATCATTATAGCTCATAGACAATACAAACAAAAGATACAATATGACTAAGTAATAAGCAAACTAAGGTATGAGTTGCCACGCCAAGATTCCTCGCTTGAGCTTCCACGCTGTCTTAATCCCAAACACTGTTGCCAATGGGTGGATTATCCCTAATCTCAGGATTATCTCCAAGCCCCCTCTACATTTTCCCCTTCGTGGAGGGATTTGTTGTGGGGACAAGAAATGCCTGCACGAAAACTTCTCAAGCCGATGAACCTTCTTTGTGCGAAAAAATTCTGGCCTTCTTTGCCCGTTAGACTTGGGCGATATAGTCTTCTGTAAAAAGTAAAATTCTCCCCGATGTACCTAAGCTGAAGTGCCATTCTCATTGGGACTTGGGCAAAGGGACATCGTCGCTTTTTCCTCGTGCTAGTCCCCAACCGTTCTAGCTCTAATGTTTGAAATTCTCCCGAAAGGCCTACTAACCCTTTTAAAATACTCGTTTGGACGTCTGGTAAATGAAATTCTCCCCCATGGTGCTTCGCTATTTAAAAAAAAATGATGGGACATGTGGCTAGGGGACTTCTCAGGGTTTTGTTGCACCATTGGGGGATCTCCCTCGTTAGAAGTTTATTGGATATGACTAAAAAAATCTTCTAGCGCCAAAACTTACACTTGTTGAAGAAGGCAACGCTCTCTATTCTCTACGAGTCACTTCATTAATGACGTGTCGCTGTCTTTTCAGCTGCCAAAGTACTTCCCGAAGTGCCACGTGTTCATGTGAAATGATTATAGGCGGTCGCGCACGTGCGAGGGTGAGGAAATCTAAATGCCGAACTCGAAAATTTCAAACGTCCATATCCCAACACTTAACCTTTCTTTTCTCTTACTTTGGCTTTGTCTTCCTCAAGCTTCCATTTTACTTTAGAGAGAGAGAGTCTGTGAGAACTCCATTATTATTGAGCTCGTACTTAACTTCTTTCTTCTGTTACCTTCTATACCACCACTTGTGATTGTGGTCCTCCATTGTCGTTCTCAAACCTTTCCCACTTGGAGCTTTTCTATTGCTTTATCATTATTTGTCATGGCGTCCTCAAGCAACCCCACTATATCTGCCGCTAGTGCTCCGCCTTCCGCCTCTATCGTTGCCACCACCCTGGATGCTGCCCACCAGGAACAACTGAGGTTTTACCGTCGATCACATATTTTTTGACACGGTGATGATTTTGCTGGTGCGTGTAATAGGGTCCATTTTTCTTCTAAGTTTGACCCTCTATTGTTGGATGATGAAGACGAAGCTTCTATTGAGTGGGGCTTTCTTCCTCCCGAGGGGACTCTCCGATTTCATTTGGAGCGAGGGGACTTCCCGTGGTCTCACATTGAGTTTGAAGCGCCTAGGGGTTCTCCCACTCAGTTCGCTGCTTGGAACTCCCACGTGCAGAGCTCCTATGCTGAAACGCTCACCAAGATTGGGCTGCAACGGGATAAGTGATTTGGTGAGTTCACTCTCTCCAAGAATAATGTTGCCCTTCCTGTTCTGGTGTCTCGCTGGAACGTTACTACCCATACCTTTGTCGCTGCGTGGGGTGAGTTCACGGTGACGTTAGAAGACGTGTGTGAGATCCTGGGTCTTAAAGCAACAGGCCACGAGCCTTATACTAATGAGGCTCTAGATGCCCAGGAGATTGCTGATCGTTTGGAGCTGGATCGAATATGTTGAAGCTGCACCGGTTCATCGAATAAGTCCACTTTCTCCCCACTTATCAATTATTTCTTCAAGGATTCTGTCAAAGGTAGTTCTTCTGGAGGTGCCCCTGGTCAAGGTACATCGCTGGAACTTCCTGCTTATATCCTTGTCATTCTTTCCCGTTTCCTTATACCGGGAAAACTTAATGATCAGCCCCGAAGGGACCTTATCAATACATCCCTTCATTTGTCCCGAGGTACTAAGCTTCCCCTGGCTGTAATCGCCTTGGGATCTCTCTATACATGGCTCGACAGGACCCTCTTCGACATGGAACGATCACTTGGTCGTTATAACTAGGCAAATTTTGCCAACTGTGTCCTTCTGACATGCTTCCTCTATGTTCGTTTCCCTGCCGTAGCAGCCAAGATCAATCGTCCCCCTTCTGGGGAAAGAATTCTGCCCCCACGCTCCTACTTTTATCACAAGAAACTGAGTCGAAAGTAGTTGATCCCTGTGATTGATCGTTTTGAGGACTTTGTTATGAGACCCTACGAAGAGGACATCTTTGTTCACAACTGTGACTTTTTCCAACATGATGCCGGGTTAGTGGAAGTAGGCGTAGATATTGAAGATCCTTCGCTGGTCGTGGTTGTTCTGTTCTCCTCCGGGTATCTGCCTTCCTATACTGAGTGGGGATATACTAGCGAGCACTACAATCCCAATCGATGCAGTCGCCAATTTGGTTTCGATCAAGGGGCTCCTCGCCCAGTTTTTCAATCATCAAACCCTAAGGTTTCTTTTAGCGAGGCCTGCTCCCTGTTTTCATCTACCGCTGCATGGGGAATAAGTTCTGCAATGGCTGGGCGAGTAACTATTCCCAATAATATAAGGCAAGGGGATGTGTCCTCTCTGTTCGCTACACAATACTGGTCGAAGCAATTAGCTGATATTGCAGAGTTCATCGAGGGGGATCCGGTGTACCCTCCAGTTCTTTCCTTTTCTGCGTTGGAGATGGGTTTAAAGGGCAACTCCATCCTTGGGGTTGAGTTCTCTATGAGTAAAACCCCCAAGGTAAATTCCACCGAGCTTCCTCCCCTTTTTTCCATGATCCCTACTGCTACGCCTAAACCCAAAGGTGTTGCAGCCTCTAAGAAAGTTTCCCCTTCGGTCAAAATTTCTACTGATGAACCTTCAGGACAGAAGGCAAAGAGCGGGGCTTCTTCCAAGTCCAAGTACCAGACTAAACCCCAAGCTCTTAAGGAGGCATTCCCTATTGACTCCGTTCCTCCTCCCATGCCTGCAGAGATGGCCGAGGAGTTGAGGAGGAAAGTTCAAGTCGAGGTAGCCCGTATAAACGCTGAGTTTGAATGGCGTGTTCCAGCTATTACTCCACCGAGAACCTTCCCTACAATCGTAGTTGATCCCACTGAACCCATAGCGAAGAGGAGAAAAAGTTCAAGGGTTCTTCGCGGTACTGGCACTGGTGCATCGGGAACGAGGAAGAAAACTCTGGGTACCAAGTCCCAGAGGAGACAAACTCCTGAGGTGCATTTATCTCCTGCCCCCTCGCCTGTAAGATCTGAGGTATGTATACTTGTTCCATTATCATTTCCCATTTGCCTAAGGAGAAAAAAAAGTACATTTGCTTATGCATTTTGGTAACTTTGGTGCAGGAGGTTGAAGAAGAAAGTGCCAATCCCCCTAGCCCCCCCGTGAGCCCTTTCGTGGGGGGGAGTTTCGGTGTTTCTACGCCTGATGTAACTCCTCATCATTTTCCTATGACCGGGCTTACCTATTACCATCGTTCGACCTCTAAACGTGCGAGGGATGCTGCCATGGAGGGTGGTGATGTTAACTCTGAGGGCATCTCTTCGCAACCAGAGGCAACTCTCCCCATCCTTTCTGATATATCTCCTTCACTCGAGCTTCTTCTACCCATCGTTCTGGATGAAGAAAATGAGCCCGAGGTATGATTTCCTCTATAGTTTGTTTGGTTCAACGTTCTTTCACTCTCACCCCCTTATTTATTTATCGTACTCATCCTTGAGATTTTAGGTGCCCTAGGTTAAAGTGTCCTCATTGTTAGCTAATATTCTTCTTCCCATAGTGCTAATGAGACCCTTGACTGCGATTCCCCTTTTCAGTGGCATAACTGAGGTAAATGACATTTTGAGGTACTTCTCCCTTATTTTATGTGGGTATTCCTCCTTTTTAACACTTAGTTTGCATGTTTCATCTTTCTCCCAATCTTACTCCACCTTCTCTCGAAGGCCTGCACGCGTATAAGGCTAAGGTTGGTGCCTCTGCTCTGCATGGTGGTTTTTCTGCATCCACCCCTGTTGAGGCCTCATTTGGGAGCCCATCATCTTCTCCCAGTGAACAACCCATGCTAGCTTTGGTCCTCTATGTTGGTGAGGGAGTTTTTCCTGCCGTTGAGGCTTCTGCAACTAGGGATCCCATTGTGGCTTCTATGGTAATGTGCCCGCCCCCAACGGTTCCTGCCCCTATGGATGCTACGGTGCTTCCTGTTATTGACCCTGCTATACCCGAGGTATTTTGTTAATTCTCTGCATTTTGTCAAAGAATTTTCATAAAAACTCCACCTATACGGTGACTTAACAACGGAAATGCTTGTTAAGATTTTCATATAAACTCCACCTACAATGATGACTTAACAACGAAAATGCTTGTTAAGATTTTCATATAAACTCCACCTATAACGGTGACTTAACAACGAAAACGCTTGTTAAGATTTTCATATAAACTCCACATATAACGGTGACTTAACAACGAAAACGCTTGTTAAGATTTTCATACATACTCCACCTATATCAGTGACTTACAACGAAAATGCTTGTTAAGATTTTCATATAAACTCCACCTACAATGGTGACTTAACAACGAAAATGCTTGTTAAGATTTTTTCGTACACTTATTACTCTTTCTTAGGTTGCACGAGAGGCTTCTCCACCCGTTCTTTCGCCTATTGGCTCACCTCATCGGGAACCTGCAGTCTCGAAAGATTCTGACCATGCTGACCAAGGTTCCACGACCGGTGCTGCAGTGGAGAGTGAGTCCGGGTGCGAGCTTCCTCTGCCGGATTTATATCCTCATGCATTCTGCTTAATGGTGCTTTAACATTCTCCCCAAATGTCTGCCACTCATCGACTACTGATCGAGCAACATGCGAATCACCATCCTGAAACCTTCTCGATGGATTGCTTACGTTCCAACATCTCTGTCATGAGTTATAGGTTGCAAGGCATGGCTACTGTTGTTGCAAAAATTACTAGCACTCCCACTGCGACCGTTACCAGACCACTCCTTAACCAATTTCTTGGCTATTTGAAGGAGTTGGGTTGTGATGGTTTTCGCTTTAACTGGCTTATATCGTATTTAAAAACTTTAAAGAGCCAGCAACTGATCAAGCAGAGGGAATTATTGTAGAAACATCAGCAGAACCAATGGGCCGAGGAAGCCAGGTTGGCTGAAATAGCACCCCTTCTAAAAGCAGTTGACAAGGAGGTAGATGATGCCGAAGAAGCTTTGATTCTGGCCAAGTTGAAACGAGAAAAGCTCCTTATCAGACGTGCACAAGTACAAACGAGATTGGAGGTTTCCATCAATGCCCAATAGTCTTACACAATAGCTTCTTCGGGCCTTCCCGGAAATTTTTTCTCATCCTCCGACCTATGGTTCCTCTTAGGCTAGTCAACACTTGTATATATCTTCCTCTTTCTTCTTTCTATGTAATTCTTGGGCAGTAGTTCCCAATTTTGTAATGCTCCATCATTTACAAATGAATGCAAATGTATATTTTCCACTTCTTCTGTATGTTACAACTGCTTTTGTATGTTTATAAATTTCTATTTTTCTGCAACTCTTTCACTCTGCTCAAGTCATAACTGAAACTTGTATATTCATAACAACAGCTATTTACAATCCTTGTTCAAACTTAATTGTCTACACATGATAAACGTTCATCCATTTATTGTTAATTTTAAACGGCTTGTCTTCCTCCATCCTAGAAATTAAGCAATATCTTGATTCATGAGCTTCTATTACAACAAAAGGTCCCTCCCAATTGGCTGCAAACTTTGGTAGAGGAAGTCCCCTGATGTGCTTCACCGCTGCTTTCAAAACGAGGTCTCCCTCCACGAACTTCCTGGGTCGTACCAAGTTATCATATGCCCTGGAGAGTTGTTTCATGTACATTTGAAAGTGTTGCATCGTATTATCTCTGTGCTCGTCTAACGCTTCCAACTGTACGTGTCTATCCTGAGGGAGCATGTTGATTCGCAAGGTGTATCGGGCAGAGGGAATTTCTAATTCCACTGGAAGGATTGCCTCCGCCGCATAAACAAGCGAGAACGGAGTGTACCCTGTAAGTTTCCTCTTGGTTATTCGATACGCCCATAGCACAACTGGTATATTGTCGCCCCACGATCCTGGGAAGTCCTCCATCACCTTGGCCAGAATATTAACCAACATTTTGTTAGTCGGTTCGGCTTGACCATTTCCCTTTGGGTATGCCACCGTTGAAGTATGGTGAACAATGGAGTACTTATCTGTGAGCATTGTTACTTCTGAATTGACAAAGGGCGTCCCGTTATCTGAGAGAATAACCTTTGGGATCCCAAAATGATAAATAATGTATTCTCTGATGAAGTTGCTCACCACCCCAGCCGTTTCCCTTCTGAGTGGTATTGCCTCGGTCCACTTTGTGAAGCACTCCGTTGCAATTAGTATCCATATCTTCCCCCTCGAAGAAGGATGTATTGCCCCCACCAGGTCAAATTCCCAAGTGTGAAAAGGGTAAGGCGTTGCCAGAGAGTGTAAGTCCACCGATGGGGCATGGATCATGTTTCCATGTAGTTGGCAAGCTTTACATTTTCGAACGAACTCAGCAGTATCTTTTTCCATCATTGGCCAATAATACCCCAACGTCATCAACTGATTATACAACTTGGCCCCTCCTATGTGAGCTAGATCGTGCGCCTATTTGAGGACCTCAGTTGCTTCTTCCTTCATGATGCAACACAATGGCTTGTTGAAGTATCCCCTTCGGTAGAGGTGCCCCTCATGGATATAGAACCTTGGGGCCCTTCGCTTTAGTCTCATCGCATCAATTTTCTCTATCGGGACAACTCGATCTTTAATGAAGTCAATATAGGGTTGCCTCCAATTGGCCTGAGTTTCAACGAAATGACATTCAGCTGCCTCTAAGAAAAATTGGCACTTATCACACCTCCGTTGTAGCTCTGTCGCGTCCTACTTCATTTTAGGCCAGAAATATCCCTCTATTTGAATTCTCCTATAAAGAGTTACCTCAGTTATTTTGCAGTGCTCCTCATGTGTTTTCTTTAACCTTTGCTCTGCTTCTTCTGGGATAATGCATCTTGATAACCATCCCCCTGCATTTCTGAAGTAGAAATTTCCCTGGTTTGTAAAATATTGGGCCAACTCTCTTAGCCTCATTGCCCCTTCGCCAGACTCCAACTGCTTCCTAATATTTCCCCTCCAGTCCGCATCCTCCCCCATTGGTAGCATTGATTGCACTACCGAATGAGCTATTCTTTGTTGGATCATGACGATAGTTGTATCGCTCCTCATGATCATTTTTTGGGCAATAGTTGCATACGCATTCGGATGGCGATTCATCATTTTGGGATGTCTCTGGATCTTAGTTTGATGGAACTGGCTGAGGAGTCTCTGAATGAACGTTTTGTATGGTGCCAAGTTCATGTGCTTCAACGCATATTCTCCGTTTACTTGCTGGATCACTAAGTTCGAATCACCCTTAATGCAGAGTGAACGAATTCCCCTTCGAAGAGCCTCCAACAACCCTAGTACCAATTCCTCATATTTTGCTTCGTTATTAGAACAAGGGAAATCTAACTTATAGGAAAGGCAAATCTTTTCCATTCCTTTTGAAAGAATAACCCCTGCCCCTCCCATCTTTTCTCCCGAAGATCCATCGAACTGCATCGTCCACTCCTCCTCAGTTGCATCTAGACAATTGGCTTGTAGGTCATCTCCTGGAATGTCTTCTTTAGGTGGTTCAAACGTTCCTGATGGAAAGATTGCCAATAGATCGGCATACGCCTGGCTCTTGATCGCGCGAGAAACTACACACTTTAAGTCATATTCTGAGAGGATGAGGAACCACCTAGCTGCCCTGCCAATCAATATAGTTTTTACCAACAAATACTTAATAGGATCGCATTTAGTTACAATATGAATTGTAAAAGACATCATATAATGCCTAAGTTTTTGTGCTACAAAGACTAAGGATAAACAATGTCTTTCTAAGTTGTTATATCTAATCTCTGGCCCATGTATGATTCTACTGAGGTAGTAGACTGGTCGTTCTTACCCATCAATTTCCTGTGCCAGCAAAGCTCTGACGGACCTCGTGGTAGATGTGAGATATAACTTCAATGGCGTTCCAGCCCGTGGGGGAACCATGGTCTTTGGTGAAACCAACAGCTTCTTCAACTCAGCGAAAGACTCCTGGTGAATCTCTTCCCACCTAAACTTCGTGCTCTTTCGCAACAGCTGCATCAGTGGGTGTGTTACTTCGGCCAACCCGGGCACAAATCTCCTAAGGTATGAGACTTTATCAAGAAAGCTCTTCAGCTCCCTCGCTATTCTAGGACTTGGCATTTCCAAGATCGCTCATTGTTTGTCCTGGTCCATTTGCACCCCTTGTCGATTAACCACAAAGTCCAAGAATTTCCCACTCGTTAATCTGAAAACACACTTCAATGGGTTCATCCTCAACTTATACCTTCTACAACAAGAAAACACCTTCCTCAAATCGCTCAGGTGGGACCCCTCCTCCTTTGACTTGATGACCAAGTCATCCACGTAGAATTCTACAAATTTGTGGAAGAAGTCATGAAAGATGTCCATCATCGTTCTCTGGTAAGTCGTCCCAGCGTTCTTGAGGCCGAACGGCATCACCCTGTACATGAAGTTACCCAGTGGTGTTCTGAATGTCATTTTCTCTGCGTTCGAAGGGTCCATCTTGATCTGTTTATACCCCACATAACCATCCATGAAGCTATACAGCTCATAACCAGCCGTCGTGTCTATCAGGCTATCGATGGAGGGTAAAGGGAACTCATCTTTAGGACAAGCTCTATTCAAATATCTTAAGTCCACGTAGATCCTTATTTGGTTTTTGTCCTTCTTTCCCATCGGGATAATACTGGATAGCCAGAGTGGGTGTTGTATCGGTACGATGAACCCTGTCGTTAGCAGGATCTGGACCTCTTCTTTAATCTTCATATCCATCTCGAGTTTGTACGTTCTTATTTCCTATTTCACTGAAATGGCTGAAGGCATTATGTTCAACTTATGGAAGCTTACTTCCTCATCCTGCCCTTCCATTTTCGTGTATTTCCACGAGAAGACATCTATAAACTCCTGAATCAAATTGACCAAGGCCTCTCATTTCTGAGTGTTGAGATCCTTCGAGATGAAGATGGGCCTTGGATCCTCTCTTTATTTTGTGAGGTTCAATTGCTCCAACTCTTGTGCCTAGGGCTTTGGCTGATTTGCCATGTAATCTGGTTCCTCGGTGACTTCTTCCACGAATTCCTATATGCTAGAATTGTCTATTACCATGAACCGCCCCCATTGATCTATCAAAAAACATTCATATGTCACGTCAACCTCTTCCTCGGTTTCTTCGGCCGCCCGATCATACCGTTACGATCGATACACCACCTTTCCTTCCTCGGTAACGACTTTTTTGCATTGCCTACTGGTAGTGGTGATCGCCTTCCTCTTCTTTTCTCTAGAAGCTTCGACTACTTTTTCTTCTAAGAATCGACTCAGTACGCTCTGTCATTGGACCTCATGCTCTATCGAGTCCACTCTGGGCCTCATTCTGTCTCTAAGCTGCTTTGAGATGCCTTGGGGTCGAGGAACCACCTGGTGAGCTTCTTCGTTTATTTCCCTTATGCCACTCGCAACCTCCGTCTTCTGCTCATTTAAGGGACCCATCCTTTCTCTCTGATCGAGGTAACCCATGCTCCCTCCATTCTTTTTGTCAAGACCCGGACATTTTCCTCTAATTCTGTGTATAATGCTTCGTCTACTAAGTGAGCCTCTTCAACAGCGAAAGGACTCTTTGTAGCCCTAATGGTCACCTCTGTGCCCTTGACATTCGCTTTAGCACATTGGTGGGATGTAGAAGGAACTAGGCCTTGGTTCTTCATCCACACCCTTCATATTAGCAGATGATAGGAAGTTGCACTCTCTATTACGTGGAACTTGATGTGGGAACTCAGATTTCCCATTACAATCCCAACGTTAACATACCCAATGGACTTGAAAGATTGGTTAGCGTACCCCGAAATTATAAAAGGCATAGGGACTAACCTTTCTTCTGAAATATTGGTTGCGCGAAAGGAGTTGATCGGCATGATGTTGATGGAAGCTCCCCCATACATGAGAGTCCTTGCGAAGCTAACTCCGTTGACCCTGGCGATTACATACAATGGCCTGTTAAAAGGGAACCTTACAGCCCTATCTGCATCACTGAAGGTTACCTCTAACAGAAACCTTCTCACCAACCTGGCCATGGGCCCCTTCCATCTCAGCGAAGGGACCGCGTTCTTTTTCAAAATATCAAGTATAGCCTGGGTTATCTCCAACCTACTCTCCTTTGGGATCCCCACTTGTTCGAAGAACCAAGTAAACTTCGGGGATTTTGCAACTGCCCAATATTCTAAGGTCGGGTCTACCTCTTCATCTTCGGCATCATATACATCCTCCATATCCTTGGTGCTTGCTTCATCGTACGCTAACATGACGTTAGCCATTACCCTGGTGCAAATCTCTAAAGCCTCCTCGTACTCCTCTCCTTCTTCTCTCTTTGCCTCTTCATCATAGGCCACCATGAGATTGGCCCCATTCGCTGGTAGTGGGTTGTTGTTAACATTTTGTGGGGGGATCTGCAACGTTCCCGCCTTCATATACTTGTCGATGATTCTTCTTAGCGTGAAACAGCTCTTCGTTGGATGTTGGATCTTCCGATGAATCTGACAATATTTAGGATTCGCCTTCATTTCAGCATTGGGTTCTTCCATCCGAATTCCTTTTGGTTCATAAATTGTTCCCCCTTGGACCATCGCATTATAACAACTCACAGCCTCTTCTATCGTGCAAGGCAACGGTGGTGGGTCTTCTCTGTCTCTTCCAAACTTCCTCTTATTGTCCCTCTTTGGTGCTTTGCCCCTATCTTCCCCCTCGGCGTACCCTACCCGTGGGGGCTGAGACCTCCCCCCCACGGTTTGCATCGGCTTCCTGAACATCATGGGTGCTACCACCGGATTAGGTCACACCACCAAAGAGATGTTTCTCACCGCTTTCAAGAATGCCGCAAAAGTACCCTCGCGCATCTCGTTAATAAGATGGAAGATGTATTCAGGAAGCAGTCCCTCAGCACAAATCTGTAATAACTTGGACTAATTGGCCTCCTCCCTTACATCGAGGGACCTTTCCCTGAACCTTCGAACATAGGCCACCACCTCCTCCCCAGGTCTTTGCTTCTCCCTATCAAGTTGGGTCAAGGTGAACTCATCTTCTGCTAGAAAGAACTTTTGAACAAATAATGCATGCATCTCCTCCCACGTAGAAACGCTGTTGGGATTCAAATGGGAGTACCAGGTGTATGCCTTATCGGTTAGGGATTTGGAAAAATCCCTCAATCTAAGCTTCTTATCATTGCAATGTGCTCCCAAGTGTTTAACAAAATGCTTAATGTGCTCCTTCGGGTTCCCACCTTTCCCTGTATATTTTTCAAAGATAGAGGGAATATAGTCCTTCGGGTAAGGCTCATCATTGTATTTCTAAGGATAAGGTGTTCAAAAGTCGTCATAAACCGAAGCCACCTCACAAGCAGATTGCGAGGAAGCTTGCATGAACTTCAACATCTCCTTCTGCATCTCTTTTCTCATTTCCTCTATGGGCGATGTCGCCGGGGCAACCAGAAACGGGGCCACGGGCTGAGTACCCATTGCAACTGAAACGAATGTTATCGGTGGTGCCGTCGAAACTCCTGAAGTTCCCACTGCTGGATTCACAACAGAGGGTATGCTTACTAGGATTGTTCCAGCAATACCTTCACCTGGTGGGGCCGTTGGAGCTACCCCTAGTGTTACGAAAGCATTAGCCTCCAATCCTCCCAGCATAGTTAAAGCTACTGGGGTATGCAAAAACTCATAAAATTTGCTCATGAGAAGCGCCATCTGGGCGGGTCCCAACCCCGCGCTAGTGGAAGCTTGTGTCACCCCCGGAACGCCTAACGTCGTCGAAACTGGAGGTACCTCTACTCGAGGAGCCCTTTCCCTTAGGGCCTCTTTCTCCCTCGCGGCCTGTTCTTCATTATGCTGGATATCATCAAAGTTGAGTCTTCGAGTAGCATTATCTTGCGCCATACTCCTTACCTAGGAGAATGCCTTCCCAGCGGAGTCGCCAAATGTAGGAGGGTACTTTAGAATGTATATGGAGGCGTAACCCCTCTTAAGTATGGTAATGATAAGTTAATTAGCCCAAAACTTTGGATTAGTAATAGAACATGCCAACACAAGCCTAATGAAGATGGAGCTCAATTTAAACTCACAAATCTCTCGTGTATAACTAAGAAAAGTAGTAATGGAATTTTAGAAGTAACTTAGTTAGAGGGAGAGAGAAGTAAGCACCCTAGATACACCTTGGTAGGCAGGTAGAAACACACCAAACACCCTCAAGAATCTCTATCAATTATTAAAAGCTTCCTAATAAATGACAATGGTGGGTGAGAAAACTCTCTGGATTGTAATCACTCTCTTCGATGTATATTCTCTCTAGTAATAAATTCTGAACTCTCAAAAAGATCATCCTATCCTTAGGGGTGGTTAGGGTCCTTAAATAGCCCCCCGCACCATCCCCGAGGAAACTCAGCCATTAAATACTGTGAAAGACATCTCTCATACTTTATGTCACAACATTAAATGCCTAATGCACTAGTTGTCTCCACCCCATAAACATTAAATGCAAAGACATGCCTTTTGCCTAACCACTATGTGTCAGGGGGTTGTTGTCGCAGAGGTGGCTCACCAACTACCTGACAGCACCAAATACCACGGTGGTTTACTCAAGTGTAGGCCTGACATTGTTTAGCTGGCTAGTGACATCACCTACAGTAGATGTTACATTAAGTAGAGGGTTGTTTGGTTCATAACTCAATGACCGATGGAACTCGAAGCTGCTCCGCCTGAGGTTCCACGGTCAGGGTCCTTCGGTGTTTTACTAGGTGTATCTAAGATGATCAGGACAAGCCCCAACGGTGCCTTATTTATCAATCCTCCAAACTAATTCCCTCTAAAGTTCCCACGGTGAGGTCGTTCGATAGAGCATGAAAGCTCTCCCAGGCCCTGCCAAGCCTGGTCTCTCGCGAGTACCGTTCGATCTCACACAGGTTCATCATTCTCGTTACATTATTACAATCGTTATAGCTCGTAGCCAATACAAACAAAAGATACAATATGACTAAGTAATCAGCAAACGAAGGTATGAGTTACCACGCCAAGTTGCCTCGCTGTCTTAATCCCAAACACTGTTGCCAATTGGTGGATTATCCCTAATCTCAGGATTATCTCCAAGCCCCCTCTACACACTTCTTATTGCAGACTGAAACCCGATGTTGTCATTCGAGGTCTCATTATTATCATTATCATTGTTATCGTCAAATATCATCAACCTTACTTGTCTTTTGTAGGATATCTCACCCCGTCTCCCACTGCTTCCTAATTTGGTGGATGGTATCTCCTCCAATTAAACTACGGTATACTCTCTCATATGAAATATGAATGTTAATATCATTAATACGTTCGTTCACTTATGTGTTGTGGTTGTGTTGTGATTATAAATATTACTTATTTATTTATTTACATATCCATACAATTGAAAGTATCAATTGATTGTTTATATATTCATAAATTTGAAATAGAATATAATAATTTACTTCAAAAAATTTCATATTAGGAATATAAGTATTAATGTCATTAGTTTGAAATTAAGACCTCGATTTATTTTGTCTATATTTTATTTAATCAATTTTAATTCACATTCAAATTAAACCAAGAATTAACAGTGAAATAGATAATTACATGTTGTCATTTGCATTACGGTACACTTCAGAATTTACTTTGTTGGAAATTATCTAATTGGTTATAACCACAACATTTAAAACTACCTTAAATTTTTGGTGCAAAATAATATGGTTTTTGTTTACCACTTTCCAGTACCACTACACCAAAACACTGATTTTGTCACAAAGCATTCGTCACATCTAGTGGTAGTGACGAACTTTATCATTGTTCATGATGGTGACAAAATAATTCTTTGTGACAAGTAAAATTGTTTATCACTACCATTAGGAGTCACAAACATTTTTCCCAATATATCACCGCTTTGGACCGTGACAAATTTGAATTAATTGGTTTGTCACCGCTAACGGCAATGAAAAATCACTACATGTTGCGGTGACAAATTTGGCTTTAGGATTAATTGGTTACTTCCATAAGAAGTGACAAATTTTGTTCCCGATTAATCATTATCATTAGCAGTGATAAAATTTGGTTTATGATTAATTTGTCACTGCCATGAGCAGTCACTGTCATCCAGCATTATATGCTCTTAGGTTAAAAAATTCCCAATGTCCTCACTCGTTCTTTTCATATTGGCACACAAAAATTCCATCCTGCTATTTGAATCCAAACATTTTCCACTTCCCACTATATCAGACTTGTCAAACCTCTCAAACCCCTAATCTCATTTTGCCATTGTAACGACAGTCATAGTAATGGGAGGGAAATGTTATGAAGAATCAACATATTCATCATCATCATTTGAATAAGAATAAGATAATGAGTTAGCAAAGTGAGAGGCGTCGATGGATCACTATTGTTCTTCTCATAGAATATTATTGGTTGGAAAATGATATTTTTCATTCTCTCTTTGTTTGGCTAAAGCTTTTGACTTTGCTCACAACACGGTCATCACTTCTCTTAATAGTAGTGGTAATACTATTTTATTTAACTCTATCGGATTCTTTTTGAACAATTTCCTTTTCATAATATATGGGTTTATAATGCAGACGTGTTACTATTTTTTTAGAGGAATTAGTTAAGAAGTATAGTAATGGGATGGTGAATGTGAGGAAGATGGAGAAGAAGGATATTTGGTTCCGTGTGGAGTGGAAGTTATCGGTATGAGCCAATACTTTTTCCTCAAGATTCAAAGGTTTGATCGTATAATCTATAACTTCCATATAAGCACTTTAAAGATAAATTTAAACCATATTCATCATCTCGTTAGAGTTGATGTATGATGAAGAAAAATGAGAGACGTGGATGGACCGCTCCTCTCCTCTCGATCCCTCTTTTAATTCACTTAACGATCACTTTTTCCTCTTGTGTCTTATTAAACTGTTAACAATTTTCTATCGTGATTCCAATTTTTTAACAACCTGTAATGACTTCGTTTTTCTCCTTTCTGTTATGTGATTTAATAGGAAATTCAACGTCTCCTCGGCGAATCAGGTAATCTGTTTATCTCTCCCATATAATTTTTAGCTTTAAATTCTTAATGTTTAGGTATATATATATTGTTTATTTGTTATTGATTTATATGAAAATGTGTGATGTTAAATATAATTGTATTGTTTTGGAGTATTAATTTGATACGCCGGAATTATTATTTCGTGCAAATATATATTTAATTTGATATGTGTGTGCAGTTCCGAGAATAAGTACCTCTCCATCCGAGAAAAATATTCTCGACTTTAATGTCATGATTCTTGGTCCTACGCAGTCTCCTTATGAAGGTGAGTGTTGTTACATCATTTCCTATTCATTATTGTATTTTCCAATCTGATCAATGTATTTGCATTCATTTTTGTTGTTTTGCGGTTATATTATAAGGTTTACAATCTATTTTGTAATTATATTTGCATTCTTCTTATATATGTTTGGTGATTAGTTTTTCTTATATAGACAACTTCTTGATATGTTGGCCTCTCCTACTACCTTCAATTTTACATGCATTAGAGTTCATTTCAATGTTTGTTTTCCCCAGTTCAACTCGTTATTAGTTCATGGCAAAGACAATTTAAGTTTTCAAAGTATGTCTTATTTATTAATGTGAATCCCCGTTGATTAATTCCATTACCATTCATCTATATGGTTTCCATGATTGTGTATTGTTCTTTAGTGAGAGTACATGCCTTTAGCCCAGCCCAACCAAGCCCCCCACCCACAATGTTATGAAGAATTAACATATTAATAATCATCCGAATAAGAATAAGATGATGTGTTAGAGTTGATGTATGCTTAAGCAAAATGAGAGATATGGATGGATCATTATTGTTCCTCTCATTGAATATTGTTGGTTGGAAAATGATATTTTCATTCTCTCTTTGTTTGGCCAAAGCTTTTAGCTCTTCTCGCAACATGATCGCCACTTCTCTTAATACCCATGGTAATACTATTCTATTTTACTCTTCAAATTCTTTTTGAACTATTTACTTTTCATAATATATGGGCATATATTGTATACGTGTTAATGTTTTTTTGGAGGAATAGTGAATAAGTATAGTAACAGGATTCGGAATGTGAGGAAGATAGAGGAGAGCGAGTGTTTAGCTCTGTGTGGAGTGGAATCTATCGGTATGAGCCAACATTTTTTCCTCAAGACTCAAAGGTTTGATTGAATCATATATAACTTCCATCGAAGCACTTTAAAGATATATTTAACCCATATTCATCATCTCGTTAGAGTTTATGTATGATGAAGAAAAATGACAGAAGTGGATGGATAACTCTTCTACTCTCGATCCCTTTTTTAATTCACTCGATGATCACTTTTTCCTCTCGTATCTTATTAGATTGTTAACAATTTTCTAATGCGATTACAATTTTTTAACTGCCTATAATGACTTTATTTTTATTCCTTATGTTGTGTGATTTAATAGTAAATTCAATGTGTCCTCAGCGAATCAGGTAATCTCTTTATCTCTCTTATATAATTTTCAACTTTAAATTCTTAGTGTTTAGGTTTCTATATGTTGTTTATTTGTTAATGATTCATATGAAAATGTGTGATGTTAAAACTAATTTTCTTGTTTTTGAGTATTAATTGGATATGCTAGAAATATTATTCCCTACAAATATATGTTTAATTTTATATGTGTATGCAGATCCGAGAATAAGTGCTTCTCCATTCGAGGAAAATATGTGCGACTTTAATGTCACGATTCTTGGTCCTACGCAGTCTACTTATGAAGGTGAGTTTTGTTACATCATTTTCTATTCATTATTTTATTTTCTAATCTGATCAATATATTTGCATTCATTTTTTGTGGTATTTTAATTATATACTAAGGTTTACAATTTGTTTTGTAATTATATTTGCATTCTTCTTATATATTCTAGGTGACTACTTCTTCTTATATGGACAACTTCTTGATATGTTGGCCTATCCTACTACCTTCAATTTTACATGAGTTAGAGTTCATTTCAATGTTTGTCTTCACCAATTCAACTCGTTATTAATTCATGGCAAAGGCAACTTAAGTTTTCAAAGTATGTCTTTTCTATTAAATTTTAGTTTTCTTTGTGTTAATGTGAATCCCTGTTGATTAACGCCATTAACATTCAACCATATGGTTTGCATTATTCTGTATTGTTCTTCCAGTGAGAGGACATGGCTTTAGCCAACCCTCCCCCCTCCCCCCCCCCCCCCAACACACACACACACACTTACTCACCCCACCCACAATCTTATGAAGTATCAACATATTCGTCATCATCCGAATAAGAATAAGATGATGAGTTAGAGTTAATGTATGCTTAAGAAAAATGAGATACGTGGATAGATGACTATTGTTCCTCTCATATAATATTATTGGTTGGCAAAGGATATTTTTCATTCTCTCTTTATATGTTCAAAGCCTTTGGCTCTGCTTGCAACATGGTCGTCACTTCTCTTAATACTCGTGGTAATACTATTTTATTTAATTCTATCGGATTCTTTTTGAACAATTTTCCTTTCATAATATATGGGTTTATAATGCATACGTATTAATGTTTTTTTAGAGGAATTAGTGAAGAGGTATAATAACTGGATTGGGAATGTGACAGAGATAGAGGAGAGGGGGTGTTGGGTTCTGTGTGGAATGGATGCTACTGGTATGAGCCAACACTTTTGCTCAAGACTCAAACGTTTGATTTCATCATCTATAACTTCCATATAAGCACTTTAAAGATACATTTAAACCATATTCATCATCTCCTTAGAGTTGATGTATAATGAAGCAAAACGAGATATGTGGATGGATCGCTCTTCTCCTCTGGATCCCTCTTCTAATTCACTCGATGATCTCTTTTCCTCTCTTATCTTCTTAAAATGTTAACAATTTTCTGATGCGATTACAATTTTCTATCTGTCTATAATGACTTTGTTTTGCTTTTTCCTGTTGTGTGATTTAATAGGAAATTCAACATCTCCTCAGTGAATCACGTAATCTCTTTATCTCTCCCATATAATATTCAGCTTTAAATTCTTAGTGTTTAGGTTTCTGTATGTTTTTCATTTGTTAATGATTTATATGAAAATGTGTGATGTTAAATATAATTGTCTTGTTTTGGACTATTAATTGGATATGACTATTATTTCCTTCAAATATATGCTTAATTTAATATGTGTATGCAACTCCGAGAATAAATGCCTCTCCATCCGAGGAAAATATGTGTGACTTTAGTCTTATGATTTTTGGCCCTACGCAGTCTCCTTATGAACGTGAGTGTTGTTACATCATTTCCTATTCATTATTGTATTTTCCAATCTGATCAAAATATTCGCATTCATTTTTTGTTATTTTTTAATTATATTATAAGGTTTACAATATGTTTTGTAATTATATTTGCATTTTTCTTATATATGTTAGGTGATTAATTTTTCTTATATAAACAACTTCATGATATGTTTGCCTCTCCTACTACCTTCGATTTTACATGAGTTAGAGTTCATTTCAATGTTTGCTTTAAAATTCAACTCATTATTAGTTCATGGCAAGGGCAATTTAAGTTTTCAAAGTATGTCTTATCTATTAAATTTTAGTTTTCTTTCTGTTAATGTGAATCCTTATTGATTAATGCCATTACCATTCATCTGTATGGTTTCCAATGTTGTGTATTGCTCTTCTAGAGAGAAGACATGCCTTTAGCCTGCCCCCCACGTTTGTGGGTGATAGGAGGTGATTAACGTGGGTTGGGTTATCATGAGTTAAAATATCCCAATCCAAAATGCACTAGTGAACACCTTTTCTATCATAAACTATAGTAGTTAGAGTTGCGTGGAGTTTTAAGACATAATTAAGATCGAGTTTGGCTATGTCAACAGTTGAGTAAGGGTGTTTCCACGGTATGAAATGTGCATATTTTGTAAATCTATTTACAACTACCAATATGAGATCCATATTTTCTGAATTAGGGAGGCCTTCAACAAGGTCAATTGCAATATGTTTCCAAGACTACGGTGACATGGGTAATGATTATAGAAAAATAGAGGTGGGAGTGTGCTCTATCTTTTGATGTTGGATTGCTTTGTATTAGGTGATAATTTCTTTAGTCTCCTTCTTCATTCTTGGACAGATGAAATATCTTTTGGCACTTTGATAACTAGATCCAATTCCTCTATTAGCCCCTATCAATGAGTTATAAATCATTGACAAAATTTGTTGCCTCAAGTCAATGTTGTTGCCTACATAATCTCTCTCCCATTTTCTCAAGATACCTTACATTAATTAATATTCACTTGAAGAATCAAGTTGTACAAAGTAATTTTCGTGTTAATTCAGTATCCCAATCATCACCCTCATATCTCCCCATGATTTCTTGCATCCATGCAGATCTAATAGATAAGATATCATATAGAGAATCTTAATCCTCATCTCTTCTTGACAAAGCATCAACCACTATGTATTATGCTACCTTCTTGTATTTTATCTCATAATCTAACCCTAACATCTTAGTTAACTATTCATGTTGCAATAAGGTAGTTACTCTTTATTCCATAAAAAAATTCAAACCTTAGTGATCAATGCATATTAGAAAGGGTGTTCCCATAAGGTAATCTCTCTGTTTAGTGACTGTTAGATGATGGACATCATTTCCTTCTCATATACTAACATACCAAAGCTTTTGGGACCCGAGGCTTTAGTTATAAATGATCATTTATGTTTAGTTTCATTATAAAAGTTAAGATACCTTTAGAGCAAGCATCAGCTTCAATAATGAATGTCTCCTTAAAATTAGGAAGAGCTAACACCACAGCTGATATCATAGCTTATTTCAACTTTAAGAATGAATGATCATAGCTTATTTACCCATATCTCTTAATTAACATCCTAAGTACCCATTAGGACAAAAAAACACCCACCCACCCTTGATGGACTTGGGAATTGGCCAATTATTCATTGATTCACATTTTGAGGATCAGTAGACACCCCTTCCCCGCTGATTATATGCCCTAGGTAGTCCATACTAGGTTGTGCAAACAAACATTTACTCTTTTGGCAAACAATTGATGAGACTTAAACAGTTTAAGTATTTTGGATAAGTGTTTGATGTGTTCCTATAAGTTGTTATTGTAAACTAGTATGTCGTTGAAAAAACTTGCAAGGACAAATTTCCAATCGAGTCAATTTATTGGTAATTGGCGTAATTTTGAAAAAAACATTTGAATCGTAGGTTTGGATTTATATTGTTAATCTCGTAAGCCTATGACATGTTTGATGAATACATAGCGGTCAAACTCCAAAGTTGGATACACATCGTGTTGTGTTTAGTGCTAAATTTTATCTTCATGTTTACCGAGGATCTCGCAGGTATGGATGCATTTAGAATATGATCCTTGGATATTTTTATGGATGTTTGTTTTTGTTTTTGAACAAAATCGTTTGAATCTGTTTTTAAAAAAATGAGAAAAAAAATTTTTTGGTTTCTAATCTCGTTAGAATGAAAATTAGTTTTCGTTCGAACGAAGTTGGTCTCGTTAGAAACACATTGGAATCTCATTGGAACATGCATCTAACGAACATTAAACGAGGCATATGTGTCAAGAAGGTGCACATATCGTTGGAAGTTCAATTAAATGAAAAAGGCTTCTTGTTTGAACAAACTTAGTTTTATTGGAATGAAAAATACCATCTCTTTCGAAAGAACCAAGCAATTTCGTTCGAGAGAGTTCGCCACCTCGAAATTCATGTTTTTACTATTTAAGACGTGTTGGACTCATATTTTTTAAGAACCTTTGACGAAAAATATTTTCTTATTTGTTTTACCAAAGTTCCAAAACCCTATTTTCACTCATTGAGTTTAAAGATCCAAGGTATCTTTTTGTTTGGACACCAAAGCTTGCTTCTCATTTTCTTGGATTGAGAACCGATTTCGTGCGGTGGACTCTGTACGTGGTTGACAGTTATTGGGACTTAACGGTGGATACCGAGGCATGAATAGGTGGACTCATGTGTTGCATTGTGGAGCAGCGGTTGAATATAAAAGAGTGTCAAGGCTTACGAGGGAGACTAGTTGTTGATGTAAAAAATTAGATGATATCTAATTATTTAATCACAGATAAATAAAATGAGACAAAGAACTTTTAAAGTGGTTCAGCCTTATAAGAATGGCCTACGTCCACTGTTTTTGTTATTGCTGACTGTTTGGGAATTCTCGATTACAAGTTTTCTCAAGAAATTCCGGTCCCCTTGCAATGAGGATAATACAATGTATTTATAGCCCTAAGGCTGTAATGTGAAAGGGTAATACATTTAATGCCCCTTAAGCGTATACATATGTATGATAATAATAAACATTTAATGCGTAGTCAAACTGTTGGTTATCCGGCTATTAATGCTTTATCCGAGGTGCAGCTCGGACCGCCTAAGGTCCTCGGTACTCAAAAGTTCCTCGGTACTCAAAATTTCCTCGGAGAGTTCTTGTTGGTCAGAGCGTCTGAGTTGATCGGGGAAGCAGAGTTCCTCGTTGCAGTATGGTTCCTCGAAGTCGAGGTGTTGTTCGTAAATGTTTGTCGTTGCCACGTAGATTGCCATGTGTCTTCACCCAATTGAGCCATGTCAGCAGACTAAATTTGGTATCAACAGAAGCCCCCAATGTTTCATAGTTCGAAATTTGAGGAGTGTGGAACATTCTTTTTCGATATATGGCATTTTTAAATGGTCATCCTGAAATTTATGTGTATTTTCTTTTGAATTTATTTCTCCTTACAAATTCATAGAATCGGCCTTTTTTTGAATTTTTCTAATCGCTTCGATTCTCGCGCCTCTTTTGTCTGTTTAGCCGCTGGTAACGTAACCGTCTCTTTTTGTAATCATTACTTTTACCCTTTCCCAAGGCAAAGTATTTAAACGTTGCAGAAAATCCCATCGTCTTCTACTTTTTCAAATTTGTCTCTTTGAGTTTTCAATCGTCTCTCTCTCTCCTGTGCGTTCATCTCTTCCATCGTTTGTTGTCAACAGAATCATCCCTTTCCTGTAAGATTTTCTTCTTTCTCTTTGATTTCCTTCTTTCATCATGGTTTATCCTGTAGAATCAATTGATAAGTTTTCCTCTGATTTCTCCATTCCCTCATGGGTTATTTTGGAAGAGCTTTCTGAGCCTTCAGTCTATTTTCGTTTGGCTGAGGGACATTGGTTCCCCAGTCTCTTTGTTACTGAGTGTGGCTTTTCTTTTCCCCCAAACCCTCTATGTCTGGAATTCTATCAATACTTTGACGTGGTTCCTGTAATAATAGCCCCCAATACGTGGAGAATAGTTAATGGTGTTTATAGATTAAATCAAATTCATGGAACCCGTATAGGAATTCCTGAAATCATGTTTTGTTATAGATGGGTTGTAGGAAATAATACTTTTTAATTAAAAACTAGGTTTTTAAATAGAGCTTTAGTGGTCAATCTCCCAGATGCCAATAGGGACTACTTTGAGCACGGGGTTGTTATGAAAAATTGGCAACACCCTCCATTGACTGGAGATGATGTTTACCAGGGTCCCAGATGTCCTCCCTATGGCAATGGGATAGGTTGTTTTTATTTTATTTTCAAAATTATGCTTCCTTTGTGTTTGATAAAATGTGCCACTGATATTTTAATTTTGATTTATTTGCAGTTGACAGCAAAAGAAAATCTCCAAAAGAGGCAGACGTTAATATAAGGCACTTAAAACTTATCTGGAGTTTGCATTAGACTGTTGTCGACGAGCATATTAGGTCAGCTTCATATCTGCTTCAGTACAAGAGTTACACATCCTCTTTTACTGCTCGTCCAGTGATAAGCGACGCAGAACCCATACCAGCCTCTACAAGTTCTTCATCTGAATCACATATACATTTAAGTGAAAGGATGAAAAAAAGAAGGCCTCCTACCCTTTTTGAGAAACCTGCCTCTGGTGCTGGAGAGGCAAAAAGAAGTAAACTTGATGTCCCAGGAGAAGGGACAAAGAAAATTAATGCATCTTCCTCGGCTGCTCCTGTGAAGGTGGTTGAGAAGCCCCCAGTGGCCCCGAGCAAGGCTGCTGCTCCAGGCGAGGTGATTGTCATTTCTCCGACTAAGACTACAACGTTAGTCGAGAAAGTTGATGCTCCTCTGAGGAGGCTGAAGAAAAGCTCCTCTGTTAATTTGGCTGAATCCATCTCTCAGCCCCAGACTAGTGGTGTTCCCACTTTTGTTCCTCCGAGCTCTGCTATGAGCTCGGTGAAGACTTGGATCATTCTCAAGATCCAAGGTATTGAAGAAAACCTTTCTCGGGACACTGTTACCACATTAGCAGCTCGTCACATTGCTTCTGTAAGTCTTATAGTCTTAAATTTTCATTCTTTCCTTTTTGTATCTGTGCACTAACTTGCTTTCGTTTTCTTTTCACAGTTGGTGAGCTGTTTTAATACAATTTTAAAGAAAGATGAAGCTATTAAAGCTTCAAGCTCCTCATCTGGTGTAGAGGAAGCTTTGGTAGGCTTGGCGCAGTCTCTGAAAGATTCTCGTCAGAAATATGATGATGATAAGGCAATCTGGGAGAAAAAGCTTACTTCGACTGAGTAGGAGAAGGCTCAGGTTATTGAGGTCTCTAAGGGGTTGGAGAAAAAGATGAATGACTTGGAGAAGAAGAATAAAGAGCTATAAGGGAAGCTCAAAAATGCTGAGGAGTTTGAAGATAAACTCAAGGCTGTTGAGGAGGAGTTAGGTCGACTTCGGGAAGTAAGTCGTCAGAAGGAGGAAGTTGAGAATAAACTGAAGGCTGCTGACAATCTTCTTTTCGAGAAGCTTTCCTCTGAGAAGACAAAGAGGAAATTGGCTGTGAAGAAATCTTTCAGCGCTAGCTGGGATAAAGGGTGGAACAAAGGTTTGGCTGCCATGATGTCGCAAGTCGAATATGGCAGCCTCAAATACTTTAGATATGGATGGGTCGCTGCTCTACAAGAAATGAAAGTTGATGAAGCTTCTGAATTATTTCAACGACACATCCCTGGCCCCCCTCCAACCCCTAAAGACGAAGAAGAGGACGAAGCTGCCTCTGAGGAGCCTTCCATGGTGATGGGAAATCAAGTTTCTCATCCCCCAGCCATCCATCCCACTAACGAGGAACTTCAAATACCTGCTACTTCCTCCGAGCAACATCCAGCACTTCCCGAGCAACCCTCTGCTCCATCCGAGTAACCTACCTCCTCGTCCCAGCCTCCCGAGAAAGTTTTGGGAGACAAGGAAAAGGTGTAGAGTTGTTCGAATTTCTCTCTATTTTATTTTTCTTTGTCAAATGTAACTTCTGAACATGTAACTTTGAACTTTGTACTCCTCCTCTGTGATGTAATAAAATTTGAACTTTTGATTATGCATACTGGTAATTCTCTTCTTCATGCTTTGTTGTACTCTTATTGATCATTGCTTTTTCTTCCTCTACTAGTTTCTAGCCAGGATGGAATTATTGCCTACTCATGATACAAATCTATTAAGGAAATGCAATGAATATTTTAAAGCCGGTCATACAGACATGAGTGCAGCTCAAATTATTGACATCCTCGGTCAGGGTGCTTCAGAGCAAGCAATTGAAGCCTATTAATATTTAAAGTGCCTACTCGACCGTGCAGTGGCTAACAACGTAGCATACTATGATATGATTGAGGATCTCCAAGGCACTCTTGAAGAACTTCAGCAACAATATAAGGAGTTCGCTGCCTTTTTGCACGAGGGGTACGAGAAAAAGTATCAGCAAATTTGTGCCGATAAGGGATATGATAAACGGTTTGCTGCTTACGATGTGCGGGAGAGAACGTTGAAGGCTGAAGTCGAAGAGCACAGACAGATAGCTGAGTTATTAGAATAAGAAAATAATAACCTGCAAAGAGAGGTGTCTCAGTTGAAGTCTGCAGCTTCCACCTCAAATGCTTTGATCCCAGTGACTGACGAGGGATTCTCATTCTTGGAGGTCGAAAACGCCAACCTGAGGGATGAGTTAAAAACCTTGAAGAGGTCAGGCCCTTCTACATCTACTCGAGGACGAGCAAGATCTCCTCGGGGACGAGCAAGAGCTACTCGAATTCCTGTCGAGGAACAGAGGACTCAATCTTCTCTAGAGAACCAGGCCTTCCAACTGATGGAAAAGAACCAGGCATTGGCTGAGATGTCTAAGAAGATCAGGGATCTGGAAGAGCAGCTTTCTGTGCAAAAGTCTGTCTTGGAGAATAAAGAACTCTTTATCAAAAATATCCATGAGCAGCTGGAAAGATTGACATATCAATTCCACAAGCAGCCCAGAGAATTTTGGATGGCTGGCTACAACGAGGCTCTCTACCATTTGGATGATCGTATCCAAAATGCAAACAATGATGGTTACAAACAGCGATGGCTGAACGCCTTAGGTGTGCTGCAACTGGAACAAGGTCATTACCTGTGGGATTACTATAATCCTGGGCTGCTCGACCTACCAGTGCCACCATTCAAGCTTGATATGAGTTGGATCCCTGCTCGGTCCATCCCTCGGTGTCTGATTTCCAAATACCTCGGCGATTACAATTTCCATTCTAATGTCGAGATATCTCGTCCCGAGCACCTACTAGATCGACCATCTGTGATAAATATCAGGATGCTTGAAGATCTTAACCTCATAAATTCCCCTCATGCTTTAAATGATCCACCAGCTAGCGAGGAACCTGTTTCAAAAGCAGAGGGGAAGAAACCAATAGAATAGGAATCTTAATGTAATAAATTTGTATTTCATTCTTGATGTATTTTGTTCTACATTTAATGAAATAATTTTATTTACAAATCTTGACTGCCATTGTCTTGTAATTATAAAACACTTTACATTTGTGCATGTATATCTGTTAAAAAGATAACAACATTGTGTTATTTGTCGATCAACTGGAGTTTGTTAAAACTTACATTCGGCTATCTTGAATTTGTGGTAATCATTTGATGACTAACCAAAATTGATGATATTTTTGTTTCTCGACCAACTTGGTAGTAATTTAAAAAGTCACGAGTATCAAAAATTTTGCTCAATCACTTTCTCGTACTCATAAAATATTTCCGACCAACCAAGGTCGGTAAATTTTTCTTCTCGACCAACTACAGTTAGTGGGTTTTTCTTACCAACCAATCTTTGGCACTTTTTGGAATAGTTTTACTTCCCGACCAACCTTAGCTGGCGTTTTCGAGAATATATTTACTTCCTAACCAACCAAGTTGGCATTTTTAGGAATAGTTTTACTTCCCGACCAACCTTAGTTGGCGTTTTCGAGAATATATTTACTTCCTAACTAGCCAAGTTGGCATTTTTAGGAATAGTTTTACTTCCCGACCAACCTTAGTTGGCGTTTTCGAGAATATATTTACTTCCTAACCAACCAAGATGGCATTTTTAGGAATAGTTTTACTTCCCGACCAACCTTAGTTAGCGTTTTCGAGAATATATTTACTTCCTAACCAACCAAGTTGGCATTTTTAGGAATAGTTTTACTTCCCGACCAACCTTAGTTGGCGTTTTCGAGAATATATTTACTTCCTAACCAACCAAGTTGGCATTTTTAGGAATAGTTTTACTTCCCGACCAACCTTAGTTGGCGTTTTCGAGCATATATTTACTTCCTAACCAACCTTAGTTGGCATTTTTAGGAATAGATTTAAGTAGTTTGAGATCTACTGAGTAGTGTGTAGCACTAGTATTCCGCAAAAAATTTCCAATAGAAGGAAAGAAACTGGGAAGAACATTGTCACTTTATTCATACTGATGAAACTGCCTTACATGAGAGTTTACATTACTGATAATATTTGCGCAGGTGTTCTGCATTCCATGCGTTCTTAAACTCCTCCCCCTCTAAAGTTTCTATTTTGTATGTCCCTGGTCGAACAACTTCCTTAACTCGGTAGGGTCCATGCCAGTTGGCTTCCAGTTTGTTGTGCTTTTGAATCACCTTTTTTAGCACATAGTCTCCTTCTTTCGAGTCGCACTTCTTCACTCTCCTGTTGTAGAACAAAGTTGTTCGTTACTGGTAAGCAACAATTCTAATGGCTGCTTCTTCCCTAACCTCCTCGAGCATGTCCAAGTTTAACCTTCTCACTAAATCGCTGATAGGGGAATTGAAATTCAATATTCTGTGTGTTGGGAGACCCAATTCGGTGGGTATAACAGCTTCACTTCCAAATGCCAGCATATATGGAAATTCCCTTGTTGCTGATCGGGGAGTAGTTCAGTAAGCCCATAGCACTGATTGTAGCTCGCTGATCCATTTTGCTTTCGCATCGTTCAGTCTTTTTTTCAAACCATTCAGCAGCGTTCTGTTTGTCACTTCAGTTTGTCCATTGCTTTGAGGATGGCCTGGTGCCGAGTGGATCTTTAAGATATTTGACTGATGACAATAGGCAGCGAACTCCTCGTTGTCAAATTATGTTTCATGGTTTGTGATGAAGGCATGAGGAAGACCATATCGACAAATGATGTTCTTCCAAATAAATTGGTACACTTTGTCATATGGCATATCAATGAGAGGCTCAGCCTCAACCCATTTAGTAAAATAATCCACAGCGACCACGAGATACTTAAATCTTCCCCTGGTCGTCGGCAGTGGCCCAACCAAATCAATTCCCCATATGGCAAATGGCCAAGGGGAAGTAATGGGGGTCAATAACGCTTGGGGAGTTCTTCGGATGGAGGAAAAGCGTTGACACTTGTCATATTTCTTAGCATAGGCTATGCAATCATCCCTCATCGTCGGCCAGTAGTATCCTTGAGTCATCATTCTTTGCAAAAAAGTTCGACCTGCTACATGGGCTCCACAGGACCCTTCATGGACCTCTTCAATCAAATCTTTCACCTCGGTTAGATGCACACATCTTTGCAAAACTGCTATAATTCCTCGTCTGTATAGAATACCATTAGTCAGTACATAACGAGCAGTCTTAAACTTCAGTTTCTTGGCTGTAAGTTTGTCAGTTGGTAATTCACCTTTCTCAATATATGCCATGATGGGATCCATCCATGATGACCCTAAATCGAGGGTATTAAAGTTTATCGTCAGATCTTCATCTATACTCCGACAAGCTAAAACTTCAATTGGGATTGTTCTTCGCAGCCCGGTACGAGTAGCTAATGCTAATCGAGCTAAGGCTTCTGCTCTTGCATTCTCCATTCTTGGTATTCTGACCAGCTGAATAGTAGTAAATTCCAACACCAATTCCTTTGCCTTTGCATGATATCTGATTATTAATTCTCCTTTAGCTGCATATACTCCCATCATTTGGTTTATGGCTAATTGCGAGTCACTGAAAATAATAACTTGTTCTACCCCCATAGTTTTTGCCAAACTAAGACCTGCAATCATGGCTTCATATTCAGCCTTATTATTGGAAGCTTTGAATTGGAAGCGTAGGGCGTATTCCATGTTGACCTCGTCCGGAGTGTTCAAAACTATCCCTGCGCCACATCCTGTAGTGCAGGATGAACCATCCACATACAGATTCCATATAGGCAACTCGTCTTCAAATTGTTGATCTGACAGAGTTCCTCGGTGAAAACTTTGTTGCTTCCTATCACTATCTCCTGATATTTCTTGTTGTTCGTCGATCATCTTTTCTTTCCCTTTAATTAACCTAAGCTGGTCTAGGCTTGAATTTGATGATCCTGTAACATCTACTTGCCCTTTTACCAAGCTAAGTTGGTCTGGGCTTGCATTTGATGATCCTGTAACATCCACAGGTTGATCAGCGAGCAACTTTTTCTCCTCGGGGGTATCAGGATAGGTGAACTCTGATATAAAATATGCTACTACTTGCCCTTTTAGCGATGATCTGGGATCATAAACTATATCATATTCACCGAGTTCTATTGCCCAGCACATCAATCTTCCTGACTTTTCTGGTTTATGAAGGGCTTGCCTCAATGGCATATCATTATATACTACTACGGTATGAGACTGGAAGTATGGCTTCATTCTTCTACTTGCCTAGATCAATGCTAGTGCCAATTTTTCCAGCCTTGGATATCTGATCTCTGCTCCTCGAAAGGCCTTACTTGTGTAGTAGATTGGTTTTTTTACTCCATTCTCCATTCTTATCAATGCCGAACTAACTGCATTCTCAGATACTGCCAGATACAAGTATAATTTTTCTCCCATCACTGGCCTGGATAACAGTGGAGGTGCTCCCAAATATTTCTTTAAGTCTTGGAAAGCCTTATCACATTCATCATTCCACTCAAAAGTTTTTCGGAACATTTTGAAGAATGGGAGACATCGATCAGTTGCTCGCGATACAAATCTGTTGAGTGCTGCTACTCGTCCTATAAGACTTTGTACCTCTTTCTTCGTCTTTGGGGATCGTATCCCTAACAGAGCTTTGATCTTTTTAGGGTTAGCTTCAATGCCTCGCTGATTGACAATGTATCCCAGAAACATGCCTTCTCGTACTCCAAATATGCACTTCGTCGGGTTCAACTTCATTTGATATTTATCTAGTTGATCAAAGGTCTGGCTTAAGTCAACTAGATGATCAGCAGCTTTCTTGCTCTTTGTCAGCATATCGTCAACATAGACTTCCATATTGCAACTGATTTGTTCTGCAAACACTTTGTTCATCAGCCGCTGATATATTGCACCTGCATTTTTCAAACCAAAAGGCATAACATTATAACAATAAGTTCCCCTAGGGGTAATGAAAGAAGTACTCTCCCTGTCTTCAAGTTTCATTTTAATCTGATTGTAACCAGAATAAGCATCCATGAAGCTCAGCAGCTCGTGTCCCGAGGTAGCATCCACTAGTTGATCAATTAGGGGCAGCGGAAAATGATCCTTTGGGCATGCTTTGTTGAGGTCGCTGAAGTCTACACACATCCTCCATTTGTTGTTCTTCTTCACCATCACCACATTTTCTAACCAGTCTGGATATTTAACATCTTCAATAAAGCAAGCTTTCTAGAGCTTCTCGACTTCCTCCTGTATAGCTTGATTCTTCTCGGGACTGAATACTCTTCTTCTCTGCTTCACAGGCTTGATCTCCTTATTCACATTGAGTTCATGACATAAGAAATTTGGGTCTATCCCAGGCATATCCACATGACTCCACGCAAAAGTTTGCTTTCTGCTTCTTAGGAAAGTTATCAATTCCTGTTTTAGTGAGGCTTCCAACGACGAACCTACTTGAGTAGTTCGTTCAGGGTGGTCGTCATCCAGGATGATGTTTTCAGTAGCTTCCACCACTTGACCCTTCACGAGTTGCGACTCATCTCTAAGATCCAATGTTTCAATTTCTGCACCTTCATCCACTTGATAGGTGATGGTCTTTTTCCTTGATTCCTCCATTTCCTCTTGCTCGGCGGATGAATAATAGCATTCCCGAGCTACTTTCTGATCACCTTTCACAACTCCTACTCCAAAATTTGTTGGAAATTTTAGGCATTGATGTACCGTGGATGGTACAGCTTCGAACTTCTTCAATCCTACTCTTCCCATGATGATATTGTATGATGATTGAACATTCTTATCCATCACGAAGAAGCGTATTCTTTCTATTCGACAAGCAGGCCACGTACCAATGAATATATCCAACTTGATCGTCCCAAGTGGAAATACTTTCTCGCCAGCAAAACTGAGGAGGGGTCTATGATAAGGCTCCAGTTGAGATAGCTTTAGATTTAAACTGTCGAAGCACGAGTAGAACATAATGTCTGCCGAGCTACCATTGTCTACCAGTACTCTTGAAATCATTACCTCCTTCATCCTCATTTTGATCACCAATGGGTCATCATGAGGATATAGAACACCTGCGAGGTCGTTCTTTGAGAAACCAATGACCAATTTCTCTTTGTTCACCTTTCTCGGGCAATCCTCCTCAGCTAGATTTATTCTTTGAATGTATGAGCAAGCTTGAGCCTCACAGAGGTAAGCTTTTCTCTCGGCAGTAAGGTCTCCTCCTCCTGCATATCCACATGTAATAACATTACAGTCAAATGACCCCAAGCGTATTGAAAATACCTCACGTTCTGGATGCATTGGTCTCTTGGGAAGATCGGGGTCGTCTTTTGGATTAACTTCATGGTCTCTCGTCTTGTTCTCCTCTGCTCGATGAGGAGATCTAGACCTCTCTCTTGCTCGGTTGTTGTTTCTTCTATCATTCCTCCGATCAACATACTTTGCCAGTTTTCCTCGTCTGATGAGTGTTTCAATCTCATTCTGAAGAGCTATGCAATTTTTGGTCATATGGCCATGATCTTTGTGAAACTCGTAATATTTTTCTTTATTTCTCCTGTCTGGGTCTGCCTTCATTTTCACTAGCCAATTTAATTCCTCGTTGTTCTTGATTTCTTCTAGAACGTGGTTGATGTCTTTCTTCAAAGGAGTATAATTATTAAATTTCTTCAATACTTCCCATGACGACCTTGTTCTTGAGTGTTTGTCACTACCATTGTTCTTATGCTCTTTCTTCTTAGCTTTATCACCTTCCACCTTGGTTTCTTTAGCATCCATATTCTTCTTCGCATCCATAGCCTCCTCGGCATTCATAATCTTGGCCGCTTTTCCCATCAGATCTGACATAGTTCTAGGTGGATCTTTGGCGAAAGTGTAGTATAACTTGTTGGGCAGTAGTCCACTCATCAAGGCAATAATCGTTGTCTTTTCCTCATAGTCAATGACTTCGAGCTTCTCGTTATTAAAACGAGTTATATAATCTCTGGTACTTTCACCAGCTTTTTGTTTAACACTTAACAAATGCGCTACTCGTTTAACTGGCTTTGCCCCAAAACAGAAATTTCCAATGAATAACTCGGCCAGTTGGAAGAAAGTTAAGATCTTACCCCGAGGAAGGTTATTATACCATATTTGAGCAGATCCGGTAAGAGTTCCCGAGAATGCTCTGCATCTCATCTCATCTGGAACAGCATAGATGTCGGATGCAGCTTGGTATTGTTCTATATGAAGGATAGGACCGGTCTTTCCATCATATTTGGGGGTCACAACAGGTGCTTTAAACTTTGATGGTCTTAGAAAATCTACAATGGCTGGGACAAAAGGTGTTCCTTGAATAAAAGTTCGTTGTAGAGGGTTCTTGGCTTTAGCCATTTCCCTTAATCTATCCTCCAGCCTCTGAATAGAGCCTTTCCACGCATCATTTCCTTCCTCGGGCCTATTGGTTCGAGAAACTGATCGCGTTGATGTGGCTTCCTGGGATCTATCTTGACGAGCAGTTGGTCGCGACTGGGCAGATCCTTCCCTTAAATTTGATGGTCGTCGAAAACTCCTCGATGCGACTCTAGGAGGACTTTTGCTCCTCCTAGGACCTAATCGATCAAAAGGAGATACTCTGCTTAATCTTTCTAGTGCACTGGTCCTTTCTGGAGAGAGAGTGATACGTTGTTCAATATCTGTGGCTCGTACCGACGAAGTTCGTCCAGGTTGATAAGAAAAATCTTCAGACTCCTCAGTACGATATGAATCGGTACGCCTAGTACGCAAAGAAGGTAAATGGGCATTTCTTTGAATACTTCATGATTCTGAATGGGTTGGTGCACCGCCATGGAGGGTTCGTATGAGTTGTCGCATAGTTTCTTACATGACTGTTTGGCCCTGGGCCAGATTTGTCATTATTCCAGCCAGATCTGGAATATTTGGCGGAGCAGATGAACTTGAAGGGCTTCCAGCATTTTGATTGTTGGGTTCTAGAATATCATCCATTTGTGATGAATTGTTTTTGATGAAAAATAATATTACCAGTCGTTTTCCACAGACGGCGCCAATCTGTTGATGTAAAAAATTAGATGATATATAATTATTTAATCACGGATAAATAAAATGAGACAAAGAACTTTTAAAGTGGTTCAGCCTTATAAGAATGGCCTACGTCCACTGTTTTTGTTATTGCTGACTGTTTGGGAATTCTCGATTACAAGTTTTCTCAAGAAATTCTGGTCCCCTTACAATGAGGATAATACAATGTATTTATAGCCCTAAGACTGTAATGTGAAAGGGTAATACATTTAATGCCCCTTAAGCATATACATCTGTATGATAATAATAAACATTTAATGCGTAGTCAAACTGTTGGTTATCCGGCTATTAATGCTTTATCCGAGGTGCAGCTCGGACCGCCTAAGGTCCTCGGTACTCAAAAGTTCCTCGGAGAGTTCTTATTGGTCGGAGAATCTGTTGATGTAAAAAATTAGATGATATCTAATTATTTAATCACAGATAAATAAAATGAGACAAATAACTTTTAAAGTGGTTCAGCCTTATAAGAATGGCCTACGTCCACTGTTTTTGTTATTGCTGACTGTTTGGGAATTCTCGATTACAAGTTTTCTCAAGAAATTCCGGTCCCCTTACAATGAGGATAATACAATGTATTTATAGCCCTAAGGCTATAATGTGAAAGGGTAATACATTTAATGCCCCTTAAGCGTATACATCTGTATGATAATAATAAACATTTAATGTGTAGTCAAACTGTTGGTTATCCGGCTATTAATGCTTTGTCCGAGGTGCAGCTCGGACCGCCTAAGCTGCTCGGACCGCCTAAGGTCCTCGGTACTCAAAAGTTCCTCGGAGAGTTCTTATTGGTCGGAGCGTCTGAGTTGATCGGGAAAGCAGAGTTCCTTGTTGCAGTATGGTTCCTCGAAGTCGAGGTGTTCTTCGTAAATGTTTGTCGTTTCCACGTAGATTGCCATGTGTCTTCACCCAATTGAGCCATGTCAGCAGACTAAATTTGGTATCAACACTTGTCGTTGAGTAAGTGTATTGCCTATTCTTTGTAAAACCAATCACAGTTAACTGTTTGTCTAGGCCATTCGAGGTTTTTCCCTTTGTGGTTTTCTTCGTACATCGGCGTGTTGTGTTGGATTTATTTATTTTTATTTTCTTATCACCTAGATGCATGGTTTAGGTTAAAAGATAAAATTGAATAAATCGATTTTTCACAACGGTTTAAAATTGGTGCATAAGTTTATTATGTTTAAATTGTTTAAAGTTTTGATCTTTAAAATTTGAAAAATACAAAATAGACTTTTTATTTGTTCGGACCATCCTTTACTAGTGGGATTGCATTCTCAAAACTAAAACAAATTTCCTTTGAAATGGTTTAAAAACATCATTCATAATAATTTCAAAAGTAGTACGACCATTAGTAAGGCCAAGTAGCATGACCTTGAATTTGAAATATCCATTATTAGTAATATATAAATTTGGTATGAAAAGATATTATTTGGTCACGGTATGGATCTGTATGACAACAATCAAAAGCCATAAAGAACAGTCTTAATCTTCCCTTGTTACAGCAAGAGACTTGGTGAATCTTGACTTACTTTTAACCGTTTAAAGATTGTCAAACTCAGAACACACCACTGTTATTTTTTACGACATACTCAGAAAGACCAACATGTCATCCTCCACTACTAAAAGCAGTTATAAGATGCTGAATGAAAAATTCATATATACATTTGAAACGGCCAATTGTATATTTTTCTTCCTAAAAAAGGTGGAAAACTTCCCAGAAGTATCAAAAGGCTCCAAAATTCTGATCACATTGCTCTCAATTGTTAATACAAGAGCATTTGCAGCTAATTCAATTGTGTCACCCTTCATAACAAGCCTATATAAGAAGCACAAGATAATCTAATAATAATATGCGAACTTATGCGTATACAATCTTACACCAAGTATCTTATAACTTACTTATATGGGTATATGCTCATTTCATGAGATTCAAATATGTGGGATGGTTGTTAAACAATTATAAGGTGTATTATTCATTTTAACAAATTTCAGTCTTGCAAAATAAGCTTGAGAAAGAGAGGCTACTCTATATGAGAGATGGTTACAGCTTTGGTCTGTATTCAAGGACATTTTCCCTTGTCCTATTTGCTTTCTTTTGGATCTCATTTTAGATCAACATGTTCGTATGTGGTGGTGGAGAATTTTGTGAAGAACTCGGATAGTTGGAAGAGGGGTTAGTTGAAACAAATTGCTTTTTTGCCTCTTGTTAGAGTTCTTGGTTTATTGTGTTATCTACAATACTTAGAAGTGATAATATTGTAATAAATTATCCCATTAATATAAATAGTTAGGGTATGTAGAATTGAACACACAACTCCAATTCTATTATCTCCTCTCTTTCTTTTCCTTCTCTATATCCAACCCTAATCTCTAATTTATAAACCTTAGCTCGGTATCAGAGAACTCAAAGTCCTCAAATATTCCTAAGAAACTAATAAACAGAAGTAGAAGACTGAACAAGGTTCGTGGGGTCGGTTATGTCGACGTACGGATGATTACATCATGATGACATCAATAATAGGTCATCCATTTCAGAACGTTGTCGGCAGGGTTTTGATCGCCTATGCCTCTTCAATATTCGTGGGATTTTTTCCAATTCTTTTGAGTACATTTGGTATTATTTATTCTGAATTCAAAGATAATTTTAAGACCAAGGTTGGGCTTCGTTTCACCAATTTTTGGGTACGATTTCTTCCACGATCTTCTTCCATAGGGTTCGTTTAAGGCTACTGTGTATGGATCTAGCTCGAACATTCTCTTCTTCTATCATTATGGGCTTACAAGAGATAACATACCCTAGAAAGCAAAATGACAAAACTTCATTTCTTTAATTTCACTTAGAATACAAATATGTGCCCAGCGCGATGCGCGGGCGGTTATAAAATTGAACGCTGAGAATACTAACCAAAACACAACCCATTTAAACCAAAATTATTTCCTAATGTAACAACCTCACCCTTATCATGTTATCAACCAAAAATTTATAAATACATTGAATCCCCTCACACTAAGCTCTTTGAGCAAAAACATTACGATCTCAGATTTCTCTCACCCCATGTGAGCATACCACACCTACAAAACATAATTCCTTATATCAACAAAATGAACACACTTTTGCCACTGTACCATGTCTATGCGCCATACTTCAACGAACATAGCGATCATCCAATATCGAGCACTTGTTTTGACTAACCATTTTGAAGAAGTGTGTATTGAAAATGACATAAAAGTTAGGACGTACTAAAAATCTTCTTTCATCAAATAAAGGAATGTCAGCTAGGAAAAAGGGTAAGAATATATAGTGATTGTTTCATAACATTTATCGAAATTCTAGTGCTGACCATATCAACATTAGAAAATAATTTTGTGATACATTTTTAAAATAATATTAAATGATCAACAAAGTTTCGACTACGTAAATTTTAATTATCTAAATTCACCACAAAAATGGAGTTTATGCAATGAACATAAATAAAATGTGACCTCTCAAGCCATAAAGCCAAATGATAAAAGCAAATACATAAAGCCAAATGATAAAATATTTTAAATTGGGAGTAAAGAGATCAAGCCATGCGTGTCCAGATTACCATACCACACAATAGGACCAACAAACAAAAAACATCTCCAACTCTGACCAAAGTTCAATTTCCTATATCTAGATTGTCATCGATGTCTACAAATAACACATTAATTACTGCTTCTCATAATCTCTCGCCTATAACTACAACAACCTACTCAAACCAATCACGACCATCCTCTATCTACAACCCGAAAGGTATTCAATTTACTATACCTCTAAATGTTTGCGCATCTCCTCACCATCCAGTAAAATCACCTAACCCAACTCAAATTACCACATCAACCACGCCCACTATAACCAAATCCACCAACAGACACCATGATTGCTCGAGGCAAATCAAAACTATCAAAAATCAAAGACAACGACTCAGTAAATTGATGCTTCAACCGATATTGGCACTTAGAACCATACATTAGGGAAAAAACACAGTAACCGTATCCAAGAAATAATATCTTTCAGTTATTTCATCAAACACCCTATTAACATCCCTCAAATAAACACAACCATCATAAAACTTCAAAGGGTATTGCTCACAAACAAATCCCAATCAAAACCCAATTTAAAAAACAACCCGTGAACTTGTTTTCCCTTTCAAACCTCATGATATTCTCATAACGGATTTTTAGAGAGAGAAAAACGAAAAGGGAAGAGCGTTACAGAACTTCAGGTTTTGGCAAAGGACTGGTTAGATTTTTGGTGAAAAGAAAATGGTGAATTGGAGAATGACATAATAATAATAATAATAATAATAATAATAATAATAATAATAATAATAATAATAATAATAATAATAATAATAGTAATAATAATAATAATAATAATAATAATAATAATAATAATAATAATAATAATAATAATAATAATAATAATAATAATAATAATAATAATAATAATAATAATAATAATAATAATAATAATAATAATAATAATAATAATAATAATAATAATAATAATAATAATAATAATAGGAGGAGGAGGAGGAGGAGGAAGAAGAGTTGGGTGAGTTTGAGTGAATAATTGGGAACTTTTTATAGAGGGAAGGAAATGAAAAGGTTGAGCGAGGGAAGACAGAAAGGTTGGGAGAAGTATTAGATTTCTTTGAGAGAACTTAGCAATCTTTGAAGAGAATACAAAGGGATAAGTGATAGAGATGAGACCGTGATACCGTAATTTATTAGAAGATATAAAATCAAAACTAAAGGAAAGGGAAAAAAAAGTGATTTTGGCATCAATTACAAGATTGGGCATTAACACCTCTACTACTATCGTAATAGAGTTATAATATAGATACCATGTCTCAATATGTCAAACGTCTTCCTACGGTGAACTAATTTCTCATCAATACACTGATTGTAAACAAGGATATCATCGAAATAAGGTATGACACACCCCCCCTAATATAAACTAAAAAACTTGGGTCATAATCCATATAAAAGTTCTTGGCGTATTAGTAAGCCCAAAGGGTACTAGCCATTATGTGTCTTGAATGCGATCTTCCACTCATCACATATCGTAATTTGAATTTTATGATACCCTATACGTAGATAGATCTTTGAATAAATTTTGCACCGGACAAATAATTTCACATCTGAGTTTTCTGTTCAAACTTGTTTTTTTCGTATAAGCTTTGTGAACCTAAAATGCATCCAATCTTAGCTAACGAGTTTCTATACAAGTGAACATCGTTCCAATATGAGTATATTATATAATACTTTGAGCTTAAAAATATATTTACTTGTACTATTTTATTTTACAAGCCTATGTGGTAGTGGCGGATCCAGGATTTGAAGTGAAGTGGGTGAAATTTTTTGACGAAGTCCGGGGGTTCAGGGGAGGGAGCCCCCAAAGCGATTTTTTTTTGCGTTGTTTTTACTTATATTTTTACAATTTTTAACCCTAAAAATGTTAAGGTATTAATTAACCCAATTTCGATTCCTAAATTTTTCTGTTTTGGATGTGGTTAAACCTCAGCTCCGGATACGGTTGGTGTGTTGTCTCCTCTTTTCCGTTTAAAAAATTTCTCCATTGACTTTCTATATATATAACAACTTTAATTTAATTTCAGACTAATATATTCACACTAAATTTTCATTTCAGGCTAATTTTACATTATAAACTAAATTTCACACTAATAGATTCTAGGGATTTTAATTTTAATATTCATTATAAATTTAAACACTTATAAACAAAAACACGTATTTTATTTTGCTAAACAAACACATATAAACATTAGGGGTGGCCATAGGCCCGTGGCCCGCCCAGCCCGCCCAATAAAAAAATAGGGCTTGAGTATTTTTTGGGGCGGGATAGGGCATGAATTCTTAAGCCCGATGAGGCCCCTCCCGGCCCAAGGCCAGAGAATTATATATATAATATTAATATGTGTGTTTGTGTGTGTATTAATTTATTATTAAAGTCTAAGACTACAAAGTTATAAATAAATATATAAAGTGGGTAACTTTTATAAATATAAAAATATATAATAAGTCTTTTTATGTAGAGTGGGAAACTTTATATATAGACTCTGTAATATATAAAGTTTAAAACATACTTTTAATTAAAAAAAAAATAGGTCTTTGATTAAGAAACAAATGATTTTTTTTATTTTAAAAAAAAAAACAGTATTCGGGCTTGGTCAATGGGCCTGAATAAAGAGCTTTCAAATTTGGGTGGGCTTGGAATTACATAATAAGGTCCAATCCAGACCGGAGCGGGCTTGGAATAACTCATAATTTATAATTCCTACCCGAGCCCGACCGGGCCTGCCCAGGCCCAACCCATGGCCATCCCTAATAAACATACTTCTATCTCTATGAGCAAGTTCATATAAACAAACACAACATATAAACAAAATTATAAATAAACATTTTTTTTAATAAAAGTTTAACTAGGGCGGCCGCCCCGCTTCGGCCGGGTTTGGATCCGGCCATGCTATGTGGAATGATCATTTAATAAGAACTATAAAGATGATTGAAATTGATTGTATTAGAATTCTGCAACTTCATTAAATGTTTATGTTGTGTTTGTAATAATTTTATGTATTTGAAACCTCTTTTATAATTATATTGCAGTTGATTGTATTACAATTTAATTTCAATTCTACAAATGGGGAATACCATAGAATGGACATTACTACCAAGATTTAGTTAAGTTTTTAGATAGTTACTTTAGTTGTGCATTTCGATATTTAATATAATAATCTTTCTTTCATGCTACCCCGATCACCAAATTTCCTTATCAGTGCTAAGAAATAATTTTATTAATTGATTCAAAGTTTACATCAATGATCGCAAATAAATTATCTACTTTTGACTTTACTTTATCTTCAAATGATAATAATTATATTGATTGTTTGAAGTTATACACATGACATACCTGACATACGTAGTATTCAAAGGCCTAAGTCTAGGGGAATACACTTCCTAGCAAGCAACAAAATCACAAGTCAATGGATACTGAGGAGCCACGTATAAAGGATTTGACTCCATTTAAATTCCTCAACGTACGTACTCTGAGTACACGGGTAGGTACCCAGGGTTCATATTGTAAGGCCCTAAAACACGATTAGTAAGGTTAATTATACGATTAAGTATAAGTTATGAGTTATAAGTTATAAATTGGTTATGTGGTTAAATGCATCATGAAAATATGTTTCTAAATGCATAATTATGTTTATAAAAAGTAAGCTAGAGTGTTGGTGCGAAATTGGCGATGTTTGGTCGCCAAATGTGAAACTTATGAAATTTTGAGTAAATAATTACTCTTCTGTTCGAGCTCAAATTAGGTGTACTAGTTTTATGATTTTTGGGAAAACACAAAACATGAAAGTTGTATATGTTTAATTTATATACTCATAGACACAAAGTGAGAGTAAATCGGGGCCCGAAATAGTGACTTATGGTGATTTTACGAGGCAGGACAAATCTATCATTAACGGAATTGTCCTATTGGACCCCTTGCCCAACGAATCGCGTAATACCACCTTAAAGTGGTCACATAGCCACGTTTTTAAGCTTATAAGGCAGAACTTATCATATTTTTCATTTCCTATTACAAGCTTGAGAAAAATATGCTTATGGAGAGAAAAAAAACAAAGTTAAGGAAGAATTTCTTTGAAAATTCACCATAAATCGAGGAATTCTCGTGAGGTAATTACATCTTTATTAAAGTTTGTCACATGGATGAATTATATACTTGGCATGTTTTTATTTCTGATTTGGATATATATTTTAATGATACCCATATTGCTGAATTGTGTTGGAACAAGGATGGGTTAAGAACATAAGTTAGAACCAGAGCTAGGATCGTGAATGCATACTTTAAAGTCCTAAATTTACATCATCTTTTCGTAAAGTATTTTGATTTAGAAAATTCATGATTATGATGTATGTTTCTTCTAAAACATGTTTATTATATGTTTCCATGAATTACACTCAAGGTCAAGGTTATGTATGCTTAAAAATGTTAAGTTATGCCTTAATGCTGTATTTTGACCTAGCTATACTAAAAATGGCATAAATCATGGAATACTTATCGGAATTGAGTGATTCAATTTGGAGAGTAAAATGAACTCATACATGTATAACATATCCGAAAATTGTGTAAAAATACCAAGGAATGAACCCTTGGTGATAGTTTGAAGTCTTGGTTTAAAATCTGCCCTAAAGGAGTAAGAATGCATACCAAGTGTTTGACGTTTTGCTCGACATAGAAAATGAGATATAAAAATTATGAAATATTATATTTGTATTATTCAATGTGTTTACTGATATTGGGTGGAATATCATGAAAATTTGTGTTGTACAAAAATTATGAGAATTCCAGGATGTTGAAGTTGTGTTGTTGTTTTTCTTGAGAAACGAATTGGAAAAGGCTGTAATAAAATGGGCATAACTTTTTCTAGCAAATTCATAATTTAATTCTGTAAATTGTGTTTGAACCCGAATTAATTGGGTGTTATATAAATGTGAAGTGTCATATGTGATTCCTCCTTAGTTATTTCTGATTGACCAAATGATGTGATGTGTTACAAGGTTTGATGTTAATCGGTGTATTCAAATACTAACGACATTGACTTGTTAGGTGGGGAAGCAGCTAATACTACCATACCAAGAAAGTAGTTGGTATTAATCTTAGCACCAGATCCAAGGTGAGTGACCTTCCTTATGAAATATAAATGCTTATAATTTCATATGGAAATGTGTAGTTAAACACATGTGTGAAAATGTTTATGGGAGTGATGTTGTATTTATAAAACATATGCATATGATTAAAAATGTTGAGCGATGTTACATAATGATATGGATTAGTGAGTCCTTTATCTAATGTTAAGGACTGTGGTGGGTCCTACGGGATGTGGTGGTCCTGTTAATCCAACTTAAAGTTTTGTGTACTCGGGCCTAATAAAGGGATGTGGTGGTCCCTAATAACTGTGGTGGGTTAATTGGACTATGGCGGGTCCAGGCTTGCGAGAGTTTCACAATTCCTGTTGGGTTATAGAATTAGAACAAAATAAAAATGGTTATTCAAATTGGTTATATGTGTGGTATGTGGTCATTCACTAAGCCTTTATAGCTTACACTCCTATAATATTTTGTTTCAGGATGCTTATAATTTGGAGTTCACTGCCAAGTTAAGACCTTAAAACGGGGGAGTGACGGATATTAGTATGGTATGAATATCTGGATTTCATTTGTGTAATTATTAAACTAAGTATCTTGGTTATGTAAAGTTATGTAGTACTTATTAGTTATAAGTAAAGGCAGTTATGTTTTCATCTACACATACCTTTGGAAAAAAAAAATCTTATGCTATTTTCCTTAGAGATTTAAATAAAAGCATTATTTAAGCCAATTTATCTCTAATTAAAAGGATGAGTTTAACAAAATTAAGTCGGGGCGCGACAACTTGGTATCAGAGCGTGGTCATTTGGTTCTGGATAGGGTTTGGGGTCTAGATTGGCCATGGACACTTGAAAGTGAGTTTGTTATGCACTTGGATTTTGACTAACAATGTTAATGTTAAATTACTGCTGTTGTATTTTGTTTAAATGAATTATATCGCAGTGAATGATGGATCCACATGAGCCACATGATGGATCGGAGGGTGAGGCATCTTATGTTCCTAATAGTCAGCAAGGACATAGACATATTCAAGTGGAGGAACCAGAGGTGCAACAACAACCTATTGATGATGTGGGAAGAATATTACGTGATGTGGCACAACTTATGGAACAAGCAAGAGGTGGAGAACATGGTGGGGATAGGGACAAATTACATGAGAGGTTCATGAATTTAAATCCGCCTGCATTTACTGGGACTACGGATCCGTTAATGGCAGAGAGGTGGATTCAAAAAATGGAAACAATATTCAAGGTGATGGAAGTGCGAGATGAACGAAAGGTTTTGTTAGTAACCTTTAGATTGGAGAATGATGCAAAGTTATGGTGGGATGCTACAGAGAGGTTAATTACTATGATTGGGGGAGTAGTGCCAGAAAATCCTCCACCAATTACATGGGAGAGGTTTGTGAAGGTGTTCTTTGAAAAATATTTCCCAAGGCTTTATAGGAAAGAGAAAGAGGAAGAATTTATCACGTTAAAACAAGGGAACCGAACAATGGGAGAGTATGAAGCTTTATTTATATCCTTATCAAGATTTGCACCTGACTTGGTGAGGACGGAAGAAAGTAAATGTGATCGGTTTCAAACCGGGCTGAGTGTAGAGATAAAAAGCATGGTTGCTAATATGAAGATCGTAGATTATGTGGACTTGGTTGATAGGGCCATGGTGTCAGAAAAGTTAATGAAAGAAATGCAAGCTGAACACTCGAAGAAAGCTAGACTTGATGTTATAAGATCATATGGATGGGAGACGGGAACCTCAACTCAGAGTGTAGCACGAGGAGTACCTAAGGGACAAGAATTTAAAAATAATAGAAGTGCACGTGGAAGATTTCAAGCTCGAGGTGGAAGGACTGGGATGAATCGGTCAGAAAATGCATTTGTGTTGCTGCCGAGGGCTATCTTTTGTTTTAGATGTGGTGGTCAAGGGCACATGTCTCGAGAGTGTACAATAGCTGAGACGACACCTTTGTGTTTCCATTGTCATCAACCGGGGCACTTACGAAAGAATTGTCCAGCGATGGTAGCTACAACATCAGTTGGGAGTGTGGCAGTAGGAGGTAGGAGTTCTACACAGAATGTACCCAGGGGAGGTAGAGGAGGTATATCACAAAGTCAAGGTCAAGGCAGAGTGTTTGCACTGATGCAACAAGATGCACAAGCTATGCCTAACGTAGTGACAGGTACACTTCCTATTAGTGATAAAGATGCTTATGTGTTGATAGATCCTGGTTCTACACATTCTTTTGTGTCTTTATTTTATCTGTTGCATCTTAATAAACCATTATCATCATTATATTTTGGTTTAGCTATTGTTACTCCAGTAGGGGGTTGGTTTTTATTGAGAGGGTATATCGGGAGCGTGTGGTGCGAGTGGGTGAAAAAGAATTACTAGTTGACTTATTACCTCTCGATATGCGCGACTTTGATGTAATACTGGGTATGGATTGTTTAGCTTCATATCATGTATGTTTGGATTGCTTTAAAAAGGAGGTAGTGTTTCAGTTACCGGGTGAACCTGAATTTAAATTTATTGGGGAACGAAATGTCACTCCAACTTGTTTGATTTCTGCTACAAGATGTTATGAACTACTAAGGAAAGGATGTGAGGGTTATCTTGCCCATGTGGTGGACATACGACAAGAGGCTGGAAAACTATTAGATATACCAGTAGTTAATGAGTTTGCAGATATCTTCCCAGAAGAACTCCCAGGGTTAGCACCAAATCGTGAGGTAGAATTTGCGATTGAGTTGGTACCAGGCACCGCACCGATATCTATTGCACCATATCGCATAGCACCTGCAGAATTAAAGGAGATAAAAATACAGTTGCAAGATTTGTTAGATCGTGGTTTTAAAAGGCATAGTGTATCACCGTGGGGAGCCCCAGTATTGTTTGTGAAGAAGAAAGATGGAACCATGAGGTATCGTCAATTGAATAAGGTGACTATCCGTAATAAATATCCACTACCCCGCATTGATGACTTGTTCGATCAGTTGCAAGGAGCCAAAGTGTTTTCTAAGATTGATCTCAGATCCGGATATCATCAATTGAAAGTAAGATATTGTGACATTTTTAAAACTGCTTTCCGTTCCAGGTATGGACATTATGAATTTCTTGTCATGCCATTTGGGTTAACAAATGCACCGGCCGTATTCATGGATTTGATGAACCGTATATTTCACCCATATGTGGATTCTTTTGTTATCGTCTTCATTGATGATATTTTTAGATATTCTCGTAGTAGGGATGAGCATGAATGCCACCTGCGTATTATTTTACAAACCTTGCGAGAGAAGCAGTTGTATGCTAAATTTTCTAAATGTGAATTTTGGCTAGACAAGGTAGTATTTTTGGGGCATGTTATTTCTGCTGATGGCATTTGTGTAGATCCTAAGAAGGTAGAAGCTGTAATGAATTGGGAAAGACCAACTAATGTGACAGAGGTACGTAGCTTTTTGGTATTGGCGGGCTATTACAGGAGGTTTATACCGGGGTTTTCTTCTATTGCATTGCCATTAACTAAGCTTACCAGAAAGGAGAACAAGTTTGTGTGGAGTGGGGATTGTGATAAAAGCTTTGAAAATTTAAAGGGTAAGTTGATATCAGCTCCAGTATTGACTATCCCAACGGGTACAGAAGGTATAGTTATTTATAGTGATGCCTCGTATCAAGGACTCGGTTGTGTGTTAATGCAGCATGGAAAGGTAATTTCTTTTTCTTCTCGACAGTTAAAGATACATTAACGCAACTACCCTACACACGATCTTGAGTTGGCTACAGTAGTTCTTGCATTAAAAATCTGGAGGCACTACTTATATGGTGTTAGTTGTGAAATTTTTACTGACCATCAAAGCTTAAAATACATGTTTACACAAAAAGACTTGAACTTGAGGCAAAGCAGGTGGATGGAACTTATAAATGATTGTGATTGCACGATACATCACCATCCGGGTAAAGCTAATGTTGATGCTGATGCTTTGAGTAGAAAATCTCTAGGCATAGTATCTTATATTTATTGTATTCGAGTTGACCTGCTGAGAGAGTTAGCTTTAATGGGGGTGGAATTAACTTTGAATGAGTCTTATGGAATAATGGCACATTTAAATGTTAGACCCACGTTGATAGACTAGATAAAACAAGCACAGGCAGGAGATACAGAATTGGAGAAAGTTAGAGATAATATGAAAAAGGGTAAAGCAAATGAATTTTCTATTCGGGATGATGACATTGTTATGTACAGAAACCGTTTGTGTGTACCTAATGTGACTGATTTAAGAAGAACAATTTTAGAGGAAGCCCACTGTTCTTTATATGCTATGCATCCAGGGAGTACGAAACTGTATAGAGATTTGAAACAATGTTATTGGTGTCCGGGAATGAAACACGACATTACAGATTTTGTTGCTAGATGTCTAGTTTGCCAACAAGTGAAGGTGGAGCATCAGAAGCCAAGTGGTTTACTACAACCCTTACATATTCCTGAGTGGAAATGGGAGCATGTTACTACAGATTTTGTTATACGTTTACCAAAATCATCACGAGGGTTTGATTCTATTTGGGTTGTCGTTGATAGGTTGACTAAGTCTTCACATTTTTTCCTGTTAAAACTACTTACTCCATGGATAGATATGCCAAATTATATGTGGATGGGATTATCAGATTGCATGGTGCACCTGATTCTATTATTTCTGATCGAGATCCTAAGTTTACTTCTCTATTTTGGCTCAGTTTACAAGAAGCTTTGGGGACTAAATTGAAATTTAGTACAGCTTTTCATCCTCAAACTGATGGGCGGTCAGAAGGAACGATCCAAACACTTGAAGACATGTTACGAATCTGTGTGTTGGAGTTCAAGGGGAGTTGGGATGAACACTTGCCAGTAATAGAGTTTGCTTATAATAATAGCTATCATTCGAGTATTTAGATGGCTCCTTATGAAGCTTTGTATGGGAGAAAATGTAGAACTCCAGTGTGTTGGACTGAAGTAGGAGAACGAAAACTACTTGGGCCAGAAATCGTGCAGCAGACTACTCAAAAGATAAATCTTATCCATAATCACTTGAAGGTGGCGCAAAGCAGACAGAAAAGCTATGCAGACAACCGAAGGAAAGAATTGAAATTTGAGGAAGGTGATCGAGTATTCCTACGTGTTTCTCCTTGGAGAGGGGTTATGAGATTCGGGAAGAAGGGAAAGTTAAGTCCCAGGTACATTGGCCCTTATGAGATAATGAAACGGGTTGGAGCTGTAGCTTATAAATTGGCGTTACCACCAGAATTTTCCCGGATACACGATGTTTTTCATATATCCTTGTTACGTAAGTATGTGTCTGATCCTTCACATGTGTTTACTTCACAACCGATAGAGCTTCAAGATGACCTAACCTACGTGGAGGAACCAATTTCTATTGTAGATCGAAAGGAGCAAGTGTTACGTAGTAAAACCATTTCACTAGTTAAGGTGATGTGGAGAAGTCAGAATGTGGAGTATGCCACCTGAGAAGGGGAGGATAACATGAAGATGAAATATCCTCATTTGTTTGGTAAGTTTCTTATGCGTTAAATTTTGAGGACGAAATTTTTATAAGAGGGGTAGAATTGTAAGGCCATAAAACACGATTAGTAAGGTTAATTATACGATTAAGTATAAGTTATGAGTTATAAGTTATAAATTGGTTATGTGGTTAAATGCATCATGAAAATATGTTTCTAAATGCATAATTATGTTTATAAAAATTAAGCTAGAGTGTTGGTGCGAAAGTAGCGATGTTTGGTCGCCAAATGTGAAAGTTATGAAATTTTGAGTAAATAATTACTCTTCTGTTCGAGCCCAAATTAGGTGTACTAGTTTTATGATTTTTGGGAAAACACAAAACATGGAAGTTGTATATGTTTAAGTTATATACTCATAGACACAAAGTGAGAGTAAATCAGGGCCCGAAATAGTGAGTTATGGTGATTTTACGAGGCAGGACAAATCTGTCATTAACGGAATTGTCCTATTGGACCCCTTGCCCAACTTATCGCGTAATACCACCTTAAAGTGGTCACATAGCCAAGTTTTTAAGCTTATAAGGCAGAACTTATCATCTTTTTCATTTCCTATTACAAGCTTGAGAAAAATATGCTTATGGAGAGAGAAAAACAAAGTTAAGGAAGAATTTCTTTGAAAATTCACCATAAATCGAGGAATTCTCGTGAGGTAATTACATCTTTATTAAAGTTTGTCACATGGATGAATTATATACTTGGCATGTTTTTATTTCTGATTTGGATATATATTTTAATGATACCCATATTGCTGAATTGTGTTGGAACAAGGATGGGTTAAGAACATAAGTTAGAACCAGAGCTAGGATCGTGAATGCATACTTTAAAGTCCTAAATTTACATCATCTTTTCGTAAAGAATTTTGATTTAGAAAATTCATGATTATGATGTATATTTCTGCTAAAACATGTTTATTATATGTTTCCATGAATTACACTCAAGGTCAAGGTTATGTATCCTTAAAAATATTAAGTTATGCCTTAATGTTGTATTTTGACCTAGCTATGATAAAAATAGTATAAATCATGGAATACTTATTGGAATTGATTGATTCAAGTTGGAGAGTAAAATTAACTCATACATGTATAACATATCCAAAAATTGTATAAAAATACCAAGGAATGAACCCTTGGTGATAGTTTGAAGTCTTGATTTAAAATCTGCCCTAAAGGAGCAAGAATGCATACCAAGTGTTTGACGTTTTGCTCGACATAGAAAATGAGCCCTAAAAATTATGAAACATTAAATTTGTATTATTAAATGTGTTTACTGATATTGGGTGGAATATCATGAAAATTTATGTTGTACAAAAATTATGAGAATTCCAGGAAGTTGAAGTTGTGTTGTTGTTTTTCTTGAGAAACGAATTGGAAAAGGTTGTAATAAAATGGGCATAACTTTGTCTAGCAAATTCGTAATTTAATTCTGTAAATTGTGTTAGAACCCTAATTAATTGGGTGTTATATAAATGTGAAGTGTCATATGTGATTCCTACTTAGTTATTTCTGATTGACCAAATGATGTGATGTGTTACTGGGTTTGATGTTAATCGGTGTATTCAAATACTAACGACATTGACTTGTTAGGTGGGGAAGCAGCTAATACTACCATACCAAGGAAGTAGTTGGTATTAATCTTAGCACCAGATCCAAGGTGAGTGACCTTCCTTATGAAATATAAATGCTTATAATTTCATATGGAAATGTGTAGTTAAACACATGTGTGAAAATGTTTATGGGAGTGATGTTGAGCGATGTTACATAATGATATGGATTAGTGAGTCCTTTATCTAATGTTAAGGACTGTGGTGGGTCCTACGGGATGTGGTGGTCATGTTAATCCAACTTAAAGGTTTGTGTACTCGGGCCTAATAAAGGGATGTGGTGGTCCCTAATAACTGTGGTGGGTTAATTGGACTGTGGCGGGTCCAGGCTTGCGAGAGTTTCACAATTCCTGTTGGGTTATAGCCTTTGAACAAAATAAAAATGGTTATTCAAATTGGTTATATGTGTGGTATGTGGTCATTCACTAAGCCTTTATAGCTTACACTCCTATAATGTTTTGTTTCAGGTATGCTTATAATTTGGAGTTCACTGCCAAGTTAGAACCTTAAAACGGGGGAGTGACGGATATTAGTATGGTTTGAATATCAGGATTTCTTTTGTGTAATTATTAAACTAAGTATCTTGGTTATGTAAAGTTATGTAGTACTTATTAGTTATAAGTAAAGGAAGTTATGTTTTCATCTACACATACCTTTGGAAAAAAAAATCTTATGATATTTTCCTTAGAGATTTAAATAAAAGCATTGTTTAAGCCAATTTATCTCTAATTAAAATGATGAGTTTAACAAAATTAAGTCTGGGCGCGACACATATACCTCAACTTCATAAAGTGTACCCACCGTATGATGACCCTTGGCCCAGGTTCAAGATGATTTGCTACATCTTCATGGCATTTTATGTCGTGAAAGCACTTTGCTCGCAGTAATAACAATATTTTTTGTCACCCCACAAATCGTGACGGTAAATAGTAGTGGAAAAGGTCATTTGTAACTACCATTAAGAGTGATTAATCACCTGTTTTGGTTTACTATGCCGCAAACTGAATTAGCAAAACCAAAATTATCAAAAACTTTATGGTTAGTTTTTGTTTAGTTATTTAAAAAAAATATTTATCGAAATTACTGTATCAAACTAAAATACCAATATTATTATCTCAAAATATCAATTATTTATGCTAGAAATATAAAATTTATATTACATCTGTTAATATATATCATTAATTGGACTCAATTATCGCAACATTTAAAATTAAAAGGGATCTCAACTATTAAGTTTATCATCCATATAAAATCTCTCGAGTAATTTTCTATTTCCTTCGTATAATGATATTCTTAACCAAATATATGTATTAATTTTTCAAATTAAATAAAATTCATGAGTATTCATTTACATCTTATTTGAGAGATTATTTATTAGTTTAGTATTTGCATTTGGAAATATCGAAAAGTGAAAAAAAAATTGAAAATGATAAAAAAAAAATAAGAAGAAAAATGAAACTAAAATTTTTTTTAAAAAAAATGAAATTACCCAAAGTAAAAGTTATAAAAAAAAATAACAAAAAACTGATGCCGCATGGTTTTGTGTTGTTAAGTGTTTTTAAAAAAATTGAAAACTGAAACTAGCGAAACCAAACATGCTAGTAAATATTGATATAGTTTTGGTATAGTTCAAATACAAACTAAAGCAACCAATAACCACCCTTAATTGAAAAGGTTAAAAAGCATTTCTACCCTTAATATTATTACGTATCCACGTAGGAGATGATTTTATGAAATTATTTGATGACATACATGGAATAAAAGACAATTTCAATAACATAACAACGAAGATACCCACCAACATTTTTAGAAGTGAAATTTCTCTTGTATTTGAACTTTTTTATGTATGATATATTCAATATCAAAGTATACTACTTTTAATATAATGACTAATTATTACTTTCATTTAAAAATAATAGTAGTTTGCCCTTTTAACTAACAAAAATCCTCCATCCATCACACTAAAGTAATATGGAGAGTGATTATAATACCCCATATTTTTATGCATTAAAATTTAATTATGATACTATCTTAATTTCCTGCATGACATGTGATGTCACTATTTCAAAGTTTATATATTTTATATAAATATATCTGAAATCGGACTTAATACACACTAAAACATTAATTAAATATTTTAACGTGACTATATAATATGGGCGACTAAGGAATGATCAAGGATTTTCTATCGAGAGTTTCCTTATTTTTATTATCCCCTCAGTATTAGGTTCCAACAATCATGAAAGTAGTTTCCTATAATGTCGTGTCACACTAAATTAATAAAAAATAAAATAATTTTATTTCAGATTCGTATTGACTATTTTAATAAAATTATTGAGTTAAATTAATAATCGATTAATTTCATATTTTGGGTTAGTTTTGGGACTCGTAGAATGTCCATTTTTAGCTTTAAATAATGGGATTGAAGCCTATTGGGTTAGTATTGCCTCGAGTAATGTTTTGATTCATTTAGAGATATTTTTCATTTAGATGAGTCCCATATATGTCCCAACCCTTATTTCAAGATTAAGGGGTGTATAAAGTCATCAGGGTTTTCATTAGTCACACATTACAATTAGAAGATACACCCTAAGGCTAGAGAGAATGAACTTCAAGAGGAAAAGAGGAATTGGGAGGTTCTTAGCAAATTTTGTCCATAAATTTGATTGGGGAAAATTTTCATTAGAATTTGATTGTGGTTGTCTTGGTGTTAAACTATATATATTCATTGAAATCTAAATTTTATCTTCTTATAATCTGATTTATATTACATTGGTTAATCTCATAATTAACCTAATAAAGATAATAGTCATGTTAAATAAAATATCAAATTTATTGATTTCGTCATGAATTCGGGTTAGGATTGTTATAAAATTGTTAGGATTTGATAATTCGATGCAAATCCTTTAAAAGCCCCATGTCAATTGAATCGTTACATGTAAATCTGAATCTAACTGAAGAAATTTTATAAACTAGGGTTGTTGAGATGTAATCTAGAATTTCTCTTGCAAATCTTGATAAAAAAATCGTATAAAGAGGTTAAAATTATGTTAGAATCATGTTTCAGAAGTGAATTTAACATTTGGTTGTAGTCTAGTGTTGAATTAAAGTTTTGGGAATTCATCAATGGGGTTTTGAATAGGGAAGTGGGACTTTGGAAAGGATGAATCTCGTAACAAAGGAAGGAGCCGACCTACAGGTCAGGCCGATCGATCGACCACTACAAATCGATCAATCAACCCCTTGGGTTTGAATTAATATGCGTCTAGGGTTTGTTCGATTGGTTTGGGGGATTGAGGATAGTTTAGGACGACCTTTAGTTTAAATATTCATGTAGAAGCATATGAATATTGTTGGTTAAAGGTCTTGAATTTGGTGTAAGGGTTAAATACCTAATATTATGTAGCAATTGGCTTAAGACTTAGAAACTTATTTGTGAGAAGGATTTCTATTATTATGTTCGATGCGCAATGCATACCATGCGTGGGTGTTCGTGGGTGACGTACTATAAGGGCTTCCATTATGGAAGCGCGTATGACATCATTCGTGAAAGTAATATGGTGATACAGATGGGCTTTACCATGCTGAATTTTACCCTGAGCCAAACTATTGACATAAAAGTATAACCGAGGGGGAATTCACGGGGGTTGTCACCATATAGTCTTAGGTATGGTAGTATATCCAAATGATGGGAAGGCGCAGATATTTATCCCGTTATTAGTAATGAGATCTTAGGTGCGAGGCAATCTAATACTATACCTAATGTGCATGAGTGTTCTTAGAAGGGGATAAGTATAGGCCTTTGTTATGTGTGGGCTTAGGTTAGCCCATTTAAAGTGTACGTGTCGGGGATCGTGCTTACGTGGATTGCATACTTTGTGACTCTCTTTACTTATTTGTCAATACACTTGAGATATTTAGTCTAATATTGTTATGAATCCATTAATTACATTCAACTGTGTAGGATAGTAATTAATCATGGTTGGATTTTAGACGTATGTGTTATTTAAGGTTGTTTTGGTTGGGAGAAACTTAAGAATAAATAAAACACGAGAGGAAGATGTGTAGTTATATTTTAGCTCAAATTCAGTTATAATCTTATTCTAAGTAAACTTATTGTTAACGTTGTTACTAATTTTACTTTTTAAGACCTAGGCCATCCTTGCCACCTTAGCCTTGATCTTTCGATTTGCATCTTATCATTTGTTGCCTATTTTAGTATGTATGTGTCGGGCCTATATGCCCATTCTCTTTAGTGATATTTAAATTACGTTGACTCAGATTTATACAGTAGTTTTATTTTCTAATGTTGGGATTATGTTGGGATAAATTTACTTTCGTGTGTCAGACTTTATTTCTGTCAATGATGGTATTAGATGTTGTGCGGTTTCCACTTTCTTATGTTCAGTTATTTTATTTTACGCATTTATTTTCTTGTTAGTTATGCTTATAATGGTACTCAATTGGATAGACTCTTATATTATTTATTTTAGATTTGATCAACCTATGATAGATTTTATGGGGTGTCACGGTTGGTATCAGAGCATTCTTGGTTCTAGTGTCCTAGGGTCTTGAGTGCATCCCTCACTTTTACGCATTGCATTCTTTGACACTTTAAAGATTTGTTAATTAGTTGTTTGTACTCTTTTTACCATACGATTACTAATATTCTTTTTTTTACTATATTTCAGATAGTGAACACTCGTAGACGTTAGGTATGATAGAGACTGGTCGCGAGTGCCGAGTCGGAGGTAATTGCACCTCAGTCGCAGCACCAGCAGCCCCCACCGCCTACACAGGGGTAGGTACCAACTATAGCTTGACAGACTTAGCCACTATCATTGCTCAAATAATAACTAGTGACTATGGTAGCCATGCACCAGCAATAACCACCACCTAGGGTTCCACCTATACACGCCCCTCATGTTACATCTTCCTAAAAGAGAGTCGGGAGTTCTTTCGAGAAGGGGTACCTACCAAATTTCTCAAGATCTATAAACCATATCGTAGCGCTTCAATGGATTCGTGATATTGAATGACACTTACGATCGGTAGAGTTCATCGATATGAAGTGGAAGATGCTTACGAGTTTTAGATTGTTTAGAGATGCTTTATATTAGTGGGAGCCTATTCCCACCATAGAGGATAAGTGGTAGCAAAACATATCTCAATTATGGGAGAAGTTCCAAGGAAAGTACTTTCCTTTATCGCCGCATAAGCGGTTGAGAGCCTAGTTTGATAGGGTGAGATAGGATAATAAGACAGTTGTTGAGTATGAGTGAGAGTTCACTTGGCTTTTGAACTTTACACCATAGATTAATAGTTATGAGGAGAAAAATAAGGACTTTTTTATCTTAGGCCTGACATGGAGGATCAATAAGGTACTGATGGGCAACCCGACATACATTATGTACACACATGTAGTGGATGTCGTACTACTCCATTGTGATGATCCTTTTAGTCAGAGATGAAAATGAAGAATGAGAAAGAAGGAACCGACCATGGCCCAAATACTATAGAGGCTGGAGAGTCATCCCGAGGGCAGGAAGTCTTCAATCAGCATCAAAGAGAACCAGCACAAGGGGGAAGTCCCCTAAGATATTTCTAGGAGATGACCATCACCATCAAGGCAGTCATGGGCAGCGCTACCCAAGCTAGGGGCAGATACAACACGATAGACCCAGGGACAGGGGTGGCAGGGTCGCTTGTAGGGAAACCCTTTTTGTGGGATATGTCATTCTTATGGTGAGAAGGGTCAATCTTTTAGGAGGTTCCTTTAGGGACTTCAGGTTGGGCTAGGGCAATTTTAGTGGGGGCATGAGCAGGCTCTCTCAGCCCCGCCCCAGTTTCAAGCTTTGCCACTTGCATCGCAGTATCATAAACTTCCTCCTCTGAGGGACCAGGCCCAGGGATGTCCACAGTTGCATTATAGACTTAACGTCTATCAGCTGGACCATTCAGAACAATCCCAGTCAATCAAGGGTATGTTATATATTTACGGTAGTTATTCTCAAGTACTTTTTGATATGGAAACATCGAATTCTTTTACTAGTTAAGTTTTACTCCTACGACGGGTAGGGTAGATATAACAACAGATGTGTTTATGTGTGTGGATACCTCAATATGTAAGGGTGTTGCCCTACGAAAGGTTTATTCGGACGTGGCAGTCGAGATAGGTTGATTGTGTTTTTCCTTTGACTTACTGTTGTTGGATATGTCTATATATCATGTTATTTTGGCTATAGACTGGTTAGCAACGTATCACACTCATATTAACTGGAGCGAGAAGGCTATCATGCTTTACATTCCCAGGAAGGATATGTTCCTTATCATTATGCCAAGGCTCGAGGGATATTTTATCATACATTTATTTTATATCAATGCTAGTAAGTCAAAGGAGGTCGTCGTGTTGTCAGATTTCGATCATTCAAGAGTTTACGAACGCATTTTAGGAGGTATTGAGATTACCACTCACCAGAGAGATGGATTTATATATTGACGTGGCTTTGAGCACCAATACCATAGTAAGGTCACCTATAGTACCCCATATATATATATATATATATATATATATATATATATATATATTGGATATTTAAATCATGCGGGTTACACATAATTTAATTTATGAAATAATGAGAAAATAAAAAAATATTAATTTGGCGTGAAATGAATTAATAATTATATGAATATTTATTTACTAGTGTACTTTTTGTAAATAAAAATTGAATTAAGTTGTAAACGCGATGAAATTTAAGAATATCTCAACCGGGACATATGTGATTCAATTAAAATAGGTTGAGATGGAAAATTATTGATAAGTGAGTCAAGTGATGATTTTGAGTGTACGGTTGATCCGAAATCGGTCAAAATAGTCAAAATTGAGTAACCGAGGGTTGTGTTTGGGTCTCGAAGTTTTTTTAAATTAATCGGGACTTATTTAGGTGACTTTTGAGTTCCTTAAGGGCATACGAAAAGCCAAAAACGGGATTTCAATTATAAAATGAAAGGTTTAGGGCCTAAAGAAGAGTCATTTTACAAATCCAATGGCTAGGAGAATTATACTAAGAGTTAGAGAGAAAGTGAAGAGAATTGAGAAGGAATTCTAGAGTTTAAGGGAAGAATTGAATAAATATTGCAAGAACATTCTTGGAGTGACGATTTAGGAAGAAAATTCTTAGAGGTGTATCAATATCTTCACCAAACTCAAAACCTACAAACATCAAGGATATAATTAACTTGCATATGCAATTTTAGTCATATTATAGTGGGACATAATATGTTTGAGAATAATTCACAGAAAAAAAAAATTATGGGATTTGGGGGAATAACTTATAATTGGGAAATTTTAAGGACTTTGATTTTTGGAGAAATAGTATTGATTGAGATTAGTGCATATTAAGAGATGATATTGAAAAAAAAAGAGCGGAATGAGAAGAGTCACTTTGGAGAGTTTTAGATTCTTTTGGAGTGCTTTCAAACGATATTTGAGAAAAAAACTCAAAATACAAACTCGACCCAATTTTTCATGTAGAATTCAAATCTGAAGTCGAATTAGAAATTTGGATAATAATTAGAGATGATTTATCGAGTTTCCAAAGCAGGTCTATAATGGTGGATTTTAACTCGATTGAGATATTTTCGTTCTCACGTGATTAATTTAGTGTGCTACACTTATTCAATCTTGATTGTATATTTATATCCATGATATGTGTTGTATTTATATGTAGTGCATGCGCGTATATTATATTCGTTCTTTCACCCATTTGTATGTGTTATTTTCATATCGTATAGTTTGGATAACAAAGTTAGTTGATTTTACGAGCATGTTGGGTTGTAAGAAATGAGTAGAAAACAAGTAAACTTGATTTATGGGAATTGAATACGAAATTTATTTTAATTGGAAGAATGATATTATGATGATTATTATTGGATAATGCATAGGCATTCCTTAGCCAAACCACCCACTGGACGGGGTGTGTTATCGGCTACGATTTTCTTTATCATCCAAATACTAGGCCATGAACCCTGGTTGGTGAGTATGCCAAGTGTTTATATGGAAGTGATGCAAAGATTTTATGGTGGTGATGTCAAGTTATGATGCGCCATGTTCTCAAGTTATGTTACTTATTTTGAGGGGCCATTGTATTGTTCCGAGGATAATTGGCGGGATAGTGGATGGTAGTCCATACCGTACTGTGAGAAGTGCGACAAGAATTTTGATATGGTTAAGGTGTATAGTTTCTGCGGTGAGATCATAGGTGATGATTATATTATTGGGATTTTAGTTTGAGTCTTCATATTTCATACACTCTTATATATGATGCATGTACGCACGAGTATGTGTAGTTACACTTGGAGCATTTATACGTGCTACTAAGTTTCTCGCCCATTCCCCCATAGTTTGTTGTATTTCAGGTTTGATTTAACATGATATTTATGACATTGTTGAGATTGAGATCTTTGTTAGAGGCTCTGGATTTTATTTTCAAAATTTAAATGTAACACTTTGTTTACTGTAAATTATTTTGTAAAAGGACATTTTAGATTTAATAAAATTGAGAAATTTTATTCAGATGATTTATTATTTATGCTTCCGTAAATTTATTCTCAATCTAAATGCTATTGTTTTATAAAAAAATTCTCTAATTTGTCAATATTTTTCAGTAACAACTCTCGAGGTGTTACATATGGTATAAGAGCCTCTGGTTCTAGAGTCCTTAGGATCTGTGCGGACTTATTACATTCCTACCATAGTGTTCTTTGATGTAGAGCCCTTTGTTTAGGACTGTTGATTCATATTGCGATGTACATTCTCCTGATATTATGTATAATGTAAGTGAATCTTATACAAGTTTAGTTAGATCTTTGTAAGAGGGTACTCTAGATAAGATGGAGGCGTAAACCCTTTGAAGTATGGTGATGATAAGTTAAATGGCCAAAACCTTAGATTAGTGGTAGGACATGCAAACACAAACCTTTAATGGAGATAAGACTCAGTTTAAACTCAAAAATCTATTGTGTATAACTCAGAAGCTAGTAATGAACTTAGAAGTAAATTAGTTAGAGGGAGAGAGAAGTAAGCACCCTAGATACACCCTGGCAGGCAGTCAAACACATCAACCACCCTCAAGAATCTCTATCAAGTATTAAAAGCTCCGTAATAAATGACAATGATGAGTGAATACGACCTCTAGTTTGTAATAACTCTCTCTGATGTGTATTCCCTCTAGTAATAACTTCTTAAACTCTCAAAAGATCATCCTCTCCTCATGGGTGGTTGAGGTCCTTAAATAGTCTCCCCACACCATCCCCAAGGCAACTCAGTCATTAATGACTATGAAAGACATCCCTTATGATTTATGTCATAACATTAAATGCCTGATGTACTAGTTGTCTCCACGTCATAAACATTAAATGCCAAGACATGCCTTTTGACTAATCACTGTGTGAGGTGGCTCACCAACTGCCTGACAGCCCCAAATACCACGGTGGTTTAATTAAGTGCAGGTCTGACATTGTTTAGCTGGCTAGTGACATCACCTACAGTAGATGTGACATTAAGTAGAGGGCTATTAGGTTCACAACTCAATGCTCGATGGAACTCCAAGCTTCTCCGCCCGAGGTTCCACGATCAGGGTTCTTCGGTGTTTTACCAGGTGTATCTAAGATGGTTGGGACGAGCCTCAATGGTGCCTCACTTCTCAATCCTCCAAACCAAGTCCCTCTAAAGTTCCCGCGGTGAGGTCATTCGATAGAGCATGAAAGCGCTCCCAGGCCCTGCCAAGCCTGGTATCTCACGAGTACCGTTTGACCTCACACTAAAACTCTTTATTATTCTCGTTACATGATTACAACTGTTATAGCTTACAGTCAATATAAATAAAGATACAATATGACTAATACAACAAGCTAAAATACAAGTTGTCACGCTGAGCTGCCTCGCTTGAGCTGCTGCGTTGAGCTGCCACGGTGCCTTAATCCCCAAAACACTGTTGTTAATGTGGAATTGCTTCTAATCTCAAAATTTCCTTCAAGCCCCCTCTACATTTTCCCCTTCATGGAGAGATTTATGTGACACCCCGCCTAATTAAATACCGGGCGATCACTCCTTTATTAAATTAAAATCAAGGTGAACAGTTGGTTCATTCTTAGCATCACTGTCGTAAAAATAACTTTTACAAATTTAACACCCTATTTAATTTAGCTAAGTGTCAAAACCATTTTTTTAAACATTAATTTCCAATTTTATTTATTTCATTAAACAATCAATCCAATAATTTAACATTTAACATCCCAATCCCAGCATTCAAAACTTAAAGTAAAACATACATGCTGAATAAATCCCAAAGTAACAGTACTAGAAATAACTGAAATACAAATGTCCCAATAAAACAGATAAATAGTGGAAAGGGCGACACATGCCCAATAAGGAGAATGATAGAAGTGGAATCAAGTAAATGAAATCGTCTAAGCAAGTGGCCTGTAACTCCCACCTAAGCTGCAGCACGTTCCTTTCAAGGGATCCTAAACAAGACGCCCCTGTGGCTAGGCACCTGTAATATATACATATATATACAAGAGAGAAAGAGGAATAGAAACGGGTTCAGAACCCGATAGTGTATATGATTTAAAAATTCATTTAGCAAGTATTTAAATTGATACAGGCCAATGCAACAACATATTAGTGCGACACTCTCTTGAGAAATTCTCGCCTCTCTTCTAATGTGCACTCCTATCGCACTAACCTTCCCAATGGTTTATCTCATCATATATCACACTATCCTTCCCCATGGATTTAACTTATCTTAGGTGACTCTCAAAATTTAAGATTTAACAACATCATGGTTTAAAAAGGATAATTTCATTTTGTACAAAATGCTCATTTTAACTTTATTGATTCATAAAGTTCTTTCAATATCATATTATACTTTTCAAAACAAGTATTTCCAATTTGAGTCATTTGATTTAAAAAAGATCAAAAGATGGAAGAAGAAACACCCAAATATTAAATATATACACATCGGGTTTATTCAAATCTGTATTACTGCCCTGTTTAGACAAGGTATGGATACACCCGTAGCTATATTGGTCTTAGACAAAAGATTCAGTAATCCTATGAACGCCATAATTGGAGGAGTCCAATCCAATTTGGTAAATGGAGTTATTTGGTTTAACATAAAACCAAATTTCTTCATATCTATTGATGATCCAAACATTGAGGAATCTGTCATTATAAAATCCAAACCAAAGGAATAGGAATGAAAGATACCTCACGAAATATGTCAATACATTGGAAAACAATTCATGAATTAACAACTCTACCACATACAAATACACAAAATGTGGATAGAAATATTATAGAAATATTTGAACCTCGACCATTTGATTCGGCAATACAGCCCAGATTAATCAACTGGAGAGATTTGGAAGTCCCAAAACAATGGATACTACCCCAAATAACAGAACCACCTCCTGAAAAATAACAAAACAGCGTTGAATTACAGGTATCTGGTAATAATGTCTATTTTAAAAATAAACATTCAGAAAATTGGCAAAAGAATTTTCCTCACAATGATTGGGAAAAATTAAAAGGAAAAAACCTTTTAAAAGGCGAAAGTAGTAATAGTAAACCCCCTATTGCTATAAAAAATATACAAGTACCAATATTACCTGGAACAAATTATCTAAAAGAAGATAATATAAAATCCAGTCAAATTTATCATTTCCAATTAGGAAAAGAAGAAATAATCTTCTCACCAAGCCATGGAAAGAGAAGATATACTTATGTATTAGGTTACTTCAATTTTGCAGGCTATAAACCATATAGTCTTTGCACATTAATTGATACAGGAGCAACTATATGTTCTTGTAGACCTAATGCTTTACCTCCTGAAAAATGGATAAAAATGAAAAACCCTATTGCTGTAACAGGCATCAATGGGACACAAAATTTCATTGATTTAAAAGCTAAAAAAGTGGCTATATGGTTTAATGAAAAGAAATTCATTATTCCAAAAATCTTATGCTTTCCAGAAATGCATGGAGATTTTATTTTAGGCAAAAATTTTATCTCAGAATATTTGCCTATAAGTATTGATGAGGGAACTATAAATTTAACCCTCAACAAAGATGTAGTAAAAATCCCTTTACTACAACAACATAAATATAAGTGCGAAAGAGATTTTCGCCCTACTAAGAAAGGGGATATAACTCCTTTTATCAAAGCCCTTGAAGAAACTCATTGGCTTTATACTATATTAAATGATAATTTTAGTGAAAACCCACTAAAATTATGGAATAACGCATATTATATGTTTTAAATGATAATTTTAGTATCTGGATATAATTTTAGTATCTGGATATTTCATCAAATCTTTTGATGAAATATTAAAAGGATTTGTTGAAATAATTAAAGAAAATATGATTGGATATACTGGAGAACCCAGACTCCAAGAGGATGCGTGTTACATCTTATCTAAACTAGAATTATGTAACATTTGTCAATTTGAAGAATTTGTTGAACTATATAAAAAATATTATTTCAAACTAAAACATTCAGAGACCAAACACTGGATGGACCAATTATTTCATAAACTCCCAAACCCATGGGATGAAATAGCCTTAAAATCTTATCCTGGCTGGTTAAAAACTATCGGGAAGGACGAGAAAGATGACAATCTTGGTTTTCGCATTAATTGGGTATTAAGAAAAATATCTGACCACTGCATTGAAATAAAAGCCAAGAAACAAGTTAAAAATCAAATCACGAATTCTAAAGCTGGTTATAAATGTTGTGATAAGATTTTAAAAGAAAACTGGAAAATAGGATGTAATCCACCTCCTAGAAATTCCAAATATTCTAAATATTCTCGAAAGAGAAAATTTAAATGGAAACCTTGGAAAAAGAAAACATCTTTTTCAAAGAATAAAAAATATATTAGAAAAAAGAAACCTTTACCATAACATAGTAGGCAGTTTCCCATATTTCAGAAGTTCATATATATATTAAATACTCGTATAATATATATATTCTAACAGCACCCCACATAAAATTTTATGGTGCGGGCATACTCTGCTATCCAATCCCCATATCAATCGTACTAAAGGGAATACAAGTTCGGAATCACTCTCGAACTGTATAAATACATACACAAACAATATTGAGGCGAAGCATAGTTTCCAAGTCCAAGAGGTCAGTACATACCCTCACGTCTCTTAGGACCGTGACTACCGATTCGATAGCCTGTACCTAGGATTTCTATCTTCTAGGATACGAGTCAATATCCCCCATAAGGCACACGAGATAAGATCGTCCCAGCGCGGAAACCTCAGGGATAGCAAGTAGCGCGGGCATGATTTTCACAAGTATATAATATATGCATACACAATCACATAAATATACCACTTTTATTATATCAATTTAGGTTTATCCAATAACCCACATTCACAACATTTATCCTTATTTTCCCATTATTATTTATCAAGTATAATGGTTCGTTTCTAACTTTAATTCGAAGGGTTTTTCCAACTTACTACGTGACCCTCATGGACTTTATTCTTCCAAGTGTACAATTCAGTAGATAGCCATTTATGTTCCAACGTAACTCTCTCTTACGTGTCTCTCCCCTTTAATATATACTTACATTATCCCTTATGAAAAATATCCCAAAAATATAGATTTCGCCTTACATTAAAGGATTTTGAATTTTATTTTCAAAGATGAGAATTTCAAACGGTTTCGAAATCGGAATTAAAATGGAGTTTTAATTGAATTTTTATTATCTCTAAGAGTCCTCAAAACATAAAATTGTCTAGCAAAAAAAATATTAAAAAATATTGAACGGTCCGATCGAGCTGAATTTTTTTCTGTTCGTCTTCAGCTAATTCTCTGTAAAATTTCATCCAATTCCAACAGTCTGATCGTCCGGAATAAATTTTTTTTTTTAGTGTTTGTATCTGATTAGAACTCTTTTCTTAATCAAACTCTTAATCCTTTACATGACAAAGGGTTTCCAGAATATCTATAAATCATCACTACATGAAAATTTCCCATCTCAAATTGGGTTTTTCTTCCATAAATCTCATCCTAATAACTCCTAAACTAATATGGATGATGCATCAATGAAATAATCAAGATAAACACTTGCCTGGGATTTTCAGAAATCTGGTTTGGTGTTGAATTTGGTGTGGTTGCATTCCCCGTCTCGCGATCTACGCGTTGGCGGTGGCAGCGGTGCAAACAGGTGAGTTTTGAGCCTTGGAATGCCTTGAGAGCTCTCTCCTCTCCTCTCTAATGGTCGTTATAGTGTTTTGAGTTATCTAACCCTAGGATATAACCTAAACATCTGATATAAACCCTTTAATTTTCGTGGGTTTAATTACCCAAAAATACAAAATGACTAAAATGCCTTCCCGGGGTACTAATTAGGCCTAAAAACGCCCCGAGACCCAAAACAAACTCCCGGGTATACTTTTCTGACTATCTCGACCCTTACGGACGCGTTGGAGCACTCAAAATGACCATACGAACAACTTATAAAATTACTTTTATTTATCAATATTTAGTCCCGACGCGACACGGGCGCGTCCTGACTCAAATTTCTAAAATTGTCATTTTATTCACTTGTGACATTTAATATGGCCACTATTATATATTACTTTGCTCATTAGTAATATTCAACAAATTTTCCCATAATTACTAACTCTCATCACGTTAATAATTATAACATAATTAATTTCTGGATTTTTATTAAATAATTAATTCGCATTAAATTTAATAAATTCCCAAATTAATATAGCATAAAAATACGGGGTATTACATACTATTGGAGCAAGAAATGTCTTCACAAAACTTCTCAATCCGATGAACCTTCTCTGCGTGAAAAAATTCTGGCCTTCTTTCCCTCATTAGAACCGCTACGTTATAATCTCCTGAAAAAAGTAAAATTCTCCCTAATGTACCTGAGCCGAAGCGCCATACATTATTGGTGCTTGGGCGAAGGGACATCGCCACTTTTTCCTCATGCTGAGCCTCAACCGTTCTAGCTTTACTATTTGAAATTCTCCCGAAATGCCTACTAACCTTCTCAAATACTCGTTTCGACTAAAGGTAAATGAAATTCTCCCTTGTAATGCTTCGTTATGTTCGAAAAAGCAGAAATTTTCTCCATTGTAACTGAGTCACAAATTAAACAATGTTTGGACTTGTGGCAAGGGGACATCGTAGCTTTTTGAACCGTTGGGACATCTTTTCCTTTGGGAGTTACTGGATATGTCTCACAAAAATTGGTGTCAAAAATCGAACTTGCTTAGGAAGGAAACTTTTCTATTCCCAAGGCGTCACTTCGTAGATGACATAGCGTTGTCTTTTCAGCAGTCAAAACACTTCCCGAAGTGCCACGTGTCCATTTGAAATGATTATAGGCGGCCTTGCACGTGCGGTGGTCGGAAAATCAAACGACAGGTTTAAAAGGTTTAAAAGGTTTCAAACGTCTCTTTTTTCAAACCCTTATCTTTCCTTTTTCTTCCCCAAGCTCCTGTATTCCTTAGAGAGAGAAACTTCGTGCGAACTCCATTGTTTACTAAGCTTTTACTTAGCTTCTTCCTTCTCTCCTCCTTTACGCCACCACTTGTGGTTGTGCATCTCCCTCTTCATTCCCAATTCTTATTTTACCCAGCTTTTTCATACTTATGTTGTCTGTGATGGCTACTTCAAGCAACCCTTCCACACCTGCCACCAGTGCTCCATTCGTCGCCCCCGTTGTTGCCGCCTCATTGACTGCTGATCGTCAAGAACAGTTGCGTTTCTACCGCCGGTTCCCCATTTTTGGCAAAGGAGATGATTTTGTTGGGTTTTGTAAGAGTTGCATTTTTAATGCCAAGTATGATGCCATGACGCTTGGTGATGAAGATGAGAATTCTGATGACTGGAGCTTTTTTCCTTCCGAGGGGACTCTCAGATTTCGCCTTGAGTGAGGGGACTTCCCATGGTCCCACATCGACTTTGAAGGTCCTGGGGGCTCTCCTGCTCATTTTACTGCTTGGAACTCCCATATGCAGAGTTCCCATGCTGATACCCTCACCAAGATTGGGCTTCATCGGGCCAAGTGGTTTGGTGAGTTCAGCCTTTCCAAAAATAATGATGCCCTCCCCATTCTGGTATCTCGCTGGAACGTTACCACTCATACATTCATCGCTGCATGGGGTGAATTTACAATAACATTACAGGACGTGTGCGAGCTCCTAGGCCTTGAAGCAACAGGCCATGAGCCCTACTTCGATAAAGCGTTGGATGCACAAGAGACTGCTGACTATTTGGAGTTAGACCGTATATGCCGAAGGTGTATCGGTAATTCAAATAAGGCTACCTTCACTCCTATTATCAACTACTTCTTCAAGGATTCTTTTGAAGGCAGTTCCTCTAAGGCTGCTCCTGGACAAGGTACATCGCTAGAACTTCCTGCCTATATCTTTGTCATTTTTTCTCGCTTCTTTTTAACGATAAAGCCCAATGACCAGCCCCGAAGGGATCTCATCAACATATATTTTCATTTGGCTCAGGGTATCAAGCTTCCTTTGGCTACAATCGCCTTGGTATCCCTCTACACATAGCTTGATAGAGTCCCTCTTGACATGGAGCATTCATTGGGTCGTTATAACCTGGCAAACTTTGCCAACTGCGTCCTCCTAACGGGCTTCCTCTATGTTCATTCCCCAGCGTAGCAACCAAGACCAACCGACCTCCTTCAGGGGAAATAATCCTGCCCCCTCGCTCATTTGTTTACCACAAGAGGCAAAGTCGAAAGAAGCTGACCTCCTTTATCGATGACTTTTCAAGTTTTGTGATGAGGCCCTATGGAGAGGATATTTTTCTCTACACTTGTGATTTTTTCAAGCATGGGGCAAGAGAGGTCCAGGAACTACTGTAGACCTCATTACTGAATACCCCTCACTAGCCGTGGTCCTTCTATTTTTTCCTTGATATCTTCCCTCTTACACCGAATGGGGATACACCAGCGAACACTACAATCCCAACCAATGCAGCCGTCAATTTAGATTTGACCAAGGAGCTCCTCGCTTGGTGTTTCAATTATCCAACCCCAAGGTCTCCTTTAGCGAGGCATGTTCTCTGTTCTCCTCAACTGCTGCGTGGGGAGTAAGTTCTACACTGGCTGAGCGAGTCACTATCTCTAGTATCACTAGGCAAGGGGACGTGACCCCTCTGTTTGCGATAAAGTATTGGCCGAGGCAACTGGTCCAAATTTTTGAATTCATCGAGGGGGATCCTGTGGATTCTCCGGTTCTTTCATTTTCTACCCTGGAGTTAGGGTTAAAGGGAAATTCCGTTCTCGGGGTTGAGTTCCCTCTAAGCCAAACCCCCAAAAAACCTCCCACTGAACTTCCTCCATACTACCCCATGATCCCTGTTGCCATGCCCAAACCCAAGGCCGCTACAACCCCCAAACTATCTTCCCCCTCGACCGAAGCTTCCACAAGCGAAGGGCCTTCTGATCCACCTGCCAAGAAGGCTAAGAAGTCTAAGTCCTCGAAGTCCAAGCCCCAGGTTCAATCACAAACTCCCTTGGAGGCGTTTCCTATTATCTTCGTTCATCCTCCCATGTCTCTAGAGATGGCTGAAGAGTTGAGGAGGCAGGTGCAAGTTGAAGTCGCAAGAATAAATGCGAAGTTTCAACGGCGCGCTGTCGTCGTTCCTCCTCCGGGCGCATTTCCCATTATCGTGGTTGATCCCACGGAGCTAGCGGTAAAAAGGAGAAGAAGGTCGAGGGTACCTGAAACTGGTGGTGCCACGAGCTCCTGGAAGAAAACGCTGGGTACCAAGACCCAGAAGAGGCAAACACTTGAGAAACCTCCATCACCAGCTCCTCCTGTTGCTGCCTCCTCACCGCATTCACCAATAATTATACCTTCTCATTCTCTCTCTGAATCTGAAGTATGTGTGCATTATTTATTTTGTTTTATTCACCTTCTCCTAAGGTGGGTTGCATCTGCTCATTTCTTAATAAGAAAAATGTTTTGGTGGATGGAGTTGAAGAAGAAAGGCCCTGTCCCCCCAGCCCCCCTGTAAGCCGCTTCGTGGGGGGCGTTGCGATGTTTCTCCAGCAGACACTACTCTTCCCCATTCCCCCTGGATAAGTCTGACTTACTCTCATCGTTCATCCTCGTAACGGGCCAAAGAAGCTATGATGGAGGCTGCCACCGTTGAGTCTGCTGAAGTGCCTGGGCAACTAGAGGGAACTACTATTGCCTCCTTTGAGTTGCCATCGGAGCAAGAGGTGTCTCTGCCCCTCGTTGTGGTCTAAGAGAGTTCCCCGCAGGTAAATTTCTTGCCAAGTCTTATATCTTTTATTTGTTTTCGTGTTTTGTTTATCATATCTACCATGTTGGGCCGTTTTAGGTGGTAGTGGCATCACTGATAGCCAACATTCTCCTTCCTCCTGCATTGTCAAGACCCCTTACTACAGTTCCTCTTTTTGGTTCCATAACGGGGGTAAGTTAGGTGCATTTTTTCCTCTTATGCTTTTGTGTTTTATCCTTACGTCTAACACTTGGTTTTATATTTTTAGCTTTCTCCAAGTCTCTCTCCACCCTTTGCTCTGAGTGGCCTTTTCATTTCCCAGACCCAGGTTGGTGATGCTGCTCTCATTGGGGCATCTCTTAAAGGCCTAATGTCTTATTCCGATGATGGATCCGTGTTAGCTTTAGTACCTTATGTCAGCGAGGGAAGTTTACCCACCACCGTTGAGGCTTCTTCAGCCAAGGACCCCGTTGAGTCTTCTGAGGCAATCAGCCCGCCTCCAACGGTTTCTACCATTATGGCTCCTGTGGTAACTCCCGTTCCCACTCCTACTGCTGCTGAGGTACTTCGTTAGTTTTCTCTGTATTTCTCAGTTTCTTGAACTTCACCTATGTGGGTGAATTAACAATGAAAACATTTGTTAAGGTTTTTTCGAAAACTCCACCTATATCGGTGACTTAACAACGAAAACACTTGTTAAGATTTTTCATAAACTCCACCTATATCGGTGACTTAACAACGAAAACACTTGTTAAGACTTTTCATAAACTCCACCTATATCGGTGACTTAACAACGAAAACACTTGTTAAGAATTTTTATAAACTCCACCTATATCGGTGACTTAACAACGAAAACACTTGTTAAGATTTTTCATAAACTCCACCTATATCGGTGACTTAACAACGAAACACTTGTTAAGGTTTTTTCATAAACTCCACCTATATCGGTGACTTAACAACGAAAACACTTGTTAAGATTTTTCATAAACTCCACTTATATCGGTGACTTAACAACGAAGACACTTATTAAGATTTTCCATCAACTCCACCTATATCGGTGACTTAACAACGAAAACACTTGTTAAGATTTTTTATAAACTCCACCTATATCGGTGACTTAACAACGAAAACACTTGTTAAGATTTTTCATAAACTCCACCTATATCGGTGACTTAACAGCGAAACACTTGTTAAGGTTTTTTCATAAACTCCACCTATATCGGTGACTTAACAACGAAAACACTTGTTAAGATTTTTCATCAACTCCACTTATATCGGTGACTTACAACGAAGACACTTATTAAGATTTTCCATCAACTCCACCTATATCGGTGACTTAACAACGAAAACACTTGTTAAGATTTTTTATAAACTCCACCTATATCGGTGACTTAATAACAAAAATACTTGTTAAGGTTTTTTCATAAACTCCTTATTTTCTCTAACTGTTTTCAGGTTGCTCGAGAGGATTCTCCACTAATTTCTTCGCCCACTTCCTCGCCCCATCGTGAACCTGTCGCTTTCGAAAAAACTAGCCAAAATGATCAAGGCTCCACGACAGGTGCTGCTGCGGAGAGCGAATCTGGATGCGAGCTTCCTCTGCCTGACCTAGATCCCCACGCCTTTTGCCTGATGGTACTCCAACGTTCTCCCCAAATGCCTGTCAACCACCATTTGGCGATTGAGCAACTTGTGAGGTATCATCATGAAACTTTCACGGTGGACTGCCTACGTTCAAACATCTATGTTATGAGCTACAAGCTTCAAGGCATGGCCACCGTCGTTGCTAAAATCGCCAATACTCCAACTGCAAACATTACCAGACCCCTCCTCAACCAATTTTGGGCCTATTTAAGGGAGTTAGGTCGTGACGAGTTCCGTTTTAACTGGCTCATCGCGCATTTGAAGACTTTGAAAAACCAGCAGTTGGACAGCCAGAGGGAGCTCTTGCAAAAACATTAGGAGGATCAGCAGGCCGAGGAAGATAAGTGTGATGATCTAGCACCTCTTTTGGAAACCATTGACAAAGAGGTGTGGGATCTTGGGGAAGCTCTACGTGCGGAAAAGTTAAAATGAGAGAAACTCCTCATCGAGCACACACAAGCGCAAACAAGGCTGGAGGTTTCTATGAATGCCCAACGGTCTTGTCAAGCAGCTTCTTCGGGCCTCCCTGGAGACTTTTTCTCTTACCCAGACCTATGGTTTCTACTAGGCCCATGAGTTTTTGTATATATTTGTCATTTCTTCTCATGTAATTCTTGGGCAATAGCTCCTAATTTTGTAATGCCCCAAAGTTTATGAATGGGATACTTATTCTTATGCCATCTCTTTGTTTTATAACTGTTTGCTTAGATTGTGAAGTGTGAATTTCTGTAATTCTTTCATCTCTTCTTGAGCCATCATATAAAAGAACTTGTACACTCATAAAAACAAAGAACTTGTGTATTCATAACAGCCAACTACATCAATAGTCAAACATAATTGTCTACACATGATAGGCTTTCAACCATTTATTATTAATCTTAAATAGCCTGTCTTCTTCTATCTTAGAGATTAGGAAATAACCTGAGTCATGAGTTTCCTTCACAATGAAAGGTCCCTCCTAATTTACTACAAACTTAAGTAGAGGAAGCCCCCTGATATGTTTCACTGCTGCTTATAACACGAGGTCCCCCTCCACGAACTTCCTTGGTCTCACTAAGTTATCATACGCCCTGGAGAGTTCCTTCGTATACATTTGAAAGTGTTGCATCGCATTATCTTTATGTTCGTCTAACGCCTCCTACTGCACATGTCTATTCTGGGGGAGCATGCTACTTCGTAAAGTATATCGAGCAGAGGGGACTTCTAACTCTACTGGGAGAATCGCTTTGGCCCCATAGATAAGAGAGAATGGTGTATACCCTGTGGGCTTCTTCTTAGTTATTCAATATGTCCATAATACGGCTAGTATCTTGTCATCCCACGATCCTAGGAAATCCTCCATCATTTTGGCCAAGATATTGACCAAAGTTTTGTTAGTCGCTTTGGCTTGACCGTTTACCTTTGGGTATGCCACCGTCGAAGTGTGATGGACAATGGAGTATTTGTCTATGAGCATCTTTACTTCTGAATTGACGAAAGGGGTCCCATTATCTGAAAGTATAACCTTTGGGATCCCTAAATGACAAATGATGTACTATCTGATGAAGTTGCTCACCACTCCGGCTATTTCCCTTCTCGGTCGTATCGCATCTGCCCACTTTGTAAAACACTCCATTGCTACTAATATCCATATCTTTCCCCTCGAAGAGGGGTGTATTGCCCCTACCAGGTTGAACACCCAAGTGTGAAAAGGATAAGGCGTTGCTAGGGAGTGTAAGTTCACTGACGGGGCATGGATCGTATTTCCATGAAGTTGGCAAGCCTTGCACTTTTGAACGAACTCAGTCGAATCTTTCTCCATTATTAGCCAATAGTATCCCAAAGTCATCAACTGATCATATAACTTGGCCCCTCTTATGTGATCTGGATCGTGTGCTTGCTTGAGGACCTCCGCTGCCTCTTCTCTTGTGATGCAATGCAAAGGCCTGTTGAAGTATCCCCTTCGATAAAGCTTCCCCTTCTGAATGTAGAATCTTGGGGCCCTTCACCGGAGTCCCATCGCATCAATTTTCTCCATTGGGATAACTCCATCCTTAATGAAGTCGATATAGGGCTGTCTCCAGTCAGGCTGAGCCTCTACAAAATGACATTTTGCTGCCTCAAAGAACAACTGGCATTTATCGCAATTCCGTTGTAGCTCCACCACGTCTTGTTTCATCTTAGGCCAAAAATACCCCTCTTTTTGAATCCTCCGGTAGAGGGGTATCTCAGTTGTTTCGCAGTGCACTTCGTGTATTTTCTTCAATATTTGCCCTTCCTCTTCTAAACTGATGCATCTCGACAACCACCTTCCTGTATTTTTGAAGTAAAGGTTACCCTGATTCGTGAAGTATTGGGTTAATTCTCTCAGCCCCATCGCTCCTTTCCCAGATTCTAATTGTCTTTTGATCTCTCCCCTCTAGTCTGCGTCCTCTTCCATTGGTAGAATTGACTGTATCATCGAAGGATTTGTTCTTCATTAGATCATGACAGTAGTTGCATTGTTCCTCATGATCATGTTCTTGGCAATGGTGGCATATGCATCTGGATGACGGTTCATCGTTCTGGGCTGTCTCTTAATCTTGGTTCGATAAAATTGGCCGAGGAGCCTCTGAATGATTATTCTATATGGTGTGAGGCTCATATGTTTTAACGAGTATTCTCCATTCACTTGCTGAACCACCAAGTTTGAATCCCCCTTGATGCAAACTGAACAGATCCCCCTTCGAAGAGCCTCTAGCAATCCCAACACCAATGCTTTATATTTTGCCTCGTTATTAGAGCAAGTGAAATCTAGCTTGTAAGAAAGGCAAATCTCCTCCATTCCTTTCGAAAGAATAACCCCTACTCCTCCTTTCTTTTCTACCGATGACCCATCGAACTGCATTGTCCATTCCTTGTTCATTGCGTCTAGATGGTTGGCCTGTAAATATTTTCCTGGAATATCTTCTTTGGGTGGCTCGAACGTTCCTGAGGGGAAGATAGCCAACATGCCTGGCTTTTGATTGGGCAAGGCACCACGCACTTCAAGTTATATTCAGATAGGATGAGGAACCATCTAGCTACCCTACCAATTAAAATCGTTCCAGCTAGAAAATACTTAATAGGATCACATTTAACTACAATATGAATTGTAAAAGACAACATATAATGCCTAAGTTTTACGCTACAAAGACTAAGGCTAAATAATGTCTTTCTAAGTTACTATATCTGACTTCTGGCCCATGAATAATCCTGCTAAGGTAATATACTGGCCGTTCTTGCCCGTCAATCTCTTATGCCAGCAAAGCTCCCACGGGCCTCGTGGTGGATGTGAGGTACAACTATAATGGTACTTCTGCCCTTGGGGGAATCATGATCTGTGGTGAAACGAGCAGTTTCTTTAGCCCGTCGAAAGACTCCTGGTGAACCTCCTCCCACTTGAACTTTGCGTTCTTTTGCAACAGCTGCATCAATGGATGTGTTACTTCAGCTAATCCAGGTACAAATCTCCTGAGGTAAGAGACTTTACCGAGGAAACTCTTCAGCTCTTTCGCCATTCTCGGACATGGCATTTACAAGATCGCCTGCTATTTGTCCTGGTCCATCTGTACCCCTTGTCGATCAACCATAAAGCCTAGCAATTTCCCACTTGTTACTCCGAAAACACACTTCACTAGGTTTATCCTCAATTTAAACTTCCTGCAACAAGAAAATACCTTCCTCAAATAGCTCAGATGGGACTCCTCCTTCCTCGATTTGATGACCAAATCATCCACATAAAATTCCACAAATTTGTTAAAGAAGTCATGGAAAATGTCCATCATTATTCTCTGGTAAGTCGCCCCGGCATTTTTGAGTCCAAACGGCATCACCCTGTACATGAAGTTACCCAATGGGGTTCTGAACGTTGTTTTCTCTGCATCCATGGGGTCTATCTTGATCTGGTTGTACCCTACATACCCATCCATGAAGCTATACATCTCATGGAATATCGTTGCATCTATCAGGCTATCAATGGAGGGTAGAGGAAACTCGTCCTTGGGGCAAGCTCTATTCAAATCTCTGAAGTCCACGCAGACCCTTATCTGGTTTTTGTCTTTCTTCCCCACTGGGATAATACTGGATAACTAGAGTGGGTGATGTATCGGTGTGATGAACCCTACTGTTAGTAAGCATTGAACCTCTTCCTTGATCTTCAAATTTAGCTCGGGCTTGTACGTTCTTATCGCCTGTTTTACTGGAATAGCTGAAGTATTATGTTTAACCTGTGGCAGCTTACTTCCTCGTCCAGTCCCTCCATCTCTGTGTATTTCCATGCGAAGACGTCTATAAACTCCCGAATCAACTCAACAAAGGCCCTTCGTTTCTCCTTACTGAGATCCTTCGAGATGAATATGGGCCTCGGATCCTCTTATTCTTTCGCCAGGTTCAACTGCTCCAACTCTTGTGCCTGTGTCTTTGGCTGATCTGCTATGTAGTCTGGATCTTCGATGACATCCTCTACGAACTCCTGTATATTGGAGTTGTCTATCACCATGCATTGTCCCCGTTGATCCACCAGAAAGCATTCATATATCGAGTCAACCTTATCATCAGCTTCCTCGGCCACACGTTCACACCATTATAATCTATACACCACCTTTCCTTCCTCGGTAATGACCTTCTTGCATTTTCTGCTAGTAGTGGTGACTGCCTTCCTCTTTTTCTCTCTAGAAGCCTCGGCCATTCTTTATCCTGAGAATCGGTTCAGCACACTTTGTCATTGAACCTCATGCTCCATTGGGTCTACTCTGGGCCTCATCTTATCTTTGAGCTGCTTAGAGATACTTTGGGGTCGAGGGACCACCTGGTGAGCCTCATCGACTATTACCCTTGTGCTGCTTGCAACCTCCTTACCTTGCTCATTCACGGGTCCCATCCTTTCTCTAATCGAGGGAACCCACGCTCCCTCAATTCTTCTCGTTAGGACCCGAACATCTTCCTCTAACTCTGTGTAAAATATTGCGTCCACCAAGTGAGCCTCCTTAACAGCGAAGGGCCTCTTTATAGTCCTAATGGTCACCTCTGGTCCCTTGACATTTGCTTTGGAATATTAGTGGTACGTAGAAGGAACAAGCCCTTGGTTATGCATCCACACACTTCCTATTAGCATATGATAGGAAGTTGCACTCTCTATTACGTGGAACTTGATATGGGAACTAAGATTTCCCATTACATCCCAATATTGACGTGCCCAATGGATTTGGAAGATTGATTATCATACCCCGAAATTACCAAAGGCATGGGGACCAGCCTTTCTTCTGGAATATTGGCTGCATGAAAAGAGTTGATTGGCATAATATTAATGGAAGCTCCACCATCCATAAGAGTCCTTGCGAAGCTAACTTCGTTGACACTGGAGATCACATACAACGGCTTATTGTGAGGGAACCTTACAGCCCTATCTGCATCACTGACAGGAACCTTCTTACTAACCTGGCCATGGGTACCTTCCATCTCAGTGAAGGAACTGCATTCTTCCTTGCAATATCGAGTATTTCCTGGGTTATCTCCAACCTAATCTCCTTTGGAATCCCGACTTGGTCGGAGAACCAGGTGAACTTCGAGGATTTTAAAACTACACAGTATTCTAGAGTTGGGTCTACCTCCTCACCTTCAACACCATATACATCCTCCACATCCTTGGCACTTGCTTCATCATAAGCCAACTCTACATTAGCCATTCCCCTCGTGCAATCCTCCAGAGCCTCTTCGTACTCTCCGTGTTTCATTATTGACTCTCTTTCTCCTCTCTCAACCTTTTCATCATAGGCCACCATGAGATTGGCCCCATGTGCGGGCGGTGGGTTGTTGTTGACGTTCTGTGGAGGGATTTGCAATGTCCCTGCCTTCAAGTACTTGTCGATGATTCTTCTCAGCATAAAGCAGCTCTCGATTAGATGCTGGATCCTCCGATGAACCTGGCAATATTTTAGATCCGCCTTTGTTGCCGCATCGAGCTCCCCAGCAGGAACGTCCTTTGGCTCATAGACCGTTCCCCCTTGGACCATCGCATTGTAACAACTGACAGCTTCTTCCACCGTACAAGACAATGGTGGTGGGTCTTCCCTGTCTCTTCCGAACTCCTCTTATTGTCCTTTTTTGGTGCTTTGCCCCTATCCCCCACTTCGGTGTACCCTACTCGTGAGGGCTGAGACCTCCCCCCCCCCCCCCCCCCCCCCCCCGTGGGTTGCATAGGCTACCTAAGCATCATGGGCACCGCCACCGGATTGGGCCACACCACTAAGGAGATATTTATCGTTGCCTTTAAGAATGCCGCAAAAGTCCCCTCACGCATCTCATTGATAAGATGGCGGATGTACTCAGGAAGCAGCCCCTCTGCGCAGATTTGTAATAACTTGGATTCTTTGGCCTCCTCCCTCAGGTCGAGGGATCTTTCTCTGAATCTTCGAACACAGGCCACTATTTCTTCCCTAAGTCGTTGCTTCTCCCGATCCAGTTGGGTCAAAGTAAACACATCTTCTGCCAGAAAGAACTTATGGACATATAACACGTGCATCTCTTCCCATGTAGAAACGCTATTGGGAGACGAACGTGAATACCAAGTATAGGCTTTATCGGTCAAGGACTTAGAAAACTCCCTCAACTTAAGCCTTTTATTATTACAATGTGCCCCCAAATGTTCAACAAAGCGCTTAATATACTCCTTCGGGTTCCCACCCTTTCCTGTGTATTTTCAAAAATAGGAGGAATGTAGTCCTTTGGATAGGGCTCATCGTTGTATTCCTGAGGATAGGGTGTTAGAAAGTCATCATAAATCGAAGCTACCTCACCAGCAGATTGCGATGAAGCTTGCATGAACTTCAACATCTCTTTATGCATCTCCTTTATCATTTCCTCCATGTGTGATGTTATTGGGGCAACAGCCAATGGCACCATGGGCTGGGTTCCCATTGCAACCATCAAAAACATCACAGCGGGGGCCACTGAAACTCCTGAGGTTCCCACTACTGGATTCATAACAGAGGGTATGCTTGCTGGGACCGTTCCCGCAACACCTGCACCTGGTGGGGCCTTTAGAGCTACCCCTGGTGTCACGAAGGCATTAGCCTCCAATCCTCCTAGCATAGTTGAAGCAACTGGAGTTTGCAAAAACTCATAAAACTTGCTCATGAGGAGCACGACCTGAGTGGGTCCCAACCCCGCACTCGTGGAAGGTTGTGTCACCCCCGGAACGCCTGACGTCGCCGAAACCAGAGGTACCTCTACTCGAGGAGCCCCATCCCTTAGGGCCTCTAGTTCTCTCGTAACTTGTTCTTCATTATGTTGGATGTCATCAAATTTGAGCCTCCGATTAGCATTATCTTGCGCCATAATCCTTACTTAAAAGAATGCCTCCCCAGAAAAGTCACCAAATGTAAGAGGGTACTTTAGATAAGATGGAGGCTTAACCCCTTTGAAGTATGGTGATGATAAGTTAAATGGATAAAACGTTGGATTAGTAGTAGGACATGAGAACACAAACCCTTAATGGAGATAAGACTCAGTTTAAACTCACAAATATCTCGTGTATAACTCAGAAGGTAGTAATGAACTTAGAAGTAACTTAGCTAGAGGGAGAGAGAAGTAAGCATCCGAGATACACCTTGGCAGGCAGCCAAACACATCAACCACCCTCAAGAATCTCTATCAAGTATTAAAAGCTACGTAATAAATGACAATGGTGAGTGAATACGACCTCTGGTTTGTAGTAACTCTCTCTAATGTCTATTCCCTCTATTAATAACTTCTTAAACTCTCAAAAGATCATCCTATCCTCAGGGGTGGTTGAGGTCCATAAATAGCCCCCCACACCATCCCCGAGGCAACTCAGTCATTAAAGACTATGAAATAAATCCCTCATGCTTTATGTCACAACATTAAATGACTGATACACTAGTTGTCTCCACGTCATAAACATTAAATGCCAAGACATGCCTTTTGCCTAATCACTGTGTGTTAGGGGGCTGTTGTCGTAGAGGTGGCTCACCAATGCCTGACAGCCCCAAATACCACGGTGGTTTACTCAAGTGCAGGTCTGACATTGTTTAGCTGGCTAGTGACATCACCTACAGTAGATGTGATATTAAGTAGAGGGATGTTAGGTTCACAACTCAACGCCCGATGGAACTCCAAGCTGCTCCGCCCGAGGTTCCACGGTCAGGGTTCTTCGGTGTTTTACCAGGTGTATCTAAGATGGTTGGGATGATCCCCAATGGTTCCTCACTTCTAAATCCTCCAAACCAAGTCCCTCTAAAGTTCCCGCGGTGAGGTCATTCGATAGAGCAAGAAAGCTCTCCCAGGCCCTGCCAAGCCTGGTCTCTCGCGAGTACCATTTGACCTCACATTAAAACTCTTTATTATTCTTGTTACATGATTACAACCGTTATATCTTACAGTCAATATAAACAAAGATACAATATGACTAATACAAAGAGCTAACATATAGGTTGTCACACTGAGCTGCCTCACTTGAGCTGCCACGTTGAGCTGCCACGCCGAGTTGCCACGTTGAGCTGCCACGGTGCCTTAATCCCCAAAACACTGTTGCTAATGTGGAATTACTTCTTATCTCAAAATTACCTTCAACCCCCCTATATATTTTCCCCTTCGTGGAGAGATTTGTTAGAGCAAGAAATGTCTGCACGAAACTTCTCAATCCGATGAACCTTCTCTGCGTAAAAAAAATTTGACCTTCTTTCCCTCATTAGAACGCTACGTTATAATCTCCTGGAAAAATTAAAATTCTCCCCAGTATACCTAAACCGAAGCGTCATACATTATTGGTGCTTTGGCGAAGGGACATCGCCACTTTTTCCTCGTGCTGAGCCTCAATCGTTCTAGCTTTACTATTTGAAATTCTCCCGAAAGGCCTACTAACCTTATCACATACTCGTTTGGACTAAAGGTAAATGAAATTATCCCTTGTAATGCTTCGTTATGTTCGAAAAAGAAGAAATTCTTACCTATGTAACTGAGTCACAAATTAAACAACGTTTGGACTTGTCGCAAGGAGACATCGTAACTTTTTTAACCGTTGGGACATCTTTTTCATTGGGAGTTACTGTATATGTCTGACAAAAATTGGCGCCAAAACTCGGACTTGCTTAGGAAGGTAACTTTTTCTATTCCCCAGGCGTCACTTCGTAGATGATGTAGCGTTGTCTTTTAAACTGTCAAAACACTTCCCGAAGTACCACATATTCATTTGAAATAATTATAGGCGGCCTTGCACGTGCGGTGGTGGAAAACCCAAACGACAGGTTTAAAAGGTTTCAAACGTCTCTTTTTTCAAACCCTTCTCTTTCCTTCTTCTTCCCCAAGCTCCCGTATTCCTTAGAGAGAGAAACTATATTCGAACTCCATTATTTACTAAGCTTTTACTTAGCTTCTTCCTTCTCTCCTCCTTTACGCCACCACTTGTGGTTGTGCATCTCCCTCTTCATTCCCAATTCTTCGTTTACCCAGCTTTTTCGTACTTCTGTTGTCTGCGATGGCTTCTTCAATCAACCCCGCCACACCTACCACCAGTGCTCCATCCGTCGCCCCCATTGTCGCTACCTCCTCTACCGCCTCATTGACTGCTGCTCGTCAAGAATAGTTGCATTTCTACCACCGATCCCCCATTTTTGGCAAAGGTTATGATTTTGCTGGGTTTATAAGAGTTGCGTTTTTAATACGAAGTATGATGCCATAACGCTTGGTGATGAAGATGAGAATTCTGATGACTGGAGTTTTCTTCCTCCCGAGGGGACTCTCAGATTTCGCCTTGAGCGAGGGGACTTCCCATGGTCCCACATCGACTTTGAAGGTCCTGGGGGCTCTCCTACTCATTTTGCTTCTTGGAACTCCCATATGCAGAGTTCCCATGCTGATACCCTCACCAAGATTGGGCTTCATCGGGCCAAGTGGTTTGGTGAGTTCAGCCTTTCTAAAAATAATGTTGCCCTCCCCGTTCTGGTATCTCGCTGGAACGTTACCACTCATACATTCATCGCTGCATGGGGAGAATTTACAATAACGTTGGAGGACGTGTGCGAGATCTTAGGCCTTGAGGCAACAGGCCATGATCCCTACTTCGATGAAGTCTTGGATGCACAAGAGACTGTTGACCGTTTAGAGTTAGACCGTATATGCCAAAGGTGTATCGGTACTTCAAACAAGGCTACCTTCACTCCTCTTATCAACTATTTCTTCAAGGATCATTCTAAAGGCGGTTCCTCTGAGGCTGCCCCTGGATAAGGTACATCGCTGGAACTTCCTGCCTATATCCTTGTCCTTCTTTCTCACTTCTTTTTAACGGGAAAGCCCAATGACCAGCCCCGAAGGACCAGACTCGAAAAATGATCAATGAGGCTTGGAGGAGGAGAGGCTCAGTCAGAGCCATAGAGTATTATGTCCTCAGGGATCGCAGTAGAAGTCACTACTACTATTTCTCAGGCAGTTAATGTTGTGATGATTTCTAGAGCATAACAGTTTCCTCAAACACTTCCATGGGAGATGGTGGTGCCAAATTCAAACCCACCAAGTGCAGTTGTTATGGTAAAGGGAGTCGAAAGTGTTATTCGAAGGGCCATTTATAAATGATCGGAGAAAGTGTGGGCATGTATTTGCTAGCCAATGGAAGAAGAATATCTAAATGCATTTGCATATAGTGGAGTGCAGTGACATTCAGGGATAAATTTAGAGAAATTTTTAAGCTTCTAAGAGCAGTATTATAATTATGGGAATTAGGCACCACATCTGAGCAGAGATATATTATAAAGTATTGAGGAATTTGGGTGAGGTTTGATCGAAAGTCCTTTCATATGTTGTTCAAATAGAAATGCGATTATGTACTTATTTCAGGAAGGCTAGACAGTGTCCGAGTATGAGGAAGAATTTGTGTGTTTAGCAAACTTCATACCCCAATAAGGTGGATACAGAGGAGAATAGGGCCCTTAAGCTAGATGACGAATATGTCAGTATTTATGGGAATCTGGCTTGAATGAATGGTGATGTTGTCATCAATGTCATACTTTTATAATGTCAATATCGATGCTTCCATGTGAAGGGAGTCAAGAGCATGGGAAAGTCTAGGCAATAGAGTGAGATTGGATGTATTAGTGTTATAAGGCACCACAGGAGAATTTTCTAGTAAAGAGACCCATTTAAAAGATTTAAATTAAGAGAATTCTGATCGAATAATGGTGGATTCAGACAATTCCATTCAGGTTAGTAATGTGTTTCACAAGACCAACGGGGCTAAAAGAACCACAGGGTAGCATCAGATCCGACACAACCAGTGTTAAATAAAAGGCAACTGTAACATGGCTAGAAAGGCCGGAGATAGGGGGATTACGTAGGTAGGTGTTTTATATGTAGATAACATAATCACATGCATCAATTTTGTCCGTATAGAGATAAGGTACGGGAGGAGGGTGCTCAACAGAGGTAACAATTATAGTAGCTTTAGGACAGTTAAAACATGAGTACTACATTTAGGAATCAATTAAACAGCTAAAGACATTGGCAATTAAAAGTATAAATTTTATCCATAGGTCGATGGGATAGTATGATGTGATACGATTGTGTCAAAGTATTTGGGTTAACACTAATTTTGTGTGTGAGACGGGATTAGTAGATGTATCATTGGTATCGCTATTGAGTGTATATATTTACCGTTGGGTAGCGGGACTCTCTTTGGTTCCATCTGCGGGGGAGTGGGTGTGAACACTAAGAGGATGTGTTTTGGAGATTTCCTCACTTAATAGAAATACTACGTGGGTATGATGTTAACCTGGGTATGGACTGGTTAGCGACGGTGAGTGATGGTGGATTGTTATAATCAGGCTATCGTGTTCAATGTTTCCGGGTAGAATATGTTTTTTTTGCGATATTTCACCTAATAGAATATCGAGTGGCATGTATATTATATTAAAATGGAGATTTTGAATAATATTATTATCTCATTATATTCGATTTCAATGCGTAAAGACTATCGTGATGTGACTTAGGGGATATTGGGTTTACCACCAAGCGAAGATGTATTTAGCTCGTTATTGATTTAACACTAGTGTGACAACCCGAATATAATTATGATAAATTATGTTTAAATCATGATTATCTTATGTGATATGGATAATATGTTATTAGTATATATAATTTTAATTCATCATGTTTAGTCTAATCCTACCTTCATAAAGCATGAAAGATTGAATTAGTTACAAATATAAAATTTTGAAGTTTTCGGTAGGAATGTTCATGATTAAGACTAGTTCTGGCCTTTACAAAATATCAATTGACTTGAGGTGAAAACTAGAGAGTTGTAGATAGGTGAGTTAGGTTGTAACCCAACAAATGGTGTGTGAAACGGAGGTCCGAGTAAGAATTTATACCGAAATTACTAACCAGGGGCAAATATGTCCATCCGTTTAAGTAGTAATTTGTCCTTTTTTACCCAATAAGTGTATTTAAGTGATTGGTTGGAGGTGTAGGCTGGTTTAGCCGACCTCATACCTTTGAAATAACCTTATACTTTAGCCAAAATCAGCCATGAAAGAGTTTTACCTTGAGGAAAGAGAATTAGAGAGTTTAGGAAGAAAAAGTGAGGAGAAAAAGTGTAGAAAAACCCAAAGAAATTACGTAAAAGTCCCGAAGGTAATCCTTATCGCAAATCTTGTTATTTTTCTTATATTACTGATTTAGATTATAGAAATCATCATTTTTTTACTAAAATTTCATCCCTTTATATATATGTATGGTGAGATGCAAGTTTAAGTTAAGTTGAATGCACAAACCCTTAAAATTACTTTGTATTGAAATCCCTTGTATTCAAACTTGAATATATTTTTGTGTGCTTACTGTAATTGAGAAATTCCAACTGGATATGAAACTATACTCATATATTCATATCATATCAGAAAATTAGAATTTATATCCTTGTGGTTAGGCCTTAATGACGATTTCAAGTTGGTACATAATTGTTGTTTGTATATTTCATTTCAGTATTCCCTGAGTTTGGTCAAGCTTTTGACATAGTAAATGAAGTCAAAAAACTCTGAAACTTTAATTATGTACTATTAAGTATGTGTACTAAAAAAATAGTTGAAAATCATGGAAATTTATGCTGTATAAAAATTATGAAAATTCTTGGAAGTTGAAGGAACAATAGAGGAGCTTGTAGGGCAGATTTCTTGTGTTGTAAAGCAATGGTCATAAATTGCTCTAGAAATCTTGAAAAATTACATCGTCACTTGTAATGGAAAGAATATTCATATATGATTTCATACTTATAATCTTGGATACCTGTAGTTCTGCAATTTATTAATATAGGATGGTTGAGTATGTAGGACAATAATTTGAGGCCGTACTGGATACCCCATGAAAGAATATTGTTATCTCCTCTTTCCAACAAGTATTTTGAGTACATGTGTTGATACTAAATTTAGTCTGCTGATGTGGACCAATTGTGTGAAGACACGTGTCAATCTACATGGCACCCGCGAGCATTTTTTACAACACCTTGGCTCCGAAGAACTCAACCTCCCCGACCAACTCAGGTGCTCCGAGAAGCAAGTGTTCTCTGAGGAACTTTATTGTACCGAGCTACTTAGGAGGTCCGAGCTGCACCTCGTACAGAGCATTTATAACTCAATAATTAAGAGGATTGAATGCGCATTAAATGCTGATTATTATCATACAGATGTACACGCCTACTGGACAACTATATAATATTCTCTAGCATGTACAACCTCAAGGCTGTAAATACAATGTAACCTCCTCATTAGTAGGGGACTCGGAATTTCTTGGTAAAAACATCTATTATCGAGAATTCGAAACAGTCATCAATAACAAAATAATGGACGTAGACCATTCCTTCGAGGCTGAACCACTTTAAAATCCTTTGTCTTATTTATTTTTTATCTGTGATTAAATAATTAGGGATAATCTAATTTTTTACATCAACAGATTGGTGTCGTCTGTGGGAAAACGACTGAAACTATCATTTTTCACCAAAACAATTCATCTCCAATGGCTGATAATCCTGAATCCAGTAATCGAAACGCTGGAAATCCCCCAAATCCATCCACTCCACCAAGTGTCCAAGATCTGGCTGGAATAATGGCTAATTTAGCTCAGGGCCAGACCGTTATACAAGAAACCATGCGACAACTCATGCAAACTATCCAGGGTGGAGCACCTGCCCAGTCAGGACAACGAAGCGTTCAAAGAAACACCCGTTTACTTTTTTCGCGTACTAGGCATACCGATTCATATCGCACTGAAAGATCTAATGATTTTTCTTATCAACCTGGCCGAACTTCATCAGTACGAGCCACAGATACTGAACAAAACGTCACTCTATCTCTAGAAAGGACCAGTGCTCTTGAAAGATTGAGTAGAGTCTCTCCCTTTGATCGTTTGGGTCCTAGGAGGAATAAAAATCCCCCTAAGATGGTGTCAAAGAACTCTCAACGATTCTCTGATTTAAAGGAAGGTTCTGCCCAATCCCGACCAGCTGCTCGTCGTGAAAAATCCCAAGAGGAAAACTCAACACGATCAGTTGCTCGGACCAACAGGCCGGAGGAGGCAAATGACGCATGGAAAGGCTCTATTCAGAGGTTGGAGGATAGACTAGGGGAAGTGGCTAAAGCCAAAAATCCTCTACAAAGAACTTTTGTCCAAGGGACACCTTTTATCCAAGAAATTGTGGATTTTTCCACACCATCAAAGTTCAAAGCCCCAGTGGTAACACCAAAATATGATGGAAAAATTTATCCCATTCTACATATAGAACTATATCAGGCAGCTGCTGATATCTATGTTGTTCCAGACGAGATGCGATGTAGGGCGTTTTCAGGAACCCTCACTGGATCTGCACAAATATGGTACAACAATCTTCCTCGGGGGAAGATTGCAACTTTCTTTCAATTGGCCGAGCTCTTTATTGGAAACTTCTGTTTTGGAGCAAAACCAGTTAAGTGAGTAGCACACTTGTTAAGTGTTAGACAAAAAGCAGGTGAGAGCACCAGGGATTATATTACTCGTTTCAATAACGAGAAGCTCGAAGTTATTGATTACGAGGAAAAGATATCAATCACTGCTCTGATGAGTGGATTGTTGCCAAATAAATTATACTATACTCTGGCCAAAAATCCACCTAGGACCATGTCAGAATTAATGGCAAAAGTAGCCAAAATCATGAATGCCGAGGAAGCCATGGCTGCAAAGAAGAGCATGGACACTAAGGAGACCAAAGTTAAGGCCGAGAAGATTGAGAAGAAGGATCAGAAGAATAATGGTGGTAACAAGCAGTCAAAAGCAAAGCAAGCGTTGGAACAGTTGAAGAAATTTGGAAACTATACTCCTTTGAAGGTAGATATAAACCACGTTCTGGAAGAGATCAAGAACAGCGAGGAGTTAAACTGGCCTGAGAAAATGAAGACAGATCCTGACAAAAGGAATAAGGCCAAATATTGCGAGTTCCATAAAGACCATGGTCACACGACTAAAAATTGTATACCTCTTCAGAATGAAATTGAAGCGCTCATCAGACGAGGAAAGCTGGCCAAGTATGTTGATCGTAGAAATGAAGGAAAAAACAACGACCGAGAAAGACAGAGGTCTAGATCTCCTCGTCGAGCAGAAGAAAAAATGAAAAGAGATCATGAAGATGATCTAGAAGACGACCCCGATCTCCCTAAAAAACCAAGATAGCCAGAACGTGAGGTTTTTTCTATCTGTTTTGGGTCATCTGATTGCAATGTTATTACTGGTGGAGATGCAGGAGGTGGAGACCTTATTGCAGAAAGGAAAGCTTACCTCAACGAGGATCAAGCTTGTTCATATATTCAATGGGTAAATCTAGCTGAAGAAGATCGCCCGAGGAAGGTGAACAAAGATAAACTGGTCATCGGTTTCTCTAAGAATGACCTCGCAGGTGTGCTATACCCTCATGATGACCCATTGGTGATCAAAATGAGGATAAAGGAAATAGTGATTTCGTGAGTCTTGGTGGATAATGGCAGCTCGACAGATATTATGTTCTACCCATGTTTTGATAGTTTGAACCTAAAGCTATCCCAGTTGGAGCCATATCACAGGCCCCTCCTCGATTTTGCTGGGGAGAAAGTTTTCCCACTTGGGACCATCAAATTGGATATGTTCATCGGAACATGGCCTGCTTGTCAAACAGAAAGAGTGCGCTTTTTTGTGATGGATAAGAATGTTCAGTCAGCTTACAATATCATCATGGAAAGGGTAGGATTGAAGAAGTTCGAAGCAGTATGATCTACTGTACATCAATGCCTAAAATTTCCAACCAACTTTGGAGTAGGAATTATGAAGGGTGACCAAAAAGTAGCTCGGGAATGCTACTATTCGTCTGCCGAGCAAAAAGAACTGGAAGAATATAGGAAAAATACTACCACCTATCAAGTGGATGAAGGTGCAAAAATTGAAACGTTAGATCCCAGAGATGAGTCACAGCTCGTAAAGGGTCAGGTGGTGGAAGCTACTGAAAATGTCATTCTGGACGACGAACACCCGGAACGGACAACTCAAATCGGTTCATCGTTGGACACCCCACTAAAACAGGAATCGATAGCCTTACTAAAAAACAAAAAACAAACTTTCACATGGAGCCACGAAGATATTCAGGAGTAGACCCAAATTTCTTGTGTCATGAACTTAATGTGAACAAGGAAATCAAACCTGTGAAGCAGCGAAGAACAGTGTTCAGCCCCGAGAAGAACCAAGATATACAAGAGGAGGTCGAGAAGCTCCAAAAATATTACTTTATTGAAGATGTCAAATATCCAGACTGGTTAGCTAATGTGGTGATGGTGAAGAAGAAGAACAACAAGTGGAGGATGTGTGTAGACCTCACTGACCTCAATAAGGCATGCCCAAAAGATCATTTTTCTTTGCCCGGAATTGATCAATTAGTGGATGCTACCTCGGGACACGAGCTGTTGAGCTTCATGGATACTTATTCTGGTTACAACCAGATTAAAATGAAACCTGAAGACAAGGAGAGTACCTCTTTTATTACCCCTAGGGGAACTTACTGTTATAATGTTATGCCTTTTGGTTTGAAAAATGCAGGTGCAACATATCAACAGCTGATGAACAAGGTGTTTGCAGAGAAAATTAGTCATAATATGGAGGTTTATGTTGATGATATGTTGACGAAGAGAAATAAAGCTGCTGACCATCTAATTGATCTAGGTCAAACCTTTGATCAATTAGATAAATATCAAATGAAGTTAAACCCTACCAAGTGCATATTCGGAGTACGAGAAGGCATGTTCCTCGAGTATATTGTCAACCAACGAGGTATTGAAGCAAATCCAGAAAGGATCAAGGATCTATTAGGAATATGATCTCCAATGACGAAGAAGGAAGTGCAAAGTCTCACAGGGAGAGTTGCAGCACTTAATAGATTTGTATCACGAGCAACTGATAGATGCCTCCCATTATTCAAAACACTCCGAAAAACGTTTGAATGGAATGATGAATGCGATAAGGCCTTTCAAGAGTTAAAGAAATACTTGGGAGCACCCCCACTGTTATCCAGGACAGTGATGGGAGAAAGATTGTACTTGTATCTGGCAATTTTGGAGAATGCAGTTAGCTCGGCATTGATAAGAATGGAGGATGGAGTGCAAAAACCAATTTATTACACTAGCAAGGCCTTCCGAGGAGCATAGATCAGATATCCAAGACTAGAAAAGTTGGCACTAGCGTTGATCGAAGCAAGTAGAAGAATGAGGACGTACTTCCAAGCTCATACCATAGTAGTGTATACCGATATGCCACTGAGGCAAGCTCTTCATAAACCAGAAAAATCAGGGAGATTGATGTACTGGGCAGTAGAACTTGGTGAATATGATATAATTTATGAGCCTAGGTCATTGCTTAAAGGGCAAGCAGTAGCAGATTTTATCGTAGAATTCACTTATCCTGACACCTCCGAGGAGCAAAAGTTGAATACCGACCAGCCTGTGGATGTTACAGAATCATTAAATTTCAACACCGACCAACTTAAGTCGGTTGACAATCAAGAGGAGATGGTTGACGAACAGCCGGAGGTGCTAGGGTAGGAGATAAAGAAGCAACAAATATTCCACCGAGGAACTCTATCCGATAAAAAATTTGAGGATGAAGAACCTATATGGAATCTGTATGTGGATGGCTTATCTTACAGAACAGGCTGTAGAGCAGGGATTGTTTTAAGCAGCCCGGATGAAATTGATGTGGAGTATGCTATGCGCTTTCAATTCAAAGACTCTAATAATGAGGCTAAATATGAAGCTATGATTGCAGGTCTTAGTTTAGCAAAAACCATGGGGGCAGAGCAGGTCATCGTATTCAGTGACTCACAGTTGATCGTAAATCAAATGCTGGGAGTATATGCAACAAAGGGAGAATTGATGATCAAGTATCATGTAAAAGCGATGGAGATTGTATCGAGCTTTAACGCTGTGCAATTAATTAGAACACCAAGATTGGAGAATGCAAGAGCAGATGCTTTAGCTCGGTTAGCCTCAGCCACACGCACCGAGCTATGAAGAACAATTCCAATAGAGATTTTGACTAGCAGGAGCATCGATGAAGATCTAATGATGAACTTTATTACCCTTGATTTAGGACCATCTTGGATGGATCCCATCAGGGCATATATTGAAGAAGGGGTTTTGCCAACTGATAAGCTCACAGCCAAGAAACTGAAGTTTAAAGTTGCTCGTTATGTATTAACTAATGACATTCTATATAGACGAGGAATTATAGCAGGTCTGCAAAGATGTGTGCACCCTTTCGAGGTGAAAGATTTGGTTGAAGAGGTCCATGAAGGGTCATGTGGAGCTCATGTAGCAGGTCAGACGCTTTTGCAGAGAATAATGACGCATGGATATTATTGGCCAACGATGAGGGCTGATTGTATAGTGTATGCCAAGAAATGTGACAAATGTCAGCGCTTCTTGTCCCTTCAAAGAACTCATCAGGCATTGCTAACACCCATAACATCCCCTTGGCCATTTGCCATGTGGGGAATGGATTTGGTCGGGCCACTCCCGACGACAAGAGGAAGGTTTAAATACCTCGTTGTCGCTGTGGATTATTTTACTAAATGGGTGGAAGCTGAACCTCTTATTGATATGACTTATGAGAAGATGTATCAATTTATTTGGAAGAATATCATTTGCAGATATGGTCTTCCCCATGCATTCATTACTAATCATGGAACCCAATTTGATAACGAGGAGTTTGCTGCATATTGTCACCAATCAAACATATTGAAAACCCACTCTGCACTAGGCCATCCTCAGAGCAATGGATAAACTGAGGTGACGAACAGAACGCTGCTGAATGGTTTGAAGAAAAGACTGGATGATGCAAAGGCAAATTGGATCAACGAGCTACATTCTGTACTGTGGGCTTATCGTACTACACCACGAGCAGCAACAGGAGAATATCCATATATGTTGGCATTTGGAAGTGAAGCTATTATACCTGCCGAGCTGGGCCTCCCCACACACAGAGTGCTGAATTTCAATTCTCCTATCAGTGACTTGATGAGAAGATTAGACTTGGATATGCTCGAGGAAGTTAGAGAAGAAGCAGCAATCAGGAATGCTGCGTACCAACAACGAACAACTCTGTTCTACAACAAGAGGGTAAAAAAGTGTGATTTGAAGGAAGGAGACTACCTGCTAAAGAAAGTAATTCAAAAGCAAAATAAATTGAAAGCTAATTGGCATGGACCTTATAAAGTAACAGAAGTTGTTCGCCCAGGAACTTATAGGATTGAAACCTTAGAAGGAGAGGAGTTTAAGAATGCATGGAACGCAGAGCATCTGCGCAAATATTATCAATAGTTCAATCCTTATGTAATGCAGTTTTCTTCGATATGAATAAAGCTTTGGATGTTTTACCCAATTCCGTCATTTTGTTGAAATTTTTTTCGGAGTATTAGTGCTACACACTATGCATTAAGTTCAAAATAAAAATCCCACCAACTACGGTTGGTCGGTCTACCAACTACGGTTGGTCGATAAATAAAACCCTACCAACTATGGTTGGTCGGTCTACCAACTACGATTTGTCGATAAATAAAAACCCTACCAACTAAGGTTGGTCGGTCTACCAACTACGATTGGTCGATAAATAAAAACCCTACCAACTACGGTTGGTCGGTCTACCAACTACGATTGGTCGATAAATAAAAATCCCACCAACTACGGTTGGTCGATAAATAAAACCCTACCAACTACGGTTGGTTGGTCTACCAACTACGATTGGTCGATAAATAAAAATCCTACCAACTACGGTTGGTCGGTCTACCAACTATGGTTGGTCGATAAATAAAATCCTACCAACTACGGTTGGTCGGTCTACCAACTACGGTTGGTCGATAAATAAAATCCCACCAACTACTGTTGGTCGGTCTACCAACTATATTTGGTCGATAAATAAAATACCCTAACTACGTTTGGTCGGGGAATAAAAGTTCACCAACTCCGGTTGGTCGAAAACAAATATCTTAATAAATTTTAGTTGGTCGGTAAGCCAATTACAATCATCTCCAGCTGTTTAAATTAAACAGGATCATGAGATAAAGGATGTTTTATCACATAAAGATCAAAGATTGATAAATCACTGCAATGAAATAAGCAACCAACAAGCAGAAATATTCTACAAATTATTTAGAAGAAAATGAAATGACAAAAGGCAAATTTTCATTCATACTAAGTAAATGACGTGAGAAATGTATTACCAAAATTTTTCATTCAAAACCAGAAGGATTACATATGCTGTGGAAAGTAGAAATTATTACATAAAATCCTATTCTATTGGTTTCTTCCCTTCTGCCTTTGAAATAGGTTCTACTCTAGCAGGAGGATCATCTAATGCATAAGGGGAATTTATAAAATTCAGATCTCGAAGCATTCGAACATTCATCACTGATGGTCGATCAAGGAGATGCTCAGGGCGAGAAATATCAACGTTGGAATGAAGACTGTAGTCGCCGAGATATTTGGAGATTAAGCACTGAGTGATTGCCCAAGCAGGAATCCAGCTCATGTCAAGTTTAAAAGATGGCACGGGCAACTCGAGCAATCCAGGGTTATGATAATCCCATAGATAATGGCCCTGCTCTAATTTTAATACACCCAGTGCATTCAGCCATCCTTGTTTATAACCCTCATTATTCGCTTGCTGGATTAGATCATCAAGGTGGTAGAGGGCTTCATTATAGCCAGCCATCCAAAACTCTCTAGGCTGTTTGTGGAATTGGTAAGTCAACCTTTCCAGCTGCTCGTGGAGATTCTTCACAAAAATTTCTTTATTCTCCAAGGTGGATCCTTGTGTGGAAAGTTGCTCGTTAAGGTCCAGAATCTTCTTGGACATCTCTGCCAGAGCATTATTCTTCGCAACCAACTGAACTGCTTGATTTTCCAAAGCTGCTTGAGTTTTTGCCTCTTTAATAGTTACCCGAGCTGCCCTTGCTCGTCCCCGAGAAGCCCTTGCCCGTCCACGAGCAGATGTAGAGGGTCCTAACCTCTTTAAAGTTTCCAACTCGTCTTTCAAATTGTCATTTTCAACCTCCAGAAATGAGAAACCTTCGTCATTGACAGGGACCAAGGCTCCCGAGGTAGATGCTGTAGATTTCAATTGGGATATCTCTCCTCGCGAGATATTTTTTTTCTGCTCCAGCGGTTTTGTGATCTGCCTATGCTCTTCAACCTCGGTCTTCAAAGTCCTTTCCTTAAAATCATAAGCAGCGATTAACTTATCATATCCTTTGTTAGCATTTAGTTGCTGATATTTTTTCTCATACCCCTGATGCAAAAGGGCAGAAGATTCCTTGTATTGTTGCTGAAGTTCCTCAATGGTACCCTGGAGATCTTCAATCATCTCGTAATAAGCCATATTATTGGCAACAGCTCGATCAAATAAGCATTTTAGATATTGGTAAGCTTTCACTGCTCGTTCAGAGGCATCTGAGCCCAGGATATCAAAAAATTGTGACTCATCCAAGTCTGTATAGTCAGCTTTGAAATATTCATTACATTTTTTCATCAACTCAGTATCGTGAGCTGACAATAGTTCCATCCTGGCTATAAACTAGCAAAGAGAAGCAATAAACAGGATTAATAAATGATAAAGGCAGAGTAAGACAAAGAAATTCAACATGAACAATAAAAACTCGAATTTTTATTCATCAAAAGACAAGTACAAGGTTCAGGGTTACATTCAAAAGAAATAATAAAATTAAAGCCCGAGCAACTTTACACCTTCTCCTTGTGTTTTGCAACTTCCTAGGAAAGCTGAGATGAGGAGGCTGGTTGCTCGGAGGATATTGGCAGTTGCTCGACAAAGGTACTGGTTGATTGAAGCTGCTCAGTAGGAGTAATAGTTGCTTGGGGCTGCTCGTAGCGTAGTTCAACAGTGGGGACCTGATCCCCAACCATCATTGAAGACTCTTCAGAGGCAGCTTCGTCCTCTTCTTCTTCACCAAGGGAGGGAGTAGTACCATGAACATGACGTTGAAACAGCTCAGAATCCTCAGAGACCTTTAACTCGTGCAGAGCTGCGACCCATCCGTCCCTGAATTACTTGAGGCTAGTAAACTCCATCTGAGAGGACATGGCAGCTAGGCCTTTGTTCCAACCTTTGTCCCAGCCAGCGCTGAAGGACTTTTTAACAACCAGTTTCCTATTTACCTTCTTCGAGGAAATCTTCTCAGATAGAAGTTCCTCGGTAGCTTTCAATTTCCTTTCTGCCTCTTCCTTCTGACGATCAGCTTCACGGAGTTTGCCCAGTTCCTCTTCAGTAATTTTAAGCTTGGTCTCAAGCTTTCCAGCATTCTTGAGCTTTTCTTCAAGCTCTTCATTTTTCTTCTAAAACTCTTACATTTTCCTCTCCAACTCCTGAGAGGCCTCCACAGCTTTTTCTCTCTCTTGCTCAATGGACTTCAGTTGCTTCTCCCAAGCAACCTTATCTTCTTCATATTTCTGACGAGAATCCTTTAAGGATTGAGTCAGACCTACAAACGCCTCCTCCACACCTCCCGAGGAGCTCAAAGCTTTAAGAGCTTCATCCTTTTTTAAAATAGTATTGAAACATGTTACCAGCTGATAAGAAAAATAACTTTGAGTCAGTACAAGAATAGAACATTGAAAAATGAAAGTTTAAATTAGTAATACTTACTAAGGCAATATGTTGAGCTGCCAAGGTGGTAACCCTATCCCGAGAAAGAGCACCTTCAAGACCTTGGATTTATAGGATAATCCAAGACTTCACAGAGCCCATGGCAGAGCTCGGAGAAACAAAAGTGGGAACGCCACTTTCAGCAGTTAGAGGCTGAGAGATGGATTCAGCCAATTTATCTGAGGAGCTTTTCTTTAATTTTCTCGTGGAAGCAGGAACATTCTCGACCAAGGATGTTGTCTTGGTCTGCGATATAACTATAACCTCGCTTGGAGGAGAAACAGCTACAATCTTGCTCGGAGCCACAGGGGGATTCTCGGCAACCTTTTTAACAGCAGCAGGAGGGGATGCATTAATATTTTTCGTCCCTTCTTCTGGGACATTTGGCTTATTTTTCTTTGCCTCTCCAGCAGTAGAGGCAGACTTATCAAAGAAGGCAGGAGCTCTTTTTCTCTTCATTCTGTCACTGAGAGGAATATTTGATTCAGGAGAGGAACCTTCAGAAGCTGGTGCTGGTTCTATGTCACTTATCACTGGACGAGCAGTAAAAGAAGAAGTGTAACTCTTATACTGCAACAAGTACAAGGCTGATCTGATATGTTCGTCAACAACAGTTTGGTGCAAACTCCAGATAAGTTTCAAGTGCCTCAAATTGACATCAGTTTCTTTAGGGGATTTCTTTTTGCTATCAACTGCAAATAAACAAAAATTAAAATGTCAATGACGCATTTTACCAAACACAAAGAAAACACAATCTCAAAAATAAAATAAAATAAAAACAACCTATCCCATTGCCATAGGGAGGACATCTAGGACCCTGATACAAATCATTTCCATTTAATGGAGCATATTGCCAATTTTTCATAACAACCCCATGCTCGAAGTAATCCCTGTTGGCATCTGGGAGATTGACAACTAAAGCCCTATTTAAAAACCTAGTTTTTAAATAAAATGTGCTATCACTAACAACCCATCTATAACAAAACATAATTTCTGGAATTCCTAAACGAGTTCCATGAATTTGATTTAACCTATGAACTCCATTAACTATTCTCCAAGTATTGGGTGCTATTTTTGCAGGAACAACATCAAAATACTGACAGAACTCCAAACATAGGGCATTTGGAGGAAAAGAAAAGCCACATTCGGCCACAAAGAGACTGGGGAACCAATGTCCCTCAGCCAAAGAGAAATAGTCAGAAGGTTCAGAGAGTTCCTCCAAAATGACCCAAGAAGGAATTGAAAACTCAGAACGAAATTTGTCAAGAGATTCAACGACGTAAACCATGATGAATAAAAGAAATAAAAGAGAAGGAAGAAGATCTTACCGGAAAAAGATGAATCAGGTGACAACGAACAATGGACGAAACGGACGCACAAAACAGAGAAGAAGTGAAGAAGTTCTAAAGATGCAGATTTGAAAAAGTAAAAGACGATCGAGTTTTTTGAAGCGTTTAAATACTTTACCTCGAGAATAGAGAAAAGCAATGATTACAAAGATGGACGATTGCGTATTCGGCGGCTAAAAAGAAGAAAAAGGCACGAAACACGAAGCAGTTATTGAAATTCAAAATACTTTAAAAGCCTGATACTATATACTCAAAAAAGGAGTTATGTACAACGAACGGTTGTCTAAAATCCATAAAGTTTAGGCAGCATAAATGTTCCATATATTTCTTCAACATCAAACCATGAAACATTGGGGGCTTCTGTTGATACTAAATTTAGTCTGCTGACGTGGACCAATTGTGTGAAGACACATGTCAATCTACATGGCACCCGCGAGCATTTTTTACAACACCTTGACTCCGAAGAACTCAACCTCCCCGACCAACTCAGGCGCTCCGAGCAGTAAGTGTTCTCCGAGGAACTTTATTGTACCGAGCTACTTAGGCGGTCCGAGCAGCTTAGGGGGTCCGAGATGCACCTCGTATAGAGCATTTATAACCGAATAATTAAGAGGATTGAATGTGCATTAAATGCTGATTATTATCATACATATGTACACGCCTATTGGACAACTATGTAATATTCTCTCGCATGTACAGCCTCAAGGCTATAAATACATTGTAACCTCCTCATTAGCAGGGGACTCGGAATTTCTTGGTAAAAACATATATTATCGAGAATTCGAAACAGTCATCAATAACAAAATAGTGGACGTAGGCCATTCCTTCGAGGCTGAACCACTTTAAAATCCTTTGTCTTATTTATTTTTTATCTGTGATTAAATAATTAGGGATAATCTAATTTTTTACATCAACAACATGTTTCATGTGTATATACATTGAGAAGTATGATTTCATATTTACTTGGGTTTGGTTATAAATCCCTTATGAGGTATTTCCTACGGTTGAATGTTCATACACTTATCAACATGTGTACTATTATTTTGTCTTTACTCATGTTTCATGGAATGTGACTTAAGTGGAATTATATTGTTATTGTATAGTCATTGAAAGTTACATAATTATGTTAGGATAATACTTATGATTGAGATTCAGTACTGATTTAGTTGGATTGACAAGTGTAAGGTCTAATCAACCCAATTCAGCTCCACCCGAAGGAAACGTGAATACATAATTGACAACCCAAGGTGAGTGTACTCACTAGAAAGAGATATTTGTATCATGGTATTGATATGATCAGAATATAATGAATATGAAATTATTCATTTCGGTTTACCGAAATGGGAGATTACTCCGCAACCCGGAATGGGGGAGATTTTTCTATTAATGACAAGGGGTTACTCCTCGACCAGGAATGGGGGAGAATTGTCTATTACAGACAAGATACGTGAATCATGATTCGAAAAGTTAGGGCATTCATTATGAATGAGCTGGATAAGTGAAAACATAATTATATGGACATGATTTATTGCATTTAAATTCATGAAGTAGTATAGTAGTGATGCATTCACTGGGCTATTTTGCTCACGGTTCATAAGTTCACATTTTTCTCAGGTAATGCGATGTCACTGCCAAATCTAGGAGGTCGGGTTAGGTTATCCAGGAATGGGAGAAACAATGATTTTGTGTAAATGTAAATGATGTAATTAAGTTAACTTATCCTTCAATAAGTTTGTAAATGCATAACTGCTTTAATGTTGTAAAAAGTTTTTAGTTGTATGGATTTATGTTGATGACTCTGAAATTAAAACTCGTGTTTATGGTTTGGTTAAATTAATCATGGTTTAACTCACTTTGACTTTCAAACTTAATTATAAGTAATTGGTTTGGGGTGTGTCAACTGGTAACTTAGTGATAGTGTGAGCGCAGTGTTTATAACTCCTTTAGAGATGTGGGAGTTGAGGATTACACTTATACGTCTAGGGTTAGGATTTTGTATGCCATATTAATGTGAGTCGATATTGCTAACTGATAGGGCATTTGGGGAAATTTCTTTGTTGGATTTTAATCGCGTGATGTCCCATGCGTGAACTTTATTAAATATCGAAAGTTCAGAGACGTTATTGGATGCTATAATATCAGGTTTGAATGGTGGTCATTATACGTGTGTAGAAAATAATTTGAGTTGAGAGTTATTATATAATATAATGCCAGTGGAGCCAGGGAGTGATGTCTAAGAAACACTGGGAAATTTTTACACCACCACTTGATGGGTGGGATTATCTTGATGATAGTTAAATCGCTTTTAGTGTGATGATCGTGAATACCCTTATGATATAGCCACATCAAGCATGTGGGATCGAACTTCAGATAAAAATGTTAGGTCTATGATGTTTGTGTGGATATTCACGAGATATAGGGTGCATAGGCGCCTAAGTTAGTTTGATTTTCAGTATTGTTCAAGATAAGGACAAGGAATAAATGGGTTGAACCTTATGCATGTGGGGTAGTAGAAGCAGCATTGGAAGGGCAAGATGGACTAAACTTCAGATTGAGAAAGAATATATGTATAAAACAAGGCGAGCTATCACCCCGAGAGGGGTGGAAAGACAATGGAGACATAAGCGAGGGATATCTCTAGACAAGGGAGGATCCAATAGTTTGGAGAGTCGATCGGAGTCTTACTCAGTCGAATGCTGAGGGTGGATTGCGCATAAACAGGATGTGATTTTTACCATACGAACAGGACCCAGGATGTGCAGAAGTATGGGTCACGATTTTTGGAATACCCTATGAAGGAGAGTGATATGTACCATGTGATGTGGAATATTGAGCACATGGATCGGTGGGGAGTGAGACATAATGAAGTTATCTCCAAGTGCACCACTCATAGATGAGAACAGATGGGTCCGAGGTGATCTACCAAAAAATTTCCTTAATTGGTGATTCCAGTGACGGAATGGATAGGCAGACTGATGAAGTTCCTTGTTACATTACCAACATCGTAAATAGGTCAAGATCCCATTTGGTTTTGTGGGATTGGTTGATTGAGGCAGAATAATTCTTGCTCAATTAGGTGAGTTACATTGTCGGGTAGCGTGCCCAATATTTCACTTGACAGAGGAAATGAATCGGCACAAGATGCCCAACAGTTGTTATGACTCGGGATAAGATCCTTAAGTCCCATCTCTGATTAGGAGTATCAAGAGGCGGTGGGGGTAAAAGCGCATTTTGAATAATACATATTACCCATAGACCGAGGAGTAAACGAAAAAAGTGACTAAGATGTTGATGGATGGGAGAAATGTGTATTCTGATCTTTAGGGTAATTGGGAGGAGAAATTACAAGTGGTAGAGTTGCGTGTAATGACTCGTACTTAAGGCGGGAGGCCTTGTCGTTTGCCCTGTAATTGGTCAAGGGTGGGAAATAATAAGTTACATGGTTTAAACGTGATTTAAAGTCGAGCGATAGGGATTTATATAATCGGAGTTATTTTCGTATAGTTTTGGAACATCGTAAGAGTTATGTGATTGCAAATCGAAGAGTTAAAGACTGACGTGAATGGTCAGAAATTATCGTGGGTGTCTCCCAGGAAGGGAGTTATGTGATTTGGGTAAGAAAGGAAATTAGCACCTAGGGAAGTGGGATATTTTCCAACATTAAGATGATAGAGACAATGGAGCGTAGGCTCGTCTTATTAAAACATTGTTAGAGGATTTATGATAGTTTTACACATCACTTTATAGGTGAGACCTTACAAAGGATAAATTATATCAGTTTGAAATGACTGGAATATACTTGTCATTAATAGTGGGTCATAGTAAGTAAACCTTTAGACAGGATAATACTATAAGTGGGTGAATAGTGGAGACGCAACAATATTATCACAAGTTGATTATGAGTATGTGCGGATGCCATGTGTGTAAGGATCTGAAGGTTTTAGTACTAGGCATATCCGAATTTCAGGGACGAAATTCCTTTTCAAAGGGGAATGTATATAATACTCCATAGTTTTATATATATTGGATATCTAAATTAAGTGGGTGACACATAATTTAATTTATTAAATAATGAGAAATTAAAATAAATATTAATTTTTCATGAAATGAATTAATAATTATGTGATTCTTTTTTTATGAGTGTGCTTTTAGTAAATAAAAATTGAACTAAGTTGTAAGTGACTAAATGCGGCAATATTTAATAATGTCTTAATCGGGACATACGTGATTCAATTAAAATAGGTTGAGATGGGAAATTATTGATAAGTGACTCGGGTGACGATTTTGAGTGCACGGTTGATCCGGAATGGGTCAAAATAGTTGAAATTGAGTACTTGGGGTTGTGCTTGGGTCTCGGGGGCTTTTTAAATTAATCGGGACTTATTTAGGTGACTTTTGGATTCCTTGAGGTCATATGAAAAGTCAAAGACGGGATTTCAATTATAAAATGAAAGGTTTAGGGCCTAGGGAAGAGTCATTTCACAAATTCAAAGGTTAGGAGAGTTATACTAAGAGTTAGAAAGAAAGTAAAGAGAATTGAGAAGGAGTTTCAAGAGTTTAAGGGAAGAATTGAAGAATTTTTGCAAGAACATTCTTGGAATGAAGATCTGGGAAGGAAATTCTTGGAGGTGTGTCAATATCTTCACCAAACTCAGACCCCACGAACATCAAGCAAATAATTAACTTGATATTGAATTTGTATATGCAATTTTAGTCATATTATAATGGGACATAATATATTTGAGAATAATTCACAGAAAAAAAAATTATGGGATTTTCGGGAATGATTTATAATTAGAAAATTTTAGGGACTTTGATTTTTGGAGAAATAATATTGATTTAGATTAGTGGATTTTAAGAGATGCTATTGAAAAAAATTAATGGAATGAGAAGAGTCACTTTGGAGAATTTTAGATTTCTTTTTGAGTGCTTTCAAGCGATATTTAAGAAAAAACTCAAAACACATATCCAACTCAATTTTTCGTGTAGAATTCAAATCTGAAGTCGGATTTTCAATTTGGATAATATTTAGAGCTGATTTGTCAGGTTTCCAAAATAGGCTTACAATGGTGAATTTTAACTCGATTGACGTAGTTTCGTTCTCCCGTAGCTAATTTAGTGTGCTACACTTATTCAATCTTGATTATATATTTATATCCATGCTATGTGTTGCATTTATATGTAGTGCATGCGCGTATATTATATTCGTTCTTGCACCCAATTTGTATATGTTATTTTCATGTCGTGTAGTTTGAGTAACGTAGCTAGTTGATTTTTCGAGCATGTTGGGTTGTAGAAAGGGGTAGAAAACGTGTAAACTTAATTTGTGGTAATTGAATATGAAATTTATTTTAATTGGAAGAATGAAATTCTGATGATTATTATTGGAGAATGCATAGGCATTCCTTAGCCAAACCACCCGCTGGACGGGGTGTGCTGTCGGCTACGATTTTCTTTATTATCCAAATACTAGGCCATGAATTCTAGTTGAAGAGTATGCCAAGTGTTTATATGGAAGTGATGCAAATATTTTATGATGGTGATGCCAAGTTATGATGAGCCATGTTCTCAAGTTATGTTACTTATTTTGGGGGGCCATTGGATTGGTCCGAGAATGATTGACAGGATAGTGGACGGTAGTCCATACCGTACTGTGGGAAGTGCGACAAGAATTTTGATATGGAGTCTTGGGGTGTGTAGTTCCTGCGGTGAGATCATAGGTGATGATTATATTATTGGAATTTTAGTTTGAGTGTTCATATTGCATACACTCTTATATATGATGCACACACACACGAGTATGTGTAGTTACACTTGGAGCATTTATACGAGCTACTGAGTTTTCCGCTCATCCTCCCCCCCCCCCCCCCACCCCATCCCACACACACACACATGTAGTTTGTTGAATTTCAGTTTTGTTATGAGATTATATTTATGACATCGTTGAGATTGGGATCTTTGTTAGAAGCTCTAGATAAATATTTTCAAAATTTAAATGTAACGCTTTGTTTATTATAAATTATTTTGTAAAAGGACATTTGAGATTTAATAAAATTGAGAAATTTTATTCAATCGATTCATTATCTATGCTTTCGCAAATTTATTCTCAATCTAAATGGTATTATTTTATAAAAGAAAAATCTCTAATTTATCAATATTTTTCAGTAGCACCTCTCGGGGTGTTATAGCACCGTTCCGTATGAGTCCGTTAGAGATGCGATAGCAGATCCAATTGTTGTTGAGTTAGGGGAGCATGTCTTCGTGGGGGGATCATGTGTTGTTTGTAAAAAAAAAGGATGGTTTGCTTCGATTATGTGTGGATTATAAGGATATTAACAAGGTCACGATACAAAACAAATATTTATTGACGCATATCGACGACTTATTCGATCAGTTTAGATGTGCGTCATTCTTTTAAAATATTAATTTGCGCTCGGGGTATCACCATCTAAGGATTCGGAGGAGGATATTTCATAGATGGCTTTTCTTAGACGTTGGCGATTGTATGAGTTCTGGGTCATGACATTCAGGATGACATGTGCTTCAACAATTTTCATGGACCTGGTGTACTGGGTATTTCACCCATACTTGGATCAGTTCATCATCGTATTCATTGATGACATCTTAGTATATTCACGTTTTGAGGTGGAGCACACGCAACACTTAAGGATGGTTCTGCAGACACTTAGGTATAACAAGCTATACCTAAGTTTTCTAAGTGCAGATTTTGGCTCCGAGAGGTACAATTTTAAAGTCACGTATCTGAGGCCGAGATTTCAGTGGATCCTAGCAAAGTATGTGTTGTTATGGATTAGGGTAAGCCCACGACAGTTATGAAGGTTAGGAGTTTCCTGGGTTTGGGAGGGTACTACAGGAGGTTCATTTAAGGGTTCTCAATTAGGGCACTGATGCACCTCACCCTAAAGGGAATACCATTTGTCTAAAGTGACAACTGTCAGTGGGCATTTGAGGGACTCAATTAGAAGCTCATGACCGCACATGTTCTTTATCTACCACATATTGGCATCGAGTATATGGTTTACACTGATGCATCACTTCAGGGTTTGGTAGGAGTTCTGATGCAGGAGGAAAGGACCATAGATTACGCATCTCATAATCTTAAGTCGCAAGAGGTCAACTACATGATTCATGATTTGGAGTTAGCGACAATATTTTTTACCCTTCGTATCTGAAGACATTATTTATTGGGTGAGATGTTCACACTATTTATCGATCACAAGAGTTTTCAGTATTTGTTCACATGGAGAGAGTTGAACATGGGACAAAAGAGATGACTCGAGTTTGTGAAGGACTATCACTTTTCGATTCATTATCATCTGGGGAAGGCAAATATGGCAGCAAATGCATTGAGTTGGAAGTCGATCGTTACTTTAACAGCATTATGTGCTGAGTATGAGGACACTGTACTAGATATTTGGGCAGCTTAGTGGTGTGCCGCATGTGAGATAGACTTAGTAGATGCCTTTTTGACAGTTGTGATTATTACCCCAGCTATTATATCACGGATGATTTAGGCACAGATCTTGGACTCCTTTTGTTAGGAAACGAAGAGCAAGATCATAGTTGGTGGAGTTCCTTTCTTTTCGATTGGGTCTAACGGAGGTTTACGATTCTAGGGACGATTAGTAGTGCCAGAGGATCCAGAGGATCCAGAGGTTAGGAAGGAAGTTTTAGACGAGGCACACGGATCACGGTATATGGTACATCCTAGAGGGGATAAAATATACCCGGATATGCATATATCGTATTGGTGTCCAGGGATGAAGAGTGATGTTGTTGAGATTGTGTCTAGGTATCCACATATCAAATGGTAAAAGTGAAGCACTAAAGGCTGACAGGAGATTTGCAACCGTTAAATATTACTCAATAAAAGTGGGAGAGAATATCCACGAATTTTTTTATGGGGTTGCCAATATCATAATAGAGTCACAATTCCATTTGGGTCATCGTCGACAAACTGATGAAGGTGGATTATTCCTTTCGATTCGAACAGATTACACCATAGATTAGTGTGCCAAACTGGAAGCCAGAAGCATGTCTTCTAAAATTTGCGGATATCATGTTCGATAGGGATAGCACTTTTATTTCTCGATTCTGGAGGGATTTTCAAGACGCAATGGGGGTGCAGTTGAGTATAAGCATAACATTTCACCCTCAGTCATACGGTTAGACTGAGTGGGTGAACCAAATTCTAGAAGACATGCTTTGGGATTTCATACTGAATCTCAAGGGAATCTGGTACGCACACTGGCCACTTGTGGAGTTTGCGTACAATAATAGTCATCAGGAGACTATTGGGGTGGCACCTTACGAGGCATTGTATGGGAGACCATGTCGCTTACCGAGTTATTGGTCGAAGTCTGGGGATCACAGGATGTTTGGGTCATACATTATTTAGGACACCTTTAAGAAGGTGACACTCTTCTGAGTACGGATGAAGGCAACACAGGATCGAAAGAAGAGTTACGCTGAAAGGAAAAGCATAAATTGGAGTTTCAAGTGGGGGATCGAGCCTTAATGAGGGTCTCCCCAATAAAGGGTGTCGTCAGATTTGGATCGAAGGGGAAGTTGGCCCCCTATACGTAGGTCCCTTTACGATTCTAAATAGGGTAGTCCCGGTGGCATATCGTTTGGCCTTGCCCAATTATCTTCAGTGGCTACACAACGTCTTCCACGTATCCATGTTGAGAAAGTTTTCGCTGGATGAGGATGCTTATGAGCACATCGACCTCAAGGGGATTGAGCTATAGCAGGATGCCAGCTACGAGGAGAGGCTGTAACTTATTCTTGACCGGAGATAGCAGACTTTGCGATCAAAGGTCATTCCAATAGTTAAGGTCTAGTAAGGACACCACAGTGAGGCTAAGTCTACCTGAGAGAGAGAACACATCATATGAGCGAGGTATCCAGAGTTATTCTAGTCAAGCAAATTTTGAATTTCGGGGACGAAATTCCTTGTTTAAAAGGGGAAGAATACAATCCCCCGATATTTTTATGCATTAAAATTTAATTTTGATATTATCTTACTTTTCTGCGTGACATGTGATGTCACTATTTAAAAGTTTTTATGTGTTATATTAATATATATGAAATCAGACTTAATACACGGTAAAACATTAATTAAATATTTTAACGTGACTGTGTATTATGGGCGACTATGGAATGGTCGGGAATTTGGTATCGAGGGTTTCCTTATTTGGATTATCCACTCGATGTGAAGTAGTTTTCTATAATGTCATGTCACACTAAATTAATAAATAAATAAATAAATAATTTCCTTTCGGACTCGTACCGATTATTTTAATAAAACTATCGAGTTAAATTAGTAATTGATTTATGTAATGTTTTGGATTAGTTTTGGGAGGCGTAGAATGTTCGTTTTAGATTTAAATAATGGGTTTTAGGCCTATCGAGTTAGTGTAGGGGATGGATAATGTTTTAAGTTATTTAGAGGTGTTCTCAGACTCATTTAGATGAGGCCCATATATGGTCCAAGCCTAATTTCGAGATTAAGGGGTTTATAAAGTCATTAGGATTTTTGCTAGTCATGTGTTACAATTAGAAGAGACGCCCTAAGGCTAGGGAGAAGAAACTTCGAGAGGAAAAGAGAAATTGGGAGGTTCTTGGCAAAATTTCTCCACAAATTTAATTAAGGAAAGTTTATTTAGAATTTAATTATGGTTGTTTGGGTGTTAGACTATATCTATTAATTGAAATATAAACTTAATCTTATTGCAATCTAATTTAGATGATTAATTAGTTAATCTCGTAATTAACCTAATTAAGATAACTGTCATGTTAATTACATTCTGAAATTTATTGATTTCATTATGAATTCGGGTTAGAATTGTTATAAAATTATTAAGATTTGATTATTCAATGTAAATCCTTTAAAAGTCTCATGTTAATTGAACCGTTCCATGTAAATTTAAATCTAATTGAAGAAATTTTATAAACTAGGGTTCTTGAGATGTAATCTAGAATTTCTCTTACAAATCTTGATAAAAATCATATAAAGTGGTTAAACTTAGGTTAGAATCCTGTTTCAGTAGTGAATTTGATGTTTGATTATAGTATATTGTTGAATTGAAGCTTTGGGAATTCATCAATGGAGTTTTCGAGAGAGAAATGGGGCTTTGGAATGAATGAATCCCGTAACAAGGGAAGGGGTCGACCTAGAGGTTCGGCCAATCGATCGTCCCCTACGATTTGTCTTAAGATGGGCCAAGGGTTTGTTTGGTTGATTTTAGGGATTGAGGATAGTTTAGGATGGCCTTTAGTCTAATTCATCATGTAGAAGGATATGAATATTGTTGGTTTAACTTTTAAAACTTGGTGTGAGAGCTAAACGCCTAACTTTATGAGCTTTTTATCAACTTTAGTAATTGGATTAAGACTTAAAACTTGTTTGTGAGAATGAAGTATATTCTTGTGTTCGATGTACAATGCATACCATGCGTGAGTGCTCGTGGGTGACATACTAGAAGGAATTTCATTATGGGACGCATATGACGTCGACCGCGATGGTACCCCATTGATAGAAACAGGCATTACCATGGTCAATTTTACCGCGAGTCCTACTACCGATGTACATGTATATCCAAGGGGAAATTCACGAGGGGTGCCGTCATATAGTCTTGGGTATGGTAGTCTAAACGAATTACGGGAATGCACAGAGATTTATCCCTATGTTGGTGATGAGGTCTTAGGTGTGAAGAAACCTAAGACTATACCTAGTGCACACAAGTGATCCCCGAAGGCGATAAGGATAGGCCTTCATTATGTGCCGGCTTAGGTTAGGCCATTTAAAGTGTACTTGTTAGGGACTGTTTTTATGTGGATAGTAGACTTTTTGACTGTCCTTACTTATCTGTCTATGCACTTGAGATATTTAGTTTAGCATTATTATGAATCCATTAGTTACATTCAAATGTGTAGAATAATACTTAATCATGGGTTCACTTGGGCTTGTGTTTTTTACGCTTGTGTTATTTAGGGTTGTTTGGGTTGGGATAAACTTAAAAATAACTAAAACATAAGATGAAGATGTGTAGTTATATATTAGCCCTAACTCTTATAATCTTATTCTACGTAAACTTGTTACCGTTGTTGATTTTACTTTTCAAGACCTAGGTCGTCGTTGCCACCTCAGCCCTGATCTTCCTATTTGCATCTCATCATTTGCTGCCTATTTTAGGATGTAGGTGTCGAGCCTACGTGCCCATATTTAAATTTTGTTGAGTCAAATTTATGTAGTAGTTTTATTTTCTGATGTTGGGGTTGCATTGAGATAGCTTTACTTTTCTTGTGTCGGACTTTATTTCTGTCAATGATGGTATGTTATCGGGTTTCCACTTTTTTATGTTCAGTTGTTTCACTTATATGCATTTATTTTCTTGTCAGTTATGCTTAAAATGATACTCAATTAGATAGAGTCCAATATTATTTATCTTAAATTTGATTAGCCTATTATTAGATTTTATGGAATGTCACGTGACCAAAACAACATGACAAATAAACATCTATATCACATCATGTAAGATATTTTGATAAATGCTAAAACACCATATGCTTAGATATTACTCTCTGCGTCCCAAATTAAGGTTCCACTATTCTATTTTTTATTGTCCCAAATTAAGTGTTCATTTTTCTTTTTCGGACATAGTCAACGAACCAAATTTCAAGATAGTGAATAATGGTTAATCTTAACTATTGATTGAGTGTATCCTTAATTTATGCAAAAAAAAAATGAATATGTCAATCCCGAAACCCAAGTATACATTCTGTCAAAGAATTCGTTGATTTCAGGGACTTAGATTGAGTTCGCTTGCTATAAATATCTGTACAATACAAGCTGCCAGCCAGCACATTAATACAATACAAAGAATAAAAGAGTGATGGATGGACGGGAGGCCTTTAACTGGACCACATTAATTGATGTCTTTGTATTCTTTCTTCTCTAATCTAATCTCAAGCTTTTACATATCGTTATACTACTTTCACAAAGCCAATCTCTTCACTAAGCTGGCTAAAAAATCAAATCAAATCAAATCAAATCAAATCAAATCAAAATACACCTTTTGCTTTTACAATTGCGTGACCCTATACGATATTTCCCCTGAAACTACATAATGCTCAATGAATAAATATAAGAGGACAGTGCGTCCTAAACAATCGATATAAGCAGATATATTTCAGTGGCTTTGGCTACTCTGTCATTGCTATGGAAGAGAATTAAAGTCCTCCCGACTATCGAGCAAATTTGCACTATCCTCATCCACTGCGATCTTACTCCAATCTGAGCTTCTATGGGAGGAGAATAACTTGGGCCTGTGGAAACTACTTCCTCTGAAGCCTGTTATTCTAGATGAGACCATGGGCATCACAAGAACTGAAGGTGTGTCTTCTCCCAACCCCAATGATAAGGACCAAGCAGCCTGCATATATAGTGGAAAAAATAAACTTATTTTCGTAAGTAAGTGAACATCATAAACACATTTATGTTTGGAAAAACTGATTAACCAGCCAGTTAGTAAAAAGAACCTTTGCCTTGAGTGCCACATTGGCAGCCTTCATCAGCGTTGCTCGCCCAAGAGATCTCATGTCTTTAATTTGTGAATCTTCGGATGACGTGGCCAACCTGTGTAACGAGTCCATATATGAATTAACCTCTAATTTGGCTTTAGACATGACATATATACATGGTCTCTTAAAAAGTAAAGTGCAAGCCCCTTCAACTCAAAACTATAAAATATTTGCAAGAATCTCGGTGAACTATTTGTAATGTAAGAAATAATTAAAAAATACCGTCCATCTGTCACTAATAAGTCCCCAAAAGGATCTTTGTAACAAAATGCCTAGTTCAAGGAGGTATTTGCATCAACATTATGGTGTGTTTAATTACAAAGTTGGAAACATATTAAAAAATAGTTAATTTCTAATATATAAATAAATATTGAAACAGTGGAAAAAAGAGATGACTGATTTCGTTACACTCCTACTTTTCCAGTTTTCCATGGATTCCAATTCTTCAGGGGCGAGTAAGAATCGGGTTACATGGAAAACTATAAAGGCAAGAGAGCATCTCAGCAAGCCACTTATGTATTCATCCACTTTACTTCTAATCCCTTAAAAATGAACTGTTTTTCAATATTTTTCCAACTTTGTAATCATGCGCACGCTTATTTTGGGAGTTTTTTTTATTCAAAAACTTAATAATTCAAGTTTTTTTTTTCCATTTCCCATACTTGGAACTGTTGGAAAATATTGTGTTTTTTACACAAATTATTTTATAACCAAATTAATATATTGGTCAAAGTAGGACCAAGTACGTGCGCGTTCCTTGTAGCATGACGAGTCACGTGATATATTTATTTATTTAAAACGGATAAATGATGAATAAGAAATCTGGTATCAAAGTGCCCCATTTATGTATGAAGTTTATTGGGAAATTTTATTTAATTTTCTGGGACGGTTTTTCGTAACTGTCGCTAAAGGTTGTGACTGTTCGCTATATAGTGATTGTTTTTCAGAACCGTCCCTAAAGGTCGTAACTGTTCACCATAAGTTGTGACAGTTCATGAAAAATGTCCTTAAAGTGACTGTTTTCTAAAAGACATGTCTTTTCATGAAAAAACACTTTGTTTTCTATAAATACATGACTTGTCTTCATTTTAAAGAGAGGAAATAAGGAGGAAAAATATTTTCTATACTTTCCATTCCCAATCGAGTCGGATAGAGTATCAAACATAATTGGTTCGTGGGGCACGCACACTGAAGTGCTTCTTGCGCATGTCGAGACCGTTTTATCCCGCTCATTGTTCATTACCGTAAGCACCGTAGCGGGAGCACATTTTGTCTTAAGGAGAGAGTGTCAAACACTTGACTCGGTCATCTTCTTCGTTTGTAAGTTCTAATGGTATAATTTTTATTGCATAAATATGATTTATTTCATATTTTAAATTTGATAAAACACAAAAGTATTTATTATATATAACAGGAACCTACAAAATTCTTATCGTAGCACTTTCCACTCTAGGACCTTCAATTGTTGCCGCAAGGTAAAGAATGCGGTATACTGACTAAGCATAAATTCTTCTAAATTTAGCCCCTTAATTTAGCTATTTTAATATCTCGAACAACGTAATTGATTTTCTTTTATCCCATATCATTTCTAACGACTTCTTCTAACAAGTACCCCGAGTTTCGTGTATTTATTATTGATTTTACAGGTATTTAGTGCAAGAAAAGAAAGAAAGAAACCGGAAGAAAGGAAGAGAACAAAGGAAGACAAGTCAAAGGGCATTTTCGTAATTTTACAGCCATATTCCGGAGGTGGAGAAGACTAGAAAGTTGAAGAGATCTAAATTACAAGAACATTGGAAAAAACGGCACCCCAATCCGAGCTACGGTGAATAAGTTATTCCCATTTAAAGTTGGAGAAGTTGAAATTAATTCTGGAAGCTGAAGAGTTTCAACTCTTGAAATTTCTTGTATAATTCCTTCTTATTAGTTGTAACACGTGGGGAGGTATGGGAAGAGTCATTTTTGAGATATATAAAAGGGCAAACCTTAGTAGGAAGAAGAGGAGGTTTTTTACTTCATGTTGTTGGAGGCTAGTAGTTTGGGTTTCTTTGTAGTTAGTTTTTAAAGGATTCTTGTATCCAAGAACCCTAGTTTTGAAGTTTGGCTACTATTCAAGATTCATCATTCATCCATTGCAAGTAATTTTAATTTATTGTTTTTACTGCTTTTATAGTTAGTTTAATTAATTGTTGCTCTCTAGTTTTTCAATCCCAATTCAAGTCATGTTCTCAATTTTCTAGATTTAGCTATGAATTCCTGCACTTTTAGTTTTAAATTTTCTTTTATTTTAATCACGTTACGACAAGTTTTTAAGGGTGGGGATGCATGAACCCAACCCGATGTGGTATGCATAGATAAAAATTTGTCCTCTAAATTAAATAAGTGATTAGATTGTGTTGTATAGTTTCACAACCATTGTAGACCTTTTGACCTAGTTTGCCCTAGGTAACCGGGGTGCTTAAGGATGCAATGCGTGTGAACTATTGCGACACTGCTTTACACATTCTTTGATTATGCATGATGCGGGCTTGAACCTCGTATATGTAATGCTTTGGAATACTAAAGCCTGGGTCTGATCAATTATCTAATTTATGACTAATTTTGTACTAGCATACACACTTGGGTTTGGGGGAGTGTATTCTTAACCCATTTCTTCATTCATATTAATTCCTTCTTAGTTAGTTAATTTTGCATGCGTAGGTTAATTTAATTGAATTTAGTTAATTCATAGATAAAATCCGAAAATCAATCATCTTTTTCTTTTCTTTTCTTTTAACATCAACTTTAGGATTAAACTACCTTACCTTTGTCGTCACGTTCACACGTCCTAACTCCCTGTGGATTCGATACCCAGACTCACCACTATACTCCTTAAGAGTGTAGTTACAAGTTTAGGTTTTTGTATTGCGGTTGGAAGCCGATAACAACGACTAGCGTATTTACACGGACGCTCGATTTTTCCACTCGATCAAAATGGCGCCGTTGCCGGGGACTGTTTGTTATAGATTATAATTGACTTCCTATTTCGAATATATATATGGGTGTCACGTTCTTGAATTGCCCAATTTGAAATGTCTTACTTTAACTCTTTTGGTGGCTTTAATTGTTATGATAATAGTGAGGAGGAGGTGCTCAAGACTTACGAACTATGAAGCACGGACACTTCTCCGAAGGCCGCGTACGAGTGTCGGACACTCAAAGGACACGGACACGCAAGGGACATGGCTTGGACACGTGTCCGACACGCCACGTGGCGTGTCGGGCTTAAAAGGCATTTAAAAATAGTTGGACACGCAAGGGACACCGCTGGGACACGACTGACATAAATATATAATAACTTTAAAAAAAACGGAGCAGGAAACATGTTTTTTTTCCTTTTTCTCACTTGTTTATTTTCAACTGTTTAATCTTTTTTTTTAATCTCTGTTTAATAAATTGCATTAGCCATATGCATTTTGATAGTTATTATTAGTATGGGATTTAGTATCATTGTGATGTTTGATGTGTAGAATGGTTTTAATACTCTTAATGCTTATATGTTTAATGTTGTTCTTAGTATGAGATTAGTATTAATGTGATATTTCATATTTTTTATAATTATTTTTATTAATGTTATATATAAAAATAATTATAAAAAATATTTATTTAATCCCGTGTCCCCACCGTGTCGTGTCATGATTTTTTTAGATTTGCCGTGTCGGCGTGTCCGTGCCGTGTCGGCGTGTCCGTGCTACATAGCTTACGAACATTGGATCAATATCACTAAAGATGACTCTCAAAAATACAAGCCCAGTGCTACGGCCATCCAAATTTATCAAAATGAATTGCTTGAAGAAAAAAGACTCGAAAAAGAATATCGGGAACAAAATCGTTATTGGGAGCAAGAGTTAGATGCATTATTTGAACCCAATGAGGATTTTTCTTCCGATATTTTTGAAGTTGAAGAATGTTTTCAACCAAATGAGAATCCGAGGTGCTAGAACCAAAGAAGCCTACTTTGGAAGAACTCTTGATTATTATCAAAAAGCAATCTGATGACCTTGCTGCTACTGAGTTGAAAATTAGAGCAACTTGCAAGGAGTTTAATGATTATTTGGACAACTTAGAGAAGCTCGAGACTTGCGCTTCACCTAACACTTTTGAGGATGAAATCATTGAGAGTGATCCAAGTTCTTTTGAATATCAACCTCTTATAAATATTGCAAAATCTGCTGAGGTTGAAGATCCTTCGTTTCCTTGTGTCCCCTCTATTATCGAACCATTAAATCCATCACAAGAACTGGATGAATGTCTTGAGGATGTTGATCCGATTCTTATATGGAATGTTATTTTGAGATGCTTCATCTTACGAGCCATACAATTAGACGTGTCACTCCACCAGATCCAGTTGAAAATTTTGGGGGAGAAGATTTTGAGGACAAGGACTCTATGCTTGAATTGTTTTCCAAGATGGACTCTTTCTGTTTGTGTGCTCCACCTCCCATACTACTTGAAAAATCTATGGGAGGTGATTCTATTTTTCTTGGATCCCAATGGGACTTGTCCCCCTATGCACCCAAATCCTTCATTATCCCCCTAAATTTTTTAATAAGTGATGGTTCATTTCTTCCGCATTGCACATGCCTTCCGTTTTTCCAACGGAATTCTTATTTTTCGGGAGGCATGCTTTCTAGTGAGGGTACACCATTAATCCCTCAAAGTCAAATTGTATTTTGGGTGGACCCTCAAATTTTTCGACTTCTAGTATATAACTTATTAGAGGTTCAAATCGTAGGTTGTACAATAGTTAGCTTATTTCTTTTTTTTTTCTTTAGTTTAAAGTTTTTGTTATTCTTTTTGTTATGTTTGGTTCTAACATGTTTTGTAGATTCAATGGACTCGCACTCATCGGGGATCGCTCCATTTGGGTAATATCTTTCTTTTCCTCTCTTTATGTTGTGCTCTTGATTCGCATTGAGGACAATGCAACATTTAAGTTAGGGAGTGTGTGATATTCTTCCCGTTTATTGTTTAGATTCATTGATTCGATCACATGTTCTTTCCAAGTGTGTATTTTTTAGAAAATTTCAAAAATTTCAAAAAAAAAAATTGAAAATTTTTGAAAAAGGCCAAAAATATTTTTCTTCAAAATAAATAAAAATTGGAATTTAAAAGCTTCAAAAATATCACATTTATTCTATTTAAAGTCTCAAATTGTTAACAATCAAAATTCACTAAGCCAAAATTGACCGAAGATGGAAATTGAAAGAAAATTGACGACTTAACGAATAAGTGTGGAGATTGATCAAACCCGGTGAGATTTCGAGCCTTTCAATTTTTTATGAGTTTTTAAATCAATCCGAGTTTATGATTAACTCAAAGTCTTTTTCAGCGTTTTAATAAGTCGTCGATGATCTCAATCCTTTGTATTGATCGGTTATGGAAAATGTGTGAAATATTGTCTCGAAATTCGTGCTAAATATATCTCTAAACTTAATTAATCTCGAGATGCATATGGTAATGTGATTAGCAATTTGGACAATGAAGTAGGCCCTCGTTTGTTTAACCCAAAAATATTAGCCATAATAAAGTTGTGAAAAAATTATTCCTTTGCAACCCACTTTGAGCCTAATAAAATATTTCCCTTTCGTTTGATAACCCGAAAAACCCAAATACTCCGGAATTGTGAAAAATTGAAAATTCATCAAGTCCGTCCAAAGTGTGTAATAAAAAGAAAGGGCAAGAAAAGAAAAATAGCAAGAAAAAAAGAAGAAAAAAAAATGAAAATAGAAAAAGAAAGAGAAAAATGAGCAAATGCCCGAAAAAGCACTAATAGACGTCATAAGGACATTTTCCAATTCCGAACATTCCGTCCATTTTCATTTTTACCCTTTACACTTTTTAACCCGAAAAGTCCTAACCGAGTCCGAATGGCGAAATTAATTACTGCATGGAGAGCTAAGACATGAAAAGATAATAAAAGAGATTAAAATGGTGTGATTAAAAGATGATGTTTCCCGTTTCCTAATAACTGTATTCCGATGATGAGATCTTTTCACCATATATTTCCTTCTTTTCAATTTTGTATGCGTGAATTTGTGTCCATTATATTTACTCTTTACATCATGCATACCGAGAGAAAACAACCACAATCCGAGTGATTCGTTTGTAAGTGCATCCGTAAGAATTTGAATCAAAACGAATTTTCGAAAAGTAACATAATGCTCAATCGGTGGAAATTTGAGGTTTGATTTCTGGCTTTGCACACACACACTATGGTTTGGGACATTTGAATATGAATTTATGGTGATTATTTTTCGAAAAGTTTAAATTGTACAATTTTTAAGTATTTTGATATTTATTTGAGTCAATAAATAATTTTGTGGGTGTATTCACTGCAAACCCTCACGAGACAAAACTCGTCCTACTAGGGTAACCTAGGGGTTTAAAGGCTTATTGCATATGTTCAATGCAATCACTTGCCTGCGAAAGTGGAATTTTATTTTAATAAAAGGAATTTCAAAAGTCAACTCATTTCTCTTAAAGAATGCGGTATACCTGTCCACATCAGTTGGAAGACTTGAAGTCATAGCAGTTGAAGTGATATCCTTGACTTCACCTCCTGAAAATTTTTAGAGTTAGTTCCATCTTTATCCTCATGATATAGTCAGAACTAACGATAAATCTCTATCAGGCATTACGTATACCTTTTGACTCATCTGGTGCCAGTAATGAAATACCAACAAATACAGAAACCATCCCTAGTATGAACATTGTTGTCCTTAGGGCATCAAATACCTGCGTATATTCAGTCAATTAAGCCTACCATGCTAGTCCAAGCTTCACACAAACACAAACACATGTAGAAGTGTCAAGTGGGTCCCATTGACTGACTATATTTTCACATATACTAACTAAAAAGGTGAAACTAGGTTAAGCATCAGGGATGCTACATCATCTGTTTCTACCACAGAGATGTCCACCAGAAATTGTCCACACAATCAACATCTGAAACCCATGAAAGAACTCGATAACATTAAGTCAGGAGTACAATTTTGGGGGGGCTGCTTTAGTCCACAGCAAGTTAAATAACAATATAAAATTGTCATTTTGACATTCTCCCTCACTTTTTTCATATTTTATGTTACACCGCCCTTTTTTTAAATTCGAGATGCACCCCCAGAAGAAGCATAGCTAAAACAGAGTCAGTTTTTATTGTCTTCTTATAACACTCTGAAGCTTTAGTGACAAATGTGTGTGTGTGTGTGTATCTGTGTGTGTGTGTTTGTTGAGAGAGAGAGAGAAAGAGGGAGAGAGCAACCTGATATTCCTGAAAGTACACAATTCCTGTACATATGGAGAAAAAAGTCCAAGAAATCTGAAACATAGGGACAATGAGTATCGCATCAAAGAGCGATAATCCTTCATTCAGCCTTGTCATCTACAATGGTAATAAACATGAACACAATCAGAGGCTTGCAAATTTCAACTTAACATGTAGTTGTCATTGAAATTGAAAGACGAAAAATTAGATATGCTTAGTCCTTACCCAAAATCCCGCTGTGCTAAGAAACAAAAGAAGCATGGAGTAGGTGAACCAATTATGCAACTGATAGCCCTCAGACCAGGACAATCTTAGCAGGTTAGAGCTGCAAAAATCAAAATAGTGTACATTATGAACACTAATGACTGTATAGTTTTACAATAAAGAAGGCAATGTCGCTCACTTACAGAGATTTTGCAAATAACACAGAACATGATCCTACAGCACCTGAAACAACAGCATATGAGAAAGGAAGCAACATCTGCCAATAGGACTTGAGGTCATGTCCAGGAACTGCAAGCAATTCTCCTCTCCTGCATTTTCCAAATTATGATTGCATTGAGAACTATAAAAGTTAAACTTTATATTCGTTAAAGGACAATATGCAAGAAACCTATTGCAACTACCCCCCACCCCCAAAACTCCCAGCATTGCAAATAACCTCCTAAACTGTGACAATGTTGCAAATAACCCCGTATGTTTCAGGAATATTGCAAAAAACAAATGGAATAGTTCAAGGTGTTTTTAGAAAAATATATAGTTAATCGAGGCATCTGTAACTAATTTATGGATTTCTTGTAATTTACCCATAATAACAAAGAAAAACAGTAGAAGTAAAAAAAAAAAAAATATTAAAACTAGTAAACTCTCGTAAGTGCATACACTCAGTTAAATACATGGATACTTCATTAGGGGTTCCTGACCGGTATCAGATACACGGATACGCCGCTGATATGTATCCGAGGCGTATCTAAGAGATAAAAATTTAAAGAGGACATGTGGGCACGTATATGTATGTAGCCATAGATCTTGACTCCTTTTTGGTTTTTTCAGATACACCTTCGATACACGAGGGAATATAAAAAGATACTTGGGAGATATGACCATAGCCCTTTTGCAAATTTTGAATGGGGAAATTTTGAAATTTTAGAAAAACTAGTTTACTATAAATTATTTTTTCTAGTTAAAAACTAAGACATCAGAATGGAATGGAAAAATAAGATTCATGTAGCCGACCCCAAATAATTGGGAAAAGGCTTTGTTGAGTTGAGTTGAGTAGAGTAGAAACTCAGAATGGTCTCCTTCTCTCAAGGGCTTTGCCGCTATGCAACCCCCAGCGTTGCCTGATTGTCATCGAACATGACATGTAAGCAGGCAACGTTTGGATATTAATGATGAATAATGAATTGCTGGCTTTATGTTTTATATAATCGTTACTAAATTAAATACTTTTCTAGTCATACAGTTACTAGATAATTAAATTATATTATACATACAAAATATATTATATTATTACTAACTGAAAATTGTATCTCCGCCATATTGTATCCTAGTTTTTTTAACTTTTGCCGTATCCCCGTGTTTGTATTGTATCAAATACGACATGCTTATCCATACTTCCTAGGTTACATCCTACCCTGTGAAGGTCATATAGAGTATATCTCACCTGTATATGAAGTGATGTGAGGCAACAACCAAGACCAGAACCAGACAGTAAAGAAGGAATGTAATATTGCTGTACTTCTCTGCCAACTGCTCTGGTGTAAAAACTATAAAAGAAGAAGAAAATTATGTCAATCGACCAAAAGAAACAGATTCAGATAGTCAAAGTCTTTGTAAATGCAGATAAGTCAGTGCATTGACTTCATGGCATATAATGAGTAACTAAGATTGATCCATTCGTTTGCAATAAAGTAACATTTTTTTGTTGTTGAAAATTATCTACTCTGATAATTTTACTTAAAACCTAAAATTAGATCATTAATTTAAAAAAACTATATGACAATAAGCCATAGCATTAAAGCCTACTCCTTGTTCTTGTTAGGGCGACTTATCTTTATATTCATTATTTTTCATAAATTTAGATAATGCTGCAAGAATTATAAACATATCTGAGATGTGCCAACACTAGGTTGCCACATAGTTGATAATGTTCTGTGTAGCTATGTTATTTGAAAATGTATAGAAGTGTTTCTTGGCTTATTCCTTGTCAAATTATTTTATTTGTCGGACGTCTAGGAGTTTTAATTTAGTCCGGAAACATATCCTGTCCATGTGTGCCTAGATGCTTGATTTCCTTACATACCTTTATTCGTGTCCAAGCCAGCTTGCATTGCATCGCTTCATCAACTCGGAGACTCCGGTGGACTTTTGGACCTTTTCGGATATGGTATATGACCTTGATACACTTTAGGATGCCCTCTCTTTGCCCATATATTTTTTTCTCACATTTCTTGCACTTGTTCTTATCCTTAAAAACACACACTTTGAGAACGAGTGCAAATGGTGCCTTTCGGTTGGACAATTTTTAAAAAGTTTCATTTTCTGTCCAAAACCGTGCACATGAATGAAAAGTGTCCCCATTCACACGAATATGACGAGAATGCTTATTTTGCCCACTATTGACATCTGTGCGCACGACTAAAAAAACCTCCAGGTGAACGGACTTCGCAAAAACAAGGAAATTGATTTTTTCACTATAAAAAGCATTCTCCATTTTTCATTTAGAACTCTTACTTCCCTTTGCGAAATTTCTAGGTCTAGGAGCTTCTCTTTCTCTCTCTCTAGAAACCTTTGATGAAATTTGATTTTTCCTCACTTTGAAATATTGTGAGAGATTTTTGAGTGATTTTATTAAATCAACCTTCAAAAACCTTTTGCCTTCACTTGCCATTGGAGATCTTCCGTTGAGAGGTCACCAAGGAGGAAAATCTGAAGTTTTGGAGACGTGTTCTTCAAACTGGATGTGTGAAAGCTAATAGAAGTGGATTATTCTCTTTCTACAAAGGAGTTTTAGATGAGAGCCGCTAGATCGGGTGGAGTACTGAGGATTGGTGGATTATAAAAGCTTGTGAGGGAATACAATCTGACATAAACTACACGCCAAAGGCTAAAAGAAATACATCAAACCCTAACTTTAGAAAGAGAATCAAAAGATTTCTTATATTCAAAATGGAGAGTGTCCCAAATGAAGACTGCAAGTGGATATTTAAAGGATAGGAGTAGCTTAGGCTCCAAGCTAAGGCCCTAATTACAAAAATGCAATTACTACTCCTTACCTCTAACTATTAAAGTAAAACAATGGAAAATACAATAACAAAATAAAAATAAAAATAAAAAAAGAACATAAAGATGACAAATAATCCTTAAATATGGCCAATTTCCATCACTCTCCCCGACTTCGAAAAGCACGTCCTCGAGTGTAGGAGATGAACGGTAAGAAAGCAAGGCAACCATCAAAGAGCTCCTCACTAAGAAGAAGATCCGTCATCGGAAACGCCCCTTGTACACGCTTACAATAACTCCCAGGAGAATAGGAACACAATCCAAACGTGGCCGACCAACAAAATCGCGACCCGAGATTCCCGTGATGAACCTCCTTAATGCTACGTCGCGGAAAATTTCCTCAGAACGCACATCTAAAGCTATCATAAATGGGTCCACATACCCATCACCTATCACATCACCCAAGATCACCACCTCCTCCCCGGGGCAGATAAACACCGATCCAACTTCATCAAAATCGTCATCCCCATGCCCAAAGCTTGGGAAGAAGTCGCTCAAATCAAATGTTTTCGACTCGCGAAAGTGTGTGCGAGTCACCCAAACATGCTCGATAAAAATGTCAAAAAAATCCCCAATACACAACCTAATTTCGTTGTTTCTATCTTTCTTGCAATCAACCATCTTTGGAGGGGAGTTTTTATCGTTGATTTGACCCGCTTGGGTGAGTTTGGGAGGAAGAATGATTGGGTGGAGCAACCAATCTTGGACTTCAGGGTGGAGCAACCAATATTGAACTTCGGGGCGAAAACGGAATTATTTTGATGATTGGGGTTTGGAAAATGGGTGATGAACATTCGGAGTTGAGAGGGGAGTGGGGTGGGAGTGAAGGACCGGCCAGGTAGGACAAGGGGGTAAGGAAGTCCGGAAGGGGTAGGGGTTGGTCGAGTGGTTTTTTTTGGGCCGGTGGGTAGGGGAAGGGGTCGGAACAAGGGTGGAGTCTAGGGTTTTGGTCGGCGGGGGTGCCCAAGGGCAGTGGGGTGGCCAAAATAGGGTAGGGGCTGAGGGGGTTCAAACAGGGGTGGGGGAACATGTAAGGGGCTGGGCTGAAGTAAACAGTGGCTAGGGGATGTTCCGAGGTCTGCCCCGGGTCAGGCTGCCTACGGCAATGACCGGGGTGGCCTCACCATCCTTGGGAGGCCAAGGTTTGGGGAGGAGGATATGGGTTTGAGTGGATCAGAGGCTGTTTTAGGGGCGGAGCAACAGTGGGGTTAAGGCAAAGGATTTGAGAGGATGAGGTGTTGGCGGGGAGGGGCTTGGGGTTGAGGGCAAAGTAGGGCAGGCGTTGTGGGTCGGGATTTCTAAGGTTAGGGCTAGGGTTTTAAAAATGGATATAGATTTGTTGTTGTGATTGTACCCACTCTCCCGTTAATTTTTCAATCTTCTCGTATAGTTGTTCGGATCTTCTTGGAGCCATTGATTGTAACGTACGATTTTGATAACAAAAATACATCGATACACCAGCACCAATGTAGAGCGACACCCGCTCTGATACCAATTTGACGTAAACTACACGTCAATGACTAAAAGAAATACACCAAACCCTAACTTTAGAGAGAGAATCAAAAGATTTCTTATATTCAAAATGGAGTGTCCCAAATGAAGACAAGTGGGTATTTAAAGGATAAGAGTAGCTTAGGCTCCAAGCTAAGGCCCTAATTACAAAAATGTCATTACTACTCCTTACTTCTAAATACTAAAGTAAAACAAAGGAAAATACAATAACAAAAGAAAAAAAATACAAAAGAAAATAAAAATGACAAGTAATCCCTAAAAAGGCCTATTTTCATCACAATCTAGGTAAATGGTTGATCTCTTGTAACATCTTCATTTTTCTAATGGATTAGTTATAGCGTCTCGAGGTTTTTTCCTCTAGGTGGAGTTTTTGCTCGTAGATTTTGATATTGTGTTTAATTTTGCACTTACTTTTATTCACAACACACAACCTCGCATAATTTCAGATCTATAATTGATTTAGGTTCCAAGATATTTAGGTCTCACATAATTGCAATTTCATTGAACTAATTTGGCTAGATCTCATCTAATCATAAATTAACTTGAATTTGGATCTAATTGAATCTAGGGGTATATTTCTCATCTTGTTAAGTTGCAATTGAACTTTTTTTTTTTGATAATTAAATGATATCATTAAACCAACCGCTAAGGGAGCGAACCCGTATACTGGAAGTATACAAAGCCAAATAGCAAAGAAATCGAGAGAAAAAAAATAAAGAACAAGCAACAAACGGACCATAGCTACACAAACTCCCGCATAAAATTACATAGCCAAGTTGATCTCTTCCACGAATTCAAGAAACTCCTGTGTCGAAACAGTGATCCTCTCCTTAGACCAACAGATTAGAGTGCTCAAAAAAATATAACGCAATCTCGCAGGAGGCGTCTCTATGCCTTCGAAACACCTCATATTTCTCTCCTTCCAAATTGTCCAAAAAATACAGTGAGGCACAATACTCCACACCCTCTTGCCCCCCAACCTGTCCCCCGAAGCTTTTGGATTGAATTTGAATGATCTCATGTCACTCTCCTTGAACTAGAATTGTATCTAATCTTTCAAGGTTCAGTGTTTTATAAATTGCCTAAGTGAGTGTGAGTTTGAACTTCATTGTGCAAATCAATTGTTGTTATTGCATTTTATAACAAGCAAAATTTCAATTGTTCATAAACCCCAAGCATGGTTCAAAGTAGAGTCCGAGTCAACTCGGAATCGGCCGAGTTGACTCGGAATCGCTGGCCGGCACACCGATTACAAGACACGAGTCAAAAAAAAGTATACATCTCACCGGATCGGAGCATCTCGCCGATATTTCGGTGCATCAGGTATAACTCGGAGATATATCGGCGTATCGGGAGATATCTCGGCGAGATAATTTTTTTTTTGACTCAGATGAAGTCACTGGCCAAAAACAGTGAAAGAAAGAAGCCTTACTTGGTTTTGTAAAACCACAGCTTTCTCCATCCTTCTTCCTCAGCCGAAGCAAACCCTCTTCCATTTTAAGCCACAACATTTGTTTTGCCTTTTGTTTGGGTGAGTGAGAGGCACAGTTTGGGGTCTAATGTCAGCCGACCCCAAACCCTTATTTACCCTTTTGCTTTCTCTTTTTTTTTCAACTTAAAAGTTTCGTTAAAAGTTAAGGACCCGTTTGGTTCTCTATTCAGAAAACTCGATTTAAACGTTGTTTTTAAATACAGTTTTAAAATTCAGTTTTTTGTGTTTATAATTATTGGTGTGCGTTTGGTAAACTTGTTTTTAAATACAGTTTTTTGAAAATTTAACAAAAATGGCAAGCATGTATATTTATATCATACATATGTGTGTGTGTGTGTGTGTGTGTGTGTGTGTGTATATATATGTATGTATAAACATACATAAAACTTTCATACATACATCATAAATTATATACATGTATATTTAATATCATGTATTTTTAGGTATATTTAATTAGGTATGTTGGGGAGTTTAACTATATATATAATGATATTGCATGTATAATTCACTATAAAATTATATACATACATAAATTGATAATATTTTTTAATACATATATACTATATGTATATTTTATATTATTCCATACATTAATAATACATGTATCAAACTGTATATAAGTATGATGTATATATTGATAATATTATTTAACTTTATATTATTCAATTTTGTGTACATGTACATATATATTTTTTATTTATAAGAATTACACACATATTAATGAATTATGTATGTATATTATATATTAAGGTATAACTGCTTTAAAATAATAAGAATGAATAATTCTGAGTAAAAAAATAAAAAACGGAAGTTATAAAACACCCTAAACCTGTTTTCTGAAAATTTTGATTATAACACAGAAATATTATAATTATGTGTTTAAAAACAGGTTGTCAAACGAAGATTTTTATCAGAATTGTATTTAAACACAGAAAACAGAATTATAGTTACAAACTAAACAGGCCCTAAAAGTTTTGCTTTCTCTTTTTTTCAAGTTAAAAGTTAAAAGTTTTGTACAAGGAGAGTTACCACCTTTTAGAACAAAAAAAACATTGTTATTTTTGTACAAAAAAACACCTTTTGGCAAAAAACTGTTATTTGTGTACAAAAACAATTGTGTACAAAAAATGTTATTTGTGTACAAAAAAACTTATTTGTGCACAAAAAAAAATATTTTTTGCCAAAAAATGTTAAAATATATTTTTTTGTAAATAAAACATTTATTTGTACAATAAAACATTTATTTGTACTTAAAATATTTTTTTGTAAAAAAAATGTTAAAATACATTTTTTTGTATATATTAGTGGAGGGCAAGACATGAATGTAGTCTATACATAAAATACCTATAATACCCTTATTTTCTCCTTTCTCCCTTTATGAGTCATCTTTCATTTTCAAAAATTGTTCTTAACCCTAATTTAAAAATAAAAGAAAAATCAGTTTATGCTCAGGTAAACTTATTTTTTTAATTTTAGCCAAAAATATTTTATACAAATAATTAAAATTTTACAAAATGCCTCTTCTATAAAATTTTATCCAGGACTCTTTTATAAAATTTTATAAATACTCCTAAAACACTTGTACAAATAATTTTTTTTTTAAATAAACTGTTTTGAGGGAAAAAAAAAAACTAATTTTTTTTGTAAAAATTGTTAAACAAATTGTAAAAAGTCAACACTTGTTCTTTCATTTTTAATAAATTAGTACTTAAAAAAAATCAATTTAGTACTTATATTTTTGTTAAATAAATAATGAACATTTGCATTTATATTTTTGACTTCTCTTTTTTTATTTTTTTTAGCTAATAAGCCAGACACTTTCTTTTTCATTTTTTTTGTTCCAACTCTCACAAATACTACAAATGTTGTCTAAAAAACATTTTTGTACAAAAAAATGTATAAAGAAATGTTTTGTATACATTTATTTACAAAACATTTCTTTGTACACTTTTGTAAAAAAATTAAAAATATGTTTTGTAAATAAAAAATGTGCACCTGTAAAAAAAATGTACACTTGTACACTTGTAAAAATTAAAATATGTTTTGTAAAAAAAATTAATATTTCTTTGTACAAATTTTTGTAAATAAAAAAAATGTACAAAGAAATGTTTTATAAATAAAAAAATATACAAAGAAATGTTTTGTAAATAAAACCTTGCTACATAATTTTTTGTACACTAGTTATTTTGAAATTTATTATTTAAAAAAAATGTTTATACACTTGTTATTTTGAAATTTATGAAACAAATGCTTGTGATACAGCTCTTTTTTTGTTTTGTTTTTGAAAGGGAAGCGTATCCTTTGTTATTTTTTTGTTTTTAAATGGAGCGTGCCTTTGTTTATGTACAAACAAATGGTATATTTATAAACTGACCACTTTTGACTTCTTTTTTTTCCAGCGAAAACCCCTTTTTTTACAGCTAAAACATCACACATACCCCTTTCTTTGTCTTTTCTTTGTACCAACTCTCACGCATACTACAAATGTTTTTTTTGACAGAAAAATATTTTTTTACAAAAAAAAGTTATTTGTACATTTTTTTTGTACAAATAAATGTTTTATATATATTTTTTTACAAAACATTTCTTTGTAAAAATTTTTGTACAAAAAACATTTTTTTTAAATGTTTTGCAAAGGCATGTTATGAAATGACATAAAAAAATTTAGAATTCTTAAGAAAATTGTTTAAAATTTCTAAAAAAATTGTTTTTACAAAAATTGTTGAACTCAAAAAAAATTGTTTAGAATTTCTAAAAAAAAATAAAATTAATGTTTTGTACAAAAAATGTTTTAGAATTCTTTAAAAAATGTTAGAATGTCTAAAAATTCCTAAAAGTAATGTTTTGTGCAAAAAAACGTTTAGAATTCTTACGAAAATGCAACTTTTTAATCAAATTCTTTGTGTCATTAGATTGTTTTTCTATATTAATATTGGTTTATTATAGATTATTATGGAATATTGAATCTGACAAGCCCGTCGCGCTTCAGTATAACCAACTGTACAATGCAATGCATATGAAAGGATAGTTTGAACATATTTGATTGGTCCACATTGTTAATCTTATTTTTTTTAAATTTTCTATATTTTTTTCTGAATTTTTTGCACCCTCTAAATAGAATATCTTTGCGTATCGCCCAATACCGCGACCGAGTTGAAAATCGGGTGTCCGATACCGGAACCGATACCGAGACTTTGAACCATGACCCCAAGCATGTCCTATTCAACCCACCCACCCCGTCCCTCCTCATCCTCTAGGATATTAGCACACCGAATTTTTGCATGTTCACTATTAATACACAAATTACATTGACAAAATAACAACTTAGAAGACCTTTGAGCATCTACTATCTATCTAACATGTCATTATGCACAACTGCCAGAACCCTTCGTGCGTATTTTTGGTGATGTTTTGGGTCAATTGAGAGGGTCAACTGGGAATAACATGGTAGCTAAAATATTCTCCGAAGACAGTGCTACTAGCCAAACTGCGCCGGCTTAGTCTTTTCGTCTCGAGTTAATTACTTTTTAGTCCTATGTTTGACTGGATTCGCATTGCAGTCATAAAATTTCAATTCCTAAACGATGCCCCCCCAATGTTTCATCCATGTTCCAATGTCATCCAAAATTGGACAGCTGTTGAATAGAAAGTTAAGATTAGGGGTACTTTAGTACTTTGAGCTTATTTTATCCTACCACTAAAATTGAGGACCATACAGACCTTGAACACGAGGGAGGAAACTCCCTTTTCCTGACCATTACAGTTGTGCTTTTCTTGATCTCCCCATCCCTTAGCAGTCGTATCTTTCTCTGTGAAAACCAGCATTTTTAATATTTTAATGTTAGGATATGTAATTAGAAAACCACTTTGTACCCTTGCACTCCACAAGTGTCATTGAGGACCATCAGAAAATGTCAAAAATAAAATTTGTAGTGCAGAAGCAGAAAAAGTGGAGGCTAATAGCAGTATCCTTAATTGTATTATATTTCTTTAGAAGCATTATATTGAAAAGATGAACCTATAAATTGCCTTCCTTTTGGCATATTTGGATTGAGAGAAACTAAAGGATCTTTGAAAACAATATGATCGTAAAAGGGGGTATTTGGACAAGATAAATTTTCAGCTTCTCTGTGGCCTTTCATGTCTCAATTTTTTGAGGAAATCCTTTTTTCCCTGCTGTCAGTGCCGTGGAATGATTGTACTCAGTGAGGTGTTGTTTTTCCTGCCTTTAGTGTTTTTGGTGTCCAGGGTTTGGGGTGCATGGATTTTTTTGTGATAGTTTGATGGGCTTTCAGCTCTTAGATAGGTATTGGCTGCTTTTTTCTCTTCAGGTCCCAGTTTTTGAGTAGCCTGACGCCTATATCTTGAGTGGACAACTTGTCCTTTTACTTTATTGATGTTCGTTTCTTGGTTTCTGAGTAAAAATAAAACCTATAAATATGGATTGTCACGTCATCTAATGATCAAATAATAATAGATATATCTTGACATATGATTAGATTTATTTATTAATATATTTAGTTTATTGTAAATTATATGTGGTCCTCTCATTTTTATGTTGAGACTTGGTGTATAGCATAAGTCGGTTTTTGATGTATGGCCATGTGTATTTTTATGTGGATAGAAGTGTTGAGTTTTTTTAGGACCCTAAAAATTTATTACACAACTTAATTGAAACAAAAAGGAGAGGGGGGCTAGGCCTGCCCTCTCCAAACAACTGAAAAATACTTATACTCTACCATAAAATATCTGTAATTATTTGGTGATTTGACTCCTGAAAAAGCCTTCTAACAACTTATTGTTCTTGAAAAATTGAACACTAGGTGTTACTGTAATACCACCTACGTTAAAAATGTCGGGAGTTTCTTCTATATTTATCTCAACAAAGTGGATATCAAGACCAAATTCATCCATGACCTTCAAAAGAATAGTTTACAAAGACTCGCAGGAATTAGATGTCAGGGTTGAATATAGGACACAAACTAGTCTCAGACTACCATGGTATAATTTGCGAAGCGCAAATTTTCATGTATGATTGAAATTTCTAAGCACTTTAATAGTCTCTGGGGGAGCAGCTTTGGACTTGCTCTTCTTTTCCCCTTTCTTCTTTAACACGAGGATACCCATCGTCTTCTTTAGATGATTGAAAATTTGGGGCCATATTAATCATGGATGATTCTGGATTTTCAACCACGAGATCAGTCCCTACTACATTCAAAATCGCACCACTTATTGGAAACGGTTAATTAGCTACCAACTCAGGTACAACGGCCCAAGTGGATGCTTTGGCAATTCCAGCAATCAAGGCAAAAGAAAATTTCATCAACTCATCCTGATTAGATTGAAAATCTGACACAACATCCACAACATATCCCATCGGAGATAAATTTAAGGATTGAACTGGACATTCCCTGTGAAATTGAAAAGCTTTAAATATCAGTTTCCTCCATCACTGAATCAGATTTTTCATGCTCAAATGGAGTTGAGATAGGGGCCATTTGAATTGAACCGGAATTGAACCCTGATACCTTACCTCACCTGGAGGACTATTACGATCCGGAACAAAAGTTGGATCCTTGCATTTATTGACTAGAGTTCCCTTTGGACTAGGAATCACCATACCTGTACTTTCAATGTGGTCTAGAACTAATTGGGAGTTGTCCTTACTGCCAGAGGCAACTTCTTTACTTTGATCAACCCCTTTGATGCAAATCCCTTCCTTGCCTTTAGCCTCCCAATTTTCTAATATTTTTGGTACTTTCTTTGAAGGATTGGGGGCTTGGGGTACTCCTGCTATTCACTCTTCTTTTTATAGTGACCTTTCCTCAAACATTTGGATCAGAACTTGAGGATATATTCAGATTCTACCAGTTGCCGAAACCACTTATCCCACCCCACAACCTATATAAATCCTATTAGGTAAGAGTTTATGCAAGTCCATCTCCATGCACACATGATAAAATTGGTCAGGATAACGTCGCACTATCAAGTTTCATAGGTTGTCCAAGCGATTCAACAATAGAAAACAAATAATTCTTTGAGGAAAAAGGAAAAGGTAGGAAAGGCAGACTTACCCAAATAGGGCACAAGGAGGATTATACGTCTGCCTTAAAATCTGGCATCCATTTAAAGACCCTCATTGGAAAACTCCGGGTGTACGATAGTTCCCAGCACCATATTATCTGGCAATCTTCCTCATTAAACAGGCGTATGAGCAGCATGTTTATTATCTAACGGACCAATTGAATATGTATCTTTCAGCCCCATTCTCATAAAAACTTTATAAATCTCCTCTAATGCAGGTCTTCCATGAGAAAATTACCAATCAAAGAAAATCTAAAAGGAGAGGAGAGTTGAGATTTCATTCTGAGAAAGTAAATCACAGGCTCTCCCTTGACACGGCAGGAGATTTAATGTAACAGCCCCAGATGTAGAACCCTGAACAAGACAGCTACGTCAGTGTAGGAGGCAGCCACTTACGCAATTAAGAGAAAGTAACTGGTATAGAAGAGGATTCCTTCGATCTTCAATGGATAAAAAGATTTCCTGAATCTAAATGAATCTGTTAGAACAAATTTAGAGAATGGAGGAGATGCACGGTTTTAGAGCGCAAGACAATGGGAGGAGGAGCTTTAGTTATTTCAGTCAGTAATTATGACAAGAGAGTGATCGTGCATTTGGAGAAGAGAGGCGATAATCGGCAGTGAAACACCGAACTTGTGGATGAAACTAAGGTTTAAAATGACGACAAACCCTCATCGTTTTAGCTCTAAATTTCAATTCAGCTTCAAAGACATTTGATTCATTCCAAATGAATTTTAAGTTATGAGTTATTTGTTATTGGTATTAAGATAAAGAAAAACTAATAAAGCAATAATAAAATCTATAAATGATTTGCTAGTTGGTGTGTGTTTACATGGACCGTAAATGTGTGTTTTGTCATTGTAACTCACTTGCCACCAGTTTTTTATCTTGCATTGGTTTTGCTTGTGTTTATAATATTACTGGTTATTTTTGTTTCAGATTTACTTTGATGATTGAAGTTGGTAAACTGGGAATTGGTTCGCTCTGGCCATATTTTGTAAACATGATGATATCTTATTATTATAATGTATAATTTTTAATAACATGTCGAATATATATTGTGCCAACGTTGGAGAGAGAGACAGAGATAGCGAGAGGTTGGCAGAGAGAAATATAATATTAGCCGCTGGATTATGTTATTTGAAATTGACTGGATAATCACTTTGGTTCTTATGTTTAAAGTCCACTTGATCCTCGATTTTAGGTTTTAGTCAAAATAAGATAAAAGTACTAAATTATCATCACTTTTGACGAAATTTTTAACAGCCATCCAATTTTAGAAGACATTGTAACAGCAACGATGATGAAACATCAGGGAGAAATGTGTAGAAATTTAACTTCATCAATCAAAGTAAGACAAGAATCAGAAAATTAAAAAAATCTTTCTATGAAATCAAAAGATTAAAAGAAGATTATTAATGATAATACTTCAATTGATATATACAAACATCACTCTAATGTTCTTGTGTTGCAAACAATATACTCGAAGCATTACAACCATGCAGCCAAAAACTAGTCATTGGAAAGAACTACAGATTAAAAGAAGACAAACACAGGCTCTAAAACAAACAAAGCAAATCACAAAACTCAAGATAGACTCAACTAAAGAAGTCAAAGACATCTAGCAAGCTCACATATTAAAGAAAAACACAGATTCATCAACAATGTCTTCAACGCCACACATTTGATTAAGTTACAGTTTGTAGAGAGAGTTGGGTTTGTTAGGATTGATGCAAGGGTATAGCACTTCTTCAACATGATCAAGCTATTGCCTTATACACATCCACATTCAAAACAACTTTTCCATCATTAAAACATCTTTGCAATGTAAAAATATCCATATGACTTAATATAGTCAACAAAGCTACCCTATTAGTCGACTATATTAATTATCTTCAGGCCGACATATATTTGGACAAAATTCTGTGAGATCTGGTCGCCTAAATAGAGAACTAGTCAACTAAGTATAATAGAGTCGACTACTTCTCAATATAGTCAACTATATCGGGTTTTTCAGCACAATAAAGTTTTTTTTTTAAAACAAAAGTAAATTTTCTCCCTCTCTATATTTTATCTCAATGATATATATAATTCATCAAACAACAGTTTTATATACACAAAAACTCAAACAATATCAAAACATCCAAGCATTCTCACAATCCTTGTGTCAACAAATTCGTTGAAATTTCACAAGAAAAAGAAAGAGAAAATCTCACAACATCAATTACAATCTTCAAGCTTTTAGCTTGTTAACAAAAAAGAAGTGTTATCCCACTAGAGAGATCTATTTTTTCGCAACCAAAGATTGTCTTAGTTCTTGTGCTACAACAATTCATTTTCACTTTCTTGTTATGATCTAATCCACATTGTATCATTATGGAAGGTAGTGTCATAATAACGAAGAGTTGAGGAAAGAGGTAGTGCTCTAAAGCTTGCTCGTATACATTTTGGAAAGGAAGAAGGTAGTTTCCTTTGTCATTAGCGGTTACAAGGTGTTATAATTCCTTTTAAGATTTTGGTTCTGCCTAAGTGAACTGAAGATAGTAAAGTTCTCAAGTTCCGTCTCGAGTATGGATGTACGCAAGGTCGAACCACGTAAAAATGTCGGTTTGCAAAGTCTCTCTAAATCTCTCTTTACTATCACTCTTGTTGTCCAATTAATTTTTCATACATATATTAACTCTTCATTTTTCAAGCAAGCAAAAGAAATTCACAATTTGCCATTAATTTTTCCGGGCCAACATTTTCCTTTATTTCCTGAATCAGATATTTTTTAACATTTGTTGAAGTCCAACCAAATTGTCAATCTCTCTCTCTCTCTCCCCCCAACACACCGCGTAGATCAGCACAGGAGGAAATTAAAGTAAATTATTCTCAATAAGTGGCATACCAGGTGACTGGTGGTTTCCAAAAGCAACAAGAAAGATGTTTCCAAGAACAATAAAGGCCGTAGCTACCAGGACCCTGTAATAAAATAAATTTAACAATACTGAAAAAAAGAACCATGTAAATTATTTGAAAAATAAAAGCTCTTAATAAAGATTTTAACCTACTTTACAGTCACTGTTTTGTTCAACATAAAGTAAGAAAATGCGATATTTGACAAGAATTGAATAGATCCCAGGGCTGCTAGAAGTGACTGCAAAGGAGGAGACGACAACAAATGATTTAGGAAAAATAGAGATAAAATGAATAGGAAGAAAAGAAACCAAACAGTTGAAAACTAATATAAATTCTGGAATAAAACGAGCAGCCAAGAGACTTCATGCATTTTTATGCAAGAAATTAACATACACTTCCACACTGACCTGAGCAGCATACCCGAAGGAAATGAAATTAAGACAATTTCCAAGAGCAAAAATTAGAAGACCTGAATGCCAAGAATTACAATTTTCAGTGAGACTACATAAAGTACAATAAGAAAATGTAATTGTATAACAAAATAAGAATGTGTGTATATATATATATATATTATAAATAAAACACACACACACACACTATGAGGCTGCAGCTTACCAACTCTCCAAGTCTGGAAGTGTATGATTGGCTTCAGTAGAGTCTTTCCGTTTGTTCCATCGCTGCCTATCAAAGACTGTTTTTCTCTCTGCAAAGGTTTCAAAGATTTCAGTATATCATAATAGTTGGCAACTAGAAGCAAAACCAAATGGTATGGCCATATGCCAAACAACCTATCACGCGAAGATAGGTTGTCACAATATATGAAATGACCTGTCCCGGAAGTTGAGAATTTCTCAATAATTAATTGAAGGATTATTGTGATTATTTAATTTTCATGGATTATTAAGAGTTATGGGAAATTAACTGAAATTAATCACAAGTCACATAAATAAATGAACAAAGGTGAAAACGTCAAAATTATCACAAGAATGTGGGGGAAAGAGTATTACAAATTAATTCAAGATTTTTGGATACTTGGGGAGATTATCGAAAACGCTTTTGGACTCGAATTGCATTAGCATGTAACTGTGTTTAGAAATCAACCCTAAGTACTCTAGAGATTTTGTATGAGTTTCATTTGGAGCAAATTTAGAGTTCATTTAATTTAATTTTGGAGATACATTATTATAGACTATTTCTGGAAGAATGGATCTTCCCCTATTTATAAATCAGCTAAAACAGTGATCCAATTCCTAAAGGGAGAAGTGTTGTATGTGTGCAGCAAGTAATTTCAAAACATTCTTGGTCATTAGAACGACATTGGGAGTTACTGGGATATTTAAGAAGGGCTTGGTGCCCTTGGTTGCATCATGTTTGACTAGACCCTAAATAGACCCTAAACCACTGCCAAGGAGCAATCAAGGGATTGCAGAGGGTTTAAGCATGTGAATATAAATGGGATTGATATGCTCCAGGATAAAATGGTGAATAACAAAGATTGTATAGTGGAGCTCGGTGCTTTGAGAAAGAATAATAATGAAGATGATAATAGTTAAATTGTAAAGTTTGGTATTTGGGTGATATCTACTATTAGTAATTGTAACTCATAAGTGGAGCTCAATGCTTCGGTGTGCTTGTGTTAAGCATGTAAAGTTATATAGTGTGTGTGTGGTAACACTAGTTAATTGACTGAGCTGGCAAACCCAATTTGGTAATAAAGGAAGTTAAAGTAAACTAAGGAGTTGTCATACTCTGGTAAATTGAACAATGATAGGTTTGTCATGAGTTAAGAAAAGACATACAGCTAAGGAACAGAGTACAAATGATCCTATAATGATAAGTAAGAATGACCAGGTGAATCGGCTTTACAATACAGGATAACAGTTAGGATTAATAAAAGAATTTTTTGGTTAATTGCTGAATTTGAGGAGAGATAATAATGCAAGGTTTCACAATTAAAATATTACGGTATATGTATATGTTTTTCTTTACCATAAATTATATGCATATTCTCCTATTAAGCCTTTCTGACCCCTTTTTTAATTAAAACCCCACAGGTACGATGTGAGGTTTGATTATGCAAAGGTATGCAATAATAAAATACGGCCCATATTTTAGCTATTATTAATGAAGGTAAGATTTAAGAATCGATTGGGTTAGTAACTTGAAACCTCTTATTACTTGCGCAAAAGGAATGGTATACGTTTAGTTGCTCATTGTCTCACGAGATCCTTGTAAATTCCCAGGACTTCCTCACACAGTAATTGTAACTTATTACTTGTAAATGACACCAACATACTTTGAAGTAAAATGAAAGTCGTCAAAGGCACAAAAGATACACGCTCTGGAGAGAGAAAAGTATGACTCAAAATTAGAATTAATCATTAATGAGGGGTAAGGGAGTATTTATAGGGAATAAATGAAGATTCTAGAAGGGGTCCCCTAAGCTCCTATTGGACGAAAGAGTCTTGACTCATTTGATGTCACATGGGTCTTTTGTGCCTTCAATTACATCACATGCTAAAATATAACCTTTTAGAAGCTTCCCTCTCAACCCTTGCTACAATTAAAAATGTAAACAAAATACCAAAAAACTAATAAAAGGAAACATACAATGAAATTAAAAAAAATGCAGGAAAATACTAAAAATAAACCCTAATTTCCATCACTCTCCCCCACTTAAAATCAAGTTCGTCTCAAGCGTAGAAGGTGAAAGGCAACGAGGCAAAGCAACCATCAATGAGCTCCCCCGCTTGAAAGGCGAATCGTCCTCGAAAACGTCCATCATATTGGTGAGCAAAAAGTACCGGGAGAATAGTCATAAAACCCAACCATGGCCGACAAACAAGAATTTGGTCCCGGAGTCCCGTGATAAGCCTCCTCAACACTCATCATCATCCTTGCCTTAATCCCATCATATGGTGTAGGCCACATGGATTCTCCTTTTCCATTCTAATCTATTATATGCAATATTATCATTCTAAGTTTAAGTCCTTAATATCTCTCCTAATAATTTCCTCCCACGATAGCTTAGGGCGGCCCCTTTCTCTCTTACTCTCCATTTCCAATAATCTTCCTCTTGTTATAGGTGCAACTACTAGTCTGCGCAACACATGTCCGTACCATCTAAGTCAACTTTCTCTTAATTGATCGCTAATGGAAGCAACTCCTAACTTTTCTCTCACGTACTAGTTTTTAATTTTGTCCTTTCTAGTAATTCCTATCATCCATCTAAGCATCCTCATCTCACTAACATAGATACTTTAAGCCATATAAAACATCCTCGCAATCCTTCTCGTATGCCTCAAAAATTGGGTCCACATATCCACCATCAATCATATCACCCAAGAACACCACCCCATCCTCGAAAAATATAATTGTCAATCCAACCCCATCAGAATCATCATCCCCATTCCCAAAAATTAGGAAGAAATCTCCCAAATCAAACGTCTCGGGCTCGCGAAAATGCGTACAAGTCACCCAAACGTCCTCGACAATCATGGATCGGGCTTTGAGAGTCAATCGGGGTCGATACATAAATTTTTTTTTAAGTTTGGGGGCTGAAAAATTCCGGGATAGCATTGAAATTTTCAGAAACTTCAGGGGCTGAAACGTAAATTTCAGAAGTCGGGGAGGGTCCCAAATAAGTCTCAAGAAAAGGGGGGTATGTAATATTTCTGACAATTTGGGGAGGCGTGGGAGTAATTGTTGGAAGAGGTTTGATATACAGATTTTGGAGGGGCAAAATGGGAATTGGGAGCATTAATATACCAAGTCCTAGTTCGGTAAGGTGGTCTGGGTCGGGTTAAGCTAGGTTGGGGGGATCTAAGGCGAGCGTTTTAGCAAGGAGATGGGTCGGTGGGCTCTAGGGTGGCAGGACTGGCTTGCGGAAGGGTGGGCGGTTAGGGGGTAAGGTTTTGGCTGGTTTGGAATTGAAATGGGTTAGATCAGTGTCGGGTGGGGTCGGATCTGGTGGGATTTCCAAATCTGGCTCTTGGTGGGTTAGGTTGAGTGTGTAGGGTCGGGGAGGCCAGGGCAGTCGGCAGTATGCCTGTAAACGGATCGGATTCGGACCGGATCAGGCAAATCCAAATTCATTTCCGTTTATGTTAAACGGATTCGGATCTGATCCGTTTATTAATCGGATCGGATCAGACAAATTCAAATCAATATCCGTTTAAGTTATTAAACGGATTCGGATCCGATCCGATTATCCGATTATCCGTTTATGTTGATTTGCAGCATTTTTATTTTCAACTCTTATTTCATAAATTTATTTTGCAAATGTCCCAAAAAAACAGATAATGAATTAAAGAACTATTATAATATATATTTAAAATATTATTAAATACAATATACATTAATTAAAAATATATTATATATAATTTATATATATATATATATATATATATTAAAAATATTAACCGGATCGGATTATTAACGGATCGGAGTATATGAATCCAAATCCGCTCCATTTAACAAACGGATAATCGGATTTTAGGCATGATCCATATCCGCTTAAATGGATCGGATTCGGATTTGGATAAAATCCTATCCATTGACAGGCCTAGTCGGCAGGATGGACTGGTCGGATCTGTGTAGGTATAGCCGGGGTGGCATGCCAACGGGTTAACCTGGCTTGATATTGATCATGAAGATCTAGTGGTGGACTGGTAGTGTGATTCTGGTGGTGATTTGGACTATGATCCTGTTGGTGAGAGGCAGTTTTTATTGGTTTTAATTGAGGATGTCAACCCTTTCAATAAGGGTAGTCATGACTTCTTCCAATCGAGTAGCACCCATGAGTCAAGTTTCTAAGCCATTTGCATCTTTAATTGCTTCTGCATATGTCAAATCTCCACGTCCGAGCGGAGGGAGGCACATGAGGGAAGGTGTTAGAGCTTGTCCGAGATCAGTACTTTAAAGCATCCCAAACTTATATAGAGCTTGAATGAACCTCTCCACCAATTGTTGCACGGTTCTGGTTAGGTGCTCTAACAGCCTCAGCCTCTGTTACTACTCTCAATAAAGCCTTTTCCATAGTTATTCTATCACTAAGCTACGGAAACGGTGATTCATGGTAACAGAAAGGGAGAAAGCACCTATTGAGCTGCATTGTCATGCCAATATTTCGTCCTTCTATATTCTATACATATAGAAGAGAAACACAAGATTTTTTTAAGATAAGAAGATTGAGACCAAAAGTTTTTGGGAGAAGATCAAATCTTCACAATCTTGTGGGCTTTTGTATGTCCTAGCTTCAAAGAGAATATTTTCCATTAGGTCATTAAGCTGGAAGAACTTTATGTAGTCTTGCGGTGTGGGTTTTTTCATTTTGCTATTTTGATCAGTTGCGTATTGGCTTGGAGAACAGCTTGTCCTCGCATTGCAACCAATTTTAATATCGATGAACGGTTTGTGTTTTTATCATATAAAAAATTAGAAAAGCTACCTATATTGCACATGTCACTCTAAAGTTTGCTAGCAGCCAATCCACAAGCAAGTTGCAAATTTAACTCCTATCAATATAAGGAGATATCCATCTTCAATTCACAGAAACTTTTGGTCTAGTAGCCAATAAATAGAATTGTACAAATGGAAGAGAGGAAATACTAGTTGTCAAGCGGAGTAGCAACAAGCTTCTGACTAGCTAAGGAAACTATAGAGCAAGTGATCTCCAGACGTACGTCTAATTCATGTTTTTCTTCTTTAGCCTTATTGTGAAGAAAAGGTTATTAGCTTGCTGCTGTATGATACTACAAATGAAACTAAAAATCCAGATCCACATCCTATTTTGTCATCGACTCCATCTTTGATGAATCATCAAAAAATTGAGAGGCTAGGGACCTATATCCACTTGTGTCGGCTTATTTTGGAACATTCTTTGTCAACGAACCCCATTGATCAAAAGGTGTTCAGAGCCCTAGCCCTAACTCTTGAACCTAACACAAAGCAACACAACCAAGAGCTAAATTCTACTACCATTATGATGTCAACGCAAAGGAATTAATTAAAACCAAACACACAACATAAAATATTTTACCTCTTAATTTTCAATATCATTCATATCAAATAAAGTGACCAAGGGCTTATTTGTAGACTAACAAACTAGATCCCTAAAACCAAATAGCTAATTGATAATTACGTAATTTATTTAGGAGATAAATCCCATTAAACGAAGATAATTTTTAATACAACTCATAATATTTATCCTCATAATTAGCTACTAAATAATAGTAATTCATATAACAGGACAATAATTATCTTCTCCGACGATCAGGGTTGTATTAGTCATTACAATTTTGTTATCCATGACACTCCTTCCTTCTCTAATAAACAATTCAAACCTCAATATAAAATCAATATGATCTTAATGTCCTCGTTTTTTTCATCTTCTCTAGAGCAATCATAACCTCTGATTTCCTAATTTTGTGAATTAAATTTTCTGGAATCTCCCTATGTTCCACCACATCCAATCTACCCACATAGTCTTTGTCTCTCTCAGAATAAATTTCCCATTTTTTATTAATCTCTTAATCCTTGCCTCTCAAATCATCACTCTTAATACACTTATGTTATTATCATCTTAAGTTTAACGAACTTATATATATTAATTTCCCCTTGCTTTTCAAAAGGTATTCATCTATTGCTAAAAGTCCAGACCTTTAGTATAGTCAGCTTTCTTCATCTTCTAATATGTGAGCTGTAGGTTATTACATGATTTATGTTGACTCGTTGAAGTGAATTTAGTTTTTCATTTATCAATTCTTTTGGGTCCTAATTCAAACGTAAGTAATTGTGTCTTGTAGGACAGAATGAATTCTCTGCCAAAAAAGGTTAAATATGTATATAGATGATCAATTTGTTATTGTCCAACTGTATGTATTGAGTTGCAATACATGTAAATATGGATTTTGACTTAATCATTTTGGATATTACTGGTGCCCAAACCCACCTATATGTTAAATTTAGCTATAATTTTTACGTTTTGACATTAATAGATTATATGATTTTAATAATAATAATGTTATATTTTTGGAGAGATTTTTCTATACCGTCTTTTCATCCTTGTAATGTTGACAGTTATTTTTCCTTGGATCTAGCAAGGCTATCTCTTAGTGAGCATTGATGTACCTTAGCTTTGTGAGTAGTTATTTTGAAGGATATACATATATTATATATAGCATGTAACCCAGTAAGTTTTTGGCTATTGATCCACAAAACATCCATTTGCAAAGAGGTCTTTGCAATACAATTGGACATTATTGTTTTTTCAATCGATTGGAATGTGAATAAATATTAATGATTACACTTTTTAGCTGTGTTTTTATTGACGATCTTCTGCTGTTTTCTTTGTGTGATTTTTTTGTGTACAATTAATCCCCACCACATAGAACTGCTAAATACAGTGTCGAACACAAAGTTACAAGAAAAATAAATAGAAGTGAGTACCTCATCATGACCCAATTTGAGAAGGTTGGTCCCGTAGTTGATGGCAATGCTGCCAAAAAGGTTAACAAAGGCTCCAATAATCCACTCTCCCATGGATCAAATATTTGTACACGATGATTAAATGCTTAAAGTGTAATTAGAATGTGACGAGGCTGCCACTAAGATGTTGATTCTTGCGAAAATAGTTTTAAGAAGAAACTGCTTGAGAGACGAATCCTCAAGCCTCTATCATTGATGCTCAAGTGCCCACTCCAAACAACCACTTGCATAAAATTAAAACATTACTATGTACCTCCTGAGATTTCATAATTAATGAAAATTTCCATCAAATAAGAACAAGGTAATGGCGAATCCAATAATGAATTATAATTAAGTGAGAAACAAGTGTATGCATAATTCAGCTAATTGTGATAATATAAAGTGAATCTCATTCAAATAACAGGTAAAATTAATTTTACATTTACTATGGCAAATGCAACACCGACAGCTTTAATGGATCAAACAAAACTCAGAAAATGTGAAAATAAATAGAAATAGAAAAGAAACAGGCATTGCTCGATCGGATCGGGTTCCAAGAATCGGATGTGAATTTCAATTTTGAAAGCAATAATATAGTATTAGTTTAACGCATGCAAGGGAGTACAATTGTTGTAAACCATCTGGTGAATGATATAATTTTTTTTTGGTCTGTAATTAAATATTAGAAAGGTAAAAGAGTTTACCGTGAACGCGTGGGGTGGACGGAGCACGAGAATCTGGTGAGTATATGTATGTGAACACGTGTATGAATTGTGAAGAGAGCTTCAATTTTGTTATGGAAATTAATTTGTAATGTTTGAGACCTGCAAATGTCGCGTAAGATGGGGAAGAAGCAATGTGGAAGAAATTCCGAATGTGACAACATATCCGCCTATTTCTACTCAGCTGTCTGCAGGAGACTTTGGAGGACAATTAACTAGGTTAATTACATTTACACGTTATTCCTATTTCTTTTTAAAAGTTTTTTTTTTACTTAACCGTTGTATTAGTTTTGTATTTAGATTTAACTCTTAAGTGTATTTTAACTTAATTCCTCAATTTTTTTGGGAAGGCACCCACTTCTTCCGCAATTCATCTTCTTCCACAAATCTCACATCGAGAATCTTGATTTTAAATCACGTAAGGAACAAAAGATTTAAGGAAAAAATTGGGTTAATTTTAAACACACTCGGGTGGCTTTTTACTATAAGGGTCTCAAGATTCGTCTATTTAAGTTAATATTATCATTGAATTTGCCCATACTTTAACAAAAAAAAAAAAAAGGTTTCATATAAAAAAAAAAACTCTTAGGTAAACATATTTAATTAGAATATCCGTTCCACCAAAACCCACAAAAGAGATTTTTTCATGTAGTTGAAAGCTACTTGTAATGTTGTGAGTGCAAATGATCACAATTAATTATTGTAAGTAGTACGAAAACAATCAAGAATAATATAATCTCACGATACAAAGGATTTACGTGGTTCGACAACTGCCTATGTCCACAGGGTATTTTTCTATGTATTTAATTCTTTAGAAGTTTCGTAAAGAAGAATTACATGCCTCTTGGACCAGTGTAAGGGTTTTATTTATAATAATAGAAGTGGTTGAGTTATATTCAAACTCTCTCAGCTTCTGGTTGGCTCGTTTGTTGACCATGTTCATCTCCTCTGAGATTATAAATAACAAGATTGAGTTTTCCATGTTTATCCCATGTGATATTGATCCTGACTTGAGCAACACACTTTGTATTTTTGGATTGGGCCTATTTGGGTCGTCTAAATTTAGGTCGTCGTGGTTTGCATCCCACAATTGCCCCTAATATTCTTTGGCAACAATGGGCTGAAGGATTTTGTATGCTTCCTTAGCCCAAAGGATTGGGTCATGACAATTCAGTATTTGAGCTGTTGCAAGGGCATGCTTTGTAATTAACAAGTTTTAACGAGGGATACGTTGGTCTTTAGTCAAAAAATGAACCGACAGTTTCATTAGTGACTTCGGCTGTGTTCTATATGATTAGACTTCTGGGATTTTGCTTCTGTTTACTCAAAGAAACTCTGCATCGTCGTTTGTATACCTTTCTTCATTCAAAAAGATCATTTGGAGCGTTCATATTTACAATCTTCATGTAAGTTCTCTTTTCTCTTGCTTATTTTTGTTACGACTGTATTGAGTAACTTCTTTTCATCTTCTCTATTCTTATTGACTAATCCTTTATTTCACCAAAAATGGTTTACAATGTTAATAAGAGGACGGTGGGTGAGTTCAAGAAAGTATATTTGATTCCCCTTGGGTAACGATTGTGTGTGCCCCCGTTCTCAGAAATTACGCTGCAGTTAAGGGTGGTCATTGGATTCACACCCTCTCAGTGGCTGAAGGGTGGATTACATTTCCCCCTAATCTACTATTTTTGGAATTCTGTGAGTTTTTTTAAGTGGTTCATGTTGGAGTGAAAGTCCAAGGGTCTATTGAAAACGTGTATAGATTGAACTACAAAAAAATATTACACATATGCAAAATCCTACAAAGTAGAATAAGGATTTACCTTCGAGATCTCTTTGATTTGATCTCGTCTTAGCACAAACCATATGTGATGACAGTTGATTAAGAACGCATGCCCGATGCACCTCACGGTCTTCTACTTTATTTCTGATATGGACAGTCACGAGCAGAGTGTGGGCTCTTCCTTCGTGACCACCTTTTCTTATCATCTTTCCTCTTTGTTGTCTCTTTTTCTCGCAAGTCCGAATTAGGTCTTTTGAGTATCAAATAGTGATGATTAGCTTAAGAAAGAATGAGCCTTAGGTGCTTATATCTAGGCTACAGTAGGGACCCTAAGGAGAGATAAGGATGTGGCTCCTAATGGGCCTAAGAAAACCTAATCCTTCCCGGATTCAAATCTCATCCCCTTAATTATATTTAATACCACTAAATAATTATAATTACAACTCCACTCCCTAACACAAAATTATATTTCGAGCTCCTCGTTATTAATAACTTAATTCACCCCACATTAAGATTACGGATACTCGTTAAAAAATAAATTACTGATAATTTATTTGATTAACTTCTTTAAGTCCTTGAGCGATCCAACTTAACTTACTTATAATGTCGGTTTAACATAATCCACCTGTGGGGTTGGACATATACAAAACTTATAAGCATCTCAAGGGATGTGGATTCCATCCATAAAAGACTTTCACCATACAATAATCACCACTACCCAACCTATCAAGATTATTGATTCAATAATGAATCTCACTGAAAATGCCAACGCAATAAATAACTAGTGCATATGTCCATCAATCATACCCGAATTAAGAGCCTTAAGTAAGCCTAATAATCACGAGGTTTACATTGTCTTATAAAATCAGTATATGATAATGACCTCAGGGTGGTCCCGTTCAATACACATAAAGTGTACTAGCATAATAAGTTGAAACTATACAGTCTATCATAATCAAGATAGACCTACTAAAATATTGTGCTATAGCCCTACTGATGGTGTGTCCAGTTCCATCTAAGGCTGTGAATGATAAAACTTATATTCTTCAAGAACTGGTGATCTGATCCTCAATTTGTAAGTCGTACTCTACACACCAAAACACCTACCGAGCATAATAAAAGACATTGACATTATATAAAATAATGCAATTATTATGTCCATACATGATTCTCATTAAAACGGGAAAAACTGATTTTATTTTAATAATAAATCAATAACTAAAACTATTACATAAAGCATGATTTTGGTCTACTTCTATAACAGCTCCCACCCAATGTTCCCCCAATACATGGCGTATTATCAATAGAGTTCATTGAATTAACGAATTATATGGGACCAAGATTGGGATTCCAAAGATTATATACTGCTACTCCTGGTCCAACACCACAGATGGAATTTTAAATCTAAAGGTGAGGAAGGTTGACGGAGTATTAATAGTTAACCTTCTCGATTCCAATAAATGCTATTGGAATCAAGGTTTTATTGCCAAAAATTAGCAACACCCATCTCTTTTGGAGGAAAAGTAGTATAAAGGGTTTCAATGCCCAAAGAAAGGAAGTGATATAGGTTGACTTTTATTTTCCTTGTACTAAGATTTATTTGATTAAGTTGTTACTAATGAATTTTTTTCCTTTCTCTTGTCCAGCTCAATCAAAGAAAAAATAGCCTTCATCTTCTCACTTTGGTAGGGAGGAAAAGTTGGAATTTTAGAAGGTCGTTTATCGCTAGTGGGGATCACCCAAAGTCAGCATCTTTCCTTTTAGAGTATAAGAATTTTACAAACATCTTTCACAACTCGTTCGGTGGAAATGATACCCACGGTTCCTCTCCCTTCTACAAGCGAGGAGGTTTATAATTCTTCCTCATTTGAATTCCTTAATATTTAGTTCATTGTCATCACTGAGGAAGAGATAATGGCTCGTATGAAAATAATTTTATTGGTTGATGATAATGATATGAATCCTGCTTCCCCCAAGGCCAAGGTTCCCAAGAGGACTGAGACTGGGGACCCCTCTGCCCCTATATTTATGCCAAACTCATTAGTCTGAGAGAATAGTAGGAATGAGAATACCCATTCGTCTTCAACGTTTATGGTGCCTTCCAAGAAGGGTGATGCCCATAATTTGGGGAGGACTCACTAAGTGATGCAGTGGTAAATAACCCATATTTAGCATTTGGTCTGCTGAAGGGTGGAGTGCTCGCACTTGATCTTGAGCAAGTTAATTAACTGACGCACAATCAACTTTCTACCCATGCTGCTCAGGCATTGTCTGTGGTAAAGTAAAATTTTATTATACTTTGTCTGGGTTGTTGAACCTTTTAGAATCCTAACATAATCCTTGTTATCTTCTTTTCAATTTGTGATGAATTTTGTCGTTATTTTGGAGAAGCGCTCCGAGCAACGCAAGTTAGATGACTTCAATGTCACCTTAAAGAACTCTTAATCTATCATAGCCGCTACGCAGAAGGCCTATGACACTAAGAAATCATCCACCATCTTAGCGATGGATGCCCTAAAGGATGATATTACTCTTCTTCAGGACAATTTTAACAAACTAAAGACTGATCATGACTAAATGGTGGTCAAGCGTGATTAGTTGAAGAAGGATCAAACAAAAACTTTGGTTATTTCCAAGGATGCAGGTTATAACAGTGGCTTCAATGAGACTTTTGTCGATGTTAAACGTCAATTGGTCTTTATCAAATGGTCCAAATTTAAGAAATATTGGGATGTTGCCGTGACGAGAGCCGATGTCTCGGATGAATCTAAATTTCTTAGCGAGCACCATCTGGGTTCCCCACCAAGGGAAGATAAAGATGTTCAGGCAAAGCAGTAATCTTCTAAGGCTTATCGGGGCAAAGGTTTAGAAATGAAAGATCATGTGAAGGACAAGGAAGCTCAAAGCTAATTAAAATAGTTAGCTTATGAACCTTTATTTTTCCATTTGTTCTCATTTATAAGGGCCTGCCCATTTTTGTTATAATGAAAGATTTCGCCAATGTTCAGTCTTGTCTTCCATTATTGTTGAATTCCTTTTCTTTTTTCTTTTTACTTCCTATAGCATAACAATGTTTCAAGAGAAATTGCTTCTCTTTGTTGGTAATTTAGATGTCATTTTTTATCAAAAGGCTAGTGTCTAAGGTCATCATGATTTCACTTCTGCTTGGAAGGCTCTTCAGAGGGTAACTGGGGCCTATAAGGACCAATATGCCTTAGTGACCAAATTAAAAGATTATGTGAAGGACCTTGGTAATTCAGCATGAATATTTCATATTTATCCCTATAATTTCGACTTTATTACGACCCCGCACGTCACATTTATTTCGGACTTAGCTCATATTTATTACAACTAACCTTTTTGGCAAGTGCTTCTTATTTTGTATATATCTCATGTGTTTTATAAGTAACACTACATCAAAATTGGTCACTTGATACGTTCAAAAACCTTGACAAGTGAACCTTGTTATGGTCAAAGATCGTGACATGGCCTAGGGTAACAACAAATTCGTCACAAACATGTCGCAGTCAAAGTTCGTGATATGTTTGACCTTCTCACTGACGTGTTACGATCAAAAACCTTGACAAGTCCGTGAAATGGCACGGGGTGATAAAGATAGTTGTCAAGGATATGTCACGGACGTGTCACGATCAAAAATCATGACAAGATTGTGATAAGAATAACTTGTCACAGACTTTAACCATGACATGTCCTTAACAAATATCCTTATCACGGACATGTTACGGTCAAAGTCTGTGACAAGTCATCCTTTTCACGATTTTTTACCGCGATAAATCTGGGCAATCGTATAAAAAAACTATTGGGCAGTTCGACCACTGCCATTGCCCAGCAGTATATTATCACTTGTAATAGCAAATATATGACATATTTTTTAATAAATAACAACAACCAATATTCAAAAACCATAATAATCAAACACTAAACAAATATAAATAAGAAACTAGGCCATACACTATTCATTTATTATCAAACACTAAACAACATTCTATATTCATGATAATCAAACACTAAACACATAATAAACAAAGTATTACATATTGTTCATTCATTATCAACTTGAAGGAGAAAGCTAGGACATACTACATAAAAATTGGCATAACCCTCAATAGTCTGTATACCGCACCATTCATTCAACCACATGGCTTTATTCTTTTTTCCTGCTAACGCTTTCATAACGTGAACCCGAGCCTCGTGTGTTTGCAACAGACGGTTATACACCAAGGAACCTAGGCGTATATTTGGGTCTCTCACCCCTGACTATTATATCACCACCTTGTAAGTGTACTAAATACACTCTATCCCAACCAATTATAAATGGCCTAGTTTGGACGAGGAGGTATGGGTGGGGTTGTAGAATATATCATATGGAGATGAGGGGGTATCGGTGAGGGTGAGGGTGAGAAACACGGAGCAGTGGTCCCCTCATCCACCACTTTCTCCATGCCCTTCCCTGAGTTGGACCCATCTCGGCATTGAAAATCATGATTGACAAATGAAAACACTTTATTCAATGTTTTCTCCGAGTTCTTAAACTTCTCGACGTTGTTAATCTGCAACTCGCCCACCTTGCGCGCCAGCCCAGTGTTGCTCGACGCAATCTCGGTGAGTCATGACTTCCCCTTCCAAGAACTCACCTCGGGTACGACCATTATGATCCCGCCCAATAACTAAGCTAAATGCGTCCGTACTCAGAGATGCCTTGTTGGCATTATACTGCGAGCTATGGACTTCTTTGAGTTTTTCCTGAAATTACAAAAAAAGTACACAATTAGAGGAAGTAATAAAAAAGTATGTGATTATAAATTTTTATTTTAATAACATAATTAAAATTATAACTTACAAGAGTGGCGACCACATTCGGATTCACCTCCTTATCCTTCCCTTTCTTCGTTTGAATTGCCACATAGGCATCAATCCTATGTGACTTACCCCCAGGATCACTCCTCGTCTCCTGAAATAAATATTTCAAAATGAGGGAATTAGTACATAATTATCACTAAATAAAATAAAATAAACCAAAATGAAATAACATTCAAAACTTACCATTTATACTCCACTTTGGCATAAGACGTACGCTCAGAGTAGTTCACATTGACCTTCTTGGTCCGGTTTGCCCTCCTCAATTAACGAGAGGACAGTTTCCCATCCGATATCTCATTATCGACAAACTGTTACCAGCTTGCCAATGAGATTGGCGCCTTCTCGAGTATCGTATCCCTACGTCGTAAGACGAACTTTCAGTCCTGGCCAAAGTACCGTACACACATATTTTTCTTCCACGTTTTCCATTGATCTCTTAATTATTCCAACATGGAGTTGCATGCTTATGTGGCCAAGTCGAATTGTTCTTGTCAAACAAATACAAAACAAAAAGAAAGTGTGCTAGTAGTATCTAAATTATAAAATAAAATATAAATATTATTTAGTCAAGCAAGTACTTGCAATGCCCCCCAAATGGCCATCTTAAGCTCATTGGGAACCTTCCTCCAGTCAGTGTACCCAGGGACAATAATTGTCTTGAGAAATTCCAAGGCCCTAGCTTGTAAGGTCATCTTGTTCTTTACTGAGATCCCCAATTTGCCCCACTTTGGAGGCCTAGTGCTAGATGAGCATTCCTCACCCCCGCTTGCCTGACGCCCTGAAGAAAACGTTTTCTTAAAAAAATGTTATTAGTAGAAACATATATATGAGAAAATAGTTTATAAATATAAATAATGAATTAGTTTGACATATTTATTAAACCAACTTAATGACATTAGAGGAATACAAATTCATATCTTAAACCAAACTAAGAATTGTTTCAAATAATTGGAATAATTATAATCTAAGAATTATTCCACACTACAAATGACTTAAACAGAACCCATAATCTTTTTATTTGCATTGATCGTTAATTGATTACACACGAGGGATTACAAGGATATATATAAACCCCAAGGACATGGGAACCAATCTACCCTGATTGGAATAAATAAAAAAATATCCCTAAACTAATTGTTGAATATAATATTCCTTAGGGTAGCAATATTAAAACTCTAAAATAAATAAATTATACCTTTTGAGCATGTAACTTACACCTTTTCAGCATGTAAATGGATAAAAGTGGTATAAATAATTCTAATATTTGACTTGCACAAGAATAGTTAAAAAGTGATGTAATAATTATTACCATCTAGTTGGTTTATACATATATGAAATTATAGTATAACCAAATATGGTTGTTAATTATTCAGGTGATATTATTATGACTTAACAGTACAAAATTAGCAAAAAAAACAATACAAATAAAACATTTACGGTATCCTACAATACCCCCAAAGAATATCACATAACATTTACACATATCATAGTACATACCACAATTACTACGTTTTGAGTGGTTATGTTGGTGGGACATATTATATACGAACCTATAAAAGAAGCTTATAAATAAAAATAAACTAACGTTTTCAATACTTATTATTTCAAATAAAAAATACATGAAAAAAGAATTCTCAAAGTAACTGTTAGGAAGGAAAATATTATCCTATGAACAAATCATGAAAAAGAGTTTAATATTTTGCATGAATTCATATATTTACAAGCATGAGAATAGAAGATATATTTTACAATGCTTTCAGTTCAACTATGATAAAATCAGCCTCGAGTAGGATAATCAATTTGAAAATGTTTTCCCTATAAACAAGCAAAGGAATTACATATACAGACATGTATATTGAGTTTTAAGAATATAAAATATAACAAACATGATAATAGTAGACTTATGGGTATGAAAAATTGTGATATAGAACCAAATAAAAAAAAATTATGCCTGGTCTGAACCAAATCAAATTGTGAGCAGAAATCTCAATTCTATGTTAAATCAAATTATGGTCTGAACCAAATCAAAATATTCATTCTATTAGGTATTAATACATTGAAAATACAACAAAAGGTTAAAAATTGAGTGACATGTTTACCTGTAAAGCATATACTGGAGTGGATTTACTGTGCAATCGGCATAACTGGATGCAAGAAGTGAACCTTTATGGCTATAATGGGGACAAAGGATTAATGAAAGTAAATAATTTCATTGATCTACGCCCATATTCTCACCAGTCTGCAATGAATCGTATAAATAATTAAAGATGCCCATGCCGATTGTACAAATCAGGTAAATAAACTCTATCCTTCAATTTCAACTCTGAACAAACATTTCATAAATTACAACATCACAGATATGCCTAATCAACTATATTCATCAATTTCATAATTGAACAATAATTTCAGATCTAAATAAAAAAACAAACATGAAAATATAAACATGAAAACAAGTATTAGGATAAGGAAAGTAACAATTTCAGTACACATCAACTTAATTCATCAAACCTTTAACAGTTGGAACTAAAAAATAAAAGTTTTATAACTAAAAAAATGTTAATATAAAATATAAATAAACGAAACTTGTGCGAACCCTAGAATCCTTAAACGATTGGAACCCTGAAATCCTTGTGATAAAGAGAACAATTAGAAGCCATGGCAGCTTGAATCATTAGAGAGAGAGAAAGAGATTTTAGTGAAATAACGACTGAGAAGAATAAGTGGTCAGGGTTTTATTTTTCTTTTGGGCCAAAGATCGTCACAGCAAATGAACATGGTCACGGTCTTTGACCATGACACGATCGTGACAACACCCTTGTCAAGATCTTTGATCGTGACATGCCTGTGACTCACGGTTGTGTTATGGTCAAAGCCCTTGGCAAGGGATTCGTATTTTTTTGTTAAGGTTTTTTATCGTGAAAACTCTTTGCGGGTGAAAAGTGATAAAAACCCTTTTTTATGTAGTGTAATTCGTGCAAGTGGATGGAAGAGAATAGCATAAAACGATGAAACAATGCAAGAAAGGATAGATAAGGGCAAAATGATAATTTTTCATCCAACATGAAAGTCATAGAGCTCGAGTTCTTGAGAACATAGGAAAAATGACACCTCATTCGGAGTTACAGTGAAGAAGTTACAACACTTTGAAGATGGAGAAAAGTTTCGAGGTTAAAATTGCAAATAATGAAAAGTCTATGCATTTCCAAACGCACAAAACAGTACCAAAAACTGAACCGGTTTGATTTTGGAGTGAACCGATTTCCTTTCCCAAGAATTTGGGTCCAAACTGATTCAGTTTGGCTAGTAGGTTCAGTTTTCTACGGGAATTTTTATCTTTTCCTATTTTGTAGCTAAAATTGTTAGTGTTTAGACGTAGCCTCTTGGCCGCTTTTAGGTCCTTAAATAGAGAATTTTGGAGTTTATTTACTTATACTTCATACATTATTAAGCTTAGAATTCATCTAAAATCACTGAAGTTACAATTACTTTATGAATTCAGCTTTTGCAAGGCAATAAGAGGGGTTTTATTTCAACTTCTGTAATTTCTACTTAGTTTGAAGTTCGTATTTCCTACACTTTGGATTCTCATCATTTGGTATTTAATTTAAATTATCCTCTTCTTTATTATTCAATATGAATTCTTGCATGTGTAATGTAATTTGTTTAGAAACAATTGCCATGTTTAGCTAAATTAGTCGTAGGTTGGGTAATATGAACCCAACCTAGGATTTTCAACTTTAAATGTTAAATTCGTCGTAATTAAATAATTAATTTCTCGAGTTTGATGTATTGATCGATACTAATAGTGTATATCTATTAACTCAATTTATTAAAGTAACCCGAGTGTTTGAGGATACATTATATGTGTCGGTTAATATATCAATTGCGCTTATCAATTCGTTGACCAATTATTGCGCATGTTAATGCCCAATTATATTCGATGCTTCGAATTGCTTCATCGCTTTTTCTTTAATGAATTAATTAATTCACATAATTTTATATTTATCGTAAAAACTCTAGGGTACGGGGGATTAAATCCCAACCTCCTTTTCTAAAATTGTTTCAAAACCAAATTCAATATTTGCTTTAATTAGTTTAATTTTCAATTTCATATCTCCATTTGTCTATATAATTAGAAGTCATTTCACGTAAGAATCATCACCTTTTCTTTCCTTTTTACGAGTCAATCCTATATTTAAAAAATGAACCTTACTTTCATCGTGAACATTCTATTCCTCGAGGATTCGACTTCGTCTTACCGGGTTTTACTACTTGAGAGACCGACTTGCACTTGAGTCGTACGTACATACATAGCACACACATTCGTTGCTCGCCAAGTTTTTGGTGTCGTTGTCGAGGAGTATATAGATAGTAGGTTACGTTGGATTAATCTTAATTTGACTCTAATTCCAAAAAATCCAAAAAAATCATAAATACAAAAAAAAAAAAATCAAATATCCAAAAAAATTATAAAAAGAAAAAGAAAAATAAATTTGCCTAAGTCCTTAGATGAAAAACACACAGCCCAATCCAGCGCCGGAGCTAATAGAAAATATCCCATCGTCTAGTAGTAACACTCCAAAATTTTTGGTCACCGCCTCCTACCGAGTAGTCATACTCCGAGTAGAATGTCTAGAAACTCTGGGGAGGGTATTGATTTATCAAGTGTGAGCGTAATGTTGAACTATACAAGTTTTGGAACGGAAGAGGGTGAGATTCATATCGTCTTATAAGAGACTTCTTATATCTGGAGCAAACCATCACTCTGGGATGCATCACTTTCCTGTATAATGCAGGGCAATTTCACTTTAGAAATGGAATGATCCAAATTTTTTCTACATTTCATGCCATGGGGTCGGAGAAATCATATCTCCAAATCCGTGAGTTCGAGGAGGTATGTGAAACGTTTAATGATCAAGTTTGCACACAAGACGTCATACGTCTCAAGATTTTCCCCTTCTCGCTTAAGGACGAGGCCAAGACTTGGCTTTGGTCTTTAGAGCCGAACTCTATTGGTATGTTGAAAGATATGCAGGTGAGATTTCTCAAAAAGTTCTTCCTCACTGACAGGACCAACTCTACCAGAGATCAAATTCAAACCTTTAAACAAAGTGATAATGATCCCTTTGATAAGTATTGGGAGAGGTTCAACGAGTTTATTAACATGTGCCTAAAATATAATTTTGAGAAATGGAGACGTTTCTCCTACTTCTGTCATGGGCTTACACTAAGATCAAAGAAACTAATAGAAACAATGTGCCCGAGAGAGTTATTTGGGTTAAATGCGGATGATGCGGTGGCCCACTTTAAGTATGTCACCTAGACTACTCAATCTTAGGACAATCGGATCCGAATACCCAACCCAAGGCTAGAAAAATGTTAACAGCCCTTTCCTCATCCAAACTCACCAATTGAACATGGAAGTCGAGTTGAAGGTTCACATAAATCAATTAGCCAAGAGGTTAGATGTCGTGGTGGAAGCAGGGGGAAAAGATACATTCAGACCCTCTCGAGCTTTAAGGGAGGAAATATGTGTTATTTGTGAGGCGGTACATCTAACGAAAGAATATCTAACCATTCCCACCTACAAATTTATTCTTCAAGATCAAGTTGAAGTGGTGGGAGATTATAAAGGGAATTTTAACAGCCGTCATGGGAATTTTTATAATCCCTCATGGTACTGGTTTTAATTATGGTCAAGTAAATGTGTCGTTAAATCCTAATCAACAATTTCCCAACAACCGCCACCACCCCACCTTTTTTACAAGCACCACAAATGCAAGTGCCTCCTCTCGCGCCTTATGTGATCCCACAAAGGAAGAGTCTCGAGGACACTCTCACACAATTCATGCAAACTCAGTCGGTGATTAATGCCCAAAATGCTCAAAACTTTACTGACCTAAAGTCATCATTGTCTAAGTTGCAATCTTCTTTGAGTGTACAAGAGAAGGGGAAATTCCCCGCTCAAGCCCAATGAACTCCCCAAGGTCAAAACTGTGTAATCTCTACCCTTAATAAAAATCAAGAGCAATGTAAAGTTGTAACCACTATAAGTAGTGGGAAAGTTGTTGACTTGTCGCCTTCTCCACAAAATGTATAAAAAGACAATGAGGTTTATCCTGACACATAAGAGGATGAAGATTCCCCCTTAAGAGAGTGTGAGAAAGAAGGCACAGTTGGGTCTAAGGCAGTGGTACAACCCCCGATAACCACACCATACCCTTAACGATTGGTCCCTCCTCCTAAAGGGACCTCCCATGATGACAATTTTAGAGTTACTTAAGCAAGTGAAGTTAAACCTACCTTTTCTCAAGTTTATAAAGCAAATTCTCGCATACGCTAAGTTCTTAAAAGACTTGCTCATTGTGAAACTGAAGTTAAAGGTGAAGAAAATGGTTTTTCTTGCACAAAATGTCAGCTCCATACTTTTGAGCGCCCTCCCACCAGATTACAAATATTCGGGAGACCCCACCATTTTTTGTATAATTAGAGAGAGCCTTGTTAGATTTAGGGGCAAATGTTGATGTTTTAAGCCCACAAAAATTACTCTCCAACTTGCAAATCATTTAGTGAAGGTTCCTTGTGGGGTAGTTGAGGACGCGATAGTCCAAGTTGATACGTTCTACTTGCCAATAGAGTTTCTCATTTGGGACACGAATCCCGCCTCCCCATAAATCCACCATGTCCCCATCATTCTTAGTTGCACTTTCCTAGATACGGCTAATGCGTTGATCAAAATACGTAATGGAAAAATGCAATTAACTTTTGGGAACATGACGCTTGAGATGAATATCTTTAACATCACCAAGCAAATGGGTGATAAGATGATTTACACGATATGAATCTTATCGAGGAGGTAGTACAAGAGCACTTTTAGGGTAATAATTTTGAGGATCCACTTGATGCGTGCTTAGTGACGACTATTGAGGAAAAGAGAGAGTATTCGGAGTTTGATAGTGATATGCGTATGATGAGGGAGATGCTAGGTGAGGACGAAGTCGAGGACAACGTGAGAAGTGTAAATTGGGTCTCACAATTTGAAGAGTTACCCTCGAGGGAATCTTACGAGGTTCCCTTAGATATTAAAATTCCAAAACTTGAATTAAAAAATCTACCTTCAAACGTTAAATATGCTTATTTAGGAAAGGATGAAACATATCTCGCTGTTGTCTCCTCTAAATTAGATATATATATAAAAAAGGAAAGCTTTTGGAGATATTGAGGAAGCACAATGGTGCTTTTAGTTGGCCTAAAGTAGATTTGAAAGGTATAAGTCCCTTGATTTATACCCATAAAATCCAGCTTGACGAGGACGTGAAGCCCTCTAGGGAGATGCAATGACGATTGAACCCGATAAAGAAATACGTGATGAGAACGAAAATCATAAAGTTGTTGGATATCGGCATAATTTATTCCATCTTGAATAGTAAGTGAGTTAGTTCAATCCAAGTCATTTCTAAGAAGTCGGGAATGATCGTGGTTGAGAACGCTAAGTGAGAACTTATTCCAAAATGTACGAGTGGCGTGTTTGCATTGATTAATTAAAACTCAATGCCGACACTAAGAAATATCACTTTCCTTTGGCGTTCATAGATCAAATGACTGTGAGAGTGTCGGACCACCCATTTTCACTATTTTCTAGATGGTTACTCTGGTTATAACCAAATAGAAGTAAATGCAATTGATCAAGAAAAGACTACCTTCACATGCCCTTTTAGCACTTTTGCCATTAAAAGGACGCCATTTGTGTGATGTAATGCACCGACGACCTTTCAAAGGTGCATGTTAAGTCTTTTTAGTGACATGGTTGAGAGAGGCCTTGAGGTGTTTATGAATGATTTTATCATTTTCTATCCTTCTTTTAACGAATGTCTTACTAATCTTGAGAAAGTACTTGCTCGATATGTGGAAAAGAATTTAGTGCTTAATTAGAAGAAAGGCCATTTCACGGTAACCAAAGGAGTGTTTTTAGGCCAAATAGTTTCATCCAAATGGATAAAAGTGGATAAGGAACAAATTATATCATTGCTGAACTTCCCCCAGCCAAGTCACTCAAAGACGTTCGGCCATTTTTGGGACACGAGGGATTTTACTGTACGTTTATTAAGGACTTTCGCTCCATAGCTAGACCCTTAAATAACCTACTTGTTAAGGATATCCCATTCTAGTGGATCTAATCTTACCAAGAGACATTTGATAAGTTGAAAATTATGCTCGTCTTCGCTTCCATTATGAAAGCATCAGCTTAAAGTCCCATTCGAGCTAATGTGTGATGTAAGTGACACTTTGCAAAAGGGGATATTTTAGGGCAACAGAGAGATAAGAAGGCCCATGTCATTTACTACACTAGCCGAAATTTAATTGGACCATAATTAAACTATTCCATCATGGAAAAATAATTACTAGCCGAACCGGTTTGGCTAATGGTTCGATTTTCTACGAGAATTTTTATTTCTTCGTATTGTTTAGCTAAAGTGGTTAGGGCTTAGACTTAGCCTCTTGGACATTTTTGAGTTCTTAAATAGAGCATTTAGGATCTATTTACTTATACTTCATACATTATTAAGCTTAGAATTCATCTAGAATCATTAGAGTTACAATTATTTTATGAATTCAGCTTTTGTAAGGTAATAAGAGGAGTTTTATTTAAATTTCTACTTGGTTTGAAACTCTTATATCATGAACTTTGGATTCTCATAATTTGGTATTTAATTTAAACTCTTATATTCTTTATTATTCAATATGAATTCTTGCGTGCGTAATGTAATTTGTTTAGAAGTAGTTGTCATGTCTAGCTAAATTAGTCATAGGTTGGGGAATATAAAGCCAACCTAAGGTTTAAAATTTTAAATGTAAAATTTGTCATAATTATATAATTAATTTCTTGAGGTTAATATATTGATCAAGACTAATAGTGTAGATCTCTCACTACACCAAAATTAAATAATTATCACTCTAATACCGGCACGTGTTGTCGTGGTCAAAAATCGTGACAACAAAACACACATTTTTTATTATGGTCATTGATCAAGACACGACCATGATAACATCTTGTCATGGTCGTGTCACGGTTATTGACCGTGACAATAGTCTTATCACGAACCTGTCACGGACATCGACCGTGACAACTTAAAAAGCTATCACGATCAAAGTCCATGACAGGACCGTGACAAGTTTTAATTAAAAACGAGTTGCGGCCACTTTTATGTTTACCCTAACACAACTCCCTCTCTCTCTCTCTCTCTCTCTCTCTCTCTCTATATATATATATATATATATATATATATATATATATATAGTGGCAACCATCTCTCTCTCTCTCTCTCTCTCTCTTTTCGGAGACAACACAACATACATTTCGATACATCTTTCTCTCTCCTTCACACACACACACACACACATAGAAACATACATGACACCACACACATCACACTCACACACACTAACATACACCCTATAATGAAAATCCTAAAATAATTTCAAATGAAAACCCTAATTAATTTGAAAACCCTAAAAAAGTTACAACCCACATACACACACACACACACACACACATACACCTTAGAATGAAAAACCTAAAATGATTTCAAATGAAAAAATTAATTTGTAATCAATTTGAAACCTTAAAAATAATTTCAAACACTTGCACTTATTTAATTTTTGTAATTTATTATGCTAATTTAAAAATGATGTCACCTTATTGCGCTAGATGTTTCTCAATTCTTAAATATTTCGCATTATTGTGATTCTTGAATTGTTGTCGATTGGTGGATTTGAACATTTAGATGGCCATTGAGTTGGTTGGACCTAATCATTTACAATATTTCGCATTATTATTTGAATTATTATTTAGAATAATAAAATTGTTATTGACCGGTTGATTTAAACATTTGGTCCTAGGCATTTTTAACATTTAGGCTTGTGATTCTACCGAATATAAATAAAACATAAATGAAACATACTATAAATTTTAAAAGACTGCTGTTAAATAATTAATAATGCGAAACGAAATATAACTATGTACAAATCATTGCTACAAACATTACTACCGAATAAATGGAACATACTAACCATGGTAAGATATAACTACTTTAAATTACATATAGTGCACATAGATACTAGACTTATAGTTCTTATATGTACGCATTCAATAGCCCTTAGACCCATTCGAGAGTCATTACCCCTGTAATGAGATCTCTAGAATTGTCCCATTTGGGACGATGTAGTTTTCGTATAATAATATTCTTAGTGGCTTAAACTTGTTACTTTTGGAGAAAGTTCTACTACCATCTCTTAATATTCTCTAGGTACATACTAGATGATGAGGTGTTAAGTGTTATTTCAATTGATAAATTAAAATAACACTTATACTTGAGAATTTATGTCATGTACTTGGAGAACTATAGAGATATAATGCCGAATTTTCCTTAAATTGGAACAATGTGCATGAGCTTCTAAGTATATTAATGAAATATAATGTCTTGAATGGGATAGGACCATTCACCCTCTAGAGGATATGGAGGAAATAGGATTCATATTGTTTTTATTATATAACATTGAAATATGAAATATTAATCCATGAATATGACTACTCACCTTTTCGTTTGAGACCACTCACCATTTTATTTATACTAATCAATGAATATACATTTCTTACCCATAATAGGTGATTATTTGTAGTAGTTGTGATGGAATACCCTCTATAAAAAGAATGGATAGGTGAGATAAATAGACTAGGGGATGTGTTACGTAAAGGTGGTAATGAATTTATGAAATACGCAAAGAGATGTTGTAATGACGAAAAGTTCTCGTGTCCGTGTGCTAAGTGTAGGAATGGTTTGGTGTTTTAGTGGAAAATAGTCGAACTACATTTGGTAAGATGGGGTATTCAAGATAGTTATCGAAATTGAGTTTTTCACGAAAAATCACAGTTCCTTTTGTCCTTGAGCAACCTTCATAACAATGAACAAGTAGGATAAATGTACAAAGGCAAGAGGATAATATAGATCATAGTATGCAAGAGGATTTAGTTAATGATGCGTATAAAGTTCATGAAGTGGAAAAAAATAATGTCACTAATTATGTACAAGGTTTATATGCTCATGAAGATATCGAGATAAACCTTTATGATGACTATCAAAGTTTAATACTTAAGGAGGCCCAACCATTGTTCCCTGGTTGTGATAAAGATCATAAAACTTTACAAGTCATAGTTAGTTTGCATCGTCTAAAGACCCAATATGGTTTGTTTGGCAATAGTATGACAGGAATTTTGAATTGGGTGAAGGGCTTGCTACCCAAGAAGAATACGCTTCTAAATAGTTATCCTAGTATGAAGAACAGTTTGAAAGTTTTGGGAATAAAGTATAAATCAATTTATACTTGTATGTATGACTACATACTATACTGAAAGGAGTATGAAAATCTCGATCGGTGTTCGGTATGCGATGAACCTAGATATGTGCAATCTAATATCAAGGAAGGCACAAGCTCAAAAGTTCCTCAAAAAGTGTTAAAATATTTTCTCGTTAGGCCTAGATTGAAGCAATTTTTCATAGTACCATGGATACCGGAGCCAATGACTTAACGTGATAGGGTAGAAGTAGGAGATAATCTCATCCGTTATCTTATTGATTCTATAACTTAGAAGAGGATGAATTATGAGTATCCAATTTTGCTCGAGAACAACATAACATTCGTTTGGTAATATCAATATATGGTTTCAATCCATTTAAAAACCTAAGCACCGGTCAGAGTTTATGGCCAGTAGTCCTTACACCACTCAATCTCCCTCCTTCACAGTGTATGAGACCTGAATTTGTTATGTTGTTTTTGTTAATACTTGGGCCAAAGGCACCAAGTGAGGACATCGATGTCTACTTATCTCATTTAGTAGAAGAATTAAATGAGTTGTGCGAAGAGGGTGTGCAAGCATTTGACTCTTATAAAAAATAGTTTAAGTTAAAAGTTATGTTGATGTGAGTAATTCATGATTTTTCAGCTTATGAGACATTATTCGATTGTGTAGTACATGGTTATTTAGGGTGCTCTATTTATCGAGAGGATACTGAATCTTTATGTGTTATTGCTAGCGAAAAAAATATTTACCATTTCCATAGGTGTTTGTTTACTCCTCATAGTTTTAGATTTGACAAAGGTTCCAATTTTTCACCAGTCGGGATTAAACATAGCCTACCTCCGAAAAAACTTTCAGGTTAAGAAATTGAAAGTAAATTGATTGTGGCCCTAATATTCCAGGTAAGAATCCTAAATTCAATAATGTCAAGCATAATAAGACCTCAATAGGGAGTAATACTAAGATAAAAAGGCATGGTTTTAAGAGGTCAATTTTATTTGACATAACTTATTGGAAGAGTAACCCATTACACCATGTATTGGATGTGATGCATGTGGATAAGAACATCGTTAGAAATATATTGAGCACATTCCTTAGGGAAATCATTTGAAGGATGGAGAAAATCCACAAAAGATCTTAAATCGCTGTAAGGGCGAAATAATCGCAAGGGTGGTTTTAACAAAAATTGCAATACCAATTTTAAATGTGGAAGAGAATTTTAAGTTGATTTTATCTTTTTGTCCTACGGATGCATCTATGGTGATAAAAATAGATAATCAAACCCGAAAATAACTCAGGCCAATTTTCAGGGAAAAAAACAAAAGGAAAAACCTTTATTCACTTATAAATTTACAATAGAGTCGATTTACAGACTACTTGATCCCCCACAAGCATAACGTGCTATTTTTAAAAAATCTCTAAGGAACAACTATGATCCTCTTAAGAATCACATGGGCGCAATCCTTTGGATTTGCCTCAGTCTTCATCTTTAATAGTGAATCCCCGAATGTATCACAAGTCAGCAATGGAGTGCCTCTTCACAAAAAGTGTATGCAAATGATACAAACTTTCTAGGGTTTTAAACTAATTCATAATAACAATATTGAAGGATGATTTCTTGTGCATTAAAATAGTGTTTATGAACATAAAACTTGAAGAATTTTTGTAACAGGTGTGCAATTTCGTTTTCGCAAAAGTCTTATATTTTGAAATAGGAAATATGTACTTATACAAAATTTAAGGCAAGACAGTCATTCAAATGAGATGAGAACGACATGACCATATGGTTAGAACGATATCTTAATGTGGTTAGAATGACTGAAGCGAAAAATAAAATTTTAAAAACTCCACCTATAGTAAACTCAGAAATCATATTTTCGAAAACAAAAATTGCTATTTATTTTTTGATAAAAAATAAACATCCCAAACATAATTCCATGAGTTAATTCAAACTCTAAATCGTTTTATACCTTTTAGTATGTTGGGAAGTCTTCAAACTTGGAGATGCTTGAGTTCGGTTCGTCTTCTTAGTGCACGACGATTTGTAACGAGATACGCCAAACTAGGCATGTCAACGGGTCGGCGCCAGGTCGGGTTTAGAGAAATCCAGATACGTGTAATCGGGTCTTCATCGGGTCTATAATATTGGATACAGACCCGAATTCGTTCGAGTCTACGAGTCTTCGAGTTTCGGGTTCGGATCCGGGTCTGGCCAGATATATAAATTTATTTTAAATTATCCCCCTTCTTTATTTTTTAATCTTAAATTAAAATATTTTGTAATGTATTTTAGAATATTATTAGTATAAATTAAACATATATTATTTATATTTATTATATACATAAATATATATACATATATATTTATATATATATTAAATTATAAATATGTCGAAAATACGGGGTATTACACTCTCAAGTAGTAAAACCAGGTAAGACGGAGTCGAATTCTCAGGGAATAGAATGTTCACCAAAAAAGTTGGGTTGGTTTTTTAAATTTAGGATTTAACTCGTAAAAAGAAAAGAAAATGTGATGATTGTTACATGAAATGATTTCTAATTATCTAGAGAAATTGAGCTATGAAATTAAAAATTAAACTAATTAAAGAAAATATTAAATTTGGTTTTGCAATAATTTTGGAAAAGGAAGTTGGGATCCAATCCTCCGTACCCTGGGATTTTTATGATAAATATAAAATTATGTGAATGGATTAATTAATTAATTAATTAAAGGAAAAAGGACAAATCAATTCGGAGCACCAAATATGTTTGGGCGTTAACCCGGGCAATAATTGGTCAACAAATTGATAGGCGAGATTGGCATATTAACCAACACATATAATGCATCCTCAAACACTCTGGATGCTTTTAATAAACTCAGTTAAGACATTATACCTAAACTGGAGAGTTTTCACGATAAAAAATTGTGACAGCGCATGCTTGTCACAGTAAAAAATTGTGATTGGGGTGACAACGACCATTATCACAGACTTGTCACGGTCATTGTCCATGATAAGTTGGACTTTGACCATGACAATACCCAATTATTGTCACAAACGTATCACGGTTAAAGTCCATGACAAGTTATCCTTTGTCACGGACTTGTCACGGTCGAAGTCTGTGACAATTCTGGGTAGCATCTAAAAAAAACTGTTGGGCGGTATGTCCCTTGCCATTGCCCAGCAGTCTATTTTAACATGTTACAACACCTATTACAGTAAATATATATATATATGCCAATTCATTCATAAGATTTAAAGCTATACAACATTCATTAAATCATTATATTAAACAATAAACAATAAGTAACATTCAATATTTGAATTATCTCACTCATTATCATAATATAAACAAATAGTTATCAAATTATTACAAAAATTTCTTCATTCATCATCACTTATAAGGAGGAATGTAGGCCATACTATATAACAATTGAAACACCCCCCAATATTTTTAACGTCGCACTTCTTGGTCAACCACAAGGGTTCATTTTCTTTTACCACGATCACATCCGTGACAAGGACCCGTACTTCATGCGATTGCGGACGACAATGTACTATAGTAACAGGGTGCGTATCCGGGTCCTTCAACCCCTAGTTATTTTATGGCCATCCCGTGTGTCTATTTTATACACAACAGCTAACCAATAGTTGAAACTGGGCTTGGGATAGTGGTAGGATGCGGCGAACGTGTCATATGAGAGGGGAGGGGTATTGGTGAGTGTGGGGTTGAAAAATATGGAGTAATGGTCCCCTCGTCCACCACTTTCTCCTTGCCCTTCTCCGAGTTGGACCCCTTAAAAGCACCCTTAATATAATCAAACATTTTATGCACCCTCCCCTTCATATGTTCTAACTTTTCACCGTGGATGGTCGATAACTCATCCACCTTGCGAGCCAACCCAGTGTAGCTCGACATAATCACGACGAGCCTCGATTTCCCCAAATCGAGAGTTCACCCCCATAGTACGGCCCTTGTGATCCTGCTCGAACACTTGGCTGAATGCGTCTGTAGCAAGAGATACCTTGTCAGATTCACTCTGAGAGTTGTACACTTCCATCAGCTTCTCTGAAATAACAAAAAAGTAGACGGTTAGCTAAATTAATACAAAAATATGTGATTATAATTTTTTGTTGTTATAACGTAATTAATATTTTAACTTACAATGTTGGCGACCACATTCGGATTGACCTCTGCATCCTTCCCTTTCTTCGTTCAAATTACCACACAGGTATCGAGCCTATGTGGCTTACCCTTAGGGCCACTTCCCATCTCCTAAAATAAAATAATGCAAAACTAGTAAATTGGTATATGATTATCACTAAATAGAATAAAATAAAATAAAAATGAAAGAACATTAAAAACTTACCATCCTGTGCTCTACCTTGGCATAAGACGTACACCCGGAGTAGTGCATTTCGACCTTCTTGGACTGATTTCCCCTTCTCGGTTGACGAGAGGACAATTGCCTCTCCGAGATCTTATTATCGATAAACTATTGCCAACTTGCCAATGTGATTTTCTCCTTCGAGGGTACCATGTCCCTAAGTTGCACGATGGACTCCCAATCCTGGCCAAAGTACCAGGCACGCATGTTTTTCTTCCACGTTTTATACTGATCTCTTAATTGTTCCAATATGGAGTCGCGTAAATTTGGGGGCAAGGCGAATTGTTTCTATAAAAAAAATATAAACAAAAAGAAAGTGAGGTAGTAGTATTTAAATTATAAAATATAAATATAAATACAAAACAATAAGAAAGTGAACTAGTACCTGTAATGCGGCCCAGATGCCCATTTTAAGATCGTAGGGCACATTCCCACAATCCGTGTACCCGGGCCGAGCCCAACAACCGTCTTCAGAAAATCCAGGGATCTATCTTGTAAGGTCGTCGTGTTCTCCACTACAGTCCCCAATTTGCCCCACTTTGGGGGCTTAGTGCCAAATGAGCCTTCCTCGCCCCCGTTTCCCTGACGCCTAAAGCGGACATTTCCTGCAAAAAATGTTGTTATTAGTGGAAACATATATATGAGAAAATGATCAAATCAAAATGAATTAAGGCAATAGAAGAATACAAGTTAACGACATTATAAGAATACAAATCCATATTATAAACCCAACTAAGCGGTGTTTCAAATTATTAAATTACTTATTACAAATCTAAAAAATATTTCAAGTTCGGGTCATATCACGGACTAAGAATTAATGCTTAAACTGATTAAGATCCAAATTAACATATTCAATAACCAACCCACCGATTTTGATTCAAATCCATCGGAACTGATCAAATCCAAATGAATAAAGCATTAAACCGTCGCTCGATATCAATAAAGCACTAGAAGAATACAAGTTAACGACATTATAAGAATACAAATCCATATCATAAACCCAACTAAGCAGTGCTTCAAATAATTGGAATACTTATTACAAATCTAAAAATTATTTCAAGTTCGGGTCATGTCACGGACTAAGAATTAAGGCTTAAACTGATTAAGATCTAAATTAACATATTCAATAACCAACTCACTAATTTTTATTCAAAGCCACCGGAACTGATCAAATCCAAATGAATAAAAGCATTAAACTGTCGTTCGGTACTAATAAAGCACTAGAAGAATACAAGTTAACGACATTATAGGAATACAAATCCATATCATAGACCAAACTAAGCATTGTTTCAAATAATTGGAATAATTATTACAAATCTAAAAATTATTTTAAATTCAATTTATCATCTAAAATGGATTGATATTCGGTAGGAGTAGTCAAGTCATCCACATTACTAGTTAGATGTTTTGGCGCGTATAGGACGATTGACCACGGCTCGTTGTTGATATACTCCGAGTAAAACACTTGCTCGAACTTTTAAAAAACACATGCAAATGACTCATCACTCCCCTGCTCGTTACCGGTCAACTTGGACAAGTCAACCATGATCAAATTGGTACCAGGATCAACTTTACAAGCATTTTTATCCTCAACTCTTACCCAATCACAGTAAAACACAACCTCTTTGAAGCTTATATAGTCATATTCAAATATATTTCAAATGGCACCATAGTAGATCGTTTTAACTTCAACGAGGTTTTTATCTTTCGCACTCGCTCGAAGATAAGTAAGAACCTTGTATAAAATACTCGAATTCGGTACATTTGTATTTTTTTCGTACACCCTTGCACTGAATATATAACCGTTCAATCGATACTTTTTATAAGTGTGTACCATGAACAGTTTGGTGGCTAGACGAGCAAGCCTTGATATCGTATCACCCGTCTTTAAGAGATGAGATTATAGATAACCTAATTAGATTGGTTTTAAAGCTTTCTTATAATATACTACTTAATAAGAGACATTCTCATTATAGTTACCTCGTGTGACACCCACAACCTAAATTCACTGTCTGATTATGCCATCGTTCTTTGTCTTTTATTGTTCCCACACGCTTTATATTTAATGCACTGATCATGTACAAAAATTATAATAATCTAAAAGTTAAAGTAATATAAACTTAATTTTTCCATTATTCGACATCTTCTTGTGTGTCAAATAGATAACAAGCAACTTTTTCATGATGTAAACTCATTAATTTCACTCGCATGCCCATCACGTGGACACCGTCATCGATGAAATCTTCACTGTTATCCATGTGTGTTAAATATATAACAAGCTACTTTGGTCAGGCATATATTCATGAGTGTAGATTTATGACTCCACGGTGATGTATTCCTCTGCAATTGATCCTTCAATGTATCGTGTATTCTTAACATAATTTTTGAAAACTTTCATCAACCTTTCAAACGAGTACATCAACCGATATCTAACCGGGTTACAAAGAAGTGCCTCGTTGCATAAGTGTACCAACAAGTGAATACTTATGTTAAAAAATAATGGGAGAAAGTACTTTTCCAACACACAAATTGCTTTAGCAACGGCTACTTTTACAACCACTATGTGATTTTGATATTGGCTATCTTCTCATATAAAAGTGTGAAGCAGATGCTAATTTGCATAATGGCCCTCCACAGATCCATGTGCTTGTAGAAATAATGCTTAAACAATAAAGGAACCAATTGCATGATCACATGCCAATCGTGGGACTTGAACTTATGTAAATCATGAGTAGCATAATTCACAATCCTTTGCAAGTTTGATGAAAATTATATGGAACCTTTAAATTATATATTGTGTCTAAAAGCACTTTTCTCTCCTCACTCATCAAAGTAAACACATCAAGGGTAATTATTATCATTCCCCTACTATCATATTTTAACCACAGTTGTGTCTTAGGTTTCAACGATTGTAAGAACATATTTTATAGTATTGTTCATAGCATAGCTTTAGGCTAGTTTGGCGTATCGCTTTACAAATCTTCACGCACTGAGAAGACGAACCGAACTCAAGCGTCTCCAAGTTTGAAGACTTCCCTACATAGTAAAAGGTATAAAACGATTTAGAGTTTGAATTAATTCATGAAATTATGTTTGGGATGTATAATTTTTATAAAAAAAAACGAACAAGGCTTTTTGTTTTCGAAAATATGATTTCTGACTTTACTATAGGTGGAGTTTTTTTTTTTGCTCCAGTCGTTCTAACCGCATCTTACGTCGTTCTAGCCACATCTTAACGTCGTTCTAACCACATCGAGATGTCATTCTAACCACATCTTGATGTCGTTCGAACGACTCTACATTCTCGTTCGAACGACTGTGCCGACTTAAGTTTTGTATAAATACATGTTTTATTTTTCAGATTGTTTAAGAATTTCGCGAAAACGAAAGTGCATATTTGTTATAAAAGTTCTTCAAGTTTTTGTGTTAAAAAACACTATTTTAATTCACAACAAATCATCCATGAATATTGTTCTTGTGAATTAGTTTAGAACCCTAAAAATTTTGTATCTTTTTCATACAGCCTTTGTGGAAAGGCACTCCATTGTTGACTTGTGATACCTACGGAGATTCACTGTTGAAGGCTGAGGCTAATTCGAAGGACTTCGGTCATATGATTCTCGCGAGGATCATAGCTGTTCCATAGATATTTTTGAAGAATAACGCATTATGCTTGTGGAGGATAACGTGTTATTCTAAGTGAAAAAAGATTTTTCCCTTTGCGGTTTTTTCCCAGAACTTAGCCTGAGTTGTTTGCTAGTTTGATTTAGCTGTTTTATCACTGTAAATGCATGTGTAGGATAAAAAGATAAATCAATTTAAAATTTTCTTTTGCATTTAAAATTTGTATTGCAATTTTTGTTGAAACCACTCTTGCAATTATTTTGCCCTTACAAGTAGTTTCAGCGCAGGTTGTACTAAGTTATTGTGTTTGATCTTGTTTATCTGCTTTTTAAGTGGTTATTTTTTCATCTCTCTTGTGTGTGTGTTTTTGTCTATCGATGGATTCTCACTTGAATTTGACATTTATCGAAAGAATCGAATTTCTTGAAAATTATTTTAGAAATGATTTGGAACTTTTGCAAACGATTCAAAATCAAAGAGATGTCATTCGTGAGAAGTTTGGTGCTTTATATGATGACCTTAAATCTTTAAAAGAGGCCAAAAAGGAGAGTGATGATAAAGTCCTTATTTTGGAAAAAAAAAGTTAGAGAACTTGAAAAATTCTAAGGTATGTGTTTGTGTCAAAGAGGATAACAATGTTTTGATGAATGATTTTAAGGCACGTAAGAAGTCTCTTAGGGATAAGTTTGCTTTTATTGAGGGAGATCAAGATGACATTCTAGGAATGATTGAAAATATGAAGGAGTCCCTAAAATTGAAAGAGTCTAATTGTTTGCTTGAGTCTAAAATTTTGAGGTTAAAAGTTGATTTAAAAGACTCGATTAGTTTGAGTAGTGATGGTAATGGCTCGTCATGTTCTGGTGCTTCGAATGTTAAAGCCAAAACCATTGTTTATTTCAAAGGGTCAACCAAAATGAAGGATGTTAGAAAAGGTCAACCCGTAAGTAGCATTCCTCCCATTTAAACATGTTTACATTGTGGTAGGGAAAGTCACCTTAGGCATTTTGTTTTGATCTTGGAAGAGGACCTAGAAAGTATAAGGATAGTTTCTCGTCGATTATCATAACCTCTAGATTTAGGTATATACATATTTGGGTTAGGAAATCTATTTTAGAGACACTAAATGCTAGATTGTTCGATTCTCACACGCTTGCACATGATGCGTCACATGCTATTTCTTATGTATAGTTGTTTGCATGATTTTGTTTCTCATACTCTACTTATGCTTCTTAATATATTCTTGCTAGTGCTATGACATGTGTATCTCTTTTTATCATATTTTTTATTTATTTATTTGAGACTTATTGAAAGACACAAAAATATTTTGTTTTGATAATTTTTTTTTAAAATACAAAAAGATTTTATTTTTTGAAAAATTCAAAAAGATTTTTGTTTCTTGTGTATTTTAGTTTTACACATTTGGTGTGACATATTGGTGTGTTTGAATCCAATTCACTGTGCAATTTTCATGTGGCTAGGACATGTGGTTATGACTTTAGATGCTTAGATTGTTCTTAACCATGTTTATGGAGTTGTTTCGAACTTGACTTGATTTATGAATTCGACTTTGTTTATGCATCCACACACACATGCACGAGCTTATTGAATTTTCACTTCATGGGTACATTTGAGCTTGGTGAGATGTTCTCCTATTAATCTTATCATCTACGTGTTTATTTGACTATGGAGGATTTGCGCACGTAAGAATCGTTGCTTGTGAGGATTTGTTTAATATTGAAAAAATATGAGTGTACATGGGAAGGAGCTGCAAGAGTATAATAAACTTTTTGTAAAAGCCATCGTTTCAAAAGACCCAATAAAAAAATTAAGGCAAAAAAAAGAATAATATGCCAAATAGGGTCCAAATTTGTTTAGTTTGATTTATTCATTCAAAATAAAATAAAAGAAATATTTTGAGGGAGTTTGGATGGAAATATTAATGGGTTTGAACAATGACAATGTATCCTAGTTAAGCTTAAGTTGTCATGACAATATTGATTTGTTGAATCATTAATATTCTAGGCTTGTGTGCAATGTGCTTATTTTGTTCATTAAGTTCAAATTTATGTCACTTGAGGCTAAAGCTTAGTTTGATAAATTTTTGTGGTCAATTATAAGTTCTTGAACATATTTGAGCATTTGGATTGTGATTCTTTTGTTGTTAGTTCACACCTATACATTCCATTCCACATGTTTAGACACATCAATACTATGCTAGTATGTAAAGCTTATGTGTTTTGTGCGTGTGTTGTTTTCTTTTATACCTATATATGTGTGCTGGATTCACTTTGATATATCTTTAATACATTATATATGGCATTACATGTTGTCTTTGTGAAATTTGTTTTGTTTAAAAAAAATTGAAAAATTTCAAAAATAAAATCAAACAACAACCGATTTCCTATCATAGTTGCCTTTGATACGTTCATTACACATGTTTGATTTAAATTTTTTGTGGTGATATCTATTCTTCGTCGTGATGCTTTGCACTTAATATTAATTGTTTCTAATTCTTTGTATATTCGTCTATTTCGATAAAAAAACAAAGGGGGAGAGCAAGTTAAAATGGAGTTTTGATGAGTTTAAATTATGGGGGAGTATTTATTTATGAATTATATTTTGTTTCAAACTCGATGCGTCATGAGGGTATATGTTTTTTGTCTCATGTGTTTAGGTACTTAAAAAGGAATTCAAGACACACGGATGAAGACAAATTTTGAAAGGGAAGATGTTGAACTTTGAAGACAAATAAACTTATGTCGTTCCGTTCTATAGTTGGGAACAGTATTAGTATATTTGTAATAGGAGATTCTGATTTCAATTTGGTGTTCTTTCATTTTATTTGTTTTGTACCGGAATAGCCAAAGGGGAAGATTTGTAAGAACAATTTTTTTAGTATTGTTCATAGCATAACTTTAGGCTAGTTTGGCATAGGCCTGTCAATGGGTCGGGTTTGGACCCGAACCCGACCCAGACCCGATCCGTATAATAGGATCTGAGCATATTTTTTTAGACTCGAGACTCGAAGACCCGAATACCCGAAGACCCATTTATTAAACGGGTAGGGTCTGGATCTTATACAAGACCCGAACCCGAAAACCCGATCCGGATTATACATTATTATTTTTTAAATATATATGCATATACTATAAATTTATATATATTTATAAATATATCTTATCAATATAACATGTAAGTATTCAGGGAATTTAAATGTTGTATTTAAATTATGTGAGTTAAGTAATTTAATTTGACTGAATAAGAAATGTGATTTTAAATATTAATCGGGAGATAGATACTAATTAATATTATGTTATAATATTTACTAAGTGTAAATAGTAAATAAGTGATCATTAGTGTGATACGGCATAGCGAGTGATATGTGCGTATTTTATTTTATCTCAACCGGGAGTCGCGTGTAGGCTAATTTGAGGTTGAGAAAGGAAATATATTTTTGGTGACTCGGATGATAATTTAGAGGTCACGGATGAATCCTAATGGGTCGTAATAGTCGAAAAAGTATACCCAGGAGTATTGTTTGGGTTTCGAATCAATTTTAGACCAAACCGGCATTTATAGAAGGGGTTTTGGTCATTTGGCAAATAGATATTAAGGGAACAACGAAATTCTAAGTGTTATATCCAATGTTTAAGACTTGAGGCTAGGGTTAGAAATAGTTAACCCCAAAGGAATCCATTAGAGAGAAGAGATAAACCAATTTTCAAGACTTAGGGGTTGTTCTTGAAGGATTGGACCTTAATCTTGCATCCTAAGCATCTAAGGAGTGAAGATTTGAAAAGAGAACCATCAATCCATTAACAACACCATGATTTCAGACCCTACAAACCTATAGGTAAGTTGTTTATTGCAATTATTTTGAAGTTATAATACCCATGTTAGGATGAATTGATGATATAATACATATTCTTGGAAGAAAAGGTTATGTTTGATGCATGTTATGGGTAGGGATTTCATGTAGTGAGATTCATATATGTAGATGATTGATAATCAGTAGATGAATAATTGTCAATACGAATTAAACCTGGGTTTTATGTTAAAAATTGAAGAAGAACATGGAAACCTAGGGTTTTTAAGATTTTATGATTTAATCAGTTATTGATTAATTATTATGATGATTTGGTGTAAAAGTCACGTTGGAATTGATCCTAATGCATGTAGAAACGGTTAGGAATGATTAGTTTTAAAAATTGGTGAAGTTTCATAAGGTTTAGACGTATATTAATGGTGAAGACGCATGAAGAAGACGAAGTAGCCAAATCTGAACCATTTCGAACCAATTCGGACAAGGGTGAATCGATTCGGGTAAGGCAAATCGATTCGGCGTAGGCCAAATCCATTCGGTTATCCAGAAAATTGAAACTTTCCCCTTTTTTCCTTAAATCCCTAAATCGTTGTTGTGATATTCTTGAGGACTTTGGTAATATAATATTGAGAGACGTAAAATATTACATTAGGCTTATGATGGGGTTATGATTTGGTCTTATGGAGGGGATTGAGACGAGAATGTAATTGGGTTGATTTTGTGTCATAAATTATCCGAGAGAAAGATAATGAATTACGGGGAGTTTGAAAATTGAATTGATGAAATAGACCAGTAAGGTAATTTAGGCTTAACGACTGAAATTACATAAAGGGGTAACCAGGACCCTTAGAGTAGTGTGAATACTCATGAATACGATAAGTGGGATAATTCGTAAAGAAATTTAATGCGGCTAGTATATGAGAAAATATACTACATATAAGCGCGACTACCTAGGTTGTGTGAATACCTATCATATAAATACTTATGTGGTGTGAATACCTACAGTATATTAGATGTATTGGGGTCGAGGGAACATCTGGACCAATACATGAGAGTTCGATTTGGGGTTGAGGGCTATCGGGACCAATATCGAACATAAATAATATTGGGGTCGATGGAACATCCAGACTAAAATATATATATATATATATATATATATATATATATATAACATTTACATTGGGGTCGAGGGCTATCCGGACCAATGTGAATGACATGAGAAATTGAGGTCGAAGGAACATCCGACCCAATGAATCCTTAATGTGTGATACTAGGATATTATAGTGAAGTATATATTCATTTTTATATATTGTGTGGGATATATTTACCGTACGATTTATCTACTTATGTGTGACAGTAGATAGTTAGATAGAGTATATCTAATGAGAATAAATTAGTCGAGAAACTTAATTATGATTAAGCTAATAACATATGAGCATGTTAATTTGTGATTTTGGACATCAAAATGATAATTAACTAAGAGAAACTTAATGTAGTGATTTAAAAGATAACATGTAAGGAATGTTGATTATGTTGATAATTAACACATGAGAGATGTTAATAAATTTATGTACTGATGAGCGGTACGGGAACTTAGAGGTGTATATAAGATTGGTTAAATACTTTAATCTAGTTAGCTTAGGTAGCATATCTAGGTGGGCTAAGTATAGAATGTTAGGCGTGCACTATAGATGAGAGGCGAAGAAAACTCAAGAGAGAGTCTACGTGAACATGCATAATCAATAATCGGATTTTATTGTAATAAACACTTGCTAAATATTTTCAAAACGTTTTATGCACTAACACTTGCTATAAAATATTTTCAAAACGTTTTAGGTGTCCATCCTCAAGGATGCCATACGTGACTTCATTCCAGGGACTCGGAGCTATAACATTGTGGATGCTGATAGGATTTAATTAGACGATTCTTCCATTCAGATCTAATGTAGGATCTCATTTCATATTCCATGTATGGACAAATTTTCCTTTGACAGTTTTCAGTCTTTTAGTTCTTTTATTATTATGGAGTATTTGGTTTTGGATCTTTTTGTCGATGGTTTATTAGACAAGACTTTATTCATTTTTATATGGTGATGGTTGGACTTTAGTATATTATGTATGTTTAATTTAGTTTTCCACATTGTTCATTTATCTATTTGAAAGAAAGATAAAATTTGGCATTGGTCTAATTTCACTTAAGTGCTTAGTAATTAAAAATCTTTCGATAGTGATGCTAAGAATAAACCATATGAGAAACCTGTTTTAATTTAATAAAGGCCTGATCAACAGGTGTTTAATTTGATGGGGTGTCATAGAGAGACCGACTTGCACTTGAGTCGTACGTACATACATAGCACACACGTTTCGTTGCTCATCAAGTTTTTGAAACGTGGGATCCCTTATATATGAGGAAATGAATTCTCTGAAAATACAACTTACTGAAGCCAACGACATTGGTGATGTTGGGAATTTTTTTACAAGCCAAAAATGACTCCCTCGGGAAGCAGATCATCAAGGGAAAAAATACATGAGTAGGGAAGGATATGTATAAATAGGACTTTATCGTGACATAATCAAGCTTTACTATCTCTTTAGAAGAGGTCCTCACGTGGCATGGTCTGCTAGCTATGATGAGGGGTGGATGGATGCCCTTATCAAGTTAGATGATGCAAAGAAGCTAGCCTATAATCATGGTAGGTTAATTGACTTACGGGTTCTGAAAGTCCTAAAGGACTCTGAGCTTTGGTACTATTACCAAATTAATTATCTAGTATATCGCCACCCCCCTTTGGAAGTGGTGAAAGTTAGGTTCCTATGGATGTCGTTCCTATTCAACTAGCCAAGCATTATTTGTTATTGCATAAGAGTAATGATGAATGTCGACCAAATCTTGATGATGGTCAAAGAGAGGCCATTGCTAAGGCACTTGCTCACCAAAGATAATGATTGTACTAGTTTTGTCCTTCCAATATTGTAAATAAACTTCTTTACGTACTATAACTTTATGTAACAACAAGTTGTTTGTGTAGTACTTCGTTTTGCATTTTTCCATTCCGTTATGCCAAACATATGTTTTTATTATCTTGTCTTACCTTTTAAGTTGTGTCATTACCCTGCCTTAGGCCTAAATCAGACTCTAGCAAAAATGCACCTGAGTTTAGGTCCATCCACCCATTCAGGATTTTTATCCGACCAAGGCCGGGTCCACTTAGTGCCTAGGGTTCTCCCCTAGGTCTTTTATTTGTTTGGAAAATTCAAGAGGTTTTTGTATTTTTTTCTTGACGAACACCAAGGGACCTTGAGTTTAATTGTAATTAAATAACTTTTAATTGTAATCAAACTAAGGAAGTGATTAAAGTATAAGCCTACCACTTTGGGACGATGCTAAATAGTGACGCGACCACAAATGTGTCTAGTGTGCGTGCTATTTAGGCTCAAGTGCAAGCCTGTCGCTCAAGTAATAATCCGATAAATCGGGTATCGATCCTCAGGTAACCAAGAAGACGAAGTCGTAATGACGTTGGAAATACGATGGTAACCTAACTTTGATTCTAAAAAGAAGGAAAAGGTAATCTAGATTGCGAAATGACTACAACTAGATGCAATTATGAAACTGAGTAACTAATGAAATTATGAATAAATGAAATACAATTACTCTAATTAACTAAAGGACTAATGATGATTTGACTAAAACTTTTAACTATGAAATGAGAAAGATAGGTCGGGTTACAATCCCCTACACCCTAGTAATTCACTTCATAGGATACTAGATTCATAATTAAAACTTTTAAATGAATCCGGTTCTTAATGCTCCTAAGTATTACATATATGAGGGATCGTAGCCCGCACAGTATGTAAGTAAGGGATGAATTAAAACCCGGTCTTTAACACTCTTAAGTATTACATATATGAGGGATCGTAGCCCGTACCGTATGTAAGTAAAGGATGAATTAAAGCGGTATCGTATTAACTACGATATAATTCATCTAAGATTTTAATTCCAACTTCTATATCCACTATCATGAATCACATCGGGCGGGGTTCATGCACCCCAACCCTTGAAAATTTAGCCGGACATATTAAAGCTAGAAGAAAACATGTTTTGAATGAAAGAAAATATTTTTACTAATAATTAAAGGTGACGAATAATGAAATTACCAACTAAAGAATTAACTACTGCAATAATGAAAGCAAAAATTGGAATAATATTACTTGAATTGCAGAACTGGAATAAAAACTAGGGTTTCTTCTTGTTGTCTTCTCTAAACTAATTACAAAGCTTCTCTACACGGATTAGAAGCCTCCTTTAATGTCTGGGAGTTATTTTAAATTTATACCCTACGAAAATGACAAGAGTTGGATTCATACAAAACTCTATCAAGAAGAAGATCATCCCAAATCTCGAACCCCGGATCGATCCGATCAGGACATATCGGACTGGTCCGGGTATCAACCGAATTGGTCCATTTTTCTAAACATCCGGATTGGTCCGCTAGACAGGTCTCTTTGTAGTGAAATTTAGGGCCGAATCGATCAATTTTGTTGAAAAACCGGATTAGTCTGGTAGACATATTTTTATGCAGTGATTTTGAGTACCCGGATTGATCCGTTTTTCAAATAAACCGTATTGGTCCGGATGGGCTTCTCAATTTCTCTTGAATATCTCTTCAAAATATCTTGAATATATCACATCTTCAGGTCTTCATAACTTCTAATTCAGAACTCGGATTGGGATGTCGTTTCTTCCTACGTCTTCATAAATTCGAGATCTCCGACTTTTATTTTGGTTCCTCAATCGGATTCCTAGTAAAAATTACGCTTTTGCCCTTTTGATTCGTCCTCTTTCTTTTCTCTTTTCCTTCTTCCGGTTTCTTTTTTTCTTTCATGTAATAAATACCTATAAAATTAGTAAGAAATACACGAAACTCGGGATACTTGTTAGACGAAACCGTTAGCAAAGATATGAGATAAACTAATTCATTTTACGTTGTCCGAGGTAATAAAGGCCTCTAAATTAACGGGTAAATTTGGAAGAATTTATATAACTAATCAAACCCCCCTAACTTAGAACTTTGATCATCCCGAGCAATGTAAAAGAATCAAGGCCTCTGAATAAGTATTTCATCGAGCTCCATGATGAGATGAATGTAGAGTATGAATCCATGATGAAATGAATATAGTGTATGAATCCCAATAGATATATAGAATAATTGGTGCTTGAGCATAGATCGGAGCAATAATAAAATATATAGTTCCTCGCTGAGGTGAAATTTCATAATGACGAGCTATGATAATATTTTTCAGAAGTGTAAGATTGTTTTCGAGCATTCGTCGACACTGAATCTTGTACCTGTAAAAATTAATAACTTGCCCTACCATATGTATAAGCTGAATTGATTAGTGATGAGAATAATTTAGTCAACTAATCAATATATATGATATGTATATACTCGGGAAATAATAATATAAAAAATATGAAATAATATATGTCTGACTGATCTGTCGAGGCAAAATTGCCTGATGTCGAGCAATAACAATTTCCAGAAGTTAAAGATTGTGGTTGAGCTTTCGTCGGGATTGAATCATATCCCTATGAAATTTTAATAAGTTGCTCGAACTCCTGTTGAGACTAGTTTAGATAGTTAGTCATGAGAATAATTATTCAGCCAAATAATATATGATGTGTATCAACATAATGCAATAAAGATTTCAAAATATGAAATAATATGTTTTGTGCCAAATGTGTGTCATGTGAGCAAAATTTTTTATCAAATATGTGCCTTATATAAAACATAATTATTTAATCTAGAATTTTTTGTAAAGTTATTTAAACTCCAATAAATAATCAGATATAATTTTGATTTCAAAAATATTTCATTTCACTCAACTTTAAACAACCAATTTGAACAAAGTTTGAATGGGATGTGGCATTGTAAAAAATTTATACAGCGAAGTTAAATATATTTGAGTCCAAAGCATATGTTTAGAAAAATTATTTTCCCATAAAGTTGTTGTGTATATGAATGTGGTATTATTAACCAAAATTTTAAATGTTTATTTTAACAAAGTAGTGGTTAAAATCTAAATATCCCATCTGAGGGTGTATTCAAGAGAAAATCGTTTTAGTATCTCGTGTTATATAAAAATGCAAAACTTTTTAAGAAGAGGGTTTCAGGTGAATCAAATTAAATTGGGTGTTAACAAGGAGGATTCCTCGGTGACGGTCCAACGACCTTCTTCTATGTTCTTTGACGTCGCCTATCATAATCAGATGTCTCCGATCATCACTAGGTTCCACCGATGATCAGTGTTAGATGATATCGACCAATGCTAGATGGTCGAGAATCTTCATTCTGGTTCTATACTTGCGCCGACCAAGATTAGATGATGTCGCTGGTCTTCCGACCAAGAATGAAATGCTGTTGTAATGGTGGTCACCGACCCCGAGGCTGGATCTTGATGCCGACCAGCCAATAGGAGGTCTGGAGCTCCTCTTGAAGTGCAATACCTGTCTTCGACTAATTTAGCTTACGCCGACCAGCGCTGGATGGTGCCAATCAATAACTGATGGTCTCTCACTTTTGTAACAAATGCTTCTGAATAGAAATAGGTAGTAGCAACCAACTGTGGGTACTGCCGACCAGCAATGGGTAACGCCGACCAGTAAAAGATCTTCTGGTAAAGTTATCGATCAAGAAATGATGATCTGATGATGACGTTTAAGGGTTGTCGACCTCCTGAACTGTACCTTAGGTTTTTTTCAACTTGTGTCGACCTATAATTGGGGTACCTCTGACCTGTGCCGACCTGTAATACCTGATACCAAAGTAGACTAACAATATATGGTCTAGATCTTTAACCAACCAACAAAATAACCTGCAGACCCAATAGACTTTGGTCAACCATTGATGCCGATCAAGACTATTTTACCGATCTGCAATAGGTGCTCTACATAAAACTCTGATGCCAATAAAAGAAAAAAGAAGTTTATAAAACTTCATTATCTTGATCCCATGCCATCGACTAGTTAAAAATGATGCCAAAATATACTGACTGTGCCGATCAAGGGTTGATATCAACAGTGGGTGTTGCTGACCGTCCATATCAGCACCTGTTACCGACTACCTGGGTTACAACTGGTGATAATCAACGACGATAATTTTTATTCAACGATGAATGGGGAATGAAAATGTTATAGATCGGACTTGAAAAACGTCCAGAATTAATTATAGAGTAGAGGATAGATTTTGAATCATGTAGCAAATCCCATATTTTGATGAAGACCTGCCGGAGACACGAACTGATGGCCAAGTGAAGATTTATCATCTGAAGAATTTGATTATTTCTCCTCTAAAAATTATTACGAAATTTATATCAAGATCAGTTGACAAGACGTATTGAAGTCAATGATAGATGAACCAAATTAAATACACACTTTATTAAAATGAATGAAAAGAGACTCCAATTTAGGGAGAGAAAGTAGAGCTGGGTCTAATTTCCAGGAGAAAATTTGTTCTTGATTTTGTCTTATTCTCTTATTATAGATAGAGACATATGATGCAAATAAAAAAAATGTTTCGAAACGTGGCTCAAAATCAACAATGAAAATTTTCGACAATTTGACACAGTTGTGCAGATTTATAGATAAAAATTATACAGTTCCTTAATAGAAACGTTGTGGTTATCATCTGTTTTAGACGTTTATTCTCAGTAAAAAATATCAGATATGGAAATTAAAATATCATATCTAAATCAGCGAATAGATGTGTTTGCCTTATTTTTAAGGCTTCATACATAACTTATGATTATGAGATCCAATTATTTCAGATTCAAACAATTCGTGAACATGAACATATAAGGATCCTGATATAAAAAAATGTGTACGCAGTATGTAATTATTTATTTACAAAGAAAAGGAAAAACTTAACTTTTGATGAAGAACATTGCTTGTAACACGTTCCCATAGACGGCGCCAATCTGTTGATGACTATAAATAGCATCTATGTTATCTTATCGGCATCAACAACAGATAAAAATGAAGGTATGAAGATGATGATTGAAGATGAAATGGTGATCACATCAAACACATAAGAGACAAAGGTTTTTAAAGTGGTTCGGCTATGAATAAAGCCTACGTCCCCTGTTATTTTATTCCCAGGGGGTTACAATAGCACAATATGGTGTAGAGAGAGAAAGAGTGTGTATCTTGTGTATGGTGTTTCTTAGTTGTCGGATCTATCCCCCTCTGTGATGGGGTTACAATGTATTTATAGCCTTAAGGCTGCCAATGTGAATAGACAACGTGCTGTTATCTAGTAGGCATGTACGTCTATACAATATAAATGTTCATTAAGGCTCATTAAATGCGTTGTTATCTTCATTAATGCACATTAAATTCACAGTTATCCTTTGATCTGCCTGGCTAGTTGCTCTGCACGCCTTGAGTGGCTCTGCATGCTTTGAGTTGCTCTGCATGCCTTAAGTTGCTCTACACGCCTTGAGTTGCTCTGCACGCCTTGAGTTGCTCGGTATGCTTGAGTTGGTCGATGAAAGTATTGTTTTTGCCTTGTAGAGTGACATGTGTCTTCATGTGATTGATCTACGTCACCTGACTAATTTTTGTGTCAAAGTACCCACAAAATTCGACTCAAAGAAAATTCAAAATGCGCAAAAATTGTATAACTCAAACTTTTCCAGAAAATAGCCATCATCAATTCATATTCAAGAGTCTCAAATCTTAGTGCGTGTGTGCAGAGCCAGAAATTTAATCACGGATTTCTACTGATTGACCATTATGTTACTTATCCGAAAATTCATTTTGATTTTAAAATCTCACGGGATGCTCTCATAAATGAATCTCTCAGAAGGGTGGCTATTTTCTCTCGGTATGCGGTGATTTATAAGAGTAAATGCATTGGAACCAAGTTTATGCACGCAAATAGAAAAATGAACTTTTATGATAAACGGATCTCGTCATTGAATTACGGTTATAAGAAAATGGGAAAATTGCCTCTAATTTATATCTTTAGCCTCTTTTATTATCTTTTTGTGTTTTAGCTCTCCACGCGGTAACCAATTTCGCAAATTGGACTCTGTTAGGACTTTTTCGGGTTAAAGGTGTATTGGGTAAAATGGGAATGGTAAGGACATATAGATTTGGAAAGTTTTCTTATGATGTCCTTTTGTGCTTTTTCGAGTTTTTGCTCATTTTTTTCTTTTTTTTCTATTTTCCATGCTTTTCTTGTCTTGCTATTTTTGTTGAGCATATCTATTCTTCTCTTACCCCTTTTTGTGCACTTTCTAGACTTAATTTCTGGTATTATTAACTTTCACAATTCTGGGCCAGTTGGGATTTTTCGAGTTGTCAAACGAAAGGGAAAAATTTATTCGGATCAATTTTGTTTACAAAAGGGATAATGTTTTCACTACTTTTTCTGGCCAATATTTTTGGGTGACAAATGAGGGCCTACTTCATTGTCCGAAATACTAATTGCGTTACCGTAAGTGTCTCGAGATTAATTTAGTTTAGAGATCTATTTGGCACGTTTTTCAAGGCAATATCACACATATTTTCCATAACCGGTCAAAGTGAAAGAATTGAGATCCTCGACGACTTATTAGAACGCTGAAAAGAACCTTGAGTTAACAATTAACTCGGATTGATTTATAAATTCACAATAATGAAAGGCTCGAATCTCACCGGGTTTGTTAATCTCCACATTTATTCATTAAGTCATCTACGTTCGTTCAATTTCCATCTTTGGTCCATTTCGACTTTGTGCACTATGTTTTTACAATTTGAGACTTTAAACCGAATTTCAATGATATTTTTGAAAATTTTGAATTATAATTTTTATTTATTTTGAAGAAAAAAATATTTTGCATTTCTCAAAATTTTACGATTATTATTATTATTTTTTTGAAATTTCTGGGTATTTTTGAAAATTTGTGAACTTTTAGAAAAACGCACTTGTGATCCTCCCCTAACTTAGACTTTTGCATTGTCCTCAAGCAAAAATGACTAAAATCTAACTTAAAGCGAATTACAAGAGCAAAAAAATAAAAAGAACAAATATGAAAAATGCAGAATTTTATATAACGGAACATGTGTTACAAACGGAAAGGAAATCAAACAACCATGTGAAAATAACCAACAATTAAACAACCATTTTTCAGAAGAAAAAAAAATCACTGGGGCGGGGGGTTGGAGGTTCCGGGGGCGCTGGCGTCATACGGGTCATAGAAGAAGCTTTGAGGGGGTCCACCGAAGTTGAGTTCGTACATGTGAGTTTGGAGATGATGCATCATGCTCGTATCCCTTCGGTAAGCCGCTTGATCCCGTTGATATGCCGCTTGGTCCCTATTGTATTGTGTGATGAATTCGTCAACCCGAGTTTCTATTGTCGAGAGACGCGGACTAATTTCTGCGTTGGCGGGAGAAAAATTAGAATCTTTGTCACTGTTATAATCGGCGTCACCCTCGCCCATCACAATGTCCTCCTCCTCTTCATCGCTGCTCTCGTCGTCACCGCTCTCTTCGGCTTCTTCATCACTATCCTCCTCTTTGGTATCACTAGCCACTTGTGCCAATCAGGCTTGGATGCAGGCTTGTTGCCTTTCTCGTTTGGTTCGGGTGGTGGACGCAAAAGGAGTTGGGAGGCACGAGAAATATTCGGGGGGTGCAATATCGGCGTCGGCTAACATGGATGTGATGATCCGGGGAAAGGGGAGAGGGGTGATGCCCTTTTTATCCGTGGCGGCGAAGATTATATCCTTATAAATGCATACAGCTTGGTTAATGGGGGTGTTGTGATCGAAGAGGTGGTAGACGAAGATGGCTTGACGCGGACGCATCGTCGACTGATTTCCCGTGGGGAGAATGTTAGCGCACACTATTTTGAAAGTGAGGCTCACTTTGTCGCTTAGTTGGCCCACCAGGTAGGTTTCGGTATTCCAATTAGCATTGGGGCCGATGCGAGACATGCACACGTCTTGTTTAAGCGGGGCAAGAGGGTTTGGGTAAATGTATTGCTGTGGGGTCGAGACATCTTTGGCAGCCAACTTCTGGGACAGATTTTCCAAAGAGAAAGGGAAGCGGACGCCGCCAATGTAAGCTTCAATCTTGTGGTGGTCGGTGCGAACAAGTGATCCATAGAAAGTGTGCACCGCGTTGGGCCAGACTGCTTCATGAGGCTCGTTGAGGAAACGACACCAACCTCGGGCCATGAAAAGAGCAGTGATAGAATCAGGCATGTCATTCCAAATGACTTGGCGCTCGATTTGGAGTTTGCAAGGTTAGTCGAAGAAATGTTCACACCATTGTTGTTATTAACGGCAGCGGTAGCCGGCGGCTCCGTCGCCAAGAATTGTGATGGAATCGTATTTTTGGGGAGGTGGTTGATTGGTCATGGTTATGGGATTGAGGAAGAGTGGTGGGCAGAATAAGTGAAAGGGAGGAAGAGAGTGAGGCGTGGTGGGGGAAATGGGGTGGGGAATGTGTAGAATTTATAGGTGGTGAGGGGGGAGGGTGGGGTAGGATTTAGAGGGAAAAGGGGGAGGGATTTGGGAGGGAAAATGGTTATTGGTAAGGGAGGGGCCAAAAATGGAGGGAATTTGAGGGATTAGGGGAAAAGGGGGTGAACCTAGGGAAGGAAAAGAGTTGCAGACACCGGACCAATTCGGGTCCCCAGGGCCGGATCGATCCGGGTCCTGTATTTTTTTTTCGATATTTTCCAGACAGGACCACTTTGGGTGCCCAGGGCCGGATCGATCCGGTCCCCAGAGTGGCTCTAATCCACCTATGGGATGGTACACTCTCCTCTTACGACTTTTGGCTACTCCTACCTACAATCCGACACCTGTATCACTTTATTACCTCTCACCTCGATATTGTGGGTCTAAAATGTTTGCCATGTAAAGCGTGTTGGTGCTCGAATTCCTCTCCGCTTGTGATGTGATCCTACGAACTCCACTATCTTAACCTACGTGCAATGACTATACACAAGAATTCACCCCATACACGTCGGGGGTGCGACGACCTCTCAATTCAAGCTCACTCTACCCCGATAACGGGGTCCGACAACCAAATGGTGCCGATATCTTCTATGAACGCCTCAAGATATAGCTTTAGGCGTTGTCCATTGACTTTGAACGTGTTCCCCCCTTTTGGATCTTCACATTCTACTGCTCCGTGGGGGAATACGCTCTTGACAATGAATGGGCCAGTCCATCGAGATCGAAATTTACCCGGAAATAGATGAAGCCCGGAGTTATAGAGGAGTACCTTTTGTCCCACTTGAAACTCTTTTCGTCGAATAATCTTATCATGTGCTAGTTTCATCCGGGCTTTTAAAATCTTGGCATTCTCATATGCATCATTGTGTATCTCCTCTAACTCATTTAGTTGAAGCTTTTGAACTTCACCGGCTTTGTCCATATCGTAATTTAACCTCTTAATTGACCAATACGCTTTGTGCTCTAACTCAACAGGAAGATGGAAAGGTTCGCCATACACAAAGCGGAATGGGGACATTCCGAGTGGGTTCTTGTATGCGGTACAGTAGGCCCATAGCGAATCGTTTAATCGAAGGGACCAATCTTTCCGGTCAGGATTAACGGTCTTCTCTAGTATGTGATTAATTTCATGATTAGCCAAATCGGCCTGCCCGTTCGTTTGTGGGTGACATGTCGTTCCAACCTTGTGAATGACACCATACTTTTTCATAAGTCTTTCAAACGGCTTGTTGAAAAAATGGGTGTCGTTATCACTGATTATCGCTTTAGGTGCACCGAAGCGAGAAAGTATGTGTTCGTACAGAAACTTTATCACCACTTTATTGTCATTAGTCTTGGTAGTTATAGCTTCCACCCATTTAGAAACACGGTTTACTGCGACTAGGATGTATAGGTACCCTAAGTACGGGGGAAAAAGGCCCATGAAGTCAATACCCCAGCAATCAAAAACCTCAATGATGAGAATCGGGGTTAATGGCATCATGTCTCACCGGGTAATCGCCCCCATTCGTTGACACTTGTCGCAAGATTTGAAACAATTGTTAACATCCTGGAACATTGTGGGCCAGTACAGACCACTCTGGAGAATTTTAGCTGCTATCTTTTTCACGGAACAGTGGCCTCCATATGCTTCCGAATGACAAAATCGGATAACTTTTGGGATTTCGTCATCCTGTACGCATCGTCGGATGATTTGGTCATTTCAATATTTAAAAAGGAATGGATCATCGTAGAAAAACATGCGCGACCAAGTGATGAACCTCTTTTTATCTTGCAGTGTCCAATCGGGAGGGACGACTCTCGTGATAAGAGAGTTCACTATATTTGTAAACCAGGGCAAAGAAGAGGTGGCAAAGAGTTGCTCATTCGAAAAACACTCATCTATGGGTGTAGGATCACTAGGTACGTCGGACGAAAGCCGTGATAAGTGATCGGCAACGACGTTTTTTACTACTTTTTTGTCTTTAATGGATAGATTAAACTCTTGTAGGAGTAGGATCCACCTTATGAGGCGTGGCTTTGCGTCTTTCTTTGAAAGTAGATATTTTAAATCCACGTGGTCGGTGAAACAGGTGACGGGAGAACCGATAAGATAGGATCGAAATTTGTTAAGAGCAAATACTACCTCTAGTAACTCCTTCTACGTGGTGGAGTAATTGAGTTGTGGTCCGATAAGGGTCCGGCCAGCGTAGTAGATGACATGAGCCTTATTGTCTTTTCTTTGGCCCAAAACGGCCCCTATCGCATAATCGCTAGCATCACACGTAAGGTCGAATGGTAAGGACCAATCCGGAGCTTGCATAATGGGAGCGAACACAATCATGTTTTTCAATTTTTCAAATGCACTTTAGCATGCTTTCTTCCACTCAAATGGGGTGTCCTTCATGAGAAGATTGCTTAAGGTTCTAGCGATGGCGCTAAAGTCCTTAATTAACCTTCTATAAAAAAAACATGGCCCAAGAAAGAGCGCACGTCTTTCAGCGATTTAGGTGGGGGTAGTTCAACTGTGACATCTATTTTTTCTCGATCAACCTCGATACCTTTGGATGACACGATGTGGCCAAGAACTATACCCTCAGTTACCATGAAGTGGCATTTTTCTCAATTCAACATTAAGTTCTTTTCCACACACCGGGCTAGTACTTTCTCAATATTGGCTAAACATAGGTCGAAAGAGGTGCCAAAAACACTATAGTCGTCCATAAACACCTCTAGCCCTCTCTCAACCATGTCACTGAATAAGCTCAGCATGCACCTTTGAAAGGTCGCCGGTGCATTACACAAGTCTATAGCATACATTTGTAGGCAAACGTTCCAAAGGGGCAAGTGAAGGTTGTTTTCTCTTGATTAAGTACATATACCTCAATTTGGTTATATCCGGAATAACCATCTAAGAAGCAATAATAAGGGTGGCCCACTACTCTTTCAAGCATTTGACCTATAAATGGTAAGGGGAAATGGTTTTTCCTAGTTCCCGCATTGAGTTTCCGGTAATCAATGCAAACGCACCACCCACTGGTGGTACGTTGGGGAACTAACTCTCCCATGGAATTTTCAATCAAAGTCATGCCCGACTTCTTCGGGACGACTTGAATGGGGCTCACACACTTGCTATTCGAGATTGGGTAGATAATCCCGACATCCAACATCTTTATAATTTCAGTCCTCACCACATCTTTCATTGTGGGGTTTAGCCGTCTTTGCATTTCTCTCGAGGGCTTAATATCCTCTTAGAGATGAATCTTATGGGTGCAAATTAGAGGGCTTATCCCCTTTAAATAAGCTATACACCAACCAAAACCACTTTGGTACTTCCTCAAAATCTTTAATAGTTTACCCTCCTGCTCTTCATTTAAGCTAGAGGAGACAATAACAGGAAATGTCTCACTTTTACCTAGGAAAGCATATTTAACGTTGGAGGGTAGTTTCTTCAATTCGAGTGTCAGGAATGTGTCGCTAGAGGGCACCATGCATGCTACCCTTGGCGGTAACTCTTCGAATTGAGAAACCCAATTAACATCTCTCACGTCCTCGTCCGACGCTCTCTCATCAAGTAAGCCTCTCAGTTCCTCTGTCTCCCTACCAAACTCGATCTAGGCTCCCTCACTCTTATGACTAGAAGCTAGGCAAGCTTTTAAGGCGTCTCCATAGTAATTTTCCTCATAATGTTCTTCCCCTGCCTGTTGGGCTATGTTGAAGATGTTTGTTTCTAAAGTCATATTCCTAAAAGTGTGTTGCATCTGCCCATTTCTAGTATTGATCACTGCGTTAGCCGTAGTTAAGAATGGGCGTCCAAGGATGATGGGAACATGATTTTTTGAGGCAAAGGAGGGATCCGTGTCCCAAATGACAAAATCTACCTGGAAGTAGAAAGTGTCTACTTGGACTATTACGTCCTCAACTATACCCCTTGGTATCTTCATAATTCGATCCGCTAACTGGAGAGTGATCATTATGAGATTAAGATCACCCAAATCAAGTTTCCTATAAATCAAATAAGGGAGGATATTGACTCTTTCCCCTAAATCGAGTAAGGCTTTTTCAAATTTGTTCTCTCCAATGGTGCAGGAAATGGTGGGTGCACCGGGATCTTTATATTTAGGTGGGAGATCATTAAGAAGGACTGAGCTCACATTTTGTGCTAGAAACACATTCTTCTTTACTTTCATCCTCCTCTTGACTGTCAATAAGTCTTTTATGACTTTTGTACAGGATGGGATTTGCCTTATTGCATCAAGGAAAGGTAAGTTCAACTTCACGTTCTTAAGCACTTCTAGCACTTCTTCACTTATGCTCCTTTTATGGCAGGAACCAATCTTTGAGGAAATGGCGCAGCGGAGGGTGGTTTCACAACTACCTCAGGCTCACTAGTGTTTTCCTTTTCACTCTCATTCAAGGAGATATCTTCGGCCTCTTTCGTACCGGGCGAATTCTCCTTGTCTTTTGAAATATCATGTGAGGTAGGTGATAAATCAACAACTCTCCCACTACGAAGAGTGGTTACATCTTGGCAGTGCTCCTGCTGTTCTGTAAAGGTGGAACTGACACTAGGTTGACCTTAGGGAGGTCTTTGGCCTCGGGAAGGAAACTGTCCTTCTATTGGACGCTCAATGCGGATTGCATCTTGAAGACGTTTGCATTTATTTCAGCGAACATGCGTTCATATCTAGCATTGTTTTCACCTTGAGAATTTATGAATTAGTTCATTGTATCCTCGAGGCTCCTCCGCAATGGAGCTACATATGGAGCTGGAGGTGGTGGTGCTTGTTGGTATTAAGGAGGTTGTGTAGGTGGGGCAACCTGTGAATGTGGGTTCATTGCAGCTTGTGGTTGTCCATAGTTGAAACCAGGATGGTTTCTCCACGACGAGTTTTATGAGTTCCCACGTGGGGCATTAAAATTCCCCTTGAATCCTCCTATAGAATCCACCTGCTCGGTGTGTATGGCCTTGTAGGCGGAAATCGTAGGTCATGCATTTATGGAGTGGTCCGCCTCACAGATAGCAAACACTTTTTCCTTCGAACCATGGCTGGATCTGGAGATGTTTCTCAACCGACCATAAAACCACTCTTTTATATCTCTCTGAAACTGATCGAATTGATGATCTATTAAGGTATTATTGGCCAAATAGTATAGACCGAACGTAGTCTGATTGATAGATGGTTGTCTAGGACGATCTTGGTTAGGATCAGATGTGTCCCATGCTTGAGTAGTCTTTACGACATACTTAAGATGGGCCTCAGCATCACATGAGTTTAAATCCCAAAAGGGTCTTTCACACATTGTTTGCACAAGTTGTTTTGAAGCTACTGTTAACCCATGATGGAATAAATATATCACTAGGTGTTTGTTAAAACCATGATGGGGGAAAGCGCTTACTAACTCTTGGAAAAGTTCCCAACATCTGTCAAAAGACTTATTATTGTGTTGTCGGAATGCTTTGAGTTTTGGCAGAGTTGGTCTTGTGCTGTGGATAGAATTTTAAGATAAACTTAGATTACATATCTATCTAGGAAGTGACGGAGTTTGGGGGTAGAGACCATAGCCAGGTCTTGGCTTTATCCTTTAAGGAAAAAGGAAAAAGCTTTTGGCGAACGACATCTTGCATGCAATCTTGATCACTAAATGTGTCACACGCCTCTTCGAACTCCCGTATATGCAGGTATGGTTTCTCCGAATCCATGCCATGAAACGTAGGGAGAATTTTTATCATCCCAGTATGAAATTGGAACTGACCGACATTATACGGAAGTAAAATGCAACAAGGGTGACAGTCCATTCAGGAAAGAGTAAGTCTTTCATGGAACGATAGGGGAGATTTCCCTCTCTAGTACCGAAACTTGTTGCGTCAGACATCTCACTCGCGTTCTCCTCAAATGACTTTGTGTACTCACTCAGTGTCCTAGATGTGTGAATCGAAGGTTGACTCAGGGTGTAACTACCGACAAAGTGCTCAATAGTAGGAATTGGAATCTATAATTGTGGAACGCGAGGTGTGGGGGGCTTTCAGAGTTGTACTCAACGATTGGATTTTTGTGGATTCTGGTTGGAATATTGTGAGGAGTCTGAGTATGTTCGGGATTTCGCATTAATGGCTTTTGAGAGATGATGAAATTTTATATATATATATATATATATATATATATATATATATATATATATATATATATATATTTGTTCAAAGTTTTAAATTGACTTGATCTAACCTAATTCTCCCCTTTCCCCGGTAACGACGCCAAAAACTTGACGCGACCACAAATGTGTCTAGTGTGCGTGCAATTTAGGTTCAAGTGCAAGCCTGTTGCTTAAGTAATAATCCGATAAGTCGGGTAACGATCCTCAAGGAAACAGGACGACGAAGTCGTAACGACGTGGGAAAGATGAAGGTAACCTAACTTTGATTCTAAAAATAAGGAAAAGGTGATCTGGATTGTGAAATGACTAAACCTCGATGCAAATATGAAACTGAGTAACTAATGAAATTATGAATAAATGAAATGCAATTACTCTAATTAACTAAAGGACTAATGATGATTTGACTAAAACTTTTAACTATGAAATGAGAAAGATAGGTCGGGTTACAATCCCCCACACCCTAGTAATTCACTTCGTAGGATACTAGATTCATAATTAAAACTTTTAAATGAATCCGGTTCATAATGGTCCCAAGTATTACATATATGAGGGATTATAGCCCGCGCAGTATGTAAGCAAGGGACGAATTAAAACCCGATCTTTAACACTCCTAAGCATTACATATATGAGGGATTGTATCCCACACAGTATGTAAGCAAAGGATGAATTAAAGCGGTATCGTATTAAGTACGATACAATTCATCTAAGATTTTAATTCCAACTTTTATTTCCACTATCATGAATCACATCGGGTGGGGTTCACGCACCCCAACACTTGAAAACTTAGCCGGACATATTAAAGCTAGAAGAAAACATCTTTTGAGTGAAAGAAAATATTTTTACTAACAATTGAAGGTGACGAAGAATGAAATTACCAACTAAAGAATTAACTACTGCGATAATGAAAGCAAAAATTGGAATAATATTACTTGAATTACAGAACTAGAATAAAAACTAGGGTTTCTTGTTGTTGTCTTCTCTAAACTAATTATAAAGCTTCTCTACACGGATTAGAAGCCTCCTTTAATGTCTGGGAGTTATTTTAAATTTATGCCCTACGAAAATTACATGAGTTTGATTCATACAAAACTCTATCAAGAAGAAGATCATCCCAAATCTCGAACCCCGGATCGATCCGGTCAGGACATATCGGACTGGTGCGTGTAACAACCGGATTGGTCCATTTTTCTATACACTTGGATTGGTCCGCTAGACAGGTCTCTTTGCAGTGAAATTTGGGGCCGGATCGATCCGTTTTTTTGGAAGACCGAATTGATCCGGTAGACGTATTTTTATGCCGTGATTTTGAGTGCCCGGATTGATCCGTTTTTCAAATAAACCGGATTGGTTTCTCAATTTCTCTTGAATATATCTTCAAAATCTCTTAAATATCTCACATCTTCGGGTCTTCATAACTTCTAATCCAGAACTCGGATTGGAACGCTGTTTCTTCCTACGTGTTCATAAATTTGAGATATCCGACTTTTATTTTGGGTCCTCAACCGGATTCCTGGTAGAAATTAGGATTTTGCCTTTTTGATTGGTCCTCTTCCTTTTATCTTGCTTCTTCCGATTTCTTTCTTTCTTTCTTTCATGTTTTAAATACCTGTAAAATTAGTAAGAAATATACGAAACTCGGGATACTTGCTAGACGAAACCGTTAGCAAAGATATGAGATAAACTAATTCATTTTATGTTGTCCGAGGTGATAAAAGCCTCTAAATTAAGGAATAAATTTGGAAGAATTTATGTCTAATCAAATAGCTAAATAAATAACTTGGACTTTATTATAATAGGTAGAATAGACTGCGAGCATTATAAGTTATAGAATAAAAAAATTCGAAAACTAACTAAGCTGGAAATAATTAACCAATAATGAATTAAAAATAAAACTTCCTGAAGTTGGGTGCATTCATGACCTTGGTATCTCTCTGCCCCATTGTTTCTAAATGGTTGGCTCCTTGCAAATCGTCTCTAATGACCTTGAACTATCCCTTTCAATTAGGTCCCAGCCTACCATCTGAAGGTTTTTTGGCACTGTCGGGGACTTTCCTAAGGATATAATCATCGACTTGAAATTTTCTCGAATTGATGATCTTGTTGTACTGCATAACTAGATGTTGTTGGGAAGAGGTCAATTTTATCATTACCTACTCCTTTCGCTCTTCTTCTCGATCAAGTTTAATCCTCACAACTTCCTCATTCAAACCCTACTCAACAATAGTGGTCCTTATTGTTGGCAATCCATCTTTTAAAGGAAAAATAGCTCCCATCCCATACTTTAGAGTGAAAGGTATTTCCCCAGTGCATCTTCTGAGCGTAGTACGATATGCCCATAGGACGTGAGGAAGCTCGTCCATCCAATCTCCTTTTATTCTTTCTAATATCTTTTTATTGCCATCATGCATCCTTTTATTAGAAGCTGCTTGCCCATTGCTTTCTGGATAAGCCACAAAGCTGAAGCAATTCTTGATGTCATGGTTGTCGTAAAAATCTTGGAAAGATCCACTTTCAAACAATTTTTTATTGTCTATAATGATTACCCTGGGTATGTCAAAACCCATTACGATGTTTCTCGAAATGAATTTGATCATGTCAGTATCCCTGATATTCGTTAGTGGCTCTACTTTAATTCATTTGGTAAAGTAATTCGTGCCTACCAAGAGATATTTGTGATTTCTCGGTACTGTTGAGAGTGGTCTTATAATATTCAAACCTCGTTGGGCGAATGGCCACAGGCTAGCCAATTACTTCAAATCGTTGGCCGACTGATGGAGAATGGGGGATAACTTTGGGCATTTCTCGCACTTCTAGATGTAAGGGGTTATGTGTTTCTGCATATATGGCCACCATTACCCTTTTTAACTGCTCAAAAGTCAAGAGATCTTTCTCGTGCGTGGCTTACGCAGATTCCATTATGTAGTTCATACAGAACTTGATCTACATCATTTGGATGCACGAATCAGAGGTAGGGACCAGTGAAGGATCTTTTGTAGAGTTTTTCTTTAGGTGACAAATAAAATCGTGCAGCTTTAACCACGACTTGGTGGAATTGCTTTTTATCGGATGGCAGGATGTCGCTTTGCAGATAAGAAATTATTGGGTCCATCCCGCTAGGACCTTTTTTCACGGCAAGAAGCTGTTCGATGTCCACTGGCCTTTGTGATGTTAGGTTTGGTAAGGAATTCCTTTTTTAAGTCCTTTTTAGGTGAGAGTCCACTGCCAAACTTAAAGCTGCTAAAGCATTCGCATGGCCATTATGCCCCTGGGGAAATCTTGAATGTGTACTTCCTTAAATTTTAACATTAAATCATGATCCACCTACAAGTATGTTGTTATTCATTCATCCTTGGCATTGGAATCTCTCGTTACTTGGTTGGATACCCATTTTGAATTGTAATATATATCAATATGGCTTACCACTAATGAGTGAGCTTTGTATAGACCGACGATGAAGGCTTCATATTTAGCTTCATTATTGGATGCCTCAAAGCCAAGTCTGATTACTTGATCAACCATGGAATTCTACGGTGAGATGAGCACAATCCCTACTCCTGCCCCTAGAGTTGGAGTCACCGTCCCCACACAATGTTTATTTTTTGGACTGGTCGATCTCTTAGGTCCTTAACTGATCGACAATTTAGTAATCGTTAAGGCCATATTCTCCTATAAGTTCTGGGAGGAGATTAGCCAACACTTGACCTTTAATCGCCATTCTTAGTTAATAGTGTATATCGAATCTCCCAAGTTTGATTGGCCATTTCGACATTCGCCCAGAGAGGTCGGCCTTCCGAAAACAACTTTGAGGGGAAAGGAAATGATGAATATGTTTGAATTAGCTTCAAAGTAGTGTTTCAATTTATGTGACTCGGTGATCACGGAATAACCAATTTTTCTAATGGGAAGTAGCATTTCTCGTTGTCTATGAGTGTTTTACTGACAAAATAAATAGGGGATTGGTGTCCCTGATTTTTACAAACTATGGCCGAACTAACTGCATGTCTTGAAACTACTAAGTCGATATAAAGAGGGTCTCCTGAATCCGGGATAGTCAGTAGAAGGGGTTTGCTCAGATAAGACTTGATTTCTTCAAAGGCCTTTAAGTATTCTTCGTTCAAGTAAGGCCATTTTCCTTATTCAATAGCTGGAAAAATGGTCGACGTCCTTTGAAAGACTTTGAGATGAAATGGTTGAGGGCTGCTAACATCCCTGTCAACTTTTGGATCTCGTGTAGTTTCTTTGGAGGGAGGATGTTATTGATCGCGACTATTTCGTTGGAATTGGCCTAAATACCCCTTTTGTCGATCAAATACCGTAGAAACTTCTGGATTGCACCCCAAAAGAGCATTTGTCCGCATTGAGCCTCATTCTGTAACGTATGAGGATCTCAAAAGTTTTTCCCAAATCCTTTAAATGATTAACTTTGATCTTGATCTTGACGAGCATGTCATGAATATACATTTCCATATTCTCTCCCAATTATTGCTTAAATATTCTTATAACTAGTGTTTGGTATGTGGTTCCTGTATTTTTTAGGCTAAAAGGCATGACCTTGTACTAATATAGGCCCAAAATTGTTAAAAATGAGGTTTTATCTTGGTCAGGGCTGAATAGTGAAATATGATGACATCTTGAGCAAGCATCCATAAAACTCATCCGCTTATGATTAGTTGTGGCGTCGACCAGGTGATCGATCTTAGGTAGGATAATTGTCTTTGGGGCAGGCCTTACTGAGGTCGGTGAAATTCACACACACTCCCCCCTTGTCATTCCCCTTGTTACCACCACCGAGTTTGAGAGCCACTTTGGGAATTGAACCTCTCTAATGGACCTTGCCTTCAGAAGTTTCCCTACCTCTGCTTCCATTGTCTTTGCTTTCTCTGGGGCAGTTTGACTAGCCTTTTATGTGTTTAGTGGATGTGTGGCTTAACGTGAAGTATATGACATGCTACTTTGGGATCGATTCTAAACATATCGTACGACTACCATGTGAAAACATATTGATTATGATTCAAAAAGAAAATTAGTTCCTCCCCTCCTCCTGCTCAGATAATGTAGTGTCGAACATGATTTTTTTCAACTGTGCCACGTCAAAAGCTATCTCCTTTAATTTTTCCATGACCCGATCTGCGAGGTTGACTCTCGTCTCTTCCATCCCTGGTCTTCTATATTTATTTTCTATTTGGACGGTGCTTCTCCGTCTTAAGACACTTTAGGAATTGCTTCCTTTTTTCTTCTTCTCTTATTTGGGGTATGATGGCAGTGATAAAACACTTCCGAGCAATGGCTTGATTGACTCTGATTTCCATTATTCTTCGCTCTATAATTTATTTGAGTTTTTGGTGATGAGTGGAAGGGACAGCCTGCATAGCGTGTAACCACCCTCAATGAAGGATGGCATCATAGGGCGAGTCAATGTCTACCAATAAGAACTCAATTAACTTTGAGATATTACTGGCCCTAACTGGTAGGGCCACCTTCCCCAATGGCATAGCTATTTTCTAGCAAAGACGAGTTGGGGAATAGTCACTTCCTTTAAGTCTTTCATCTTTGAGCTTGTGAAAAAGCTGCAAATACATACCTTCAGAGGAACTCCCTTGATCGACTAGCAAGCAATCCATGTCCTAATTTTCAATTCTGAGGGTGATTACTAATATATCATGGTGTGGAGTCCTCATTCCGATCAAATTGTCTTTCGTAAGGACTAGGTGTTTATTTTAGTCCACGTCTTCTGGGTACCTGCGCTTGCCCGCTTAGCTTTTGGCAGGGTCAATTTGGAAGACCTCCATAACTGTAATGACCTTTTTGAGCTCCATCCAAACCGGGTTGCCCTGGATTGCTTGAAATCTGAAGCTTATTGGAAAATAGCAAATTCGTACCCCCATTTGACCAACCAAAACATTATTTGGTTTTGAATCAGTACTAGTGACGACCCGGTCAACTTTCTTCTCAATGTATTCATTCAAATTCCCTGCCTAAGCCAACTCTTCTAGATAGTATTTGAGGGCATTGCAATTCTTTGTCTTGTGTTCGTTATCCTTATGGTAGGTGCACCTGAGAGTATTATTCCTCTTTCCCTGATCACCACCCATTTTATTTAGCCACTTGAGGAATTACTGGTCCTTGATCTTGCCCAAGATCTTGTAGATTAGTTCTTTGAAAATTGTGTCATTGCTTTAAAAACCTTAGATGGTTCTGACTTTCCCCCATTTTTGGATCCTCCGTTCTTCTTTTTGTCCCCTTTCTTTGGGGTGATTTCATTATCATTTCTTTTGGTTGACTTTGCATAACTATTCTCGCATTGGCTGAAGGCGACCACATCTTCCTCCTTGGCATACTTTTCAATGCGCGATACATGATCATTGATGGTGTCTACCTCCTTCTTGGTGAGGGAATGAGGCAACTTAGAGTTATGGGTCAGGCCTATTTTAAACTATGTTACGGTAACCTGCTTCAAACAATCTTCGACCTTATTGAAGGCTTCCCAGTATCACCTGGAATAATCTCGTAAAGTATCCTAGTGTTTGTTCCTCACGGTGAGGAAATAATCCATCCTCTTTGGGTGTCAACCGCTTGTTATAGATCAAGCTATGAAGGCCTCCGCGGGTGACTTAAAGTTCTTGACTGACCTGTGAAGCAGGCTTTCAATCCACTTTTGGGCAATATCTCATAGGCTTAATGGGAATATACGACACGTAAGGGTGTCATTATGGTTGCACATGGTCATCGCTTGATGTATTAATGCACGTGATCTATGGGATCGGTCTTTCCATTGTATATCTTTAACATTGGGGTTACGAACTTCTTTGGGTCCTCTTCCTTCTTAATCGCCCTTGAAAAGGGGGACTGCATGTGAGTGATGAGTTCTTTCCTTTCCAGATCCTTGGTTGATATATCCCCATAATTAGTTGGGTGTTGATTCATTTCTCTTGGGACAAGACTTCGTATATCGTGCCTATAACATCCTTAGGTTTGGTTTCACCTTGTCAAATGGCTTTATACTCTGAGTAGTCCTTTTCGTGGTGCCAACTCATTCCTCGATTATGAATTTTGGTCTCCTGAGGGCTAGGCATCCAATTACGATGCTTGCGATTATCTCCATGAAGCTCTCCCTCCATTTTTCCCGGCGCTAATGGAGACATGGATTTTCCTCCACCTGGAGGCGTGTTGCTTCCTCTTGTTGATGGAGTTCTTTTTCATAAGCTTCGACCAACCACGAGATCTGCATTGATCTGGGTTGCTCGTTGCTTTGCTCAGAAGGCTACTCTTATGGGTGAAATCGTGGATGGTTGATGGCTTAATTTTTATCCCGATGGATCTCTAATCCAACTCTATGCACTGAGAGCTCGGCTCGCAGATCACCCGCAAAAGGTGCATTGTGAGGGCGAGACATTTCTTTACTCATTCGTTTCGATTTTCTTAGTGAAAAGAATCGTTTCCCATAGATAGCGCCAATTGTGAGTGCAAATAATCACAATTAATGATTCTAAGTAGTAGGGAAACACTCAAGGAGTAAAATAATCTCACCACACAAATGATTTGCGTGTTTCAGCAACTGCCTACATCCACGGGGTATTTATTGTGTATTTAATTATTTAGAAGTTTTGTCACCAAGAATTACATGCCCAATATCCCCGGGGTAAAGGTTTTCTTTATGATGATATGAGTGGCTGGGTTACGTTCAAACTCTTCCAACTTTCGGTTGGCTCGTTTACTAATGAATGTTGATCTGTCCGAGATTATTGATAAAAATATTGATCTTTCCATGTTTATCCCACGTGACATTAATCCTGATTTGTGCAGTACGCTTCGTATTTATGGGTTGGGTCCGATTGGCCGTCAAAATTTGGGCCATTGCGGTTTGCACCCCACAAATCTATTTCCTAAATTCAGGATTCTAGTTATTTATTAAATTTAGGAACTTTTGTTCTAAGGGTCTCAAGATTTATTCAAAGAAAATAATATCACTCAATTTTCACACATTATAGCTCGGAGCACTTACAGTCAATGGTACCAACTAATCAGATCGAATTGATGTGGTTATGCATATTATGTGGGATGGGAGTCTTAACATAAATATCACGGTCTCCATCGATATTTTGAAAAGTAATGTGATTAATTCATCGTATTATCTTATTTTTTTACCACATAGGAAGGAATTACTCACGACATCAGGGGATTTCAAAATTCTTAAGTCATAATTCTTTAAAATTAAACGTGAGTTTAATCCCCTCAACGGGGAAGTTCTTCACAAGAGAATTTAGTTTTGTAGAATAAACTGATGGGGTAAACTTAGACACAAGTAATGATATCATACCTAATATAGTTAGCATTATTAATTGTGGGACCAAAAGACGTCGGCTATTCAATTGTCTTGGACAAAGGTTTCTTGGATTGTACGGATAATGTAATTGAAAGATGTAAAATTTTGTCTAGTTCAAGGTAAAGTGATTTAAGCCCTCAATAAAAAAATCATTTCATATGGGAATTAGGATGCTCGAAGGAATTAATTCTTGTAAGCGCAAATATTTTAAGCTTGGAATTTTTATAAATTCTATTTGCACTTTGGCATATTTGGCGTATTCCGTTACAAACTGACACGCACCGTTATGTTGAACCAAACTCCAACATCTCCAAGTTCAAGACTCCTCTACATATCAAGAAGGTATAAATACTTTTAGGAGTTTTAAATTATTCATAAAGTTATTTGGGATCCTTATTTTTTATTGAAAAATAAGGCTTGATTTTTTGAAGGTTTTAAAATAGAATTTTTTGACCTCGTTCAAATGAGATTAGGTTCTCATTCGAATAACTTTGCATTCTCATTATAAGGGTCGTTTGATCTCTACATCGAACGAACATCCAACAAGAGTACACTATTTGGGTTCGTTGGAAGATTTTTCTAACGAGATAGCTATTTTGTTCAAACAAACTTGGTTTTTGTTCTAACGAGTTGCAATTCTCGTTCAAATGAGTTTCACTTTCATTCAAACGAGCCGCCACCTCAAAATTTATGCTACATCTATAAATATCTATTTTTACTCCAACTTTTGTAAGACGTTTGCCAAAACGTTTCCTATATATCTATTGCAAAAGTTTTCATGTTTTGTGTTACTTAAACACTTTTTGATTCGAACTTTACATCCCTAAATAGTTTTACGAAACTTTTTGAAATCCTAAAAATTTGGTTTCTTTTATACACACTCGTGGAGAGAGATCTCTACGGCTGAACCTTGTGATCCAAGTGATCACAGCAGAAGAAGGCAGAAAAAAGTTGAAGGTTGAATCGATGGATACCAAGGGTGGACCTCCACCTATGGACAACTCTGGACTGAGCCGTTTTCTTTAGAAATTTTGAAGACACCGCGCATTATACTTGTGGGTGATATCAAGTAGTCTGTAAGTCGATATCTTGTAAAACTCTCTAAAATGCTGAAAATAGGTTGTGCCCTCAAAAGGGATTTTCCTTATTTTTTGTATTTAACTTGCATGATTAGTTTAGTTTATTTATTATCACCTAGATGCATGTTTAGGATAAAAATTTAAAATTAGATTTTGGGATTTAAATTGAAAATTACCAAAATATAATTTTTTTTTGTCCCCATCCTTGTTGAGCACGTTTATTTACACATTCTCAAATTGGTATCAGAGCCTTCCACTCTTATAAGTGGTGTCAAAGCATTTTTACCATTTACAAATTGGTATCAGAGTAGGTTACACCCAATTATCATGTAGATCCTTGTTCAGGGTGGTTATTTATCCTTCTCTCTTGGATTTAATTTTTTTCTCTCTCGATGGATATTCATAGTGAAAATTTATCTCATTTGAATTTGAAGTTTGCTAAAAGAATTAAAATTCTTGAAAAAAAATTCTCATTTTTAAGATATTTTGAAACTTTTGCAAACTGCTCAAACACAAAGAGATTTCTTTCGTGAAAAGCTTGTGAACATGGAACATGATTTCAAAATATAAATATGTCCAAGAAAGAGAGTGATAATAGAGTTCGGGTTTTAGAGAAAGAGTTAGGAGACTCTAAAAGTTCTAAGGTTTATTTACGTCTCAAAGAGGATCGTGATAAATTGATTTTAGGTTTGAGAGCATGCGAGAAGGCTCTTAGGGATAAGTTTGCTTGCATTGAGGGGACGCGAGATGACTTTCTATGAATGATTGAATATATGAAGAAGGAGTCCCTAAAACTTGAAAAGTCTAATTCTTTACTTGGTTTTAAAATTTTAAAGTTCAAATATGATTTACGAGACTTGAGTAGTGTTGGTAGTGATGGTACTGGATTTCATGATAATAACGCTTCCGTTTCTAAAGCCAAGACCATTGTTTATTTTAGAGGGTCGACCATATCCAACGATGTTAGAAAAGGTCAACCTATATGTAATATTCCTCGAGTTCACACATGTCCACATTGTAGGAGGAAAGGTCACATTTGGCTTTTTGTTATGATCTTGGAAGAGGTCATAAAAAGTTGAAGTCTCAAGTCCCTTCAGTTCCCAAAACCTATCATGTTAAGTACACATCTATTTAGGTTAGGAAACCGTTTTGGAGGCGCTAGATGTTAGACTAGTTGATTCTCGCAAGTTTGCACATGAATCTTTACATGCTATATCTCATGGATGATTGCTTGCATGATTATTTTTGTTATCCTCTAGTTTTGCTTTATGATATATGTTTGCTAGTGTTACAACATGTGTATCTTTTGTATTATATTTTTCTTTTATTGAGTCATATTGGAATAATACAAAAGATTATATTTTGATAATTTTTTTAACAAGATACAAAAAGATTTTCGATTTGTGTGTATTCTAGTTTTACACATTTAGGGTGTGTTTGAATCCAATTCACTCCGTACTTTCTATGTGTCTAGGACATTTGGTTATGATTATAGACTGTAAAATATGGTTTCTTAAATTATATGCTTTAATACTACTTCTAGATGAGGAAAATACCAATTTTTAAATTCAAATGAGATGGTTCACCGAATATTCCAAATTTTAATAATTTCTTTCAAAAATTAAATTATCATCTTCTAAAGCACAAACAAACACAACTTCAATTCAAGTTCAAATTTATACAAACATGAAATTAGTCAAATTACATGAATTAAAGTAAACTAAAATTACCCAATTAAATTAGCACCAATTTACACAATTGTTATAGTTAAAGTAATTTTTATCTTGTTAATCCTAGCATGCTTCTACGTGACATTTTGCAAGAAAAAAATAAACACAATCATAATGCCGCGATGTATGACGAAAAACCACAATGAGAAAATCTCAGACGACCCAACCACAAGTCCACTAAGTACGAAATTACAAAGGACACGATAGAATACTTACACAAGACTCGAGGCCCTCACAAGCCTTGACGCTCTTCATTCCTCCACCTCTACCTAGTTGATTACTCCGGAATCCACCTTCGTCTCGGAATCCACCGATGGGATAAATCTATCGTCAACACATGGAGTTCACCGCATGTGAACCACGAACCACGAACATGGAATCCTCCGCAAGAAACTATCTTTCTAGGGTAGAGAATTATACCCGGTGCCCAACCAACGATATCAAAGCATGCATATATTGAAAATTGAATCAAATAAATATTTGGGTATGAAACTTGTGTTTTTTTTAAAGTTAATACATTAAAGATTAACAAAACAAAAGGTACTTTTGGATAAGTATTTATTCTCTCAAAATGTAGGAAAAAGCCTCTCAAAAGTCTACCAAAATAGTTCATTCCCGTACTCTAAAAATCAGGTGGGAAAAGAAATAGAATAGTGGGAGGTTTTAAGAAAACTGCCAAAAACTCCCGAGACTGCAATATCATTCCAATGACATCGTTTGAACGAGAATTCAGTTGGTCCAAAAATGAAGGTTCGTTCAAACAAAAATTCAGTGAGTCCACAGAGGAAAGTCGTTAGATTCCTCATTCGAACAACCTGGGAATCTCTTCCGAACTAGGTCGTTCAAACATCATAATCTAACGACTTTTCAGAAAACTTGATTGTTCTTAAAAAATAGAAAAGTCATTTTTAACAAAAGACACCCAATAAAAATATTTAGTTTGTATATAACATGTGCATTCGTACCTGAGAGATCTTGGAAAGTTGGAAAGTGCATGACGTTAAACAAGGCACAAAACATGGCTATGATGTGATCTTCATTAGATTGGTCCCTATGTCTTCAACTCAAACGTCATAGGCTTGAAAGGTCACAAATAACTTCTATCATATGACTCAAATAGTCTGGTCCAAAATTAATCCAACACTTACAAATTGACTCAGTTTTAAATTTGTCTATACAAATCTCCCCCTTTGCTATTCCGCGACAAAACCAAAATAAAAATCCTATGGGTCGTCAAGCTCATCTAAAATACACAATCCCAACCCCAAAAAAAAACATTTGACCGACACATATGTTGAGTAGCTATGCTTGCTTTAAAACTTTGTTGCATGGATGAAAACCTGCACACTTTAATACACCATCAAACGCCTAGGGAATACAACAATATTAAACTGCATAATTAAATCTCCCCCTCTGTCTAACAATATCTACCAAAAAAAGATGTATCTCCCTAAGTTAGAGCTCCCCAAATTAAAAGGTTTATATACCATTTCTCCCCATTTTGTTTAGAATTGGACAAAGATAAGCATGCATAAATAACCCATTTCTCCCCAATTAATTCAATTCTCCCCCAAAATGAAACAAGGGATAAACATAATGGAAAAATAAGTATATCGTGCAATGGTGTATAGTGATACACGAAACAAAAAAATCATGGCAACACAAGACTAACTAATCCACACAAATATTAATAGTTACTAACTAAGATGCGATAGCAAAATGATGCCAAATAGAATGTACTAAGATAAGTATGAAATATCAATGAAAAGTCGCAACAAGATAAATACCTATTTGAACTAATAGCATACAAGGGCTAGATGGCAAAGCAAAGACTTAAAAACAAATGATACCATATATATATATAAAAAAAGATATCAATGAAGCACAAGCACACACACACACACAAACACACACACACACACATATATATATATATATAAACACCACACAAGACACTAAACTCGATAAGTTTCCCACACTTTTATGGCATAAATGTGTCTGAATAAACATGTGCTAAACGGAGTGAAGGGGTGTGAACTCGAGACAAAAGAATTATGACCCAATCACTTAAATATGTTCAAGGAATTCTATTTGAATGCAAAACTTCATCAAACTTAGATTTATCCTCATGTGACAAGATAAAGAGAACTCAAAGAACAAACAAGCACAATGCACACAAGCTAAGAATTTTTATGATTCTACAAATCAATAGCGTCGTGACAAAATAGCATAACTAGGACTCATTGTCATTGTTCAAACCCGTTGATATTTCCATCCAAACTCCCTTATTAATAATAAAACTTTTCTTTTCCTTGAATGAACATATCAAACTAAACTATGTTGGCCATAGCTACTTTTTTCAATACCACACTTTCTTAGGCCCCTTTTTCATTGGTGGATTTTCACGCAAAGTCAACATAACTTTCGCGACCCGATTCCATTGCTAAATAAAACTTTAGCGGATAAATATTTTTCTCAATCCTATCAATGGTTCTTACATGCACCAATCCCCTATAGTCACAAAATATGTAGATGAAAAAATTGATGGGAGAACATATCACTTAGATTAAATATACATGTAAAGTTAAAGTTCAAAAGAGCTCGTGAAAGTGTGTGTAGAGAGGCATATAAAAAGAAAATCCCTTAAGCAAATCAAAGTTAAACTATTCCATGCAAGCATGATAAATAACATTTTAAGCATTGAAATTCATAAGCAAAAGTTTTAACCACACGAAAGCGAAGTGTTGTAGGATTCAAACACAAGGATATGCCACATAACATGTGTAAAACTAAAACACACAAAAAAAATCTTTTTGAGTTTTTTGAAATTTTAGACAAACAAAAAGATAACTCAAAGGGAAAACAAAATCTTTTTGTATTTTTCATAAGACCGAATAAATGATAAAATAAAAATACAAAAAATCCACATCTCATAATTTTAGCAAAACATATATGATGAAGCATAGACTAGAAAATGATAAACAAACATACGACTAGCAAGAATATATCATGTTAACACAACCAACCTTTAGATTTAACAAGGGAGGAATCATGTGCAAGCAAATGAGAATCATAAAGTCTATTGTAAATCCTCAAAATCGAATCTCCTAACCCACATAGGTGTAATGTGACGCTCTCGAATTTTGGTGACCTTCTTGACTTTACTCTTGGACTTCCTAGGAGCATTTCTAAGGTCGAAACAAAACCTCCTAAGGTGACCCTTAATTACTACCACAATGTGTGCAAGTGAAAACACGGTGTGAAGTACTACCTAAGGATCGACCTTTTCTAGTGTTCCTAGACGATTCTCTCAAAATTATAGTTTTGGATTTATTAGCGAAAGCACTTTAAGTATCAAAACCAATACCACACATGTCATCTTTGATTTGCATGGTGACTCAGATTTTATCTAAATTCTCTTACCTACACTCCAAATCAAACTTGACCCGACTTGAGTCTCTCAATCTCTCTTCAAGCTCAACTATTATAGACTCAAGTAAACTCTAAGACTCTTCAAACTCAAGAAGTTATTTCTTCATAGCCTCCACTAAACCTCAATGACTATCTATCTCACCTTCAACATACTCTATATTTTCTAGAAGAGTTCTCTCATGTGCCTTAAGATCTTCAATTAAATCACTCTCATCATTTCGTAGGACACGTTCTTTTATCCTAGCTTCTAACTTCAAGTTAGACCTTATTAATTTCAATGATTTAGTATACAACTCATGCAAGGCAACTTGTAGTTCACTCTCCTCCTCCTCTTCTTTATTCTCATTCTCTTCTCCACTCTCTTTACCATTAAACTCAAGGGATTCATAAACAATGGCCTTGAAAGTGTCGTGTATTAATTTATTATCAACGAAAGATTTTTTACTATCGCTCACATGACTAGACATAAAAGCGATAAAATTACGCTCAATGGCGGAATCGAGTCCCTGTTCCGGTTCACTATCACTAAGGGTGGCATTATACGAAATCGATTTCTTTCCCTCCTTCCTTAGTTTAGTAGGACATTCGAATGTCCTATGGACATACCCTCACAACCAAAACATCTATTTGACTCGTCCTTATTAAGATCATCATTATAATTTTTAGGGGGTTTCTCAGCTTTCTTATACTTATACTTCTTCTCAAATTTCTTATAATCATCTTTAATATTCCCCTTATTAAACTTAACAAATTTTCTAAACTTCCTAGAAAATATAGCCATATCATCGGAGTCGATGTCAAACTCATCATTCGAAACCTGTGTTTCCTCCTTCCGAGCTTTAAAACACATGCCCTTATCCTTCTTTTTCACATCCTTAGAGGTAAACATGTCAAGTTCATAGGTTTGTAAGTCACCTACAAGATCTTCAAGTTTTGTAGAGTTTAAAGTGCCTAAAGAATTTAAAACGGTCGCTTTTGGATTAAACCTTATGGGTAATGACCTTAAAAAATTTCTTTATGACACGATTGTTGGGTATCTTTTCTCCCAAATTAAAAGACGAATTCATAATATCGAACAATCTGCCATAGAACTCATTAAATGACTCACTTTCTAACATTTTAATGGTTTCGAATTGAGTGGTGAGGTTTTGGATTTTATAAGCTTTAATAACATTTGTTCCTTTATGAGTGAGTTGGAGTATGTCCCATGCCTCCTTAGACGTTTAACACATAATAATTCGACGAAACTCATCCGGTGTGACCGCACTTAAAAGAGCATTTAAACTTCTAAGATTAAAATTTGCTAGTTTATGCTCACCCTCACTCCATATTTCAACGGGTTAAGGAACGCAAACTTCTCCTTTTAGGCACGTTGGTGGGGACCACCCTCTAACAACTGATTTCCAAACCAACTCATCAAACGATATAAGTGCCGATCGCATATGCGCTTTCCAATACGCATAGTTGGAACCAACAAAAACACGAAATTTTGAAAAGGGCGTATTTTTCACATTTAAACCTAAAAATGATCTTAACACAATAATTTAGCATTCTCGCTTTGATACCAATTTGTAAAATGTGGTTTCTTAAATTTATGCCTTGATACGACTTGTAGATGCGAAAAATACCAAATTTTTAATTCAAATGAGATGGTTCACCGTATATTCCAAATTTTAATAATTTCTTTCAAAAAATAAATTATGATCTTCTAAAGCACAAACAAACATGACTTCAATTCAAGTTCAAATTTATACAAACATGATATTAGGAAAATTACTTGAATTAAAGTAAACTTAAATTATCCAATTAAATTAGCACTAATTTACACAACTTTGTAGTTAAACTAATTCATATTTTGGAAAGTTGAAAAGTTAATGACGTTAAACAAGGCACGAAACACGGCTATAATGTGATCTTAATTAGACTTGACCGTTATGTCTTCAACTCAAACGCCATAGGCTTGAAAGGTCACAAATAACGTTTATCCTATGACTCAAATAGTTTTGTTCGAAATTAAGCCAACACTTACAAATTGACTCACTTGGAAATTTGTCTTTAAAAATATCCCCCTTTGGCTATTCCGGGACAAAACCAAAATAAAAGCCCTGTGGGTCGTCAAGCCCATATAAAAGACACAATACCACCCACACAAAAAAAACACTCTTGACCGACCCATATGTTTAGTAGCTTTGCTTGCTTTAAAACTTTGTTGCATGTATGAAAACCTACACACTTAAACACACCATCAAACGCATAGGGAATATAACAATATTAAATTGCAAAATTAAATCTCCCCCTTTATCTAACAATATATACCAAAGAAAGACGTCTCCCTCGATGTTAGAGCTCCCCAAATTAAAAGGTTTAGATTCCATTTCTACCCTTTTTTATTCAGAAATAGATAAAGATAAACATACATAAAAATAACCCATTTCTCCCTAATTAATTCAATTATCCCCCTAAATGAAACGAGGGATAAACATAATGAAAAAACAAGTATATCATGCAATGGTGTATAGTGATACACGAAACAAAAAAAATCATGGCAACACAACACTAACTAATCCACACAAAGATTAATAGATACTAACTAAGATGCGATAGCAAAATCATACCAACTAGAATGTACTAAGATAAGCATGGGATATCACTGAAATGTCACAACAAGATAAATACTTATTTTATCAAATAGCATACAAGGAATAGATGACAAAGTAAAGACTCAAAAATAAATGACACCATATATATAGATATACATAAAGATATCAATGAAGCACAAGCACACACACACATACAAACACACACACACACACACATATATATATATATATAAACACCACACAAGACACTAAACTCGATAAGCTTCCCACACTCTTATGGAATAAATGTTTCTGAATAAACATGTGGTAAACGGAGTTAAAGAGTGTGAACTCGAGACAAAAGAATTATGACACAATCACTTAAACATGTTCAAGGAATTTTATTTGAATGAAAAACTTTATCAAACTTAGATATATCCTCATGTGACAAGATAAAGAGAACTCAAAGAACAAATAAGCAAAATACACACAAGCCAAGAATTTTGATGATTCTACAAATCAATAGTGCCATGACAAAATAGCATAACTAGGACTCATTATCATTGTTCAAACCCGTTGATATTTCCATCCAAACTCCCTTATTAATAATAATTCTTTTCTTTTCTATTGAATGAACATATCAAACTAAACTATGTTGGCCTTAGCTACTTTTTTCAATGTCACACTTTTTTAGGCCCCTTTTCAATGGTGGCTTTTCACGTAAAGTTAGCATGACTATCGCAACCCGATTCCATTTCTAAACAAAACTTTACCGGATAAATATTTTTTCATTTTTCTCAATTCGGACAACTGTTCTTATATGCACAAATCCTCTATTGTCACAAAATATGTAGATGACAAAATTGATGGGAGAAAATCTCACTTAGCTTAAATAAACATGTGAAGTTAAAGTTCAAAAGAGCTCGTGCATGTGTGTATGGGGAGGCATATAAAAAGAGAATACATTAAGCAAATCAAAGTCAAACTACTCCGTGCAAGCATTATAAAGAACATTTTAAGCATTGAAATTCGTAACCAAAAGTTCTAGCTACATGGGAGTGGAGTGATACTGAATTCCAATGCAAGGATATGCCACGTATCATGTGTAAAACTAAAATACACAAAAAAAATCTTTTTGAGTATTTCAATTTTTTAAACAGCCAAAAAGGGGCCAATATAGTTTAACTTTGATGGATCATTCAAAAGAAATAACTTCAAAATAAAAGAAAAGAAAATAATAGAAAATATGATATATGTTTATCCTAGTTTGTTTATATTGTCGTGACGCTATTGTTTTGTAGAATCATCAATGATCTAGGCTTATGTGCATTGTTATAATTTGTTCATTAAGTTCAATTTTACTTGTCATTTAAGACTAAAGCTTGATTTGATAAAGTTTTGTTGTCAATTAGAACTTCATGTGTTAAGGTCATAATTCATGTGTACATAGTTCACGCCCATTCATTCCATCCCACATGTTTAAACACATCGATAATATGCTAGTGTGTAAAGCTTATGTGTTTTGTGTCAAGTTTTGTGATCAGTTATACCTATAGAAGTGGGTTAGATTTTCTTTTATATATTTGGAATATAGTATATATGGTATCATGTTTTGACACTTTGCGGTTTACATTTAGTCCATGATGTGTTGTACTTTGTAAAGTTTATTTTTTTAAGAAAAATAAAAAAATTCAAAAATAAAGGCAAAATCCAATAGATTTCCCATCACGGTTTCATTGAGATTATAATTACATTTGCGTTGTATACATGTCTATGTGATGAAATCTAACTTTTTTTATGTAATGCTTTATAATTCATGTTTAGCTTCTACTCCTTTATCTGTTTCAGACAAAAAGGGGGAGAACAAATTACCGGGGAGATTTTGATGATGGGTTTGATTTATGGGGGAGATCCATTACAAGCTTTGATTTTGTTTTCTATTTCAAACTCAATCCATCACGGGGCATTTTGTTTGTTACATGTGTGTATGTATCTAAAGGATGAACATATTACCCAGCCTGAAGACATATTTGACCTATGAGAAGAACAAGTGGAGATTGAAGACAATTTTTCCTTATGTCGTTCCATTTCTAGGGTTTGCGAAGAGTATTAGGTCATTTTGTCATAAAGGGGTATTTTTTCGTCATTTGGTTATTGGTTAGTTTTTGTATAGGAATAGCCAATGGGGGAGATTTCTAAGTGCAAATATTTTAAGCTTAGGCCTTTTGTTTTGTTCTATTTTCATATTGGCTTATTTGGCGCATCCCAGTACTAACTGAAACGCGTCGTCACATCGAATCAAACTCCAACATCTCCAAGTTCAAGAGTCCTCTACATCTCAAAAATGTATAAAGACTATTAGGAGTTTGAAATTATTCATAAAGCTATTTGGGATGTTTATTTGTTATGTAAAGTTGAGGCTGGATTTTTTGTAGTTTTTAAAATAAATTTTTGTAAGCACGTTCAAACGCGATTAAGTTCCTACTCGAATGACTTTGCGTTCTTGTTAAAAGGATCGTTTGATCTCTACATCGAACGAACATTCAACGAGATTAGTGTTTGGGTTCAATTGAAACTCGTTAGAACTTAGAAGCATGTTCTAACGAGATAGTTCTTTCGTTCGAACAAACTTGTTTTTTATTCTAACAAGCTGATATTCTCGTTCGAATGAGTTTCATTTTCGTTCGAACGAGCCGCCACCTCTAAATTTTTGTTTCATCTATAAATATCTATTTTGACACCAAATTTCATAAGACTTTTGCCAAAACATTTCCCGCATATCCGTTGCAAAAGTTTTCAAGTTTTGTGTTACCTACACAGTTTTTGATTCGCACTTTAGATCCCCAAATACTTTTGTGAAACTTTTTGAAACCCTATAAGTTTGGTTTCTTGTACACACTTGTGGAGAGATATTTCTACGGTTGAACCTCGTGACCCGAGTGATCACAACAAAAGTAGGCAGAAAAATGTTGAAGGCTGAATCGATGGACATCGAGAGTGGATCGTCACCTATGGACGACTCTTAAGTGAGGTATTTTCTCTAGAAGTTTTGATTACACTACGCATTGTACTTATGGGTGATATCAAGTAGTCTCTAAGTCGGTAATCTTGTAAAACTCTCTATAATGCAAAAAAATAGGTTTTTCCCTTAAAAGGGATTTTTTTCTTATTTAACGTGTTTGATTGGCATGATTAGTTCATTTTTCAGTAATCACCTAGATTCATGTTTAAGACCACAGGTTAAAATTATATTTTGAGATTTAAATAGAAAAATACACAAATAGAATTTTTGTTTGTGAGCATTAATACGTCACAAATATTGCATATTTGTGCCCGTTGTCCTTATGCATTTTAGTACTTTTCTCCGTTATATGCTAATTTTATGCTCATATATTGGTTAACCTCGATTTTGGATATATATATATATATATATATATATAGCCAGGCTATAGTACATCATGCTCTATACATCACCCATGCATCACGCCTAATTATAGGCTCGAAAAAACTTTTTTTAAAATTTTATATTTTTTCCTTGAAATTAACCTTCCAATCAACCCATATGCAAAAAATTAGGTCAAAATACATTTTGTAGCTATGTTTAAAAAATCCATAAAAAAACTGCTAAAAATACCTTATTTATAAGGGTCTCCGCCATCAGTTTTTTGTGGATTTTTTAAAAATAGCTACAAAATGTATTTTGACCTAATTTTTTGCATATGGGTTGATTGGAAGGTTAATTTCAAGGGGAAAATATAAAATTTGAAGGCCATCGAGCCTGATTTGTGAACGAATGCTCTATTTTATCTCTAAAACTGATTTGGAGGCCACCGAGCGCTTTCGAGCCCCGTTTGACCCTAGTCAACTCTCCAGCTTGAATGAAGCTCCATAAATCTTTGAAGGTCTCGGAACACCCTTTCCAACGGTTGTCCCCGTGTGTGAATCAACTGTATAATACGAATGAACGACCCAGTTTACTATCAAGGGTACCGAGCACTTCCGGACCCAGTTTGGCCTCAGTCAACTCTCCGAATCGAACGTAGATGAATGAAATATTGAATTATATTGAATAACCTTTTCCAATAATCCATCCCAATTGTAATCGTCCTTATGGTTTGGATGAACGATCTGTTTTCTTTCGAAAACATCATGTCTAGTATCCAATGGTCACTTTTGGACCCCGTTCGACCTTGGTAAACTCTCGAACCAGGGAGTGACCCAAAATATTCTTGAAGGGATTTGAATAACCTTTCTAACAGTCCACCCCATGCAGGATTTTGACTTATAATTTGTGTTTTACGCCCATTTTTTTGAAAAACTTATCCCAGATTGTCAAATGGCACCCGAGGGACCCAGCCTATGACAGATTGCCTGAGGTGCTATACCGATAGGCAGGTTCAAACCTATGTCTAATGGTAGCCCCATTTTCCCTATAAATATAGGCCATGACCTCACTTTGAAAGGCACCCCTGAAAACCCCCTCTCAGTAAGTCATAGAACATTCTCTCGAATTCGAAGTTGTTCCATTTTCTAAAAAAAAAACATTTTCCCATATTCCCTTCCATCACTTTCTTACCTCACTTGGTAAATTCACCCCACCTCTCCATACCACTTTCATACCATTGCAAGATCAACAAATATTCATCTAATATCAACACCAAGGATTCATCAAGAGGTTAAATTCTCTATCATTTTCTCTAATTCGTGTAACACCCCGTATTTATGAGAACATAGAATTTATTTTAAAATTTTACATGTGTCGTAATTTGAGGTTGAGGTTGGAGATTTTAGTTAAGTAACTCGCATGACGATTTTGAATGCATAGTTGATTCCGAATAGGTCGAGGTAGTCAGAAAAGAGTACCCAAGGGTAGTAATTAGATGTCGGGACATTTTTAGGTATAATCGGGCTCACACGGGGGTGTTTGGTCATTTTAATTTGGCCCGTAGGCTTAATTTCGATATTTGTAATATGAAACCAAAGTTAGATGTTTAGGGTAGACACAAATCAATAAGAAAACCCTAGTTTTGCAGAGGATAAAAGAGGGAGAAATTGAGAGGGCTTTTGGGAGCTAAACTATGAAGAGGGGTGTGTTATTCGTAAATCAATTGTCTACAACAAAGGAAATTAGACCCTACGAATTTATTCAGGCTTGTAACTAAACTTGCTATTATTTTATTTACGGTATTGCAATTCATATCATGGTGTGTGTAAACTATATTCATTTTGGGATGGGTTATTATATCAAAATTCGTTTTGGGTGGGTTCTCTTACGAAAAAGGACCTTTGGATGATTTAATCATGTTGTGTAGATTAAATGGAAATTGATGATTCTATATGATTCTAGGTTGTCAAAATTTGAATCCTATGATAATCCCAGTATAGATTAATGTTTAATTTTGGATTATAGAATGAAATTTATAACCGATTAAATGGAACACGGATAAAAACGCAATTTAAAAATTGATGGATTGTGATTGAAATCAATAGCGTTTAAAGGTTTGGATGATGTTTAGATCCTGATTTGGAGGTGTATTTATGTTGAGAATAATCGTATTTAGGTTTGGTATAGAACCAAGAAGGTTAGAGGTTTATTAATGGAGGAAAAATGAATATGGGAAGAAGGAGGTTCGCAACTCAGGTACAGCGAACCGGTTCGAGGTCAGGCCAAACCCGTTCGGGGGGTCTGGCTGTTTGAGTTTTACCATTTGAATTGGAGTTGGGCAGAACCAGTTCGGGGAGTCTGGCAGTTCGAGTTTTTCCATTTGAACTGGGGGGGGGGGTTAAAACGGAGGATTTTTTCGACAGAATTTTAGATGTGAGAAATAGAAAAACTTGCTATAAAAGTTGTATGATAATTCATGGGAATAAATTAGTGAGATAAATTAGTAAGGGATTAAGTGAAATAAAATTCGTACAACTTGATTTACGGGCCGAGTGAATGTGTCCGGGCATTGTAGGGAGTGACACTACTATAATAAATTAATTAATGTGAAATTAATTAAATTAAGAGTCGGGTTGGAACTCGGATATTTTCAGGCTAGTTCTATGGGAGTTAGGCACGGAGTAGCCGGGCTAATTTATTATAGACATATATAATAAATTGTCGAATATCAAATTTAACGGGGAATGTTAAACTTAATAGCAGGATTTTGTGTAACAAATTCTAAGAGATAAAGATATGGACTGACTGAGTGAGTCTGGGTATTATAGTTGGGTGACACAACTTGAATGAAAAAATAATTAATGTGTGATTAATTAAATTACAAGTTGGGATATAGACTTGGGTGTTTTGGGACTAGTGCTACGGGTGTTAGGCACGGGTTAAACGGACTATTATTAAATATATGTATACGTTTATGTGTGATAGTGTGTGTTATATATATATATATATATATATATATTTGTGTGCTTTATAGATATTAGTGTGAGTGATATTTATTGGAATACATACCCCTATAGTGCTATCGTAGGAGGTTGAGCGATGTGGGTGAATCCCTTGGCTTGAGGAGCAGGGAGAGTATAGTCCTCGGGTCATATCGCCTAGTTTTTATTGCATGATTTATTTTTCGAGGTGAGACGCTTTGGGTATGATTCGATTTCACTTTCGTAAGGAATATGACAACCTCCGCTACATTTGCGATATTTTTGCCCAAATTTGGTGTGAGTTAGTCCGACTTGAGGTGGCCGAGTTAGAGTGAGTCTGCCTGGGACATGATAGCTTTTTAGAGAAAGCATCCGTTGAGTTATTACTCGGGAACAAATGGTTATTATACGAGATATGTGTGTGAATGTTGTAATATGTTAGTATGTATATAATATGAGTAGATTATTATATACGGGATTAATACGTAAGTGTGAATGTATTTCTTAAATGACTAATTTGAAAATTATATGATAAAAAAGGGTTTCCTTGTACAACAAATGTGAAAGTTATATGATTTAAAGAGGTGATTTCTTATATAACAAGTGTGAAAGTTATAAGATTTAAAAAGTATTTTTTTTCTATATAACTAGTATGAAAGTTATATGAATTAAAAAAGGGGATTTCTTACATAACTAGTGTAGACGTTACATGATTTAATATACTTGAACCGATTAATAAGTTCATGAGTAAATAACTTAATAATCAAAGTAAGAATACTCAAGTTAGAGTAGTGTGGTGGAAGGAGGTGTGATACGGCTATTTAGGTGGGTAGCTTAACTAGGAATGTTAGCAAGCAAATGTTAGGTGTACACATTAGATGAGGGATGAGCTATACCTAAAGGGAGTGTGACACTAGCTTAAATATGAAAAGTGTGCGTGCATATTTAATTATTTCAATTTAACTGGTTGTTAAATATTTTCAAAATGTTTTACTTGGGCTCTGACCCATGTCAAAATCTTTTCCAAAACATTTTAGGTGTCTAGCCACAAGGACGCACAGCTTGAGGGTTCCATCCAGGGATGCGCATCTGCAGCTCATGTGGAAGTTGCAGGACGTGGCTATAGACACTTCATTCATTCATTCCTATTGTAGGGCTTTACTTCAGTACTCATTGGGTACGTCACCCTTAGATTTAGTATTCAATTATTTATTTGACCTTATGTATCTAGGTTTTTGTTTCAGTTTACGATTGTATTTTATTGTTGAACCGATAGTTGATTTGGTCATCTTATTTATTTCATTCATCTGTGTTGGATTCAGTTACCAGTTTGTGTTGATGGCTTAAATTATTATTATTTTCGCACGTTGCTATTTAATGAAATATAAAATTTAGCACCAGTCTAAATTGAATTACTAGGTGGTTAGTAATTTATAAAAGTTTTCGACGGTGATGCTAAGAATGAGCCATATGATAGCAAAGTTTTATTTTGATCACAGGTTGGCCACTCAGTATATTAGTAGGTGGGGTGTCATAGATGGTATCATAGCATCAGGTTCTAGAGTCCTTAGGATCTGTTCAGCTTATTACGTTTCAGCATAGCGTTCTTTGATATAGAGTCTTATTATAGGATTATTGTATTCCTTCACGTGTACGAATTACGTTCTCTTGTTGTTTAGTGTAGTTGATGTGATTCATATACGAGTTCGGTTGAGCTTAGTACACCAAAAAATTTGGACGCTAGCGAGGGTCGTTGGAAGGACTGCAAGGGGAGAGGCTCAACAGAAGTCATGGAATATTCTGGGGACGGTGACCGCGATAAAAGTCATCATGGTTATTATTTGGGCAGATGGTGTTGGGATAATCTAGGACGTAGTAGTTTCCCTAACCACCATCATAGAAAGTAGTTGTGCAAATTTAGACTCACCCAGCGTAGTCGGTAAAGGGGGAGAATCAGAGGAACTCTTTCAAAAATCCACCCGTGAGGATTCGGAGGAGAGAGGGAGTGTGATGGGTCAATTGAAGGAGAAAACCCAAAGGCAATTACGTAGCGTGGTGTGTAGTGGCACCCAGGACTAAATTTTGGGTAAAAATTTTAGCTCAGAGGAGTAGTGTTGTAGTGATAGGAGTCAGTCATCATAACTATGGAGATATACCATGAATAACGAGGAATTTGGGGTGCGATTGGACTACAAATCCTCTCATTATATGTTTAAATAAAGAGGCAAAGGAGATTTCAGTACTTGTATAAAAAAGGGGGCAACAGTTATAATAAGTCTTGGTTGGGATGAGGGTGTTATGTCCAGTGGTGAAAAGCAGTACTAATATTTAACATTGTACCGAAGGCTTTTTGGAAACTAATCCAAAAGTGAGAAGTGAAACGCCGATTATGATCTGAAATGATAGAAACCGGTATCCCATGAAGTCTCACTATTTCTTCAATGTATAACCTACTCATACGGTTGGCGGTGTACGTAACACAGTAAGGAATGAAATGAGTTGACTTCTTTAAACGATATATAATAACCTATATTACATCATGACCCTGCCTCGATCTTAGAAGTACGGTGATGAAGTCCATGGTCACGTGCTCCCACTTCCATTTTGAAATATGAAGTGGTTGTAGAAGTCATGCGGGTCTCTACCTTCACTTGTTGACACGTATAATACTTTGACACATATTCCGGAATGTCACACTTCATGCATTCCCACCAATAGTGCCTCTTAAGATCCATGTACATCTTCGTTCTACCAGGATGGATTGTATATCTTGAATTGTGTGCCTCCATCAGAACCTCGTTCTTTAAGTCATCCACATCGGGAACACAATACCTACCACAAAATTTAAATCTTCCATTACTTCAAATGCTCAACTAGTTGGTTCCTGTGCTGCCATTTTTTTTTAATTTTAACTGTAATTTCTCATCTTGGCCTTGTGCTTGTAGGATTTTGTTGATCAAGGATGGATGAAGAATAAGGTTATAAATATAAGCCCCGGTTCTGCGTATCAATGGTTAAATGTCAAATTCTATTAGATTTTCAATCATATGCCACTCTTCCACCATCAGAAGGGCGACGATACCACGCGGATTACGACTCAAGGCATCAGCTACTATATTGGCCTTTCCTAGATGATAATGGAAGGTGAAGTCATAGTATTTTCTATGCTCCATACATCTTCGTTGCCTCATATTCAACTCCTTTGGGGAAAATAAGTACTTTAAACTTTTATGGTCGAAGAAAAGACTAAACTTCTCACCATAAAAATAGTGCCTCCGTAACTTTAGGGCAAAGATTATGGATGCAAATTCCAAATCGTGAGTAGGGTAGTTCTATTCATATGGCTTGAGTTGTCGTGAACTATAAGCAACTACCTTTCCATCTTGCATCAAGACACATACTAAATATTGGTAAGAGGCATCAGTATAAACAACAGACTCCATGCCACTATTTACGATAGTGAGGACTGGTACAATCATTAATTTTTCCTTTAACGCCTGAAATACTCTCTCACAACTATCGTCCCAAGTAAACTTTACATCCTTACGGGTTAGGAAGGTTAGTGGTGAAGCTATACGAGAAAACCCTTCAATAAATCTTCAGTAACATCCTGCTAAACCAAGGAAGCATCTGATGTCCGTAGGTGTCTTCGGTTGTCCCCACTTCAAAACTGCTTCAACCTTCGAAGGATCCATCGAAATACCGTCTTTCAACACCATATGACCAATAAATTTTACTTGGGGCAATAAAAACTCACACTTTTCTAGTTTAGCATATAAATGATTCTTTCATAACGTTTGAACTGTAATGAGAAGATGGTTCTCGTGGTCCTCCCTTGATTTTGAGTAAACTAAAATATCATCAATGAACACAATAATGAATTGGTATAGGTAGGGATGGAATATTCGATTCATCAAATCCATAAAAGTAGTCGGGGCATGTGTTACTCCGAAAGGCATAACTAAAAATTCATAATGTCCATATCGTGCTCGAAACATCGTCTTCGAAATGTCCACTTTCTAACTAAGAGTTGATGGTACTCAGACTTTAAATCAATCTTCGAAAATACGTTCGCACCTTAAAGTTGGTCAAATAAGTCTTCAATTCTCAGCAACGGGTACTTATTTTTTATGGTGACTTTATTTAGTTGGCAGTAGTCGATACATAGCCTAAGGGATCCATCCTTCTCGGGTGTGAACACAACAATGGCTCCCCAAGGAAATATGCCTGGTATGATAATTCTTGGCTTAATAATTCTTCAATTTGCTTCTTTAGTTCTAATATTTCCTTGGGTTCCATGTTGTACGGTGCTAGAGACACCGAAGAAGTGCCAGGAATAAGGTCTATACAAAAGTCAATCTCCCCCTTTGGTGGCAACCCATGGATTTCTTGAAACACGCCAACAAACTCACATACTAATGGAATTTGACTAATGGCTACTTTCTCATGTAATACCCCGTAATTTTAAATGACTTTTAAAATGGGTTATATTTTAAATTAATGGATTAATTGGATTTTATTATTAATTAATTCATTCGGGTTTTATCCGGACGGTGGATATTAAAATGGATGATTCTGAATATTACTTAAAGATATTTAGGTAATATATGAATGTGATGTCATTGATATGACTGTATGATATAAATTCGATAATTTATATTTTTAGTCAGATGCGGTATGGGACGTGTCGGGACTAGTTTATTAAATTAAAAAGGAAATTTATTTTCTATCGACCTTATAGTCATTTCGACTTCATCGTTGCGTCCGGAAGGTTCGAAATAGTCAGAAAAGTCTATTTGGATGTTAATTTTGAGTCTCGGGTCATTTGGAAATGAATAGACAACCCTAAAGGGCATTTTAGTCATTTTTCTAGGGGGATGAATAGTGATTTCGGATTTTGGCCTATTATAAGTATTGGTAGATTAAGTGTATGTGGGTTATTCATCTCCTCTACACAAAATAGAGAAGCCATCTTCCTAGAGAGAGTGAAAGGGTACTTGGGAAGGGAAAAGCCTACTTGGGAAGGAGAAGAACAAGAACCAAGGTTCACCACCACCAACCACCACCGGAGTTTGACCGAAGAAGGGACAACCAACTGAGATATACTACACCAAAGGATCAGACCTTCAGTAAAGGCAAGTGTTTGATAATGGCAATTTAAGTTCATATATTGTCCATGTTAGAATAGTATGAAAAGAGAAGATTATTCATGTTTGGAAGAAATAATGGAGTATTAAATGGATTTCTGGAAACTGAAATGATATAGGAATTTAACTCATGTTTTAGGTTGATAATAATCCACGAAATAGTCATGAATCTGTTGAAGAAATTATGAAAACCATTGATGTGTTCTTGAAGATGATATGTTGATAAATTTCTGGAAATAAGGAGATAAACAGGCTTTTTAATCCAATCCCTTCATGATTCTAGGATGTTTAGAGTATTGGAAATCGTTCATATATGTTGATATATCATGTAGTAAAGATTATAAGTCATTTGGGATGTTTAGATGAAGGTTTAAATGATCATAAGTTGCTAAACCCGTAGTTGCAGAAAATGCAGAAAACCAGGATGTGACCTGAGGGATCTATCGATCGACCCCTGCCTTCGATCGATCGACCTCCCCAGAATATGTAAAGTTGTTTATTTTTAAATGTTGATTCTTATCCGAACCTTTTGTGGATCTTTGGTGATTATTATTTGGATATTATGGGACTTAGAAAATATCAGTAAACCCTTGATAAGATTTGAATTAATTTGATTTGGATTCAAGTGATTAAAATGTTGAAAATTATATCGAATGGAATTTCGGTTGCTAGATTCATTTGTTAAATTCTAAATGGAGATGTATGAGGATTAAAGATAGGACCAGTAGGGGTGATTGAATATAACACCTGGGTATCCTTAAGTTTAAAAGAGGGTTTAATCCAAAGTGAAAGAAGATGTGTTTATAAGAGATTTGAAACTATAATTTTAACCTTAATTAAAAGGAGAACTAAACTCGTAGTAATTCGGGAGAAATGATGTTATGGACCAGTAGGATATTAGTGAATTCTTACTGAATATATGTTGAGGAAAAACCTATTTAAATATTGTGTATTGAGTGAGGGTAGCCTTAGGGTTACAATTTGAACATCAAGGACTGAGTTTAAGCTCAATATTGATTTCGCAAGGACGGAGTGTAATACAAGAGCGTGGTAGTGTGTCTCCTGGATAGAGATGGGAGTTTAGAACACATTTGGTTGAAAGAAGGTATGAGGTTATCCCGATCGCATAGTTGAAGTTGTCGTACCTCCTCGATCGACAAAGTTAAGTAGTAGTGTATTGGAGGGGTTCCTTGTTTGGATTTCGCTTTGCGAGACGCTCCGCGCATGAACCTTAACGACGTCGGGAGTGGAGAGATGTCATAGGATGCGAGGATAATTAAATTATGAAATAAAGATATGATATTTTAATAGGTGGAATTTAAAAGAGATATAATGCTACGTATGGGAAATATCTTAGGGTAGTGATAATTACCTTATTGATATTATATTATAGGTATGATAATACCTATTTGATTGATTGATGATTTATGTGTATGACATACCTAGCTTACTTGCTATCGGTGGGAGGTTTGCGCGTGAGGGCAGTCATATCCTGATGACTCCATGGGATCTTTGATTTGTCGCTCGAGAACATAGGTCTATGAAAGACTTATCGGGGAATTGATAAGTCCGTTGACTGTGGGTACGTAGGTATGTGCGTGACCCATGGATACGAGAACTATGTTCGCCTCCAATTTGTTTGTTGTTGTTGTTTGTGGTTCGTGGAATCTTACCGAACGTTTAGTCCCCTATTCGGCGACCTGCGATGATGGGACATGATAGCAGAGTAATGCATTGCACCGCAGCTGTGACTCGGGGTGCCGTATTATATATGAATATATATATAAGGGATTAAATGATTGAATGGATATATTGTGGTTAAATCTATCTACGGTGATAATTGTAGATAACGGTGAATAGAGAAAGATAATGGAATTAAGTTAATGAATGTTTATGCTTATAGAATTTAAAAGCTTAACTCATGTTAATGAGAAACGATTCATATTAATGAGTAATGACTCATGTTAATGAGAAACTAATCATATAAAGGAGAATGTAAATGAATAATAATGTGACGTATGGTATGGGACATACGGGGATTATGATATTGAGATGGAATTATAATATGGAGACTAGAAAAGAGGAACCATTAACTAGGAGGTTAATAGGAAACGTTAAGTGTGCACTCTAGTTGAGAGGTGAGAATAGCAAGTGAGAGTTGGATCTAACATGTACATAATAAATGCTTTATTGCACTTGTTAAATACTTGCTGTTTTAAAAATCATCTACACATTCGGGCTCTGACCCGTTTCCTTGCATATTTTCTGTTCTATTGTATCTCTATATCAGGTGTCCAGCAACAGGGACGCCAACCATAGTTAATTGTGACGAGCTATGGAAGTTTTGCTTAGACGCTTATCATCTTTTTGATTCACAGTATTCTTATTTAGGGCATGTCGCCCAAAGGATTTCAGTTATCATTTTCTGTCGGAGTCAAATACTATTGTATTCTGGACTTTTTAATACATTTAACATTGTTGGGATTATTGTAAAGGATTTATATTATTTGGGAATGTTTATTCCAGTTGCATTTAAATTCTTTTGTGTTATTTATTGTGTTACCAGTTTTGTAGAATAAAATGTGTAGTGTTATTCTTAAACTAAAAATGGTTTTGTTGAAATTTAAATTTGGAAAGTTTTTAACACCAGCTTAATTGGGTATTGGGTGAGTTGTAAATGTTTTCGACAGTGATGCTAAGACTGAGCCAACTGTATATTCTGTTTTAATTTGGTATGGGACTGGCCACCCAGTATTTAACTAGGCGGGGTGTTACAGGTGGTATCAGAGCATCAGGTTCTAGTGTCCTTTAGGATCTGTACGGCTTACTATGTTTTCAGCTTAGCGTTCTTTGATGTAGAGCCCTATGAGTAGGATTATTGCTTTTCTATTTACGCCTACAAAGGTACGATGACTGCGGCCGAAGTTGCTGCAATTGTCGCTCAGGCAGTCAATGCAACTTTAGCTGCTGTTCAGCAGGCTCTAGAACCGGCACCGGTTGTGCCACCCGCGCAAGGGAAAGTGTTTCCTACTGCATGGGAACGAGCGAGGGATGCCTTTTAGAAAGCGCACCCACCTGAGTTTCAGGGAGGATCAAATGTTGTGACTGCTAGCCAATGGAAGAAAGATATCCAACGGCACTTGAGAATGATTGAATGCACTGAGGTTCAACGTCAAATACTAGCCACATTCAGGCTAGTAGGGGCAGCTTTGCAATGGTGGGAAGCTACGACCACTATGGAGGAGAGGGACATAATGACTATCCAAGACTTTTGGATACGGTTTGATGGGAAGTATTTTCCTTCCGCCCTCCAGACAGAGATGAGGCGGAAGCTACTTGATTTGAAACAGGGAGAGAAAACTGTGGCGGAATATGAGGAAGAGTTTACGCGATTAACTAATTTGGTACCAGCTGAAGTACCTACTAAGGAGAGGAGAGTCCTAATGTTCACTGATGGGTTGAACAATAAAATTCGCCAACATTTATTGGGGAATCTTTCATTACGTACGTATGCAGATGAGGGCCATTGGACGGATAGCGGAGATCGTACTTAGGAGGTTATGAAGTATGTTCGAGTATGATGACCGTAGTCGAGGTCACCCCTATTATGTAAAAATTGAGGAGAGTCATCAGTAGAAGTTCTTGAAATGCGTGAATTGTGTATGTTCCCTAACGAAGGCAACATATTGAAAGGCTTGGGTATATAGTGGAGTGTGGTTAACTAGAACTGAAAATTTGGGGTAAAATTTTTCTTGACTCATCGGAGCAAAGTTATAATATTGGGAATCAACAACCATCACCCGCAAATGAGGGTATGTTTCCTATCTAAGGAAATATGAGGCGTATTGATTTTTGTAGTGATTGATATTGTGTGGGCAAAAGGGTTGCTAAACTTAGCCTATACCATCGTTATTTACATAGACTCACTGAGGGGTGTGGGACACCTATATATTACTTGTTATCACGTGGGTTTGATTTTTATGGTATTACTTACCTTGGGCATGTCCGAGCGTGATTTGACTATCGACGTGCATTGACTTGTGGTATATGAGAGTATATGTCTGCATCTTGTCTTCTATAAGAGAGTAGATGCGTAGACCCTATTTGAAATCGATAAAAACCAAAATTTTTGTTTTAAATCGATAAACCTAATATTTTTTTAAACCAAAATTTTTATATATTATTGACTAAGGATCTTAGGAGTTTCGATGACCGACTACTTTAGGAAGTAGTGTATCGGGGTGGTTCCTTGTTTGGATTTCGCTTGCGAGACCCCCCACGCATGAAACTAATAACCGTTGGGAGTCGAAATAAGTTAGGTCTTTGGGAAACGAGTTTATAACCTTTGCGAAACTTTTAATATGGAAAGCGGTACGAGAGGGTGTATGGGCGCCCTGGATGATTGGATTGTAGTATTTTTCATTATTGTGAAAAAGGTAAGTAATTGAGACTTCAGGATTTATTTGTTCACTACGAGAGGATCATTTTTCCCAAAGTTTGTCACGAGGACGGTATAGGGAAGATTAGGTAAAGTCTAAGTTTGATTCCGTTGAAACTATATGGTGAGGCTTGGCGTATAACATCGATAGGGATTTTGTTAATGTACTGTATGGGCGGTACATCTTGGATTTCTTGCGATGTGCGATTTATACTCGGAGTTGACCTTACCTGTATGACTTATATTATTGAATTTCGGGACGAAATTCTGTTATAAGGGGGGAAGTATGTAATACCCCGTAATTTTAAATGACTTTTAAAATGGGTTATATTTTAAATTATTGGATTAATTGGATTTTATTATTAATTAATTCATTCGGGATTTATCCGGACGGTGGATATTAAAATGGATGATTCTGAATATTACTTAAAGATATTTAGGTAATATATGAATGTGATGTCATTGATATGACTGTATGATATAAATTCGGTAATTTATATTTTTAGTCAGACGCGGTATGGGACGTGTCGGGACTAGTTTATTAAATTAAAAAGGAAATTTATTTTCTATCGACCTTATAGTCATTTCGACTGCGTCGTTGCGTCCTGAAGGTTCGAAATAGTCAGAAAAGTCTATTTGGATGTTAATTTTGAGTCTCGGGTCATTTGGAAATGAATAGACAACCCGAAAGGGCATTTTAGTCATTTTTCTAGGGGGATGAATAGTGATTTCGGATTTTGGCCTATTATAAGTATTGGTAGATTAAGTGTATGTGGTTTATTCATCTCCTATACACAAAGTAGAGAAGCCATCTTCCCAGAGAGAGTGAAAGGGTACTTGGGAAGGGAAAAGCCTACTTGGGAAGGAGAAGAACAAGAACCAAGGTTCACCACCACCAACCACCACCGGAGTTTGACCGGAGAAGGGACAACCAACTGAGATATACTACATCAAAGGATCAGACCTTCAGTAAAGGCAAGTGTTTGACAATGGCAATTTAAGTTCGTATATTGTCCATGTTAGAATAGTATGAAAAGAGAAGATTATTCATGTTTGGAAGAAATAATGGAGTATTAAATGGATTTCTGGAAACTGAAATGATATAAAAATTTAACTCATTTTTTTGGTTGATAATAATCCACGAAATAGTCATGAATCTGTTGAAGAAATTATGAAAACCATTGATGTGTTCTTGAAGATGATATGTTGATAAATTTCTGGAAATAAGGAGATAAACAGGCTTTTTAATCCAATCCCTTGATGATTCTAGGATGTTTAGAGTATTGGAAATCGTTCATATATATTGATATATCATGTAGTAAAGAATATAAGTCATTTGGGATGTTTAGATGAAGGTTTAAATGATCATAAGTTGCTAAACCCGTAGTTGAAGAAAATGCAGAAAACTAGGCTGTTACCTGAGGGATCGATCGATCGACCCCTACCTTCGATCGATCGACCTCCCCAGAATATGTAAAGTTGTTTCTTTTTAAATGTTGATTCTTATCCCAAACCTTGTGTGGATCTTTGGTGATTATTATTTGGATATTATAGGACTTAGAAAATATCAGTAAACCCTTGATAAGATTTGAATTAATTTGATTTGGATTCAAGTGATTAAAATGTTGAAAATTATATCGAATTGAATTTCGGTTGCTAGATTCATTTGTTAAATTCTAAATGGATATGTATGAGGATTAAAGATAGGACCAGTAGGGGTGATTGAATATAACACCTGGGTATCCTTAAGTTTACAAGAGGGTTTAATCCAAAGTGAAAGAAGATGCGTTTATAAGAGATTTGAAACTATCGATTTTAACCTCAATTAAAAGGAGAACTAAACTCGTAGTAATTCGGGAGAAATGATGTTATGGACCAGTAGGATAATAGTTAATTATTACTGAATATATTTTGAGGAAAAACCTATTTAAATATTGTGTATTGAGTGAGGGTAGCCTTAGGGTTACAATTTGAACACCAAGGACTGAGTTTAAGCTCAATATTGATTTCGCAAGGACGGAGTGTAATACAAGAGCGTAATGGTGTGTCTCCTGGATAGAGATGGGAGTTTAGAACACATTTGGTTGAAAGAAGGTATGAGGTTATCCCGATCGCATAGTTGAAGTTGTCGGACCTCCTCGATCGACAAAGTTAAGTAGTAGTGTATTGGAGGGGTTCCTTGTTTGGATTTCGCTTTGCGAGACGCTCCGCGCATGAACCTTAACGACGTCGGGAGTGGAGAGATGTTATAGGATGCGAGGATAATTAAATTATGAAGTAAAGATATGATATTTTAATAGGTGGAATTTAAAAGAGATATAATGCTACGTATGGGAAATATCTTAGGGTAGTGATAATTACCTTATTGATATTATATTATAGGTATGATAATACCTATTTGATTGATTGATGATTTATGTGTATGACATACCTAGCTTACTTGCTATCGGTGGGAGGTTTGCGCGTGAGGGCAGTCATATCCTGATGAGTCCATGGAATCTTTGATTTGTCTCTCGAGAACATAGGTCTATGAAAGACTTATCGGGGAGTTGATAAGTCCGCTGACTGTGGGTACGTAGGTATGTGCGTTACCCATGGATACGAGAACTATGTTCGCCTCCAATTTGTTTGTTGTTGTTGTTTGTGGTTCGTGGTTCGTGGATTCTTGTCGAACCTTTAGTCCCCTATTCGGCGACCTGCGATGATGGGACATGATAGCAGAGTAATGCATTGCACCGCAGCTGTGAATCGGGGTGCCGTATTATATATGAATATATATATATAATGGATTAAATGATTGAATGGATATTTTGTGGTTAAATCTATCTACGGTGGTAATTGTAGATAACGGTTAATAGGGAAAGATAATGGAATTAAGTTAATGAATGTTTATGCTTATAGAATTTAAAAGCTTAACTCATGTTAATGAGAAACGATTCATATTAATGAGTAATGAGTCATGTTAATGAGAAACTAATCATATAAAGGAGAAATGTAAATGAATAATAATGTGACGTATGGTATGGGACATACGGGGATTATGATATTGGGATGGAATTATAATATGGAGACTAGAAAAGAGGAACCATTAACTAGGAGGTTAATAGGAAACGTTAAGTGTGCACTTTAGTTGAGAGGTGAGAATAGCAAGTGAGAGTTGGATCTAACATGTACATAATAAATGCTTTATTGCACTTATTAAATACTTGCTGTTTTAAAAATCATCTACACATTCGGGCTCTGACCCGTTTCCTTGCATATTTTCTGTTCTATTGTATCTCTATATTAGGTGTCCAGCAACAGGGACGCCAACCATAGTTGATTGTAACGAGCTATGGAGCTATGGAAGTTTTGCTTAGACGCTTATCATCTTTTTGATTCACAGTATTCTTATTTACGGCATGTCGCCCAAAGAATTTCAGTTATCATTTTCTGTCGGAGTCAAATACTATTGTATTCTGGACTTTTTAATACATTTAACATTGTTGGGATTATTGTAAAGGATTTATATTATTTGGGAATGTTTATTCCAGTTGCATTTAAATTCTTTTGTGTTATTTATTGTGTTACCAGTTTTGTAGAATAAAATGTGTAGTGTTATTCTTAAACTAAAAATGGTTTTGTTGAAATTTAAATTTGGAAAGTTTTTAACACCAGCTTAATTGGGTATTGGGTGAGTTGTAAATGTTTTTGACAGTGATGTTAAGAATGAGCCAACTGTATATTCTGTTTTAATTTGGTATGGGACTGGCCACCCGGTATTTAATTAGGCGGGGTGTTACAGGTGGTATATGAGCATCAGGTTCTAGTGTCCTTTAGGATCTGTATGGCTTACTGTGTTTTCAGCTTAGCGTTCTTTGATGCAGAGCCCTATGAGTAGGATTATTGCTTTTCTATTCACGCCTACAAAGGTACGATGACTGCGGCCGAAGTTGCTGCAATTGTCGCTCAGGCAGTCAATGCAGCTTTAGCTGCTGTTCAGCAGGCTCCAGCACCGGCACCGGTTGTGCCACCCGCGCAAGGGAAAGTGTTGCCTACTGCATGGGAACGAGCGAGGGATGCCTTTCAGAAAGCGCACCCACCTGAGTTTCAGGGAGGATCAGATGTTGTGACTGCTAGCCAATGGAAGAAAGATATCCAACGGCACTTGAGAATGATTGAATGAACTGAGGTTCAACGTCAAATACTAGACACATTCAGGCTAGTAGGGGCAGCTTTACAATGGTGGGAAGCTACGACTACTATGGAGGAGAGGGACATAATGACTATCCAAGACTTTTGGATACGGTTTGATGGGAAGTATTTTCCTTCCGCCCTCTAGACAGAGATGAGGCGGAAGCTACTTGATTTGAAACAGGGAGAGAAAACTGTGGCGGAATATGAGGAAGAGTTTACGCAATTAACTAATTTGGTACCAGCTGAAGTACCTACTGAGGAGAGGAGAGTCCTAATGTCCACTGATGGGTTGAACAATAAAATTCGCCAACATTTATTGGGGAATCTTTCATTACGTTCGTATGGCAGATGAGGGCCATTGGACGGATAGCGGAGATCGTACTTAGGAGGTTATGAAGTATGTTCGAGTATGATGACCGTAGTCGAGGTCACCCCTATTATGTAAAAATTGAGGAGAGTCATCAGTAGAAGTTCTTGAAATGCGTGAATTGTGTATGTTCCCTAACGAAGGCAACATATTGAAAGGCTTGGGTATATAGTGGAGTGTGGTTAACTAGAACTGAAAATTTGGGGTAAAATTTTTCTTGACTCATCGGAGCAAAGTTATAATATTGGGATTCAACAACCATCACCCGCAAATGAGGGTATGTTTCCTATCTAAGGAAGTATGAGGCGTATTGATTTTTGTAGTGATTGATATTGTGTGGGCAAAAGGGTTGCTAAACTTAGCCTATAGCATCGTTATTTACATAGACTCACTGAGGGGTGTGGGACACCTATATATTACTTGTTATCACGTGGGTTTGATTTTTATGGTATTACTTACCTTGGGCATGTCCGAGCGTGATTTGACTATCGGCGTGCATTGACTTGTGTTATATGAGAGTATATGTCTGCATCTTGTCTTCTATAAGAGAGTAGATGCGTAGACCCTATTTGAAATCGATAAAAACCAAAATTTTTGTTTTAAATCGATAAACCTGATATTTTTTTAAACCAAAATTTTTATTTATTATTGACTAAGGACCTTAGGAGTTTCGATGACAGACTACTTTAGGAAGTAGTGTATCGGGGTGGTTCCTTGTTTGGATTTCGCTTGCGAGACCCCCCACGCATGAAACTAATAACCGTTGGGAGTCGAAATAAGTTAGGTCTTTGGGAAACGAGTTTATAACCTTTGCGAAACTTTTAATATGGAAAGAGGTACGAGAGGGTGTATGGGCGCCCTGGATGATTGGATTGTACTATTTTTCATAATTGTGAAAAAGGTAAGTAATTGAGACTTCAGGATTTATTTGTTCACTACGAGAGGATCATTTTTCCCAAAGTTTGTCACGAGGACGGTATAGGGAAGATTAGGTAAAGTCTAAATTTGATTCAGTTGAAACTATATGGTGAGGCTTGGCGTATAACATCGATAGGGATTTTGTTAATGTACTGTATGGGTGATACATCTTGGATTTCTTGCGATGTGCGATTTATACTCGGAGTTGACCTAACCGGTATGACTTATATTCCTGAATTTCCTGACGAAATTCTGTTATAAGGGGGGAAGTATGTAATACCCCGTAATTTTAAATGACTTTTAAAATGGGTTATATTTTAAATTAATGGATTAATTGGATTTTATTATTAATTAATTCATTCGGATTTTATCCGGACGGTGGATATTAAAATGGATGATTCTGAATATTACTTAAAGATATTTAGGTAATATATGAATGTGATGTCATTAATATGACTGTATGATATAAATTCGGTAATTTATATTTTTAGTCAGACGCGGTATGGGACGTGTCGGGACTAGTTTATTAAATTAAAAAGGAAATTTATTTTCTATCGACCTTATAGTCATTTCGACTGCGTCCTTGCGTCCGGAAGGTTCGAAATAGTCAGAAAAGTCTATTTGGATGTTAATTTTGAGTCTTAGGACATTTGGAAATGAATAGACAACCCGAAAGGGCATTTTCGTCATTTTTCTAGGGGGATGAATAGTGATTTCGGATTTTGGCCTATTATAAGTATTGGTAGATTAAGTGTATGTGGGTTATTCATCTCCTCTACAAAAAATAGAGAAGCCATCTTCCTAGAGAGAGTGAAAGGGTACTTGGGAAAGGAAAAGCCTACTTGGGAAGGAGAAGAACAAGAACCAAGGTTCACCACCACCGGAGTTTGACCGGAGAAGGAACAACCAACTGAGATATAATACACCAAAGGATCAGACCTTCAGTAAAGGCAAGTGTTTGATAATGGCAATTTAAGTTCATATATTGTCCATGTTAGAATAGTATGAAAAGAGAAGATTATTCATGTTTGGAAGAAATAATGGAGTATTAAATGGATTTCTGGAAACTGAAATGATATAGGAATTTAACTCATGTTTTAGGTTGATAATAATCCACGAAATAGTCATGAATCTGTTGAAGAAATTATGAAAACCATTAATGTGTTCTTGAAGATGATATGTTGATAAATTTCTGGAAATAAGGAGATAAACAGGCTTTTTAATCCAATCCCTTGATGATTCTAGGATGTTTAGAGTATTGGAAATCGTTCATATATGTTGATATATCATGTAGTAAAGATTATAAGTCATTTGGGATGTTTAGATGAAGGTTTAAATGATCATAAGTTGCTAAACCCGTAGTTGCAGAAAATGCAGAAAACCAGGCTGTGACCTGAGGGATCAATCGATCGACCCCTGCCTTCGATCGATCGACCTCCCCAGAATATGTAAAGTTGTTTATTTTTAAATGTTGATTCTTATCCCAAACCTTTTGTGGTTCTTTGGTGATTATTATTTGGATATTATGGGACTTAGAAAATATCAGTAAACCCTTGATAAGATTTGAATTAATTTGATTTGGATTCATGTGATTAAAATGTTGAAAATTATATCGAATGGAATTTCAGTTGCTAGATTCATTTGTTAAATTCTAAATGGAGATGTATGAGGATTAAAGATAGGACCAGTAGGGGTGATTGAATATAACACCTGGGTATCCTTAAGTTTAAAAGAGGGTTTAATCCAAAGTGAAAGAAGATGTGTTTATAAGAGATTTGAAACTATAATTTTAACCTTAATTAAAAGGAGAACTAAACTCATAGTAATTCGGGAGAAATGATGTTATGGACCAGTAGGATATTAGTGAATTCTTACTGAATATATGTTGAGGAAAAACCTATTTAAATATTGTGTATTGAGTGAGGGTAGCCTTAGGGTTACAATTTGAACATCAAGGACTGAGTTTAAGCTCAATATTGATTTCGCAAGGACTGAGTGTAATACAAGAGCGTAGTGGTGTGTCTCCTGGATAGAGATGGGAGTTTAGAACACATTTGGTTGAAAGAAGGTATGAGGTTATCCCGGTCGCATAGTTGAAGTTGTCGGACCTCCTCGATCGACAAAGTTAAGTAGTAGTGTATTGGAGGGGTTCCTTGTTTGGATTTCGCTTTGCGAGACGCTCCGCGCATGAACCTTAACGATGTCGGGAGTGGAGAGATGTTATAGGATGCGAGGATAATTAAATTATGAAGTAAAGATATGATATTTTAATAGGTGGAATTTAAAAGAGATATAATGCTACGTATGGGAAATATCTTAGGGTAGTGATAATTACCTTATTGATATTATATTATAGGTATGATAATACCTATTTGATTGATTGATGATTTATGTGTATGACATACCTAGCTTACTTGCTATCGGTGGGAGGTTTGCTCGTGAGGGCAGTCATATCCTGATGAATCCATGGGATCTTTGATTTGTCGCTCGAGAACATAGGTCTATGAAAGACTTATCGGGGAGTTGATAAGTCCGCTGACTGTGGGTACGTAGGTATGTACGTGACCCATGGATACGAGAACTATGTTCGCCTCCAATTTGTTTGTTGTTGTTGTTTGTGGTTCGTGGAATCTTACCGAACCTTTAGTCCCATATTCGGTGACTTGCGATGATGGGACATGATAGCAGAGTAATGCATTGCAACGCAGCTGTGACTCGGGGTGCCGTATTATATATGAATATATATATAAGGGATTAAATGATTGAATGGATATATTGTGGTTAAATCTATCTACGGTGATAATTGTAGATAACGGTTAATAGGGAAAGATAATGGAATTAAGTTAATGGAAGTTTATGCTTATAGAATTTAAAAGCTTAACTCATGTTAATGAGAAACGATTCATATTAATGAGTAATGATTCATGTTAATGAGAAACTAATCATATAACGGAGAAATGTAAATGAATAATAATGTGACATATGGTATGGGACATACGGGGATTATGATATTGGGATGGAATTATAATATGGAGACTAGAAAAGAGGAACCATTAACTAGGAGGTTAATAGGAAACGTTAAGTGTGCACTCTAGTTGAGAGGTGAGAATAGCAAGTGAAAGTTGGATCTAACATGTACATAATAAATGCTTTATTGCACTTGTTAAATACTTGCTGTTTTAAAAATCATCTACACATTCGGGCTCTGACCCGTTTCCTTGCATATTTTCTCTTCTATTGTATCTCTATATCAGGTGTCCAGCAATAGGGACGCCAACCATAGTTGATTGGGACGAGCTATGGAGCTATGGAAGTTTTGCTTAGACGCTTATCATCTTTTTGATTCACAGTATTCTTATTTAGGGCATGTCGCCCAAAGGATTTCAGTTATCATTTTCTGTCGGAGTCAAATACTATTGTATTCTGGACTTTTTAATACATTTAACATTGTTGGGATTATTGTAAAGGATTTATATTATTTGGGAATGTTTATTCCAGTTGCATTTAAATTCTTTTGTGTTATTTATTGTGTTACCAGTTTTGTAGAATAAAATGTGTAGTGTTATTCTTAAATTAAAAATTGGTTTGTTGAAATTTAAATTTGGAAAGTTTTTAACACCAACTTAATTGGGTATTGGGTGAGTTGTAAATGTTTTCGACAGTGATGCTAAGAATGAGCCAACTGTATATTCTGTTTTAATTTGGTATGGGACTGGCCACCCGGTATTTAATTAGGCGGGGTGTTACATCTCATTACCATATTCGACGTGGACTAGAAAACCCTCGATCAAATCATCTTATGGGCGATCACGATAAAAGGTAAATAGTGGTTGGTCTGGGATGGAAAACGTTACTATTTTCTCAAAGCAATCTAAAATGGAATGGTAGGTAATGGGTCAATACATGTCAAGAATAACATCAAAATGTCCTATCACAAGTACTATAAATTTGATTGGCATTTCTCTATCCTTAATGCTTACTGGACCATCCTTATAGGCTAGGTCGATGGTTAGAAATTTACCTAAAGGGGAACTGACCCCTAAACATGTGTCTAAATGATCAACATTAATCTTAACATCTTTACAAAAGTAGATGAAATAAAAGAATGTGTAGCACCAGTGTCAAACAGAACCTTTGCATAATTATTAACTATAGGTAAGTTACCTTCAATCCCAGTTTGTTCTCCCACCACTGCATATACCCTTGCTTGACCACCCTATTGCGCTTGGTTATTTTTCCTCGATTTTTTACGGTCTTTAATGTGATGACCCTTCTCTCCACAATTAAAATAAACCCCTCTTGGCACACGTATCTTGGTGCAGTCCCTCATTATGTGTCCGATTCCTATAAAATTATAACACTTCACCTTCGACTTATTTAGAATTCCTGAATGTGCAGACAAAGTTTCCCTAATAATCCCATTATGTTCCTTCTGCTTCTTCCGTGCATGTTGGTTGTCCTTAAAACTCTGGTTTCCCGTTTCATTGCTTTTCCCTTGTTCTTGGCTTTTCTTATTTTCTAGATGGCCAAACTCAAGGTTTAGAGATTCATTTACTATTTCTTCATACGTCTTTAGTATATATTTTTTTCACCATTCATCGAATTATTGAAGTTAATCCCTATACAAACTTACGAGCACACCGTTCTGGAGTGCTAATTGATTCTGGTGCGAACCTTGCAAGGGCTTAAAACTTGTTCTGGTACTTAGCAACCGTCACTGATCCTTGCTTTAATTTAACTTGTTCCGAAGTACTTATCCAAATATTTCTCCTGAAACTGAGTCCAAGTCATGATATTTTCGGTCTCAGTTCCCACTATAGTCTTCACTAACTTCCACCGATTCTTTTCCTCTCCAGATAATTGAAATATCGTTAACTTCCATTTTTCAATTTCGAAATAATCCGTAACCTCAAAGATATCTTCCAGCTGTTGGATCCACCCTTCCGCAGCGATTGGGTATGTGGTGCCTTGAAACTGGCCTGGTTTAAGTTTCTTAAATTGAGCTAAAAGTCTTATTAGTCTGTCATCATTCACGACGTGACCAACTCATTGGGAATTCATTTGTTCCATCTGTTGAACAAACTCCCTTAAGAGTGTTTCTTGGCCTCTCGTACTGGTTCCTTGTGCCATTATCTTAAATTGAAAGAAAGAAAGAGGTAAAGCGGACGTCTTTATATTTCGTTTATAATAACCCATTATAATCGTTATATTGTTAGTTAATTTTTTTTCTAAACACGTGACATAAAAGTAGGATCAAGTAATGCTCGTTTATATCATATAAGATAATGTACATAATTACAGGAGTTAGTTTACGATTAGTTTCTCATACAATATGCAACAAAAGATACACAGGAACCCTAGGTCATATATATAAGCCCTTCCATATAACTGAAACAAAATTTTGAGCAACCTGGACAAAATATGAAAATTCTACACTAAATCCTCAAAAATACATACAAAAAGAGAACCACTATCATGTTAACCCAAACTCCCCCAAACTTCAACCGAAAGGACTAGTTGCGGATTCCTTTGTATGTCCCGAGGATGCATAATAGACTAAAATGGTTGGCTCTAGAGAATCACTTGGGTGGATTGGTACATCTAGCAGCATCGGCTAAGGTGGCTCAACATGAAAAATTGGCTCTGTTGGTACATCAGGCGCCATATGATCAATGGATGCAATGGGTACATCAGGATCAACTGGTGGAATAGGGTCAACAGGAGCAGGTTCCCATACTTGGGGGCACACAATACCATCCTCGTCTACAACTCTCTCTCTACAATACACCCTGGTATCGAGCTGGGGTACTGATAACGGTAAGCATAGATTAAGTAACCCTCATGAGAGACATAGCACGGTGATATACTATTTCTCGTTGCATATTAAGTGCATAATGCAACCAAGTGTTGCATACATCAAGGGCATCGTGAAATACCCTCTGCTCAGCCTGCCCATCTATCAAATGGACTAGATCATCATCCCACACTCTTGGATCCAAAAGTCCGTGCACGTATCAGGAACGGAGGATCAAATACATATCAATCACTAAGACAATCTTTCTCGATCTAAAATAAACCTAATAAGAATATCTGACAACTCTCCGATGAGCCCAGGCTTTGATACCAAGTCTGTCACACCTCAAATTATAGAAAATTGTGATAATTAAAAATCAATTCTATAATTTGTATACGTGACTCTGCACTCAAAAAGTTATCATATATTAATTAGTAACATCATAGATATAATGCAATATTAATATTACATACGAGGTCATAATACATACAAGTTTTTAAGTTACATATTTTCAACCAGCTACTAGGGAATATAATATGTCTAGAGAAGGTACGTTAATTTTCTTTACATAAGGAAATAAAAATTATAATTAAGCACGCCGTTCATCCTAAAATATGTTGGAATATAGCAAAACGAACTTAGAGACTCAATCTTGCATAAAACTTGAAAGGAAAAAGTGCGTAGCATCTTGAGTAACGCAACTCAATGAGAATACACTTTTGCTCAAAATTCATCCCCCAGGTACACTGATAACAATGATTCATATTTTATATGTCAATTACTAAAATATGCGTAAATAAACTTAAGCAACGGTAAAACATAATCACACGATTAACGATTTAATTTATTATTTCCATTTTATTGATTCTAAATTTTATTGGTAAGAATTAATGAAATATTACTATACGTAAAATAGCAACTTCCAGTATACGTTATCTATACCACCGAAAGTTATCTTGTGGGTATATATATATATATATATATATATATATATATATACCCACAAGATAACTTTCGGTGGTATAGATTATATTAGTACACTAACTGTAGGATTATCTCAATCCCGCTCTACTTAAGAGGAACCTCATGTTCGACAACAACAATAATAGGTGATAATACGTCTCAACTTAATTGAGGACCTTGGCCCTCGGTATAGGCAACTTGCATATACTCATTTAACAACTTGAATAAGATTAAACACACGTGACATTAATTTACTCGGCACAAGAAATCAACTAATATTCTTCTCAATTATTTTGACATGTTATAACTCACGGGCTTACTCCGATAGAATTTTGGTGTTATCATGACATCATATTTTCATATTATAGGTTTATTTAAAAATTCACTCATTTGTTTTTAGTTTGAAACTTTCGACAATATATTAGGGGTAAACTTTATATAAACCTAATCATGATAATATCCATTTTCATAATTCCTCGAATATTACATCATGAGTGGTTCCTCGTTCAATTTTTAAAATATCAAAATTTACGCAATTGTATAAACCCAAGTTTATGGGATAAGGTATCTTTATTAATCAACTTAAATACTAAAAAAAATATGTCTAACATAAAATTTTATTTATAATATTACACGCAATTAGTCCACTTATTTCGGGATGGTCGTTTCTTGCAATCTAAATTATATAAATCACTATGACCATTAATAAATTTGGAACATTTTATTGAAATTATTATATCTACTTAAATTGCTCCCACCAAATTATATAAGGTTCTCATATGAGTTAATATATTACACAAAATATGTCAGGCATAAATAATAAGCCTAAAATTTTAAATAAATTCATATATAACATGTTGTCAGAATTATTGTTTTACACAAAATTTCCAACTTCCTATACTAAACTTCAAAAATTCATATCTCAATCATTTATTATTCAAAAATTATGATTTTGGTGTCCAAAGCAAGATAATTTTATGCTCTATCCAGTAAAAATATTTTAAAAAAAATCACGAAAAATAGTTTACCTAAGTCGAAATTTGAAATACAACTCGTCATACTCCAAATAATCAAGAAAAATACAGAACTTAAATGGGGCTGAAATTTTAATATGTTGATTCTCATTACCTTAAGGTAGTAAATTTATTATTTAGGAATTTTTGAAGTTAAAATAGGTGGGTTTTTAATTTTTCTCTCTCTCATTAGCCATTGAATCTTCAATAGAGCTTCCATGGTTTCCCATTACTAAAACTATACTTAAAAAAGGATGAGTTGAAAGGAGAAGATAATTCTCTCCTAATATAAGTTTAAAGTCCTCTCTATATTTTCTTCTTTGCTCTTCCTTTCTTCTTCCTCTTGTTCTCCTTTTCTTCTTCTCACCCTATCCCCTTTTTTCATTTGTTTTGTTAGAGTATATTGGGAATTGTATTACTCTGGCTCATAAAAGAGGATAAATACTAGAGGATATTAGAAGTTGTTTTAATTTGACTCATAAACGAGGAAACACTTAGCCAAAACCATGAGCCTCTCGGGGCTGTTTTGCATGGTGGTTTTTAACATCGGGTGGACAAGTGTTGGACACATGTCCTATAATGCTAGACAGTCATCTCTTTAACCTTTAAAATTTTATTTTGACATTCAACTTTGAACTAATTTCCAAACGTCCCACCACTAATTATATATGTTTATTATTATAATAATAATAATAATAATAATAATTATTATTATTATTATAGAAACTTTAGTATAATTTTATTTATTTATTAAAAATATGTGATTAAATTAAATGAAAATATTTTAACAATATTCAATTATTTCGGAGTCGGGTCACTACAACTCTAGAAAGAAAGAGAGAGAGGATGATAATGGTCGTCCAGTTCTTTACCCAAAACTTCTCTTTTATACCTAAGCAACACAACCCTTCTGGATAAAAATGAAAGCTCCCTCTTCCAATTGTTTCCATATGAGGTGCTGTGGTCTCCTTAATTCGACAGCACATGAGATCCAACGATTTGTATGGAGACAATGCTCAAAACGGAACCCGGAGTAGCAAGTCTGACGACATCAGGCCATTTTTTAAACGACATGTCTCGTCATTCGAATGACCGACTTTAACACTTCGCAGTTTTTCCCCCAAATGGCTTCTAAATCCTGAGAACCGTCCTTACAAATTTAATTACATATAAACAATACTTCTATATATAACCCATAATATAATAATTCTCTTATTAATCCGATTTATTACACACGATTTCTATAATTGTTATTTGCTCCTCCTCATTTAGAATATATATATATATATATAATTTAATTGGTTTATCGGGTCGGGACATTACAAACTTCCCTCTTTAGGGAATTTTGTCCTCGAAATTCTTAGTCTATCATAATTTATAATCCAGTCCCCTACAACCAGTTTTCAATCCTAGGCATCCTCAACACTATGGTCTAAACTTAAAGATTCCTCCTTAATTGATCACCATTGCTAATCCGATCACGACAACCCTAAGGCCATATTGCAAACTTTCAAGCACATTAAGCATGTCTATCTAAACGGAGCCTCAAGATGATTGATACTCATCGAATATCGTAATAACAACAATGAATTTATTAACATGTCTCCATAAGGACTCACAACTTGCTGTTCCTCACAAAATTCTCGAATCACAACTAGCCTAGGTTGTTATAACATCAACACTTATCTTTACACATATCTATGACTTCTAAGACAATTACTTCACCACACATGTCTATCCAACCGATGTTTCCTATGAGATTCTTAAACTAACCAAAAGTCATCCTAGTACAATCATACATGAACGATCACAATCCTGATCAGTACAACTATTAATGGAGTGTAACACTAATACCACCTCACATTGTATCAAGTTTCAACATTCATCATATCCTCAAGTCACAACCTCGAGACGCATGACTAAGTCGTAACTAGTTATACCGGCTAACTAATAAACATGTTAACCTAAAGCAACCAAGTAACATATGCAACTATATGCAAGAACACGATACCACACGCCCGAGAAAACTGGTGTAGAATAAAGGTGCATCTGAGGAAGGGTGCACTCACATACCGTGACACATTAGCCATAACATGCCTAATCGCCTCACTACTGAGCTTACACAGCGCCACACTCGAATCAAAATTGATCAACAACTTCTCATTACTGGGATCAAAGAAGGCACACATAGGCAATGAATCAGGGATTGTCGCGCTAAAGAAGGTAGTCTAATTCCGACAACAATTTGAACCATACGAAGTAAGAACCCACGAAGTATGCTTAAAGCCTCTAACATTTACCAGTACTTGTTAAGTACCATGGACTTTCCATGCATCCTAACCTGGCCTCTTAACCCTCATGAGTTCTACCAAAAGTCGTCTGTCCATGCCGAATGAATGGAAGATAAATTAAATTTCTTCGAGGAGCTGAAACGTTATCCTTCCCTCCTTAGGACTAACGCTACCTATCCATCACCAATAATAATAACAATCCTAATTCAAGTTGAAATTACTTTTCTTATCACTCATCATTAGTTACCGACCTATCATGGCTAGGCCTCCAAAATTTTAACAAGGGGTAGCTATCCTCAATTTTCAATATCACTATCATTAAGTGAAACATAACGCTCACACAATTTTAAATATTCAATTTGTGAACAATTGCTTACCACTCTTAGCACTATCTACATGATTCCAAATCAAAATCATTCTAATGGCATATCAACCTTTAAGCATCACTCATGCTTAATATTTTCCTCAATAGAGTCATTAGTAACTACACCGGTAGCACACATAGGTTCTATAATTAAGCCTAACACTTCATCCCAAGTGTTATCCCTAAAAGCTATGGCGAACATCACCGTGTGTACGTCTCCCAATTGCACGACCTAACACTCATCAATATATTTTTAACATTATCCTCGAAGATCATATCACAACACATATCTTAAATAAAAGCCGTAGCTTTAACTCTAAGGCGTTACCACAAATTAATATGATATAACTACACTACAATCATCAATGGTTTATCATCACTTATGTAAACTTTAATACAACAATGATTCCCAATGTCTCATGGGCTACGGCATCGAAATCATGTATCTCTCTAGACTCTATCATAAGAAATCTCAAGACATACCATGATATATGTTATGCAAACTGGGATTTACTATCATCGGGGAATTACTACCACTCGCATCAATATTTCATTAGACAAACCTTAGGATATACCGTAAAAGGAATTGTCAGTACGATTTCACAAAGCCACATCCTTTTAATCTCTTATTAGTGTTTAACCACTATAACTGATTTGCCTTACTATGTAAACCTCGTAGTAGATGTTAATTTACCAATTTCCACAACTATATATTTTGGTAGTACATGGGACGTCGAGCGTTGCCTATAAACACTAAGGCTCATGCGTACGAATACCACAAAGGATCATGTTTCTCAACACCAACTACAATCGCCAACTCTAAATTAATACCATCCAAGTTTTAAAATACAGGATGTCGGGTATTACCCAAGAGGGGCCGAACCTAATGACACCGGAAGAGGTCCTATACTTAAACATCACAACTCATTTACTTAATTCCAAGTCACCACTATTATCAAGGTTCACTCATAGGTTACCTCGATCATTAAGACCATCTAATTCCACATTATAGTCAAGGCACATGAATTAGGACATACAAAACTCGAGCCCGCAACCAAGGGCCCAAATATTTTCTCGCCACGTAGCTAACACTTATAGATACATTCACCGACCAACAACGACTAAGATGTTCACCCATAAGGATAACATCTTATCAACTAAGACTAATTTATCCTCTAGCGTTGGCCTACATCAATTTATATGCTTATTGGCCTTACCATCAATCATAATATTACCCCAATGATCGAAATTTTCTAATTATCACATCGATATTGACCTCTCACATGCGTCATACCTAAGGCTACATATAATTTAAATCATTATTTCCCTTTATATAATTATGGCACCCTAACAATCAATCCCTCCCGTTGATTATCCATAATTTTGTGCCCCTTGTCCAATAGGCATCATCTCATTCTATCAATATCTCCGAATACTCTACGTCAATAAGGTTGGAACACAAACACCACACACTATGAACCACGGTGTCGCCACTTTTTGGCTTACATGGACATCTGTAAATTATTAACATACTTAATCAGAAATGCGGAAGCGACTCAGAACAATTGACTTAATCGTATGCCACTTGGCACTAACTTAATTGTCGTGTTGACATCTTTGACCTTACCGTCATGGACAAGAACCATAACCGTCACCAAACTAGCACGATTGGCCCAAATAAACACCGATGTCGAAAGATCTAATACCTACCTCACTAGGTCACACCCAAAAGGAACCTTGAACCTAGAGCTATAATACCATTTGTAACTCCCCGACCCGGATTTATAGGTTACCCATAATTAACCTTGTTCGGACCGAGCGTTAGGTGTGAAGTGCAATGAGACAACCTATATAATGTTATTAATCGAGTTTTATTTTTAATTAACATTTCACTTGTTTAGCATGCGATTCCAGTTTCAAGACAAACTACGTATGGGACCCATGGGTAGCACCCCGAATCCAAGTAAACAAAGTTACTAACATAAAATAAATAAAGTATACTTACTGGTATAATGCCCTTAAAATACGAACCTGCACCCAACATGCCGTAACAAAGAGAGGGTATGAGCCTATGCCTACTTGGGATATACAAGCAATATCAAAATGAACGATAAAAAAGATACCCACGTGCTTCAATCACATGTATGCTAAAATGTGTATATATATACCTCTGAAAAATAAGTATTTGTAAGAGGGTAGTTGTACTGGGGTCTATGAATAACTGGAAAGAGTGAGGTGTGACCCATTCCAATAGACTCTGCCTTCATGGTCTTTCAAGAGCTTCTAGAGCAGCACCTGGTAAAACCTTCTCTTTTTGATAAAAATGGAACTAAAGTAAGAACTACTCCCTATAATGTGAGAACCCGCTCACCAAAAATAAGGGGTTGCCAGTCCGATACTCCAATAATAACAGGAATCATAGATGGATCATTCTTAGCATCACAACAATACAATAAGTATACGGGACAACCACCCTATATTTCAGAAAAATGGGTTGCCAAAAATTTTATTTTATAAGTTAAAGAAAACATTTAAACAACCCAATTTAAAAAGAAAGTGGATGAAATCTACAAGAATAAAATTGAACAATACATATCTAACACAATAACTGAATAGTCTGTCTGTTAACAGTCTCTTACAAGTAGTTTGAACAATTAAATTTAGTTACATAATACATTACAATAAGAAAATACAATAGCTTAGGCCACACGCCCGAGTAAATGACCCGATCGTAGCTAGAGTACAAAAATGAAGGCGTCTACAATAAAATATCCCGCAACGTCCGCAAGGTGTTGCAGCTCCATGACACTGGAAAGGAAAGTCAGTACGGGTGTCCTTGCGGAGGATCACCTGGGCGAATATAAGATTCATGCACAGCAAGAAATATGAACGGGTCAGGGCTCGGTTTTATATGATCAGCAGATGAATAAAGAATATAATGGTTATGAACAGTTAATCATGATAGATAACGATAAGAATCTACCAACTCAATATCAAAGCATAAACTAAAGTAATTAAATGATCATAAGTTTAATTTAGTTATGCAAGAGGATATTAATGAATATCATTAATTAAAAATCTCCATCATTTACACATATTTCATTTCATCGTTCCATTTCTCATTAGGAAACATAATCACATTTATTTTCTCTTTATGGAATTTATCATAATTCAAGTCCCACTTGAATAAGAATAGTTATATTCATCTATATATAACGATTCTAAGACCGTCCTTCCGAGTTTCCCCACTGGACGCGCCCCTAAATGACTATAATCTTCCAGGGCCTATCAAACAAGACAACTTGTCCATCCTAATGCACGTCGGGAAGTGGCCATATACCTGTGAGTGAGTCATAACCACACCCAGAATTACCCCACATCGCACAATAAATACAACATACATAATAACCTTTCATATGGGCGAGGACTATATTCACCCTGCATTCATTAGCCAGGGAACTTCACCTCATGCACGTACTTCCCTTATGATAGCATTTAGAGAGGTGTGTTTAAGTAAATTATTATTTACCATTTTATTTCCATTTTTATTATTTACCATTTTATTTCCATTTTAATAGATAAATCACATTTTATCCGGAGCCATACGTAATTCACGCCATCATTATAACCTCAATGAATGAATAAACTCTCAATTTATTCTCCAAACATTTTATGGTGTTATTATAAACCACCAAGACTAGCATCTCCCAATAACATGACAAATACTCTTCAATTATTTATTTCTACATCCCGAAATATTACATTAACTAATTAAGGGAAAAGAACACCTAATCTTCTATTTACTAATCCCCAAATAAGTCATAACTATCCCCTTCTAACATAAGGTATTTGCCTACCCAATATAAGACTCTAGGACATTAAGTTTAATTCATACAAGAAGGTTCCTAAGTCGTATGCCTAAAAGAAAAGGATCAAAATTGAGTTAGAAAAAACAACTCAAAACAGTAAGATTTCGAATCGATTCGCCCTAAGGCCGAATCGATTCGGGTGAAGAACCCAACTTTCTGTCTTAGCCGAATCGATTCGGCCTTAACCCGAATCGATTCGGGTTAGCATACCTGTAACCTGACCCCTTAGCGAATCGATTCACTGAAAGGGCGAATCGATTCACTGAAAGGGAGAATCGATTCACCCCTGCAAATTTGCCAAGAAGGGGCTACGGGTTATGAACCCTAATTTTCCCCAAACCCCATTTATACTCCAACCAACATAATTAATCCAACCCACCAAATCATAATTGCATCTAACTACTATCATTTACACAAATAAACATCTAAATCAACTTCTAAGGGTTTAAAACCTACAAATCCCTCAAAATCCCAAAGTTGGTAATCCATAACAACTACAAAACAATCAATACAATTTATTCACCCTAAACCATATATTAGCAAGTTAGAAAACTTGCCTTGAGCTTGAAATCTCAGATTTCCTTTGGTGGCAACAACTCCAATCTTCAATCTCCAATTTTTCTTCTTTTTCCTCTCTTTTCTCCACAACTTTCTTCCTCTCTCTATCTCTTTAGGTTTAAGAACACAATTTGGGATAATAAGAGAATTGGAAGACTAAAATCGGATACTTAACATTATTTTCCAACTTAAAATGTTAATACTCCATTAAATGACTCGTAACTACACATTTAAGCCATAACCAGTCAAAAGTTCCCGAAACGCAAAAATACAATATGACACTTATTTTGACTATCTCGCACATTTCGGGACTAACTACGCCCTCTAAATTGACATCGGGTAATTTTATAAATTATTTCAAGTTTCGGTTCCATTTATATAATTAATGTCGTTTAAAGCACACGACACTATAAAACATAGCATGATGATATTTACATACACATACAGTAAATATGCAACAATATAGTAAATATTATCTTTCAACTCATTCAATTAATATTTACTCCATTTTCAACATTTTATATAATTACTTCACACAGTAAATTAATATAAAATAAGTTTCTCAAAAGTGAGGGTTGTTACATACTCCCCCCTTATGAGGGAATTTTGCCCTCAAAATTCAGGCGTACCTTGTAAAAAGAGATGCGGATACTTTTCTCGCATATCGTCCTCACGCTCCCACGTCGATTTCTCAGGGTTATGATGACTCCACTGGACCCGAACCAAGGGTACCACTCGCGATCTCAATTTTCGCTCCCCGTACCCTAAGATTGCAACCGGTTGTTCCTCATACAAAAAATCAGGTTACAATTCGATATCCTCCAAAGGAATATACCAAAGTGGTCCTTCACACCTCTCATACTTCTTCAAAGAGGAAACATGAAACACGTCATGGATTTGTTGTAAGGGTTCCGGTAAGGCAAGTTGATACGCCACTGGACCTACCTTGGCAATAATAGGAAAAGGTCCAACATAGCACGGCCCAAGCTTTCCCTTCTTCCCAAAGCGCTTTATACCTTTCATTGGCGATACTCGCACCAAGACTTGATCTTCAACCTCCAACTCTACATGCTTTCTATTCGCATCTGTGTAACTCTTTTGACGATCTTGAGCTATTCGGATGCGATTCCGGATGAGTTAAATCTTAGAAGAAGTATCCTGGATCATTTCTGGTCCAAGAAATTTATTATCCCCCACTTCCAACCAACAAGTGGGTGATCTACAAGGCCGGCCATACAAGGCTTCATAGGGTGCCATCCCAATGGTGAATTGGCACGAATTATTATAAGCAAATTCGACTAAAGGAAGATATTATTTCCAACCACCTTTGAAATAAAGCACACACATTCGGAGCATATCCTCCAACATTTGGTTGACTCTTTCTGTCTGCCCATCTGTTTGAGGGTGATAAGAAGTACTCAATTTCAATTCGGTTCCCATGGCTTCTTGGAAACTTCGCCAAAAATGGGAAACAAAAATATTATCTCTGTCGGAGACTATATTTATGGGCACCCCATGGAGTCTAACAACCTCCGCAATAAATAGCCGGGCATAACGAGCAGTATTATAATCCGTGCATACGGGTAAAAAATGTGTCGACTTAGTCAAACTATCAACAATAACCCAGATACAATCGTGACCATTTCGTGACGTTGGTAAGCCCATGATGAAATCCATCGATATGTTCTCCCACTTCCATACCAGAATTTCCAAGGGTTACAATAATCCCGTCGGTCGCTGATGATCTCTCTTGACCAATTGACAAATAGTACATTGGGAAACGAACTCGGAAATATCCCGCTTCATGCCCGCCCACCAGTATTGACGGCGCATGTCTTGGTACATTTTGTCATTACCGGGATGCACTATAAATTTAGACCCATGAGATTCTATCATTACGGCCCGTCTTAAATCCCCTTCGTCCGGGAAAATGAGCCTCACATGGAAATGTAATCCACCCTCCGAACTTATTGAGTAGGATTCCGCTCCCTCGGTTAACAATTGGCGTATACGGTCCTGACAGCTTATGTCCCTTCCTTGAGCTTCTACAACTCTTGCCACCATAGTAGGCATAACGGTAAACACCGACATAAAAGCCATAGCAACTGTGTCCTTCTGACTAAGCTCCTTCCATTTGTCTTTCCATATCTCCGCTAACTCCCCCTCGCGTTTTCGACTCAAAGCATCCGCCACTATATTCGCCTTGCCCGGGTGATAGTGGATGTCAAATTAGTAGTCTTTCACAAACTCTAACCACCGGCGTTGTTGCATATTTAAATCTCTCTGGGAAAACAAATATTGCAACGATTTGTGGTCCGTGAAAAGACTAAATTTCTCCCCCAGGAGATAATGCCTCCAAACCTTTAAGGCAAAGACTACGGCGGAAAGTTCCAAATCATGCACCGAAAATTCTTTTCATGGGGATTTAGCTTGCGAGAAGCATAAGCAATAGCTCGTTGCTCTTGTTGTAGTACACCTCCCAATCCTTGTAGAGATGCGTCGGTAAAGACTAAATATTCCAATCCTGGCCTTGGTAACGCAAGGACTGGAGCAGAAGTCAATCTATCTTTCAGCTCATCGAAAGCAAACTGACAAGAATTATCCCATACAAACCTCACCCCTTTTTGGGTTAAATTTATCAAAGGGCTAGCAATTTTTGAAAAACCCTTGATAAACCGGCGGTAATAACCCGCCAAACCCAAAAAACTACGGATCTCGGTAGGTGTCGTGGGCTGACCCCATTCCCTCACCGCAATAACTTTACTTGGGTCTACCAAAATACCCTGGGTTGTCACAATGTGACCCAGAAACTGTACTTCTTGTAACCAAAAACCACACTTCTCGAACTTGGCATACAGTTGGTGATCCCTCAACCTCTGCAAGACCAACCGTAAATGAGTAGCATGATCGGCTTCTGTCTGAGAATACACTAGAATGTCATCAATGAACACGATAATAAAATGGTCTATGAAGTCCCGAAACACTCTATTCATAAGGTCCATTCACACGGCGGGGGCATTGGTTATCCCGAAGGGCATAACCAGAAATTTGTAGGACCCATACCTAGTTAGAAAAGCGGTTTTGGACACATCCTGCTCCCTTATTCTCAATTGATGATACCCCATCCTCAAATCTATCTTAGAGAAGTACGATGCTCCCCTAAGTTGATCAAACAAATCATCAATCTGAGGAAATGGGTATTTGTTCTGGATGGTGACTTTATTCAACTCTCTGTAGTCAACACACAACCGGAGAGAACCGTCCCTTTTCTTTACAAACAACACCGGAGCTCCCCACGGCGATGAGATTCGCCTAATAAACCCTTGCTCTAACAGGTCCTGAATCTGATCTTTTAACTCCCTCATCTCGACAGGAGCCATACGGTACGGGGCTCTAGCAATCGGTCTCGTTCCCGGTGCTAAATCGATTACGAACTCAATCTCCCTACTCAGAGGCAAACCCGGTATTTCTTGAAAAACATCTTGGAAATATCTAACAACCGGAATCGAATCTAAGGAAATAACTACATCCCGAGAAGTCTCCTCCGTGATGCAATACAAGTAAGTTCTAGAACCTCCTACCAAACGAGGCATAGCCACTAAAAACATTTCTTGCCCCGGAACGTCAAAAACTATACTCTTCCCATAGCAATTAACTATCGCACGATACTTCACTAGCCAATCCATACCCAGGATTACATCGTACCCCACCATATCAAGGACGAGTAAATCGGCCTCAAAACACAAGTTCCCAATATTTATTCGTATTTGTTTACAAACAAAGAAAATGAGTGAACCATTACCCATAAAAGACTCAACACTAGTGAAGGTACTTTCCGCATATTTAATCAACTCTACAGTCTGAGCAAAACTTCTAGAAATGAACGAGTGTGTCACACCCGTATCAAACAATACACGACCCATGTGCCCCTAAATGAGAAACTTACCCTCAATAGCTGGCGGCGCTAGCGGGGTCGGAGGAAGCATACATCCTGAATGTGATAAACACGACCATACTGTAGTTGTCCTGGTTGTGGAGGGACAACTGGATTAGGCACTTGTGGCGATAACTGAGCCTGTGGCTGCTGTGGAACCGTAGGAAGTTATCCCCCAATAAACTGAGGACACGCCCTCCTGTAGTGACCCGACTCTCCACATTGAAAGCATCGATTCGTCATATTCTCCTGATCTCGGCCCCTTTTATTTCTAAACTGCCCAACTCCTTGGCCTGGATGGCCTCTACCCCCATTAACACCCCGACCTGCTTGTTGCTGTTGCGGGGCACCTTGACCGTGCCTAATATTACTTTTACCAACATTGAATCCGCAAAAATGCTGCCGTTTAGACAAGTCCCCTTGTTGGGGGTCCCTTTATTTTTATTTATTTCCCAAAGATTGGGACGAGGGAAATGATCCTTATCCTATCCCATTGCCTCCGGGTTTCCCAGCTTTCCCCATAACTGAAGCCTTCTTACTAACTTGAACATACAACTGATGTTCCTGACAATGGAGTAACGCCGCATTCATCACATCTCCAAAAGTCTGCAAGGCTGGATTGCCCAGCAAATGTTGTCGTATCCTCTAGTGTAAACCTTCAATAAATTTGGATATCCTCCTCTCCTCCGGAGTCGCGTCGTCCGTTACAAAACTAGATAACCGCGTGAATTCCTCTTCATACTCCGCAACTGAACTCTCTCCTTGCACCACATCCTGAAGTTTTCTTCTCATCTCCCTTTGAACTGCAGGAGGAAAATACTTTCGATCAAACATAACCTAGAGATCATTGATAGTCATGGTATCTCTCTGCTCCGGCGTAGTCATCGACTCCCACCAATGTAATGCAGCTCCAACGAGTTTGAAAGTAGCAAGGATTTGTTTTCTTTCCTCACTACACTCCACTATGCGCAGATGGTGCAGCATATCCTTTTTTCACTGATTAGCTACTATGACATCAGAACCTCCTTGGAATTCTGGGGGATGACCCTGAAAAAAGGATTCTTTAAATCTCTCCCACGGAGAAGGTCCCGCAGGAGCTTGTACCTCTTGAGCTCGTTGCTATTGAGCTTGTGGCAATTGCTAAACCACGGCAGTCATTGCTGCGTTGACCGCTTGGGCCACAATATTTGCTACTTCAGCAGCATTTATAGTTCCTTGTTGTGGCGGTGGAGGACCTACCTCCTCTTCTACAGCTCTATTACTTCTAACGGGGCGACCTCTCTTAGGCAGCATCTGAGACAAAGGAAAACATGAGTTAAAATTGCTATATAAAACAATATAATTTGCAGAAGGTCGCAAATATAGGCAACAAAATAGTCCTAACATTAAGCTTTATATTAAAGAATGCTACGGTAGAACGTGACAAGGCCGCATAGACCCTAAAGACTCTAGAACCTGATGCTCTGATACCATCTGTGACAATCCGCTCACCAAAATAAGGGGTGGCCAGCCCAATACTCCAATAATAATAGGAATCATAGATGGATCATTCTTAGCATCACAAAAATACAATAAGTATACGGGACAACCACCCTATATTTCAGAAAAAAGGGTTGCCAAAATTTTTATTTTATAAGTTAAAGAAAACATTTAAACAACCCAATTTAAAAAGAAGGTGGATGAAATCTACAAGAATAAAACTGAACAATACATATATAACACAATAACCGAATAGTCTGTCGGTTAACAGTCTCTTACAAGTAGTTTGAACAATTAAATTTAGTTACATTATAGATTACAATAAGCAAATACAATAGCTTGGGCCACACTCCCGAGTAAATGACCCGATCATAGCTAGAGTACAAAAATGAAGGCGTCTACAACAAAATATCCCGCAACATTCGCAAGGTGTTACAGCTCCGTGACACTGGAAAGGAAAGTCAGTACGGGCGTCCTTGCAGCGGAGCACCTGAGCGAATATAAGATTCATGCACAACAAGAAATATGAAAGGGTCAGGGCCCGGTTTTATATGATCACTAGATGAATAAAGAGTATGATGGTTATGAACAGTTAATCATGATAGATAACGATAAGAATCTACCTACTCAATCTAAGAGCATAAACTAAAGCAATTAAATGATCATAAGTTTAATTTTGTTATGCAAGAGGATATGAATGAATATCATTAATTAAAAATCTCCATCATTTACACTGTTTCATTTCATAATTCCATTTCTCATTAGGAAACATAATCACAGTTATTTGCTCTTTATGGAATTTATCATAAATCAAGTCCCACTTGAATAAGAATAGTTATATTCATCTATATATAACAATTCTAAGACCGTCCTTCCGAGTTTCCCCACTGGACGCGCCCCTATACTATCATCTTCCAGGGCCTATCAAACAAGACAACCTGGGCATCCTAACGCACGTCGGGAAGTGGCCATCTACCTGCGAGTGAGTCATAACCACACCCGAAATTACCCCACATCGCACAATAAATACAACATACATAATAACCGGTCATATGGCCGAGGACTATATTCACCCTGCATTCACTAGCCAGGGGACTTCACCTCATGCGCGTACTTCCCTTATGATAGCATTTAGAGAGGTGTGTTTAAGTAAATCATTATTTACCATTTTATTTCCATTTTAATAGATAAATCACATTTTATCCGGAGCCATACGTAATTCACGCCATCATTATAACCTCAATGAATGAATAAACTCTCAATTTATTCTCCAAACATTTTATGGTGTTATTATAAACCACCAAGACTAGCATCTCCCAATAACGTGACAAATACTCTTCAATTATTTATTTCTATATCCCGAAATATTACATTAACTAATTAAGGGAAAAGAACACCTAATCTTCTATTTACTAATCCCCAAATAAGTACTAACTATCCCATTCTAACATAAGGTATTTTCCTACCCAATATAAGACTCTAGGACACTAAGTTTACTTCATACAAGAAGGTTCCTAAGTCCTAAGCCTAAAAGAAAAGGATCAAAATTGAGTTATAAAAAATAACTCAAAACCGCAAGATTTCGAATCGATTCGCCCTAGGGCCGAATCGATTTGCCACAAGCAGCCAATCGATTCGCCCAAAAGCGAATAGATTCGGGTGAAGAACCCAACTTTTTGTTTCAGTCGAATCGATTCGGACTTAACCCGAATCGATTCGGGTTAGCAGACCTGTAACCTGACCCCTTAGCGAATCGATTCGCTGAAAGGGAGAATCAATTCGTCCCTGAGAATTTGCCAAGAAGGGGCTACGGGTTATGAACCCTAATTTTCCCCAAACCCAATTTCTACTCCAACCAACATAATTATTCCAACCCACCAAATCATAATTTCATCTAACTACTATCATTTACACAAATAAACATCTAAATCAACTTCTAAGGGTTTAAAACCTACAAATCCCTCAAAATCCCAAAGTTGGTAAACCATAACAACTACACAACAATCAATACAATTTATTCACCCTAAACCATATATTAGCAAGTTAGAAAACTTGCCTTGAGCTTAAAATCTCAGATTTCCTTTGGTGGAAACAACTCCAATCTTCAATCTCCAATTTTTCTTCTTTTTCCTCTCTTTTCTCCAGAACTTTCTTCCTCTCTCTATCTCTCTAGGTTTAAGAACACAATTTGGGATAATAATAGAATTGGAAGACTAAAATTGGGGACTTAACATTAGTTTCAAACTTGAAATGCTAATACTCCATTAAATGACTCATAACTACACATTTAAGCCATAACCAGTCAAAAGTGCCCGAAACCTAAAAATACAATATGGCACTTATTTTGACTATCTCGCACATTTTGGGACTAACTACGCCCTCTAAATTGGCATCCGACAATTTTATAAATTTGATCGAGTGGAAAAACCTAGCGTCCGTGTAATACGCTAGTCGTTGTTATCGGCTTCCAACCTCAATAAAAAAAACTTGTAACTACACTTCTTAAGGAGTATAGTGGCGAGTCTGGGTATCAAATCCATAGGGAATTAAGACGTGTGAACGTGACGACAAAGGTAAGGTAGTTTAATTCTAAAGTTGATGTTAAAAGAAAAGAAGAGAAAAAGATGATTGAAAAAAATAAACTACGTGCACAAAAACTCCAAGTATTATAAGAAACCAAAAATGAATATGAGAGAAAATAGGGTGGAGTACAATCCTTCATTCCTTAGTAAATTATCGTATAGAATACTAGCATTGTAAATTGAAATTCTTGACTAAATCCAGTCTTTATAGATCCTAAGAATTACATATATGAGGGAACTAGCCCGCATCATATGAAATCAAAGGTAAATATAAAGCGGTGAATGAGCAATTTCACTTACATAACGTTCTTAAACATCCCAAGTACCTAGGGCAAGATAGATTAAAAGGTCGGCTATGTTCGTAGAATTTCCATACACGATTTGGTCAATATTTAATTTACCCTCTATTTTCTACACAGGTAATTTATACCGGAATGAGTTCATGTACCCCAGCCCTTGAAAATTTAGCTAGACATGATTTTATGGGAAAACAATTTCATAACAATGCATATAATTGTGGATCTAAGAAACATGGTAAAAAAAAAAATTACAAAACAAGAAAAGATGATTAAATTGAAAATAAAAATTGAGATTAACTAAGAGAATGGAATTTGATACTTGAAATCTGCACTAGGGAAGAGAGATGATTGAATCCAGAAATAATTCTTGTTCTTACAAACTAGGGCTTTTCTAAGAATATGAAATTTATTTACTAAAAACTCTCTATCTCTCTCTAAAATGCTATTATACTCTCTAGAATTTGACTCCCCCTTGGAAAGAGGTAGGGCTTGGTCTTTTATAGCACTAAGTAGCACGAATTTGACAGCTAGAATCACTTGTTGAGCAAGATTTTACCAGCTATGCACCTCTTGAGCTTCATAACTAATACCAGCAATTCGCACAACCGGACCGGTCCAGAACCGAATCCATTTGGTACCGGATCGGTTCTTTTTTTTCCTGACCGGATCGGTTTGGTTCCATCTGGATCGGTCCTGATCCATCCGGATCGGTTTGGTTTCTGGTTCATTTCTCTTCATTATCGTGCAACTTCAAAACATCGTAACTTCTTCACCGTATCTCGGATTGAGGTGTCATTTTCTCCAGTGTTCTTGTAATTTAGATATCCTCAACTTTCTAGTTGGCCCCACCTCCGGACTAAGGCTGAAAAATTACGAAAATGCCCTTCAACTCTCCATTTCTTGGTTTCTTTCACTGTTTTGTATTTTCCTTCGCACTAACTTGCATAAAATACCTATAAAGCACATGAGAAATACACAAAACACAAAATACTTTCCAAAATAGGTTAGTATCATAAATACGAGACAAATCCAAGCTATTTACACTGCACAGGATCATAAAAATACCGAAATTAAGGGGATAAATATGAAGAATATGTGCCTAATCACACCCCCTAACTTAGAACTTTGCGCGTCCTGAGCAATGTAAAAGAATCCTATCAAGGATCAACTCTTAAAAATCATTTTATTGGGATAGAAAACCTTTTTCGCGGGCAAGCGATTGCATTTAGCGTATGCAACAAGCCTTTAAACCCCTAGGTTACCCTAGTAGGACGAGTTTTGTCTCGTGAGGGTTTGCAGTGAATACACCAACAAAATTCTTTATTGACTCAAATAAATATCAAAATATTTAAAAATTGTACAATTTAAACTTTTCAAAAAATAATCACCATAAATTCATATTCAAATGTCTCAAACCATAGTGTGTGTGTGCAAAGCCAGAAATTAAACCTCAAATTTCCATCGATTGAGCATTACGTTACTTTTCGAAAATTCGTTTTGATTCAAATTATTATGGATTCACTCACAAACGAATCACTCGGATTGCGGCTATTTTCTCTCGGTATGCATGGTATAAAGAGTAAATATAATGGACACAAATTCACGCATAAAAAATTGAAAAGAAGGAAATATATGGTGAAAAGATCTCATCATCGGAGTACAGTTATTAGGAAACGGGAACATCACCTCTATTTCACACCATTTTAATCTCTCATATTATCTTTTCTTGTCTTAACTCTCCACGCAGTAATTAATTTCGCCATTCGGACTCGGTTAGGACTTTTCGGGTTAAAAAGTGTAATGGGTAAAATTAGGAATAGACGGATTGTTCGGAATTGGAAAATGTCCTGATAACGTCCATTTGTGCTTTTTTGGGCATTTGTTCATTTTTCTCTTTCTTTTTTCTATTTTCATTTGTTTCTTCTTTTTTTTTTCTTGCTATTTTTTTTTTGAACATTTTTTCTATTTTTCTCTTGCCCCTTTTCATTGCGCAATTTGGACTTACTTGATGAATTTTCTCAATTTTCACAATTTCGGGCTATTTGGGTTTTTCGGGTTATCAAACGAAAGGGAAATATTAGGCTCAAAGTGGGTTGCAAAGGGATAATTTTTTTTCACAACTTTATTATGGCTAAAATTTTTGGGTTGAACAAAAGAGGGCCTACTTCATTGTCCAAATTGCTAATCACATTACCATATGCATTTCGAGATTAATTAAGTTTAGAGATATATTTAGCACGGATTTTGAGACAACATTTCACACATTTCCCATAACCGATCAAAACAAAGGATTGAGATCATCAACGACTTATTAAAACGCTGAAAAGAACTTTGAGTTGATCATAAACTCGGATTGATTTAAAAACTCATAAAAAATTGAAAGGCTCAAAATCTCACCGGGTTTGATCAATCTCCACACTTATTCGTTAAGTCGTCAGTTTTCTTTCAATTTCCATCTTCGGTCAATTTTGGCTTAGTGCAATTGAGATTTAACAATTTGAGACTTCGAACAGAATAAAGGTGATATTTTTGAAAATTTTAAATTCCAATTTTTATTTATTTTGAACAAAAATATTTTTGGCTTTTCAACATATTTCAATTTTTATTTTGGAAATTTTTGAATTTTTGAATTTTTTTTTTTTTTGGCATTTTAAAAATTTGTGAAGTTTTAGAAAGACGCGCTTATCACCCCCCCCCCCTAACTTAGACTTTTGCATTGTCCTCAATCAAAAGGATTAAAATCTAAAGAAGAAAAAGAATAAGTGCGACAAATAAAACAAGAAAATTATTAAAATGCAACAAGACACTATATAACACTTATACATGACTCAAAAATACAACAAAAAGCACCCCATACGCGTCGGGGGTGCCACGACCTCTCATCTCTCTCCACAAATCACCCGACCCCTTTCACTGGGTACGATGCGCTCCTCGTCTGTCCCGTCTTGCCATCATACGTGAATAGCCGGAACAAATTGGGCCCGTGCCCATAGATAAAGGAAAGACCGGGAGATGCATTATGATAAATCGAAAAAGGATCCTCTTGTTGCGTAGCACGTGGGTTGGTCTCTAAGTCGGATGAGATTTGAGTCTTATCTTCAAGTACCTCGGAAGACTCAAATGGTATGGGTGGAGGTTTGGGAAGGAGAAATGCATCAATTCTATTTTCCCACTCGCTTTCGTCTAAATGACGAAATGAGGCCCAGAAAGATTGGACTTCATCATTTAGGCGTGCATCCACCTGTCCGAACTCGCTCTCAAACTCTTCTAGGCTCAACTCCTCTAGCTCTCTCTCTTGCTTGGTATCCTCAACCTGCCTTTCGTGCTTACTCGCCGAATTATATGGTGGTGTGGGTGGGTGGTAATTGAGGAGAAATGTATCGATAGTGTCCTACCATTCGCTTTCCTCTAAGTATTTCGACAAGCCTCTCCCGACACACTCTAAATCTCCTCTTTCACTCTTGTTCCTGGGATCACTCATGCTCTCGAATGCATTAACTAAACATACCTCCCCTACCTTGCTCTCGATGTTGCAACCATTCCTCTCACTGTGAGCAACACAACCTTCCCCTAATGGCTCTTCCTTGTAAGTTCTTTCTTGCTCGTGTGCTTCCCCCAAAAGATCCAACCCTCGCGGTTCCCCTTCATCACCCTCTCTCTTGGAATTATTAAAGATATTTGTTTCGAGGGTCATGTTCCCGAAAGTTAATTGCATATGCCCACTTCGGGTATTGATAAGAGCATTAGCTGTAGCTAAAAATGGGCGACCAAGGATAACGGGAACATGATTACTTGGGAGAACGGAGGGTTCTTCGTCCCAAATGACAAAATCCACCGGGAAGTAGAAAGTGTCTATTTGGACAATCACATCCTCAACAATTCCCCGAGTAAGCTTCACAGAACGATCCGCGAGCTGGAGGGTCATATTTGTAGGCTTAAGGGTCCCTAGTTCTAGTTGCCTATAGATGGAATAGGGCATAATGTTAATACTCGCCCCTAGATCTATTAGAACTCTCTCGATTCGGTTCTTCCCCATAATACATGAAATAGTGGGTGCACCCGGCTCTTTATATTTTAATGGAAAGTCACTCGACAAGACTGCACTGACATTTTGGGCCAAAGAGACGTTCTGGTTTACCTTTAGCTTGCGTTTTACCGTGAGTAAGTCCTTAATAAACTTAGCATACGCGGGAATTCTCTGTATAGTCTCGAAAAAAGGTAAATTAATTTTTACTTGCATAAGGACTTACAGAACTTCATCACGGGAGGTCGTTTTGGAGTGAGAGACCAACCGTTGAGGGTATGGGGCAGCGGTGGGGGTGATGGCCTTGGGTCCACTAGTGTTTTCCTCCTCCTCACTCTCAATTATAGGGGCATCTTCGGCCTCTCTTGTGCCGGGCGAAACCTCTTTATCTTTAGATGCATTGCGTGGGGGAGGTGAAAAATCAACTACTCTCCCACTACATAGAGTGGTAATAGCGCTACATTGCTCTCGATGGTCGTGGGATGTAGTGACAACACTGGTTTGTCCTTGGGGAGGTCGTTGGCTTTGAGCAGGAAATTTTCCCTTCTCTTGGACATTCAATGTAGTTTGCAACCTTGAGATGTTAGTATGTATTTCATTGAACATTAGATCATACTTAGCATTGTTCTCCTTTTGAGATTGGATGAGGTGATTTAAGTTGTCCTCAAGAGATCGCCTCGGTGGGGTAACATATGAACCAGGAGATGGTGATTGCATGGGGGGCTGCATATGTGTTAAACCAGGATGATTCCTCCAAGATGAATTGTACGCTTTTCCTTGGGGTGTACTAAAATGTTCACTAACCCCTCCTATAGCTTCCACTTGCTCAGTGTACATTGCCTTGCAAGTGGGTATTGCCGGACATCCTTTGGTAGAATGACCCGCCGCACAAATGGCACACACCTCTTCTTTTTCAGCTGAGATATGTCCAGTAGCTTCTCTAAACCGAACCTCAAGGATGTCTCTTATCCTCTTTTCAAACTGATCAAGTCGACGGTCTAACAAAGTGTCCTTGTCCAATGATAAATACCGAAAGCAGCAGGAGTGTTGGACACTTGTCTATGTCTGTTTTGGCTATTGGGGTCAGAAACATCCCATGACTGCGTAGTCTATGCTACGTATTTCAAATGAGCCTCAGCATCGCTCGAGTCTAATTCCCAAAATGGTCTTTCGCACATTGTCTGCACGAGTTGTTTAGACGCCAAAGTAAGGCCTTGATGAAAGAACGAAATGAGATGATGTTTCTCAAACCCATGATGTGGGCAAGCGCTAACTAACTCCTGAAAACGTTCCCAACACTTATAAAAGGCTTCATTGTCATTTTGGCAAAAAGCTTGGATTTGAGCCTTGACATAATTGATTTTGTGTTGCGGAAAGAACTTTGAGAGAAACTTAGTCTGCATATCTCTCCAGGACAGAACAAAATTCGGGGGTAGAGACCATAGCCAGGTCTTAGCTTTATCCTTTAAGGAAAAAGGGAAAAGCTTTAATCGGATAACATCTTGTGGGCAGGCTTGATCACCAAACGTCTCACATGTATCTTCGAATTCTCGAATATGGAGATATGGCTTTTCAGAATCCATACCATGAAATGTGGGAAGAATTTGAATCATCCCATTTTGAAAGTGGAACTGACCGGCATTATACGGGAGTAAAATGCAACCAGGGGTAACAATTCGCTCCGGAAATAAAAGATCTTTCATGGGAAGATATAGTATCTCTTCCTCTCCAGCACCAACACCAACACTACCGTGCGCAGACATATTGCTACCCAACGATTCAGAACCCTCACTCAGTGTTTGACTCAAAACTGTGGAACGTCGGTAGTTTGAGAATTGTCAGAGTTAGCTTCAGCAAGGGGATTTTCGTGAAATTAGGTTGGAGACAACAGAGGAGTTTGCATGAACAACTTATGAAAGATGAGATGAGATTTTTTTTTAAGGTCAAATTCGGGATTAACCAACCTAACCTAAAGTCTACCTAATTCCCCGGCAACGGCGCCATTTTGATCGAGTGGAAAAATCGAGCCTCCGTGTAATACGCTAGTCGTTGTTATCGGCTTCCAACCTCAATAAAAAAAAAAACTTGTAACTACACTTCTTAAGGAGTATAGTGGCGAGTCTGGGTATCGAATCCACAGGGAATTAAGACGTGTGAACGTGACGACAAAGGTAAGGTTGTTTAATCCTAAAGTTGATGTTAAAAGAAAAGAAGAGAAAAAGATGATTGAAAAAAATAAACTACGTGCACAAAAACTCCAAGTATTATAAGAAACCAAATATGAATATGAGAGAAAATAGGGTGGAGTACAATCCTTCATTCCTTAGTAAATTATCGTATAGAATACTAGCATTGTAAATTGAAATTCTTGACTAAATCCAGTCTTTATAGATCCTAAGCATTACATATATGAGGGAACTAGCCCGCATCATATGAAATCAAAGGTAAATATAAAGCAGTGAATGGGCAATTTCACTTACATAACGTTCTTAAACATCCCAAGTACCTAGGGCAAGATAGATTAAAAGGTCGGCTATGTTCGTAGAATTTCCATACACGATTTGGTCAATATTTAATTTACCCTCTATTTTCTACACAGGTAATTTATACCGGAATGAGTTCATGTACCCCAGCCCTTGAAAATTTAGCTAGACATGATTTTATGGGAAAACAATTTCATAACAATGCATATAATTGTGGATCTAAGAAACATGGTAAAAACAAAAATTACAAAACAAGAAAAGATGATTAAATTGAAAATAAAAATTGAGATTAACTAAGAGAATGGAATTTGATACTTGAAATCTGCACTAGGGAAGAGAGATGATTGAATCCAGAAATAATTCTTGTTCTTACAAACTAGGGCTTTTCTAAGAATATGAAATTTATTTACTAAAAACTCTCTACCTCTCTCTAAAATGCTATTCTACTCTCTAGAATTTGACTCCCCCTTGGAAAGAGGTAGGGCTTGGTCTTTTATAGCACCAAGTAACACGAATTTGACAGCTAGAATCGCTTGTTGCGCAAGATTTTACCAGCTATCAACCTCTTGAGCTTCATAATTAATACTAGCAATTCGCACAGCCGGACCGGTCCGGACCCGAATCCATTTGGTACCGGATCGGTTCTTTTTTTCCTGACCGGATCGGTCCTGTTCCATCCAGATCGGTTTGGTTTCTGGTCCATTTCTCTTCATTATCGCGCAACTTCAAAACATCGTAACTTCTTCACCGTAGCTCGGATTGAGGTGCCGTTTTTTCCAGTGTTCTTGTAATTTAGATATCCTCAACTTTATAGTTGGCCCCACCTCCGGACTAAGGCTGAAAAATTACGAAAATGCTCTTCAACTCTCCATTTCTTGGTTTCTTTCACTGTTTTGTGTTTTCCTTGGCACTAACTTGCATGAAATACCTATAAAGCACATGAGAAATACACAAAACATAAAATACTTTCCAAAATAGGTTAGTAGCATAAATACAAGACAAATCCAAGCTATTTACACTGCACGGGATCATAAAAATACCGAAATTAAGGGGATATATATGAAGAATATGTGCCTCATAAAAAATATTTCAAGTTTCGGTTCCATTTATATCATAAATGTCGTTTAAAACACATGACACTATAAAACATAGCATGATGATATTTACATACACATACAGTAAATATGCAACAATCTAGTAAATATTATCTTTCAACTCATTCAATTAATATTTACTCCATTTCCAATATTTTATATAATTACTTCACACAGTAAATGAATATATAATAATTCTCAAAAGTGAGGGTTGTTACTATAAGAAGATGAACTTTAAAACAATAATAATAACATTTTTCTCAAGAGAAACTCCTAAAAATGATGGTTGTCAATGTGGAGTGAAAGAATAAGGCACTTAGCAGTTAGAGAGAGATAAAGAAGAGAACGCTAGGTATCCGGGGTGATTTTGACAGAGTAACAAAATGACTTGAGTTATGATTCTTACTTGACCTTTCCCACGGTCCTATTTATACTTGGGCACTAGAGCTGATTTGGCAATTTTGGGCGCTAAAATTGAGGGGGTTGGTGAGGGACAAGGTCTGCAATGTACCTTTCGTCCCTATCTGTGTGTAGCCGCCTGTCCCTTCTGACAGGTGCCACCAGGTGTAAAGAAAAGTCAAAAAACAAATATATCTGCGCTTGAAGACAAAATATTTGATTTGGTAAATATCTTTTTAAAATGGTAACTTGCTATACAAACTTTGTAAACTTGAGGAGGGGCTCAAGGACCACCTTCTCTAAAATCTTTTATAAACTTGAGGATGAGCCTCAAGGACCACCTCCTCTAAAAACATTTACAAACTGGAGGAGGAGTCTCAAGGACCACCTCCTCTAAAATTATTTTACAAACTGTTCATTTCTTATGAGCAACCCCATGGTTGCTCACTTTAATCATGACTGGATGTGAACTGTGTAAGGGCTGGGTGACCCCTGGGGTCAAGCTACTAGTGTTCTATCAATTTTAAAGTGCTAAGTGGCTGAGCTTACTCAACAATCATTATTATTCAACCACAAATCCAAAACTCCCAAGAGATCCCAACTTGCCTTTTTGAACCTTACTTGCTCAACCGGGCTACCTGTATAAGAAAGTGACATGTTAATGCTTTAACAAACCTGTGAGTAACAAATCTTAGGAAGGAGGACATACTGGGTGGACCTCCTCGCCCACTGGTTATATTCTGTAAGAAGAAGGATTTATAGGGATAAGGAGCTCCTTATGGTGGGACTCCTTGTTCATACTTTATTCTTGTGACTTTTGGAATATTTGGGGTGAGGAGCCTTCTGGGCCTCCTCACTCGAACTTTATTTTTACTGTTTTTTGAGTTGATTGAGATGAGGGGTTCTTTCTAATAGGCCTCCTCCCTCAAATTCCAAGTTTGTGACATCTCGACATTTTGGGCCGAGGAGCCCTTCCTGGTGGGCTTCCTTGCCCGAGTTCAATATCTGCGAACTTGGTGTCCGTTGGGGTGAGGAGCCCTTTCTGGGGAGGCGTCCTCGCCCAAATTATAATTTTGTGAACTTTGTAGAAATTGAGGCGAGGAGAACTTTCTAGGTCCCTCCTCGTTCTAGCTCTTAGTCTGTGACCTTTGGGAAAATGGGGGTCGATGACCTCTTTCTAGGGCCCTCCTCTCCCAGTTCTAATTCTTGTGAATTTTGGAAAAATTAGGGGCGAGGAGCCCTTTCTGGGGCCTTCCTTACCCAAGTTTTAATTTTGTGAACTTTTGGGCATTTTGGGCGAGGAGCCCTTCTTGGCGGGCCTCCTGCCCAAGTACAATATCTAGGAACTTGGTGTCCATTAGGGCGAGGAGCATTTTTTGGGGCCCTCCTGGCCCAAGTTTTAATTATTTCCGGTGCTCGTGATGAGTCCCTCCTCGCCAATTGGGACTGCTTGCCCAAGCCTTTGAGCAATCAAGTGTGTATCAATCTAGATTATTCAAATGCATTATACATTTTACTTTCTAAAACCCTTCTCATCTAGATTAATTTATCGTAATCTCGTAAAGACTTCCTTTATTCATACTTAACATTTATCACTTTATTTAACACACCCGATTCAACACTTAACACCACTACTATTGATTTATATCAATGCATTCCTTACCGGAATCACCCCTTTCAATTCATTTAAATGTACTCTAGTATTTTCATTTAAACGTACCATTTCAACACACGAATTCACTGTGTTATACAATACTTGTTTATCATTGGAAAACCATTTTTAATTCATACTTGTACAAATTATGGGTTTAACAAATTAGGTTACAAAACCACTTATTTGCCCACTTTAATTTGCCCTTTTTACTTTAACTTATGGACATCAATATATTTACGCATTTACTTGTCTATTTCATCTTTACCACAATATTTATTTTATGCATTCAAGTTAGGTTGTATTAACACATTTTACCACACAACCCATTTCTTAACATTTTCCATATTCCTTTTATAATTTCTATGAATTCTTCCTTTATCACATACTTACATGATCTCCACACCGATGGCTATGCGCATTATATGCTCTGGCCAATGATTTAGGACTTTTTACCCAAGGGCTCCGGGGCCTTCTTGCTTATTTTTTGATTGCATCCAAGTCCTTATTAACGCGTTTAACATTTTACACATATCCACATTATTTCACTTCTTTTCTTTTATCCGGTCGAAGCCCAAACCTGGACTTAATCGTTCGTTTTTCCATTAACACTTGGAAAATTGCTTTTTTTTTTTAAATCTCTTATTCACACACACGTGATTTATATGCTAAAATCATTCACGCTTTGGGAATTAATTCAATTTCACACATACTAGCGTAAGGGCATTCTTTGACATTTTTAGTCCATAAATATATTCCACTTTAAGTGAATTATCAATTTATCCTTTATTTTCCAAACTTGCAATTTAGTCCTTTAACAAGTGTAATTTCTCAAAATAGTAATTAAATTTTCACTCAACATTTAAAACACTTTAGTTATTTAACACTTGTTTAGTATCACACTTTTGCCTAACTTTCCCACTTGACACTTTTACACCTTAAATATATACAATAACACCTCTACACATCAAGCACCCATTTTTATACATCTTCGAACACCAAAATTTTCATTTGTCTTACTTCAAGTTTAAATCCAACAATACTTTCTCAAAACTTGTTCATGTATTTATCATCAAAATACTACAAGTTTATATGCATGAAAAAGTAGACTTTAAATCCCAAAATCCTATTAAATGAGTTAAACATACATTTCATTCTAAAAATTTGTATCATGTTCAACAAAGTGATTTTTTTTATAATCATAAAGACATTTTATAAATTTCATAAACTCAATAAATGTCCATTGTCTATAAAATCTATATTTTGCAAGAAACCTATAAATATTTATTTCATAAATATTTTGACAAGATTAACTTCATTCCGTATTATATTCCATAAAATATTCCATAAGTCATTTTTAATATAATACCAAAAATAACATTTTCTCACATTTTTATTCCGTAAAAAAATGTCCTTTATTTTTTTACTAGAAATATACTAAAATAATATTGTCCTACATTTTTATTCCATTAAAATATACATTATTTCTTTTTATCATAAACACATTAAAATAACATTTTCTTACATTTTTATTCCATAAAAATGTTCATTATTGATATTTATCATAAACACACTAAAATAGCATTTTCTTACATTTTTATTCCATAAAAATGTCTATTATTTCTTTTACTAGAATACACACAAAACTGTTATTTTCTTACATTTTTATTCCATAAAAATATTTATTATCATTATTATTTTTACTAGAAATACACCAAAATGGCGTTTTCTTACATTTTTACTCTATAAAAATGTTTATTATAATATTATGAAATTTATTCTATTTTCAAGACCTATTTTAAATCATCTTTGTGACACCATTACATATAAATGCTAATATGGTTAATAATCAACAATAGGATGCCACCTAGTATCCTACGCACATATATTTATCCTAATACATGCAAATAACATGCTGAAAATACAATACACATTTAACTTGGATCAAAGTTCGTTTTTTCCACCTCAATTGAAGTCCAAGTTAGTGGAAGGTATGAAAGAGGAAAATGATAACCCCACCTCCTAAGGTGGCCTTAAAGGGGTTGTTTAGCACTACCAAGTTTGCCTCTAAGAAACCCCAATAAAAATCTTCTACAAAACCTCCAATAACATGTCCATCTTCTTTCCAGAATACACCCACTCAAATGTCTAATATTTTCGTAGCTCTAACTAATAAATAGTGGGTTATGTATTTATTCTAAGGCATGAATGTGGTTACCACAACACAAAAATGGTGGACAACATTCTGTAGGGAGAGAGAGAGACATTGTGCGCTCTAGAAAGAAAGACAAAGAGGATGATAATGGATGTCGAGTTCTTTATCCAAAACTTCTCTCTTATATGCAACTAACACAACCCTTATGGCTAAAAAAAGAAATCTACTTATTCCAATTATTTCCATATCAGTTGTCGAGGTCTCCTTTATTCGACAACATAAGAGATCTAACGATTTATATGGAGATAACGCTCAAAACGGAACCCGGAGTAGCAGGTCTGACGTCATCAGGCCGTCGTTCAAACAACATGTCTCGTCATTCGAACGGCTGACTTTAAAACTTAGGATTTTTGCCCCCGAACGGCTTCTAAATTATGAGAAGGGTCCTTACTAATTTAATTACTTATAAACAATACTTCCATACATAACACATAATTTAAAAATTCTCTTATTAATCCGATTTACTACCCATGATTTCTATAATTGTAATTCGTTCCTCCTCATTTAGAATCTATATATAATTTAATTGGTTTATCGGGGCGGGACATTACATGCATTTTCACACTAGATCACCAGAGCATGGCAATATTGAGCAAAATTTTGTCCCATATTGGGGGGTAACTTTGTTATGGGCGCCGTCTTCACTGGGGCGTGGTTAACCTAAGTGATATGACTCTCACCTTCCATTACCCTCGTACATTCGACGTATATCGACCAGTTCCCCCTGCATCATACAATTTGACTGAACTCACGACGAAAAGTTTATAGCAGGGAACTCGTTCACATATGTTAAGTATATCGAATCCACTCTCACACATACCATCTTCACGAGGTATATCATGAGACAGTTCACATATACTCGGGTATATCAAATGGCTTATCCATATGTACCGTTCAATGATTGCTCTTATAGGTAAAAGGTATATTGTGGAAGTCATGCCAAAGGGGGGAACCCTTGTACTAACCCAACAAATGCATAAATTTCATATAGGCGTCAAACCTAGGGCACTCATATTTAGTTTGTCGGTTACCATGCGAAACTTTGCCAAAATTTTGGGTCGGCATACAACCCAAATTCTTGCGTTATTTCGCCTTTTTTAAAATAGGATCCTCTCTGTGAGCCAGAAAACAAGTCAAATTGTGTCTTACATTTTTAAACCTTATTTTCCCAAGCACGGTACCTGTCCGAATTTTTTACATTTAGGCAAACCTAATACAAGTGAAAACCTACCACCACCACCACCACCACCACTACTACTACTACTACTACTACTACTACTACTACTACTACTACTACTACTACTACTACTACTACTACTACTACTACTACTACTACTAATAATAATAATAATAATAATAATAATAATAATAATAATAATAATAATAATAATAATAATAATAATAATAATAATAATAATCACGCTGAGATCTCTCTCCTCTTTCCCTCCTTTTTCAAAAATCAATAATACCAAAAACATATTTTTCCTATTTTCCTCCAAAAGAGGTCTTCCGTTAAACAACCCTGAAGCTCCACCGCTTATTTTGCTATCGAGTTTGGGATCTAAGTCCACGACCTCTAAATGAAGAACACCGGCCAAACACCGAATGTTTATCCCGATCTGATCGTCATCCTATCCCAACTCAATGCTAAGATTAACAACCTTAAAACCGAGTTCCAAGAAATACCGCGACACCGGGACCAGATTCCCGAACAACTCGAGGACCTCTTTCCTCGTACTATGGGTCCAACTGCTCACAAGCCTGTCTAGATCCCATAAGAGTATTAACTCATTCCGCGTGCCCCATCTACAAATGGCTCGCCACTAGCTCAACTCCTTATTCCAAACCTTGCCCAGCTAGGGGCTAATCTGCTAGTATTCGAGGGTCCAAAAGAGGAGGAACTGAAACACGTCAAGAAAGGCCTAAGACTGTTGTCAAAGAAGTTCGACCAAGTCAAGATATTCGAGAAACACATAGACTACACCTATATGTCTTATTATCCCAAAGTTAGACTGCCAAAGAAGTTTAAGATGCCAGAAATCGAGAAGTTCGAGGGCAGCCGGCCCCCAATTGTGCACCTTTAAAGCTATCACTGAACCATGACCCTTCTTGGTGCCTCCAAAGAGATAATAGCCCAAATATTTCAATGAACCTTGAAAGAAAGCGCTCTCTAATGGTTCTTGTCCCTCGAATAATCCTGGATTTGTAGTTAGGAGGATGTTGCCCGAGAATTCAAGTCTCAGTACAAGTATAATGAGGAGTTAAAGGTCACACGCCAAGACCTAAAACTTCTCAAGTAATACCCCGAGAAATCATTCAGTAGCTTCATCTAAAGGTGGAGAGAGAAGGTTTCCACTATGACTAACAATCCCTCCGAGGAGGAACAAGTTAGCATTATCAAGAATAACTTCTTGCCTTATATCTGAGCATCCATGGGAGGACAGTACTACCTATATTTTTTTGTCTTCAAGAGTATGGTGTGGAAATCGAGGAAGGTGTCATCAAAGTGGAATTCGAATCGAAGAAGGTGATCAGACAGTTTAACCCCCAAAAGTATGAGAGCCTACTAGTGCTACAGTCTCGACATCAATAACATATCACAACCTATGACTTCTTAGGCATAAGAAAGTCACCCCAATCCTTTCAGAAAAGAATAGTTTGAGCTCCATGCTTCCTTGTCCAAAGTTTACCAAGCTCTGTTAACTATAAATATCATTAATCCATTTGAACCTCGACCATTACCAAATTCACTCCCTAAACACTTCAAACCCAATACCTGTTATGACTTCCACCAATTCGCAAGTCATACCACCAACCAGTGCTTCTACCTAAACAATGTGATCCAAGTCCTAATTGATCGAGGTATCATTACCCCACCAGTTTATCCCAAACCCAATGCCACTCGCAACCCTCTTCTAACACATGGGACTGGGAAAATTCCATCTTCCTAGAAAGAAACCCAGAGTTTGACCCTTTTACCCAAACCATGCCCATTAAAACACCCATTATCCCCACAGTCTCACCTAAACCTCTCAAGGTTTGTCCATCCTTCCTTTTACACCCAATATGTCTTGCTAATCAAGCTCTGTCGTTCCTTATAAGGGCCTCTATTATTGTCTGTACCTGATCCAAAGGGGAGGTATGGAGCGACGTGTTGTATTGGACTAACACTTAGAATTTGGGCTGAAATTGTCCACCAAGATGTCCCTCGACTATAAAAATTCAGCGATTTATTCATGGAAGCTGGAAAATGAGCTTAGGAATCAGACAAATGGGTAGTGCGTGTTGAAAAAGTAAGTCCATATGATGTGGTATAGATTATGGCCAATATATTTTTCCAGATAGAAGAAATATGCAACCTTTTTGAGTTACTATGCTTTGAAACTTCAGGGACAACTGGTCCCTTCACTCCCGCATTTACCCGCTGAGTGGGATAAATTATATGATGAAACCATTGACGTTATTGAATGCAGTTATTACTCTTGGTAAGAAGACAATGTTGCCCCCCGATAGGGGGATGACTTTGACAGTTTAGATGATGAACCGAGTCAGGAAGAAACCAATCCAATTTTCCAGCTTATGGGGAATGATCTCCTTTGATAATTTATTGGGAGACAACAACAAAGTGCCTATTCAATCCGAGATAGATGAATCCATGGGATTACATTCTTCTCCGCCTCGATGAACCACATGACCAAATCAAGGCAGTACTACGAAGTTTTGATTCCTCATGTAACCAATACAGATAAAGGAAAGGGAGTGGTCGAAGAACTTCTAACGTCGAAAATAACCGTTGAAGAAAGTAAATCCTCAATCAGCTCAAAAAGACCCAAGACAATATCACCCTATGAGGCATTTTCATAACCTCTTAGAAACACCAACCTGCCTTGATAAAACTCCTCACCGGACCCACAATTTCTCCCTTTACTATTCCTAAAGAATCCATGAATATTTGGATACCTCACCTCTTTCAGACTCCTTTTCTTTACTGAAAAAAATACCAAAGTTCAGCATGTAATACCACGCACTTTTATGAATATTTAAATTACATAAATGGGTGTAATTTGGAAATTTGAGGAATTTTTGAAATAATAATGTTTGAAATTTATGAGTCAGGAAAATTTATATGTCATGTCGCAATTGAGACAAGCGACGAAGGATAGTATTTTGATTGAAAAACACGCGTAGTGAGATGCGTTGGGTTTAATTAGTGAATTTTAGTTAAGTGACTCGGATGGAAATTTAGAGTGCACGGTTGGTTTCGAAATGGCCGAGATGGTCAGAATAGAGTATTCGGGAGTAATGTTTAGGTTCTTGCTATTTTTGGACTAATAGGGACTCGCAATTGAGTAAACGAGTCATTTTTAGGTTTATAAGGGATAAACCCTTATTTCTCTCCTATAAAAGACATGGTAGAGTGGGAGAATAAAATAAAAGAAGGAAATAAAGAGGAAAACAAAGGAAGGAGGAGAGGAAGAAGAAAAGGCATATTCTGGCCAAACTCCGAGGGATTCGACTCGAGGTCGTCAGATTTTATCCACGAGGCAAGTGTTTACTTGATTTATTCTTTTTGAGCATAAATATCATATCATAGTTGGTAATGAAAAACTATAAATATTTTTGGGTTGGGTTTTTGTGAATCAAACGGGTTTTTCTAAAGTTTAACGGATAAACCCCGGATAATATCCAATTCGAGAAACCTGGAAATTTATTTAAATTAGTTGTTGGATATGGGTTCTAGGATGATTATAACCCTTTTTATGTGTGTATATAGTGTTGTCTAAGGTTGGAGGATGATAGTAGAGAAAATAAAAAGCTTGGAGGTGTATTAATGGAGGTTTGGGATTTTGGAGAAGAAATGTGAACAGTGACACAACGTCACTTCCGAACTAATTCGGTCAGGAATCGAATCGATTTGGCTCTTGGTCAAAAAATAAATTTATATATCTTTTCGATACGGTCGCGTGGGCACTGACCGTATATTTTTATGATTTTTTTTGGATTTATAATCATTTTTCTACGGAAAGCTATCCGAGATCGAAATCGTTATTTAGAAATCAAACCTGACATTGGGAGAAAAGAAATTTATGTGTTAGTTAGAAATCAGTGTTAGGGTGATTATAGAGTTGGTGGTTGAGATTATAAACCGTTAAACTGTAGGTTGAGTTGATACTTGGGTATTTTGGAGAATGAGAAATCGCCTAAACAGTACCCCTCGAACAAGGCAAATCGATTCGGGTCTAGACTGAATCGATTCACATAAGGGGACCTGTAAGGCTGTCTCAGGCCGAATCGACTCAGATTAAGACCAAATCGATTCGACTTTGAGGACCTAATTGCATAACACTTTCCGAATCGATTCGAATGGAAACCGAATAGATTCGCTGGCCCGAATTTATTCGCATTTGGGGCGAATCGATTCGCCTTTGTTGAAATTGGCAGTTTTCCTTCTTTGAGTTTAAGGGGAATTAAATTGTAATTGGAGAAAATTATGGGGGAGTCTAGCTATGATATTAGGACTCCTAGATGATGGTATTGAGGGTGAGTAAACCGTGGAATGAAGGAGAGAACCTAGGATTCGTTTAGTGTACAATCCGGGGTATGGGCTTAGTGAAGGTTCGGGTCGAACAACGTTCGAGAGAGGTCTTCGGAAAGTGTGTATAGATAATACTTATGGGTTTAGTTTTTTCATTATATGAATACATATAAGTATTAGTATTGCAAGTGTGAGAATACTTAGATACTATTACGAATGGGAACATTCGGGGTTATTGGTTATCGCTATGAGAGTTTGGCAATTATAGCCATATGTATTGAGAAGTAATATAGAATATATATACGGCGTGGTTACAATATATATAATATAATACGAATAAATATATTTGTGCGTGATTGGTGTATTTTTACTTTAGAGGTTGATTCCACGGGCTTTCCTTTGGCGTAGCGTTGGAACAGTTAGATTATATATTTTCTCTAGTGCGATCCGGGGAGGTTGCGTGATCTAGGTGAATCCCCTGGCTTGAGGAGCAGGGAGAGTATATACCCAGGTCATATCGTCCTGCGTACGAGTGCAATGTGTGTACTCCACTTGCAGAGGGAACATGACCGCCTCCACCGTTGTGTATTTTTACCATGACCATGAGTGAGTCTGGCTTGGTACCGTGGTTGAGTGAGTAAGCCCGGATTCAAAAAGGCACTATGAGACTGCATCCTCGAGTTATAGATCGGTGGGATAGTTATTATACTTATGGTTATAATAGGCATAATTATACTTGTTCCGTATAGTATATTGCTTGTATATGAAGATGACATATCATATAAAGTTAATATATGTATACGAAGTGGAAAGTCTAATAAGGTGTATTTCCCCGTCCGGTCGATTTATATCCGAATTTATATGAAAATGCATTATAGGTTCTAGTAAGAACTATTTATATATATATTTATGCAAGCTATATATATATCTGCATTATGTGCTGAGGGCCTAATGAATTTCGACGATCAACAATGCCGGGTAGTAGTGTATCGGGGGGGGGGGGTTCCTTGTTTGGATTTCGCTTCGCAAAACACCCCACGCATGAACGTAGAGCAATGTTGGGAATGGGGAGAAGTTTAGCTCTTAATACTCGGGTATGAGGATTTTTGAGGATGGGTAGCAGCATTTAGTTAGGTAGGGTAGCTTAACTAATAGGTTTATAATGTATGCGATAGGAATGCACTATTAGAAGAGGGGTGAGGGGTATCTCATCGGAGTGCGATACCAATTTAAATATGAGATAAATTATATTTTAAAATCCGGCATTTATGCACTTGCTAAAATATTTTCAAACTCGGGCTCTGGCCCGTTTTTCTCTATTTTCCCCCTCTTTTGCTATATATATATATATATATATATATTAGGTATCCAGACACAGGGATGACTGGATGATGATTCATTCGAGTCAGACATTTGTTATAGCAGCTGTGGATGCATGCAGGTTTATTTTTAGACGCTTTTATTCTTGTAATCTAGATAGGAAGATCTTGTAGTATCACTCGGGCCAAAATCCCAGTTGTATTTATTTATTCTCTTACCGCCTTTTAGTGCGACATTTGATTTGGTTGTATTATGTTAAATCAAGTGTTCGGTTATTTTATTTCATTTCAATTTTGTATATATAAACTGTGTGAATGTTCAGTTTTATTTGAATGGTTTGGTTAAAATGATTAGTTAAATAAAAATTTTACGCCAGCCTAATAGGTTATTAGTAATTAAATTGGTTTTCGACAGTGATGCTGAGAAAGAACCATATGAGACTCTTGTATTAATTTGGTATAGGATTGATCACCCGGTATTTTATTAGGCGGGTTGTCACAGATGGTATCAGAGCATCAGGTTCCAGTGTCCTTAGGAATCTGTCCGGACGTACTATGCTTTTAGCGTTGATCTCGATTTGATATAGAGCCTTATGATTAGGATTGTTGATTCCCCTTGTGATATTTCGTTCTCCTGCCATTATATAAGATTATAGTAAATCTTTTCCACGCTCGTTCAAAATTGGTGTGCTGATCGAGGAAGGTCGACTAAGGAAGGCCTTGACGAGGGCAGCAGGAGGCGGGGCTTAGTTGGAGCTATAAGCTGAAGTCGGGGACGAGGGCCATAGTCGAGGTCACTCCCCTTTGTGGCATTTTTATGAATCGCTACAACGACTACTAAAGTATAATAGTTATAATTATCCTAGTACCGTTATAGTAGAGAGTGGTGCTAAACTTGAATTACCCGGTGAAGTTGAATTGGAAAAGTTCGAAAGGTCTTTGATGAGGACCATACGTTGAAGTTAAGTTATACGGAGTCAGTGTAACATGGTTCAGCGGAAGTATAAGGCTCAGAAGCTTTGACTTAGAGCAGGGTATGGAAAATTCCCATATGTGAAAATTCGAGGAAAATTTTTCACACGTGGGAGAAATATTGAAATGGTGGGAATGGTAGTCACCGTGTTTAAGGGAGTAGGATGTTTTTCTCATAAGGGGATCTTACGGGTGGATTTAACCATTAGTTCATTTGATTTAGCAGGAATGAAAAGAATGTAGTTTCTAGGATATTCATATAAGGATCGGTTAGAGCCCGACAGTGAATAAAGAGTTACATGGAGAGGTAAACTTTGTGCCGAATTAAGGTAGGTACAATGAAGAGAGAGTCCTTCAGTGGAACGATAGGCTCACTAGTAAATGCTGCTAACACTTGTGGAGAATTTGTGTCATGGAACCCCATTGGTGGACATCCACCCGGGGAATTCTTCGAAACAGGGCTGTTGAGGCCGGTAGTGGAGTTTCCTTTTGACGAAGAAGTTAAGGGGAATTATGAAAGCGATTGTCAGGATCGAGGCTATAGAGTCCAAGATACTGATAACTTTAACATGATCAGGGTGGCAGAGATGGGGAATGTCGTAATGTGGAGTGTAGGACCACACGTTTAGTCCTTGCCGAGTAGAAGTTAAAGGAAAAGAGTAGGGTGCCTAGATGGGGCATTGATTAAAGTAGTTTTGGTTTAGTTTGGGCAAGTGTAGCATGACCGGGAACCATGTGGAGTAGCCAGGGTGATTGGCAATAATGTTGTTATGAGTGTCACCTCGGTTGAAGGAGGTATACATTGTGTGGCAAGATTAAGTCACAGTATTTTATTAATCCTATATCCGTGTGTGATTCGAGTTTACTGGTAGTATCGGTAACATTATATAGTGTATGTCTATATGTTTTTCCATGGTAGCGGGGTCCTATTTTTCTTCATTCGTTATGGAAATGGGTGTTGATATTTTGGATTTGTATCTAGTTTGTATTGCTTATTTTGTATATGATATACGAGTATGTTACTATTATAAGAGTAATGTTATCGTATTATCGGAGCGATATCAGCTAATGATTGCAAGACTATCGTATCCGCAGTTCCAGGGTGGAACCGATTGTTGTTGCGATATCTCACCTGGATACTGGTCGAGATCGCCTTTGTTATATGTCTAGATGGAACTTCAGTGTGTAGATGTTTCACTAATATGATTTAAGTGCATGGGGATATGCAGGATTTATAATTTTTTTTTTCATGTTTTACGTTGGCATACCACCACGATCGACAAAGTTAAGTAGTAGTGTATAGGAGGGGTTCCTTATTTGGATTTCACTTGTGTGACACTCCACACACGAACCTTAATGATGTTGGGAGTGAAGAGATGTTACTGTATGCTAGGATGTTGGTTTTGGTGAAATTAGCCGAGAGCCATGTGATGATTAGTGGCTAATAAAATGTAGATGTGCTGTTGAAAAAGCACTGGAAATGGTTCTCTCATCGCAAGTATATGGGTGAGGCAGGAGTTAAAGAAATTGATTTGAGGCTTATAGCCAGTCCTTGAATAGAAGGATAATTAAGAGGAAGTATATTTTGGGTAGGATGCTCGTAACACCTTTGCAGAGAGTAGGCGCCCCGATTAGTTAGACTTTCGATTTCGCCAAGATGGAAGGAGATAGTGGTAGAAGTGCGTCAGTAGGTTACCAAGGTAGGATTTAGAACGTTCCGATGGTGTACCTTAGGTCGTTATATCTCGATGACCGACGATGCGAGGAAGTAGTGTAACGGGAGGGTTCCTTATCTGGATTTCATTTTGCGAGACGTCCCACGCATGAAACCGAGCGAATGTCAGAAATTAATATAGGTCTTGGGCACTAGGGATATAGTTAGTATACTACTCATTTTACGTGTGTAGGAAACACATCGATCTTAGGATTATCGGGAAGTAAGGCCAGAAGGACTAGTGGCGTCGATATAAGGAGATTGTGGTGAGTTAACCACGAGAAGATTGTTGGGTTAACTTTAAGAAGGATGGGATTTCCAAGTATAGGAACAATTGAATTTTAAATTTTTCGGGTTAGGGAAAACCCATGTGTAAGTACCCGGCCGAGGAAATGAGGCCCATTGTTTAGAGAGAGTGCTACTTGTCGAACGTTTACATTGGTTGTGCAGATAGACACGGGTTAAAAAGGTGTATAGGCACCTTGGTAAGTTGATTTTATATACTGCCAGAAATAGAAAGGGGCGTAGTATATAAAGCTAAAGATTATGCTGCGAGGCAGTTATAAATGGATTTGAAATGGGTTGGATGGATCGTAGAAGGAGGTACGCAATAATACAATCATGGGTGCAATAGGTATAGTTTCCTTTTGAGGAAATTCGAAGTCGCAAGGTGATCAAACAGACGTTTAGAGTGTCATATTTTCGAGGGGATCGAGACGTTAGAGTTGCGATTATAGGCTCAATCTTTTTATATGCGGTTATAGAAGCACTAGGTGCGAGGTGACGTTAGAGTCAAGTTTACGATCGAGGTAGCGTTGTAGCATATAGACATTTAATTAAGCTAATGCGTTAGAATATAAGCCTTGAGATAGGTGGTTATCGTGAACGGGTGTATGGGTGAGTGCCATTGGGTTAGTACCATTCGACTTTTTTTCACTATGATGTGGTGTGATTAGCGATCCTAAGTTGGTAGTACCGGTCGTATCCGAATTTCGGGGACGAAATTCCGTTATAAGGGGGAGAATGTAATACCCCGCACTTTTTATGGATATTTAAGTTACATAAATAGGTGTAATTTGGAAATTTGAGGAATTTCTGAGAATAATAATTTTTGGAATTTATGAGTCGGGAAAATTTATATGTCATGTCGCAATTGGGAAAAGCGACGAAGGATAGTATTTTAATTGGAAAACATGCGTAGTGAGATGCGTTGGGGTTAATTAGTGAATTTAAGTTAAGTGACTCAGATGGAGATTTCGAGTGCGCGGTTGGTTTCGGAATGGCCGAGATGGTCAGAGTAGAGTATCCGAGAGTACTGTTTAGGTTCCGGAGATTTTTGGACTAATAGGGACTCGCAATTGAGTAAACGAGTCATTTTTGGGTTTATAAGGGATAAACCCTTATTTATCTCCTATAAAAGACATGGGAGAGTGGGAGAAGAAAAGAAAATAGGGAAAATAAATAGGAGAAGAAAGGAAGGAGGAGAGGAAGAAGAAAAGGGAGATTCCGGCCAAACTCAGCGGGATTCGACTCGAGGTCGTCGAATTTTATACACGAGATAAGTGTTTACTTGATTTTTTCTTTTTTAATATAAATATCATATCATAGTTGGTAATAACAAACTATAAATATTTTTGGGTTGGGTTTTCGTGAATCAAACGGGATTTTCGAAAGTTTATCGAATAAACCTCAAATAATATCCAATTCGAGAAACCTAGAAATTTATTTCAATTAACTGTTGGATATTGGTTCTAGGATGATTAGAACCCATTTTATGTGTGTGTGTATATAGTGTTGGTTGAGGTTGGAGGATGATAGGAGAGAAACTAAATATCTTGGAGGTGTATTAATGGAGGTTTGGGATTTTGGAGAAGAAGGAGAATAGTGACACAACGTTACTTCTGAATCGATTCGACCAGGAAGCGAATCAATTCGGTTCTTGGTCAAAAAATAAAATTTGTATATATTTTCGATACGGTCGCGTGGGCACAGATCGCATATTTTTCTGATTTTTTTTGGATTTATAATGATTTTTTTATGAAAATCTGTCCGAGATCGAAATCGTTATTTAGAAATCAAACCTGACATTGGGAGAAAAGAAATTTATGTGTTAGTTAGAAATCAGTGTTAGGATGACTATAGAGATTGTGGTTGAGATTAGAAACCATTAAAATGGAGGTTGAGTTTATATTTTTATATTTTGGAGATTGAGAAATCTCCCAAACAGTGCCCCTCGAACATGGCGAATCGATTCGGGTCTAGACCGAATCGATTCGCATAAGGGGACCTATAAGGATGTCTCAGGCCAAATCGATTTGGATTAAGACCGAATCGACTCGCCTTTGAGGACCTGTTGCAGAACACTTTTCGAATCGATTCTCTGGCCCGAATCGATTCTCTGGCCCGAATCGATTCGCCTTTGTTGAAATTGGCAGTTTTTCTTCTTTGAGTTTAAGGGGAGTTAAATTGCAATTAGAGAAAATTGTGGGGGAGTCTAGCTATGATATTAGGACTCCTAGATGATGTTATTGAGGATGAGTAAACCTTGGAATGAAAGAGAGAACCTTCGATTAGTTTAGTGTACAATTCGGGGTATGGACTTAGAGAAGGTTCGGGTCGAACAACGTTCGAGAGAGGTTTTTTAATTATATGAATACTTATAAGTATTAGTATTGTAAGCGTGCGAATACTTAGATACTGTTATGAATGGGAACATTCGGGGTTATTGGTTATCGCTATGAGAGTTTGGCAATTATAGCCATATGTATTGAGAAGTAATATAGAATATATATACGGCGTGGTTACAATATATATAATATAATACGAATAAATATATTTGTGCGTGATTGGTGTATTTTTACTTTAGAGGCTGATTCCACGGGCTTTCCTTCGGCGTAGCATTGGAACAGTTAGATTATATATTTTCTCTAGTGCGATACGGGGAGGTTGCACGATCTGGGTGAATCCCCTCGCTTAAGGAGCAGGGAGAGTATATACCCAGGTCATATCGTCCTGCGTACGAGTGCAATCTGTGTACTCCACTTGCAGAGGGAACATGACCGCCTCCACTGTTGTGTATTTTTACCATGACCATGAGTGAGTCTGTCTTGGTGCCGTGGTTGAGTGAGTAAGCCCGAATTCGGATAAGCACTATGAGACTGCATCCTCGAGTTATAGATCGGTGGGATAGTTATTATACTTATGGTTATAATAAGCATAATTATACTTGCTGCGTATAGTATATTGCTTGTATATGAAGATGAGATATTATATAAAGTAAAAATATGTATATGAAGTGAAAAGACTGATAAGGTGTATTTCCTCGTCCGGTCGATTCATATCCGAATTTATATGAAAATGAATTATAGGTTCTGGTAAGAACTATTTATATATATATTTATGCGAGCTATATATATATCCGCATTATGTGCAGAGGGCCTAATGAATCCCGACGATCAATATTGTCAGGTAGTAGTGTATCGGGGGGGTTCCTTATTTGGATTTCACTTCGCGAGAGACCCCACGCACGAACGTAGAGCAATGTTGGGAATGGGGAGAAGTTTAGCCCTTAGTAATCGGGTATGAGGATTTTTGAGGATGGGTAATAGCATTTAATTAGGCAGGGTAGCTGAACTAATAGGTTTATAATGTATGCGATAAGAGTGCACTATTAGAAGAGGGGTGAGGGGTATCTCATGGGAGTTCGATACCAATTCAAATATGAGATAAATTATATTTTAAAATATGGCATTTATGCACTTGCTAAAATATTTTCAAACTCGGGCTCTGACCCATTTTTCTCTATTTTTTCCCTCTTTTTCTATATATATATATATATATATATATATACTTTAGATGTCTAGACACAGGGACGCATGTATGTTGATTCATTCGAGTCAAACGTTTGCTGCAGCAGCGGTGGATGCATGCAGGTTTATTTTTAGACGCTTATATTCTTGTAATCTAGATAGGAAGCACTTATAGTATCACTCGGGCCGAAAGCCCAATTGTATTTACTTATTCTATTACCGCCTTTTAGTGCGGCATTTGATTTGGCTGTATTACGTTAAACCGAGCGTTCGATTATTTTATTTCATTTTAGTTTTGTATATATAAACTGTGTGAATGTTTTACTTGAATGGTTTGTTAAAAAGATTAGTTAGATAAAATTTTGACACGAGCCTAATAGGTTATTAGTAATTGAATTGGTTTTCGACAATGATGCTGAGAATGAACCATATGAGACTCCTGCTTTAATTTGGTATAGGATTGATCACTCAGTATTTTATTAGGCGGGGTGTCACATAGCCTTGATCACAATTATGCTCTCAACATCTCTATCCAAGTCTTTAGAAAGATTGTCCCACTATCGCTTGTCGATAATGGATCTGCTCTCAATGTCTGTCCACTCAAAACCTTCAATTATTTAGGATTGAAAGTCAGTGATCTCACTCTCACCTCTGCCACCATGTGTGCCTATGACAACACCCGTTGAGAAGTAATGGGTTATATAAAACTCACATTAGGGGTTGTCCCTATCAACCCTCTGACAAAATTCTAAGTCATCGACATACCTGCATGCTTCAGTCTACTCCTTGGTCGTCCATAGCTCCACAACATCCGAGGAGTATCCTCTTTCCTCCATCAAAAACTGAAGTTCTTTACTAAAGGGAAAGTCATCATCATTTGTGAGGGATAATGACAGTGCAGACTATGCCAGTGTTAGCAACCCAGTATTGGAGATTTAGTATGGGACCAATGATATGATCCTCTCTAATTTTATAATTGATTTGCTCCCTGTCCCAGCAGGAGACACATTCAAAGATCGAGTATATCCAGAGCACAACCCTCATAGCAACGTCAATGTGATTCAGATGTTAAAGAACATGCACTTCATGCCTAAAATGGGGCTAGAACGACGTTAAAAAAAAAACTTGAGCCCATAGTCCTGAAAGAGACCTTTTACCTATATGGTCTAGGTTACTAACCTTCACCGGATGATCTCAAATAACTCCATTGATCGAGATTGAAGATAAGCTTAGAGAATGAAAAGACTGTTTTCGGAGACTCTTTGAGCGAAAGATTTATCAAGGAGGATGAACATTTCCCTTTTTATGGATTCTCATAACTGTGTTACGACCACATTTACGAGAAAATGAAACTGAGGCTTTAAATCATCTTTCAAGACGGTAACTCTTGGGCCAAAGACTGCAAACATGAAGTGCAACCTCTTATCGAGCAAACCCTGGCAATTACCAAAGGCTCTTAGGAAAGCAACTTCAAAGAATCCAGCAACTTGCAGACATTGGGGTTGAGTCTCTGCATGACCCGCTTAGATGACGCACATTCAGACCCGTCCGATCAGATCACAGCTATTAACATGCCTCTACTTAACTGGAATTCCATACCAGTCTAACCTGCTCAAATTCACCCCCAACCCTTTCGCTTACCTTATTCAAGTCTCTTCACCTATTCACGTTCTTCCTTTTCCTGATATAAATGTAATCGAGACCTTTTTTGACGAGGTTCTCAAAACTATTTTTCTTTAAAATGAAATAAATAAGGATTTTGAGTATCTGCATGATCCGCTTAGAAGATGCACAGTCACACATGTCCGATCAGATCACAACTATTGACATATGCCTCTACTTAACCGGAATGCCATACCAGTCTAACCTTCTCAAATTCACCCCAACCCTTCCGCTTACCTTATTCAAGTCTCTTCACATATTCCTGTTCTTTCTTTTCCTGATATGAATGTAATCGAGACCTCTTTTGACGAGGTTCTCAACACTGTTTTTTCTTTAAAATGAAATAAATGAGGATTTTGAGTATCTAGTTGTGCCCTACATTAATTTTGATTATTCTAATCAAACTTTTGATGACGATGACTTTATAAACGAAAAATTCTTAACTGATCTCAAAAAGAAAATTAATAAACAACACAATTAATCTCGATTCTAGCAGTCACCAGCGAGAGATTATGATAGGTTCCACCCTTAATGAGCAAGAGCGTGCATAATTTAAAGAATTACTGAAGGAATTCGTAGACGTGTTTGCATGGTCCTACGATAACATGCCTGGCATTGACCCAGAGATAACTCAGCATGAGATCCCGACATTCCCAGAATGCAAGTCGGTCAAACAGAAGCTAAGAAAACTCCTTACTGAATGGTCGCTTAAAGTCAAAGAGGAAGTGATAAAACAATTGAACTTGGGTTTCATTTATGTGGTCGAATACCCAAGATGGCATGCCAACATCGTCCTCATACCGAAGTCGGGAGGAAAGGTCCGCCTGTGCATAAGCTATCGGGATTTAAATAAAGCCTCCCCAAAAGATGATTACCCATTACCTAACATCGACATGATTATGAATAATATGGTCGGCCATGCCCTCAAGTCATTTGTCGATTATAACCAGATCAAGATTCACACTGACCACCAGCAGCAAACTGCCTTCATCACACCCTAGGGAACCATTTGTTATATTGTCATGCCATTCGAACTCAAAATGTTGGCGCTACTAACAAAAGGGCTTCCACAACCATTTTGCATGACATTATTCACAAGGAAGTTGAAGTCTATGTAGACGACGTGATTATTAAGTCTAAGACTCGATAAGGTCGTATTCCCGTCCTCTGAAAGTTCTTTGAGTGACTGTGATAATACTAAATGCAACCAAATTTACATAATTGCATTTTTGACGTTACAAATGGAAAATTCTCGGGGTTCATGATTAGTGAGAACATAATTAAAGCGGACCCTACCAATCTAAGAGCCATACTTGACATGCCACATCCCGAGATGAAAAAGGAGGTTCGAGGATTCCTGAAAAAATTATAATATATCAATCGATTCATCAGCCACCTGAATTTTATCTGTGAACCCACTTTTAAAAATCTCCGGAAGGATTTAACTAAAGTTTGGAACGAGGACTTCCAAGAAGCCTTTAACCAAATCAAGCAACACCTCACCCGGCCTCCGGTGATCATGCCTCCGCCAGGTCTCCTGCTTTTCTTGTACTTAACTGTCACTGATACTGCAGCCAGGGCTTTGCTAGATCGATATATTGAAGAACCCCGGAAAGAAAGATCCATCTACTACGCCAGTCAGAAGCTGGCCAAGTACGAAATTAACTACACCGCTTTGGATAAAGCATGTGTCTCCTTAGTCCGGGTCACACAGATATTACAACACTACATGCTTGCCTTTCCTATCAGAGCGGTATCCCGAATAGATCCCATCAAATACCTGCTAGAGAAACTTGTTTTTCCCAGCCAAACAACCTGTTGTTTGATATTGCTAGCTGGGTTTAATATTGTGTATGTTATGCAAAAGATATTAAAGGGAGGGCCATCTTTGATTAGGGATGACAATTTAATCCGACCCGACCCGACCCTAATGGGACGGGTTAAAAACTCGTTTAAAATAATAGGGGCGGGTTTGGGTTTACAAAAACGTTTATTAAATGAGGCAGGTTAGCGTTTTATCAGAATATGCTTAACCCGCCCCACCCCGCCCCGTTTAGTAAATTTACTATTATATCCTTATTATACTAAGTAAATAACACTCTTACCACATATATAAATAAACTTAAGAAAGAACCCTAGCTCACCTCACACTTTTAATCTCAAACCACCGTCTGCTCTCTCTCTCTCTCGAGCGTCTCAGACCATTTAAAAACCTCCAACCCATTTTAACCTCTATGCACTCTCTCTCTCTCTCTGGCGCGCATCTCACTCTGAGTCGGTGTCGGGTGAGCCACACAGTAGCGTCTCACACCATTTAACAAGGTTAGTTCTTTGTTCGTTTTTCTGATTGCATCTCATACCATTTCACACATCGTGTTTTTTTTAACTAATTGGTTGTCGGTTGTTTGTTCTGTATACATCACAAGTTTTTTTTTAAACTAATAGGTACCTTTTTTTTTAGTTTTTTTTTTGCACTAATAGGTACCCATGTTTGTTTGTTGTATGTTTTTTTGACACATTGGTTGTTGTTTGTTTGTTATGTATACATCACCCCATATGTTCTCTCACTCTAAAGAAATCGACCACTATTAGTATGATTAAAACACCACTGTTAATTGGTTGTTTGTTTTGAACTCCACTGTTAATATGATTCACTGTTAATTGATTGCTTTTTAAGGACTAGTTGGTTGTTTAAAGACTAACTGAATTTGTTTTACATATTGTTGTTCTGAAATTTGTTTTTTTCTTGTTTTCTCTGATACTATAATATCTTGTAAATGTTAAGTCAGAGTTAAATCACTATTTAGACAAAAATATCTTTCCACGTACTCCGAATTTTGACAATTTAAATTATTGGATAGCGAATGGTGTTCGGTATCCCAAATTGTAACTTATAGCACGAGATGTATTGGCTATTCCAGTATCAACCGTGGCTTCCGAATCAGCATTTAGCACAAGTGGTTGAATGGTGAGCCCTCATCGTAGTTGACTTAGTGCGATTGTTTTAGAGGCGTTGATGTGCACACAAGATTGGTTATGGAACGATATTTAAGGTATAATTGTTTAAAATAAATTTCTTTAATAATATGCAAGAATTTTTCCTTAATTGAATGTTTTTTTTTTTTTGTAGATGATGTTTCTACCGTGGATTCGATGCCTACAGTTTGTGATGTGGATTCTGATCCCATGGAAGTTTAATAAAGAGGTAATGCAAGTAAAAAATATGTTATAATTTTTTTAATATTCATACTTTAAATTATCTTTAATTTATTACTTTCCTTAATATGTTTTAATTTTTTTTCCAGGTTTGAGTTAATGATGAAGACGACGATAGTCGAGCTATTTGAGACTTTTGTGTAACATTTGCTATATTCAGGACTTTTGAGACTTGTGTTGTTTGAAACTTATTTTGTGGTAGTTGATGTTATTTAGGACTTATTTTGTAATAGTTGTATTTGATGTTGTTCGAGACTTAGTAGTTTGGCATTTTAAATTGTGTTATTTGAGACATTTTAATTATTTTGAGACTTTTAAAGTTGATGTTTAAATTTTAAACTTAAAAAATGATGTTGACGCATTGTTATTTACTTATAAAGTCACCTTTATTTTTATATAATTAAATTTGCTTTTTTAAAAATTAGATTTCGGGTTTTAACTCGAGGGGAGGGGCGGGGCGGGTTCTGACCCGTTTAATTCATGCGCGGGGGGGGGGGGGGGGGGGGGGAGGTGTTTGAGGAGGTTATACTTGAACGGGTTTGGGGTTTAAAATCATAATACCCGTCGCGGGGTGGGGTGGGGTAATATATTTTTTCGAGGGGCGGGTTTGGGTTTTGACAAACCCGCCCATACCTGACCCGTTGCCATCCCTATCTTCGATTACCTTGTTGATTACTCCATAAAAGTAATCGGTGTTTGGGTCTCTAAATTCCCAGATGAAGACATTCTCTGCACCTCTCAGGAGAACCTTATATGGAAGATGTTCGTTGATGGAGCAACTAACAAGAAAGGATACGACATTAGGAATCTCCTGATTTCCCATGTTGACTCTTACACTCCCATTGCCATCAAATTAGATTTTTTCGCACTAATAACATGAGTAAGTACGAGGCAAGCACCGTAGGCCTTAAGACTGCCCTCAAGAAAGGAATTTGGTACCTAGACATTTATGGGGACTCTGCCCTCATCGCCGACAAAATTCTTAAAAAATAGGAAGCAAAGATGAGAAGCTCCTACCCTTCTATGCCAACCTAGAAGAGATGGCCTCCCAATTCAAAGATGTTACTTTCTACTACCTTACCCGTGCAAAGAACAACCTAGTTGATGTCCTTGCAACCCTAACCTCCATGATTGATATGCTCGAGGGAAAAATAATGGCCTCTTTCCTAGTACAGAAACATGTTATGCCCACCCACTACTACCACATTGATCTCGTTATCGAAGAAGACTCCGACATGGCTGGATTATGGTACTATGACCTTTGGCGCCTCCTCAAACATAGTAGGTACCTTAGAAATGCATATAAGAAAGCCCACGTGACCTTTCGGAAATTGGTTGCCTAGTACATCATATGTGACAAAGTGTTTTTCAAGAGAAACTTCGATAATTTGCATTACATAGCAGGGGATGATATTGAAGGAATTGTTAAAATAAAATAACTACAAGGGTGATTTTAAACAAAAATTACAATACTAATTTTAAATGCGGAGGCCAATTTTAAATAAATTTTATCTTTTTATCCTAAGCGTGCATCTAATGTGATAAAACTTATAAATCATAAAAACAAATACAACAAGGTCAAGTTCCAGGAAAAAAAATCAAAGGGGAAAACCTTTATCCACTTAGAAATTTACAAGACATTTGACTTACAGACTAATTGATCACCGCCACAAGTATAACGCGCTGATCTTCGCAAAAAATCTAAAGAACAACTATGATCCTCACAAGAATCACATGATCGCATTCCTATGTCAGCCTCAACCTTCGTCTTTAGTAGTGAATCCCCGCAGGTAGCACAAGTTCGCAATGGAGATCATCTCCACAAAAGGTTTATGTAAAGATACAAACTTTATAGGGTTTAAATAATTTACAAGAATAATATTAAATGACTTTTTTGTGAATTAAACAAGTGTTTTTCAACATAAAAAGTGAAGAACTTTTGCAAAAGTTAAGCAATTTTGAATCTGGCAAAAGTTTTAAACGTTCTGAATACGAAATAGGTATTTATGCAAAACTTAAGGCGGCGCATAGTTTGAACGAGATCATAAGGTCATTTGAACGAGATTGAGATCTTGTTTAAAGTCCCTTCGAACGACATATCTAACAACCTCTTAAAAACAAGACCAGTACACTCTCGCTTGATCCATATGAGATTCTTGGCATCAAACGAAGGATCAAACGACATGAGGATGTAATTTAAATGACACGAGGATGTGGTTAGAACGACGTCTTAATGTGGTTAGAACAACATCTTAATGTGGTTTGAACGACCTGAACGATTTTTAAAACTTCGTCTTTAGAAAACTCAGAAAACATATTTTTCAAAAACAAAAGTTAATGTTCCTCTTTTAAAAAAATAAACATCCCAAAATCTAATTTCGTAAATTAATTCGGATACTAAATAATTTAATACCTCATCGAGAAATTCGTGAGTCTTAAAACTTGGAGATGCTTGAGTTCGGTTCATCTTGATGGTGCGTAACGATTTGTAATGGGATACGCCAGACTAACCTAAAGTTCTGCTTTCAACAATGCTAGAAAAATTATTCTTACAGGAATGATGCATAAGATGCACAATTGAAATACATACCTCACATAAACGGTCACATACTTGCCAAAAAGATCATCCGTCAAGGGTTCTAGACCACCATGGTTAAAGATTGTACCATCTGCGTTCGAAGATGCCTAAAGTGCTAATAGTTTTGCCAATCTCCAACAACTTCCCGAGAATTATATAACATGACCTCTCCCTGGCCCTTCTCCACCAGGGGACTTAATATCATTGGGAAGGTCATTTCTAAAGCTTCAAATGGTCATGAGTTCATCCAGGCCACCACTAATTACTTCACGAAATGGGTCGAAGCTGAATCATATGTAGTGTTGAATGCCAAGAAAGTGGTTAAGTTTATTAAAAAAAAGAACATAATTTGATGATACTGGGTTCCCCATGAGTTAGTATCAGATAATAGACTCCACTCCGAAGCCAATGTCACGGAACTGATCGATGAATACAGAATTCAGAAACATAATAAAGAAGAAAAAAATGAAAAAGAGAAAAATACTACGAGATTTTGCCCAAACCCTTAAACCAAACCCACAACCCCTCAACCTTCGCAACATACACATTTTCCTATAAGAAGGCGGTGAACCCTCCACTCCCAGAGCCGAAATCCTCATCTGAGGTGGCAGATGGCACCAAGCAAGAAGGATCCAACTTTTTTATATAATCAAACACGGAGGCCATCCACTCCTTAATGTCTCGCAGCCAATTCATCGACACCCGCAAATATTTGTAAAGAAAAAAAAAGAAAGCAACAAGAGGAAAATAAGTCAGTGAAGATCTAGGAAAATAAAGAAAAAAATGGAAACAGAAAGGAAAGAAATATACCTAAAGCCCGACGACATCATACGTAAGCCCCGTCAACACAAACATCAGCGCGTGAGGACGGTGTCACACACTCAATGACTCCTTGCTACTCAATCGAAAAGTATAAGTGGGAAGAGTAACCTAAATGAGCGGAGCCTCCTCCACTGCCAGCGACCACTACCCGTACTATGCATTGATGCCACCGACATGTTAGTACCTTTTCCCGAAGTAGTGGCAAGAGGGGGCATATTTTCCCCGTCGTAAATGGAGGAGGGCATCAACCAGTTAGTCACGAATTTTAAATAATCATAACTCGTCGTCATATGCGTATAAGGTGTGTGGGGATTTATTTTCATCGTTGTCGCCCTGATATCATCATACATCTCCCTCACCCACCTTATATAGATCAGGGGCTTCGACGGTGGGATCGCCACCTCTTTCTTCACTATCAGTCGCACCAGTCTCTTTGCAAAGGTAACAGACGTGCCCAAACTCATACGCCAATAACCTCCTCTTATGTGAATGCATACCTATATCCCTCGCGAGCCTCGGAGGAAGATTATAAGGGTAGAAGCTCACTTATATCCCCAACAAAGAGTAAAAAATTCAATAATTGCACGGAAAATTCTAAAAAATCCTTGAAAATAATATACCTTATTTTCCCCGAAGAAAATCATTTTTGAGCACTAATCCCCTTACAAACTCTTGAAATCCCCAGCTGGATTAATCTTACACTCTTACACCCAACATAATCCACAGCGGAACCAATGATGCGATTGCATCTAAGTCTACTATAGTTCCCCAGTCAGATCCTCAAAACTAAACATTCCCTAGTGGAATTTTAAGATAACACCGTCCCCGGCGAAATCTAAAGTGCACTTGCACTCGGAATCATATACACTTTCCCCAGTATAATTACTCCCCGATAAAACTTTAGGTCCTTAAAATTGACCTCGACCCTCAGAATTAATCATCAAAACTCAAGGTCCTCAGTGTTTATCTCGACACTTAAAATTGGTCTTCCCAACTTTAGGTACTCAAAATTGACCTCGACTCGTAGAATCGGTCGTCACAACTTTAGGTCCTCAGAATTGACCTCGGCCCGCAGAATTGGTCGTCATAACTTTAGGTCATAAAAATTGACCCCGACCTGTAGAATTAGTCATCACAACTCAAGGTCCTCATAATTGACCTCAACCCTCAAAATTGGTCATCAAAACTCAAGGTCCTCAGAATTGACCTCGGCCTCAAAATTGCTCGTCCCAACTTTAGTTCCTTAGAATTGACCTCGACCCGCAGAATTGATCATCACAACTATAGGCCTCATAATTGATCCTGACTAGTAGAATTGGTTATCGTAACTTTATTGACCTCAGCCCGAGAATCGATCGTTTTAACTTTAGGTCCTCAGAATTGACCTCGACCCATAGAATCGATCGTCACAACTTTGAGTCCTCCTAATTGACTGTAATACCCCGTATTTCTGAATATCCCAAATATTCCATTTAATTAGATTGGAGAATTAAATGAGAAAATATCGTCTTGATTTAAATTACGTAAGAGTAGTAATTTAAAGAGTTTTATTTAAAATTGTAATTATGGTATATTAATCGGAAGATAGATACCGATATATATTGCATCATTTTTATTTAGTGCGAGTGGTAAATAGTTACTTAACGCGTGTAGACCGTGTCGGGGTGAGAACGAGTAATAATTTTTAAGTGACTCAAATGATAATTTAGAGGTCATCAATGAGTCCGGAAGGGTCAAATTAGTCAAAATAGTATACCCGGGGGTACTGGTTGAGTCCCGGGGCAATTTTGGACTAAACCGAGACTGTTCGGGGGCGTTTTGGACTTTTAACATAAGAGGGTATGGAGACCTACGAAATTTAGAGTTTTATATCAGCCGTATGATAGAGGAATTAGGGTTAAAACACCTATGGCAAACACCGATACCATTAGAGAGAAGAGAGGCACAAGTCTCTAAAGCAAAAAGAAGATTCGGGAAGGATTCAAAGGGATTTCTACCATCAACTTGTTGGGGAAGAAGGATTTAAGGATGAAGATCATCAATCATCAACAAGAACCACGAAATCAGACCCTACTGATCATAAGGCAAGTTGTTTATTACAAAATTTATAAAGTTATAATACCCATGTGTAGGGTTTTTGAATAGTTTTGTTTAAATCAATATTTTGATTGGAGAAAGATGATATTGGTGCATGTTGGGATAGGAATCGCATGTAGAATGATTTAAACTATGTAGAGGATTAATATTCAGATTAGACTTGATGATTTTCGGAATAAAAATCTGGATTTTGAATGATGATATGGGAAGAACACCATAACTAGGGTTTCAAGAAATTCTGGGTTTTAATTCATTATTTCTTTAAGGTAATTGGAGTTTTGATGTAATTGACACGTTAGAAACTGTCCTAGTATGTGTGGAAACATGTTAGGATCATTGGGTAAAAGTTTGGTGGTCAATAATGGAGTTTGGAAATTTATTAATGGAGGAGAGGATCAACGAAGAAGACAAACTGCGTCTGTCCCTGTTCGATCGATCGATCGATCGATCTTGAACTATCGATCGATCGACTATGTCGATCGATCGAACCCAGCCGTCGATCGATCGACGCAAGCTGTTTTCCCGAAAATTTTGTGTTTAAATCCTTCGTTGAGTTCGGGAATGAATGGGTATTCTAGGGTTTACATTATACTTATATGGGAGTAAGAATAAGACCAGTAGGTATATTGTTGAGGTCCAATAAGGCCATTGGGTGTAGGGCTTGGATTATGAACCGAGGAGGATAATCTGATTTAGTAGAGTATCGGGGACTTCGGAAATTGAGGTACGGGGCGAAGTAAATTCAATTTAAGTAATAGACCAGTAGGGTAAGCAATAACTACTGAAATTATATGTAAGGGGTAACTAGGACCCTTAGAGTTGTGTGTATACTCAAATAAATACGATTAATGAGATGAATCGTAAAGCGAATATTGTACGGTAAATATATGAGATTAAAATATTACGTACGTATATGATTAATAGGTCGGGCGTGTACCTACTGAATTATGTGATCTTTTAGGTAGAGAGATTATACCTAAATTAATTATGTTAGGGTCGATGAGACATTCCGAACTAACATAAAGTTATTATAAGTTTGGGGACGATGAGAAATACCGAACCAAACTATGAACTGGTGTCGCGATGAGAGAGTCCCAAACCAGAATATGTGTATATATATTTTTTTAAAATAATTGGGGTCGATGTATCATGCCGAACCAATTCTTACTTGGGGTCGATGAATCATTCTGAACCAAGAGTCCTTTATGTGTATATAAGGGGAAAAATAGCAGTGACTAATATTTAGTATATATTGTGTATGAAATATATATATCTGATGATATTCTACTTCCGTGTATTAGTAGATTGATATATTATGTATTTAGAGATACATACTGAATTGGTAAGTTAAGTAGTGAAACTTAATTACGAAATGAACCTTTAGATAGAGAAAATCTATTTAGTAATTCAAGTAGCGAAACTTAATTACATAAGTGGGACAGTTAACAATTGTGAGAATTGTAGTAATTTTAGTAGTAAAACTAAATGGGAAGTCTTGAAATAACATAGATGAAATGTTACTTGAGAATTAATTAACATACGCGAGATGTTAGTGAAAAGGTTGTACTGTATGGGCGGTACTGGAACTTGGGTATAGATAAGTTCAGTTGACTACTTTGGTTTTAGTTAGCTTGGGAAGTATGGCTAGATAAACTAAGTGTGGAACGTTAGGTGTGCACGAAAGATGAGGGGTGAGTTAACTCAAGAGAGTGTACGAGAACCTAACATGTGTAATCAATAACCGCATTTTATATTGTGATAAACGCTTGCTAAATATTTTCAAAATGTTTTGAGTACTAACTCTTGCTATAAAATATTTTCAAAACCTTTTAGGTGTCCAGCCATAGGGATGCCATGTATGATGATTCCATTCCAGAGACTCGGAGCTGTAGCACAGTGGATGCTTACAGGATTTTGACTAGGCGATATCTCTCATTCAGATCTAGTACAGGATCTCACACTCTTCTATGTATGGACTTGTTGTCCGGTATTAGTCTCAGATTTTAGATCCAGACTAGTGGTGACTCTATTGTTGTTTGGGGTTTTTAGCCGATGGTTTATTCGGTAATACTTTTGTTCTGTTGTACTTTTACTTTGTTGTTGAAATATAATACATGATTATTGGTACTTTGTTCCGCATGGTTGATTTATCTGTTTTAAAAAAGATAAAATTTGGCACCGGTCTAATTTTACTTAGGGGATTAGTAATTAAAAAGTTTTCGACAGTGATGCTAAGAATGAACCATTTGAGAAACCTGTTTTAATTTAATGAAGGCCTGATCACCCGATGTTTAATTAGGCGGGGTGTCACATTGACACACATAATTGGTCATCATAATTTTAAGTCCTCATAATTGACCTCCTCATACTGAATCGGTCATCGTTATCTCCTTATGTCCTTAAAATTGACCTCAACCCACTGAATCGGTCATCCTCGTGTTCTTAGGTCCTCATAATTGACCTCAACTCGCTGAATTGATTATACTCGTATCCTTAAGTCCTCAAAATTGACCTCAGCCTGCTGAATTGGTCACTTTAGCCCCTTAAAATTAATCATAACACCTCATTGACCCGCTAAATCGATCATCCTTATCCCTTTAAGTCCTCATTGACGTCAATTCGCTGAATCGGTCATCCTCGTCTCCTTATGTACTCATAACTCACCTTGACCCTTTGAATTGATCACCCTCATCCTCTAGGTCCGCAAAGTTAATCTAAAATTAACTTTTCTAGTGTTGATATGGTGTCCATCATTTGACGTCCTTCACTTATTCCAAGCTCGCCCGTCGATGGGATATCTATAGACACCCCATTGTATGGCCCCCTTAAGCTCCTCCTTAGGTCGCTAGCACTCACTCATTCACCCTTAGCCCCAAGACATACTACGAGTATCGATCTAGTGGTCACCGGGAACTCTTGAGCCCCGTTTGACTCCGATCAACCTTTTCTCTTGAGTAAAAGCTTAATGAATCTTCGAAGGTATCTGAATCCCCTTCTAATGATCTTCCCTATGCACAAATCGACCTTATAGTTCGAACGAACGGTCAATTTTACCTCAAAAACTAATTTGGAGGCCATCGGGTGCTCTCGAGCCCCATTTGACCCAGATCAACTCTCCATCTTGATCCAAGCTCAATGAATCTTCGAAAGGCTCTAAATTCTCTTTCCAACGATCCATCCAGTGTGCGAATCAACCTTACGGTATGGACAAACAACCCATTTTACTTCAAAGGGTCACCGAGCGCTTCCAGGCCTCATTTGACCATGGTCAACCCTCCAAACCGAACGAAGCTGAATGAAATCTCAAAGGGAACTGAATAACCTTTCCAAAGGTCTATCCCGTGTGAAAATTCTCCATACAATTTGGATGAACGATCTTTTTTCCTCCTAAAACTTCCTGTCTAGTGACCAACGGGCACTTTCGGGAACTCGTTTGACCATACTCAACTCCCATACTCAAAATTGTCTCAATGGATTCTTTAAGGTATTTAAATACCCTTTCTAACGGTCCACCCCGTGCATGATTCTAACTTATTATTTGCATTTTACGCCCGTTTTTCTATAAAAAAATAGTCCCACACTGCTAAATGGCACCCCCGAGACGTTACTGTCAGCAGTGTGTCTGAGTTGCTATGCCAATAGGCAGGTCCAGATTCTGCTGATCGGCACCCCTTTTGGCCCTATAAATAGAGGTTATGACCACACTTTGAAAGTCCCCCTGAACACCCTTCTCTTCAAGTCAGAGACCATGATCTCGAATTCAGAGTTGTTTCCTTTCCTAAAAATGATTTTCCCACATTCTCTTCCATCAATTTCTTACCTCACTTGGTAAATCCCCCCCCCCCCCCCCACCTCTCCATACCACTTTCATACCATTAAAAGATCAATATATCTACATCCAAGATCAACATCAAGGATTTAAAAGGAGGTCAAATTCTCCATCATTTTCTTTAATTCTTCCATTTTAGTATTATTTACTTTATTGCTACTTTAGAATTTTTTTCATTACCTCACACACATTAATCTCAACTCTTTATTAGTAGTATTTGCAGATAATCTATTTTCATAAAAAATCTAAAAATAAGAAAAAGAGGGTTTATCTATAAATTCCAAAAGAGGGATTCTCGTCTCGCACTCTCACTCTTAAAATACATTTTCTCTACATACATACATAAGAGAAATCCACCATTTGGATTAATGGATTAAACCCCACACTATGATATCTTCAAACTATACCGAGATTCGATCTCTCATCTATGCATGTTTAATCCATTATCTTCAAAATAGTCTCTTTGTTTGATTTTCTTATTGGGGGCAGTCCAATGTTATTTTAGTTTTTTTCACGAGAACTCTACCTATAAGTCTCAATACATATACTTTCATATAGTTTCATAAATGATTAGGTTTAGGTATTCTTGTTATCCAATTCATTTTATGATTTTATTTTTCACTTGAAGCCTTGATTGGGTTAACGGATGGTTTATAAATTTTAGAAGTATATAAAGATAATACCACAGACCCAAGTAGTTCCTTAAGGTATATATGGTATGAGTAACCATGTGTGATTATGTGGGCATAGACGATTTGAAAACCTATTTTAACTATTAAGAAATTATGTTCATCGGCTTATAGAGAAACATAATGATGTCCCATATATCTTTGGAACAAATACACTTATGGATAAATGGATAGATAGATAGGTAGATAGATAGTGAGAGTGAGGGCTCTTAACGGTAGCTACGCAGTTAAAATTAAATTATCAATCGAGGGATAAAAATTAATCAATTGGTTAAAAACATCCTAAAACTTTATGTGATAATTTTTTTTAATTAATATTGGAATCTATCAATTTTATCTTCAAATTAATACAAGTGATTCTAATGCATGAAAAGAAAACAATTCATATAACACCATGTATACGAGGAAAAATCCACTAACGGGAAAATATTATATGGCATGGTATTGTGAATAGAAGAGAATCACTTACAATAAAATAGTTCACTGATCGACTATCAACTCTTTTCCACCATATCCTCCAAATAAAGCACAAAATGCAGGAGAAAACTACAAAACTATGACCGATTTCGCACTTGACCAATGTCTTTAAGTCTTACGCCACCAAAATCTTTGTTTAAAGTGGAAGAGTACTTTGTTCTTATGCAAAGGAACCAACGAATAACCACATACTACAACTACGATATATGAGGATATCTCAAGGTTGAAAAGATATAACAAAATATTTGGTTTCTCTTAAAAACTCATACATGTGTTTTTCACACTATTCTAAAAAAAACACCTAGGCTCTGCCTAGGCTCAAGGCTCGGGAGAAATGCCCCGCCTTAAGTTTTTTACGCCTTATTCTTAGTAAAAACCTTAAGGCGCACTTTTTTCTAAAAACAACGATGCTTTAGTGAAACAATACCGTCTTTAAAGAATTTTTTTTACTAATCGGACCATTATCTCATCCAAAATAATCAAATAGTATTTTAATTTGCATATATTCAGAATTTTTTTTATGATATGTACAATTTTAGTATTTTAATAGCCTTATTATGGTTAAAAAATATTAACATATATATTAAGAAGGCCTAAATGCCTTTTCACGCCTTTTTACGCCTAAGGCCCACCTAGGCTCTTATGGCTTAAGGCTTGGCCTCCACGCCTCGACCACGCCCCGCATTTTTTAGAACCTTACTTTTTCAAGCTTTAAAATAGGCCATACTCAAGAACAACTAATATTTGGAAAATAATTTGTCAAAACTATCATTAGAACAAAAGTTTTTACTTTCAAGGATTCAAGAATGAATCAAAAACCTTGAAATACATGGAAGATACGAACTAAGAAAGATTGCTTCTTTGAAAAGTTGAACATTTTCTCTCTTCTTTTCTTATAAAAGTTCACTCTTAATCAACATGGATGACAAATGCAATCAAGAGTATGTGTAGCACTTATGTATGGTAACACTCAAGTGTGGTAACCTAATAGGCTTGGAAACAGTCTGTATTTTTACGATTTTTACATATTGGATTAATTAAATTAAGTATAAAAAATTAATTCATAATTAACCCGGATTGAAATAAATATTAACTAGCGAGATAAGAGTTAGTATATGTTAGTGAGAAATTTATTGAATATTACTGAGAGAATAAAGTAATATATAATTATGGATATGATTGTAAAGTGATTTAAATTATCGCGAGTGAGAAATACGACAGTTACAGTAATTAAGTCGGAATGCGCGTGTTAGTCGTGCCGGGACTAAATTAATGTAATAAAAGTAAATTATTTATAAGTAAGCCCAATGGTCATTTCGAGTGCGCCATTAAGTCCGGAAGGGTCGAGATAGTCAAAAAATTCTACCCAGGGTTGGGTCCCGGGGCAATTTTAGGCCTAACCGGCATCCCGGGAGGGCGTTTTCGTAATTTTTATTTTTTAGCATTAATTACCTACGAAATTAGGAGAGGTATTATGTCATTTATGTAAGGTAGATTATGGTTATCATTCACAAAATCCAAGGGTGAGTTACAGAGGAAGAGGGAGAACCAATCCTAAGAGTCTAAAGCCAAGAACAATCAACTTGCACCACCGAGACCACTACCGTGTAGATCGGAGAACGTAGAGCATAACCATACCAACTACACCAACGGATCAAACCTTCACGTTTGAGGTAATTGTTTAAACTTGCTTAATTTAGAGCAATAATGGAACACAGTTTAGGGTAGGTTCAATTTGAATATGAATATGGTGTTTATTTGCTGAAATTTGAGAGTTATGAGTAACTAATTAGAATCTGAAGATAATTGGGTTGAACTCTTCATGTATGTAGATTAGGAATACCTAATTGAGAATTCATTATGATGAACGGATCTAGAAATTTTTATATTCTTTAATGTGAATTTGAAGAACTAGGGTTTAATGAACTAACTTGGGAATTTCAAAATCTACTAAGAGTTATGCATGATTTAATGATCCTAAACTGTTAGAAATCATATAAATATATCAAAACATCGATTAGAATTGTTGGATTAGTGTTTGGGATGATTCTATAGAGGTTTTAGTATCATTAATGGTGGAAAAACGTAGTTTTAGGAGGTAGAAGTCAACCGGATCGGTTCGTTTTTTTACAGGACCGGATTGATTCATTTTTCTGCAAATCCGAATCGGTCCATTTTTTTGAAAAATTTCTGTAAAGGCATAACCGAACCAATCATTCAGGATCAGATCGGTTCATTTTCTGGCAAATTTATTCTATAGTTATTTCGTGACTCCTTATGATATGTTAGTAGTATAAAAGTGGGATTAGCTACTGTAAACAATACATGGGATTATGAATCACTTTACATGAAGTATGATAGAGAGAATAATCGTAATTAAATAATATCGTGAGTATAGTGAGAAGTATACTGCATCCGAATATGTATTTAGGTTGTGTATACCTACTAATTGGAACAGGCTGCGTGAATACCTACATAATCGATTTACTATGTGTATAACATACCTACACTGCTTGCTATCGTGGGAGGTTATTTAGGAAATGGGACAATCTTATCTTGATGGGCCCAATTGGGGGGATTTTAGATTTGGTACCTCAGAACATGGAACCTAGGTACGGGCTATCTGCGAGAATGATAATGATGATGGTCGTATGGGTGCGTAGGTATGTGCGTAGCCCATATACTTGGAATCATGCTCGCCTCCAATATGTGTGATTTGTATTTCGATGGTTTATGAGTGATTCCGAATCATCAGTACTTACTTAGTACGAGATGTATCGGGACTTGATAGCAGAGTATGCATGCACCGCAACTGAGTCTAGGGGTGATGCTTTAATATATATATATATATATATATATATATATATATATTGTGATAGTTATGTATAAATGCTTGTAATATTATATACTATGTGATAATTATAGATAAAGAAGATGAAGAATTCTTAAATAACTTAAGGATGTGAACCCTTAAATATCTTTTGTGAAACTTTTTCTCGGGTTAGTATATATAAGAATAATGCATAGTAATGGTACAAGGAGATTTCGGGATAATACTATGGATGATATAAAGATAGTTGATATCTACGAACTAGTTAGATGAGAATTATGTCTGGAGAAGTTTAGCGGTACGTTAGGCATGCACATTAGTTGAGAGGTGAGAATCTCAAGTGAGTGTGTGAAAATCTAACATGTGTTTTATATTTGCTTTACAATATCTTTAAATTACTTGCTAAATTATTTTAAAATCTTTTACACTCGGGCGCTGACCCGTCTCTTGCAAAAATCTCTTTTCTTGTGTATTATTTTAGGTGCCCAACCACAAGGACACTAGGGTTAGACCATTGGATATTTTGACGAGCTGCAACCATTGTGAAAGTTGCAGGTCCTCGCATTTAGACGCCTCCGCTTCTATCCTTTCAGTTCTAGTATTTCAACTTCTCAGTTGGGGCATGTGTGTCGCCCATTCTCAGTTTATTTATGTCCGAGGAACATTGTACTTATTTATTTCAGCACTTCCATTTCAGTTAGATTTATTATTGCTGGTTTGAATTTTATTCGACTGGGACGATTATACCAGTTTATTATATTTAGTTGGATGATGCTTTATTCTTTAGTTATTTATGCATGAAAATGGTGAATGTTTTAATAGTTTAAATTAATGGACTTAATATAATTCAGTAAAATATTTTGACACTAGCTTAATTAATTATTAGGTGGTTAAAACGAAAATTATTTTTCGGCAGTGATGCTAAGAATGAACCACCCGAATATTCTGTTTTAAATTTTTTAAATGACTGGCCACCCGGTATTTAATTGGGCGGAGTGTCTCACAATCTTTATTGTATGAAAATAAATATTGCGTCTTGACACAATTTTCAATGAGATCTAAAGAAAAATATTTTAAAAAGTGTTAAAATCTGACATAGATGGGATTACAATTAACCCCATGATAATAAATAAATAATTGGAATTGGTTAAATTTTAAAATAGTAAATAGATAGGGATGTAATTCCGAGTAAAGGTTTAAAATGGACAATAACGGGAGTTTAATTTAAATTCAATAAAGTCCGTGGAAAGAATTGATTAGAAATATTAGTAAAGGCTAGAGTAAATGTAAATAAGTGGCCTTGGTGGCATAAATCCGAGTTTACACGAAAATGTATTCTTAAAGTTGTATTTTGAGGGTGATAAGGTTAAGTAGTATAAATAATTATCTTATAACACATTATGCGTGTGTTAGTATGATAATTAGAAAATTGGTATTTTTTATGGAATAAAAATTATTTTATAAAGAAATGATAAATAATGCATTTTTCTTAAAATAACCGGGGGTGTAGGTGCACTATTCCGCGGTGGGATTGTAATTTTCCATAAATTTCCCATTTATTACTCAACGACGGAACTTTGCTTATTTCTTTTTTTGAGGATCGACGAATCAAATGATAGTTTTGTTCCAAATTTTGCCTCTTCTTCTCCTTCTGAATCAAACTTTTCCTTAGAATTAATGAATGTCTTATGAACATTGAAGGAACGAGCTTGTAAGGGGTTAATGTAATTTAAATGGGATGAGTTAAGGGTTTTGATATAAAGTAAAGTTTTTGCATATATGGTTATATATATCGCATGTATGTATTAGTTATCGCTATGTCATAACATTCGTCATTATTATTGTTCATTTATATATTGCATTTTGTTAAGAACTCCACTGGGCATTGGCTTACACACGTTTATTTATTATGACAGGATAAATGCAGTTTCATATTTGAGAGCATTTTACTGGTAAGTATTTCTTACCCTCTTACGTGAGTAGCTCTAATTATATGAACCCTGGATGCACTCTGACGGGTTCTGCACTTATTGATTATGTTACATTTCTTGAAAACGGAATTACATGCTAGGTATTAAAACTTTAGTTAAATCAATAGGAATAGAAACATTATTTAGTACTATTTCACATCACTTCACACTAACACCGTCGGACCGGTTCGGGTTGACCCATGAATTCGGGTCAGGGCATTACAACAAAGGGTCGTAGTTAATCATGCATAAATTAAACAATATCAAATTGTAGTGCATACATTTAACTTTCCCTTTGCAATAAAGGTTATTGCTGGCTTAGCTCCTCTGCCTATAACTACTTCACCACTGATATTTGCCTTTGATTTCCCCTTCAAAGCTAACCACTTAAAATAATTCTCATAAAACCTATTTAACTTTTCCTTTGGCTTGTTTAAATAAAAAATATTATTTGCCCTAGCATAATTCCAAAACATATCATTGAGCAACTTGCCTCTCAACTCCTTTTTAAAGTTGTTGTGATAACATTTAACTTAATATTTTTGCTCACATTATGAAACTATCTCATTTAAATTTGGAACCAACGCATGTGTAAATAAAGAACAAATGTATTAGTGAATGAAAAAATACCTTATGTTGATCAGTCATGAAACATATATTTTAGTGTTAATTATCCTTAATGGAAGTATCAAAACACAATAACTTGAAAACGCAACTCCATGTTCATTTATTTTCTTTTTCAACAACAACATAAGCAAATGGGTAAATGCCATTATTAGCATCAATCCCAACTGCACTCAGTAATTGTCATAGGCAGGGTCCTTTCAAAAAACATCCATTTAATCCAATAAATGGCCTACATCCTTTTTTAAAGCCCTCATTCAATGGCCCAAATCTGCAATACAATCTTTCAAACCCATGTTTCTCTTTTCCATCAAACATAAAATCATTTTTGTCAAGACTAATTGTGGAATTTGGCATTGCCCTGTTAATTTATGCATACTAGTTCCGAATCAATATATAATGCTCTTTGGGACTACCCTCGATATTTAACACTGCTCTTCTTTTAGCCTTGTAAAACTGACTTTTTGTTATTCCTATAGAATAATCCTTTCTCATAACCTTTCTTAATTCTCTTCCAAGGAATCTCTGGATTAACCCTAAACATCCCCTCATACCTACTAGACAACTAACTAGAACTCACATGTTTATTGTAATGTGCATCTCTATAATTGGTATGAGTCATTTCCATAAATTTAATTTGCAAAGTATTACATTTAGGATGCAAAAATAAACCAAGTGCATGGAGTGATACACTTGACTCTAACTCTCTATCTTTCATTTTTCACAAACTTTATGTCCCTCATATTAACTATTGAGTAATCCCCCACAATCTTCCTAAATTGATTATCGTTTGCAATTTTTTTTATCCATATTAAAAAATTAGATTATTCATGTCCCTCTTGGGTTTAAATTCAAGATATTTTATAGATTTCTTTTTTTTAGTCCCATTTTTAAAGTTTTGTTTGTCTCCCATTCCATGTGTATTTTAAGTCCCATAATCGCCCTCAACTTCCATGTAACCTCTCATAACCGTTAATGTCTCTTTTTATAGAGAATGATAAGTGTAAAAATGTAGGACCAAAAAAAAAATAATGACATGGGATTAAACACACATGCATTAAAAAAAGTAGGACTAAAAACTTGTAATCCTAGGTCTACCTTGCTCTTCTTCAAACATGTTAATTGAATAAAAACTAAGTCAATCATCTGAATTTTTTATACGAGTTAAATTCCTTAATTGACCCAAACTTGACCTCATCTCTAAATTAGGTTTCTTCAATATTTGTGCCCCTATAAACTTCATCCTCACCTATATTGACATATGTTCTTAGAAGAGTTTCAATAACATAATAATTCAATACATTAAAATTATCAAATTGACTTTCATCAACATTGAGATCAGGAAATTGGGATTCATCACATGGGGTTCATCAAATTGAAGTTCAGGAATATCGAATTTAGGAAATTGGGGTTCATCAAGTAGCTCTTGACTAAATAGTGACTTGTCTACGATCTCTTCATTATCATACACTCCATCTTCTAGGTTTATATTAATTATTTCAAGTGATGGAACCCACTTTCCCATTTCAAAAATATCCTTATCACAAGTCAATTGTACTAAACCATCGCACAAATTAGGTATCCTATAGAAACACACATACAGTTATTTTGTGCGTAATTATTTAGACATCAATAAAATTTCATGAATTGAAAAATAATCAGGGTAAACCATATCAACAAAATTAACCACTCCATTATAAACCCTATGTGGTATAGACTCAAACTTTCCACCATAATGTAATGAAACAATGAAGTGGGGATCATTCTCAAATGAAATATGGAATTTTTTTCGTAGAAAATGAAAAATAACAAGTGATTCCTAATAAATATTACACGAAACACAAATCATTCAAGCATGCAAAACTTAGCATAAAAGAATATTTGGATCAAGGTTTGGATCCTCAACTACCTTCAAAGTTCTATCCATTTCTTCAATTTTGAAATTAAACCATATGAGTTACTTTTGATTGTTTACAAAAGCAAGAGTTTGATCACAAATCTTGGATTTTTAGGGTTTGATCGACTAGGGCTTGAGCAACATTTTCACGATTAGTGTTTAAGAGAATGTCAATTGGAGAGAGAATATGATTTGTTGACAAAAATGTCTCTCTTAATGCCTAACTTACCGACGATATGATGCCTCTTTTCCATCATCGTTTAGTTAAATTGACAATTTTCATAATAATAGACTTTTTTAAAATAATTATGATAGCTCCGAAGTCAAATAGTTAATTTACTCAATTTAAAAATAGAAATTAGATCTTGCTTGAATACCCTTGTGAAACTATTTTGAGGAGTCACATTATTTTTCCCCAAGAGTGTCAAAGAAGATAGCGGCACATTTCCAAATAATCCAGGGGATAATCAAGTGGTCTCCGGTCTAGTGAAACTTAAGTATAAAAAGGCTGAATGAATGATTGAATGCGAATCTGGTGGTGCTATTGAAGTTGAACTCCCTCCTTTTTTTCCTGGGACAAAAATGAAGAGAGGTTCGGAGGAGGAGACACCTACAAATACAATTACATCCCATTGTTGGGATGATTATGATAATGAAAATGACGAAGAGAAGAGGCTGTCCCCCTTTCAGGTCTCATCAGAACCTGAAATCGAAGACAGCAGAGATTATGAACAACCAATTGAAGAAGATGATTTCGCTTCTCATTTTTATCGCTGCGGAGCTGATTGGTCTTCTTTGTTGCAGCCCACTACCAGTTCTAGTTGTAGTGACAATAAGATGAACAAGACCCTCAAACAAACCAATCTTTTCCAGATGTGGGGTCTCCACAAGGTCAATACCCCTTTACAATCAGACCATGCTTCTGCTTCTTCTCTGCCTTTCAATAAGAACGAAAAATCAAATAAGGGTTTTCTTGTTCCTAGTGGTCCTCGTGTTTGCCCCTTCTATAAGAAGATCCCTGGTTTGTACCCCGACCCCGTCCTTATTATTTTATTAATCGTGGCATTCATATTTATTTATTTATTTCTTAGTTTTTATATAAAATGTTATCATTACGTCAACAGTTTGAATCACATAATGTCATTTGTTTTCTTAGACCACCTACAATCTACTCTTTAATCTTGGATTTAACACTACAAATGCTTGCAATGGCTTCCTAAATTTGAGATTTAAGCTCCAAAAGCTTAAATTTTAGGAGATTTGGGCTTGTTGAAAGCTGGTGGGACGTGACAGGTGAGAACCTGGTTTGCCTATCGAAATTCCAGGCGCAAACCAGAGTTTCGACTGGGCCTGCATTTAAAATAAAAATCTAGGCGCAAACTTGGTTTTCGTCTTTTTTCCTTTTTCTTTTCCAAACAAAATTACATAATTCCAGACATCAAATTGGTTCTCGCCTGGATTTTTAATGTCTTGCACACATTGCAGCACTCGTTATTTTGCATAGCTTAAGGTTAGTTTTTAGATTCCTTAAGTTTAATAATACACTGGAGTTGCTCTTAATGCTCAAATTTTACATTTAAATTTGCCAAATTATTCATGAAAACCTCATAACTCAAACTAAATTTGATTCATATATAATAACACTACTTGGGGATGTTTTAGAGCATTTGTGGAGCCTTGCTTATATACTGAGCAAGGTGGGTTTTCACACAAACTAAAATATCAGTGGCCAGACAAAAAAGAGCCAAACTCAACTTAACTCTATTAAACTTTGTTTTCCAAGTTCCATGACCCAGCAATGGGATTATTGGCATTATTTATCTGTCAACACGAAACTTTAGAAAATATTTTAACAAAGAGGTGATGACTTTGAAGAAGCCAAGTCACACTGTATATGGTTTGTGCGAGAGCCAAGAACAAATTACATGTTTTCCTTTTATTGGTCCTGCAGGGACACCCTTCACTGTTGATGCATTTCGCTATGGTGATGTTAAAGGTTGCTCCACATATTTCCTTAGCCACTTTCATGCTGATCACTACGGTGGCTTGAGCAAGGGATGGTCACATGGCCCTATCTACTGCACTCCACTTACTGCTCGTTTGGTTAGAATGCATTTATACGTAAATCCATTGTAAGGAACTCCTGTTTTGTTCAGAATGCATTTATACGTAAATCCATCATAGGAGGTTTCTGCTTCTTGGGTAGTATTTTTTGTGATTGTGCGATAGTTACTTTTTCTTTCTTGCTTATCCATCCTGCCTCGTGTTGTGCCTAAGGGTGTGCTTTTTTTTTTTTCATCTTCTAAATTTGAAGTCTCGTATCTGACTATGAGAAATTTGTTTTATATCTACCTGAATGAAACCTATTAATATATGTTTTATAGTTAATATTACCTTTTATTGAGATTCAGAGGCAATATCCGTTAGCCTCTTAAAAAAATAAAAACAAACAAACAACATTTAATACCTCTAAACAGGGAGTAGATTCAGATCGAGATGTGAAAGGCAAAAACAAACATCGCCTAAGCCTAACTCTGTATTTTCTTTCTACCGTTCTCTATTGCAGATTCATCCATCCAATGGAACTGGGTACCGAAAATGTCATCGAAGGAATCAAAGTGACAATGCTCGAGGCTAATCACTGCCCAGGTGCAGCTCTCATTCACTTTCGTCTTCCTAATGGGAAATGTTACTTGCACACTGGAGATTTCAGGGCTTCTAAGCTGATGCAAGCTTATCCACTTCTCTTAAATCAGCGAATTAATTTACTTTACCTTGACACAACATATTGCAACCCCAAGTATAGGTAAATAAAAGTTGCTCTGTGGGATATTATGGCGTTTGCAAATTTTTATATGCTTTTGTATAGTTCTCTTGAAGTGATATTTGCTTCGGCTCATTTCTTTATGTAATCTGCTGGATTCTCCATTTATTTCCATGCTTTGGTTTTAAAGCTTAAAAATTAATAATCTGTTTCAGGTTTCCTTCCAAAGAAGATGTATTGGACTTTGTAGTGAGAGTCACTAAGAGTTGTCTGAAGAAACAGCCTAATACCCTCGTCATTGTTGGGGCGTATAGCATCGGGAAAGAATGTGTTTATCTTGCAATTTCGAAGGCCTTAGGGGTGTGTTGGTTCTTTCTTTTCATATGGTAAATCGCAAAAAAAAATAAAAAAATATCAACCTGGCAACGCAAATTTTTTCAGAAAACCACCTGAGGTGCCCAGAAGTCCATCATATATATTTTTATATTAATTGTCTCAAGTCAGACGCTATGGGTTATTATTTCTTTCAACAAGCTAAATGTTAGTTCCTGAGAACTGAAGAGTTTTTTACAAATGAAATGCATTTGATGACTAAAACCGATTACTGATATCTATATGTTATAAAATAGTGGTGACTGAAGTTTTATTTATTTATTAGTACTTTAATTTGTTCTCAATATCTCAATTAATTACAAAAAATTATGTAATTGCTAAATAGGTAAAGATCTATGCAAACCCTTCGAGGAGACGCACACTTAAGTCTTTTGATTGGCCTGAAATATCTGGGAATCTGTGCATGCATGGGAAGGATACACCTCTGCACGTTCTGCCTATATCATCCCTGAAATTTGAGGTTTGATTTTGAATATATCTTTTGGGGGGTAATATCCAAGGAACCTGTTAAACTATTGCTCTGCTTGCAAATAATCCCCTATCCCTAAACTATGAGAAGCTGCAAATACCTCCTTATGCTTCGCTAAAAATTGCAAATATCTAAATGAGGTATGTATACGTCGTGTGATAGTTCAGGGGGGTTCTTGTGTTATTACCATTGTTTTACTTTTATTGATTAAAGCCCTCTGGTGTGTGAAATCAATTCATTACCCGCTTATTTTTCTGAAGATCTTGGAACGTTACTTGAAGTCGTACAATAATCAATATACAGCAATATTGGCATTTCGGCCAACAGGTGAGATGATGATGGCTTAGCGACCCTATGACTTAATTTATCTGGGAATTGGGTTTAGGATCATGCTATAGCGGCAACGTAATTCTTCTTTTTCAGGCTGGACTTTCTCTGAAACCATTGGCAGCCAACTCGATTTAATAAAACCTAGTTCTAGAGGCTTCGTGACAATTTATGGTGAGATATTTTTTTTTTAAATTTATCAAATTATTAGATAAAGCAGTAATGTATTGTCGAAAACCATTAAGCCAATGTCTTTATATGAGCTACCGTGATGTTTAATGTCAAGAATGAACTTATTATAGTTGGTTTTTGTTTTCATGTATCTTCTGTTCTGGATGAACTTCTTTGATGTTATGAATACTCTTTAGGCCCGTTTAGTTCAATGTGATATTTTTTTTTTCACTCAGTAAAAAGTATAATGGTGAAAAATATCTTCTCTCTATCAAAGTTAATTTTTTTTAATTATCATCCCAAATCACATAGTTCTATTGTGTACACTTATTAACAAGTTTAGGCTAATATATTTTTAGATTATTTGGCCTTTGGCCTCCATTTGTATTGCTATATTGGGTTTGACCCCCAATCTTCACTTCATGGACTTTGACCCCTCAAAGCATCATAAATACACTATGCGAGGCTCTTCTGTTGTTAAGCTTTATCATTATTACATTACTTTCGGGTTTCAAAGTTCAAGAAATGTAAGTGGTGGGATGCCAAACTCAATATAGCAAACCAAATGGCTCAAAGACCAAATAAGCCTAAAATATTTTTAACTCGCAACATGTTCAATTACTTTCCATTCCACTATTTTAATTTGGGGTATTTTGAAGTTACCCACCATGTTGTTATCGTTATTTGACTTTACCCACCTTTTGTTTTTCTTTAGACTTTACCACCCATTTTGATATTGAGTGACACAAAGATCTTCGCAAAAAGTGAAAAATAGCGTCGCTAAATGTCAAAAGGGGTGGTAAAGTCTAAAAAAAACCAAAATGGTGAGTGAAGTAAAAAAATCCCTTTTATTTTCCACCCAGGTCAAAAATATTTTACCCCGAACCAAAGTGGCCGTAGTCATCAAGAAGAGCCAACACAATCCTTGTATTGAAACTTTTGCAGGGGTTCCGTATAGTGAGCATTCCAGTTTCACAGAATTGCGAGAGTTTGTTCAGGTATGGTTCCCCTCATTTTCTACTGTACCTACTTCATTTGAAAAAATTCAGCATCATCATCCTTAATGTACGTGATTTACTTATTATCTTCCTCAAATTCCAGTTTCTAAGGCCTGAGAAAATAATTCCCACTGTGAATGTTGGAAATGCTGCTAGTAGAGATAAGATGCAATCTTATTTTCGGGAATGGCTGAAAGGTTGACGATTTTTTAACTCTTGAATTTATCAAGTTCAGTTCCCAGTTAGTGGCGGCAGAGGGAAATTGCTATTGAATGGAATAGTTCAAGGAGTGTTCTAAATTTGTTTCATCGAGGTATATTTGCAGCTAGTGTGACAGTGCAGGAGTTCCTTGCTATTTATTGAATGCGGAAATTGCGAAAAAAATTATGAAAATTCAATTGTGTACACAGAGAAATGGATAAATTATATGAAAATGTAATGCGTCTATGTATTCCCCATTTCTTGTACGGTGTTTTCAGCTTCAGCTCAATACTCCTCATGTCACGTTTCTCTGATGGATGAATCATGGGCTTAAAGATATGACCTGTACAGCCATGATCACAAATACGGTGCACGAGTTTCTCTGTCAACAACAGTCGATTCTTTTCATTCTGTTTTATGGAACCAAATATTAGTTTACTCTCGAGTCATTGTATGTTGCCAAAACCAATAGATTCCAATTGCTGCTTCCCATTAATTGAGAAACCCATAAAATATTACGACAGTATAGTTTTTAATATAGTTCTTTTTTTTGATGAAATGTACTTATTAATTAAACAATAGGCAACAGCCCAAGAATTACATCAAGAATCCAATCACAAAGGCCCAAAGCCTAACACCCTACACGACAGCCTAACTCTTAAAGGCAACAGGCTGCCCAAGAGAAAAAGCCTACACAGCCTAAACAAAACACGAAGAATCTCGAACATATGAGAGACTAAACCACGTGTATCCCACCTCCATCCAACCAATCAGCAAAACCACATCTGAACAATATCAGAGAACACCCAACCGAAAGGACAAAACAAACAATAAAAAAGAAACAGAAGAGAGATAGAGACATCTTCAAGCTCAACAATCTTCAACACTATGAGAGGTCACAAACAAGAAACCCATCAATTCAACCAAACTTCGACACCACAAGAACAAAACGACCCACTGAGGATCATTCTGAAAAGCTTCCCAAAAGTTCCCATTTCCGAGCAGCTTGCTTGTTTGGGCTTTTGATGGTATTCTATGGGTGTTCATTCTGAATTATGTAGTGACACTGCAAATTATAGATATATAATGTATATTTATATTAGATGATAGAAGTGTTGAATTAAATTTTAGTAGAGATAGTGTAAGCACATATTTTAATTTGCTTTATTCCGTGGGTTAAAACACAACTGCGCTGCTTAAATGAGTTTGTGTACTCAGTAATGTTTGCACGTTTGACTTCCTCGCTCGACACTATCATTGCACTGACATCTTCAAGGCATGGTTAGTAGCCTTCGAAATCATAGACCTCCCTTGTTTCAATTAGGGTTGGCAATTTTTGACACGATAACCCGTTTATGGTAATAACCCGAACATGACCCGAACATGACACGATTAGCTTGTATAGATTTAAGATTACCTAAAACTTATAATAAAATAAAAATCATCACGACCCGAAAATGACACGACTAACCCGAATTGTCACCCTTAGTTTCAATTTAAAATTAATTTTGGTAACTTCAGTGCTACTTTTTAAAAGGATTTGCAAAATGTCGATGAAAAGGTCTAATTAGGGTTGTGTTTCGGCCGGATTGGATTGGAAAATGACCCTTCGAATTTTTTTTTGATTTTTTCGGAAATAAAATATTTGTTCCAATTTCCTATTCAATTTTTTTGGAAAATCAAAAAAGTTTTCGAATTCAGAAAGATCAGAAAATCGGAAAAAAATTGGAAATTCAAAAAATATACTAAAAATCCAGAAACTTTGGAAATTCCAAAATTTCAAAAAAATTTATATAGGATTTTCGATTACTTGAAAATGATTTAACCCAACATATAAATATATAAGGATTTAACTATTTTTTTTATTTGTGTAGAGGATAGAGGGATATTTTCCTTTTATAGAGGATTTTTTTGGGCCTCTCTTCCTCTCCTAGCCGATGTGAGACACATGCGAATATTAAAAAAAATTAGAAAAATTGGAAATCGGAAAGTATTTCGGAAAAAAATAAAAAAAATCGGATTGGAAAAATCGAAAATTCAGAATTATTTCCAATTTCGATTCGATTTTTTTCAAAAAAATCGGAAATCGGAAAATTGGAAACCTTGTATACGTTCCAAAATCGGAAAATATCGGAGCGGATATTGGAAAAAGTTCGGAAAAAAAACACGACCCTAGGTCCAACTCTTATTGTTGTCCGTACGAGATGTGTGCATTTGTTTTCATTGGGTTCACTGAATGTTTTGTGAGAATGCGGTGACAAGCTTTGTTCAAACGAGGTGATCAACCACAAGTTTGGATCAATGTCGAAGATAACCTCGTTAGAAGAGCCTTAAATGCTTATTCAAATAATCTAGTGGCTTTTCTGAATGACTTTATGCTCGTTCAACCGATGTTACGAGAATTCAGTTTAATAGATTACTCGTGAAGCTGCTATGAGTTTATGCAATTATTGTGGTAAGAGGTTGAAGGTTTGAGATCCACATCAAGACTTGAGTGAGTTGAGTCAGGGCTTGAAGTTGAATTTGAATGCTTTGTAACCCTTTGATTGCATTGAAAGTTAGAAAATTTTCTCGAATTGATTGCAAATTATTCTTTTAAATTCATATTTAATCATTTGAATGCAATGTTGCATATTAATCAAGTTTAACTAAAATAAAATTGAAATCTGATAAAATACATCAAATGTAAGCCCATACCTGATTTAATTATTGTCAATAGGTATGTAGATTTTGAAATATTACTTATAATCTTTGAGGATCCGTTTGGTTCGTGGTGAAATACTTTTCACCGTGTTAAAAGTAAAAGGTGAATTATTAGCTTGGTGATTTTGTTTTCACCATCTCCGTTTGGATGGTCGAGTTTTCACAGTGTGAAAATTTTAACTTTTTAACTATTTGTTGTTTGGATGGTCAAGATGAATATGGTAAAAAAATAAAATGAATATATTATCATCATACTTCAAATGCACACTAAAATAGTTATATTTAATTATTTGATTTTCATCACAAGTGTCAATGACCATTAAAAAAATATTCATTTACCTCAAACTCAAATTTTGACACAATTCGCTCCCCTCCACATAACTAGTCATATTTGGCTACGCAAGACAAATAAGTATAAAAAGGTTTAAAAAATAGTACCAATTAAAAAAAAATAGTCCTAATTAAAAAATAAAACTGTCTTAATTTTAAAAAAACTTTTCAACAATGAAAAAAACGACCAATCGTAAAACACATTCTCAATTACAGAAAAAGAGTTAACTATAAAAACAGTAGCCACAATTAAAAAAATAGTTCTCAATAATAAAAAAATAGTCTCTATTAACAAAAAAGTTTTCAATATTGAAAAAATAGCCTCATTTAAAAAAAAAGACTCAACTATGGAAAAAAAAGTGTCCCAATTAAAAGAATTAAAAAAAAAAAACAGATCCAACTATGAAACCGTCTCAATTGGTAAAAAATTCCGAACACATTATCTTGCACCAAACAAATATTCATTTATTTTTAATTTTTTATACGAATAGTTATTCCCACACCCTCCATGTCTTTCCCCACACCCTTTGGATAATAAATGACAATTGTGCCCTTAAATTTATAAAATCTAAATGTCCAATTTTCTCACCTCGAACTAAAATAAATACATTTGATATAAAACATAAAATTATATTTTCAATAAAAAACTGTGTATAAAACGTAAAATTTTATCTATTTTATTAATTAAAAAACTGTATATAAAACGTAAAATTTGTTTTTCTTAAGAAACTGTTTTCTTAAAAAAATATTTTTTAGTCTACAAATTTTATTGCTGGTTAAAAATTATTTTTTTTGTACAATTTTAAAAATAATCTTTTTACTATTTTAAAAAAATATGGTCCGCGACAGCGGTATGTATAGGCGTTCCGACCACGTATACATACCTCTGACGCGGACCATTTTTTTAGACAGTAAAAAGATTGTTTTCAAAATAGTAAAATAAACAGTTTTTAACTGAAAAAATAAATAATGAAATAGTTTTTTAAATAAATAAAAGAAATAGTTTTTAACTAGAAATGGTAAAAAGAATGTCCATTTAAAAAAAAAAAATAACGAAACAGTTTTTTTATCAACGTCCATTTCAATAAAAAAATATGTTTTTTTTTAATAAATAACATAATGTTTTTTAAATGAAAAAATAACTTTTATAATTTTTATATTTTCAGAATATTAAAATTTTAATTTTCTATAATATTAGGATTTTTATTTTCAAAATATTATGTTTTTATTTTTTCATAATATTATGTTTTTTTAAAGTAATTGATTTTTGGGTAAAAGATTATATTTGTTCAAATCATAAATGCATAGAGGGTTTTTTGGTATTTTAGTTTTTAAATATTAAAAAGGGCGTGGGGGAAGACATAGAGGGTGTAGGAATAGCTATTTCAATTTCAATTTTTATTTTTTATTTTTTTAAAATTTTTTATTTTTTTTCTAAATAAAAAAATTAAATTAAAAATGAAAAAAAAATTAAAATGAATATTTAATGATCGTGTTAATTGAGAGGGTTAAATAAATGTGTGATAATTGTAAGTGGAAAAAAAAGATTAGTCTGGTAATATGATAAATTCTATTATTTTCACATGTTGAATTATTTACTTTACCCATGGTTTAAAATGGTTAAAGTTTCACCTCACTTTTCACCATATTCATTTTATTTCACCATGTTAAATACCTAACCAAACACATATTTTACCTAGGTGAATTATTTTTTAACGCGGTAAAAAAATATTTCACCGCGAACCAAACGAACCTTGAGTTGTCATTTATTTATTTATTATTATTATTTTTTTTGGAGGGTAGTTGTTCATCAATTTTGATGGTAACAATTGTGCCTATTTGAAGGAATGGATGCCTATAATGCACTCATTTTTCTATTTTGGGATGGCCGAGTTTGATATTTGTTGAGCGTGATTGGTCCCCCTCAACTGCTGAGGAGAACAATTTTCGCGTCTCTAAGCTTGTGATAATCGTAATAATTACGTACCTTCAATTCAAGTGCTTTAAATGCCATCTTGAGCGAGTCAAACTTACAAATTTGATGAATCATGACGTGCAAAATCGCAAAGGAGGCTTGAGATATTCTTTTGCTCACCCATCAAAACATAAAGGTGTGACACCCAGCTCAATTAAATACCGGGTGATCAGTTCTTTATTAAATAAAATCAAAATATCTAGTTGATTCATTCATAACATCACTGTCGAAAAATAATTTCCGCATAAATCACCTAATAGTTAATTAAGCTAGTGTCAAAACTTTCAATTTTAATTTAGTAAAATTCATTTTAACAATGTAAACAATGGATCATGTAATCCATTCCACAATAATGAATAGTAATTAAGTGACATCACAATTGAACTAAATGTAACTGAAATGAACTCTCCAGTTTAAATGTCTCAATACCATCATCCAAATAAAACGGTATATAACAATACTGATTGTTGATGTAAAAAACTAGATTACTCTAATTATTTAATCACAGATAAATAAATGAGACAAAAGATTTTAAAGTGGTTCTGCCTTATATGAATGGCCTACGTCCACTGTTATGTTATTGCTGAGTGTTTGAGAATTCTCCATTACAAGTGCTATCAAGAAATTCCGGTCCCCTTGAATGAGGGTGATACAAGGTATTTATAGCCCTTAGGCTGTACATGAAAGGGTGTTACATTAAATGATACACATATGAAAGGGTAATTCATTTAATGTTCTTCAAACGTGCGCGTCAAGATGATAAGCATTCAATGAATAGTTGAACTGTTGATTATCTGGCAATTAATGCTGTGGTCGATATGCAGCTCGAACCGCCTTAGTTGCTCGTCGTCCAAGAGTTCCTCGGTGCATTAGAGTTCCTCGGAGGATAAGAGTTCCTCGGAGGGTTGGTGTTCCTCGGAAGATTTGAGTTCCTCGGAGTATACCTGTTGCTTGGAGTGAGTATGTTGGTCGGGGGAATAATTTTCCTCGTTGCTATTGTGCCACGTAGATTGACACGTGTCTTCTTATTATTCATCCACATCAGCATACTAATTTTGGTATCAACAGAAGCCCCCAATGTTTCATATTTCGAACTTTGAGGAGTATGGAACATTCTTTCTCGGTATATGGCGATATTAAATGACCTTCCTGGGTTTTAGGAGCCTTTTCTTCATATTTGAATTTCCTTCCAAATTCGCAGAATCCGCTTTTTTGCATTTTTATAGGCGCTTCGATCTTCGTGCCCTTTTTTGTCCTTTTAGCCGCCGGTAGCGTAATAGTTTCCTTTTTGTAATCATTTCTTTCGCCGTTTCCCAAGGCAAAGTATTTAAGCCTCAGAAGCAATCCCATCGTCTTCTACCTTTTCAATTTCTGCTTTCGAGTTTTCTATAGCTTTTCTCTCTCCTGTGCGTCCATCCCTTTCTTCATTTGTTTGTTAATAGATCTCCTTTTTCCCCTGTAAGCTCTTCTTCCTTCTTCTTTTATTCATCATGGTTTACATTATTGAGTCTCTTGAGAAATTCCGTTCTGATTTCTCTATTCCATCTTGGGTAATTTTGGAGGTTTTTTCTGAGTCTTCAAGTTATTTCGATTTGGCTGAGGGGCATTGGTTCCCTAGCCTCTTTATTACTGAATGTGGATTTTCTTTTCCACCGAACCCTTTATGCTTAGAATTCTGTCAGTATTTCGACATTGTCCCTGCAAAAATAGCCCCCAACACATGGAGAATAGTTAATGGGGTGTATAGGTTAAATCAAACTCATGGAACTCATATAGGAATTCCTGAGATCATGTATTGTTATAGATGGGCTGTTTTAGACAATGTTTATTATTTAAAAACTAGATTTTTGAATAGGGCTCTAGTAGTCAACCTCCCTGATGCCAACATGGATTATTTTGAACATGGAGTAGTTGTAAAAAATTGGCAACATGCCCCTTTGGTTGGAGACGAAGTATATGAGGGTCCCAAATGCCCTCCATATGGCAATGGGATAGGTTATTTTCATCTTATTTTGTTTTTTGAAATTATGATTTCGTTATGTTTGACAAAATGTATGACTGATATTTCACTATGTTTTTATTTGCAGTTGACAGCAAGAGAAAAACTCCAAAAGAAACAGAAGTTAATATCAAGCATTTAAAACATATCTGGAGTTTGCATCAGAAGGTTGTAGACGAGCACATTAGGTCTGCTTCATACTTGCTGCAGTACAGGAGCTATACATCCTCTTATACTGCTCGTCCTGTGGCTAGCATTAGCGAACCATTGCCAGCTTCTGAAGACTCTTCACCAGACTCTCACATTCCTTTGAGTCAGAAGATGGGCAAGAGAAGAGTTCCTGCTCTGTTTGAAGAGACCTCCTCTGCTGGAGATGGAAAGAGAAACAAAGCCGATGTCCCAAAGGGGACAAAGAAAGTTGATGCTGCCCCTTCTGCTGCTCCTCAGAAGGTCGTCGAGAAGCCCCCAGTGGCTCCTGTACAGAAGGATGCGACTGTGGAAGTAATCACTATCTCTCCAACCAAAAATTCTTTTTTTGTTGAGGTTGTTGAGAAGACACCGAGGAGATTGAAGAAGTCTTCCTCGGTTAGTTTTTCTGAAGTCACTCCCCAGCTCCAAACTAGCGGAGCTGGTGTTCCAACCATCATTCCCCCGAGCTCTGCAATGAGCTCGGTAAAGACTTGGATTATTCCTGAAGTCCAAGGCATCGACGAAAACATGCCTAGGGATATGCTGACATCCCTATCTACTCGTCACATTGCTTCAGTAAGTTTCTTCTTATTTTAAATTCTTATTTCCTTCTATCAATATATGTATCTCGGCACTAACTCATCACTACCTTCTTTTTTCAGCTGGTGAGTTGCTTTAACACCATTGTGAAGAAAGATGAAGCGCTCAAAGCTTCAAGCTCCTCGTCTGGAGTAGAGGATGCATTCCAGGGTTTGGCCCAATCTCTGAAGGAATCTCGTCAGAAGTACGACGAGGGTAAAGGTGAATGGGAGAAGAAACTGGCTGCATCTGAAGCAGAGAAGGTGCAGTTGGGAAATAAAGTGAAGGACTTGGAGAGGGAGAATAAGAAATACTCCGAGAAGCTCACTACCTTCCGGGAGCTTGAAAATAAGCTGAAATCAGCTGAGGAAGAGCTGACCCTTCTGCGCGAAGCAAATCGTCAGAAGGAGGAGTTGGAGGCCAAGCTGAAAGCCTCCGAGGACCTTCTATCCGAGAATCTCTCCTCGGAGAAAATGAAAAGAAAGAAGGCAATAAAGAAGTCTTTCAGCACAGGTTGGGACAAGGGGTGGAACAAGGGAGTAGCTGCTATGATGACTCAGGTGCAATATGGAAGTTTGAAATACTTCCGAGATGGCTGGGTTGCAGCTTTGCAAGAATTGAAGGTGAGCGAGGACTCCGAGCTATTTCAACAGCATCTCCCTGGTTCTCCCCCAGCCATCGAGGATGAAGAAGAGGACGAAGCTACCTCAGAAGAATCTTCATTGGTAGTGGGTGATATCGTCCTTACCCAGCCTGCTGACGAGGAGCTTTCATCTCAGCCAGCTCCTCCAGAACAAGTTCCAGCTCCCGCCGACCAACTCATTATCTCCACCGAGCAACCAAGCTCCTCGTCCCATCCTCCCGAGAACGTCTTGGGAGACAAGGAAAAGGTGTGAAGTTGTTCGGTATTCTCTTTCTGTTTTTCTTTTACTTGTACTTTGTATTCCAGATCTTTGTAACTTTGCCTTATGATCTAATAAAATTTGAGTTCTTTTCTTCCATATGATTGTCTCTTCTTTATCTGCACTCTGTCTTGATCTTCTTTTTCTTTCTCTGTTAGTTTCTGGCCAGGATGGATCTTTTGTCTGCTAATGACACAAAGTTGATGCAGCAATGCCATGAGTATTATAAAGCTGGTCACACAGACCTCAGTGTATCAGAAGTTGCCGACATCCTTGGCCATGGTGCTTCAGAGCAGGCAGTAGAAGCTTATCAATATCTGAAGGGCTTACTTGATCGAGCTGTGGCCAATAACGTGGCTTACTATGATATGATCGAGGAGCTTCAATATACTCTAGAAGATCTTAAGGCTCAGTACAAGGAGTCAAATGCCTTGTTACATGAGGGGTATGAAAAGAAATATCAACAGCTTTCTGCCGAGAAGGGCTACGACAAACTCCTTGCTGGGTACGATGTCAGGGAGAGGACCCTAAAGGGAGAAGTTGAAGCTTGTAGACAAATTGCTGAACTGCTGGAGCAAGAGAATAATAATTTGCAGAAAGAACTAGCACAATATAAGTCTGCAGCCTCTTCTTCAACAGCGGTAATCCCAGTGACCGATGAGGGATTTTCCTTCTTAGAGGTTGAGAATGCCAAATTAAGGCAGGAGTTGGATATCTTGCGAAGATCTGGTACTTCTACTTCTACTCGGGGACGAGGAGGAGGTTCTCGTGGGCGAGGAAGAGTTGCCCAGGATGTTGTCGAGGAACGAAGTAATCCACCTGCTCGGGGTCGATCAAGAACTCCTCGTAGTATTGAAAAAGCTCGTACTCTATCAACATTGGAAACTCAAGCGTACCAGTTTAACGCAAAAGATCGGGCTTTTTCTGAAATGTCCAAGAAAATCCTATCTTTAGAAGATCAACTTACTGCGTCGAAGTCTGCTCTGGATAATAAGGATGCTCTTGCCAGAAACTTTCTTGAGAAGCTTGAAAAGTTGACATTTCAATTTAATAAACAGCCCAGGGAGTTCTGGAATGCACTCTATAATGAGGCCCTTTATCACTTGGGTGCTCGCATTGAAAATGCCAATAATGAAGGTTACAAGCAAGGTTGGCTGAATGCCTTGGCCGTACTGAAGCTTGAACAGGGGCACTACCTGTGGGATTATTATGATCCCGGGGTTCTTGACTTGCCAGTGCCACCGTATAACTTGGACATGGAATGGATCCCAGCTCGTGCCATTCCTCGAAGCTTAATCGTAAAATACCTTGGCGACTATAATCTTCACTCTCAGATTGAAGTATCTCGTCCCGAGCATCTATTGGATACTCCTTCAGTAATGAATGTTAGGATGCTGAAGGATTTGAACTTCATTAACTCTCCTCAGACTTTAAATGATTCGCCTGCTGTCGAGGAACCTATTTCAAAAGCTGAGGGAAAGAAACCAATAGAGTAGGGATCTCAATGTAATAGTTAGTATACATGTAATTTGTAATTCGTTTTGAATTTTAATGAAAGACTTTCATTTTCTGTTTGCAAATCTGTGTTGCTATTGTTTTGTACTTGTCTAACACTTTTATATTTGTGATTGCATAACAATACTTTGTGGTTCATCGACCAATCTAGTAATAAAAGGTTACAAGTATAAAAAATGTTGCTCGATCACTTAATAATAAAGTAATGAGTAAAAAATGTTAAATTTTGCTCGTCGACCAATTATAATTAGTGAGAGTTTTTATCCCCGACTAACCATACTTGGTAATTTTTTTTCATAAAATGCGTCCGACCAACCAAGGTCGATAATTTTATCCTCGTCGACCAACTATAGTTAGTGGATTTTTATCCCCGACCAACCATACTTGATTCAGTTTGGAATATTTTATTCTTCGAGGAACTTTTACCTCCCGACCAACATAAGTTGGCATTTGAGAGCATATTTTATTTTCAAGCCAACCGAGATTGGCATTTTTAAGAATGTCGTTCTTGCCCTTTTACCAACCGGGGTTGGTCATGGGTTTGAACTATCATGTCCACTAACTCTTTTACCAACCGAAGTTGATCACATTAGTGTACGCCTCCTAACCAAAGGAGTATAGTTTGTTCTCGCTATTTTACCAACCGAAGTTGATCACGCTCGAACTATCAGTGTCCACTAGTTATTTTACCAACCGGAGTTGGTCACGCTAGTGTATGCCTCCTAACCAAAGGAGTATAGTTTGTTCTCGCCCTTTTACCAACCGGAGTTGGTCGTGGGTCTGAACTATCGTGTTCTCGCTATTTTACCAACCGAAGTTGATCACGCTCGAACTATCAGTGTCCACTAGTTATTTTACCAACCGGAGTTGGTCACGCTAGTGTATGCCTCCTAACCAAAGGAGTATAGTTTGTTCTTGCCCTTTTACCAACCGGAGTTGGTCGTGGGTTTGAACTATCGTCTTCTTTTTGCTGTCGAGCAGCGTAGTGTACAACACTAGTATTCCCCAAAAAACTTTCAATAAAAGGAGAGAAGATGGTGAAACATCATCGTTTTGTTCATATTGATAGAACTGCTTTACATTTTACATTACTGATAATACTTGCGTAGGTGTTCAGCATTCCATGCATTCTTGAATTCCTCTCCTTCTAGAGTTGCTATTCGGTAAGTTCCTGGTCGAACAACTTCTGTAACTCGGTAAGGTCCATGCCAATTTGCTTCCAATTTATTGTGCTTCTGAATGACCTTCTTTAGCACGTAATCTCCTTCTTTTAAATCGCATTTCTTCACCCTCTTGTTGTAGAACAGAGCTGTTCGTTGTTGATATGCAGCATTCCTAATGGCTGCCTCTTCTCTAACTTCCTCGAGCATGTCCAAATCTAATCTCCTCATCAAGTCGCTGACTGGGGAATTGAAATTCAGCACTCTGTGTGTTGGAAGACCCAACTCGGCAGGTATTATAGCCTCACTTCCAAATGCCAGCATATATGGTGATTCTCCAGTTGCTGCTCGGGGAGTTGTTCGGTAAGCCCACAACACTGACTGTAGCTCATTAATCCAATTAGCTTTAGCCTCACTTAACCTCTTCTTCAAACCATTTAATAATGTTCTGTTCGTCACTTCAGTCTGTCCATTGCTTTGAGGATGGCCTGGTGCTGAATGAACCTTCAAAATGTTTGACTGATGACAATAGGCGGCAAACTCCTCGTTATCAAACTGTGTTCCATGGTCTGTGATGAAGGCATGAGGGAGACCATATCGGCATATGATATTCTTCCAAACGAATTGGTACACATTCTCGTATATCATATCAATCAGAGGCTCAGCTTCTACCCACTTAGTAAAATAATCCACTGCGACGACAAGGTACTTGAATCTTCCTCGGGTCGTTGGCAGGGGTCCAACCAAATCCATTCCCCACATGGCAAAAGGCCAAGGAGAAGTTATGGGTGTCAACAATGCTTGCGGAGTTCGTCGGATGGAGGAAAAACGTTGGCATTTATCACATTTCTTAGCATAGGCTATACAATCAGCCCTCATCGTTGGCCAGTAGTATCCTTGCGTCATCACCCTTTGCAAAAGTGTTCGACCTGCTACATGAGCTCCACAGGACCCTTCATGGATTTCTTCAATCAATTCTTTCACCTCGGAGGGATGTACACATCTTTGCAAGCCTGCCATAATTCTTCGTCTATACAAAACACCATTAGTTAGTACATACCGAGCAGCTTTAAACTTCAATTTCTTGGCAGCGATCTTATCCTCTGGTAATTCTCCTTTCTCGACATATGCCCTGATGGGATCCATCGAAGATGGTCCTAAATCAAGGGAAATAACATTCATCGTCAGGCTTTCATCTATGCTTCGACTTTCTAACACCTCAATTGGTATCGTTCTTCGTAACTCGGTACGAGTAGCTGATGCTAGTCGGGCCAGTGCGTCTGCTTGTGCATTCTCCATTCTTGGTATTCTGATTAACTGAATGGCATCAAATTCTGCCAACAACTCCATCGCCTTTGCATGATACTTGACCATTAGTTCTCCTTTAACTGCATACGTTCCCATCATCTGATTCACAATTAATTGAGAATCACTGAATACCATCACTTGTTGCGCTTCCATAATCTTTGCTAAATTAAGACCTGCTATCAAGGCTTCATACTCAGCCTCATTATTGGAAGCTTTGAATTGGAATCGTAAGGCATATTCCACGTCAATCTTGTATGGGGTGTTTAAAACAATCCCTGCCCCACAACTTGTTGTGCAAGATGACCCATCTATATATAATCTCCATGTAGGTAACTCGTCTTCAAATTTCTTATCTGACAGAGTTCCTCGGTGAAATATCTGCTGTTTCCTTTCATCCTCCCCTGATATTTTTCGTTCTTTGTCGACCATCTCTTCTCGCCCTTTTACCAACCGGAGTTGGTCTGGGTTTGAATTTGATGATCTTTCTACATCCACAAGCCCTTTTACCAACCGGAGTTGATCTGGACTTGTGTCTGTTGATCCTGTAACATCCACAGGTTGGTCAGCGAGCAACTTTTGTTCATTGGGGGTATCAGGATATGTAAATTCTGCTATAAAGTCTGCTACAGCCTACCCTTTTAATGATGATCTGGGTTCATACACAATATCATATTCACCCAGCTCTATTGCCCAATACATCAGTCTCCCTGATTTTTCTGGCTTATGAAGGGCTTGTCTTAATGTCATGTCGGTATACACGATGATGGTATGGGCCTGGAAATATGGCCTCATTCTTCTACTTGCTTCAATTAATGCCAATGCCAATTTTTCCAACTTTGGGTACCTGATCTCTGCACCTCGGAAAGCCTTACTTGTGTAATAAATTGGCTTCTGGATTCCATTATCCAATCTGATAAATGCCGAGCTGACTGCATTTTCTGATACTGCCAGGTATAAGTACAACTTTTCTCCCATCACTGGTCTGGACAGCAATGGAGGTATTCCCAGATATTTCTTCAAGTCTTGAAAGGCTTTTTCACATTCATCATTCCACTCAAAAGTTTTTCGGAGTGTTTTGAAGAATGGAAGGCACCTATCAGTTGCTCGAGATACAAATCTATTAAGCGCTGCAACTCGTCCTGTAAGACTCTGCACTTCTTTCTTCGTCGTTGGAGATCGCAACCCTAAAAGAGCTATGATCTTTGCTGGATTTGCTTCAATGCCTCGCTGGTTGACGATGTACCCAAGGAACATTCCTTTTCGTACTCCAAAGGTGCACTTCGTCGGGTTGAGCTTCATCTGGTATTTATCCAATTGATCAAAGGTCTGACCTAAGTCAACTAGATGCTCAGCAGCTTTCTTTCTCTTTGTCAGCATATCGTCGACATAGACTTCCATGTTGCAACTGATTTGTTCGGCAAAAACCTTGTTCATCAGCCGTTGATATGTCGCTCCTGTATTTTTCAAACCAAAAGGCATAACATTATAACAATAAGTTCCCCTAGGGGTAATAAAAGAAGTGATTTCCCTGTCTTCAGGTTTCATTTTGATCTGGTTGTAACCAGAGTAAGCATCCATGAAGCTAAGCAGCTCGTGCCCCGAGGTAACATCCACTAGTTGGTCAATTCTGGGCAATGGGAAGTGATCCTTTGGGCAGGCCTTGTTGAGATAAGTGAAATCAACACACATTCTCCATTTATTGTTTTTCTTCTTTACCATCACCACATTTGCCAACCAGTCTGGATACTTCACATCTTCAATGAATTGGGCTTTCTGGAGCTTGTCGACCTCCTCTTGAATAGCTTGATTATTCTCGGGGCTAAATACCCTTCTTCTCTGCTTTACAGGCTTGATCTTCCTATTCGCATTGAGTTCATGGCATAAGAAGTTTGGATCTATTCCTGGCATGTCTTCATGACTCCATGCAAAAGTTTTCTTTCTGTTTCTCAAAAAAGTTATCAATTCCTGTTTTATTGAAACATCCAACGATGATCCTATCTGGGTTACTCGTTCAGGATGCTCGTCGTCCAGGATAACATTTTCTGTGGATTCCACCACCTGTCCTTTTACAAGTTGAGATTCATCTCGGGGATCAAGTGTTTCAATTTCTGTACCTTCCTCCACCTGGTAAGTAATAGTCTTTTTCCTTGATTCTTCAAGCTCCTCTTGCTCGGCAGACGAATAATAGCATTCCCGAGCTACTTTTTGATCACCTTTCACAACTCCTACTCCGAAGTTTGTAGGGAATTTTAAACATTGATGTACTGTAGATGGAACTGCTTCGAACTTCTTCAAACCAACTCTTCCCATGATGATGTTGTAAGCTGACTTCACATTCTTATCCATCACAAAGAAGCGTATTCTTTCTGTTCGACAAGCAGGCCAAGTTCCAATGAATATATCCAACTTGATCGTCCCAAGTGGAAAGACTTTCTTGCCAGCAAAACCCAATAGAGGTCTGTGATAAGGCTCCAATTGAGATAATTTCAAATTTAAACTGTCAAAGCATGAATAGTACATGATGTCTGCTGAACTGCCATTGTCTACCAGCACCCTTGAAATCACTACTTCTTTCATCCTCATTTTGATCACCAAAGGGTCGCCGTGAGGGTAAAGAACACCTGCCAGGTCATTTTTTGAAAAGCCAATAACCAGCTTCTCTTTGTTTACCTTCCTCGGACGATCCTCCTCGGCCAAATTTATTCGCTGAATGTACGAGCAAGCTTGTGCATCTCCGAGGTAAGCTTTTCTTTCTGCAGTAAGATCCCCTCCTCCTGCATATCCTCCTGTAATAACATTACAATCAAATGACCCAAAACGTATGGAAAATACCTCTCGTTCTGGCTGCCTTGGTTTCTTGGGAAGATCGGGATAATCCTCGGCATCATCTTCATGGCCTCTCTTCTTTTTCTCCTCTGCTCGACGAGGAGATCTAGATCTTTCTCTAGTTCGATCATTATTTCTTCTTTCACCTCCCCGATCAACATACTTTGCTAGCTTTCCTCTTCGGATGAGTGTTTCAATCTCGTTCTGAAGAGCTATGCAATTTTTAGTCATATGGCCATGATCTTTGTGGAACTCGCAATATTTATCCCTGTTCCTCGCATCAGGGTCTGACCTCAGTTTCTTCGGCAACTTTACCTCCTCACTATTCTTGATTTCTTCCAAGACATGATTAATACCCATTTTCAAGGGAGTATAATTATCGAATTTCTTCAGGACTTCCCATGATGACTTATTATTTCTGGAACGATTGTCACCGCCATTGCCCTTATGCTCTTTATTTTTAGATTTGTCGACGTCCACCTTGGTGTCTTTATCCATATTCTTCTTTGCAGCCATAGCTTCCTCGGCATTCATGATTTTGGCCGCTTTTGCCATCAACTCTGACATAGTTTTAGGTGGATCTTTCGCCAAGGTGTAATACAACTTATTAGGCAACAACCCACTCATCAAGGCGGTGATTGCTATCTTCTCCTCGTAATCTATGACTTCCAGCTTCTCGTTATTGAAACGAGTTATGTAATCTCTAGTACTCTCACCAGATTTTTGTCTAACACTTAAAAAGTGTGCTACTCGTCTTACTGGCTTTGCTCCAAAACAGAAATTTCAATTGAAAGAAATTTGAAATCTTACCCCGAGGAAGATTGCTGTACCATATCTGGGCAGCTCCAGTAAGAGTTCCTGAGAACGCTCTGCATCCCATCTCGTCGGGGACAGCATAGATATCGGCGGCAGCTTGATATTGCTCTATATGAAGAATATGATCTGTCTTTCCATCATATTTGGGGGTCACTACTGGTGCTTTAAACTTTGACGGTGTAGGAAAATTCACAATGGCCTGGACAAAAGGTGTCCCTTGAACAAAAGTTCGTTGTAGGGGATTCTTCGCCTTAGCCATTTCTCCCAATCTGTCCTCCAACCGCTGAATGGAACCTTTCCACGCATCGTTTCCTTCCTCGGGCTTATTGGTTCGAGCAATTAATCGTTCTGAAGTAGCCTCCTGAGATCTATCTTGACGAACAACTGGTCCTGATTGTGCTGATCCTTCTCTTAGATCTGATGGTTGTCCAAAACTCCTCGACATGGTCTTAGGTGGACTCCTATTCCTCCTAGGGCCTAATCGACTGAAAGGAGACACCCTACTCAGTCTTTCTAAGGCACTGGGTCTTTCTGGAGAGAGAGTGATACGTTGATCAGTATCTGTAGCCCTTATTGACGAAGTTCGCCCAGGTTGATAAGAGAAATCATCAGACTCCTCATTACGATATGACTCAGTACGCCTGGATCGTGAAGAAAGTAAATAAGTTTGCCTCTGACCACTTCGCTGTCCTGAACGTGCAGGTGCACCGCCATGAAGGGTTTGTATGAGTTGCCTCATTGTTTCTTGCATGGCAGTTTGTCCTTGAGACAGATTCGTCATGATCCCAGCCAGATCTGGAGGTGCAGAGGGATTTGGAGGATTTCCAGCATTTTCGGCGTTTCGATTGCTAGATTCTGGATTATTCGCCATTGATGATGAATGATTTTTAGTGAAAAACGATAATAACAATCGTTCCCACAGACGGCACCAATCTGTTGATGTAAAAAATTGTGACACCCCGCCTAATTAAATACCGGGCGATCACTCCTTTATTAAATTAAATCAAGGTAAACAGTTGGTTCATTCTCAGCATCACTGTCGATAAAAATAATTTTTCCAATTTAACACCCTAAATAATTAAGCTAAGTGTCAAAACATTTTCCATACAAAACTTTCCAAATTTTAATTAAAGAAAAAGATTTATTTTAATTAAAACAACATTTCTACAATAAAGAATCACACCACAATAAACCAAATAATATAATACATTCGTCAATCGAATGTCAACAAATGGAACTAAAACCACAAATCCATCCTGAATAAATCCCATAGAACAATACTGGAAATAAATGAAATACAAAACCCCAGCAACAAATGAAATGATGAAAAGGGCGACACGTGCCCAATAAAGGAGAATAATAGGAGTGGAGTCAATGACAGAAGCCGTCTACTCAAGTGACCTGCAACTCCCACCTATGCTGCAGCTCGTTCTTCTCAAGGGATCCTAAGCAAGACGCCCCTGTGGCTGGGCACTTGAAAATATACATATATATATACAAGAGAGAGAGAGAGAAAAAGAAACGGGTCAGAGCCCAAAAGTGTGTTTGATTTTAAAATACGTTAAGCAAGTATTTAAATTGATACAGGCCAATGCAAATCATATTAGTGCGTCTCTCTCTTGAGAAATACTCACCTCTCTTCTAATGTGCACACCTATCGTACTAACCTTCCCAACGGTTTGTTTTAGCATCTAACATACTAGTCTTTCTAACAGCTTTAACTTAACTTAAATTACTCGTAAGATTTATAATACACGATATCCACTTTAAAAGATATTCCAACAGCAGCCCAAAATTCTCTATTTTTAACTTCATAAAAATAATAAAGTTCCCGTGACATTTTATACTTTCTCAAAACAAGTATTTAATAATTTGAGTCAACAACCATGTTCTACTTATCAAATCACAGTAGGCAGTTTAAAGTTTATAACCTCATATATATATATTAACTACTCGTATAATATATATATATAACAGCACCCCAACTAAACTATGGTGCGGGCATACTCTGCTATCCAATCCCCGTATCGCTCACACAAAGGGAAATACAAGTTCGGAATCACTCTCGAACTGTATTAACATATACAAAACAACATTGAGGCGAAGTATAGATTCCAAATCCAAGAGGTCAGTACATACCCTCACGTCTCTTAGGATCGTCCGACTATCAATTTGATAGCCCGTACCTAGGATCTCTATCTTCTAGGGTACGGATCAATATCCCCCATAATGCAACACAGGATAAGATCGTCCCAGCGCGGTAACCTCAGGGATAGCAAGTAGCGCGGGTACGTTTTTCACATGTATATAATATATGTACACACAATCATATAAATATACCCATTTCATCATATTAATATAGGTTCCTCTCGTTACCCATAGTCACAACATTTATCCTTAATTTCCCATTATTATGATTACGTATAAGGTTTCGTCTCTAACCTTAACTCGAAGGGTTTTCTCACTAGTTACGTGACACTCGTGGATTCTATCCATCCAAGTAGCAAAATCAGTAGGTAGACGTCTATTCACTATCGTAAATATTTGTCGTGATCTCTCACTTAAAATACGTAGTTTCCTCGTTCCTTAAATAATTGTACCTAAAACACAATTATCGCCTCATAATAAAGTTCTCAACACTTAATCATATGTCCTACTGGTCTCTCCTATATCCCAAAACATTTTATTCATAAAGCCCAAAAATTATTTCACGATGAATCATGTTCAGTTAATTAAACAAGGGGAAAATAAGAGTCTGCCAGGAAGGGTCGATCGATCGAGGTCTGGGGCTCGATCGATCGATCAAGCAGGTATGCGAAATCCTGCAGAAGTGCAGTTACGAGTTTTACCAAAATTCTTCACCCAAATCAATATTTCCCAACACTAATCGTCCCAGAACTCCTACTACAAACATAATAACATATTTCCAGATGTTTTTAACGTTAAGCATGCGTATATCCATCATTAAACATGGTTAAACAATCCAAAATCTCATTTAAATATCAAGAACCCTAATGTTTTCTTAACTTTTGTTCTAATCAGTTTTCTCCAGAATTTCCTTCTAACATATCATCAAAAATTCGTGGGTTAATCATCTACTTCACATAATATTTCCAGAATATGGTTATAATGTTTTCTACATGCAAATCCCTATCAAAATTGGGATTTTCTTCCATAGATTACACTCCTAATCATTCCTACACTAATATGAATATTGCACCAACGAAAATACGCAAGTTAAACACTTGCCTGGGATTTCAGAGGTCTAGTTTCCTGCTGATATTGGTGTGGTTGCATTCTCCTCCTTGCGATCTACGCGTTGGTGGTGACGGTGGTGCAAACGGTGGTGTTTTGGCCTTGAATCACCTTGAGAGCTCTCTCCTCTCTTCTCCAATGGCCGTTCTAGGGTTCTGAATGTTCTAACCCTAAAAGGCTGACCTAAATAGCTACTAAGGATGTCTGAAATTCGTGGGTTTAATTACCCTATTTTGTAAAATGACCAAAATGCCCTCCCGGGTCACTAACTAGGCCTAAAAACACCCCGAGACCCAAACTAAACCCTCGGGTACACTTTTCTGACTATCTCGACCATTCCGGACGCGTTGGCGCACTCAAAATGACCATACGAACAACTTATAAAATATTCACTTTTATTTAACAAAATAAGTCCCGACGTGACACGGGCACGTCCTTACTTAAATTTCCGAAATAGTCATTTAATTCACTTATGACATTCAATATAACCAATATAATATATTACTATGCTCATTAGTAATATTCAACAAGTTTCCCATAATTACTAACTCTCGTCACGTTAATAATTATAACATAATTAAATTTCCGGATATTTATTAAATAATCATTCACATTAAATTTAATAAAACCCCAAATTAATATAGCATAAAAATACGGGGTATTACAAAAACTAGATTACTCTAATTATTTAATCACAGATAAATAAATGAGATAAAATATTTTAAAGTGGTTCAGCCTTATATGAATGGCCTACGTCCACTGTTATGTTATTGCTGAGTGTTTGGGAATTCTCCATTACAAGTGCTATCAAGAAATTCCGGTCCCCTTGAATGAGGGTGATACAAGGTATTTATAGCCCTTAGGATGTACATGAAAGGGTGTTACATTAAATGATACATATATGAAAGGGTAATTCATTTAATGTTCTTCAAACGTGCGCGTCAAGATGATAAGCATTCAATGAATAGTTAAACTGTTGATTATCTGGCAATTAATGTTGTGGTCGAGATGCAGCTCGAACTGCCTTAGTTGATCGTCGTCCAAGAGTTCCTCGGTGCATTAGAGTTCCTCGGAGGATAAGAATTCCTCGGAGGGTTGGTGTTCCTCGGAAGACTGGAGTTCCTCGGAGTATACCTGTTGCTCGGAGTGAGTATGTTGGTCGGGGGAATAATTTTCCTCGTTGCTTTTGTGCCACGTAGATTGACACGTGTCTTCTTATTATTCATCCACATCAGCATACTAATTTTGGTATCAACACTGATATAAGTAAATATAATGTCTGAGATAGAAATGGAATAACTAGAATCCTGGGCGACATGCCCTAAATGAAATAGATACTATATATGTCTGAATCAATATAAGAGAATTGTCGAATACAAAATATGCAACTCCTATAGCATCCATAGCACGTCAAATATCCAATACTCTACGCTGGGTGTCCCTGTGGCTGGACACCTAATATAAAAGATACAAAAGAGAAGAGAATATGCAAGAAAACGGGCCAGACCCGATTGTAAAATATTTTAAAAAATTGCAAGTGCTTAATAAGTGCAATTAAGCATTTACTTACATGTCAGTTTCTCGGACTCTCACTTGAGAATCTCACCTCTCATCTAGAGTGCACCCCTAACGTACCTCATAATCCTCCTAGTTAAGGTTTCCCAATTACTAGTTTAAAACAAGAGTCATTATGATTCTAATTCATATCATGTCCCCGTATTTCCCACGTAATACGTATGATAATTACACATGTTCATTTCTCTATAATATGAACTAGACTTTTCAAAGCTTTAGGACATCGTATTCACTTACTTAATTCAATTCAGATTTCATTATTCTTTTACATCTACTAATTTCACACAGTAGATTAAATCACAGTATATATATTCATCATCGTATTCACACTATTATATATATACTAATATGACACCTCCTAGATGCAGCTGCGGTGCATGCATACTCTGCTATCATGTCCGGGTACATCTCTCACTATACGAAGGACTGTTGGTTCGACGTCTCTCACGAACCATAAATCTCATAACACATATATTGGAGGCGAGCATACTCCCCAGCCAAATGGGTCACGCACATACCTACATTCCCATTCAACCGTCGAAAGTATCATTCTCACCGATGGAACGTGTCCAAGTTCCTCTGCTCAGGGTACGAATATAAAATTCCCCCCAGTGAGCTCATCAACATAAGATCGTCCATAACGCGAAACTTCCACCCTGATAACAAGTAGTGTAGGTATATCACATACAAAATAAATCATAATATATGTATTCATCTCACCTATATATATAATAATAATAGGGCATACGCACAACCCATATAATAAGTCTCATGCGTAGTATATTTATATCTCGAATATCCTACGTATTTATAAACTATGACTTTACTTCTTAAAGTATATTCCCTAGCTTTTCTCACCACTCGAAGGGTATCGTTTATTCCTCATGTAAATTCAGTAGGTAAACATCTACACCCTACTGTTCCATGTCATTATAATCCCCGAATTTTCGTGAATTAAATTTATCTTCAAATTAGGTTTATTCCTCGATACTCCCTAATTCAATTTAACCCTTTATTCTATCTCATAGGACTAAGCCCATACATTAACATGGCCTACTGGTATACCCCTAAACTCCCATTATTATAAGAATTTAGTCTCATAATCAAATCCCAAACGATCCCATAAAAATAATAATCAAAAAGGAAAAGTTGGCCAAATCTGGGTAGCCTAATTGATTCGGCCTGGTCCGAATCGATTTGCCCCTACAAGTCTGCGAAATTCTTTATTTTAATGGCTACATGTTTGAATCTTTTTTATCCTCAAAATAATCACCAATTGATCCCAAACTCCCCATAAAACATCCCAAATGATATGTCATGGTATATAAATGATTTCTAACATTTAAACATTACAAAATCATCAAGGAGTTTCCATTAAATCAACGTGATTTCATGAAAATTTAGAAAACTCCTAATTCAGCGTCTTTATTCAAGAAGTATCATGAATCCCAAATTTCTTCACCAAATATACCCAATTTTGTGGAGTTGATTCTATATTAAAAAATGGATCAATCCTAGTTAGTTTTCATTTTAAGGATTCAATTGAGATCATTAAAGTTCATCTTTGATTCATGTAACTTTTCTCAATTTCATTACTAGCCTAACATGGACAATATACGTGTTATAATTTGCAATAATTAATCACTTGCCTATAATTCGGTGGTGGTGGTGGTGGAAGGTGATTCTTGGTTCTTGGTCTCCTATAGAAGCCTCTTCCTCTTCTAGAAAAATCTCTCACTCTCCCCTAAGCATTTTTCCTTGATTTTTGGTGAATGAACCTCAATTCTACAAACTCTACACTTATATAAGCCCACTACAAATTCGTGGGTACTATTCCCCTGATTTGAAAAATGACCAAAATACTCTAAACCCTTTCGGACACTTTGGCGCACTCGAAACGACCATTCGGATGACATGAAAATAAATTACTTTTTATTCCATTTAAATATCACACGCGCGTCCTGACTTATTTATCGTAATTGTCGTATTTATAACTCTCGACAATTTTACAAAGTCATAATCATATATTACTTTTAATCAGTAAGTATTATTCAACATAAATCACATATTACCTTATTCTCGAGTAATATTTAAATCCGGATTAATTTTCATTTATCCCGTAATTGATTCTAATTAATTTCATTTTAAAAGTCATTAAAAATATAGGGTGTTACAAAAGACACATACACTGAGAGTCTTAACTTCAACAAAATCGGAAGGTCCCTACACGAAAGATTTGATGAGAAATACAAGACCACTGACATACTGGCAAATTTAGACTATGAAAACAGTGGAATTATTATGGTCTCTAGTAACTCTACAACGCTACGAACTCAACAAGACGAAGGAGAAGGGAATTGCCATGAAGGCCCAAAAGAGTAACACTTCATAATTACTAATTAGATGACGGAGTCTGAATTTGATGAGGATGAGATGACATTGTTTGTTTGTTGTTAAATATTATTTAGGGGCATTTACGTTTAGATCCTATTAGACGTTCTTATATACATTCTAGTCCCATCATGTTTTTCTCTTACATATAAGTCCTATTCCTAATTTTTTGGAACTTTTTTTTTCCAATTTTACCCTTTTAAAACCAACAATCCGTAACTTCCTTGAGGAAGTTACATAAGTGGTTGAACTTTTTTTTTTAATCTTCAAATGATCATAACTTTTGATTCACAAATCCGTTTTTCACAAAATTACTATTTTTGAAATCTGCTCGACGAGATCTATCAAACAAGATCCATGAAGGCTATAAAATTCCAAAGAAATTTTTTTACACAAACAGTAAACTTTACTGTATGCACTAGAATATGAAATAGTTTTATATATTTGACATTTTCACAAACAGACAGTAACATTTACCGTGCTAATACTACACTGTATATATATATATATATACGGTGGATCCAAACCCTTTTTTTTCAAAATTACCTTATATTTGAAGGTTCGTGCTAGCGGTATCCAATCCTTACCACCATTATTGGAGCTTCAACGACCTTCGTCAGAGCTCCGATTTGGGGTGGGTAGGGGTGGCATGTGGTGCCGCTGTCGTGGACCTTTAAAAATAAGAGACTTTTGAATAAATGGGCTTTGGATCCATCGAAGTATCATGGGGGGCCGCTGGCGCGGACCTTTGAAAATAAGATTGGATAAATGGGATCGGGATCATCTGGAGCGCCAATTTGGGGTGAATAGGGGTGACACAAAACTTTAAAAATATAAGCATATTGGATATATATATATATATAGTTTGTAAAAATGTCATAGATATTAAACTTTATTGTATACACCATAAAATGAAATAGTTTTATATTTCTGACATTTTTACAAACAATAACATTTACTGTGATAATATATTTATGAAATAGTTTTATATATATAAAATTTTCACAAACAGTAACATTTACTGAGTTAATATTACACAATATATATAACATTTTCACAAATAGTAACATTTGCTGAGTTAATATATATATATATATATATATATACACGGTAGATCCAAACCTCTTTTTTTTTAAATTACCATATTTTTAAAGGTTTACGCTAGCGACATTCAATCCCCACCACTACCCACCCCAATTGTCGAAGCTTCAACGACTGTCATTAGAGCTATGATTTAGGTGGGTAGTAGTGGCATAGGGTGCCGCTGGCGCGGACCTCTGAAATTAAAAGAATATGAAATAAATGGAGTTTGGATTCACTAGCGCTCCGATTTGGGGTGAGTAGGGGTGACAGTGGGTTAGGTTTATATCTATAACATTTCTACAAACGTTAACATTTACTGTGTTATAACACGGTGTATATATATATATATATATATATATATATATACGGTGGATCCAAACCTCTGTTTTCTGATATTGTCTTATTTTTAACGCCTGCGCTAGCGGTATCTAATCCTGACCACCACCAACCCCAATTGTCGGAGCTCCAACAACCTTCATCAGAGTTCTGATTTGGGGTGACATGGAGTGCCGCTGGCACGGACCTTAGGAAATATGGGAATATTGTATAAATGGGGTTTGGATACACCGGCGCTCCAGTTTGAGGTGGGTAGGGGTAGCATTGGATTAGGTTTATATCTGTAATATTTTCACAAATAATAAATGTTACTGTTTGTGAAAATGTTACATCGGCATCCCATGCCACCTCAAATCAGAGCTCTGATGAAGGTTGTTGTAGCTCCGATAAAGGGGGTGGGGATTGGATGCCGCTGGCGCGGACCGTTAAAAATAAGATAATATCAGAAAAAAGAGGTTTGAATATATATATATATAGTGTGTTATATGAACACAGTAAATGTTAATGCTTGTGAAAATGTTATAGATATAAAACTAACTCAATGCCACCCCTACTCACCCCAAATCGGAGCTTCGGTGGATCCAAACCCTATTTATCTAATATTCTCTTAATTTCAGAGGTCCGCACCAGCGGCATCCTATGCCACTACTACCAACCCAAATCATAGCTCTGATGAAAGTCGTTGAAGCTCCGACAATGGGGGTGGGTAGTAGTGGGGATTGAATGTTGCTAGCGTAAACATTTAAAAATATGGTAATTTTGAAAAAAAAATAGTGGTTTGGATCTACCGTCTCTCTGTCTCTCTCTCTCTCTCTCTCTCTATATATATATATATATATATATATATATATATATATATATATATATATATATTATGTAATATTAACTCTGTAAATGTTACTGTTTGTGAAAATGTTATATATCTAAAACTATTTCATAAATATATTATCACAGTAAATGTTATTGTTTGTGAAAATGTCACAGATATAAAACTATTTCATTTCTGGTGTATTCAATAAAGTTTACTATCTATGACATTTTTACAAATTATATATATATATCCAATATTCTCCTATTTTTAAAGTTTTGTGCCACCCCTACTCACCCCAAATTGGCGCTCCAAATGATCCCGATCCCATTTATCCAATCTTATTTTCAAAGGTCCGCGCCAACGGCACCCCATGATACTCCGGTGGATCCAAAGCCCATTTATTCAAAAGTGTCTTATTTTCAAAGGTCCGCGCCAGCGGCACCACATGCCACCCTTACCCACCCCAAATCGGATCTCTGCCGAATGTCGTTGAAGCTCCAACAATGGTGGTAAGGATTGGATGCCGTTAGCGCGAACCTTTAAATATAAGGTATTTTTGAAAAAAGAGGGATTGGATCCACCGAATGTGTGTGTGTGTATATATATATATATATATATATATATACTGTGTAGTATTACCACTGTAAATGTTACTGTCTGTTTGTGAAATGTCACATATATAAAACTATTTCATATTCTAGTGCATATAGTAAAGTTTACTGTTTGTGTAAAAATTTTTCTTTGGAATTTTATAGTCTTCATGGATCTTGTTTGATAGATCTCGTTGAGCAGATTTCAAAAATAGTAATTTTGTGAAAAACGAATTTTTGAATCAAAAGTTATGATCATTTAAAGATTAAAAAAAAAGTGCAACCACTTATGTAACTTCCTCAAGGAAGTTACGGATGGTTGGTTTTAAAAGGGTAAAATTGTGAAAATTTTTCCTAAAAAGTTGGAATAGGAGCTATGGGATTATTAAAAAGTCAATAGGACTTATAAGCTTGTTGACCCGATAAATGGGACCTAAATATAATTACCCCTATTATTTACTAGCAAGCGTAACAATACTAGGAAGGAGAATTCCAATGTTACATTATGCCTTATCAATTAGAAGCTTGTACTACATTAATTTCCACATGAAGACAAAGGTCCTATTTGGCATATCAGGATGCCAAATATAAGCAAATGGAGCATGCCTCTACTGCCTAATAATAATAATAGACCAAGAAGGCCTCTAAATTTGTCTATTAGTTGAAAATCTGAATTATCCTCGATGTTTCCCTTATACTGTAACATAATCTTCCAGTCCCTTGAATTAGTCTGCTTAGAAAGAACATTAATGGGAGCAACTCTTTTATAATATTTGTTCTTCATGAATTGGACCCATAAAGAATTAGAATTACTATTTTTCTACCATCTTTCAAAGCCTTGTCATGGTATATGTATGACAAAGATATAATACCCAAACCTCCTTTGTCAATTGGGAAGCACAACTCATTCCAAGAAATTGAGTGATGTTTTTTGACGGTCTTGATTTCCCCCCAGAAGGAATTTTCCATTCCCATTTTCTCAATAACCAACTTTGGTAGAGATACCACTTCAAGTTATGAAGTGGGATTTACAGAAGCACATGCTTGATTAATACCTACTTGCCTCCTGTAGAAAGAAGTGTAGAAATCCATCTTTTAAGTTAGGTGTTGTTTATTTTTACGTCTTAAATCTGAATTGGAACCATTTAGACTTAAGAAGTATAAAAAAATGTTTGTTTTTTTAAATTATTAAGAGGTAGAGTTACATTTCAAATCTGAATCTGAAGTCTGAATCAATCTAAATACATTCATTCAGATATAAAAACAAACATACTTTTCAGATTCGAATTTCAGACTTCAGATTTAGTCTTCAGATTTTAGATTAAGACTACAAATTCAGATGAAAAAACAAACGCAATCTTAGTTTCTAAACCTATCAACTATCTTAACAAAATAATATGATCTATTTTTACTTAGAAATTGGACACTCCAACCTATTAAGATCGAAGTTCTTTGAGATCTATTCATTTGAGCAATCAAATTTCTTCTTCTCTAATGGTACTTATTAGACACATAAAATCACTTTTTATTTAGTTAATTAGATGTCGTGAGCCAATTTCACATACTTAAATGAACCCCATTATATTCTGAGGAGATAACCATTGAAAAAAGGAAAATGAGAACATGTACCCTTAGGGCACATGTTTTTGAGCCTACAAATAGTAAGTATTAAAGCTCCATATGAGTATCTGTTCCCTATTAAATGTATGTTGGAACTCTGTCCCTACTATTTTTAAGTTCTTAAAGCGTGTCCTTAGGGCACATGTTATCACGACCCTTGAAAAAAATAATTTTGTCATATGCAAAGAACAAATGACTGACCATGGGATTCCCTAATCGCATAGGGAAACATCCCACTTTACCTTGAGTCATTAATTGTAACAACCATCTATCTAGGACCTCAACAACCAAAACAAACATGGCAAAGTAAATCCCCAATGATACCTTTAGCTGATTTAAAGTAATCCACATTTTTCCCATTTAGAGCATTTACAATAGTGGATGATGAGGATATGTATCTTTACCTGATATTGTGGTCAATATACCTTTTGACATGGGTGTTTTTTAAATGAACCGACTTATTCAATTACTAGCACTCAATATACTTTTTTAAAGATTAAAATCATATAAATATTTAATGACAATACCCTCCCCTTTTTTACCCACCGGCAGATAAACACTCGTATCAAATGTAAGCTTCTTCCTCAAATTCCTTATCTCTGCAACAAAAACAATATGGCGACTAAACAACAAATCATGTTCAACAACAAAAAAACAATCTCACTCTATTCCAATTCATTATAGGTCCCCCCCCCCCCCCAAAGAAAAGTCTCATTATTTTCAATTACATGTCCTAACAAAAAAAAAATGTTCGAATAGTATACTTTGAATAAACAACAAATCAAAATACTTATCTCTCAAAATCTAATACAACAAATAATTTTTGTTGCCCAAAATTTGAACCAAATTTTGTGAAATCTGAAGATATTTTCTTTTATAGTTTTATAACGGAAGTGTTGCCAAAAATAAAAGTAGTACCATTGTTCTATCAAGTTGAAGTGGGTTTTACAGACAATGTTTAAAAATTGAGAATAGTAAGGAGGTTTCATGTTGTTTTCGAATTCTCTCATGATTGGAGCTTGCGTCTTCGTCTTCTTTCTACTAGGGGTGTGCAAAAAAGCCGTTAACCCGAAGAACCGAACCAAACCGACCTTCGTGGGTTGGGTTGGTTCGGTTTTTTTTCTCCACGGGTTGGTTCTGGTTCCAAAAAATTGAGAACCGAAGTGTTCGGTTCGGTTCTCGGTTTTATACCTGAACCAAACCGAACCGAACCCATGGAACCGAACCAAAAAACCTACTTGAGAATTGACCCATGAACCTGAACCATTAACCATAACCATTAACCAACCCGAGAACCAACCCACGAACCAGAACCATTAATGAAAACCGCGAACCAGAACCGCGAACTAGAACCGCAAACCAGAACCACGACCCAAACCGCGAACCAGAACCGCAAACCAGAACCAAGAACCAGAACCATGAACCAACCCGAACCAAACCGAGAATCGATGGTTCGGTTCCGAACCGAACCGACCAATTTTGGTTCTGGTTCTGGTTCCAAAACCATGGAACCGATCAATTTCGGTTCTGGTTCTGGTTCCGTAGTGGAACCGAACCGAACCGAACCGAACAATGTGCACCCCTACTTTCTACGCTAGAAATGGAGATGGTTGTTCCGGATCTTGCTTCTTCATTTTGAGAAGAGAGAAGATGGAAAAGAGGGTTTGTTGTGGTATTTTTTTTGGGTATTATCCCAAAGTTTTCTTTTGTCTCAACATGCCCTTGAAACTTTTTTATTTGACAAACCACGATTGTGGGAACGTTAAAAGATTATGAGCGCAAAATTTCAATAGTCAAAAATGTATATTTTATCATTTTTTACATATCATCTTATTTCAATAATTTTTATCGAATTTTTTGATGAAAACAATTAGAGATGATCTTTTTACTATGGAGATCATATTCACAAAGTTTCATAAAAAAATTCATTTTTTTAACTATTTGAAAAAATGGTATGTACCGGAGTTTGCATCATAAGGAGTCCTCATAGGAAACTTTATATATATATATATATATATATATATATATATAAACCTTTACTTTGTATAGAAACTATTACTTTTATTTTTTCGGCCAATTTACAATAACCCATTCAATGACCTTTTTTTATTACATTCATTAAACATTTACTTAGTCCATTAGTCCAACCTCGTTAGTTTAATAAAAACACTTTCATTGTCACTTCTTTGGAAAACAGTACAAAATGTTACTTTACTTTACTTTATTACTTCCCAACACACACGACCGATGTTTAAGATGAATATTTGTATATCTTAAATTTATTACCTTTAAAGTATATCTTTAAGAACACATTATGGTACGGTGTTAACTTGCTTTATGTCATTTGTTCACCAACCATTTATTATTGTTATTACTTTCAACTTATCTTTCCATGAACTCTATTTAATTTAGATTAATTCTCTTTAAATTCATTTAAAACCTTTCTCGGGGTTTACCCGTATTCATTTTCTTTCATTAACCATTTCCGGAATGATTACTAATTCCAATTACTTTACTTTTCATCAAAAGATGACTATATTCCATTTGTCTTAATGGTCTTTCACCATTTACCACAAATGCTGCAATATACTTTTAACTTAGAGTTGACCGTACCATGAGTGTTATACAACCTTTCATCGACTTTCACCATGCCGGAATATGCTACTGATTAATTGTTCGGGATTTAAGCATTAAGCGGCACCCTAGGGATTTGGTCCCTTCTTAAATTTTCTTGGCCCTCCTTTGTGAAAACTGCTTCATTTTATACGAATTACTTTTTTCTTGCGGCCAAACTGCCTTTTTATCAAAAACCTTTATCAGGATCTCCTGCTTGCCGCTGTACTTTTGTTTACAATAAAGGTTTAATTGAACCTTTCACCTAAGGTAAATATCACCTTGAAAATATTTTATTGTTTAGTCCTTATTACTTTTCCTTGGTGTATTACTAACATCTTTGCCTTTGACTTTATTCTATTTTTAAGTTTAAGGACCATTTTCACCACTTTGTCAGAAGTATGTTTATTATATTTCTGTGTATTTTTCAATAATCACACACACTAATAAACTTACATTTTATTCACTTGCAAAAATTGCTTCTTTTTACTTTTATTTTCCAAAATATGAGTTTTCATTATACACTTTAACGTCTAACTCTTCAACTAGAGTGCACATAATTTAGTGAATTTGTTCTTAAGCCCCACTTTCTCACAAAATGATACTTTTGTACCAAAATATTTCTTTTGTCATTTTAAAATTTGTAATTCAACTTGTTTGACCCACACTTTGAATCTATGAAAAGTTTATATTTGCTAAATTCATTTGAATTTCACCATTTTAGACCCATTCATTTTACATACTAAAATACCGATTAATGCATTATTTACTACGAAACTTCATGTTTTTCAACATTAAACCCAACATAACAATTTTACTAGTTTCAACCATTATCAAGGTTGCTTACTCAATTATATGCCCAATTTACTAACATTAGTTTTGTGCACTTTTACACATTCATACCAACTATTAGTTTAAGATATTTGTTCGTATTTCCTTAATCATTCTTCACGTAAAATAACATTATTTTAATATTGTGTAACTATTAAAATTAATAACTTTATGATTTTATATTTATCCCATTCTACACTATTTTTAAACCTCATTCACATTAGTTTTATCCAACTTTATTGAAATATATTTTTACTTGAATAAAACATATATTTCATGCTCAAACATCCTCAAACAGAGTCCATTACATCATATGTTTGAAAATCACTAAAGTACCATTTCCAACTTTTTCATTTCATAAAAATATTACTAAATTATTCTAAAAATTAAACACGTTTAAAAACTGTGACACCTCGCCTAATTAACCCCGGGTGATCAGTCCTAAATTAAGTTAGAACAGGTTTCTCAGTTGGATCATTTTTAGCATCATCGTTGCCTTTTTAAATTACTATCCACCTAAGTGAGAAAATTAGACTGGTGCCAAATTTTATCTTTCATTAACTTAAATAAAAATCTCATGCGGAAATAACACTACACAATAATCACAATTAACGAAAACAACCATTCACAATTAATTAACTGACCGAATAAACCATCGGCCCAAACTCCAACAAACATGGAATAACGACAAGTAATCAAACTCAACAAGTCTGACAAAACTAAATAAACTGTGAGCTACATGCTCGAAATAACTGATAAGAAGTCTCTATACTAGGAATGAAAGAGTGAGGCGTCTATCAAAACTCCCGCAACAATCCACATGTGCTGCAACAACGGATCCCTGAAATTGAGTCAAGCCTGGCCTCCCTTTGGCTGGACACCTAAAAGTTTTTAAAAAGTTTTTATACCAAGGGTAAGTGCCCAAAACATTTGAAAAATATTTAGCAAATGATTAACTTGCCGTAATAAATAAATATGCATGCTCTCCATATTTTAGTTAGTGCCGCACTCCCTTGAGGACATCCTCACCCCTCCTCTAACGTGCACTACTAACACCTTAATTAAATTTTACCTAGTTCTTATTCTCATGACTAGATAAATTAGATAACCCTTGTAAACATCCTACTCTAACCGAGTATGCCTTAATTATGATTTTTAAGTTATTATCAACATCGAACTTAATTAAATCATTTCCCTTTAATTTCATATAACTTCCACATCTGTTATACATATAATACAACCCATGCCTTGTATTATTTAGCCCGTATATAATTATTTACCTAATTATATACTTAGTCATATTACAGTATTCATAAACATACTGAAATAACATTTAATAATATTATCCCCCGAGTAAAGTCTTACCGAATATAAATTCTCTAAAGTGCTATCCCACTAGGTGAATTCCCATAAACTAGTTACCCCAAGTCAGAATCGTTCACTAACTTGGTTAATAAATACATGTTGTAGGCGGTCATATTCCTTTCTTGAAAGTGACATTCCCTTCACCTATATAACAGACGCTATGACCTGGAATATACTCACCCTACTCCTCAAGCTAGGGGATTCATCCACTACGCACAACCTCCCCCTATAGCACTAGAGCATATAAAAATAATATCTATCCACTGATATTAATGCACACACCATATATATATACTATCACACACACACACACACACACACACACACACACTATATATATATTTATATATTTATCCCGGCTACACCGTGCACTAAGTACGTGACACAAGCCTATTCCATTTTATTATGAGTTTATGGCCCACCTCTAATTAAGAATTAATCTGCACATTAATTTCTTTTGGTATCGCCCTAACCAATATATTCGGACTTACTCTCATGTCCCGAAATAACATCACTCGAGTCTAAATCCCCGACTCTGAATTATTTAGCCTTCACCTAAATAAAATTTACATCTCGGTATCGCTCAACCAATATTCCTGGACTTGTCCACTAAATCCGTATTTAATCATTTTGAAACAAAGTCTCCAGATTTTAACCTTAGTGTGTCACACCTAATTTCCTCCAATGCCCAATCAATTTTAGTCATGATGTCACACCAAGTCGCCCTAAAATCCTAATTAATTTTTATTCACAATTAATTAGATTTAAACCCATGTATTAATTTCTCAAAGATTAAGGCATGGAAGAAATTTTATTTAATTTCCCTATATTTTAAAAACTGGGCGAACTATCGAAGTTTTCGGACCATCGATCGATCGACGGTCAACCTTCGATCTATCGATCGATCGATCAGGTCATCGTCTTCCCCGAGTTGGTTGTTTCAGCTATGGATTCACACCTCCAAACCCTAGCTTCTTCTACACTGAAAACTAAGCTTTCCCATCGATAATAAACATCAAATACCTTTTGAGGAATCTCCATAAAGTCCAAAAATATCAATTAATTCACTTCCTTTACTGTTTTCACAAGTTTGGGGTAAAATCCAATTTAATCTTTTAACCCATTGAAACATCAATTCCATATCACCAATTCGTTTCTAATTCATCCGGGTTTACACATCTTACCAGATACAAATACACAACTCAGATTATACATGAATTTCTACTCAATTTAGAAATTAGATTCATGGTTTGCAAAACCCCATGCTTATACCCTTTAAATCCCAAAACGAATTTCTTTGATTACACAAATCACATGAATATGAATTAAAATACAATTTACATGCTACAGCAAGTTAACCACTTGCCTTAGGTTTCGTAGAGTCTGATTTTGGAGTTGAATGCCCAAGGTTGAAGATGACTCTTTTTGGCTCTCCTGTGATCCCCAAGTTTGCCTTTAACTGCTATTAGGGTTTCTTAACCCACTAAGTCTTTTCTAAACTCACATCAGCCGTTCCCTTATTTTTTTATAATTGTTTAATTAGCCAAAATCCCCTTTTTTGCCTAATGGGCCAAGCCCAAGTGACCCAAATGCTCCCGTGTGGGCCCGGCTATGCTTAAAAACGTCCTGCGACCCGTTTACTACCCCGGGTACACTTTTTTGACTATTTCAGCCCATCCGAACTCAACCGTACACTCAGAATTGGCATCTGGTTTAATTTATAAAAATTCTTATTTCACACCCAAATTAGTCTATACCGACTCCCGGCTGAAATAAGTACACATCCCGTAATTAATACCCGAAATGACGTAAATACATCATTACTACTCACTTAGTAAATGAATTTCCCTAAATATTAACCATTCACTCCCCGGTTAATATTTAAATATAAATTTCCGTAATTAATTCAATTAAAATTACAACACAAGTACTTTTGAATTTCCGAATTAATTAAATATTAAATGCATGAAAATACGGGGTGTTACATACTCTCCCCCTTACAAAGGAATTTTGTCCCCGAAATTAGGTCGTACCTGTGGTGAAAAGCTCTGAATATTGTTCCCGCATATCCTCCTCCCGCTCCCAGGTAGACTCGTTAACGTTGTGATGACCTCACTGTACTCTAACTAGTGGAATAACCTTGGATCGTAACTTCCGCTCACTACGGTCCAAAATAGCCACCGGTCTCTCCTTGTATGAGATGTCTGGATGTAAATCAATTTCCTCGAGTGGAATGTGCCAGAAGGCCCTCTCGCTCTTGCGATATTTCTTCAGCCATGCCACATGGAACACGTCGTGTATCCGCTGAAGGTGTTCTGGCAATCCCAACCTGTAAGCTACCGGTCCCACCCTCTCGATAATAGGAAAAGGTCCCACGTACCTCGGTGATAACTTACCCTTCTTGCCGAACCTCATCACCCCTTTCATAGGGGACACTCGGACTAACACTTGGTCCCCAACCTCTAACTCCATATGTCTCCGTGAAGCATCAGACGTCTCCTGAACGATCTCCGACCCTAATAGTTTATTGTCCCCCACCTCTAACCAACAAGCGCGTGAACGACAATGTCTCCCATATAGTGCCTCAAACGGTGCCATGCCGATCGTGAATTGGTAAGAGTTGTTATATGCGAACTCTACCAAAGGAAGATATATCTCCCAACGTCCCCCAAAGTCTAATATGAATATTCTGAGCATATCTTCCAACATCTGATTGACTCGCTCAGTCTGCCCGTCGGTCTGTGGGTGATAGACTGTACTCAAACGTAACTCCATGCCCATGGCCTCCTAAAAGCTCTGCCAAAAGTGGGCCACAAAGATCTTGTCGCTGTCAGACACAATATTAACCGGTACCCCGTGAAGCTTAACAATCTCATCTATGAATAGCTGCGCATATCGCATTGTCTCAAAGTCTGTGCGAACCGGCAGGAAATGGGCCACTTTGGTCAACCGTTCCACAATGACCAATATGGAATCGTGACCCCTCTGCGATGAAGGTAACCCTATAATGAAGTCCATAGAGATGCTCTCCCACTTCCACACGGGACTCTCCAGCGGCTGTAGCATCCCTGATGGTCTCTGGTGGTCAACTTTCACAAGCTGACACGTGGCACATTTCGAAACAAACTCTGCTATGTCCTGTTTCATTCCTGCCCACCAATACTGCCTCCTCATATCCTGGTACATCTTATCCCCACTAGGATGTACCGTAAATCTCAACCCGTGAGACTCTGTCATAACCGCGTGCCTCAACTCCTCATCTTCTGGCACAATTAACCTCCCATTAAGGAGTAAGCCTCCTTCCAAGGTGACCGAGTAAACCTTTGCTCCCTCAACTAGCAACTGGTTCACCGTATTCCGGCAGATTTGATCCTTTGCCTGAGCCCTCACAACCCACATAATGATCTCAGGTGTGATGGATAATGCTGACATGCAAGCCCTGGATACATCATCCTCATATCGAAGCTCTCTCCACTTCGCTTTCCAGACTTCTGATATTTCCCCAGTCGGTCTCCGGTTCAATGCATCTTCTACCACATTAGCCTTACCAGGATGATACTGAATATCAAACGGGTAGTCTTTCACGAATTCTAGCCATCGCCTCTGCCTCATATTCAGATCCTTCTGTGTGAAGAGATACTGAAGTGATTTGTGATCCGTGAATAACGTGAACTGCTCTCCTAGAAGATAATGTCTACATATCCTCAAATCAAAAACGACCGCTGCTAGCTCCAGGTCGTGAGTGGGGTAATTCCTCTCGTGGGGCTTTAGCTTTCTGGACGCATAAGCTATGGTCCTTTCCTCCTGCTGAAGCACACCCCCAAGTCCCTGTAAGGATGCATCAGTGTAAACCCAATACTCTAATCCTCCCTTCGGCAAAGCAAGTACGGGTGAAAATGTCAACTTGTCCTTTAGCTCGTAAAAAGCTAATTGACAATGATCACTCCAAGTGAATGGTACCCCTTTTTGGGTCAGATTCGTCAAAGGGCCCGCAATTTTTGAGAATTCTTTGATGAAACGCTTATAATAACCGACCAATCCTAGAAAACTGCGCACCTCGATCGGTGTCGTGGGCTGCCCCCACTCCTTCACCACCGATACCTTACACGGATCCATCGCAATACCCCGATCTGACACCACGTGGTCGAATTTGGCATAGAGCTGGTGATCCCGCAGTGTCTGTAAAACTATACACAGATGCTCCGCGTGCTCCTCCTCAGTGCGCGAGTAGATCAGGATGTCATCAATGAACACAATGACAAAATGATCGAGAAACTCCCTGAAAACCCTGTTCATGAGATCCATGAACACTGCCGGTGCATTGGTGAGCCCGAATGGCATCACCCTGAACTCATTAGATCCATACCGCGACAGGAAAGCGGTCTTAGGAACATCCTCCTCTCGGATACGCAGTTGATGATACCCTGACCTCAAGTCGACCTTAGAGAAGTAAGACGCCCCTCTCAACTGGACAAATAGATCATCAATCCTAGGTAACGGGATACTTATTCTGTTTCATCGCCTTATTCAGCTCTCTATAGTCCACGCATAATCGTAGTGAACCGTCCCTCTTCTTCACAAATAACACCGGTGCACCCCACGACGATGTACTCCGCCGAATGAATCCTTGACCCAGAAGCTGCTGAATCTGCTCTCTCAACTCACGCATCTCTGAAGGGGCTATACGGTATGGGGCCCGAGAAATCGACCTCGTCCCCGGTGCTAAATCGATTACAAATTCAATTTCCCTTCTAGGTGGCAACCCTGGTATCTCCTGGAATACATCCTCAAAGTCCCTCACTACCGGGATTGAGTCCAATCGCCACCTCCTGTGAGGTTTCCTCCTCGATGTAATATAGGTGCGTGCGTGACCCTCCCTCGAGTAACGACATTGCTATAAAAAACATCTCCTGTCCTGGAATGGAGAACACGATTGTTCTCTCGTACAAATCCACCGTTGCCCGATAACCTGCCAAACAATCCATATCCAAGAAGACATTGTACCCCTCCATATCTAACACCAAGAGGTCCGCTGCTAAACTAAGTCTCCCAATCAAAATGTCTACCCCTCGACAAATCGAGTGAATCGAAGCCCCGTTACGGACTGGCGACTCTATGCACATCCGAAGACTACCTGCGGTCTTTAATAACCCGACTCGTTTAGCGAAATTATATTTAATGAATGAATGCGATGATCCCGTGTAAAAAAGAATACTACCCTCATAACCATGAATGAGAAACATACCCTCAACTGCTGGCGGTGCTTGCTGCGCTGGAGAATTGGGAACATCCTGGACGTTATACACACGCCCGTAGTGCATCTGCCCCTACTGCGGTGGGGCGGGTGGGGCTGGTGCTGCTGGTGGCATCTGCCCCTGTTGCCCCTGTTGGGCCTTCTGCTGATGACCTTTGCCCTTATGTGGGCACTCCCTATTGAAGTGTCCTAGCTGGCCATAGACAAAACAGCGTCTCTGACCATCCCCCTGTCGTTGGCCCTGACATGGCTGGCCCTGCTGGCCTCCCCCACTGTTCCCTTGGCCCTGACGGCCCTGAGAAACCTGCTACTGCTGATTTGGCTATGGCTTCCCCTGCCTGAACCACTGTCCTCCCGGTCGGTACCCATCGGGCTTAAACTTCTTAGCCTAATTTTTCCTGCTTACTTCCAGTCTGCTGGTGAGTACCACTTGTGTCACCACTAGTAACTTTCTTGCCCTGTTGGCCCGACTCCCCTGTTCTCTTGCTCCTCTTCGCATGGAAGCGATGATCCTGGCAATGTACAAGTACGACATTAACGACATCTGTATAAGTCACTAACGCCGGATTCCCAATCAAATGTTGCCTGATCCGCCAGGCTAAGCCATCCATAAATCTCGATTTCTTCCGCTCCTCATCGCTCACCTCATTTGGCACAAAGTTTGCCAAACGGGTAAACTCTTCCTCATAGTCTGCCACTGATTGGTCACCCTGTACTAAATCACTGAACTTTTTCCTCATCTCAGCCTCTACCGCTGATGGAAAGTATTTGCGGTCGAACCGCACCCAAAATTCTGTTATCGTCATCAAACCCCCCTCCTCGACGGTGGTAACTGACTCCCACCACTGTAAGGCTGCCCCCGACAGACAAAAAGTAGCGAGCATCTGTTTCTGCACCTCGGTACACTCCAGCATGCGCAGATGGTGCTGAATGTTCTTCTTCCAGTCACAAGCCTCTACTACATTTGTGCTACCCCGAAACTCAGGTGGGTGACCCTTCTGAAAGGTCTCCCTAACTCGCTGCCAAGACGGTGGCCCCACTGGAGCCTGAACTACTGGTGCTACTGGAGGCGGTGAATGGGGCTGTGGAAAGTGAGCTGCCATAGCTCTCATCGCTGTCTCGACCGCCTGGGCCACTATCACTGCCACCTGATTAGTTGAAATCAACTCAGGTGGGGGTAGTGGTGGCGGTACCTGTGGCTCCTGATAAGCCTCCCAGACCTCATCCCTAGCCTCATCCCTCTCCGCTCTCTGTCTCCTCGGTGGCAACTAAAATAGATTGAATTGTATAAGTACACAATTTATACAAAAAATATTTGTAGCAGAAATATAATATCTCACAAGCGGAAAATAAATCAACGGTCCTAGTAATAGGGATCTATAACAACCGAATGCTACGCTGAAACGTAGTAAGCCGCACAGATCCTAAGGACTCTAGAACCTGATGCTCTGATACCATCTGTGACACCCCGCCTAATTAACCCCGGGTGATCAGTCCTAAATTAAGTTAGAACAGGTTTCTCAGTTGGATCATTCTTAGAATCATTGTTGCCTTTTTAAATTACTATCCACCTAAGTGAGAAAATTAGACTGGTGCCAAGTTTTATCTTTCATTAACTTAAATAAAAATCTCATGCGGAAATAACACTACACAATAATCACAATTAACTGAAACAACCATTCACAATTAATTAACTGACCGAATAAACCATCGACCCAAACTCCAACAAATATGGAATAACAACAAGTAATCAATCTCAACAAGTCTGACAAAAACTAAATGAACCGTGAGCTACATGCTCGAAATAACTGATAAGAAGTCTCTATACTAGGAATGAATGAGTGAGGCGTCTATAAAAAATTCCGCAACAATCCACATGTGCTGCAGCAACGGATCCCTGAAATTGAGTCAAGCCTGGCGTCCCTGTGGCTGGACACCTAAAATTTTTTAAAAAGTTTTTATACCAAGGGTTAGTACCCAAAACATTTGAAAAACATTTAGCAAATGATTAACTTGCACTAATAAATAAATATGCATGCTCTTCATATTTTAGTTAGTGTCGCACTCCCTTGAGGACATCCTCACCCCTCCTCTAACGTGCACTACTAACGCCTTAATTAAATTTTACCTAGTTCTTATTCTCATGACTAGATAAATTAGATAACCCTTGTAAACATCCTACTCTAACCGAGTATGCCTTAATTATGATTTTTAAGTTATTATCAACATCGAACTTAATTAAATCATTTCTCTTTAATTTCATATAACTTCCACATCTGTTATACATATAATACAACTCATGCCTAGTATTATTCAGCCCGTATATAATTATTTACCTAATTATATACTTAGTCATATTACAGTATTCATAAACATTCTGAAATAACATTTAATAATAATATCCCCCGAGTAAAGTCTTACCGGATAAAAATTCTCTAAAGTGCTATCCCACTAGGTGTATTCACATAACCTAGTTACCCCAAGTAAGAATCGTTCACTAACTTTGTTAATACATACATGTTGGAGGCGGTCATATTCCTTCCCTGAAAGTGAGATTCCCCTCACCCATATAACTGACGCTATGACCTGGAATATACTCTCCCTACTCCTCAAGCTAGGAGAATCATCCACTACGCGCAAACTCCCCCTATAGCACTAGAGTATATAAAAATTATATTTATCCACTGATATGAATGCACACACTATATATATATATATACTATCACACACGATATATATATATATATATATATATATATATATATATATATATATATATATATATATATATATATATATATATATATATATATATATATAATATTCCGGCTACACCGTGCACTAAGTCTGTGACACAAGCCTATTCCATTTTATTATGAGTTTATGGCCCACCTCTAATTAATAATTAATCTGCACCTTAAAATCTTTTGGTATCGCCCCAACCAATATATTCGGATTTACTCTCGTGGCCTGAAATAACATCACCCGAGTCTAAATCCCCGACTCTGAATTATTTAGCCTTCACCTAAATAAAATTTACATATCGGTATCGCTCAACCAATATTCCCGGACTTGTCCACTCAATCCGTATTTAATCATTTTGAAACAAAGTTTCCAGAATTTAACCTTAGTGTGTCACACCTAATTTCCTCCAAATCCCAATCAATTTTAATCATGATGTCACACCAAGTCGCCCTAAAATCCAAATTAATTTTTATTCACAATTAATTAGATTTAAACCCATGTATTAATTTCTCAAAGATTAAGGCATGGAAGAAATTTTATTTAATTTCCCTATATTTTAATAACTGGGCGAACTGCCAAAGTTTCCGGACCATCGATCGGTCGATGGTCCACCTTCGATCGATCGATCAAGTCCTCGTCTTCCCCGAGTTGGCTGTTTCAGCCATGGATGCACACCTCCAAACCCTAGCTTCTTCTACACTGAAAACTAAGCCTTCCCATCGACAATAGATATCAAATACCTTATGAGGAATCTCCATAAAGTCCAAAAACATCAATTAATTCACTTCCTTTACTGTTTTCACAAGTTTGGGGTAAAATCCAATTTAATCTTTTAACCCATTTAAACATCAATTCCATATCACCAATTCGTTTCTAATTCATTTGGGTTTACACATCTTACCAGATACAAATACACAATTCAGATTATACATGAATTTCTACTCAATTTAAAAATCAGATTCATGGTTTGCAAAACCCCATGTTTATACCCTTTAAATCCCAAAACGAATTTCTTTGATTACACACATCACATGAATATGAATTGAAATACAATTTACATGCTACAGCAAGTTAAGCACTTGCCTTAGGTTTCGTAGAGTCTGATTTTGGAGTTTAATGCCCAAGGTTGAAGATGACTCTTTTTGGCTCTCCTGTGATCCCCAAGTTTGCCTTTAACTGCTATTAGGGTTTCCTAACCCACTAAGTCTTTTCTAAACTCACATCAGCCGTTCCCTTATTTCTTATGATTGTTTAATTAGTCAAAATCCCATTTTTTGCCTAATGGGCCAAGCCCAAGTGACCCAAATGCCCCGTGTGGGCCCGGCTATGCCTAAAAACGTCCTCCGACCTGTTTACTGCCCAGGGTACACTTTTTTGACTATCTCAGCCCATCCGGACTCAACCGTACACTCAGATTTGGCATCCAAATTAATTTATAAAAATCCTTATTTCACACCCAAATTAGTCTATACCGACTCCCGACTGAAATAAGTTCACATCCCGTCATTAATACCCGAAATGACGTAAATACATCATTACTACTCACTTAGTAAATGAATTTCCCTAAATATTAACCATTCACTCTCCGATTAATATTTAAATATAAATTGCCATAATTAATTCAATTAAAATTACGACACACAAGTAATTTTGAATTCCAGAATTAATTAAATATTAAATGCATGAAAATACGGGGTGTTACAAAAACCTTCCTTATCTCTTGTAAAATACACATTTACCATTCAATTTACTTTACATAAACCCCATAATTTTCCTATTTGAAAACATACTTTGTAACTCCTTTCAAAAACCTTTCTTTAAATCAATATTAACTCATCCTAACACATAAAACCTATTACATTCAATTAATCATAGGAGCATGCTTAAATCCTACATATAAATGCACTAAAACAAATAATATTCAAGCTATAAAAAATTGATGATGAATTTCCCCCACCTCATAAGAGTTGCACAAATATGATGGAAATAGTTTTCATAGAACGATAAAGCCCCACCTCCTAAGGTAGCCTCAAATGGGTTTACCAAGCTTCCTCGAGCTTGTCTTTATATAGGTTAAAAAAGCTAGCATTCTTCTTCATCTTCAAACTATATGAATGCTCCAAAGCTAATAAACCCACTTCAAAACTCTCTTATTCAGCCTCAATAACATTCTTTTACAAGACTCAAATACTTGGAAATGGAAGATGGAAATATGTTGAATTTTGGAGGAGAGATAGAAGTTTTTACTTAAGGAAAAATAGTGGAGATAATAGCAAATTCGGATTGATCTATAATGCAAAATTTTGCTTTGCACAAATGGAAGAAAGTGGGTAGCTATCCCTCTACAAGCATTCCTACATGACTCCTACCCACATCACATGACCCCTACCCATTTGGGGTTGCTATCTTATTCTCTAAAGGGCCCAAAGTTAATTAGAAAGTGGTCAACACCCAAAGAGAGTCGTCCAAAAACCTCACAAATTTGCACACTCGATAGCGTGCTCTTATAGGCATTCTGCATGTGCCGAATCGATTCGCTCCTAATCAATTCGCACCTTTAGTTACTGAATCAATTCAGTTCAAATCCGAATCAATTTGCACCTATAGGTACGACTTTTTTTAGTGTTGGGTCCACACCAAGAATTTTTCTTCTAGTTTTTATTATATTTTAACCGAAGTTTACAAGAGTAAAAAACTTACATAATGTGAACTTTTCGAAAATTTCAACTATTTATTATTTAATAAATCGGAGTGTTACAAGTTTACTCTGTACAAATATGTGGGTGCATATGTCTATAGTTTAAAGAAGTGGCTGGACAATGTCAGTGAAATGACACCCAATTTCCAAAAGAGTATCAGGCTGAATTATTAACGGTAAAGATAAATGACATAAAATAATGAGCGGATATATTTTAGCTAAAATCCAAGGTTTAAGTTGATATTAATGAACAAGTGTTAATATTTTTATGTTTTACCTCTTTTTAACCTATATATTTACTCTGCACAGGCATGGGGGTGCGTATGTCCATAATTTGTAAATTGACTACTAGTGTTAGTGAAATGACACTTATAGTTTCCAAATAGGTATCAAGCTGAATTATTATGGGTGGAAATAAGTGACAGGAAATAGATAATGAATACATCTTATCTAGAATACAAAATCCAAGTTGATACGAACAATTGTCAATATTTTTACCTTTTCCACTATTTAACCTACACGTTTAGTCATCACAAACATATGGGTTCGTATGTATATAATTTGAAGAAGTGACTGGATAGTATCAGTGAAATGATACACAATTTCCAAATGAGTATCAACATGAATTATTATGGGTGGATTAGGTGACAGAAAGTAGCAAATGAATACATCTCAGCTAAAACGAACAACTGCTAATATTTTTTTTTCACTATTTAACCTACATGTATGCTACACAGTCATGTTGGTACGCATGTCCATAATTTGAATAAATGACTGTACATCGTTAGTGAAATGACACCCAGTTTTCAAATGGGTAATAGGCTGAATTATTTGGGGTGAAAACAAGTGACGAAAAGCAGTGAATGAATATATTTTAGCTATAATAAAAAAAATCCAAGGTGATACAAACAACTGTCAATGTATATATTTTTTCCACTATTTAACTTATATATTTACCCTCCACGGGCATATGGGTGCGTATGTCCATAATGTGAAGAAGTGACTGGATAGTGTAATGTGAAATGACACCCAATATCGGAATGGGTATGAGGTTGAATTATTATGAGTGGAAATAAGTGACAGAATAGCTAGAATACAAAATCCAAGTTCATACAAATAATTGTTAATATTTTTATTTTTCCCACTATTTAACCTAGAGGCATGTGGGTGCGTATGTCCATCATTTAAAGAAAGGATTGGAGAGTGTTAGTGAATTGACACCTAGTTTCCCAATAAGCATAAAAGTGAATTATTATGGGTGAAAACAAGTGATAGAAAATAGCGGATGAATACATCTTAACCAGAATTCAAAATCCAAGTAGATAAGAAAAACTGTCAATATTTTTATTTTCCCACTATTTAACCTACATGTTTACTCTACACAGGTATGTGGGTGCGTATGTCCATAATTTGAAGAAATGGCTGGACAATGTTAGTGAAATTACACCCAATATCCAAATGGGTATCATGCTGAATTATTATGGGTAGAAATAAGTGACAGAAAGTAGCAAATGAATACATCTTAGCTATAATACAAAATCCAAGTTAATACGAACAACTATTAGGGCCCGTTTGATAGAAAAGTGAAAAAATGCAATTGATTCTAAGTCATTTGATTTCAGGGCAAATAATTTCAAGACAAATGAATATTTTTCACATATTCTACGAAACACAAAAGTTGAAAAATACATATAAATGTGGATTTTTTTTTACAGAATATTATATATATATATATAAATATATGGGGAAAGGATTAAGTGAGGTCTCAGTTTGAGGATCCTGAATGAGGACCATTTTTTTAAAATAGTAAAAAAAAATATTTTTGGGTTGATTTTTTTTTTTTTATGATTTTGAAACATTTCAATAGGACCATAAAAAAAATAATCATCTAAAAATAAATTTTTTTGCTATTTTAAAAAAATCGATCAAACTTTGTGAGTTTCTAAGTTGTTAAAAACTAACAAAGTTTGACCGATTTTTTTAAAACAGTAAAAAAATTCATTTTGAGCTGATTTTTTTTATATGGCCCTACATGAAATGTTTAAAAACTATATAAGAAAAAATAGCTCAAAAATATTTTTTTTACTATTTTATCAAAATTGGTCCGCGTCAGCGGTATGCAAACAGAGGTCCTCGTGAGATCCGCTCTCTGTATATATGTATGTATCTATTTCATATATATATATGTATATATATATATATATATATATATATATGAATTTATTAATAATATATTTATGAAATATATAGAGTTTAAAAAAATTGGGTTTGATTGATTGCCACCCAAATATGGCAAACAAAAACCTACCCCCTCCAAAGAATTGGATTCCACCCAAAGATGAAAAATTGTGCTTAAGGGGTGTTGTACCTGGAAAATAAATTTCAAGGCAAATTAAGGCTATCAAACAGCTTAAAAGTTGAAATTTTTTAACATTTTGAATTTTGCCCTGGAATTATTGTTTTATCAAACGGACCCTTAATATTTTTATTTTTTTTTCACTATTTAGCCCACATGTTTGCTCTACATAGGCAAGTGGACGTGTATGTCCATAATTTAAAAAAGTGATTGAACAATATCTAATCTAATAACATAATATAATTTTAGTGTCTCTTAAGAGATTATTGACGTGTGGCATCCCTATTGATTGACACGTGGCTTCTATATTAATAGGTTTCATATTAGTCTCCTATTCGTTTCTCCCACTCTCCATCTACTCACATGCCAAACTAAAGAAAAGTAGTTTTGTTGCTTTTGATAGTGTACCTGTTCATTTCCTTTGTTTTTTTCCAAAAGCCAACAAGGGTTTCATAACTTTGGATTTTGTACCTATTCATCTCCTTTGTTTTCTTCCAAAAGGAAACGAGCGTTTCATTATTTGCATCCGGACGGTGCCTTATCAGTTCAAACATATTCTTCCATTCTCTGCATCATTCTCTGCATCTGGCGACGTTGCTTCATCGTTTCCCAAGTTACTCAGTTTGATTCTTTGCATCTGCGATCGACCCAAGTTCGGAATGGGTATAAAAACCCTATACCCCGAAGTGATCTTTCTCACCAATACCTCTAGCATTCATTTGAATCGGTATGTTCCTCTATTCCTTTCACTTTGAATATTTTTTCTGTTAATGGTCAAAGTTAAAAAATTACACCGTAACTGTTTTGAAATTAAAAAAAAAAAAATCTTTGTTTGTCAGTTTTTGTATTCGAATGATTATTTTGTTGATTCCAGTTTAATATAGGGTACAATTATGCATTCTTTTTATGTTTCATTATAATCTCTTAAACATGCCCAAATAATAAGATTTCACCCTACAATGATTTATGATTTATACTATTTTTTTTAAGAGCGTAGGAAAATGAAGAAAAAAACATTAATATCATTTTTGTTTCATTATTTTGCTATGGAGATTGAATATTTGAAGTGAGATTTAACATAACGAATTTATCCGTTCTAATCACTTAAACATGCCCAAATAATAAGATTTGACCCTACATTGATTTATGATTTATACTATTTTTTTTAGAAAAAATGGTTTACTTTATTTTCCTATTAATTTTTCAATTTTTATATGCTGTCAATTTGTTTGTCGTATAAGAAAATTAAGACCATAGGAAAATGAAAAAAAAAACATTAATGTCATTTTTGTTTCATTATTTTGCTATGGAGATTGAATATTTGAAGGGATATTTAATTAACGAATTTATCCGTTCTAATCTCTTAAACATGTCGAAATAATAAGATTTGACCCTACAATGATTTATGATTTATACTAGGTTTTTTTTTTGGAGAAAAAATGGTTGACTTTAATTTCTTGTTAATTTTCCAATTTTTATATGTTGTCAATTTCTTTTTCGTATAAGAAAATTAAGACTCTAGGAAAATGAAAAAACACATTAATGTCATTTTTGTTTCATTATTTTGCTATGGAGATTGAATATTTGAAGTGAGATTTAACATAACGAATTTATTTGTGCTAATCTCTTAAACATGCCCAAATAATAAGATTTGACCCTACAATGATTTACGATTTATACAATTTTTTTTTTTGAGAAAAAAATGGTTGACTTTAATTTCCTTTTAATTTTCCAATTTTTATATGCTGTCAATTTGTTTTTCGTATAAGAAAATTAAGTCTGTAGGAAAATGAAAAAAAAACATTAATGTCATTTTTTTTTCATTATTTTGCTATGGAGATTGAATATTTGAAGTGAGATTTAACATAACGGATTTATCCGTGTTTTATTTCGTGTCCCTATTTGTTATGCTACTTATTGTTTATTTTGTGTATTCAAATTTTGGTTTAATGAAAATACTAAAAAAGGGTTGACTTTAAACTTTATAAATTAATTTATTTTTTCAAAATTATTATTTTTTATTTGTTGTGGAAAGTTTATATGCTATTAAGATTTTTACGCTATTTTAGATTTGTCAATTATTTTAATTCTTTTACATGAAATTATAAGGATTTTATTATTGTTCGACGTGAGCTTTTATTTGTTTTTGTTTCTTGATTTATACCATTTGTTAATAGGAGAAAAATGGTTCGAAGAGAGGTTGAATTACTAAAGAAGGCAAACAAAATCTATGAATGCAAAGTCATTATTGACATTGACAATCCCACACCCCGTGATTTTTGTATGCGATCAAGGTGTCGTACACGCGAGTTAAATGAGTTCATGAAGATGTCTAAGAAAAACGCAAAAAAAGAAGCATAGAGAAAATATTTTTTGTCCTGAAATCCTTGCATCGTGTCTCCTTCATTGGTACTTATGATCAAGATGGCAAGATTGTTGAATCTAAGAAAATGGAGGAGAGGAAGAAAAAAAAATTCTTATCTTTGTTCCCCTTCCTTGAGCAAACTATTGAAGTTAATGAACCCCATCGATATGATGTTGACATTGAATTTTACGATCTTGATACTTTATCTGAAGTCGATGAAGCGGACGAAAATGAAGACTCTAATGAAAATACTTCGACTTATGATCCTTCCGAAAACGAAGACGATTATTAAGATTTATGTATTGATGATTTATTCTTACACAGAAACAAGTTTCAATTATATACAATGTATTTAAGACTCATATCTTATCAATGTCGTCATGAAGAAGATTGTTTCGTGTTTTTTATTATCAAACTTAATTTATTCGTGTTGTTTGTTACTCTTATGGATATAACGTAATGATTATTTGTTATGTATTATGGTAATTGTTTAACGATATAAATCCTAAGTTTGTTTATGTGCATCTTTTTACTTATACTTTAATTCCCATTGAATGTAATGTATGTTTATCGTTTCATATTTATTTCTTTATCAATGTCTTATATCACCTATAGTATCATTTATATTAGTTTTTGTTTCAAATACTGTATGTATACAACATCAGCTAAAATTATATCCCCAATTAGACGACTTTTACAGGTATTTTATTTATGTCCTACAATAAATTTTACCTTATCAATATTCACTTACGATTGTTTTCATATTATTAAATTATGTTTTGCAACTACAATTAGCTATGCATTATTTTAGATCATCATAACTAATGTAGATGATTTAATATAATTGAACTTTACACATACTTCAATAGTTGCTATATTAGATCATGAGAACAATATATATTTCGTTTTATTCGTAAAAACTTATCTTTATTAATTAAGTCAATGGGGATCCTAAAAAAAAAATTTTGGTAAACAATCTTTGTATAAATTTGTAATCTTTTACAATTTATTTAATTGAGTATCTTAAAATCTTATAACAGTTTAATACATATCTATTTTTAACACTGAATTTTTTATTAACTAAAAGTCTTTGGTATGATTTTAACAATCCAACCTATATAATTAATTACCCTCATTAAATTTATATAAAACATCTTAAGAAATACATAAAAGAACTTTTGTCCATTTGTCTAAAATATTTTCGTTTTCAAGTTAATGCATTTCTAATCTTCCTTTATTATGTTATTTTTTCATGTTTGTTAAATTTTTATACATATTTTTATTTTTAATCCTAATAACTTATATTTGTGAATTAAGTAGATGGATAATCTCAATCATGGTAGACTTGCTAGATTCCAAAGGCGTGTTATTATGCTCAATAGACGTAATAGAGTTTCTAAAGCCTTAATATGTCATAACTTAAATATAGTGATGATCCATCCAACACCTACTCCTAACAATCATGTATCCATTTCCCAACCCAATGCCATCAATTCTTTTAATGCTTTTAAATCAAGAACCATATCTCGGTCAATTGTAAATGAAGACGGCAGCGTTACTTCATCAACAACAGTCGTTAACTCATCATCTAATAACGCGTATGGAAACTATAGTGGATACACCATTGAAACCGTAAGAGACGCCATTGCGAAATAAAATGCTATTCGTAATACAAGTTTTTATTAATATCTTATATACTCAATTTGTTTTTTCATTCAACAATTTAATGTTTATTCCTATAAGACAAATCTAATTGGTTATTTGAAATGTTATATTCAACAACTGTAGACCGTCCTCATCCTACTCAACGGAGAAATAGGCGGCAGAATAATCTCCCAACACAAAAAAGTAAGCTTATGATATAAAAATAATATATTATCTTAAAAAAATAATTACATAGGAGGTATATTTAATATTTATATTTTCTTCTCAGAAAATTCACAGCTGCGTGGAATTTTGGTGCGCTAACTTATAAATGTGAGCATTGTTCAACCATTATGTGGTATGAAGAGCGTAGTGAGAAACATAGACGACGCAAAAATATAAAGTTCTCCATGTGCTGTCGAGAAGGAAAGATAAAATTGCCATCTCTTAAAGAAACACCGTGTTGCTAAATAGTTTGCTAAACTCTTTATCAGGAAGAAGATATTATTTATCCCGTGATAATATTCGGGCGTATAACTCCATGTTTGCATTTACATCAATGGGTGAAAAAGTGGACAAGACGATAAACAACGGAGTTGGCCCTTATGTTTTTCGCATCTCAGGGAAAAAATATCATAAAATTGGTTCGCTGATATACCATTAAATGGATCTGCTCCAAAATTTTCCCAACTCTACATTTATGACACTGATAATGAAGTTCACAATAGGCTCCGAGTATTCAGTGGAGATGGCCTTTCATCGAGTTTAGACACTGAGATTGTTGAAGGATTAATAGAAATGTTTGATGAACACAATATATTAGTAAAAGTTTTTCACATGGTGCGTGATCGTTTCAAGGAAGAAGATTTCACATATATACGTATAAGAGTTATCGAAGATCGAACAAGAATCTCATCTGTCTACAACTTACCTAACGCACCAGAGGTTGTTGCGCTTATTTTTGGAGACCTCCATGATATTGATGAAAATAGAGATGTAGTTGTGGAACATAGATCAGAGGGATTGCAACGAATACGCGAACTCCATCCATCTTTTATGGCCATGCAATATCCTTTGCTATTTCCACACGGAGAAGATGGTTTCCATACCGATATTGCCTACTTAAACAACCAAGGTTGACTAAAAACGAAAAGAAATTCTGTGACGATGCGTGAATTTTATGCTTATAGATTGCAACAGAGAATGAATGAAGGCCAAACACTCCAACTTTCAGGTTGATTATTCCAAAAATTTATAGTTGACGCATATACTTGCATTGAGTTAGAGAGATTACTTTGGGTAAGATCAAATCAAACACAACTAAGATCTGAACTGTATAGAGGCTTAAAAGGTGCAGTTCTTAAGGGAGATACAAAACCTTCCTCTGTCGAAAAACGCATCGTCCTACCTTCTAGCTTCACAGGTGGGCCACGGTATATGGCCCAAAATTTCCAAGATGCTATGGCAATATGTAGATGGGAAGGAAACCCCGATCTTTTTATTACATTTACTGCAAATTCCAAATGGCCAGAAATTCAATCTTTCCTAAATTTAACACCAGGTGCAAAAACTGAAGACAGACCAGACATTGTCACAAGGGTCTTCAAAATTAAACTTGATCAATTAATGCAGGATTTAACATATGGCAAACATTTTGGTCCCGTCATGGCAGGTTAGTATATGAATATATATTATCACTTAGCAAAATTATAAAACTCAGATCTCTTTACAATCATTACATTTATGCTAATACACATTAAAATGTTCAAATTCCTTTCAGCTATCTACACAATTGAATTTCAAAAGAGAGGATTACCTCATGCCCATATATTACTCTTCCTACAATCTGGTTCCAAGAATAAAACTCCAAATCAGATTGATGACATCATCTCTGCAGAGTTACCAGATTACACATTAGATCCAATTAGATATGCAGCTGTTGGGCAATTTATGATGCACGGTCCATGTGGCTATGATAATACTTATTCATCATGTATGGGAAAAGAAGGTTGCTCAAAACACTTCCCTCGGCCTTTTACCAATGAAACAATAATTGATGACAAAGTATTCTCGGTGTATAGGCGAAGAGATGATTCCAATTTTTTTTAGAAAAATGGCGTCAAGCTGGATAATAGATTTATTGTGCCCCACAATGTTGACTTAATCATTAAATACCAAGGACATATGAATGTTGAATGGTGTAACAGATCAAGGTCTATAAAATACCTTTTCAAGTACATTAATAAGGGCCCTGACAGAGCAAGAATGGTCTTTGAAGAGAACATTAAACGTAACAATGAAGATGGGATAGAACAAGTAAGGGAAGTTGATGAAATACGTACATTCCCTGATTGCCATTATCTCTCCGCGTGTGAAGCCTACTGGAGAATTTTTGAGTTTGACATCCAGTACCGAAGTATAGGGGTTGAGCGTCTAAATTTGCATCTTTCAAATGAACAAGTTGTCACCTTTAGAGATTCTGATAGACTAGATAATGTCGTAAATTGAATCGATGTGAACAAAGTTATGCTCACCAAATGGATGCGAACTAATTCAATTCATGAAGATGTAAGAGAGTTAACATACGTAGATTTCCCAAAGAAATGGACATGGAAACCCGAATACAAGGAGTAGAAGCGACGAGAATTCGGGCTCTGTGTTGGACGCATTAATTTCATTCATCCAACTGCTGGCGAGATATTTTACCTTAGCATGTTATGTAACATTATAAAGGGAGAATGGAACTTTGAAGAAATGAGAACAATCAATGGAGTGATTTACCCTACATTTAAATCATCATGTTATTCACTTGGGTTACTAGACGGAGATAAAGAGTGGCATGACGTATTACATCAAGCATCGCAATGGTCAACAGGTGCACAGCTAAGGGATCTTTTTATCACACTTATTTTATTCTGTGAGATATCAGATCCTTTAGAACTTTGGGAAAAAAATTAGAAATTATTGTCCGATGACATTTTGTATCGTCAAAGAAAGATGTTGAATTTCAATAATTTGCTACTTATAGATGATCAAATAAAGAACTATTGTCTGTATGAAATTAAGATACTGTTAGCGAAGAGTAATAAGTCTTTAAAGGATTTTCCACCTTTACCAATCCCCAATCATACATTAATCCATGAACTGAACAATAGATTGATCATGGAAGAACTATCCTATGATGTTGATCAACTATTGCATCAGCATGCGGATCTACATAAAGGATTGAACAGCGAATAAGAGTCTATTTATAATTCTATAATTTAGTCATGTATCGAGGATAAAGGTGGACTATTTTTTGTGTACGGCGCTGGAGGCACTGGAAAAACATATTTATACAGGACAATCATTTCAAGATTAAGGTCAGAGGGTAAAATTGTGCTAGCAGTTGCATCATTTGGAATTACATCACTATTATTACCTGGGGGAAGAGCAACCCATTCACGCTTTGCTATCCCAATTAATTTAAGAAAGAACTCAACATGTGAGATAAGATAAGGTACTCAACTAGCAGAGCTAATAAAAAGAACAAATCTGATTATTTGGGATGAGGCACCAATGAACCATCGCCACACTTTTGAGGCCGTTGATATGTCACTCAGAGATATTCTTAGGTTAAATGATCCGTATTCAACTGAAAAAGTGTTTTGAGGCAAAACCGTTTTACTCGGGGTAATTTTAGGAAAACTTTACCGGTTGTACCAAGAGGCAGCAGAGAGGACATTATAAATTCCTCAATCAATAAATCTTACATTTGGGATTTGTGCATTGTATTCTCTTTGAAAAAAAATATGTGTATTCAAGATTCAAATGAATTTAGTGATTGGATACTCGCTCTAGGAGATGGAGATTTGCCCACTTACTCAATGGGAGGTGAAATCGAACGAGATTGTATAGACATACTTAAGGATATGCTCATCCCATTTCCCGATGATCCTATTGGAAGTATAGTTGAATCAACGTATCCAGACCTATGCACAAACTATACCAATAGTAAGTATTTAACCTCAAGAGGGATTCTAAATCCAAGAAATGAAACTGTTGATGAGATTAATTCTTACATTATGGATCTACTTCCTGAAGAGAAAAAAGCTTTTTTTAGTTCAGATTCTCTTTGTAAAGCTTCTGGGAAATTTGCTGATCAAGACATTCTTTTCCCAATTGAGTTTCTTAACACATTATCATTCCCTGGCCTACCAAACCACGAAGTACACTTAAAAATTGTAATGCCAATCATTTTGTTAAGAAACATAGATCAAAGTTCGGGCCTTTGTAACAGTACATGGTTGATAATTACCCAACTATCAACATTGGTTATTGAAGCAAAAATAATCACCGATTCAAACATTGGCGCAAAGGTTTTTATTCCAAGGATACTTATGACTGCTTCAGAGCCTAAATGGCCTTTCATTTTGAAAAGACATCAACTACCAGTTCGACCATCCTTCTGCATGACAATCAACAAGAGCAAAGGCCAAACTCTTCAAAATGTGGGAGTTCTTTTATCGCATCCAGTTTTCAGCCACGGGCAACTTTACGTGGCTGCATCTAGAGTTACTTCACGTTCTGGCTTGAAATTCTTAATAATGTCCGATAACTCTGATAACTACAATAAGACGAAGAATGTTGTATTCAAAGAAGTGTTCAATTCATTAAATAAATGTATGTTAAAGAAAATTCAAACATGTAAATTAATTTCCTTTTTTTTCGTTAATAAATTATTCATTAATGAAAGAAAGGCTTAATCCAAAATACATGAATATCACAACTCATATAATGAGGAAGGTGACATTACTTAAAGACCTTCAAAAGGAAGGAATTGACTGGACAATTTAGGTTCGGATTTTAAGAAAATGGAAGCCTAGCAATACAAAAGCAGACAATGAAGTCATGAGCACGGACATTATTCTACTTGATGAGAATGTAAGAACTTCATATCTTTCTAAAAAAAATAGAATTAAATGCTATAAAAAAGTTTTCATTTAAACATATTCATCGTTTTTGAAAGGGAGACCACATACATGCTTGCATAAGGAAGAAATTAATTATTCAGTTCGATCAGCTGCTGAAAGAGGGTGAAATTTACAAAATTTCTTCATTCATTGTTGTGGATGACAAGTCTAACTACAAGGTGGTGACACGCAAATATATGATCTACTTCTTGCCCAATACATTCATAGAAGCAGTTCATATGGATTACCCCATCATTAAAAGACATCATTTCAAATTCCTTGATTTCAAGCAAGCATCATCAAGGACAAACAACATACATCTATCTGGTAAGAATGAAATACTATAAATAATCAATTACAATAATTTAAGTAATATAATTTCCACTCATCTACCTTACAACTTTTCACTATAAACAGATGTGTTTGGCGTGCTGATAAGCATGAGCGATATCAAAGATCAATTAGCGAGGGGAAGTATGATTAAGAAGAGGGTAATTCTGCTACAAGTAAACTATGCTTAATTGTCTTAGTACTTTAATATAATTGCATTAATAAATATTATTGTTTATTAAAGTATAAAAATACAGCAATGCAAAACTTCAAATTACGTGGTGGGCCGACAACGCACAAGATCTGGATGATGATATTTTAAAGAATATAGAAAAACCTATTGTTATAGTCGTCTCATCCACAACAGTGAAGTTATTCCAAGGTAATTTTACTGTAAAATCACATCTTTCAAACACGTATTTATCTTTCATATTGTTTGAAGTATTTATTTATAAGTTTTCATAAGTAGTTATGTTGTACATCATATTTTTTTATACAATTTGTTTATTTTAATCTAATAAATAACTAACAAATGGGCTAATATTCTTAAGTATACTATTTATAGGGCATTACTCGCTATCAACTACCAATGAAAGCAAGGTTTACATAAATCCAGAAATACCCGAAGTTTCGTCTTTTAAGGAACGGTAAAACATTAAACATTTAATACTCTTAATTTTTATGATTAATATAAACACGTCAATATTTAGAAAATATTATTATGTTATATCGCTACAATAACATCTCTAGACATCATGCAAATTCCTCAAACAAATGAAGAACAACTAGAGGAAAAATCAATTGCAGAGATTTTATCGATGACATCAAATACAATTCAAGAGGTATTTACATTCCCTTAATTATTCAACCATTTTCATTCTTTAAGAAGTAACAATACTATAACAAATAACTAACTTACAATTGCTATATAGCCAACATTGATTTCATGCAAAGCGAGGATCATCAACGTAGATACAAACTTTGGTTGGTTCTACTTATCATGCACAGAGTGTAATAAAAAGTGTACACCACTGTCAACAACATTTTAGTGCGACAATTGCAACATTGAACCAAAATTTTCAAAACCAAGGTAAGAGATACAATATAATATAAATTATTTGAAGAAAAACATAGCTAATTACATTAATCTCGAATGCAGGTATAGATTTAGTGTCAAAGTCGAGGACACAACGGGAGAAATAAATTTTGTCATTTTTGATAAAAAAGCAGAGAAGATCATTCGTATACCTGTCACACAGCTATACACATCATTTGAACGAGTAATCACATATATATAAATTAATATATTCTCAATTTTTATTTGTTAAATTAATAATACATATACTATTACAGGATGAAGAAGGAAATAAAATACCCGCTTCGATCAATAATATAGTGGGCAAGGCATACAAATTCAAAGTCAAGCTTGACAATTACAATTTGAAGCAAGGATCACGTTCGTACACAGTCACCAAAATCTACGACGAAGATATACCCAACAATGATTATTCATCAATGTATCAATCACAGGTATTTAAATAATATTTTATAACCACTGTGGTATGAATTATAAAATTTACATTTATAAGCATACACTACAATAAACAGGGACAGAAGAGAGCATTTAACTCCTCATCAAGTACGTCCAATGACTACAGACAAATTCAGACATATCCTCAAAATAAAAAATACAAAGTTCCATATAATGAGTAAGTATTTATTCTTTACAATCAAACGCGTGTTAAAATAAATTTATAATAAGTTTTAGTTTTTAATTTTTTTCTATTATGCAGTGGAAATTCTGACAAATGGGCTTAGAGAATACAGTTCATCTTTTTCAAGAAATGGCATTCATAAACAATCAAGTTCAATTGGTTTGCCAATGACTGCAACACAACAATATTTACGATTTCATATGATAATAATATAAGGCTATATTCGATAACATATTAAACAGTGTTGTTTAAATGATACAACTATATTAAATTTATGAAGTTTATGTTATTATCTATCATGATTTAAATAAGACTAGATATAATAAAATATAAGTTGGTATAAGTTATTGTTTACGAAAAGAGCAAACATCTACAGTAAAGATAAAACATTGGTTATCTTAGAACTTATTGATCCATTCCCAAATCAAGATTAACAATATTCTCCATCCATTAAAAAATAAAGATTAACAATATTATCTTTCATAAATCTATATTTAATAATCAATTATACAGTTTTGCACATACTCAAAGAACAAAACAAATAATCTTAATTTGGGATGGAAAACCTTTTTTAACTCCGCCAATACAAACTTCAGTTTTGTATTGCCGGTCACAAGCCCGGATAAAGGAGGAGCGGATTAGGTGTTTTGTAAATTGCATTTAAACATCTGATATTAAAACTTATGTACATTAATGCTTTGAGATTCAATGCCGTCTTATATTTTCGCTCCTCTTCGCATATCAATTAATCTTGACGTGGATCATTTTCAATTGTATCATTAACCTCTTACCAACTATCTATCTCTTTTTATTTATACAAAATGCAAACCTGACACCGTTCTCTCATCATTATTTACCTTTTCTTATTTCATTTACTCTGCCCTTCATTTCCATACTCATTTATTTACCTTACATTAAAATTGCTACTATGTAATCAAACATCAAACTCTTAACTGTAGACAACTTAGTATTTATTTGCGGTTTGAGCGGATATTTTCTGTACCCCATGCATCAACTCAATATTCCCAAATAAATATTAAGTTTGCTCAATAGTTCTATTAGTAAATAACTTTAGCCTCTCATTGCCTAAAGGGCTAGACAAACTGAATTTTGTTTTTCAGACAAAATCTCTGTTCTCTTAGTGCATGTAAGTGGACGTGTAATCACACCTCTTTAACTTGCCAACCTATATAAGGGGGTGAAACACGAAACTAGTATTACAAAAGTTTTAATTAATAAGAAAATGCTGGTAAATTATTGTCATCACATGATAATGGTCTCGTCGAGTTCTAGTGATAAAGGTAGAAGAATGTTAATTCAATATGCCAATACGAATAGTTATAATGATGACAACTCTGATGATGAGGCTAGATCATATTGTACATGGAGATTTAAAAATACATAGTTGAGGGTAATATTATTTGAGACAGTAAAGAAATCCAAACGAGGATCAGGGTCAACAGTCGAAGGGAACAAGCTCGTGAAAAATTATGGGAGGATTATTTAAGTGAAGACGTAATATAAATCAAATTCTTTAGGATAAGGCACGACATTTGGAGAAAATAATTAACAATGAGAGAAAACTTAGAGATTGCAATAAAGTTTTCGAAATTCATCATTGCCATATTTGGGCCATAATTTACAAGAAATTCAACTGTTGGGAACATGCATAGGATTAATGAACAGAATGCGCAAAGGGGTTTTCATGGAATGCTAGGGAGCATCGATTGCATGCATTGGAGGTGGGAAAAATATCTAACGAATTGGCACATCTAGTATAATGTGAGGAAGGAATTGCCAATAATCATCTTAGAGGTCATTGTCTCTTGTGACTTATTCATATGAAAGTCCTTTTTTGGAATGTTAAGGTCATGCAACGATCTTAACGTATTGCATCGTTCAATAGTGTTTAATAAACTCAAAAATGGTATAACGCCTCTAATGAATAATCAATGGCAAGGATTACGTCATGAGGTACATTCACGGATGAAATTGATCCACTATATGTAAAAATAGTGCAGACATATAAAAATAGACGAGCCTCACTCACAAACATAAGTTGTTTACCAAAAAAATAAGAGGCATGTGTAGGAGTGATGTTGAGAGAGAATTGGGTGTGCTACAGGCAATGTCTACTTTCATTCGTAAACTTGTTAGCTATGGAATAGGTCTTCGTTGGGTACAATTATAAAAACATTTAACATATTGCACAACGTGAATGTGGAGGATAAGTGAAAAGGAAGCCCTTGAAAAAATGAGTATGAACAACGTGAGGACCCTCATGTAATAATGAGGGGACAAACATTATTTTACGAATATCTAGGACATGATTTCAGGATGAGGGATCGGGGAAAATCGACAATTGTGTGATGTTTTAATTAAGCGTATATGGAATATTAATGAAAATGATGCAGACAACGAATAATCATTTTTCGATTTTTAGATTTCATATTATATGTACCCTAGTTAACATTCTTTCATATAACCTGAAGTATATATTTTAGTATTTTATACACTTAGTGGTTTTATAACGTGTATTTAAAAATAATAACGTATTGGACGTAAACTGATATTTAGGAAATTATATTGTACATTGTTATAGATTTAAAAGACATCATGATTAATATAAACAAAACAATTTAATTTACTGTAATATAGAATGAGACTTAAACTAAAGATTGTCAAAATAAACAATTATATTGGGTTCAGTCGTTTGACCACTAATCGGACGTTGAGGATGATGGTCTGGACTCTTAGTTGGTTGTCCCAAAAGAAAAGAAGCTCATGGAACGAAGCGCGACTTCGGTTTGTAACACCATTCCTTAAATTTCATTAAATCGATTCATTTGGAATTGTTTTTGCATCTCATTAAACCCCAACATATCCATTTCCATGATAGAGAACTGTAGGTGTCTTAAATGGACTAACTTATCTTGTTTTTTGATCCTCCGGTCCTTTTTCTTCATACTTATAAAAGCCTCCATGTGGGAATAAAATATAATTGCCCGCAAAACCGTCCATTCATGCTTGCTCTCAAACATAACATTGAAGTTTTGGTAGTTCTATAAGACGAGAACATTCGCGTCCAAGCTATCACCACGTGTCTGATGTTGAGCTCGTTGTTTCTCACTTTTTCGGCTAGGAGGTTTATAAGGTATGTTACTCCCTCCTGGACCATTATCGGAGTTTAATGGGTTATGGCTATTCATTGTGTGGTTAATTATCACGTGTTGAAGATCAAATTTTGGAAGGTGTTTCCAAATTTCGTACCAACTAACAACTTGAATTGCTTCCTTGTCTCGACATGGCACGCTTCACGAGTTTATTGAATCACCAACAAAGAAGTAATTAAAATATAAGATAACTCATCGAAAAGTACCATTTAAATACAAAACTGAATACGAGATGTTAATTAAATAATAACTTACCATATTATGCTCTTGTGTGCCCCTTGCCTGGTTGTCGTACTGATGGGATAATTTTCAGCATATATCATAACCCCTTGTGAAATATGATTATGCCACATGAAAGAATTACGGGTGTTCCTTAAATGGAATTTTTTGAAATGTAATTATCATATTGCATGATCATTTCCGGGAACGTCCTGATATGTTGTGAGCTGCCATATATTGTTTGCAGTGTGTTTTACGTACAAGGTACATTGTGTTTCATCCTCGTAGGTAGTCATATTGGTATTGTAAGTAGATTAAAACGAACCCATAATATTAGATGGCTGAAATTGAATGTGTTCCAAAAATAACTTGGCTGAAGTTTATATTGGTTAAATAATCACTAAAACGTAATGAGTGTGTTTTCTTGTTGGTTTGAAAAACATGAGAGATATGGAAATTTGATTATGAACTATTATTTTATTTTTGATATATTTTTAGCAAACGAAAGATTAATATCCGTTAGCATTTACCCGTTGAATAAGAATTCATTGTATGATTTGATAGAGATACTTTTGCGTGTTTTTCGTCGTTGTTTGAAAGTCCTCTAATTAAAACCTTTCATACCTACAAAAATATAATAATACTAGAGTGTAGCGGTAAGTAAGGGAATCAATCCAAATCTAAGGGTGAAACATATAAAATAGGCATGCAATTCATTTGTTGATTTATTTTCTTTTTGGACTTTTGCTTTTTCTATTTTTTTAGTTTTTTTCAATATTAAAACAATGTTTGAGATAAAGGTTAAATAAGACTACTAAATCAAAGATGTAAATAACAGTAAGTGAAGATATTAAGTAAATCTAACTAAATAAAAATCTGAAATATGAGATGGGTGAGGAAATAAAAGTGAGGACTAACAAGGGATAGGATGACACCATATATTCTAGTTAATTAAAATTAATTAATTCATTAAAATTAATTATCCCAAGTTAGTATCAAAATCATGAATCAACTCTCGTTGTAAATGTAATTTTAATAATAACATTTTAGAAAATTAATTTTAACACTCCTACAACTCTTGAAATGTAGTTCCAAACATCATCTAACAAATCACCCGCTAGGATAGATTTATCAAATTAGTTTAAATCGTAAAAGTAAGCCTAAAATTGAAATTAAAGGAATTATACCACACCTGAGAAACCATTATCTCTAGTTCGAATCTAAATTGGGTATTATAACTAAAATTTTGATTTTCTCTTGAAAATCATTTACCCTTACTCGAGGCGTAAATTAAAATGTAAGAGTGCAAAATTAATCATCAAAGGGATATTTAATTTAAATTAATTAATTAAATTAGGATTAACATCAAATAATGGGTCACCTCACTCCTTGAAAATGGTTTTAGCCTAACATAATATTAAACATGATGAACAAATAATCAAAGGCATATAAAATAAAAGAGTAGAGAAAGAGAACAAATCTTCAACAAGTCTCCTTGAAATTGACAATTTGAACTCTATCCTCTTCAATACAAATCAAATTACTCACAATTAACTCTCACCAATTCTCTAAAAAATTAAAAATAAAACTATTTACAAAATATTTTTCTCCCTAAATTATTTTCTACTCTAAATTATCTATTTTCTTCTACAAGCCTCTTCTAGATGCCCCCGGATGAGCTTTTGTGTCTTCATTTATAGTGTGGCACATGGAGCTAGGGGCATAAATATGAGGACAAAGGTATGCATGTGGTTTGGGTGAGTTAAGGAGTGAGGGAATAAAAATCTGTTTTGTTAAAATGGGGTAGGAGGTATTTTTGGAAAATGAGAGTTAAGTTTGTTTTAAAACATGTGGGGTATTTGTATTTTATTTTTGGTTTTGGCTTTTGTCTTTGGTTTGTTTGTTGGCAGAATGTAGAAATCGATTTTTAGCTCATGGGTTAGAATGGAAAATGGGTCTTTAATGAAAATGGTTCAGAGGGGCATCCGAGCATAGGGGGTGAGGTTATGGCTCCGGGTTTGGTCGCGATGGGTTGGGGTAGGTCTCGGGTTGGAGCAGGGCCAGAATGGGCAAACATGTTTGGTTTCGCGAGTTAGGAGGTTGTGGCTTGGGGGCGCCAGGTTTGGGAAGAAGATGGAAGGTTTGGAGATGGTTCCGCTGGTGGGTTGCGGGGTTTGTTGTCGGTGGTTGGGAGGCAGGTGGCGGGTATGGCTGCGGGTATAGCGTTGGTTTGGGGATAGTAGAAATCGAGTTATGGGGTTGGATGTCATCTTGGTTAGATGGTTTGAATGGATTGTGGTGGTTGAGGGATTTAATGATGGTGGGAGAGAGAAGAGGTAAATGGGTTATGCTAGTTAATGGAGGGAGAGGAGAGAGAAGGTATGAGGTTGAAGATGGGTTGGGGGAATGTAGGGTGTGAATGAGGTGTATGGTATGGGTGGTGTCTGTGAGTTATTGTTTGGGTGTATGAGGGTGTGTGATAGTGTGTGTGTGTGTATTAGTTTGTGCCCAACAAAAAATAAATAAAAATAAGAAAATAATAAATAATAAAAATAAACATAATAAAAACAAGTAAAATAAAAATTAAAACTAACCTAAACTAAAAATAAAAATCTAGTAAGCTACTAAAGACGAATCCTAAAAATAAAAAGAAATAAAAATAAAAATTAAAAATCTAATAAAACTAAAAAAAACTAAAATCCTAAATAAAAAAATATAAAAGACATAAAATAAAATTAAAAATCTATTGAAACTAAAAATATAACCCTAATATAATATAACTAAAGAAAGATAAAATCTAATAAAACTAGAAAATAAATTACTAAAAACTAATCCTAATAAAAAAATAAAGATAAAGATAAAAATTAAAAACTAATAAAAATCAAAATCGAGATAAAGAAATATAAAATAGAATATAAATCCTAGAAAATTATAAATAAATTTAAAACTAAAAATGAATCAAATAAAAATCTAAAAAATCTAAAAGTACAAACATAATGAACACACGGGGTTCGGGTGACGGGTTGGGCTAAGTTTAGGCTCGATCTGGGCTAGGTTAGGGCTAGGGTTTGGGAAATTTGCTCCATAAATTGCACATTTGCCTTGAAATAAGCGTTTGAACTCTGCAAACGACAATCAAGCCTGCACATTAAACGTTTATGCATATAAGACCCATTTTGTCGAAAATTAACGATTAGAAATGGTCTATTCGGGGTAAAAAATATACACTTTTGGGTGACTATCATGATTCATATGATTATATGTTGTTCGCATGAAAGGTTTACAAATCATTTACCCATTCTCTAAAAATAGAGAACGATAAGATGATCCTCAACCCTTTTCATCTTATAGAAGCCACTAGTGCAAGCTACCAATTTTAGAGATTCCCTTATTTTCGAGCTTCACTAGTTGCTCTTATAAGCAAAGAAAAAATAATTAAATACCAACCACGACAACAAGTTAATACATATTTCTTAAAAACCAAAGGAGAATCCATGATAGCCTATCATAAGATTTGGCCATGTCAAGCTTGAAGGAAACATCATCCCCAAACCATTGAATCAACATATTTTAACATTTTTTTCAGCAAAAAATATTTCCCATAATTCCTCTCCCCTTAATAAAGATGGTTTAGAAGGCGATATAATTATTGGAAGAATAGAGCTTATTCTATCAGTAAGAACCTTTGAGTGACTTTGTTCATGAAAGTAATAAGAGTGATATGTCTTAAATCATGACAACTTGCTTTGATCTTAACTATAGGGATTTGAACAATTATAGTACTAGTCCAATTCATAAGCATGATCACACCTCTAGAAAACTTTTGTTCTAACCATTAGTAGTAACTAACCACGACCTCTGCTTTTGGCATTTTGAGTGGAATAATTGTTCAACAGCTTGACAGGTTACACCATAAGTAGGTAACTGACGCGACTGAAAATGTGTCTCTAGTGCGTTCTTATATCGGTTCAAGTGCAAACCGGTTGTGTAAGTAATAAACCAGTAAGACAGGATCGAATCCTTAGGGAAATAGGATGATCTCTCATGACGACGTAGGAAAAATGACTAACCCTAAACTGAATCTAGAAAAGAAACGAAAAGATGATTAATTTTGGAGATTGATTTCTAACAATTAAATGCACCTAAAGTTAAACTACTAACTAAACTACGTAAGCAAAGTTAATACTACTAAAATTGATTAAATATGAATGATGAAAGTAGGTTGGAATGCTCTCCCCTGAACCCTAGTATGTTTACCGAATATAAAACTAGCTTATGAATTAGATAATTGATTATACCCAGTCTTTATTAATCTTAAACATTACATATATGAGGGTACTAGCCCGCATCATACGTAATTAAGAGCAAGAATAAAGCGGTGCTGCAATATCTAACACGTGCATTGCACTCTTAAATATCCTGTTTAACTAGGACAAACGAGGTTAAAAGACCTACGACGGTCGTGATCACTACACAACACGATTCAATAATTATTTGATTCAAAGAAAAAAATTTCTATTCGGGTAAACCACATCGGGTTGGGTTCATGGATCCCAACCCTTAAAACTCTAGCCTAGTATGGTGCAATTAACTACAATTATGTATGCTACTATGACGGAAATCAAAACCATCATGAAATTACACTTAGATGAGAAAGAGAGATTAAGAACAGTTGGAAATAAATAAACTATGCACTTATTAATGAATTCAAACAATAAAGAAGAAGAAGAAGAAGAAGAAGAAGAAGAAGAAGAAGAAGAAGAAGAAGAAGAAGAAGAAGAAGAAGAAGAAGAAGAAACAAACTTTACTGATGAAATATGAAATTGAAAATCAATAAGTTGTAACTTTGAACTCCCAGGGTAGTGGACTACTTTCTCTCTGTAAAACTACACTGAAAGAACTCCCTGAAGCCTGGGAATCCGTTCGAATAAAAAGACTATGTTTTTATAAGAGTTTTAACCATGTGCAACTTTAATTTGGAAGAAAATAATTCTGAATTTCTACAACCGAATAAATCCGGATCAGATACATCGATTAGGTTCACCTATTATAGAAAGTTTATTCTTATTGGACAGGTTCATTTTTCTCTCTATCGGTTCGGTTCCATCTTCACAGAAAGTTTAGTCAGCATACGGATCGGTTCTTTTTATCCTCCATGGGTTCAGTTTGGCTTATTCAAAACTTTCCCCTTCTTTGTGATTTTTCTCTCAACTTTGAAGCTTCGTAACTCGTGCTCCGGGACTAGAATTCGGATGTCGTTTCTTCCTATGCGCTCATAGAGGTCTTCAACTCTTCTTAGACTGCTCGTCCGAATTCTAGATGCAAATTACTCTTTTACCCTTTTGACTGTTCTTCCTTTTCCTTCTTTTGGTTTCTTTCTTTCTTCTCATGCACTAAATACCTACAAAATCTATGAAAAATACACGAAACTCGACGTAGTCATTAAATGTCAATAGCAATGATATGAGATAAATAAACTCGAATTTCATCGAACATAATATTAAAGACTCTAAATTATGGGGATAAATGCGAAAAGTTTATGCCTAGTCAGTAATAATCATATTGGAGGTCGTAATTGATCACGACCTCTGGTTTTAGCATTTTTTGATATGTTGATTTCGAATAATGATTTAAACGTTCTTCATCAGTCGAATATTTTTTTAGAAACTAATACATGATAAAACCCCTAAATGTAATCCCGTCGTCAATAAAGGTTTGTATGAGAGGAGCTACTACCTCACTGACGATATATACCTAAAATGGTTCTCTTTTGTTCAAACCATTGCACAGTCGCAGACCACAAAATAAAAATATTTCGCATAGTATCAAAAGGGAGAGAAGAAGGGTGTTGAATAAGTTTTACAATCTTGATTCGCCATTGTCAAATACCCAAACTCATTTTTTGTACCACGATGATCTAGGGCTCATTGTGATGATGTTTATCATTCTTCCAATATCATTGTCGAAGATAAATGGGATAACCTGGTCTCCGGGCGTTAAAGGTTGCAGAGTTGGTCAAACTCAATGACATAAATGATGTGATGTGGATATTTTCACAAAATCCCGCATTCACTAATCCATGATAAATGTGGTTTACATTATGATTTATGAGAGAATTTGTGGAATTTGCGTGCTACATGTAGTATTTTTTTGGGACTTGTTAGGGGTGACAATTGGGGTTTTAGGACGGGGGTATCGTCCTCAACCCCGACCCTGCACCATACCCGACCCCGACCCTAACACACCCACCCCTCCCTCACCTTATTTAAAAAGCCCACGGGGGACCTCGACCATGCAAAAAAAAAAAAATAACAACAATTTATTAAAAAATTAACAGATTTAGTCAAGGTATTGGGGGTTTCAAAAGTGATGTAAATCGGTTGAAAGCCCAAATTAGGTATTGAAATTTGAAGAAACATGAAGAATACATGAATTAAACACCAAAAAAGATGCAAAATAACATAATCTTAAGCTTCTTGAATCTTGATTCATAACATGCACGGTATTGAAACGAGTTTTGAATACTCAGAACCAAACAAAGCATAATGAAACAATACATACACAATAATATTACCTAAAGATCTACGAAAGTGAAAAACAAGAATCAAATACCTTAACGGGATTTATTTGAAATATATCTTAATGTAAATATTCCATTATCGTATGAGATGTGAGACCGTGGTTGTATGAATTTTGTAGTTAAATTTTTGTGACATTTCTTTGAATAAATTGTGCTTTTGACAGAAGATGTTGAAGTCGTGCATGAGGAGGAGGAGATTTAAAGATAAGAAGATATAATGTTTATTGTTGTTTGATGAGACTAAATAAATGTCTCTAATGCATGTAACTACGACTCAAGTGTAAGCCGGTCGCTCAAGTAATAATCCGAGCAAGTGGGTTGTCAAACTCAGGGACTAAGAAGATTACTCAGGACAACTACTAAGTAACAAGACTAATCCTAACGAGTGGATCATGAAATAGAAAAGAGAAAGATGATAGTTGGGATGAGAACTTTATACTACTTCTAATTAAAGCAATAAATCCTATTTGAATTACTATGCATGCAAAACTAGAGATGAACTGATTAATTAATATGAGAGAAAAGAAAATTCGGAATACAATCCCCCAACCCCTAGTTATTTCACCAGATATAAAGATAGTGTAGAATTAAACATTTAATTTAAAAGAAGACTTTATTTAATTCAAGCATTACATATATGAGGGATTCAACCCACACAATATGTAATTAAGAATAAAAATAAAGTATGTGATAAGATTATTAACGCGTGCGTTACATTCTGAAACACTCCGGTTACCTAGGAAAAACGGAGTAAAAAGTCCTACAATGGTTGTATTAACAAAATATCACGTTTTCAATCAATTGTTTAACTCAAGAATGTGTTTTATATCCATGAGAAACACATAGGGTTGGGTTCATTCATGTCAACCCTAAGAAACCTAGCAAAACATTACATTACTAATTAAAGACATGATCTTGACGTTGCATGTAATCGTATTCATCATCTAAATAAAGCTAAGCGTGAAAAAGAGTGATATAGAACTAAGAAAATTCAAGAAGATGCAAAAGAGATGAAAAAATTAAGAACAATATGAGAAAGGAAAACTATTATTAAGAAATACTTGAATTCAAACCACAATAATGATGAAGACTAGAATGGAAAATGTTTCTTCTCTTTTTTTCCTCACAAAATTTTTATTTCTAGCCTCCTCCCTAACCACAGAATAATGTGGGAATAAAGCCCCCACGTTTTAACAAGAGTTTAAACCATGCACAACTCTAAAAATTAAGTGGGTAAACATAACAAATTATTATATCTACTTCCGAACCGAATCGGTTCATTTTTTGAGTGTGGCCAAGCCTTATGTGAACCGGTTACTCTTCGGAACCGAACCGGTTCTCTTCTTAGAAATCTTCAACCTTGGTTGTTTGATTTTCCTTATCTTCATATGCTCGTATCTTTCCAATTGTAGCTTGGATTTAGATGTTTTTTTTTTCCAATATACTCGTTAGCTCAATGTCTTTGATTTTTCTTTTCACATCCAGATTTTGGTTGTATAATTACTTTAATGCCTTAAGTTTTCTTTTTTGCCTTTTGGTTTTTATTCTGGTTTCTCTCTTGCTTTCACGTGAATGAAATACCTGTAAATATAAGAGAAATACACGAAACACGATGCACTTACAGGATGAGGTCAGTAGTAATGATATGAGATAAATTACTTTCCATTACATCGCATGGGATGATTAAATTGTGGGGATAAATAGGAAGAATTTACGACAAATCAAACCCCTTTAACTTAGAACTTTGCTCATCTCGAGCAATGTAAAAGAATCATAGCACGGTCTAAACACTTATAACACATCATATTGGGATATAATACCATTTTCGGGGGCAAGCGATTACATTTACCATATGCAACAAACCGTTAAATCCCTAAGTTATCCTAGCAGGGAGAGTGGTGTCTCCTAAAGGTTTGCAGTAAGTATACTTATAAAATTCATTTTTCACACGACTCAAAGAAAAAAAATATAAAATAACTAAAAACTGTATAATTTAAATCCCTAAAAAATAGTCACCTTAAAGTTTGTATTCAATAGACTCAATTCGTAGTGTGTGTATGCGGAGCTGAAAATTAAACTGCTAACTTCCACCGGTTGATCATTTCGTTACTTTTCAAAAATTCGTTTTGATTCAATTTCTCATGGGATGCTCTCACAAACAAATCTTTTAGAATGTGACTATTTTCTATCAGTGTTCATGATATAAAGAGTAAATGTAATGGAACACGAATTCACGTACACAACTTGAAAGAAGAAATATTTGAGGTGAATAGATCTTATAATCGAATTAAGGCTATTGGAAAATGAAAAACATTGATTCTTATTCGTACCAATTAATTGTAACACCCCGTAATTTTGAGGACTTGGGATTAAATTATTCTAGTGAAATCGAACTTATTTAGTTTGGAGAAATTAAAATTTATGATTTGGATAATTCATTTAAATAGGAGGATTTAATAAATTTGGGGATTTGAGATTCAATTAATTCGGATCATTTTTTTAGATCTCACATGTGTCGCATTTTGAGGTCGAAATTCGAGAATGTTATGAAGTAATTCGGATGACTAAGAACAAGGACGTGTTCTTCGTAAAACCTTCATCTACAACAAAGGAAATCAGACCCTACAAATATATCCAGGTAAGTAGTTAAACTTGCTTTCAATTTAATTTCAGTATTTCGATTCATATCATAGTGGGTGTCGTAAATAGTGCGTTTTGGGGTGTGTTCTCACCTGACTAAAATGGGTTTTGGAGAAATCGTCTGTATGGTGTAGATTGGAGGTCTAATTTATAGTGTAATTTAAATTCTATATTGTGGAAATCGACTAAGAGTAAGATCCCATAAATTCGGGTTGCGTAATTCAAATCAGGAAGTTGGATTTGTGTATGAAATTGAATGGAGATGTGAAAGACCCAATTTGGGATTTTAATGAAAATTGAAAGTGTGTAAAGATTTAAACATGGTATTATAATGATTCATATGGGGAGAGGAAAAGATAAAGGTTTGGAACTTAAGGTTGAAAGTTGTAGAATTTAACAATGGCAGAAGCAGCACCTCGTGGAGAAGATGAAGTGCGTGTGATACTGGGCGGTCGTTAGAACGACCTTAGGAGTTGTTTGAACGACATGAATTAAATTTGACATGTCGTTTCTTTTGGCCTGGGATTACTGTTGTGGTTTAATTCCTCTCGGCCTGGATTACTGTTGTGGTTTAATTGTGGATATGAGAGAGATTTAATTAAGAAAAAAATTAAATGGAGGTGAACATTTAGGATATTATGAGATGGGTATTATGGAATAGTATAATAAATAAGTGGGTAAACTTATTACTGGGACTTTGTGTAATAAATTCAAATGGGTAAATTACGGACCAAGTAAGGGAGTCCGAGTATTTTTGGTTGAGTGACGCCACATAGATAAAAAAATTATTTGAGGTGAAATTTATTAATTTGAGGGTCGGGATTACGACTCGGATATTCTTAGGCTGAGTGCTACGGGAGTTGGGCACGGGGTGATTCTAAGAATGAATCATAAAAGACCATTATTTTATTTTGATCACAGGCTGTCCACCAGGTATTTTAGTAGGCAGGGTGTCACATTAATCTCTCTATTATCTTTTCTTGTCTTTGCTCTCAATGAGGTGATTAATTTTGTTATTCAGACTCAGTTAAGACTTTCTCGGGTTATAAGGTATGTTGGATAAAATAGTAAAGGTCGAAAAATTCAGAGTTAGAAAATTTCCTTGGTTGTAATGTCTGGTGGCACTTTTTTGGGCATATGCTCTTTTTCTCTATTGTTTTTTAATATTTTTTTTTCATTTTTTTCTATTTTTGTTTGAGATTTATTTTTTCTTTTCTTGCCCCTTTTTATTGCACCATTTGGACTTGATTGAATTTTCTTTTTGTTTTCACAACTACGGACTAAATGGGCTTTTCGGGTTGTCAGATGAAATCGAAAAATTTATTAGGCTCAAATGAGTTTGCAAAGGGATATTTTTCACAACTTTTTTATGGCTCATATTTTGGGTAAATATCGATGGCCTAACGACATTTATTCGAATTATTAATTATTTTACCATATACGTCTCGAGATTACGTTTAGTGTAGATATTTTTTGGCGCATTTTCAAGACGACATATCACTCGTTTCCCGTAACTGACCAAAATAAAAAATTTAGAGATCTTCAACGACTCATTTAATGGTAAATGGAACTTTGAGTTAATCATTAACTCGGATTGATTTAATTACTTCCAAAAGATGATAAGTTCGAAATCTCACTGGGTTAATAATCTCTACACTTATTCGTTAAATTGTCAATGTTCGCTAAATTTCCATTTTTGGTCAATTTCAACTTCGTGCATTTTTTTGATTTTTTGATTTTTACAAATTGAGACTTCAAACAAGATTTTTAGTGAATTGTTTTGAAAAAAATTTAAATCCCAATTTTTATTTATTTTGACGATGCGATAGAAAAGGATAGATTTACATAGTTGTTTAAAAAGATAAAAAAATGAAGCATGATAAGAATTACATAACGAGATAATAACCAAACACAATAAGACGGGAGCTACTGGGGGACGAATTGGACGAGGTGGGCGCATTGGGATCATGGGTTTATGGATAAAAAAAGTAACTCGAGAATGAGATGCTCGATCCCACTAGCAACCGTTACATCTCTGCTTTGAGCCTAAGCATCATGCTCATGTCGTGCTGGTAATCTCGCGCATAATTATCTACCCGATCCTCTAAGTCTTCCATGCGACGGTAGAGCCCCTCCGAACCAGGCTCGTAATTGGGATCCTCCTTGTCGTTGTACTCCTCTTCCTCTCGTTCCCCTACTTGAATGTCTTCCTCCATTTGTGCCTCCGATGCATGAGGATGGATAACCCCTATTTGGCAGCACTCCTTGTGAGGGAGGTTTGCCCAATTGGCTTCATAAGGCGGATCTACATCGTCGGTTCTTCAATCCCGGCATCTTTGAGTATGGATGTGATGAACCAGATGTAGGGAAGAGCAATATTTCTCTCCTATCATAGTCAGCGTGCACAATTTCTTTATAAAATGTGTGGGCATGGAATGTGGTCCTCTCGTCGATGAGATGATATAGGAAGTTGATTAGCGAATGCGGAGTGCAAAGTACGAATTTGCTGGAGGTTTGCAAAATAGAGCCGTAAATGATCAAAAAGGCCAATTGGGCCCGCTCCTCGAGATTTCTCACGAGAAAATTATCCCAAACCTAATTGTGATTGGGTGTAATTCACGCAATGCATTGGACCTTGGTGATTGGGTGGCCCATAGTGGGGTAACCATATTGTTGGGGGTCGAGTACCTATTTTTCCCTCATTTTTTAGACCATGAGGCCTAAAGAAAAGGGCACCATAGTTTCATCGACATAGGCCTCACACTCTGTGCTAGATAATTTGACAAGAGTGACGTAGAAGGTGCAGACCTAGCCGACCCAAACATCATCACCGAGTTGCTCAAAGAATTGGCACCACCCCCGGTGGTGGAACAAGGCGATGACCGCTGGAGGTAGCTCCCGCCAAATCACTTGTCGCTCGATATAGATGGTGCGTTTGGTGGAGAGGAAAGCCTCGCACCAATCGCATTCTTGGTTATAGCAGTAATTGTGGTCACCTTCGTGGAGAACCTTAACATCGATGTATTTTCGACAACATTTTCTGCATTGGGTATGGTAAAAAAGAGTTTGGAATATTTAGGAAGAGAAGAATTTAGAAGATTTGGAAGGGGTGGGAGGAATGGTGGGGATGGAGTGGTTTATATAGTGGAGGAGTGGTGGATTTTTGGTGGGAAAGGGGGATGGTTTAATGGGAAAGGGTGTAGGGAGATTAAAAAGGGGGAATGTATTGGGTAGAGGGAGATTTTGGAGGGTTAATTTTGGATCGAATGGTGGAATGAAAAGGAGGGAAAAAAGGGTGGATCGAAGTTTGACTGTCAGGGTTCGGACTTGTTGTATACCCAGGGCGAACCGGTTCGCATTGTCCCTTACCTTACTAGAATTTCTAATCGGTTCTACCCTTTCGTATACCCAAGGGGAACCAGTTCGTTATTCTGGAACAGAGGCTCAAATTTTTTTCCTCTCTCACAATCTAAGGGTGTGCTTGATTGCAAACATGTAAAATACATGAAAAATATTTCATTTGAATAAAAAGTTGGAATACGAGTGGAAAAATATATGAATTTTTGGTCTTACCTATTCTATTTTCCATGGAAACCAATTCTTTAGTGGTTGGATAAGAAATATTTTCCACTAAAAATGAGGTTTGAGATGCAGAATTTGTTATGTGAATGAATGTTATTCTTATATGAAGTATTCACAATCAAGGTACTAGAAAGACAAAAATATAAGTCGAAACAATTATTTTCCATGGAATAAATTTTCATGTCAATCAAACACACCCTAAGTGCAAAAAAATTCCCACACGCAGACATTTCCAAGGCTCTTCTATCCTTGTTGCTACCTCGGGGTACCTCAAAATCTCATAGCAGCTCAACGTAACCTCTCCTGTTGTGCATTGATGTTCCTAACCTTTCTAAATCGTGACTCACCAACCTCTAACTAACCTAACCTAACCCTACTCCCTATGATACAACAAGAATCACCCCATACCCGTCGGGGGTGCGATGACCTCTAAACTTACTCACTATACCCCATAAACGAGGTCCGATAAACAGATTATGTTGGCTTCCTCAAAGCTCGCCTCGAAATATGGCTTTAGGCACTGTCCGTTAACCTTTAACTTGTCCCACCCTTCGAATTTTTTTATCTCTATCGCACTGTGGGTAAAGACTTCCTTGATGACAAACGGATCGGTCCACCTTGAACGTAACTTGTTGGAAAATAAGTGTAGGCACGAGTTATAGAGAATCACCTTTTGACCAAGAAGGTTCTCCTTTCGATGGATAGTGTGTTCATGCGCTAGTTTAATCCTTTCTTTGGATATGCGAACGCTTTTATGCGCATCGTTGCGTATTTCTTCTAACTAATTAAATTGGAATTTTCGCACTTCACCGGCTTTATCTAAGTTGTAATTGAACCTCTTGATTTCCCAATATGCTTTGTGATCGAGATTAACAGGGAGATGGCAAGGCTTGCCATTGAAAAAGAAAAATGGGGACACCCCAAGGGGTTTCTTATAGATGGTCCAGTAGGCCCATAACACATCGTTCAATCGTGTAGACCGATCCTTTTGGTCAGGATTACGATTTTTTCAAAAATGTTCTTTATCTCACGATTTGCTAACTCGGCTTTTGAGCGTTTTGAGCGTTTATTGCTGACTGAGTTTGCATGAATTCATTTAAAGTGTCCTCGAGACTTATTTGTTGAGGGGTGATATAAGGCGTGGGAGGTGGTTCTTCTATGGATGGATCTTATTGGGAATGCGAAAGCGGTAGCCGATGTTGGGAAACAATTGAATTTGGATTTAATGCAGCATTTGGTTTCCCGTAACTAGAACTCGAATGGTTCCACCACAAACGATTATAAGAATTTTCGTGTGGGGCATTAAAGTTACCCTTAAAAGCTCCTACATCTTCCACTTGCTCTTGGATCATCACTTTGTAGGAGGGTATCGTCAGGCATTCCTTCGTTGAATGTCCCGCCTCACAAAAAGCACACACCTTCTCTCTCAATGCTCGAGTGGATACGGATACGTCTCTCCCCTATCTTCCACTACGTCCTCTAGCCTCTTTGCTAGTTAATTAATTTGTTTTTTTAGTTCGGCCTTCTTATCCAACTGATATATTTTGAATGCGAAAGGAGCCGTGGATGTTTGTCTAGACTTGGGTTGGGTATTTGGGTCTGATGTGTCCCACGCTTGAGTAGTCTCGACGACGTGCGTAAAGTGGGCCTCCACATCATTTGCATCTAACCCTAAGAACTGTCCCTCTCACATGGTATCAACAAGTCGAAAGGACATTATTTTATTATCTAGTTTACATTAGTGTATGTCATATACCACTACAAACCATCGAAGAAAAAATTCAAGTTTGAATATAGATGAAGATGGATCCGAATATCAAAGTTCTTCATTCAAGCCTCCATGAGATGAATTTTGGTAAGTTTGTGTTTTTGTTACTTAACAGTTTATTTAAAAGTGTTGGGATATTTTTCAAAAATATTTTCTAAGTGTTGAGGCATTACTTTCATCAAGAAGAAATTTTTCTAAGTGTTGAGGCGGAGGTTTTGACGAAATAAATTTTTTATTTTTTTACATTGACGTCGTTCAAACGACATAAGGATGCCACACGAAGTCATTCGAGCGACACGTGGCCTCGTTCGAGCGACACTAACTTTTCGTTCGAGCGAACTGCCGACTTAAGTTTTTTATATAAAGCGTGTTAAACCACTCCATTTTCATAAAGAAGACCTGACAAATTTCTTTCTGCAAAAACTACTAAATAGCATATTACCTTTGTCTTCTTCATTTAGGGTTCAAATACTTTTGTTTTTAATTCACAAATCCCAATTGCTTTTAGTGAATTATTTTATAACCTAAATACGGTTTTGCTGGAGTTTCTCTTATAGTGAGGATAACCTACTGATGATCTAGGTGGCACTTAAAGAAGGTGCTGGGCTGACGTGACTGCGTGTCAAAGAGAGTACTAATGGGTGTTCCTGGACTGACGTTGAAAGGAGTGCGCGTGCGTTCAAATACAAAGATTATTTAATTAAACTCATTTTTTATCAATTAAGTCCTAAACATGCATCTAGGTGTGATTGAAGATGAAAAAATCAAGCAAGAACATTCAAACACACATATGTGAGGAAAAATCCCCCAAAGGGGCAAAACCTTTTTATTTTTCACTATAATTTTGTAATATACGGTTACACGGATTATAATGAAAAATACAGTGACATAGAAATACCCGTAGGCGTCGATTCTGTAGTCATCGACTGGAATCTCCCTCGGGAACTCCAGATGAGCAGCAATGAAGAAGGAAGACGACTTCTCCACAAAGGTTGAACAAACACATTGTTGTGTTCTTGGGTTACAAAAGAATTCACAAAGGTTTGGCAATGATATGTGAATCAAAACATGAGTCTTGGGACTAAAAAATTTGAAGACTAGAGTAATTAGAACTCTCAAAATCGTCTCTCCAAGTCTTGTTAAATAACTCCCCCGAAGTTGGCTTTTATAGGAAATCAAAAAGAGTTTCACGATTTTAAAACATTTGCCAGCGCCAGGTACCCCAAACTGGTTCAAGTTTACCGCGAACCGGTTCACCCCTCCGAACTGGTTTGGCCTTCGGTTCGCAAATATTCGCTGGAACTTGGGGCTTAAACACTCAGCATTTTTCCAAGGTTTTTTCTCAGAATTTTCTCTAATTTCAAAGAGCCATAGCTTCTTCACCGTAACTCGGATTGAGGTGCTATTTCTTCCAGTATCTTCGTTGCAGTGAGATCTTCAAATTTGCAATTGACTGGATCTCCAAAAGGTGTTTGTAAAATTACCAAAATGCCCTTATACTTTTATATCTTGCCTTCTTTCACTGTTTTGACTTCTCCTGCGTACCACTTGCATTAAGTCCCTAAAATCGTGGAACGTGAAGTCATTGAGGCAGATGTGGGACACATGATGGAGATATTGAATGCTTGATTCCCAAAATTCGGATAGAGGCCATCGTGTGAGATCGTGTAGAGACATGCCGAATGTAGCGGCGTACGACATACATAAAGGAATATTTCGGACAACTTAAAAATGTCCTTACAAATCTCCCCCTATGTCTATGCCGGTACATACATAAAAATATGAATTATCAAATAACAAATTGCCTATACAAATCTACACTCCCATGAACCCAAAACTAGGAAGATACAATTGAATAAGACTTCATCGTTTGTTCTTCAAATGTCCTTACAAAACTTTTCTCATCAGGGTGTGCAATTCAGTGATCATCAATGTAGTACCTGCACACATGAGATAAAGCAAATACCAAGTGACGTATCAAGTTTGGAATGAGATAAACATAGTTACTATATTAAAACAAATCTCAACATTTCAAAAACTCCCCCATAATATGATAATTCTTCTCCCCATTTTATTATGTCCCCAAATAGATAGATATGAGAAGCAGAAATAAATGTAATTGGAGTGTGTCACAAGGTAAAAAAAACTTCTATTTTTGAATTTTTCCAATTTTTTCACACAAAATATATAAATAAGAATCACACCATGAAAGAACACAAAACAACCAAGTCGATGATAGCGTAAATGTATGGGTGTGATCAAATTCGATAGGAAAATCAATGCATACAAACATGTCATATGTGCACGATGAATATCGGATAGTCCTAACGAATGAACTCAAAATCTTCCTTTGGTGTAAAAAGATGGAAATATGAAACATTGACTCAATCAAATTAACAAATCAAAGCTCAAAGTGATTTCCACACCAATAACGCCCAAAATGATTTCATATTTTTCAGGACTTTCAAGGAAGTGCAACCCGTTTAAATTCTCCAACAAAACTCCCTCAGATTTATATTTTGAATAGAGGTAATCTAAATTCTCAAACATTGGAGAATTGATGGTGAAACCTAATGGCCCATATTTGCCATGTATTGCTTTTTATTGCCTTTAAACTTTTTTCGAGCTCTTTTTAACCTCTTTAGACCCCGGATAATAATGTTCCTCCATTTTTAGGTCCTTTTTAATGGTGGCTTAGTATTTACAAAGGCTAAATGAACCTTTCATAGCCCTTCCCCATTTTTAAATAAACACACAGTCTCATCAAATGGTTTTTACATGCATTCTAATCTTATCAAATTTTATCGCATATTGTATGTTGTATAGACATAATTGAGATGGAAACACTCAAGCCAATATGTGATAGACAAGTACAATAATCAAATATAGTCGTGAGTGTGTGCAATAAAGGATAAAAAAAGTCAAACATGTGGAAAGATATCACTAATAACATCTCAAAGACTCCAAATGATGTAAAGCACATAGATGAAATGATGTAACGTCTCAAATCTCTATAAAACAATCACATGGATAAATGGAATGAAATTTGTGACTCGGCTATCTTAAATGCTCATCCATACAAGGTGCAAAAAAAAATACAAAAATCTTTTTGAGCTTTTCTAAAATTTTTGTAAAAAGAAAATCTTTTTGGATTTTCAAAACAAATATAAAAAAGCAAAAGTAATAATACACATGATACAAAACTAGCAATATGAAGCATATGATATGAACATGAAAAAGCATCATATCCTAGACACGAACCAACCCCTCAGTCAAATGTGCAAATCCCCAAAGACTTCCTAAGACTCTTAAATATATGGGCATCTAAAGGTTTCATGAAAATATCGGCTAACTGACGGTCGGTGGAAACAAAACTCAGGGATACGACTTTCTCCTCAACTAACTGACGTATAAAGTGCTCACGTATCCTGATGTGCTTTGTGCATGAATGCTGGACTGGATTGCGGGATATGTGTATCGCACTCGTGTTATCACAGGAGATGGTCATGGTGTCCGGTGATATGCCATAATCCTCCAGCATCTGCTTCATCCACAAGAGTTGTGTGCAACAACTCCCGACGGCGATGTACTCAGCCTCTGCAGTGGACAAAGAGATGGAGTTTTTCTTCTTGCTCAGCTAGGAGACAAGAGTAGAACCAAAATAGAAACACCCACCAGAAGTGATCCTACAACCATCTACATCCCCGGCCCAATCGGCATCCGAATAGGAGGACAAACAGTCTTTGGTATCCAAGGAATACCATATGAGAGTGTAAGGACAATTTGTCCATCTTTATGTATATGTTATGTCATACGCCGTTACAACATTGATGGTTGAAAAGATCACATCGTCATCAATGAAATCCGAAGATCAAAAGAAGAATGAATTTGGGAATCAGACCTGACCGGACCGATTCGGCCCAGATAAAAGAACCGATCTGGTTCATCCGGACCGATCCGCCAAAAGGGACCGGACCGATCCGCCTGCTGTGTTGAGACCAATACACCCCGGATCCATAACGAACCGATGACACCAAAATGCCGAACCAATCCGATGCCAACCGGATGGATCCGTCTTCAGAAAAAGAACCGATCCGAGTTCACCGGACCGATCCGCCTAAAGGACCGGACCGATCTGACAAGGATAAACTCTGCCAGATCGTGGCCATATTTTCTAAGGCAAAGTGTTCCTTATTTAATCCACGATCAGAGGCTGTTTTTAATAGAGACTTACACACGATTTTCTGAGTTCCATAACTCTTAAGTCTTCATGGTATTTGAGTCCATTGATTCATACCATTGATTCACACAAATTCCATACATTTGTGAGTCACTTTTGGTAACCCTAGAACACCATTGATGTTGTTCAACCCTTTGTGAAGTGGACCGCTTCTTCCTCTTCATTGCAGCCCTACTGGAAAGGGTTTCTTCCAGCCCCGACTACAGAATCCGATACCCGAGGGTAATTCTTAGTCAACCTGTATTTCATTGTAATCCGATTGTAAACCGTCTTTTACAAATTATAGTGATATACAAATGGTTTTGCCCCTGTGGGGGATTTTTCCTTAAACTTTGTGTGTTGAATATTTATTGCGTGATTTCATATTGTTTCAATCACACCTAGTTGCATGCTTAGGGTTAATTTGGGTTAAAAATGGTATTTATTATATTATTTCTTAATTGAACGCAAGCGCCAACTCTTTCAAATTGGTATCAGAGCAGGTTACGCCATTCTATCGCGTATTCCTTACTTCCGCAAAATTTTTCTAAAAATATCAATTTTTGAAATAAATTGATTTTTGAAAAGAGCGTGTTCATATGGAGAAGTCATATTATAAAATGCCTATTTTTGACGGGTCAAATTATGCTTATTGGAAAACCCGTATGAGGTCGGCTTTAAAAGCCATTGATGAACGTGTCTGGATTTTGGTTGAACGAGGGTGGACTCCTCCCACCGTGACTGTTGATAATGTGACCAACTTGAAACCTGACATTTCTTGGACTGATGAAGAATTTAAATGGTCTTCTTTTAATTCTAAGGGTCTAAGTGCTATTTCTGGGTCTGTCACACCTGATGAGTTCAAACGCATAATGACGTGCACCACGTCAAAGGAGGCATGGGATATTTTGCAACTTACCCATGAAGGAACAAATGCTGTTAAAGAGTCAAAATTGCAAAATTTAACAACTCAATTTGAAACCATCACCATGCATGAAAATGAATGTTTTGATGAATTTTATGCTAGGCTTTCTGACATTGTTAATACTAGTTATAATCTTGGTGAACATATTCCAAATGCTAGAGTTGTTAAAAAGATTCTTCGTTCCCTTCCTAAACGTTTTATACCTAAAGTCACTGTGCTAAATTCCTTGGGTAATTTAAATACTCTAAAATTGGAAGAACTGGTAGGAGATTTACAAACCTATGAAATAGACATGTTTCCTAAATCTGCCAAGCCAAAAGATAAGGGAATTGCCCTTAAAGCCCAAGAGAGAAAAAGTGAGGGGTCGGCAAGAAAGAGAGTCGAGTCATCTAGAAAGATAGAAACTTCTGATTCTGATTGTGAGTTTGACATAGATGATTTGGCATTATTTGCTAAAAACTTCAAGAAAATTCTGAAATTTAAGAAAAATGGGAATTTCAAAGATAAAAAGAATTTTCAGAAAAATAAGGTTGAAAAGAAAGATTTCAAAGAACCCCCTAAAGACAGTGAGAGGTGTTTTGAGTGCGACGGTAAGGGACACAGAGCGTTTGAGTGTGCCACTCGTCTAAATAGGGAAAAGGGTAAAGCTGTCCTAAATGCTACCCTTAGTGACGACAGTGAGGTCGAGTCGGTGGACTCGGGAGATGAGTCACCACATGAGCGTAACTTCACCGCGTTCATGGCTAGTCATGTGAGTACTCCTAGTGCATCTCACGACGATGAGGATGCTACTTCACAGGGACACCTCGACAGCGAGAGCGAAGAGAGTGAGGGAGAGGAGGAAGGTAGTGAGGACGAGAGTAACCTTCAACGCGCCTACGCCGAGTTATATAATGAGTCTTTTAAAACTAAAAAACGTAACAAGGTGTTAGTTCTTAGGATCACCGCATTAGAAGAAGAGTTAGAAGAGACGAGAGAGAGAGAGTCCTCCACCTGCACCGCCATGAGAGAGAGAGAGTCTGCCTGGGTTAGTAAAGAGAATTTGCTTAGAGAGAGAGAGAGCAGTTTTGAGAAAGAGAAAGCGGACTTGACTAAACAAGTGGCTAGTCTTACTAGTGAGCTCCATTCCTCCATGGAGACTAGGAAGAAACTTGAAGCCCTTGTTGCTCAGCTTACTCATGACCTTGAGAGAGCTAGGAAAGTCAAGGTACAAATCGAGGACATATCTGGGAAGATGGGAAAGATGCTCCTCGGTCCCGCTTTAGGTTTTGGTGACAGGCAAGGAATAGGTTTTGATGGTGCCTCCACGTCCCAAATTGCACCCGGACCAATTCCTGAGTTTACTACGACTCCTTATGGCCGTCATAAAAAACCAAGAAGGAGAGTTCGACCAAGAAAAGAAAACCAAGGTCCTCCTAATACTGTGCTCTTTTGCTCCCATTGCAAAAGAAATGGACACCTTAGGGATGATTGCTATAAGTTGGGTTGGACACGACGTACGTTTGCTCCACCACATCAGACTGATGAGTTTGCCAGTCTGAGAGAGCGTGTTGAGTTTCTAGCCGCCACATCACAGAGTTTGATGGAGGAATTCCGACGGATGACCTTACCATCAATGAATGCGCCCTGCATTCCGGCTAAAACCAACAACTACAAGGGAATACAAAAATGTACCTACACTTGGGTTCCTAAGAAAGAGAAAAAGGCCCTTGTTATCCATGTCGCTCTCAAAGCACATAATACCTCACAGTGGTATTTTGATAGTGGATGCTCCAGACAGATGACAGGTGATGTCTCATATTTTACCCATCTTGAGGATTATAAGGATGGGAGAGTCACCTTTGGAGATGGTAGCAAATCTAGCATAGTTGGACGAGGTATAGTAGAGTTACCAGGATTTCCAAAGCTAGAGAACGTGTTGTACATCAAAGGTTTGAAAGCAAACCTTATTAGCATCAGCCAGCTGTGCGACGATGACTTTGCTGTGAAGTTTGACCGAAAAGCTTGTAAGGTCTATAATCAAGCCGGTAAACTTTTAGTGCAAGGGGTGAGGACAGAGGATAACTGCTATGGGACTGAGCCCACATCCTCACTTGTTTGCAACAGCGCCACGATCACTCCTATGGATCTGTGGCACCAACGTCTAGGTCATGTGAACGTTAGAGACTTATCTCGTTTAGTCAAAAAGGACCTAGTACGTGGCTTACCATCACTTGGAAAGCTAACTTCCATGATTTGTGGACCCTGTCAGTTGGGAAAACAAATCCGTAGCCCTCATAGGAAGTTGAATTCCATTACCACCTCCCGTGCTCTTGAGTTGATTCACATGGATCTTATGGGTCCTACACGCACGGAGAGTCTAGGTGGTAAGAGATACATTCTCGTGATGGTAGACAATTTCTCTAGATTCTCTATTGTACGTTTTCTAAGAGAGAAATCTGATGCTGTAGAATTTTTAACGACCAAGTGCCGTGTCCTGCAAAATCAACACGGGGTCACTATTAACAGAATATGTAGTGACAACGGCACTGAATTTAAAGAAGCAAAGGTGGATTTGTACTGTGATAGCCTTGGGATCAAACATGAGTTTTCTGCTGTGAGAACTCCTCAGCAAAATGGGATTGTTGAGAGGAAGAATAGAACGATCCAAGAGATGGCTAGATCTATGCTTCTAGGTCGTAAAGTTTCTAGGAGATTTTGGGCAGAGGCAGTGTCTACTGCATGCCACACGGTGAATAGGGTTTATCTTCGTCCACACACACTTAAGACACCTTATGAATTGTGGACTGGCAAGAAACCCAACTTGGCATATTTCCGAGTTTTTGGGAGTAAATGCTACATTCTACGGGATAGAGAGCAATTAGGAAAGTTTGACTCCCGGAGCGACGAGGGAATATTGCTAGGATATTCATCGAACAGTAGAGCGTACCGGGTTTTTAACCTGAAGAGCTCTAAGGTTATGGAATCAATAAACGTCACTGTGCAAGATGACGAACCTCCGACGGTTATTGATCCCAACCTTCAGTGTGAGGATGAGGATTGTTCTGACAGTGATTTTCCTGTTCCTCTCCCACACTCTGTGGACCCTATTCCTGTGTTAGGGGACACACCTGCTTGGGTTCGCAAGAGTCATGATCCGTCAGCCATTGTTGGCGATCCCACTCTAGGGGTCAAGACTCGTGCTCAACTAGAGAACGTTGTTATTCATCATTCCTACACGTCCAAAGTCGAGCCCAAGAACCACAAAGAAGCACTCAAAGATGAACACTGGATATCTGCTATGCAGGATGAGTTGCTTCAGTTTAAGAAGAACAATGTTTGGGAACTTGTCCCCCGACCTAGTAATACTAATGTTATTGGTACCAGGTGGATTTTCATGAATAAAATGGATGAAAATGGTACCATAATCAGAAATAAGGCTAGGTTGGTCGCTCAAGGCTACACACAGATAGAGGGTGTAGACTTTGGGGAGACATTTGCTCCTGTTGCGAGGCTTGAGTCCGTCCGTCTTCTGCTCGCCATCGCATGTCATCTGCACTTCAAGGTATATCAGATGGATGTCAAGAGTGCCTTTCTGAATGGCATTCTACAGGAAGAGGTTTATGTGGAACAACCAAAAGGGTTTGAAGACCCTAAGCACCCTGATCACGTCTACTATCTGATAAAAGCCTTGTATGGTTAGAAGCAAGCACCCCGTGCTTGGTACGAGAGGCTTACTTCCTATTTCTTAGCCCGTGGCTTCAAGAGAGGGGGAGTTGATATGACGTTGTTCGTCAGGAGAGATGACGGTGCTATCTTGGTTGCCCAAGTCTATGTGGACGACATAGTCTTTGGATCCACATGCTCCCAGCATGCTCACCACTTTGAGGAGGAGATGAAAAGTGAGTTTGAGATGAGCATGGTAGGTGAGCTTACTTTCTTCCTTGGTCTCCAGGTTCGTCAGCTAGAGGATGGGATGTTCATCTCCCAATCCAAGTATGCTAGAGACCTAGTGAAGAAATTTGGTTTAGACTCCGCTAAGCATGCACGTACACCTATGAGTACCACTACCAAGCTTAGTAAGGACACTACAGGCAAGGACGTAGAGCAAACCTTGTATTGGAGTATGATAGGTAGTCTTCTCTACTTGACTACCAGTCGTCCCGACATAGCCTTTAGTGTTGGAGTCTGTGCGCGATATCAGGCATTCCCAAAAGAGTCATATTTACTTGCTCTAAAACGTATTATTAAATACGTGAGTGGGACTCTCTCTTACGGTATTTGGTATTCCTTTGATACCGATGACCGTCTATCCGCCTATTCGGATGCCGATTGGGCTGGGGATGTAGATGGATGTAGGAGAACTTCTGGTGGGTGTTTCTATTTTGGTTCTGCTCTTGTCTCCTGGCTGAGCAAGAAGCAAAATTCCATCTCTTTGTCCACTGCGGAGGCTGAGTACATAGCCGCCGGGAGTTGTTGCACACAACTCTTGTGGATGAAGCAAATGCTGGAGGATTATGGGATATCACAGGACACCATGACCATTTCCTGTGATAACACGAGCGCGATACACATATCCCACAATCCAGTTCAGCATTCGCGCACAAAACACATCAGGATACGTGAGCACTTTATACGTCAGTTAGTTGAAGAGAAAGTCGTATCCCTGAGTTTTGTTCCTACCGACCGTCAGTTAGCCGATATTTTCATGAAACCTTTAGATGCCCTTAGATTTGAGAGTCTTAGGAAATCTTTAGGGATTTGCACAGTTGACTGAGGGGTTGGTCTATGTCTAGAATAGGATGCTTATTCATGCTCATATCATATGCTTCCTATTGCTAGTCTGTTTATATGTACTATTCTTTGTGGTACAACTTTTCTTTACTCTTTTTGCTGTTTATACTGCTTTTGAAAAACACAAAAAGATTTTATTTTGATAAAATTTTTGAAAAAAATCAAAAAGAGTTTTGTTTTTATGGATGAGCATTTAAGATAGCCAAGTCACAACTTCATTCCATTTATCCATGTGACTGTTTTATAGAGATTTGAGAGGCTACATCATGTCATCCATGTGCTTAACATTGATTGGAGTCCTTGAGATGTAATTAGTGATATCTTCCTACATGTTTGACTCCTATATCCTTTAATGCACACATGCACGGCTATATTTGATTATTGCACTTTTCTCTCACATATTTGCTTGAGTGTTTCTATCTCAATTATGTCTATACAATGTACAATATGCTATAAAACTTGACAAGATTGGATTGCATGTAAAAACCGTTTTGGTGAGACTGTGTGCTTTTTTGCATAACGGGGAGGGGCTGCGAAAGTTGATTCTTATCCTTTGCGCAAAAGCCACCGTTAAAAAGGACCTAAAAAATGGAGGAATTTTAATATCCGAGGTCCTAAGAGGTTAAAAGAGCCCGAAAAAATTTAAAGGCAATAAAAAGCAATTCATGCCAAATATGGGCCATTGTAGGTTTCACCATCAATTCTCCAAAGTTTGAGAATTTTGTATACCTCTATTCAAAATATAAATCTGAGGGAGTTTGGTTGGAGAATGAGAAAAACGGGTTTGCACTTCCTTGAAAGTCCTGAAAAAGCATGAAAATCATTTCGGACGTTATTGGTGTAGAAATCACTATGAGCTTCTATTTGTAGATTTGATATAGTCAATGTCTTATATTTCCAATCTTTTACACCAAAGGAAGTATTTGAGTTCATTCGTTAGGAATATCCAATATTCATCGTGCACATATGTCATGTTTGTATGTTTTGATTTTCCTATCGAATTTTGATCACACCCATTCTTTTACGCTATCACCGACTTGGTTGTTTTATGTTCATTCATGGTCTGATTTTATGCCTTGTGTCACCCCGGTACTTGATTGCTTGATTTATCTCTCTCATTTGTCTATTTAGGGACATCATAAAAAGGGGGAGAGTGAATTATCTGTCTATGGGGGAGTTTTGTAATTCTGAGAATATCATCTTAAATTGTGCTTATGTTTATCTCATTTCAAACTCGATACGTCACTTGGTATTTGCTTTGTCTCATGTGTGTAGGTACATATCTTGATAAATCCCATGTTGCACACCCTGATGAGAAAAGCGTGAAGATTCCTAAAGAATTGAAGAACAAACGATGCAGCCTTAGTCATATGTACCTCTTTCAGTTTTGGGTTCATGGAAGGGTAGATTTGTATAGGCATTGTTCATACTTGATAATTCGGATTTTTTATGTTTGTTCCGGCATAGACATAGGGGGAGATTTGTAAGGACAATTTGTCCATCTTTATGTATATGTTATGTCATACGCCGTTACAACATTGATGGTTGAAAAGATCACATCATCATCAATGAAATCCGAAATCCGAAGATCAAAAGAAGAATGAATTTGGGAATCAGACCTGACCGCACCGATCCGCCTGCTGTGTTGAGACCAGTATACCCCGGATCCATAACGAACCGATGACACCAAAATGCCGAACCGATCCGAGTTCACCGGACCGATCCGCCTAAAGGACCGGACCGATCCGACGAAGATAAACTCTGCCAGATCGTGGCCATATTTTCTAGGGCAAAGAGTTCCTTATTTAATCCACGATCAGAGGCTGTTTTTAATAGAGACTTACACACGATTTTCTGAGTTCCATAACTCTTAAGTCTTCATGGTATTTGAGTCCATTGATTCATACCATTGATTCACACAAATTCCATACATTTGTGAGTCACTTTTGGTAACCCTAGAACACCATTGATGTTGTTCAACCCTTTGTGAAGTGGACCGCTTCTTCCTCTTCATTGCAGCCCTACTGGAAAGGGTTTCTTCCAGCCGCGACTACAGAATCCGATACCCGAGGGTAATTCTTAGTCAACCTGTATTTCATTGTAATCTGATTGTAAACCGTCTTTTACAAATTATAGTGATATACAAATGGTTTTTCCCCTGTGGGGGATTTTTCCTTAAACTTTGTGTGTTGAATATTTATTGCGTGATTTCATATTGTTTCAATCACACCTAGTTGCATGCTTAGGGTTAATTTGGGTTAAAAATGGTATTTATTATATTATTTCTTAATTGAACGCAAGCGCCAACTCTTTCAGAGAGAGTCCCACTCACGTATTTGATAATAATTTTTAGAGCGAGTAAGTGTGACTCTTTCGGGGATGCGTGATATCGCTCATAGACTCCAACACTAAAGGCTATGTCGGGACAACTGGCAGTCAAGTAGAGAAGACTACCTATCATACTTCAATACAAGGTTTGCTCTAGGTCCTTGCCTGAAGTGTTCTTACTAAGCTTAATAGTTGTACTCATAGGTGTACGTGCATGCTTGGCGGAGTCTAAACAAAATTTCTTCACTAGGTCTCTATCATGCTTGGATTGGGAAATGAACATCCCATCCTCTAGCTGACGAACCTGGAGACAAAGGAAGAACGTAAGCTCGCCTACCATGCTCATCTCAAACTCACTTTTCATCTCCTCCTCAAAGTGGTGAGCATGTTGGGAGCATGTGGAACCAAAGACTATGTCGTCCACATAGACTTGGGCAACCAAAATAACATCGTCATCTCTCTTGACGAACAACGTCATATCTACCCCCTCTCTTGAAGCCACAGGCTAAGAGATAGAAAGTAAGCCTCTCGTACCAAGCACGGGGTGCTTGCTTCAAACCATACAGGGATTTCCTCAGATAGTAGACGTGCTCCGGGTGCTTAGGCCTTCAAACCCTTTTGGTTGTTCTACGTAAACCTCCTCCTGAGGAATGCCATTTAGAATGGCACTCTTGACATCCATCTGATATAACTTGAAGCGCAGATGACATGCGGAGGCGAGTAGTAAGCGGACGGACTCAATCCTCGCAACAGGAGAAAATGTCTCCCCAAAGTCTACACCCTTTATCTGTGTGTAGCCTTGAGCGACCAACCTAGCCTTATTTCGGATTATGGTACCATTTTCGTCCATTTTATTTTTGAAAATCCCCTTGGTACCTATCACATTAGTCTCACTAGGTCGGGGGAAAAGTTCCCAGACATTGTTATTTTTAAATTGAAGCAACTCATCTTACATAGCAGATATCCAGTGTTCATCCTTGAGTGCTTCTTTGTGATTCTTGGGCTCGACTTTGGACGTGTAGAAAAAGTGGTTGACGACGTTCTCTAGCTGAGCTGGAGTCTTGACCCCAAGTCTGGGATTGCCTATAATGGAGGTCGGGTCATGATTATTGCGAACCCAAGCAGGTGTGTCCCCTAATACAGGAGTAGGGTCCACAGAGTGTGGGTGAGGCACTTGTAAATCACTGCCAGAAAAGTCCTCATCCTCACGCTGAAGGTTAGGATAAATAACCGTCGAAGGTTCGTCATCTTGCACGGTGACATTTATTGACTCCATAATCTTAGATCTCTTCAGGTTAAAGACCCGGTATGCTCTATTATTTGATGAATATCCTAACAATATTCCCTCGTCGCTCCGGGAGTCAAACTTTCCTAATTGCTCTCTATCCCGTAGGATGTAGCATTTACTCCCTAAAACACGAAAATATGCACGGTTGGGTTTCTTGCCAGTCCACAATTCATAAGGTGTCTTAAGTGTGTGTGGACGCAGATAAACCCTATTCACCGTGTGGCATGCAGTAGAGACTGCCTCTGCCCAAAATCTCGTAGCAACTCTACGACCTAGAAGCATAGATCTATCCATTTTCTGGATCGTCCTATTCTTTCTCTCAACAATCCTATTTTGTTGAGGAGTCTTCACAGCAGACAACTCATTTGTTATCCCAAGACTATCACAGTAAAGCTCTACATTTGTTTACTTAAATTTTGTGCCGTTGTCACTACGAATCCTGTTAATAGTGACTCCGTGTTGGTTTTGCAGGACATGACACTTGGTCATTAAAAACTCTACAACTTCGGATTTCTCTCTGAGAAAACCTACAATCGAATATCTGAAGAAATCATCCACCATCATAAGGATATACCTCTTACCACCCAGACTCTCAGTACGAGTAGGACCTATAAGATCCATGTGAATCAACTCAAGTACACGGGATGTGGTAATGTAATGCAACTTCCTATGGGGGCTACGGATTTGCTTTCCCAACTGATAAGGCCTACAAACTGTGGAATTCATCTTTCCAAGAGATGGTAAGCCACGTACTAGGTCCTTTTAAGCTAAGCGAGTCAACTCTCTAATGTTCACATGACCTAGACGTTGGTGCCACAAATCCATAGGAGTGATCGTGGAGATGTGGCAGACAAGTGAGGACGTGGGATCAGTCCCATAGAAATTATCTTATGTCCTCACCCCTCGCACTAAAAGTTTACCGAATTGATTATAGACATTACACGCGTCCCGGTCAAACTTTATGACAAAGTCAGCGTCGCACATTTGGCTAATGCTGAGAAGGTTTTCTTTCAAACCTTTGATGTACAAAACATTCTCTAGCTTAGGAAATCCTGGTAACGCTACTGTACCTCGTCCTACAATGCTAGATTATATCCCATCTCCAAAGGTGACTCTACCATCCTTATAATCCTCAAGATAGGTAAAAAATAAGGCATCACCTGTCATATGTCTGGAGCACCCACTATCAAAATACCACTGTGAGGTATTATGTGCTTTGAGAGCAACATGAACAACAAGGGATTTCTTATCTTTCTTAGGTACCCAAGAAGTGGTAACCTTTTGTTTACCCTTGTTGTTGTTGGTTTTAGCCGGGAAGTGAGAAGTATTCACTGACGGTAAAGACATCCGTCGAAATTCCTCCATTAAACTATGTGATATGGCAGCTAAAAACTCAACACGTTCTCTCAGACTGTCAAAATCATCAGTATGATGTGGTGGAGTAATAGTACGTCATGTCCGACCCAAACTATAGTAAAACACCCTCAGGTGGCCTTTTTTTTGCAGTACGTACAGAAGAACGCAGTCTTAGGCGAACCTGGGTTTGCTTTTCTTGGTCAAACTCTCCTTTGTGGTTTTTAACGATGGCCATATGGAGTCGTAGTAAACTCAAGAACTGGTCCAGGTGCAATTTGGGACGTGGAGGCACCATCATAACCTATTCCCTGCCTCTCACTAAAACCTAAAGCGGGTACGAGGAGCATCTTTCCCATCTTCCCAGACCTGTCCTCGATTTTAACCTTGATTTCCCGTGCTCTCTCAAGATCATGAGTAAGCTGGGCAACAAGGGTTCAAGTTTCTTCCGAGTCTCCAGGGAGGAATGGATCTCACTCGTAAGAGTAGCCACTTGTTTAGTCAAGTCCCCTTTCTCTTTCTCAAAATAACTCTCTCTCTCTCCAAACAGTTTCTCTCTCTCTCTCTAAACAAACTATTTTTCTCTATCGGTTCTTCTAAATCTTCTTCTAATGCGGTGATCCTAAGAACTAACGCTTTGTTATGCTTTTTAGTTTTAAATGACTCATTTGCCCTTTTCTCTGTTCAGCCTAGTAGCACACTCAAAAGCTCTATGACCCCTACCATCACACTCTTAGCATCTTTCACTCTCTTTCTTAGGAGGATCTTTAAAATCTTTTTGATTTTTTGTTTCAAACTTATTTTTCTCAAACTTCTTTTTATCTTTGAAATTACCATATTTTTTGAATTTTTTAGTAAACAGGGCCAAATCACTCAGAATCTGACGTATCTATCTCTCCTTTTCTAGATGACTCCCTCTTTCTTACCGACCCCTCACTCTTTCTCTCCTGGGCATTAAGAGCAATTCCCTTATCTTTAGCTTTTACAGATTTAGGAAACATATCAATTTCATACGTTTGCAAGTCTCCTACAAGTTGCTCCAATTTAAGTGTATTTAAATTATACATAGAATTTAGCACAGTGACTTTAGGGATAAAACGCCTAGGCCGTGATATAAGAATCTTTTTAACAACTCTAGCATTAGGAATGTGCTCACCAAGATTAAAGCTAGTGTTAACAATATCAGACAGTCTAGCATAAAATTCATCAAAACACTCAGACTCAAGCATGGTGATTGTTTCAAATTGAGTTGTTAAATTTTGCAGTTTAGACTCTATCACAAAATTAGTTCCTTTATGGGTAAGTTGTAAAACATCACATGCCTCTTTTAACGTGGTGCACGTCATTATGCGTTTGAACTCATCGGGTGTGACGAATCCAGAAATAGCACTTAAACCCTTAGAATTAAAAGATGACCATTTAAATTCTTCTTCAGTCCATGTAGTGTCAGGTTTTAAACTAGTCACGTTATTAACAGTGACGGAGGGAGGAGTCCACCCTCTTTCAACCAAAATCCATACACGTTCATCAATGGCTTTTAAAGCAGATTTGATGTGGGTTTCCCACTATGCATAGTTTGTCCCATCAAAAACTGACATTTTATTATATAACTTCTCCATTATGAACACGCTCTTCTTCAAAAATCAATTTTTCAGAAAATTGATATCTTAGAAAAATTTTGCGGAAAATTACAAGGTATAATTGTGTAATTGGATCTGATACCAATTTGAAAGGAGTGCGCGTTCCTTCAAATAGAGAGATTATTTAATTAAACCCAGCTTTTATCAATTAAGTCCTAAACATGCATCTAGGTGTGATTGAAGATGAAAAAATCAAGCAAGAACATTCAAACACACATATGTGAAGAAAAATCCCCCAAATGGGCAAAAACTTTTTATTTTTCAGTATAATTTTATAATATACGATTACAAAGATTACAATGAAAAATACAGTGACACAGAAATACTCGCAGGCATCGGTTCTGCAGTCGTCAGTTGGAATCTCCCTCGAGAACTCCAGATGAGCAGCAATGAAGAAGGAAGATGGCTTCTCCACAAAGGTTGAACAAACACAAGGTTGTGTTCTTGGGTTACAAAAGGATTCACAAAGGTTTGGCAATGATATGTGAATCAAAACATGAGTCTTGGGACTCAAAAATATAAATACTAGAGTAATTAGAACTCTCAAAATCGTCTCTCCAAGTCTTGTTAAATAACTCTCTCGAAGTTGGCTTTTATAGGAAACCAAAAAGAGTTTCACGATTTTAAAACACTTGTCAGCGTTAGGTACCCCGAACCGATTCTAGTGCACCGTGAACCGGTTCGCCCCCCGAACTGGTTTGGCCTTCGGTTCGCAAAAATTCGCTGGAACTTGGGGATTAAACACTTATCATTTTTCCAAGGTTTTTTCTTAGAATTTTCTCCATTTTCAAAGGGCCATAACTTCTTCACCGTAGCTCGGATTGAGGTGCCGTTTCTTCTAGTATCTTCATTGTGGTGAGCTCTTCCCTAGTTGACCGAACCTCTGGATGATATTTGTAAAATTACCAAAATTCCCTTGAACTTTCATATCTTGCCTTCTTTCATTGTTTTGACTTCTCTTGCGTACCACTTGCATTAAGTCCCTAAATTCGTGGAACGTGAAGTCGTTGAGGCAGATGTGGGACACATGATGGAGATGTTGAATGCTTGATTCCTAGAATTCAGATAGAGGTCGTCATGTGAGATCGTGTAGAAACGTGCCAAATGTAGTGGCGTATGACATACATAAATGAATATTTCGAACAACTTAAAAATGTCCTTACAGACAGTATTCCTTGTCTTTGTGGATCTTCTGAGGTTGATTCGTTGCTGATTTAGGTTGTGGACTATTAGAGTTTGTCTAGGTATATTCTTTACAAATTTCGCTGGTAATCATTTTGAGTATTATTAGTGAAATAAAAGGTTTTACCCTTTGGGATTTTTTCCTGAAATCTGTGAGTTGGCAATTTATGTTTATTTATGTTGGCATGATCCACTGCACCTATATGTCTATTTAGGGATAATTAAAATTGGGTTTAATTAATTCAATTTAAATTTTATAATTGATTTAATAAGGGTTTACTTGAAATTTGCAAACTGATTCAAATCAATATCACACAGCGCATTTACAAAATGGTATCAGAGCGAGTTTCTCTAAGTTACCGAGTGATCCTTATTTTTCGCAAAATTGTCTGATATTAATTTTTTTTTTAAATCTGTTTTGTGAACAATCGCAATTTTTTCGATGGAGCACTTATGTAATCGGATACCCCACTTTGATGACACAAGTCATAATTTTGATGATTTAAATAGTTTGAATTTGACGTTTGTGAAAAGAATTAAAGTTTTGGAAAAAGAAAATTTTCCTTTTAAATCCGCTATGGATCTTTTACAAACGGTTCAAAATCAAGGGGATTTTTATCGTGAAAAATTTATTTCTTTGGACAATGAATTTAATGCTTTAAAATTTTCTAAAAAGGAGAGTGATGATAGAGTCCAATTTTTAGAAAAAGAATTGGTGGACTTTAAAAATTCTAGAGTTTATGTTCGTGCCAAAGAGGATAAAAATATTTTAATCGATGAATTTGTGGCACGTAAAGAGACTCTTAGGGATAAGTGTGCGTATTTTAAGGGAGAACATGATAACATTTTAGGAATAATTGAAAATTTAGAGAAGGATTCTATAAAATTGGAAGAGTCTGATTCTTTGTTTGAGTAAAAAATTTTGGAGATGATAAATAATTTGACAGACTCGAGCAGTGTTGGTAGCAATGGTAGTGGCTCGTCGTGTTCTCACGTTTTGAGTGTTAAAGCCAAGACCATTATTTATTTTTGAGGGTCAATCAACCCCAAGAACGTTAGAAAAGGTCAACACATAAGTGTCATTCCACCCGTTTATACATGTCCACATTGTGGTAGGAAAGATCACCTTAAGAATTTTTGTTTTGATCTTGGAATAAGTCCTAGGAAGTTGAAGTCTGTGTTCCCTTGGTTCCCCAAACCCCCATGCATCGTTGCACACCTATTTGGGTTAGGAATTCACTTTTAGAGGCACTAGATGTTAGAGTAGTTGATTCTCAGTTGCTTGCACGTGATTCTTCTCTTGCTATATCATATAGATGATTATATTTGCATGATTCATTTATCATACGCTAGTTGTGCTTCATGATATATTCTTGTTTCTGTTATGACTTGTGTACTTTTTGTATTAGATTTTTTCTTTTGATAAAATTTTAAGAAATACAAAAGGATTTTATTTTGATAAATTTTTGAAAAATCAAAAAGATTTTTGTATTTTGTTTTGCACCATTTATGAATGTACATTTAGGGTGACCGAGTCACAATTTCATTCCATATCCACGTGACTATTTAATAGTGTTTTGATATGCACCATCATTTCATTTATGTGCTTTACAATGTTTGGAGTCATTGAGATGTGATTAATTGTTACTTCCTACATGATTGACTCATGAGTTCCTTTATTGCACACTTGCACGGATTTATTTGACTATTATTCTTGTCTATCACATGTTAATCGATTTGTTTTCATCTCAATTCTGTCTTTAAAACGAACCAAATGCTATAAAACTTGACAATAAAAGTAGTGCATATAAGAACTATTGTTTGTGAGTTGATGTGATATTTATGAAAAATGGGGAAGGTCTGCGAAACGTACTCATTTATCCTTCGCAATTAAGCCCCCGTTTAAATCAGTCATAGAAAATGAATGGCATAAAAATAGAAGCCAAGGTCCAAAGAGGTTGAAAAAGAGCCCTAAAAAATTTAAAGGCAATAAAAAGAAAAATATGTCATAAAGTGGGCCAATAGGATTTAGTTTCATCACCTCAAAAGAAAAATAAAAGGCATTATTATTTATGAGGGAGTTTGGATGGAATATAAAATGGGTTTGCATGTCTTGACAAAGTCATGAAAATAGGTTACATAGTTTTAGACGTAATTGGTGTAAAATTCATGTCTGACTTTGATTTGTCGATTTGATTAAGACGATGTCATCTAAATTCACATTTTCAACACCTAAGGAAAATTTTGAGATTCATTCGTTATGAATTCACATATTCATCGTGCACATTTGTTATGCTTGATTGCATTGATTTGTCTATCGAATATGTTCACACCCATTCATTATGCTTTCATGATTTGGTTATCTTAGTAGTAAATTCATGGTGTGATATTTTTGTAAAATTATTTTTGCCTTTTTTGTATGAAAAATTGAAAAATAAAAAAATTGTTTGTGAACTGCTTTTGGGTTACTCCTTTGCATAATCGTAGTATGATCCATGTTTGCTATATATGTCGTGACGCTCCATGTTCATTTTATTTATTCTTTTCCTTGTCTATTTCGAACAAATAAAAAGGGGGAGAACGAATTATGGGGGAGTTTTGAATTATGGGGGAGATTTTAGATTTGTTTTGATGTTATGTTTATTTCATTTCAAACTCGATACATCAAGAAGGTATTTGCTTTGTCTCTTGTGTGTAGGTAAAAAATTGAAGTTCATTATTTTGCACACCCTGATGAGAAAATCTTAAAGATTTAAAGATTTGAAGTTGAAGATTTTGAAGAAAGTTTCAGACTTGCATTTTTTATACCTTTTCAGTTCTGGGATCATAGGAGGATAGTAGATTTGTATAGGCATTTTTTGATTTGATAATTCTTATTTTGCACCGGCATAGAAATCGGGGGAGATTTTTAAGGACAAATTTGTAAGGACATTATTTTATTGTCCTGTTTACATTAGTGTATGTCGTATACCGCTACAAATCGTTGAAGAAAAATTTCAAGTTTGAAGATACACGAAGACGGACCCGATTATCAAAGTTCTTTATTTAAGCCTCCACAAGATGAATTTTGGTAAGGTTGTGTTTTGGTTACTTAACGGTTCATTTAAAAGTTTTGGGATATTTTTCTCAAATATTTTCTAAATGTTGAGGCATTACTTTTCATCTAAAATAGATTTTCCTAAGTGTTGAGGCGGAGTTTTTGACGAAATAATTTTTTTATTAACGACATTAATATGTCTTTCTAACAACATAAGGATGTCGCACGAAAACGTTCGAGCGACACGTGACCTCATTCGAGCGACACTGATTTTTCGTTTGAGCAACCTGACGACTTAAGTTTTTTATATAAAGCGTGTTAAATCACTATGTTTTCGTGAAGACCGACATATTTCTTTATGCTAAAACTGCTAAATAACATATTACCTTTGTCTTCTTCATTTAGGGTTCAAATACTTTTGTTTTCAATTCACAAATCCCAATTTCTATTAGTGAATTATTTTGGAACCCAAGATACGGTTTTGTTGGTGTTTCTCTTGTAGGGAGGATAACCTACTGCTGATCGAGGTGCCACTTGAGGGAGATGCTGGGCTGACGTGACTGCGTGTCAAAGGGAGTACTCGTGGGTGTTATTGGGCTGACGGGACTGCGTGTCTTTGTAAATCTTCTGAGCTTAATTCATTATCGATTTAGGTTGTGGACTATGAGAGTTTGTTGTGGTAAATTCTTTGCAGATTTCACTTGTAATCATTGTGAGTATTATTAGTAAAATAAAAGGTTTTGCCCTTCGGGTATTTTTTTTGAAATCCGTGAGTCATCAATTTATACTTATCTATGTTGGCATGATCCACATGGTCTTACCAATTTATTCCTCAAATATCTTGTTCACCAGTTTTTGATACGTTGCCCTGGTATTTTTACCAAGATGATTGATGCTAATTGGAGTCAACTTTGTTCGAGTTTACCAATTCACTTTTTAGGACTATTTTAGCTTCTGTGACATGGGCCTTTCGATTGACCACATCCTTGCCACCATCTTCTAGGCCGGCACATATCATTTTCTCTCACAAGGAGATCATATTCAACCGACCTTTGGGTACAGGAACCTTTGGCGAAAGGTCAGGTTGATCTGGTCATCATCATCAGAGACATCATCATATATGTTTTCCTGTACCTCTCGTCTAGGTTTGTCATCTTGTCTCTTCTTTGGGTCGTCTCTGTCACCCTTGGCACCGCTCTTATCAACATACTTTTTGTGCTTCCCCTTATTCAATATTTTTTCGATCTCATCCTTAACTTCAAAGCACCTATCAGTAGTGTGGTCGTGATCCTGGTGGAAATCACACCACTTGCTCTTTTCCCACTTGTGAGGAAGGTCACTCAGCTTCTCTATCCATCTCAGAGATCGGTCATTTTTTATAACATTCAATATTATATCTGGACTAACCATCAGTGGAGTGTAGTCAGTGAACTTATCATCTGCCGACCAGTTCTTACCTTCATTTCCTTTGGATTTCTGGGACTTACTCCCACTCATTTCTATATTGTCCTTTCCTTTGGCATCCATGGCCTCCTCCTCATTCATAACTCTCCCAGCCGTGTCTAGGAGTTCTGCCCTGGTTTCTTAAGGATCTTTGGCCAACTTCTATAAGAGTTTCCCCTTCTGCAATCCATCTATCAGGGCAGTCATAGCAATGCTTTCCTCTTAGTCTTCTACTTCCATCTTTTCCTTGTTAAAACGGGCTACATAGTCTCTCTGAGACTCAATTTTCCCCTGCTTGACATACAACATATGTGTGGTCTTCTTCCAAGCATTCACTCTGAATAAAAAATTATGGATTAACTTTTCGGCCAACTGATTAAAATTTTTAATGGAGTTCTTGGGGGAGAGAGGTGTACCATACATGTGCGACACCAGTAAGGGTATTTGAGAAAGCTCGACATTTCATCTCATCAGAGACCAAATAGATGTCGACTAGTAAATTTCCATATAATGAACAGGGTTTGTTCTTGCATCATACTTTGGCATGACAACTGTCGATTTAAACTTGGTCGGGGTTGGGTAGCTCACTATTCTTGCAACAAATGGAGATCTTTCCATATATCCTCTTTGCTTGGTTTTGTTTAAGAGATCTTCGATTTTGTCTTCCAGTCTATGAATGAAGTTGTTCCATGACTTCTCAGTCTCTTTCTCCCTGCCTCCCTCGACTATCATGGCATTATCCCTAGCTCCTTCTCTATCGACTGGGCGTTGCATAGATTATTTGTTAAGTGTCCTTAAATGGCTATTAACTTCTCTTTATTCCTCTTCCCGATCGTGTGTATTCCGACAGTCAACACATCCTCCATTTCCCATGGGCCCTGTAATACTGTGTGATCTAAGGAGTTGGTCTTATAAGTCACCAACTGGGAAGAGTCGTTCGAAAGTCGACCCTCTACTCAATCTGTCAAGTATTGAAGCCTAGGGTTGACCATTTCGGCTGTGCCTACAATTATTTCCTCTACTAATCACTATATTTTTAGAAATCTCATTGGGATCCCAGTACTCATCCTCATTACAACACTGGTCATCATGGAAAAATTGGCGTTGTCTTGATAGGGGCTGTCACCTAGGGGTCAGCCACATCTCTGTGTCTTTACTGCTGTGGAATTTTTTGAGGGGCCGAGGGTGATACTTGTCACTAGATTGTCACCCTATCTAGGGGACGGAGTTATCATCTCCGCTACAACTCCAGTGGGTCTGGCCATCACATTTTGATTGAGGAGGCATCTGACTAGAGCTGGGGCCAACACCAAGAGGTAAATTGAAGGCCATTAACTCCGGTGAACGAACAAAATAAAGGGTGAAGTAAATTAGCTAAGTGAGCTGGAAATAAGATTGAAGGACCCAACAAGATCTCTTTCAATGCTGATACAGATCCATCCAACTGTGGAACTGGATCATCACTAGAGAATTAAGTGAGAAACATTCTAAAAATCAAGAGAAAGAAGATGAAGAATCTTCGTTCCCACAGACGGTGCCAACTGATGATACCCAATTTAGTATCAACACGTAAACTTATTTGAGATCAATCCAAAATAACTTTAGAGGCGCAACAATGGTGTTAAGAAATGTTAAAATGGAGAAGAAGACGAGGAAAAGAGGAATAAACACTAGCATATAAGTGGTTCAACCATTGGCCTACTCCACTGTGCAGGTGAGTGTGAATTTCACTATAAGAATGGGCGTTAATGGCTTAAGTGATACATTTCTCAAAACACTCTCTCTCTATTATAATAGAAGCAAAGATTGGGATAGGGTTTGTAATTTTGGATCCTTTCTTCTGCGGAAGAAGATGGGTTTAAATAGTCTTTGGGGTTCACAATGAACCCCCAAGCATGCAAGGTGCATGTCCTTGATGGAGACACCAATAGAATCTTGATACCTGTCCTTTAGAATGTGTAAGTAATGATGATGCAAATATTCCCCCCCCCCCCCCCCCACACACACATACACTTACGATTCAGTTATAACTTCCTGCCCATGTGGATTTGCCATGCTGAAGTCCTGCATTGCACATGATGGGGTGTCATCAAGGGGGTCTCGGCCTAGCCGAGTATGAGACCCCGGTGTTCTGTTCCACCACTTACTAGAGAAGGTTAAGGTGTGGTATTAGCTGATCGGATGTTGGACCGAGACAAGCTTAAGTTATGCCAGTTAACCAATTGAGGTATTGGCTGATGAAAGTGTGACGAGACGAGACTAACTAGTGGATAAGCCAGTTGAGGGGTCTCAACCTAAGAGGGTTGATGAGGCCGATACTACTGACATTAGATCCCTGTAGAAAGTGTGCTTTATTAGGTCGGCCTTGGTCGAGCGAGTATTAGGATGGGACGAGGTTACACTTGGGTATATCAATGAGAAATAACTAGGCTTTAGTTTTGACTGCAGACAACACCATTCTATTATCATCAAAAATGGATTCAAGGTTTGGTCTTAACTGGTTGAAATCGAATTCGAGATAACAAACCATAAATAAGCAGTATATGCAAATCATTAAAGATAAAAAACTGTGACTAGGCAAACTTATCACGGTCAGCTCTCAAGAATAAGCCAATCACAACACCAAAATTTCTACTTGTTAAGGTAAAAAACTGTGACTAGGCAAACTTATCACGGTCAAATATCGTGACAAGAATTGGCATGACAATTCCTTTGTCACGGACTTACACGGTTAAAGTCTGTGAATTTAGAAAACAACTGTTGGGCAGTATGGCCACTGTCACTGCTCGGTGGTATATTTTAACCTGTTACATCATATTTAAACGTGTTCAAACAGTATATATATCAAACAACATTCAACAATTCATTAAAACTACATTTAAATTTAACAAAAAATATTCATAACCAATTAACATTCAATATTCAAATGAAATAAATATAAATAATATCCAATAAAAAATATTCATAATCATGAAAGTAATACAAATAATGTCAAGGGGTTGAATTTTGAACATGTCTGAGGAGGAAGGTAGGACACACTACATATAAATTGATACAATCATCAATTTGACAAATGGCACATTGCTCTTCCAACCACAAAGGTTCATTCTCTTCTTCGATTAGAAAATCTGTGAGGTGAACCTTTGCTTCAATATCTTGCAACACACGTCCATGAACCACACTACCCGATAGTGTGTTAGGGTCCTTCAACCCCCTAGATATGGGATTATTCCCCCGAAGGTCTATTAAATTTTCACATGGACTACACATTATTGACATAGGTCGTTCGATGGGGGTTAAGGTGGAAAATGGATCATATGCAAGCGGCGAGTGGGTGTGTATTGGCGTGAGGGTGAGAGAAATAGAGCAGTGGCATCCTCGTCTACCGCCTTCCCCTTTCCCTTACATGAGTTGGATCCCAACTGACGATTCATGTACTCGAAAAAATTGAGGACCGTCGCCTTCAACCTTTCTAACTTATCACCATGGGTTTCCACCTTACGATCTAATCCGGTGTTACTCGTTTTATTCTCAATGAGCATCGACTTCCCCACCCTAGAGCTCACCCACTTGTCCTCTTCTTGTGGTCCGCCCCGTGCACTTGGCTTAGTGCATCCGTAATCAAAGATGCCTATCGGCATCAGACTGGGAGTTGTGCACTTTCTTAAGCTTTACCTGAAAGGACAAAAAGTACACGATTAGTTAAGTTAATAAAAAAATTATAACGTAATTAAAAGTATTAAACAATTGGAAGATATTTGTATAACTTACAATTGTGTCTTCCATGCTTGGGGGCACCTTCTTATCCTTAGGGGCACCTTCTTATCCTTACCCTTCTTTATTAGAATTGCCACATAGGCATCGAGCCTATGTGGCCTACCCCCAGGGCCACTCCCCATATCCTGAAATAAAATAATACAGAATTAGTAAGTAGTGCAAAGTAATGATAAATTAGAATATAACATAAAACTAAAATTAAAGAAAATTAAATACTTACCATCTTGTGCTCCACCTCAGCGTAAGACGTACACCCGGAGTAGTGCACATCAACCTTTTTGGCCCCGCTTTCCCTCACCGATTGACGAGATATCAATTGCCAATATTGAATCTCATTATCGATAAAACTGTTGTCATCTTGCCAATGAGATCGACTCCTTCGACGGTACCATGTCATGGACCCTCAATATGGACTCTCAGTCCTATCCAAAGTACTGTTCCCGCATGGTTTTCTTCCACGTTTTGTATTGCTCCCTCAATTGTTCAAACATGGAGTCACGTACATGTGGGGGCATGCCGAATTGTTCCTATCAAATAAATACAAATCAAAACGAAAGTAAGTGTTAGTTGTATTTAAATTATAAAATATAAATATAAATACATAATAAAAGTAAAGTAGTTAACTACTTGTAGTGCCCCCCAGAAGGCCATCTTGAGCTCGTCGGGCACCTTCCTCCAATCCGTTTACCCTGGGCCGACGATTGTCTTGAGAAACTCAAGGGACCTAGCCCGTAAGGTCGTCTTGTTCTCGACGAGAGACCCCAATTTGTGCCATTTCGGTAGACTAGTGGCAGACGAACCGTCCTCGCCTCTGCTCCTGTGTCACCCTGATGAAGACATTTCTTGCAAAATTATTTTTATTAGTACAAACGTGTATATGAGAAAATGATCAAATTCAAATGAATAAAATCATTAAATTATTTAAAATCCAAATGAATTAAGGCACTAGAAGAATACAAGTTAACGACATTATAAGAATACAAATCCATGTCATAAAGATACTAAGCATCGTTTCAAATAATTGGAATACTTATAATAAATTTAAAATTTGTTTCAAATTCGGGTCATATCACGGACTAAGAATTAATGGTTAAACTAAGTAAGATACAAATTAACATATTCAATTACCAACCCACCAATTTTGATTCAAATCCATCGTAACTAATCAAATCTAAATGAATAAAAGCATTAAACGGTCGTTCGATATTAATAAAGCACTAGAAGAATACAAGCTAATGATAATATAAGAATACAAATCCATATCATAAACCAAACTAAGCATTGTTTCAAATAATTGTATTACTTATTACAAATTTAAAAATTATTTCAAATTCAGGTCATTTCACGGACAAAGAATTAATGGCTAAACTAAGTAAGATCCAAATTAACATATTCGATAACCAACCCACAAATTTTGATTCAAATCCATCGGAATTGATCAAATCCAAATGAATAAAAGCATTAACCTGTCGTTCGATAATAATAAAGCACTAGAAGAATACAAGTTAACGACATTATAAGAATACAAATCCATATCACAAATCGAACTAAGCATTGTTTCAAATAATTGGAATACTTATTATAAATCTAAAAATTGTTTCAAATTCGGTTATCATCTAAAATGGATTGATATTCGGTAGGAGCAGCCAAGTCATCCACACTACTGGTTAGACGCTTTGGAGCGTGTAGGACGATTGACCACGACTCGTTGTTGATATGATTCGAGTTAAGAACTTGCTTGACCTTTTGAAAAGCACAAACAAACGGCTCATCACTCACATGCTCGTTTCTTTTCAAGTTGGACAAGTCAATCATATTCAAATTGGTGCCAGGATCAACTTTAGCATTTTTATCCTCAACTCTTACCCAATCATAGTAAAACACAACCTCTCTGAAGCTTATATAGTCCAATTCAAATATATTTTGAATGACACTATAGTAATTTATTTCAGCTTCAACGAGGTTTTTATATTTGGTGCTCGCTCGAAAATAAGTAAGAGCCTTGTAAGAAATGCCCGAGTCTTGTAGATTTGTATTTTCCTCATATACCCTTGCACCGAATATGTAACCGTTCAATCAAAACTTTTTATACTCGTGTGCCATGGACAATAGTCCAATGGCTAGATGAGCAAGTCTTGATGTTGCATCCCTCATCTTTAAGAGCTGAGATTATAGATAAATTCATTAGGTTGGTTTTAAGGATTTATTATAATGTGACATTTAATTAGAGACGTTTTCATTATAATTACCTCGCGTGACACCCACAACCTAAATTCTCTATCTGATTGTGCCATCATTCTTCGTCTTTTATTATCCCCACTCGCAGTATAATTTTTGCATTGATCGTGACGAATATATTACAAAATTTATCATGTATAAAAATTAAAATAATGTAAAAGTTAAAATAATATAAATTACTTTTTCCAATCTTTGACATCTTCATGTATGTCAAATTGATAATGAGTAACTTGTTCATGTTGTAAAATCGTTAATTTCACTCACTTCCTCATCAACTAACCACCCTCATCGACGAACTCATCACTGTTATCCACGCTGCTTGGGTCAGGCATATATTCCTGAGTGTTGATTGATGACTCCACGATGATGTATTCCTCTGCAATTGATCCTTCAGTGTATCGTTTATTCTTGATGTAATCTTTGAAAACTTTCATCAATCTTTTAAATGGACACATCCACCGATATCTAACTGAGCCACAAAGAAGTGCCTTGTCGCATAGGTGTACGAAAAAGCGAACACTTATGTCAAAAAAATATGGGAGAAAGTACATCTCTAACACATAAATTGCTTCGATCACCGCTACTTTTGCGACCACTATATGATCTCGATTGATTACCTTCTCACATAAAAGTGAGAAGGAAATGCTAATTTGCATAATATCCCTTCGTACACCTATGCGACAAAGTAAATGCACCAGGGGGAAATAATGCTTAAATAATAGAGGAAACAATTGCAATATCACATGCCAATCGTGGAACTTACACTTATGTAAATCATGGGTAACATAATTCACAATCCTTTATAAGTTGGATGAAAAATTAGATGGAACCTTCAAATTATATATTGTGTCTAAAAGCATTTTCCCTTCCTCACTCGTCAAAGTAAACGTACCAAGCATAATTATTATCCTTCCCCTACTATCTTCTTTCAACCATTGTTGTGTCTTAAGTTTCAACAATTTAAGGTCTTTTCGTGCATTTTCTCCATCCTTTGAAGGACTCGACCCATGGGATGTGCCCACAATATGTTCAGTGATGTTCTTCTTCACATGCATCACATCTAATACATGGCTCACCAGGTTATTCTTACAATAAGGAAAGTCAAATAAAAATTGACCTCCTAAACCATGCGTTTCTTATCTCAGTTTCATTCCCAAATGGGTCTTCTTATGTTGACATTATTGAATAAAGGATTATACATCACATATTAGGACCACAATTAGATGATTTACTTTCAATTTATGAACCTGGAAGTTTTTTCATAGGTAACCTATGTTCAACCCCACCTGGTAAAAAATTAGAACCTTTCTCAAATCTAAAACTATGATCGGGGGTACAAAACTCATGTGGATATGGTATATATTTTTTTTCCCTATCGATGAGACACAGATATTCAATCTCCTCTCCACAAATAGGACACCCCAAATAACCGAATAATGACCCATAAGCTAGAAAATCATGAATTTCCCACATCAACATATCTTTCAGCCTAAACTCTTCATTCTTAAAAGAGTTAAATACTTGGAAACCCTTTTCCCACAACTCGTTTAATTTTTCTACCAAAGGAGCTAAGTAGACATCGATATCCTCACTTGGTGCTTTTGGCCCAGGTATCAACAAAGACAACATCAAAAATTTAAGTCTCATACACTGTGAAGGAGGTTAGGATCATTAGCCATACACTCTGATTGGTGCTTAGATTTTTAAATGGTTTGAAACCATCTGTTGATATTACCAAAAGAATGTTATGCTATTCTCGAGAAAAAATAGGATACTCATAACTCATCCTCTTCCAAGCTGTAGAATTATTCAGATGATGCATGAGATTATCCCCTACTTCTGCCCTAGCATTCCAAGTCATTGTCGCTGCTATCCATGGAACTGTGAAAAACTTCTTCAATCTAGGCCCAATGAAAAAATATTTCAAAACTTTGTAAGGCACTTTTGAGCTTATACCTTCCTTGCCAGTAGATTGTACATATTTAGGTTAATAGCATACCGGACAATGATCAAGATTTTTATACTCCTTTCGGTATAATATGCAGTTATACACATAAGAATGAATTGATTTATACTTCATTCCCAAACCTTTCAAACTGTTCTTCATATTAGGATAGTTATTTGTAAGCGTATTCTTCTTGGGTAGTATACCCTTCACCCAATTCAAAATTCCTGTCACGCTATTGCCAGACAAACTAGATTAGGTCTTCAAGCTATGTAAACCAACCATATAATGTAAAGATATTTATTTTTTATCACAGCCAGAGTACAACGGATGGGTCACCTTAAATTTTAAACTTTGGCAGTCATCGTCAAGGTGTATCTCGATATCTTTATGAGCACCTGAACCTTGTATGTCGTTAGTGACCTCATTTTATTCCACTTCATAAACTCCATACATGTCATCAAATAAATCCTCTAGCATATTATGATCTACATTTCCCTCCTTCCCTTGTACATATATCCTACTTGTTGAAGGTTGTTGTGAAGGTTTCTCGAGGACAAAAGGAACGTTCGATTCCCCGTGAAAAATCTAAAATTGATAAATATCTTACATACCCCATATTAACAAATGTAATTCAACGATTTTCCACTCATACGCCTTACCATTCCTACACTTAGCACACGGACACGAAAACTCTTCATCATTACGACATCTATTTGCGTATTTCATAAATTCGTTAGCATCTCTGCGAAACACACCCCCTAGTCTATTTGTCTTACCCATCCACTCTTTGTATTTAGGATATCCTATCACAACTACTATAAGAAATAACCTATTATGGTTAAGAAGTGTATATTTATGGATTAGTATAAACAAAAGTGTATATTCATTTATTCGATGTAATGTTTATAGTGATGATTTATACATAGTTATGTTTCATTATGTATTGTTAATTATTTAACAGCAAGCTTTTAAAATTTATAGTATGTTTCATTTTTGTCTTATTTATATTCAGTAGAATCATAACCCTAAATGTTATAAATTCCTAGGGCCAACTAACTCAATGGCCATCTAAATGTTCAAGTCCACCAGTCAGCAACAATTCGAGAATCCCAAACAACAATTCAAATAATAATGCAAAATATTAGAAATACCTTGGATCAACCAACTCAATGGCCATCTAAATGTTCAAATCCACCAGTCAACAATAATTCAGATAATAACGCGAAATATTAGAAATGCCCAGGACCAACCAACTCAATGGTTATCAAAATGTTCAAATCTAACAGTCAACAATAATTCAAGAATCCTAAACAATAATTCAAATAATAATGCGAAATATAAAAAATGCCTAGGTCCAACCAAGTCAATGGCCTTCTAAATATTCAAATCCACCTATCAATAACTTATGAAGTGAATAGGAGAGTGTAAAAATCATTATATCATGTTACAATACCGTTACGTCACGTATTCACATGAGAATACGTGCATGCATGTATACACCACCCAAAAAAAGTGTCATATAACAAGTACGAGGGTGAAACGGTAATAAGTAATCGTATACAAGTTAATTTAGTGTAAAATTAAACCTTCCTAGATTATAGTAACAAGAACCACAATAGATAGCCATTGGCTCCTATTTCACTCACCTATTTTCCATCATCTTATTTATGATGACAAATAGGTGCGTGAAATAGGAGCCAATGGCAAACTATTTCGGTTCTCATTACTATAATTTAGGAAGGTGTAAATTTACAGTAAATCAACTTCTATACAATTACTTATTACCTTTTCACCCTCGTTACTTGTTATATAACACTTGCTTTAGGGGTGCATGCATGCATGCATTCTATAACAATTTATGAGCACAAACATATATATATATATATTTATATATATATTTATATATATATATATATATTGTGGGTACCTATTGTCGATCAAGCCCATAAGAGTAGCCGGCCAAGCCCAAGTGAATTAATGAGGCGCCCGACCCAAATTACGAGCCTTGATTAACAGTTAAAATTAAAGATATGACTAGGTCTATCCCCAAAAATCTCGGAGAGATAATCAAGGGATATTCGCCTAACGTGTCGGTTACAACCTTTTTTAATTAATAGATTATATATTGTACCCTTGGCCCGGGGCATAGGGGCATGTAGAAAAAGACGTTCTCAAGAGTTACGTAGTAAAAAAGAGTACACCTCTCCGTGGACATAGGCAAGTTGTCGAACCACATATATTCTTGTATTGTGATTGTGATTGTTTACTGCTCTTAATCTCTTGGTGATTGTTTTCTCTTATTATTTGTGTTATAATTTTTGTCACCATAATTGGTGCCGTCTGTGGAAATCGATTGTTATTCCTACGAAAACCTTCATTAACAAGAACCAGCGAAGTCCCATCACAGCAATAACGTCCCTCAAGCATGTGACATTCTGTATAAGCCTATCCCTCCAAGGGTAAGGTCTCAGATTCGTCATTCAAACCCAAGACTTCGCCAGGAGAGGAAAGTCTTTGAAGAGAGCCAGGGGCCGCCCAGGTCCAAAAAGATCTCTAGATTGGTAGGCGCCTATGAAGACAGACTCTAAGAGGGGGAGAAGTCCACTCACCAATATCAAGATGAGAATGCTCGCCATGGAAATAGAACTCCATTGAAACACGAGGCGACGGCACAATCGGACTCCTAGCCCTTAGGCGAGCAAGTTGCACAACCGAGGAAGGATCCCAAGGCGTGGGTCAGAAAGAACTGAGAGGCAATGATCAGACGATGACCATTCCGAAAGACTGCAGCTAACTCACCATTACAGGAGTCCTAGTCGGCATAACGATGTCATACGAAGCCTGTTCTAGAGGGATATGGACCAGCACTCAGCTCATCGCGGTGCTAAATCTACGAGAGAGCTAGCCAGGTGTGCTCTCAAAACTCAGATAAAGTCCCCTTTTTCTAGGGTAATAGAAGAAGAAGAGTCCCCGAAGAAGTTTGCGATTCCCAGGTTCAAGATTTATGATGGGAAGACTGACCCCATTGACCATGTCAGGCAATACCGGTAAGCTATGACTCTATGGAGTCACAATAATGCGCTCATGTGTCAAATCTTCATTTCGAGCTTGCATGATGTGGCTCAAAATTGGTTTGAAAATATACCTCATAGGTCCATCCGAAATTTTAAATCTTTGGCTGAGAAATTTACAGCTCACTTCATAACAAGCAACTCCCACCCAAAGAGATGGATGCATTGCTTACTATGAAGAAGAAGCCACAAGAAAACCTCAGAGAATACATGAAGAGGTATTGGTAAGTTCTTAATGAAATCGAGGATTTCTCAAAGCAAGTTATCGTAGCATCCTTCGAAATTGATTTACCGATCTCTTCCTCCTGCAGTAGTCCTTAACTAAAAGGAGGATACATCCATTGATGACTTGATGGCTCGTATTGAGAAGTATGCCAAAATTAAGGATGTGACCCATCTTAATGTAGGGGATAATGGTCGTGCGAGGGCTGGAAAAGGAGTGGGGAAGAATTAGCCACAGAAAAAAAGGAAAAATAATGTGTGTGTGTGGGGGGGGGAATGGCTCCAAGAATGGAAACAAAAACAACGCCTCAAAGGCATTTTAGGCTGTGAATACAATCTTCAAGGAGACAATATACATGATTCTTGCTAAGATCAGAGATGAGTCATTTATTAAGTGGCCGAAGAAGATGGGAGGATACCCCTCCAAGAGGAATAACGCACTAAGGTGCGCATTTCACAAGGAGGGCAGACACAAAATTGATCATTGTAAATCCCTCAAATATCACCTCATGGAATTGGCCCAAGCCAGGCACCTTAATGAGTCCTTGGAAAAGAAGGTAGAGAAGGTAGTAGCGAATGCCGAGTAGAGGCCCGATAATGTCCTCGAGGAGGATATCAGCCACAAGTTCGTGGTGATACATGGGGGGTCAGACCTTAAGAAAATTCAAAGAAATGAAACTCAGTGGAAGTAAAGAAGCTTGATGCAGTCATGCAGGCCTTTCAGATTGACCCAGCCAAAATTCAAGCAGGGAAATGTCGACGACCAGAGGACATCGATTATAATAAGCACATTGTGTTCACTAATGAAGGCTTGATTAGGGTGAGAACCCCTCATCATGATGCACTGGTCATCACACTCAGGATAGCCAACGGGGAAGTCGATATGTTGTTAATCGACCAAGGTAGCTCATCCGAAGTGATGTACCTAGAGTTGTTTAGAAAGTTAAAGTTGAGTATAGCCAACCTCAAGGAAGCCACTGTCCCCTTAGTTGTCTTTGTTGGAAAGATTGCAGCTCCTTTGGGAAGATTGTCCCAGCAGTCAGGGAAGGAAACATTTAAAAAATGATCGAGTTTCTAGTAGTTGACATTGAACCTCCATACCATGCCATCCTCGACAGGGGGTGGATCCATGCAATGAAGGTCGTACCCTCAACATACCATCAAAAGTTGAAGTGCATAACAGATCAAGGAGTAGTCAAGATCCATGGAGATCATGCTATAGACATAAAGTATTTCATCGCGGCCATTCGCCTCAAGCAGGAAAAAAAAGTGGAGGAATCAAAAAGCAAGGAAGAAGCTTAGGAGGGGTTAATACCCTCCAAATAGTATCTAAGGTACGGTAGAGACCAGTCTCCATCCCTCCGAGAGGATAGTTGAAGACCTATAAAAAGTCATCGTTAGACGTAGCTCAACTGAAAAAAAGGTTTTAATTGATACCTCTTTGACCGATCGTGAGAAGAAAGAATTAGTCAACCTCCTCCGAAATAATTTAGATGTTTTTACATGGGAACCCTACAAGCTGCTTGGGATGGATCCCACCATTGTTTGTCATTGATTGCATGTTGGCCCAGCCTTCAAGCCAGTCATACAGAAGGCTCATCGAACAACCTAGGAGAAAGCAAAAGCAATAGAGAAAGAGATTGAAAAGCTACTGGATGCAGGTTCCATACGGGAGGTTTAGTTCCTTAAATGGTTATCCAACTTGGTAGTAGTTACTAAAAGCAATTGAAAATGGAGAGTTTGTATCGAATTCACCGACCTCAACAGGGCCTGTCCTAAAGACAGTTTCCCTTTCCAAAGATTGACCAACTGGTCGACGCTACAGCAGCTCATGAAAGGATGACCTTTTTAGATGCCTACTCTGGATACCACCAAATCCCCTTTCACGTGCTGGACCAAGATAAGACCTCCTTCATTACCATTATTTGTTTATATTGTTATAAAGTTATGCCCTTCGATCTTAAGAATGCAGGAGCGACTTATCAGCGGCTAGTTACAAAGATGTTTAAAGAGAAAATAGGGGATACCATGGAAGTTTACATTGACGACATGCTTTTCAAGAGCAAGATTAAGGACAATTACCTCTTTGACCTGGCGAGGACTTTCGATATCCTCATAAAATACCGAATGAAACTCAATGCAAGTAAGTGTTCTTTCGGTGTCTAGTCAGGAAATTTCCTTGGACACTTTGTCAATAAGAGAGGAATAGAGGCAAGCCTCGGCCAGATTAATGCCATAAATAAATTTTATCCCCCTCAAATAGTAAGAGATGTACAAAACCTCATTGGAATGCTTTTCGCGCTCAACTGGTTCATTTCAAAATCTTTGGAACGATGTCAACCATTCTTTCAGTTATTGAAAAGAAATAAGGGCATGACATGGAACGAGGACTCCTCTAAAGCCTTAGAAGAACTCAAGGCCTATCTTAGTAGTTCCCCTTTCCTCATGATTCCCAGAGCAGGTGATCCTTTATACCTTTACCTCGTTGCGTCGGACCATGTCATGGGCTCCATCTTGGTATGTGAAAGAGAAGGAGGCCAGCATCCAGTTTATTATGTAAGTAAAATTTTATAGGAAGCCGAGCAGTGGTACCTACCATTATAGAAGCTCGCCTATGCATTGGTGATAGCCTCGAGGAACCTGAAGCATTATTTTGAGGCCCACTCCATCTTCGTGGTTACTTCGTACCCTCTAAAGGATTTTCTGAGGAAAGCCGACCTCTCCGACCGACTGTCGAAGTGGTCAATCGAGCTTAGAAGGTTTGATATTCACTTTCAGCCTAGAACAACAGTCAAGGGGCAGATCCTAGCTAATTTCATCATTGAGTTCACATCAGATCATCTTGTCGATCAGCTAAAAACTAATCGACCAATAGAGAGCTTACAGGAATCAAGCGTTTGGACCTTATACATTGATAGGGCCTCCAACTCGAGGGGGAAGGAGTAGTTATCGTACTAGTGACTCTCGAAAATATAGTGCTCGAGCAAGGCATCAGACTGGGATTTGAAGCCTCCAATAATAAGGCAGAATATTTGATCACTGGATTACGCAAAGCATAATTATTAGGGGTAGGGAACCTTCAAGTCTTTGGCGACTCTCAGTTGGTTCCAATAAGATAAACGATTATTTTAATGTAACGAATGATAGGATGGGAACTTATCTCGTCGTTGTGAATGGACTATTGGACAACTTAGATCAAGTGGATGTTCAATAGTTCCCTAAAGGATAGAATAACCTTGTAAATGCCCTAGCAACTCTGAGTTCAGCAATAGACTCTGACTTGAGAAGAACAATCCAAATTTATTTCCTCGTGCATCCCAGTATTAATCAGATTACTATAACTGAATCCCGAGCAGATTCTCCACATTGAAAAGGCTCAGATCTGGATAGATCCCATTACAGACTTCTTATGAAGTGATGTACTGCCAAATTATAAAAGATCGGCTCATAAAAGAAGAGTCAAAGCTTCTCACTTTTACTTATCTCCTGATGGGAAGTTGTATAAGAGATCCTTTACCGGCCCTTACCTCTAGTGCGTTCATCCACAAGACGTCGAGCAAGTTCTGCACAAACTTTATGAGGGAATTTATGGAAGTCGCGCAAGAGGAAGGCCGCTAGCCTTTCGAGAAATGAAGGAAGGGTACTGGTGGCCATACATGTAGAAGGACGTTGGAGTCTACGTTTGTAAGTGTAAAAAATGCTAAAAACACTCACCCATGGTCTAGCAGCCCGCCAGCGACCTAAAGTCATTAATCAGCCAGTGGCCCTCCGCCTAGTGGGGTTTAGACATCGTAGCTCATCTACCTACTGCGGCAGGCAATCGAAAGTATATGTTGGTCACCACAGACTGCTTCACTAAGTGGATAGAGGCAGAACCACTAGCGAACATCAGGGACTCATACATGATGAGATTTATATGGAGAAACATTATTACCCGCTTCGGCATACCTAGGATAATCATTATTGATAACAGGAGCCAGTTTGAGAGTGTCGCTTTTCAAAGTTTTTGCAACGATCATGGAATCGGGTATTACTTCAGCTCTGTAGCGTATCCACAGAGCAATGGTCAAGTTGAGGCTTCCAACAAGACATTGATCGATGGACTAAAGAATCACCTGGAACGGTCTAAAGGAGCTTGGGCAAACGAATTACCCCACATCCTATGGGCCTATCACACCACCCTAAGGCGAGCAATTAGGGAAACATCATTTGCACTCACATATGGAATGTAACCAGTTATTCCACTAGAAGTTGGTCTCCCCACCACGAGGTCTACGTTGGTCGACCAAGGCCACGATGATGCAACATTACTGACTGAACTTGACTTAGCTGATGGACAGTGAGAATTGGCTCTAGTTAAACTGGCATCCTACTAGCAACAACTAGCCAAACAGTACAACCAGAAAGTCAATCCAAGGAAATTTCAAGTTGGGGACTATGTCCGAAGGAAAGTCCTTATCAACACTGTGAAACCATCAGATGGAAAACTGGGACTAAACTGGGAAGGACCCTTCAAGGTTGTAAGAGATGACCTGTAAAGAGCCTATCACTTGGAAACGCTAGAGGGAAAGAGGATATTAAGGGCTTGGAATGCGGCTAATCTGAAGAAGTTTTACTTCTAGACTTTCTTTATTTGTGCATCATTAGTTAAGGCAAATTTTTATTTACAAACTGATGTTGCTCTTTATTTATAATTTTGGTTAATAAAACTTGATTGGCCTAGGCATTCTACACGTATTGGTTGTCCCAATTATATTTCGATATACACCCTTTCCAATTTACAGACTTCACTCTTTTTATGAGTATAATAGAATTCATGTATTACAGTAAGTTGGCTAACTTACTGCAGTCAAAGGATCTTTTGAACCAACATCTTATGATTACAACACAGCAGTTTGGTCTATCTTAACTCAACTCGTCCAAAGCATAATTAGCAGGGTCGACAGGTGGTAACCCTCCTCAGGCCTTTGTTCAAAAAAACTATTGGCCTCATAAGTTGCTCCGACAATAAATAAAGACCTACAGGGGATCCTTAGGCAGTATGGCCAACCTAGGTTGGTCATCATCAGAGCTTGGCTCCAAGATCCCGCTCGAGTGGATTGCCCATTAATCAGGTGTATTCTCACCATCGCCCTTCTTAGGCCTTGTGACACCCCACCTAACTAAATATAAGGTGATCAGTCCTTTACCAATTTAAAACAGATAGTCCAGTTGGTTCATTCTTAGCATCACTGTCGAAAAACATATAAACGTATTAATCACCTAATATAGAATTAAGCTAGGCGTCAAAAGTTTTTCCTTTTTAAATACAACTAATAAAACCATTTCTCAATTTAATTATTAAAATATAAACCATTCATAGTGCACAAGAATATACTAAATACTGAACATATATCAAGGAGTTAAATAAATAAGACTGGGTAAAACCTCCCAGCTCAAAAATCCAATTCACAGACTCGTAGTAAAATTCCATCCAACTAAAAGAACTGAAAAGTAAACTCAATGATAACTCTGATAAAAAATAGGAATGGGCGACACATGCCCCAAATGAGATGTCTAGATAACGCTAAATGGAAATGATGGATGCGTCTAATGCGAGGAGCTATAGCTTCCCCAATAGCTGCAGCACGTAAAACAATCCATATCTTTAGTTCTGGTGTCCCTGTGGCTGAGCACCTGATATAATACATATATATAGAAAAAGAGAGAAGATATGCAAGAGACGAGTCAGAGCCCGATGTTTTAAAATATTAAGCAAGTATTTAAAACTACAGTGAAGTAAGTATTATGTGCATGTTAAATATCGCACTCTCACATGAGATTCTCACCTCTCATCTATTGTGCATGCCTAACGCACATCTAGCCCACACTAGCTATGCTACTTGGCCTAACTACTTTGAAATCATAATATCACCATCTACATTCTCTAGTAGTATACCTGTATCGCCCATACAACACGTTAAAGAAATATTTTATCACACATAACAAAATGTTCCATTATTCACTGTACGAATGGTTAATCTTTTACCCACTAAGATCATTTTATTTCTCATTTATACTATATCTACTAATTTCACAAAGTAGAATGTCCCCAAGTATATTCATATATATATATAGTCACGTCATCCTTACATATACTAATCTTGCACCCTTAGGTTAAGACTACTGGGTGCAAAGCAATTTATTATTATCACCATATCTACCAGTTTCACATAGTTGAAATATTCATAAGTTCATATATATATATATACACATATAGTCACAACATCCCTATACATATATATACTAATCCTGCACCCCCCGGACTAAGACCCAATAGCGCCCCTAGCATAATAATCCTGCACCCTCGGGTTAACACCCATTAGTGCACTTAACAACAATATTCTTGTACGCCCGGGTTATCACCCATTAATACAGTCAACAATAATATTCTTGTATCCCCGGGTTATCACCCATTAGTACACTTAATGATGATATTCTTGTACCCCCGGGTTATCACCCATTAGTACTATTAATGACAATATTCTTGTACCCCTGGGTTATCACCTATTAGTACACTTAATAATAATATCATATAATAGGCATACACACATGCTATTAAAATTCATAGGTATTCACTGAGCCTAATTATATACTTCTCATACGTATTTTATTCTCATCAACATGTATAGTATAGATATTTAGATTACTATCCCTCTCGTAATCTCCAAGGTACATTCTCCATACCGAATTCATTAAAGTATTAATTCTCACATACTTTCCCGAAATTTTATCCTATATAAATTTACTATTTGGCAGTTTCTCTCACTCCAATAAACCGGTAAACTCAAAACTGGACTCTAAGAAAATTTCCAAAATTCACTACGTCGCTCAAACCAGAAAGGACTATCACTCGAATGATTGCCACGTGTCGTTTGAATGACTTTGCGTGACATCTCTATCTTGCTCGAACGACTACGCGCGACATCGCGCGAGATGCACTGTTTCGTCTTCTTGCCCAGATTTCAGTGTTTTTCTACCATTAACACCTCTAAAACCTCTACTGTTCATTCCCAAACACCCAAACAACAAGCCCAATTGATGCTCTAACATATTTAGATGATTTCTAACAACCTATAATCATTAAATCTTTACAATACATTAATTAAATACAAAATCCCCAAATTAAACCATTAAACCCTAGTTCTTCCAATTTCAATTCAAGAACTACTATAACCCATATTTGTTCATGGAAATTATCATAAATTTGTGGATGACATCCTATCTACGTGAAAGAATTTAATCTCTTATAATCTCAGACCCAATAAGAATCAAATCATCAAGTATTTATCAAAATTAAATCTCATAAATTAATGGGTTATCACCAACTCTAATCATGAACATAATTATTACTAAATCACGAAAGTAATAAGCACTTGCCTCGAATATGAGGGTCTGATCCGTTGGTGATGTTGGTATAGATGCGTTCCTCGTCTTCCCATCTATACGATGTTGGTCACGGTGGTGGAAGATGATGCCTCAAAGCTTTGGCTCCTTGGGATTTGCTCTCCCTCACTCTCGGTGACTCTCTCTTGAGTTTTGTGAATGTGAGCCCTAATTTCTCCCACGTAACTGATATAATAAAACTCTAATTTTCGTCCATTTAATTTCTCTAAAAATTAAAATTACAAAATTACCCCTACGGTGTGCCAGTTTGGCGTAAAATCTCCTGGAGTCTAAATAAAATACATGCGTTGTGTTTTCTGACAATCTCGACCCTCACGGACTCAACTGCGCACTCGAAATGACCATACGAGTTAATTAAAAATAAATTCTCTTTTTTCCCAATCAATTAGTCCCAACATGACTCACAGGCGTGTCAGACTTAAATTACTAAACTGTCGTATATTTCACTCTCGACAATTTATCAAAATTGCCTAATTCCATATTACTTATTCACACAATAATATTCAATGATTCTCAACAATAATTATTAACCCTTGTCACGCTAGTTAATAATTATTTCAATCCGGATTAATAAACCATTAATTTCTCACATTTTAATTTAATTAATCCAAGAATAATAATTAATCACATAATTATTTTAAATCATAAAAAATACGGGTTGTTACAGGCCTAAGGTAGTGTGACGACACGACCTAAAAGGGATAAAGCATACTGGACTGGGGGAATGCTCAATTGAAATTAACTCTTAATGACATTTAGTCAGCTGAAGTGACCAAAATAATTAAAGTTTATTAATAAGTTGAAAGCAAGCAACACATGTTTAGTCAGCTTATGTCCAAAACATAAATATTTCTTACTCAAAATTACATGGTTACATGTACAACAATAATGAAATAAATTAACCCTAAGAAGATCTAGGTCGGTGAGCAAGGTTGTCTGCTACTCGAACTATTCGACCATCATCAGGGTGAGGGCCAAAGCGGTCCATAGCCTCCTCCGAGCTCGGCTCCAGCATCTGCCTTGGAATAGCATCTATAGGGATCCAACGATCATCCCTTCGAAAGTGATTTGTCTCCAAGACTAGGGGAGTTATCTCATGCATGTACCATAAGGGAGAGTTTTTGGGAACCATCAACACCCTGAAGGCACTTAGCCACCTTATAATAAAGGCCAGCTCCTCCACTTCTTTCAGCTTTGTGGGGGCATCTATTTAGCCTTGATCGTAGCCGTCAAACCACACCTACTGATGACCCTTTCGAAATAAGTGTTGCAGATTTGTAATGTCTGTTTGAAGTTCGGCGATGATTACTTATGCTCAGCGAACATCCCTCTTCAGTTCGGCAATCTCCCTCTGGGAATTGGTATTATCTCTCCTAGATCGTTGCGTACATGACGATGAGGAACCTTGTATAACTCGAGGGGAACTGCTTGGAGCATTGTCCTTGAGGCAAGCGACCTCCCTCATTAAGGCATCATTTTATTATTGCAGCACCTCCCCAACTTGATTGATCTCGGATGCGTCCAGGAGTTTCACCTTCAAAGCATCCATCTCTTCCTGAACGGAAGTGCCAATCTCCTCCATCTCTGCAAGCCTGTCCTTTAGTCTGGCAACTACTTCGGACTGGTCTTTATAGTCCTTATTCCTTTCCCTAAGGGACATGCAAATCTTAATGAAAGGTCGATGAGCTTGGTCGCTTATGTTCGAACCAAAGATCTGGCCTAGACGAGAGGTAGAAGGAGTATAATCATTAAGATCAATAAGCTACAAGACATCGAACATAAAGAGCATATATATTAGTGAATGCAAAAAGGGATTCTCTTTCATTAATTGGAAAGTGGAACTGGCCTAGTACAAGTACATTAAATAATAAAAAGGAAAAACAAAAAATACACAAGTGAAGAAGAAGGCCTAGGAGTCTAGTTGGCAGCATCAACCTTCTCGGTAGAGGCTATCTCCTTTCCCTAGTCAACAACAGAAGTACTAGTAACCTCACCTATGCCGACACCAGACGCACCTCCCTTCGCTAGGACAAGATTCACTTCCTGGTTATTAAAAGGAGCATCAACAGCAGGAGGAGAAGGTTCCACAGCAGCTCGAGCAACAGAGGCATTCATTTATAACGATTTTAGGGTCCGAATGGTGCTCGATAAAGAGTAGGGAGTCAACAGCAACTCCAGCGATGACTAAGGCCCGATCCCAGCCTTTATTAAAGTTTGCTCGGCTGATTTAATCAATCTTCCTGTCTGCATATTCATACGCTACCTCCCAGTCCTCATTATAGCCGCTCTCCTAAATGGTGGACGCCTCTGCCTCCAGATTCCCCATCTTCTCGGCCAGATCCTTATTCGCATCCACCAGCACCTTATTCTCCTCTGTGGTAGCCATCTTACCTTTAACCACCAGTTCATAAGCCTGGCACAGCTCCTTAATCTCTTTAGTTATCTCGGCCTTTTCCTGAACAAAGGACGCTCTAGCCTCTGTGAGAGTCATCTCGGAGGACTTTTGAGCCTCCTGGGTAGACCTCGAGCTCTCCTTAATGGCTCATTTTGGCTACGCCTAAGGACAGTGTAGTCAGACACGAACAACAAAGAAGGACAGAAGTTAACAAATAGAGTAAGAGTAAATTACAAGTTAGATAAATATAGAAAGATGAACTGTCCTTACCCACGAAAGTCCTTGATCTGCTTTCAGGGATAACTGGTCGGGTCCAATGCTCGAAGAATGCTCACAATCCACCCCGAGCATTGCTCTCTCAAGCATCAATGGGGCAAGATGAGAGACCAAAGCCACAAAGGCCCCCTCCGATGGAACAGCCACAGGAACTAAAGAGGCATATGCTTTGTTTATCCTCTCCTCCTACCTTTTTCTTTCCTCTTCTCAGCTTCCTTCTTCTTCTCTTTTTCTCTTTTTCTCTCTTCCTCTCTTTCTTTATTTATCTCTCTCCCACTTCTCTTCCTCTTCTTTCCTCTTCACCTCTTTCTCATGAGTTATTGTCTTAAAACCTCTGGCAGTGTCCCCAGACTTCAGTTTCTGGAACTTCAACCTGTTGGACAACAGGACATCATCATCATCATCATCACGGATTAAGTTTTTTCTTCTTGGGGGAGCCATATCTTACTCACTATATCCTCCTATACCGGAGCCTTCCTCTATAGACCTTTCTCCACTAGATTACTCCTCGCTATATCCTCCCCAATGTATTATACCTCTCCACTACCACCTCTGCCACCTTCAGCAACACCAATCTCTGAGATGCTCTCCTCCTCGTCTAGCTCGATGGGTTCGAGAGCACCTTCTTATTCTTCTTTTGGGAAGTCAAGGTGGTGAGTGGTATCCACTAGGTAGGCAATAAAATTGGTTGTAATGTTCTTGTATTCCAATAAGAAAGTAGCAGACCTAGGATGTTCGCCTTCATCTATGGGGTCCCTTATTGCGAAGGCTTTTACCAGCTCAGCAACTCGAATCTCTCGGAGAGTAGGTTCTTGGTTTTTGACCTCGCTAAAAAAGGGTAAAAGAAGATTACATTAGAAGAAAAACACATTAAAGTAGACAAGCAAGCAATGAAAAGGTTTGGTAACAACTTATGTACTCCTCGCCATAAAAAGGGATCCGAGATCCCATGTACCTTATGCCCTCTGTATGGGGAGGAAATTGCCACTTTCTAGTAATGAACCCTTCAGACCAATAATCCTCGTGGCAATCAGGTAAATTTACTATCAATACCTTATTTGGACTCCTCCCCTTTAGATATACGAGACCCCCACATATGCAAGAAAAAGTATAACAGTAGCAGATTTCGGGTAACCCTCAATTGGTGCCATATAACTGATTTATTCTATGGACTCCATTAACGATCTTCCAAACATTTGGAGAGCATTAAGCAGGAACTATGTCAAAATATTGAAAAAAGTGTAAAAACAGACGATTTGGGGGGAATGTCAAACCCTCTTGAGACAGCAAGAGGACATGTATCCAGTATTCATCCTCAATATCACGAACATTGCGCGGAATAGGGGGCACACTCAATATCTACCCAACCGGGGATATTGTAGCATTTTTGAAATTCAGTCAGAGATTGATTGTTTATTTTCGCCATGGAAAAACCCTAGCTACAGTGGAAAGAAATGCAATAACGAAAAGAAATAAAGAAAAATGAAGGAACTGGTGACTTATGAAGTGAGAATCAAGCTGGAAATGTTGAAAAAATTTGAATTTGGGAAAATGAATAGCAAGAGACAGCTTAGAAGATGAAGCGTAAGAGACAGCTTGGGAAGGAAGAGAAGCAAATAAGTTGAAGTGACGATAGAGCACACTGATCAAAGAAGATTTTTCCAGTATAATGACGATTCACACCCCTTCTAATCGCATGAACTATAACAGGGACATCAAAGGGGACAAGAGAATGCCTTTTTAAAATTTGTGAGACAAAATCGTGACCCCAAAATTTTTAGGGGCAATTGTGGGTACCTATTGTCGATCAAGACCAAGTGAATTAATGAGGCACCCGACCCAAATTATGAGCCTTGATTAATAATTAAAATTGAATATATGACCGGGTCTATCCCCAAAAATCCCGGAGAGATATTTAAGGGATATTGGCCCAACGGGTTGGTTACAACCTCTTTCAATTAAAAGAATATATATTGTACCCCTAGCCCGGGGCATAGGGGCATATAAAAAAATACCTTCTCGAGAGTATCTTAATAAAAAAGAGTATACCTCTCCATAGACGTAGGCAAGTTGTCGAACCACTTATATTCTTGTGTTGTGGTTGTTTGCTGCTCTTAATCTCTTGGTGATTGTTTTCTCTTATTATTTGTGTTGTGATTTTTATCATCACATACATACATATATATATATATATATATAGAGAGAGAGAGAGAGAGAGAGAGAGAGAGAGAGAGAAGTACTGGAATGTGTGTAAAGAGAGAGAGTTTTGGTCACCAAAATACGTGAGGAAAAGGAAAGAGGGTCGCCGTTGCTGCAATTATATATAAAGAGAGTTGTAAGGGAAACCCATTATAAATCAATTTATACCAATTACCACCATAAATCAATTTATACCAATTACCAATTTTAATATACAAATTTTAATTTCAGAATACCAATTTCAATATACAAATATTAATTTCAGACTACACACACTGAAGATTTCATATTTCCTCCATCTCCTCTAAAGGGTGAATGGTCATATCCCATTCAAGACCGTATATTTCTGTAATATACTTAGCAGGTCATGCACATTGATTCAATTTGAGGAAAATTCGACAGCATATCCCCATAGTTCTCCAAGTACACGATATAGACTCGTAAGTGTGAGTGTTATTTCAATTTATCAATTGAAATAATACTTAACACCGCATCATCTAGTATGTTTCCAGAGAACATTAAGAGACGGCGGCAGAACTTCCCCCAAAAGTAACAAGTTTAAGCCACTAAGTATATTATTATACAAAAACTATGTCATCCCAAACTGTCCAAATGGGACAATTCGAGAGATCTCATTACAGGGGTGATGACTCTTGAATGAGTCTAAGGGCTATTGAATACGTACGCATAAGAACTAGAAGGCTAATACTATGCACACTATATGTAATTCAAAGTAGTTATAAATTAATGTGAAATATTGGAAATGCCTAGGTCTAACCAACTCTATGTCCATCTAAATCAATCCACAAATCAACAATAATTCAATAATCCCAATAAATAATAAGGTTACATCATTTTTAAATTAGCACAATAAATAATAAGGTGACATCAATTTTAAATTAGCATCATAAATTACAAAAATTAAATAAGTGCATGTGTTTGAAATTATATTTAAGGTTTCAAATTAATTAGGGTTTTCATTTGAAATCATTTTAGGGTTTTCATTCAGGGTAGGGATGGGTTTTTTTTTTTTAGGGTTTTCAAATTAATTTTAAATTAATTAGGTATTTCATTCTAGGGTGTATGTGTACTTTTATGTGTGGTGTATGGGTTGTGGTCAATTTTAGGGTTTTATAGGATTGTGGTTATTGTAGGGTTTTAATTTGAAATCAATTTAAGGTTTTCATTGTAAGGTGGGGGGTATGTGTGTGTGTTGTATGTGTGGTGTGTGTTTTTATGTGTGTGTGGTGTATGTTTTTTTTTGTGTGTGTATGTTTATGTGGTGTATGTGGTTACATTTCTGTGGGCGTGTGTGTGTAGGAGATAAAGAGATAGAGAGACGTACCAGAAACGAGGCCGAAGAGAGAGAGATGGCCGGATGAGAGGGTGATAGCCGGAGATAGAAAAATGGTTGTTCTACAAAAAGAGGAGAGAGAGATAATTGCGAGGGAAAGAAAGGCTGAAGTGGCTAGGGCTATTATTTAAGTATGTTGTAACGGACGTGTCATGGTCAAAGACCGTGATAAATTTATAAGGTTGTCATAGTCTTTGACCGTGACAAGTCTGTGACGACATTACTTGTCACAGTCAAAGACCGTGACAATAAATGCGTATTTTTTTATCACGACTTTTGACCGTGACAACCTTGGGCGGGTGAAGAGTAATATTTTTTACAATTTCGTGTAGTGAACGTCCACATGTTATCTTTCAGCACTAATATTGGATTTATACAATTGTATAGTCTCTCTGCCCAAACAATGAGGATGTTGAACATCTCTTTCTTATCAACAGGATGGTTGGTTGATTTCTTATCTCAATCTTAATGGGGGATCTCGCCTTTTATAATGAGAGAATATGAGGTAATGTCTGTTGGACCCGTATAACCCAGGTTGGAGAATCTTGTGAATGGAACACCCACAAGACTTGTAACAGTTTAATGTTTTACCCATTAGGGAAGGTTCTGCACATGCTGTCTGTATGTCGTGACATACACATATTGTTGGCCAGTCTTAAACAGCGTTACAAATGTTACAGTCTGTCAGTTATCCTTACTAACATATATCCAATCCGCTCAGGTGGAAATGAGGCATACCTCTTTACCGAGTCAAGGTCATTCCTTGGTATCTGTTTTGTCGAGATTGAGGTCTTATACAATTCTCTTTGGGTTATGAGGTGCTCTAAAAATATGGTATCATTGTTATCATAAATTAAGACATTTTGTGTCAAAATATTCAATTACAGTTGGAAAGACATCGTACAGAACAGTTAGAGAAGTTATATCCCAGTCTTATATGCACTCAAAGCTTAGGGCAGTAAGAATTATTCTCCATATTACGTTACCTCCCCCCATCATCTGTTTGGTTCATTATTTTTTATGCTTAATTTATTCTAGGCTTGTAAATTTTTCATTGCCTATCCAGTATAGACTTTTATTTCTTAAAATGCCTTATATCTACTGTGTTTAATTCTGAATATGTTTTCTAAAATGCATATGGTGATAACTATTGGAATATTTTTTAATATTCTGATGTGTGCTTATATATTAAGTAGCAATTGTATTTGGGCTTCTATTCTTATTGAGCTAATTAAGTGATATAATTATTTAGAGCCCGATAAGACATCTAAAATGAGTATGGGCTTTATAATTTGTCATCTAATGGTTACCCAAGAGTCACCTGATTGGAATTAATGGGGTTCTAATTAGATATCTATGTAAGGAAGGGTTTTGGTCCCCAAGGCTAATGGGCTCCTATTCTCTCCTCCTTATTTCTCATCACTGTGAGAGGACTCATACAGAGAAGGGTATTAGTCTGTGGAAGACCTTTAACCCACAAGTCTCATTCATTGCTATGGATTTAGGTACACAGTTCCAACATTTTTTACTATGTAATCCTGATAATCTAATATGTTGATTAGGTATATATTAATAATTTCATCCCAAAAAGTGATATCAGGGCCTATTCATATTAGATTATTGGGATTTATATTATGATTATGATTTAGGAACAATTTGCTTTATTTCTCATACGTACGATCTGATGAGAACACATATGGCTTTAAGGGTTTTATATAGAATTTTATATATGAGTTTTGATAATTTTCATAAATCATAATCCCAAAATTGATTGAAAAGATGTGATCATGAATGATTAATATAATAATTGATGGGATCTTGATATAGAATTGAGGAAGTGAATAATTCTTGATGAAATATTTAAATCCCACGAATTGATATGATTTCGGGTGAATATAGACAAGAAAATATGTACTATTACGTTTATGATGGATAGGAAGGTTTAACTTTGGGTCAGAATATTGTTAAATGTTCATATGGTTTATGGGAGGTAGAAGAAACCTGTCAGGGGAACCGAACCGGTTCGCATGAGCTGAGGGTGAACCGGTTTGCCCACCGAACCGGTTCGGGTAGCCTTGCGAATCGGTTCGCTGGGCAGGGTTGTCCCACTTGATTAATTATGGATTTATATGAATTGATTAAGTTTCATTCGAGATAAATTAAGAACATGTATCTAAATGATTCAAATTCAGGATATTTTTTTTTGGAACCACACCATGTTTCAATTTTTAATATTTAATTAATACCCTTTTGTCTTATGTCTTAAAATAAATTAATAAAGTAATATGTTACCAAATTAACCTCCATTGCGTAAATTATTTTATTTTGAGTTATTAAGATGTGTGTATTTATCATTTATGCGATTAGTGATCGACCCAAAGGAAGGTTGTTAATTGGCCAAATAATAAATATACATGTCAGAATAAATATATGACAATTATAAAGTTTCCATTTGGATAATATACCGACCCAAAGGAAGGGTGTTGTTTGATCGGATTTGTCAACAACGTTCGATTTCTACACTGTGTACCACTTACAAGTTGATGTTTATGTCCAAAGACTAAACGTTAATGTTGTGCTCGGTATCTTAAAAAAGGGCCCTCCATTACACTTGTATAAAATTTATGTCTTGCATTTATGTGTTTATTTTTTTAAATATGTCTTGATATGAATTTTAATTTGAGCTTATGTTATTTATTTGTTCTTAGAATTCACTTATTGCTTTCGCTACTAATATCACTACCATCGTCAACTCAATTCTTATGCTTAATAATACAAACTTCAAGAAATGGAAAGAGAACATTCTGATATTTCTCGACTGCATGAATTTAGACTATGCACTAATGAAAGAACAACTTGCTCCTCTTACGAAAAAAAGTTCCATTAAGGATAAAGTGAACTTTGAGAAATGGGATCTTTCTAATCACTTACGTTTAATGATGTTAAAGTGTAGCATTCCAGAAGTATTCAGGGGCGGTATGTCAGATGAGGTAATTGCTAAGGGTTTTCTATAAGATATTGAAAATCATTTTATAAAGAAGGAAAAGACTAAGGCAAGTACTCTTTTAGCTAACCTTATCCAAATGAGGTATAAAGGTACAAAAAACATAAGAGAGTACATTATGGAGATGTCTAACATAACTTTAAAACTTAAAGCACTAAAGTTAGAGCTATCTAATGACTTGCTCGTTCATCTGAAACTGATTTTCCTTCCTACACACTATGGCCAATTTATATTTAGCTATAATACTCAAAAAGACAAATCGAGTCTTAATGAGCTCATTTCTCATTGTGTGCAAGAAGAGGACAAATTGAAGCCAGAAAAGACAATTGAAAGTGCCCATATTACATTTACATCAAAGAATAATAAGTGAAAAAGGAATAATAAGAATAAGAAAACAGCAGTGGGAACATCGCCACCCAAAATTCCACACAAGAAGCAGGATCTAGAATTTATCTGTTTATTTTGCAAGAAACCTGGGCATGTGAAGAAGGATTGTTCCAAGTACGCCACATGGCGTAGAAAGAAAGGTGCACTTCTCACTTTGGTTTATTCTGAATCTAATTTGGCTTTTGGTGGATAGATTCGGGTGCTACTACTAATGCAAGTATGTCTATGCAGGGTTACTTATGGAGTCGACTGCTAAATGATGATGAAAGATTTAGCTATAAGGCCGATGAAAAAATAGTTCCAGTTGAAGCAATTGGGACCTATAGATTATCTTTTGATACTAGTCATTTTATTAAATTTAGAGAGACTTATGTAGTACCGTCTTTCATATGGAATTTGGTTTTTATTTCAATTTTGGACAGACATGGTTTTTCTTGTTTATTTGGAAATACTAAAGTCAGTTTTTTTTTCTAAATTCTACTCTTGTTGTGAATGGTTCTTAAATTGATAAATTATATACATGTTGAATATCAATGCTTCATTTAATGAAACCAAACAACTACAAGAGGTACAAAACATATATTGATTAATAATAATTCCAATGCTTTATGGCACAAACGTTTGGGTCATATCTTCTAAAGGAGAATTGGAAGACTTATATCAGAGTAATAACTTGAATACCTTGATTTAACAGACTTTGATGCTTGTATTGGGTATATAAGGAGGAAATAGACATATATATGACATATAACATCCATTTATTATCTTTATATCTTGGTGACTTCATCTCAACAGGTGGCAACAAACCTCTAATCTTCAATGACAATTATACCAATTTGTGGATAACTTTTTTGGTTGCTTATTTTTTATCAATTTTTCGGCCCTTTGTTTGTTCTTTAGATCCTTCGATCTCAAAACTGCTTATGGACTATCTTTATTAATTGTTCAATAAGGATAATTAGCATTTTGATTCTTACAATTTTCGTAGTAATTGAAAAGGTTTGTTATTAATATCATACGCGATGAATATGCAATGTGTATTTTTTGATGGAATTTAAATGGGTGCAAGTGAGATCTACGGCATGAAAAAGTACCATTTCACCTGGGGGATTTTTGTGAACCAAAAAGTAAGTGGACAAATTAAAATAGTTAGAAGAGAAAAGAGAGAGGGAGAAACTAGCGTATTTTGTAGCTTATAACTTTGCATTTTTTTCTTTGTTTCTTTACCCCTCCCCCCCCTCCCCCCCCCTCCCCCGCGCGCGCATGTGCATCTATATACTTCTTGTAGTGTATTCAGTAGCCTTAAAAAAGTGATCTTGACAAATAAGTCTTATTTACACAAGACATTTCCTAATAGGTCCTATCAAAAGATTTTTTCCTCAATAGGTCCTATTTATACATGTAGTGAATATTCACTACATGTTTGTAAATAGGACCTATTGGAGCAACAATCTTTTTTCATAGAACTTCTTGGAGCAAAAAAAAAGATCGTAGGACCTATTGAACTACATACTCTGTAGTTATTATTTGTTGTTCATGTGCTGCAATTTGGATTGTTGTAAGGTACAACAATAAACATGTAAGCATAAAAATAAGTACTATACTTGTAGTACAAGGTTATAAATCCTTATGTTTAATCACGATGTGTGAATTTGATGAATAATACTCTGTTATATGGTGTATTACTCTATTATAAATGTCTACTAAATATGGTATTACTCGGTTATATGATTTATTACTCAATTAATAGAGTCATAAAGCATCAAGTTTCACCATTATTGTTGTTAGGTAATTATTATGCTTAGAGAAACTAAAAAAACTGTATATTTTGATATTGCAGTGAAATATGTATATATATATATATATATATATATATATATTACTAATATTAATAGTGATTAACTGATGGGGGTTTATATGTGAAATAATGGTGGAATTGTGCCCTTTGCTAAACTATTAACATATTTTATTATTGATTTAACAGTTTAACATTTATGTTGCATGGGAGAAATCTCATTAGTAAGTACTTCATATGGAGTACTAATTTTATACTTTTATGTTTGATTAATAACCTACTCATAAGTAGTGAACTATGACAGGGTGATAGCCTGATAATGCCACATTTTGAATGAGTGTAAAGACATACATGTTTTATGATCCTATTTCAGTTTTTTCTTTTGAGATTATGGAAGAAAAGGCTTGATTTGAAATTCGTACATAGGGGGGCTGAGTGACACCTTTAGAGTTGCAAGTGAGTTTGTGATGTCCAATGTGTTGTATGTGCTTTATTACCACACACCATTTGTATATCACTGTTTCTCACCCATATATTATTTTCTCTCTCCATACATATATCATAACAAAGAACCAAAAAACATAGGAACTTGAATATAAAATCTAGAGTTTTGATTTTAGACTTAATATTTGGTACGTTTGCGAGCCTATATTTTCTCAAAAAGCGATTTTTATAAGAAATTCCCTTGTTGCAAAATAAAGGAACTTGAATACAATCTCTAGAGTTTTGGTTTTGGACTTATTGTTTGGTACATGTACACGCCTGTGTTTGGTATGTGTGCAAGCTATGCCTATTACTTATTATTGAATAGATAAATTGTAGATTAACCCATAAATTTTAAATACATTACAAAAGGTTGTATATGAAAATGGAAAGCAAAAACACTACCTTTAAAGTCCCGAACTGGTCCCAATGCTTAGAGTTCTCTAAGATATCTATTAGAATATGGTATGTGTTATCTTTATGTAAATAGAGTTCAATAATTTTGTTCTCTACATATCGACAAGATGATGAAAATTGAGATAATCGACATTGAAAAGAGCTCGAAGAATTATAGATTCACCACCAACAAAGGTTCCTACAGATAAAGACTAACATGAGAAGCTAAATGCGAACCTATACGACTAGATAATAACACATCTTTATCATTATGAGATGATACATCATATATATATATATATATATATATATATATATATATATAGAGAGAGAGAGAGAGGGAGGGAGAGAGATAGTTAGGCTCTCTAACAAATCCAGCTAAACATACTTACCAGCATAGCTCATTAAAAGATTAAAAAAAAGCAGAAAAGACCAAAACAAAACTCTCTCTCTATCCTTTGCTATTCCCTTTGTTTTTTTGACACTGTTATAAACCCAAGTAATTCATCCTCTTTTTGTTAGATCCCACCTTTCTGAAATCTCAAGAAATGTGGCCAAAATTGTTTATAGATAAAACTGCAGTTATCACGGATCAAATTCCTTAACACATCATTGAGTCGGCCTAGACTTTTTTATACAAAATTTCATCAGCAATCATATCATTTTAAAATGATTAAACAGTCGGATATTGTTCCTCACCACATCAAAATTTTACCTTAATTGTATTAAATAGAAATCTATATATGACTAAACACAAAATCACAACAACTATTATTTATTGCTATAACATTTTTTATCCATTTAAAAACTAAATGACAATAGGTGATCTTTCTTTTTCTTGCAAACCAATAACAAAATAAACCAAAAGCAAAGCATGTGTTTTTTTGGTTTAAATTGCAAAAGCAGGGCAGATGGAGATGATGGTTAAAATGGAGGAATCTCTTGAAACTGTTGAATACCAATAAAAATGAACCGTAAACCGATGGAGGAATCGTCAGTCGGAGAGAGAATACTAAAAAAATGAACACCAACAAAATACCTATTAAAACTATTGAAATAAAGTTAGACGATGGAGGAATCTTCGGCCGGAGAGAGAGAGCGTCTTGGAAACAGGAATCATCGCCCGGAGAGAGAGGTAGGCTTGGAAACGAAAGAGAAACTTTAAGAGTTTTGTTTTGGTGTTTGATATTTTTTTATGTTATATACTGACCGTTTTGCATCTATTATCCGATCCATTAAGCTTATAACCCGATCTTTTAAAGAGGTATGTTTAGTTGGGTATGTTGGAGAGCCTATTTGTGTGTGTGTGTGTGTGTGTGTGTGTGTGTGTGTGTAACTACTTATTATGCGAAGAGAAATATATTTTACTAATTACACATGTATTTTACCTGATAACATAGTTATTCAATGTCTATATATATATATATATATATGGGGGGAGGGGGGGGGGGGGGGGGGGGAGTGTCAGGTAACATACATGTATTAAGATTTTCTGCCCATAGGATATATTGTTTATATTTTAATTTTTTTTGCGAAAAATTCTCCATTTTCAAGTTACTTGTTTACGGCGTTGTGTATATTGTTGTAATTATTTTTTAGTTATCTTTAATGTTTAAGCGGGTTAGTTTTCATGAATAAGCAAAGGAGACTCTACTGATTTAAAAAAAAAATATTAAGTGTTTTTAAAGATAGTTGATAAGAAGATATACAAATTTGATAATGTTTTAAACATTGTCATCTATAGGAATTATTAAAATAAAATCTTCTTTTTTTATGGAATATGACACTAAACAAATCTTATTGTAGGTGGGCACCCACTACAAAATATTGGTGTCATTTTGTTAAAGGTTGTATGCTTGAAAATCATGATTTACGTTGTTGAGATCATTTTATTTTAGGAATAGATGATTTTTATGTATTTTTGCTAATGAGACTAGTGGAATATTTTAAAAACTAATTATCACTATTAATTTTTCAGTAGGCACGATGTTGGACGTGTTGATTATGTAGAGATAGATTTTACTTGTATGAACTCTAATTATAGTTGAATGGGAAATAAGTTACCATGTTAATGATTTTTTATAACTGAGAATTGTTGAAATGGGTGTTAAAGATGTTATATATTGGTTTAAGTGGTTTTTATTTATGGTTACATAGAATATATACTGGAATGTTCAATTCTAAATTAAACTTTAGAGAGTAATTTTATCGTTCCTAATACTTTGGCCCTAAAATTTTGGCATCCCACCATTTTTTAGAATAGCCAATAGCCATCCCAAAGACATTTATTAAAGAAAGCTTCACTGCCGCATCAAAAGAATCCCGTAAACAATGAGCTTTTGAGATCATATAGTTCCCATCTCAAAAAACCCTTTGAGAAATTTATATCTAAAATCATGCGCACAGTTGGGATTTGTGTCCGTGTGTGCAACATGTTTTTTTCATGAGAGGTTTTCTAACAAAAATCGCACGCACAATGCCAATTATAATTGTGCGCACAATGTGACACAATTTTTCAAAATCATATGAATATGCCTCTTTTTCATCCAACTCTATACAACACTTCCCTCATTTTCAATTTCATACACTCATAGGGTATTTTGGAGTTTGAGAGAACTTTTGTTGCTTCTTTTTTACAAATCTTACATATCCTATTCAAATTTGAGAGTATTATAGATCTACACTTGTGAGGAACAATTTAATGATTTTTGGTCTCAAAATCCACTTAGCCAAAGTCCATATTTGATTTATATCATATTTTCAAAGATTTAAATTCCAGATCTAAAAGGAAGCGAAATAGCTATTGAATAGTTGATTTTTAGTGCGATCTGAGGATAAAGAACATGACTTCTATATTCGCTTGATGGTGCTTTGAGAGCGTCTATAGATAATTTCTTGTTAAGAGAACAAAAGAGAGCTATCTTCTTGGATTGTGCAAAAATTATTTTCAAATTCAATGAGAGACTTAAATTTACTGAGTTTTTCACCTTTATGTGAGGGCTTTCATTGTGAAATGTGCTGTGTGATCTAATATTGATTTGATTACATTGATTTAGCTTGTTTATCACATAGTTGACCTAGATCAAACCTTGAACTTATAAAATGGCTTGAATTTATGTTTTCAGTTGTTAATTGAATTAAAATTGGGATTAATTTTCATAAAAACCTATTCACCTCCTCTAGGTTTGAATCTATATTACACACATAATTTTTCTCAAAGATGCATAATAAATCGTACGACACATATACACGTCGAATGTCAGATCTGAGAAAAAAGGAGGTATCATAATTGTTGTTGTCGATTCCCTAAACGTAGATTGGGTCATTATATTGCATGATGTATTTTGTTGGTGGATGATTTCAATAATGGTGGTGATGAATTGATTCCGATGACAGGTGATGATATAGTAGTGGGGGTTAATGGTGTTATTAGGGTGTGGGGAGAACCATCGATGAAAAAGCTAAAAGATGGGGGGAGTGAGAATAAAAAGGGAGGGTAAAATTGAACAAGACATAAAAGGTCGATTTTTCTTACATAGATAAAGAAAAATAAGACTTAATTAGTGATTACAGAGTCAATATGACCTATTTTATTTTTTACCAAAGAAATAGGACCCCAAGTCCTATTTTTCAATAATTATTTGTAAGGATGTTGAGTTATTTTAATGATCATACTGCGTTTTCTTAGTGTGTCGTATATATTTATATTTTTATGTTAAGGTTCAATCTCGAAAAGATGCGAAAACTAGTCCTTGATTTAAATTTTAAACAAATGAAACAATATTTACTTTAGACACTTATCCATGCATTATTTGATTTAACTACACTTTACAAATCTCTTTGACTTATTTCCTAATTTTTGGACACAACACTAACACTTTGTAAAAGTTGCTTATTTAAAATTAAACATTATTCAAAAAAATTATTTTTACCAACATAGGTGTAATAACAGGGATTTTCAAAACCGACCCTAAATACCTATGGTCAATTTTTTAACCCTTATATAACATACAAATTCAAAAGTCTTCTAAGAAAAAAGAAACTATACTTGATGGTCTACAATTTTACTAGATTGACCTAGACCCTCTGAAGTTTCCGTAATTATAAAATAACCCCCTGAAAACTTCAAAGTAATATAACTCGGCTTATATTTCACTCCTAAAACTCAACTTCATATCAAATTAATGCTTTAGACTTCAACTAACATAAAATCACAATCATCCCTTAAAACTTTATGAAATTATAAAAGTACCCCTATACTTTATGAAAAGTGTACTTTCAAGGCTATAAGTGTAACTACAAGACCAACCAAGAATCAAATACTAGATATTTGTTAATTTCTTAAAAACTCCTGTCCAAATAAGCCCTCACCCAAGCAAAATAGATAAGAATCACATGTGTACATCATGCACACATGTGAGGAATAAAATCTTTAGTTGAAAACCCTACCATAACAGTTAAAACCCACCTCTTTCTTTTAAAAGTGAACTGCCCTCCTACTATACTATAAATACCCCACGAACACCTCAGTTAAAACTAACTCAAACAAAAGTTTCAAAACATGAAATTTTCACTCCAAACAGGTATTATATTATTTTATGTACTATATTCAGTTTTTTTTTATTTCAATCATTTTCTGCATAGTTATAATGTTAGAATAGCTCAAAACAGTAGAAAAAATTACGTAGGAAACAAGTTTTAGGTGAAGAACATGAAGTTTCCACCATTAAAGCTCGAGCTTCAATGGTGAACTTTTAAATATCAATCAAATCTCTTGTTTAAAGATTTGAATATCTTCATTTGAACCTTACAAAATTGAGTTTAATGATCAAAAGCCATGAATGTACCGATTAAGCTCGAATCGGTTAAAAGGATATTTTGAACCAGAAAACTGAAATTTTGAAATTCTCCCTATATGATCCATTTCAATCTTTGAAATCAAAGCCAAACTAATCCTATACATAGCAGAAAACAAACCATGCTCATAATAATCCTTGCCATATCCTTAAAATCCACGAATGTTAAGTCAAAATTTCAGAAATAACACACATTTATGGAACTTGAGATATAGTGCATATCAAACTACAAAACTTATATATTCGGATTCCTTATGAAAATTAGGTTGAGTTTGTTTATAAAGAAATGAATGAGTTATTCAAGTTCAAAAATCAAAAATCCTAAAGTCAACTGTCGAAGAGAAGAAGAAGAATTTTTTTACCATAAATATTGACCTAGGCATAAGGGCGCGTGGCCGATTAGAAAATGTTCATCTGGTCAAAATGGTATAAGGTAAGGCCATGTTTGGATTAACCTAAACTGAGTTATGGAAAAATGAGGTTTTAACTTAAGAATATTTTTCCAAAATTGCAAATTGACATGTCTTGACTTTTCCAACTTATGAATTTGATCCCAAAATTTATCTATGAATACTTCAAAATATTTTAAGGCAAAAAGTCTCTTGCACTAAAGTTAAAAAATGATCTTAAGTCCAGTAGTTTGAAGTCCCAAAATATTTATAATTAAACCCCCGGAACTTTAAAAGATACAGTTTTTGTACAAATTGACTGACCTAATCCCAAATACTTACATACCCAAACATTGTATATAGAAAATCAAGTACCAGCTCCTCCCACTATCCTCTTGGGATATATAAAGCCGATCGATATACCAAGAAAGTAGATTTTCCTAACTTTTCACTAGTAAACTTTGCGTATTTGGCATACTGCTATTGATATCACTATGTGATAGCACCTATTTACTCTTACTATGTGTGTGTTATCATACTGCCATATTACGTATTTTATTAAATATCATCAATATTTGAATTTGACTATGGATCAATTTTAACCCTTCTCACCTAATAACTGGTATCACGTTCCTTATTAATTTTTTTTGCCCTTACACTTTTGTGCCATTATATTATAAGCATCAGTATTAACTAGGAAGTAGACTGGCGTGTTATCCCAGGGAACTTTCTACTTGTCCTAAATGTCTCAGATGATTTAGAGCTTAAATTTATTGCTATATTCGTATGAGTGCCACTTTAATTGTGTGCCTAATGGGTTACTTTTTCCCAAAGATTTTGGGTTGACTATTATTATTACTTTGATTTTACTGATAGCTTAGTTATTTTAAACCCCTTAGTGAACTAGTAAGTATGGGATTATTAGTTCCAGAATCTTTGATTGTCTTTACATGATCCTTAATGAACTGGTAACGAACTTTATTTTCTTAATAAACTGGTAAGTATGAGATTATTAGTTCAAGTACCTTCATGTTATTTATAAACTGATGAGTACGGGATTATCATCTTTATTTCTTTAGCGTTGTTAAACGTTGATTCTATACACATTCCAACTCTTATATGTACATATTTTTGTTATAGAACTGGTAGAACCTGCTTAGCATATTTGTGCTAATTCTTTTTTTCTCAAAATGAGCCTGAAGAAAGAGGATAATATCTTTTCCCTATTAGAGACAGATATCGATCACCTGTTTGCGTAGGTGACTGCGTCGACAGAGAATAGGCCAAATGGGAGCAAGGAGTGGCACTTTTCGATTTTCTACATTATAGTTTGTACTAAAAAAATATAACTCACCCTTGTGGTGGTACAACCCTATGTAAACTACTTTAATATATGAATAAAGTTATGTTATTTCGCCTTAACTTTAATTCATTGCTTTATGTGTACTTCTAGTTCATTTTTACCAAAAATCAGGGTATGATGGTACCCCTTAGACATAAAAGCACACCCACTTTTCTTTCATTGAACAAACCCTCAATCAGACACAAAATCTATTCTTCTTTTTGTTGAATGAAATCCAGATCAGACCCAATCAACTAGCACTATTTTCCACATTACCAATTTCTAACTCAGGATCTACACAATCTATGAAATATATATATATGCACACATAAGTATAATCTTAAATCCATCATTGATGAACCAAACACAACAATTGTGAACCGAACGCTACAAATATGATTTTATTCTTTTTTTTTGTACACGCACACACAGGTTCAGAGAGAGAGAGAGAGAGAGAGAGAGAGAGAGTTGTTTTATTTTAATACAACAATTGATGAGAATTTTACAAAAAATAGACAAAATCAGATATGGTCTCAAACACATAAAGAGATTCTTACATGTTATTGCTTATGGAGAAAATAAAAATAAATTCGAAAAAAAGTTTAGACTCCTCACTTTTAGCAACTTGTGTTCTAGAAACATGAGTCAAATGGTGATGTAGAGTTATGAAAAATAAAGATAGGGGTGTAGAGGTAGAATATAAGGAAAGACGAATTTTCAAGGGAAATAAAAGATGTGAGGAGAAAAATGGGAGATTCAGAGTTTGTAGTTCTTTAATAGAATTATCTTTTCTGATTGATTTGGAGATACATTAGGGTTTTATTGATAAATTTTAGTTTTTATTTTAGGAAGAAAATGAAGTGAGAAGTAATTTCTAATGTAAGAGAATTTTTGTTAAAATTTTATCTTGGGGGTTAAGTCTAATTAGAAAACACATTTTTTTAACAAAGTAATAACATTTAAAAAAGTAAGAATTAAGTCAAATGAATTCGTATCATTGGTCTAAGGTAAATAACACGTTAAAGATCATAGTTAAGTAAAAAAATTATAATATAAAATCTTATAATGAAGGGTGTTGATAACATGTGCCATAAGCACACGTGTTTAGAATCCAAAAAAATATAAACATAGTTTCAATATATAATTAATAGAGCACGATTTATACATCTTTCATACTTATTATTTTAAGCTTCTTGTTAACATTTTCTTATCATCAAATATACCTTAATTTAAATGAATCTTTATTTACCATTATATTCATGAACTTTAATTTTTGAAAAATGTGATTTTACATATTGGCATTCTTTCTTCTTTTCTTCTTTTCTATTAGAGTAAATTGCATTTTTAGTCCTTGTACTTTCAAACAAGTTTTTAAATGGTCTCATATATTATGTTTGACTCAATATAGTCCTTAAACTATTTCACTTATTCCAAAGAAGGGATTCAGTCAATCCAGTCGTTATAACTTGACAACAAAATGTCATGTGCCTCTCACATGTCAAATTTGTAAGGGTAAAACAATATTTACTCCTTCATTTCAAACGTTTGGTATTCTTGGATAAAATTACATGCAAGAAACCTAAGTCTACTGCTTAGCTCAACATTGAAATCAATCTTTGACGAAATTGAGTGGAAGTTGAATAGTGTTGTTGCTGAAGATTTGGTACTCGACCCTCAAATGCTATATGGTATGTGAAATTCTAATTTTTTTCGCTCGGATTTGATTTTAGATGCATGTTTGTGTGACACCCCGCCCAATTAAATACAGGGTGATTAGTCATTTATTAAATTAAATCAGAATATCCAGTTGGTTCACTCTTAACATCACTGTCGAAATAGATTTATTTTATAAATCACCTAATAGTTAATTAAGTTAGTGTAAATTTCTTTTAATACTTTAATTAATAACCAACCCTTAAATCATTAACCACATTCACCATTCTCATGAATAAAATAATAATAATTAAGAAACCATGTAACAAAATAAATAAGACTGGAATAAACGTCCCAATTCAAAAATCTCAAATACAATAATCCATAATAAATCTGGATCCCATCAAACTGAAATAAAGGAGTACAATATCTCTCTGAAATAAATGGTTATTGAGAATGGGCAACATGCCCTAACGAAAATAGCTAAGTCAGGAACTGAATGAAAAATAGTGGAGGCATATAATAATGAGGACCTGCAACTCCCACAATAGTTGCAGTACGTCAAATCATCTAGTAGTCTACGCCTGGCGTCCTTGTGGCTGGACACCTAAAATAGTTTGCACAAGAGAAAATATATTTACAAGAAACCAGTCAGAGCCTGAGTCAAAATAGTTTAAAACAGTTTAGCAAGTATTTAAAATGTTGTAAAGCAAATACTATATACATGTTAGTTTTTCGAGCTCTCACATGAGATTCTCACCTCTCAACTATTGTGCACACCTAACGTACCTCTAAACCATTATATTTATCGTTATCACACCTAACTAGATTGTAGGCATAAACCTTCTAACTATCACTCATAATAATATCCCGTATTTTTCATTTAATATTAATAAATATTCCTGCCTTTAATATCCCGAGTAAGACTTTTCACAAGTATAATTAAGTGTTCATATACTTAAGTCAATTTAGATTTCACAATCTTTATCATCTACAAATTTCACACAGTAGAACATATCACAAGTATATATGTATTCATCACACTATCATATATATACACACACCAATACGACACCCATAGGCTCAGCTGCGGTGCATGCATACTCTGCTATCAAGTCCCGGTACATCTCGTACTAGATAAGGACAATAGGTTCGGTATCTCTCTCGAACCATACATACAAATCACACATATTGGAGGCGAACATAGTTCTAAGCCTATATGCTATGCACATACCTACACACCTATACGACCGTCATCACTATCATTATCACAGATAGCCTGTACCTAGGTTCCATATTCTGAGGCACAAAATCTAAAATCGCCCCAATGGGATCATTAGGATAAGATTGTCCCCTTTAAAAGACCTCCCGCGATAGCAAGCAACTTAGGTATGTTATACACATAATAAATAATATTATAGGTATTCACACAACCTATCAAGATCATTAGGTATACATTCAACCTAAATATTATAATTCATACGTAATATTATTCTCGCTACTACTTATGATATATTTATTAAATTACAAATATCCTCTCTCTCGTAATTTCCAAGGATAATTCCCCGCTCGAAAATACTTTAAAGCATTTCACCCAATTATTCCCAATATTTTTGTACTGGACTGAGTTCATCGTGTAACATTTTATTTCACTCGAATTAAATACGTCGTATAAATTAGAACAAATTAGAAATTCCCAAAATTCAGACACGTTGTTCGAATGAGACTTCACCTCATTTGAACAAGAAGACAGGTCGCTCGAACGATAGCTTTGCACTAGATGCCAACTTGTTCGAACGTGTCTTCGCGCGACTTCAAACGACCTGTCCTATTTTGTCTCTAATCTCTAGAACTTGCATTTTATACCATTTGGGGGTTCTAAAACCTCTACAGATCATTCCCAAACTCCCAACAATTAATTCCAATCACTATTCTAACATATAAGGATAATTTCTAATACTCCCGAATCATTAAATCATCAAGAATTATTAATTAAATTCGAAATCCTCAAATTTAGTCATATAAACCCTAGTTCATCAATTTTCAATTTAAGAACATAATTAACCCAGACTCGTTCATCAAGATTACGCAAAATTTCATGGGTTCTAATCTACATACACGAAGAAATTAAACTCATATAAATTCAGTCCTAAGTTATGAGTTAAATCACCCAATTTCACCCAATTCATATGCAATTCATGTGTATTTTTCACCTACACTAACATGGATATAATTACTGCTAAAAGTGGGAAAGTTTAAACACTTGCCTATAGAATGAAGGCCTAATCCATTGAAGAAGATGGTATAGATACGATCCCCTCTCTCTGATTTATTCGGTGACGGTGTTTATGGCGCAAAAGGTGTAGTAATGGAGATTTTAGCCCTTGAAACCTCTCCTCCTTTTTCCTCCTTTGGCCTCTCTATGTAAAACAACTGATAACCCTAACTCCTCCCATGTATAAGCTATTTCATCACTCTAATTTTCGTAATTAATCATTCTCCAAAAAGATGAATTACCAAAACGCCTTCCCGAGATGCCAGTTTGGCCTAAAATTGCCTCGGGACCCAAACAAAACCCTTGGATAGGTTTTCCTGACAATCTCAACCCTTTCGAACACATTGACGCACTCGAAATGACCATTTGAGCGACTAAAAATAATTTACTTTTTATTCCATTAAATTAGTCCTGACATGACTGACACGCGCGTCCCGACTTAATTATCGTAACTATCGTATTTCTCACTCGCGGCCATTTTCATAAATTCACAATCATGTATTACTTTATTTGCTCAGTAATATTAAATATAATTCACATCAATAAATACTACACTTATCTCATTAGTTAATATTTATTTTAATCCAAATTAATTATAAAATAGTTTTCCATATTTAATTTAATTAATCCTATATTTAAAAATCATTAAAAAATACAACGTTTTACATACTTCCCCTCTTACAATGAAATTTCATCCCAAAATTCAAAAAATAAAAGTATACCTGGTAAGAACAACTCTGGATATTTTTCGCGCATCTCAGCCTCGTGCTCCCAAGTAGGCTCCTTGACATTATGGTGCTCCCACTGGACATGTACAAGTGAAACTACCTTTGACCTCAATTTCCTCTCGCTAAAATCTAGGATAGCCATCGATCTCTTCTTATACGAACTATCAGGTTGTCAGTCAATCTCCTCCAGCGCGATATGAGTGTGAGCCAACTCATCCCGGAGATACCGTCTCGGCGAAGAAATATGGAACACATCATCAATATGATGCAAGTATATATACAACTGGCCTTATCTTTCGATAATAGAAAATGGCCCCACATACCTCGGTGCCAACTTTCCTTCCTTCTCAAATCTCATTATCCCCTTCATAGGAGATATACGTAGAAATTCCTAGTCCCCCACATTAACTCTAAAAAGAACCATTTGGCATTGATGTAGCTTTTATGGTTGTACCTGGCTACCCATATACGACCCCGAATCATCTATATCCTGGTCGTAGTGTCCTGAATCAACTCTGGCCCGAGTAGCTTATTGTCCCCCATCTCTAGCCAACAAGCACTAGAGTGACAAGGCCTACCGTAAAACGTCTCGAATGGTGTCATGCCAATTATAAACTTATAGGAGTTATTATACGCAAACTCCACTAGTGGAATATACCGTTCCTAACCTCCACTCAAGTCAAGTATAAACACTCGTAGTGTATCTTCCAACATTTAATTCTTCCTCAGAATTTAGATATGTCCTGGCACTAAAACTCTGTATTCTAACAGTCAACTCATCTAAACGTATTCAAAGTTAACTCGTAATAATGTTTTGGCAATTCCACTATACTTATGTCAGTGTTACCCTTTTTGACTGAAAGTCCATTCCTTACTCCAGGTTAGCTACCAGTCATTTCCAGTCTTATATGCTGATATATTTCTTTAAGTATTGGCTATACTATGGTACATTGTATTATTGTTAACCCCTTAGTAATGCTTTTAAAGGATGAACCTACATTTTACTGGCTCTATCATCTGTGTTGGAAAATGCCATATTACCTAGGAGCCCACTTCTCTTAATGTTAAATCTCGTAACTCTCTCCATGGGAGACATTCCTAACCACCCCTGACCACTTATGTCAGATTCCAAACTTGGTGTACGGTGGTATACTCTCATCACTTTCCTGAATTTTACAAAAATGACATCGTAATCACTTCTCGTCTACCCAAGTCAAACCTTTAACCTTCGATTGGTTAAGACGTAATTATCATCATATTACTCCTCTGCACGGAGTAGTTTCTGATTATCCCCGAAAATAAAAATGTATATTCTTTGTACTTTTCAACACTCTAATCACCCCCTTTCCATCTACTCTCCGATTTCAGGTGACATGCCTTGCTCTCAACGCAGTTATATTCTCTTTGTCTTATTTTAGTCCCATCTCTATATTACTTATGCATCTACGTTAATTTCATATGTTTCCATGTTTTCTCCTCGAGAATGATACTGAAAATTTTAACTAACTAGGGCGCCCATACATCCTATGTCCTGTGCATTTCAGAATAAATTAACTGAGCATAATATACTTGCATTTAACGTAATATACTTGGCATCACTATACTGTAAGGTCATACCCAACCACCCACTTAATTTTAACTCCGTTATTTTCTAGATTGCCCCACAAAATCTATTCGTGGTGAAAATGTTCACTAGTTTTCACATCAGGATTATATGGCTCTACCGGCCTTAAATCAAAATAGAACTATCAACTCTCAGTTATATTCACGTATGTGTATAATAACCAAGGTACTAAACCCCTCTACTAAAGACCAAACCTCTTCTGACTTTTAACGTTCGTTAAATTTCATGCGTGGGATGTCTCGCAAAGCGAAATTCAAACAAGGAACCCCACCGATACACTACTATCTAACATTGTTGGTCATCGAGATCAGGTCCTCAGTCCATAACATGTATTCCCGAATCCCCGTCTACTGACATAAAAATTCTACTCGTCTACTCTCATGCCACTAAAGACGGCAAATAACACAACGCTCTTACTATCACAAGTTCTTAGTGCTACATAAGTAGCGAGCTATATATCTCCACTCGACAAAGAACATAAAGCACCCTAAATCACATCAGTGAAAAGTCCCTACATACAAGATTAAATATATATAGACAACATACTTACCAAAGTCCATGATATTTTCGTATCTATATATAACATTAAGAATAAAGCTCTTTACATTTAATCATAACATAACACACAATATATGTAAGTAGGATCAACCCTCTTTCAGGCTATACCTCGTAATATAATAATCTCACCCTGGAATACCAAGCACGATAGTCTTATCACACAGCCTACTACCGCTCAAACTCTCTGTATCCAGTCACTATACATGGTTATAATAATTATTACTTTTCTAACTCTCAAAAGTAGAAAAATCAAAACAACAATTTCTTTCAGTGTCCACATCCGTTCCCTTATGGGTGACACATAAATGATCCCCGTTACCCAACAGTAGCCATATTTATAACAACCAAGCCTATATTGCCAACGTATCCACTAAACCCGACTTACTCTTGAATTTTAGTGTTAACAAACATACCTTATGACGTATGTATGTCACTCGAGCTAATCCCATATTTGTAAAGGTGAACCAAAGATATTACCTCTCTTTGGAATCTGTCTTTCCTAATCGTCGGGTACCTAAACGTACTCCCATATTGAAACTAACCCCCGATCTGTTACAATAGTTATACATCCAGGATCTCATCCGGTAGTTGCTCCATGCCTTGCTTTGGGTAATCCTTTTTTTTATTATGGCCTACACTTTCTTGAGTGAAGCATCGACCCAAAAATCTTTTCTCGATGTAACAACCGTCAGAGAACTACCCATGTCCCTGACCCTAGCCCTGTTGTCCTCCTCTGTCCTTCTATTTAGTCCCAAAGGCCCTGAGGAATGAATATGGTGAGGACCTTGTTGTAACTACTTGAACCCATAATTCTTGGGTTGGTAAGCCCTAACCTTACTCTGATAGTCTGATTTCCCTTACTCTGTTAGTCTGATTTCCCTTATCAAAAATCTCATTCCTCCTGTTGTTGTACTCCACTGGCACAATTCCCAATTTTACTGGTCTCACTATCTTTCTGTGAACAAGTTCAACATAGACGACCCTACTCTCTATACATAGTACACCTTTCTGTGCTATCCCCTATCTTTGGCCTCACTGGCCATGTCAGGGTGTCCTCCTCTCTGATTTGGTAGTCTTAGGCCCAATTGTTACTAATTTTTCCCTTCTAGCTATGTTGGCCCTATGGAACTTATTATTGGCCTCCATAGCCCTGATTGACTCCATCGTAATTTTGTAGGAATTCAATCAATCAAAATAATCTAAATGGGTTCCCTTCTGGGTAAACTCTCATGTGGTGCTTTACTAACACCGTTAAGTCTAGTCTTGCTCTTCGTCTAGATTCTCTAACCCTTATGGATTACTTCTTCTGGAAGTGCCTATATAAACTTGTAAATGTACAACCTGGACGACATTGACATTAGTCATCCTAACAGGATTTCTCATCCATACTTTTGTATTCTACTCGGAGGTTCTTTACCAATTAAACTCCTTTTTTTTTCTACGCCCCTTCGCCAGGTATAAAATTCATTAAGAAAATCAAAATTTCTCTCACGATCAGTCTCTATCTTACCCACTTGTGGTAAGTTTTAAAATTCTATTCGCATCTCTGTTAGAACAGCAGATGGAAGGCCTCATGGTTAAATCGTACTCAAATTTATCGTTGAATTTCATACATAACTCTTTATATGTGGTGACTGACTCTCATCACTTAATACCGCTCCTATTGGCTAAAAATTTGCTCAAAATTCAATTATGGGTGTTGTGGTACTTCACCCTACACAGTTGCCTTTGTTTTTTCATCTTCCATTAGCCCATTACACTTTCTCTATTCCCTACATCTTTATAGATGGCTCTTCAAAATAGTTCTTCCGACTCCCTCACCCTTTGTCGATGAAGCGGGGCGAGTCTGAAATAGTTCTAACGTTAACTATGACGATATTTGGAGAAGTTACTGCATTCGAGTGATTTTCCCATTATCACTTGCTTGAATAATGCTCATGGTGACTTTTGTCACGATCACGATTCCCATAATACTCTGTGTCTTCTGCTGAGCTTCTCCTCCTGTAGTCCTTCTTACGGCCCTTGTTGGTCCTATAAATTTTTGGTGTACGAAGCCTAACCGAAAGAATCATATTATCTATACTTAATTATAGGAGAACGTAAGTCGCAAACGTAGAGGAATACAACAATACTATGATAAGGCTCTATATCAAAGAACATTACGCTGAAATGTAATAAGCTGCACAGTTCCTAAAAGACTCTAGAACCTGATGTTCTGATACCACCTGTGGCACCCCGCCCAATTAAATACCAGGTGATCAGTCATTTATTAAATTAAATTAGAATATCTAGTTGGTTCATTCTTAGCATCAATGTCGAAATACATTTATTTTATAAATCGCCTAATAGTTAATTAAGCTAGTGGCAAAAACTTTTAATCCTCTAATTAATAGCCAATAATTAAATCATTAACCACATTCACCATTCTTATGAATAAAATAATAATAATTAAGAAATCATTTAACTAAATAAATAAGACTGGAATAAACGTCTCAATTCAAAAATCTCAAATACAATAATCTATAATAAATCTAGATCCCATCAAACTGAAATAAAGGAGTACAATATCTCTCTGAAATAAATGGTAATTGAGAATGGGCAACATGCCCTAACTAAAACAGTTGGTTAGGAACTGAATGAATAATAGTTGAGGCATCTAATAACGAGGACATGCAACTCCCATAATAGCTGCAGCGCGTCAAATCATCTGGTAGTCTACGCCTGACGTCCCTATGGCTGGATACCTAAAATATTTTTCACAAGAGAAAATAGATTTATAAGAAACGGGTAAGGGCCTGAGTATAAATAGATTAAAACAATTTAGCAAGTATTTAAAATGCTGTAAAGCAAATACTATCTATATATATGTTAGTTTTTCAAGCTCTCACATGAGATTCTTACCTCTCAACTATTGTGCACACCTAACGTACATCTAAATCATTCTAGTTATCGTTATCACACCTAACTAGATTGTGGGCATAAACCTTCTAATGATCACTCGTAATAATATCCCGTATTTTCCATATAATATTAATAAATGTTCCTACCTTTAATATCCCGAGTAAGACTTTTCACAAGTACAATTAGGTGTTTGCATTCTTAAGTTAATCTTTCTCATCTACTAATTTCACACTGTATAACATATCACAAGTATATATATATTCATCACACTATCATATATATATATATACACACACACACACTAATACGGCACCCATAAGCTCGGCTGCGGTGCATGCATACTCTGCTATCAAGTTCCGGTACATCTTGTAGTAGATAAGGACAATCGATTCGATATCTTGTGACACCCCGACTAATTAAATACCGGGTATCTACTCCTTTATTAAATCAATACAAAATTCCAAGTTGGTTCAGTTAATAGCATCACTGTCGAAAACATTTAAATGATTACTAACCACCTAGTATTTAAAAAGTAAGTTGCCAAATTTTAATTAAGTCTGATTAACATGTAATAAAAGAATAATGGAAGAACAAGATAATCCATTCACCATAACGAAGTAATGAAATAACCAACCAATAGTAATAAGTCCGGAGGAAAACTCTTCACAACAATCCCACAACTGAAAATAATAAGACAAATCTGAATCCTGAATTAATTACATGCCAGAAGTCTGAATAACTGAATTAAATGAAATGTCTCTAAGAGAAATGGGCGACATGCCCTACAACTGGTAAATGCTGAATATAGAGTCAAGATAGATGAAGCGTCTACAAGCAAAGTCCTGTAACTTCCACAAACAGCTACAGCTCGTCACCTGAATGAGGATCCTAAGCATGGTGTCCTTGTGGCTGGGCACCTAAAATGGTTTTTACAAAAATAGATTTGAAAGCAAATGGGTCAGAGCCCGAAAGTGGAAATCATTTTAAAAACAGCAAGTGTTTTAATAACATTAAAACATTAAATGCAAAATACATGTTAGGACGTGCAGTCACATGAAATTCTCACCTCTCGACTACATGTGCACTCCTAACGTACCGTACCCATCTAAATAACATACATATCTAACCAAACCGTAATAAGTTCTACCCCTTACTACTCGATTCCCATATTACTTTCTAGCGATATCAATTAAATAGAGGGCTCTACTTTAACTCAGATTCTCAATTAGTAATACAATTCACTATCGGTTAACCCGTTATGTTTTCTCAAAACATTACCATAATTATATTCACAATATCAACATGAAAGTTCCCATTAATTAAGTGTATATTATTCACGTCATAAATATACAATACAAGCACCCCGAGACTAAGCTACGGTGCACACATACTCTGCTATCCATCCCGGTACATCACGTACATAAGGATCACGCATTCCGAACCTCTCAGGAATCGTTCTCAGATAACAACAATCACAAACAATGGAGGCGAACACAGTCACATCACATGGGTCACGCACATACCTGCGTTCCCACGATCAGCAGACTTATTAACATCCCAATAAGTCCTTCTCTGACCTATGTTCATCGAGGTACCAGTCTAAATCCGGGCAACACAAGGATTAGAGGGCCCTAAGCGAACGTAAACCTCCCGTGATAGCAAGTATGGTAGGTATGTCATACACATAAAATCAATACATATACTAAGTAAGCACACATCTTAGTAATCACCATAATTTATATGTGGTACACTTCTCATTCTCGTACCTACGTATAATGTTACACAATTTACATAATCCCGGTTGATACAATTATACAAGCCATTAATTGTTCTCACGTTGTAATAGACACTCACGTCCTAATCCATAATTTCCATTTGGTTCGAATCACACTTCTAGGTTTTACTCCTCTATATATCTCAAATGTCCCTACTATATCAATTTATCATCAAGGGAAGGTTATATCTACCATTAAATAAGGTTACGGGACACGCGAAATCAAAACAGGCTAAAAAGCCTAAATTGTCAACTCGTTAGAAGTCTCGTTCGAACGAGGCTGTTCGAACGAGAGTTCGTTCGAACGAACTGGGCCTTCTAACGAGATCTCGTTCGAACAAAAGTCATCGAACGAACATCCCTCTCATTAGAATTCAAACTGTCAACTCGTTAGAAGCTCGTTCGAACGAGCTCGTTCGAACGACCTGGGCAGGTCTTCTAACGAGTGGCCAGATTCGAACCCAGATTTTCCTTAACTCGTTTTTCCAACTTTTCTTCACCTCTAATCTCCTCTAAACATCAAACCAACAATTGTACATGGGTTCTAATCAATCCTAAATATACTTAGGTCATATATTAACGTATTTTGTGGGATTAATTCATCCTAAATCTCATTCAAATATTAAATCTCCACATCTTCTTCCCCAATCTCAAGAACATGAACCCTAGAAATTAAATTCATCCATAGGCATAAATAAATCTGTTCTTATGGTATAAAAGATGTATTTTTTCACTGACTAATCATCCTAACATTGTTCTACATGCAATCTCCTCATAAAATTATAAATCTCTACATCCCATTTAATGGGTTTTTATCATTCTCCAAGAACAATGAAATTCTGTCAATTTCCTACGCATGGAAGAAACATTCTTTGTAATAATCGGAATTAAACCACTTGCCTTATGTAAATCTTTGATTTTGATGTCGATCTGATGAATGGTTCTCTCTCTCTCTGCAGAATTCTCCTCTCTTCTTTCTCTACAAGCTTTCTTCTCCAAAGTGACAATGGTGGTTAGGGTTTGCCTTAGGAATTCTTTTGGAACAATTTCTAATAACCCCCGTAGCCTATTTGGTTATTAGTGGGTAAAGTCCAAATCAGATATTAATTCCAAATTTTTGTGGGTTTTAATTCCCAAAAATCCAAAATTACCAAACTACCCTTATACGTTGCCGGTGTGGCCTAAAAATGCCCCGGGACCCAAACCAAACCCCCGACTAGTGTTTTCTGACTATTTCAACCCTTCCGAACGCATTGGCGCACTCAAAACGACCATACGGTTAATAGAAATAAAATTCACTTTTTAATAAAATAAATATATTCTTGACGCGACTGTCACACGCGTCTCAACAAAATTTCCAAATTGTCGTATTTCAATCTCACGACAAATTTCATAATTCAGTATTCATATTTAATCATATATGCACATTATAATCAAATACCAACTCGCATCTTGCTAGTATTTTAATCCGGATTAATTTCCAATTAATACGCATTTAATTCAATTAATCCCATAAATAAATATCACAAAAATACGGGGTATTACATACTTCCCCCCTAATAACTGAATTTCGTCCCGAAATTCGGAACTAGAAAGTACCTGGTAAGAACAACTCTGGATAACGTTTGCGCATCTCATCCTCGTGCTCCCATGTGGACTCCTCGACATTATGAAATTGCCACTGAACACGCACTAACGGAACTATCTTTGACCACAGTTTCCGCTCACTTCGGTCCAAAATAGCAATCGGACCCTCCTCGTAGGAGCTATCAAGCCGGAGATCTATGTCCTCCAAAGCAATGTGAGAATGATCCAAATCGTCTCTAAGATATTTCCTTAGCGAGGAAATATGAAACACATCGTGAATCCGATGTAAATGCTCCGATAATCCAAGCCTATACGCAACCGGTTCAATCCTCTCAATAATAGGAAATGGTCCCACATATCTCGGTGCCAACTTCCCTTTCTTCCCGAAACGCATAATCCCCTTCATAGGAGATACTCTAAGCAAAACCTGGTCCCCCACTTGGAACTCCCTGAAGAACCTCTTCGCATCAGCATAGCTCTTCTGCCGACCCTGAGCTACTCGAATGCGATTCCGTATCAATTCTATCCTCGCCGAAGTATCCTGAATCACTTCCGACCCAAGTAGTTTGTTGTCCCCCACCTCCAACCAACATGCTGGGGAACGACAAGGTCTACCGTACAACGCCTCAAATGGAGCCATACCAATAGTGAACTGGTAGGAGTTGTTGTAAGCAAACTCCACCAGTGGAAGATACTGCTCCCATCCACCTTCGAAATCAATGATACACATACGCAACATGTCCTCTAACATCTGGTTTGTACGCTCGGTTTGCCCATCAGTCTGCGGGTGATATGCCGTACTCAACCGCAATTCCGTGCCCATGGCCTCCTGAAAACTTTCCCAAAACCGTGAAATAAATATCTTGTCTCGGTCAGACATGATATTTAGGGGCACACCGTGAAGTCTCACTATCTCTGCAATAAAGAGCTGGGCATACTGTCCCGTAGTGTAGTCTGTCCTTACGGGTAGAAAATGAGCGACTTTGGTCAACCTGTCCACAATTACCCAAATGGAGTCGTGACCTCTCTGTGACGTAGGCAACCCCGTGATAAAAGTCCATGGAGATGCTCTCCCACATCCACATCGGGACCTCCAATGGCTGTAGAAGTCCTGTCGGTCTCTGATGATCCACTTTTACTAGCTGACAAGTGGCGCATTTTGAAACAAACAAGGCAATATCTTTCTTCATCCCGCTCCACCAATACTGTCGTCTCATGTCTTGGTACTTTTTGTCCCCACCGGGATGTACCGCGAACCGTGAGCCGTGCGACTCTGACATCACCTCGTGTTGTAATTCCTCCCCTACCGGAACTACCAATCTACCATTGAAGCGTAATCCCCCGTATGAGCTAACAGTATAGGACTCGGCTCCCTCTGCTAATAATCGAACTATCTGCTCCTGACAGAACGAGTCATTTGCCTGTGCCCTTACTACCTTCGTAACAATATGCGATGTAACGGTCATCACAGACATGAACGATCGGGCCACTGCATCCTGGTGTCCCAATTCTTTCCACTTTACCTTCCACACCCCTGCCACCTCATTAACAGGTATGCGGCTCAACGCATCTGCTACCACGTTAGCCTTCCCCGGGTGGTATTGGATATCAAACTGATAATCTTTCACGAATTCAAGCCACCTCCGTTGCCGCATATTCAATTCCTTCTGCGTGAATAGGTATTGTAGGGACTTGTGGTCCGTGAACAATCGAAACTTTTCCCCCAAAAGGTAATGTCTCTAAATACGAAGGGCAAATACAACTGCCGCCAACTCCAAGTCATGAGTGGGGTAATTCTTCTTGTGAGGCTTTAGCTTACGGGATGCATAAGCAATGGCCTGACTCTCCTGCTGTAATACACCTCCAAGTCCTTGCAAGGACGCATCGGTGTAAACTAGATACTCAACTCCCGGTCTCGGCAATGCTAACACAGGTGCTGAGGTCAACTTATCCTTCAACTCATCAAATTCCAACTGACAGGCATCACTCCAGATGAATAGCACACCCTTACGAGTCAGATGTGTCAAAGGACCCGCTATCTTTGAAAATCCCTGAATGAACCTCCTGTAGTATCCTGCTAGTCCCAAGAAACTACGAATCTCCGTCGGTGTCGTGGGCTGTCCCCACTCCCTCACCGCGGATACCTTCCCCGGATCAACAGATATTCCCCGGTCAGAAATAAGGTGTCCTAAAAACTGGACCTCCTTCAGCCAAAACCCGCACTTCTCATATTTTGCATACAGCTCGTTCTGACGTAGCGTCTGCAAAACTTGCCTCAAATGCTCGGCGTGCTCCTCCTCTGTCTGGGAGTAAACCAGAATATCATCAATGAAGACAATGATAAATTGATCTAGGAAATCTCTGAACACCCTATTCATCAAGTCCATAAACACTGCTGGAGCGTTGGTCAAACAAAAAGGCATAACCCGAAACTCGTAAGATCCATATCTCGATAAGAATGCAGTCTTCGAGACATCCTCTTCCCTGATACGCAACTGATGGTATCCCGATCGTAAATCAATCTTTGAGAAGAAAGAAGCTCCTCTCAGCTGGTCGAATAGGTCGTCGATTCGAGGCAACGGATACTTATTCCGTATCGTGACCTTGTTCAACTCTCGGTAGTCCTCACACAATCTCAGTGAACCATCTCTCTTCTTCACGAACAACATAGGGGCACTCCACGGCGAAGTACTCCTCCGTATAAACCCCTGACCCAACAACTGCTCATCTGATCTTATAGCTCTCGCATCTCTGCCGGATCCATACGGTACGGTGCGCGTGCTATAGGTCTCGTACCTGGTAATAAGTCTATGACAAAGTCTATCTCTCGACTGGGGGGTAGGCCTGGTATCTCCTGAAACACATCTGAATACTCCCTGACAACTGGGATCGAATCTAAAGGAATCACAACCTCCTTAGAGGTATCCTCCTCTATGTAATACAAATGAGTGGTCGAGCCTCCCTCTGGGCGAGGCATCGCCACTACAAACATCTCTTGCCCCAGAATGGCAAAAACAATGCTCCCACCGAAGCAATCAATCATGGCTCTATAATCAGCGAGCCAATCCATACCGATAATCACATCGTGCACATGCATATCTAATACCAACATGTCTGCAGGTAATACCAAACTACCAATTTCTACCCCCACTCCCCGGCATATAAAGAAAATAAGTGACCCACTCCCCAATGGTGAGTCTACACACATCACTGTTCTCTCTGCTGTGGCTAACAACCCTAAGGCTTTCACAAAATGTGTAGCTATAAAGCAATGTGTTTCCCCCGTATCAAACAAAACCCGACCCATAGTACCATGGATAGGAAACATACCCTCAATCGCGGGTGGAGCCTGTGGAGCTGCTTCCTGGTGGACATTATAGACACGTCCATACTGTAACTGCCCCTGCTGCACAGGAACTGCTGGAATGGCTGGTAGTGCTGGCACCTGGGCTGGAGCTGGGAGAGCAGGTGGAAAAGTGGCCTCTGTGGCTCATGTCGTGCACCCTGCTGCTGCTGCGGGGCCCTGCCCCTATCAGGACAGTATTGGCATTTATGGCCAGTCTTGCCACAAACGAAACACTTCCTCAGGAAGTTCCCCCCTCTCTGTCCCTGCTGCCCCCGGCCCTGGTGGCCGTTACCGTTCCTCCACTGGCCCTGCTGAAACTGCTGTTGACCATTCTGACCCTGCTGGTTCTGATGGCCGTTCGGACCCTGATGGCCCTGCCGGAAACCTCCCTGTCCGTGCCTGAAATTTCCCGACCTGAACCTCTTGTTATCCCCCTGCTGGGAACCCTGGTCTCCCTGTCTTTGCCCCTGAACAGATTGTGCCCCACTGGCACCATTCCCTCCAGTCCTGCCCTAATGGCTGGACTCTCCCGATTGCTTGCCCTCAGCCATGTGGAAGCGGTGATCCTGACAATGGAGCAATGCAGCGTTAACCACATCAGAGTAAGTGGCCAACGATAGGTTCCCCAACAGATGCTGACGGATCCTCCAAGTCAACCCGTCTGTAAATTTATGTATCTTCTTTTCCTCAGTCGGTATCTCATCCGGAACAATATTCAGAAGATTAGTGAATTCGGCCTCATACTCTGCCACAGTCTTACCCTCCTGCTTGAGGCTCATCAACTTCCTTCTCATCTCCGTGTGAACAGCTGACGGAAAATATTTGCGATCGAACCGCACCCAAAACTCCTGAATAGTGAGAGTATCTCTCTCCTCCATGGTGGTAATGGACTCCCACCACTGCAGTGCAGACCCCACTATCTTAAAGGTAGCTAGTATCTGTTTCTGAACATCGGTGCACTCATACATCCTCAGGTGCCGCTGAATGTCCTTCCTCCACTGACTCGAAACCACCACATCGGAGCTACCTGCGAACTCCGGAGGGTGTGCTTTCTGAAAAGCATCACGTACACGTTCCCAAGCAGATGGGAATGCATGTGCCTGAACTGGCGCGGCTATCGACGCCTGAGGTGGTGCCTGCTGAACTACGCCTAGTGCGGCATTTACCGCCTGGGCCACAATGGCTGCAACCTCGGCGGCATTCATCGTGCCCTGAACTGGTGCGGGCTGTGGTTCTGGCGTTGCATCCCTGGGAATCCTTTGTACACGTCGTGGAGGCATTCTGAAATAAGAATAGAGTTTATAAGTTCGCAGTTATAAACTTGAAATAGCTGAAGAACGTAGCATATACAAAAGGAATACAACACTCCTAAAATATAGGGCTCTACATCAAAGAAAGCTCAGCGGAAAAACATAATAAGCCGTACAGATCCTAAAGGACACTAGAACCTGATGCTCTGATACCACCTGTGACACCACGACTAATTAAATACCGGGTAGCTACTCCTTTATTAAATCAATACAAAATACTAGGTGGTTAGTAATCATTTAAATGTTTTCGACAGTGATGCTATTAACTGAACCAACTTGGCATTTTGTATTGATTTAATAAAGGAGTAGCTACCCGGTATTTAATTAGTCGGGGTGTCACATATCTCTCTCGAACTATACATACAAATCACACATATTAGAGCCGAACATAGTTCCAAGCATATGGGCTACGCACATACCAACACTCCCATAAGACCATTATCACTATCATTATCATAGATAGCCCGTACCTAGGTTCCATGTTCTGAGGCACCAAATCTAAAATCCTCCTAATGGGCTCATGAGGATAAAACTGTCCCCTTTAAAAGATCTCCCGCGATAGCAAGCAACGTAGGTATGTCATACACATAATAAATAATGTTATAGGTATTCACATAACCTATCAAGATCATTAGGTATACATATAACCCAAATATTATAATTTATACATAGTATTATTCTCTCTACTACTTATGATATATTTATTAAAGTACGAATATTCTCCCTCTCATAATTTCCAAGGATAATTCCCAGCTCGAAATACTTTAAAGCATTGCACCCAATTAACTACGTCACATAAATTGGAACAGATTAGAAATTCCCAAAATTCAAACACGTCGTTTGAACAAGACTACACCTCGTTTGAACGACCTCGTTCGAATGAGAAGATATGTCGCTCTAACTTTAGCTTCACGCGAGATGCCATATCGCTTGAACATATCTTCGCGCGACTTCAAATGACCTGGCTTGTTTCGTCTCTAACCTCCAGAACTTGCATTTTTTACCATTTTTGGGTTCTAAAACCTTTACAGATCATTCCCAAACTCCAAACAATTAATTCCAATCACTATTCTAACATATAAGGATGATTTCTAATACTCCAGAATCATTAAATCATCAAGAGTTATTAATTAAATTCGAAATCCCCAAATTTAGTCATATAAACCCTAGTTCATCAATTTTCAATTTAAGAACATAATTAACCCAGATTCATTCATCAAGATTAGGCAAAATTTCATGGGTTCTAATCTATATACATGAAGGAATTAAACTCATATAAATTCAGTCCTAAGTTATGAGTTAAATCGTCCAGTTTCACCCAATTCATATGTAATCCATGTGTATTTTTCACTTACACTAACATGGAAATAATTACTGCTAAAAGTGCGCAAGTTTAAACATTTGCCTCTAGAATGAAGGTCTAATCTGTTGAAGAAGATGGTATAGATACGATCCCCTCTCTCCGATCTATTCGGTGACGGTGTTTGTGGTGCAAAAGGTGTAGCAATGGAGGTTCTAGCCCTTGGAACCTCTCATCCTCCTTCCTCATTTGGCCTCTCAATGTAAAACAACTGATAACCCTAACTCCTCCCATGTACAAGTTATTTTATCCCTATAATTTTCGTAATTAATCATTCTCCAAAAGACGAATTACCAAAACGCCTTCTCGAGATGCCGATTTGGCGCATCGGGACCTAAACTAAACCCTTGGGTAGGTTTTTCTGACTATCTCGACCCTTACGGACACATTGGCGCCCTTGAAATGACCATTTGAGTGACTAAAAATAATTTACTTTTTATTCTATTAAATTAGTCCCAACACGATAGACACGTGCGTCCCGACTTAATTACCGTAACTGTCGTATTTCTCCGCCGCGTCCATTTTCATAAATTCACAATCACATATTACTTTATTTGCTCAATAATATTCAATATAATTCACATCAATCAATACTAATCCTTATCTCTCTAGTTAATATTTATATTAATTAATCCTATGTTTAAAAATCAGTAAAAAAATACGGGGTGTTACAGTTTGCTGTCATTCATGATAATCGTAACCTTATACAAAAAACCCTAATTTATTCTGTATTTTTATGCCTACGAAATATATTATCTACATACTATTGTTGGTCGTTAGGGTTTTTAGTAATAACCCTTTTTTTTTCTCATGTTTAATATGTTGCATGTCTCATAAAATTGTATTTTTTTTACCATTTTTCTATTATGCATTTGTTATTACAGATGAGAGTGAACCTTATTTAACTCTTGAGTTGCACCATGGTGGTTGTTTTGAAGATAAATCAGAGAAATCATATGTTGGTGGACTTGTAAACCATTTTGACTTTTATGATCGAGCTTGATTTTCCCTACAAGACTTATTTGGAATGCTTAGGGAATTAGGATGTAATAATCCCAACCAATTGTGGTGCAAGGATCCAGATTTGGATTTAAGGTTTGGTTTGTACAAAATAAACAGTGACATAGATGTTTTGGAAATGTATAAGTGGGTTCCTACATATAAGAAAGTTGGCGTGTACATGAAATGCCTCGAGATGATTTGAGCTTTGAACCTACTGAACTTGGGATGGATTTTGATGAAATAGAAGTAGAACAATTTGAAAATGAAGGTCTTAAATCCGAACGTAAAGAAGATATAGGAGAGAATATACATGAGGATGTAGGAGCTGTTGAATGTGAAAATAAAGGTCCTAGGTCTAAATGTGAAGAGATAGGAGTTGATAAAAATAAAAGGAAAGAAACGATGCCTATGGACGAAGATGTGGGAGTTAATGAAGATAATTTGGGATTTGTGTATGACATGGATGACTCAGATGAGCTTATTAGCATTGCTTCTTCTGAAGATGATGGAGGCACTGCTTGTAAATCTAGTGTTAGATTTTTTGAGTTTGATCTAGAAAAAGATATGTCAAACCCCCAATTTGAACTTGGCCATAATTTTGCAAGTACTCATGTGTTTAGAAAAGCGGTTAATGAGTATGTTATTCTCAACAAAAAGGACATTAGGTTCATAAAGAATGATACAAGGAGGATTATAGTTAATTGTACTTCTCCATGTCAGTAGAGGATCTATGCTTCAAAAATCAATAGTGAAGAAACATTCTAAGTAAAAACTCTTCAAAATGTGCACAAGGATTGTAAGACAACCTACTTAGCAGGGTTAAGCTTAAATGCAACATGTGTGGTTACTTTGGCCACAATGTAAGGAGTTGTCCAAAAAAGAATGAAACCAAGGTTGTTCTTAAAAATACTCAGAATTAGGCTTTTTCAAAAAAAAAAAAAAAAATCCAAAGTAAGTCTCACATCCTAAATTCAAAATTGATAAAAAAACCCATTAGTTTTTGAGATTGTACACTCATTGGAACTCTTGTAAATGCAGGTGAGGAAGGACAAACAAACTCAGAGCCAACAAGTTTGAAGTAAGGATTTGAATATTTTTAGCTAGAGTTGTAGTGTATATGGTTTAACTAGTATTCTGGTGTATGCATAAGTTGTGGCTGTAGTTTAACTGGTTTTTATATGCATACGTTGTGACTGCAACTATTAATGTATTGTGTAATTATTTTGATTTTTTTGGGTGTAATGTTCCATAGGTGGAACTGTAATCAATGTTGCATAGTTTGAACTCCTATGGATGTAATGAATATGGGTGTTTCTAATTTGTATTGCTTATAAGTTGTTACATTTTTATTTATTGATTGCAAAACAAATTACAATGACACATTTTCATTTATTGGTTGCAAAATAGTACATTAACACAAATTGATTCAACCAAAAGTCTGCATTTCATTCATTGAAGAAAATAAATTACAATGATATATTTATTCCTCATTTCAGTTCACACTTACATTTCTCACCCTCATTTCCAGACAACAAAACCCAAATTACAAACACACAGAACACCAAGACAATCCATAATAACTTTTCTCTCTTCCGAACCCTTCCAACTTTAAGAACCTAGTTGAGTATTTTTTCCCATATGAAAAAACCAGAGCGTCCTTGTTCAGTACGGCTCGGACAAGCTGAAAAGGTTTTATCGGGATTTTGTTGTGTCCACGAGGTACTTCGTTCGACCAAATGGCCGCAATAGCAATTAACCACAATTTTCTTCTTCACCCTGTTGTGTTTTCAATGTTTATGCAGTGTGTGATGAACTCATGGTGGGAAAATGGATAAAATGGCGTCAAAATGGAGAAAAATGGTAAGAAAAGCTGTTGTTGAACTAATAACAGTGTTCAACGAGGGTAGAAATGAAATTAGATGTTTTGTTGTCAAGTTATAACGGTTGGATTGACAAAATTACTTATTTGGAATAAATAATATAATATATGAATTATATTGAATCAAACATAAGATAAAAAATCATTTAAAAACTTTTTTGAAAATATAGGGACTAAAAAGAAAATTTACTCATTTTTTTTTATTTTTTCACCTTCCCCCACCCTTTCCCCTTCTCTTTGTTATCGGAATAAAGTAGACAAACAGCGCAGCAACGAGGAGGAAGACTGACGATGTGTTAGTGAGAAAATAGTAGTCTCCGCCCCATCGGAACCTACTCAAAACAAAAAATTTAGGAATAAAATCGATACACATAAACACATCGGAATCGATCTATATCCCATTTGATCTGAGCAAAAATGGCAGCCTTGATGTATAACATATTCTCGTCATCCGCCTTGCTATCACTCGGACTCTACCATCTCATCTGCACCACCCGAAACCACCTGAAATCCCCTCGCGATTACTTGGCCAAACCCTACCACCCCTTCTCCCTCTCCCTCTCTCTCTCTTATCACCGCTTCACCAAACACCTCCAGCTCTACCTCCTCATTCTCTCTCTCATAATCGCCTTCACCCACCAAACCCTCATCTCCTTCGACTCCGACCCTCTCCTTAAAGGCCGCACCCCCGTTCACCGCTTCACCTCCCTCCAAGCCTCCGGCGTCATTCTCCTCTTTATTATCCTATCACTCGCTTTATTAATATCCGAAACGACATCTTTGTTACCATTCCCACCGGATCTTTTTTTCGGGGCAGCTGCCGCCTTGTTCTTTTTATTATATTCCGTTTCATCCTCCTCAGCCTCTCTCCAGATCTCCGACTTACAAGCCAAATGCGACGCTGTTTCTGCCCGTATCTCAGCTTTGTCCTCTCTCCTTTGTCTCGTCCTGGCGGCTCACCCTCGGCTATTCGTTGCTGACGTGGCTCTTGCCGCTTCCATTTGTCTCCAAGGTTTATGGGTTCTTCAGACTGGGTTGTCTCTTTATGTGGATGCTTTTATACCTGAGGGTTGTCATAAGCTGTTGGATGTTGTTTCGGGTGTTGAGGGATCTACCAAGTGTGATCTCGAGGATTCTAAGCTTAGGGCAGTTGCGATTCTTGATCTGGTGTTTGTGGTTCATGTTTTGTTTGTTCTTCTTATCGTCATGCTGGTTTATGCTGTTGTTGCCAAGACTGTTGGGATTAGGAGATTTGGGTCTTATGAGGCTTTGCCTAATCTTCCCATTGCTGATTCTAATCATATTCAGATGAAATCCTTGACTGGAACCCAGGCCTGATTTTCTACATTTTGCTCTCTTACTTTCTTTTTTACTCCAATTTGTTGTTGTTGTTGTTGTTATTGTTATTGATGAGTCAAACGGTGTAAGTTAGTAAAAATATCAAAGAAATTTTCATTTTAGTTTATACAAAGACAGTTACTACTTTTTTCTTTGTTTGACGAGTACTGAAGAGTTCAAATCACATTTCCTTCTCTCAAATTTTCTCTATGGGGCTGGCAAATGAATTACTTCTTTGCATCAAGTTTTATACATTTAGGGCACTTGCTTATCGTACATTTAATATTCTTATAAATGATTGTTTGCAAGTTGGAGTTAATCTCTTTGACTGATGATGCATCATTTACAACTAAATGGGTTTCAATTTAGAACTTTGTTTCCCCTCTCTGTGGGTAACACGATTAGGTAGTTGCTGAGAATAAATCTTCTTAATTAAGCTTTTTTTTTAGTATTGTACAACACAAACTTTTCTTTGTAGTGTCTATTCTCTTAACACCCTCGAGGAGAAACAAGCTCGAAAAAAAACTAGATTGCATAGATTTGATAAGACACGCTTGTAGATTTAAGATTGACAATGTTGAGTTAAAAAATCACTCTTCGTATAAAACATCAATAACAATAATTTAGGTTCCAGTTGTAGCTTGAGATTGGATACTAGAATTTTAGGTTCAGGAGCTATATAATACTTACTGGAGTGTAGAGATTATATGATGTAGGATCTCCATCGTATCTCTGTTACCTTGGTCTGGTTTTTGGAAGTTACAAATGATTGTTGGATATTGTTGCAGTTCTTGCTGTATTAAGATGTAGTATTATTCAGCAACAATACATGTATATATCAATGTTCTAAAAGGCGCGCCTAGGCCCTTAAGTCATTTACGCCTTATTCTTGGTAAAAGACTTAAGACGCAATTTTTTTTAAAAATAAAAATAATTTAGTGAAACGATATCGCCTTTTAAAGTTTTTTTTAAAAAAACCGGACAAATATTTCATTCAAAGCAATCAAAACACAATTGGTATCCCAAACCTCTCTACCTCTCGGCTAAAAAAACGCGCGTTTTTTCTTCTTTTTTTGTTTTTTTCTTAGTATTTAAAAAAATAGTACTTTAATTTGCATATATTCAAACATATTTTAAGGTATGTACTATTTTAGTATTTTTAATAGCCTTGTTATAGTTAAAAATATTACAATATATTAAAAAAGTTCTAAACGCCTTTTTACGCCTAAGGCCTGCCTAGGCTTCTAAGGCTTAAGACTTGGCCTCCACGCCCCGCGTTTTTTAGAACCTTAGTGTATATATATATACAGACAGACTCATGTGCTGCACATCATTTTTTTAAAATAGTAAAAAAAAAAAATTTGAACCGACTTTTTTTTTGTGAGATATTTAAACATTTCAAGGGACCTATTTTAAAAAAATAATCTCAAAAAACTTTTTTTGCTATTTTTAAAAATCGATTAAACTTTCATTATTTTTAAGCAGCTTAAAAGCTGCGAAAGTTTGACCGATTTTTTAAAAATAGCAAAAAAAAGCTTTTTTGACCTGATAATTTTTATATGGGTCCGTTGAAATGTTTAAATATCACATAAAAAAATCAACTCAAAAATATATTTTTTAATATTTTAAAAAAATTGGTGTGCACATGTGCAAACTTAGTGTGCACAAGAGCTTGCCTCTCTCTCTCTCTCTCTCTCTCTCTCTCTCTCTATATATATATATATATATATATATGTAGGAGGGTAGTGAGACTGGGGTCTATGAATAACTGGAAAGGGTGAGGCGTGACCCACTCCAATGGACGCTGCCTGCAAGGTCTTCAAGGTCTCCTGGTGCAACTTTTGAAGAAAACTTCTTCTTCTGGTAACAATGGAACTCAAGCTTCAACTCACTCCCTGCAAGAAGATGAACTTTCACAGCAAAAATAGCAATTTTCTCAAGCAGAAACACCTGAGAGTGATGGCTGTCAGTGGGGAGTGAAGGAACAAGGCACTCAGCACTAAGAGAATGAGCAGGGAGAGAATACTAGGTAGGTCTGGTGATATTTTAGCAGAGTAACAGTGCAATTTTTTATTGTGTCTATCCTCCCTATGACCTTGCCCAGGGGTCCTATTTATACTTGGGCACTAAGGCTGGGTTGGCACTTTTGGCGCCAAAACTTAGAGGGTTGGTGAGGGACAAAGTCTGCAGTGTACTATTTGTCCCTACCTGCAGGCAGGTCTGCCTGTCCCCTCTGGCAGATTCCCCCTGGCGCCGACCAAAGTTCAAAAGCAAGTATGTCTTCTAATGGAGACAAAATATCTGATTTGCTAAATATCTTTTGAAACGGTAACTTTGATACAAACTTTGTAAACTTGAGGGGGGGTCTCGAGGACCACCACCTCCAAAATATTTGCAAGCTTGAGGGGGGTCTCGAGGACCCCCTTCTAAAATCATTTTTCTTGAGAGGGGTTTAGAGGACCCTCTCCTTTAAAATCATTTTATAAACAGTTCTTTTCTTGTGAGCAGCCAACCCTTTGACTGCTTACTTCACTTGTGACTAAGTGTGAGGTGTGTGAGGACTGGATGACCCTAGGGTCTCCTACTAGTATTCTCTCAATCCTATAGTGCTAAGTGGTTGAGCTTGCTCAACATACCTTGTCCCTCAGCCGCCAAGCCAAAACTCCCAGGAGGTCCCAACGCGCCTGTTCGAGCCCTGCTTGCTCGACTAGGCAACCTGTAGAAGAAAGTAAAGTGTTAGTGTTGTTGTTCATTTAGAGACTGCTGTTTCATGATGAAAACCCCTGTAGCAGCACTTCTCGAATAACATTTCTACAGTGACCCTTGCGGTGGCGCTGAGCCTTGCAGTGACGCTGACCCTTGAAGTGGTCGCTGATGCCTGAGGCGGCGCCAACCCTTGTTGCGGCGCCGACACTTGAAGCGGCACTGACGCTTGAAGCGGCGCTGACGCTTGAGGCGGCGCCGACCCTTGTCACGGCGTCGACGCTCGAAGCGGTGCCGGCGCTCGAAGCGGCGCTGGCGCTTGAAGTGGCGCTGATACTTGAGGTAGCGCTGATGCTTGAAGCGGTCGCTGATACCTGAGGCGGCGCCGACCCTTGTTGCGGCGCCGACACTTGAAGCGGCGCTGACGCTTGAGGCGGCGCTGACGCTTGAGGCGGCGCCGACCCTTGTCGCGGCGTCGACGCTCGAAGCGGCGCCGACGCTTGAAGTGGCGCTGATACTTGAGGTAACGCTGACACTTGAGGTAGCGCCGACACTTGAAGTGGCGCTGACACTTGAAGCGGTCGCTGATACCTGAGGCGGCGTCGACTCTTGTCGCGGCGCCGACACTTGAAGCGGCGCTGACGCTTGAACCGGCGCTGACGCTTGAGGCGGCGCCGACCCTTGTCGCGGCGTCGACGCTCGAAGCGGCGCTGACGCTTGAAGTGGCGCTGACGCTTGAAGTGGCGCTGATACTTGAGGTAGCACTGACACTTGAAGCGGTCGCTGATACCTGAGACGGCGCCGACCCTTGTCGCGACGCCGACGCTTGAAGCGGCGCCGACGCTCGAGGCGGCGCCGACGCTTGAAGCGTGGCGCTGACGCCTGAGGCGACGCCGACCCTTGTCGCGGCGCCGACACTTGAAGTAACGTTGACGCTTGAAGCGGCGCTGACACTTGAAGCGGCGCTGATACTTGAGGCGGCGCCGACCCTTGTCGCGGCGCCGACACTTGAAGCGGCGCCGATACTTGAAGCGCCGCTGACCCTTGTGTCGGCGCTGGTACTTGAAGCGGCGCCGACACTTGCAGCGGCGCTGGACCTTGCAACGGCGTTGGCACTTGCAGCGTCGTTGACACTTGCAGCGGCGCTGATACTTGCAGTGGCGCTGGGGGTTCCTGCTGAATATGAGTTTCTGCCGGGACCCTGGGGTGGTTCCTTCTTAATACAAGTTTCTGCCGGGACCCTGGGGGGTTCCTGCCCAATATGAGTTTCTGCCGGGACCCCGGGGGGTTCCTGCTCAATATGAGTTTCTACCGGGACCCCAGGGGGGTTCCTGCTCAATATGAGTTTCTGTCGGGACCCTGGGTTTCTTCTCAGTATTTCTAATAAAATAATATTTTTACTTTTTTATAGGTAGACACCCTTCTACAATATATATATATATATATATATATATATATATATAGCACTATTTTTTATGATTTCTAGTGTTCCCAATTATCTCATTACTCTACTCTCACCGATTTAGTCCATGCCATTTTAATTGTGATGGCTTGACTTTAAAAATGTAGACTGGTAGCTCAGAATTTATAAACTACATTTAGGAGTTCTGAAGAGAACAGAAAGGAGAAAAATTAAGTGAGAAGTACGTTTAGGAGTTTTGAAGAGAAAAAAAAAGAAAAATTAAGTGAGAAAAGAGGTGAGATAATAAACTTGTTTTCCGCCCTTATTTTGAGAGGTTAGGCAAAGAGAAAGAGAAAGTATTTTTGCTAGTATATATAACCATAATATTTAATAAAGAGCAACAATATTCTTCCCTTATGTGTATAATTTGACCTTTTTCATAGCTATGTGCTTCCAATCTACTTTCTCTGCATTTTTAGGTTGCCTATTAAAGTGGCTAACATAATTGAGGATGGCCTTAAAGAAGATAAATGAATCACCTAGTTAAATGGTCTTGCCCTTTTGTCTCTAAGGATAAAACAAATGTGCGGGTTCGGAAGGGGGGACTTACTAGTAAAACATAAAGCTTTATTAGCTAAATGGTTGCAGAGATTGAATCCCTTTAGTACTCTTTTCTTTGAGACTCCATTATTGCTAATAGGGATACTTTTTAGAAGCCCATCGAGTTACATTTTAAGAGGTCTAAATCCCTTACTATATTGTGTTGCCTTAAAAGGTGAGGGATTCTTTTTTTTTTTTCTCCAGATTTGTTTCCCTTTATTAAAACAATTTTTTTGTAACAATGGTCAAGGATATCTTCACCATATTCTTCTCCCAATGCCTTGAGTGATGTGGAATCTTTGCTTTGCTTTTACAGAAATCTCAAAGATAATGAAACTGAACAATTTGTTTCAATTCTCAATCTGCTAGAGGGAGTTAGATTATATCTGGAAAGTAAGGATTCGAGGGAATCTTCGTTCTTCTTTGCCTAACATCCTTTCTGCTGCTTCAAACTTTATATAGAAAGCCAGTATCCCATCTAAAGTGCAAGTTTTCTCTTGGTTTGTGGTACATGGGCAGGTTAATTCTTTGACTTGATCCAAAAAAGAAGACCTAAGTGCTTTCTTCATCCTAATTGGTGTTATTTTTGTCAGTTTTAATGCAGATTTATAATATTTGTTGATCCAATGTAAGATTGATTTATTCCTATGACATAAAATTTTGGTGGAACATGGGTTTAAGGGAGTGCTCTCAAAGAAGGATAAATACAAGTTTTTTATGGAGATGGTGATTCATAGTAAGAAGAAAAACCGTAATCATCTTTGGAGGTGCATTGTTATGGTGGCTTTTTTGGATCATTTGGAATGAAAGGGATGCTAGAGTTTTTTATGTATTCAAGTTGGAATGGTTAGGTTCTTTGTTGTTGTTTTTCTTTTTTGGTCATAGATTTATTTTGGCTATAGGACTGCTCTTCGAGTTGTACATTCTTTTGCTCTACAAGGGAATAATTCTTGTTTCTGATAATAAAAATAAAATGGAATAATAAAATTTCCATTCAATGAATTTTCTTTTCACCCTATTTCATCACTCCTTTTGTGAGAAAAAAATGAGATGGAAGGGCACATTTTCTTTTCTTTCTTTTATTCACAAAAAAACAACACAGATGGTGAGGCACCTTCTCTCCATATATTTTCCAAAATTCCCAAAATAGAAAAAGTAGTTCACTTCTTTTCTTTTTCTCTTCTCTGTAAAACTACCAAAAGAGAGAGGGAAAGCACCCTTCTCCATTTCTTTCTTTTTTCCGCTTTACATAACCTCCCAATCAAGATAAAGGGAAGGCACCCTCCATCTCTTTTCTTTTTCTATGAGAAGGATATGTAAGGAGTCACATGGAGTATGGATGGTTTGCGACCTATATTATATTTGAGCTATTATATAAAGAATGAAAAATAGAAAAGCAGCAAATTTCATAGGTACAAAAATTAAAGTATACGAGAATGATTTATATATATTCTTAATATATTACATAGATTGTTGACTTAATCTTATTGGAATTTTTATATTGGTGGAATATATTTATTTTGATTACCCAAATTATTCATTCAAGTTATTGTTGAATTCCTGAATTGCCCGGCATTTCCTAATAAGACACTTTAATATTTTCTTTCCCCCATTGGATTATGTGCTCTTTTTCTGCACAGACTTGGCATTCTTATATAGTACAATGACAGTCACAACATGATAAGCATAAATATGAAGAAGAATTGAGAAGAGTGAATAACATGCAAATGTACCGTATACGTGGTTCGGTCGGAATGCAGCCTACGTCCGTGGGGATGAGGTGAAGTTGACGTATACATAAGTTGAAGTACGAAGGTCTTACCAATGGCCTGGGATGGAAGTGCTCTCAAGCCCTCATTAGGTCTCAGCTTTTACATACAAAACTCTCTCACACTCTACAATAGCTGAATGAGGATGAAAGTGGAAGATGAGGTTGGGGCGAGAATTAAAAAGAACCCTTACTTTGCTATGAGGGGGACTGCATGTCGGAGTCACGTGACCTTGGGAGAATTCTCCATAACGTTCAAGCATATGCTACACATGCCGTGAGGTGATCATCTGCCAGTTATACTTCGTGTTGATATGTGGTCATATGGATTCTTAGGCCACGGCTTTCTGAGCCCACTTAATCCGTTGTCAATGCCAACTGTTTATAATGCAGATCGGTAATGACCACCATTGCCAATAGATGTGTTCTGGGTGGCCGTGGCCCTCCATGGAAGACCAAGTTGCTGAGATTATTTAGGGTTTTCAGATGGATTCTTTTATCATATGAATTTTCATTGAATTAGTAATATATGCGTGAATTAATTACTAACAGCATTGGTATTTGGTCTTATGTTGAAATTGAACTGCTATCGGAGTTGTTGATACAATGAATAAGTCGTGTATATATATATATATATATATATATAGAGAGAGAGAGAGAGAGAGAGAGAGAGAGAGAGAGAGTTGGGACTATTTCAGTTAAAAAAAATTATTTGACTAACGGGTGTGTCAAGATGAGGGGACAAGGACCGACAATTGAAATTTGGGGGCCAATATAAGATTCACAAATTAATGGGGCCAAAGGCCAAAAACACCCTTGAAGATCATTTTAATTTTTGGATAAAAGACAAACTTGTGCAATGGTTTGATATGGAAGACAAGGAGTACAACGCATCCATTCAGTGGACTCTACCAGTGTTTCTTTTCGGTTAATTATTTGTTTCTATTTCTCTTATGTAATAAGTATGAATCATCTGTGGTTTATATAATTGGCATCTTCCAGATGTTGCAGTTAATTCTCTGTACATAGACCATTTCTTCTCGCCCATGCCGCTAAAACAAATCTATTTTAGGGTTCGTTTGTATTTGCATCAGTTGCATGTCCTATACATTTCTTGATTGATTGTTTTTTAGCTGCTTGACATCCTGTTATAGCTTTCATGGCAGCGGAGTTGAACCTTTTATTTTCTCTATTTAGTTCTCCTTTTATGATATGCTGTTTCAATATATAATTTATAATAGCGACTAGAATGTTACGATCATGGTCAAAACTGTATGGTCGAAACAGGTGCATTATTACGTGACAATGTAGAAGAATTGGCGAGTCAACAAAGTGATGACAGACGTTATTTATTCGTTGAACGGCAAGTTCATATTGTTGGATATATGGGGGTATTAGACCATCTCCTAGCATGACCATCTCCAAGCACCGAGCAAATTGATATAGTTTCAAGTAAATTCAGTCCCAAAAATGCTCAAAGCATGTCTCGACACTGCCACATAGGCCTGTCAATGGATCGGATTTTATCCGAATCCGAATCCGAATCCGATCCGTTTAAGCGGATATGGATCATGCCTAAAATCCGATTATCCGATTACCCGATTACCCGATTATCCGTTTATTAAATGGAGCGGATTTGGATTCATATGCTCCGATCCGTTAATAATCCGATCCGATTAATATTTTTAATATACATATATAAATTATATATAATATATTTTTCATTAATATATATTGTATTTAATAAAATTGTATATACATATTTTACATATTTATTATAATAGTTCTCTATTTCATTATTTATTTTTTTGGAACATTTGCAAAATAAATTTATGAAATAAGAGTTGAAAATAAAAATGTTGCAAATCAAGTTTAAGATAAATGGATAATCGGATAATCGGATCCGATCCGAATCCGTTTAATATTAACGGATATGGATTTGGATTTGCCTGATCCGATCCGATTAATAAACGGATCAGATCCGAATCCGTTTAACATAAACGGATATGGATTTGGATTTGCCTGATCCGGTCCGAATCCGATCCGTTTACAGGCCTACTGCCACACACGGCAAACCCATTTTTTTTTATTGCTATTAACATAAAACATAAATATTTTTGGAAAAAAATAAAAATGAGCCCATGCAATTAGTAATATAAAATTTTCGAACTCAAATCTTAGGGATGGTAATGAGGTGGGTTTTCGCAAATACCCGCTCCGACCCTAATGGAATGTATTTGGGGGTTCGTAAACGGGGCGGATTTGGGTTTGGGGTCAAAATAAAATAAAAATAAAAACTTGTTGGGTTTGGGGCAGAGTCGGGTTGGGTATAAAAACCCTAACCCGTCTAGGGTTATAATTCCCAAAATACCCTTTTATATATATATATATATATATATATATATATATATAGAGAGAGAGAGAGAGAGAGAGAGAGAGAGAGAGAGAGACCCTTTTCTGTAAGCACTCTTTATGGTGCAAATTTCGGTATATGTATTGGGATCTGCATCATAAAGAGTTCTTACAGAAGAGATGAATTTTTTTATGAAATTCCATGGATATAATTTCCATGATGAGAAGATCATCTCCAAAAAAATTTATTAAAAATTTAATTATAAAAACATTGAGATGAGGTGATGTAAAAAATTGGTATAAATATGCATTTTCGATCGCTGAAATGTTGACGATCATCTCATCCACTTTTTGATTGAATTTTTTGATAAAACTTCATGCATTTGATCTTGACGGTGATAAGATCATATTCATGAAGTTTCATTAAAAAAATTCAATCAATAAAGTGACTGACACCAATCAAACATTTTAACGGTTGAAAATAAATATTTAAACAATTTTTTACATATCACTTCATCTCACCGATTTTTTTTATTGAATTTTTTGATAAAAAAATTGGAGATGATCTTCTAACCGTAGACATCATATTCACGAAGCTTCATAAAAAAATATTTTTTTACTATTTTAAAAAATTGGTATGTATATGTAATATAAGGAGTCCTTACAGGAGACTTTCTGTATATATATATATATATATATAGTTTTAGTCTTTAGGGTTTCATTTCTTACGACTCCTGCTGTAAATAATATCTCCCAACTCTCAAAGATGTGTTTCTCTCTCTCTCTCTCTCTCTCTCTCTTAAGGCCCGGTCACATTTGGATTCTTCTCACGCCAACACACAACTCTTATTCTCCCTTAGGGACTCACATCGACACCAACTCACACAAGAATTTTGTTTTCTTTTTCATTTCGGGTCGAGCAATATCTTCGGCATTCCCCTCTCTTCGAATCTTAGTTTTCTCTAGCACTATATCTCGTCACTGAGAAGAACTACGCTTATTCCCATTGATCACTTGGGTCTTACAACTGCCATGGAAGTCTCTAAAACTAAAAGCTATATTCTTTTTTGTTTTCACCTCTTTAGTTCGTCGTTTTCGAAGCCTTCTCTGAGTCGTTTATAAACATTGATTCGGCGTAAATTCTTCACATTTATCCTCGCAATTTAGGTAATTTTATCATCTTGTGCAATGTAATGGAAACAAATTTATCTCATATCATTGCTATTGACCTATTTCTGCAAGTATATTGTGTTTCGTGTATTTCTCTTATGTTTTACTAGTATTTCATGCACATGAAAGCAAGAGAGAAACTGGAATAAGAACCGAAAAGCGAAGAAGGAAAGTCAAGGACATCAAAATAATTACACAACTGGAATCCGGATGCGGAACCTAAAGAGAAGTCGAAGACGTTGAGTTCACAGGTATATCGAAAGAAACGACATCTAAATCCGACTACGATAGGAAAGATACGAGTATATAAAGATAAGAAGAATCAAAAGACCAAGCTTGAAGATTTATGAGAAGAGAACCGATTCGGTTCCAAAGGGAAACCGGTTCGCATAAGGCTTGGTGTGGTGACAATTATTATTCAACACAAAGAGATAAGAGAAGCGCAATCACCAAGCAGAATAAGGAATATAAAATATCAAGGTCACACAACAAGAGAGGTACGTGGTTCAGCAAAAATGCCTACGTCCACGGTGGTGCAGTCGATGTTATTTCTATGTGCTCCGGAGAGTGATAACAGAGAATTGCAATGTGTCCTTTACCCCAGACCTAGGGTTTATTATTTACACGTTTATTCCAGTAAGTGGGGGTGTTGGACTCCCCCACGTTGTCCATCTTTTTCGAGAACTTCTCTTTATGGGAACATGGGAAGAGACTAAATCATAATCGGTTAAGATATAGAAGGTCTGGACTTTGGGCCGCCACAATTGGGCTACTCGTCCAGGCCCATTACTCTAAGTTCGGGTACCCACAATTGCCCCTAAGTTTGTTGGGTCATGCTTTGGGCTCAATAAATTTAAATGATTTGTCATAATGGCTCCTTTGTACACCGTGCGACTCTTCCCAAATTTTGAGGACTGATGCTGGCGGCACCCGCTTCGTAGTCTGTGCGCTATGATTAGTAACACTTAAAGGTTTTATTCAGAGCAGTCGTCATTTCAAGCTTCCCAGTACTCTCCTATTTTCTGTGAGCTCTATGATTGCGTTCTCTTCTTCCAGTCTCCATTCTTATTACTTCCTTGTCATTTGAGCTCGTGATTCTTCATCGTTCGAGTCGAACTTTCATCTTGTAAGTCTCCTGTGCCTTTTCTTTGTATTTTCTCTTTGAATTTGTATTTTTTTAGGGTTTTCCAATGGCAAAGATCGGTAATAGGTCAGTGTCTGAGTTTAGGAAATTTTACAACATTCCAGAGTGGGTAGAGATTGAGTGTGTCCCTCCCCCTAGAAATGTTAGAGAGATAGAGGGTGCCCACTGGATCCATGTCTTGCTGCTTTCCCAAGGGGGACTAACTTTCCCTCCCAACGACTTATTCTTGCACTTATTTGGTTATTTCAACATTGTTCCTGCACAGTGTTCGCCCAATGTGTGGAAGATAATCAATGGTGTTCATAGAATAAATCAGTTATATGGTACCAAGTTAGGGCTCGTCGAGGTTTGCTTTTGCTATTCTTTTTCTCGAACTAGCTCTGGTGTTCTCTATCTCAAAGCCAGGAGTCCTGACAAGGTATTGGTAGTAAACCTACTTGATTCCCATAAGGACTATTGGCAAGAGGGTTTCCTTACTAGAAATTGGCAGTTTTCTCCCCGGTCTGAAGGGTCGAGGTCTGATAGGTTCTCTGTTCCCTTTTATGGGGAAGAATACATAGGTAGACTTTGCTCTGTTCCTTCAATTTGTTTACTGATTTGTGATCTTTCTGACTTTCCCCGTTTTTTCTTCAGTGAGGTCGAAGAACTTGGAACCTGCTCTCCACGAGGTTCGTCTCTCTGAATTGGTCAAGGCCTGGAATATTTGGGAGCCCTTAGCCGACGGCGAGAATACCCGGTCCGCTGCTTTTTTGCTTGAATACAAGAACATTGGTTCTAGTTTCATAGCGAGGCCGATAGATAGTATCCCTGAGTTCGATACCTCTGAAGAGACTGCTGCTGATCCTATTTGGTTGGACAAGGAGGATAGCAGTTCTGAGAGTGATATCGCAGGAGGTGCTGAAGGCAACTCTGGTGAAGGGAGCTCCAGTGGTAGTAGCTCTTCTGATTCGAAGGAAGTTTCTGAAGCTCGAGAATCTTCGAGCACATCCACCAGTTCAAGCGAGGAGATGGATCCTCCAAGGAAAAACTTGATTCGGGATGATGATGACGACGATCATGTGCTCCTCGCTCAGAGGTCAAAGAAGTAGAAGTCCAGTACTGGGGCTGTAGCTACTGGCTCTCGGTCTTCTACTCAGGAGAAAGAGAAGAAGAGGAGAGAGGAAGAGCAAATGAGAGAGAGGGAGAGAAAAAAGGAGGAGGAAAGAAAGAAGGTGGAGGAGAAGAAGAGGATGGAGGAGAGGAGGAGAATGGAGAAGGAGAAAGAGGAAGAGAGGAGAAAGATGGAGTCAAGGACGAAGGCTGGGTAAGCCTTGGTCCCGGTGTCTGCTTTGCCCGAGGGGGCCTCAGTTGCCATTTCTCCTCAACTGGCTCCTGCGCTGCTCGAGAGGGCAGTTCTCCCTGCAGATCGCCAGAGGGCGCTGGGGTCTGATCAATTGGCCCTACAATCTAGCCAGAGGCTAGCCTTGGTAAGATCTTTTCCCTTTTTTTAATTCTTTAACAAGTTTTAGCTGTTTCTCCTTCCTGATCTCTTCTTTATTTTTGGCAGTTTGTGACTGACTTTTCCGTGCTCTATCGCTCTCGCGACAAGTTGGAGCAGCAAAAGGCTGCTTTGGAAGTGAGGGGTACTCAGCTGGAGGCTGATCTAAAGACTGCTGCCGCCGTCCGAGTTTCCTCTGACTTGGCCCTCGTTAATTCTAATTGAGAGAGGGATGCGGCGGTTAAAGAGCTGGTCGAGCTGAGGTAGGCCTATGACTTGGTCTGCTCGAGCAAGTTGGCCATCGTAGAGGAGAACAAGGTGCTGGCCGAGCATCTGAAGGAGAAGGAGTCCCAGGCAGCCACCATCAAGGAGGATTCATACAACTCCGGGTGGGCTGCTGCATATGAAGACACCGAGGTTCAGATAGGCTACATCAGCCGTCTGAACTTCAAGAAAGGCTGTAACAAGGCCCTCTTAGCTGCTGGCGTTGATGCTGATTCTCCTCTGTTCGACGAGCACGACCCGGGCCCGAAGCCAAATGTGGATGAAGAAGCCCCTGCCCCAACCATCGAAGGTGTTTATCCTGCCTCTCAGACAATTCCTGTCGGTGCTAGTCCTGCCCAGGCGACTGAGGCCATCCCTGCAGAGGGGGATGCCTCTGCTGCTGCTGACAAGAGGAAGCATCCAGCCACCTCTGGGCAGCCTGAGGTTGCTAGTTAATTTACTTCTAGGACTACTTTTGTATTTCTGCTTGTAATTTTCCCAATTTCTGCTTGATGTACTTTAACTCTTATCAATGAAATGAAAAGGCTTCTTTTTTCCAGTGCACTGATCGATTTTTCTTTTTATTGTCCTTTTATTGCTTGTAGTCAATTAATGTCGATGATTATATACCATCCACTTCTCAATTGGGAAGAATGCTTGGGCCTGATGTGAGTTCTGAAGTTCGTCATACTTTTGTGAGGATTTGCAAATCACTGCGATTAAGGAACAAGCGCTTCATAGAGCAGACTGAACTGGTTGTTAGGTTGAAGGACAGGCTCCAAGAGATGGAGGATGTTGGTGCCTCAGTCCAAGAGGAGGTGGATGCACTGAGAGCGAAGCTATTAGAGGCTTCTGAGATCAATCAAGTTGGGGAAGTTCTTCAGCAGGAGAACGAGGCTTTGAGGAGAGAGGTCTCGCGACTTAGGGAGCATGCGCCGAGCACCTCTCCCGCGGTATTGTGAGGCTCCTCTTCGTCGCGAGCTAGGGCTGGATCGAGCGATGTTCCTCCTGTGCTGCGAGGCTCTTCTGGTCCATCCGTTTCGCGAGCTGGCAGGAGCACCAGGAGTTCAGATAGGGAAATGGAAGAGCTTCGTGGTGATATTCAGCGAGGATATGTGATCGCTGCTGGGCTTCAAATGTATGTTACTCGGCTGCGGCACCTGTTTAAAAGAGGGCCTCGACGAGTATGGGCCGACGGTTATGACCAGGGTTGGCAAGATGCTCCGACGAGGCTGACAGAGTTTGAAGAGCTCGCCTTCATCAGGGGGTGGTTAAGTGCCTTGAGGGAGATGCAAGTTCCAAGTAACTCAATGCTCTAGTATCGCCATGAAATATCTCCTTCCATTCGGATGCCTAATCCTTTCTGGAGAGATGATCAATGGATACCCATCGATGCCATCCCTCAGCAGTTATTAGAGTCGGATGCTAACGAAGTCGAGGAAGAGTTAGTTCCTGCTCCTGATGATGGTCGAAGAGCTAAAGTGGCTGATTATCTCGTTCAGAGGCCTCACCCCCACTAAGATTTGGCCAGTAGTTACTCTGTGTATCTTGTATTGAAGTGATGTTAGTCAATGTTTTGGGCGAGCTCGCCGACTAAACATGTATTGTATTTGTTGTAAATATGGTGGATTAATATAAAATTTATGTTTTGGGCTAATTTAGCCGACTAAACAAGTGTATTATATTTTTCATATTCTCTATAAATTTGCATTATTACGTAAGTGTCCTCCCAGTCCAGTATACTAGCGAGATACCATTCTGCCCCACTTTACCTTTTAGGTTGTGTTGTCACACCCCCTTAGGCCTAAGTGTGGCATTTGCGAGGACACACCTGGTGTTGGATGTTCTATCCGATTAGGATTTTATTCAACCAAAGATGGTCTGGTGACAAGTTTTAACTTTGACTATATTGCCTAAGGATCTCCTGAGGGCTTCATATATTGCCAGGGGCAATGCTGAGAGGTCATTTGTGTTTTATAACGAAAACCTGAGGAGGGGCATTTCCCTGCTATAATGTAATGATCAATGTGCCTGTCACTTGGGAAAAGAGTGTGGGTTATAAGGTTCATATAATTGATACTTATTAGAACGCAACCGCTTAGACAACTTTTATTAATGACGTAGAAAATGAACTTCTAGTTTCATAACAAAAGAACAAAAGAAGAATATAAAAATAGAATTTCTTGAGATTGGCTGCGTTCCATGCTCGAGGTATTTCTCTGCCTTCCATCGTTTCTAAGTGATAGGCGCCTTGCAGATTATTCCTGGTTATCCTGAATGGTCCTTCCCAGTTTGGCCTTAGCTTGCCGTCTGATGGTTTTACTGCGCTGCCCAGGACTTTTCTTAGGACATAGTCCCCAACTCGAAATGCCCTTGGGTTGACCTTTTTGTTATAGTACCTCGCGAGCTGTTGCTGATAGCTCGCCAGTTTTACTAGGGCTAGCTCTCGGCGCTCATCGGCTAGGTCGAGCTCAGCGAGCAATGCTGTATCATTATCGCCCTGGTCAACAAGGCTGGACCTCATTGTTGGCAAGCCTGCTTCTAATGGGATGACTGCTTCCATTCCATATGTCAGTGAAAATGGGGTTTCCCTTGTTGCTCGTCGTGGAGTGGTTCGGTAGGCCCATAGAATATGTGGTAACTCATTTACCCATGCGCCTTTGGCTCGCTCTAATCGTTTCTTTAATCCGTCGATCACTGTCTTGTTGGAAGCCTCGGCTTAGCCATTACTCTGAGGATAGGCCACCGAGCTAAAATGGTGTCTGATTCCATGCTCGTTGTAAAAACTCTGAAAGGAGCCGCTCTCGAACTGCGTTCCATTGTCAGTGATGATGGTTCTGGGGATGCCAAAACGGGTGATTATATTTCTCCATATGAACCTTATCATATCTGCATCTCGGATGTTCATTAGGGGTTCCGCCTCGATCCATTTGGTGAAGTAGTCAGTTGCAACCAACAGATATTTACGATTGTCGGTGGCGGTAGGAAGTGGTCCTACGATGTACATTCCCCACTGGGCGAATGGATATGGGATGGACAGTGATTTTAGGTCGCTAGCAGTTTGGTGGACCGTGGGAGCGTGAAGTTGGCATTTCAGGCACTTGCGGACATGCATCGCAGAGTCCCTTTGCATATATGGCCACCAATAGCTTTCCTTCATTGCTAAAAAAGCTAGAGACCTTCCTTCGATATGGCTTCCACAGATTCCTTCGTAAAGCTCATATAAAATTTGCTCGACATTCCTTGGGTGGACGCATTGAAGGTAGGGACCGAAAAAGGATCTCTTATATAGGTTGCCCTCTGGAGATAAGTGAAAGCGAGCAACTTTGACTCTTATCTGGTGGGCGGTCTTCTTGTCATCCGGGAGTGTGCCATCCTTCAAATAGTTTCTTAAAGGGTCCATCCAGCTGGGAGCTGATCCTACCTGGAGTACCTGTTCCACATCTGGTGGCTTGCTGTCACGGTTAATGCTCGGATGAGTGAGGAAATCGATGGGGATTGTTCTTTTTAGATCAGAATCGACTGCTGAACTCAGGGCTGCTAGGGCGTCAACATGGCTGTTCTGCCCTCTGGGAAACTGCTGGACATTGATCTCTTCGAAGCTCGCCATTAGTTTTTTCACTAAGGCGAGGTAAGCTGCCATTCTTTCATCTTTTGCATTGTAGTATCCACTTATCTGATTAGAGACTAATTGAGAATCGCCGAACACCTGTAAATGCTTTGCTCCCAAATTGTGCACCTTCTGGAGTCCGGCTATTAAGGCTTCGTATTCTGCTTCGTTGTTGGAGGCTGCAAATCCAAGCCTGATTCCTTGTTCAAGGATGGTATACTCTGGTGTAATGAGGACAATGCCTATCCCTGCCCCCTTTGAGTTGGAGGCTCCATCAATAAACAGTTTACAGGTTTCCTCCGTCGCGTGGTTCTCCTTTTGCCTTGCTGGTTAAGGTTGGTTGGAAGGTTGCTCGCCTGTGAATTCGGCTATGAAATCAGCAAGGATCTTCCCCTTGATTGCGTTCCTTGGTTGAAATTGGATGTCAAATCGTCCGAGCTCGACTGACCATTTAGATAGTCTGCCCGATAAATCCGCTTTCCTCAGGATTGCTTTAAGGGGGTGCGATGTAAGGACGATTATAGTGTGGGCTTCGAAATAGTGCTTCAGCTTCCTCGAAGCCACTACTAGTGCAAATGCGAGCTTCTCCAGTGGTAGGTACCTCTGCTCGGCGTCCAGTAGGGTCTTGCTCGCATAATAAACGAGGTGTTGGATTACTGCAACGTCGCACATTAGTGCAGAACTGACAGTGTGGCTGGAAACGGAGACGTATAAGTACAAGGAATTTATTTCCTATGGTATGACGAGCAATGGTGGGGAACTGAGGTAGGCCTTGAGCTCGTCCAATGCCCGCGAGCAATCTTGGTTCCATTCTACCGTTTTGTTTCCCTTTAGAAGCTGGAAGAAAGGCTTGCACTTCTCGGAGGACTTAGAGATAAAGCGATTTAATGCGGCGAGCATTCCGGTAAGCTTCTGTACGTCCCGTATTGTGCGAGGAGGTTGTACCCTGTTTATTGCATCGATCTGGTCTGGGTTAGCCTCGATGCCTCTCTTACTGACCAAGTACCCAAGAAATTTCCCTGACTAGACACCGAAGGAACACTTGCTCGCATTAAGTTTCATTCGGTACTTCCTGAGGATTTTGAAGGTGTTTGACAGGTCTGAGAGGTGGTCTTCTTTCTTCTTGCTTTTAACGAGCATGTCATCGATGTAGACCTCCATGGTGTCTCCCATATGATCTTTGAACATCTTGGTGACCAGTCGCTGGTAGGTTACCCCTGTATTTTTGAGTCCGAAGGGCATGACCTTGTAGCAGTATAACCCAACTGTGGTGATGAATGCTGTTTTGTCCTGGTCTGGGGTATACAAAAGGATCTGATGATACCCTGAGTATGCGTCCAGAAAACTCATTCGCTCATGAGCTGCAGTGGCGTCTACCAGTTGATCAATTTTTGGGAGGGGGAAACTGTCTTTAGGGCACGCTCTGTTGAGGTCAGTGAAGTCGATGCAAACTCTCCACTTCCCGTTGCTTTTTGGAACTACTACTGGGTTGGATAACCACTTGGGGAATTGTACTTTCCGTATGGATCCTGCATCCATCATTTTTTCAACTTCTTTTTCCCCGGCTTTTGCCTTCTCGGGTGCAGTTCGCCGTGCCTTTTGCACGATTGGTTTGAAGGTGGGGTCGACGTGCAGCTGATGACAAACCATACTAGGATCAATTCCAGGCAGCTCATATGGTTCCCATGCGAAGACGTCTATATTACTTCTCAGCAGGGCTGTCAATTCCTTCTTCTCTTGATCTGTGAGAGAAACTCCAATAAAGAAAATCCTGCTATCGTCGCTATCTACAACTGCGACTTCCTCTAGGTCCTCGACGACCCGTTCGGAGGGGAGGAGCCTGGTCTCCTCTACTCCGGGTCTTCCGTACTTTAATTGCTATTTTGAAGGTATCAGACCTTCTTGTTCTTCAACCCTTTCGCTGGACTTGTCGGCCTTCTTTTCTATTTTTGGGCGGATGGCCGCTATGAAGCATCTCCTTGCCATTGCTTGATCGCCACGGATCTCCATTACTCCTCGCTCGGTCACATACTTGAGTTTATGGTGGTAGGTCGAGGAAACTGCCTTCATTGCATGCAGCCATCCTCGGTCGAGGATAGCCTGGTATGGCGAGTCAATGTCGACCACCAGAAATTCGATCATTTTAGAAACATTTCCTGCCCTTACTGGCAGCACGATCTTTCCCAAGGGCATAGTCATCTTTCGAGTGAAGCCAACCAGAGGGATGGCAGCTTCCTTTAGGTCGGCGATCCTTAATTTCAATTTTTTGAACAGGTCGAGGTACATCACCTCAGATGAGCTTCCTTGGTCTACGAGCAATTTATCGACGTCATAGTTTTCTATTCTTAGAGTAATGATCAAAGCATCGTGATGTGGGGTTCTCACTCCCACCAGATCTTCATCTGTAAATACGATATGCTTACTATAGTCGACATCGTCTGCTCGCCGACACTTTCCTGACTGTGTTTTCTCCGGATCAATCTGAAAAGCTTGCATCACTGCCGTAAGCTTTTTTACCTCCACGCGGGCTGAATTTCCCTGAATCTGTTTCGCGTCGGATGCCTCATAAATTACAGCGAATTCATGGCCGGCATCGTCTTCGAGTACGTTGTCAGGCCTTGCTTCTCTATGGGCAGTAACTTTCTCTGCCTTTTTCTCCACGAATTCGTTCAGGTGCCCGGACTGGGCCAGCTCTTTGAGGTGGGACTTAAGAGCTTTGCAATGCTCAGTCTTATGTCCTCCTTCTTTGTGAAAAGCGCATCTCAGCGCATTGTTCCTCTTCGAGGGATCTCCTCCCATATTTCTGGGCCACTTGATGAATGGCTCGTCTTTGATTTTTGCGAGAATTTTGTAAATTGGTTCTTTGAAGACGGTGTTGACCGCCTGAAATGCTTTCGACACGTCATTATTGCCTCCGTTTTTGGATCCATTTTGCCCCCATTCTTTCCTCCTTTCTTCTGGTTCTCAATTTTGTCACTGCCCTTGGCAGCGAGCTTAGTTCGACCATTTTCCCCTGTGATGAGGCGGGTCACATCTTCCACCTTGGCATACTTCTCGATGCGGGCCATTAGGTCGTCGATGGTCATGGCTTCTTTCTTTGTCAAGGATTGGTACAGAAGGGAAGAGATGGGTAGCCCAATTTTGAAAGAGGCCACTGCCACTTGCTCCGAATAGTCTTCGACCTCGTTGAACAATTCCCAGTACCTCTTCGCGTAGTCTCGGAGGGTCTCTTGTGGCGTCTTTTTCATTTTCAGCAGGGCATCCATCCTTTTGGGATGGAAACTACTAGTAATGAATCGGGCCGTAAAGAGCTCGGCCAGGGATTTGAAACTCCTGATGGACCGATGGGTGAGCCTTTCGAACCATTTCTGCGCTACGTCATGAAGGCTTGAGGGAAATTCGACACATTAGTGCGTCTCGGTGGTTCCAGAGGGTCATGGCCTACCGGTACTGCCTGACGTGATCAATGGGATCAGTCTTTCCGTCATAAATTTTGAACCTTGGGATGGCAAACTTCTTGGGGGCTTCTTCTTCTTCAATTTCCCTCGAGAAAGGTGATTTCATCTGAGTTTTGAGAGCTCGCCTAGCGAGTTCTCGGGTCGATCTAGTACCGTGATGGGCAGGATGTTGGTCCATATCCCTTCGGACCAGATTTCGTATGTTCTCGTTGCTGCGATCTGGGCTTTTGTGGCTGCGAGCTTGTCGTAGCTGCTCGCGCTGGTCGTCCTCTGACTCGTTTCCCTCAACCTTTTGGGATCCTCGCCTGGGGCTCCTTCCTCGGCTGCGAGACTTGCTCGCCTGAGGGCTAGGAGTTCGGTACGGACGCCTCCTGGTATCACGATGGAGCTCTTTCTCCAATTTCTCTAGTCTTCTTTTCAGGCGAGCATTCTCAGCCTCGTGTCTGCGAGAAGACTCCCTTTGCTCGTGGAGCCTTGCCTCATACGCATCAATCAACCTGGATATCTGCGTGGACCTCGCTGGTCCTTGGCTTTCTTCTAAGGTTGGCCTTTCTAAGCGAGCCCTCTGATCTGAACGTCGAACTTTAGATCTAATCCTGCGAGAAGCGGGTGGTTCTTGGATTTCCCCTGCCTGGGGGGCATTGCTACTGTGACCAGCCATTTCAAGCTTTTTTCTAGGTGTGGGCTTTCTCAGGGAAGATAAACGTTTCCCACTGACGGCGCCAATTGTGGTGACAATTATTATTCAACACAAAGAGATAAGAGAAGCGCAATCACCAAGCAGAATAAGGAATATAAAATATCAAGGTCACACAACAAGAGAGGTACGTGGTTCAACAAAAATGCCTACGTCCACGGTGGTGCAGTCGATGTTATTTCTATGTGCTCCGGAGAGTGATTACAGAGAATTGCAATGTGTCCTTTGCCCCAGACCTAGGGTTTATTATATACACGTTTATTCCAGTAAGTGGGGGTGTTGGACTCCCCCACGTTTTCCATCTTTTCCTAGAACTTATCTTTATGGGAACATGGGAAGAGACTAAATCATAATCGGTTAAGATATAGAAGGTCTGGACTTTGGTCCGCCACAATTGGGCTACTCGTACAGGCCCATTACTCTAAGTTCGGGTACCCACACTTGGCTACACTGGAAAAATGAACCGGTTCAGTTTTGAAGTAGAAACAGTTCAGTTATCTGTGCGCGAAATTTGTATGTTTATCCACTTAGTTTTTAGAGTTGTGCATGGTTTAAACTCGTGTAAAAATGCAGAGGCCCTATTCCCACACTATTCTAGGGTTAGGGAGGAGGCTAGAAAAATAATTTTTGAGAGGAAAAAAAAGAAGAAACATTCGGCAATCTAGTCTTCATCATTATTGTGGTTTGAATTCAAGTCTTTCTTAATAAAAGTTTGTCTTTCTTATCTTGTTCTTAATTTTTCCCTCTCTTTTGCATATTCTGGAATTTTATTAGTTATATATCATACTTTTGCATGCTTAGCCATATTTCAATGATGAATATGATTACATTCAACGTTAAGATCATGTCTTTAATTAGTAACGTCATGTTTGGCTAGGTTTCGTAGGGTTGGAATGCATCAACCCAACCCTGTGTGTTTCGTATGGATATAAAACACGTTCTTGAGTTAAACAATTAATTGAAAACGTGATGTTTTGTTAATACAACCGTGGTAGGACTTTTAACTCCGTTTGTTCTAGGTAATTGGAGTGTTTAAGAATGCAACGCACATGTTAACAATTTTATCACGTACTTTATTTTTGTTTTGGATTACGCATTTTGTGGGTTAATTCCTTCATATATGTAAAGGCTTGAAATAAATAAAGTCTTCGTTTCAATTAAGTGTTTAATTCTGGATTAGTTTTGTATTCGGTGAAGTAGGGGCTGGGAGATTATATTCCGACCTTACTTTTCTCTCATATTAACTAATCAGTTCATCTCTAGTTTTGCATGCATAGTAAGTCAAGTAGGATTTTATTGCTTTAAGTAGAAGTAGTATAAAATTCTCATTCCAACAATCATCTTTTCCTTTCCTTCTTCGTGAGTCACTCGTTAGGGTTAGTCTTCCAACATAGTAGTCGCCGCGAGTAATCATTTTAGTCCATGAGTCTGACACCCGACTTGTTTGAATTATTACTTAAGCGACTGGCTGACGTTTGAGTCGTAGTTACACGCGTTAAAGACACATTTACTTAGTTGCGTCAATTTTTTGGCGCCGTTTTCGGGGACTAGGTACATATACTAGGTTAGGTCGAATTAATCCTATAATTTGACTCTAATTCTTAAAATAAAAATAAAAATAAAAAAAGCAAAAAACATTCATAAAATAAAAAAAATCCCAAAAATATTCTCTCCATCCTTAAATGTAAAACACTCCTTCTAATCCCATCATTCCTAAAGCATATGAGAATCCTACGGAATAGCTTAACTCCGATAGCCCATGCATCCCAAACGCTTCAAATTTCTGGGTTCCACCTCCTACATCGCCCAATTCTATCACGAGTCACACTGCGAGTCACACGTTTAGGGCGTCCGGTGAGGATATTTAGTCATTAAGAGAGAGCGTGATGTTAGATAACGCTAGTTATGGTATGGGTGAGGGTGAGTTACCGCATCGCCCTATAAGATACCTCTTATATCCCAAACGAACCATCACTCCTGAATGCATTGTACTTTGTATAATGCGAAGCAATTTCATTTTAGAAACGGGATGATCCATATTCCCCCAACATTTCACGGTATAGAATCGAAAAATCCATACCTATACATTCGAGAGTTCGAGGAGGCATGTGAGACTTTCATAGACCAGGCATTCACTCAAGATGTAGTGCATCTCAAGATTTTCCCCTTCTCTTTAAAGGATAAGGCTAAGACATGGCTTTGGTCACTAGCACCGAACTCGATAGCCACTTAGAGGGATATGCAAGCTAAGTTTCTCCAAAAGTTCTTTCCAGCACATAGAACCAATGCGATTAGGGATCAAATACAAGCATTTAAACAAAACGATAATGAGCCCTATGATCGATATTGGGAGCATTCAATGAGTTAGTAAACATGTGCCCACACCACGGTTTTGAGAAATGGAGATTCATCTCCTACTTCCATCACGGGTTAGGATAAACTTCTAAAACACTTGTATAAATGCGCGGTGTGATGTTGATTTGAATAAGTTTGAAAATTCCAAGTAAACCCTTATTTAATCAATTGTAAATTTTAAACCGAATTAATTAAACCAAATTTTAATTAACCCTAAACAGAGACATCTAGGTGCAAGTGTATATGGACGATATGTTGCCAAAAAGACTCAAGGCCGAGACACACGTGGCTGACCTCGAGCGCACTTATGACACCATGAAAAATTACCGAATGAAGCTCAACCCTGCTAAGTGTGTATTTGGAGTAGGAGCGGGAAAATTTCTGGGATTCATAGTCAACCAGTGGGGAATAGAGGCAATCCAGAATAAATCAAAGCTTTGATTGAGATGAAAACCCCGAATACCATCAAGGATGTACAAAGGCCGACATGACGAGTAACTGCACTAAAAAGGTTTGTATCAAGGGCCACAGACAAGTGTCTGCCCTTCTTTAAAATATTAAGGAAAGCATTTGAGTGGGATGAAGAATGTGAAAGAGCCTTCCAAGATCTTAGGGTTACTTGGGCTACCCAATGCTGTTGTCCCGACCAGTTCAAGGAAAAAAGATGTATTTATACTCAGTTGTATCTATGTCGGTCATTAGTGGAATGATCATACGAGACGATAATGCGGTACAAAAGTTGATATCCTTTATAGTAAGGCCCTTCAAGGGGCCTAGATGTGGTACCCTAAGATGGAGAAGTTGGCGTATACCCTAATTCAAGTTTCGAGGAAGATGAAGCCCTATTTTTAAGCTCATATAGTAGTGGTGCTCACTGACACTCCATTGAGGCAAGTCATCCATAAACTTGAGAAATCGGATAGGTTGGTGGCTTGGTCAGTAGAGCTAGGAGAGTTTGACATCCTGTATTATCCACGAATGATAATTAAACGACAGGCACTGGCCGACATCGTAGAGGAATTCACTTGGGTCAAAGCTGATAATAAAGAGTTTGTGGTACCAACGACTGAGCTAGAAAAATAAAATGGAAGCTCGAGTGAGGCCGAGACTAATGTTACAAGGCCTGCTTTGGTCGACACTGAAGAAGATTTTTTATATTTAAACATGGAGTCCTGGGTGAAGGGGCATTCTCAATAGGAGGCACAATTTGGAGCTTGTTTGTAGATGTCTCCTCATGTGAAACAGGAAGTGGAGCCAGATTAATAGCGGCCCCAGATGGAACTGACATAGAGTACGCCTTGAGGTTCAACTTCAAAGCATCTAACAATTTATCGAAGTATGAAGCGCTTTTAGAACGACTCTCCCTTCTCCAAAGCATTGAACGTTGGCCCGATGTTAGTTCACAGTGATTCCCAGTTAGTTGTAAATCAAAACTTGGGAATGTATGAGGCCAAGGGTGAAAGGATGTCCAAATACTTGGTGCGGGTTAAGAAAGTGTTGATGAAATTTGAAGAGGTAAAGTTCAAAAGGATCGCTCAACTAGAGAACAATCGAGCCGATGCTCTAGCAAAGTTAGCATCTGTAACGAGAATCGAGATGAGACGATCAGTGCCAGTAGATATCCTGTATAGGCCGACCATCAAAGAAGACGACAATGGAGTTGAGTTTTATTTAAACCTTTACCTAGGATCATCATGGATGGATACCTTCATCTAATACATCAGAGACGATGAGTTTCCAGAATATAAGGCCGAGAGGAAGAAGTTAAGATACAAGGAAACAAAGTTTTCAATAATAGAAGATTTTGACTTTCTCTCTGGAGACGACACGTATGACGAGAGGAGACTTGTAGTTAAACATTATTAATTTGGTGGTTCAAATTTAAAATCATTTAATTATGGTTTATTTAAACATCACAACGTGGTGGTATCAGAGTCAAACTCTCTAGGCGAGACGACAGTGCAGGACTAGACGACACTCGTCCATACACTCTAAAAAACAATGAGAGGGGACTTATAATTAAACATCATTAATTTGGTGGTTCAAATTTGAAAATTTTATTATGGTTAATTTAAACATCACAACTTGGTGATCTCTAATTTAAAAATTCATTAAGTTGGTTGAATTACTTCTCGGTTAAGGACGAGAATATATTTGCAATCTGAAGGTTGTAAGGTTGCTTAACAGTAATTATACTCAAAGCAAGCAGACACAGCATAATTAGAAGAGTTGTAAAAAAAAAGAGATACAAATATTTGCATTTAATAAAAATTAACAAAAGTTTGAAGACGAGAGCAATTGAGACGAGGATACATGCATTGTTTAAACAAAAGTTAAACCATCAGAGCTAAAAAAATTAGCAACTATTCATAAATTACATCAGAAAAGGGCATCAGGCCATAGACGACCGCCCTAACAAAAATGGAAGGTTCAAGATGTTTGATTCCCCTAGGTCTCTACTTACACCGAAACGTCAATGGCATCAGTCTTCTCGGCCTCAGCATCGCCGTCATGGCCACAACATTAACATCCTTCTCAGCCCCATCTTTACCTTTGGTTATATCAGCCTCATCCTCATCCATCTCATTATCATGCTCTTCATTGATTGTTTGGATGGTCGAATCAGGTTTTGCCGACCCTTCAATATCAATAAAAGTTGTCATGGCGAGTGGGTAAGAGAAATTAAAGGCATTAAATTGTGAAACCAAGTGTGAGATGTCATGGAATTTTAATGCGGCCCAACGACAAGCTGTCTTAGCACCTCTCTCAAGATACTGGAGACTGTACCTCAAGAATTGCTCAGATGACTTAAAGTCCTCCATAACTTTTTTCTTGGCCTCCTCAGGGCCTTCTCAACAACCATTTTCACATTCTCTTTCTCCTCAGCCGTTTTCTTATCGACCAAGGCCTTGATTGTGACATCATGATCGCTGCTCATATTGCCGATGGCCTCTATGTGTTGGGTTTTCAGGCTATCCATTTCCCTCTTTTGGTCATTAACTTGGGTCAAGATCTATTTCTTCAAAACCTTCTCGTTCTTAATGGCCTCCCGAGTCAGCCAAATCTCGGGAAACCTCTCTTAGACCCATTGGTGGACCTTCTTTAAAGATAAGACAAACTGTAAAAAATATGAGACATCAGTACGAGATGGAGCTACACAAACTTAAAACAAAGATGAAATAAAGACATAAGATTTTTCCTAAACAACTTTATGGAGACTTCGAGACAAAAGTTACTTAGAAGAGAGACATCCATAGTCTCCAAAAAATGGTCATCGGTCTTCGGCGTCATGGAGGCCAGTGCCTCAAAGTCCCTCTTCTTATTCCCTATGAGGGATTTAGAAATGATTCTCAAATTAGCCAGATGAGCCGATAGTGCATCCTCAAAGGAGATTGGTATAGCTTGTGTCGGTGTTATTTTGGACGAGTAGTCCTTACACTTTATATATTGCTGAGAGATATGGACGTCCTCAGGGACCTCATTCCTTTTCTTTGTTACCTAGGCGTGGACGGGGTTGTTAGCAGTGAATTTCTTTGCCTGAGGAGGGGGTGAAGACTTCTTCCCCACTTGTTGCATCAGACTGGCAAGATTGGGAGCAACCATTCTCCAAACAGACTTAGGCGTGTTCGGTGGATGATCTACAAAGTAAAGACGAGGTTAGTAACTGTAGACACCCCATTCTGTCACCCCTTAAACTCTCCTTAGGTTCCTAGCACCTCCCTTCACCACCACAAACCCAGGTCGTACCCCGAGTAGTGACCTAGAAGCCATCGGGCACTACCAGGCTCCGTTTGACCAAAAGTCAAAGTCTTCAGCTCGATTGAGAATGAATGAATCTTCGAAGGGCACTGAATATTCTTTCCAACGGTCCATCTCGTGCACGATTTTGACATACCATGCGGATGAACGACCCATTTTCCCCTAAAACTTGATCAGGAGGCCACCGGGCGCTCCCGGACTCCGTTTGATCTAAGTCAACTCTTCAGCTTGATCGGGACTGAATGAATCTTCGAAGGGAACTGAAACCCCTTTCCAACGGTCCACCCCGTGCACGATTCTGACTTACGATACGGACGAACGATCCGTTTGACTCCGAGAGGTCACCGAATGCTTCCAAGGCCCGGTTGACCAAAGTCAACTCTCTGAACCAGATCAAAATCTTTGGAATGTCAAATTACATCTCCTAACCTTTCCAACGGTCTGCTCCGTGCGCGATTCAAACTTACCATGCGGACGAACGATCCGTTTGCGTCCGACGATTCCCCGTCCAATGGACCGACGAGCATTTTCGAGCCACATTTGACCCAAAGTAAACTCCCGAACCCGGGAGATGTCCAAGGACTTTCCAAGGTCTCTGAATTAACTTTCCAATGGTCCACCCCGTGCGCAATTCAGATCAACGGTTTGCGCTCTGCGGTCGATTTTCCAATAAGTCCAGAAAGACACTGCCAAACGACATGTCCCAGACCCTGCCTATCGACAGTGTGCCTAAACAAACCTGCCGATTGGCAGGACCAGGGCTATGCCGATCGGCAATGCCCTGGGCCTATAAAAGGGAGGCCTTGACCTCACTTGAAGAGGGCCCAGATCTGAGAGACATCACTCCCAACAAACTGACAAAACCTCTCTCGAAGTCAGTATGATTTCCACATCAAAATCCCTTTCCAACCTTCAATTTTCATCAAACTTGGTGAATTCAATACCCTCCATCATCATCCAAGTGCAAGGGCTGCTCTCCAATATTCAAGATCAAGCTCAAGATCTCCAAGAAGGTCCAATTTTCTCAATTCTCTCCTTAAATTCGCATTAACTTGTTTTATTACTTAGCACTCTTTATTCTCTCATCTTACATATCCTAATATACTTTTTATTTATTATTATTTCACATCTCTCATTTTCATACAAATAAAAAACCCAAAAAAACAAGAAAAATAGGGTTTGCCCATAAATTCCAAACGGGAATTCTCACACTTTTCTTACACTTTCTCACAACTAAAACACTTTTTCTACACACACACACACACACAAATAAGATAATCCCCCGATTGAATTTATGGGATAAACCCCACCCCTCGTTTTGCATGCGAACTACGTGGACTTTGATGCCTCTATAGGCTATGTAGGCGTCTCAGGATAAAATTCGAGACTCGAGTCCTATTTTTACTTTTTCTCTTATTTTCTATTTTTCTCTAAACTCAATTCTCTTATATTCTATATACTTGTTCTTAGTAGCGTATTATCCCATATGCGTTATCGTTTCCTCGTAACGATCAGCGTAAGTATAATCGCGTAAATCCTATTTTCTAATATTATTTTTGCATTCCTACGGATGACTCGGTTTACCTCTTCCATGGTACAAGTCGATGACTCCTATCTCCATTATATATACACATGCAGACATATCACGGGAAAAAAAAGGAAAATAGCAAAAACCCATGAGAGACCGTAAGGGCGGAATGGGTGCCTAACACCTTCCCATTTCGTAACTTAGCCTCCGAACCCTTTTCGAATTATTTTGGTTTCGTACGCATCAGTATGTCTTTGGATGCTGTTCTTCACGATGGCTCCCTTTCTTTTGTTTGTTTTGAATAAAATAGACTGGCGACTCCATCTCTCTACATTTTTCACCTCACCCAATGACGCCGATCGAAGCGCTCCCGAGAGGGACGCGCGGGACCTAGAATCCTCACTCCGCCCACCCACCGCGAGAATCGGGGATGGCTACAGTGGCGACTCTGCTGGGATTTTCATTTGAGGGCTAGACTCTATTTACATGGGTATTATGTTTGTTTATATTTTCCCCCATTTTTGCATGTTCCCCTTTTCCATGTGTCCCCCATGCTTATGCTTCTATTCACACACTTGTAGAAAATTCTCCATGTACACTTCGCACCACGTGCACCTAAGATCACATATATCCACATGTTGCACGCATCACCCATCCATACTTGGTGTACAATTGGTGCTCGTACTTTGCTCCCTGGTTGGCATGATCGAAAAAGACATTCTCATAAGATACTAATAAGAGAATCATGCATGATTCACACAACATCACCAAAGAACATTGTTATTGACCAAATTTTGTCCATTAACTGGAGGGTCACTTCGTGATGGGCGCTGGTCCGGCAGGGCGCAGTTAGCCTAAGCGATATGACTCTCACCTTCCATTGGCCAAGTACCTTCGACGTATATCGAACGGTTCCCCCGTATCGTACCGCTTGACCCAAGTCATGACGGGAGCTATATCACAGTGAATTCATTCACGTACGCCGAGTATATCAAATTCGCTCTCACACGTACCATCCCCATGAGGTATATGGTGAGTCAATTCACGTACACTCAGGTATATCAAAAATAGCCTATCCACACGTACCGATTGCCCGCAAGAGCAAGACATATATCGTGGAAGTCACGCCAAAGGGGGGAACCCTTTTCGATTCACCCAACCAAACTGCATACCCGCATATAGGTGTCATGCCTAGGACACACATGTTAGATTTTTAGTTTTTACCCGAAATTTTGGGTCGGCCTTCCACCCGAATTTTTGCGCATTTTCAAAACGGGACCCTGTCTGGGAGCCTGGTCACAAGTCTAGCCATAACTTTGCATATATTACAAACCCAAATTTTCCAGGATCGGGTCCCGTCCGGTATTTTATTTTTTGCATTGAGGAGAATTAAATACAAGTGAGAACATAATAATTATAATAATCATGCTGAGACCTGTCTCCCGAAAAAAAAAATCCAAAAACATTTCTCCTCTCTTTATCAAAAAAATCCAAAAAAATTTCTCCTCTCTTTATCAAAAATCCAAAAACATTTCTCCTCTCTTTATCAAAAATCCAAAAATATTTTGTCTTTCTCTCTCAAAAAGAAAAAGAAAAAAAAAACTTTAATCGTTTTTTCTAAAAAATAAATCCCATTTTCCGCCTTCTCAGGTCGATCGCAAACCCTTGGCCTGGCTCCCTATTGGCTTCGGTCTTCAGTCAAATCACCCCGGAGTTCCGCCCGTTCCTCTGTTACTCCTTTCGATTCCGGAATCCATCCGCCTTCCATGGAGAACACAGATCAAATACCCGTTGTGAAGCCGGATCCGACGGCAGTCCTAGCTCAGCTTGTGTCCAAGATTGACAACCTCCAAACTGAGGTCCGAGAGGTGCAACGAAACCAGGTTCCTGTTCCTCAAGAGACCTAGGCCCTATTCCCTCATGCTATGGCTCCACCCGAGCCTATTTGGGTTCCCGAAGAGTATCAGCACGCTCCACGTGCCCCTCCTACTAAAGGACCGCCGCCTGACATACTTTCTATGGCGAATCTCGCCCAACATGGGGCTAATTTACCTGTGATCATTGATCCGAAGGAGGAGGAGCTGAACAAGGTCAAAGAGGACCTCAATATACTCACTAAGAAGTTTGACCAAGTCATAATCTCGGGGAATTAAATGGACTACACCCACATGTCTCCTTATCCTAAAGCGAGGTTACTCGAGAAGTTTAAGATGCCAAATATCGAGAAATTCGTAGGAAGTGGACCCCCGATTGTTCATCTCCGCAGCTATCACCGTTCCATGAATCTACTAGGGGCTTCTGAAGAGGTGTTGGCCCAATTATTTCAGCAAAATCTAAAGGATAGCGCCCTCCGATGGTTTTTGTATCTCAAAGAGTCCAGAATTCGTAGTTGGGCGGATGTAGCCCGAGAATTCATGTCACAGTACAAATACAATGAAGAGCTTGAGGTCACCCGCCATGATTTAGAGCTACTCAAATTGAACTCTGGGGAATCAGTCAGTAACTTCATAGCCCGATGGAGGGAAAAAGTAGCAACCGTGACCAATTGGCCATTCGAGGAAGAACAAGTTAGCATAATGAAAAAGAACTTCTTACCCCATGTACGAGCAACGATAGGAGGACAATACTATCCCCACTTTCGAGATCTCAGAGAAGCAGTAGTTGAAATCAAGGAGGGTCTTTCCAAAACATATGTTGAACCAGAGAAAGTGTCCGGACAGTTCACCCCCAGAATATATGACAAACTTTCCATTACCGCAGTCTCAACATCAACAACATCTCTCAATCAACCACCTCATGGGCACCAGAAAGCCGCCCTGTCCCAGTCTGAAAAGAATACACCGAGCTCCATGCTCCCCTCTCCAAAGTTTATCAAGCCCTACTAAGACAAAACCTTATCAAACCCTTGGATCCCCGTCCATTACCAAATCCACTCCCAAGAAACTTCAAGGCAGATGCCCATTGCGCCTTCACCAAACTGCTGGCCATACCACTGACCAATGCTTTCACCTTCGAAATGTAATCCAAGGTCTAATTGATCGGGGTACCATTGCCCCACCAGCCAATCCTAAGCCAAACACTACTCATAACCCACTCCCAAATCATGCCAATGCCATATTTCTAGAAGAGAACCCAAAATTTGATCCCTCAACTCAAATCACACCCATATACTCTCCTAAACCTCTCCAAATTTGCCATATTTCCTCCTATACCCTGTTAGCCTCACTGATCAAGCACTATCACTCCTTACCAGAGCATGCATCGTTGTTCGTACCTGTTCTGAAAATGGAAGCATGTAATTATCAGAAGTCTTAAACCAACTCCTAGAGTTCGGGCTGAAATTGCCCTCACAGATGATCATTGATTATCAGAGATTCAATACGCCGTTCCTAGAAGAACGGAAATGGGCTCGAGAGTCAGACAGTTGGGTAGTACCGACCGATGAAGTCAGTCTGTATGATATTATCCAGATTATGGCAGAATTATTTAGGCAAACCAACGACATCTGCAGTATGAACGAGTTACTTGATACTCTGAAATTGCAAGGGCGCCTCATCCCTTCACCCTTACACATCCCTACCGATTGGGAAGGCCTGTATGAAGAAGCTGTTGAAGTTTTGTAATGCATCAACTTTACATGGAAAGACAAAATTATTGCCACCGGATGGGGGGAAGAATTCGAAGAACAAGCTTCAGAAAGAACTGGCCTGGTAGTCGACATGTGTGGGATGATATCATTTGAAAGACTCCTTGGAGAAATAAACAGGGTGGCAGAACGACCCGAGGTCGATGAGGATACGGGATTCATGTTCTTCCCTTCTTCAGGAAATCACATGACCAGATCAGGGAGGTATTACTAGATCCCAAGCTCACTACCAGCAAATGACAAAGGGAAGGGCGTTGAAAACCTTCTTATGCTAGAGATGACCCTCAAGGAGAGAAAGATCCTCGATCAACTGAAGAAAACTCAAGCTAAAATCACTCTATGGGGGCTTTTCATATCTTCCCAGCTACACAAAAATGCTTTGATCAAGCTGCTCATGGGACCCACAGTTCCTCCCTCTACCACACCAGAAGAAGCGGTAAATTTGGTCGGATCCTTCACATCTACCCGAATGTTATCCTTTTCCGAAGAAGAAATACCCAAGATTGGGCCAAACCACAATCACGCACTCAACATCTCCATGGAAGTTATGGGGAAGGTTGTACCACTCTCTCTTATCGATAATGGATCTGCCTTGAATGTCTGCCCATTGAGGACTTTCAAATGTTTAGGACTGAAAGAAAGCGACCTCGCTCCAACCTCCTCTACTGTACGTGCTTACGATAATAATCGTCGGGAGGTGATGGGATCCATAAAGCTTATAATAGGGACTGGCCCTATAAACCCTATTGTCGAATTCCAAGTTATTGACATCCCAGCTTGTTTCAATCTGTTTTTAGGATGACCTTGGCTTCACAGTATCAAGGGTGTGTCTTCCTCGCTCCATCAGAAATTAAAGTTCTTCGGCAACAGACGAGTCATCAACATTTTGGGCGATGACGACAATGCCCCCTAATCCTAATATATACCCTATATCTTCTTCTGTTGTCTATCCTTGCTCAAATGTAATCGAGTCTTCCTTTGATGAGGTTCTCAATGCTGTTTTTCCTATCAATGAAATAAACAAAGATTTTGAGTATCTTGCTGTGCCTTACATTAACTGTTTGGATTCTAATCAAACTTTTGATGATGATATTTTGCAAATGAACAATTTTTAACTAATCTAAATAAGGTTAATAATAAACAACATAATCGCATTCAAGTTAATGAAGAAGAGACTGTTGTTATTAACCTCAGTTCTAGTAGCCAACTACGTGAGATTAGGATAGGGGCTTCCCTTGACGAGCATGAGCGTGCACAACTCGAAGAATTGCTAAAGGAATTCGTGGATGTCTTCGCATGGTCCTTTGACGATATGTCCGGCATTAATCCTGAAATAACTCAACATGAGATTCCCACTCTCCCAAATTACAAGCCGATTAAACAAAAGTTGAGAAAGCTCCGCACCGAATGGTCGCTCAAAGTCAAAGAAGAGGTGATCAAACAGTTGAACGTGGGCTTCATTCGAATGATCGAATATCCCACGTGGCTAGCCAACATAGTGCCTATGCCGAAATCAGGAGGGAAGGTTTGGATGTTTGTAGACTACCGGGACTTGAACAAATCCTCTCCAAATGATGATTATCCGTTACCCAATAGCAACATGATCGTGGACAACACAACCAATCATGCTCTCAAGTCATTCGTCGATGGATTTTTTGAATACAACCAAATCAAAATTCACCCAGACCACCAAGAAAAAACCGCATTCATCACCCCATGGGGAACCTTTTGTTACACGGATATGCCATTTGGTCTCAAGAACGCTTGGGCTACCTACCAGAGGGCTTCCACAACCATCCTGCATGATCTGATTCACAAAGAAGTTGAGGTCTATGTGGATGATATGGTTATCAAATCCAAGACTAGATAAGGTCATATTCCCGCTCTTTGAAAGTTCTTCGAACGACTGCGACAGTATCAGATGAGACTCAATTCGCAGAAATGCGTCTTCAGCGTTACAAAGGGAAAACTCTTGGGATTCATGGTCAGTGAGAAGGGGATAGAAGAAGATCCTACCAAGCTGAAAGCCATACTTGAGATGCCACCTCCCCGAACAGAGAAAGAAGTTCGAGGTTTCCTTGGAAAATTATAATACATCAACCGGTTCATCAGCCAGTTAACCTCCATCTGTGAACCCTTCAAACTCCTCCGAAAGGATTCAACTAAAGTTTAGAACGAGGCTTGCCAAGAAGCATGTGACCGAATCAAATAATATCTGACCCAACCCCCGATGCTTATGCCACCACAGCCTGGTCTCCCTTTGCTCCTACACCTAACCATAATCGATATTGTAGCCGCGGCTTTGCTAGCCCAATACCTTGAAGATTACCGTAAAGAAAAGGCCATCTATTATGCTAACCACAAATTGGCAGGATACGAGGTCAACTACACTGCTTTGGAAAAGGCGTGTGTCGCACTTTTTTGGGTCACCCAAAAGTTGCGGCACTACATGCTCGTCTTCCCTATCAAACTTGTAGCCCGAATAGACCCCATCAAATACCTGCTTGAAAAACTCACCTTATACAGATGAATGGCCCGATGGTTGATGCTCCTAGACGAGTTTGGTATCGTATACGTCACGCGGAAAGCCATGAAAGGAAGAGCCATTTCTGACTATCTCGCTGATTACCCCATGGATGAAGCTGATGTATGGATATCCGAATTCCCAGATGAAAACATCCTCTCCACTGCCCATGACAATCTCCGATGGAAAATGTTATTTGACGGTGCTGCCAATAAAAAAGGATATGGCATTGGGATACTTCTGATCGCCCCAGATGACTCCCACACTCCCATCGCCATCAAATTGGATTTCCCCTACACCAATAACATGACTGAGAATGAGGCGTGCACGGTAGGCCTCAAAGTTTCTCTCGAGAAAGGTATTTAATGCCTAGATGTATACGGGGATTCCGCCCTCATTATCGATCAAGTGCTCAGAAAGTGAGAGTTAATGACGAGAAGCTCCAACCCTTCCATGCCCACTTAGAAGGGCTAGCTTCCTAATTCTAAGACATCACCTTCTATTACCTACCTCGAGCCAAGAATAACCTAGCCGACTCCCTTGATACCTTGACATCCATGATCGGCCTGCCCGAAGGAATAACAATGACACCCTTCCTGGTTCAAAAGCAAGACAAACCAACCCACTGCTACCACATTGAGCTCGTCACCACAGAAGATCCCGAGATAGCCAATTACTGGTACTATGATATCTGCACCTCCTCAAGCATGGTAAGTATACCGAGGGTTCCAACAAGAAAGATCGAGCAACCCTTCGAAGACTAGCTGCCCAATACATCGTCTGTCACAAAGCACTGCTCAAAAGGAACTTCGATGGAACTCATCTGCACTGTATCGCAGGGATGAGATTGAAAAGATAATGCAGAAGATCCACAACGGGGAATGCAGACCCCACATGAACGGTCACATGCTTGCCAAAAAGATCATCCAATAAGGCTACTACTGGACCACCTTGACCCAAGATTGCACCACCTATGTCCAAAAATGCCTCAAATGCATACAATTCTCTAATCTTCAGCATCTTCCTCCGCGTGAATTATACAACATGACCTCTCCCTGGCCGTTCTCTACCTGGGGCATCGACATCATAGGGAAGGTTACACCGAAGGCTTCCAATGGGCATGAGTTCATCCTAGTTGCTATTGATTACTTCACTAAATGGGTTGAAGCTGAGTTATATGCAGTACTGAATGCCAAGAAGGTGGCTAAATTCATCAAGAAAAATATCATCTACCGATATAGGGTCCCACACGAGCTAGTATCAGATAACGGCTTGCATTTTGAGGCAGAAGTTATATAATTGGTCAACGAGTATGGGATTCACAGACACAAATCTTCTCCTTACCGACCTCAAACCAATGGCGCAGTTGAAACCGCCAATAAGAACCTCAAATCCATCATCAGCAAGATGACCAAAATCTATCGAGATTGGGACGACCGGATCCCGTACGCCCTCTGGGGCTACCGAACCTCAATTCGAACCTCTACTGGGGCTACCCCTTACTCTCTAGTTTATGGCTTGGAAGCAGTCTTACCCGTAGAGCTAGAAATATCCTCATTGCGCATCATGCTTGAGAGCAAGGTCAGCGAAGAAGACTGGTGCCAAAGCTATCTTTATGAGCTGACCCTCTTAGATGAAAGGAGATTAAAATCTCTATACCACATACAAGGGTACCATCGCCGAATAGCACGATCATTCAATAAGAGAGTCAAGGACCGCGGTGTTCGAGAAGGGGGATCTAGCCCTCAAAGAGATCATAGAACCCATCTGGAACACCCCAAAGGAAAATTCAAGCCCAATTGGAGCGGCCCCTACATTGTGAAGAAGATCCTGTCCGGCGGTGCCGCCATGCTCACTGACTTATATGGAGAAGAGATGGCTCGTCCAGTCAACCTGGACCGTCTCAAGAAGTTCTACCCCTTATCTCGTCGCGCTACGACTCTTCTCATCTCCTTTCTATTCTAAAAAATAAAAAATCTCTTCATTTCCCTCTACCCAGAACTACGTGGGTCTGATCCTCTGAAAAAACCATTTTTTAAACAAAAAAAAAACTTTTCAAAACCCCAGAGGTACGTAGGCAACTCATACACCTTACATGAGCACGACCCTTTCTTTTTCACAAAATACTATTCTTTTCTTATCTCCGAGAACGATATTCCATTCTAACATATACTTGAACAGAAGGATTATGTATGCCTTAACAATCGGTATAGATAATTCAAAAACACAAAACTCATCAAAAGGCACAACTGGATGATCACAAACTTGTTTATTTCACTAATAAGAAATTTCGGTACAGATTACATAAGAAAAGAAACGGATAACTCCCTTCCCCCTACTTTCCTAAAAATCCAAATTAAACCCCCACATTTATTCCCCATTATAAACTCTCCAAGAGTCCTATCCGCAGCTACCAGAGGAGCCCTCTCCGTCATTATCATCCGCATCCTAGGGTCTCTAAGCTTCCCCTGCCTGAACAGAGTGCCGCAGGCGCTCCATGGACTGATAAGCCCGAACCAGTTTCGGAAAAACCACAACACCTCCCTCCATGGTATTAAATAAGACGAACCACCTTTGTCCAGTCTCTGCTGCCAACATCTTGTTGACCACTCTACTCCACAACCACTTCATATAATCCCCTGGGATATGCCAAACTCTCCCAATAGATTGAGAGGGACGGGTCGACGGACGCCGATTCTCCCACATAGAGCCAAGCCGCATGCACAGATGCTCAGTCAAATCTTCTACCGGAAAGAAGTCTAGTGTCTGAGGTGGCACGACCTTCTCCCAGCCAAATTGACGCAGAAGCCACCAAGGGAAATAAAAAGAGGTCTGTCTGAGACCAACCAACCGGACATACGAGTATTCTCCCAGCTCCAGAATAGGTAGCAACTGTCCCCACCAAGGCACTGACCAACATAGATATACAGCCCCATGCTCCACAAACCAGTTTTCCCAGCTCTCAATATCTAAGCCAATGCTGATGAAATAACGCGAAAAGAAGTTGGGTACAACCGACAAAGGCTATTCTGGAGGAGTCACCAGGCGGAATCTTTCAGATAACCACATGAACAGCATCACGGGACTACCCCTAAGGAAGTCATAACGACCTTCTCGCTAGGCATCGAGGCCATTCAAAGTTTCCGCCAGTATCTTCGCCGCAGGATTGCGACGATATGACATCCATGAAGTAATAACTGCAAGTTGCGGGTCCACTAGCAGTTCCCTAGTCACCAGCAGCAATTTTGATACTAAGCCCATAATGACGGCTCCGGCGTACCCTGCATCACCAACCTCCTGCAAATACACGGATTATAACACCGTTGAAAGGGAGATCATTCCTCCAGCAACCAATGGTCTGAACGCCGATGGTGAAATACGAAGAATCCTGGCCAACAAATCCCTAGGAGAACGAGAAAATTCAGGTAGAGCTGCAGCAACACTGGGATTTATCCCCAACATGGCAGAAAATTCCTCGTAGGTAGGACAAACTTCATCCAACCCAAAGCGGAATACATGATCTTCAGGGTACCAAAATTGTACCGTCGCCATCAACATGTTCCACTCAATGGGCCGGTTGCGCCATAAAGAAACTCGACGCATATTGAAAGCATCGTAGTCGACGTTATAAGAGAACATTGCTTCTAAGGCTTCGAGGTAGTTGACAAACTCAATGCTGCCAGTGAGAGCCATCTTGCAAGACTAAGAAATAGTAAGCAAGTAAGTAAGAATGTGAAGGTCTGATGAAAACACTCCACCCTTACCCATTTTTATACTTGAAAACCCTCACAAAAGACACGACCCCTGTAGAAATCGGAGGGAATCCTTCCCCACAAAGTACAAAAGGCTGAAGAGGGCACTAATCAAAGCTTTGAATTAATGGGACTGAACTTGACTGTCGATAGGCAGGACGGCAAGCCCCTATTTTGGAAATTCTCCTTTTTCCTCTTTTGTCAAAATCAGAAGCTCAATAAAAAATAAATTGATATTCTCAACAGAATTTCAAAAATCTTTTTCACCCCTATATAATTTCTCATTTTTAAAACTTTCCTTCAAAATACCAAAAATATTTATTTTTACGGTCTTAGCAACAAAAGTAAAAAGTGCATGTGCATTCATTCATCACTAAGAAAAGATAATAAAAAACTCCATTTGCATTGCATATATATATTCTTCTGTGTTACATCAAATTTTGTAGGAAATAAAGAAAAGCAAAAAATAATGGGACTCAGCTCGAACCCACCTTCTCTCTCTCTCTCTCTCTAACACACACACACAGCTACCCTTCACCCCCCCTAAGAGCTTCCACCCCTGTGACGCACTCTCTTTCCCATACGGCGAGACGATGAACCCCCACTACCCGAGCTAAAGTCCTTCCCGAACGAAGCAGATGGCACCAAGCAAGAAGGAACCGGGACCGCATCCCGAATATGGGCAGTCGTCGAAGATATCCAATCTCGGATGTCCCTCAGCCAAGTAGTCGACACCCGAACTTGCTGCAAGTAAAAGGAAAAATCAGTATCAAAGCAAAAAGGATCAAAACAGAAAAGAAAGATAGAGAGGAACAGGAAAAGATATAACTCAGGTCGAAGAACCTCCTCTTTCAAGCCCAGCTCCTCCAGATCCACCGCACGAGGACGGTGAAACATGGGGACAATCCCCCCATCAGCTCGCCGGATGTTGTACGAAGTAGTGTGTAATCACACAAAAGGAACCTCCAAAGTCGCCGCCGCCGCAGATGGCACCGGACTGCCGCCGTTGTGGGAAGACCCCATCTCCCGACTCAAACCCGCAGGAGGGAAAGGCAAGGCATCATATATGCTGGGAGCCATCAACCAGCTCATCACAAAGTCCATATAGTCATACGATGCGGCCGTATCAGTGTACAACAGGTAGGACTCGCCTATCATCGCCGCGATCCTCGCATCCTCCGACAACAGCCGCTCCCACCTCATAGACGTAAGAGGCTGCGCAGGTGGCACCACCACCTCCCCCTCAGCAATCTCCCAAACCACCCTTTCCCCGAGATACAAAGAGTGGCCAAACTCATGTGCCAGCAACTGCCTCATCTGTGCGTTCACCCTAGTCGCCCCCGTATCCTGAACGGTTATTCCCCAAGGGTAAAAAGTCACCTGAAAATTCCCTGCAGGCATAAGTTAATAACAGAATCAAAACTTGAAAAAACCAAGACTAAAGAGGAAAGAGTCTTACCCTATCACTGTTCAGTCCATTCAAGACTTGACGCACCGCCTCCAGAGAGAGAGATCCCTTCGACTGCCGATTGGCCTTCCGCCATCGATACAATCGACAGAGGTCCCCAACAGTCTCCTCCTTCAGGGCAATCAGCTGGGTATTGCACCCAATCACCTCATAGAACCACGTCTGTAAAAGATAATAATTCGCAATAAAAAAGAGACGCATAAGAAAAGCGCGAATGCATGAAAATGCGCAAACTGAAGAATACCTCAAGAAGATATGTGGCTCCAGTAAAAGTTTTTCGGCAGCACCGACTGAATGCATCTAGAGAAAAATAAAGGGTTGCCAAAGTCAGGCTCCCCCAATCATAGAGAGGGATGTTCAAAAACATCCTCAAGTACGACAAGAACCACAAATGGACGACGTCGCTGCTCGACGCCACTACGAAACCTCCCGGCACCAATAATATGAACAATCGGGCCATCTGCCTCACCTGCAGCCCGTCCTCCACGTCAACCACCCTACTCAGTAAAACATTCTTAAGCAAGTACAACCGGATGGAATCCTTAGAAACTATCCTCCCTACATTACCTAGCGGCCCCCGCACCGCCTCCGGCCTAACTCGCAAGGAACGATCCACCTCTATCTGCTCCCCATCGCAATCCAGCCCCAGCAGGTGCTACACGTCTATGGGAGTCACGGTCATCTCCCCAAAACCAAAATGGAAGGTGTGGGTAGTATCCCACCATCTCTCCCCTAGAGCGCACAAGACCTCTATCGAACGAGGCGTCTCATCCAGCGCAGACGCCAACCTCCCAAAACTCACCGATGATACCACCCAATGCACCACAGGTGGAAGATGCTCCCAGACGTCCTTAAGCCCCGTCATCCCGCGAGCACGCATGTTCTTCAAAGAGATACCAGACTGTCAAAAGAAAAAACCTTGCCAAAATTCAAGAAGAAAGGAAAAATCACCAAAAAAGAGAAGAATGCCAAAAGTCAAGTTACTTACATAATCGTCGGGGATCACCACCCTCGAAGAGTGATGACGCGATGGCTCCCGCAATAAGATCCGCTCATCCGATGCTGGATCGAATGCGTCATAGGAGTTCTCACTCCCCAAAGCAAGAGGCGCCCTGGCCCTCCACTCCACGTTCGCCCAGTCATCAACAGTCAACCATTCCCTATGTGACGCTGTGCTCACAAAAGCGGCCATTTTTTAGAGATCAGAATGCTAGAACGATTTACAGAGGAAAATCTCAGAAAGAAAGAAAGCAAGAAGCTATGAAAAATGAAGGGAATTCGCCCCCTTTATATAGGATGCCAAGCGTCATGTCGATCGGCACTGACCCCCCAACCACTGATTAGCACTGCCCCTTTGCCTTCTCTAGATAGTCCAAAAGTCCGTGCCACTGCCGAATGGCACCCCTCATACCATGCTGACTGGTAACCTCCTTAAAATTTCGTACAAAAATTCCCAGAAAATACCAGAAAATCCTGAAAAATCCTCAGAAAATTCCTAAAAATCCTAGGAAGGATTTAGAACATTTTCACCAAGAAAACTTCGCACTCCCTCAGGCGAAACCTCTTTTTTCCCAAGCATAACTCTCAAAGGCCAATTAAATCTCCTCTCGGTGAAACCCCCGGGGATCTCTAAGGATCACCTCCTATACCCCAAAGGTATGAAACCTCCCAAGCAATACGTCCAATACTTGGACTATCTAATCACTTCCCCAGCGGAGTTTACAACATCAAATTGGTTGTCCCCAAAAAGTCTCCAAAAGATACAAAAGTTTCCCCAGCAATCAGCTCCCTAGCTCAAATCAAAATCACAAGGTGTTTGTCCCCAACGAAAATAAAAATCCAATCTTTATCCTCTCTTAGGTCAGAATTGATCTCGGCTTGGATCGTCACCTCTCTTAGGTCAGAATTAACCTCGGTCCTCGGTCGTCACCTCTATTAGGTCTGAATTGACCCCGATCTTGGATCATCACCTTAGTTAGGTCAGAATTGACCTCGGTCCTCGGTCATCACCTCTCTTAGGTCAGAATTGACCTCGGTCTTAGATCATTACCTCTCTTAGGTCAGATTTGACCTTAATCCTCGATCGTCACCTCTCTTAGGTCAGAATTGAGCTCGGTCCTCGATCGTCACCTCTCCTAGGTCAGAATCGACCTCGGTCTTGGATCATTACAACCTAAGCCCACAGAATTGGCTTCGACCCGCATAATTGGTCATCACAACTTAAGGCCGCAGAATTAGCTTCGACCCACATAATTGGTCATCACAACTTAAGCCCGCAGAATTGGCTTCGACCCGCAGAATTGGTCATCACAACTTAAAGCCCGTAGAATTAGTTATCATAACTTACAGCTCGCAGAATTGGTCATCACAACTTAAAGCCAGCAGAATTAGATTCGACCCGCAGAATTGGTCATCACAACTTAAGCCCGCAGAATTGGCTTCAACCCGCAGAATTGGTCATCACAACTTAAGACTGTAGAATTGGATTCAACCCACAGAATTGGTCATCACAACCTAAGCCCACAGAATTGACTTCGAACTGCAGAAGCGGTCACCCCCAACTTAAGCCCGCAGAATTGGCTTCGACTCGTAGAATCGGTCACCCTCACCTTCAAGCCCTTAGAATTGGCTTTGACCCGTAGAATTGGTCATCCCCGGCACCTCCTTAGGAATGGACCTAAACCTTTCCTCCAAACCATCCTTAGTATTCCCCCCTTAGGTTCTCCGAATTGGCCTCAACCCTCTGAATTGGTCATCCTCGCTCCCTTAGGTTCTCAGAATTGGCCTCGACCCCCTGAATTGGTCATCCTATTTCAAAGCATCACGCGGTGTCTATTCGATGGCTATCGTTTATTCCAAACTCACCCGTCGAGGGGATCTATAGACACCCCATTGTGTCACCCCTTAAACTCTCCTTAGGTCCCTAGCACCTCCCTTCACCACCAAAAACCCAGGTCGTACCCCGAGTACTGACCTAGAAGCCATCGAGAACTCCCAGGCTCCGTTTGACCAAAAGTTAAAGTCTTCAGCTCAACTAAGACTGAATGAATATCCGAAGGTCACTGAATCCCCTTTCCAACGGTCCACCCCGTCCGCGATTTCGACTTACGGTACGGACGAACGATTCGTTTAACTCTGAGAGGTCATCGAATGCTTCCAGGGCCCAGTTGACCAAAGTCAACTCTTCGAACTAGATAAACTCTTTGGAATGTTAAAGTACATGTCCTAACCTTTCCAATGGTCCGTCCCGTGCATGATTCGGAGTTACAATGCTGACGAACGATCCGTTTGCGTTCGACGATTCCCCGTCCAATGGACCAACGAGCGTTTCCGAGCCACATTTGACCCAAAGTTAACTCCTGAAATCGGGAGATGTCCAAATGACTTTTGAAGGTCTTTGAATTAAATTTCCAATGATCCACCCCATGCACGATTCGGATCAACAGTTTGCGTTCTGCGGTCGATTTTCTAAAAAGGCCAGAAAGACACTTCCAAACGGCATGTCCCAGACCCTGCCTATCGGCAGTATGCCTAAACACACCTGTCGATTGGAAGGACCAGGGCTATGCTGATCGGTAATTACCTGGGCTTATAAAAAGGAGGCCTTGACCACACTTGAAGAGGGCCCAGATCTGAGAGACATCACTCCCAACAAACCCAGAAAACCTCTCTCGAAGTCAGCGTGCTTTTCACATCCAAATCCCTTTCCAACCTTAACTTTTCATCATCCTTTTCATCAAACTTGGTGAATTCAATACCCTCCATCATCTTCCAAGTGCAAGGGCTGCTCTCCAATATTCAAGATCAAGCTCAAGATCTCCAAGAAGGTCCAATTTTCTCAATTCTCTCCTTAAATTCTCATAAATTCGCATTAACTTGTTTTATTACTTAGCACTCTTTATCCTCTCATCTTACATATCCTAATATACTTTTTATTTATTATTATTTCACATCTCTCATTTTCATACAAATAAAAAACTCAAAAAATAAGAAAAAGAGGGTTTGCCCATAAATTCCAAACGAGAATTCTCACACTTTTCTCACACTTTTCTTACACTTTTCTCACAACTAAAACACTTTTTCTACACACACACACACAAATAAGAGAATCCCCCGATTGAATTTATGGGATAAACCCCACCCCTCATTTTGCATGCGAACTACGTGGACTTTGATGCCTCTATACGCTACGTAAGCATCTCGGGGTAAAATCCGAGACTCGAGTCCTATTTTTACTTTTTCTCTTATTTTCTATTTTTCTCTAAACTCAATTCTCTTATATTCTATATACTTGTTGTTAGGAGTGTATTATCCCATATGCGTTATAGTTCCCTCATAACGATAGCGTAAGGATAATCGGGTAAATCCTATTTTCTACTATTATTTTTGCATTCCTATAGATGACTCGCTTTACCTCTTCCATGGTACAAGTCGATGCCTCCTATCTCCATTATATATACACATGAACACATATCATGGGGAAAATAAAGGAAAATAGCAAAAAACCATGAGAGACCGTAAGGGCGGAATGGGTGCCTAACACCTTCCCATTTCGTAATTTAGCCTCCGAGCCCTTTTCGAATTATTTTGATTTCGTATGCATCAGTATGTCTTTGGATGTTGTCCTTCAGGATGAATCCCTTTCTTTTGTCTGTTTTGAGTAAAATAGACTGGAGACTCCATCTCTCTACATTTTTCACCTCACCCAATGACGTCGGCCGAAGCGCTCCTGAGAGGGACGCGTATGACCTTGGATCCTCACTCCGCCCTCCCGCCGCGAGGATCGGGGATGGCCATAGTAACAAAGAAAACAAAGGTATGACACAACAGTTATAAGAAAAATACTTCCATAACTCAATTAGGGGGTCCACCTCCAAACCCGTCTGCTCTAAAAAGTAGGAGGTCATCAACTGCTCAAATTTGACAAGACTGCCCTCTTTATCCTATTTCCTAATCTTGGCCACCTTATCACTAGAATCAACGCTAAGACCCGAGTTTAGTTTGGCCGACATTGATGCTTTGGCCAAGCTCTGAGGTACCCTTGGCTGTGAGGCACTACATGAAGTATCTGGGCTGAACTCCGAATCTCTAGATATGAAGAAGTAATGGGGCTTCCAGTTATGGTTGGATGTCTGGTTCACAAGCAGTACTTTTTTTTGTTGGTTTCCTAGCTACAAGGTGATAGTAGCCAGGCTGGGTTTTGGGGGGAAATATATTGTAACAGGCCCTGAAAATGCTAACTGGGAGGTCGGTGTGATGAACCAACTTTCGGAGTGACACGAAGCCGAGGATGTTCCTCCAGGCATTGGGTGATAGTTGAGAGGAGCCGAGACCTAAAATGTCCAAAATAACTCGTACAGTGGGATGAATGGGCAGTTTGAAGCCAACCCTATACATCTGCTCATAGACTAAGATCTCGCCATCTCGATCGTGAAACACTCTCTTGTCCTCAGAAGGCACCCTCATGTTAATATGGGGTCCTATACCATAAAGATGCCTCCAAGTCAATAAAGAGACAAACCTTTGTGACAGTGCTGGAAAAGGATTCGGCATAAGATGTGTCAAGTGTATCCTCGATCGAATAAGATTCATCGTCCGAGTTATCAATCATGACACCATATGTAAATCGTCGAATGAATTCGTCACCTGGAATAGCCAAAAAAGGTTAAACCATTGGGGGAGGTGGAATTGCAACCTCCACCCTCAAATCGTTCGGGTCCGAGTTCTCTTGAATAGAGGGGTTTGAACGATTAGATAACTCGGCATGCAGTGAGGACAAGGCTCGAAAAGAGGCCTCGACATCCTTTAGAAAAGGATGCCAAGAGTCTCATAGACTCCTCGTAGGAATCCACACTCTCGGTTGTGTAGGAGATAAGAGGATTATCATCCATAGAAGCAGACGACTCAAACATCGAATCACTTAGCTGGGTAATGGGAGGATGTACGACATCTAATGGGGTTGGATGGATTGGAAGAGTAGGATCGACCTCAACCCTACGCTTATCTGCTTCCTCGGCTTCTACACATCATATCTCCCTAAAAAACCTCTCCTTGAGGGTTAGATATTTCTCGGCTAACTGATATAGAGTTTTTAACATCCAAACAAACTTTGGGTTGACTAAGGTTGACTACAAGTTCAATTGGGGGGAATTTAATCATTTTTAAGAGTGAAAGAGCAAGAATAATGACTATGAATATCATCAGAGATGGTGACCGGAGAATCATAGGAATGTCCAAATTTAAATGGAAATGGACTGAAAACCACCAAACTTGAACTAGTGACACCTCCTATTGCCTAAAACCTCCAATAAAGCTAAAGGCTAAGCCTTAAACCACCCAACCCACCGCCAAAAAAAATACAAAAGCTCACTAAAAAATGGAAAAAATGAAAACCAAGCAAATATAAACTTCAGTTAAAGAGAAATAAAAGGATATGAGTTACCTAGGTGAAGTTAAGTTCTTGGGAGGAAGGAAGATCTCAGAAGGCATCTCAAATAACGAGAGTCTAAGGAAAACGATGGGAATATTAATGGTGTTTGGCACAAGAGCTCTAGACGGGAGTAAGGTTGCAAAGAAGAGAGAGAAAGCTATCAAATGTGGCTTTTAAATCACCAAATAAATGGGCAAAAGTCCTAAGAGAGCCATAATGAGGGAACAAAATCCTAAATGACTCAACCGCGACTTAAACTTGTGTGAGACACTAGCCTATAAGAACAATGACACGTGTCACCTCCAAGATATCGAGCTACAGACTAACTGACTGCCAAGTGTCACTTCAATAACCATCACCAACTCAAATTTAACATTGAAAGGATAAAACAGTCGTCAGTCAGAGACCCTTTGAATTCAGACACTTTTAACCGTCAGCCTTATACTCACATTAAAGGCTAAGGGCTAGGGGGTGATTGATATACCCAAGTGTAACCTCATCCCATCCTGGGACTCGCTCTGCTAAGGCTGAACTTATAAAGTACACTTTTTACAGGAATCCAATGTCAGCAGTCTCGACCTCGTTAACCCTCTTAGGTCGAGACCCCTCAATCAGCTTATCCACCAGTTAGTCATATCTAATCTACACTTTTAGCAATCGAGACTTCAATTGGCCAACTATCCCAACTCAAGCTTGTCTCGACCGAACACCCGATCAGTTGAGACCACACCTTAGTATTCTCTAGCTGATGGTCGAATTAAACACCAGGGTCTCTTGCTTGGACAGGCGGAGCCCCCCTCGCCAACACCCCACTGTCTGAGACGCAAAACTTCAACATGGCCAATCCACGTGGGCAGGCAGTTATAACTGAATCATAAGTACACGTAGGGGGAATATTTGTGTCATCATTAGTTTCACATTCTAAAGGACAGGTGCCAAGATCCTATTGATGTCTCCATCAAGGACATGCACCTTACATGCTTGGGTGTGGATTGTGCATCGCAAGCACTATTTAAACCCATCTTCGTCCCCAGAAGAAAGGATCCAAAAATACACACCCTAGACCAAGCTTTGCTTCCAGTACAATTGAGAGATAACATATTGAGAGTTTTATTACTTAGTCCATTAGTGCCCATTCTTATAGTGAAATTCACACTCACCTGCAAAGTGGAATAGGCCAATGGCTGAACCACTTATATGCTTGTGTTTATTCCTCTTCTCCTCACCTCCTTATCCATTTAAACATTTGTTTAACACCATTGTTTCACCTCTAAAATTATTCTGGATTGAGCTCATATAAGTTTACATGTTGATACTAAATTATGTATCATCACTTATATCATTCCTAATTTTTATTTGTGGAAATTCTTGAATTTCTATAAACTCCACCAAGTTTCCTTGAGAATCATCTTACTAATAAAATAGCGAATTCACTTGATTTCTCACCTGAAATCTTTGATTTACCATTCCATCGACTAATTATGTGTAAATCGTACCATATACACTGACTTATAGCCTAAAACATTTTTCCCATTTTTAATTTCATAAGCATCTAGTCATACTCTGTTTTCCTGGGTCTATACCCTCTTTTTTTGTATATTTTATTAAAAAAAATGGTTGAACACCTAGAAAGTAACTGAGAGAAAGAAACTTCACCACCCTTAACCATTATTGGAATAGGGGACCTAGCAGGATTTTTGAAGAGCTTGGTTAAGAGCCAAGGAGATATTAAAAACATTAGGTAGCTCATCTGAAGTGTCATGACCTCACAGAGCTGACCAGTTTATCTAAAACCGGCTCCAATAACCCCAGTTTTGGAGAAAATCCCAGGTAAACGCACTCCTACCCTTATAGAGATAAGAGGCAAATAATCGAGGTAAAACGGTGAAAAATCCCAGGAGGATAAATTTGGGGTCTAATACGAGCAAATATGCTCGAACATACATGATAGAGCATGAAGAATCCTTCTACCAACTAGGTAGAACCTCGGTCATGAGGTCAACCAGGTATAATGATGACCAAACGTATACAGATGACCCATATTCGGACGAACACATAAGTGCCTCTGAGAGTTTCAGTAGTGTACCAGTCTTTGATAGGCTAGAAAGGATATGGGCACTACCATATTTTCACCCCGAAGAAGTCACAATTTGAGAAGAATATATGAGGCAGGATCCAAAGAAAGAGAATAATTTAGGATTTAATACTAAGGTATCATATAAATACGAGTTGGCCGAAGAGAAGAAAACTCCCCCGAGAGTCGCAGATGAGCTAATAAGTCCACAATAGCTGAGGAAGCCTAACCATATAGGGGATCAATCCAAAGGATAGAAGATCATCTGGTGACCTCATCAAAACAAACAAAATGCACTAAAAAAAGGGTTTGTGAAGGGATATCCATTCACAACTTTCGTGATTATCTATTCCATACGTGTAAAATTCAATCCGTCGGTGATCACTCCCACGTATGAAGGGAAGTCTGATCTAATTTTGCATATCAATAAGTATAGGCAATATATGACATATTCTCCATAGTACACGAGATGTGTTATAGAGATTTTTGAAGCACTCTCATAGGTTTTTCTCAAATTTGGTATATTGGGTTACAAAAAGGGGAGATCTTCGAGTTTAAATAGTTGGTCAACCTCTTTGTTAAAAATTTCTATTTTAGAGCAAAACCTAGTAAGAGGGTAGCTCACTTGTTAAGCGTCCGTCAACGCGAGGATGAAACGATAAGGAATATGTTACTCGATTCACTACTGAAAAATTAGAAGTGATAGAATACGATGAGAAGGTAGTCATTACAACAATCATGAGTGACCTATTACCTAGAAAGTTGTACTGGATGTTGACTAAGGAAGATAAAAATCACATGGCCAAGGTCTAAGCCAAAGCAGGAAAGACCATGAATGCAAAAGAAGCCATTGATGTAAAAGAGTTCAACCATAAAAATTTTAAAGAAGGTAACAGCTCAGGAAGAAAGTGAAACCAAAGATGGCACCAAGCTGAAGAGAGACAAAAGGATATATAAGAAGTTTAAAGAATATAATCCTTTGATAGTGTGAGTAGACCACATCCTCGGTAATATTCCAAGAAATTGTTAATTAAAGTGGAGGGGAAACTAAAACTCTCGCTGGAAGAAAGATAAGAACAAATTTGCAAATTCCACAAAGATCATGGGCATGAGAATAAAGACTTCCTAGCATTAAAGGATGAAATTGAGTCGTTTATCAAAAAATGAAAGCTTAATAAGTATGTGGGGAAGAATAGTAGACCAACACAAGATCGTGGTGATTGGAAACAAATGAGAAGATCAAGATCACCTCGGACAAGAAATAAAGACCAGAAAATATCTCGGGAGAATAAATATGAGGAGGATCTCGACCTCCCCAAAAGTCCCAAAAAAACCATAAAACAAATAAATAGTATCTCTCTAAGGTGTAGTTGCATAGAAAGATGGGATTCTGGTGGATGTGATGAACCAGCTATAGGAAAGGCATATCTCAATGAAGCAAGAGGTTGTGTCGATAACTGATGACATCAACATAGCAACAGTCGATGACGTCCTACCTCAAAAAGTCACCAAGGATCGAATTATAATCGGTTTTTCTAGAGATGATCTCTCAGGGTTGTCATATCCTCATGATAACCCACTAGTAACAACTTTGATGATCCATGATAAGAACGTGAAAAGAATTCTAGCATACAATGGGAGTTCAACATTTGTATTGTTCTATGACTGTTTTAAGAGGTTGAAGTTTTATGACATAAAATTGGAGGCATACCATCGTCCTCTGATTGGATTCACGGGTGAAAAATTATACCCACCGGGTATAATTGAGCTAGAAATTATTATTAAAAAACGACCGACTTGCAGAAATGAGAAGATTAGATTTCCTTAACAAGAATGTATCATAAATTTATAATATTATTTTATAAGAGTGCATCTGAAGAAATTTGAGGTTGTAGCCTCAACTGTTCATCAATATCTTAATTTCCCCACCAATTTTGGTGTGGGAGTGGTGAAAGGAAACCGCGTAGAAGCATGCGAATGCTACTACACTTCGGATGTAGAGGAATAAAGAAAGAAACTAACTCAAACTTATCAAAATGAGATGTTGAATCCTCGAGATGAATATGTTGATAACTGGAGAAGCAATGAGCAGACAAAGCCAATCATCCTGGACGATGAGTATCCTGAAAGGAGATCTCAAATCATCTCATCCCTAAATACTATCCTCAAGAAGTAACTATCTAACTTCCTACGAGCTAGGAAAAGTCTATTTGCTTGGAGCCACGAAAAGATGTCTGGAATTGATCGAGAAATTATCAGTGACGAGCTTAACATAGTCAAGGAAGTTAAACCAGTAAAGAGATAAAGAAGAGTATTGTCATAGGAGAAGAATATGGAAATTTAAAAAGAAGTCTCCAAATTAAAAAAGGCCGACTTCATTCAAGACGTGATGTATCCCAACTGGTTAACGAAAGTGGTAATGGCACTGAAGAAAAAAGACAAATGACGGATGTGTGTAGACTTCACAGATTTAAATAAGTCATGTCCCAAGGATTATTATCCTTTTCCTCAAATAGATCAATTATGGATGCAATGGTTGAGCATAAAATACTGAGCTTCATAGATGCATATTATAGTTATATCCAAATTAAGATGAATCTTGAAGATAAAGATAAGAACTTCTTCATAACCAGTCGGGGTACATTTTGTTATAATGTTATGCCCTTAAAACTAAAAAATGCAGGTATCAATTATCAAAGGTTGGTGTACAAGGTATTTGAGAAGCAAATAGGGAAGAGTATGGAAGTTCATGTGGAAGATATGCTGACCAAGATCATAAAAGCTTACGCCCACGTTAAAGACCTCGTACAAACATTCTATGAGCTGGAGAAATATCCGATGAAGGTAAATCCATCCAAGTGTGTGTACGGAGTCAATGATGATTTTTTTTTGGTTTTTAGTATTAACCAAAGGGGAATAGAGTCCAATCCTGACAAGATCCAATGTTAATAATTATTCATCCTCCCAAGAGCAAGAAGGAAATCCAAAGCCTAATAGCTCAGGTGGCACCTCAGAACAAATTTGTATCTATAGCCAAAAATAATTGCCCCCATTTTTCAAAGTGAATAAAAACTCTTTCGAATGGACGGAGTAATGCCAAGCTGCTTTTTTAGAGATGAAAATATCCTTAGGAAAGATCCCGTTGTTGTCAAGGCGAATCATAAAGAACAACTATACATATATTTAGTGGCTTTGGAATCAATAATTTGCTCAGCTTTGATCAGAAGTGATGAAGGGGTCCAAAAACCGCTATATTACATGAGGAAAGCTTTTGCCAGTGCAGAAATAAGATATTCCATAATGAAAAAATTGGCTCTCAATTTTTTAGTGGCATCCGGGAAGATGAAGCAGTACTTCCAAGTCCACTCTATTATGGTCTTCGTTGATCTCTCATATTGACAAACTATCCATAAACTTGAGAAAATTGGCAGATTGATGTCATGGGAAATAGAGATGGGTGGATATAAACTTACATATAAGCTAAGGAGTGCAATCAAAGACCAAGTCGCAACAGATTTCATTGCAGAATTCACCTTGAAGGAGAAAAGATCAGCTAAAATAACAACTATTATTCCAACTGAGTACATCCAAAGACTAACCGAGCAACCTAATGTAGTTCCAGCCGAGTAGATCCAAAAGTCATCGGAGTCCTCATCCGAAAAAGACAAGATTGGATGAAGGGGAAAAGTTACTACAAACTATTTGAAGATGATTCTTTAGTATAAGGAGACACAGAGCACGAGCTGTCAGTATGGAAGATATTCATGGATGGATCATCGTGTGCAAGCGATAACGGAGCAGGTTTCATAGTTAAAAGGGAATAACATGTGGGGGAGGGAAGATTTAACATAATGTATCACTTTCATGATTTACTGCACAATATACGATACACGATACACGATACACGATACATGATACACAATATAATACATACAATACATATGATATATCATTTTTTTGTAAGATACTTTATGTTAACTTTTACTCGAATATGTCCAAATATAATGAATCTAACTACCCAATATACGACTGTTTCACACAAGTATAAGAAGAGAAGAATACGAGGTTAAAATCGAGATGTAATTAATGTGAAAACTATTTAAATTTATTTTGAACCCTTGAACTCAAGATGAATAAGAGATTCTTCAAATCTCCCATTTGTGTGGCTATTCAATATAGCTTAATATTGATTCTACTATATAAATTATTAGTGTTTAGTTTCATTTGATAATGACATATACAAACTTAAAGAGTAGGAGAAAAATGTTATTAACAACCTGTTTCTATGCTTCAATTATGTTTCTGGATTCCAATATTTGTTATCTAAGAAAAATTAAGGGTCTACGATATTTTTTAATCTTTGTTTGTTACGTTCCAAACTCATAGAGAGTTAAACACATGGTTTATTCATACTTACTAATGCATATTTTTTTTTTATCTTTCTCCACGGGTTCTATTTTTTCAGTTTTCATTAATGTTAAAGTTATAGAGAGTGTAAAAGACAGGGTTAACAGTACTCTAGATAAGTAGTTTATTTGAAATATGTATTTCATATTTTGATATGAATTCATTTTATTATGAATCTTTTGTAATTTACAAGTCCTATTTTTTTTCTTTTAAATCTCTATTTGTATAAAATATATGTGGTTGGCATATGATGGAGTTGCAGGCACATCCAAAACGATATTGAAAATATCAAAAATAAATATAATTAAGTAGCTACAATAATTTTATTTAACGTGGATGTAACAAAAATCAAATGGGTAAGACATGTAATAATTTGAGCTTATATTTGAAATAGTTCGCGGGATTATCCAGTTTTTTACCTTGTTTACCTTCAAGTTCCTGTGCTGCTATTCCATCTATTTATTTTAAATATATAGTCTTTGATCTTCTGTTTTCTTTTTTTTTCCTATATCACTTTATTTCGCTTTATCTTAGTCTAGGGTTATGAATAATCGAGTCTAACTTTTTTCCAAGGTGAGGTAGATAATCAACTCAGTTGGGGAGTGTTTCAAAATGAGAAGCTTACAAGTTTGAGGGAGAAGCTCTATCTTCATAGAGAACAAGTTTTGCATGGTTGGGTTACCTCTTAGTAACAATTGCATGCACTTTAGGTTGGGTGATGTCCAGACATTGCTTTGTAAGATTTTTAGGCAGACTGGTGATTGTTTAGGGAAGGCGTAGGATGAGAAGATGGCTAATGATTTAAAAGTTAGATAATTAGTTATGAGTACGGTATAACAAATTTTGGTTTCCTTATTTAGGAGTTATTTCTCTATGACATGATAAAACTTTTAGGTTATTGTTATCATCCAAAAATGGATTCAAGGATTGGTCTTGGCTGATTAAAATTCAATCCGAGATAACAAATCATAAATAAACAGTGTATGAGATGAATAAAGATAGAGATTAGGATAAGAATATTTACATTAAGAATTACGTAGTTCAGCTCTCAAGAATGATTCTACGTCCACAGATTATCCTTTAGCACTAAGGGAATGTTTGTTGGTCCCGTATGGTCCAAGTTGGAGAATCTTAGGAATGGAGCACCCGCAAAACATATAATAGTTTAATGTTTTACCATTAGGGAAGGTTCTACGCATGTTGGGTGTCTGTCATGCCATGCACATGTTGATGGCCATGCTTTGATTGCATTACTAACATTACTGTCTGTCAGTTAGCCTTGCTGGTAACCACCCAGTTCGCCCAGGTGGAAAGGAGGTCGACCTCTTTGTTGAGCCGAGATCATTCCTTGGCATCTATTTGGATGGTCTCGAGTTCATTCACACATTAAATGGTTTTATACAATTTTCACTGGGTCATGAGATGCTATACAAATATGTTATAAAAAAAAGCCCCCGCGACTTTACTCACGACTGCTAAGAAGTGGGAGATGTTTTATGCAAATGGTCTTAGGTTGGCATATTTTGGTTCAAAGTTGGATCATTATTCTACTCAATTGATCAAGCCGGATGACTTGTAAGTTTTATGGATGAAATTTGCAGTTGAATTAAGTTTGCCACATGTCGGCAATCCAGCGGGTCCTTATTTAAGGCTGATTTGATACATGCATTTTCATCCTTATAAAAGTGGGAAAAAGCTTGTTTTGCCTTTTCAAATTATGTGTTCATCTTCTCACAGAGAGAAAAAGACCGATTATGAGCTTTTGAGGATTTTTACAACTCGAATTCCAGTTAATCTAGGATCATCAGGTATTCTTTATGTAATATTTTTCTAATCATTTACTTTACTTTTGTTTTATGTTTTCATGTTGAGTTGAGGGATTTTCGCATAAGATTTTTTCATTTCTAGGGTTTAGTTATGGTTGGTTTTGGTGTAAGCATGCCCTACATGAGTGAATACTCGAGAATTTGGAAGCACAGTTTTTAGTTAAACAAACTTTACCTTGGTGCTTTTTCTGAGAGATTTCCCCCCCCACTCTAGGTTCTTAAACTCGAGAATAATCTAGTAAACCCTAATTTTATCCCAGAGTTAATTTCTTCTACTGCGTCATCCCCCAAGCCACCAAGTGTTGAGTATAGTACATCGCAATTTCATACTTTGGATACCTTTGATAGTGTAAACATGAAGGGGGGGATTACACTTATATCGGTAATACCACTTTTCTGATCATTTGAATTCTAAGGAGAGAGTCACTACACCAAAAAGGTTAAATTATCACCTTTGGACCGACCAGCCTTGTCACGGTCATTGATCGTGATAAAAAAATATTTTTTATCATTATCAATGACCGTAACAAGTCCATGACAATGGGTTATCACGGTCATTGATCGTGACAATTCCGTGACAACTTTCTCAGTAAAAAACCCTTCCACCTCTTTTTTTCCCACCGTTTTCATTTCCCACTTGTTTCTCTCTCTCTCTCTTGCGTGTGACTGCTCTCTCTCTCTACATTTTCAGGTGAGTTTTTCCTCTCTTTCTCTATTTCCTTTGTATATGTGTGTGTGTACGTGTATATGTGTATATGTGTATATGAGTGTGAGTGTATATAGAACTGTGTGTGTGTGTGGAGGTGGGCGTGGGTGTGTGCACATGTGTGCGCGCGTGTGTCTACGTGTGTGGGGGTGGGGGTGGCAATGGGGGGGGGGGGTCTGGTGGGAGTGGTGGGGCAGGTGGCAGTGGGGGGGGGGGTAGAGGGGAGGGGGAGTGATGGGTGGAAGTGGGGGTGTTTGTGTGTGTGTAGGTGTGTGGGAGTGGGGGTGGTAGTGGTGGGGTAGGGGGAGTGATGGGGGGAGGTGAGAGAATCAATTTGGTGAGAGAATTAATTTGTGTTTGGTTTTGGCGTAAGAGATTTTAGTGTGTTGTTTTCAATTTGGGGATCAATATAAGGAATGTCACATGTGTATGTGTGATTTCGAAAATGGTATCAATGTTGTTTGTGGACTTTATACTTTGCCCAAGTAGTGTTACCATCTCGTTAGCTCTTTATGAAATGGACTAAAACATATGAAATGCTCAAACATAAATAAGCTTTTTAATATGTATACATTGTAATTCTATAGGACCCGTTTATCTAAATTGAAAATGAATTTGAATTGGTATTGATATCGGTATAAATTGATATAAATTGGTATAAGTTTTAGTTCTTATGCGTACTTTAAATTAAATGAAGCATACTCTAGATTACATAATTAAATGAAATATCCCAAATTGATATAAGACATAATTAAATGAAACATACTTTAAATTACATATAGTGCACATAGATACTAGCCTTTTAGTTCTTATAAGTACGCATTCAATAGCCCTTAAACCCATTCGAGAGACATTACCCCTGTAATGAGATCTCTCGAATTGTCCTGTTTGGATAGCTTGGGATTGCATATATTATGCATAATAATATTCTTAGTGGATTAAATTTGCTACTTTTGGGGGAAGTTCTGCAGTCGTATCTTAATGTTCTCTGGGTACATACTAGATAATGCAATGTTAAGTGTTATTTCAATTGATAAATTGAAATAACACTCACACTTGCGAATTTATGTCGTGCAATTAGAGAACTATGGGGATATGCTGCCGAATTTTCCTTAAATTGGAACAATGTGCATGAGTTGTTAAGTATATTACAGAAATATGTGGTATCAAATGGGATAGGACCACTCATCCTTTAGAGGAGATAGAGGAAATAGGAATTGATATTATAAATTGAATTTTAATTTCATTTTCAAATTAAAATTTAGTTTGAGTTTGAATTTGAATTTGAATTTGAATTTGAATTTGAATTTGAATTTGAATGCACGAATAAATTTACTCATATAAACTAGCCTTCTAGTTTTTATGCGTACACATTCAATAGGTGATTGTTTATACTAATGGGAACTAAATATTCACACTTTTGTTTATTTTAATCCACGAATATGTGCTCCTTGCCCATAATGGCTGACTGTTTGTAGTTTTTGTGATAGGATATCCTAAATACAAAGAGTGGATGGGTGAGATAAATAGATTATGGGATATGTTTCGCAGAGGTGCTATGAATTTGTGAAATACGCAAAGAGATGTCATATTGATGAAAAGGTTTCCGTGTCCTTGTGCTAGGTGTAAGAATGGTAAGGTGTTTGAGTGGAAAACAGTTGAACTACATTTGTTAAGATGGGGTATGCAAGATAGTTATCGAATTTGGGTTTTCCATGGGGAACCAAAAGTTCCTTTTATCCCCGAGCAACCTTCACAAAAACCTTCAGCAAGTAATATAGATGTACAAGGGGAAGATGATAATGTAGATCATAATATGGTAGAGGATTTAGTTAGTGACGTGTACGGAGTTTACGATGTCGAAGAGAATGAGGTCACTGACGGCGTATAAGGTTCAGGTGCTCATAAAGATATTGGGATAAACCTTGACAATGACTACCAAAGTTTGAAATTTAAGCCAAGCCAGCCGTTATACTCTAGTTGTGATAACGATCAAACAACTTTACTTTCCATGGTTGGTTTGCATAGTTTGAAGACCCAATATGGTTTGTCTGGCAGTAGCGTGACAGGAATTTTGAATTTTGTGAAGGGCTTGCTACCCAAGCAGAATACACTTCTAAATAACTATCCTACTATAAAAAATAGTTTGAAAGGTTTGGGAATAAAGTATAAATCAATTCAAGCTTATGTGTATGACTGCATACTATACCAAAAGGAGTATGAAAATCTTGATCGGTGCCTGGTATGCGATGAACCTAGATATGTCCAATCCACTGGCAAAGAAGGCAGAAGCTCAAAAATGCCTAAACAAGTGTTGAAATATTTTTTCGTTGAGCCTAGATTAAAGCGGTTTTTCATAATAGCATGGATACCAGAGGCAATGAATTGGTATGCTAGGGCAGAAGCAGGGAAAAATCTCATGCACCATCCTATTAATTCTAAAGTTTGGAAGAGGATGAATTTTTAGTATCCCAATTATGCTCGAGAATAGCGTAACATTCGTTTGTCAATATCAACAGATGGTTTCAATCCATTTGTAAATCTAAGCGCCAATCAGAGTGTATGGCCGTGATCTTAGCCCCACTCAACCCCCCTCCTTCAAAGTGTATGAGATCTGAATAACCCTGTGCGCCATGTATTGGATGTGATGCATTCAGAGAAGAACATCGCTGAACATATTATTGACACATTCCTTGGAGGGAGTCATTCGAAGGATGGAGAAAATGCACGAAAAGACCTTCGAGCGTTGAAACTTAAGCCACAACTATGGTTGAAAGAAGATACTAGGAGAAGGGCAATAATTCCCCCTGGAGCGTTTACTTTGACGAGTGAGGAAAGGAAGGTGCTTTTAGACATAATATATAATTTGAAAGTTACATCTAATGTTTTGTCCAACTTGCCAGGGATTGTGAATTATGCTACACATGATTTACATAAGTACAAGTCCCACGATTGACATGTGACCATGCAATTGGTTCCTCTATTGTGTAAGCACTATTTCTCTAAGGACAAGGATTTACGGAGGGCTATTATGAAAATTAGTATCTACTTCTCACTCTTCTACGAGAAGGTAGTCAATCGAGATCACATAGTGGCCGTAAGATTGGCGATGAACGGAGCGATTTGTGTCTTGGAGAAGTACTTTCCCCCATCTTTCTTTGACATAAGTGTTCACTTGTTGGTACACCTATGCGACGAGTCACTTCTTTGAGACCCATTTAGATATTGATGGATGCATCCATTTGAAAGATTGATGAAAGTTTTCAAAGATTACGTCAAGAATACACGATACATTGAAGGATCAATTACAGAGGAATACATCACCATGGAGTCATCAATCTACACTCAGGAATATATGCCTGACTCGACCATCCTAGATGATAATGATGAGTTCGTCGATGAGGGTGGTCATATGATGGGCAAACGAGTGAAGTTTACGAGTTTGCAACATGAACAAGTAGCTCGTTATCTATTTGACACACATGAAGATGTCGAAGAATGGAAAAGTAAGTTTAAATTATTTTAATTTTTGCATGATAAATTTTGTAATACGTTCATCACAATCTATGCAGAAAATATGAAGCCTATGAGAATAATAAAAAATGAAAAACAATGGCACAATCAGACAACGAATATAGGCTAGGCTTATCACAAGAGGTAATTATACTGAAAATGGTTGTTATTCAATGTCACATTAAAAGAAAGCTTTACAACTAACCTAATTAATTTATCTATATTCTCATCTCTTAAAGACAAGTGATGCGACATCAAGTTTTGCTCGTCTAGCTACTGGACCCTTGTTCATGGAACAAGAGTATAAAAAGTATCGATTGGACGGTTACGTATTTGGTGCAAGGGTGTACGAGGAAAATTCAAATGTACAGAACTCGGGCATTTCATACAAGGCTATTTCTTTCTTTCGAGCGAGCTCAAAAGATAAAAACCTCGTTGAAGCTGAAATGACTTACTATGGTGTAATTCGAAATACATTTGAATTGGACGATGTAAACTTCAAAGAGGTTGTATTTTAGTGTGATTGGGTAAGAGTTGAGGATAAAAATGCTTGTAAAGTTGATCCTGGCACCAATTTGATCATTGTTGACTTGTCCAAGTTGAAGAGCAATGAACACGTGAGCGATGAGCCGTTTGTTTGTGCTTTTCAAAAGGTCAAGCAAGTGTTTTACTCGGAGTATATCAACAACGAGCCGTGGTCAATCGTTATACATGCGCCAAAGCGTCTTAACAGTAGTGTGGATGACTTGACTGCACCTATCGAATATCAATCCATTTTTTATGATAACCCAAATTTGAAATAATTTTTTGATTTGTAATAAGTATTCAAATTATTTGTAATGACCAGTGGCTGTATTATTCTAGTGCTTTATTATTATAGGACGATAATTTAATGCTTTTTATTCATTTGTGATTGATCATTTTAATGCTTGTAATAACCAGGTGAATATGTTAATTAGAATTTTAATCAATTTAAGCATTAATTCAAAGTCCATGACCCGGGAGTGTGTGCGTGTGTGGGAGGGGGTGCATGTGTGTAAATTGAAATTGGTATTAGTATAAATTGGTATTGGCATTGGTATAAATTGAAATTGATATAAATTGATATTGGTATGTATTTTTATTATCAAATTTGAGCATTAATTCAAAGTCCATGACCCGGGAGTGTGTGTGTGCGGGGTGTGGGGGGGGGGGGGGGGGGAATGTGCGTATGTGTAAATTGAAATTGGTAGTGGTATAAATTGGTATTGGTATAAATTAAAATTGATATAAATTGATATTTGTATTGGTATGTATTATTATTATTGGATTTGAGCATTAATTCAAATTCCATGTACATCTTTGTACTAATAATAATAATTCTTGCAGAAAATGACTTCATCCGAGTGCGGTAATTGAGGCGATGAGGGCTCCTCGGTCAATAAGCCCCACAAATGGGGAAAATTGGGCCATCGTCAAGAATAAGATCACATTATTGGCTAGAGCGCTAGAGTTGCTGAAGGCGATCGTAGGCCCGGGGTACACTGATTGGAGGGCCGTGCCTATTGACCTCAAGTCGAACATCTGGGGGGCACTACAGGAAGTGTATTTATATTTTTCTTTATAAAAAACTAACACTTACTTTCTTTTTGGTTTGTATTTGTTTGACAGGAACAATTTGACCTGCCCGCATATCTCCGTGACTCCACGTTGGAGCAATTGAGGGATCAATATAAGACGTGGAAGAAGAATTTATGGGCACGGTACTTTGGAAAGACTCGGGAGTCCATTCTGGGACTACATGACACTGTCCCCCCTAAGGAGCCGATCTCATTGGCATAGTGGCAAAATTTTATCGACAATGAGACCAATGAGCGACGATTGGCATCTCGCCATTTAGGGAGGGACAACCGGGGAAAAAAGATGGATCTTCTCTACTCCGGGCGGAGGTTTTACGCCGAGGTGGAGCAAGGATGGTAGGTTTTTTATTTTTCTTTAATTTTAGTTATTCTAATTTAGCATTACTTTGCGTTACATACTAATTCTGTATTATTTTATTTCAGGACACGGGGAGTGGCCCTGGGGGTAGGCCACATAGTCTTGATGCCTATGTGTCGATTCGGACGAAAACGGGCAAGGATAAGGAGGTGGCCTCGAGCGTCGCAGCCACCATTGTAAGTTATAAATGTTTATTTTATTAAATATGTTATAATTTTTTTTATTTACTTAATTAACTAATCGTGTACTTTTTGTCTTTTCAGGCAAAGCTTAAGGAAGTGCATGAGTCGCAGTCTGATGTCGACAAAGCATCTTTGGCTACGAACGCACTTAACTAAGTGCTCAGGCCGAATCCCAAGGGGAGGACTAGGGGTGAGCTCGCGGGTGGGGAAGTCTAGGATCATCGGAATGGAGATGAGCAACAACGGGTTGACACATAAGGTGGACACCCATGACGATAAGATATCAAGGTTGGAGGAGATGGTCCTAGATATGTACGCCTTCATGAAGTGTCAGTTGGGAAAGGGAAATGGCACGGGCAAGGTTAAGGTCAAGAGGAAGGAGAAGGAGAAGGAGAAGGAGAAGGAGAAGGAGAAGGAGAATGAGGTAGAGTTAGACGAGGAAGAGGATGCCATTGCTTCATCACCGATACGCACGGACTCGGTGCCATATGATGATCCATTTCCCATCGTGACCCCCACAGAGCGACCTATGTCAATAATCAGTTGGTCGAGCATGTTTTTACTCGACATATATTGTGGGGAGCCAATAGCGAGGGGGTTGAGGGATCCGAGCTTCCTCCTGGGTATGTCAATTCATGGACGTCCCCTCCAAGACATTGAGGCAAGAGTGCGCGAATGATGCGGCATTCAACATATTACGGGGTGTCTCAATTCATATGTCGTGTGGCCTTCGTTCCTCCTCCGACCTGCTCCTTCTTGATGACATTATTTCTATATTTTTATTTGGATATTAGATTGTATTTGTATTTTTTTTATTTTGGTACATGTTGGTTTGGGTATGGATATTTGGATTTTTATTTTATTTGGATATGGATTATATATGCCATGGTTTGGTATATTATTTCTGATTTATTTGGATATATACTGTTAAAAAAGGTACAATTTTGCTATAACAGGTAAAAATATACTACTGGGCAGTGGCAGTGACCATACTTCCCAACAATGTTTTTTAATTCTGCCCAAAATTATCACGATCTTGACCGTGACAATTTTTGGGGTTTTATCATGGGCTTGTCACGGTCTTTGATCGTTACAATACTTGATAAGGTCAAAGACCGTGATAGGACCATGAAAAGTCTAATGAACTTGTCACGGTATTTGACACTGACAGGTTCGTGACAAAGAAGTTGTCACCCCCAGATTTGTTATGATCAAAGACCTTGACAAGTTGGACTTGTCACGGTCAAAGACGGTGACAAGTCTGCTATTTTGGTGTAGTGAGATTTGATGGCTAACCATTTGTCTTCCACCAAACTAATTAAGGTTCCTTTAATAATCGAAGATGTGGAACTATGAGAGGTCCCCTCTACCTCTTATAATCCTACAATATCTGATGTTAGATGGTACATGAGTGATTTACTAGTTAAGAATCTGGTTGACCTAAGAATTTTATACTACATACCAGATGATGTGACCATTATAATTCCTGACCCAGAGGAGAGAGCTTATGATATGAGAAATGCCAATAAAGTTTACTTTCCTCTTTGGTCACTTCAATTGGGAGTTCATCTTCCCCTCCATTCCTCAATAAGATATATCTTAAATGGGTATGGAGTGACCCTTACCTAGCTTCCTCCAATTGCCTATAGGTCGATAGTAAGATCCATGATATATTGGAAGAAATATGGGGGTGACATTAATGGAGACATATTAAGATTTGTGTATAGTTTAAAGGATAACCACAAAACCCCAAGGTATTACTATTCTCTCCCCAAAGTTCAATACCAAAATAGTCCAAGGTTCGTAAACTAGCAATCATAACTGAAAAACCTAGTTTTTCTATATCTTTGGTGTGTGGGAGTTCTTTCCCAACAACCTAGAGAGAGGGACCCATATTCCTAGGGACTAGTGATCCTTAAATTTGATTGCTAAAAGGCCCTCTCATTGGATAAAAGGTTGGTGATGCTGATTAGAAGAGTTTGTACTTTCGAGCACTAAGTATTTTGAAGATTTATATTCCCCCAATAAGTTTGGGGCTACGATGAACTATCTGAGAATCAGTACCATCGATATTGACACTTATAGGCCACTAAGGCTAATTGATGATGATGAAGAAAGTTTCGAGGAAGAGGAGGAAAATGAGGTGGGAGTCATCCATATTGAAGGTGATTATGAAGAGGCCGACTAGAAGATCGAATAAGGTGAGACATTTTTACAAGTCTTAGGTCATCCTTATTTTTAGTGCTTTTGTACTTTATATCAAGCTAATTATTAACTGAGTTTATCCATGTTTTTGTACAATTTGAACTCCAAATTAGAGCTCTATTATCATGTCTCCAGCCAATGTTTATGGTTAAAAAGTGAAAGAAATCCAAGATAAACATCTCAAAGAACTGGCTCAGCGAGTAGCCGCTAAAAAGCAAAGGAATATGCCCACACCAAACAAAGAAATGATGAAAAATATTGTCTTACAAATGCCGAATAAATAAAATTAGCCACTGAAGAGGCTAGGAAGAAAGAGGTTGCTGACAAAGGCAAGATCAAGGTGTCTGAGGAGAGGTAGAACAACAAGAAAATACCCTTAGATGACCCATCTGCCAAGGATCCAAAACTGCCCAAGCATAATACCAAAGAGAGAATTTCCATTGATGGCCTACCTTCTCATAGGCTATTTTTTTTGGGGGGGCGGGGGGGGGGGGGGGGGGGGGGCTCTTCCTCTTCTTATGATCATGTTAAGCCTTATGATCTTGAACCCCTGGTGACCAAGGAAAAACTTTAAGCAGACTAAAATTCCATCCTTCTGAATGCTTCTTATACTCCTGAAGTTCTGGGAAATGTGGGTGTAGAGGGGGCTTGAAGGTAATCCTAAAATTAGGGATAATTCCCCTATTTACAACAGTGTCTGGGGTTAAGGCAGCTTAAGTGTGGCATCTCAGCGTGGCATCTCAGCGAGGCAGCTTAGCGTGGCAACTCCTATTTTAGCTTGTTGTGTTACTTAGTCATATTGTATCTTTTGTTTGTACTGACTATGAGCAATAAAAATTGTAATGATGTAACGATAATAATGATTATGTGTGAGGTCGAACGGTACTCGCGAGAGACCAGGCTTGGCAGGGCCTGATAGAGCTTTCATGCTCTATCGAAAGACATCATCACGGGAACTTTTGAGGGACTTGGTTTGGAGGATTGAGAAGTGAGGCACAGTTTGGGCTTGTCCTAACCACCTTAGATACACCTGGTAAAACACCGAAGGACCCTAGCCGTGGAACCTCGGGTGGAGCAGCTTGGAGTTCCATCGGGTGTTGAGTTGTGAACCAAACATCCATCTACTTAATGTCACATCTACTATAGGTGATGTCACTAGCCAGCTAAATAATGTCAAATTTGCACTTGAGTAAACCACTGTGGTATTTTGTGCTGTCAGATAGTTGGTGAGCCACTTCTGTGACAACAGCCCCCTGACACACAGTGGTTAGGCAAAAGGCATGTCTTGGCCTTTAATGTTTATGATGTGGAGATAACTAGTGCTTCAGGTATTTAATGTTTGTGACATAAAGTATGAGGGATGTCTTTTCACAAGCATTAATAACGGAGTTGCCTCGGGGGTGGTGTGGGAGGCTATTTAGGGACCCCAACCACCTCTGGGGAGAGGATGATGTTTTTGAGAGTTCAAAAGTTATTACTAGAGATAATATACATCAGAGAGAGAGAGAGAGTTATTACAAACCAAAGAGTTTACTCACCCACCATTGTCATTATTATGAAGCTTTTAATACTTGACAAATATCTCTGAGGGTGTTTGGTGTGTTTGGCTACCTGCCAAGGTGTATCTAGGGTGCTTACTTCTCTCTCCCTCTGACTGAGTTACTTCTGAGTTCGTTGTTAACCTTTGAGCTATACACAAGATATTTGTGAGTTTAAAGTGAGTTTACCTTCTATAAGTTTTGTTTGCGTGTCCTGTAGTTAACCAATAGTTTTGCTAGTTAACTTGTCATTACTGTACTAAAAAAGGGGTTATGCCTCCATCTTATCTAAACTACCCTCTTACATTTGGTGACTCTACTAGGGAGGCATTCTTCTAAGCAAGGAGTATGGCATAAGAAAACGTGAATCGCAGGCGCAACTTTGATGACATTCAACACAATGAAGAACAAGCGGCGAGAGAACTGAAGGCTCTATGGGATAGGGATCCTCGAATAGAGGTACCTCCAGTACAGACGGCAACAGGCATTCCAGGGGTGGCACAAGCTTCCATAAGCGTTGGGAAGCCCCAGGCGTGTTTTTATAAACTATCGTAGCTTCAACAGTGTTGAGAGGATTTGAAACCAACTATTTCGTGACACCAGGGGAAGCCCCAACGGTCCCACCAAGCGCAGGTGCAACGGGAACGGTCCCAGTAAGCATACCCTCTGTTGTAAATCCAGCAGTCGGAGCCTTAGGAGTATCAACGGCTCCAACTGCGATGATCTCTCCCGCTGTAATGGGCACTCAGCCTATGGTCCCTCTGGTTATTCCCTCAACAGCATCAGCTATGGAGGAAATGAGGAAAGAGATGTAGAAAGAGATGCTGAAGTTCATGCAAGATTCCTCACAATCTGCTGGCGAGGTAGCTTCAGCTTATGATGACTTTTGAACACCTTACCCCCAGGAATACAACGATGAGCCCTACTGATAATACGCAAATATTACGTATTTCATCTCTCGAACCTACGCATTTTAGACCCCTCGAGTACCTTAATCTCCATATTTAAGCCCATTAACCAGACAAACTCGGTTTATATTGTTAACATGCTATATGAGGTATAATTGGGCTTTTGTAGGTATTCAGGTACTAAGAATGGAGTTCGAACGCATTCCGCTCAAGTTCTGTACGCATCCGCACGTTCAAGGGCAATTAAGTCATTTCACAGTTTGGGCACTGGCCTGACATCTCATGGAAGTTGTATCCCTCCTCAATAGCTTCGTGTGGCCGCGAACGGTGCACGAATCCGATTCATAATGAAGAAGTTACGGCATTTTTGACGGAAGGAATGACATTGAAACCAAAAGAAGGAGAAGAGAAGAAGAAACTGCATAGCAGTGTTCTTCTTGGCTGACCCATGATTGATCGATTAATCGATCAAAAGGATCAATCGATCGATCCTTCAGATATTTTCCCTGATTTCAATGTTCGATCGAGCGACCAAAGGGGTCGATCGATCGATCCCCTGTTTTCTGCAGGTATTTTGCTTCTTTTCTTTTATTCCAACTTACTATATAAGATAATTTTGTTGTAATATCTGGGAGTTAGTTTTAGAATACATTTTGGGTTAGGGTTTGGGTTTTGAGAGCTTGGCTTCATATATATTTTCGTTGACAACCATATGGGTTGTGTATGTTGATCTTTCATCTTCCATCTCCATTTATATAATTGTTCTTGCCTATTTCTTGCTTTGTAGATTAATTTCCACGCTTTCTTAGTTAGTTTAATTGATTTATTACTTGCTTTCCTAGTTTAATTTGTTGTAATCTAGTTTAATCATCATGTGCCCTTAGATAATTAGGTTCGGGATGTCGTTCGGCCAAAACAGGCCCCGAGCTCCGAAAATTAGATTTTGTGCAAAATTGCGTTTAATTGAACCCGCGTGAATTGAAGTCGGATTATTACGCGTTTAACTTTCTTTGTCATGCAAAGTTAGTATTTAAAGTGATAATCCAAATTTAATTCGCGTGCGACCATTTTTCGTTAAGTGTTTATTCTTGCAACTTTGGCTTGAATTCCTTATTGTGTGAAGTTTATGATTAATTGATAATGCTCGATTAAATTGCTCTCGGGCTGGAATTCTGACTAATAGTTGTTTCGAGACGTATGGTTGGATGATATCCCGATCCTCGATTTACTTTTATTTAGACTTAACTAATTCTTTTCTTTTATTTCCTAGCACACATCACCTTTTTACACTTTTGATAGCGCGCCATTTTAATCGAGGGTGAAAGGTGTAGTGCGTGTAAGTACGCTAATCATTGTTTTAGTTTCACCGCCTCAATACAAAAGAAACCTAAGTTACGACTACACTCAACGGATGAGTATAGCGGTAAGTCGGGTATCGAATCCACGGAGAATGTTTGATAGATCGAAACAGATTATTAATTGAGGAATAAAAGTGTAAAAAGGTGATGTGTGCTGGGAAATAAAGGAAAAGAATTAGTTAAGTCTAAATAAAAGTAAAGCAAGGATCGGGATATCATCCAACCATACGGCTCGAAACAACTATTAGTCAGAATTTCGGCTCGAGAGCAATTTAACCGGGCATTATCAATTAATCATAAACTTCACGCAATAAGGAATTCAAGCCAAAGTTGCGAGAATAAACACTTAACGGAAAATGTTCGCACGCGGATTAAATTTGGATTATCTCTTTAAACACTAACTTTGCATGACAAAGAAAGTTAAACGCATAATAATCCGACTTCAATTCATGCGGGTTCAATTAAACGCAAATTTGCACAAAACCTAATTTTCGGTGCTCGAGGGCTGTTAATGGCGGAACGACATCCCGAACCTAATTATCTAAGGGCGCATGATGATTAAACTAGATTACAACTAATTAAACTAGGAAAGAAAGTAATAAAGAAATTAAACTAACTAAGCATGGAAATTAATCTACAAAGCAAGAAATAAGCAAGAACAATTATATAAATAGAGATGGAAGATGAAAGGTCAACATACACAACCCATATGGTTGTCAACCCAAAGAGATATGAAGCCAAGCTCTCAAAACCCAAACCCTAACCTAAAATGTCTTCTAAAACTAACTCCCAGATATTACAACAAAACTAGCTTATATAATAAGTTGGAATAAAAGAAAAAAAGCAAAATATCTGCAGAAAACAGGGGATCGATCGATCGACCCCTTTGGTCGATCGATAGATCATTGAAATCGTGGCAAATATCTGAAGGATCGATCGATCGATCCTTTTGATCGATCAATCGATCAAGAAGGGGTTAGCCAAGTAGAACACTGCATTGCAATTTCTTCTTCTCTTCTCCTTCTTTTGGTTTCAATGTCATTCCTTCCGCCAAAATGCCATAACTTATTCGTTATGAATCGGATTCGCGCACCGTTCGCGGACACACGAAGCTAGAGAGGAGGGCTACAACTTCTGTGAGATGTCAGGCTAGGTGTCCAAACTGTGAAATGACTAAATTTCCTTTGAACGTTCGGATGCGTACGAAACTTGAGCGGAATGCGTCTGAACTCCATTCTTAGTACCGAAATACCTACAAAATCCTAATTTTACCTCATATAGCATGTTAACAATATAAACCGAGGTTGTCTGGTTAACGGGCTAAAATATAGAGATTAAGGCACAGCCCCCGAACGTCCCCGTGGGTGGCACTAACACCTCCCATGGGACCAATGTAACTCGTAGGAACTGACCCCGCAGCAGCGGAACTCCCGATTTGAGAATACGACGATAATTTGCATATTTCTAGACATAGGCTTAAAAACATAGTTTAATTTACATTGACAATGCAAGTATAAAAATGGTGAACAAATAACTAATTTAAATTTAACTAATAATTTTAAATCAAATTTATATTAAAAATATAATAAAATAATATGGAAAAATAACTGCTAATACATATATAAATGTTGTTGGAAAAATTGGTCATAATCTCCTTTATTTATAGGACTATCCACCCTGCTTAACAAATAACAAATAGTCCAACAAGATTCAATTAGTCTAAATTTATCAAATAAATTCACATACAACATGAAATATACAATATTCATCAACCGAATTCACATTGTGCCTCAAATAAACAAAGTAGACTGTATTGTGGTTGTTTTACGTTGTCACCCTTTAACGACATATTTTTATGCATAAGTCTAACTTTTTGCAAATTTATGTCGTACACTGAAATTGGGAGCCCGGTGACTACGCAGTCAATTCCTACAGGTTACATTGATCCCGAGCTAGTATTTGCGTATTATCACACCTCCTAACTTACACATTGCTAGTCCCTAGCAATGAAATATGATGCAACAAGAACAACAAGTAAACCAAAAGTAGGATAAGTACAAAAAATATACGTGTGGTCGCGTAAGGCCACAGTCGTTATTTTCTGTCTCACCGCTACTATACAAACAAACCTAAATTACGACTACACTCAACTGGTGAGTATAGCGGTAAGTCGGGTATCGAAAATCCACAGGGATAAGATGCTAGAATTTAAGATCTACTATTCCGAAATAAAAAGGGAAAAATGTGATTACAAACTAAAAAGTAAAACATGCATAAAGGGAAATGATTAACTAGGCAAGGGAAAATAAATCTAGATTAAGAGAGCGAGTAAAACTATAGGTTGCGTCGAATATCCCTCACCCGAGTTAATTTGTATAAAATGGTTTCATGGGTCGACGAGTTATTTAGAATGCGTCTCGTTTCGACAGTTAATTGAACCAAGGGTTGTCACGCCCCTACATCCGCATAAAAGCCTAATATGATTTGGCGTAAAAAAATATCACGAAAATTACGCGCGAAAGGTCGTAAGCACGAGACATACATGATATGCCTCGTTAAATCTCCTAGGCGTAATAACTAGGACAACGCACCCGAAATAGACCCATAAACTCTATCACCAAGCAAAGCAACGCGTTAACGCGAGTGAGTTCAATTCAAATACAACCTAATTTAAATTACCTAGAAAGCATCGTAAAAACGCGGTAAATAAACGCAATAACGAAACGCAGTAAAATTACACTAGAAAGCGATTAATCAAAGCATGTAAACCTATTTAACAAAGCATGTAAATTATCTAGAAAGCAAGAAATGAAGAAATACAACTATATTAAATGGTAGGGGAGATGAATAGTTAACTTACAATCCAAATGGGGTGTCAAACCAAAGAGAAATGAAGAAGAACTAAGCAAAAACCCCAAAGCCCTAAGCTAAACTAACCTAAAATCGTGTATATCTGTTTATTACAACAAAATTGCTTTATATAGTAAGTTGGAATTAAATTAGAAAAGAAAAGAGAAAAGAAAAGAAATGCCAAAATATCTCCTGAAAAACAGGGGATCGATCGATCGACAAAAAGGGTCGATTGATCGATCAAAGAAAAATTTCGGCTGTTCAGAAGGATCGATCGATCGACCAAAATCGTCAATCGATCGATCAAGTAGGGGTGAGCCAAGCAGTAGCACACTGCATTTCTTTTCTTCCTTTTCTCCTCCTCTTTTGATTTCCTTATTTTTCCCTCCGCTGAAATCACCGTAACTTCTTCATACGGACTCGGAATCGCACACCGTTCGTGGCTATGCGAAGCTAGCGAGGAGGGCTATAACTTCCGTGAGATGTTGGGCTAGTGCCCAAGCTGTGAAATGACTAAAATGCCCTTGAACCTGCGATTGCGTACGGAACTTGAGCGGAATGCGTTCGAACTCCATACTTAGTACCTAAATACCTACAAAAGCCTAATTATACATCATATAGCAAGTTGAAAATGTAAACCAAGGTTTTCTGGTTAACGGGCTTAAATATAAAGATTAAGGCACCCGAGGGGGCTAAAATGCATAGGTTCGAGAGATGAAATACACAATATTTGTGTAATATCACACCCCTAAACTTACACATTGTTAGTCCTTAGCAATGAAATAGGATGCAACAAGAACTACAAGCAAATTAAAAGCAGGAGATAGTACAAAAGTATGGTATAAAAGCAAAATGACACTTTTGCGGGCGATTCATTTGCATTTAGCGTATGCAATAAGCCGTTAAACCCTAGGTCACCCTAGTGGACGAGTGTCGTCTCGTGAGGGTTTTCAGGGATGGTACCCACAAACATCACATGGTTTCCTCAAAATAAGCCCAATCCAACATGTGACAAGCTTAACAATAGCGAAAAGGATTTCAAACACATTATTAGCACATTGAATGAATTCAAACAAAAGTCCAAATCATTAACATTATAGAATGCACCTCATAGAATTGAAACCTTAAAATGTGGGAGGGGAAGCGAGCACATGCAAAGTGTGATCAGGCGAAAACTTATATAAACTGGATACATATTAAATCAATCATATATTCAATCCTCATGAGCATTACACTCATCAAGTGAATTCACTCGAAACAGGGAGGTAGCACACGGAACATGCCGGCTAAAGAGTAAATAAATGGAAACTAGGCCGCACACATGTCACAAATGAAGAACGTTATATATAAAATGAAAAAATGTAATCTCAATGAAAGATACCGCACATTAAAAGAGGCGAAATGTATTTTCACAGATTATCAAAACTATTATGACTTTTAAATTACATCAACCTAAGATCACATAGGACTTGTATCGGGTTATAATGTTGGCTAGGCTAGGGTACGAAACGAAGGATATATATGTACGGATTCAAAGTGTTCGGAAATAAAAACACGGGATAATGGGAAAATGCGGGCAATATCAAAATTGGAAAACAAGTCCCAAAACGGCATTAGATATATCATCGGGGAGAGTAATCAAAGCTTATTGAACACTATACAACATATACAACTTTCTTTTTCTTTTCTTTTTTTTTTCTCATTTTTTTCTTTTTTTTCTTTTTCTTTTTCTTTTTCTTTTTGCTTTCTCTTTTTCTTCACTTTTTTCACTTTTTCTTTTCTTTACTTATCAAACTCTCATATGCCTAAATTGCAACCGACATCATAACATCATCATTCAAACCCATGTAACATTCCAAACAAAGGTATGGAAAGTGTATATATGGGCTAAAACTCGAATTTAGGGTTGGTTATGGGATTTTGGGTGATGAAACGAAAGGCTATATTTAGGATCAAGGGGGTTAACGAGGGTAAACATATAAGGGTGAGGTCAAGGCTAATATGGGTGATATAACAAAGAATGCCTATGATCATTTCCAAAAGTTTACGCAATTCTCGAATCAAAATAATATATGAAAATCATGATCAAGTAATACATTTCAAGTATGAACTCAATTAATGAACGATCAAATGAAAGAATAGAGAGATTACAGACGAATTCAATGTTTTCAATGAGAAAAGAATAGTGTATACACTCACAAACGATGAAAGGTACAAAGCTTACTCGGTGTAAGTATATACAATGCAACAAAAGATTATCGAGTCGTAAAAATCTTAAACCAAATCAATAAGGCAATAAAAGTGCATGTGCTTATGGGATTAAAGTTTAATTCATGAAGTTATTCATAATATCAATAACTGAGACTAAAGACTAACAACTTCTAAAATCAAAACATGCATCATTGGGTTGTCTATTGGATCGGGCAATTATTGAAATTTATCATTGAAAACAAAGGCAAAAAGCCCAAAAAAGGAGAAAAAAGAGAGAAAATCTTTTTGAAATTTTTGAATTTTCTAAGAAAAGCATACTAAGTAACTAACATGTGAGCAAAAACATGGACTAAATTAAGAAATGGATAGAATGTCCCACACACCCTAACTTAAAACTTTACATTGTCCTCAATGTAAATTATGAACCAAGTCAAAGAGAGGAAAAGAGCGATATTACCCAAAATTGGAGCGATCCCCATAAGAACAAATCCAAAGAATCTTCAAAACAAGTTAGTACCGAGCATAGCGAAAACAAATAATAAAAAGTTAACTAATTACAAGAGACTAAAAAATAAAAAGGAAAGAAAAGATAAAAAGAAAGAAAGAATAAAAAGCTAACTATATACAACCTACTATTTAGGCTACACACTAATTGTACACTAGAAGTCTAAATAACTGAGGGTCCACCATAAAAACGATTTGACTTTGGAGGATAACCAGTGTACCCTCACATACAAGCATGCTTTCCAAAAAACATGAATTCTGTTTGAACAACGGAAGGCATGTGTAAGGCGGAAGAAATAAGCCATCGCCAATTAAAAGTTTTGGAGGGACGATGGGGGGTTTGGATTGAACGGGTGACAAAAACATGTGGGGACCGAGAAAAGCCTAATATCCACCCAAAGATTTTGTAATTGTAATGGGAGGCGGCGCACACGAAGGTACGAATGCGATCGTGGAAGGCGACTCGAGCAAGTACTCCTCATCGGCGAAAAGGTTTAAAGCATTAAAGTTTGAAACCAAATCATCGGGTACTTGTGACGGTGTGAGAACAGAGAATGAAAACGGGGATGAAAGAAATTCAAACTCATGAGATGAATCATCATCGCATGAAGATTGAGTTTCGAAGGAAATAATATCATTTTCAATGAAATGTTCTTCTTTGGGGGCCAAAGAAGAAATCATTTCATTGCAAATAGATATTACGTCATTTTCATCCTCACTTTAAATATCTATTACGAGATGGGCAAAGTCTAGAATGGTTTGTTCCAAAGTAGGCACAAGTACCTCATTTGGTTCAAGACATTCCTCGACCTTGAAAGTCTCGAAAGCAAAATCGTCGTCGGACTCAAAAAGTAAATCCAAGTCATGTTCCCACAAACGATTTTCTTCCCGATAACGAGTTTCAATTTTCTCATTTTCATACATACGCAAGCCCTCACCGAATGTCATGGGTCGAGGTGCGGATGCATGAAAATGGGAACTTTGAAAATTACTATCGGACTTAAACGAAAACTCATTATGATAGGAATTTTGAAAACTATTCGAATTCATTTCAAAATTCCTATTATAAGGAGGTAAAGGCCCAAAATCATTGTCATCATCATCAAAATTCCAATAACCTAAATTTTGACTTTCGTTATACTTGCCCAAAGTCATATTTGAATTTGTTGTACTTTGGGATTCTATGTATTCACCGAAAGTCATAGGTTTGTGAGAATTTTGAGAATTATAACAAGGATTACCGAAAGAATTGGAATAAGACATGCTTACCCCAAAAATGGCTCCAAGTGGCGGATTCCCCAAAGTAAGAGCGCGTGGGAAAAAATTCGAGCGTTTCTAAATGCTCAAATGTGGAAGTCCTGCAAAAAGGTAAGAAAATAGTACAAATAGAAAGAAAATACTATGAAATACTAAATCAAATAAAGTCTAAAACAATCTAATCCCCGACAACGACACCATTTTGATAGCGCGCGAGAAGTGTGGTCGCGTAAGGCCACAATCATAGTTTTCTGTCTCGTCGCGACTATACAAACAAACCTAAATTATGACTACACTCAACTGGTGAGTATAGCAGTAAGTCGGGTATCGAAAATCCACAGGGACAAGATGCTAGAATTTACGATCTACTATTCCAAAATAAAAAGGGAAAAAGGTGATTACAAACTAAAAAGTAAAAGATGCGTAAAGGGAAATGATTAACTAGGCAAGGGAAAATAAATCTATATTAAGAAAGCGAGTAAAACTATAGGTTGCGTCGAATATCCCTCACCCGAGTTAATTTGTATAAAATGGTTACATGGGTCGACGAGTTATTTAGAATGCGTCTCGTTTTGACAGTTAATTGAACCAAGGGTTGTCACGCCCCTACATCCGCATAAAAGCCTAATATGATTTTGGCGTCAAAAAATATCCCGAAAATTATGCACGAAAGGTCGTAAGCACGGGACATACATGATATGCCCCGTCAAATCTCCTAGGCGTAATAACTAGGACAACGCACCCAAAATAGACCCGTAAACACTATCACCAAGAAAAGCAACGCGTTAACCCAAGTGAGTTCAATTCAAACACAACCTAATCTAAATTACCTAGAAAGCATCGTAAAAATGCGGTAAATAAACATAATAAAGAAACGCGGTAAAACTACACTAGAAAGCGGTTAATCAAAGCATGTAAACCTATTTAACAAAGCATGTAAATTATCTAGAAAGCAAGAAATGAATAAATACAACTATATTAAATGGTAGGGGAGATGAATAGTTAACTTACAATCCAAATGGGGTGTCAAACCAAAGAGAAATAAAGAAGAACTAAGCAAAGACCCCAAAACCCTAAGCTAAACTAACCTAAAATCGTGTATATCTGTTTATTACAACAAAATTGCTTTATATAGTAAGTTGGAATTAAATTAGAAAAAAAAAGAGAAAAGAAAAGAAATGCCAGAATATCTCCTGAAAACAAGGGATCGATCGATCGACAAAAAGGGTCGATCGATTGATCAAGGCAAAATTTCGGTTATTCAGAAGGATCGATCTATCGACCAAATTCGTCAATCGATCGATCAAGCAGGGGTGAGCCAAGCAGCAGCATACTGCATTTCTTTTCTTCCTTTTTTCCTCCTCTTTTGATTTCCTTATTTTTCCCTCCATTGAAATCTCCGTAATTTCTTCATATGGACTCGGAATCGAGCACCATTCGCGGCCACACAAAGCTAGCGAGGAGGGATACAACTTCCGTGAGATGTCAGGCCAGGTGCCCAAGATGTGAAATGACTAAAATTCCCTTGAACGTGCAATTGCGTATGAAATTTGAGCGGAATGTGTCCGAACTCCATACTTAGTACCTGAATACCTATAAAAGCCCAATTATACCTCATATAGCATGTTAACAGTATAAACTGAGGTTTTCTGGTTAACGGGCTTAAATATAGAGATTAAGGCACCCGAGGGGGTTAAAATGCATAGGTTCGAGAGATAAAATACGCAATATTTGCGTATTATCACCTACCCAAAAGATTATATTCCTCCTATTTTTAAAAAATACACAGGAAAGGGTGAAAACACGAAGGAGCATATTAAATGCTTCGTTGAACACCTCCGGACGCATTGTAATAACAAGAAACTCAGGTTGAGGGAATTTTCTAAATCCTTAAGTGATAAAGCATATACTAGGTATTCTCATTTAGCTCCCAACAGTGTTTCCACATGGGAGGAGATGCACGTTTTGTTCGTCCAAAGTTCTTTTTGGCGGAAGATGAGTTTACTTTGACCCAATTGGGGAGGGAGAAGCAACGATCCGGGGAAGAAGTGGTGGTTTACGTTCGAAGGTTCAGGGAAAGGTCCCTCGATGTGAGGGAGGAGGCCAAAGAGTCCAAATTATTTCAGATCTGCACGGAGGGGCTGCTTCTTGAGTACATATGCCATCTCATTAATGAGACGTGTGATGGGACTTTTTCGGCGTTCCTAAAGGAAACAAGAAATATCTCATTGGTGGTGCGACCAAACACAGTTGTGGTACTCGTTATATTTAGGCAGCCGATACAACCTGTGGGGGGAGGTCTCAGCCCCCACAGGTAGGGTACATCGAGGGAACAGATGGGGATAAGGCACCGAAGAAGGGCAATAAGAGGAAGTTTGGAAGAGACAGGGAGGACCCACCACCATTGCCTTGTACAGTGGAGGAGGCTGTCAGCTGTTACAATGCAATGGTCCAAGGTGGCACGGTCTATGAACCAAAGGGCATTCTCGTTGGGGAACCTAATGCTGCAACAAGGGCGGATCCCAAATATTGCCAGATTCATCGAAAGATCTAACATCCAATAGAGAGTTATTTCACGCTAAGAAGAATCATCGTAAGTATGTGAAGGCAGGGATGTTGCAAATCCTCCCGCAGAACGTTAACAACAACCTACTCCCAGCACATGGGGCCAATCTAGTGGTGGCCTTTGATAAGGAGGCAGAGAGAGAAGAAAGAGGGCTAACGAAGAAGTAGGGGGAGTTCGAAGAAGCTTTGGAAGATTTTACCAAGGGAATGCCTAACATAATATTAGCCTACGATGAAGCAAGAGCTAAAGACGTGGAGGATGTATACATCATTGGAGGTGAGGAAGTAGACCCAGTCATAGAATACTATGCAGTTTCAAAATCCCCAAAGTTCACCTGGTTCTTCGACCAAGTAGGGATTCTGAAGGAGAGTAGATTGGAAATAATCCAGGTAATACTTGACATTGTGAGGAAGAACACGGTCCCTTCACTGAGATGGAAGGGACCCATGTTCAGGTTGGTAAAGAGGTAACTGTTGGAAGTAACTTTCAGTGATGCAGATAAGGCCGTAAGGTTCCCTCATAACAAGCCATTGTATGTGACAGCCAACGTCAACGAAGTTAGTTTTTCAAGGACTTTTATGTATGGGGGAGCTTACATTAATATAATGCCAATCCACTCTTTCCACGCAGCTAATATTCTGGAAGAAAGGTTAGTCCCCATGCCTTTGGTGATTTCGAGATATGACAACCAGTCTTTCAAGTCCATTACGTACGTAAATGTTGGGGTTCTGATGGGAAATCTAAGTTCCCATATCAAGTTCCACGTAACAGAGAGTGTAAGTTCCTACCATCTACTGATAGGAAGAGTGTGGATGCACAACCAAGGGCTAGTTCCTTCGATGTACACCAATGCGCTAATGCAAACATTAAGGGAACAAAGGTGACTATTAGGGCTACGAAGAGGCCCTTCGCTGTTGAGGAAGCTCACTTGGTAGATGCAGCCTTTTACATGGAACTAGAGGAGGACGTCAGGATCCTGACGAGAAGAATGGAGGGAGCATGGGTTCCCTCGACCAGAGAAAGGATGGGGCCCTTGAATGAGCAGAATAAAGAGGTTGTAAATAGTAAGGGAGTAGTGGTAGGAGAAGCCCATCAGGTGGTCCCTTGGCCCCAAAACATCTCGAAATAGCTCAAAGATAGGATGAGGCCTAGAACGGATCCGATGGAACATGAGGTCCAACGACAAAGCGTGCTGAGCCAATTTTCAGGAAAAAAAGTGGCTGAGGCTTCTAGAGAAAAGAAGAGGAAGGCAGTTTCAGCTACCAGTAGGTAGTGCAAGAAAATTGTTACCGAGGAAGGAAAGGGTGTGTATCGTTTATAATGGTGTGAACGGGCGACCGAAGAAGCTGATAATGAGGCTGACCCGATATACAAGTGTTTTATGGTGGATCAATGGGGGCAATGTATGGTGATAAATAACTCCATCATACAAGAGTTCGTAGAAGATATTGCTAAAGAACCAGATTACATGGCAGATCGATCGAAGCCACAGGCACAAGAGTTGGAGCAGTTGAACGTGGCGAAAGAAGGGGAGGATCCAAGGCCTATTTTCATCTCAAATATCTCAGTAAGGAGAAACGAGAGGCCTTAGTTGAGTTAATTCGGGAGTTCATAGACATTTTTTGCATGGAAATACATAGAGATGGAAGGGCTGGATGAGGGAGTCAGCTGCCACAAGTTAAACGTGATGCCTTCAGCCATTCCGATGAAATAAGCAACGAGAATGTACAAGCCTGAGCTAGACTTAAAGATAAAGGAACAGGTCCAACGCTTATTGGCAGCAAGGTTCATCAAACCAATATAACACCCACTTTGGCTGTCTAGCATTGTCTCGATGGGAAAGAAAGACAAAAACCAAATAAGGATCTATGTGGACTTCAGAGATTTGAATAGAGCTTTCCCCAAGGATAAGTTCCCTCTGCCCTCCATTAACAGCTTGATAGATGAAACGACTAGCCATGATATGTATAGCTTCATGGATGGGTATGTAGGGTACAACCAGATCAAGATGGACCCCACAGATGCAGAGAAAATGGCGTTTAAAACCCGTTGAGCAATTTTATCTACAGAGTAATGCCGTTTGGACTCAAGAACGCTGGGGCTACTTACCAGAGAACAATGATGGCCATTTTCATGACTTCTTTCACAAATTTGTGGAATTATATATGGATGATTTGGTCATAAAATCGAGGAAGGAGGAGTCCAATTAGAGGGATTTAAGGAAGGTGTTTGCCTAAATATAAATTAAAGATGAACCCACTTAAGTGCGTCTTCGGAGTAACAAGTGGAAAATTTCTAGGCTTCGTGGTTGATCGACAAGGGGTGTAGATGGATCAGGAAAAGTAGCGAGCGATTTTGCAAATGCCAAGTCCAAGAACGACGAAGGAGCCAATGAGTTTCATTGGTAAAGTCTCCTATCTTAGGAGATTTGTGCCTAGATTAGCCGAGATGACACACCCGTTGATGCAGCTATTATGAAGGAACACAGAATTCAAGTGGGAGGAAGTTCAACAGGATTTGCTCGCTGGGCTGAAGAAGCTTCTCGTTTCACCATAAATTATGGTTCCCCCACAGGCAAAAATACCGTTGCAGGTATACCTCACATCTACCATGAGGTCCGTGGGAGCTTTGTTGGCACAAGAGATTGATGGGGAAGAACTACCGGTTTACTACCTCAGTAGAATCATACATGGGCCAGAGGTCAGGTATAGTATCATGAAAAGGCATTATTTAGCCTTAGTCTTTATAGCACAGAAACTTAGACATTACATGTTATCTTTTACAATCCATATTGTAACCAGATGTGATCCTATTAAGTATTTGCTGGCAAGGACCGTATTGATTGGTGGGGCATCTAGGTGGTTCATCATCCTTTCAGAATATGACTTGAAGTGTGTGGTCCCTCTCGCAATCAAGATCCAGGCGTACACTGAGCTATTGGAAATCTTCCCCTCTGGAACGTTTGAGCCACCTAAAGAAAGTATTCCAAGAGACGACTTATAGGCCAATTACTTAGATGCAAGTGATGAAGAGTGGACAATGCAGTTTGATGGATCCTCGACGGAAAAAAAGGAGGAGCAGGGGTTATTCTTTCGAAAGGAACGAAGGAAATTTGTCTTTCCTACAAATTAGATTTCCCTTATTCTAACAATGAAGCAGAATATGAAGCTTTGGTACTTGGGTTGCTAGAGTCCCTTCGAAGGGGGATTCGTTGACTCTTCATTAAAGGCGATTCGAACTGGGTGATTCAACAAGTGAATGAAGAATATGCGTTGAAACACCTAAGCTTGGCACCCTATATGACAATCATTCAGAGGCTCCTCAGCCAGTTCTATCGGACCAAGATCAAGAGACATCTCCGAATGATGAACCGCCACCCAGACGCCTAAGACACCATTGCTCAGAAGATGGTCATGAGGAGTAATATAACTACATTCATGATTCAATAAAGAACAAATCCTTCGGTAGTATAGTCAATTCTACCGATAGAGGTGGACGCCGACTGGAGGGGAGAAATTAGAAGGCAATTAGAATCTGGGGAAGGAGCGATGGAGCTAAGGGAATTAGCCCAATACTTTACAAATTAGGGAAACCTTTACTTCAGTAACACAGGAGGAGGAGATTGAAGAAAACACATGAAGAGAACTGAGATACAACAAAGATACCTCTCTACCGAAGAATTCAAAGGGAGGGATATTTTTGGCTTAGAATGAAACAGGATGCGACAAAGCTACAACGGAAGTGTGACAAATGCCAGTAATTCTTCAAAGCGACCGAATTTTATTTCATGGAAGCTCAACCTGACTGTGGGCAACCCTATATTGACTTCATTAAAGATGGAGTTGTCCTAATAGAAAAGATTGGCGCGATGGGACTCAAGTGAAGGGCCCCAAGGTTCTACGTTCAGGAGGGGTAGCTTTATCAAAGGGGCTACTTCAATAGGTCATCGCATTGCATCACGAAGGAAGTAGAAGCCGAGATCCTCAAACAGCTGCACAATCCAGCTCACATATGAGGGGCCAAGTTGTATGACCAGTTGATGATGTTGGGGTATTATTGGCCAATAATGGAGAAAGACTCTGTTGAGTTCGTTCAAAAGTGCAAGGCTTGCCAACTTTAAGGAAATATGATCCATGCCCCATCGGTGGACCTACACTCCCTGGCCACATCTTTTCTTTTTTCATAATTGGGCGTTCGACCTGGTAGGGACAATACATCCTTCTTTGAGGGGGAAGATATGGATACTAGTAGCAATGGAGTGATTCACAAAGTGGGTTGAAACGATACCACTGAGAAGGGCAACAACGAGGGTGGTGAGAAACTTCATCAGAGAATACATCATTTGTCATTTTGGGATCCTAAAGGTTATCCTTTTAGATAATGGAACCCCTTTCATCAATTCAGAGCTAACAATTCTCACAGAAAAGTACTCTATTATCCATCATACTTCAACGGTGGCATATCCAAAGGGCAACGGTCAAGTCGAGGCAACTAACAAAACCTTGGTTAACATTTTGGCCAAAATGATGGAGGATTTCCCAGGATCATGGGATGATAAAATACCAGCTGTATTGTGGGCCTATCGAACAACCAAGAGGAAGCCTACAGGATATACTCCGTTCTCTATTGTTTATGGGGCTCAGGAGATTCTCCGGTAGAGTTGAAAGTTCCCTCTACTCAATATGCCTTGCAAAGTAGCATGCTCTCTCATAATAGACATGTGCAGTTGGAAGCATTGGATGAACACAGAAATAATGCGATGCGACACTTTCAAATGTACACAAAGAAGCTCTCCGGGGAATATGATAACCTGGTGAGACTAAGGAAATTCGTGGAAGGAGACCTCATTTTAAAGGCAGTAGTGAAACACCTTAGGGGGATTCCTCTACCTAAGTTTGCAACAAATTGGGAGGGACCTTTCATTGTAAAAGAAGCTCATGACTCAGTTTATTGCTTAATTTCTAAGATGGAAGAAGACAAACCATTCAAGATTAATAATAAGTGGTTGAAAGTCTATCATGTGTAAGCAATTATGTTTGGACCACTGATGTATCTAGCTGCTGTTAGGAATATACAAGTTATTTTTTTATTATAACTCGAGTGGAGATGAAAGAATTATAGAACTTCATAATATACGCAAATAATTGTAACACAAAGAAATGACATGGAAAAACATACATTTTTTTTTTCTCATTCATAAACTTTGGGGCATTACAAAATTGGGAGCTATTGCCTAAGAATTACATAAAAAAGAAAAGGAAAATGTTTACAATAAATCATTGACCTAAGAGGAACCAAAGATCTGGAGTAGAGAAAAAATCTCCAGGAAGTCCCGAAGAAGTTGCTAGGCAAGATTGTTGAGCACTTATAGAAACCTCCAATCTCGTTTGTGCTTGTCTACGTTCGATGAGGAGTTTCTATCGTTTCATCTTCACTAGCCACAGAGCTTCTTCGACATTTTTTTACCTCCTTATGAACAGATTCAAGCAGAGGTGCTAGCTTGGCCAACTTATCCTCCTCAGCTTGTTGATCCTCCCGATGTTTCTGCAGCAGCTCCCTCAGATTATACAACCGCTGACTCTTCAAAGTTTTTAAGTGTGAAATAAGCTAGTCAAAATGGAAGCCATCATGACCCAACTCCCTTAGGTAACCCAAGAATTAGTTGAGGAGGGCTCTGGTAACATTTGAAGTAGGATTGCTGGCGATATCAGCAACAATGATGGCCATGCCCTGAAGTCTGTAGCTCATCATAGGGATGTTGGAACACAAGAAATCCAAGGTAAAAGTTTCAGGATGGTGGCTTGCAAGCTGCTCAACTAACAAGCGATGGCTAGAAGGCATTTGAGGTGAATGCTAAAGGATCATGAGGCAAAAGGCTGTGACACCCCGCCCAATTAAACCTTGGTTGATCAAGCCTTAATTTAATTTAAACAGGTTTCTTAAATGGTTCATTCTTAGCATCACTGCCGAAAGCTTTTTAAGTTACTGACCACCTAAGTGAAATTAAGCGAGTGCTAAATTTTATCTTTCTTAAGCAGAACAAATAATCCATACAAACACATTACAATTCTAGTAATAATAGAACAGTTTGCATAAATAACCGAATGCAGGTAAAGTCTTGCCGAAAACCATGACCAATAAAGGACAACTCAAAATCCAAAATCAGAATAACTGTAAAAGTAAAGATAGGACAACATGTCCCAACTAAGAATACTAAAACTGAGATCCTGCACTAGAACTAAAAAATAGGAAGCATATAAACGATCCCTGCAACATCCACATGTGCTGCAGCTCCCAAAATCCCTGGAATGAAATCATGCTGGGTGTCCCTGTGGCTGGGCACCTAAAAGGTTTTTAAAAATTTTACATAGCAAGAGTTAGTACTCAAAACATTTGAAAATATTTTTCAAGCAGTTATCACAATTGAGTTATTGATTATACATATTAAGGTTCCGCACACTCCCTTGAACTTCCTCACCTCTCTTCTATAGTGCATGTCTAACGAGGATACTTAGTTCATCTAGTTATACTACCCATAAGCGTAGGTAACTTATTTACTGCTCGTGATCCTTATTCTTGTAATAATTACATCACGCTATAAATTATTACTAAGATATTTACAATTTATCTCATTATCTACTATTCACAGTCTGTAGATTATGCATATAGAATACATTTTATCACATAATCATGTATTGAATATCAGTTATCACTAACATATCCTTTTACTACACATAAAGGACTCTTGGTTCGGAATGATTCATTGACCCCAAGTGAGAGTTGGTTCGGAATGATCCATCGACCCCAACTATTTAAAAATATATCTATATATACACATATTCTGGTTCTGGACTCTTTCATCGCAACACAAGTTTAAGGTTTGGTTCGACATTTTACATCGACCCCAAACATATAATAACTTTATGTTAGTTCGGAATGTCTTATCGACCCTCAACTCAACTCAACTCAACAAAGCCTTTTCCCAATTATTTGGGGTCGGCTACATGAATCATATTTTTCCATTCCATTCTGTCCAGTGCAATATCTTCGGTTAAACCACATGATATCATGTCCTTTTTTATAATATCCCGCCAAGTTAATTTAGGCCTACCTCTACTCCTTGGGTTACCATCAATACTAACTAAATCACTCTTCCTTAAAGGAGCATCCATTGGTCTACGCTTGACGTGTCCAAACCATCTAAGTCGATTTTTTCTCAATTTATCTTCTATAGGAGCTACTTTTACTGGTTCTTGAATTTGTTCATTTTTAATTTTATCCTTTCAAGTTTTACCACAAATCCATCTTTGCATTCGCATCTCCGCCACACTCATTTTCTGCACATTTTGTTTCTTGGTTGCCCAACACTCTGTCCCATATAACATTGCGGGTCTAATGGCCGTCCTATAAAATTTTCCTTTTAACTTCAAAGGTATACGCCTATCACACAGAACACCGGTCGCACTTCTCCACTTAACCCAACCTGCTCTAATCCTATGCGTAACATCATCACTAATATCTCCATCTTTTTGTTTAATCGATCCTAAATAACGAAAATGATCATTTCTAGGTATTTCTTGACCCTCCAATTTCACCACATCTCCATTTGTCCTCCTATTAGTACTAAAATTACACTCCACATATTCTGTTTTAGTTCTGCTTATTTTAAATCCTCTTGTTTCTAAAGTTTCTCTCCACAATTCCAACCTAGCATTTATCCCCATCTTAGTCTCATCGACTAAAACAATATCATCTCCAAATAGCATACACCATGGCACCTCATCTTGTATTTGTCCAGTCAACTCATCCATAACAAGAGCAAAGAGATAAGGACTTAATGCCGAAGCTTGGTGTAGCCCTACCGTAATTGAAAATTCACTACTTTCTCCAGCTGATGTTCTTACTGTAGTCATCGCACCATCATACATATCCTTGATCACGTCAATATATATGCGAGTCACTCCTCTTTTATGTAGAACCCACCATATTATATCTCTGGGTATCCTATCATACGCCTTCTCCAAATCTATAAAAATCATATGAAGATCCTTCTTTTTCTCTCTATACCTCTCCATTAATCTCCTCAATAAATAGATTGCTTCCATTATTGACCTCCCAGGCACAAACCCAAATTGATTCTCAGATACTGTTGTCTTCAATCTCAATCTATATTTAATCACTCTCTCCCAAAGTTTCATTGTATGACTCATTAACTTAATACCACGATAATTTGAACAACTTTGTATGTCCCCTTTATTTTTATAAATAGGTACTAAAATACTTTTTCTCCATTCATCGGGCATCCTATTAGTCATTAAAATTCTATTAAATAATTTTGTAAGCCATTATACTCCATCCTCCCCTAAGCACTTCCAAACCTCAATAGGGGTACCATCTGGTCCTAAAGCCTTCCCTGTTTTCATCATTTTTAGAGCAATCCTGACCTCTGTTGTCCTAATTCTACAAAAAAATATATCTTCTCGAGTCTCCCTAAGTCCCTCTATATCTAATCTACTCCCATTATCTCCATTTAATAACCTCTCAAAGTAGTTTTTCCATCTTTTCATAATTTCATCATCTTTGACTAGGACTCTCGAATCATCACTTTTTGATGCACTTAACGTTATTAAAATCTTTTGTTTTCCTATCCCTAAGTTTAGCAAGCTTATAAATACTTTTTTCCCCTTCTTGTGTTCCTAATTTTGTATAAAGATCATCATACGCTTTTAACTTAGCATCTCTTACCACTTTCTTAACTTCCTTTTTAGCCCATTTATATTTCTCAAAATTCTCTTCATTTCTATTTGTTTGCCATGTTTTAAAACACTCCCTTTTAATTTTTACTATATTCTGTACTTCTTCATTCCACCACCAAGTTTCTTTAGACTGTGGCCCTTTGCCTTTTGATTCTCCAAGAATTTCTTTTGATATTCTCCTAATGCATGTGGCCATCTTATTCTACATTATGTTAGTTTATTCTTCACTATTCCATGTTGCTTCATTTAATACTTTATCTTTAAATAGTTTTAATTTCTCTCCTTTTAAATTCCACCACCTAGTTCGTGGGTTAATCTTCACTTTTCGCACTCGTGATTGATTTTTAATATTTATATCCAACACCATTATCCTATGTTGTGAGGTTAAGCTCTCTCCCGGGATAACCTTACAATCTTTACACGTTAATCGGTCTCCTTTCCTTGTAATGAAAAAATCTATTTGGCTCTTATGTGTTCCACCTTTATAAGTTATTAAGTGTTCAAGCCTCTTTTTAAAACATGTATTTCCTAGTACAAAATCATAAGCCATCGCAAAATCTAAGATAGACACTCCCCCATCGTTCCTATCTCCAAAACCATGTCCTCCATGCACTATCTCATATCCTACACGATCTTCTCCTACATGGCCATTAAAATCTCCACCAATATAGATTTTCTCACCTAGGGGTATTTCTTGAATTAGTTCATCCATTTGTTCCCAAAATTGTACTTTAGTGTGCTCATCTAATCCTACTTGAGGTGCATAAGCACTAACAATATTAATTATGTTTTCACCTAATACCAATTTTGCAAGTATAAGTCTATCACCTTTCCTAATAACGGTTACGATATCGTCCTTAAAGTTTTTATCCACTATTATTCCAACTCCGTTCTTATTTCTTTGTTTTCATGTATAATATAATTTAAATCCTGTATTTTCAATTTCTCTAGCTTTCTCACCGACCCATTTAGTTTCTTGTAAACAAGCTATGTTAACTTTTCTTCTTATCATGGTATCTACTAACTCCATCCCTTTTCCTGTCATAGTCCCTATGTTCCAAGTTGCTAACCTAAGTCTAGTATCCTGGACTAGCTTCTTTACCCGCACACGTCCAGCTTGTTGCCGGAACCCTCCATATTTATCGTCGCATCCGGGCGCCGATACGACACCCCTTGCCTATTTTTCGAGACACCCGGTGGCAGGCGCAACGCCCCTTGCCTATTTTTCAAGACACCCGGTGGCAGGCGGAACGCATCGCTTAAGGGGAATGCCCTAGCATTAGCACGTATATTCATAGGATTCATGTTCATAAGGATCAGACAAAGTTTTACGCTGGCTGTCAGCTACCTAACGCAACCCTCCTCATTTTTCCGGGCTTGGGACCGGCAGTGTTAAAAAAATAAGAAGTTAAGCACGACACAGGCGGAGTTAATGTCTCATCGACCCTAACATAATTAATTTAGGTAAAATTCTCTTAACCCAAACTTTTATATAATTTAGTAGGTACACACCCGACCTATCAAATCATGCCCGTACGTAATATATTTTACTTATATTCACCGTACTCATTAATTTACAATTTATTTCACTATTGTAATTATTCGAGTATTCACGTAACTCTAAGGGTCCTAGTTACCCCTCCCTTAATTCAGTAGTTAAGTTAACTTTAACCTACTGGTATTTTTTCGAAATTTACTCTCACTCTTTCCGTAGCTAAATTCTCAAAATCCCAACATACGACTATCGATCGTTCTCCCGTCGGTCCATTTCTCCAAAATTCCCACTCAATCATGTATGAAGAAATCTAACGGTACACCTACTGGTATTTATGAAGTCTCCTTATAGGTAAAATATCATCACTAAGGTTCCCATTAAGTGACGATAATTACAAGGAAATTTATTCTAAAAATTTTCTAAAGTCCAGCCAGGGTCGATCGATCGATGGGATATGGTCGATCGATCGACTGCTCGATCGATCGACATTCAAGGGTCGATCGATCGATCAAGCAGTGACAGACCCAGTTCGTCTTCTTCATGCAGGTTTCACCATTTTTATCTATCTATCTTCCATGATAATCCACCATATTTGCAACCAACAATTTTTAATCATTCCTACATGTTCTGGGATGATTACTAACGATTTAAAACAACAAAATCATTATAAATCTTGGCCAAATTAACTAAAAATCTTACTATTATTCAAGAACCCTAAAAGTACATTCTTTACATCTTTCATCATAATCCCAGATTTTTAGTTCGATTTAATCCTCTAGTTTTCTATGATATCATAATATTTGGAGATCCAAAAATGTTCTACATGCAATCCCTACCAATCATGGATCATAATCAATTGTTTTACTCCCAAAAATATCATAAAAACCATGTTCTTCATAAAGCTTAAATATGAGTATTATAACTCAATTTATTTTGCAAATAACCACTTGCCTTATGATTTATAGGGTCTGATTTCGTGGTTGTTGATGATAGTTGATGATTTTGATCTTTCAATCCTCCTTCCCAACAAATTTGTGGTGATATCTCCTTAGAATTCCCCCTCCTTCCTTCTTTTGCCTTAGGAAATTACCTCTCTCTCTTCTCTAATGGTTATGGTGTATATTCTTTCTTTTTAACCCTAGCCTCTACTCTTATAATCTGATTTAGGGTTTCAAAATTCGTAAGTCTACTTACCCATAAATGTAAAGAGACCAAAATGCCCTCGAATGGTCCCGGTTTAGCCCAAAAATGACTCGGCACTCAACTAGTACCCCCGGGTACACTATTTTGACTAATTCGACCCTTTCGGAATCATTTGTGGACTCTAAATTATCGTTTGAGTCTCCTAAAATATTTTTCTAATCTCATCTTCAATTTTTGTCTACGCGTGACACTCGGTTGAGATAACTCAGGTACATCCATATAATCACTAGACCGTACATATCAACATTCAAAATTTACTACTCACATTTAGTAAATTTTTAATCGTCGTATTAATCTTTATTAATCATTATATCACATTAAATTACTCTTCTCACGTAATTTAAATAAAACATATCACATTAAATTACTCTACTCACGTAATTTAAATAAAACATATTTTCCTAATTAAGCAGAATTATGGGGTATTACATACTTCCCCTCTTACAAAAGGAATTTCGTCCTCGAAATTAGAAAATACCTTCTGTGAATAATTCTGGATATTGTTCTCGCATATCCTCCTCCCGTTCCCAAGTAGATTCATCCATATTGTGATGCCCCCACTGTACTCGTACTAAGGGTTCCACCTTGGATCGTAGTTTGTGCTCACTATAATCCAGGATAGCCACGGGTCTTTCTTCATACGAGACATCTGGATACAAATCGATTTCCTCCAGTGAATGTGCCAGAAGGCTCTCTCACTTCTCTTGTATTTCTTCAGCGATGCCACATGGAATACATCGTGTATTCGCTGAAGATGCTCAGGGAGTCCCAATCTGTAAGCTACCGCACCCTCTCAATGATAGGAAACGGTCCCACATATCTCGGTGCTAATTTTCTCTTCTTACCGAACCTCATAATCCCTTTCATAGGAGATACCCGAATTAACACCTGGTCGCCCACATCTAGTTCCACGTGTCTCCTTTTGGCGTCAGCATAACTTTTCTGCCTATCCTGAGATATTCAAATACGTCCTCTAATCAACTCTATTTTGGAGGAAGTCTCCTGTATCATATCTGGCCCCAATAGCTTGTTGCCCCCCACTTCTAACCAACAGGCGGGCGAATGACAAGGCCTCCCGTAAAGTGCCTCAAATGGAGCCATGCCGATAGTGAATTGGTAAGAGTTATTATATGCAAACTCCACCAAAGGAAGGTATGGCTCCCAACCTCCCCCAAAATCTAGGACACACATCCTCAGTATATCCTCCAACATCTAGTTTACCCTTTCGGTCTGACCGTCCGTCTGTGGGTGACACGTCGTACTCAATCGTAAGTCGGTGCCCATGGCCTCCTGAAATCTCTGCCAGAAGTGTGACACAAATATCTTGTCTCGGTCAGACATAATATTAATAGGAACTCCGTGCAGCTTAATGATCTTCAAAATGAATAGCTGCGCGTACCGTATCGTATCATAATCCTTACAAACCGGTAAGAAATGAGCTACCTTAGTCAGCAGATCCACTATCACCCATATGGAATCGTGACCCTTCTGTGATGTCGGTAACCCAGTAATAAAATCCATCGAGATACTCTCCCACTTCCACACGAGAATCTCTAGTGGTTGTAGCATCCCTGAAGATCTCTGATGGTCAACGTTTACAAACTGACATGTAACACACCTTGAGACAAACTCTGCAATGTCTCGCTTCATTCCTGACCACCAATACAATCGTCGCATATCCTGGTACATTTTTTCCCCACCTGGATGTATAAAAATTTTTGACCCGTGTGACTCCGTCATAATGGCATGCCTCAAATCATCATCTTCGGGTACTATCAGCCTACCATTAAATCGCAGCCCGCCCTCTGAGCTGATGGAGTAAGACTTTGCCCCCTCGGCCAATAACTGTCGTACTTTGTCCTGAAAAAATGGGTCCTCGGCCTGTGCCCTCACTACCCGCATGACACTCTCGCAAGTGATAGCTAAAACTGCCATGTATGCTCTGACTATCTCATCCTCGTGTCGAAGTTCACTCCACTTCGCCTTCTAAATCTCTGTCAACTCTCCAGTAGGTCTTCTGCTTAACGCATCTGCCACCACGTTAGCCTTGCCAGGATGATACTGTATATCAAACTGGTAGTCCTTCATGAATTCAAGCCACCTCCTTTGTCTCATATTCAGATCCTTCTGAGTGAATAGATACTGCAGTGACTTATGATCCGTGAATAAAGTGAACTGTTCGCCCAGAAGATAGTGTCTCCATATCCTCAATGCAAAAATGATAGCTGCCAACTCGAGGTCATGGGTCGGGTAATTCTTCTCATGTGGCTTAATCTTTCGGGACACATAAGCTATAGCCTTCTCTTCCTGTTGTAACACACCCCCAAGCCCTTGTAAGGACGCATCAGTATAGACTCGGTACTCCACTCCGCTCCTAGGAAAGGCAAGAACGGGTGCTGATGTCAACTTGTCCTTTAATTCATCAAATGCTAACTGACAACTATCACTCCATACGAAGGGCACTCCCTTCTGAGTCAAGTTCGTCAAAGGTCCGACAATTTTTGAGAACCCCTTGATGAAGCGACGATAATAATCGGCCAACCCCAAGAAACTGCGAATTTCGATCGGTGTCGTGGGCTGTCCCCACTCCCTCACCGCTGATACCTTACTCGGGTCAACCGCAATGCCTCTGCTAGATACAACGTGACCTAGGAACTGAACCTCCCGAAGCCAAAATCCACACTTCTCAAATTTGGCGTACAACTGATGGTCCCGTAATGTCTGTAGGACCATTCATAAATGTTCAGTGTGTTCCTCCTCCGTACGAGAGTAAATCAGAATGTTGTCTATGAATACAATCACAAACTGATCCAAAAACTCCCTGAATACCCTGTTCATGAGATCCAGGAATACTGCCGGCGCATTAGTTAGCCCAAACGGCATCACTCTGAACTCGTATGACTCGTACCGCGATAGGAAAGACGTCTTGGGTACATCCTCTTCACGAATGCACAATTGGTGGTAACCCGACCTCAAATCGACCTTTGAGAAGTATGCAGCCCCTCTAAACTGATCAAACAAGTCATCAATCCTCGGCAACGGATACTTATTACATATCGTCACTTTGTTCAGCTCTCTGTAATATACACACAGACGAAGTGAACCATCCCTTTTCTTTACAAATAACATCGGCGCACCCCATAGCGATGTACTCCGTCGAATGAAGCCTTGACCTAAGAGTTGCTGAATCTGTTCTCTTAACTCTTGCATCTCCGAAGGAGCCATGCGATACGGTGCTCTGGCAATCGGTCTCGTCCCCAGCGCTAGGTTAATAACGAACTCTATCTCCCTGCTGGGTGGTAATCCTGGTATCTCCTGAAAGACATCCTCAAAATCCCTCACAACTGGGATTGAGTCCGGAGAAACGACAACCCCATGTGAGGCCTCCTCCTCAATATAATATAAATGAGTTCGTGATCACCCCTCGGGGAGTGGCATTACCACAAGGAACATCTCTTGTCCCGGGATGGAGAACACGATAGTCCTCTCATAACAATCTACCATTGCCCTATAATGCGCCAACCAATCCATGCCTAGGATGATGTCATATCCCTCCATATCTAGTACTTGGAGGGCCACCGCTAGACTCAATCTCCCAACCATAATGTCCACACCCTTACAAATCGAGTGTATAAGGGACCCACTACCCATCGGTGACTCCACACACATAAGATGAGTGTCAGCTGTCGCTAATAGGCCGGCTGCTCGTGCAAATCTAGTGGCAATAAACGAATGTGTCGCCCCCGTGTCAAACAAAATACTACCCTCAAGTCCATGAATAGGAAACATACTTGCGACTGCCGGCGGTGATGGAGGTGCTGGATGAAATGGAATATCACGGACGTTGAACACACGTCCATACTGCATCTGACCTGGCTGTGGGGCCTGTGCTACTGCTGGGGCTAATGGAGCCTGCTGCCCCTGTTGGGCACCCTGCTGTTGTGCCCTGTCTGGCTGTGGACAATTTCTACTCTTGTGACCCTGCTGGCCACAAGTGAAACACTGACCTTGAAACTGTCTCTGCCCTTGGCCCTGACGTTGGCCCTGTCGACCTTGGCCTTGATGTCCTCCATTTTGGTTCCCTTGGCCCTGTCGGCCCTGAGGGACTCGTTGCTGGGGACCCTGCTGGCCCTGTCTGTCAAAGCGATGTCTCCCGTGCTTAAACTTCTTGGTAGAGTTCCCCTGTCGGGGATCCTGCCCTAACTGACCCACTCTTTGCTGTTGTGGTGCGCTGCTGCCACTACTTCCATCCACCTTGCCCGGTTGGCTAGGCTCACCTCTCTTATTTCCCTTCGCATGAAAGCCGGTGATCCTGACAGTGTAGTAGAGCGGCATTGACGACATCGGTGTAAGTTACCAACGCCGGATTACCGATCAAATGCTTTCTGATTCTCCAGGTCAGGCCATCCATAAATTTTCACTTCTTCCTCTCCTTTTCGCTTACCTCATTTGGCACAAAGTTAGACAAGCGGGTAAACTCCTCCTCATAATCAGCAACTGAGTGATCACCCTGAACCACTTCGCTGAATTTCTTCCTCATCTCTGACTCTACTGCTGGAGGGAAGTACTTGCGGTCAAACCGCACCCAAAACTCAGAAATTGTCAAAGTGTCCCTTTCCTCGGTGGTGGTAACTGACTCCCACCACTGTAAGGCCGCCTCGACAGACGGAAAGTGGCTAGCATTTGTTTCTGTACCTCGGTGCACTCTAGCATGCGCAAGTGGCACTGGATATTTTTCTTCCAATTGCACGCCTCCACTACATCGGTACTACCCTTAAACTCGGGTGGGTGTCCTTTCTGAAATGTCTCTCTGGCTCGCTGCCAAGTAAATGGTCCTACTGGAACCTGAACTACCGGTGCCACGGGAGGAGGTACTTGGGGCTGAGGAAAATGGGCTGCCATGGCCCTCATAGCCGTCTCGACTGCCTGAGCCACTATCACTGCAACCTGAGTAGTGGAAATTAACTCGGGTGGGGGTGGTGGTATCGGCACCTGTGGCTCCTGACGAGCCTCCCTCACCTCATCTCTAGCTTCAGCCCTCTTCACTCGCTGTCTCCTCGGTGACATCTGAAATAAGATCAAATTGTATAAGTACACAGTTTATACAAAATTTTAGAGCAGATGTACGATAACGCAAAAGAGGATATTGAATCAGTAGTCCTAATAGTATGGCTCTAATACAACCAAACGTTACGCTGAAACGCAGTAAGCCATACAGTTCCTATGGACACTAGAACCTGATGCTCTGATACCATCTGTGACACCCCGCCCAATTAAACCTTGGGTGATCAAGCCTTAATTTAATTTAAATAGGTTTCTTAAATGGTTCATTCTTAGCATCACTGCCGAAAGATTTTTAAGTTACTAACCACCTAAGTGAAATTAAGCGAGTACCAAATTTTATCTTTGTTAAGCAGAACAAATAATCCATACAAACACATTACAATTCTAGTAATAATAGAAAAATTTGCATAAATAACCGAATGCAAGTAAAGTCTTGCCGAAAACCACGGCCAATAAAGGACAACTCAAAATCCAAAATCAGAATAACTGTAAAAGTAAAGATAGGACAACATGTCCCAACTAAGAATACTAAAACTGAGATCCTGCACTAGAACTGAAAAAAAGGAAGCATCTAAACAATCCTTGTAACATCCACACGTGCTGCAGCTCCCAAATCCCTAGAATGAAATCATGCTAGGTGTCCCTGTGGCTGGGCACCTAAAAGGTTTTTAAAAATTTTACATAGCAAGAGTTAGTACTCAACACATTTGAAAATATTTTGCAAGCAGTTATCATAATTGAGTTATTGATTACACGTATTAAGGTTCCGCACACTCCCTTGAACTTCCTCACCTCTCTTCTATAGTGCATGTCTAACGAGGATACTTAGTTCACCTAGTTATACTACCCATAAGCGTAGGTAACTTATTTACTGCTCGTTATCCTTATTCTTGTAATAATTACATCACGCTATAAATTATTACTAAGATATTTACAATTTATCTCATTATCTACTATTCACAGTCTGTAGATTATGCATATAGAATACATTTTATCACACAATCATGTATTGAATATCAGTTATCACTAACATATCCTTTTACTACACATAAAGGACTTTTGGTTCAGAATGATTCATCGACCTCAAGTGAGAGTTGGTTCCGAATGATCCATCGACCCCAACTATTTAAAAATATATCTATATATACACATATTCTGGTTTGGGACTCTTTCATCGTGACACCAGTTTAAGGTTTGGTTCGGCATTTTACATCGACCCCAAACATATAATAACTTCATGTTAGTTCGGAATGTCTCATCGACCCTAACATAATTAATTTAGGTAAAATTCTCTTAACCCAAACTTTTATATAATTTAGTAGGTACACACCCGACCTATCAAATCATGCCCGTACGTAATATATTTTACTTATATTCACCGTACTCATTAATTTACAATTTATTTCACTATTGTAATTATTCGAGTATTCACGCAACTCTAAGGGTCCTTGTTACCCCTCCCTTAATTCAGTAGCTAAGTTAACTTTAACCTACTGGTATTTTTCTAAAATTTGCTCTCACTCTTTCCGTAGCTAAATTCTCAAGATCCCAACATACGACTATCGATCATTCTCCCGTCGGTCCATTTCTCCAAAATTCCCACTCAATCATGTATGAAGAAATCTAACGGTACACCTACTGGTATTTATGAAGTCTCCTTATAGGTAAAATATCATCACTAAGGTTCCCATTAAGCGACGATAATTACAAGGAAATTTATTCTAAAAATTTTCTAAAGTCCAACCAGGGTCGATCGATCGACTGCTCGATCGATCGACATTCAAGGGTCGATCGATCGATCAAGAAGTGACAGACCTAGTTCGTCTTCTTCATGCGGGTTTCACCATTTTTATCTATCTATCTTCCATGATAATCCACCATATTTGCAACCAACAATTTTAATCATTCCTACATGTTCTGGGATGATTACTAACGATTTAAAACAACAAAATCATTATAAATCTTGGCCAAATTAACTAAAAATCTTACTATTAAGCAAGAACCCTAAAAGTACATTCTTTAGATCTTTCATCATAATCCCAGATTTTTAGTTCGATTTAATCCTCTAGTTTTCTATGATATCATAATATTTGGAGATCCAAAAACTTTCTACATGCAATCCCTACCAATCATGGATCATAATCAATTGTTTTACTCCCAAAAATATCATAAAAACCATGTTCTTCATAAAGCTTAAATATGGGTATTATAACTCAATTTATTTTGCAAATAACCACTTGCCTTATGATTTATAGGGTTTGATTTCGTGGTTATTGATGATAGTTGATGATTTTGATCTTTCAATCCTCCTTCCCAACAAATTTGTGGTGAAATCTCCTTAGAATTCCCCCTCCTTCCTTCTTTCGCCTTAGGAAATTGCCTCTCTCTCTTCTCTAATGGTTATGGTGTATATTCTTTCTTTCTAACCCTAACCTATACTCTTATAATCTGATTTAGGGTTTCAAAATTCGTAGGTCTACTTACCCATAAATGTAAAGTGACCAAAATGCCCTCGAATGGTCCCGGTTTAGCCCGAAAATGACCCGGCACTCAACTAGTAACCCCAGGTACACTATTTTGACTAATTCGACCCTTTCGGAATCATCTGTGGGCTCTAAATTATCGTTTGAGTCTCCTAAAATATTTTTCTAATCTCATCTTCAATTTTTGTCTACGCGTGACACTCGGTTGAGATAACTCAGGTACGTCCATATAATCCCTAGACCGTACATATCAACATTCAAAATTTACTACTCACATTTAGTAAATTTTTAATCGTCATATTAATCTTTATTAATCATTATATCACATTAAATTAATCTTCTCACGTAATTTAAATAAAACGTATTTTATCACATTAAATTACTCTTCTCACGGAATTTAAATAAAACGTATTTTATCACATTAAATTACTCTTCACTCGTAATTTAAATAAAACATATCACATTAAATTGCTCTACTCACGTAATTTAAATAAAACGTATTTTCCTAATTAAGCAGAATTACGGGGTATTACAAAGGCATGAGGAGCTCAATCGGGCAAAGGGAACTCACAACCATATTCGCTCTTGGCAGCAACACCAGTCATGGAATCTTGATCGTTGTGACTAGAATCTTCCGAGATAACGGGTTCCCGATGGGGTGAAGCGATGGGCGAAAGAACTGGTGGAGAATCCTCCCGAGCAACCTGAGAACAGTTATAAGAAATAATGAGTTTATAAAAAAAACTTAACAAGCGTTTTTGTTGTTAAGTCACCGATATAGGTGGAGTTTATGAAAAATCTTAACAAGCGTTTTCGTTGTTAAGTCATCGATATAGGTGGAGTTTTTGAAAAAAATCTTAACAAGCCTTTTCGTTGTTAAGTCACCAATATAGGTGGAGTTTATAAAAAATCTTAACAAGAATTTTCATTGTTAAGTCACCAATATAGGTGAAGTTTATCAAAAAATCTTAACAAGCGTTTTCGTTGTTAAGTCACCGATATAGGTGGAATTTATGAAAAAAATCTTAACAAGCGTTTTCGTTGTTAAGTCACAAATATAGGTGGAGTTTATGAAAAATCTTAACAAGTGTTTTCAGTGTTACGCAACCATCATAGGTGAAGTTTGAAAGGTTGAGAAATGCAGAGAAATTAGCAAAGTACCTCAGCAGTAGCGAGAGCGAGAATGGGAGTCACCGTGGAGGCCATAACGGTAGGAACCGTTGAGGGCAGGCTTATTTCCTCAGAGGCCTCAACGACGCCCTTAACTGAATAATCCTCAATGGTCGGCAAATCTCCCTCACCAAAAAAAGGTACCAAGGCCAACGTAGGAGTTTCGCTGAAAGAAGACGACGGACCTCCAAACGATGCCCCATCATGGACAGGCACCGAAGAACCACCACGCTGGGCAGAAGCGTCAACCTTGGCCTTGGAAAGAGAAAGACCACTAAGAGAAAAGGGTGGGGTAAGACTTGGCAAAAGATGCAAACATGAAGCTAAGTGTTAGACACGAGGAGCAAGTACAGAAAATAGGGAGAAATGCATATAAGCGTTACTTATCTCCGTTATGGCACCAAAAATGGGAACCGCAGTTATGGGTCTCGTCAGCATGGTGGGAAGCAGAATGTCTGCTAACAAAGATGCCATTTCAACTTAAGGCATCCCAACATATTAAAATTCAGCATGATAAGTAAAGGGATGGCAAAATAAAAAGGATATGAAACCTGACAAGTAATAGATTATATGTTACCTCGGGAGCACTTTTCGCAGCTATAACGAGGGGCAGAGCAACCTCAACCGGAGATGATAATTCAGAAGCAGCTGGGGGAGTTACCTCTGGTTGGGAAGAGACACCCACAGACTCAATAGACTCCCTCCCCATGGTAGCATCCTTTGCACGATGAGAGGTTGAACGACGGGAGTAGGTAAGCCCGATCATGGGAGAACGGGGAGGAGTTAAATAGTTCTGAGAAGAGCCAAAACGTCCCCCCACGAAAGGACTCACGAGAGGGCTGGGTCTTTCTTCTCTAACTTCCTACACCAGAGTGATTAAGAGGTAAACAACTGCAGCTTGCCTGTTGTGAATAAAATCAACAACACACATACATACCTCGAATACAGTGGGAGAATGTGAGGATACAACCACTAACGAAGGAGGAGAGGAGACAGCAATAGAGGGGGCTGGGGAGAGAGGTACCTTAAGAGTTTGTTTCCTCTGCGACTTAGTACCCAGAGTCTTATTCCTCGCACCCACACCACCAGTGCCCTGAGGAGCCTTTGAACTCTTCTTCCTCTTAACCCCCGATTCAGTGGGATCAACCAGGATAATAGGGAAGGCAGTAGAAGGAGGAATGAAAGGAGCGCACTGTTAAAACTCACCATTTATCTGTTCCACCTCAGCCTGAACCTGCCTTCTCAGCTCTTCAGTTACTTCTGCAGACATGGGAGGAGGAATGAAGGCGATAGAGAATGCCTCCAAAGGGGTTTGCGTATGAGTTTATGACTTGGATTTTGAGGAAGTCCCACTCTTGGACTTCCTAGTCCTTTTGGCTGGTGGCTCGAAAGGCCTTTCGTCAGTGGCTGCTTCGGTTGAAGGGGCAAGCTGTTTGGGGGCTGCAACGGTAATGGGCTTAGGCATGGTAGTAGGGATCATTGGACAATAAGGGGGTAGCTCGTGGGGAGGATCTTTAACAATTTTACTCATAGGGAACTCAACTCCAAGAACGGAGTTGCCCTTGAGACCCAACTCTAAAGCAGAGAAAGAAAGGATCGAGAGATATTGTGGGGGACTCTGTATGAACTCACGAATCATGGTTAATTGCACCAAAGGGAACTTGGTGGCATAAGAAGTAGATACGTCCCCTTTCTTAGTGGCACTAGGAAGGGTGACTCGACCATCCATGGTAGAGGTCACATCAAGTACCACTACTTCAAGATAGAAGGTGCAAGCCTTAATAAATGTAGCCCTTGTATTGCTCAGTTGAAACACAGGCCGAGGAGCCTCCTGATCAAACTCGAACTGCCTGCTATATCTATCGAGGTTATAAGGTTCAAAAGTGTACCCCCATTCAGTGAAGGAAGGAAGAAACCCAAGAGTGAACAGAAGCACCACGACATGCAAAGTATCTTCTACAACCAGAATGAAAGTAACCGTTGAAGCTATAGAAGGGAAAATTCCCAAGAGTGGGAAAAAGTAGACTCGATGTACGGCCTCATGACAAAAGAATCAAAACGATCAAAAATACCCATTATCTCCTTTCGACTCTGCATTTTATGGAAGAATAAGAGGCGTTGAGGCTTAATGCCTTGACTCACGGGATAAGGGATAGACTTAACGGAAATGACAGGAAAATAGGTATAAAGGAAGCCCATTAAGATAATGATGTTGGTAAAATTGGCCAAGTTGTAAAGGCCCAGTGACCGTGCTATGTCGATATGGGTTCGATCCAGCCAGGTATAGAGGGACCCCAAAATAATGGCGGCCAAAGGAAGGTTGAAACTCCTGGCCAAATGGACGGAAATGTTTATAACGTCCCTCCCGGGCAGGTCGTTGGGTTTTCCAGTCAGGAAGAAATGTGAAAGCAGCATAAGAATGTAGGTTGGTAGTTCCAGAGATATACCTCTACCTTGGCCCGTTGCAGCAGTGACATCCTTCGAAGTTAGAGCTTCGAGAAAATAGCTAATGAGGGGAGTAAAAGTGGCCTTATTTGAAGACCCAGTGCAACTACAACAAATTCGATCAAACTGAGCTCGGTCAGCAGTCTCTTCGGTATCTAAGGCCTCATCATGATATGCAAACTCACCCATGGGATCAAACCCAAGTAGCTCACAAACATCCTCCAACATAATGGTAAACTCCCCCCACGCAGCAAAGAACGTGTGAGTTGTAACATCTCATCGGGAAACCAATATTTGGAGCGCTACGTTGTGCTTAGAAAGAGTGAACTCCCCAAACCAACTGGCTCGATGAAGACCAACCTTCGCAAGAGCATCAGTGTGAGAGATCTGTATATGTGCATGTCGGGCAGCGAAATGGGATGGCGACCCCCCAGGTGACTCAAAATCGATCTAAGAATAGGGAAAGTCACAACGGTCCAACTGAAAATATAGAGTACCCTCTAGGGGAAGATATCCCCACTTCGATGAATCCTCATCTTCATCGGTCTATAGTAAAGGGTCATACTTGGCTGAGAAATGGAAGGTCTTACATGCATCAGAGAGTTTATCATCTTCACCAAAAATGGGAGACCGGTGGTAAAAGCTTAGTTGCTTTTGACGAGCAGCATTCAGGGTAGTGGTGCTAGGGGTAGTAGCGGCGCCGGAGGTGGAAGAGGGGGATCTTAGCTGAGCAACAGTGGTGGTAACCTTTGGGGAACTTGAAGAAATCATAATAAGTGGAGATGAATGAAACAACTTGGTAAAGAAGGGCTAGGAACGAAAATGGAGGAGCACAACCACAAGTGGTGGCGTAAAAGATGAGAGGAGGAAGAAGCTGGGTAAGAGCTTGGCAATAATGGAGCTTTGCACAAGGTTCTCTCTCTAAAGAAAACGGGAGCTTGAAGAAGACGAAGGAAAGAGAGGGGTTTTTGAAAATATAGATGTCTGAAACCTTTTAAAGAACCCGTCTGTTGAGTTTCCCACCACCACACGTGCAAGGCCACCTATAATCATTTCAAATGGACACGTGGCACTTCGGGAAGTGTCTTGACAGTTGAAAAGACAGTGCCACATCATTAATGAAGTGACGCCTGGGGAATATAAAGGGTTGCCTTCGTAAGCAAGTTTGAGTTTTGGTGCCAGAATTTTTTGTCAGACATATCCAATAGCTCCCAATTAAAGCAGTGCCCCAACGATTCAAAAAAGCTATGATGTCCCCTCGCCACAAGTCCAAACGTTGTTTAAATTGTGACTCAGCTACATCGGGGAGAATTTCTACTTCTTCGAACATGGCCAAACATTACAAGGGAGAATTTCACAAGTCACAACGATAGGGGCAGTCCTAATGAAAAAACTCACTACCCAAACCTGTACTCCACAACAGCATAAACGGGAGAATTTCACTTCCCCAGAGCCAAAACGAGTATCCGAGAAAGTCAGCAGGTGTTTCGGGAGAATTCCAAATTAGCCAATGAAGGAAAGCCATAACGGTTGAAGCTCAGTGAAAGGAAAAAGTTACGATGTCCCCTCGCTAAAGCACTAATAAGCCACAGCGCTTCGACTCAGGTACATCGGGGAGAATTTTGTTTTTTCCTACTGGCGGTAACGTAGTTGTTGTAATGAAGGGAAAGATGCCAGAATTTTCTCACACATAAAAGGTTCATTAGATTGAGAAGTTTTTGCGTAGACATTTCCTGTTCCCATAATAAATCTCTCCACGAAGGGGCAAATGTATAGGGGTCTTGAAGGTAATCCTAAGATTAGGGATAATTCCCCTATTTACAACAATGTCTGGGGTTAAGGCATCTCAAGCATAGCATCTCAGCGCGACATCTCAACGAGGCAGCTTAGCGTGGCAACTCCTATTTTATCTTGTTGTGTTACTTAGCCACATTATATCTTTTGTTTGTACTAACTATGAGCTATAACGATTGTAATGATGCAATGAGAATAATGATTATGTGTGAGGTCGAACGGTACTCGCAAGAGACCAGGCTTGGCAGGGCCTGGGAGAGCTTTCATGCTCTATCGAACGACCTCGCCATGGGAACTTTTGAGGGACTTGGTTTGGAGGATTGAGAAGTGAGGCACCGTTGGGGCTTGTCCTAACCATCTTAGATACACCTGGTAAAACACCGAAGGACCCTAGCCGTGGAACCTCGGGCAGAGCAACTTGGAGTTCTATCGGGCATTGAGTTGTGAACCAAATAGCCCTCTACTTAATGTCACATCTACTGTAGGTTATGTCACTATCCAACTAAATAATGTCAAATCTACACATGAGTAAACCACCGTGGTATTTGGCACTGTCAGACATTTGGTGAGCCACCTCTGTGACAACATCCCCCTGATACACAGTGGTTAGGCAAAAGGCATGTCTTGGCATTTAATGTTTATGACGTGGAGATAACTAGTGCATCAGTTATTTAATGTTTGTGACATAAATTATGAGGGATGTCTTTTCACAAGCATTAATGATGGAGTTACCTCGGGGGTGGTGTGGGAGGCTATTTAAGGACCCTAACCACCTCTGGGGAGAGGATGATCTTTTTTAGAGTTAAGAAGTTATTACTAGAGATAATATACATCAGAGAGAGAGAGAGAGTTATTACAAACTAGAGAGTTTACTCACCCACTATTGTCATTATTATGAAGCTTTTAATACTTTATAGATATCTCTGAGGGTGTTAATGTGTGTTTGGCTGCCTGCCAAGGTGTATCTAGGGTGTTTACTTCTCTCTCCCTCTAACTGAGTTAGTTCTGAGTTCGTTATTAACCTTTGAGCTATACATGAGTGATTTACGAGTTTAAACTGAGTTTACCTTCACTAAGTTGTGTTTGCGTGTCCTGTAGTTAACCAATAGTTTTTCTAGTTAACTTGTCATTACTGTACTCAAAAAGGGGTTACGCCTCCATCTTATCTAAACTTCCCTCTTACATCGACCATGATCCCATTTTGGGTATAAAAAAAACCCAGAACCCACCGATTTCATTTCACTCTTATACCAAAAATCCTCTCTCTCTCCCCAACCTTCGACGACCGTCTCGTCCTCTATCCTCCATTTTTGCCCTCGCAAGAGGCATGAACACCTCGCACGGTACCAATGTAATACGTAGCAACTGATCGCGTAGTCACGGGACTCCACACTTTTATTACCATATATGCATTCACATATATTTTTGTAAATAATAAACTCGAAAAAGTGGGCTTATACTACAATTCCCAATTTAGAGCGTTCTCATAATTGTCTACTATTTTAACACATTTGACATATATATTCATAAATCAAAAGTGACATCCTAGATTCAAATAATGGGTTAGACCCAAACCTTGATCATCTTACGAACTACGTGGATTTTGATTCAATTTTTTGTCTACGTAGGCGTTACAAAGTTATTTTTGGGAAGTCCTTTGTTACTTAAGCCTTGGGAAATTTTAAAGTTTTATTTTAGGCCTCATTGGAGAAGGAAAATTTAGACTATTTGGAACATATTTATGTAAGCGTGCATTGTATTTTTATTTTCACATATTCACGCGAACATACGTTAGTTAACTTGCATTGTATTATTACATATTCACGTAAACATGCGATAGTTATATTTTATTACATATTGGCTAAGTACTTATTTCTGTAAATGTAAACAGTTTTGAAAATATATGGGTTTTTTTACGATGCAAAACAATAAATTTTATTTTTATAACTTTTATTTGGTCACAATCCAAAACCATGACCAACAATTTATTTTAATTAAAAAATACATTTGGTCATGGTCCAAAACCATGACCGAATATTTTTTTATAATTAAAATAAATTAGTGATAATGGCCTTAGACCATGACCCACGTCCTCCCCTCTGGGTCACGGATTTAGACCGTGACCCCCCATGATATGGTGGTCACGGCTTTGGACCATGATCCACGTCCTCCCCTATGGGTCACAACTTTGGACCATGACCCCCGTGGTGTTGTGGTCATCGCTTTGGACTCTGATCCACATCCTCCCCTATGGGTCACGAGTTTGGATCGTGACCCCCGCTTTTGTTATGCTTAAACCATGACATTGGCAATATATGCTATAGTGGGCATAACATCCTTCTAAAGGACAAAAATTAGATGATCAACTATAAAAAAAATATATCAATAATTCTAACTAAAATTTATACAAACATGTAAATAAATATTTGAATAAATTAATCTGAAAGTTATACTACAATAACCAAATGGCAATCCGAATTTTCAATTGCCTCACCCTCAACCACCTGTCACCAGTACAAATCATATATACAAAAACTAATGATATTGGCCAATAATTAAGAATTAAAATTACTTCTTATCCGTATCAATTAGACATTGTTCTAACTTGAATGCTTGGGATTAGATCAAAGATTTAAACATCAATAAAAAATTATTACGCAATCAGTACCCCCTGTCAAATACCCATCGATGAAAGACATATGATTGCTCATTACAAAAAGGGTCACACTTCCAACATTGAAAATAGATGTCTTGGCTGCAGACATTCTCATTTCTGATTCCTAAGAAAATCACAAAAAGTTATAATTATGATATAAGGAAGAAAAAAATTATAATGATTTGATTATAAGTAATTTCTATTATAACCGTTGATGTCTAAAAGTGGGTTGACTCCAAATTTATAATTCAGAGCTGGTCGGCCTTCTAGTTTTGGTCGGCCTTCCAGCCGATTTTGTATCTCTTAAGCTGTCGATTAAGCATATTGGTCGACCACGTTGGATGACGGGCGTACATCATTGGTCCACGTGGGAGTATAATTTTTACATATAACAAAAGCCCCCAATGCTTGATGCTTGCGTGAAAGTATGGAGTATTTAGCCCAGGAGGTTTCTCGGAGTACTGTTTAGCGTTTGGTCGGCAACCGATCTCCCATACTTGTAAAAATTTCTTCTTGCACTATTTGATGATGGCATTTTTGTAAATAATTCAAACTTTTTTTACCCCCCAAAGGTCGCAGTCGTATTTTGCCGCTTCAAAAAGCATGTAGCCAGCGGTAGCTATACGGTTCGTTTAGTTAATCATTTTTTCCCATTTATCGAGGCAACCTATAAATCGGTATGAAGTTTTCACTTTTTCTTTTTACCTTAAAGCTTCTGAACTTTATCTCTCTATTTGCTTTCGAGTTTACTCTATGCGATCATTTACTGCCCTTTTTTCTTCAGTTCTTACCGAATTCTTAGATCCTTGTAAGCTTTCCTTCTTTTTCTCTTTGTTTTTTCATATTTTCCTCTTTTTCACCATGGTTGATATTATTGATGAGGACTCTTTAGAGGAACTTAGAGAAAAAAAGAAAATCCCCTCTTAGGTGGACTTAGAGATACCCAGGGGTCCCATTGATGTCTTTTCCCTTTTTGAGGGTAATTGGATCCTAACTCTGTTCATAGTGGAGTGTGGTATAACTTTTCCACCAAATCCTCTCTTTTTTTCAATTTGCTAATATTTTGACGTAGTTCCTTCCAGGGTAGCCCCCAATACTTGGAGAGTTGTAAACGGGGTTCGTAGGTTAAATGAACTTTATAGAACCCGTATTGGGGTTCAGAGCTGATGTTTTGCTACAAATGGGTCACTGTGGAAGAGAGTATCTACTATTTACTAGGCAAGCTAATATGGCTTTAGTAGTAAATCTAACAGACTCCAATAAGGATTATTGGGAGTATGGTCTTATTGTCTAGAGCTGGAAACATGCTCCTCTATCAACTGGTGTGGCTTATACTGGTCCAAAATGTCCCCAATCTGGGTGTGGCATAGGTTATCACTTCGTTAATTATTTTTCCTCTTTTGATTTTCATTTCTGATGTATACCGACTAACATTGCCGTTTATTTTTTATGCAGAGGAAAGAAAGAAGAAGTGCCCCAAAAAGGGGAAATCAACCCCAACGACCTCAAATTTCTATGGGGTTTGAACCAAAAGTTTACGTAAGAACATCCTAGAGCTGCTTCATTATTGCAGGAATACAAAAGTTCATTCACATCTTTTGTGGCCGACCTACAGTTGCTTTGCCCTTAATTTCCATTAACCTCGAGGAGGATCTTCTGCCCACCTCTTCAGCTACTGAATCTGCAGGTGCTGAAGTTATTCCAGTAGAAACTTTTTCCTCATTTGAATCCTAAAATGTTTCTGAAATTCCACTTTCTCCTCTTTATCCTTATATAGATACGATGAAGAGGAAGATGCCCAACTTGATGGGTGGTCCCCTATTTCCTCCTCCCAAAGCTGCTGATGTTGGCAAGAAAAAGTCTAAGGCTAGTGATAAAAGGCATGTTGGTGCTAATGAGACTCAGGCCGAGGAACATCAGTTGAAGAGAATAAAAAGGGTTTATCTGACCCTTCAAAATAAGTTCAATAATCACAAGCCGTGCAGTAGGATTTAGCTGCCAAGAAAATAACCGGCCAACAGGAGTTGGTGATGAAAATTTAGGCTGACCTGGACATTGGGTCAGCCTCTGTTGCTGTTAACCTCGATTTATCCAAGGGTTGGTTCAAATCGGGGACCGTTCCAACTGGTGGGGTTGCTTCAGCCCTCATGCCAAGATACAAGCTCACTGAGAGAGCTTGCCATAATTTGGCTATGGTAATTTTCTCTTCTTTCTTTTACTTTTTTTCTTTTTTCTTTATGATGGTGAATTCATTTGATTCCTTGCCTCTATTTGTAGTTCTTAGTTGATTTTAACCAGATAATGGAGAAGGACGACCAATTGTGTTCTTCTTTTGGAGATGTTAAAGGGGCGTTTGAAGGTCTGAAGAATTCTCTGGCAGAGTCCCAACGAGCTATAGAGTCAAAGCAAAAGTCTTGGGAAGAAGAGTTTAGGAGAGCCAATGACAAAGCCATCCTTACTAAAGGCAAAATAAAAGTTATTGAGGAAAGGGCTGAAGCAACTAAAGACAAGGCCACAAATTCTGAGGAAAAGATAGTAGAAGTCACCACAACTAGGCAAAAAATGCTGAAGACAAAGTGACTAGCCTAACTTCTGAGGTGGTTTCTTTGAAGGCCAAAGGCAAAGCTGCTTTTGATAAAGGCTGGAAGAAGGCCATTTTTGCTACCTCTGCTCAAATTGAGTACGCTAAAATTTTTTCCTTTAAGTAAGGGTGGACTGAGAACATAAAGTTGGTCGGCATTTAAGAGAACTCTGAATTCTTCACAAGATATGATCCTAGTACTCCTCCCAAGCTGGATGAGGAATCTGATGAAGAGGGATCAGAGGAATCTTCTGCTCTGCCTCTTGAGTCTTCAGTTGTGCCCAGCATTAGTGCCAACCTACCAACTACTGGCCAAGACCAGGCCAAGGACAAGGAGAAGGTCTAGCCGTCTACTTTTTTATTTTTCTTTATTTTTTTCTTCTTGATGATGTAACAACTTTTGTACTGCAACTATTAATTAATGAAAGAACAACTTTTTATCTCCACTTTTTATACTTTTGAATGATCTTCTTGTTGGAATAGATTATTTCCTTCTTATTTTTTTTTGATGTCGTCGATTGTTCCACATATTTATATATATTTGTGATTTTCCAGTTTAGTGCAAGGAAGAAAGCTATAATATATGCTGAATATGATTTGCTCAGACAAAGGAAAAATCTTCTGTAAGTCGATCATATTTTCCTGACTAGAGAACAATTAACTGGGTTGCCCGGCTCAGATTTATTCGACCAAGTCAAAGAGTCATATATTCATATCCATTTCTTGTGGGATATGACTGTTGATAATAATCTTGCATACTATGAGATGATTGGGAAATTACAAGAAGATCATACAAAGTCCAAAGCCCTACTTCATGCTAATTATAAAGCCTAGTATAAGGCTTTAAGCGAAGGTTGGGGTAATTGATATTATTTCTGCTTTAAATAAGAAAGGGCTTTCTTTGAAGCAAGATGTAGAGAGTGCTAGGTCCATTGCTGCCATGCTAGAAAAAGAGAACAGTGCCATGAGGGATGAACTTGACAGTTTAAATAAATCAACCATTGGTTCTGATGAAGGTGCCTTTTTTTTGAAAAATGAAAATGTAAGACTTTTGGAAGAACTGGAGGCACTTCAGAAGACAAAGGCTAAATCTGGGCAGACTTCCAAGCAAAGAATAGTTGTTCAGCCAAATACTGATGAAGAAAGAACTAATAAAACCCTTATCGACCAAGTTGCCCAGTTATAAGCAAAAGACAAGGCCATTGCCGACCAAACGGATCAACTGAAGGGCAAGGATAGTGTTCTAAAAAATCTTCATAACCAGGTGGAGAGACTTAACTTTAAATTTCAGAAACAAACCAGGAAAGTTTGGATTGAAGGCTATAATGAGGCTTTGGCTCATATGGATGATCTTCTTGCTAAGATAAATTATGAAGGCTATAAGTGGTGGTGGACCAACTTATGGATTTTACTGACTAACCTATGGCATTGGAATGACCCAAGTTTCTTAGATTATGACAAGCCTCCATTTAAATTAGATACCAAGTGGATTACTCCAAATTCAATTCCTCAATATCTGATAACCAAATATTTGGGAGATTATGGCCTTCACGATGAGCTTGAGATTGTTCGTCCTCCTCGTTTAATCAGTAGGCTGAGCAATAGTAATCAACAAATGCTGAGAGATTTTAATACGATCAATTACCTATATACTCTGGATGATCCTCCAGCTGACATGGGAAAAGCCTAAGGAAAATGACCAATAGAAGACAAAGCCCAAGGAAAACGACCAGGAGAATAATTTTACATTTTTTTGTTCTGCCTTTTGTTTATTTGTGGCCTTTGGAATGCACCTTTCTCAATAAAATGGCGTCAAAGTTGATTGAATTCGTTATATTTAAGCTTATTGTTGTGATTAAAATTTTTGCCGACTAAGTAAAATGTATAAAGTTTAGTTAATAGGTTTATAGACTAAATAACCTGCTCAAATGTTTAACATACGGCCTTAGATTCGACTAATGCACTTAGTTAAAACTGTAAATAGTTTTATTGTACTAAGTTGACAACATTAGTTATCGGTTGCGACCAAGTGTATTAGGGATATATTTACTCCAATATTTTAACCTAGTCGGGTAAAACTTCTAATCAAGAAATTTTATTGAATTCATGTTCGTGACTTGTCGTGGACAAATCATATATGAAGTTATGAACTTTTCTGAAGTTTGAAAAGCTTGAAAAATTTTGGAAAACTTTTTGAGAACTTTCCTGAAAATTTTTGAACCATGCCAAATTTTCTGAAGTTAGAACAGTTTGAACCATGCCTTTCTCGGTGAGGAACTTTTTGAATTAAAAAATTACTTGCTTGCTTATCCATTGTAAATTTAAATTGCTTAAAATTGTTCTCTCATAGTGTATTTAGGTGTATAGCCACCATACTCCGAAAAATAAAACACAAAAATATTGAGAATGGAGAAAAACTGAGATTTCATTAACTTAAATAACAATTACAATTAGGCTAGGATTTTTAAAGCAAATTACGATAATACTCAGGGTTTTTTGAATTTTTCACCCTCCAAAGTCTCCAATCGATAGGTTCTTGGTCGGATAACTGCCAAGATACGATATGGACTATGCCAATTAGGCTCCAGCTTGTTACTCTTCTGAATTACTTTCTTGAGTACCATGCCTCCTTGCTTGTGATTCGTTGCCTTAACCCTTCGATTGTAGAACCTTACTATCCTTTGTTGATAGGAAACCATCCGAATAGCAGTATCTTCTCGAACTTCTTCTATCATGTCCAAATCTAGTCGCCATATAAGATCACTCTTTGGTGAATCAAAGAGCGAGCACTGCTTCAGTGCCCAATATGTGTGGGCAAACCTATTTCAACCAGAATCACTTCTTCAGTGCCAAAAGCTAGCTTGTATGGAGTTTCTCCTGTTGTAATTCTTGGAGAAGTCCTGTATTTCCAAAGGACGCTGTGAAGTTCATTAATCCAATTTCCTTTAGCTTCATCCAACCTTTTCTTCAACCCATCTAGTAAGGTTTTGTTTGTGATCTCTGTTTTCCATTGCAATATGGATGACCAGGTGTTGAATGGAGTTTTTGGATGCCTGAATGAATGCAATACTCTTCAAATTCTTCATTATCAAACTGGGTACCATGGTCGGGGATGAAGGCATAAGTTTGCCATATAGGCAAATGATCTGCTTCTATATGAACTGAAACACTATCTAATAGGGTATATCAGTTAGGGGTTCTGCCTCCACCCATTTGGTAAAGTAATCAATAGCTATAACCAGGTACTTGAAATTTCCTTTGGTGGTCGGCAATGGTCCTACCAAATCAATACCCCATATAGCGAAAGTATATGAAAAAGTGATGGGAGTTAGGCTTGCACCGGTCACTTGTGAATGGTAGTAAATTTCTAGCATTTATCACACTTCTAGGTGAAAGCGACACAATCTTCTTTCACTATTGGCCAGCAGTAACCCGCATTGCTATTCTTTATCGTAGAGATCTGCTAGATGCATGTGCACCATAAGACACCTCATGCACTTTATTGATCAAATCATTTAACTCATTTGGGTGAACCCAATGAAGTAAAAAAATGTGTATCCTCGCCCATAAAGGACACCTTTGTCGAGCACATAATTAGATGCTTTATACCTCATCTTCTTGGCCTCATTTTAATCAGAGGGCAATGTTCCTTGCTCGCTGTATTCTCTGATCGGGTCCATCCAGCAAGGACCTAACTCTAATATCCATCCCTCAAATGCTTCTATGATCAAGAATCTCCACAGAGATTGTTCATCTAAGCTCTGTTGGAGTTACTGAAACAAGCAGAGCAAGAGCATCTCCTCAGGCATTCTCAAGTCTTTGAATTCACACTATTTCAACTAAAGTGATCAGAGAGATAACTTCCATTGCCTTTTGGTGGTATCTCATCATGTTTTCTCTTCTTACGCATTGCGTTTGATTAGCAATTAACTGGGAATCATAGTACACCAATCCCTGATTAACGCCCAGTGAAGAAGATTATTCCAATCTTGTGATCAGTGCTTTATATTCGGCCTCATTATTAGAAGCCTTGAATTAAAATCTCAGAGCTTATTTTACGTCCAGATTATTCGACGTGTTAATGATGAGGTCTGCTCCACTTCCAATAGCACATGAGGATCCATCCACAAACCCAAGTTGGGATGTCATCATAGAACTCTTCATCCACCAGTATTCCTTACCTGAATATCTTCTAACTTTGATATAATTTCTCTTAAGTAGTCAACGATTCAGTCTGGTCAACTACAATATCTAATGGCTTTAGAGCTAAACTCTCTTTCGTAAAAGTCTTCTTGGGATTATACTATTTTTTTGCATATGTGAACTCAAAATAAAATTCGCCACTACATGGCCTTTTATTTCAACTCTTGCTTCATAAATAATTTCATATTCCCCTAACTTCACTGTCCAAGATATTAATCTTCCAGACTTGTTTGGTTTATTCAGTGCTTGTCTCAAAGACAAATTTGTTTAAACGATAATAGTATGGGCTTGGAAGTAAGGTCTCATCCTCCTAGATGCTTCATTAAGAGCCAAGGATAACTTCTCCAAGCGTGGATATCTAATTTCCACTCCTTAAAATGCCTTGATGGTGTAATACACTGGCCTTTAAACTCGATTATAAAGTCAGATTAAAGCTGAACTAACAGCTGACTCTGAAATATCCAAATATAAATAAAAAAATTCACCCAAAACTTGTCGGGAAAGGAATGGAGGAGAGCCCAAACACTTCTTCAGCTCCAAGAATGCTTTTTCACATTCATCATTCCATTTAAAATTACTAATAAAATTTTAAAAAAATGGAAGGCTCTTACTAGTTTCTCGGGAGATAAAATGATTTAAAGCAGCTACTCTTTCTGTGAGCTTTTGAACTTCTTTCTTATTGGTCGGGGACTGCATTTTAAGGAAAGCTTTGATTTTGTTGAGGTTTACTTCTATTCCCCTTTGGTTAATAATGTACCCTAGGAACATTCCTTCCTGCACTCTGAAGATGCATTTGGTTGGATTGAGCATCATCTGGTGCTTCTCCAATTGATAAAAGGTTTGAGTTAAGTCTTCTTTGTGGTTGGCAGCATGTTTGCTCTTAATGAGCATTCTCAAGTCTAGGAATTCTCATTATTTTAACTAAAGTGATCAGAGAGATAACTTCAATTGACTTTTGGGGTTATCTCATCATGGTTTCTCTTCTTACACCAAAAATTTATTGCATTTCATTAACAATTAACTAGGAATCATAGTATACCAATACCTGATTATCGCCCAGTGAAGATAATTATTCCAATCTTGTGATCAGTGCTTTATATTCAGCCTCATTATTAGAAGCCTTGAATTGAAATCTCAGAGCTTATTCCATGTCCAGATTATTCGACATGTTAATAATGAGGCCTGCTCCACTTTCAATAGCACATGAGGATCCATCCACAAACCCAAATTGGGATGTAGTCAGAGAACTCTTCATCCACTAGTATTCCTTTCCTGATTGTCTTCTGACTTTACTAAAATTTCTCTTAAGTACTCGACTATTCAGTCTAATCTGCTATAATATCTATTTGGTTTAGAGCTAAACTCTACTTTGTAAAAGTATTCTCGAGATTATGCCGTTCTTCTACATATGTGAACTCAACAATAAAATTCGCCACTGTATGGCCTTTTATTGCAACTCTTGCTTCATAAATAATTTCATATTCTCCTAACTCCACTGTCTAAGATATTAATCTTCCAGACTTATTTGGTTTATGCAGTGCTTGTCTCAAAGACAAATTTGTATAAAGGATAATAGTATGGGCTTGGAAGTAAGGTCTCATCCTCCTAGATGCTTCAATAAGAGCCAAGGCTAACTTCTCTAAGGGTGGATATCTAATTTCCACTCCTCGAAATGCCTTGCTACTGTAATACACTGGCCTTTGAACTCCATTATCAAGTCGAATTAAAGCCGAACTAACAGCTGACTCAGAAACATCCAAACATGAATATAATTTTTCTCCCAGAACTTGTCGGGAAAGGAGTGGAGGAGAGGCCAAATACTTCTTCAGCTCCAAGAATGATTTTTCACATTCATCATTCCAATTAAAAGTACTTATAAAAATTTTAAAAAATGGAAGGCTCTTATCAGTTTCTCGGGAGATAAAACGGTTCAAAGCAGCTACTCTTCCTATCAGCTTTTGAACTTCTTTCTTATTGGTCGGGGACTGCATTTTAAGCAAAGCTTTGATTTTATCGGGGTTTGCTTCTATTCCCCTTTGGTTAATAATGTACCCTAGGAACATTCCTTCCTGCACTCTGAAGATGCATTTGGTTGGATTGATCTTCATCTGATGCTTCTCCAATTAATAAAAGGTTTGAGCTAAGTCTTCTTTGTTGTTGGCAGCATGTTTGCTCTTAGTGACATTCTCAAGTCTAGGAATTTTCACTATTTTAACTAAAGTGATCAGAGAGATAACTTCCATTGCCTTTTAGGGGTATCTCATCATGGTTTCACTTCTTACGCCAAAAATTTATTGCATTTGATTAATAATTAACTGGGAATCATAGTATACTAATATCTGATTAGCGCCAAGTGACGAAGATTATTCTAATCTTGTGATCAGTGCTTTATATTCATCTTCATTATTAGAAGCCTTAAATTGAAATCTCAGAGCTTATTCCACGTCCAAATTATCTGACATGTTAATAATGAGGCCTGCTCCACTTCCAATAGCACATGAGGATCCATCCACAAACCCAAATTGGAATGTCGTCAGAGAACTCTTCATCCACCAGTATTACTTTCCTGATTATCTTCTGACTTTACTAAAATTTCTCTTAAGTAGTCGACGATTCATTCTGGTCAGCTATAATATCTGTTTGCTTTAGAGATAAACTTTATTCCGTAAAAGTCTTCTTGGGATTATGATGTTCATCTGCATATGTGAACTCAGCAATAAAATTCACCACTGCATGGCCTTTTATTGCAACTCTTGCTTAATAAATAATTTCATATTCTCCTAACTCCACTGTACAAGATATTAATCTTCTAGACTTGTTTGGTTTATGCAATGCTTTTCTCAAAGACAAATTTCTATAAACGATAATAGTATGGTCTTGGAAGTAAGGTCTCATCCTCTTAGATGCTTCAATAAGAGCCAATGCTAAGTTATCTAAGCATGGATATCTAATTTCTACTCCTTGGAATGACTTGATGATGTAATACACTGGCCTTTGAACTCCATTATCAAGTCGGATTAGAGCCGAACTAGCAGCTGACTCTAAAACATCCAAATATAAATATAATTTTTCTCCCAGAACTTATCGGGAAAGGAGTGGAGGAAAGCCCAAATACTTCTTCATCTCCAAGAATTATTTTTCACATTAATCATTCCATTCTAAAGTACTTCTAAAATTTTTAAAGAATCGAAGGCGCTTATCAGTTGCTCGGGAGATAAAACGATTCAAAGCAGCTACTCTTCCTATCATCTTTTGAACTTCTTTCTTGTTAGTCGGGGACTTCAATTCAAGCAAAGGTTTGATTTTATCGGGGTTTGATTCTCCCCTTTGGTTAATAATGTACCCTAGGATCATTCCTTCCTGGACACCGAAGTACAGTTGGTTGGATTGAGCTTCATCTGGTGCTTCTCCAATTGATATAAGGTTTGAGCCAAGTCTTCTTTGTGGTTGGCAGCATGTTTGCTCTTAGTGAGCATATCATTTACATAAACCTCTATATATTTACCGATTTGCTCTTTAAAAACCCTATTTATCAGTCTTTGATTGGTAGCTTCAGCGTTTTTCAACCGAAAAGGCATGCCATTATTCCCTTTTGGTTAATAATGTACCCTATAAACATTCTTTGCTGGACTCTAAAGATCCATTTGGTTGGATTGATATTCATCTAGTGCTTCTCCAATTGATCCAATGTTTGAGACAAGTTTGCTATGTGGTCAGCATCATTTTTTCTCTTTCATCTACGTAGACCTCCATATTTTTTTCGTTCTACTCTTTAAAAACCTTATTTACTAGTCTCTAATAGGTAGCTCTAGTGTTTTTAACCCAAAAGGCATGTCATTATTGCAATACATTCCTCTGTTGGTAATAAAGGAAGTACTTTCCTTGTCTTCGGGTTTCATTTTAATCTGGCTGTAACCAGAGTAAGCATCCATAAAGTTGAGCAGCTCATGACTTGCTGTAGCATCAACCAATTAATCAATCCTTAGAAAAGGAAAATGATCTTTTTGACATGCCTTATTGAGATCTGTAAAGTCCACACACATACACCACTTGTCATTTTTCTTCTTGATCATTACTATATTATCTAGCCAAGTAGGATACGTGACATCTCAATAAACTGTGCTCGCAGTGACTTCTTGACTTCCTCCTAGATTGCTACATTCTTCTTAGGACTCAAGATCCTTCTCCTTTGCTTGATCGGCTTGGAACCTGGATAGATGTTTAGTTTATGGCACATGAAATTTGGATCAATTCCCGGCATATCTTTATGGCTCCAAGCAAAAAAAAATCCCCTTCTCTAAGGAAATTGATTAATTCCTATTTCAGAGAAGGAGATAATTTAGAACCGATCTTAGTGGTTCATTCTGGCTTCTCATCGTCCAACACTATAACTTTTTTTTCTTCCATAACCTGCCCCTTTACTAGCTGCTCTTCTTCTCTAGGATCTAGAGTGTCACTGTGTAAAGTGGTTGTGCTTTTCATTCGCATATCCTACTGGTAGGATGATGTATAATAATACTTACTGGCATCTTTCTGACTGCTATTTACTATGTTGACTCCATAGTTTATTGGGAACTTCATACATTGGTGAACTGTAGATGGCATGGCCTCTAACTACTTAATTCCCACTCTTCCCAAGATGATGTTATATGCTAATGAAACATTTTTATCTAACAAAAATAAGAGAATTCTTTCTCCCATGGTCACTAGCCAGGTGCCTACTAAGACTTTCAGCTTAATGGTCCCTAGTGGTTATACCTTTTCTCTTACAAATCTGATGGGAGGTCAATGGTATGGCTCTAGTTGGTTGATCTTCTGCCCTAGGCTATCAAAGCAGTTGTAGAGCACTACATCTATTGAACTTCCATTGTTAACCAAGATCCTTGCCACTCTACATGATGAACTATGCATGTAATAACCAACGGATCTCCATGAGGATAGAGAATCCCACTAAGGTCATTTTTTGAAAACCCAATCACTAGCCTATCTTTGTTTACTTTCCTTAGCCGACTATCATCGGATTCAACCATATCACTTTGTCAGACAGTTGGGCAGACTTTGGCTTCATTCTGATAAGTTTTCCTTTCTGGTATGGCATCTCCTCCTCCAGCATCACCACCTGTAATAAAATGGCATCCAAAGGATATCATGTCGAACTCTACTTCTGGTTCACCAAGATTTTTTGGAAGGTCAGGATCTTCTTTAAAAAATTTCATTCCTTGCTCTTTTGTTATCATCTCTTGCTCGAGCTAGATATTCTGACCTATTTCGATCATTTCTGTTGCCATTGCGATCAATAAACTTTCTCAACTTTCCATGATGAATAAGATTTTCAATCTCATTCTTCAGGGCAATGCAAATGTTGGTGTTGTGCCCATGATCCCTGTGGAAGTCACAGTACTTGGACTTATTCCTTTTGTTAGGGGGAGTTTTTAGCTTTCCAGGCCAATTTAAGTCTTTGTTCCCCTTGGTTTCTTCCGGGATATGGTGAACACCTTTGTTGAGCGGGGCATATTCTTCATACTTCTTGATTCGATCCAACTTTTTATTTTTCTGATCCTTCTCGAAGGATTTGGAATTATTTTCTTGACCTTCACCCTTGGTCTCAGGAGCTTCCTTAGCTGCCATGGCTTCCTCAACATTCATAATTTTCCCAGCTTTAGCCATTAGTTCCGTCATTATTTTAGGTGGATTTTTTCCAAGGCGTAGTAAAGATCTTTGCAAGTAGCCCACTCATAAGTGTTGCTATGGCTGTTTTCTCCTTTTTTTTAGAAATGGCTTTTTATTCATATGAAGTAGAAGAACTTGCCTCTTCTAAATAGCAAACATCACAAATAACATCAGAAGAAGGATAAGCAAAATAGAATAAATAAGTTTCTTTATATTCTAGACCCTATACAAGGACATAAGTGGAAGATGAAATCAAAGACAACTTGAAATAACCTAAAATGAGCAAAAAGCACCAGTGGCCACTAAACATGCCTGAAAGAAGGAAAACCCCATTTATCAACTCTAATAATGCCCTTGATTTTCTTTGGAAAGTTATAGTCTACCACCTCTAACTTTTCATTATTAAAATGAGTAATATATTCTCTAGTGCTATCTCCAGGCTTTTATCGCAGAGTCAAGAGATGAGTGACACTCTTGATCAGCTTTGCCCTAAAACAAAAGTTATCCATGAATAGTTTAGCCAACTGATGAAAACTAGAGATCTTACCTCTGGGGAGATTATTATACCAAATCTAAGTTGGGTCAGTGATAGAACTAGATAAATCTCTACATCTTATCTTGTCAAGCACTAAGTAGATGTTAGTAGTAGCTTGATATCGCTCTATATGTAAGACCGAATCAGTTTTCCAAACATACTTGGGAGTCACCACTGGTGGCTTGAATTTGGAAGGTGTGGGATGGTCCATAATAGCTTGGATGAAAAGTGACCCCTTGATGAAACTCCTCTGCAATGGATTTTTTATCTTGGCCATTTCCCTTGGCCTATCTTCCCACTGTTTGCATGGAACCTTTCCACGAATGCTCCACTGGTTTAGATTTAGAGGAGATAAATGTAGTGGTTTTTCTATATCTATGTGTTGAACTCTTCTCCAGAGAGGTCTGCTCGGCATACACATATCTCTTTATAATAATGACAACCTTTCTATCTTCTAGTTACCATGGGACCTAACCGATAAAGGCAGACTCCCTGCTGAGCCTTTCAAGACACTTGGTCTTTTTTGGAAAAATATCCATCATTATAGTAATTAGTTGAGAGGAATAAAGAAGTTGCACCAGGACGATCTGACCTATTGTGAGAAGAACGAGAATGATAATTTCTTTCACGCCTAACTGGTGGTGGTAGAGGCATCTCCCTTCTAGAATTAGAGAACTTAGACTGCATAGTGCGATCCAACTATTTAACAGTCTCTTGGATAGCTTCTTGACCTTTAGCAAGGTTGAGAAGAGTTCTTTGTAAATCTATCGCACTAGGAGGAGCATATGAAATGATGGTGTTACCTTCATTTCGAGCTCTATTTTCAGGATTAGTCATTTCTTCAAGAATAAAGAAATGAAATTGATGGTAGAGAACGATGAGAGATAAACGTTCCCACAAATGGGCCAATCTGTCGATGTTTAAAAATGGACTGACTCCAAATTTATAATCACAGATAAAAATATTAGAAATAACTCAAACCACACACACAAGAGACAAAGAGTTTTGAGTGGTTTAACTATAAAATAGCCTACATCCATTATTGTTGTTATTCAATTAGGTTTACAATAGCTCAGTATGGTATGCATATGGGTGATTTGAGTTCTACCTTAAACGAAGGGATTAGTTTGTATTTATAAGGGTGGCAAATCCTAAAGATGGAACGCCTTTATATTGCCAGACATTTACATCTGTATATAATAAGTAAAACTCTTGGAATTCAAAGCTGGTTGGTATCCCATCCGAGCAACTGTTGATGTTCTTGTTAGTTAGAGTTTTAGTGTTAGCCGACCTTCCATATGACTAAGTGTCTCTTAAGCCAATCAAGTAGACTAGTCGGCCACGTTGGATGACAGGTGTACGTTCATCATTGGTCCATATGGGAGTGTAATTTTTACGTACAACAATAAAAAAAAACTCAAACTATCCCAATAACTAACTAATTACAATAAAAATACATAAAATTACTTTTTCACTACCATTTCTTTGATTTTATCAGCAAATAAATAATGAAACTGACAATCAATGAATACAAAATAATATCTTGATGTCTTCAATACTCAAAAATGTCTATAATATAATTCCTTCAAATAACATAGTTGTCCACAACGATATTTGCATACGATAATCAAAGTTCCACAACTCAATTAACTAAAACTATATGATCAAAGTATTTTATGCAAATTAAAGTTAAAGTTAGTGATTATAATGGACCATAAGCCCAAAGAACAACATCATTCCACTTCTTGATTTCGAAACACTTTGATTTCCTGGAAGAAGGGACAACACCACTCGATCCTTCACCAACAAGGATCATTTTCATGTTGGTATCCATTGGAGGGAAGTGAGAGATATGGTAGTGATGGAAAGAAGATCCCCACTGAGCTACCATAGAGCTTGTCATACCACCGTTAAGCGAGGAAAAAGAAGGTAGCGGATCTTTGGGATTGGGGTTTATTTTGTTAGGTTTTGAAGAAGTAAGGGTCTTGAGTCTCATTCCCTTTTTTTCTTTGTATAATGAGATAGGAAAGATAAAAAGAGGGAGATGAAACTCATAAGATGGAACCAAATTTTGAGTCGTCTCATAAGGTATATACCATTTGGGATGACTATCAATAAGCAGTCTCATTAGTATTACTTTATAATACGAGTAATAAAAAAGGTTTTATATATTATTAGTTTTTCAAATCGTCGATTATACCTGCCCCAAAATGTATGTTTTGGTACTAAAATTTGAGGTGTCTCAAAAGATTCATTCCCAAGAACTACTTTTTGTAGTGGACAAAAATTAAAATGATCATACATCTGAGTTATTTGTTCAGACATGTGATCAAAATAATCCCGTATAACAACAAATTGAGTATCAAAATACTCTCGACATGGATGATGAGCATAGGGGGTTTGATGTTATTATGGGGGTTGGGGATCCTTCTCAATAAATGGGATATGAATGAGGTGAGAATGTCGTATGATCGGTAGAGGGTGAAGTTATAATGCTATAAATCAGTCCTAAAATAACAGCAACATCGTCAGAATATAGTCTTGAAACACCTAACTAATAAAGGTGTGGTGACAATTATATTCAACACAAATAAATAAGATAAGCGCAATCACCAGAGGAAATAAATAAGATAAAATGCCATTCACACAAGACAGTATGTGTGTGGTTCAACAAGAATGCCTACGTCCACGGTGGTGCATTCAGTATTATTTCTATATTGGTGACAATTATATTCAACACAAATAAATAAAAAAAGCGCAATCACCATAGGAAATAAAGAAGATAAAATGCCAATCACATAACACAGTATATATGTGGTTTAGCAAGAATGCCTACGTCCACGGTGGTGCAGTCAATATTATTTCTATATACTCTGGGGAGCGTTTTACAGAGAATACAGTGCGTGCCTTTTTGCCCCAGGCTTAGAGTTTTTTATATACATGTTTACCTTCGGGGAGTGGGGGTATTGGACTCCCCCACATCCATCTTTCTCTCCTGGAACATCTCCCTACGAGATATCAAGAGAGGACTAAGTCATAACTTATTTTAGTTCAGGTGCGAGGGGTCCGGACTTTGGGCCGTTTCTATTAAGCTACTCGTTTGAGCCCATGATGGAAAATTCGGGTACCCATAATTGCCCCTAAAGTTGTTAGGCCAAAATTTGGGTTCAATAAATTTAAATGATTTGTCATAATGGCTCTTTTGTAAATTGTGCAGTTCTTTCCAATATTGGAGCTTTTTACTTTGATTTTGGCGGCAGCCCGCTTCGTGTTCTGTGCATCATGATTGAGAACGTTTAAGGAGTCATTTTGGAGTGTTATTCCTATATTGTCGTTTCAAGCTTCTTAGCATTTCCTCATCTTCTGCGAGTTTTAACCATTGTGCCCTCCTCTCTAGGTCTTCATTTTTTTTTGCTTTCAATCTCCTTCATCGTCTGGGCTTGTGATCTCGCGTTGTCCAAGCCAAACTTTCATCTCTTAAGTCCCCTTTGCTCCCTCTTTATGCTTTCTCTATTGAGTTTTCTTTGAATTTTTAGTTTAGGGTTTACACATGACGAAGATAGGTAATAGATCAGTGCCTGAGTTTAGGAAGTTCTATAATATCCCCGAATGGGTAGAGATTGAATGCGTCTCTATCCCTAAGAATGTTAGAGAGATAGAGGGCGCTCATTGGATCCATGTCCTGTTGCTTTCCCAAGGAGGTCTTACTTTTACTCCAAATAATTTGTTACTGCATTTCTTTTGTTATTTTAACATCGTTCCTGCATAGTGCTCGCCCAACGTCTGGAAGATAGTCAATGGTGTCCATAGGATAAATCAACTTTATGGCACTAAATTAGGGCTTGTTGAAATTTATTTTTGTTATTCCTTCTCTCGAACTAGCTATGGTCTTCTCTACCTTAAGGTTAGGAGTCCTGACAGGGTATTGGTAGTAAATTTACCTGATTCCCACAAGGACTACTGGTAAGAGGTATTTCTTGCTAGGAATTGGCAGCTCTTCCCCCAGACTTAGGGGGCGAGGTCTAATAGATTCACTGTTCCCTTTTATGGGGAAGAGTATATAGGTAATCTTCACTCTTCTCTTTCGATCTTCTTGTTAATGTATGCTATCTCTGATATTCTTCTCTCTCTTTTTTAGCGAGGATAAAGAATTTGGAACCAGCTCTTAGTGAGGTTCGAGCTGCTGAGATGATTAAGGCTTGGAACATTAGAGAGCCTTTGGCTGAAGGTGAACATCCCCGGTCATTCGCTTTTCTCCTTGAGTATAAGAACATCGGGTCCAGTTTCATTGTGTAGCTTGTAGATAACATTCATTTCCTAGATATTACTGAAGAAGTTGCTGTTGACCCCATCCAGTTGGACAAGGAAGAGAGCAGTTCTGAAAGTGATATTAGAGTAAGTGTTGAAGGTAGTTCTGGTGAGGCGAGCTGCAGTAGTGAAAGTTCTTCTAGTTCAGAAGAGGTTTCTGAGGCACAAGAGTCTTCAAGTACAACCAGCAGTTCTAGCGAGGAAATGGCTCCCCCGAGAAGGAACTTGATCCGTGATGATGATGATGATGTGCTTTTTGCTCAGCGATCGAAGAAGAAAAAATCCAGCAATGGGGCTATTGCCACTGGCTCTCAATCTGCTGCTTGAATAAGAGAAAAGAAGAAGAGCAGTTGAGGGAGAGAGAAAAAGAGAGAAGAGGAGAGGACGAGGGCTGAAGAGAAAAAGAAGGTGGAGGAGAGGAAGAGGGCAGAGAAGGAAAAGGAGAGAGAGGAGGAGAGGAGAAGAGTGAAAGTGAGGACGAAGGCTGGGCAAGCTCTAATGCCCGTGTCTGCTTTACCAGAGGGGGCCTCGGTTGCCATTTCTCTCCAACTGGCTCCTGTGCTTCTTGAGAGAGCAGTCCTTCCTGCTGATCGCCAAAGGGCAATGGGGACTGACCAGTTAGCCTTGCAAGCAAGTCAGAGACTAGCCTTGGTAAGTCTGTTTCTTTTCTCTAACACTTGTAAATCTTTGTTTCACTGCTCTCTTATAATTCTTTCTTTTTGTTTGCAGTTTGTGACTGACTTCACCGTGTTCTATCGCTCTCGCGACGAGCTAGTGAATAAAAATGTTGAGTTAGAGAAGCAGAACGCTGCTCTAAAGGGGAAGAGTTTTGAGCTTCAGGAGAGCTTGAAGGCTGTTAATACTGCTCGGATGTCCTCTGATCTTGCCCTTATTAAAGCCAATCGGGTGAGGGAGGCATCGGTCAAGGGTCTGAATGAGTTACATCAGGCCTATGATTTAGTCTGCTCGAGCAAGCTAGCGGTGGCGGAGGAGAATAAGGTGCTGGTGGAGAAGCTGAAGGATAAGGAGTCTGAGGCAGCTGATTTGAAGGAGAGTTCTTACAATGATGGTTGGGCTGCGGCGTACAAAGATGACGATGTTCATATTGGTTACATCATCCGACTGAACTTCAAGAAGGGCTAGAACAAGGCTCTTTTGGCTGCTGGGGTGGATACTGACTCATCCTTATTTGATGAGCATGATCCAGGCCCAAAACCTGTTATAGATGAAGCCCCTTCCCCAATCATCGATGGTGTTTCCCCTGCCTCATAAACTATTCCTACTGGTGCTCTTCCTGCTCAGGGAACAGTAGTTATTCCCTTTGAGGGTGAAGCTCCTACTGCTGCTGATAAGGCAAAGCAGTCGACTTCCTCTGAACAAGCTGAGGTTGCTATTTAGACTGCTCTTAGGATTGCTTTTATATTTTTTACTTGTTTGTAATGTTCCTTTCTGATTCTCAATGTACTCTGATCCTTTATATATGAATGAAATGAAAAGACTTTTTCCCTCAGCGTACTGATTCATTTTATCCTTTACTGCTCTTTTATAGCCTGTAGTTAGTTGATGTAGATGAATATATTCCAGCCACTTCTCGATTGGGAAGAATGCTTGGTCCTGATATGAGTGCTCAAGTTCGCCAGACCTTCATAAGAATTTACAAATTGATGTGATCGAGGAATAAGAGTTTCATGGATCAGTCGGAGCTCGTTGCTAAACTGAAAGACAGGCTTCAGGAAATAGAAGAAGTTGGAGCCTTTGTTCAAGAGGAAGTGAATATTCTGAGAGCAAGACTCCTCGATGCTACTGAGATTCACCAAGTCGATAAGTTTTGCAACAGGAAAATGAGTCCTTAAGGAGGGAAGTGTTTCGCCTCAGGGATCATGCGTAAGCACCACGCCTCGCGTTTTAAGGAGTTCCTCTTCATCACGAGCTGGCACAGGACCAAGTGATGCTCCTCCGGTTCTGTGAGGTTCGACCCCATCGACTGTTCCACAAGATGGTACAAATGTAAGAAGCCCATTTAGGGAAATGGATGAGCTTCGTGAGGATGTCCATCGAGCATACGTGATTATTGCTGGGCTCCAAAGAGATATCACACGACTGAGGCATATGTTTAAGAAAGGACCTCAACGAGTGTGGGCTGATGGTTACGACCAAGGTTGGGCAGATGCTCCGACGAGGCTGACAGAGTTTGAAGAGCTCGCATTTATCAGGGTATGGTTGAGTGCCCTTAGGGAGCTGCAAGTTCTAAGGAACTCAGTACTCTGGTACCGTTACGAGATCTCTCCTTCAACTTTATGGCCTAACCCTTTCAGGAGGGATGACCAATGGATCCCTATCGATGCTATCCCTAGGCAGCTGTTAGAGCCAACTGCCAGTGAGGTCGAGCAGGAACTGGCTCCTCATCCGGACGATGGCCAAAGAGCACAAGTGGCTGACTATCTTGCTCAGAGGCCTCAGCCTCATTAGGATTTTATCATCTGTAACTTTCTGTATATATGTAATGAAGTAATGTGATATTGATGTTTTGGGTGATCTCGACGACTAAACACGGGTTGTACATTCTTGTTGTAAATGTGATGAAGTAATATAATATCTATGTTTTGGGCTATCTCGCCGACTAAACATGTGTTCATTGTTTATCTCTCACTTAATTATCTTGGGCCCTTGATGGCCGATTAGATTGGTAGGGTTGTAATGTTGAGTTAGTGTCCTCCCAGTCCATTATTCTTATGAGATACCGTTCTGCCTCACTTTACCTTTTAGGTCATGTCATCACACTTCCTTAGGCATAAGTGTGGCAATGGCGAGGACACACTTGGTGTCGGATGTTCTATTCGAGCAGGTTTTTTGATCTAAACATAGTCTAGTGAATAATTTGCTTTTGGTCTAATTGCCTAAGGATCCCCTGTAGGGCTTCATATATTACCGGGGCAATGCTAGGAGGCTATTCGTGTTTCATAACGAATACCCGAGGAGGGTGATACCATGCTTTTATTCTTTGAGTAAGGTGTTTGTTATTTGGAAAGGCTGTGCAAGTTATAAAGTTCTCAATACTTAATAGAATGCAACTGCCAAACATCTTTCATTAATTCACAAGTAAATAAAAAATGAGTTGCCAATTCCAAAGATTTGATAAGAGAGCCAAGAAAAAGAAAAACTAGAAATATAATTTCTTTAGGTTGGTTGCGTTCCATGTTCGGGGAATCTCTCTTCCCTCCAGCGTTTCTAAGTGATAGGCTCCTTGTAGATCGTCTCTTGTTATCTTGAATGGTCCTTCCCAGTTCGGCCCTAGCTTATCGTCTGAAGGTTTTACTGCGCTACCAAGGACTTTCCTTAGGACGTAGTCCCCAACCTAGAATGCCCTCGGATTGACCTTCTTGTTATATTATTTCACGAGCTGTTGTTGATAGCTCGCTAGACTTACTAGGGATAGGTCTCTGCGTTCGTCAGTTAGATCAAGTTCACCAAGTAATGCTGCATCGTTCTGGTCTTGGTCAACAAGGGTGGTTCTCATCGTTGGTAGACCATCTTCTAAGGGGATGATTGCTTCCATTTTGTATGTTAGTGAGAATGGGGTTTCCCCAGTTGCTCGTCGTGGGGTAGTGCGGTAAGCCCACAAAATATGTAGCAACTCACTCACCCATGCACCTTTGGCTCGCTCTAGTTATTTCTTCAGCCCATCGATCACCGTTTTGTTAGAAGCCTCGGCTTGACCGTTGTTCTTGGGGCACACCACCGAGCTAAAATAGTGCCTGATCTCGTGTTCATTACAGAAGTTCTGGAGAGGGCCACTCTCGAACTGTGTTTCGTTGTCAGTGATGATGGTTCTGGAGATTCCAAAACAGTTAATTATATTTTTCCATATGAATCTCATCATATCTGTATCTTGAATGTTTGCCAGTGGCTCTGCCTCGATCCATTTGGTGAAGTAATTTGTTGCGACCAACAGATACTTGAGGTTGGCGGCGGTGGTAGGAAGTTGGCCTACAATGTCCATTCCCCATTAGGCGAAAGGCCAGGGACTGGTGAGTGATCTTAGGTCGCTGGCAGGTTGGTGAACCATAGGAGCATGTAGTTGACATTTTTTTCATTTGCGAGCGTATACTGCCGAATCTTTTTGCATATATGGCCACCAGTAGCCTTCCTTCATAGCTCAAAAAGCTAGTGATCTTCCTCCAATATGGCTTCCACAGATTCCCTCGTAGAGCTCGAGTAGGATTTTCTCGACATCCTTCGGGTGAACACATTGAAGGTAAGGGGCGGAGAACGATCTCTTATATAGTTTGCCCTCAGGAGATAAGTGAAAGCGAGCATCTTTGACTCTTATCTGGTGAGCGGTCTTCCTATCGTTTGGAAGTGCGCCATCTTTCAAATAGTCCCTTAAAGGGTCCATCCAACTGGGTGATGACTCAATCTGGAGCACATGCTCCACGCTTGGCAGCTCATTGCTCTGGTTGATGCTCGGATGAGTGAGGAAGTTGATGGGATCGTTCTTTTTAAGTCGAAATTAATTGCCAAACTCAGGGCTGCCAAGGCGTTGGTATGGCTGTTCTGACCTCTAAGAAACTGCTGGACACTGATTTTCTCGAAGCTGGACATTAGCTTATTTGTCAAGGTGAGGTAGGCTGCCATTATTTTATTTTTGGCATTGTAGTCCCCACTTATCTAATTGGAGACCAATTGTGAGTCGCCGAACACTTGTAACTGCTTCGCTCCCAGCCTCCGTGCCTTCTGGAGGCCGACTATCAAAGCCCCATACTCTGCCTCATTATTGAAGGCTTCAAATCCAAGCCTGATTCCCTGTTCGAGGAAGGTATCTTCTGGGGTAACAAGCACAATGCCTACTCCTGCCCCCTTTGAGTTGGAGGCTCCATTAACAAATAATCGCCAAACTCCCTCTGTTGCGCGATTCTCTCTTTGCTTCATGGGTTGAAGTTGGTCGAGAGGCTGCTCGGCTATGAAATCAGCAAGGACTTTCCCTTTGATTACATTCCTTGGTTGAAATTAGATGTCAAATCGTCCGAGCTCGACCGACCATTTAGTCAGTCTGCTCGATAAATCCGCTTTTTGTAAGACTGCTTTAAGGGGGTGTGATGTAAGGATGACGATATTGTGAGCTTCAAAGTAGTGCTTCAACTTCCTTGAAGTTACTATGAGTGCGAAGGTGAGCTTCTCTAATGGTAGGTACCGCTGCTCAGCGTCTAATAAGTCTTGCTCGCGTAATAAACGGGGTGCTGGATTCTCGCTTTCTCGCATATTAGTGCAGAACTGACGGCGTGGCTGGAAACGGCGAGGTATAAGTATATGAAATATCTTTCTTGAGGTATGACGAGTAGGGGTGGTGATCTAAGGTAAGCCTTGAGCTCGTCCAATGATTGCGAGCAATCTTGATTCCATTCTACTGTCATGTTTCCCTTCAAGAGCTGGAAGAATGGTTTGCACTTCTCAGAAGACTTTGAGATGAAACAGTTCAAGGCAGCGAGCATGCCGGTGAGCTTCTGTACGTCCCATATTATGCGAGGGGTTGTACCCTGTTGATTGCATTGATCTGTTCCGGATTAGCCTCGATTCTCCTCTTACTGAACAAGTACCTAAGAAACTTTCCTTACTAGACACCGAAAGAACATTTACTGGTGTTGAGCTTCATTCAGTATTTCTTGAGGATTTTAAAGGTTCTTGATAGGTCTGATAGGTGGTCTTCTTTGTTCCTTCTCTTGATGATCATATCGTCGATGTAAACTTCCATGGTGTCTCCCATTTGGTCTTTGAACATCTTGGTGACCAGCCGCTGGTAAGTTTCCCCTGCGTTTTTTAGCCCGAAGGGAATGAATTTGTAACAGTATAATCTGATGGTGGTGATGAATTTTGTCTTGTCCTGGTCTGGTGCATACAGAGGCATCTGATGATACCCCGAATGTGCATCCAGAAAACTCATTCTTTCGTGAGCTGTTGTGGCGTCCACCAATTGGCCGATTTTTGGGAGAGGGAAACTGTCCTTAGGGCATGCACTGTTAGGGTCAGTGAATTCAATGAAGACTCTCCATTTTCCATTACTCTTCGAAACTACTACTGGGTTGGATAACCATTTAGGGAATTGAACCTCCCGTATGGATCTTGCATCCAACAATTTTTCAACTTCTTTTTCTATGGCTTTTGCCTTCTCGGGCGCAGTTCGCCGTGCCTTCTGTGTGATAGGTTTAAAATTGGGGTCGATGTGAAACCGATGACAAACCATACTGGGATCAATTTCAGGTAGCTCGTATGGTTCCCACGCAAAAACGTCTACGTTGCTTCTCAGCAAAATCGTTAATTCCTTCTTTTCTTGATCTGTGAGAGAAGCTCCAATCAAGAATATCCCGTCCTTCTCGCTACCACCAGCTATAACTTCCTCCAGGTTTTCGATGACCCGCTCAGAGGGGAGAAGTCTGGTCTCTTCCACTCCGGGTCTTTCGTACCTTAACTGCTATTTTGAAGGTATCAAACCTTCTTGTTCCTCGACCTTTTCTTTGGGCTTTTCGGCCTTCTTCTATGGTCTTGGGCGGATGGCTGCTATGAAGCACCTTTTTTCCATCGCTCGATCGCCATGGATCTCCATTACTCCTCGCCCGGTCACATATTTGAGTTTCTGATGGTAGGTCGAGGGTACTGCCTTCATCGCGTGTAGCCACCCTCTGCTGAGGATATCTTGGTATGGCGAGTCAATGTCGACTATCAGAAACTCAATCATCTTGGAGATACTTCCTGCCCTTACTGGTACCACAATCTTTCCCAATGGAATAATCACTTTTCCAGTGAAGCCAACTAGAGGGACAGTGGCTTCCTTCAGGTCGGCGATGCCCAACTTTAATTTTCTGAATAGGTCGAGATACATTACCTTGGATGAGCTTCCTTGGTCGATGAGTAACTTATCAACATCATAGTTGTCTATCCCGAGCGTAATGATCAAGGCGTTATGATGTGCGGTTCTTACTCCCACCAGATCTTTATCTGTGAACACGATATGTTTGCTATAGTCGACGTCATCTGCTCGTCGATGCTTTCCTGATTGTGTCATTGCTGGATCGATCTGAAAAGCTTCCATTACTGCTGTAAGCTTTTTTACCTCCATTCGAGCTGAATTCCCCTGAATCTTCTTCATATCTGATGCCCCATGAATTACCGCGAATTCATGGCCAACATCGTCTCAGAGTACGTTATCAGGTTTTGTTTCTCCATTGGCAGCAACTTTCCCTGCCTTCTTCTCCACAAACTCGTTCAGGTGCCTAGACTGGGCCAGTTCTTTGAGGTGAGACTTAAGAGCTTTGCAGTGCTCAGTCTTATGTCCTCCCTCTTTATGAAAAGCGCATCTCAGCACGTTGTTTCTCTTTGAGGGATCTCCTCCCATCTTTCTGGGCCACTTAATAAATGGCTCGTCTTTGATCTTCGCCAGAATCTTATAAATTGGTTCTTTGAAGACAGTGTTGACTGCCTGAAATGATTTTGAAACATCGTTCCTGCCTCCGTTCTTGGAGCCATTATTGCCCCCATTCTTTCCTCATTTCTTCTGGTTCTCAGCTTTGTCATTTCCTTTGGCAGCGAGCATAGTTCGACCGTTTTCCCCTGTACTGAGGCGGGTTACATCCTCCACTTTGGCTTACTTCTCGATGCGAGCCATCAGGTCGTCGATGGTCATGACCTCTTTCTTCATCAGGGATTGGTGTAGAAGGCAAAAGCTAGGTAGCCCGATTTTAAAAGAGTCCACTACTACCTGCTCCGAGCAGTCCTTGACCTCGTTGAACAACTCCTAGTACCTCTTCGCGTAGTCTCAGAGGCTCTCTTGAGGCGTCTTTTTTATTGTTAGTAAAGCATCCATCCTTTTGGGATGGGAGCTACTAGTAATGAAGCGGGCAGTAAAGAGCTTGGCCAGGGACTCAAAATTCCTGATAGACCTGTGAAGGAGCCTCTCGAACCATTTCTGTGCCACATCATACAGGCTCGAGGGGAAAATTCAGCACATCAGTGCATCCCTATGGTTTCAGAGAGTCATGGCTTGCCTGTACTGCCTAACGTGATCAATAGGGTCAGTTTTTACGTCATAAATCTTGAATCTCGGAATAGAAAATTTCTTGGGGGCTTCCTCTTCTTCTATCTTCCTTGAGAAAGGGGATTTCATCTGGGTCTTGAGAGCTCGTCTAGCAAGCTCCCTGGTTGATCTTGCGTCGCGATGTGCTGGGTGTTGGTCCATCTCTCTTCGGACCAAATTTTGTATGTTCTCATTGCTGCGAGCTGGGCTCTGGTAACGACGAGTTGATCGCTAGTGCTCGAGAGAGTCGTCGCTTGACTCGTATTTCTCACTCTTTTGGGATTCACGCCTAGGACTCCTTCCTCGGCTGCGAGACTTGCTCGCCTGAGGACTAGGAGTGCAGTATCGACGTCGCCTAGTGCTGCGATGGAGTTCTTTCTCCATCCTTTCTAATTTACTTTTGAGGCGAGCATTCTCGACCTCTTGCTTGCGAGCGGACTCCCTCTGCTCGTAGAGCCTTGCCTCATAGGCATCAATCAATCTAGAGATTTGTGTGGACTTTGCTGGTCCTCGGCTCTCCTCTGAGGATGGCCTCTCTGGGTGAACCCTCTGATCTGAACGTCGAACTTTAGATCTGAACCTGCGAGGAGTAGGTTGTTCTTGGATATCTCCTGCCTGAGGGGAATTACTGCTGTGACTAGACATTTTAAACTTCTTTATTGGTGAGGGCTTTCTCAGGGAAGACAAACGTTCCCACAGACGTGCCAATTGTGGTGACAATTATATTCAACACAAATAAATAAGAAAAGCGCAATCCCCAGAGGAAATAAAGAAGATAAAATGCCAATCACACAACACAGTATGTACGTGGTTCAACAAGAATGCCTACGTCCACGGTGGTGCAGTCAGTATTATTTCTATATTGGTGACAATTATATTAAACACAAATAAATAAGAAAAGAGCAATCACCAGAGGAAATAAAGAAGATAAAATGCCAATCACACAATACAGTATGTACATGGTTCAGCAAGAATGCCTACGTCCACGGTGGTGCAGCCAGTATTATTTCTATATACTCTGGAGAGCATTTTACAGAGAATACAGTGCGTGCCTTTTTCCCCAGGATTAGGATTTTTTATATACATGTTTATCTTCGGGGAGTGTGGGTGTTGGACTCCCCCACATCCATTTTTCTCTCCTGGAATATCTCCCTACGAGATATCAAGAGAGGACTAAGTCATAACTTATTTTAGTTCAGGTGCGAGGGGTCTGGACTTTGGGCCGTTTCTATTAAGCTACTCGTATGGGCCCATGATGGCAAATTCGGGTACCCACAAAAGGTATCCAGTAATCAAGAAAAAAACATAAGGTAATACCTGCTAGGATGTATTCGAACAAAAATGATGCATCACCTCATGCATAAGCTCGAGATAATCAATTGACTCATTATGAGTTAAAGCATATATCAATCGTCATATTGTAAAATAAAAATCCTAGGAACGACGATGAGGCATAAGGTTGTAAATAAACAAAAATTAAAATACATAATACTTTTTCCTTATAGAAGTGTGAAGAAATAAACTGCCAACCCAACTCATCTGCCTGCCATTAACCTTGAACTATGAAATGTCTTAATCAAGGGTAAAACGTACTTCCCATCCTCACTCATTCCAAGATTCTCCCAATCAACATCTCTCTATGTCTAAACCACTCTGGACAAAAAACCATCATATAACGAAGCACCAACTCTAGTAAACTTAATCCTAAAGACATTAATCAACATTTCAAGGACTAGAATCGAGACACTCAGGGCCTGAGAACAAGTACGTGATATGCGTAGAGGTGAAGGAGGTGATGCTCTAGAATGAGAACTCTAGTTGGGACCACTCAGTGGTCTTAATGCCACTTTCTTGCATGCAAGAGTCTTTTCATGACCCATAGTATCATAAATAAGGTGTAAAAAGAAATACACAAGGAAAAATGGAATAAATCCAAAGTGTGAATTGGAAAGACTAAGCTATGAAACCTAAAGTCCCAAAAATCAACCTCTAAGGACAAATCAAACACCTAGATAAATGAAATCAGCCTAGATAAACTCTATTAGATTTAAATTGACAAAAAATTAGATAATGATGACTTACAAGAATGTACGCTAGCCATGCATTCGGTGCCAAAATGTCACCTTGTGAAGGTTTTGTCCAATACACCCAGTCAAGGAATATTTTCATAAAAGACTAAGTATAAATCCTAAAAACCCAATCTCTCAAAATATGTTATGACTGTATGAAATCCATGTGAAAACATTCATGTATGACATCTTAAGCATAATTTTGAGATAAAATGCACAAATCAAAATACTCACACACATATATGTACAAATATAATCTCTAATATGAAAAAGTGGACAAATCGAGGAGCTATTGTCCCTATATTGATCCATCATCAATCAGAAAATAAGATCTAATCATAAACACAATTGATCTATGAGTATAAACAGCAATAGGACATAAAACAACAGTAAACTCTAAAACATTAATGCTTATAAGATCAACCGCTCTAATAAAAATTGAGGATATGGTGTGTTCAACACAAGTGTTCTACTCAAATAAACCTAGAGGGGGTGAATAGGTTTATTATAATTTCTACCAATTTCAATTTTCTTCTATGTTTTAGCAAACCTATCATATGAAGTAACTAGTTCATGTGATGATAGGTATGAGGATCAACAAATAAGAGACTCAATTATAAAATCTAGATCAATTACACTAACTATAAAATACTATTCCCAATATAATGGATTAAGTTGAATCTAAGTGAGATCTGTGTGTAGTGTAAGATGTGTGAAGAAAATAACATATACAACATTTAAACAATCCATAAGTCAGATTTTATGAGGAAAAGCCCCCCATTAAGGGGTAAAAATCTCAATGCCCTATAATATCTCATTCAACATGAAAATGTTTATATAAGGCAATAAAGTACCTATCTATCGTGCACTAATAATTAGCTATCTATAAACGTTGAACTTTACCACATTCAAGATGAGAAATTCATTATATCACCTTAGGACGAATAGGGAAGTGCAATCTCGTCCTTAGAGTCGCATCATGCCTCAAACTCTTCAATAGCTCAAGACACCTCGTATTTAAATAATGGAGTGTAGATCAAAATTTTAGATGTATAATGATTTTGATTGAATCTTATCTAAGTGGGTTTAATTCAAATCACTTTATATTCCTCACAATCTATAAATTAAGTATAGTCTAGGTTTTTCACTCAACTTGAAAATGAATTTGAGAAAAGAGAAGAAATTAGAATGCTCCCAACCACAAAAATATCCTTTAAGGTGTAGAGAAGTAAACAGTAAATCATATGTTTTAAAATGGAGGTAAAAAGACCTATTTATAAAAGATTTTTACATCTATTCTTTGTTGTGCACACAGGGTAGAGAAGTAAACAACAACTCACATATTTTAAAGTGGAGGTAAAAAGACCTATTTTTAAGATTTTTAAAAATCCACACAGGGTAGAGAAGTAAATAGTAACTCATATGTTTTAAAGTGGAGGTAAAAAGACCTATTTATAGTATTTTTAAAAATCTTCTTTATTGTGCACATAGGGTGTAATTTGACACCATGCACACGGTTTAACCTATTGTTAAAAAACATACTTAAAACATCTATCCATGTGCATAGGGTAAATTTGGCGTCCTGCACATGGTTTTAGATAGTGTTCACACATACCCTAAAGGTGCAAGGATCGTGCGCACGGATCCAATTTAGGACCATGCAAACAGTTTAAGGCAGTGTTCATAAAACCTTAAATAAAATCACTTTTAAAAAATTCAATTCTTTCCCCAAGGTATATAATATACTTCTCAAATATTAAAAACATTTGTTCAACTATTAAAACACATTTTATCAAGCATTGCCAACACAAAACCTTAACATTATATATCTCTAAATTTAGCAATGGAAGTCTTTGTGTTGTGGGGATGTCAGGTTGATCGTCAAAGTTCAATATTCATGAAGTCTAATGAACGAGCCTCGCTCTCTACACAACATCTTATCACGATTCAAGAATTTTGGCTTTAATGACATAGGAATCAAATGATTTAACATGGAATTTAGCCAACTAATATAAAATTATCTCAAAACCGAATATAAAAAACTCTAGAATCACTAAGACTCCATAACAAATCTCTGAGTAAAGCGGATACACAAGTCTGATGAAGTATTGGAAGGAGGAAAATTACTATACTAAGAATGAAAGACTGTAATCTAAAAAAAGAAATTCTTACTAAAAAATCATATTGCTCCTACAGAAGAAGAACTGAATAATATTTTTAGATAATAAATGGGTAAATTCTTGAAAGTTGCAAGAAATAACTACTACATCAAAGAAGTATTAACATTCAACTTATATACGTAATCATGTCAACCCGTTGACACTCACATTAAAAAATGCCTTACCCCTTAACAAAATTAAAATTGAGAGTGTGTGTTCTGATTACCATGACGGAAGAAAGGTACCCAATTATAAATAATTATCAAGAAGGAGACAATGTTTTTATTTAATTTCCTATTAAGGGTAATAAAGATAACACCTAAGGTTTATGTGATAAATTATTTACAAAGTATATTACACCGATTTTTTCTTCAATACTAGGTGACTTAATCTAAGTGCAAAAAAGGGTAATTAATGTATCATAACACCAAGGCATACGGGAAAAAACTCACAATAAGAAAAAACCTCCGGCCCACAGAATGACAAATGAACTATGGTAGGCCTTATAAATGATAACTGTAACGCCCCGACCCGAATTTAAAGTTTATTAAAGGACAACCTGATCCCGTTCGCACGTTAATTGTGAAGTGCAATGAAACACCCTATATAATGTTTCTAATCCAATTTTAATAGTATTTAATGTTACACTTATTAGCATGCCATTCAAATTTATAATTAATACGTGATGTGACCCAAGGGGAGTGCCCCCAAGGTCAAGTAAGCAGAGCTACTAATCATAAAGTAAGTAACTACTTACCTGTACAGAGCCCTCAAAATACGGAATGACATGCAACCTGCCGTAACAAAGGAGGGATGTGAGCCGAATACTCAGTGGGAACATATACAAATGAAGTATAGAAACGAACGGCAGAAAGTAATACACACACGCTAAACTACATGCAAGTGAAAATACATATATATCTACATATATACCTTAAAAAAATACGTGCCAATGTATTTAATCATTTTTATTACAAAAAATGTTATTTGGTTCCATTTGGCCTTCCTGGCCTTACAAAATAGTCATTTTGTATCATCATGCTTCGAAAACTAGCACTTATTACCATTAATTCACGCATAATCAACAAATATCCTTTGTCTGGGAAACTTTTTATTTTCATTAAGACCATTTATTTCTCTACATTCAATTAACTCACGCCCGAGTTATTTAACCATATCATAAAACTTTCATCAACACACGCACACATCGTTTTAGAAAACTACTCTTTTTTTCCTATTGAAAGCCTCATATAACACACGTTTGAGTTTATTATGGTTTGAGCCTCATTAGGTAGCTTAAGTATCATTAAGTTACCTTATTTAACCACCACATGTTACCACGTGAACCTTAAATATTTAATGTGTTATTCTTGTATTAATAAATTAATGAATCAATACCATCCACTTATGCCTCTTTCATGGATATTCAATTCATTACTTAGCATTATCTTTAGGGATTCCGCCAACAAACACTCACAGACTTTGTGACCACACACCACCAGTCTCCGTCGCCATATACTACTACAGTTGGTTTGGGATCTTTCACCACTAGGGACATCATAGCCCTGCTTAATTATTTATCCCCGCATTATCCAATCTAATTATCTTGCCAATGTGTTCAACATTTTCATAATGTTCACATTAATTTTCCTTTTCGAGACGAGGCTAAAGCCTTGGACTTAACCGTCCATTTTTCCATTATTCATTTAGGAAAAATCATTATATTCCACTAAAGTCCTTTTTCTCACGCACGCATTGATTTTTCTCACGCATGTATTCCGCTTTAAGGACTTAAATTATTCTTTTCATATTAGTGACAAAACACTCTTTAGTATTTTATTTCATAAAAATGTCACACTCTAAGTAAATTACCAATTTATCATTTTTCTTTACTAAAACTTGCAACTTTATCCTTTTTCAAGTGTTATTCACAAAAATACCCCTGTAAGTTCTAAGCTCAACACTTAGGCATTTTAGTCATTAACACACTTGTTCAACTTCTCACTTTGTCAAAATTACACATTTTGCATTTTAACCCTTTTTATTATAAAAAATCACGTTTTTTACATATTAAAGTCTTATTTCTCGTATTTAAGCCAACACACTTTAATTATGTCTTTTCGCAACTTAAAACCCATTTCATCAATATTCAAACATTTGACATATTTACACTTTCAAACTCAGTGTTACACACTTTAATTTTGAGTTTTAACATAAGGACCCATACTTAGTCATTTATTTCACACTTAGTCTTCTTTACTTTCATTATTTACATGAAGACTTTAGTTTCACATGTTTACTCATTAAACCTACTTTATTTACTTATGATGAGTTCACACACTTTAAATATCCCTTTAAAATGAAAGCATTCCTTCACATATAAAACTCTTTATTTAATGTATAAAAATGAATATTCAAGTTACCAAATGCCATGAACAAGCTCAAACATCACTTATCATAGAAATCAAGTTCTCTTTATTTAAAATACACTTTTAACCCATTTTATTTCATAAAATCTATGTGAATAGTGTTATGAAAATTTTACACTTTTAGAACTAATTTAAAACCATCTTTTAAATGCCTCTTTTTACTCAAAACATTAAGGGTGCAAATAATAAACCCATAAATGCATTATACCCACTTTATTACACATTATTACACCCAAAATGTATAGAAAAATAATCTGAATTTTTATCAATTTCAAAACCCATTTGAAATATATCTTTGAAACCCATTTGCAAATAAAATGATATATTTCAACTAGTTAACCCCATAGATGAAAAATAACTAACATCACATATTTAGTAAGTCTAATACATGTAATTAAAGTAGCTAAAATTATACTCAACTTCAAACCTAAACAAAGGTTAGTATTCTCACCTAAGTATCTCCAAAATAGTGGTGGAAATGGTGGTGTAGGAGGAGCAACCCCCACCTCCAAAGGTGACTTCAAGGGGTTACCAAATTCTCCCCAAAGAAAGATCCAAGTGTCCTCCATCTCCAAGCTCAAAATTCCCTTCTATAACTCCCAAACCTCATCAAAAGTTTCTCAAAAACTCTCCTTACAAGTTGTCCCAAAACTCCAAGGTGTTTTAATGGTGTTTGTGACCTCCAAAATGATGTTTTCATGATATAAAGATGGTGGGGAAGAAGAGCTACGAATTTGGGGTGAAGGAAGAGCTCTTGTTTGATCATGATGATGAAGAAAATCTTATGAAAAGAATGAGATATTAATGGCCAACTCACTTTCCCTCCCATTTCTCTTATAAGGTATTTGTGGTAGTCTTCCACTCTTAACCAACCACCGAGAGGTTTGTGTGTCCCAAATGGTACAAAAGGGTTCCCAAGGTATGAAATTTAAGTGGTAAAGGGACAATATAATGCAAGTAACCTTAGCACATGGGAAACTCAAGACCCACCCAAAATCAACCCCAAAAGGATGGTTTTCGTCATTTTCTCTCTCTAAAAATATTTATATATATATATTTTTAATTTTTAACTTGAAATTCATATTCCTTCCATTTTTTGGGATAAAAAATTATATTTACAATTATCGTTTGGCCTCCCGGATTATCCTGTACAAGGCGCGCAAGAATCGGGACATCCGTGCAAAAGTATTTTTTTTTCAAATTTTCTCTTCATAATAAAATTCCTTAAATTTTTTTAGTCTAAATATATGGTTGGAATATTTTTTTGAATTATCAATTGTCCTAAACAATATGCGCAAAACTGGATTTTCGCAGTGTCGCGTACCGTCAGACGATTTATACCCAAGGTTGCGTAGCACTCGTTATTTGTCGAATTGCGTGAAACTTAACCGACGTATTTAAAATAATTATATAAACTCAAAATAAAACTCACGCCAACCATGCAACATAAAATTTTCTCGTTTAATCCATATTGCGATATTTTACTTTTCGTACCATTTAAATGTCGCGTCGTATTAACTTTATTTGTGTCACATCCGTTCCTTGATATTTTTTCCTCAAACTTAATGGACATCCTAGCCAATACTATTAGAGATTAAATACACATTAATGCGATACATGCATCGTTGGATTTTTTTCGTTTAAACCATTTACGTAATACGTCACCTTACATATTACTTGACGTGTTACACTTGGATTATTTATTCCTCAAATTTTCTTTTGGACAAAACACTTCAAATAACATTAAATACCTATTTTCTAGGGTGGGGTATTACATTCCTCCCTCCTTAAGAATTTTCATCCTCGAAATTTATGATCATCAAGCTCAAACATCATTCATCCAACAATTAAATTCTAATCCTAGATGTCTTTAACACTATAGTCTAACCAAAAGATTCCATACCATTAATCGGTTACAACTACGGTGGATCCTAAGATATTATTGTTAACTACCAAGCATGCCTAACATGTCCATATAAACAATACCTCAAAGTAACTGATAGTGATCAAATATCATGCTAACACCCATAGTACTCATTGTCATGAATTATTCAGAACATCGGGATTTACAAGCCTACGTTTCGTCAAACAATTTGAATCTTGCATAGTCTAGGAAGATACATCCTCAACACCAATAACTATTCACATTAATGATTTCGAGAAAACCATTTAATCCCAATAGTCCATCCGACTGATACTTCCTACTAAACTATGTGTTAAGCTAGAGTCATCCGAGGTATGATAACTCAAATACACATGAGAGGTACATTCTCAATATGTAAATTCCATACACAGTGCAACACTAGCATTTAATGTTTCTTAATATTCATATCTTAGAGTTGTGACTTCAAATCCACAATATACGTCATAACTAGCTATACCAGATTAATTAACGAGTGTGCCAACCTAAAGCTATCGTGTACACATGCAAACTATATGCAAAAAACTGTGAGAACCCGCGTATACGCTAACTCTTGTAAAACAAAGGTGCTTTCGAATAAGAGCGCACTCAAATACCGTGACACATCAGCTTCGACCCGGCTTGTCCCGCATCACCACCGAGCTTATGCAACGCTACCCCTGAATACATACCCATAACTGAAACAACAACATCCCATCACCGGGATCAAAGAAGACATAATAAGAATCAATGGATCAGGAGGCTGCCATGCTAGGATGAAAAAATTAAATTCGGGGAACGAACCATGCTATGCGAAGTACGAACGACAACGTACACTTAAAGTCTAAAATTTTCACTGAGCCATACGTACGCTAAAGTATTAGCCTAGACTCGTGCTCTAGCTTGAATCATTAATCACAACTACCCTTTTTTAAAGACAACGACTTGGGAACGTTTCACTTAGGAAGCTAAAACGCTAGGCTTCCCTCCTTAAGACCGAGGTTACTTGTTATCCTTCATACCAAAGCGAAGTTACATTTCTCATTGCTTAACGTTAGTTACTGACCTAACATACTCAAGTCTCCACAATTTCAACATGCGAGTGCTAACTTTCAAACCTTGAGATCCTTCTCGTTTAGTGAAACACAATAATTACATAAATTCTTCCTTAAGGATCATTGCTACAATTCTTGGCAACGTCTTACGTAATCCCAAATCAAAACTATCAGACTAGTTACAACCTCACCTCGATTTTTCAAGCATTACTCATGCCTAATACCCAATGATTTTCCTCACTAAAGTCATACTAAGCCATATGGGTAGCACACACAGGTGCTATAATTAATCCTAACACTTGATTCCGAGTGTTATTCCTAAAACCATGATGAACATCATCGCGCCCTAAGTCTCCCAAGTGTAAAACCTAGCACGTATCAACCTATTCTCGATATTCTCCCCAAGTCATACCATAATGCAAGATTATAAACAAAACCATGGCACTAACTCTAAGGTACTGCCACAAATGACATGACTAAATTGTATTACAATCACCGATAGCCTATGCATTCCTCGATACGATAACGTTTCCCAATGCTTCATGGAAGAGTCACCACGTCAATCGAATTCAGTTGAACATACATATCCTAGCCTAAGAGTTATCATGGAAAAAATCCTTTCAAGTATAACGCTCGAGCATGGACGCTAAATTCCAAACACTAATCCCAATCACTATTGTCATACCAATCATAACTTTATATTCCTGAAGTCATAAGGGGTCCCATAATATCAACGAGAGACGTCGATAGTACCGTCCTACGTGGTACAACCTTAATTTCACCATTACTAGGGAAAGACTATTACTTGCACTAACACTTCATTAGATAAACCTTAGTACATATATTCAAGGAGCAAACATGAGTTCACATGCTTATCCATAATTCTAACCCAAGATCAAACTTATAATAGCCTGTCATTTAACCTCAGTGATTATTCAGCCACGACAAGTAACGTGCCTCACTACATAGCTATCATGCCCATTTTCTAGATCACAAGTTATCACCACTATAAAACTTTTGGTAGGATACGTAGCATCAGGTACTGCCTATAAAACTTTTCGGCCAATACCTTTGATGACACAAGATATCATATTCCCCAATACCACCTAATTTTTCTAAAATCATAATTCAACGCCACCATTTCTAACACTAAATCCCAAGGACTATACATATGTGTTCTTAAATCGCTTGAAATCATCAAGGTTATCTAAACCCAAAACATAATCAAGTTACTTAGGCATTCTGATTTCCATATAATTATTTATTCATAAGTCATATTACTTAGTCACCTAATCCCATAGATGAAACTACAAGCACATCAACTAAGATGAAACTAAAATAATTAAGACCTTCTAATCATCAAACTTACACATGATACATCTTACATAAGCGTAGGGTGCCACCACTTAATGAGCCACACCAAAATCCGAAAGTTTGCTAGCTAACATTACCATAACAAATGCAGCTGAATAAGAATGTCCACTAACTTAGAAAATCATTAGCTCAAAGACCAGGGCACAACATGATCAAGACCTTTACTTTACTATCAAGGTACAAATCAAAACCGTCACCAGGAAAGCGTGACCGGATCTAACTAACAACGACATCGAAAGATCCACTACCGACCTCACCACGTCACACCCGAAAATAACATTGAACCTAGAGCTCTGATACCAAGTTGTAATGCCCCGACCCGAATTTAAAGGTTATTAAAGGACTAACTCGATCCGATTCGCACGTTAATTATGAAGTGCAAAGAAACGCCTTATATAATGTTTCTAATCCAATTTTAATAGTATTTAATGTTACAATTATTAGCATGCGAGTCAAATTTATAATTAATACGTGATGTGACCCAAGGGGAGTGCTCCCAAGGTCAAGTAAACAGAGATACGAATCATAAAGAAAGTAACTACTTACCTGTACAGCGCTCTCAAAATACGGAATGACATGCAACCTTCCGTAACAAAGGAGGGATCAAAGCTGAATACTTAGTGAGAACATATACAAATGAAGTATAGGAACGAACGGCAGAAAGAAATACCCACAGGCTACACAACATGCATGTGAAAATACATATATACCTTCAAAAAATACACGTGCCAATGTATTTAATCATTTTTATTACAAAAATGTTATTTGGTTCCATTTGGCCTTCCCGGCCTTACAAAATAGTCATTTTGTATTATCATGCTTCGGAAACTAACACTTATTCCCATTAACTCACGCATAATCAACAAATATTCTTTGTTTGGGAAACCTTTCATTTTCATTAAGACCATTTATTTCTCTACATTCAATTAACTCACGCCAGAGTAATTTAACCACATCATAAGACTTTCATCAATACACTCACACATCGTGTTAGAAAACTACTCTTTTTTTTTCTATTGAAAGCCTCATATAACACACGCTTGAGTTTATTATGGTTTGAGCCTCATTAGGTAGCTTAAGTATCGTTAAGTTACCTTATTTAACCATCCCATGTTACCACATGAACCTTAAACATTTAATGCGTTATTCTTGTATTAATAAATTAATGGATCAATAGCATCCATTTATGCCTCTTTCATGAATATTTAATTTATTACTTAGCATTATCTTTAGGGATTCCGCCAACAAACACTCACAAACTTCGTGGCCTCACACCAGCAGTCTTCGTCGCCATCTACTACTGCAGTTGGTTTGGGGTCTTTCACCACTAGGGACAGCATAACCCTGCTTAATTATTTATCCCGACATCATTCAATCTAATTATCTTGCCAATGTATTCAGAATTTTCATAATGTTCACGTTAATTTTTCTTTTTCGAGTCGAGGCTAAAGCCTTGGACTTAATCGTCCATTTTTCCATTATTCATTTAGGAAAAATCATTATATTCCACTAAAGTCCTTTTTCTCACGCACGCATTGATTTTTCCCAGGCACGCATTTCCGCTTTAAGCACTTAAATTATTCTTTCTATATTAGTGATAGAACTCTCTTTAGTATTTTATTTCATAAAAATGTCACACTTTAAGTAAATTATCAATTTACCATTTTTCTTTACCAAAACTTGCAACCTTATCCTTTTTCAAATGTTATTCACAAAAATACCCCTTCAAGTTCTAAGCTCAACACTTAGAAATTCTAGTCATTAACACAATTGTTCAACTTCTCATTTTGCCAAAATTACACATTTTGCATTTTAACCCTTTTTAATATATAAAATCACGTTTTTTACAAATTAAAGTCTTGTTTCTCATATTTAAGCCTACACACTTTAATTACACTTTTAAAATTAGTGTTACATACTTTAATTTTGTGTTTTAACATAAGGACCCATACTTAGTCATTTATTTCACACTTAGTCTTCTTTACTTTCATTATTTACATGAAGACTTTAGTTTCACATGTTTACTCATTAAAACCACTTTATTTACTTATGATGAGTTCACACACTTTAAAATATCCCTTTAAAATGAAAGCATTACTTCACATATAAAACTCTTTATTTAATGTAGGAAAATGCATATTCAAGTTACCAAATGCCATGAACAAACTCAAACATCACTTATCATAGAAATCACATTCTTTTTATTTAAAACACACTTTTAACCCATTTTATTTCATAAAATTTCTACGAATAGTGTTCTGAAAATTTAACACTTTTAGAACTAATTTAAAACCTTCTTTTAAATGCCTCTTTTTACTCAAAATATTAAGGGTGCAAATAATAAACCCATAAATGCATTATACCCAATTTGTCGCACATTATTGCACACAAAATGTGTAGAAAAATAATCTAAATTTTTATCAATTTCAAAACCCATTTAAAATATATCTTTGAAACCCATTTGCAAATAAAATCATAGATTTCTACCAGTTAACCCCATAGATGCAAACTAACTAACGTCTCACATATATTAAGTCTAATACGTATAATTAAAGTAGCTAAAATTATACTAAACTTCAAGCCTAAATCAAGGTTAGTATTCCCACCTAAGTATCTCCAAAATGGTGGTGAAAATGGTGGTGTAGGAGGAGCAACCCTCACCTCCAAAAGTGGCCTCAAGGGGTTACCAAAAGCTGTTCAAAGCAAGCTCCAAGAGTTCTCCATCTCCAAGCTCAAAACCTCCTTCTACGACTCCCAAACCTCATCAAAAGCTTCTCAAAAACTCTCCCTAAAAGTTATCCAAACTCCAAGGTGTTTTAATGGTGTTTGTGACCTCCAAAATGGATTTTTCATTATGTAAAGATGGTGGGGAAGAAGAGCTACGAATTTTCGGTGAAGTATTGTTTGACCATGGTGATGAAGAAAATATGATAAAAAGAGTGAGATATTAATGGCCAAGTCACTTTCCCTCCCATTTCTCTTATAAGGTATTTGTGGTAGTCTTCCACTCTTGACCAACCACCCAAGAGTTTGTGTGTCCCAAATGGTGCAAAAGGGTTCCCAAGGTATGCAATTTAAGTGGGAAATGGACAATGCAATGCAACTAACCTTGGCACATGTGACACTCAAGACCCATCCAAAATCAACCCCAAAAGGATGATTTGTGTCATTCTCTCTCTCTCTCTCTCTATATATATATATATATATATATATATTTGCAATTTTTAACTTGAGATTCATATTCCTTGCATTTTTTGAGCTAAAAATCATATTTACAATTGTCGTTTAGCCTCCCGGATTATCCTGTACAAGGCGCGCAAGAATCGAGACGTCTGTACAAAAGTATTTTTTTCAATTTTTCTCTTCATAATAATATTCCTTATATTTTCATTAGTCTAAATATATGGTTGGGATATTTTTTTGACTTACCAATTGTCCTAAACGATTCGCGCAAAACTGGACTTTTGCAGTGTCGCGCACCACAAACGATTTGTACCCAGGGTTGAGTAGCACTCGTTGCTTGTCTGAATTGCATGAAACTTAACTGAACTATTTAAAATAATTATATAAACTCAAAATAAAACTCGCGCGAACCATGCAACATAAAACTTTCTCGTTTAATCCATATTGCGATATTTTGCTTTTCGTACCATTTAAATGTCGCATCGTATTAGCCTTATCCGTGTCACATCCGTTCCTTGATATTTTTTTCTCAAACTTAATGGACATCCTGGCCAATACTATTAGAGATTAAATACGCATTAATGCAACACATGGATCGTTGGATTTTTTTCATTTAAACCATTTACGTAATAGGCCACCTTACGTATTACTTGACGTGTTACACTTGGATTATTTATTCCTCGAATTTTTCTTTGGACAAAACACTTCAAATAACGTTAAATAACTATTTTCTAGGGCGGGGTATTATAATAACTATCTCTTACACCCCTAATGCATAACTTCCTCCTAATGCGCTTTCACATCATATCTTCCACCACAGTAAGGCGTCAATAGAGTGAGCATGCTTCACAACCGCCATCGATTTTGGTCACAACTAACGTCTTCTTTAATTCCAAGAACAATACTCCCTCTTTTGAAATAAAAGAAAAACTTTTTCCATGTCTTAGAACAAGATTGATAAGACTCAAATGAATGTTGTATCAATTTTTAAGTGTGTAAGATTCCTAAAGTGAGAGTGCTTTTGAAATATTGTCAAACAAATATATCACACAATATATTTATTAAATAAGTAAAATATAAAAATAACTCAAGAACATATTATAAAGAAATTTGTTCAAGGTTTTAAAAAGATTTAAAGTAAATAAATTTACTCTAAAATATTTTTTTGATTTCACAAGTAATGAAACTTAAGATATCTCAAAAATATAAAATGAAGAAAAAAGATTAAAACTTAGAAGAATTCAAGATTCAATAAAAAGGAAGTTTTTATCTTTTGTAAAAAAATTCTCTCTTAAAAATGAATCTTATGGAATGAATGCATAAGCATGTTAAATATTTGCCTCACAAAAAGATTCACAAAAAATCACACACTTCACATAAAATCTAAACCCACATTAAATACTCTTAACCTTGTAAAAGAAGCTTGGGGGTACAAATAGGTAAGGACTAGGCTTCCTATGGAGTGACAAGCTATGGCTAGATTTTGGTTTCGCATGGATGTATAGAAAAGATACATATAATACTACAAAAAAAAAAAATTTAGCGCTATGTTGTGCTTCTTCGTTGGAACTTCACTACATCGAATTTATTTTTCGTTGTTACGAGGCTTCGACAAAGCCAGGTCATGATAAAACTCACAAAAATCGTTGGTCAAGGTTGCCGCCAGCAAAAGGCTTTCATTAGGGTGATAATATATATATATATATATACACTTCAACAAACCATATGAAAAATGGAATTTGTATGATAAAATGTGCATAAGATTCTCTAGGACCTTTTTACCTTTCCTATGAGTGATATATCACGGATACGATGTGATGAAGATGTCTGGTGAATGATTTGAATGATAAGTTTCCAGAAAGACCTCAAGGACAAGACTCAAAATATATTTTGGGAACAGAATAAGATAATCTAGTCCTATGGGGCACAACATGATTATTAGGCATAATCTTATAATATCCCCCCTTTTGATATTATGTGATGAAATATATAAAAAGAATATTACTAGTATTCTACGAAAATCTAAAAACCCATGACATAGAAAGATAGCCTGGCCAAAGGCAAAGATCAACCTACACTACAACAAGAACTCAACTAATCAAACTAAGAGAGATTGAACATGTTAAGATGTCAAACATTTAAAATAGTGTATATAAAGGATAGTGTACAAAATATAAAAAAGATGAACAAGATACGGAATTTGTATTCATCATTTAAATACATACATATTCTAAGTTTATAATCCAAAGATCCTAATGCTATAATAATAGTGACTACGCACTCAATTTCTTATATTTATAATCCATTTTTTTATTTTTAAAGAAATAAATAAAAAAAATTATTAAATAATAGAAATTCCCCTTAAATTAATCTTTGTTCCCCTTTTGTCATGGAATTGACAAGGGAAATAATCATTAAGATAAGATTGTGTACTATCATATATCATAAAATGAGTTATTTGACTTGAAAGTAAGAAATACGATTCATATATTTCAAGGAATGTACTCCATTTCACTTCACAACAATGACAAGATAATAAAGACTAGCTAAACATGAATATGTGAGGGTACAAGTATAAGAGGCATCAAAGATAACTAAATGAGAAGCAATGCCAAGCAATAAGGTAAAAAAGAAATGAAATTATGGCAGTTTACATATGGTAAATAACAGAATAGTAATGTAAATAATCCAGCACATGACGCACAAAATGAATTTAAATTACACTACAAGATATGAAAAAAGAAGTAATATAAACTCACACGCATGTATATAGCATAAAAATCTATAAAAATATGTCCAAAGAACCATAGAATGCTCAACAAAGTACCAATAAAAAGTATAACCTACAAAACATCACAAAATATCCACAAAAGAAAATTCCACCAAAAGATCAATGACCGGTCACCACTACTACTCTTCATTATCATCACCTTTGGACTCTTCATAATACCTAAGGAGAAGATGAACCTTATTGCTAAAGTCCACAACGTCGGGACATAAGGCATCCACTTGAGAAAATATATACGTCTAGAAACCAATGTGAGTCTGTTGATATGATTCAAACTTTTAAGACACGTATAGATGATGAGAAGCAATGTTTGGTCGAAGAAAATTCATGACCTGATATGATATCTGAGTAATATGTTCACCATGAATGCAAAAAGAATTATAGGACTTTGATGGTGTGTAGTGTGGTCGTGGTCGAGAAGAGAAACTCGATGCACCTACAAGAACTTCCTTAACTTTATCTCCTTCAAACTCAAGATTTGGTTGAGCGTCCTTCTTCCTACACAAAATCAATGATGAGTATGTGAAAATATTCTCAAAATTTTATTTTTTTCTCATTAGAGTACTTAAATAAAACTTTAGCCATTACAATACGATGAATAAGGCAACTAAAGAGTATGGATGGGAGGTTGTTCCCACTGTTCTGAAGGATCTCAACCACCAAGTTGTACAACAGTTGTCCCAAGTTCATGATGACACCCATTCCAACATCATAAAGGAGCCGACATTTGAAAGTGGGGATGGATTAGTGATGTGTGACAACCCGCGATCCGAAATAGGGGGTGGCCAGCCCGATACTCCAAAATAATGGAATCATGGATGGAATCATTCTCAGCATCACAACAAAATAAAAAGTATACAAAATAACCACTCCTTATTTCAGAAAAACGGGTTGCCAAAAACATTTGTTTCATAATTTAAAAAAAAAAGAATTTAAACAACCCAACTAAAAAGAAAGTGGAAACCTAAGAATATATACTATTACATACACCCCCAAATATACAATAAGGGACCGAATATGTTGTCGGTCAACAGTCTCATAAGATAGAACACAACATTTTTTATGTAAATTACATAATACATTACATTAAGCAAATACAACCGTTTGGACCGCACGCCCGAGTAAAAGATCCGATCTTATCTAGAGTGCAAGAATGACGGCGTCTAGTTCAAAATGTCCCGTAATACCCGCAAAGCATCACGGCTCGCCGAAGACACCGGGATAAGAAGTCAGATCAGGCATCCTTGCGGCGGAGTACCTGAGCGGAGACAAGATGCATGCACAACAAGAAATATGAACGGATCAGGGCCCAGTTTTATACGATTACCAGATGAATAAAGAGTATGACAGTTACGAATGATGAATCATGATGAAGAGAAATAAGAATCTACCTACACAATTAAAACATAAGCTAAGACAATTTTAATTAATCATGTATCTAAATTTAATTATGCAGGAGAATAAGAATGATTTACATTAAATTAAAAACTTACATTAAAACCTTGTTCCATTTATAGTTCCATTCCTTAACAGGAAAATATAATAAAAATTTTTAAAAACTTTATGGCTTTTATCTCAATTACATGCCCTTCCTAGCATTTCATTCCTTAGCAGGAATATTATCGTCATCAAATGCTCTTTGTGGCATTTCATTGTGCTATTTATGGCACTACTTATACATCAAGTCCCACTTGATTAAGAATAGTTATATTCATTTACATATAACGATTCTAAGACCGTCCCTCCGAGTTTCCCCACTGGGCGCACCCCTAAATGACCATCATCTTCCAGGGGCCTATCAAACAAGGCAGCCCGGGCACCTATAACGCAAGACGTCGGGAAGAGGCCATATGCCTGCGGGAGAGTCAAGACCACACCCGAAATCTCCTCACCAGCGCAAAAAATATACATAATCGCGCATATGGCCTAGGACTATATCCACCCTGCATTCATTAGCCAGGGGGCATCACCAAGCGCGCGAACTTCCCTTATGATGTCATTTAGAGAGGTGTGTTTAAGTAAATTAGCATTTACCATATTCATAATTATGTAAATTATCATTTACCATAATTATTACCATTTCCATTTCATTTTCATTCACCATTTTTCATATGTAGGTTTCATTTTATCCGGAACCATTATCATTTACATTTTGTACATAATTTCACTTATTATCCGAAGCCATGCAATAAATTATATCGTCATTACAATCTCAAAAGAGTGAATATCCTCTTAATCATCTCCAAACATTTTAGGGTATTACCTTAAAACCCCAATACTATCATACCTCAAAGGAATGAATAAACTTTCAATTCATTCTCCCGACATTCGTTTAAGGTGCTATTATGAACTATCAAGATTAACGTAGCTCAATTGAGCTTCAAAAGTCTCCCAAACATTACGCTGCATCTCCTAGTTTCATAACAATCAACTAGAAGAAAAGAATGCCCTAGCATCAATAGGCATAACCCCGGAAAACCCCATATAAACCATTACTAATCTAGGGTAGTTTCCCCAACTCATCTAAAACTCTAGGACTATAAGTTTACTTCATATAAGAAGGTTCCTAGGTCCTAAGCCTAAAGAAAAAGGAGAAAATTTGAGTAAAAAAAATAACTCAAAAACAGCATGATTCTGAATCGATTCTCCCAAACAGCGAATTGGTTCGGACATAAGACCTGGTATTCTGCAAATTGCCGAATCGATTCGGCCTTAACCCGAATCGATTCGGGTCCCCAGACCTGGGAACTGCCCCTTAGCGAATCGATTCGCTTAGGGGGCCGAATCGATTCGGCCTGGAGAAATTGCCAAGAATGGCTTACGGGTTGTCAACCCTAGATTTTCTCTAAACCTCAAATCCCTTCCAGTTTTACCCACAACCAACATCATAAATCTATCCCAAATCAACCTACATGAATATTAACTACTAAAACCCATAATTTCATCATCAAAATCTAATCTTAGGGTTTAAACACCATAATTTTCATTTTTGCTCCAAAAATACAAATACATAAATATCATACAAATTATTCATCTTAAATCACACATTAGCAAGTAGAAAACTTGCCTTAGAGTTGAAATCTCAGATTTCTAGGTGGTAGAAGAAATCCCAATCCTTCAAACTCCAAATCTCTCTTCTTTCTCCATTTTTCTCTTCCTCTCTCTTTCTCTCCTTTTCTCTCTATGTTTAAAACATATAATGGGGAAATTTAGGGGATTTAGAAGACTAAAATCGGGGCTTAACACAAGTCTCCCAACTTAAATGGTTAATACCACATTAAAATGACTCCCAAATACGCATTTAAGTTAAAACCAGGTAAAAGTGCCCGAAATACAAAAATACACTTTGGCACTTATTTTGACTGTCCCGCACATTTCGGGACTAACTACACCCTCTAAACTGGCATCCGATAATTTTATAAACTATTTCCAGTTCCGGTTTCACTTAAACCATAATGTCATTTAAAATCCAAGACACTATAAACATACAACATGAGGATATTTACCTACACATACGGTAAATATGCAACATTCCAGTAAATATTAACTTCTAACTCATTAAATTAACATTTACTCCAGTTCCAACATTTTATATAATTACCTTATGCGATAAAATTAATATAAAATTAGCCTCCTAAAAGCGAGGGTTGTTACATACTCCCCCCTTATGAGGGAATTTTGCCCTCAAAATTCGGGCATACCCTATACGCATAAAAGGGTATACTATCTTAAACTATCATTCTATTGCCCTTAACAAACCCTCATTATTACGGTCTCCTAAAATGGACTCGGACTAAGGTCGTCACAAAGCGTTTCTCACAAACTATCAACTCTAACTTCCTATGGCGGAAGATGATAACCACGCGACTCCGCGTAAATAGTCTTACATCTTGAATCGCATTATATCCCACCTCAGGGGTACACACCAATGCTAAATGGCTTAACCCCAAAACTACTCAACTTCTCCTTGCATAAGCGTAGCCCTTCAAAATATATGGCTCAAAAAAGCCTAGATACTAAAGAAATGTTTCCAGGACCGCTCCCAGTCCAAGGAACCAATTATTCGCTGGCCTCATCCAACGAGTAGGCGAATTACTCAACCGACTACACAAGGCCACTCACGGCGCCATACCTTAGGAAATAATTCAAATTCTTGTACGGAAAATTTCCATTTCCATACAAGCTATTGCCCCCGTCCATCTATTTAGCTTAAGGCGCACCTTTAAGGTATGCCTTTCGGCCTTACGTTAACCTCCTCCATTCAACCATCCACTTTAGGGTGGTAAGATATTCTTCATCTCCACACGGTTCCTATTACCTCCTGGAAACTTTACCCATCTTTCGACATGAATATCCAGTCTCGGTCCACCACCATTTTGATAGACACTTCATACGGTTCCACCGTATCTCCATAAAGAGCGGGGCGTACTCATATACTTAAAGTCCACTAATAATGGTCAAAAAGCAACGATTTGGTCGAACGATACACAATTTTCTCAATTAGGATCACGACCAGTTCGGTGCCGGCAATTTAATAAAGATATATATGAACATTCCCTTCTTCGTTCCACCACTAGTCTCTTCACACGAGTAGGTGAAATGGTTAATCATAGACCAAAATGCTCTTGTTACGAAGTCTTCCTAGTCATGCTCGCTTCATTTGGCTTTCCATGCCATTACAAATATCTCCGACGGGTTTCTTACACGACGCATCTACTACCCCAATCGCATTCTCTTAGCGAATGAGAAAAATCCAATCAATAGTTCGTTAAGAACTTCATACACCAACTTGATTTCTCCCACGACATACTGCAATAACTTGTTACTCGCGAGAAAGGCTAAATTTCCTGCCCAGGAAGTAGTGCCTCCAACACTTTAAGGTGATCACTACCGCAATGAATTCTAAATCAAACATGGGATAATACTTCCCACAAAGTTTTAAGTTTGTGAGACGCATAAACAATGGGTTCATGCTCCAGTATTATTACTCCCCATCCTGGCAGAGACTTGTTCCTTAAATTCACCCCCCGAACTTAACAAAATGGGTTCAGGAGTGAAAATCAACTCACCCTGTTCATTCCCCGGAATTTAAGTTACCAATGTAACACTTTAACCAAGAAAGGCCCCATCTCCCTCGGCCTAATGTTCGACATCTCCCGAGAGTCCACACATCTTGTTTCTAGGGACCTACTCCCCCTAAGGGCCAACCCACAACATATTTGTGGTCAACTCCCAAAAGCCTTCCTAAATCAACGTCATATGCCCTAAAGGCCTTACATCCTAATAAATCTAAGGTCGATCTATATATATCCTATCTAAGTCGTATACGTATAATACTAAGTATATCCCTAGTGTCCAAGACCTATCTCAACTTTCGACATTCGCTCGGTTTCATGCGTGGGACGTCTCGCCAAAGTGAAATCCAAATAAGGAACCCTCCCGTTACACTACTACCTTGCATCGTCGCTCATCAAGATATAACGATCTAAGACACATGATCAGGGTCAGTAAAAATCTAATTCACAACCCTATTAATTAAGATTCTACTTCTAGGTCTTACCATAATAATTAATTCAAGATTTATTCTAACCGGATATTTACTTTCAATAAAGTCTTATAATATTTATCCAATACATATTTACATCTTTTTAAATAGCCTTCTGATCAAGGCATAACCCTAAGCCTCAATTCGACTTCGTATCTCAGTCTCCCTCACATCGATCAAAGGAGAGAACTATATACAGTGCTTCTATCTCGCACTTTAGTAGCCCTTAATCACTCTTCTACGTGATTATCGGCTAAACCTTTCAACCCAAATCTTAACCAACAAAATAAAATAAAATAAAATGGAATGAACTAAAGAAGAAGGAACAACATCTCTCCACTTCCAACGTCGTTGAGGTTCACGCATGGAGCGTCCCGCAAAAGCGAAATCCAAACAAGGAACCCCTCCTATGCATTACTACTCAACCTTGTTGGTCGTGGAGATAAGGCATAACAATCACATACAATACAAACAAGCAATCAAACACACACGTAAAATAACATAACAAGTAATAAAAACCTCCTACATACCTCAACCACCCCTATAAAGTCTCAACCTATATCCAGGAGAGATATTATAGGACAACTAGTTCCATCCTAAAACTAGAAGTAGGATAGCCTCGCAATATATTTGCTTGCTATCACCCCAATCAAACCAAAATATCTTTACTTGTATAGTACACACCATACAGGTAGTACATAACGTACATAATACTTAAAAGAAACTATATCATCACTCGCTTTATAACGAGTGAAGGAAAATATAAAACTTCTTTACCACGGAAGTCATATAATTACTCTATTTAGGAGCGTTAATACTACCACAGCCTCAATATACACACCCGAATCTATAGTAGATACAATACTACTAAATCTCATCCTAAGGAATACACCACCAACTAATAAGGTGGAATTCCCGCCAACATTTTATGCCAATCACTCTAGGTCAATACTAATGGTTCTCAGACACCTTATTTGAGTCTTATTCTGACCAAATTACTTCCATCAACTCCCCACTAGGGACTTTATTCTTTCCCTTATTCTCTGATCAACAGAATCAAGATGAGTGGTTCTACATTCCACATCATAGCCATTGTTCCACCCCTAACTGCCAAATAATTGCCCACGCAATCCCTCTTACTTTCTCAGTAAAAGAGAACACGCTCTCGGCCTCCTCTTCCTCAGTTCAATGAAACCTCTTAGGCGGATGTCCGCCAATGGGTTTCATGATCACTGCTCCATCAGAAGTGTTAACTACACTTATTCTGGAGCCTATCATTCCATCAAAGGGATCTTTCTTTCTTATTTTGGTGTACGGCTTCCCTAACCGTACCACTCTTTATTCACATGTCGGCCTCTAACCGAGCCTCGCGTGAACATTTGAGGATCTACCTTCTCCTCCTTCCAGTTATCCCAGAGAAACTTACTAGAGAAAGTATCTACTGGGTTTCTTCATGGGAAAAACTTCATGCACCCACAAATAAGGCGACTACGTTCCCACAAATTCAACACTACTCCTACGGGTGAAGGATTTTCCTCCATCCTTTTTCTGGGAACTTTTCCACTTCAATTTAACGTTGCTTGAAATATCAAACTTATTACCACCCTCTACTCTAGCAGTACTTGGAAAACCGTATTTGCTGTAATTAGTAGTCGCAGTAGCAAGACAAGAAAGTGCTACAAAAAAAAGGGAGAGACCTCCAAGCGGTCTTCCTCCCTGACCACCACTTACAGTTCCCAGTAATTCCATCTAATGATGCCTCACCACAACCTTCCTTGGCGCCCTTCTTCAATTGACCTACTAATCTCACACGAACGCACAACAGATTATATAAGTTCTACCTCATGGTGGGAGAACAAAATCTCACAAGAGGAATCAACGATCTTAATCCTAAGGCTTTACGTCAAATCAAAAGCAACGTTGAAAACGTAAAGCATCCGCACAGACCCCTAAAGACTCTAGAACCTGATGCTCTGATACCATCTGTGACAACCCGCGATCCGAAATAGGGGGTGGCCAGCCCGATACTCCAAAATAACGAAATCATGGATGGAATCATTCTCAGCATCACAACAAAATAAAAATTATACAGGATAACCACTCCTTATTTCAGAAAAACGGGTTACCAAAAATTTTTGTTTCATAATTTAAAAAAAAGAATTTAAACAACCCAGCTAAAAAGAAAGTGGAAACCCAAGAATATATACTATTACATACACCCCCAAATATACAATAAGGGACCGAATATGATGTCGGTCAATAGTCTCATACAATATAACACAACATTTTTTATGTAAATTACATAATACATTACATTAAGCAAATACAACCGTTTGGACCGCGCGCCCGAGTAAAAGACCCGATCTTATCTAGAGTGCAAGAATGACGGCGTCTAGTTCAAAATGTCCCGTAATACTCGCAAAGAATCACGGCTCGCCGAATACACCGGGATAGGAAATCAGATCAGGCATCCTTGCGGCGGAGTACCTGAGCGGAGACAAGATGCATGCACAACAAGAAATATGAACGGGTCAGGGCCCGGTTTTATATGATTACCAGATGAATAAAGAGTATGACAGTTATGAATGATGAATCATGATGAACAGAAATAAGGATCTACCTACACAATTAAAACATAAGCTAAGATAATTTTAATTAATCATGAATCTAAATTTAATTATGCAGGAGAATAAGAATGATTTACATTAAATTAAAAACTTACATTAAAACCTTGTTCCATTTACAGTTCCATTCCTTAACAGGAAAATATAATAAAAAATTTTAAGCTCTTTATGGCTTTTATCTCAATTACATGCCCTTCCTGGCATTTCATTCCTTAGCAGGAATATTATCGTCATCAAATGCTCTTTGTGGCATTTCATTGTGCTTTTTATGGAACTACTTATACATCAAGCCCCACTTGATTAAGAATAGTTATATTCATTTACATATAACGATTCTAAGACCGTCCCTCCGAGTTTCCCCACTGGGCGTGCCCCTAAATGACCATCATCTTCCAGGGACCAATCAAACAAGGTAGCCAGGGCACCTATAACGCAAGACATCGGGAAGAGGCCATATGTGTGCGAGAGAGTCAAGACCACACCCGAAATCTCCTCACCAGCGCAAAAAATATACATAACCGTGCATATGGCCTAGGACTATATCCGCCTTGCATTCATTAGCCAGGGGGCATCACCAAGCGCGCGAACTTCCCTTATGATGTCATTTAGAGATGTGTGTTTAAGTAAATTAGCATTTACCATATTCATAATTATGTAAATTATCATTTACCATAATTATTACCATTTTCATTTCATTTTCATTCACCATTTTTCATATGTAGGTTTCATTTTATCCGGAACCATTATCATTTACATTTTGTAAATAATTTCACTTATTATACGAAGCCATACGATAAATTATATTGTCATTACAACCTCAAAAGAGTGAATATCCTCTTAATCATCTCCAAACATTTTAGGGTATTACCTTAAAACCCCAATACTATCATACCTCAAAGGAATGAATAAACTTTCAATTCATTCTCCCGACATTCGTTTAAGGTGTTATTATGAACTATCAAGATTAACGTAGCTCAATTGAGCTTCAAAATTCTCCCAAACATTACGTTGCATCTCCTAGTTTCATAACAATCAATTAGAAGAAAAGAATGCCCTAGCATCAATAGGCATAACCCCGGAAATCCCCATATAAACCATTACTAATCTAGGGTAGTTTCCCCAACTCATCTAGAACTCAAGGACTATAAGTTTACTTCATATAAGAAGGTTCCTAGGTCCTAAGCCTAAAGAAAAAGGAGAAAAATTGAGTAAAAAAAAATAACTCAAAAACAGCATGATTCCGAATCGATTCGCCCTAGGGCCGAATCGATTCGCCCTAGCGAATCGATTCGCCCAAACAGTGAATTGGTTCGGACATAAGACCTGGTATTCTGCAAACTGCCGAATTGATTTGGCATGAACCCGAATCGATTCGGGTACCCAGACCTGGGAACTGCCCCTTAGCGAATCGATTAGCCCAGGGGGCCGAATCGATTCGGCCTGGAGAAATTGCCAAGAATGGCTTACGGGTTGTAAACCCTAGATTTTCTCCAAACCTCAAATCCCTTCCATTTTTACCCACAACCAACATCATAAATCTATCCCAAATCAACCTACATGAATATTCACTACTAAAACCCACAATTTCATCATCAAAATCTAATCTTAGGGTTTAAACACCATAATTTTCATTTTTGCTCCATAAATACAAATACATAAATATCATACAAATTATTCATCTTAAATCACACATTAGCAAGTAGAAAACTTGCCTTAGAGTTGAAATCTCAGATTTCTAGGTGGTAGAAGAAATCCCAATCCTTCAATCTCCAAATCTCTCTTCTTTCTCCATTTTTCTCTTCCTCTCTCTTTCTCTCCTTTTCTCTCTATGTTTAAAACATATAATGGGGAAATTCAGGGGATTTAGAAGACTAAAATCGGGGCTTAACATAAGTCTCCCAACTTAAATGGTTAATACCACATTAAAATGACTCCCAAATATGCATTTAAGTTAAAACCAGGTAAAAGTGTCCGAACTACAAAAATACACTATGGCACTTATTTTGACTGTCCCGCACATTCTGGGACTAACTACACCCTCTAAACTGGCATCCGACAATTTTATAAACTATTTCCAGTTTCGGATTCACTTAAACCATAATGTAATTTAAAATCCAAGACACTATAAACATACAACATGAGGATATTTACCTACACATACGGTAAATATGCAACATTCCAGTAAATATTAACTTCTAACTCATTAAATTAATATTTACTCCAGTTCCAACATTTTATATAATTACCTTATGCGATAAAATTAATATAAAATTAGCCTCCTAAAAGCGAGGGTTGTTACATGATGAGAGTTATGCATAATGTTTGTAGAAATGATCATCTGAAGAAGGTAGTAAAAATTTATTAGATATTTTTATTTTAGTGCAAACCCATCGTGGCGAGTGACAGTGCCATCGGTGACCTCGGTCAAAACATCGTTGATCTCAAGAACGACATCAGTGGTCTATGGATAGTCGTGTTTTTCGACTAATGGTATCCCATCAAACTCTCGAGTGAGAGAAGGAGAGACCGTCACCTCGATACCATGAACGCTAAAGACAAAACCACCAACATAAGAATTTTAAGTAGATGAACTACTTAATGCTATGCTTGATGCAGAGGAGTTTCTTTTAAGATAGAAATATAGGGTCCTATGGTTGGAAAATGGAGATAAAAAGACAATAATTATATGAGCTTCCTTACCCAAAAGAAGAGTCCGAAATACTTTGCATTTCGATAATAATAGCTGCATGGTTAACGTAGAATATCCATAACAGTGATAGTTGTTTAGTCTATCTGATAGATACGAAAACCTCCCATTAGTTCATCTGATTGAGAAAATCAGACTAGAAAGAATAAAGACCGAACTATTTCCTTACATCACTGTTTTTTAGTTTTACCCATCTCACAAAAAAATACCAAATGGGATTTATTATTAGATCTATTTATTTGTTTTAAATCATCAATGATTCAATTCAAAACTCGTCTGATAGTGTAGAATTCCCCACTTATATCGGGATAAAATTCTTCTGCATCTAACCCTTATTTATCCAAGCCAAGCCATGACCAATCCTCAAAGACATTTAGAACACGAGCATGGCTGTTACGTAAGTAATTCCAATCAATGCTACTCTTGTTAAGTACAGAGTACTGTTAAAATCGTCAAACTGAACCTAGTGTTTGTCATCGGTGAAATGAGGAGGTGGAGACGGAGATAAATATGGAGAACCAGAACGAAGTCTCTTAGAAGATTCAAAATTTTCTTCCATTGAAACTAATAAAAATCAATTACAACACAAAAGATAGACAAAAAGAACTAATTGGGTCTAAGTAAAATAAACCCAAAAGAGAGAATCCTTTAAAAAATGATCATGAGTTTCAACTCCTAATGCATCACTACAAGAACATCATAAACTTAAAGCAACCCATCTAAACTAGATTTTTAACCCATGCAAATGGGTAAATCCATGGTATTTAGCCTAAAACATGAATAAAACTAATATGAACACGAGCTGAAGAATAACCTAAAATGAATAAAATAGCAATAGCATTTCTCAAATCCATGAAAAAGTGCAAATGGAATCTAAACCAGGAATAAATCTAAGAAACTGGGGAAATATGACTTGCCACATCGTGACTATAGATGGAAATAGTTGAAAAGATCAAAGAAATCGTTCAACAGGCCACGAATGGAGGATTTGGGAGTTTGGGCGTGAGTTGGTGAAAATAAATAGAGAGACAAAAGATAAAGCAGCCAATAAGGAAACTAAACCAGTTTTAAGATACCCCATGTTAGCTGGAGCGAGATTCTGTGTTGGTCGCCATTGTCATTATAGCGAGAGTTATATTCACCGGAAGTGATTATCATTGTGGCAAAGGAAAATAATATTGCTCACAAGTTTGACCAAGGTTTTACCAAGCCCAACATGAGTTACTAAAATTAAATAAAATACTCAAAGACACTATGTGACCATGTACAAAAGGTCAACAGCAAAAAATGCTTTGATTAATGAATTAAACAAGTTCGCAATCGCATTGTCACAATTAAGGTATACCAAATTTCAGCTCCGCGCGATGCGCGAGCAATTTAGAAGATTTGTTGTGGACCATATGCAAATAAGAGTAAGTGTAATTCAACTACGGTGAAAATGTCAACATTATTATTCTTGCGATTGACTTGATAAGTACTTAATGAAAAAAATAAGTAAATCAAGATATATATATATATATATATATATATATATATATATATATATATAACCAATGTATAGCCACCCAACACCCATAATTAAGAAATGGCCTAATTTTGAATTAAACAATCCATATTAGCAAAAGAAAAAGAAAAATATATTTATTTAGTACAAAAGTAGTTTCATTTCATCAAGCGAAACAATTTCAACTCCAAAAGAATTCCCAAATCCATAATGAATATTTGACGATAACAAAAATAAGAAAGGAAAAAGGATACTTTATAAATAAAGAAAATTTATTTACATGGCTACATAGAGTTAGAAGATGAGTATACCTTCATTTTATCAACTAAAATAACAATCCGCTTCTTAATATGCGAAAAAAGAAAAACTCATTCAAATATATGTTGGTGTAAAGTTGGACCAAAGAACATATTATTTCTTACTTAACAGTGACCAAATGGCTAAATAACGATTATAAATTAGTGTTTTGATACTTGTATTTTTGACATATATAACTACACCTTGTGTAGCGCTCTATTGGTTTATTTCCCATTGTTTGTGGATGTTCCCAACCATTCACACTTTATAATAAAGATCAATTGCTTTATGAAAACTAATTGCTTACAACTATTTACCTGTCACATTTCATGATCTGTTTTCTTCCTTATGAGTTTTAAAGCAAGTAGTTTTGAATATATAACATAAATTTCAAGTAAGATACAATGAAATGTTTTAACAATTTTTTGACAGAAAATATTGCTACATTTAAATGACCCTTTTATCCACAACTTACATGTATCCATTCCTTTTGAAGTTGAGTACAAGAGTATATATGTGTCAAAATCCCCAATCTTTCAAGTACATTAGAGGCCATCACCTGTGTAACCAAAAATAAAAACGAATGAGAAAATCATCCCATTATTTCCTTTCAAAAATCAAATCATAACTTAAAAACCCGCCTCATTCCCTTAATATATAGATCCTTAATTGGTGTAAGAACACAAAGAACTTAATTAGCCTCAAACAACCATGGCCGCTTACTTTTCTTAGGTTACCATGAAACAAAATAACCCTCTGAATTTTTTCTTTTCCTTTTTGCTACAATAATCAATGTTCAATAGACCCTTAGTTCTGTGCAAAAATATAGAGAACTCAATATAGATTAAACAGGGATGAAAGAAGACAAAGAGGAGAGAAGAAAAAGAGGATATTAAGAAGCGGATTGTTATTTTAGTTGATAAAATGAAGGTATACTCATCTTCTAGAATGACCCAAACAATTTTCATAGTTGTATTTCTTTGTGAGAATATCTTTCATCAACTCCTCAAATTTTGATACAAAAACTCTTGTGAGCCAATCAGGATGTTCATTTGGTGATTGTCTAGCAAGTAATTATGCCTCATCTTCAGGCCAATTTGTATTACATCTCATAATAAAAAAAATCAAGTTTTCCATACTTTTGAACCAATGACATAACGTCCTGATACCTTTGAAACATGTCCCTAGGACTTCTAATAAATGATAAGGGGTTAATGGCCAAATAAATAGTAGGAGACAAAAATTATAAAATTAATGAATTGGGTGTACCTGCATTGTTTTGTCTAGCATGTAAACAGTCTTGTAAGCCTGGATACAACTCTGATATGTTATCATCTTGATGATTACGTAACCAATGCAGTTTGTTTGAATCAATCTTTACATGTTTTAGGTCATTCTAGTTTTCTCTTTCCTCTTAATTATCTCCAAACCTTTTAATGCTTTGCTGAAGCAAAGGGTGTTGCCACGTGTCACATTAACAAATAAAGAACCATATTTATATTTATACAAGAGTAAGCATCCCACTCTATTTCCTCTATTATTATTACCTGTGAAGATGATATATTCAGTTCGAATGTGGCAACAATTGAACTTTTAGTAGAAAATTACAAACATCCAAGCATAAACATACAAATTAGTCAAATTTTCAATAAAGGAATGGATCAATATGTGGAGAATATAATATAATATTATTAGACTCAATAAAAATAATAAAAGATGAAGTTTAATACATAATATCTAAACACTGTGAGATTAATAACGCTTCAATATCATGTAGAAAAAAATCTTAACTCGCCCAATTCCTCTTTACTTTCAACATATCTTCTCATCTTCCCTCATATTGTGTGGTACAAATAGGTTTTGAAAAAAACACATTCTATAATGTAACCACATTTTGTATATCAATAATTCATCGTTCATGTTTGCAGCATGTTCATTGACAATTAAACACTTACTACGTTTTCTTCGTAAATCAAAAGCTTGAAGAAAATATTATTTAATAGTTAGTTTATGTTCATTGTTCCTAATTACAAATTCGAAAATAGCAGCAAAGAACTAAGGGTCCGTTTGATAGCACAAAAATTTCAAGGCAAATTCTCAAAAGTTGGAAAATTCTGATTTTTTTCATCCTTTAGGCTATTTGACAGTTTTAATTTACCTTGTAATTTGTTTTCTATGTACAACACCCCTTAAGCACAATTTGCCACCCTAGGACGAAATTCAATTCTTTGGGGGGGAGCGGGTTTTTGTTTGCCACATTTAGGTGACAAATCACTTAAAACCAATTTTTTTTTATAACTCTATATATTTCATAAATATATAAATATATATTGTTAATAAATATATAAATATATATATTTTGTATATTTTAATATATATTCGTATATTTTATATATTTTAGCACATATATGTATATTGCGTATATTTCGTATATTTATATATATTTCATATATTTATATATTTCGTACATTTATAAAATTTATATAATTCATATATTTTAATATATATTTATATTTCGTAAATTTTGTATATTTCATATATTTAATATAATCCTTATATTTATATATTTCGTACATTTAATATATTTGGTATACTCATATATTTACGTATGATTAATATATTTCGTATAGTTTTTAAAAAATAATTCATTTATTTCGTATATATAATATACATATTATATATACTGAATATGTATTATTTACAGAATATATACACACACACACACACATATATTATATATATATACTGACATATATATATATCTATATAATAAAGTAGAAAATTTATGTATGTCATAAGATTCAACTATGACATCACAAGATGAATTTTGTTTGCCCTTCCTATATTACCCTTGAAAATTTTGATTTCCCCCTCTTTTTAACACTCTAATTTGTTCCCCCTTTTCTTCAAAATTCAAACATAAGGGTAGTATAGTATTGTAACTATTTTGGTCTCACTTTTCAACCTTTCACTCTCTCCTCTCAAAGAGAATTCACCGACCCACACTTACTCTCTTCGCCTTCTCTCATGTGGCTTCTCTTAGGTGATTTTTTTGTCATCTTTGTTTGTATCTTTTTATTCAGTTTCGAATTGACATATGGGTTTGAGTCTAATTTATGTTTTGTTTCTAAATGCTGAACATGTTATTTATTTACTCTTTATAAGCTACTTCGTGTAAATCTTGGTTATGCATTCTTGGCAAAGAAAACTGTGAGCATTTTTGTACTCTCTCTCTCTCTCTCTCTCATATTTACAAATTAAACTTTATTGTGTTCATTTTATTTGATTTTGGGTATATGATTTTAGGGTCTTTCACGGCTTATGGTTTTTGATTTTGTAGGTTTTTCTGTGAGAAGCATAGTGATCTGCTTATTTTTTTACCTTTGGTTGTTCAAAAAGTTGAAGTGAACCAAAAAGAAACAAATCTCGGCTAGAATTGTAAGAATACGTATTGTTCACTTTTATTTCATTTTCCCTATGTTTTGTTACATTTGATTTCCCTAAACTTCTAAACGTTTTCGATTTTTGGTTTTTAAGGTTTTTCTGTGTATATTCTTTGGTTTTTGTAGGGTTCAAAGATGAGTGCATGCCAGGACGATGAGGGTGCAGAGAAGAGCACCTCGATTAAAAAATCACAAGTTTGTTTTTGCTTTTATGGTTAGTGTTGGGTGGGCGGTGGACTCTACATATGGATGGTTGGTGTCAAGTCAGCTCTTAAACGCAAGTATATGCATTTTGTTTTCGCTTTAGTATACGGCTCTAACTGATATCAGTTCAACCTCTACAGAAATTCTATGAAATCAGGTATATGCATACCGTGGTTCTCTATAGATTTACACATACCGTGGTTGAACCAAGTTTGATTGAACAAAAATCAAACTTGATTGAACCAGGTATATGCATTTTGTTTATCCCCTACCGAGTTTGATTGAACCGGTATCAGTCTACAACCTGATTCTCTCTAGATTTACACATACCGTGGTTGAACTGAACCAAGGGAACCTTATATTACCTTTCCAACCGAGGTTCAACTGATATCAGTCCAACCTTTGTACTGAAAAAACCATGATTTTGAAATAAAAAATCGTTCTCTGTAGAGGTTGGACTGAAAAAACGAACTGGGTTGAGAAAGAAGATAAGGTGGTGGAGTTTAAAGTGGGTCTCATTGGGATTCGAGATGGGTTTTTCTTTTTGTTTTGAATATGGGGTTTTTCTCTTTGTTTAGTTGTGATATCATTTTTCTTTTATGGTTTTTTCTCATTTTTATTTGGTTCAGTCCTGATCTCCGTTGATGAGGTGGAGAAGGTGGCTGTGTGGTCATGGATAGTTTTGTTTTTCATTTTGAGTTGTTTTATTATTGTGGATTTTAGCTTTGGTTATTGGTTTCTAAGCAGTCGACAGTGACTATGGTCACCGTCATCTTTCTTATGACTGCTATGGTCACTATCAAGAAAGGATTCAAAGTTACAATAGAAGGTAGCAAATAAGTTATGTTCACTGTCCATTGTGTGTTCCTTCTCAAGCAGTGTTAAATTGTAATTGTAATATACAATTTTCCCCATATGGGTGTTGCACTGGGTTTGTTCAGATCTTTTTTTAAGACTGACAATATTGGGTTTGTTCGGATCTCTTTTCCATAGTATCTAACATCAAGATATTTTTTTACAGGATTTGGATTCTGTGTAATCAGTGTATGTTAGAATCGGGTTGGTTCTAAAAATGGGTACGGACACAAAGATCACATTTACACTTTATGATGCAAATGGGTATCAAATCTGGATTACAGGAGGATTTTCTCTACTTTTGAAGTATGGGCTTGCTCCTTTGACGTGTTTGGGGTGTGTTCCACCTACCTCATAGACTCTCAGTTCATACCGGACCAGAGAGGGAGAAAATAGTGTATGAGATTGGATTGGTATCTTTTTAAGTCACTTGAGTTTGTATTCTCTGTATGAGATTGTCTTTAATGGCCAATTTTTTTATTATTAAATTTTATACGTTCAGTTTTTTTTTTTTTTTTTTTAATATGAGGTTGACGTTGTTTTGGAAAGCAATTTACATCTCACTAGTGTAAGTATTTTAATTTCTTAACGTGGTCGACTGTTATTATATCTTGATAGTCGTTTTAAAAACTAATATACACCTTTTTATTTTCAGATTTGTGTTTAAGACTAATTGGTTCTACTTACTCCACTTTTTAGTTAATAGTAGTTTGGTTTCTTTTTGGAAAACATAGAAGGACTTTATTTTTGCAAAATGGGTATCTTCGTATAGTAAACATAGATTTTTCATGCATAATAATATATTGGTTGGGGAGGAACTGTATTGGGATTAGATCTGTATGGAGAGACTCTGTTCTATGAACTACAATTATGGATTGTAAAAAACTATTTGACTTAATGCGTACATACCACGGTGTATATATGTATGTACGTAAAAAAATTCAAAAATTTCCCAATTTGGCTACTATGTTTACAGTTATTTATTATTATTCAAAAATAATAATAAAAACTATTTTTATTTTCTCTTTGTTGCTTTTAATTTTTTAACAGAAAAAATAGTGACAATCTCAAAATGTTTTTTTATTTTTTATTTTTCAGGTTATTTATTAAAAAAATTAGATATTTTTAATATAAAAACAATAAACATTTCCAAAACTATTTCAACCATTTTCTAAAAGCTTTATGTGAATGTTTAAAAAACATTACGATCTTTGGATTATTTTCGGAATTAAAAAGCATTACAAACTTTAGAAATTTTGTCGGGGAACGAAATTTTTACCATTTTGCAATTGAGTACTTCGAAAATTTTGGAATTTTGGTCGTGCCTTCGGGAACGAGCATAATTAAAGAAGCTGCTCCTGTGTTCCGAACTCGAGATCAACTATAGCTTTAGTGAGGGCACTTGCCATCGTATTAAGGCACGTCTTTATGCATTTCAAAACTATCATCGTGCCTTCAGGCATATATATATATATATATATATATATATATATATATATATATATATATATATATATATATATACTGACATACATACATATCTGACATATATACATATATTATACACACACACACATATATATTACATATATACATATATTATATATATGTATATATTCTGTAAATAATATATATTTAGTATATTCAGTATATAATATAATATATATTCATATATTCCATAAATAATATATTATATTTTCATAGATTTTGTACATTTAATTATATTCATATATTCCGTAAATAATATATTATATTTTTATCGATTTTGTACATTTAATAATATAAAAATTATTATTATTATTATACATACTAAATATATATTATTATATATTATATACATTTAATAATATAAAAATTATTAACATTTAATAGATTTTGTACATTTAATAAATATATATTATTATATATTATACATACCAAATATATATATTATTACATATTATATATATTATTTGCGAAATATATATATTTCGTAAATTATTATATATATTCATATATTTTGTATATTCCGTAAATTATTATATATATTCATATATTTTGTATATTTAATAATATATATATATATATATATATTCCGTAAACAAATTTTCCACATTTATATCTATTTTTCAACTTTTGCGTTTGAAAAAAATGTGGAAAATTGATGATTTTTCAACTTGTATCAAGCAGACACAAGTTGAAAAATATTCATTTGCCTTGGAATTGTTTATCCTGGAATCAAATGTCTTGGAATCATTTACATTTTCCCAGTTTTCTATCAAACGGATCCTAAGGGTCCATTTGGTTGGCAAAATTTGCCTAGACAAATGCCAAAAAGTTGACAAATATGAAAATTTGTCCACATTTTGGATGTTTGGTTGCACAATTTGCCTAGGCATTATTTTGCCAATGTACAACACCTCCTATGCACAATCTGTCAGCAAATTTTGCTTAACTATTTGAGTGGAAAATATTTACCAATAAATTTGCCAACTTCTTAAATAGTTTTAATGTTTTAAAAAATAATTTAAAAACTATTTTAAATAATTAAAAAATTGTTATGAATATTTAAAAATTATTTTGCAATGTTTTAAAAACTGTTTTTAATATTATAAAAAATTGTTAAGAAAATGTTTTACAATTTTTTTTAAAAACCGTATTAACAAAATATTGTAAAAACGGTTTTTAACATTTTTAAAAACTGTTGTGAATATATTATAAAAACAGTTTCAAAGTTTTAAAAAATAATTAAAAAACTATTTTAAATAGTTAAAAAAACTGTTATAAATATTTAAAAACTGTTTTGTAATATTAGAAAAAATTGTTAAGAAAATGTTTTACAAATTTTTAGAAAAACGTATTATAAAAATATTGTAAAAACTGTTTTTAACATTTTTAAAAACTGTTTTAAAGTTTTAAAAAACATTTTTTAAAACTGTTTTAAAGTTTAAAAACAAAATTGAAAAATATTTTAAATAGTTAAAAAAAACTGTTGTGAATATTTAAAAATTGTTTTGTAATATTTTAAAAACTGTTTTTAATATTATAAAAAATTGTTAAGAAAATGTTTTACAATTTTTTTAAAAAACCGTAATATAAAAATGTTATAAAAACTGTTTTTAACATTTTTGAATATGATATAAAAACTGTTTTTAAATAAATTAATGGAGTTGACTTTAATTTCGCCTAATGGTTGTTTGATAGCCTCATGTGAAAAAAACTAGGTAAAATTTACCCATGCCCACTGTTTTGTCCATTGTCAACCAAACGGACCCTAAAATCTAAAAAAAATAACAAATCAAAAGATAGAGACGCCAAGAATACCGAAAAACAATATGTTACACATTCCTTCCAGATCTGCCAATGACGTACAACATAATTTAAGGGCTACTAAATATAACAACCAAAACAAACCTCTTCTCATTCTCTTGGTCTTGTTCGTAACAACGGACTATCGACCGTTGACCAAATGCAAATCCAAGTACATTACTTAGATCTGAATCAACAACACGGATTTAAGGAACCAATAAACTTGCCAAGTGACAGAAATTAACAAATTATTAAACTATAAAATGCTATTAACGAACGAATTGTTGAAAATGTTCATCAATAAATATAAAAAAAACTCACCTTTAAAGGTGTTGATTTGGTTTGCTCTAGGAGACGCTATAGAAACGTTAATAAAAGCCGTCGTCGCTTACCCTACCTCTCTATCGTCAATGGAAGTCTATATATAAAATGGGGGAGCGGGAGCTAAAAAGAGATTAGGTAAGTAAGGAACTCTTTAGATGCTCTTGCCTTCAGTTTCCATTTTGAACTCTTCAGATGCTCTATTCAGCAAACCTTGTTTGCGAGTTCTATTTTGGAGAGAAAAGAAAGGAAAAGAAGGGAAAGTGTGTTTCCTTTCCTTCGTTTGGGAGTTTAAGTAGGAAGGAAAGTGACTCTCTCTCGTTTGGGAGTTTAAAAGGAGAGAAAAGAAAGGAAAATTTTTAAAAAACTTTCCCTTCCTTTCTCTCCAAAACTTTCTTTCCAAATCAGAAAGAAATGAAGAGAAAGGAAAGTTTTTTAATGAATTGTTCCTTCTTCCCCTTAAAAAAATTATTTTCCTTCCAAACTCCCAAACACAAGAAAGAAAGTTGTTTTCTTTTCTCTCCCAAACTCCTTTCTCTTCTCTTCTTTTCTTTTCTCTCTTATTAACTTTCCTTTATTTTCTTTTCTCTCCGAATAAAATTTTCCTTTCCTTTCTTTTCTCTTCAAAACTCCCAAATGAGCCCCAAAAGAAGAACCATTTTTAATATTTATTAGGAGCACAATTATTTCCACGTGGCGCAGTAACAAAAGGAGACACCGTTTTTAATGTTATATATTAAATGGTTATTCCAAATACTTCAAATGAAGAATAGACTAGTAAATAAATGGTATATTATATTTTTGAGCACATAAGAGATAACTCGCATGAAAGAAAAAAAGTACAAATAAAATCATTTTCATAGCAAATATCAAAAGAGAAGTCTTTACTTGAAAATTTCAAACTTTACTGATTTTCTTTGAAAAAGTATCATTTTCCTTGAAAAAGTAAAACTTTTAACGAACATTTTGTCTTCCTCATTAAGTGATTTATGATTAATATATTTTGAGTCTCGTATCGTTGATATTATTCAATTTTGGATAGATAAAAACCTTCGAGACATCGCTTTAAAAACACAATTTTGCATGTGAAGTCTTTTACTCCATCATTACTAAGGGTGGGAAATTTTTCCAATAAAGGTAGTTTGCACAAGCCTAAAGTTGCAGCTTTAACCACATCATCTCTCATGATTTTGAATAATATAGCATTTTGACTCCATCCATGATGATAACAACTCCCAAGCACAAAGGCTAAAATGAAACCTTTTTCAAATCGCATACATTTTGAATAGTCATAAGGAATAACTCATAAGTGTTTTGTTTATTTGTTTATAAGACTATGTTCAAAATGTAGTTCAGTGTAAATGCAATGATTTATGACATATACTCAAGATAAATTAATCTCAAAAGGTCATGAACTTTTAAATCTTTTAAGTTCTAAGCCGAAAGTTCATAGTCATAGATAGCCTATATACAACATTATGTGCAAAAATAGTTCATAAATCAACCTAAGAATTTAGCAAGTTAACCTACAAGTACATAAACCCAAGGGGTGTTTGATCACTCATTACTAAGGGGCTTGCACCCACAAGGTCATGAATTTCCATCCATTAGCATAAACTTAGGGCCACTGACCACAGAGAGTAATCTCTATTTTGCAAATCTTTTTCAGAGTTGAAGGAATAGTCTGAGATCCACGCAAGCTATCCCGGGATGGATAACCCTCCATATAAAAAAATCTACAAGTACATAACCAATAAAAATATAAATATAATTAGCAGAGGAACGAGATAATCATTTTAAAGAGTCCTTGGCGCAACAAGAAACCTTATTTATCTAGTAAAAATGGAGGAAACAAAAAAGGGAATCAATTTAGTCTCTAAATATATCTTATTAAAATATCCCTCATAATCCACACTTAACTTACACAAGGCGAATTGGGAGTGATTGGACCTTGGGCGTATTAGCAATCTTCTTACCCATTTTGTTTTGAACAAGATGAAAATGTTATCTCTGTTTTCCTTTATTATTCTTAAAAAATTTGTGATTGTCCCTACAATTGTGAAAGTGCACGGTAGACTTATGAAAATAACAAAATTCTCTTAAATGACATTTCATATGAAAATGATCACATTTATAGATTCTAGGAAGAGGTGTATGAGAACTATCTTTGGGAACGACATTTTCAGACATTTAACATCTTTAAACTTAGAAAAAAAATATTTATGATGACCTTGTTATGACAATAGAAGAACCAATAATATCACTTTTAGGTCTTTTATAATGAAAATAATGATTTTTTGCAAAAAGTGGGAGACACAATATTCTTTTCCTTCAAATGTTCCATCCTATGATGTTTCCTTTTGGGGGGAAGTATGAAGTGGAGAAATTATTTGATGGTGAAGGATTGAAATGCAAAGTTTCTCCTCTACGAAAGTCTTGATAGTTAGAATTTAGTTACTTTGAAAGATCTATAATTTTTTTAAAGTTTGGCACTTAATACAATGCTATTTTGAAATTTATTTTTCAAAATGTCCATGGAGATAGTCAACTCATCTCTTTCTTTATTTCAAATTGGACAAACATTCACCCTCTACAAAAGGTAACTTCTTATTTGTAATTAATTCATTAAGTAAATTTAAGAAGTCATTAAGTCTAAACCTAGAGCTTTAACTTTAGGATAGAGGGAATGATCATGAGCATCAATAGATTGAAAGAATTTATTCTCTTCTATAACGGAAGTAAGCTCATTTAAAATTTTAGATTTCTCATTTTTTAGGCTTTTAATTTTATGAAGTAAACTATTCCTATCAAAATATAATCGAGAAGATTCATGATTTTTGTTTTCATTGACGGTTTTTTCTTTTCAAATGTTTCACTTTCATAGAAAGTTTAACATTAGTTTTAAATAAGATATTGTTATGAGAAAAAAACGCATCCAATTAAGTACGTAGATCATTACCTTCAAAATCATTAACACAAGTTTTTTAAATTTTGGTGCTAGAGTGATTTACAAGGTCTGACGGTGTGATTAGTCCGGTAAAAATATGACCCTTTTTTATACCCATTATTTCATGCATTTTGTAATTAACATAAATATCCATATTCATAAACATTTGTTCTACCTCAAGGTTTTTAAACCTAATAAAAAATAGAGGTCTATCTCTAATACCAATTAAGATTGTGTGTACTCGAAACCAAGATGTACGGAAGGTAGCCAATTAAAATCACTTGTCAAGAAAAGAAAAGGTTTACCTTTAATTCATTATTAAGGGTAATAAAGACAACACCTAACGTCTATGTGACAAATTATTTACCAAGTAGATTACACCAAGTTTTATCTTCAATATTAGGTGACTTAATCTAAGTGCGGAAAAGATAATCAGGAGATCACATCACCATGATGTACAAGCAAAAACTCACAATAGGAAAAAACGTCGGGCCTACCGAATGACAAGTAACTATGGTAGGACTTATAAAGGGGAATTAAGTCTTACCACCCTAATGCATAATTTCCTCCTAATTTCTTTCACATCATATGTCGCACATGGGGTGGAACTAATAGTTAGATCACACTTCACAACCACCATCGATTTTGGTCGCAACCAATGTATTCTTCAATGCCAAGAACAATTATCCTCCTTTTGAAGTGGAAGAAAAACTTTTGAGTTCCAAGTCTTAGAACAAGATTGAGAAGCCTACAATGAATGTAGTACCACTTTCTAGGTGTGTGAGAATCCTAAAGTGAAAGTTTTTTTGAAATATTTGCTAACTCGTAAATCTCACAATATATTTTTGAGGTAAGTAAAATATAAAAATAACTCAAGAAAAATTATAAAGAGATTTGTTTAAGGTTTTAAATATATTTAAAGTAAATAAATTTAATCTAAAATATTTTTAGATTTCACAAGTAATGAAAATAAAAATATCTTAAAATATAGAGAGAAGAAAAATAAGATTAAAAAATGGAAGAATTCAAGATTTAACAAAAAGGAAGTTATTATCTTTTTGTAAAAAAAAAATCTCTCTTAAAAATTAGTTTTATGGAATGAATGCTTAAGAATGCCAAATATTTCCCTCATAAGAATATTCACAAAATATCACACCAATCACACACTCTACATGAAGTCTAAATCCAAATAAATGTACTCTCAAGGTTGAAAAGGAAGCTTGGGGGGACAAATATGTAAGGTGTAGGCTTCCTATGAAGTGATAAGGATTAAAAGATATGGGATTTTAGTTTCACATGGATTTCTAGAAAGATAAATCTAAAAAAAGAAATCTTTTGGCGCGAGATTATGCTTTTTCGTTGGAGCTTCACTACATTGAAATTACTCTTTGTTGTTGCGAGGCTTCTGTGAAGCTAAGTCGCGAAAAAAATCACAAAAATCCTTGGTCAAGGTCGTAGGAAGTGAAAGGCTTTCGCTACAGTGTAGTATCCTTCACGGGAGCTTCATTGGGGAGATAGACCTAAAGTAACCAAATATATTTAATTCGATAAAAAGAGTCTTTGTATTATATATATTCTACTTCAACAAGCCATAAAACATACACCAAAAGAAATATGTTTTCAGTTTATTAAATGCGTAACTTGTATGATAAAATGTGCATAAGAGTCTATAAGTTCTTTTTTATCTTTTCTATGAGTAGTATATAAATGATATGGTGTGATAAGGATTTTCGATGAATGATTTGAACTATGATTTTTTGAAACGACCTTAAGGAAAAGACTCAAAATATATTTAGGGAACAAAATAAGACAATCTAGTCCTATGGGGCACAACATGAGTATAAAGTATACTTTTACAAAAATAACCTACTATGAGTGCTCAATACTAAAACACACCTAATACTATAAACCTAGACTCTAAGACTAGAAGTAAGTTATCACATATTAACTAGAAACTACATCATAGTGCTATCCCATCCCTAAACTAAGAGTAGAACCTAGTACAATCCCCACTAGTGTCACTCGAATAGTAAGAAAGGTGCAATATCATAATAAACTCATTAACATGACACAATATCAATGAACTAAGAAAAATATATAATTTTCATGAACCACATGAAGGCTTCAACCTTTGGGGACATTCTCAAGTCTCTATAGATAAATCTACAGGGATCTCGTACCTAACGGATTCAGATTATGCAGACACAAAAGAATAGGAGGATCGCTACGTAGTCACACCATCATCTAGTCATATACCAAACCACCCGATGGATATAGTCATCCATGTATCCATGTCGTGCAGCAGACACCAAGTGAATGAAGGATAAAAACATCAACCTCCATGCCACTTCCTACATCAGCCAGGTTTCAACAGTCCACTTAAATCCACAACCCTCATCGATAAATTCCCCACAATCCAATTATGTACATATGGTATGTTTACATCAAACAAACATATATAAATAACAATATATATGGTTGTGCACCCTTCCCAAACCCCACCATGATAACGACCTAACACATCCTCTATAGTGGTCCCTATGGGAACAATAGCGGGCTACAACCCCGCTAACAGGGGTCTCCCCTTACCTTCAAGTTCATGAAACCTCATTCAATTTAAATCTCATCCGATTCATGTTAATTCCAGTCCACCCTTAAAGCTCATAAAACCTCCAAATCAAATCCAAAAAACCTTATAATCATCCCTAAAGGCTCGTAATTCAAATCGTCACATTATAGAGTGAAAATCTAACAAGAATAATATTCAAAATCGTCACTTTTAACATCTCTAAATTACGGGTCATTAAAATGTTCGGGTTTCACCATTTATATGTATCAAACCTATGAAAATATCATTTGAATACATGAATCATATCTAAACAAGAACTCTAACACTAATAACCGATTAAACAAATAATTAATATGTTTCATTATTAACTCCAAACAAGATCAGATTCATAACAAGTTAAATAAGTCTAAAACTTTAAGTTTCATTAGCCTAAGATAAAACATGATTAAGTATAGATTTCTAATATGTTTCTAATCCTAATTGATTCTTTAAATCAATTAAATCATAAATAAATTATAAGTTACAATGTAATAGAATGAGATATTTCTTTCATTTTATTATACTTTTAAGGTGTTAGCTTGGATCTCCCTATCGTGATCTCTTATTTCTTCCTCAAAACCCTTCATTAGCTCTCCCAAATCTATTTTTATTCTAAGGACTATGTTTAATGTTTAAGGTAATTGATTATTGAGGGTTAATGACAGTTTTATACCCTTAATCTTGCACGTCTATAAGAGGCTTAATTTTGGACACCCGTATGAGCCCAAAATATTGCCCAGACTGACCCAATACTGATCCCAAATGTATACCTACCCCTGAGGCCCGGTCTAAAACACTAAAAATACTTCTTCAAGCCTCTATATCACCCTAAACTCCAGTCCAAATGATAATATTTCTCAACGTAAAAATAAAATACACGACTTAGACATTTTATAAGTAACCCGCATGAAAATTTAAATGTCACATATATTATGCATTTATTATTTCCATCTCTCTTAAGTAATAGTTATTCACATTTAATAATTTATTCTCAATTTATAATAAATAATACCAAATAAAATACGAGGATATTACATTCCTTCCCCTAATAAAGGAATTTCATCCTCAAAATTCTATACGTACCTGACTAAAAGAGTTTTAAATAATCTCGCACTTTACTTTTCTTCTCCCATGTAGACTCTTCCTCATTGTGGTTCCCCCACTAAACACACCCCAACAAAATAACCTTGGAGCAAAGAATATGCCCCTATGATTTAGAATAGAAAAAGTTATCTCCTTATAAATCGCACTTCGCTAAAGATTTATCTCACCGATATCTATATGTCGGTACACCATGTTGTTTCTAAGGAATCTTCGCAAAATATAAAGACATGGAACACGTCCTGCACCTAATGTAGATAATTCATTAAGGCTAGATGATACACACCTAGTCCTATTTGATCAATAATAATGAATGGACCCACATATCGGGGATCCAACTTCCCCTTTTTTAACCACGTCAATTAGACCTGGAAATGAGTCATGTCGAGTCGTGTTCGTGTCAATTTTTATCGTGTTCGGGTCTTATCGGGTTCATGTCTAAATGGGTGAATTTTTTACTGTGTGAAAAAGTCATATTTAAACCCAACATGTTATCTTAACGTGTCGTGTCATATTCACCCATCATTAACCATTAAGATAATTATTTATTTTGAATCGTATACAAAATGACATATTAGCTCATATTTTTAATACAATGAGACAGAATAATTCATTGACATTACTAAATCTCTCATTTAGTAAAAATTGTTATAATTAAATTAACATTAAGCTTTATAAACTCTTTATGAGTCACAACAATATATCTTATTTCCTTAAATTTATGGGTTTTAGCGGGTATTAATGGATGAAAGAGGTCAACACTAATTCGACCCGCTAACTCTTGTGTTTTATCGGGTCGACACTGATATGACCAAAACCATTAAGGGTCCACCCATTTTCTTATAACTTCATGTCGGTTCGTGTCGTGCCTCGTTTTTCCAGGTCTAATGTCAATCCCTTCGTGGGAGACACCTTAAGCAATGCCTAATCCCCAATTATGAACTCTAGGTGTCTTTTCCTAATGTTTGCATACTTTTTATGCCTACTCTAGGAAGTCCTCATCTTATCCTTGATAAGTTCCATTTTTTATGAATGAACTCGGGTCCAAAAAGCTTATTCTTCCCCACCTCCATCCAATAAATGGGAGAAAAACAAGGCCTTTCATGCAATACAACAAATATTGATATGACAATAGTCGATTGATGACAATTGTTTTGATAAAACTCTACCAATGATAATTAAGTATTGATCCCAACTACCGTTAATGTCCAAAATACAAGCCCATAACATATCCTTCAGTACATGGTTCACCCGCTTTGTCTGGCCTTCAGTCTGTGAGTGATACGAGGTACTGAGCCGCAACTATCCCCATCACCTGCTGAAAACTTCACTAAAAGTGGGACACAAAAGTGTTATCCCTAACGGGAAAAATGTCGAGTGACACGCCATGTGGACTCAAAATCTCTGCTATGAAAAGTTTAACATACAACTCTGACATGAAATCGGTCAAAACCAGAAGGAAATCATTTACCTTAGTCAAGCAGTCCATAATCACTCAGATGGAATCATGTCCTAATTTTGACATAGTCAACCTGGTAATAAAGTCCATAGAAATCATCTCCCATTTCAACACTAGGACTTCAAGAGGTTGTAGAACATTCGTTGGTCTCTAGTGGTATACCTTTACCATCTGATAAGTTATACCCTTCGACACAAATAAAGAAATGCCCTTCTTCATTCTTTCCCACCAATAATGTCACTTCATATCCTTTTACATATTATTAGGGCTGTAAACGGATATTCAAAAATCCGCATCCGTTCGATATCCGAATCCGAATTTGCGGATATTTATCCGAAAATATGGAAACGGATACGAATATGGATACTCTATAAAAATATTCGAGAAAACGGATACGGATACGGATAGTACTAGTATCCGACACGGATAATCCGTATCCGATGCGGAGTATCCATTTTATCGGATATCCGTTTTACCGGATATCCGTATCCGTCAAACATATGTTTAAAATATTACTAATAATATTAGTATTAGTATTACTAATAAAATAATATTAAAAAAAACTTAATCGTTTATTACCTAAAACAAAATAAACATATACTCCGCTCAAAACAAAAAAGCCCTAAAGTTATTATTTTATTGGGTATGTTATAAAATGTCATGTATTATTATTTTATTGGGTATATTATCATGGAGTTATACTAAAGTTACAATACACCCTATCACACACACCATACACACACTTAAGAACATATACTCCACTCAAAACAAAAAAATACTAACTTCATTTCATTTCTCTTTTGTACAAAACAAGAGAAAAGAAACCCTCATGTGGTTGTTCAATAACTTCCTTAATTATAAATAATTGTAAGAGAGAAACAGAAAAGAATATAAGAGAGAAACATAATAGAATGTAAAAGAGAAACATAAAAGTAAAGAGATGGTTTTGATTGTGATGAGAACTGAAGTCAACAACAGGTATATTATATACAAAATAAAAATATATACTTATTAAAATAAAAATATCAGTATGTTTTGAAAACAAAAGGTCCATGAGGTTATCATTCTCAATAAATTTGATTTAATCTAAAAGGTGCATATTTATTTCTACTGTCATGGAATGCGAATGTTATCTTTCTTTGAATTGCTTTAAGCTTATATGGATGGCTTTAACCATATTATCAATATGGGTTGATACTATTATTATGGAATCCATAATTGTTAATGTTAGGAGGCAGTAATTTTGTTACATATTTATTTGGATTGGATTGGATATTTTAATAGTTATTTTTTGCGATGGCTAAATAATGTAAACGGATACGGATATTATCCGAATCCGAGGTATCCGAGCGGATACGGATATGGATAGTTGTTTTAACTATCTGGGCGGATACGGATACGGATGTGGATAGTACATTCAGATAGCGGATACGGATATGGAAAACATGGTATCCGATCCGTATCCGTCCGTTTACCACCCCTACATATTATGACATAGGTCCAAAATGGAAGAAAATGAGTTACCTTAGTTAAGCGGTCCATGATCACCTACATGGAATCATGTCCCTATTTTGATATAGGTAACCTAGTAATTAAGTTCATAGAAATTAACTCCCACTTATACAATGGGACCTTAAGAGGTTGTGGGACACTTTTTGGTCACCAATGGTCTACCTTCACCATCTGACAAGTCATACCCTTCGACACAAACAAAGAAATATCCTTCTTCATTCTTTCCCACTAATATTTGCACCTCATATTGCCATACATCTTATCCCCATCGAGATGTACTGTAAATGATGACCCATGCACCTTGATCAACACTATTATCTATAATTCCGCATCCTCGGGCACCACTAGTCATATGTGAAACCATAACCCTCATCAGCTCTAATCGAATATGATGGTTCCCCTCAGTGAACAACTCCCTAACCTTGTCAAGAAGGATCGTGTGTTTATGTTTTTACAACTCGACCAATGATCTCAAGAGTGATAGTAAGAACTATCATAAAATAATGTGCCAAGTTGGATGATGTGCGAAGAGAACCCTACTTTGACTTCTAAAAAGTCGATATCGTCACTAATTTCGTGTAACTCAAGGCATTTGCTACTACATTGTCCTTACTCGAGTTATATAGTATATCGAACTTCTATTCATTCACGAACGCCAACCAACAACCTTTCGATATGTTCATCTCCTTATATATGAACAAAAGCTACTAACTCTTATGGTTTGTGATTGGTGTAATCTCTATCCCAACAGGTAATGCTTCCATACAAAAAGGAAAATACAACCGCTTCTAGCTCCAACTCATGGGTGGGGTAACTTCCATATGAGGCTTAAGTTATAAGCCTCTGTTCATGCATTAACACGCACTAGAGTCCCTATAAATATGCATTGGTATAAGCCATGTAGTTATCCCCGGTATGTGGTATGGAAAACACTGGAGCTGAAGTCAACTTAGTCTTTAACTCATCAAAGTCCCACTGACAAAACTGACCCCGTATGAAAAGTACCCCTTTTCTTCATCAGATTTGTCATAGGCCCTGCTATGTTAAAAAAAATCCCTAGATAAATCGATATTAGTACCCTGACAACCCAAGAAAACTACACACCTCCATAGGCATCATGGATTGTCCCCACTCTAATACTGCTAACATCTTACTCGGATCCACTTAAATTCCTCTCTCTATCACGATGCGACCTATAAACTACATCTTTGTAAACTAAAATTCACACTTCTTGAACTTAGCATAAAGTTTATGGTCTCGTATTATCTGTAATACTATCTGCAAATGCTGAGTGTGATCATCTATCATCCGAGAATAACTCATATATAATGTCATCAATGGACATAATGACAAACTTATTCAACTACTCTTTGAACACACGGTCCATCAAGTCTAAAAACATTATCGCTACATTGGTCTGGCTAAAAGGCATAACTATTATAGGAGGAGTATAATTATAATAGTTCATAAAGGTGGGAAATAATTATAACAGTTCATAAAAGTGGGGTATAATTGTAAAAGTGTGGTCTAACTATCACCCACCACCAAAGACTTTATATAAATATTCCCACACTACAACAAAGAAGAGAAATTTAAGACAACAAAAGAAAAGGGGGAGGCTTTTATTAGATGGAGAGAGGAAATGGATAGAAAGACTTCTATAGAATATACCACCATTTTGTATCATTCCCACCCTATATAGAGAAGAGTCTTCATCTACCCCCACTTTTAACACCCTCTTGGATCACAACATGTATGAATGATAACACCGGAAAACCATCGGGGAGGTAGGCATTATCGAACCACGTAAAAATATGTGTCCAATGTCTACATTTATCTTCTCTATCTCTTATCTCTCCAATAAACTTGCCTCGAGATCTCCTTAAATGTTTTACGCCTCGGTCCTTAAGGGATAAACTCTATAAATCTGAATTTGCAACTAACAAACTTCATATATCCATAAACTTGTACGATCCATATCGTGTTGAAAATGAAATCTTCGAAACATATTTCTCTCGAATACTCAACTCATGGTAACCCAATCTCAAATAAATCTTTGAAATATAGGATGCACTCCTCACCTCATTGAATAAGTCATCAATATGAGGTAACAAGTATTTATTTTATATCAAGACCTTGTTTAACTCTCATTAATCAACACATATCCTTAATGATCCATCTTTCTTCTTAACTAAGAGGATTAGAGCTCTTCAAGGTAAATTACTCCTGCTAATAAATCCCTTGCTAAGCAACCGCTGAATCTACTCTTTAAGCTCTCTCCTCTCTAAAGGAACCATATGGAAAGGTGCTCGGGCTATTGACTTGGTTCTTACAGAAAAGTCAATCACAAAGTTTATCTCTCTACTTAGTGGTAAACCTCGAATCTATTAAAAGATGTCAGGAAACTCGTGACTTCTTTTGAAGTATCCTCCTCAATGTAATAAAAATGTGTGATCAACCCTCTTTTGGGACGTGACATCACAACCAAATACATCTCTTACCCCGAAATGGAAAAATATATGGATTTCTTAAAATAGTCCACACTTGCATAATAAACGAATAAATAATCCTTATCCAGAATGACATCGTAAGTAGGTATACCAAATATAAATAAATTGGCCACAAAATGTATCCTCCCAATTCACAACTATATTTCGACACTCTAAATGAATAGATATACCTCGACATAGTGATGAAATTATGTGAAACAAAGTGTCCGACGAAAAATATAACATCTTAGTTAATTGAGCGAGGGTTATATTAACAAAAGAATTTGATGTACCCTTATCAAATAAAACACGTCATGGATGTCCATGAATATAAAACATAACCTATACTATTTGAAACGGAACCTAAGCATCTCTCGGAGTGACATGTTACACACGTCCATATTTTAATTATAGTTAGCCTTATGATTGAGTCGAGGGTGAAGCTAGTAAAGTTAGCATTGCAATAATTAGTGGGATCAATAACTGTTGACGTTGGCCTTATGGTGTTTGCTAACCCTGTCGGCCTTTGTTAACCTAATTGTCCTTAGGGAACCTATTGGATATATGACATACCTCAACATAATAAAAACAAGTATCATGAAGCATCCTGTGTTGGCGCCTATCGCACCATTTGCCTTTTTGGCCTCTACTCTGCTATTGTCCTCTGCTTGTCCTTCTAGCCCTAATAGGACTACTACCCTTATCCCTAACGGTGATGGTCATCATAACCCTAGTGACTCTTATGAGGATGATGTTTAGATATTATGGCCCCTTGGTTTTTTGTCCCACCGTGCACAAGAATACTCTCATGTACCACCTCCTCACCCATTAGACCTCTTCTCACTATTTCCCTTATGGAACTCCCGATGATCATGACAGTAATGTAAAACATTATTCACCACTTTTGTATACGTGGTGTAAGTTGGGTTACCCAACAATATGTTCTTAATCTTCTAAGTCAAGAATATATGCTTAATTTGCCTTAATTTCCACCTCATCAGGTGCAAACAATGAAAGGCGGTCCAAATCATTATTACACTCCACAACAATGTGGTTCGCTTGAGTCAAGATAACATATTCTCACTTATTATGTCCCTTAACTTCTAGTGTAAAGTACTTTCCATCGAACCTCCTTAAAAACTCATATATAGTCATAATTTTCCTCTCCTCTGTCGTGATGGTATACTCCTGCCACTGTAGTGCCTCACCCACCAGCTTAAAGTTGGCAATCATATGCATCTAAAACTTAGTGAATTTTATCATCCTTAAGTTCCTATGAATGTCATTTCTCCACTGATGTGCTATGTGGTCCCTACAAACTCTAGTGAGTTCCCTTTGGCAAAGGCCCCATGTGCCCTCTCCCAAATGGACAAATATGGTTGAGCTAGCATTGCCACCTGTGGTTATGGATGTTGGAGCTGTTGATGGAGTTATAGCATGATAAACACTCTAGTTGTGATTGCTTGAGCAGTGATGGAAACCATATCAACTATCAGTGTTGTCGGTGTTATAATTTTCTACTCTGGATGAGTGTCACAGTTGGCAACCTTGTTGGTAATTGCTCGCCCTCTCCTATCTCGTGTGTTTTATCAATAAGGAAATTAAGAATTAATATTAGCTAAAGATCATATTTAAGAATAAAATGAATCCTAGTAACATGGCTCTAATAATCAAATAATGTAACGCATAGTGTAACAAGATCTCGCTGAACCAAATATGCTTGAACCTGGGATGGTATGATATTAACTGTAACACCCCATATTTTCCACCTATCGGGGTCTAGTCTAATGCGCAAAAGATATGGTAGTGTCAATCAATTTATCTCATTCTCAACACTAAATGAGTAAACAATTGAATGCTCAATATAATCTGTCAACATAGTATAGTAAATGAAATGAATAACTGAGATAAATATAAACGGTCTCCAACATAAACTAAAATACTAATTAGTCTTCGTAAACCAAATGGAAATGACTAATAATCTCATAAAAATATAAATAACTCCGGAACCACTGTGATTCTATAAAAAATCTCTGAATAAAATTGAAACATAAGTCTGATTGGAATGCTGAAAGGAAATAACATACTATACTATGAATGAAGAGACTGAAAACTAAAGAAAGACAAATCTGACTTCTCAACCTTGCTGCTCCCACTTAGGAATACTTGGAAAAGGTTTTTAGATAATTAATGAGTTAGTTACTGAAAGTTTCAAGAACTAACTTACTACGTCAAAGTAGTAATGACATGAAACTTATTTACGTAATCATGTTGACCTTTTGACACTCACACGAAAAAGATACCTCACCCCTTAACAAAAGTGAAATAACCTACTACGAGTGTCCAATGCAAACCACAACTAATACGTATAAGTCATGACTCTAAGACTATAAGTAAGTTATCACATATTATCCCACAACTACATTATAGTGCACTCTCATTTATAAACTAAGACTACAACCCAGTAGAATCCCCACTAGTGTCACCCAAATAGTAAGATAGACCCGATATCATAATAATCTTAATAATGTGACATAACCTCATTTTATAACATGTCCTTCAATAGACTAAGAAAAATATATAATTATCATGAACCACACAAAGACTTCAACCTTTGAGTACATTCTCGTACCTATGTTGATAAATCTCTTGGGGTCTTTCATATCACTGATTTAGATCATGTACACACAAATAAGTGGGTGGGATCTTTACAGTGTCACACCATCATCTAGCCAAATATTAAAATGCCTGACGGATCAAGTTATCCACGTTATGAGATGACAACCAACTGAATTTTGAATCAAAACATTGACTTTAACACCATCTTCCACAACATCCAGGGACACAATACTCGGTCCCACAATCCATTTAAATCCACAACCCCCGTCGATAGATTCTCCACAAGTCAATTACGTACATGTGGTATATTTTCATCCAACACACAAATATATATTGTGTGTGTATGTGTTTATATATATATATATATATATATATATATATATATATATATATATATATATATATATATATATATATAGAGAGAGAGAGAGAGAGAGAGAGAGAGGATCTCATTAGGATCTGTGTTTGCATACCGCTGGCACAGACCAATTTTGATAAAATGGTAAAAAAATATTTTTGGGTTAATTTTTTTTTATATAGTTTTTAAACATTTCAGTAGGACCATATAAAAAATCAGCTCAAAATGATTTTTTTTACTATTTTAAAAAAATCGGTCAAACTTTGTCAATTTTTAACATCTTAAAAACAACTTAAAAACTAACAAAGTTTAACCGATTTTTTTAAAATAGCAAAAAAAATCATTTTGAGCTGATTATTTTTTTATGGTCCTATTGAAATGTTTAAAATCATTAAAAAAAATCAGCCCAAAAATATTTTTTTTACTATTTTAAAAAAATGGTCCTCATTCAAAGTCCTCAAACTGGGACCTCACTTGATCCTTTCCCTATATATCACTGTTCTAAAAAACCCGCCTAGGCTTAAGGCTTGGGAGAAACTCCCCGCCTTAAGTTTTTCACGCCTTATTCTTGGTAAAACCCTTAAGGCGCACTTTTTTCTAAAAACAACAATGCTTTAGTGAAACGATATCGCCTTTTAAAGAATTTTTTTACCAACCGGACCATTATCTCATCCAAAATAATCAAATATTATTTTAATTTGCATATATTCAGACATATTTTTATGATATGTACAATTTTAGTATTTTAATAGCCTTGTTATGGTTAAAAATATTAAAATATATTAAGAAGGCCTAAACGCCTTTTTACGCTTAAGGCCCACCTAGGCTTCTAAGGCTTAAGGCTTGACCTCCACGCCTCGATCATGCCCCGCGTTTTTTAGAACCTTGCTATATATATATATATAATTACACCCCCTTCCACCCCTATAGTGGCCTAACACAGTTGTTATAGGTCCCCTAGGGGAACTATAGTGGGCTGAGACCTCGCTATCGCGAGGATCTCCCCTAACCTCCAAATTTATTTGAAGTTTTTCGTCTTAAATCTAATTCAATTTTTGTTAGTCCGAGTCCACCATTAAAGCTCATAAAACCTATAAATCAAATCTAAAACACCTCATAATTATCCCTTAATATTCCTAATTCAAATCCTCACATTATAGAGTCAAAATCTAATAAGAATAATATTCAAAATTGTCACTTTTAACCTATTTAAGTTATGAGTCAATAACATTTTTTGGATTTCACCATTAATATGTATCTTCAATATCAAAATATCATTTTAACACATGAATTATCTATAAAAATTAACTCTAACATTTTATAACTGATTAAGAGCATAATAAATGAGTTTCATGATTAATCCAAAAAAGATCATATTTATAACATGTTAAATAGTTTAAAGCCTTTAATCCTCATTAGCCTAAGATAAAACATGATTAAGAATCCAATATGATTCCTAACATGCTTCTAATATCAATTGATTCTTAACGACAATCAAAACATAAATAAACTACAAGATACATTATGATAGGGCAAGATATTTATTATATGTTAATGATGTTTGAAGGTGTTATCTTGAATCTCCCTCTCGTGACCTCTGAATTCTTCCCCAAAGGCTTTCCTTAGCTCTCCCAAATTTCTCTTCTTGTTAGGTATTATGTTTTAGGTATAAGGAAACTGATTAATGAGGGTTAATGACACTTTTATACCCTTAATCCCGCAGGTTCATAAAAGGCCTAATTTTAGACACCCGTATGAGCCAAAAATGACATGCAAACTGACCAAAAATTTAGCTCGAGTGTATACATATCCCTCAGGCCCAATATAAACACTCAAAATACTTCTCCAGGTCCAGTCTAAATGATAATATCTCACAACGTAAAAATAACGTACATGACTTAAATATTTTACGATCATATCGCACATAATTAATTCCAACGAGTAATTAATCCATAAAATCTAGTCCAAATGTCACATACTCCCTCCGTACCAAATTAAGAGTCTCTTTTTTTCTTTTTTGCATAGATTAAGGACAAACTCAATCAATGGCCAAGATCAACAATTGTTCACTATTGTGAAATTTGGTTCGTTGATTATGTCCCAAAAAGGAAATTGGACTCTTAATTTGGGAAAACCTAAAATAGAACAGTGGGCTCTTAATTCAGAATGGATGGAGTAACATGCAAATTTAAATGTCACATAAATTATGCATTTATTATTATCACCTTACACAAGTAATAATTATTCACATTAATAATTTATTTTCAATTAATAATAAATATGCCAAATAAAATACGGGGTATTACAGAGTCCAAAATCCTGGTCGAAAAATGTGATATCACTGTTATTTTCCCTAGAAAGGAAAGGAGAAAAGAAAATATAAGGAAATAATTCCTAACGATAAAGTGAATTTAACAAAAAATAAATTCAATCATAGGCGACTTGGGATGGAGAAGACCATGGTCGCACTAGAATATCAAACTATGGAGCCACTAGATGAGGTGGCCTTTCATGTTGAACATCTAAATAAGAATTTTTATTTGAAGTTTGTTTGCAGTGAAAAATATAGAATAATTGCTGGCATTATTGAGAAGTAATCAAGATTTGTTTGTTTGGAATCCCCACAATATTGTAGAGGGGTACAGAAGCAAGCCCTCAGTTACTTTAGGGATGGGCGAGCAATACTAATGAACTAAGAAAGTTTCATGAGCAACCCCTCAGCCACTTGAGGGACATATAGGCACTCCCTCAAACATGAAGAAAACTAAGTGCACGAGAAACCACTTATTATTCATAAAGGGTATCACGAGTATACATAATCAATATTAAGTTCACTAGTAATCATTTATAGGAATTATATGAGAAACCCTCATCAATAATAGGGAGGAATGCACGATAAGTTTTCCAGCAATAAAAAAAGGGTGCACGAGAGCCTCATCCCATTAACACGTGCATTATCTTTGTCTTTAACAGGTTAACTTAGCAAACATCCTTGGTCGAGAAAGCAAGGATCGAGTAACCAGGAAGTTTTGGGAACTTTGAGAGTCTTGGTTTGGAAGCTAAGAGGTAAGACTTATTAAGTAAGCTAAGGCTCAACTAATCAGTTATGAATATTGTATCTAGTACCCCATTATTCTTGCGCATTCTATCATGATTATGTCGGTTAAATCCAATATTTATGCTCATTTATCGGCTAACCTTTGTTATATATATATATATATATATATATATATATATATATATATATATATATATATATATATATATATATATATATATACGTACGTATGATTTGTGAGGTTTATTTGAGCTTTTGTAGGTGTTGGAATGCTTAACGGAGCAATTGGTTGCGTTTCGAGAATATTTTATCGTTAGATGCAATTTCAAGGGTAATTTTGTAAATTCAACTTTGTGACCTAGTTGGTGAAATTCCATGAAAGCGTAGTTAATCGAGTTAGATTCACGTGACCGCACACGACACATAAATTTATTTTCATATGACCAAATTATGACCGTTTTCCTGAAGTCCCTTCGTCTTTGAAAAAAAAGAAGTGCCTCGAAAAAAAGAGAATCAATCGATCGACCCATTTGGTCAATCGATCGATCCCTATAGGTTTTGCCAAGAAATGAAGTCAGTGAGCATTTTTTTCATCCATCGATCGATGGACACTTGGTCGATCGATCAATCCTTCTGATTTATATCCTCCTGATTTTTGTGTTGAGATTGAAGACAGTATAATGATTTTTGCAATAGTCAATCAATCAATCCCTCTATAATTCAAATATTTTTGTATTTTTTTTCTTTGTTTAATCTATTTATTATAAAACATAAATTGATCTTATTTTGTTGATTATCAATCATTTTGTTGGTTAGTTTAGTTATAGTATTGAGAGTTTCTCTTCATTGTCTCTCCTAGGGTTTGACTGTAAGTTACTATTCATCATCTTCTTAATCTATTTAAGATTTTACAACTTAGTTTATTTATTTTTCAAATAGTTTTCAAGATTTGTTAATTAGTTTTACTGTTTTATTTATTTTCTCCCTTTAATTTCATGACATTTATAATGTTTAAAGCTAATTTAAATTATGTTGAGATTATTGAACTCAAACGGGTTAATTAGTTGATTTTCTATGATATAATGGTTTAGGATTGTTTTGATAGATTGTTTGTGGGTGGAAGTTGTTTTTAGAAACCTTAATGGGTAATATCATGTATGCACCATATTTGTTACCTTTATGTGATAATTTCAAGCATATTGTTGACACCAAGACCCAATTAAGCTTTTGTGAGGATTTTGGAGGTCAACCCTAGGTTTAAATGATTTATAAAGGGTTTGTAAATCTTTGAAAGGGTTTTTCATTCCGTGTCATCATTTGTGCTAATAATCATTTTGAGGAAGATAATTCTCAAACTATAGTCTCTATTCTTATTGACTAATATAGCTTCAATATTTGTTTAGATTAAAAGTAGTTTGTATAACTTAATTAAAACATAACCTTTTACACTTTTATTCTTGGAGTAATAAATCAATTAAATTCTTAAAAAAAATTCTCCACTGATTCGATATATAGACTTGCCTCTATTCTTATAAAACAAGTGTAGTTAAAATGTAGGTTTTTTGCATTGCGGTGGGAAACCAAACAACGACATGTGGCCATATACGACCGCTCGATTTTTGCCAATTCAAAGTGGTGTCATTGCCAAGGAATGTTTTTTTTAGAATTTGATTGATTTAGTATTTCGTATATATTTTTATATTGTTCTTTTTATATTAATTTTTTTTGAAGATTTTACTTTTGAGCGCCCGAAACGCTTGAATTCTCGATCGCACGCCAATTTGGGGATTTTCCATCTTGAGCAATTTTTGGGTAAGTATGTCTTAATCCAACGCTTTTAGTGATTGTAATGGTTCCCATTTGTGTCGCAACTATAATTTTTGAAGTCTCTTAAATCAGATGACTTTTGTTGAATACCACAAACTCAAAAACTTGATACATTTAGAATGACTTTAGGTGACAATTACAAAAGTTAAGAAAAGGATTCGGGGCATTTTGAGGATGACTTGTCCGATAAAAGGGCATAAAATTTGTACAATAAGAAAATTGAAACTCGTCGTAATAATAGTTCTCCAAACTATTACTGCAATAACTTTCAAAATTCTTATAGCAATGATTTGGAAAGCAGTTCCGGGAATAGTTCTTAAACTTTTCATTTTGATAAATCTTCGTCTCCACCTATGACATTGAATGAGAGCATTCACATGTTCGAGAATGAAAGAATGAAAATCATTATTGGGAACAAAAGTTAGATGCATTATTCGAACCAACAATGATTTTTCTTCCAAGACAAGAAGTTGATGAATATTTTGAACCAAATGAGGAATCCAATGTTCATGAGCAAAGGATGCCTACTTTGGAATAAACCTCTCTTTTCTTGGCCCAAGTCAAAATAGCGAATGAAAATGAGGAAGAAATGGATATAATATCCATTTGTAATGAAATATATTCTTCTTTTGTAAAGAAAGAAGAAAATTTCATTGAAAATAATCCTATCTCTTTTGAAATTCAATATTCGAACAATGTTGAGTCATCTCTCAAGGTTGAATTTGTTTTCTCCCCATTTTCATTTTTTGTTATCCAACCATTACATAAATCCCATGATTCAGTTTAAAACTTTAAAATTGAAAACGCAGCTGGGGATGATTGGAATTTTTATATATTACGATACGTAAACAAAGATACAATTTTGAAGCAAATATTATCTTGATTAATAATTAGGCGTGCATGCAAATTCAAGTCCAAATTAAATGATATTCAACCCAAATAATCAAACCAAGCACATAAAGATGTAAGGAAAAATCCCTTTCGGGCAAAACCTATATTCAACACTGTAAATGATTTGACAAACTCAACGACTTACAGACTACTTAGAGATCCACTAAGTACAATACGCGGGTCTTCAAATCTTCAACAGATATAGTAGATTCCAGCACAATTCACAAGAAGAATCTCTTACCTCGGTATCCACCAATTAGCCTCGGGATTACATATATTTTTTTCTTCAGTCGTAGAGCCTCGAATCCACAAGTTAGCATAGATTAAACTCTACAATGGTTTGATGTAATGTATGAAATTGGGTTTGACACAAACTCAACAAATTATATAAAGTGATGTATAATTTGGAAAACAAAAGTATTTTTATCAAACACAAAGATGAAAACTATTGGCGCAGGTATATCAAAAGATTTTCGCCCAAAATTCTGTGTAAAAAGGCCAAAAGCATCCTTTTTTTTTCTAATAAATTACATTTTTCGAGGTGGAAAAGTCGTTCGAATGAAAAGGCAACCTCGTTCGAATGAAAACACCGATTTCGTTCTAACGAGATCCAATCTCATTCGAACAAAAGGCTTATGCCATTTAAGCATTCTTCCAACGAGCTTCCAATGAGAGTGTGTTTGCTAAACATAGCCCATTTTGTTCGAAGTTCATTTGAAGTCTGTTATAATGAAATCAATCATTTATTCCATTAAAGTTAATCCATATTTAAACGAGAACAAGACCTTGTTCTAAGGAGATATAAATCTCGTTCCAATAAAAAAAATACTTTTATTTTCAAAATCCGTTTATAAAAAATGGCTCGAGTAAAAAAAATTCATCCCTGAATATAATTGACTGAGAAATATCAAAACCACAAAGTCCATATACCTCCGTAAGATACTTGTGAGGATTCTAATGACCTAAATCTCGGACGTGATTACTCACATGTCTTCAAAGGTTCGTGGAGGCAAATGCAGATGTAGTGTTCCATTTTTATTAACGGTTTGTAACGGGATACGCTAAAATAACTAAGCTATGAGCAATTATAAAATCTTGCACTTACAGATCTCTCCCTATGGCTATTTCGGTACAAAATAAAAACCAAAAACCAAAGTACAATAAAACCCCTAAGACAATGTATCCTAATTTCCTCCCAAACCTAAAAACATAACAATGTTCAAGACTTCGTCTTCAACTGAAAGTCTTCATATTGTGTAGTCTATGAGATCATCATCAAAGAGAAAGACACCTACACACATGAAACAAAATAATATCGTGACACGTACGAGTTTTAAATAAAAATAAAACTCCCCCCCCCCCCCCCCCCCCCAATTTGTTCTCACCCTTTTTGTTCATAATAGACAAAGGGTAAGATGCTAAGCATGAATAATAGCATCACCAAAATCTAAAAGAAATAGCTTCACAAAGATAATCAATTAAGCACATGCGACGAGATTTCAAAGAAGCATAGTAACTTTGTTTTTTGAAATTTTCAAAATTTTCAAAACAAAATGAGTATAAAATGTACAAATACAACACACAATGGAATAACACTAAAATATTCGAATCGTGAAAGTAGAATGTAATTGTGTGAACATTCTCCATGGGAAAATCAACAAATGCATTCATAACATAGGTGCACAAAGTCAATAAGATAATTCTAAAGAAAGAACTCAATTTCAACCTTAGGTGTAAAAATGTTGAACTTCAATGAAATTGACTCGACTTATGCAACATGCCATGAATTTAAATGTTTCTCAAATCAATAAAGCCAAACTATTTAATTCTTTTAAAGAGAGTCCATTGTGCAAACCCATTGATCTTATAATTTATAATACCCTCAAAATCTCAAAAATATAATAATTCACTCCCAAATTTTGAAGATATCATAATGCTCATATGTAGCGAAGCATCAATGGACTAGAATGACCTCGGTACTTCTATTTTTGTATGTCGTTAATTCTTTAGGTCTTTTTGCAAATGGTGGTTTTAATGAAAAGAGTGTTTTGCATCATAGTCCCTTTTCATTGCTTAAAATATAACAATATTTTCGAATAATGAATTCCGAGCAATGGTTCTTACAAGCACAACTTATCTTTATGTAATAATCGGGATTTTCAAAATCGACCCTAAATACCTACGATCACTGTTTTAACCCTTATAAAACTTTCAAATTCAAAAGTCTTCTAAAGAAGAAATAAACTATACTTGATGACCTACAATTTTACTAGATTGACCTAGACCATCTGAAGTTTCAGCAATTATAAAATAGCCCCCTGAAAACTTCAAAATAATATAACTTGACTTATATTTCACTCCTAAAACACAACTTCATGTCAAATTAATGCTTTAGACTTCAACTAATATAAAATCACAAATCATCCCTTGAAACTTTCTAAAATTACAAAAATACCCTTCTACTTTATGAAAAGTGTAATTTGAAGGCCACAAATGTAACTACAAGACCAACCAAGAACCAAACACCAAATATTTATTAATTTCTTAAAAAACCCTATCCAAATAAGCCCCCACCTAAGCACAAGCAACCAAGAATCACATGTGTAAACCATGTACAAATGTGAGGAACAAAATTCTAAGTTGAAAACTCTTCCATAACAATTCAAATCCACCTCTTTCTCTCACCAATGAACTGCCCTCCTACTACACTATAAATAGCCCACAACAACCTCAGATAAAACTCACTCAAACAGAAGTACCAATACTTAAAATTTTCACTCCAAACATGTATTCTATGATTTTATGTACTATATTCAGTTCTTTTTGTTTCAATCATTTTCTGCATAGTTATAATATTAGAATAGCTCAAAACAATAGGAAAAATTACATAGAAATCAAGCTCTAGGTAAAGAACATGAAGTTTCCACCATTAAAGCTTAAGCTTCAATGGCGAACTTTCAAATATTAATTAAACTCATGTTTAAAGCTTTGAATATCTTCATTAGAACCTCAAGAACTCGAGTGTCATGATCAAAATCCATGAATGTACCTAATAGGCTCGAATCGATTGAAAGTGTGTTTTGAACCATTAAATCGAAAATTTGAAATTCTTCATGTATCCATCTCAACCTCTGAAATCAAAACCAAACTACTCCTATATATAGAAGAAATCAAACCATGTTCATAAGTATCCCTAGAATATTCTCAAAATCCACGAATGTTAAGTTAATTTCAGAAAACACATATTACGAAACTTGAGATATGTTGCATCTTAATCCACAAAACTTATATATTCGGATTCCTTATGAAAAATTAGGTTGAGTTTGTTTAGAAATCATCTCAAATGGATTATAAATGAAGGATTTATTCAAGGTCAAAAATCAAAAACCCTAAAGTCAACTGTCGAGGGGAAGAAGATGAACTTTTTGACCGAATTATTTACAAAGCGCGTGAGGGCGTGTGGCCAATCAGAAATTTTTGAATTTTTTTTCTACATTTTTATTTTATTTTTCTAGTCAAAATGGTATAAGGTAAGTGTAACACCCCGTATTTTTGGTGCATTTAATATTTAATTAATTCGAGAATTTTAAGTTACTAGTGTGTTGTGATTTTAAATGAATTAATTATCGAAAAATATATTTAAATATTAATTGGGGAGTAAATGGTTAATATTTAGGGGAATTTATTTACTAAGTGAATAGTAATAATTTATTTACGTCATTTCGAGTATTAATGACGGGGTCTGCACTTATCTCAATCGGGAGTCGGTATAGACTAAAAAGGGGTGGGGGATAAGTATTTTTATAAATTAATTCAGATGCCAATTCTGAGTGTACAGTTGAGTCCGAATGGACTGAGATAGTTGAAAAAGTGTACCCGGGGGTAGTAAACGGGTCACGGGGCATTTTTAGACATAGTCGGGCCCACACGGGGGCATTTGGGTCACTTGGGCTTGGCCCATTAGGCAAAAAATGGGATTTAGGTTAATTATTAAATTAGAAGAAATAAGGAAACGGCTGAGGAGAGTTTAGAAAAAGGCTAAGTGTGTTAAGGAACCCTAATAGCAGTTAAAGGCAGTTTTGGGATCACTAGAGAGCCAACAAGGATCATCTTCAACCTTGGAATTCATCTCCAAATCAGACACTACGAAACCTAAGGCAAGTGGATAACTTGCAATAGTATTGAATCTGTTTTTCAATTCATATTCATGTGATGTGACTGATTAAAATTCGTTTTGGGTGTTCATGGCATAAACATGGGATTTTGAAAGACAATAATCTAATTTACGAATTTGGGTGAGGATTCATGTAAAACCTGATATTTATGAGTTGGTACATATCTGTTAGGATGATATCTGGATAATTAGAAACGAATTTGATGAAGGAATCTGGGATGTAAATGGGTTAAGGGTTAAAGATGAATTTTTTTTTCAATTTTAGAAATTGTAGTTAATGGTCGAATTAATAATGTTTATGGACACTTTGGAGATCCCTAATAAGGTTTCTAACATTTATTAATGCTAAGAGGGCTTGAGGTTACTGGTAGAAGAAATTAGGGTTTGAGAAATTTCGTCCATGGCTGATTCTGTCTTCGCGAAGAAGACGAAGACCTACTCGATCGATCGATCGAAGGTCTGGGGTCAATCGATCGAAGGTCGGCAGAATCTGGCAGTTCGCCCAGTTTTATATATAAGAGGAAATTTTATAAAAAAAAATATTTATGTAATTAATTATTGAGAAATTAATAAATGAGTTTAAATCTAATTAATCGTGAGTAAAGTTAATTAATATTTGAGAGGGTTTTTGGGTGACACGTTATGGTTATAAATTCGGGAGTCGGAAATTTAGACTCGGGTGAGGTTATTTCGGACTACGAGAGTAAGTCCAATTTTATGGTGGGGGCGACACCAAAGGTGCCTTAATTAATTGATGTGCGAATTAATTAATAGTTAGGGTTGGATCATAAACTCTTAATAAATTAAATAGGCTTGTGTTACGGATTTAGTACATCGTGTAGCTGGGACATTTTATATTTATATATATATACGGAGTGTGATAGTATATATATATAGTGTGTGCATTAATATCAGTGATTGAATATTATTATTAAATACTCTAGTGCTATAGGGGGAGGTTGCGCGTAGTGGATGAATCCCCTAGCTTGAGGAGTAGGGTGAGTATATTCCCAGGTCATAGTGTCCATTATGTGGGGTGAGGGGCATCTCACTTTTAGGGAAGGAATATGACCGCCTCCAATCATATGCTAAACCAAGTTAGTGAGCGAATCTAACTTGGGTAGCTAGGTTATGTGAATACACCTAGTGGGATAGCACTTTAGAGAAATTATATTTCGTGAGTATTTTTACTCGGTGGGACACTAGTAGTAAATGTTGTTTCAAGTATGTTTGTGAATACTGCAATATGATTAAATATATAATTAGGTAAATAATTATATATGGGATAATTAATACATAGTGTGAAATGTATTATGTGCATAACAAGTGTGAGTGTTATATGAAATTAAAAAGGGTAATGATTTAATTAAGTTGACGTTTATAATAACTTAAAAATCATGATTTAAGGCATACTCGGTTAGAGTAGGTTAATTGTAAGGGTTAACATAAGTATTGGGTCAGGAGCGTAGGACCTAGTAAATTAAATGGAAGCATTAGTAGTGCACATTAGAGGAGGGGTAAGGAAGTCCTCAAGAGAGTGGGGCATTAACTAAAATATGAAGAGCATGCATATTTATTTATTACTGCAAGTTAATCATTTGTTAAATGTTTTCAAATGTTTTTGGGTACTAACCCTTGCTATAAAAAATTTTAAAAACCTTTTAGGTGTCCAGCCACAGGCCAGGCTTGACTCTATTCCAGGTATCCGTTGCTGCAGCACATGTGGATGTTGCGGGGTTTTTGATAGACGCCTCCTTCTTTCATTCATGTAGAGACTCTCTAGTAGTTATTTGAGCATGTCGCTCACAGTTCATTTATCAGTATTAGATTTGTTGAGATTGTCTTCTTATCTTTACTTGTATTGGATATTTGGACCGATGGTTTATTCGGTTAGGTATTTTATTTGTGGATGGTTATTTCAATTAACTGTGATTGTGTATTATTGTATGTTCCGCATGAGTTTCATTTAATTAATTGAAAGATAAAAAAAATTGGCACCAGTCTACTTTTCTCACTTAGGTGGTTAGTAATTAAAAAGACGACAGTGATGCTAAGAATGGACCAACTGAGAAACCTGTTCTAACTTGATTTAGGACTGATCACCCGGGATTAATTAGGCGGGGTGTCATAGTAAGGCCATGTTTCGATTAACCAAGCCTGAGTTATGGAAAAATGAGGTTTTAACTTAAGAATATTTTTCCAAAATTGCAAATTGACCACTCCTGACTTTTCTAACTTATGAATTTGATCCCTAAACTTTGTATATGAATACTTCAATATATTTTAAGATAAAAAGTCTCTTGCACCAAAGTTAAAAAATAATCTTAAATCCAGTATTTTAAAGTCCTAAAATATTAAATTCAATATTTTAAAGTTATTCCGCCTTAACTTTAATTCATTGCTTTATGTGTACTTCTTTTTCATTCATACCAAAAGGCAGGATGTGACACTTTATTAGCATTTGGTTCGCTATTAATCATGGTTAAGATGAACACACCGTATTTGACATATGATAAGTAAGCACAATGTTTAAATATTCTGTGTACGTGTGCAATAAAGGTGAGAAAGAGTCTAGCTTGAAGAAAGTAATTATCAATGATCAACGAAATGCTATCTATACATTATTAAGCACACTAAAGAAATGAAGCCATGTCTCAAAGTACCATAAAAAAGTGACATAAATGGATAGAATGTGGAGATGATTCCAACATCTTAAATGTACATCCATATATAGTGAAAATGAAAATACAAAACTCTTTTTGGATTTTTAAACTTTTTCTTTAATACCGAAAATCTTTTTAGATTTTTCAAAAAAATATCAAAAAGCATAAACATAAGAATACATAGAAATATAATCTAGTAATTAAGACATATGATACGAACATGAATATCACCCTATACTAGATAAAGTACCCGAACTCAATCAACGGAGAAAATACCTAAAGACTTCCTAAGATTCTCGAATCTAAGTGAATCAAAAGGTTTCGTGAAAATATCATCTAATTGATGTTCAGTGCTCAGAAAGCTCAAGGACACGACCTTATCCTCAATGAGATAATGCATAAAATACTCACGTATCCTAATGTGTTTTGTGCGGGTTTCGAAATTTATGAATTGCACTCGTATTATCACACGAAAAATCATTGTGCCTTGGGAAGTCCCATAATATTCCAATATTTTCTTTATTCATAAGAATCGCGTGCAACAAATCTCGATGGATATATAATCGGCCTCCGTCGTGGACAAAAAAATATAATTTTGCTTCTTGCTCATCCAAGATATAAGAGTACTCCTAACTTAAAAACACCCATCCAAGATGCTCCTATAACCACCAACATCCCCGGCCCAATCCGCATCAGAATAGGCGAACAAATAGTCATCGGTATCAAAGGAATACCAAATATCGTAGGAAAGGGAACCACTCACGTATTTGATGATACGTTTAAGTGCGAGCAAGTGAGACTCTTTCGTGGACGCTTGATATCGCGCACAAATTCTAATGCTAAAGGAAATATCGGGAGTACTAGTGGTCAAGTAGAGAAGACTACCTATCATGCTCCTATAAAGAGTTTGCTTTACGTCCTTGCCTAAAGTTTCTATGCTAAGCTTAGTCATTGTACTCGTGGGGGTGCGTGAGTGATTAGTAGAGTCTAAACCAAACTTCTTCACTATGTTCCTAACATATTTGGATTAATGCATGAATATCCCATCCTCAAGTTAACGCACCTTGAAGAATGTCAACTCACTTACCATGCTCTTTTTAAACTCGCAGTTCAAACGGATAACAAATACACAAGGGGGTCAATAAAAATAAAATTATCTCCTAAAGATTTTGAAGTTGGAATGGGGGGCGCACATAAGGGAAAAGATGACTTCATGGAAGGTGACTCGAGCGAGTACTCCTCATCGGTGAAAAGATTTGAAACTATAAAGTTCGGAACCGATTCATCGGGTACTAGCGTCGATGTGATAGTATAGAATAAAGATGGGGACAAAAGAAATTCAATTTCAAGAGATGAGTTATCATCGCTTGAAGGTTGAATTTCGAAGGAAATAGGATCGTTTGCAATGAAACTTTCTTCTTTAAGAATCAAAGAAGAAACGAGTTCATTGCAAATGGATACTACGCCCATTTCTTCCTCATTTTCATTCTCTACTATACCATGGGTCAAGTCAAGAATGATTTGTTCCAAAGTAGTAACAAATTCCTCATTTGGTTCAAAAATTCCTCGACTTCAAAAGTCTCGAAAGAAAAATCGTCGTCGGATTCAAATAATAAATCCAACTCATGTTTCCAACCACGATTTTCTTTCCGATAACGGTTTTCAATTTGTCATTTTCAAGCATACGTAAGCCCTCACCGAAAGTCATAGGGTGAGGAGCGAATTCTTGCAAATGAGAACTTTGAACACTACACCAAATCTGTTGGATTGTCACGGATATTGACCTTGACAAGTTGGACTTGTCAAGGTTAATGATCGTGACAATCTGGGGGTGACTACTTTCGTTGTCACGGACTTATCACGATCATTGACCGTGATAAGTTCATTAGACTTGTCACGATGATGTCACGGTCTTTGACCTTGATAATATTTGTCACAATCAAAGACCGTGACAAACCCATGACAATCTTTAAAAATTTGTCACGGTCATTGACCGTAACAAATCTGGGAAGAATTTAAAAAAATATGTTGGGCAGTTTGACCACTGCCACTGCCCAACAGTATATTTGTACATGTTTAGACAACATATATCCAAATAAAATAGAAAGAATGCACCAAATAATTGCATATATAATTCCATATCCAAACCAAAATATAACAAATTAAAACAATACAAATATAATCCAAGTGTCCAAATAAAATAGATACAAATAATGTCATGTGGTAGGTTTGAGGAGGAAGTAAGGCCACACGACAAACGCATTGAGACACCCTTGAATATGCAACACGCCGCATTGTTCGTGCAACCACAATGGGGCATTCTCCTTCTCGATTATCACATGCGTGACGAGCACCTTGGTCTCGATGTCTTGAAATGAACGTCCATGAACCAACATACCCTGGACGGTTTTTGGGTCCCTCAACCCCCTCCCTATCCGCGTGCCATCAAATACCTCGAGTATAAACACAGTCGGCCAACTAATTATTGACATAGGACACTCGACAGGAGCCAAGTAGGGGACTGGATCAGCAATCGGTGAGTCCGCACGTGTCGGTGATGAAGCAACGATGTCCACATCCTCATCCTCCTCCTTCCCCTTACCCTTTCCACCCAATGAACGCTTCACGAATGAGAACACATCTTGGACCGTCGCCTCCAACCTTAATAGCTTCGCATCATGCGAGTCCACCTAACAAGCCAACCCGGTGTTGTTCATCTCTAATCCTATGATCCTAGATTTGGCCACCCGCGAGCTCACCCCCTTGTCCTCCCCTTACGATCAGCGCCAAACACTTGGTTGAGTGCGTCTGTGGACAAAGATGCCTTGTCGGCATCAGACTGTGATTCGTTCACTTCTTTAAGCTTTTTATGAAATGAAAAAAAGCACACGATTAGATAAATAAGTAAATAAAAAAAATTATAATGTAATTAACAAAAAATAAACTGTCGGATTACTTACAATCATGGCCGCAATGCTCAAGGACAACTCCTTATCCCTCCCCTTTTTCGTTTGAATTGCCACGTAGGAATCGAACCTATATGGCCTATCCCCAGGGCCACTCCCCGTCCCCTGAAATAAAATAATACAAGATAGTACTGGGCCCGTTAACTAAAATAATACAGAATAACATATTTCTTTAATTATAGAAAAATAAAACTTACCATCATCCTATGCTCCACCACGGCATAAGATGTCCGGCCGGAGTAGTGCACATCCGTCTTTTTTGCCCGATTTGCTCTCCCCGATTGACGAGCTGTCAATTGTCGCTCCTCAATCTCATTGTCAATTAACTTTTTCCATTGTCCCAATGAGATCGGCTCCTTCTGCGGGAAAGACTCGCGCATTTGGATAATGGAGTCTCGGGTCTTCCCAAAGTACCATCCCCATAAATTTTTCATCCATGTCTTGTGTTGATCCCTCAACTGCCCAAGACAGAATCGCGGAGTTCTGGGGCAGGCAGAATTATTCCTGTCAAACAAATACAATGTTAGTTGCGAATAAATAGAAATAGAAATATTAATATTAATATAAATATAAATACATTACCTGTAGTGCTGCCTAAATAGCTAACTTGAGCTCATTTGGCACCTCCCTCCAACTAGTGTACCCCGGGCTAATAATCGTCTTTAGTAGCTCGAGGGATCTAGCTAATATCCCCGTCTTGTTCTCGATGGCCATTCCCAATTTGCCCCATTTGGGGAACGTAGGGGACGAGGAGCCCTCATCGCCTCCCCTATCGTCCGGCCCAAAAGACGTCATCATCATTATCATTATCATCATCCTTGCCTTAATCCCTGAAGAAGACATTTTCTGTAAAAAAAAATGTTGTTATTAGTACAAATTCAAAATGAATTTGATGAAGACATGCAAACATTAAGTCTAAATAGTACATGCGCTAATGTAATCAAGTACAAATGAATAAAAAGCATTAAACCGATGTTTGGAATACTTTTTACTGTTTAACTCACACACATATACAAAGGAAAGAGAGAAAGATGAAAAGAGTGAAAATGATCAAGTAAAAATGAATTAAAAGCATTAAACCGATGTCCGATAATAATAAAACACTAGTACATGCGCTAAATTGAAATACTTATTACAAATTAAAAAATTATTTCAAATTCAGGTTATCATAAAAAATGGATTGATATTCGGGTTCAACTATTTTTCACTCAAACACCTTACCATTCTTACACCTAGCACATGGACATGGAAACTCTTCATCATTATAACATCTCTTTGCGTATTTCACAAATTCATTAGCACCTCTGTGAAACACATCCCTCAATCTATTTGTCTCCCCCATCCACTCTTTGTATTTAGGATATCCCATCACAGCTACTCCAAATAATCACCTATTAAAGGTAAGAAGCGTATATTTGTGGATTAGTATAAACAAAACTTAGATTTATAGTATGTTTCAATTAATTATGTCTTATTTATATTCGATTTTTAAATTAAAATTTATAATAGTAATTTCTATTTCCTCCATCTCCTCTAAAAGGTGAGTGGTCCTATCCCATTCAAGACCGTATATGTCTATAAAATACTTAACAGCTCATGCACATTATTATGATTTGGGAAAAATTCGACAGCATATCCTCATAGTTCTCCAAGTACACGGCGTAGATTGGCAACTGTGAGTGTTATTTCAATTGATCAATTGAAATAACACTCACACTTGCCAATCAAGTATGTACTCAAAGAACATTAGGATATGACTGCAGGACTTCCTCCAAAAGTAAAAACTTTAAGCCACTAAGAATATTATTATACAGAAAGTATGCAGTCTCAAACTGTCCAAACGGGACAATTCGAAAGATCTCATTACAGGGGTAATGACGGGTCTAAGGGCTATTGAATGCGTACGCATAAGAACTAGAAGGCTAGTATATATGCGCACTATGTGTAATTATATGTATGTTTCATTTCATTATGATACGTCCGTGGTTGTGCCACTCTCGAACGGGTCGTGACAGAAAGTAATTTTAGAAAAAAGTTGAAAACTCCCCTCCCCCCATTTTGACAATAATCCAGTGGTCGTGCCACTTCCAAAATTAACCAACTCAACAAATTAAGATAATATAATTATTTACGGATTTATTTGTGTGAATTAAATTAAGTATATTCAAAAAATTTAACAACCAACTTCCATATCCAACCACCTCCGTCCAATATAATCCAACAGCAACAACAAACCAACAAATTTGTATCCCGTACTCCATCTAATTCATCTACTCAATTAATTCAACAATAAGAATTTCAAACCTAAATAAAAATAAAGAAACAATATTTCTAATGTTCAATCAACATTAACAATTAATTTCAAGTCCTAAACTAAACATTAATTTCAAATCCTAAATCAACATTAATAATTAATTTTAAGTCCTAAACTAAACACCAATTAATTTCAACACACACACATACACAACCCACACCCCCTGCCCCACCACCCCCTCCCCCTCCCCACCACCATCACCCCTGCCCCACCACACACACGCCTGCACATACACACAAACCCAACCCCTCACCCCCCCCACACACAAATGCCTAGACCTGTCAAAATACACGATAACCCGTTAACACGACACGACCCGACACGAAATTATAAGTTAATGGGTTTACCCTTATTGGGTTTGGGTCATTAACGGGTTGACACGGTAGACCCGTTAACACTAACGGTTCGGGTTTGGAAATTTACCTGTACCCGTTTCTACCCGTTAACACCCGTTAACACTAACGGGTACTATAGGGTCACCCAACCCGTACCCAATAACAATAACCATTAAAACCCATTATTTCTAAATCTTTAAAGACAAACGGGTGCTATAGGGTCACCCAATCTATACCCAATAAAAATTACAATTAAAATCCATTATTTTTAAAGTATTGAAGACTAACGGGTATTATAGGGTCACCCAACCCGTTACCCATTTCGACCCAAAATGATTCGTTAATATTAATGGGTGTTAACGGTTTGGGTCGTGTACCCGTTAATATTAACGGGTCGTGTTTGGGTATTGTTATTAGACCCGTTAGGCTTAACGGGTCGTGTACGGGTTAAGGGTGTTTTCACCCGTTAACCCGTTAACCCGACCCGTACACGACCCAAACCGACCCGTTGACAGGTCTACAAATGCCCCACCACACATACACACACACACACAAATGCACACACACTCACACACACACCCATGTACCCCCCCCCCCACCACCCCTGCCCCCTCCCTCCCACCACACACACACATGCACTCACACACACACCCATGTACATGCACACATACACATATACACACACACACGAACACATATACAACACATATATATACAAATGAAAGAGAAAGATAGAAGAAAAAAATACCTGGTAGAGAGAGAGAGAGCAGTCGCTTAGAGAGAGAGAGAGAGAGAGAGAGAGAGATGGAGGGAATAGAAAACGGTGGGAAAAAAGAAGAGGGAGGTTTTTTTTACGAACACACTTGTCACGGTCAATGACCGTGACAAGTTTATAAGGTTGTAACAGTCAATAACCGTGACAAGACCATGATAAATGTTCTTGTCACGGTCTTATCACGGTCATTGACCGTGACAAGGATGACCGGCTCAAAAGTGACATTTTGGTCTTTTTGGTGTAGTGGAAAATTATCATCGGAACGACTATCAAAATCATTAACATAAGAATTTTCAAAGCTATTGCAATCTGTTTCAAAATTCTTATCATAAGGATCTTGCGACCCAAAATCGAAATGATCATTCCCAAAATTTTTGTAATCCATACTGTGACTTTCATAATACTCACCCAATGCCATTTTAGATGTTGCAATTTTTTGAGCTTGTAAGTATTGACCAAAAGTCATAAGTTTACGGGGATTTTAAGAATTATCATTAGGATTACCAGAAAAATTGGAATAAGACATGCTTACCCCCAACAAAGGCTTGAGATGGAAAATTCTACAAAGATATGCGCGAAACAAATTCAAGCGTTCCTTGCAGATCAAATGTAAAAGTACTACAAAAAATATTAGCAAAAAATACAAATAGAAAGAAAATACTACGAAATGCTAAATCAAATCAATTCTAAAACAACAAGTCGCCGGTAACGGTGTCGTTTTGTATTAAGGTGGTGAACAGAAAACAATGATTGGCATTTTGACACGCGCTACTGGGTTTCGCCGCAGCGTAAGAGCCACCTACACGCCGATCGTTTTATTTTCGGCTCACCAACTCTATACAAAAACCTAAACTATGACTACACTCTTTTAAGGGAGTATAACGGCCAGTTCGGGTATCGAATCCATAGAGACAAGTTGCTAGAATTTAATTGATTTAATACTTCTAGAATAAAAGTATAAAAGGTAATGTTAACAAAAAGGAAAAGATAGCTAAAAGAAAAGGTTATACTGGGCGAGCGTATTTAAACTACGTTAACAAAGCGAGTAAAAACTAAAGGTTGAGTCGGATATCCCTTACCCCGAGTTAATTAGTATCAAATGGTTACATGGACTCACGAATTATTAAGATTGAGTCTCGTTTCGTCAATTAATTAAATCAAAAGTTGTTATACCCCTAAATTTTCATAAAAGACTAATATGATTTTGGCGTCAATAAATACCCTGGAAATTACGCACGCAAGGTCGTAAATACGGAGCATAAATGATATACCCCGTTAAATCTCTTAGGCGTAATAACTAGGACAACCTAATCAAAATAAACACGTAAAACTCCATCACCATAGAAAAGTAACCAAACGACCCTAGGTAAGTTCAATCCAACATAACCTAGATTAAACTAGCCACTAACCATAATGAACTACATAAATAAACACAACTAATTAATTAGGCGACACTAATTAAATTAACACTATAAATTAACTAGGCTTGAAAATAATAACTAAGCATGAAAAACTAGGGCACAAAGCACAAATAAGGAAGAAGACAAAGGAATAGTGTTCACTTACATTAATGGGTGTTAAACTACCAAAAAAATGGAGGAGAGGGGTGGTCCCCATAATAAACCCCTAAGTATTCTCAAACCCTAACTAAACTGAGAGAGAGAGAGATCTAAAAATAAACACAAAATGGTTCTTTTATACTAAGTGGGAAAAGAAATTAAAAGAAAAGAAATAAGAAAAGAAAAATTGGTTAAGTTACATTTAATGACCAAAAGAAAAGAAGAAAATAAAATAGAAAAAGGAAAAGGAAAAGGAAAAGAGGGCCAACAGCACATCCCGACAAAACAGGGGAAGGGGGAACCGGTCGACCGGGACCTCAGGTAGGTCGATCGTGCAAAGTGGAGGAGCATGTTGTCTCGCAACCAAGGCTTAAATGGAAAACCCATTCGATCGGAGGCGCTGGCAGACCCTACAATAATTTCCTCAATTCGTGTATAAGCCGAGAGCTTGCATCCATGGGAACTCAACCAAAAAATCATGCTGCTACAGATTTTCTTTATGCCCAAACCGAGACTAATTTCCAACATACAAATAAAACCAAGGCCATACAATAATGGAGACCAACCATGTGCATTATTCAACTCAAACCGAAACCACCACACCTGCCAATAATCAATCAAGCCGAGACCACAAAATGCCATGGCAACCAACAAAGCCAAGTGTCGAGACCATTTTGTGCCCAAACCGTGGCCTCCAACATGCTCCACCATTAATGGACAAAAAGACCCACTTCCAAGAATAACCAATAACCTCCATCCCCATTAATGGCCAAGGACCAAACCAGAACCCATTTCGACAAAGCACACAAGACCCATAAGCATGTGTGATAAAAAATCACACTCCAATTTCGGACCAAAATTCTCGATTTGTGACGAAACCAAAACCCGAGCTTGGCTAAAATCGCCCATGTATGAATTGGAGTGTGCTGCAAAATGAAAGAGAAAAGGACATGGAGGTCATTAAATAGATTGTTAATGAATAAATAAAATAATAATATAATTAGCTTATAATCCTTTCTCGACTAAAGGTTCATATTTCCTTCGTTCTAACTCCGATTCGAACACCATTTGCGATTACACGAAGCTTGATCCGAGGGCTATAACTTTCATGAATACTTTGGGAAAAATCTCAAAGTGTGAAATTATAAAAATGCCCCTGAACGTGCGAATCGCGACGGAACTTTATCGAAACGCGCCGAAACTTAATACTAAGCGCTTTAATACCTATAAAAGTTTAATTATACCTCAAATGACATGCTAGCATATAAAATGGAGGTTGTCTAATTAAAGAGCATAATTATAGCAATTGTGGTACCCGAGGTGGCTAAAATGCATAAGTTTGACGGTTTAAATGTGCAAGATTCGATACGAATCAGCCACTAAGGGGTGCATCATCCTCACACTCGGGGTCAGGGTTAACAGACATCAACGACTCATCAAATCTAATCATAACATTTATTGATTCCAGAACCTTAGATCATATAAAGTTAAACACCCTATAAGCCCTACTCGATGATGAGTAACCTAACAATATCCCATCGTCACTTTGGGAGTCAAACTTACAAATTGCTATATATCTCTCAAGATGTAGCAAGTACTCCCAAAGACATGAAAAATTAATAGGTTAGGTTTTTTCCTCGTCCAAAACTCATATTGCATGTGTATTACGTGTGAACCAAGATATACCCTATTCATCATATCACATGCGGTATTAATCTCATTTTTCCATAAATATCTCGGCATGTTTCTCCTAAGAATCATGGATCTCGCCATTTTTTTAATCTTTCGGTTATTCCTCTCAACTATCCCATTTTGTTGAGGAGTGCAAATGTTTGAAAACCCATGTTTGATGCCCACTCCATCATAATAACTATCCACTTCGACTTCTTTAAATTTAGTGTCATTGTCACTATGCATCTGATTAATAGTGACATCCTGTTGGTATAATAGGATAAGATACTTAGTTGTTAGGATTCAATTGCATAAAAAAAATTCTAAGAAACCCCACGATATAGTATCTCAAAAAGTCATATACCATCATGAGAATGTATCTATTACCGCCTATGCTCTCCGTACGGGTAGGACCCATAAGATCCACATGTATTAAGCACGCGAGAGTTGGTAATGATATTTAATTTTCAAAGGAGACTATTAATATGTTTTCCTTATTGGAGAGGACTACAAACCTTGGAAGTTGATTTTCCAAGCGATGGTAAGCCAGGTACTAGTCTTTCTGCACACTAATCTCTCAAGATCTCTAAAGTTCACATGACCTAGTCGTTGATGCCAAAGTTCAATAGAGGATACTCTGGCATTATTGCACACAAAGGAGGAATTAGGAATGATCCCATAGCAATTATTATCGATTATCACTCCTTGAAGTAATAGTTCACCCAATTAATCATATGAATTACATTCGAACCGATCGAACTTTATCGCAAAGTTTGCATCACAAAGTCGGTTTATGCTAATCAAATTTGCTTTCAACCCTTTGACGTACAAAACCTTATCTAGTTTAAAAAATTTGGGTATCTCAATACAACCATGCCCTAAAATACTATACGTGCTCCCATCTCTAAAGGTGACTTTGCCTTCCTTACAATCCACAAGGCCAGTAAAATACTACTTGTCACCAGTCATGTATCAAAATTAACCATTATCAAAATACCATTGCGAAGTATTTTGAACCTTGAGATCAACGTGAAAAATAAGGGCTTTTTCTTCTTGTTTGGGTAACCAAGTGATGGTAACCTTTTATTTTCCTTTATTGTTGTTGGCTCTAGTGGTAGCATTAGAAGTATTAACAAAAGGCGTAGACATCCTTTGCAATTCCCTGGTTAAGCTTTGCAAAGTCATGACTAAAAACTCAACTTGATCTCTAAGACTAGCAAAGTAGCCATAGCAATGCGCAGGAGTATGTGTACGTTTAGTTATTCCTAACTTGTAGTAAAATTTCCTAAGGTGACCTCTCCTTTTTCAGTGGGTGCAAACATAGATTTGTTAGGGTCAACATTGATTTGCTCATTTAGGTTGAACTTGCTTTGGTGGATTAGGTCAAGGCCCAAATGGATCCACCATAAACTTTAAGAACCGGTTCCAGTAGGGAATGGGAAGTGAATGCACCATCGTAACCCATTCCTTTCTTCTCCCTAAAACCTAAAGCAAGATCGAGGAACATCTTTCCAACCTTGTTCGTTGTATACTCTATAGTAACCTTGGCCTTTCGGGTACGTTCGACATCTTTATCGAGTTAGGATTCAAGTTTCTCATGAGTGTTGAATGAATCTTGAAGATCTCTCGTAAGACTACCCACTTTGTTGGTCAAGTCACCATTTTTCCTCACTGAGGATTCTCTCTCTCTCTACTCTCTCTACTCCTTTTCTAAACCTAAAACCCTAAGCGCCAAACTTTTATTTCAATTTTTTGTTAAAGGACTCGACGTAATGCTCGGCATAAGAACGTTGAAGGTCACTCTATCCCTCACTCAAAACTTTGCCTCCCTCTTTTTCACTGGAATGACTTGGCTCACAATCGAGGTCATCATATTTAACAACTTCCTCATTAGTCTAAGGTGTACTCAATGTACTAACATGACTAGTCATAAATGCGGTGAAGTTACATCCATGCGGTGATTCGTCCCTGGAATCCACTGGATCGGCATCGCTCTGACTAAGAGTGGCATTAAAGGAAGCTTTATCGTTGCCTTGTCTCTTTAATCTCGTAGCACACTCGTGAGCTTTGTGGCCCTTACCTTCGCACTCATAGCATCTCTCCTTACCTTCTTAGGATACTCACCTCTCGTTTTTTCAAAAAAAATCCCGATTTATATTTTTTATTGTTCTCAATTTTTTTTTTCTTTTGAAGTATTTTCTTGTGACACCCCGCCTAATTAAATACCGGGCGATCACTCCTTTATTAAATTAAATCAAGGTAAACAGTTGGTTCATTCTCAGCATCACTGTCGGTAAAAATAAATTTTCCAATTTAACACCCTAAATAATTAAGCTAAGTGTCAAAACCATTTTTCATACATACATTCCAACTTTTATTTAAAAAGAATCATTTATTTTATTAACAACATTCAATAAGTGAGAATCACACCACATTAAATTTCTGCAACATAGTCCAATTAATTTAATACATTCGTAGATCGAATGTCAACATACGAAATCTAAAGTCATACATCCAAACTGAATAAATCCCATAGTAACAACACTGGAAATAACTGAAATACAAATGTCCCAATAACAATGAAATAATGGAAAGGGCGACACATGCCCAGTAAATGAGAATGCTAGAAGTGGAGTCAATAAAGGAAGCCGTCTACTCAAGTGACCTGCAACTCCCACCTAAGCTGCAGCACGTTCCTTTCAAGGGATCCTAAGCAAGACGCCCCTGTGGCTGGGCACCTGAAATATATACATATATATACAAGGGAGAGAGAGAGAGAGAAAAACGGGTCAGAGCCCGAAAGTGTGTTTGATTTAAAATACGTTTAGCAAGTATTTAAATTGATACAGGCCAATGCAACAACATATTAGAGCGACACTCTCTTGAGAAATTCTCACCTCTCTTCTAATGTGCACGCCTATCGTACTAACCTTCCCAACGGTTTATCTTATCATTTAACGCACTAATCTTCCCAATGATTTAATTTATCTTTTATTACTCGTAAGATTCAACATTTAACGATTTCATTTTGAAAAGGGTATTTCAATTTGTAACCAAAGTTCTCCATTTTAACTTTATAAAATCAATAAAGTTTTCCAGTGTCATATTATACTTTCTCAAAACATGTATTTACCATTTGAGTCATCAACCGTCCTACTTATCAAATCACAGTAGGCAGTTTCAAATTCCCGAATCTCATATATATATTAACTACTCGTATAATATATATATATAATAACAGCACCCCAAATAAAACTATGGTGCGTGCATACTTCTACTATCCAAACCCCATACCACTCATTTCAAGGGGAATAAAAATTCGGAATCACTCTCGAACTGTATTAACACATACACAAACAATATCGAGGCGAAGCATAGATTCCAAGTCTCTAAGAGGATGGCACATACTCGCGTCTCTTAGGACCGTCTGAACTATCAATTCGATAGCCTGTACCAAGGATATCTATCTTCTAGGGTACAAGTCAATATCCCCCATAAAGGTCCCATCGAGATAAGACTGTCCCAGCGCGGTAACCTCAAGGATAGCAAGTAGCGCGGTATGTTTTTCACATGTATATAATATATGTACACACAATCATATAAATATACCAATTTTATCATATTAATATAGGTTCCTCTCGTCACCCATAATTACAACATTTATCCTTAATTTCACATTATTAGTATTACGTATAAGGTTTCATCTCTAACCTTAACTCGAAGAGTTTTCTCACTTATTACGTGACTCTCGTGGACTCTATCCTTCCTAGTAGAAAATTCAGTAGGTATACCTCTATTCACTATCGTAGCGATTCGCCGTAATCTCTCACTTGAAATACGTAGTTTCATCGTTCATTATATAATTATCCCAAAAGTAAGATTCTCGTCTTATAATAAAGTTCCCAACACTCATTCATATGTCCTACTGGTCTTTCCTATCTCCCAAAACATTTTATTAAGAATACCTAAGAATTATTTCACGATAAATTTAGTTTAACTAATTAAACAAGGGAAATAGGAGTCTGCCAGGAGGGGTCGATCGATCGAGGTCTGGGGCTCGATCGATCGAACCTTCGATCGATCGATCAAGCAGGTATTTTGATTTCTGCAGAATTGCAGTTACGGGTTCTAACACTTTTCTTCATCCAAATCCATATTTTTCCAAACCCAAACGTCCCAAAATGCTACTACTAACATTATAACAATATATCAGATGTTTCCAACGTAAGGCATGGGTATTTCTATCATTTAATCAAGGATTAACAGCCCCAAAAGTTAATTAATTATCAAGAACACTAAAATTCTCTTAAACAGGTTTCTAACCAATTTTCTTCAGAAATTCCTTCTTATAATTATCAAAAATTTCGTGGTTACATTCCTCTACATGGCAAGGTTCCCAGAATTTTCATATAAATCAATACTACATGGATTTTCCTATCACAAATTGGGTTTTCTTCCATATTTTTCATCTCTAATCATTCCTAAACTAATATGAAAATTGCACCAAAGAAAATACACAAGATAAACACTTGCCTGGGATTTTTGGTATTCTGATTTGCAGATGAATCCGGTGTGGTTGTGTTCCCCGTCTCGCGATCTACGCGATGGTGGTGACGGCGGTGCAAACGGGTGGCTTTTTGGCCTTGAATTGCCTTGAGAGCCTTCTCCTCTCTTCTCCAATGGCCGTACTAGGGTTCTGAATATTCTAACCCTAAATGGTTAACCTAAATGGCTGATATAGGTTGCTGATTTTCGTGGGTTTAATTACCCAAATATGTAAAATGACTAAAATGCCCTCCCGGGGTACTAATTAGGCCTAAAAACGCCCCGAGACCCAAACTACACCCCCGGGCACACTTTTCTAACTATCTCGACCCTTCCGGACGCGTTGGCGCACTCAAAATGACCATACGGGCAACTTTTAAAATATTCACTTTTTATTTATCAAAATTTAGTCCCGACGCGACACGAGCACGTTCCGACTTAAATTTCTGAAATTGTCATTTAACTCACTCATGATATTCAATATACCCAATATAATATATTACTTTGCTCATTAGTAATATTCAACAAATTTCCCATAATTACTAACTCTCGTCACGTTAATAATTATAACATAATTAATTTCCGGATTTTTATTAAATAATTAACTCACATTAAATTCAATAAATCCCCAAATTAATATAGCATAAAAATACGGGGTATTACATTTCTTTTCTAAGCTTGAGATATTTTTTGAAATTTTTTGCAAAAAGGACAAGATCATCAAGATCAAAATCATACTCGGAGTCCGAAGAAACGTCCTCTTTCTTTTTAGCTTGGGCCTTTAAAGCGGTCTCTTTTTATTTTGGCTTAATAGTTTTAAAAAACATGTCGATCTCATAAATTTGAAGGTCTCCTATGAGTTCTTATATTCTAAGCATATCTAAAATTCCCAAAGAATTAAGGACGGTGACTTTAGGGATGGTGGAGATCTTAAAATCTTTTTCACAACTCTCGTCTTAGGAATTTTCTCACCCAAATTATAACTAGAGTTTAATGTCTGAGCTAAATGTGCATAAAATTCATCAAATGTCTTAGAATCTAGTATAGTAATGGTCTCAAATTGTGTGGTGAGATTTTAAAACTTAGAAGCTTTCACAGTGATGATAACCTCATAAGTGAGTTGGAGGGTATCCCATGCTTCCTTAAATGTGGTGTACATCATGAACTCATCAGGGGTGACAGATCCATAAATGGCACTTAAGCCGCGAGAGTAAAAAATACTCCATTTAAATTCTTCATCCGTCTAATAGGTGATGGGTTTAGGACTTATGACATCATCATTAGTCATAGTGGGTGGTGTCCACCCTCTTTCATACACAAGCAAAACCCTTTCATCAATGTATTTTAAAATAGACCTCATTCTAGCTTTCCATTAAGCATAATTTAACCCATAAAAAATTGGAACCCTATTTTAAAAATTATTCATTTTAACCCAATTTAAGGATCACACAGCAAAATAGTGTAAACCACTCTGATGCTAATTTAAAAACATAGCTGGGGCTAATTGAAATATATTTATCTTAGGATACGTACACAAAGATTAAATTTCTAACCATATTTTATCTTGATTAATAATTAGGTGTGCATGCGAATCCAGGTCCATATTTAAATGATATTCAACCCACACAATTAAACTAAGCACATGAAGAAGCAAGGAAAAATCTTTTTCGGGCAAATTTATATCCAGCACTGTAAAGAGATTGACAGACTCGATGACTTATGGATTACTTAGAGCTCCGCTAAATATAATGTACGGATCTTCAAATCTCCAACATATACGGTACAGTCCAGCATCGTCCACAGGAAGCATCTTTTCCCTCAGTGTCTATCAATCAGCCTCAAGATTATAGATCATTTGTTCTTCAGTAGTAGAGCCTTGACTCCATAAGTCAGCAGTAGAATAAACCTTATAAGGGTTTGATGTAACATATGGAAATTGAGTTTGACACAAACTTACCAATCATATAAAAGGATGTATGATTTGGAAAACAAAAGTGTTTTTATCAAACAAAAAGATGAAAACTTTTGGTGCAAGTATATCAAAAGATTTTCACCCAAAGTTCTGTTAAAATAGGCCTAAAGAATCATTTTTATAATAAAACACATTTTTTACGACGTGAAGTCATTCAAACAAAAATGAAACATTGTTCGAACAAAAATACCTTTTTCATTCTAATGAGACCCAATCTCGTTCGAACAAAAGACTTGTGTCATTCGAACGTCCTTCCAATGAGATTCCAACGAGAGATCATTTGCTAAACAGAGCCCTTTTCGTTTGAAGTTCGTTTGAAGTTTGTTCTAACAAAATTAGCCATTTTTACAACAAAGTTAAACCTTATTCGAACGAGAACAAGATATCATTATAACGAGATGTAAATCTCATTCTAATGAATAGAAAAAAATTAAATACATTAATTAAAAATGCCTCGAGTAAAAAAAATGCATCCCCAAATATAATTGACTGGAAAATATCAAAACCACAATATCCATATACCTCCATAAAATGTTCATGACTTGAATCCCGGACATGATGTTCAGTTACTCACATGTCTTTATATGATCGTGGAGACAAATGCAGATGTAATGATCGGTTTGTATCAACGATTTGTAATAGGATACGCCAAAACAACTAAGCTATGAGAAATTATAAAATCTTGCTCTTACAAAAATATTTAACCATTTCACCGATGAGGATTACTTGCTTGAATTTCTCTCCATGAAGGCGATCTTGCCTCCATGTGCTCCATCTCCCATTCCAATTGAAAAATATTTGGGAGGAAATCCAGATTTTTTGGATCCCATGTGTACTTGTCCCCCATTAAATCCAAACCTCCCATCATCCACCAAAAAGTTTCAGTTAGTGATGATTCCTTTCCCGCCCTTTACATGCCTTCCGTTGTGCAAACAAAATTTCTATTTTTCAGAAGGCATGATTTTAAATGAGCGCACATCATTAATCCCTTAAAGTCAAATCGTTTTTTGGGGGAATCGTCAAAAATTTCCACTTCTAGTGTATAATTAGTTAGAAGTTAAAATTGTTAGTTGTACATAGTAGTTTTTTCTATTTTTATTTTTATTTTTATCTAGTGTAATTAGTTAAATTTTTTTATTCTTATATTTTATGTTATGCTTGGTTCTAACATATGTTGTAGAATCAATGGATTTGTTATTTCCAAAGATAGCTCCATTTTGGGTAATATTTTTCTCCTCATTTATTTAACTTGTGTTCTTGATTTACATTGAGGGCAATGCAATGCTTAAGTTTGGGGTGAGGTATATGTAGGGGTGGCAATTCGTGTTTTAGGGTCGTGTTTCAAGTCGAAACGACACGACACGACAAGTGTTTTTCGAACACGAACACGATACGAATTCGTATTTTTTTAGTTGACACGAACACGACCCAAATAAAACATGACACGATACGAATAACACGATTTCTTAAATTTTACACTAAATTAAATATAAATAGACACGATAACCCGAATAAAAACAAGATTAACACGATAATACGGCTCATAATTTTGACACAAACACGACAAACCGTGTTAATTTTGGATCAATTTCGTGTCGTGTCGTGTCGTGTCGTGTTGTGTCGTATCGTGTCGTGTTATCGTGCCGTGTCGAAAATTTTCACCCCTAGGTATATGCTTCCCATTGTATGTTAGTTTCATTGGTTGCTTATTTGTTCTTCCCAAACATGCTTTTGTTGCTAAAAAAATAAAATTTTCAAAAATTATTTCTTTCTTTTTTCTCCTTTGTTGAGCGTTTGCCCTTATTTTCGATGATCATTCAAATAAATGTCTGATCCAATAGATAATTCAGTAATTCATGTTCTCAATTTTAGAAGATATTATACTTTACTCCTCGAATCATTAATATTATGAAAACTTTATGAATTGAACTTCGAATCCATGAGCACATGCGATTTTCTTGTTTAAGTAATTTGGTTTAAGATTTGTATAACCTGGTGATCTTTTGTTGTATTGTATTTACTTAAACCAAGTGAGCGTTGCACTTTTCTTCATTTGTGAGTATTTATACATTACTCTCTCTTACCTTCTTGATAACGTTAAAGTCGTCAGTAATCTAACTTTTTTATGTGATCGTTCATTAATTGTGTTCATTTTGAAATGTGTCACTTGAGCATGATTTTCAACATTGTTTTAACTCGAGAATTTCATAAACCGTAGGAAATGATCATTGTCCCTATTAACCCATTTTGACCTTGACATCACCCTAAATATTTCCCTAGTCAATCCCTTTGGGCTAAAATAATAACTTTTCATTTCAAAATCCACATTCCCAAAATAAACTCCACGTTGGAGTTTTAAATCTTATATACACCTTTCATACCTTTGTTTGGAATGATACTTAGGATTTTATGATTTTTTTTATTTTTTGGTTGCAATTAATCATATTAATTGGCTTTTATTCTCAAGAAAAAGAAGTGAAAATAAACAAAAGAAAAAATATTAAAAAAAAAAGTGAGTGAAAGAAAGAAAAGTAAAGGGATTGGATAAAGTAAAAATCACGTACTTGTTTAAAGAATAATAGTGAAAGTCATACTTCAATGTATGTCCATTGTTTTATACGAAATTTATATTCCAATTCTGAAATTGCCCGCAAATATTTATTATTATGAGTATTCTCTCCAAACCTTTCGAATCCATAAATATACCTTTCTTTCATAACCTTAATCCCAAATCTACATAATAACCCTTAATGGTCATTTGTGATCCTAAGGTGAATGGGATTTAAAAGTTTAAATAGTTGCGATAATCTGTCAAAGTGTATTTCATCTCTTTTAATGAGCGATATCCTTTCACTGCGATTATAATTTTTTATTTTATATACAGCGTTCTTCATTAATGACATGTGGGTAGCTTTGCTTCCTTTTATATTTACTCATTATGCTCGCATGTTCCGTGTGTGTTACACCCCATTCAGAGTGTTTTTATTTGTTGAGTGTTATCACTGGAGAGGTTTGATGTCATGCATGCTTTAATATTTATCCGGATTATAAAAAAATTGTCAAATCATATTTTTTTTCTTTTGCTCGCTCTTCCTCCCACATTTAAGGCTTCACTTGTGATGAAGTTATTCTAATAACGTTAATGAGTACAAACTATGGGGTAAATTCTCATTTTGCTTTGTTAATCAAATCCCTTTCATTGTTGTTGATCTTGTCTTACTGGTTGTTTGGGCATAATTTTGTGAAAACTTAATGTTTGTGGGTTTCATATCTGAAAATCCTCATGAAACAACACTCATCTACTGGGGTAACCTATGGGTTTAATGTGTTGTTGCATTCGCTAAATGCAATCGTGCGCCTGCGGAAGTGGCAATTATCCTTTGTATATATATATTTTTTCTTCTATTGGGTGGTTCTCATTTTATTTCATCACTACAGGCTAGCAATGTGTAAGTTAGGGGGTGTGATTAGTTATGATTATTGTATTTAGTACCCCGGTATTCTTGCGCATTCTAGCATGATTTTATCCGTTAAATCCTATATTTATGATCATTTATTGGTTAACCTTTGTTTTCGATATATATATATATATATATATATATATATATATATATATATATATATATATATATATATATATATAAAGGTTTATTTGAGCTTCTGTAGGTATCGGAATGCTTAGCGGAGAAATTGGTTGAATTTCAGGAAAGTTTCATCGTAGGATGCAACTCTAAGAGAAATTTCATAATTTCATACTTCGTGTCCTTGTTGGCGGAATTCCATGGAAGCATAGTTCATCAAGTTCTCTTCGCATGGTTGTATATGACTCGTCATTTTTTTTTCGTATGACCAAGTTATGCCCATTTTTTCGAAGTCCCTTAGTCTTTGAAATGCAGAAAAAATGCCCAGAAAAACAGAGCATCGATCGATCGCCCCTATAAGTTTTGCCGAGATATGAAGTGAGTGATAATATTTTCCATCCATCCATCGATCGATGATTGGTTGATCGATCAATCCTCCTAAATTTTGTGTTGAGACTGAATATGGTATGGCAGTTTTTGCAACAATCGATCGATCTATCCCTCCAAAATTCAAATATTTTTGTGGGTTTTTATTTTTTTCCTTGTTTAATCCACTTGCTATATATAGTAAGTGGATATTATTGTAATAACCCGAATTTTTTTAAATGGGTATTTTAAATTGGACTTTTGTCAGCATGTGTCGCGCAGGAGGCGAATTTGCGTGATTTTTGTAGGACATTTTATTGGGGTTAAAAATAATTTGACCATAGTTATTGGATACTAAAAATAGTCCTAAGAGTGCCATGGGGTCAAAAATCGAAAAATGAATAAATAAATAAAATATTATTATTTTATTCAAAAACATAAAAGTGCTCAGAAAATTCTGAAAATCACCAGACCGACTCAAAATTTAATTTTGAGCAACTTTTCCTTCTTCGACATTTCCAAAACACATCATTATACCCAATTTATGCCAGTTTTTAGTTCGGCCAAAATCTTGTTTTAGAAGTTTTGTTTTTTTTATTTAAACTTCAATTATTGTTGCCTTATTTAAAGGGATGGTGGGCAACCCTTTTTGACTATTTTGAAGCAATTTTCGGCACATGTTTTGGCAGCCAACATTTTTTTATTAAACTCTCCTATTGTATATTCATAGCCCATTTATATATATGTATTCAATCTTAGTTTTAGGTGTGTTCTTGGGGTTGTCTTGAGATGGAGCTTGGGAGATGGTTTTGATGGAGTAATCTAACTTTTATGGGCAAATTTATGGTGGATTATTTTTTATGTTTTAAGGTATGGGATTTTACACAATATTTTCCTCAATCTCGCGAGTGTTATTCCCTTTGATTTCATGTGATTATTGAACTCATATTTGAATTGCTAAATTCTTTTGAAAATCTGAAAATTATTGTTGGAATCTGATTTTGATTCATGTTGTATTATTATTTGTTGGGCATGTTGTCATGAGATTTTAATGTGGCACTGATGTTGGGCACCCGTCAAGATTCCTGTTCCGGCTACTTGATAAAATATGGCGCGGTATGGTGAGGCCTGGTTACTCGGATTAATGTGTTGTTGAGAAAGTATATTGATAAAAATGCTTATGAGATTCGCATTTCATTTGAACATTCGTACTCGTGTTGTTACGCTTTATTCATCGCCAATATATTTGTTGAGCATCTTTCCTGTCGTATTGTGTATTTCCCCATATTTTCTTTTAGTTGGCAGGTTAGCGTGGATTTGAGCGCTATACCAATTGGGATGATTTTAGCATGAATTATTTTGGGAAGAATATTTTTGGAAGATTTGTATTATTTATTTTGATGTATAGAGCATTGGATATTTACTTTAGTTGTATTATTTCGAGAGACTTTGTTATATTTAATTTGAAGAAATTGAGATTAGTGGTTTATCTTATATTGTGAGATTTTTAGATGCTCTATACCTAGTTTATTGATGATTTTGGTTAATTTTATTGATAGTGGCGCTCCGTTCGCTCTCCCCGAGCGGGCGGGATGTTACAAATGGTATCAGAGCTTAAGTATACAGCAACCCTCGGGGCTTGGGTTTTGGGTTCATTGCGTGATTAGCAATTTTTGGAGATGGAGTATTTTTTTGTGATATTCGTGTGAGGTTTCGAGATTTGATGTGAGGAATTTATTTTTGGGAGACGAGATTATTTTTTAAGATTGTTGGCCTGATTTTTTAGAGTTAGGCTTTCGGCGAATTTCGAGGGCGAAATTTAATTGTTAGTGGGGAAGTATGTAATAACCCGAATTTTTTTAAATGGGTATTTTATATTGGACTTTTGTCAGCATGTGTCGCATAGGAGACGAATTTGCGTGATTTTTGTAGGACATTTTATTGGGGTTAAAAATAATTTGACCATAGTTATTGGATACTAAAAATAGTCCTAAGAGTGCCATGGGGTCAAAAATCAAAAAATGAATCAATAAATAAAATATTATTATTTTATTCAAAAACATAAAAGTGCTAACAAAATTCTGAAAATTACTAGACCGACTCAAAATTTAATTTTGAGCAACTTTTCCTTCTTCGAGATTTCCAAAACACATCATTTAGATTCAATTTATGCCAGTTTTCAGTTCGGCCAAAATCTTGTTTTAGAGAAGTTTTTTTTTTTTTTTATTTAAACTTCAATTATTGTTGCCTTATTTAATGGGATGGTGGGCAACCCTTTTTGACTATTTTGAAGCAACTTTCGGCACATATTTTGGCAGCCAACATTTTTTTATTAAACTCTCCTATTATATATTCATAGCCCATTTATATTTATGTATTCAATCTTAGTTTTAGGTGTGTTCTTGGGGTTGTTTTGAGATGGAGCTTGGGAGATGATTTTGATGGAGTAATCTAACTTTTATGGGCAGATTTATGGTGGATTATTTTTTATGTTTTAAGGTATGGGGTTTTACACAATATGTTCATCAATCTCGCGAGTGTTATTCCCTTTGATTTCATGTGATTATTGAACTCATATTTAAATTGCTAAATTCTTTTGAAAATCTGAAAATTATTGTTGGAATCTGATTTTGATTCATGTTGTATTATTATTTGTTGGGCATGTTGTCATGAGGTTTTAATGTGGCACTGATGTTGGGCACCCGTCAAGATTCCTGTTCCGGCTACTTGATAAAATATGGCGCGGTATGGTGAGGCCTGGTGACTCGGATTAATGTGTTGTTGAGAAAGTATATTGATAAAAATGCTTATGAGATTCGCATTTAATTTGAACATTCGTACTCGTGTTGTTACGCTTTATTCATCGCCAATATATTTGTTGAGCATCTTTCCTGTCGTATTGTGTATTTCCCCATATTTTCTTTTAGTTGGCAGGTTAGCGTGGATTTGAGCGCTATGGACCAATTGGGATGATTTTAGCATGAATTATTTTGGGAAGAATATTTTTGGAAGATTTGTATTATTTATTTTGATGTATAGATCATTGGATATTTACTTTAGTTGTATTATTTCGAGAGACTTTGTTATATTTAATTTGAAGAAATTGAGATTAGTGGTTTATCTTATATTGTTGGATTTTTAGATGCTCTATACCTAGTTTATTGATGATTTTGGTTAATTTTATTGATAGTGGCGCTCCGTTCGCTCTCCCCGAGCGGGCGGGATGTTACAAATGGTATCAGAGCTTAGGTATACAGCAACCCTCGGGGCTTGGGTTTTTGGTTCATTGCGTGATTAGCAATTTTTGGAGATAGAGTATTTTTTGGTGATATTCGTGTGAGGTTTCGAGATTTAATGTGAGGAATTTATTTTTGGGAGACGAGATTATTTTTTAAGATTGTTGGCCTGATTTTTTAAAGTTAGGCTTTCGGCGAATTTCGAGGGAGAAATTTAATTGTTTGTGGGAAAGTATGTAATAATCCGAATTTTTTTAAATGGGTATTTTAAATTGGACTTTTGTGAGCATGAGTCGCATTGGAGGCGAATTTGCGTGATTTTTGTAGGACATTTGATTGGGGTTAAAAATAATTTGACCATAGTTATTGGATACTAAAAATAGTCCTAAGAGTGCCATGGGGTCAAAAATCGAAAAATGAATAAATAAATAAAATATTATTATTTTATTCAAAAACATAAAAGTGCTCAGAAAATTCTGAAAATCACTAGACCGACTCAAAATTTAATTTTGAGCAACTTTTCCTTCTTCAACATTTCCAAAACACATTATTTAGACCCAATTTATGCCAGTTTTCAGTTCGGCCAAAATCTTTTTTAGAAGTTTTTTTTTTTTTATTTAAACTTCAATTATTGTTGCCTTATTTAAAGGGATGGTGGGCAACCCTTTTTGACTATTTTGAAGCAACTTTCGGCACATGTTTTGGCAGCCAATAATTTTTTATTAAACTCTCCTATTATATATTCATAGCCCATTTATATTTATGTATTCAATCTTAATTTTAGGTGTGTTCTTGGGGTTGTTTTGAGATGGAGCTTGGGAGATGATTTTGATGGAGTAATCTAACTTTTATGGGCAGATTTATGGTGGATTATTTTTTATGTTTTAAGGTATGGGATTTTACACAATATGTTCCTCAATCTCGCGAGTGTTATTCCCTTTGATTTCATGTGATTATTGAACTCATATTTAAATTGCTAAATTCTTTTGAAAATCTAATAATTATTGTTGGAATCTGATTTTGATTCATGTTGTATTATTATTTGTTGGGCATGTTGTCATGAGATTTTAATGTGGCACTGATGTTGGGCACCCGCCAAGATTCCTGTTCCGGCTACTTGATAAAGTATGGCGCGGTATGGTGAGGCCTGGTGACTCGGATTAATGTGCTGTTGAGAAATTATATTGATAAAAATGCTTATGAGATTCGCATTTGATTTGAACATTCGTACTCGTGTTGTTACGCTTTATTCATCGCCAATATATTTGTTGAGCATCTTTCCTGTCGTATTGTGTACTTCCCCATGTTTTCTTTTAGTTGGCAGGTTAGCGTGGATTTGAGCGCTATGGACCAATTGGGATGATTTTAGCATGAATTATTTTGGGAAGAATATTTTTGGAAGATTTGTATTATTTATTTTGATGTATAGAGCATTGGATATTTACTTTAGTTGTATTATTTCGAGAGACTTTGTTATATTTAATTTGAAGAAATTGAGATTAGTGGTTTATCTTATATTGTTGGATTTTTAGATGCTCTATACCTAGTTTATTGATGATTTTGGTTAATTTTATTGATAGTAGCGCTCTGTTCGCTCTCCCCGAGGATGTTACAAATGGTATCAGAGCTTAAGTATACAGCAACCCTCGGGGCTTGGGTTTTGGGTTCATTGCGTGATTAACAATTTTTGGCGATAGAGGATTTTTTGGTGATATTCGTATTAGGTTTCGAGATTTGATGTGAGGAATTTATTTTTGGGAGACGAGATTATTTTTTAAGATTGTTGGCCTGATTTTTGAGAGTTAGGCTTTCGACGAATTTCGAGGGCGAAATTTAATTGTTAGTGGGGAAGTATGTAATAACCCGAATTTTTTTAAATGGGTATTTTAAATTGGACTTTTGTCAGCATGTGTCGCGCAGGAGGCGAATTTGCGTGATTTTTGTAGGACATTTTATTGGGGTTAAAAATAATTTGACCATAGTTATTGGATACTAAAAATAGTCCTAAGAGTGCCATGGGGTCAAAAATCAAAAAATGAATAAATAAATAAAATATTATTATTTTATTCAAAATCATAAAAGTGCTCAGAAAATTCTGAAAATCATCAGACCGACTCAAAATTTAATTTTGAGCAACTTTTCCTTCTTCGACATTTCCAAAACGCATCATTTAGACCCAATTTATGCCAGTTTTTAGTTCGGCCAAAATCTTGTTTTAGAAGTTTTGTTTTTTTTATTTAAACTTCAATTATTGTTGTCTTATTTAAAGGGATGGTGGGCAACCCTTTTTGACTATTTTGAAGCAACTTTCGGCACATGTTTTGGCAGCGAACATTTTTTTATTAAACTCTCCTTTTATATATTCATAGCCCATTTATATTTATGTATTCAATCTTAGTTTTAGGTGTGTTATTGGGGTTGTTTTGAGATGGAGCTTGGGAGATGATTTTGATGGAGTAATCTAATTTTTATGGGCAGATTTATGGTGGATTATTTTTTATGTTTTAAGGTATGGGGTTTTACACAATATGCTCCTCAATCTCGAGTGTTATTCCCTTTGATTTCATGTGATTATTGAACTCATATTTGAATTGCTAAATTCTTTTGAAAATCTGAAAATTATTGTTGGAATCTGATTTTGATTCATGTTGTATTATTATTTGTTGGGCATGTTGTCATGAGATTTTAATATGGCACTGATGTTGGGCACCCGCCAAGATTTCTATTCCGGCTACTTGATAAAGTATGGCGCAGTATGGTGAGGCCTGGTGACTCGGATTAATGTGTTGTTGAGAAATTATATTGATAAAAATGCTTATGAGATTCGCATTTGATTTGAACATTCGTACTCGTGTTGTTACGTTTTATTCATCGCCAATATATTTGTTGAGCATCTTTCCTGTCGTATTGTGTACTTTCCCGTATTTTCTTTTAGTTGGCAGGTTAGCGTGGATTTGAGCGCTATACCAATTGGGATGATTTTAGCATGAATTATTTTGGGAAGAATATTTTTGTAAGATTTGTATTATTTATTTTGATGTATAGAGCATTGGATATTTACTTTAGTTGTATTATTTCCAGAGACTTTGTTATATTTAATTTGAAGAAATTGAGATTAGTGGTTTATCTTATATTGTGGGATTTTTAGATGCTCTATACCTTGTTACTTGTGGATTTGGATTTATTTCATCGATAGTGGCGCTCCGTTTGCTCTCCCCGAGCGGGCGGGGTGTTACAATTATTTTGTTTATTATCTAGCATTTTTAGGTTAGTTTAGTCATAGTATTGAGAGCGTCTCTCCATTTTCTCTCCTAGGGTTTGATTGTAAATTACTATTCATCATTTTCCTTAAATATTAAAGCTTTCATAATTTAGTTTCTTGCTTTGTTAATTATTTTTCAATCTTTATTAATTAGTTTTGATTCTTTATTTATTTCATCCTTTTAAATTCGTGTCATTTATAATGATTTCTATCTGATTTAAATTAGGTAGAGATTATTGAATTAAAATGGATTAATTAGTTGCTTTTCTATGATATAATGCTTTAGGATTGTTTTGATGGATTATTTGTGTGTTGAAGTTTGATTTAGGAACCTTAATGGGGCATATCATATTGCACCATATTTTCTACCTTTATACAACAATTTCAAGCATATTGTTGACACCAAAACACAATTAATATTTTGTGAGGATTTAGGGGGTGATAATCCTAACTTTAACTGATTTCTAGAAAGGTTTTCAATCTTTAAATGATTAGATTTTCTCTCCATGTAATCATTTATGATAACTAATCCTTTTGAGGAAGATAATCTCAACCTATAATTTCCATTCTTGTTGATTAATCTAGTTTCAATATTTGTCTAGTTTAAAAGTAATTTAGTATAACTCTATTAAAACATCACATTCTTGAAGTAATAAATCAATTAAAATCTAACCATTCTCCATGGATTTGATACTAGACTCGCCGTTATACTTATAAAACAAGTGTAGTTAAAGTTTAGATTTTTTGCATCGTGGTGGGAAACCAAACAACGATAGGTGGCCTGAGAAGACCACTCGATTTTCATCCGATCAACAATCATTTCAATAAATTGAGAAAGAGAGAATAATAGTGTGAGAGACCCAATGGGTCGCTCGCATAGGCACACGCATCGTTGTCACTCACACAAAATAGAGAGTAACCATAGAGGTGTACTTGCATATATGACTAGTCAAACATTATAGCAAGTGACCACAGAGGTGCTCGCAATCACAAGTGGCTTTCTACCAAAAGGCTCGCTGTAGTAACTAAAAGTCTAATATCATTGAAGAAGATGTCAAAAAATTTATGGAGAGGAAGGCCAATTCCTATAGTGGTTACCTAATCCAGTTGTAGTTTAGAAAATTAATGGGAAGTGGAGATAATGTATTGAATATAGTGATCTAAATAGGGCATGTCTCAAAGACAATTTCCCTTTCCCCTAAATCGGTCAACTCGTTGAGGACACTACTAGTCATTAGGGGTGTGCGCGGTCCGGTCCGGTTCGGTTTTGGGGTATTTTTGGGACCGAACTGCATTAATCGGTCCTAAAAAAATTACGGACTGAGATCGAACCGAAATTATCGATCTCGGTCCTATTCGGTTTTCAAACAGTCTGTGTTCAGTCTCGATCCTATTCGGTCCATACCCAAATAATTACAAATAAATAAATAAATCCGGGTATATACCAATCTATCTAATGAAAAATAAAATCAATCCACTATAAAAGCAACATAAAACCTGAAAATACAACAAAAGTGTAACTCATCATCAATTTATATATTTTTGTTAGTATTTTCAAATAAAAAAATAGTATTGTGATGTTGTTGCAGAAGCTCTCCGAAGTTGGGGCTTGCAGCAATTACCCATGTCATTTTTGTTTGGTAGCAAATACTGTAATGCCTAATTATAGACAACAATATCTCCTGCATTCTATTCATTGTATAAAATATAGCCAATGTCATTTTCGTTTGGTAGCAAATACTAGAAGTGGTAGATGAATACATGAAAACAGAGATGGTCATTTTCGTTTGGTAGCAATTACCCATGTCATTTTCATTTGGTAGCAAATACTAGAATTGATAAAATATAGCCAATCTCCATGCCTCACCCACCGAAAGAACTCAATAAACCCAAATGAATAGATGAAAACAAAGAAGAGTGAGGGAAGGGAGCTTATTCAGATGAATAGATGAAAACAGAGAATAGATGAAAGCAGACATTTGATCAAAGCTTGTTCAGATGTACCTTGATCGGAGCTTGTTCAGAGCTTGAATAGATGAAAACAGGAGCGTGTTTGCTACCGGAGCCGGAGCAGAGTGAAGGAAGGGGGCGGTCGGCGTAGAAGAGGGTGTGGTGTTCGTAGAAAGAGAGAAGAAAATAGGAAATTAGTTTTTTTTTTAGATTGGGTTGAGTTTGAAATGCAGTGTGTGGTTGTTTGAGATATGAGCGTGCGTGTGTAATGAAATTAAAAAAAAAAAATATATATATATATATATATATATATATATAATGAAAGCGGTCCGGTCCGGTCCAAAACCGTTTTTTACAGTTTAAGACCGAAATCGACCCGCATTATGCGGTCCTATATATTTTTAGACCGAATTACAAAAAACTCGCAAAAACGTGTTCGGTTCGGTTCGATTTTTTCGGTCTATTCAGGGTCGTGCACACCCCTACTAGTCATGAAAGGATGAGCTTATTGGATTCATACTTTGGGTATCATTAGATCCCACATGTTCGTTCGAGAACAAGAGAAGACGTCATTCATCACAATGTTAGAGATGAACTGTTATACCGTCATATTTTTGGACTAAAACAAGTTAGGGCGGCCTACAAAAGGCTTGCAACTAAATGTTAGATTAGTTCAGCAATGCCATGGAGGTCTACGTAGATGACATGTTGGTTAAAATCAAGTAGCAAATGACCACCTAGAAGACTTGCGAAATACATTTGAAATTTTGCGATTATTGGCCTGAGTTTTATCCCAGGGGTGAATTGGATTATGAAATTTGTTTTTGTAAATTAAAATTTATTTGTTTTCACAAATCATTTAATATCATTTTCAACCTTGTTAAAACATTTTCTTAGTTAGTTCATACAATCATTTCCATTTTTATCGTTGTTTTTCATTCACACATCCACATTCACATTTAATCAATATAAGTATTAGGCATATTGAAGTAAAACATGAATGTAAAGAGTAAGGCAGGATAAATGTACTAGATATTTTTTACAAGGCTCGTCATTGCCTAAATCCACACTCGAGACGGTACTCAAGGAAGCTCCATTATATTCCAAGTCTCTAGGTTGTAACCAATAAGGGAACTACCATCTTCCTTGCCCAATAGGACACGCATAAGCCCAATGTCTTATCTCGCCTTGAATCTCTGCAAGCATGGACTACCAAACTTGAAAGATACAATTGACTTCAAGTGTTTCCCGGATCACCATAAACCGATGATTTTATGGGTTTGCCATTGACCTAAACTTTGTTTATCATCATATACTAACTATAATGTTTGATTCGATTGTTCTTATAGCTTTGTCACCTTAATGAGTAAATGAATATATTTATGTATAATACAATATTTTTTGTCTTTCGATTAACAAATATGAGCTTGCTTGGAAGATTGTTGAGTTTGGAACCTTGGATGTTAAGGTTTGATGGTGTGGAATGGATAACTCCTCTTATCTTTTGTCCTTCGGCTTTGTTGTTGTGATTGGGGGCATTTTTATTCATGTGAATGAATATGAATTCTCTCTCTAGAGATTTGGTATGGGCCTTTTGTTTTCAATGGCTTGTTGCTTAAAATAAATCTTGTGGCGTGAGTGAAACTCTTTCTCTATAGAGATGTATCACTTCTAGCAATCACAAACACTAGTTAGTTACACTACTCTTTCATGCATAATCATGGCTTTGAAGAATTTTTGGAAAGTGGCAATTTTGACCATTTTGCAAGGGCAAAAAGACCAAACGTCTGAAATTGGTCTTAACAATTGAGTTTAGACAGACGGGTGTTATTGCATCATTTTGCATACATATGGGCTCAATAGATTAAAAATAAGAAGGGTCCAATAAAAAATTCTTATGTACTTTAGGGGAGAAATAATCAATTTACTTATTATTCTTCCATAGTTTCACTTTCATTAACATCATAAATTCTCAAGTTAATAATTCGTGCATAGATACGGGAATCCAAGATCACATCTAGTTGTCTTTACTTTCAATGTTCCAATTTGTAATTTAGAATTCTTCTTGGTAAATGCACAAATTTGAGAAAAATGAGAGCTGAATTCTTACCTTCCACACCAAATATAATGCTGAAACACAACCGCAGTGATTGTATATGAAGTTACTAGTAGAAAACTTTCTGCAAAATAATACAAGAGAGCATCCAATATACAACATAAATAAAAAGGATGAAAATTATAATATAATTACACTCAAATACATTCCATTCTCTTCTTTAAGGTAAATTATCAGCTGAATCAATCAACAAGAATACACGACACGGTTTCATCAGCAACAGCACACCACAACTGCACACGTACTTGCACACACTATAGGATGAAGACAAGCAGTAAAATGACCAGCACCACTACGAATATTGCCAGCAACCACCAACACTGTCAACAGATAAACATAATCAAGGTGAAATAAAACACCATGCCACAAAGATTGAATAAATTAAGAGGGCTTATGAATGTATCACTCAAAGAACCCCTGCTTTGCATTTGTTTATTTTGTATTTGGGCCTAATTTCCAAATTGCTCATTTTGGGAATGGGGGGAACTTAGGCCCATTGCTTTTCTTTTCATTTATAGTCGTTGTATATGAGTTGGGTCATATTATAAAGGCCATCTCTCTCGGCTTTTCATTTTGGGTTTTCGCTAAGAATGTATTTTTTTCTTTATTTTTAATATATTTAGCTCTCGTTACCTTAAAACTAAACAATATTTGCAAGAAACGAACTCAAACTATTTCTAATGCACGAGGAAAAAGAAGAAAGAAAAGGGAACTAGACATTTTGTTGCAAAGCTGGGGTATGCGTCGCCAAAAATGTCACTAAAACGTCGCGAGAATGGGAACAAAATGCATAATTCAGAGTTCTTTGGTATTATAAAGTTCAGGCAGTTCTTGCAAAAACTGCATAGTTCAGGGAGTTTTTTGTTTCTAATAATTTACCCTAGATTTATTTATGATAATCTAAAAAATGTATAGTATTTAATGGTTGCCCATATTTTTTCAACAAATGTTTAAGATCTCTGCTTTGTCTTCACAACATATTAATCAACTCTATCACGACATATGCATCCACAAAAGACAACACCCATACCCATCTACCTCTGGTAAACTTAAAGGAATAATTTGATACAATAGATTCCTTAGCAAATCACTTACCCATGATGATTTAGACTTTGCACTTTTGGAAGCTTTAGAAAGCTGTACTCTAGCACGGGTTGTAGTAGCAGAAGACACCTCAATGTTTGAATGAACATCATCTGTAACAATGATATATATGCCAAATAAACAAAATAAAAGCAAAACGCAAGCTGTATGAATCAAAATTCTCTGGTGAGCGGTCAATATCTTACCAATTACCGCACCCTGCTCGTGAACTAAAACAGCAAGGTCCTTAAAAATTTCATTTGCTTCCCCAATTTGATCTTGTATGTCAGTAATTCCCTGTTCCCTTTCCTCAATTATGGCCTCATTAAATGCAATTTCATTTCCCAGAAGTAATACCTCCTGCCTATATATATTCAATTTCAATAAAACTTGTGATAATTAAAGGTTCTTCCGTATTTTTTCCAATAAAAACAAATAATGCGATAACTGATGTATTATATTCTTTACGGAGATCTAGTCAGTGTCAAGAAAATTAAAGTCATACTCCCTCCGTCCCAAATAAATTGTCACCGTCAACATTTAAAAAAATATATATTTTTCAAATTTATCCTCCTAAAAATGGTGAATACCAAGACATGCAATTGGATCATTGTTTTCTTATTGGTATTGTTCAATGGGCACCTACTTTTATTTACTGTTATTTGAAACATGCCTATTAATTTGGGATGAACTAAAAAAAAGCATGACTATTAATTTGGGACAAATGGAGTACATGTCAACCTAAAATATTTAAAGTTGACATTTTAAAAGAAAATACAAAGTTTTTTCCCTCATAAGTCATAGAAAATTGAATACCTTAAAAAAAATATAAATACAAAGTTGTTTAGCAGGCGAAAATCCTAGGGTGCATTTAGTTATAGAAAATAGTTTTCTATTTCCATTTTCCATATTTTGTGTTATAATTTGGCAAAGTATGCCCTCTAAATGAGAATAAGAATGTGGTTTCATGGAAAATTATTTTCCAACTTAAGCTAATCTGGAAATCATAAAATACATGTTTTCTAGAATTGCTTAACTTGAAAACAGTTTTGCACTCCTCCTTTCCATCTTAATGACCCATTGGCAAAGATATAGAGCAAAAAGTGACAATGAAAAATAAAAAACAGTTTTCCACAACTAAACGGGCCCCTAGAGTCCCCTTGCAGAGATGTGTTCAAATTCTATAATCATTTAGAATTGTGAGTTCCATGTGTTGAAAACTTGAAACAAAGAACAAAAATAGGTTATTTATTTTATTTTCAAGTTTTATCATAAAGTAAAAGCTCTCAAAATATCTCTTCTCAATTGTGTGGTCATTTAGTGCGTGACTTAATTTTGGAACTCCTTTAATTGTTAACACCAGTAATAAATAGGTATTAAGTGAAAACAATCTCTCAGTACGTGTACTAAGGGCGAACACTGAGCTGCCTGCAGGCCTAAACTTTCTATGCAATCTTTTCGGGGCCTCATAGGCAGCCTTTTAAAAAGAGTGACGTATAGGATCCAATCCCTAGGAAGGAAAAAAATATATGGTGTGACCGATAATAATTCGACTAGAGGAAAATTCCACGCTCTGTGAATGTCTATCACTGTGTAAATATGTCTATCATTTTTTATATTTTAGCAATGTATCGCATAAATATAATGCAATATGTTACATCATCCTACTCTGTCTGTCTCACATAGTTATATTATGCACATCCATATTATTCACTAAAATTGATAGGAATGGGGTACAATCCCCTAAAATAGTACCAAAAATTTTGACCCTCTGTAAACCCAATCCTGATCATAACCAGCCCTGATATCTACTGCAGAGAAACTAAAAGGATATTCTCTCTAGAATGACAATTGAATGTGATAGAAGTACCAGAAAACTAACTTGAATACATTCCATGCCTACCTTTTTTGTTGCATAAGAAATGGCTGGTTCTCCTGTTCCATCTCAGGTGCCAATTGTTCACCAGAGCTAGAGCTGCTTTCAAGAGTAGAAGACACTAAAACTATCGGTAACTGTGTTTCAATATATCAAGAAGAAAAGCATATGCAAATTTACGTTTTTGCAAAGGAAGTAGCAGAAGGCGAGTATGTGGACTCTCGTTCAGAGGCGAGTTGTTGAACTTTCTGGAATTCTTGCAAAGTAGATTGAAATTCTCTAGCAAGCTTGGCATCTTCTATTCTCTTACTTGGCTGAAGAATCCACCCGATAAAGAATGTTGGTTATACCTTAATAAAGATAGGCACTACCGAAAATTAAAAAATATTTAAAGAGAAGTAGAGAAGTCATACATGCAAGACACACCCTCGGACAATCATACCCGATTCATGTTACTCAGAATATTATTCAATTTTGACAGGAGCTTTACTCCGACAAACTAAACTTACCCGAGTTTGGGTTTCAAAACCATGGAATTTTTTTACACCTCCGATATGCACATACCAGGAGGTGGCCACAAGAGGATTCAATTCTTGACCTCCAGGTTGTGTGGTAAGAATCCATGCCACTAGGCTACCCCCTTGGGGTTCAAAAGCATGGTATTCTGACAATTTATAATCAACAAGGAATGAACAACTAATAAAGTTTGTAAAACTGATGAACCAAATTAGCAGAAAAAACTAATTCATCTTAATAAATTTTTAGATATTATAAAATGCATAAATGCATCTTCCACCAAGTCAAATCAACTGGTTTCATCACATGACCTCACAATATTATCACGATGGACTGTGAGATATATGAACAGTGCCTTGTTGTTATAAAATAAGTGTACCCCCATGGTTTCATCAAGTTTCATTCCTTCATTGGTGTTTAAAACTAGCCGAAATAATGAACAGTAATATAAGTATTGTTTTCGTGATAGGCATGACAATCTCATAATTACACCTAAAAAGACATCATTTCTCAATCATATGATGAATATGCTCAATATAACCTCAAGGCCCCTGAATTTTGAGGGGTCCCACGAGAAAATTGAGAAAAAAAATGGTAAATATGCGCAACTTTTCAACAAATACAAAAAATAACTTTTATTGTATTACAAACTAATAAAAAAATATTGTTGTGGTGAGGTGATGTTGAACAGACAAGAAAAATGAGAGTAAAAAGCTGATCTTGGTACTTCATAAGTACCACAATAGAGGTCACATAGAAAAATAATATAAAATTACAAAAAATATAAATGAAGAAAATATTCATCAAACCTTAGATCAAATAAGGAAGGAGAAAGGTTTGTGTTAGGGTTACAAGGAGTATTAAGATAGTATGTTATGTATTTGAGCCTTTCAGGTTTAATTTATTTTAGGCTGTGTTGTATACTTGCATTTAGTTGCAAAAAGGAAGTATTGGGACCGTAAATATGAGTCTCACTACTTATACACCTTGACCAAATACTTCAACCATAAAATGTATGTTGCTGCTAACTACCGAATATCATTGTATGCTATTAATAGCAGTCCACTCTATGGTACAGGAAACAAGAAATTTCTGAATGCGTGAAAAAGCTCGGTGATGATAGGTAACTTCATGGGTTATTTGAATTTTAGCCACTATTTTTTATCATTATAAGAGAGAGTCACTCTAATGTAGTGATACTGACTTTAGCCACCAATTTAGACGAAACCATCTCCATGTGTTTATCACATGGCCATCGCGTGCCTATATAGCGTTTCTAATCATGAAATACCCTTCACTAAACAAAAAAACATATGGAATTTGATGGTCCAGATTCATCCGTGCATTTTCAACGGCCCAAATCTAATTTGAAGGGTCGGTGGAAAAGCGAGGAGAAAAAGAAGGAGGGGGGAGGGGGGTAAATGCCAAAACATTCAAAATCTTAACTTTTTTTTTATCAAAATCCTAATCCTCAAACGCATTGACCCTGACCTCTCACTTAAATCAAAACCCTTCGATTAATTGAAGATATGATTTCATCATGTGGAGACCAAAATCAACACGTTGGAGTTCAATTTTTGAAGATTTGGAGTTCGAAGCAAGCGCTAGAGGATTCAGGTATAATCCTTCCTTCTTTTTCTTTTATGAGATATTACTAGGAAATATACTTGATATTACTATTTATCTTCATCTGGGTTGGGTTTCCATTTTGTTTTCGCAGTTTGAAAAGGTTTGGGTTTCTCCCATATCTAGTTTTGTGATTTTAGAACATTTGTCTTTTTCATTTAAGTGTCGTGGCCCTAATTGCGGAACGTAACATTGTTTTACATTACAACGGGATTGGAAGAAGGACAAAGTGGGTTTGAAGTTACAAAAACTATATACAGGGGCTTAGTGTAAATTGTGATGTCAGTGGTGATAAGTTGTCCTATATGGATTTGGGGAAATCCTTTATTATATTATGTAATAGACCTGAGTGTGAAAGGTTTGTATAGAGACTTAAATATGAGGGAAGTGGTGGAGGTAAATGATGACAAATGGTTCATGGAGATATGGGGATTATTGCAGAATAGAAAGATAGAAATTAAAAATAAAAATAAAAAACAGGCCATTAGCTAGTAAATCCCTTGAAAGTCAATTTATATATGATCAGTCTAAAGGACAACCTTATTGGTATCTTAAACCCATAAACTTTTTAATTTATTAATTATAAGTCCAAATGATACAGTTACACTTATTAATGTAGATACAATACACCTAATAATAATGTATATACAGTTACAATTGTAATTGTATTTCTTCATTGTAACTCTATCTACATTAATAAGTATAAATGTATCTACATTAATAAGTGTAAATGTATTTATGCTTATTACTAGTGTAACTGCATCTACATTAACAATTGTAACACGCGTGGACTTATAAAAAAACTGGTTTTAGCTTGTTCTTATCGTTAATTTGTGTTCCCCAATAAAAACACCTTTTGTAGGTTTAAAAGAGGCATAGACTGAGTGTAGTAGAGCATCACAGTCACATGTTGGTAATCCCGCTGTTGAGTCTGACTTTTCGGAGGAAACCAACCCCCATGTAGATAACACGCATATCAATGAGTGGAACCCACTAGCCATCAATGAATCACACCCATCAATGGACCAGCACCTCATATGCTTATGTTGTATATATCCAAATAGAACCCGAGGAAGAGTACGCCTTAACTCATGTTAAAGTGAAGAAGAGTGGTTAAAAGCCATTATTGAGGGAGTTTGTGAAGCAATCGTGTAATGTTTTTGGAGAAGAAGAAAATGACAGTAATGATGAAAGAGAAGAACTATAGCAGGTTTTGTTTTAGACAAATGCTTATGAAGCAACAAAACAATTCAAGGGAATATTTGAAAATTGCAAGCTGCAATGAGAATATCTGCAAGGTGAGGTGCATGCTATAAAGGCAATTTTCACAGATAATTAGATCTTTGAAGTGGTATTGAACATTATATGAATAAATGTTATGGAATTCGAACCTGAACTCTATTTACATTTTACGATTCATTATCTCGATCTCATTGCCTCTTCTTATTTATTATTTCATCATATTGATTTACGTCTAGTCTGTTCTTTTCGTTTTTTTCTTTTTTATACCTTTTCATAGACAAATTCCACATATTTTTAAATCTAGGGTTGTTTCAGTTTGGCATAATGGGGAGATTCAACATGGGGGTATTTCTCATTGGAGTGGAGTCTTGGTTGTAGTACTTTGCAGGGTTTCTCCCCATTGTGGAGTGAGTGTGTAAGTATTTCATGTATGGTAGGTGTACTCCATTTGTATTGTGTGAAGGGTTTCTCACCAAGTTACATTGGGAGAAGGATATACTGGGTTGGGTACATGGAAAACACATGAGAGCGTGAGACTAGGAGGAATCTAGGTTTTTAACTTCAATTCACTTCAGTGAAGAGTTGGTGTAAAATGGCTATTCGGGATATGGGTAAGAGAGTAAAGACGGTGCGATTAATCCTTGGTAATATTTTCAATTATACTTGTAATTTCTTCAAATATAGTGGAATCGGGCCTCTACATGGATGTATAGTCAAATTGGTAAACCACGTATATCTTGAGTGTTTGTTTTGTCTCTCTTGTTTTATATCTTTATTATGCTTGTTAGTATTACCATTTTATCTTGATTATGTCCCAGATCGTGGTCCAATGAGGGTGCCTCTAATAAATTTGGGTATCGAGGCACAACATTATCGTCGCTCCTTGCTTTCATACCTCACCACCAACCATCAAAAGCTCGCAACCCATGGCAAGTACACATGAACCTTCACCAAGTTAATAAGAGTACCACACCGATGTGGGACTTATATAGGGTCGTATACCACTGAAGGTACCGAGAGTGCCCACGATTAACCAATCAACAATTTTAGACCCGTCAGACCCTTAATAGTTGGAGCCGGGACCAGGGACATAAGCTTCACAATTGGTCTAATGACCACCTCTAATAATTAGTCCCGTAAGCTTCGAAGATTGTTTCGGTGCTCCTTATGGCAATAAGGAAGCCTTGTTCGACACCGTCTTGCCGGATGAGTACCCCGATTTGTCCATCCATGCCTCGACATGAATGACTTGCTCTCCAACTCCTTTCCAATGGGCCACTCTAGCCCAAAGTTCCCTTTGAACAGGGTCACCTTATGAATGATTGCCCTACAAAACCCCATTGAAGGAAAAGGGTGCTGCCCAGTTAAGAAATAAAACAAGTAGTTAGGCATGGGAGCTTCAAAGGCAGAAAACCTAATGCTTTCGGTGCTTTGATGTCTCCGACGACGAGGAGAGAGATGATGAGGGTGATCTAGAGGTAGGTCTGTCAATGGATCGGATTTTATCCAAATCCGAATCCGAATCCGAGCCATTTAAGCGGATATGGATCATACCTAAAATCCGATTACCCGATTATCCGTTTATTAAATGGAGCGGATTTGGATTCATATACTCCGATCCGTTAATAATCCGATCCGATTAATATTTTTAATATATCTATATAAATTATATATAATATATTTTTTATTAATATATATTGTATTTAATAATATTTTTAATATATATTTTAAATATATATTATAATAGTTCTTTATTTCATTATCTGTTTTTTTGGAATATTTGCAAAATAAATTTATGAAATAATAGTTGAAAATAAAAATGTTTCAAATAAAGTTTAACATAAACGAATAATCGGATCCGAATCCGTTTAACATTAACGGATATGGATTTGGATTTGCCTGATCCGATCCGATTAATAAACGGATCGGATCCGAATCCTTTAACATAAACATATATGGATTTGGATTTGCCTGATTCGGTCCAAATCCGATCCGTTTACAGGCCTATCTAGAGGTCACGACCAAGTTGGAACAACTTACATGCTATGAGGATCCTAGAGAAGAACTTCCCTGGCAACAATCGATGGAGGTCCCCACATTGGATGGTCACATGGACCCAGATGCGTTTGTGGATTGGATCGATACACTTGGGGAAAAAATGATTATAATTGTATCTCAGAGTACCAATGTGTGACTTATGGCAACAAAATTGCAAGGGTTGGCCAAAGTATGGCGTAATAACTTTGTACTTTAGCTCGTGAACATGGGAAAAGGAGCCATCCGTTCTTGGCCCAAAATGAGGAAGCACTTTCGTGCCATTTTACTCCCCCCTTCTTATGAGTGTTACCTTTTTGCACGTGTTCAATCCTTCGTACAAAAATAGACCGACCAATTCCGCTTACTATGTACTTGAGTCGCTACAATAAAATGAATAACAACGAATTGGGCACTACACACGGGCTGTATAAGCTGGCCTACAGGGTATACCCACTCCACTCGCATGGAGGAGTATATGGACCAAGACAAGGCAAGAAGTCCCCTCAGCATCCTAGATTATCACCGGAACAACGAAGGCCCTCAAAACCACACATCCTCCCCCCACGTTCAAGTGTTATGAGTGTGGTCAATTTGGGCAGAGAGTGGCCAACTGTCTAAAAATGAATAAGAAGGTGGTTCTCGTGACCAATGAAGGAGATTTGGAGGTTTGAATTTGTGGGTAAACTCGGGGGGGGGGGGGGGGATAAAGGGCGATCTTTCAATTATCTCGCCAGTGGTCCACATTCCCTTTTCTTTTATTATTTAATTAGTATTACCTCTTAAGTAATGTCATCAATTATGTCACTAATGAGGTCACTCATGGCATCATCTAATACTCCTAGTACTAGAACATTGCCTAGTTGGTTAGCTTATGCGAGGGAATTTTTATCTTAACCTTCCTCGTATATAGACCTGTCAATGGATCGTGTCGAGTTATGTTCGTGTCGTTTTTTATCGTGTTCTGGTCTTATTGGGTTCGTGTCTTAACGGGTGACTTTTTTATCGTGGAAAAAAATCATATCCAAATCCGACCCATTATGTTAACGTGTCGTATCGTGTTCACTCGTTAATACCCATTAAGATAATGAATTATTTTGAATTGTATACAAGTTGATATATTATCTCATTTTTTAACCCAAGTAGACCCATTAATTCATTGACATTACTAAATCCCTCATTTAGTAAAATTCATTATGATTAAATTAACATTATGCTACATAAATTATTTATAAGTTCCAAGAGTATATCTTATTTATTTAAATTAATGGATCATAACGGGTCTTATCGGGTATTAACGAGTGAAGGGGGTCAACACTAACCTGACCCGCTAACTATCGTGTCTTATCCGGTTGGTATTAATATGACCCAAATCCATTAAGTGCCACCCATTAGCGTATAACTTCGTGTCGGTTCATGTCGTGTTATCGTGTCGCACCTCATTTTGCCACGTCTACTTGTATATAATGTAGCCCTTTGGGGTAAAGGAGGTTTATAAACATTTTATATTAAAGAGATTTGGCTTATTGCTATTTTTCTTTCGGATGCCTTAAACATGCTTACGTCAGTATGCTTTTGCGTTAATTGGCAGTAATTGTGTTTATGACTTCTATTAACTGGTAATAATTTAAGAGTATTTTATGACCAAACTAAATATGGTAAATATGTTTCAACAAATACCCTAAACTATACATTTGGTTGTTTGACATGTGTTTTGGGACTGCTATCCAAATAAAACTATGGGACTTGCAAATATAGAATTTGTTCATGTCAAAGCATATGCCTTGAACTATACATTTGGTTTTTACATTTTCTTTTCAAATGCTTACATAAATCATTCACTTCATCATTATCACTGCACCGAGAAACAATATGTTAAAGTCCTTCGAATTTACCACAATATAAACATTTCATGAACTTTAAACCAATGATTGCCTCTTATAATCAGAGGTTTCCTATGTCCATTACATTGTGTCCATACCCATCTGAACATGAGAAGCTTTGTGGCCTACAAAATTAACAACCTCATTTGATATCAATCCCACCTCTCATGCCTTATTTAATGTGCTTTTTCACTTTTTTGTGCCTTGTTGATTTTGTAAAACCCATATTTATTAGAGGACAATGAAACTAAACGCTAAAATTGAACTTAATGTGATGCAGTTGCATCTAAAATGATGCGAGATGCTAACAACCAACCTAGCATGCTCCCTCCTATAAATGGGTCGAGGCTGACCGAGGCTCTCTAGGCTTGGACTCATGGGGCAGACTCACCCTTTATATATGCGAATTAAGTTGCACCATTACTAACAACTATAACTTTTGGTACAACGGTAAGCGCTTATTCACATCATAATGCTTGCACAATTGTTAAACAATGCCTAATCTCTAGTTTTTAAGTGGAATCAGTAAAATCAACAAGGTCACTGCTTTTGGTCATTAATTTAATATGTGGTGTTAGACTTTGGCCACCAGGGCATTTGTGAGAATAGAAAGGAAAATTTTAACAGGCGTAGGAGGTTTCGTCTAATTTGTGACTAAAGTCCATATCACTATATTATTGTGGCTAATCTCTAATAAAAAATAAAATGTTGTACCCAGTGCACAATGCTCTCGCTTAACTGCAAGGTCTAGAAGAGACGGATATCGGCAGGCCTTAGCTCCATACATATATAGAGAGGCTGCTCCCATGTCTAGAACCGAAACCAACAGTAGCTTGGGCGAGTCAAAATAATGGCGATAATAAAATAATGGCTAAAGTCAAAATAACCCTCATCAGTAAGAGAAACAAAAGACCTGAATATTCAAGCAATGTTCTAAAAACAAACAAAATAATACTTCTTTTCGAAACTTCTTTTTGTAACTTTTACTTTTCCAGTAGGTGAAGTATAATGATTTTACTCCTTCCGTCTCAAAGTAAGAGTCGATATTCATTTTTTGCATAGATTAAGGATACACTCAATCAATAGCCAAGATCAATCCTTATTCACTATCGTGAAACTTGATTCGTTGATTACGTCAAAAAAAAGTGGACTCTTAATTTGGGATAGAGACAAAGGGAGTATATTTTTAAGATAATATGCGCATGCAATTGCAGTACAGAATCTGTATCACTTGTTACCATTTTGTGATATTCAGCCGAAAAAGAAGAATTAAGAGGTGTTTACCGTGATAATTACTACCACTTAGTAACAGTCACGTGCAACTGGCTGCAGATTAAGTAAAGTAACTCGTAGCAGACTAGGAAATGACAAGTATCGCAAAGCGGTTATTTAACAACCCACAATGAGCTTGGTTTTAAACAGTATGAGAGAAGCAACTGAGAAATAAAAGAAGCAGTTGACAGTAAATTCGAATTCGATTTAACAACTTTGAGTGGTGTACTTCAAAGCACTATAAATAAGAAACCAATCCATGTTGAACAATATAATAAGAAGCGAATTCCATCATGTTAAACAATACATCCAACTCTTGAATTATAGCTAAATACGAAAGAAAGGAATAAATGTTAGATGATAAAGTGCATTTAAAAAGTAAGAGAAGAAAAGACATACATCAACAGTTGATTTGTGATCAGAATCGCTGAGTGATTTGAGTTTAGAAGAAGTTTCCTTCACCAGCTGGAAAATCCGTTGCCTCGTATTGTGCCTGCCCCAAATATAATAATCACGTGTCTTACTTAATAAGATTAAAGAAAGGATGAAGAAACAAGAGAGACAACAGACAGCTTGTGACGGTGATCGGGACTGTCCTTAGAGGTTCCGATGGCGTCCACGAGTCTACGAAATCCGGCTACTGCGGTGTTGATCTGGAAAATGCCGGCGCCCACGCCCTGCGACCATGATTTCTCACACGAAGCCTTGTCTCCGTACTTGAGATCTTGGAAGCTCATTATTTTATTTCTTTTTCTCCACAAAAAATCCAAATCCACTGTGTAACGAAAACAACTAGCCTGCCTACGTATAAATATTTGAAAATTAAAATATTTGAAAATTATTTTAAACGTGATAATGGTTCGATTTGTAAAAAAAAAAAATAAAAGGCAATATCGTTTTACTAAAACATTATTGTTGTTAGAAAAAAATACATCTTAAAATTTTTACTAAAAATAAAATGTAAGGCGAGACGTTTCTTCCAAGCATCAAACATAAGCGTGCCTAGACGGACCTAGGGGATTTTTTCAAAACACTGCATATTAGCAAAGCCTCGACTTGTTCGTTGCGCTTTCTGTGCTTCTAACAACTCGTGCTTATATAATAGGGTGGTTTTTTAAACCCACATGTCCGGTTCCCAATGCAAAATTTCATTTTTCTATAAAATAATTATAAAAAGACAAAAGTATCCTACCTATTCAGGGACGAAGCCACTGCATGACCAAGGGGGGCCACGGTCCCCCCCAAACTTTTGAAACCCCATAAAAAAAATACACATATTAAAACCAACAAAAGCCCAAACCAGTAAACCCACACAAAAAGCCCATCTTCCAACCATTTAAACATTTCCTATATAACCTAAACTATTTTTAGCTTCTTCACCTAACAAAAACAGCCGATTTTTATTTCTAAGGCACCTCTCCACAAAGGTTTCATCTCAAAGATTAAACTCCATTAATCCATTTATTCAAAGGTACCTCTCTTTCCCCTCACTCTTTTAAAAAAAAAACTGTCATTTGTTTTATATAAAAAACTGTCTTTTTTATGTATAAAAACTGTCATTTTTGTATAAAAATTATCATTGTTAATTAGTTAATATTATAAAACATATCTAGTTAGTATTAATTTTATCCATTGTTATTATTTAATTTGTGTTTGTAAAAAAGCATATTTACCCCTATTATTACTGTAAATCATTTTTTTTTAAAATAAAACTGCCATTTTTTTTATAAAATCTGTCAATGTTAATTAATTAGTATTAATTTTATCCACTGTTATTAATTAATTTGTGTTTGTTTTATTTTGTGTTGTAGAATATGGGGAAATCAAAGACCCTTCATTCATTTTTCAAGAGAAAACATGCCGAAAGTTAAAATGTCAACGGGTCTCTGATTTCCGCCGACTCCAATGTTCAAAATTCGATACGTGAAATACTTGAACAACTATTATATCGTATACTTGTTTTGGTAAAATATATATATTGTATGTGGTGCAACTATTACATTTTGATGATGAATATATATGATAGTGTGGCGAAAAATTGCTTATGTTCAATATATTTTTAGTGATAAAATATTGCTTAAAAATGTAAATAACACCAAAAAAAATCGCTTCGGGGGCTACCGCCCTCGCACCCCCACCATATTTTGGTCCCCCCCAAAATAAATTCCTGGCTTCGTCCCTGTACCTATTGAACCTGTTAAAGTTTTCAAAGAAAAAAAAGATCTCGACCTCTTTCACTTTCACTCAAGCTCCTCACCTCCCGCTAAAAAATATCATCCCTGATTCCCTCCTAGTTTAACTCATGTTTACACAAAATTTCCCTTTCACACATTGAACTATTGTTTTTTCCTATAAAATTAACTCAGAGTCGCATAAACTATCAAACATATTAGTCCGATCATTTAAATATGGAGTTTATATTTAAAAGTTATGAATCAAATATGAAGCTCATATTTAAAATCGATAAATCAAATATAAAGCTCAATTTTAAAAACGATAAGTCAAAGACAAAGCACATTTTTAAATGTCGTGAGTAAAATATGAGTTTTTTTTACTACTTTAATAGGAAAAGTGGGTTGACTCAATTCATATTTGGTCCGTTCATATTTGACTTAATCCACATTTAGTCCAATCCATATTTGTCCCAACCCACGTTTAGCCAAACACATATTTGGCTCAATCCACATTTAGCGCGGCCCATATTAAACACGTCCAAATTATATCCAACCCATAGTTCTGACACTGCTACTACCAAATTATGGTTGTCATTGAGATCATAAGATTACTTTAAATCAAGTTTTCTCACAAACTTCAATGATTTTGAGATACGAAAGTAAATCTCTCTAATGTCTGTGCCATTTAGACATGTCAACAGGTTGTGTCGAGTCGTGTTCGTATCGATTTTTATCGTGTTCGGATTTTATCGAATTCGTGTCTAAACGGGTGACTTTTTTATCGTGTGAAAAAAAACATATTCAAACCCGACCCGTTATCTTAACATGTCGTGTTGTGTTCACCCACTATTACTCATTAACATAATAAATTATTTTGAATCGTACGCAAATTGACATATTAGCTAAATTCTAAACACAATTAGATCAAATAATTCATTATCATTACTAACTCTCTTATTGAGTAATATTCGTTATGATTAAATTAACATTAAATTACATAATTTTTTTATAAGTCCCAATAATATATTTTATTTACTTAAATTAACGGGTCTTATCGGGTATTAAGGGGTGAAGGGGATCAACACTCATCTGACCCGTTAACTATCGTGTATTATCGAAACTATTAAGGGTCCACCCATTAACTTATAATTTTGTGTCGGTTCGTGTCATGTTATTGTGTCATGCCTCATTTTTTCAGGTCTAGTGTCATTAATGAATAGCAAGCTCGGATAGGTACAACTCATGACTAACTTTTATTTATAAGAACTCATAACTAACTTTGATGAAGCTATAGTCAACCAATGACCAACAATTACAACCCACAAATTCTTCTTTTCTAAACTTTTTCGCTCGTTGGTATAACTCAGTGTAGCATAAGATAATTTTGTAGCAGGGTGTGATGAATGAATAATTTCGACGACTTGTTTTTGGACAGATTTTTGGATTTTCTAATTTTTTTTATTAGTTGGTTTCACTAATTTGGGGCTAGGTTTTTTTGCCATATTTCACATTTCCTAGTTTTAGAGTTCCCAATTTCAAGTTAACCCACTCAAATTTCGGAGCTATTTTCAACAAAGGGATATTGGTATTGATGAAGAACATGACTGATTATCAATTTTCAAAAAAGTAAAATTATTGACTAAGAAAAAAGTAAAATTGTTTTGCATGCACTAAAATATTCTCAACCAAATATTGTGGGATTAATAAGAGTTGGGAGTTTGAAAAGGGAAGGTGGATATAAATAAAAATACACATATTATAATCAACACTACCAAACTAGTCTTTGTTATGTCCAAAAAAAATACTAAGCCTTATTTAGAGATGAGGGGAATTCTCGTCACCTAACATCATTCAGACTGAATGAAAAGACTCGAACCTTCCACCTTCTAAGGAATTCGTGCCTTATAAGAGGGAATTGATGTGACACCCCGAAAAATTCATAACTAGATTGATCAAATTCAAATACAAATAATAAGAGTCTAAACATTAAGTATCATCCTAAGTGTAACACCTCGTATTTTTTAGCATTTAATAATTAATTAATTCGGTTAATTTTAAATTACATGTGTATCGTAATTTAATTGAATTAATTATTATTAATACTATTTAAATATTAATCCGGTGAATAAACGGTTAATATTTATGGGATTTAAAATTACTAAATGAATAGTAATTATTTACTTACGTCATAACGAGGGATAGCGACGTGGCATTTTTTATCCCAATCGGGAGTCGGGTATAGATTATTATGGGGTTGAGATAAGAACTTTTAGTAAAATAATTCGGATGACAATTCTGAGTGTACGGTTGAGTCCGGATGGGTCGAAATAGTCGAAAAAGAGTACAAAGGGTAGTAAATGGGTCTCGGAGCATTTTTAGGCATAACCAAGCTCACATAAGAATGTTTAGGCCATTTTAATAAAGTCCGGAAGCCTAAAAACGAGATTGACTTAATAAACCCTAAAAGTTAGAGGGTGTGGCAGTCATAACTCATTCTAGGAAACCTAAGTAAGTAGAGGAGAAAAGAGGGAGCAATTGAAGAGACCACGAAAGCCAAAATCAATAACAATTGTGGACAATCTTCACCAAATCATCATCTACACCAACAGAATCAAACCCTATGAACCCTAACGCAAGTGGATAAACATTTTTTTAAATTACTTGCAGATTTCAATTCATATGATAGTGGGTGTAATAAGAACATATGATTTTGGGGGTGGTTTGAAATCTAAATTAGGTTTTGATTAATTTAGATTTATGAACTAAAAAGGATTCGGAATCTTGATGTAACACCCCGACTAATTAAATACCGGGTAGCTACTCCTTTATTTAAATTAATACAAAACGTCAAGTTGGTTCAGTTCATAGCATCACTGTCGCAAATATTTAATCAATCACTAACCACCTAATATTTAAAATAGTGAAGTGTCAAATTTTAATATTTAAATTAACTATCAACTAAATAATTTAAATCATCATCCAACAATCACATGAACAATCTCATAAGGTAATCAACATAATAAAATAACTAATGTCTGGAGTAAACACTCCAATAATAGCAGCAATGTAAGTAAGCCCAATACAAATGTCTAAATGAAATAAATAAATCCCAAAACTGAATTAAAATGAAAGTCTAAACTGCTCTCTCTGAATAAGAATGGGCAACAGACCCTAACTGGAATAATGACTCCAAAAGAAATAATGATAGATGTGGAGGCGTCTAGTAACGAGATCCTGTAACTTCCACAGCAGCTACAGCATGTCAATGGAACGGAACTCCTAAGCTTGGCGTCCCTGTGATCGGGAACCTAAAAGGTTTTTATAAAAATAGATTTGAAAGTAAACGGGTCAGAGCTCAAGGTGAAAATATTTAAAAAACAACAAGTGTTTAAATTGCAATATTAAACAACACATATATTAATCATGTTAGTCACGTGCCCTCACTTGATATCCTCACCCCTAAACTATTGTGCACACTTAACGCATCTTTTAAATTCCATCTAGTTATACCACTGCCTGACTAGTCTATTCTACTCCCATCCAGACGGTCTTACTTTAGATGCCACTCGTATTATTTAAATAAATTATATTCATAACTCACACATTCATTAATCAAATTACTTAGCTCAAGTATTAGTTAAGTTCACATTATTCTTAACTCATTTAAATCTCTTAGTCATTCGCATTTACTAAGTAATAGTGAATCAGTCACAAGTACATATATAAGTCACTCTCATTATATATACACATATATGGCACCCCTAGGCTAAGCTGCGATGCACGCATACTTTACTATCGAATCCCGATACATCACAAACATAAGGATCACGTGTTCCGAATCGCTTGGGAACCGTCTCAATATAAATCACACATATTGAAGGCGAACATAGTTCACATACCCATGGGTCACACATATACCTACGTTTCCATGGTCAGCTGACTTATCAACTCACAAATAAGTCATTCACAGTCCTATGTCCTTAAGGTACCAATCTAAATCCCCCCGAAGGCACACAAAGATAAGATGGTCATTTCTCAAAAATTAACCTCCCGTGATAGCAAGTATGGTAGGTGTGTCATACACATAATAATCCATAAACTAAGTATTCACACAACTTAGATAATCATCATATTAATATAGGTATTATCCAGCCATATACCATAAGTCTCATACATATTATAGTATCCTCCTTATTATTCCACGTAATGTGTTTAGCACGATAACTCTCTCGTCGTATCACACCAAGTGCATACAATATCCCAAAAGTTACTAAGTCTCCATTTGACCATAAGATGAATTCAATAATTTAAGGTCCTTGTTTCTTCCTCTAACCTTAAGTTATCACTTATACAAATTGGATTCATGTCCTCACAACTTCTAATAGTAACTCACTCATCGGACATTCGTAAGTTTAACACTAAGTCACAAATAAATTCTAATATGTTCTGGGCTTCATATATACCCCTATTGGTCTTCCCTAAATACCAATATGTTCAATTAATCATCACTAAAGAGTTCTAAAGGTTGGAAGTTACTCAATTATTTAAAGGGAAATATTTCACTTTTTCCAGAGGGGTCGATCGATTGATCAAGTAGTTATCTGCCCTGAATTCCTTTAACAGTTACAGTTTCTCCCATTTTTACACCTCCAATTCTCTATTACAACGTCCCAAACTCCCAAATAAGTATTCTAAACATTAAACCAATATTACTACACTAGTTTTAACGTTCAAGATTCATCAAAACATCACAAAATATTAATTTCTTGGATCAAAAGTCATGAATATTACTACAACCCTAATTTCAATATCTCTTCCATAATCATCATAAATCTCAATTTAATTTTGTGATTGCCTAAAATTTATAAATTCGTTCATTTAATATTTCCAGAAGATTCACTATATGCAAACTATCCAAGTTCCATAATTTAGTCTCCAATTTCACATCATTACAATTATTCATAATTTGTCTTCAAATCTAAACTATCATGTAAAACATATGTCTTAAATCATTGCAAGATAAATCACTTTCCTGGAAAATAAAGATTCTAATCCTTTGAAGCAGATAGTATGGGAGTGATCCTCTTTTCCCGATCTAATCGGTGGTGGTGATGGTGGTGTAAGGGGTCCATGAATGGTGGTTCTTCTTTTGGAAACTTCATTCTCTTCCTCTCTAATGGTCGTTTGTGATTTTAGGTTGTGGAACCCTAAAGGACTTAAGTGTTGGCTGATATAATCAGTCTAAAATTCGTGGGTTACTATTCCTCAAAAAGTCAAAATGACTAAAATACCCTCCCGGGTTGCTGGTTAGGCCTAAAATGCCCTGGGACCCAAACTAAATCCTCGACTAGTGTTTTTTGACTATCTCGACCCTTTCGGACACGTTTGCGCACTCAAAATGACCATACGGGTGATATAAAAATAATTTACTTTTAAATCCATTAAATTGGTTCCTGACACGACTAACACGCGCGTCCCAACTTTATTTTTGAAATTATCATATTTATAACTCCTGACAATGTTAATAGATTCAATAATCATATATTACCATATTCACTCAGTAATATTCAGCATTATCATCATAATCAAATACTAACTCTCGTCTTGTTAGTATTTAAATCCGGATTAATTTCCAATTAATTATCCCATTTAATTTAATTAATTCCAATAAATAAAATCAATAAAATTATGGGGTATTACATACTTCCCCCCTAATAACAAAATTTCATCCCAAAATTCAGAAATAAAAATATACCTGGCAAGAATAACTCTGGATAATGCTCGTGCATCTCATCCTCGCGCGCTCAGGTAGACTAATCGGTATTATGATGCCACCACTGAACACGCACTAGCGGTACTATCTTCGACCTCAATTTCCTCTCGCTACTGTCTAGGATAGCAACCGGCCCCTCCTCATAGGAGCTATCAAGCAGCAGATCAATCTCCTCTAAAGCAATGTGAGTATGGGCCAAATCATCTCTAAGATATCTCCTCACTGAGGAAATGTGAAACACGTCATGGATCTTATACAAGTGTTCTGGTATCCCAAGCCTATACATAATTGGCCCAATTTGCTCGATGATAGGGAATAGCCCTATATATTTTGGCACCAACTTCCCCTTCTTCCCAAACCACATAATCCCCTTTATAGGAGATACTCGGAGCAGCACTTGGTCCCCCACATTAAACTCTTGGAAGAACCTCTTAGCGTCGGCGTAACTCTTCTGTCGATCCTGAGCAACCCGAATATGGCTGATAATACGAAAATATTGCATATTTCATCCCTCGAACCTACGCATTTTAGCCTCCTCGGGTATCTTATTCCCTATATTCATTCTCGTTAACCAGACAACCTCGGATTTCTATGTTAACATGCTTTGCAGGGGTTAATTGAGCTTTTATAGGTATTTGGATGCTAAGTGTGAAGTTCGGACGCATTCTGACTAATTTTTGTACGCAATCGCACGTTCAAGGGCAATTCTATCAATTCACAGCTTGGGCAACTGGCTCAACATCTTCACGGAAGTTGTATCCCTCCTCGCAAACTTCGCGTGGCCATAAATGGTGTGCGATTCCGAGTCCGTATGAAGAAGTTACGGGATTTTTATCAAAAGAGAAAAACAAAGAAACCAAAGCAGGGGCGACTTGGCTGAGACCTACTTGATCGATCAATCGATCAAAAGGATCGATCGATCGATCCTTCAGATATTTGCCTTCGAGCTTAGACAGTGGGATTATTTTCCAACCATTGATCAATAGATCAAAGGGATCGATCGATCGATCCCCTGTTTTCAGCTGATCTTTTGCCCTTTTCTTTTCTTTTCTTTTCTCTTTTCTTTTCTAATTTTATTCCACTTACTATACAAACCAATTTTGTTGTAAATATCATATATAATTCGTTTTAGATAGTTTAGGTTAGGGTTTGGGGGGTTTGAGAGCTCATTTCTTCTTCCTCACTTGGTTTGACACCCATTTGGGTTTGTAAGTTGTACTTTCATCTTCCCTCTCCATTAATATAGTGTGTATTTACTTAATTCTTGCTTTGTAGTTCATTTACATGCTTTTATAATTAGGTTTACGTGCTATCTTTTCGTGCTTTCTAGTGTAGTTTTATTGCGTTTATTTATCGCGTTTTTAATATGCTTTCTAGCTAAGTTCGTCTAGGTTGTGTCGGATTGAACTCATTCCGGGTTGACATGTTGCTTTGCTTTGGTGATGGTGTTTACGGGTTTATTTCGGGTGCATTGTCCTAGTTATTATGCCTAGGGTATTTGATGGGGCATATCATGTATGCTCTGTGCTTACGACCTTGCGTGCGTAATTTTCAGGGTATTTGTTGACGCCAAAATCATATTAGGATTTTATGCGATTTAGGGGCGTGACAACCCTTGATTTAATTAACTGTCGAAACGAGATGTATTCGTAATAACTCATCGACCCATGTAACCATTTTATACTAATTAACTCGGGTGAGGGATATTCGACGCAACCTATAGTTTTTACTCGTTTTATTAGTCTAACTTTATTTTTCCACGCCTAGATTAAATATTTCCCTTTTTGCATCTTTTTCTTTTTATTGTAATTATCTTTTACACTTTTATTTAGGAATATTAAACCCTATAAATTCTAGCAACTCGTCTCTGTGGATTTTCGATACCCGACTTACCGCTACACTTGTATCGCAAGTGCAGTCGTAATTTAGGTTTTTGTATTGAGGCGATGAACAGAAAATAACGATTAGCGTCTTGACACGATGCTACTTTTCACCCTTGATCAACGGCTCTATATTATCTCTATCCTCGCTAAAGTATCCTGAATCACCTTCGGCCCAAATAGCTTATTGTCCCCCACCTCTAGCCAACATGTTAGGGAATGACGAGGCCTACTGTACAACGCCTCGAATGGAGCCATACCAATAGTAAACTGGTAGGAGTTGTTATAGGCAAACTCCACCAGTGGAAGACATTGCTCCCAACCTCCACCAAAGTCGAGGATGCACATACGCAACATGACCTCCAACATTTCATTCGTTCGCTCGGTCTGCCCAACTGTCTGTGGGTGATAGGTTGTACTCAATTGTAACTCCGTACCCATAGCTTCCTAGAAACTCTCCCAAAATTGTGACACAAATATCTTGTCCCTGTCAGACACGATATTAAGAGGCCCCCCATGGAGTCTCACTATCTCAGCTATGAAGAATTGGGCGTACTGTCCCGTAGTGTAGTCTGTCCGAGCTGGCAGAAAGTGAGCAACCTTGGTCAACCGATCCAAAATCATCCATATAGAATCGTGACCCCCCTGCGATGTAGGTAATCCCATTATGAAGCCCATGGAAACGCTCTCCAATTTCCACATGGGAACCTCTAATGGCTGTAGGAGTCTTGTCAGCCTCTGTTGGTCCACTTTTACCAGCTGACAAGTGGCACATTTCGAAACAAACTCGGCAATATCCTTCTTTATCCCGCTTCACCAGTACTGTCGCCTTATATCCTTGTACATCTTGTCCCCACCGGGATGTATCGCGAATCGTGAACCGTGCGACTCTGTCATCACTTTGTGTCGTGAGTCTTCTCCTTCAGGGATGACCAATCTCCCATTGAAACGTAAGCCCCCATCTGAACCAACAGTATAAGACTCGGTCCCCTCTGCTAGAAGCTGTATTATCTGACTCTGACAGAAAGGGTTCGTTGCATGAGCTTGTACCACTCTCGTAATGATCTGGGACGTAACTGTCATCACATATATGAATGATCGGGCCACTACGTCCTAGTGTTCTAACTCCTTCCACTTTACTTTCCATACCTCGGCCACCTCATTTACTGGCCTATGGATCAACGCCTCCATTACCACGTTAGTCTTCCCTGGGTGGTATTGGATATCAAATTAATAATCCTTCACAAACTTGAGCCACCAACGTTGACGATATTCAGCTCCTTTTACGTGAAGATGTACTGTAGGGACTTGTGTTCTGTGAATAAGTGAAGTTTCTCCCCCAGGAGATACTGTCTCAAACTTCGAAGTGCAAACACGATTGTCACCAAGTCAAAGTCGTGGGTGGGGTAATTCATCTCGTGAGGCTTAAGCTTACGGGAAGCATAAGCAATAGCCTGACTCTCCTGCTGCAGTACACCCCCAATTCCTAGTAAGGACGCATCAGTTTAGACTAGATACTCCACTCCTGGCCTAGGCAATGCTAACACTGGTGCCTAGGTTAGATTGTCCTTCAACTCATCAAAAGCCAACTGGAAGGCATCACTCCGATAAATGGTACCCCTTTACGAGCCAGATGTGTCAATATACCCGCTATTTTTTAGAATCCCCGAATAAACCTCCTGTAGTATCCTGTTAGGCCCAAGAAACTACGTATCTCCATCGGTGTCGTGGGTTGTCTCCACTCCCTCATCACTGATACTTTCCCCGGATCAACAGATATCCCTCTGTCAAAAATGATGTGCCCCAAAAACTGAACTTCCTTCAGCCAAAACTCGCATTTCTCATATTTTGCATACAACTCGTGCTAATGCAGTGTCTGCAAAACCTGCCTCAAGTGCTCGGTATTCTCCTCCTCGATCTGGGAGTAAAACAGAATGTCATCAATGAAGACAATGATGAACTGGTCCAGGAACTCTCTGAACACCCTGTTCATCAAGTCTATAAACACGGCTAGGGCATTGGTCAGGCCAAAAAGCATAACCCTGAACTCGTAAGAACCATATCTTGTCAAGAAGGTAGTCTTCGAGACATCCTGCTCCCTGATACGCAACTGATGGTATCTCAATCTCAAGTCAATATTTGAGAAGAAGGCAGTTCCTCTCAACTGGTCGAATAAGTCATCGATTCGGGGCAACAGATACTTATTTCGTATCGTGACTTTATTCAACTCCCAGTAATCGACACAAGTCACTAAGTACAATAAGGGACTAAATTAAGCCATCACAATATAATAGAGTCTAAGCATTTCACAAATATCTGAATCAAATACTATCCGAATGGACATCGACTGAAAATAACCAAACCAAAATAAATCTGACAGGTAGAAAATAAATCCCATACAATCTGAATGGAAATAACCTGAATAAATGCAGTGAGGAACATGCTCGAAAATACAATTGAGAATAGAATTCCTAAAGTAGGAATGAATGAAAGAGGCGTCTAATCCAACTCCTGCAGCACCCACATATGCCGCAGCTGCGTAATCCTGGAATAGAATCAAGTCTGGCATGCTTGTGGTTGGATACCTAAAAGGTTTTGAAAATATTTGATAGTAAGGGTTAGAACCCAAAACATTTTGGAAAAATGTAGCAAGTGAATTAAATTGCAGTAAATTAAAATGCATGAATGCTCTTCATATGTAAGCTAGTATCGCACTCTCTTGAGAACCGACTCACCCCTCAACTATTATGCACACATAACGTTTTCCCATATAACCCATCTAGTCATCTACCCCGTAACTAGTTCTCGATAATATCCTTTCTGACACGCTACTCTAGCCCGAGTATGTTTAATATATGATTTATAAGTTATTTATCACATTAACTTAACTAAACATTTTTCATTTGGGACCATATAACATTCTCACTTGTTATATATAATCAATACAATTCAGATCATGTATTTTACCCGTATATAATTATCTTCACCATATTTACGTATCATCATATTACAACATTCACACACATGTCGTAATTATATAACCATCCTCCTGAGTAGACACTCACCGGATGTTCTCTACAATGCTATCAATCCAGGTATACTCATCCACCCGGACACCCTGGCATGGTTAGCTCCCCGAATTAATGAAACAAAATAAACACAACGGATGCGGTCATAGTTCCCTCCGTAAATGAGACTGAATCATCCACGAGACGTCTCACCCCTAACTGTGGACGCTATGACCTTGGACTATACTCACCCTGCTCCTCAAGCCAATGGATTCACCCACATCGCGCAACCTCTTATGATAGCACTAGAGGGGTATGCTTTTACCAAATATCTAATCACCGATATATATATATAAGGCAGACTTTTGTGCACACTAAAGTTTGCACACTAAGTTTACATATCATTTTTTTAAAATAGCAAAAAAAATAATTTTAACCTGATTTTTTTTATATGGGTTCCTTGAAATTTTTAAATATCATACAAAAAAAATCAACTCAAAAAAACATTTTTGCTATTTTAAAAAAATCGGTCAAACTTTCAACTCAAAAAGTTTTTTTTAGTTGATTTTTTTTATATGGGTCCTTAAAATGTTTAAATATCACACAAAAAAAATCACTTAAAAATATTTTTTTTTATATTTTAAAAAAATGATGTGCAAACTTTAGTGTGCACAGGAGCCTGCCTCATATATATATATAATAATAAATTTAATCCCAGCTGTACCGTTCACAACCCCTTAACACTAGCCCAAATTTTACCCGAGTCTAAAATTTAACCCAAATTTAATTAATCACGCATTAATTAATTTAATACTTTGGCGTCGCTCAACCAATATATCCGGACTAGCTCACTTGGCTCGAAAATACAATATTCAGAATTTATCATTCAAAATTCTCCTTAATGAGCTTGGCACACTTATTAATCTAAGGTTTTCAAATTACTCAATTTCAACCTTAAATTTATCCTTTGGATAATTTCCCTAGTTGTCCCATTAAAATTTCTACACACAGAACCAAGACCCCATAACTGGAACCCTTAAAACTTCCCACACAACAAAACAAAACCCCAAAACCATAACCTTCAAAAATAGAATCCCGGGTCCAAAACAGGGGAAGGGAAAAAGCTGTCGGAAAAGCAATCTTGTTCAAACGACTGGCTTATCATTTGAACGACAGTGGTCGTCACTCGAATGGAATCCAGGTCGTTCGAACGACCTTGGTTCCCTTCCTCCTCCTTCGTCAGCCAATCAGTCCGCCGTTGATGACTTAAAACCTCAAATTCTACCCAGATTCCCTTTAATAAACCCTTTTAATCTTACACCAAATATAAGATTTCATAATTCCCAATATTAATAACGATACTCCCACATATCGAAAATTAAATATTCAAGTATAATACCCTGTATTTTTATTGATTTTATTTATTGGAATTAATTAAATTAAATGGGATAATTAATTAGAAATTAATCCAGATTTAAATACTAGCGAGGCGAGAGTTAGTATTTGATTTTTATAATAATGTTGAATATTACTGAGTGAATATGGTAATATATGATTATTGAATCAATTAACATTGTCACGAGTTATAAATACGATAATTTCAAAAATAAAGTTGGGACGCGCGTGTCAGGGACCAATTTAATGGATTTAAAAGTCAATTATTTTTATATCATCCGTATGGTCATTTTGAGTGCGCCAACGTGTCCGGAAGGGTTGAGATAGTCAGAAAACACTAGCCGGGAATTTAGTTTGGGTCCCGGGGCATTTTAGGCCTAATCGGTAACCCGAGAGGGTATTTTAGTCATTTTGACTTTTTGAGGAATAGTAACCCATGAATTTTAGACTGATTATATCATCCAACACTAAAGTCCCTTAGGGTTCCACAACTTAAAATCACAAACGACCATTAGAGAGGAAGAGAATGATGTTTCCAAAAGAAGAACCACCATCCTTGGACCCCTTACACCACCATCACCACCACCGGTTAGATCGGGAAAAGAGGATCACTCCCATACCATCTGCTTCAAAGGATCATAATGTTTATTTTCCAGGCAAGAGATTTATCTTGTAATGATTTAAGACATATGTTTTACATAATAGTTTAGATTTGAAGTCAAATTATGAATAATTGTAATGATGTGAAATTGGAGACTAAATTATGGAACTTGGATAGGTTTGCATGTAGTGAATCTTCTGGAAATATTAAATGAATGAATTTATAAATTAAGAGTTAGAAAATCACAAAATTAAATTGAGATTTATGATGATTATGGAAGAGATATTGAAGAATTAGGGTTGTAGTAATATTCATGACTTTTGATCCAAGAAATCAATATTCTGTGATGTTTTAATGAATCTTGAATGTTAAAACTAGTGTAGTAATGTTGGTTTAATTTTTAGAATAATTATTTGGGAGTTTGGTACGTTGTAATGTGGAATTGGAGGTGTAAAAATGGGAGAAACCGTATCTGTTAAAGGTATTATGGGCAGATAACTGCTTGATCGATCGATCGACCTAAGAATGTCGATTAATCGACCCATTTCTTCGATCGATCGACCCCTCTGGAAAAAGTGAAATATTTCCCTTTAAATAATTGAGTAACTTCTAACCTTTAGAACTCTTTAGTGATGATTAATTGAACATATTGGTATTTATGGAAGACCGCTAGGAGTGTATATGAAGCTCGGAACATATTAGAATTTATTTGTGACTTAGTGTTAAACTTACGAATGTCCGACGAGTGAGTTACTATTAGAAGTTGTGAGGACATGAATCTAATTTGTATAAGTGATAACGTAAGGTTAGAGGAAAAAACAGGGACCTTAAATTCTTGAATTCATCTTAGGGTCAAATGGAGGCTTAGTAACCTTTTGGGATAGGGTATGCACTTGGGATGATACGACGAGAGAGTTATCGTGCTAAACACATTACATGGAATAATTAGGAGGATACTAAGATATGTATGAGACTTATGGTATAGGGCTGGATTATGCCTATATTAATATGATGATTATTTAAGTTGTGTGAATACTTAGTTTATGGATGATTATGTGTATGACATACCTACCATACTTGTTATCATGGGAGGTTAATTTTCGAGAAAGGGCCATCTTATCTTTGTGTGCCTTCGGGGGGATTTAGATTGTTATCTTAAGGACATAGGACTGTGAATAACTTATTTGTAAGTTAATAAGTTGGCTGACCATGGGAGCGTATGTATGTGCGGACCCATGGGTATGTGAACTATGTTCGCCTCCAATATGTATGATTTGTATTGAGACGGTTCCCCAACGATTCGAAACACGTGATTCTTATGTACGTGATGTACCGGGATTCGATAGCAGAGTATGCGTGCACCGCAGCTTAGCCTAGGGGTGCCATATATGTGTATATATAATGAGAGTGACTTATATATGTACTTGTGGCTGATTCACTATTACTTAGTAAATGCGAATGACTAAGGGATTTAAATGAGTTAAGAATAATGTGAACTTAACTAATACTTGAGCTAAGTAATTTGATTAATGAATGTGTGAGTTATGAATATAATTAATTTGAATAATACGGGTGGCATCTAAAGTAAGACCGTCTGGATGGGAGTAGAATAGACTAGTCAGGCAGTGGTATAACTAGATAGAATTTAAAAGATGCGTTAGGTGTGCAAAATAGTTGAGGGGTGAGGATATCAAGTGAGGGGACGTGACTAATATGATTAATATATGTGTTGTTAAATATTGCAATTTAAACACTTGTTGTTTTTAAAATATTTTCACCTCGAGCTCTGACCCGTTTACTTTCAAATCTATTTTTGTAAAAATCTTTTTGGTGCCCAGCCACAGGGATGCCAAGCTTAGGAGTTCCATTCCATTGAAGTACTATAGTTGTTGTGCAAGTTACAAGATGTCGTTACTAGACGCCTCCACATCTATCCTTGTTTCTTTTGGAGTTATTATTCCAGTTAGGGCCTGTTTCCCATTCTTATTCAGAGAGAGCAGTTTAGACTTTCATTTTAATTCAGTCTTGGGATTTATTTATTTCATTTAGACATTTTGTATTGGGTTTACTTACATTGCTACTATTATTGCAGTGTTTACTCCAGACATCAGTTATTTCATCCTGTTGATTACCTTATGAGATTGCTCATGTGATTATTGGATGATGATTTAAATTATTTTGTTGATAGTTAATTTAAATATTAAAATTTGACACTTCACTATCTTAAATATTAGGTGGTTAGTGATTAGTTAAATGTTTTCGACGGTGATGCTATGAATTGAACCAACTTGACATTTTGTATTAATTTAAATAAAGGAGTAGCTACCCGGTATTTAATTAATCGGGGTGTCATTGGTGGTATCAGAGTATCAGGTTTTAGAGTCCTTAGGATCTGTACGGCTTTTTATATTTCCGCATAGCGTCCTTTGATATAAAGCCCTATATTTTAGGATTGTTGTACTCTTTTGTGTATCTTACGTTCTTCAGCTATTTTGAGACATTAACTGTGGACATACAAGACTTCTTTCTCATTTCAGATGCCTCCTCGACGTGCACAGCGTGTTCCTAGGGATGCCCAGCCCGAGCCTCAGCCTGCACCAATTTAGGGTTCTATGAATGCTACTGAAGTTGTCGCCATTATAGCCCAGGTGGTAAATGTTGCGTTAGCAGTTGTGCAGCAGGCACCACCTCAGGCACCGGTGGTAGCCCCAGTTCAGGATCATGTATTCCCATCTACTTGGGAACGTTTTTGTGATGCCTTTCAGAAGGCGCATCCTCCAAAGTTTACAGGGAGCTCCGATGTCATAGTGGCGAGCCAATGGAAAAAGGACATCCAAAGGCACTTGAAGATGTATGAGTACACAGATGCACAGAGACAGATACTGGCTACGTTTAAGCTGGTAGGAGAAGCATTATAGTGGTGGGAGTCCATTACCACCGCCGAGGAGAGAGATGTCCTTACTATTCAAGAGTTTTGGGTGCGGTTCGACCATAAATATTTCCCCTCCGCGGTTCAGACAGAGATGAGGTGAAAATTGATGAATCTTAAGCAGGTGGGGAGGACAGTGGCAGTGTACAAGGACGAGTTCACCAATCTTCTGAACATAGTTCCCGATGCGATCCCAACTGAAGAGAAAAAGATCCAGAAGTTCATGGATGGGTTGACGTGGAGGATTCACCAGCACCTGCTAGGGAATTTCTCATTGACCACCTATTCAGATTTGGTTAATATAACACTACTTCACTGTCAGGACCACCACTTTCATCTGTCAGAGGGTAAGCGAGTAGGGGAGTCCAACCAACGGGGCAGGACATGAGGTATTGGTGTCACTGGGGAACAACCCGCTCAGGGTCAGCATAGGCAGGGTGATCAGAGTTCCCAGCAGGGGGGTTCTAAAAGATTCAAATCAGGAGGTTTCAGATATGTCCAGGGAGGTTTCAAGCATGGTCAGCAGTGTTATCATGGCCATGAAGGCCATCATTGCTAGCAGTAGTTTTAGTAGGGCCAACATGGGTAAGGTAGAGGTGGTAACGGTCATCAGGGTCATGGACCGCAGGGTCAGAGAGGGGAAAACTTTGTAGGCAAATGCTTCATATTTGGTAAGATTGGCCACAAATGCCAGGACTGTCTTGAGAGGGACAAGGCCCTGCAGCAGCAGCAACAGGGTGCTTGACAGGAGCCCAGAGACCGATGTTTCCCGCCACCCTCCCAGCACCACCACAGATGCCAGCACTACCGCTTATTCCAGCGGTCCCAGTTCAGTAGGGGCAACTCCAGTATGGTCGGGTTTATGACCTTCAACAGGCCACAGTTCCGCAAGATCCACCCACGATTGAGGGTATATTTTCTAATCATGGGACTATGGGGCATATTTTATTTGACACGGGGGAAACACACTATTTTATTACCATAAGATTTTCACGCGCTATGGGATTATTAGATACTGCGGAGAGCACTGTCACTTGTGTAGATTCACCGCGGAGTAGAGGTTCTATGATTTCCTTTATATGTATAAGCGTGGGTGTAGATATTAGGAGGTTTACTTTACCTGCTGACATGCTCGTATTAGATATGTCCAAGTATGATGCGATTATCAGTATGGATTGGTCGGTTACGTATAGAGTCATGATCGATTATTTTAGTAGGAGTATTATTTTTGCCATACCCGGTCAGGAGATGTTCCTAGTGGCGATGCCTCGTTATGAGGGAGGATCATCCACTCACTTGTACTACATAGAGGAGGAAACCTCTAAGGAGGTGGTGATACCACTTGATTCGATTTCAGTTGTTAGGGAGTTCACAGATGTGTTCCAGGATATTTCGGGATTACCTCCTAGTAGTGAGATAGACTTTTTTTTTATAGATTTGGCACAGGGTATACGGCCGATAGCCTGCGCACCTTACCGTATGGCTCCAGTGGAGATGAGGGAGTTACGGGATCAGATAGAGCAGTTGTTGGCTGATGGGTTTATCCGTAGGACTACCTCACTGCATGGTGATCCCGTGCTATTTGTTAAGAAGAAGGGTGGATCTTTTAAAAGATAAAATTTTGGCACTGGCTTAATTAATAATTAGGTGGTTAGTAATTAATATGTTTTCGACAGTGATGCTAAGAATGAACAAGATGGGAATCCTATTTAATTTGATAAAGGCCTGATCACCCGGTATTTAATTAGGCGGGGTGTCATAGATGGTATGAGAGCATCATGTTCTAGTGTCCTTAGGATCTGTGCGGCTTTTTACATTTCAGCTTAGTGTTCTTTAATATAAAGCCTTAATTAGGATTGTTATATTCCTTTTTTTGTTCAACCTATGTTCTCCTGCTATTAAGTATAGTTGATGTGATTCATATACAGTTTCGATTGAGTGTGGAAGATAGAGCATTATGGAATGACAAGCACGGGATGTTAGGAGGATTTCAGGAGGGAGAACTTAGCAGAAGCCATAAAATTTTCTGGGAACAGTGACGCTATAGGAGTCACCATGTATATTGTTTGAACAATTGACATTGGAGCAACCGTTAGGGCACAGTAGTTTCCATTAGAAAGGATGATGGTGCGAAGTTAGACCCTAAGTGCAGACGACAAGGGTGAGGGTCGAAGAAAATTTTAGTTCAGAAGAACAATCCACTAAAAGTTGAGGAAAGTGCGGAAGGGTGGTTTACTAATGGAGAGAGAACATCCGTTGGGGATCACATGTGGGGGGGAGTGTAGTGACACTCAAGTCAAAATTCGTGGTAAAATTTTTTTCTTATAGGAGCAGCGCATGGTGATGGGAGTTAGTCACCATATCTATGGAAAAATTACCATGAATAATGAGGAATTTGGGTTGCGTATTATAACGAATCCTCTCAGCGATGGCTTAAATGGAGAAATATGGGAGATTTCAGTACTTTTTCCCATAAGGGTCGGACAGTGGACGGGTGTGAAGGAAAGTTGATGAAAATCGCAAACTTCGTACTCGATGAGAGGGATGCGAAGAATAAAAAAGGGGTTTGTAAGTTGATAATAGACCCTTGGGCAGAAAATGCACGCGCAGATAAGAGATCCGACTAGGATAACTGGTGTCATTATCATCAAAGTCGTACATTTATAAAAATTATATTAATACTCCCAGGAGAAGGGTGATAAGGGAGTTAGAGAATCTAGTTGGAGGGGGATTTTTCTATGCTAGTGAGGCACCAAAGGAAGGGATAATCAAATAAATTACCCAAATTAATGATCGAGATCAATAAAACTCCTACCAAGTGATGGTGAGTTTAGTCAGGGTCATTAAGACCAGCAACAAGTCCCATAAGGCCACCGTAGCCAAAAGGACAACGGGAGTAGCAATTAGGGTTAAGACTACCAGGTCCGCAAAAAGGGACAACCCCAATATGGTCGGCGGGCCAGAGCAAGGGAAAGGGCACAACAAGATGTCTTATGTTTTAAAGAGTAAAAACACATGCATGGATCTTGTCCACAACGAGTCAGGGGACATGAGCAGGATGCCTAGAAGGGGCAGTAGTTATAGAAGTTTTAGTTTGATTAGGACGAGAGTGTCATGTCCAGGAACCATTTGAGCCACCAGTGTTAGGGGAAACTAAAACTACGAGTTTTATCCCAGATACATTAGGGTATATTTTGGGTGACACGATCAAGTCACAGTAGTTTATCAGTACTAAATTCGCGTATGAAACGGGTTTGTAGAGGTATCCTTAATAGTACTATAGTTGTAAACATTTACTATTGAGAAGAGGGGCTCTCTGTAGTTCCACCTGAAGGGGAGCGGGTGTGGACACTGAGAGGGTATATTTTTCAAGGTAATCCCATGATGAGAGGTGATTATGCGCTTATGATTTTATCCTGGGTACGGACAGGTTCGCGATGGTAGGCGGTTATAGCAAGGCTATTATGTTAGTTGTTCCAGGGCAGGATGTATAATCTTTTATGATGTCTCACCTGAAAGAGGGTCGAACTCGCAGCGGTATTTTGTGAAATAGACTACAGATGTCTAGTTATATTAGATCTTGGTGTGTAGGGATTGTTATTGATGAGATTCAGAGTATGTTGGGTTACCATGGAGCAGAGAGATTTAGCTGTTATTAATTTAGCGCTGAGGACTTAGTGATAGTGTGAGCCTATATGACTCCTTTAGAGATACGGGAGTCAATGATTAGACTTGTGATTGTAGGGACATGGTTTGAGTGTCTCGGATATATGCTTTGGGTTCTACGAAAATTAAGGACCGTCAATGCTAAGGAATAATGAATTGGGAAAAGCTCTGTTGGGCTTTACTATGAGATGTTACACGCATAAGCCTTAATAAATGGCGGGAGTGGGGAAACGTCATCGAATGCTAGGATATTGGATTTAATGATAATTATTGATCGCGTGGAAAAAATATGTTGAGTAAAGAGCTACTAAGAAATAAGGCCGGTGGAGCCAAAAAGTATTGTAAAACAAATACTGGGAAGTTTTGCACCACAAGTTGATGGGTGGGGCAATGTCTAGAATAATTAAATAGTAATTGGTGGGGTAACCGAAAATACCCAGAGAATATAGCCACGCCAAGAATAAGGGGGCCGAATTTGAGATAAGTATGTTATGTATGTGATGATCTGAGGTTTGTGCAAATATGCATGGGATATAAGGTGTATGGGTGCCCTAGGTGGAGCCAGAGTCTCACTTAGTCAGATTCCTAGAAGTTTTGGGAGAAAACGCAAGGGCAATGATTTTAGGTATATTAGGGGAAAAGGTGAATAAGATGTCCCTCGTAATGTGAAACGTTGAGCGTGGGGATTTGTGGTGAATAATACATAGTGGATTTGTCTCCAAGTTGCACCATTTAGGGATGGAAAAAGGTTGATCCGAGGTTTTCAACTAAGCTTTTATAATTTTGGTGTCCCCAGTGACGAGAGTGATGAACATAAGTGGTGAAATTCATATTTGGGACATCCAAAATCGTGGGGAGGTCAGGGTTTCCATCGGGTTTGCGGAATGGATTGACTAGAGAAAAATATTTGTTATTTTGGAGTGGAATATAATATCGCAGTGTATCCGACTTTTCGCTTGAAGAAAGAAGTTAAATGAAACTAGCCGATGTCTAAAATTGTTACGAATTAGGATAACACCTCACAGTCCCACCTCTGATAAGAAGTGTCAGGAGACGATGGGGATGGAGCCGCATATTGTTCTAGACGTGTCACCCTTAAGTCAATGGTATATGAAAACAACTAGGTTGTTGGAGGAATCAAGGATTACATAATTTCATATTTATGGGTGATTGGGAGAACTAATTACCACTAGTAGAGTTACGTATGGTACCTCGTGGCAGTGTATTATGTACATAACACGTTTTGAGACTTTATAGGGGAATTATGTTAGCCACCCTTTAGTTGATAAGTAGTGGGGAGTAACGAGCTTCTAGGACTTGAAGAGATTTATGGTCCATCGGCAGGAATTGAGTAAACTACGTCGCTTCCAAATAGCTCAGAAATGTAAGGAGAGTTACGTCAGAGTGTGTTAAGGATTTGAAGTCTGACATGAGTAGTCAGGGAGTGTTGCGAGTATTTACCCTGAGGAGAGTCTCGGGTTTGGTAACAGGAAATTGACACCCATAAATGTGGGGCCTTTTCTATAATAAAGATAGTAAAGCCGACGGAGCATAGGCTCGTATTTTGAGGCATTACATGGCCAGAGGCCATTGAGTTGGATGTTGATGACCAGGTATTAGTTATGGTGCCTCCCATGAAAGGGGTCATGAGGTTCGTGATGATAGGGAAGTTAGTGCCAAGAATTGTGGGGCCTTTTTATATCATTGAGAAGGTGAGACCGGTAACTTATAAATTGGGTTAGCTAGAGCATCTTCAGAGGATATACGACGTGTTAGGCGTAGTATCGTCGAGGAAATACATTAGAAGTGAGAGGTTTTTGATTGGACCATCTCACTCGAGGAGATTGAATTATAGCAGACGTATCATATGAGGAAAGATCCGTAGCTATTTTGGATCGTAGTGAGCGCAAGCTTCACTCTAAAGGTGCTACCACTAGTTAGAGTTTAGTGGGGACACCACATCGTTAATGAGTCAATTATTGGGAGCGGGAATATGACATGCTAGAGCAGTATCCATAGGTATTCGACGTAGGTACAACCTAATTTCGAGGACCAAATTTCCTTGTAAGGGGGGAAGTATGTAACACCTTGTATTTTTGGGCATTTAATAATTAATTAATTCGGTTAATTTTAAATTACATGCGTGTCGTAATTTAATTGAATTAATTATTATTAATACTATTTAAATATTAATCCGCTGAGTAAACGGTTAATATTTATGAGATTTAAAATTAGTAAATGAATAGTAATTATTTTCTTACGTCATAACGAGGGATAGCGATATGGCATTTATTTATCCCAACCAGGAGTCGGGTATAGATTATTATGGGGTTGAGATAAGAACTTTTAGTAAAATAATTCGGATGATAATTCTGAGTGTACGGTTGAGTCTGGATGCGTCGAAATAGTAGGAAAAGAGTACCCATGGGTAGTAAATGGTCCTTGGAGCATTTTTAGGCATAACCAAGCCCACATAAGAGTGTTTGAGCCATTTTAATAAAGCCCACAAGCCTAAAAATGGGATTAACTTAATAAACTCTTAAAGTGAGAGGGTGTGACAGCTAAAACTCATTTTATAAAACCTATGTAAGTAGAGAAGAAACGAGTGAGCAATTAGAGAGACCTTAGGAGCCAAAATCAAGAACAAGTGTGGGAAATCTTCACCAAATCATCATCTACACCAACGGATTCAGACCCTACGAACCCTAAGTGTAAAATGTGCGCTGCAGCGGAATAATGCAACTTCTTAAATATATCTAATTTTAATTAAACCCAAATTTTAGTTAAACCCTAACACATGCATCTAGGTGATTGATAACATAAAATCAATAAGCATGCGAAGGAAACCAATTTCAGGAAAAATCTCCTAAGGGCAAAACCTTTTTTTTCACTATAATTGTAAATCACAACTTACACGGTTACAATGAAATAGATTTTTAATACACGAATACTCACAGGTGTCGTTTGGTGTGGTCAACAATAGATCCACGCGCATCGAACTTACAAGAATCGCAATCCTATCTTCAGCCCAGAAATATCGCAACACTCCCTAATAGAAAGTAGTCAATCAACATAGTTCCTCCCTTAAGTGGAACCTATTTTCAGTAGTAGGTTACGCTCCCTACAAGATCAAACTTGAACGAGATGTATGTTCTTGGGTTCCAAAACAATTCACCACAGCATATGGGATTTTTATGAATTGAAAACAAAGAAGAATCCAAAAGTGTTCTGCTGATTTTACAGTGCTTGCAGAATGAAAAACGAGAAAGACTTCTTATGAAAAATGGAGTTGAAGAGACTTTTAAATAGAAGACTTAAAGAGGTAGGTTGCTCAAACAAGATATCATGTTGTTTGAATGAGATGTAGTGTCGTTCGAACGACATTTTGTACTTCGCGCGACATGCCATGTCGTTTGAATGACATACGATGTCGTTCGAACGAGATGGATAAAATTTAATATTTTTTTTTCTCATTAAATGCACCGCCTCAAAGACTCCAAAAATTATATTTTTGACAAAAAACATTTAAAGCTTCGCTCCAACACTTAGAAATATTTTATGAAAAATATCCCAATATCCTAAGTGAATAATTATGGAATAAAAACATAGTCTTTACCAAATTCGTCTTGCAGAAGATTTTTTGATGAAGAACTTTGATATTCGAATCTGTCTTGATGCTTGAAAGATCTTGAATAATTCTTTGATGGTTGTAGCAGTATACGACATACTCAGTTGATAACGGACATTTATAAATCACGTCCTTAAAATTCTCCCCTTATGTCTATGCCGGTACAAAATAAAAATAATATGAATTATCAACTCAAAATGCCTATGCAAATCTAATACCCTCCTATGAACCCAAAAGTGAAAAGGTAATCGAAATGCAAGTCTTCAAATCTTTTTCAGAAATCTTCAAATATCAAAGATTTTCTCATCAAGGTGTGCAATCCAATAATCTTTAAATTTGTACCTACAAACACGAGACAAAGCAAATACCTTTGTGATGCATCAAGTTTGAAATGATATAAGAATAAATCAATATAATCAATACAGTTAAATCCCCTCCATAATGCAAATTCCCCCATAATTTGTTCTCCCCCTTTTTATTTGTCCGAAATAGACAAGGAAAAGAATAAACAATAAAAAACATCGAGTGTCACGATAAACAGAACAAGTATGGATCAAACTACATGCATGCAGAGGAAATACTCAAAAGATCCACAAACTATTTTTGATTTTTCAAATTTTTTGAACAAAAATAATTTACAAAAATCACACCATGAATAACTTTAAGAGAATCAAATCGTGGATATAGAATGAATGGGTGTGAACAAATTCAATAGGTAATAAAACTCAATCAAGCATATGTGCATGATGCATAAGTGTACTCCTATCGATTGAACATAAAAAATATCCTTAGGTGTAAAATTATTGATTTTGAATGATGTCAACTAAATCAAATCAACAAATCAAAGCCTAAGTGATTTTCACACCAATAACGTCCAAAACTTTTTAGTGCCATTTCGAGAACTTTTCAAAGGCCATGCAAACCCATTGATTACTTTCCAACCAAACTCCCTCATATATAATAAATCATTTTTTTATATCTAATGAGGTACTAAATTCTCAACTTAGAGAAAACCTATTAGCCCAAATTTTGGCATATATTATCTTTTTATTGCCTTAATTTTTATGAGGCCTCTTTTCAAACTGTGGATTTCACACAAAGTCAATTTTACACTCTCGTAGCCCTTTTCGTGTCACTCATCATTTTTTCTAATATTAACAAATTCCTCACGGGCAATGGTTTTTACATGCACTACTTTTTTACTCTCATATTATTGCACTTGGTTCGTTTTAAGGACAGGATTGAGATGAAAATACTCGACAAAAACATGATAGACAAGTACAATAATCAAACAAATCCGTGCACGTGTGCAATAAAGTAAATCATGAGTCAAACATGTAGGAAGTATCAACTAATAACACCTCAATGACTCCAAACATTGTAAAGCACGTGGATGACATGATATATTGTCTCAAAACATTATCAAATTATCACATGGATAAATGGAATAAAATTGTGACTAGGTCATCCTAAGAGCCCATTCATATATGGTGTTAAACAAAATACAAAACTCCTTTTGGCTTTTTCAATTTTTCCAAAAAAAATGAAAATCTTTTTGTATTTGTCCAAAATTTTTCAAAAACAAAAAAAAACATAAACACAACATGGTACACACTAGAAATAGGCATAATATCGACATGAGCAACATCATATGCTAGCAAATGAGTAATCACACGAATGAATCAATAATCAAGGTAGGTGTGATTAAGCAAACAATGCGGTATAAGCAATTAAGCATGAATACTAAGAATGACTGCATATAAACTGTCAGAGGCAACCCAACAATACCAAATGATGTAACCAATAAAAATAGGGTACTGCAAACAGAATGGTCAAAGACAACCAGGTCGCTCGAATGAGACTCCCTATCATTTAAACGACATAGCATCTTGCGAGAAGGCTTCGCGCGAGATCAAAAATCGCTCAAACGAAAACTTATCTCTTTTGAACGAGAAAAATAAATTTTCACCAATTCCCCAGAATGTTAAACAGTGTTGCCCAGTGAAAAAAAATTCATAAAATACCTGGAAGGTGCTGACAGATCCAAAACAGTGCTAAAACAGTAGTTAAACTCATAAAATAATGTGAGCTATAACAAAGAGAGTCATAACACTAGCAAGAATGTATCATGGAGTGCAACTAGCGTATGATAAATATCAGCACAATCAACCAAACGATCTTACATGGGTGAATCGCGTGCAAGCAAACGAGAGTCATGAACAATTAGACCATAAGCCTCTAAATCCGATTTCCTCACACAAATCGATGTGTAACAAGGTACATGTCGAATTTACTTTTCTATTAAACTTCCTATGTCCTTTTAAAAGCGTCTAACAGAAATGCCTAAGATGTCCTTACTTACCGCAATGTGTGCAAGTGTAAATAGGGCAGTGAATGTTACCTAAAGGTGGTCCTGTCCTCAAATTCCTGGGTGGTTCTCTCCTCAAATTCCTAGGTTCCTCTCGCACAATATTCCTAGGTGCCTCTCGCTTGACAACCCTATTTGCCTCTCTCTTAACAACGCTAGAAGGATCTCTCACAAGTGTGGGGTTGGCTTTGGGAATGGGTGTGACACTCTCATCGAAGCCTATACCACCCATATCCTCCTTAATTTGGACAGTCCCAAAAATTTTATCTAACTTTTCTGATCGAGACTCCAATTCGAATTTTACCTTGCTTGATTCTCTCAAACTCTTCTTAATCTCACCTATCCTAGACTCAAGTACTCGCCTAGGTTCCTCAAACTCAAGAAGCTCATTTTTCATAGTCTCCATCAACCCTCTAAGACTATCTATCTCACCCTTGACGTACTCAAGCTTCTCTATCAAAATTTTCTCACGTGCCCTAAGGTCTTCAACTACAACATCATCATTTTTTAAGGCACGCTCTTTCAATTGAGCTTTTATTTTCAAATTTTCTTTCTTTATTTTAAAGCTTCAGTATAAAGTTCATTGAAAGTCGTTTGCAAGTTACCCTCATCTACACTTCCATCCTCACTCTCATTACCCTCACTATCATCACTAATCACACGAGTGGGAAGCTCTCGCCTAGAAGCATAAAAAACTTCTTCTTCCAAATCACTATCACTCAGGGTAGAAATATAAGATGTCAGTTTATTCAATTTCTTCCTTAAATTTATGGGACACTCATCTATCATGTGACAAACACCCTCACAACCCGAACACTTCTCTGAATCATTTTAAATGGAATATTTGAAATAAGAGTTCGTGTGAACTTTCCAATTAGGCTTTTAAAAAAGTTGACATCGAAAATCATCAAAACCATCAAAAGCCATTTTTAAGAAAAACATAATTTTTCGAAAAACCAAGATCAAACGCTACAAATTAGCGTATCCTGCTTTGATACCAATTTTTAAAAACTGCGCTACAACGGAATAATGCGACTTCCCAAATAAATCCAATTTCAATTAAACCCAAATTTTACTTAAACCCTAACACTTGCATCTAGGTGATTTGATAACATAAAATCAATAAGGATGCAAAGGAAACCAATTTCAGGTAAAATTCTCGAAGGGCAAAACCTTTTGTTTCACTATAATTGTAAATTACAACTTACGCGATTATAATGAAATAGAATTTTGACACACGAATACCCGCAGGTATTGATCGGTGTCGTCAATAATAAATCCATGCGCAGAGAACCTACAAGAACCACAGTCTTATCTTCAGCCCAGGAATATCGTAGCACTCCCTAATGACATAATCATCCTAGTACCTCCCTCAAGTGGTACCTATTTTTAGCAGTAGGTTACCCTCCCTACAAGACCAAACTTGAATAAGATGTATGCTCTTGGGTTCCAAAATAACTCATCACAACATATGGGATTTTTGGGAATTGAAAACAAAAAAGAAGGTAAAAGTGTTCTGCTGATTTCTATAAGGACATATTTTCATAGGTCCGTTATCAATTTATTATGTCATATACCACTACACCGTCGAAGAGCATTCAATATACATCTACATCAAATACGGATATGAATTACTCAAGTTCTTCATCATTCAAGACTCCACGAAGTTTACTTTGGTAAGGTTATGTTTTAAATACCTTTACTTTTCACTTAGAGCTTTTGGGAGATTTTTTCAAAATATTTTCTAAGTGTTGGAGCGGACTTTTTCGTCAAATATTGAGAATGAGTATTTTTTCTAAGTTTTGAAGCGGACCTCAATTTTGACACCCAAGTCGTTCGCGTGAGATCAGCATCTCGTCCGAACGAGATTGGAAGTCGCGCGATATCGTTTGAACGACACGCGTCCTTCGTTCAAGCGACATCTGCTTCTCGTTCGAACGAGCTCGGATTTTGAGGCGGTGCATTTTTGTATAAATACTCATTAAATGGTAACGTTTTCATTAAGAAGTCCACAGTTTTTGACAGACAGAAAACTGCGAAAGCAAAATTCTTTAGGCTTATTCCTTTTAGGGGTTTAATCCCTTTTTGGTTTACAATTCACAAAACTCTCATCTTGCTTTAGTGAATTATTTTGGTGTTCAAGAACACATATTTGCCTTTGTTCATCTTTTATGGAGTGCGTCTCTACACCATATGACTGGGTGTCATTGAGGATCTTACTGCGTGAAGATTCTTTGTTGAAGATTGGGCTGCGAGTCCTTGGAGGGTACTGCGTGTGTTCTCTTGTTGAGTTCAAGATTGCGTGTCTTTGTGGGTTGGCTGCGTGTTGATCCATTGCAGATTTTTATATGTAATTGTAAGTTGTGATTTATAGATTCATAGTGAAATAAAAGTTTTACCCGAAAGGTTTTTTTTCCTGAAATTTGTGTCTCAGCATATTTGTTGTGTCGCATGCTTTATTTGTTTATGGTTTGGCACACGCACCGTAGATGCATGTTTAGGGGCTGAATTAAATAAGGTTTGCTTGAAAACTTGCGAATTAATTTTAATCGATATCACGCAGTCGCACTTTACAAATTGGTATCAGAGCGGGTTACGCTAACTTATCGCGTTATCCTAATTTTTTGAGAATTCACTTTCTGATACAATTTGTCTACTCATGTTTACAAATTGGTATCAGAGCAGGTTTCGCTAATTTATTGCGTATTCCTATTTTTCGCAAAAAATTGTGCGATATTAATTTTTTTCAAAATCAGTTTTGTGAAAAATCGTAATTTTTCAATGGAACGCCCATTTAATGAGGAGCCTATTTTTGAAAAAGTTGACGACCGTGCTGAAAAATTAAAAAGTTTGAATTTGAAACTTTGCAAAAGAATTAAAGTTTTGGAAAAAGAAAATTCTCTCTTTAAAAGTAATATTGAATATTTGCAAGTGTTTCAAACTCCGAGTGATATTTGTCGTGAGCACTTTGGTAATTTGTGTATTAATTTTGATTCTTTGAAAATTGCCAAAAATAAGAGTGATGAGAGAGTCCTTTTTTTAGAGAAGGAATTAGAGGACTTAAAAAATTCTAGGGTTCCCGTTTGTGCCGTCGAGGATAAAAAATTAATCGATTATTTTACGGCACGTGAAAAGACTCTTAGGGAAAAGTTTGCTTTAATTGAGGGAGAGAGAGATACCCTTTTAGGAATTGTTGAGAATTTGAAAAAGGCGTTCTTTAAATTGGAAGAGTCTAATTCTTTGCTTGAGCAAAAAAATTTTAAATTAAAAAATGATTTGACAAACTCAAGTAGGGTTGATAGTGATGGTAATGGCTCATCGTGTTCTCATGCTTCTAATGCTAAAGCCAAAACCATTATTTATTTTAGAGGGTCAACTAATTCCGAAGATGTTAGAAAAGATCACACTTTAGGTGTCGTTCCACTCGTTTACACATGTTCATATTGTGGTAGGAAATGTCACCTTAGGAGATTTTGTTTTGATCTTGAAAGAGGTCCTAGGAATTCGAAGTCTAGTATTTTGTTGGTTCCCAAAACCCCGTGTCGACGTGTTACATCCGTTTGGGTTAGAAAATCACTTTTGGATACACTAGATTTTAGAATAGTTGATTCTCATTTGCTTGCACATGATTCTTCTCATGCCATATCATACAGATGATTGTGTTTGCATGTTTGTCATACGCTAGTTATGATTTTTGATACATTTTTGCTAGCGCTGTGACATGTACTTTTTGTATAGATTTTTTCTTTTGAAAAATACAAAAAGATTTTATTTTGACAAAATTTTTGAAAAATCTAAAAAGAGTTTTGTATTTTGTTTGCACATGTTATGGATGGAAACTTTAGATGACCGAGTCACAACATCATTCCATTTTTCATGTGACTGTTTGATAGTGTTTTGAGACAATAGGTCAATTCATCCATGTTCTTTACAATGTTTGGAATCATTGAGATGTAATTTAGTGTTACCTCCTACATGTTTGACTCATGATTTACTTTATTGCACACATGCATGAATTTGTTTGATTATTGTGTTTGTCTTATCACATGTTGGTTGGGTATTTTCACTTCAATCTTATCCCTTAAAACAAACCAAGCGCGATAAAGCTTGATAAGAAAATTATGCATATAAGAACCGTTTTTTGAGTTTGTGTGCTTTATTTAAAAAATGGGGAAGGGCTGCGAAAGGTTCATTTTTCCTTTGCGAATACTAAGACATCGTTAAATTGGACCAAAAAAATGAAGGAATTTTATTATCCGGGGCCCAAAGAGGTTTAAAAGAGCCCGAAAAAATTTAAAGGCAATAAAAAGAAATTCATGCCAAATTATGGGCCATTTAGGTTTTTGCACCAATTCTCCAAAGTTTGAGAATTTAGATTCACCTCTAGAAGAAAATATATATGAGGGAGTTTGGATGGAGAATTAAAACGGGTTTGCACGTCCTTGAAAATCTTGAAAAAGCGCTAAATAGTTTTGGACGATATTGGTGTAGAAATCATTTTGACTTTGATTTGTTGATTTGTATAAGACGATGTCATTTAAATTCAACTATTTTTACACATAAGGATTCTTTTGATGTTCATTTGTTAGGGGTACACGTATGCATCGTGCACATATGATTGATTGAGTTTATTTACCTATCGAATGTGTTCACACCCATACATTCCATTTTCATGACTTGGTTGTTTGAGTTTAAATCCATGGTGTGATTTTTTTTGTATCCTATTTTTGTATGAAAAATTTGAAAAATAAAAAATAGTTTGTGGATTTTTTTGGTACATACCTTTGCATGCGCGTAGCTTGATCTTTGTCTGCTATGCATTTTGTCGTGACACTCCATGTTTTGATTTTTTCTTCTTATCTGTCTATTTTGGGACATCATAAAAAGGGGGAGAAAGAATTATCAGTTATGGGGGAGTTTTTGCATTATGGGGGAGATTTGATTTATTAATGCTTTATGCTTTTATCATTTCAAACTCGATACGTCACGAAGGTAGTTTGCTTTATCTAATGTGTGTAGGTACAAAGATTGAAGATCATGATGTTGCACACCCTGATGAGAAAAGCTTTGAGATTTGATGAAGATTTTTGAAGAACAGTTTGAGATCTTGCAAATTTATTCATGGGAGGGTAGATTTGTATTGGTATTTTGGTGTTTGATAATTTGGATTTTTTATGTATGTACTGGCATAGACATAGGGGGAGATTTGTAAGGACATATTTTCATAGGTCCATATTTAATTTATTATGTCGTATACCACTACACCGTCGAAGAGCATTCAAGAGACATCTACATCAAAGACGGATCCGAATTACTCAAGTTCTTCATCATTCAAGAATCCACGACGTTTACTTTGGTAAGGTTATGTTTTAAATACCTTTACTTTTAACTTAGAGCTTTTGGGAGATTTTTTCAAAATATTTTCTAAGTGTTGGAGCGAACTTTGTCGTCAAATATTGAGAATGAGTATTTTTTCTAAGTTTTGAAGCGGACCTCGATTTTGACGCCCAAGTCGTTTTGCGCGAGATCAGCATCTCATTCGAATGAGATTTGAAGTCGCGCGATGTCGTTTGAACGACACGCGTCCTTCCTTCGAGCGACATCTGCTTCTCGTTCGAACGAGCTTGGATTTCGAGGCGGTGCATTTTTATATAAATACTCATTAAATGGTAACGTTTTCATTAAGAAGTCCACAGTTTTTTACAGACAGAAAACTGCGAAAGCAGAATTCTTTAGGCTTCTTCCTTTTAGGGGTTTAATCCCTTTTTGATTTACAATTCACAAAACTCTCATCTTGCTTTAGTGAATTATTTTGGTGTTTAAGAACACATCTTTGCCTTTGTTCATCTTTTGTGGAGTGCGTCTCTACACCGTATGACTGCGTGTCATTGAGGATCTTGCTGCATGAAGATTCTTTGCTGAAGATTGGGCTGCGAGTCCTTGGAGGGTGCTGCGTGTATTCTCTTGCTGAGTTCAAGACTGCGTGTCTTTGTGGGTTGGCTGCGGATTGATCCATTGCAGATTTCTCTATGTAATTGTAAGTTGCAATTTATAGATTCATAGTGAAATAAAGGTTTTACCCGAAAGGTTTTTTTTTAAAATTTGTGTCTCAGCATATTTGTCGTGTCGCATGATTTATTTGTTTATGGTTTGACACACGCACCGTAGATGCATGTTTAGGGGCTGAATTAAATAAGGTTTGTTTGGAAACTTGCGAATTAATTTTAATCGATATCACACAGTCGCACTTTACAAATTCGTAGTGTTTGCATAATGAAAAACGAGAAAGACTTCTTATGAAAAATGGGGTTGAAGAGTCTTTTAAGTAGAAGACTTAAGGAGGCAAGTCGCTCGAACGAAATAGCATGTTGTTTGAACGAGATGCAGTGTCGTTTGAACGACAGCTTGCACTTCGTGCGACATGCCATGTCATTTGAACGACATACGGTGTCGTTCGAACGAGATGGATAAAATTTAATATTTTTCTTTTTTTTCTCTTTAAATGCACTGCCTCAAAGACTACGAACATTATAATTTTGACGAAAGACATTTAAAGCACCGCTCCAATGCTTTGAAAATATTTTATGAAAAATATCCAAATATCCTAAGTGAATAATTATGGAATAAAAACATAGTCTTTACCAAATTCGTCTTGCAGAAGCTTCTTTGATGAAGAACTTTGATATTTGGATCCGCCTTAATTCTTGAATGATCTTGAATAATTCTTCAACGGTTGTAGCGGCACGCGACATACTCAATTGATAACGAACATTTATAAATTATGTCCTTCCACTAAGGCAAGCGGCTAAGCTTGCTTTTAAATTAATTGCAGATTTTAATTCATATCATAGTGGGTGTAATTAGAACATATGATTTTTGGGTTGGTTTGATATCTAAATTTGGTTTCAATTCATTTTGATTTATGAAGTAAAAATGATTCGAAATCTTGATTATTTAATTTTTGATCTGTAGGAGCATTGTTATTAAGATTGGGAATTATGAAATCTTAGATTTGGTGTAAGATTAATTGGGTTTAATGAAGGTAATTTGTGCAGAATTTGAGGTTTTAAGTCATTAATGGCGAACTGATTGGCTCGCGAAGGAGGAGGAAGGGAACCAGGGTTGTTTGAATGACCTGGATTCCGTTAGAGCGATGACCACCATCGTTCAAACGATAGGCCAGTTATTCGAACGAGATTTCTTTTTTGACAACTTTTTCCCTTCCCCTATTTTGGACCCGGGATTCTGTTTTTGAAGGTTATGGTTTTGGTTTTTTTTTTTTTTTTTTTTTTTTTTGTGTGTGGAAAGTTTTTAAGGGTTCCCATTATCGGGTCTTGGTTTTGTGTGTAGAAATTTTAATTGGACAATTAGGGAAATTATCCAAAGGGAAAATTTAAGGTTGAAATTGATTAATTTGTAAACCTTAGAATAATAAGTGTGCCAAGCTTATTAAGGAGAATTTTGAATGATAAATTCTGAATATTATATTTTTGGGCCAAGTGAGCGAGTCAAGGTATATTGGTTGAGCAATGCGGAGGTAATAAATTAATTAATGCGTGGTTAATTAAATTTGAGAGTGATTATAGACTTGGGGGCATAATTTGGGCTTGTGGTACGGGATTGTCCAAGGTATCGCTGGGATTAAATTTATTGTGTATATATATATATATATATTGTGTGTGTGTGTGTTCTTAAATATCAGTGACTAGATATTTGGTAAAAGCATACCCCTCTAGTGCTATCATAGGAGGTTGCACGATGTGGATGAATCCCCTGGCTTGAGGAGCAGGGTGAGTATAGTCCCCATGTCATAGCGTCCGTAGTTAGGGGTGAGATGTGTTGGGTATGATTCAGTCTCATTTTCGAAGGGAATTATGACTGCCTCCGCTATGTTTACTTTGTTTCACTGATTCGGGGAGCTAACCGTGTGAGGTTGTCCGGGTGGATGAGTATACCTGGATTGATAGCATTGTAGAGAACATCCAGGGAGTGTCTACTCGGGAGGATGGTTATATAATTGCGACATGTGTTTGAATGTTATAATACGATGATACGTAAATATGGTACCGATAATTATATACAGGTAAAAGACATGATGTGAAATGTATTAATTATATATAACACGTTAGAATGTTATATGGTCCCAAATGAAAAATGATTAGTTAAGTTAATGCGATAAATAACTTATAAATCATATATTAAACACACTCGGTCTAGAGTAGCGTGTCAGGAAGGATTTTATCGAGAACTAGTTATGGGGTAGATGACTAGATGGGTTATATAGAAAAACGTTAGGTATGCACAATAGTTGAGTGGTGAGCCGTTCCCCAAGAGAGTGCGACACTAGCTTAAATATGAAGAGTATTCATACATTTTAATTTACTGCAATTTAATTCACTTGCTAAATTTTTCCAAAATGTTTTGGGTTTTAACCCTTGCTATCAAATATTTTCAAAACTTTTTAGATATCCAGCCACAGGGACGACAGACTTGATTCTATTCCAAGGTTACGCAGCTGCGACATATGTGGGTGCTGCAGGAGTTAGATTAGACGTCTCTTTCATTCATTCCTAGTTTAGGAATTCTATTCTCAGTTGTATTTCGAGCATGCTGCTCACTGCAATTATTCAGGTTGTTTCTGTTCAAATTGTATGGGATTTATTTTGCTACCTGTCAGATTTATTTTGGTTTGGTTATTTTCAGTCTATGTCCATTTTTCTAGTATTTAATTCAGATATTTGTGAAATGCTTAGACTCTATTATATTGTGATGGTTCAATTTAGTCTCTTGTTTTACTTAGTGACTTGGTGATTTAAAAGATAAAATTTTAGCACTGGCTTAATTAATAATTAGGTGGTTAGTAATTAATATGTTTTTGATATTGATGCTAAGAATGAACAAGATGGGAATCCTGTTTAATTTAATAAAGGCCTAATCACCCAGTATTTAATTAGGTGGGGTGTCACACTTAGCGTGACTGAAATACATTGAAAGCGTAATAATAAATGTTGACAACGATAAAAGTAATAAGCTAATACAATTCTGATACTAAAATCCCAATAGTAAATAAACTCAATCACTAGAATATAAATCTATCTCTCATAATAAATCCAACCATTGAATGTAAAAGCCAACTCTAGCATAAAGTAATCTCAATAACAGTAATCCAACTTAACAATAATGAAAGTACGATAAAGGAAATAAGCACGCAGTCTCGACTCCTACATCCCAAAATCTGGAAGCATAGACTGAACAGGAATGCAAATGAGTTGGAGTTGTGGTAAAAATTATTGCCTAGGATCTGAAAACATATTTCAATAATATGATTAAACCTAGCAAGTCTATGAATAGTAAGAATTTAATTGAATTTGGGCTACAATAATAACAATATATATTTCTATCATATTTTATTTGTTTTTAAATTAACCCAGCCCAAATAACCTAAATATAACATCCAGGTCTAATCCCAAGCCCAAGTAAACCCTGTGATAAATAATTATAATTCTTCTCAATTAATTATAGTTACAAGGTTCCATATTAAGGTCTGGTATATACATATACAGTATAAATACAATTAAAGAATGACAATTGCAAACATCCAATATCCAGGTAAGTATGTTCCCAACACATACTAATAAGTGCTCTATGCGTAAGCCTGCACATAAGGATACAAAAGCCTATCCCTATTTCCTTCAAGGATCACTTGTGCAATTAGGTATAGTAATAGGTCGTCCCATGCCTATAACCTCAAAAAAACAACAAGGGATAAGTCACCATGCCTTCTCATCATTCACGTAGACCTCTATTCCCAAGACTATACGAATAACACCCCCGTTTATTCCCTCTTGGGATACGGGTATGTCAATAGTAGGACTAATGTAAAATGACCAAAGTATGCCCGTCACTATCACCATGGTACCAACACGAGGGGGAATAAATGGGCCCCATAAATACCCCTCATAATACATGCCCCATGAGTACTCACACATGGTATACTTACGCATAAAGTCAATTCACAGAAATTCACTCTACTCAAGGATTTACAAAACCCATTATAGGTCTCTGAGACTCTTTGATACAGGAAAATATATATTTCCTCTTCTTCTGTTAAGGAGAGGCAATGGTGCGCCTTGTGGTTAATGCCTCTTTCACATTTATGTATTTTTTAGCTCACTCTAGTAGCTTCGTTGTGGACCAAGGGAATATTTTGCTTAAGGACATCAATAGATCCTTTGATGTCAGTCCTGAGATGAAAGAATCCACACAATTGGTGTCATTTAGATCATCCACTTATAGAGAATATTGGTTAAAGGCAAACCAATACTTGGTTGTCCCCCTTAGATTAGTAGGGAAATCTCGGTATAAAACCTCATATAAGGTATCTTGAAGGAGCATGAGTGATATATACATCTCGAGGTGGTCGAAGGGGTTCGAAGGGCTTAATATAAGGGATCTTCCACTTAGAGGGAAGAGCATAATATTGGACCTAATTGAAAATGAGGGACAATGTCCTTTGGAGGTCCAGCTCTATGGTTTTGAGAGTTTGTACCTTGTATTGGTTAAGGAAGTTCCCCAATCTATTTTTCATCTCTTTTATATCATTGTCTGGGGGACTATCTAGTTTGGAACCTCCATGGAATTGATCTCCTAGGAGTGACAACATATCCTTAATGGGTAGGCGAGTTATAGACCATCATGGAGATAACGACATGTATTCTTAATCATTTTCTCCCTCTAATCAGGGATTATGGTTTTCTCCAGTTTCGCTATGTTCAGACTTGGTTTGTTCCTCCACGACAAGTAGTAAAGGAAGTCTCCTCATGACATCATTAACTTGATCTTTAAGCTCTTTTTGTCAAGCTTCAATTTCTTTAAAATAGAAAGATAACTTGTTGTTAGTAGTCATCCCAACAAGGATAAAGTTTGTATACGGTTTTGATTGAATGTAACTTATCATTCCCATAGACGGTGCCAAATAGGTGGGCGTTGAAATCACATGTAATAACCCGCCTCAATATTTTTTTATTTTTTGCTTAAGTTGAAATAATATGAGTACCTTAGTATTTGCATCATGTTGATGGGGTTTGTATTTTTATCTGACTATTTTATAATCTTGATGATAATTGTTGGGAGTTTTAGGAAAAATTGAGAAATTTGGAGAAATTGAAGAAGGGTCATTCAAACGAGTTCAGAGTCGTTCAAACGACAATCACAAGTCGTTCAAAGTGGCGATCGAATAAGGTTCGAACGAGGGTCATCTGCATAATAGGTCTGGGTCATTCGAAGGGTCTTCGAACGAGAAGTTAATCTCGTTCGAATGAGGTTATGCAGGTTTTCATATTTTGGTTTGCCCTTGCGTGTCTTCACATTTTGGACCCTTGGATCATTGAGGTGTCAAATTCTAGTATGCTAAAATTGGGCAAAATGAGGATTTAGAGGCTTGGGGTTATTTTATAAGGGTTTATTTTGGTTATTTAGAGTTAGAAGAAGAAGGAGAGAGAGTAAGAGTGAGAGAGAGAGAGAGAGAGAGATAAAGATATATATATATATATATATATATAGAGAGAGAGAGAGAGAGGTCATCCACCATTTTTATGCATTTATCCACATCTCTCTGCCATAAACCACCATGCCACTACCATTCTACCACCTTATGCCATCATATTCTTCTAGTATCCCACCATATCCAAGTCCTACATACCCATTTTCACCATTGTTGAGTGGAGCTACTAATTTTAGAGGTGTTGTTGGGGCCTCTTGGAGAGGATGAATATGGATTATTCATGAAGCTAGAAGAGGGTTATGATGGAGCTTTCATGGTGATAAGATTGGTGGAGCAAGGCAACCTCTATAAGGCCACCTTAGGATGTGGTAGGTTTCTATCTTCTTAGACATTTCAGGCCTACCATTATTGGAGTTTCAATTGAGGTGGGAAAATTTACTCTTAGTTTAAGACTCTATTTTGTGTATTAGTGAACAGCTGCAGCACGCCAAGCAATCCAATCTCTAAGCCTGGTGTCCCTGTGGATGAGCACCTGATATAATACATATATATAGTAAGAGAGAGAAGAGATGCAAGAAAGGGGTCAGAGCCCGATGTGTAAAAATATTTTTTTAAGCAAGTATTTAAAAATTGCAGTAAAGCAATCATCACGTACATGTTAGTTCGAACTCTCACATGAGATTCTCACCTCTCTTCTATTGTGCACGCCTAACGTGTATTTAATTTTCTCCTTAGCTATACCACCCAATATAACTAGTCTGAATTCATACTAATAGTATTTATTCTTATCATTAGTAGACCTGTATCTCCCATACAATACGTTATCAAATTAGCCTATGTCGAATAGCTAATTAGGATATTTTTCCGTTTTCATAATAAATCGATTATACTTTTAAGATTTTCTTTATAAATTTACATGCCCATCTCTACAATCTATACAAAGTAGGTTGATTCACAACTCACGTACATATATACATATAGTCACATCTGCCCTATATACATATATTATACTACTTCACCCCCGGGCTATGACCCATTAGCGCACCTAACGATAATGTTGTACCCCCGGGTTATCACCCATTAGTACACTTATTTGAATAATCTTGTACCCCCGGGTTATCACCCATTAGTACACTTATATTCCATTCTTGTACCCCCAGGTTATCACCCATTAGTACACTTAATAATAAGATTCTTACACCCTCGAGTTATCACCCATTAGTGCCTTTAATAATAATATCACATAATAGGCATACCCACGTCCTATTATAATTTATAGGTATTTCTCTCACCTACATATATACTTCTCTTACGTATTTTGATTTCAACATTTCGTAGTACAATTATTGAGATTATTATCCCTCTCATAATCTTTAAGGTACATTCTCTCCGTGCCGAAATAATTAAAGTACTTAGTCGCTCATACTTTTCCCAAAATTCTATCTTACTTAAGTTTATTATTTGGAAATTTATCTCACTCCCATAAATCAATAGACTCAAAATTGGATTCTAAGAAATTCCCAAAATTACACTCTGTCGCTCTAACCAGATGGCATGTCGTTTGAACGACTGCCACATGTCGCTCGAACGACTTCGTGCGAGATGCAATCTCGCTCGAACGACTTCGAGAGAGATTGCGCTATTCGTCTTCTACCCAGATTTTTAGCGTTTTTCTACCATTTTTAAACCTAAAACCTCTAATTCGACATCCCAAACTCCAAACAAACAGTTCTTATTCGAATCCCATCAATAATATATGCATTCTAACATCCTAGAATCATCAATCCATTACGAATCATCCATAAAACATGAAATCCCCAAATTAATTTATCAAAACCCTAGTTCTTCCAATTCATATTCAAGAACACATAATTTCCAGATTCGTTCCACACATAAGTTCATCAAAACGTGATCTCTAGTCTACATACATGAAGGGTTTCAATTTAACAAATCTCATAATCAATTTACATATCCAAATTCCTCAGTTTCATCATTTTTATGAACCAAAACATGTTCCTAAAAATCCTATACTAACATGAGTATGATAGATACCGAAATACAACAAGTTATAAACACTTGCCTTGAATTAGTCATCTGATTTCTTGACGTTGTTGGTATGGGTGAGTTCCCTTTGTCCCGATCTACACGGTGGTAGTGGTGGTTGTGCAAGGTGGTGTCAATTTGGCCGTCTTCTTTTGGAAATAGCTTTCCCTCACACTTCCTATGGCCGTTCGTACTTCCTGTAGCTTTCTGACCCTAATGGAATTTCTTTGGCTGATAATTTAACTCTTAATTTTCGTCCATTAATTAAGCCTAAAAATCCAATTTACCCTAATGCCCTCTCGGGGTGCCGGTTAGGCCTAAAATTACCCCGGGACCCAAACTAAACACCCGGGTATACTTTTTCGACTATCTCGACCCTTTCGAACTCAACAGTACACTCGAAATTATCGTACGAGTTACCAAATATAATTAATATTTTTATTCCACTAAATTAGTCCCGACACGACTCACACGCGCGTCTGACTTAATTCACTAAACTGTCGTATTATTCTCTCTAGATAATTTATCAGAGTGTATAGTTCCATATTACATATCGCACAGTAATATTAAATCAATAAGTATTAACCCTTGGCACACTAGTTAATATTTATTTTTATTAGATCCGGATTAATTAATGATTTAATTCTCACATTTAAATTCAATTAATCCCTTAGTAATAATTAATCCCATAATTATTTAAATCATCGAAAATATGGGGTATTACATACTCCCCCCCTAATAAAGGAATTTCATCCCGAAAATTGGAAAAGTAAAGCATACCTGGTATGAATAAATCTGGATATTTCTCACGCATATCCGTCTCATGCTCCCAAGTAGACTCCTCCATATTGTGATGTTGCCACTATACCCGAACAAGTGGAACTACCTTTGACCTCAGCCTCCTCTCACTATAATCTAGGATAGCCACCGATCTCTCCTCATATGAACTATCTGGCTATAACTCAATCTCCTCAATCGCAATGTGAGTGTATGCCAACTCATCCCGAAGGTATCGCCTCACTGATGAAATGTGGAACACATCATGGCTACACTACAAGTGCTCCGATAACCCAAGTCTGTAAGCCACTGGTCCGACCGTCTCTATAATAGGGAATGGTCCTATATATCTCGGAGCCAACTTCCCTTTCTTCCCTAATCTCATTACTCCCTTCACCGGAGATACTCTCAACAAAACTTGGTCTCCCACTGCGAATTCTTGGAAGGACCTGCTAGCATCGACGTAGCTTTTCTATATGTCCTGTGCTACCCGTATGCGATCCCGAATCATCTCAATCCATCTCGACATATCCTGAATCACCTCTGGCCCGAGTATCTTGTTGTCTCCCACTTCTAGCCAACAAGCTGGAGAATGACAAGGTCTGCCATGAAATGCTTCGAACGGGGCCATGCCAATAGTGAACTGATAGGAGTTGTTATAAGCAAACTCCACCAGTGGAAGATACTATTCCCAACATCCCTCGAAATCAAGGATACACATGCGCAATATGTACTTAAGCATCTGATTAGTGCGTTCAGTCTGCCCATCGGTCTGCGGGTGATACGTTGTACTCAACCGCAACTCGGTACCCATAGCCTCCTGGAAGCTCTCCCAAAATGAGATACAAAATCTTATCTCTATCCGACACGATGTTAAGAGGTACACCATGCAATTTCACTATCTCTGTAATAAATTATTGAGCATACTGTCCCGCTATGTAGTCGGTTCTGACGGGCAAAAAGTGGGATAATTTCGTCAACCGATCCACAATAACCCATATAGAATCGTGCCCCCTCTGTGAAGTGGGAAACCCAGTGATAAAATCCATGGAAATGCCTTCCCATTTCCATGTAGGAATCTCCAACGGCTGAAGCAAACCTGGTGGTCTCTGATGGTCCACTTTCACTAATTGGAAAGTGGTACACTTGGATACGAACTCTGCGATATCCTTTTTCATCACGCTCCACCAATACTGCCGCCTCATATCTTGGTACATTTTGTCCCCACCGGGATGTACCACAAATCGGGACCCTTGCGACTCCGTCATTACAGCATGTCGAAGGTCCTCCCTCTCTGGAACAATGAGTCTCCCATTAAAGCGCAAACAACCCTCAAAACTTACTGAATAAGACTCGGCTCCCCCAGCTAAAAGCTGCCTAATCCGATCTTGACAGAACGAATCTGTTACCTGTGTCTGTACTACTCGCGTGACAATCTGAGGCGTAACTGTCATCACAGACATAAATGATCGGGCGACGGCATCCTGATGTCCCAATTCCTTCCATTTTTCTTTCCACACCTCAGTCGTGTCATCTACCGACCTACGGCTCAATGCATCAGCAACTACATTAGCCTTCCCCGGGTGGTAGTGTATTTCGAACTGATAATCTTTTACAAACTCAAGCCACCTGCGTTGACGCATGTTCAACTCTTTCTGCGTGAACAAGTACTGGAGTGACTTATTGTCTGTAAATAAGCGAAATTGTTCCCCCAATAAGTAATGCCTCCAAATTCGAAGCGCAAACACGACTGCTGCCAGCTCTAAGTCTTGGGTGGGGTAATTCTTCTCGTGAGGCTTAAACTTCCGGGAAGCAAAATCTATGGCCTTCTCCTCTTGCTGGAGTACTCCCCCAAGTCCCTGTAGGGATACGTCAGTATAAACCAGGTATTCCACTCCCGCCTTAGGAAGTGCTAGTACGGGTGCTGAAGTCAACTTGTCCTTCAGCTCATCAAATGCCAACTGACATTCATCATCCTAAATAAACGGCACGCCCTTACGAGTCAGATTTGTCATCGGATCCACAATCTTCGAGAATCCCTGAACAAATGGTCTGTAGTATCCAGCTAATCCTAGAAAACTCCACACCTCCGTCGGTGTCGTGGGCTGTCCCCACTCCCTCACCGCTGACACCTTATTAGGATCCACATATATACCTTTCTCTGATACAATGTGTCCCCAAAACTGTACCTCTCACTGCCAAAATTCACACTTTTCATACTTGGCGTACAACTCATGCTCTCGTAAAGTCTGCAAAACCATACGTAAGTGCTTGGCATGCTCTTCCTTAGTGCGGGAATAAATCAGGATGTCATCTATGAAGATAATGACAAACTGATCTAGTAACTCTCTGAATACTCTGTTCATCAAGTCCATAAATACTGTTGGGGCGTTGGTTAGCCCAAATGGCATAACCCTGAATTCATACGACCCATACCTCGTCAAAAAAGCAGGCTTAGCCACGTCCTGCTCCTTGATGCGTAGCTGGTGGTACTCGGATCTCAAGTCTATCTTCGAGAAGTGGGTCGCTCCTCTCAGCTAATCAAACAAGTCATCGATGCGAGGAAACGGATACTTATTCTGTATCATGATTTTGTTAATTCCCGATAATCAATACAAAGTCGTAGGGACCCATCCCTTTTCTTTACAAATAGAACTGGGGAACCCCAAGGCGAGGTACTCCTACGGATGAATCCCTATCCCAACAACTATTATATTTGATCCCGTAACTCCCTTATCTCTACCCGAGCCGTACGATAAGGCACACGTGTTATCGGATGAGTGCCTGGTGCTAAGTCTATCACAAACTCGATCTCCCTACTCGGAGGCAACCCCAGTGTATCCTGAAATACATCGACAAACTCGCAGATGGTTGGAATTGAATTGAGTGGAACCAATACTGCAGAGGTCTCATCCTCTATATAAAACAAGTGGGTGGACGACCCTCCCTCAGAACGAGGCATCGCCACTAAGAACATTTATTGGCTCGGAATGGAGAACACAATACTCCTACTAAAGCAATCAATCATGGCCCTATACTCGACCAACCAATCCATGCCTATAATGGCATCGTACTCAGACATATCTAACACTAGCATATCAATCGGTAAAATTAAACTGCCAATTTCTATGCTTACTCCCCGGCATATGAAGAAAATCATCGACCCATTACCTAGCGGTGAGTCTACACAAGTCACTGTATTCTCTGTCGTGCTTAAGAACCTAGTGTCCCGTGCAAAGCTAGTGGCTATAAAGGAGTGTGATGCCCCCGTGTCAAATAAGATATGACCCAAAGTACCATGGATAGAAAACTTACCCTCCACTGCGAGTGGTGCCTGCGGAACTGCGGCCTGGTGGACGTTATAGACATGTCCATACTGCAACTTCCCCTGCTTCATTGGAACTGCGGGAAAATCTAGAACTGGAGCTGGCGCTGGTAGGGTGGCGAGAAAAATAGGTCTCTAGGGCTCCTAGTTAACACCCTGCTGCCGAGGAACTCTGTCCTTATCGGGGCACTCCTGTTTCTTATATCCAGTCTTACCACAAGTATAACATTTCTCGATGAAGTTTCCTCCTCTCTGTCCCTGGTAGCCTCGGCCCGGTTGGCCGTTACCTCCTCTACCTTGGCCCTGCTGTCCTCCCTATTGTTGGCCCTGCTACTGATTCTGTGGCTGGCCCTGCTGCTAGCCATGTGGCTGGCCCTAGTGGCCCTGTCTCCAACCCCTATGACCATGCCTGAAACCTCCAGAATGGAACCTTTTAGCAGACTCCCCCTGTTGGGAACCCTGCCTCTGACTCTGCTCAACTGGTGACCCACTGGAACTACCTCCCCCTGTCTTTCCCAATTGGCTGGGCTCTCCCCCTCGCTTGCTTCCCTTAGCATGGAAGCGGTTGTCCTGATAATGCAATATGGCTGCATTCAGAACGTCGGTATATGAGTGTAGGGAAAGGTTACCCAATAGATGATGTCGTATCCTTCAAGTCAAGCCATGCATGAACATATGAATGCGCTTCTCCTCAGTAGGCACCTCCTCTCGTACCATGTTTGTCAATAGTGTTAATTCCTCCTCGTATTCCGTAACTGTCCTCCCTTCCTAGGTGAGGTTTAAAAGTTTCTGCCTCATCTCAGTCTTAATGGCGGAAGGAAAGTACTTGTGATCGAACCGCACCCAGAAATCACTGATAGTCATCAAATCTCGCTCCTCGGTAGTAGTAGTGGACTCCCACCACTGTAAGGCTGCCTCTCTCAGCTTGAAGGTAGCCAAAACTTGCCTTTGAACCTCTGTGCACTCATACATACGAAGGTGTCGCTATATGTCCTTCTTCCACTGACTAGCGATAACCACATCTGAACTGCCCATGGACTCTGGGGGACAAGCCCTCTGAAAGGACTCTCTAACTCTTTCCCATCTAGAACTGGTGCCACTGCCTGAACCTTGGGTGGGGCCTGTTGCACCACCGCTAAGGCTGCATTCATCGCTTGTGCAACAATCACGGGAACCTCTGTTGCGTTCATTATCCCCTGAGCCTGTACGACCGGCTGCTCTGGCTGGGCCTGTCGGTCTCTTGGTGCACGTCGAGGAGGCATCTGAGACGAGAAATAATATTATTAGTCCACAGTTATTACTAAATCTCGAATAGCTGGAGACGAAATCCTAAAAATATAAGATCACAACAGTCCTAAAAATAGGGCTATATATCAAAGGGCGCAAAGTTGAAAACAAAATAAGCCGTACAGATCCTAAAGGACTCTAGAACCTGATACTCTGATACCACCTGTGACACCCCGCCCAATTAAATATCGGGTGATTAGTCCTTTATAAAATTTAAAACAGAATGTTCGGTTGGTTCATTCTTAGCATCACTGTCGAAAAACATAATAACTCATTTAATCACCTAATATAATTAAGCTAGGTGTAAAAAAAAAATTCTTTTTAAATAAAACCATTTAATTACCAAACCAATAAATTTAACATAAACCATCCACGCATAATTAATTAATATAAATACGGAATCAGACTCACATGCTGAAATAAATCTAGACTGGATAAGACCTTTTAGTTCAAAACCTCAAAACAAAACCATAGTAACCACAAATCCAAATGAGAATGAACGGGAAGTAAACTAAACATAATCTCTAAAAAAAAACTGTCTAACGAATGGGCGACACATGCCCAAAATAAAGAGTCTATAAAGAATGAAAATGAAATGATGGAGGCGTCTAATACGATGCCCTACAGCTTCCACAACAGCTGCAGCACGCCAAGCAATCCAATCTCTAAGCCTGGTGTCCCTGTGGCTGAGCATCTGATATAATACATATATATAGAAAGAGAGAGAAGAGATGCAAGAAACGGGTCAGAGCCCGATGTGTAAAAATATTTGTTTAAGAAAGTATTTAAAAATTGCAGTAAAGCAAGCATCACGTACATGTTAGTTCGAACTCTCACATGAGATTCTCACCTCTCTTCTATTGTGCATGCCTAACGTGTATTTAATTTTCTCCTTAGTTATACCACCCAATATAACTAGTCTGAATTCATACTAATAGTATTTATTCTCACCATTAGTAGACCCGTATCGCCCATACAATACATTATCAAATTTGCCTATGTCGAATAGCTAATTAGGATACTTTTCCGTTTTCATAATAAATCGATTACACTCTTAAGATTTTCTTTATAAATTTACATGCCCATCTTTACAAGCTATACACAGTAGGTTGATTCACAACTCATGTATATATATACATATAGTCACATCTGCCCTATATACATATATTATAATACTGCACCCCCGAGCTATGACCCATTAGCGCACCTAACCTTAATGTTGTACCCCCGGGTTATCACCCATTAGTACACTTATTTGAATAATCTTGTACCCCGGGTTATCACCCATTAGTACACTGATTTCATTCTTGTACCCCTGGGTTATCACCCATTATTACACTTAATAATAAGATTCTTACACCCCCCGAGTTATCACCCACTAGTGCCTTTAATAATAATATCACATAATAGGCATACCCACGTCCTATTATAATTTATAGGTATTTCTCTCACCTACATATACACTTCTCTTACGTATTTTGATTTCAATATTTCGTAGTACAATTATTGAGATTGTTATCCCTCTCATAATCTTTAAGGCACATTCTCTCCGTGCCGAAATAATTAAAGTACTTAGTCGCTCATACTTTTCCCGAAATTCTGTCTTACTTAAGTTTATTATTTGGAAATTTATCTCACTCCCATAAATCAATAGACTCAAAACTGGATTCTAAGAAATTTCCAAAATTACACTCTGTCGCTTGAACCAAATGGCATGTCGTTTGAACGACTTCCACACGTCGCTCGAACGACTTCACGCGAGATGCAATCTCGCTCGAATGACTTCGAGCGGCTTCGCACGAGATTGCGCTGTTCGTCTTCTGCCCAGATTTTTAGCGTTTTTCTACCATTTTAAACCTAAAACCTCTAATTCGACATCTCAAACTCCAAACAAACAGTTCTAATTCGAATACCATCAATAATATAAGCATTCTAACATCCTAGAATCATCAATTCATACGAATCATCCATAAAACATGAAATCCCCAAATTAATTTATCAAAACCCTAGTTCTTCCAATTCATATTCAAGAACACATAATTTCCAGATTCGTTCTACACATAAGTTCATCAAAACGTGATCTCTAGTATACATACATGAAGGGTTTCAATTTAACAAATCTCATAATCAATTTACATATCCAAATCCCTCAATTTTATCATTTTTATGAACAAAAACATGTTCCTAAAAATCCTATACTAACATGAGTATGATAGATACCGAAATACAACAAGTTATAAACGCTTGCCTTGAATTAGCCATCTGATTTCTTGACGTTGTTGGTATGGGTGAGTTCCCTTTGTCCCGATCTACACGGTGGTAGTGGTGGTTGTGCAAGGTGGTGTCAATTTGGCCATCTTCTTTTGGAAATAGCTTTCCCTCACACTTCCTGTAGCTTTCTAACCCTAATGGAATTTCTTTGGCTGATAATTTAACTCTTAATTTTCGTCCATTAATTAAGCCTAAAAATCCAATTTACCCTAATGCCCTCTCGGGGTGCCGGTTAGGCCTAAAATTACCCCGGGACCCAAACTAAACACCCGGGAATACTATTTCGATTATCTCAACCCTTTCGAACTCAACAGTACACTCGAAATTATTGTACGAGTTACTAAATATAATTGATATTTTTGTTCCACTAAATTAGTCCCGACACGACTCACACGCGCGTCTGACTTAATTCACTAAACTGTCGTATTATTCTCTCTCGATAATTTATCAGAGTGTATAGTTCCATATTACATATCGTACAGTAATATTAAATCAATAAGTATTAACCCTTGGCACGCTAGTTAATATTTATTTTTATTAGATCCGGATTAATTAATAATTTAATTCTCACATTTAAATTCAATTAATCCTTTAGTAATAATTAATCCCATAATTATTTAAATCATAAAAAATATGGGGTATTACAACTCCTGGGATGCTTCCCACTGTTCCCTCACGTAGTTTAATCTGAATTGGAATCGTATGGTAAACAACTAAAACGTTAATTAAAATAAAACTGCATTAGCGACATTATGTAGGTTGTTTCATTGCACTTCACACTAAATGCTCGGGTCAGATCGAACTAACTACAGGTAACCCATAAATTCGAGTTAGGGCATTACATTGTATAAGACCTCAAATCTAATAATTATTTCCCATAGGACCTCAGACTGAGTAGTGGGGAGAAGTTTCAAAGTGGTAGACAACGATAAAACTAGTTCAGAGCTCAATCGAGGGTCCTACCTCCACTATGAAAGGTGTTGCACTGTACACTACACCATATTAGGTGAATGGTCACGACCAAAGTCCCTGACTAAGATTTTGGGTCGCGACCAAAGGTCGTGACCATTTCTGGTGTGACCATTTTGGTGGTCACGACCCAAATCCCTGACCAAACGAAAGGGTCACGGACCATGGGGGTCATGGCACATGGTCGTGAACTATAATCGTGACCCATACACAACATTGGTAACGACCTAAGGCCGTGACCCATCCTTCAATTTATGCGTCTGGTCACGCCACTGGTAATGTTCTAAGGCCGTGACCTAACCTTTAATTTATGCGACTGTTCACACCACTAGTCACGGCCTTAGACCGTGACTTATCCTTCATTTTATGCGACTAGTCACGCCACTGGTCACGGACTAAGGCCGTGACCCAAACATTTTAATATGAGGATGGTCACGTTCCTGGTCATGGCTCATATCCATGACCCTGTTTATACGTGACAAAAAAAATAAAAATGGTCACGGCCAAAGTCCGTGACCATTTTTAACTATAATAAAAAAAAGTTGGGCAGAATTGGATCCTGCTCTCAAAACGGGGGCCCGTTGACTAGGGGGTTTGTTCTTATAAGTTACATTAGTCTTGTGCGAGGGGTTGGCACCGCTCACGGGGCCATTTGGGTGGCGTTACGAGGTTTCACCCTCTAACGGCACGTTTTTAAGAGAAAGTGTGGATATTCTCAGAATTGGGTCATGCTTTCAAATAGGGGGTACTGTGACCATGCGGTTGGTTCCAATGAGTTACATTGTTCCCATGCGAGGTGTTAGCACCGCTCACATGACCGTTTGGGAGGCATTATAGGGTTTCGCCCTCTAATAGTATGTTTTCAAGCCTAAGTGTGGATATTCTCATAATTGGTTCGGGCTCTCAAACTGGGGTCCCGTGACCATGCGATCGGTTCCAACGAGTTACATTGGTCTCGTGCGAGGTGTTGGCGTCGCTCATGGGACCATTTGGGGGGTATTACGAGGTTTTGTCCTCTAACGGCACGTTTTCAAGACAAAGTGTGGATATTCTCATAATTGGGCCAAGCTCTCAAATCAGGGGTATCGTGACCACGCGATCAGTTCCAACGAGTTACATTGGTCCTGCACGAGGTGTTAGCGCCACTCACGGGTTCGTTTAGTGGGAATTACGGGGTTTTGTCCTCTAACGGCACGTTTTTAAGCCTAAGCGTGGATATTCTCATAATTGGGTCGTGCTCTCAAACCGGGGGTCCCGTGACCACGGGGTCGGTTCCAACGATTTCAACAACCAATAATTATCCAACAACCAAAGCAAACAAAACCAATAATTTTCCCGTACTCCTTCTAACATACTATCCAATAACAATCCAACAACCAATAATTACCCAACAGCCAAACCAAACAAAACCAATAATTATCCCGTACTCCTTCTATCATCTAAAAGATTTAAAAGATAATGCATATCAATTATATAACTACTTCAGTTAAAGTAAAGAGTACATGATTCCTGCAATCCAAGAAGGCCATTAAATAGAGTCTTCTGAATATGTGATTAGACCAAATTGATCTTAGAGCCCCAAATGTATTCTTTTACATTTACATTTGTTGATTAGTTTCTTTAATACAATCTTCATAAAACAAAGCTAATTTACCTTCATTTTATGACCACGGCATCGATGAAACTGATCAACAAATGTATATGAACAAGAACACGTGGAAATTGAGCTGGGTCAATTTGATCCAATCACAAACTCAAATGACTCCATTCTTAAATCGAGCGTCTCGTGAAAGTGACTAAACATTCGACTCAGCAAAACATATTATCAAAAGTTAACTTACATAAATCATGTTAAACATTCGTAAAGTAACTAACATTCATACATCAAAGTAAAACGCTAATACAATGTCAATATCATAATAGGATACAAATAAGATTGACGAGGATAACATAATATTTTGATACTCAATCTTTCTTTAAATCTACTAAAAGATCCTTTAAATTAGGGTTGTCATCAAAAGTTGACTATAACTCTTTTGGAACCTTTAATGCTTCCACTTTATGTACCACCCTGTAACTTTATTAATTAATTTGATTAATTAATTGGAATATTCGAGAAAAATAAAATTTTGGATTTAATGATTTTTATTAGTAAAATATGTTGGTTTTGATTTTAGAAGAATAAAACTTCAAGCGGAATTTAAATCGGATTTAAAATGAATTTTTAATTGAGTTTTTTATTATTTTTGCCTTATAGACATTTTTTGGGGGGACTATCGCCAGACCTGTAGGGTCGATTGATCGACCCTGGGATTCGATCGATCGATTATGCCCGAATTTTGAGTCGGTGAGTCATATTTTAGAGTTTGAGTTGGGTTAGTATTCCTAATTGGTATTTAACCACTCTAATTTGTGGGGGGACTTCTCATAATCACTTTTTCCCAAGTTCTTCACCAGAGAGCTCTTCCAAAAGTTTTTCCTCTCCACCATAATCATCAACCTCCAACATAATCAAGTTTTTTGTCACAAGTTTTGGAAGGCTTAATTGGGGTTTAATCAAATTTGTGCTAGAACAACTCTTTGCTAATTTTTAGAGAGGAATCCAACCATGCTACCAGTTTTTCTTCAACTTGATCTCAGGCATGAATACTCTATTCCTTTCCTTTGGTATTATACGTTTTAAGTATTACCCAAACCTTTAATCATTTTTTTCTTAAAAGAAAGTAGTGACTTAATTAGGAAATATGGACACTAATTATGGGACTGTTTTTATTAAATCTGTTAATCTGAATAATATTCATAACCCCTTGGGTACGTAGGATTGATGAATGAATTTTGGGTTTTATTGGTATAGGTTGCATGTAGACAAACCCTCGTTTTGAATTAAATGAATTTGGGGACCTATGACTCATGTAAATTTAGAGATAATGAAATTGGAAATATGATGTATTAATGACGAAATTTCGGTGTATTTAATTTAAAATAATTAAATGGGATTAATTGGGTGTTTATGACGATGTGATAATTAAATTAAAATTTAATTGATTTGGATTGTTATGCGTAGTTTTATACGTTGATTAATTATGCTTGTTTCTGTGACTTGTTGGTATTATTGAATTACCATTGTGACGAGTTTTGAAAAGACCTAAGAGTAACTAGTAAGGACTAAAGGGTACATGCTAATGCGTATTAGGTTATTTAAAAATTCTCCATCTCTTTTAAATCTTTGATAAAATATCTATTATAAATTTTAAGTGAGAAAACGCTCACGCACGCTAGTAAGAAAATGGTGGTGATGCTAGATGTAAAGAATAATTCCCTTTAAGAATGAGATGAGGAAAAGTAGAGTGTGACACAAGATTTGTTCTCGAGGAACCCACTGTGGTGGTAAATCCCGTGTCCCTAGTCCCAGGACAACACACACACCCAAGTCCACTATTACCGATTACAAGTTACAGATTACAGTCCTCCAAATCCACAATGAATTAAACTAGGCAAATATAAACCCGTGCACCGAGCCTAGTCTAAAACAACCCAACTTGACTGAAAATCAGTCAACCCAATAACACCCCGGTAATAGAGACTATCACTCATTCACAACACACGCAACACTAAATCAATGTTTAGATAAAGAATTCAGCAACCCAGTGTAAATGAAATAGTTAGTCCAATACAAAACCAGTACACCCACGCACTAACTACACAATCCCACAATACTGAATCTTACTAAACAACCAAGGTAGTGAAAGCGTGAGACCCACACACAACTACACACTCAAACCCGAGACCCCGTGTAGATGTGCACAATAGATATAATAATAAAATTTGTTTTAAATCAAAACACCAAAATAATCTTGTTAAGTAAAATAGACCAAACAACCAAGGTTAAGTCTATTTTAACCGACAAGACAATTTACCAATCAGTGACTAAGTGAAAGGTAAGCCAATATTGAATTAACCAATACTAAAAGAATGATTAAATATTAAGTCCCAAGACACAAGTAAGGTATTCCTTAATATTTAATATTCAAGTAAAGATTAATCCAAAAATAAATTTAGCTGGCGCAAATGATCACAAATAAAATAGGAAATAAATTCCAACAATTGTGTCGCACAACTAAAATAAAAATTAACTTAACACCAAATATAATATGAATCAATTTAAACCGGTGTTATGTTAAATTATTAAGTCCAACTAAAATGAGCAAAAGATAAATATGTGTAGCACTTAGCTCATGCAAATTAGGACTTAAATAAAATTAATAAAATAACATTGCAAATATTAAATTCTAATTTTAGTTTAAACCAATACTATGACAAGGTTTGGATTAAATACTCATACACACACAAACACTACCCAAGTATAAAAGAATACAATAAAAAGTATTCAACTTAGGTAATAAAAAGTGTAAGAGTCAATTGGTCCAATCCAAGTAAAATTGAGTACCAGATAAAAAGTGTAGCACTAGACTCAATAAAATGGTATGGGTTTCACTACAATAAATTTAAATACATAAAGATTATTATGATAAAAATCAACATACTAATTAAACCCAACTAAATAAAGTGAACACACAAAAGTTCAACTTAGAGAGTGTAATTAGTTAAATTCAAAAAATCAGATTATCTTTAAACCCAAACAAATTTTAAATCAGATTTAAATTAAAATATTATTTTAACAAAAAAAATGTGTGACACAAACAAGTTGTCAAGTCCAATAAACAAGTGCACACACACAAACTGAGTTGGGTGTAAAATAAACTCCAACAACAAACACCCAAAAAAAATAATTTCAGACCAAAAAGAATATTTAGTCCTAATGATTTATCCAAATAAATTTTTTCCAAATAAGGTCCAAATAAAAATTTGTCCAAATAAAGTCTTCCCAAAGTTTTAGTCCAACTAGGTGTCCACAAAAAAAAAACTCAAACACAGGCAGTTATATAAAATGGTACAAAGTATTTCGAACTAAAATGACCACACTTAAAAAGTGTCAAAACCAACAAATTAATTTTCAACACCAAACAACCTAGATCAATGGCTAACAAAATCTAAGTTAAAAAATGTAGCCAACATAGATGGGTACCAACAAGGACTTTAAATCCTTAGCAAAAAACGCAGGTCTAAGAGTTCCCAACAAAAATTTAATTCAGCAAAAAAAATGAGATCTAACACACATATAAAATACAGACCCGTGTACATATATAGTGTGTGTATATATATATATATATACAGAAAGGATCTCATGCATACCCAGTTTGCATACCCTCCGTGCGGACCATTTTTTTAAAATAGTAAAAAAAAAAAATTCGGGCTGATTTTTTTTTTATAGTTTCTAAACATTTCAATAGGGCCATAAAAAAAAATTCAACTCAAAATGAATTTTTTTGCTATTTTAAAAAAATCGATCAAACTTTGTCAGTTTTTACGTTGTTTTTAAGTTGTTAAAAACTGACAAAGTTTGACCGATTTTTTTAAAATAGTAAAAAAATTCATTTTGAGTTGAATTTTTTTTTATGGTCCTATTGAAATGTTTAGAAACTATAAAAAAAAAATTACATCAAAAATATTTTTTTTACTATTTTATCAAAATTGGTCCGCGCCAGCGGTATGCAAACTAGGGTATGCATGAGAACCGCTCTCTCTCTCTCTATATATATATATATATAAGGGGGATAAAAAGAGTTACCAAAAAATGCAGATCTAAAAAAATGCTGCTGGAGAAAAAAGAAGACCGCCGGAGCAAACTCAGAACAAAACCGAAGCAACTCCGAAATCCCGCCGGAGCAAACTGAACATCGCCGGAGCAACTTGTACAACCGAAAAAATAGTCGGGACAAGAAAACCCAACAAAGAACCGGGTAAATCGTGGAAAAACCTAATCCAAAATGTCACAGCACAAACTCAGATCTTCAAACCAAAACCTCAAAAACGTAACTTCAAAAAAAATGAACCATGTTCAACTCCAAAGATTGAAACAACAAACAAACTCTCAACAAGATATAATCGTTCAATGTATGAGAGAGAAAGTGAGGGAAATAAATGAATATGGTTGGGTAAAGAAAGTGTTGGCAGCTTGTTTTTAGAGACAGAAGGAGATAAACAAAAATAAAAAGCCTTTTTTTCTTTCCCATAACAATACACGGATATAAAGCCCCAAAATAAAACAGCCAAGACCCAATCGATATTTTCCCAAAAATAGGAGTATAGCAGTAATGAACGAAACTAAAAAAATAGGGGTACAAAAGTAAAATGCATGGGGACATAATGACTCTGAAATAACAGACCAAACTCATCACACGCAAGCTGTGACTGAAATGGACCAAACGAGAACACGAAACTCAATCTCAAAAACACAAGAGCTGCCATTTAAATTTTGGATTGTGTGTTTAATTTAAACAATAACAAATGTTTAAACTAATAACATTTTATCCAATTAAAAAATATATAAATAAAAATTATAAAATCCGAAAAAATAAGAAATAGAGAACTCCCGAAAATAATTCTGAACATAAAAATATTTTATATATCAAGTCAAGTGAGATAAAAGACTTGCAATATAAAATAAAATTTTAATTTGAAAAAATATAAAAAAACTCATACAAGAGGAAAAAAAATGTACGAGACCCAAAATAGTTTGACACTACACAAACAATATTTTTATCAAAAAAATAATTTATATAATAAATCAATATAGGAAAATATAATATAACATATAAAAAATAGATTTTAAGAAAAATAAAAAATGCAGGAGCATATAAAAAAAAATAAAAAACTGTTTGTCTCAAGATTGAGCCAACACAAGAAGAATGAGATTTTCAATCTCCCCCTTTGGCCAATTTCGAGACAAACAAAACCGAGACTCAAAAATAGAAAACGACACAAATTACCTAACTCAACTATACACATGAGTCCTAAAAAATAGAAGAGTACATAACTCGACTAACAACAAGAAATCCTAAACAAAATAGAAGAGTACATAACTCGACTAAACACAAGGATTCTTAAAAGACAAAAAAAAATTGAAAAATACAATACCAAAAGAGTCTCCAAGTCTCCCCCTGTTTGTCTCAAATGGACAAAGGGTAGGAAAGAATCCTACAAAATAAAGTTAGTACGACATAAATATGCAATTAAAATGTACTAACAAACAAACTAAAACAAACTAAAAGAAACTAGTTTGAAATTTTGGTACATCCTAAGTCATCTTTCTTAACCCACTTTGATTTGACATTAGGAGTAACGATCTTAAGAGGGGCAAAATTAACATGAGATTGGGAGCAATTCTTAACAACATTAGACTTTAAATGAATCTTGGGCATATTCTTAAAACCATGTTGTTGTCTACTTAAATGCTTATAGCAAAACTGTCCCAAATGACCCTTTTGAAGACAAAAGCTGCATTTAAACACATGCTTATAATTGGATTTAACTTTAAGAGGAATATGATTCAGTTTGGCATTTTTAGATTTCTCATACACATTTAAACGCCTAAAACATAATCGTTCTAAATGTCCAGATTTGGAGCAAAAGTCACACCAAAAATTCTTGTTATTAACACATTTAACATTATTACAAGACTTGTTGGGCAGTTTTCTAAAATCAGAATGTCTATTTAGCTTTAAATTTAGTCTTTCATGACAAAACTGCTCTAAATGACCCATTTTAGAACAAAAGATACACCTAAAAACAGATTTTCCAGCATGTTTATTTCTATCAAAATGACTATTTTAGCCTAAAATAGCTTGATTCTGCATTAACTTCTTAAAACAAAACTTTTCAATATGGCCAGTTTTAGAACAAAAACTGCATTTCAGCATAGGTTTGGCAGTTTTAACATTTCTCTTACTTTCAGTTTTTCCCAAAATGCCTACATTTGCATTATTCTGCCCAAGTCTTTTATAGCAGAATTTTTCTAAATGTCGAATTTTAGAGCAAAAATTACATTTAAGAGCAGGATTTGCAGTTTTGAAATTCCCAACATTTTTAATTTGCCTAAATCAGATTTGTCTTGTTCTAATTTATTAAAACAAAAGTTTTTTAAGTGACCATTCTTAGAACAAAAACTGCACTGAAAAGTAGGTTTGGCAAATTGATTATTTCCAACTTTTTGATTTTGCCTAACTTTGCCTAAATCAAAATTATTCTTCCCTAATTTCTTGAAGAAAAACTTTTCTCGATGCCCAATTTTATGGCAAAAATCACATTTAAGAACATATTTACCACTTGAAGAAAAACCCTCATTTTCAAAATGTTTATAAGACAACTTAATTTTCATTTGAATCAGGAAATTATTCCTTATAATTTATAAACTTGGTAACATCAAATTCGTTTCCTTCAAAACCAAGCCCTTTAGTAGGAATAAAATCAGAATAAGAGTTCGTTCGATCATAACATGTATTTTCATTAATAGTTTTGACGGCATCCCCGACATTCCAATAACTCTTTAACTTTTTCGAAGTGACATCTAGTTGTTTTTTACATTTATCAAATTTAATGAAAACGGCCTTTAGTTCATCTTAAGATTCATCAAATTTACACAAAACTTTCTTATTTTTAGTTTCAAGAGAATGATTAAGTCCGGTTAACATGATAATCCTTTTCTCTAAAAATGAAACATCATTTTCAAGTTCATCAATACAAAAAACAGATTCTTGGGTTATTAACTTGATTTGATCGCTTAAAATGACATTTTTAGCCATTAAACTAGAATTAACTTGCGCCAATTCATTGCAATCCTCAATCGTGTTCTCAAAAGATTTATTACTCACACAATTGTCTAAATTTTTACTCACACACCCTTCCAAAATGACAGGATTGTCTTCATTTTAAGATTCATCAACATCACCAAAAATATCATCAATATTAGATATAGAAGCTGTGAATGTAGGGTGACATGGAGTAGGTGAGGTACGAGATAAAACCACTTTGTCTAAATCAGAATTACCTACACATAAATTAGAATCATTTGAACTAGTAGATACGCAATCATTAATGTCCTCGGATATAAATACAACACCCGAGGTAAAAGCAACTAAATTACCACAACTAGTATCGCTATCACAAATAGAGATATCATCACATAAACTAGATAAATGGGTCGAAGATAGTGAAATGTCCCAAGCATCTAAAGACGTAGTGCAAGATGAAATATCTTGAACTTCGGTTGCACCCTTTGATTCTCTAAAACATTCATAAAGGGATTTTCTACAAGAAAAATCAGCATCACCATATAAATTTCCCATATTAAAAAATAGATTTTAAAATATATAAAATACAGATTTTAAAACGAGTTCAGGATCTTTGAGGAACAAAAACTTTTATAAAGTGAATCCTGAAGCTCTGATACCACTTGAAAAGACCTAATGGTCACTAGTAAGGACCAAAGGGTACTTGCTAATGCGTATTAGGTTATTTAAAAATTCTCCAACTCTTTTAAAATTTTTGATAAAATATCTATTATAAATTTTAAGTGAGAAAACACTCACGCACGCTAGTAAGCAAATGGTGGTGATGCTAGAGGTAAAGAATAATTCCCTTTAAGAATGAGATGAGGAAAAGTGTGACACAAGATTTGTTCTCGAGGAACCCACCGTGGTGGTAAACCCCGTGTCCCTAGTCCCAGGACAACACACACACCCAAGTCCACTATGACCGATTACAAGTTACAGATTACAGTCCTCCAAGTCCATAATGAATTAAACTAAAAAAATACAAACCCGTACACCCAGACTAGTCTAAAACAACCCAACTTGACTAAAAATCAGTCAACACAATAACACCCCGGTAATAGAGACTATCACTCACTCACAACACACACAACACTAAATCAATGTTTAGATAAAGAATTCAACAACCCAGTGTAAATGAAATAGTTAGTCCAATACAAAACCAGTACACCCAGGCACTAACTACACAACCCTACAATACTGAATCTTACTAAACAACCAAGGTAGTGAAAGCGTGAGACCCACACACAACTACACACTTAAACCCGAGACCCCGTGTAGATGTGCGCATTAGATATAATAATAAAATTTGTTTTAAATCAAAACACCAAAATAATCTTGTTAAGTAAAATAGATCAAACAACCAAGGTTAAGTCTATTTTAATTGACAAGACAAATTACCAATCAGTGACTAAGTGAAAGGTAAGACAATATTGAATTAATCAATACTAAAATAATGATTAAATATTAAGTCCCAAGACACAAGTAAGGTATTCCTTAATATTTAATATTCAAGTAAAGATTAATCCAAAAATAAATTTAGTTGGCACAAATGACCACAAATAAAATAGGAAATAAATTCCAACAATTGTGTCGCGCAACTAAAATAAAAATTAACTTAACACCAAATATAATATGAATCAATTTAAACGGGTGTTATGTTAAATTATTAAGTCCAACTAAAATGAGCAAAAGATAAATATGTGTAGCACTTAGCTCATGCAAATTAGGACTTAAATAAAATTAATAAAATAACGTTGCAAATATTAAATTCCAATTTTAGTTTAAACCAATATTATGACAAGGTTTGGATCAAACACTATACACACACAAATACTACCCAAGTATAAAAGAATACAACAAAAAGTATTCAACTTAGGTAGTAAAGAGTGTAAGAGTCAATTGGTCCAATCCAAGTAAAATTGAATACGAGATAAAAAGTGTAGCACTCGACTCAATAAAATGGTATGGGTTTCACTAAAATAAAGTTTAAATAAATAAAGATTATTATAATAAAAGTCTACAAACTATTTAAACCCAACTAAATATAGTGAACACACAAAAGTTCAACTTAAAGGGTGTAATTAGTTAAAGTCAAAAAATCAGATTATCTTTAAATCCAAATAAATTTTAAATCAGATTTAAATTAAAATATTATTTTAACAAAAAAAATGTGTGACACAAACAAGTTGTCAAGTCCAATAAACAAGTGCACACACACAAACTGAGTTGGGTGTAAAATAAAGTCCAACAAAAAACACCCAAAAAACTTAATTTCAGACCAAAAAGAATATTTAGTCCAAATGATTTATCCAAATAAAATTTTTCCAAATAAAGTCCAAACAAAAATTTGTCCAAATAAAGTCTTCCCAAAGTTTTAGTCCAACTAGGTGTCCACAAAAAAAAAACTCAAACACAGGCAGTTATATAAAATGGTACAAAGTGTTTGGAGCTAAAATGACCACACTTAAAAAGTGTCAAAACCAACAAATTAATTTCCAACCGCAAACAACCTAGATCAGTGGCTAACAAAATCTAAGTTAAAAAATGTAGCCAACATAGATGGGTACCAACAAGGACTTTAACTCCTTAGCAAAAAACACAGGTCTAAGAGTTCCCAACACAATTTTAATTCAGCAAAAAAAATAATATCTAACACACATATAAAATACAGATCCGCGGTTGGACAAGTTAAACAATGTGTCTAAGAGGATCTTCTTCTCACTAGTAGTTAAAGTGAAAGCAACCCGAGGGGTAGAAATTCTTCCTGTTGTAGGATCATTTTTAAGCACGATTTCTTCTTTATTTTTATATCTTGTAGATCTAGGTGGGAATGCTCTCTATCTTTGGAATGAGATCCACCCAGACATGTTCCTATCAGATGTTCTGCAAAATTCTTCAATATGTGCATCACATCAACTGCATGCCTTACACGATGATCTTTCCAATACGAAAAATAAAAAAATATTGATCGCCTAGACCACGACTTCGCTTTACTAGGGTCATTTGGATCTCCCCTAGCTTTACACTTTAGTGTTACAAACTGGGGGTGTTTGCCTACGTACCTATTCCGCGCAATCGCAGCCGTCGCCTTCTCCTTGATCTGCTAACCAAAAAACCGAGCAGGTGGCGTTTTGCGCTCGTGACTGATAGGAAAAGAGTTAGACTTGTCCTTCCTAAAAGGGTGACTGGTCGGAAGAAATCTACAATAACCCAAGTAACTCATCTTACCATTATGTTTTAGCCAACAGTCTTCCATTTTCTCCCCACATATGGGACATTCATAATAACCATGAATGTTACAACCGGACAAGGTCCCATAAGTTGGAAGGTCATGGATTGCCCACATCACCGTTGCTTTAAGTGTGAACTCTTCACCCTTATGAGAGTTGGACGCCGTCACGCCTTTATCCTTCAAATCTTTAAGTTCTTATATTAATGGTGCTAAGAATATATCAATATCATCACGGGAGCCTTCGGCCCGAGTATCAACAAAGATAACGATGTGAACTCCTTTCTCATGCATAGTATCGGAGGGAGACTTAAAGGTGCCAAGATAAATTGCCAATAACTCTGACTAGTCCTTAAATTGCCGAAGGGGTTAAACCCATCGTTTGATATTACAAGACGAACGTTGTGTGGTTCCTTTGAAAATTCATACTCAATTAATTCAAACTCTAAATAAATACCATGCCCTAAATGAAAATACTCTTAAAGAATGTAATTTATTTTAATCCCTAAGTAACCACATTTATTAATCCCTAAGTAACCACATTCAGTCAATACTAATAATACTCAATTAATTTCAATCTCTAAATAAATTTCATGACCTAAATGACAATACGCTTAAATTTTTCAATTTATTTTACTCCCTAAGTAACCACATTCAATCAATACTAATAATGACAATACCCTTAAATAATGAAGTTAATTTCAAACTCTAAATAACAATTCACAATCAATGTTAACAATACCCAATAAATAGTGCAAAACATTTCAATCCCTAAATATAACATCCCTTTTCTTGAAAAAAAAAGTATACACACATACACACACATACACACATATACACACACATACACACATATACAGACGCACACACACATACACAGATATACACACACGTTCACAGAAAATATACACATACATACATACGCATATACACACGTGCACACATATACACATAAATACACAAATATACATTAGGGTTTAACACACACATTCACACACATATATATAAATATACATTAGGGTTTAACACATAAAGGAAAAAATTATGGTTTGCCTTTGAGATTGAGAGAGAGATTGAGTTTGAGATTGAGATTGAAAGAATGAGATCGCTAAAATTAGGGTTCGAGAATCGTCAAAAGAGAGAAAGAGAGAGAGAGAGAGATTAATGCGGGAAGAAATGAAATGAAGGCGGGGTTTTTTTATTATAAGGAGAGTGGCCACGACCTAGAGCCATTACCCGTTGCCATGACCGTTAAATTTTTTCCACATCAGCGTGTAGGCAACCATGTGGTCATGGCTAAGGGTTGTGACTCACACGCGTGAATAAATTGATATGGTCACGACCCAAAGCCGTGACCCTATAGGTGTGAATTTTGGCTTTAGTCACGACCCTTATCCGTGACCCTACCGTGACCAAAATTAGTGGGAAATTTAGCATAAATTTGGCGCCATGAGGGTCACGAACTGGTCACGGCCTATATCCGTGACCCATGTTGGTCAGGAATTTGGTCTGTGACCATACCCAAGAGTATCCATAACCATACTGGGTTATGGATATGGTCATGCCAAAAGTGAATGTCGTCACGACTATGGGGCTGTGACCCTATGGGGGTGACCAATCGCAGGATTTGGTGTAGTGGTATACATTAGATTATAAAGGAGAGTTTTATAATTCGTGTAGCTCTTGGGCTTTGGATAAGATGGTCTATGGATTTCTACAGTCTTTGTTAGTGATCAAAGGTTCCTTAGGAAGTAACTAATGGACTTCTCTAAGGGTTCCTTATCCTATTATAGGACTCAACAGAATATACAAACTATGAGAGATTTGAAGTGGCCCAAACCTTCTTCTAGATTTAACTAATAGTTGGTTAATAAAGGATATAGTAACAAACACTTGCTATAAATGAGTTATCTAATTCTATGGTGTCTTTTCTACTTATGAGATTGCTTAAATATGCTTTTAACTCTTGAAGAGAGAATGAGTGGACTGCCGTAGCATGGTTGGGGCTCCTTTGAGGCTTGAGGCTATAATAACATGATGGAATGCAGGAGAACGACTTGTAGGTGTTGTTAGGTAGTTAATAGTGATTTTTGGCAGTAGGTAGATGGGGGTCATCAATGCTGGTGATAGTGATTTGTGGCGGTAGGTAGAATAGTGTTTGTACCTTCTACTTACTCGCCAGAGAAGCTGCAAGAGCTTATCCAGACATTTGAGAGGTTTGGGACTCACGGAGGTTCCTCTAAAAAGGTATGAGAATGGTCCTTTGATATGTTACAATGGTTAAATCGTGGAGGAGGGATTATTGGACCTTTAGAGCTCAGTTCTCATTATGTTGAGGTTTGTTGTGTAGGTATGAGACTTGGAACCACTGATTATAAGGTCTCTAAGCCGCGTACTAGAGATGTAATGGAACGAATAAGTATCTTATAATGAGGAGGAAGATTCTACGGCCTTTTATTAAGTTATGGAGCTCTTTAAAACATATCCATGGTCTTAAAGGATCAACGTTGGTCAGGCAGAGGTCTATGTTACACCTTGGGACCTCTTTCATATACATATGTCAAGGTAAGAGGCGGAGAACCTTCGGGATTATAGGATATTTAAATGTGGCATCATCAGTAAGGGCATATTTTAGTTAAAACAAATTTATAATCCTCCACACTTAGGAAAAAGTTCCAGTCAATAAAGTTCATGACAGTTAACTTATTTTCCTTTAAAATAAAAGAAAGTAGATTGAATGTTGAGCCCATTTTGAAATGTGAGAATCATAAATTTTAAAAAAGGAATTAATTTAAAGCAAACACGTGAGAAGTGACTTAGATTAAATTTTAATTTGGTATCCCTCTACCATCAAAGAGTAAAATAATCATGTCGAGTATCCTAGTTCCCTTATGAAGTAAATTTCTCAATGGGAACTTAAATCACTTCACCTTGAACTAGACAAATTTTCATATTTTAATTAAGTTCTCCGGATAGTTCAGGATCCAATGTCCTACATAATTTAATAGTCAATGTTTTTTTGTCCCACGCCTAATGACACTCCGATGGGGAGGATATCAATAGTTGTGTTTAAATGTATACCATTGGTTCATTCGTTGAAACTAAACTAGCTCATGTAGAACTTCCTCGATAAGAGGATCAAACACATGTCACATTCACTTTCAAGGAACCATCATTTAAGAATTTAAAAATTACCATGATACCATCATTAAAACCATCTAATGGGAGGCTAAATTAAAGCTGACACGAGGAATTGATCACATCGCAATTTTAAAATACCGATGGAGATCGTAGAGTTTATGTTGAAACCCCTCTTCCACTTAACATTGATTCCGTTTTGAAAATGGGCTCAACATCACAATTTAACTAAATTGTCATGTTGAGCCGATGGACAGGCATGTACGTTGAATGTTGATCCCATTTTGAAAAAAAAATTATTCAATTCTAAAAGCCTTAATTAAATCATTGTTAATATTCAATTTAATTTATACCTTTAAATTAATTACCCGATTAAATTCAATTTAGAAAAGAATTAATAAAACGAATCTTCCAAGAAAAATTGTGATCTAGGCTCATCTCAAAATAAGAAATCATGTTGCCCATAAAATCGAGTGTCCCTAAGTAGCCAAATGAGCACATGAAGATATGCAACAAATAATAATTAAATACATGCAAATATAAACTAAAAAAGACTTTAAGTCTCATTCCATCATGGCCTATACATCTTCCTTGAGTGGACTCTTCGAAGATAAAGGCTTATTCACCGAAGAGTCCTTCCTAAGGGTGTTCGCGGTCTGGTCCAGTCCGATTTTTAGGATTTTTAAGGACCGAACCGATTAAACTAGTCCTAAAAACTGGACCAAGATCGGACCAATTATATCAATCACCCGACCCTAGTCAGTCCAATTTTTTATAGGGTCGGTCCGATCTAACTTGTCGGTCCTAATCTTATTAAATTAATCATTTTAAAAATACAAATCATGGGTAGAAAACTAAAAACATTTATAGCGGCACAAGCAGCAGCACAAGTAGGAGATTAACAAAAATAATAAGTACAGATAAATTTCAGTGCCACGGGGATTTACAATTGGAGTTATTTTTTAGGAGTATCTTTCCTTTTATCCTAAAGACTATGCAACAATTTAGATGTTCCATGTAATAGGAATAAATATAGTCCACACATATTTGGGGGCATAACATCCTCTGAAATTGAGTAGCAATATATAAGGTACCAATTAATGCAACAGAAAACAGATGAACCCATTTATATATTCCTCACAGGAGAGGATTCCATTTTCATGGAAAATGCAAATGTACGTCGAAAACTTATTCGGGGAATGATAGGCCAATACAAATGGTTTTTAGACGTACATTTGCATTTGTGTTATTTAAGAAACTAACGGTATGTGTTATTTGAATCCGAGAAAGAAAAAAATAAATATTACCTCTAATATGTTTGTGTTGTTTGTTTCTTCTCAGGGACGAAATGGTAGCAACACAAGGCAGCGGCGCCGCAAGACAGCAGCACATGGCAGTGGCGCAAATGGGGAGTTGGTTTGCATTTGTTTCTGATAGGGAGTTGCGTCGTCGCCGTGAGTGAGAGAGAGAATGGTGGGGGTGGGTTTTTTTGTATTGTGCGTGAGTGAGAGTCGTGTGTGCGTGTTTTTCTCAGATAGATTATTAGGATTCCTTTCCTTTTATTTAATGACGAGCGTACTCCCACCCCCAAGACAAGATCCCATCTTCTTTTTTTTATATATAAATATAATTAAATAAATATATATTAATTGTAAACAGTCCGGGTCGATCTAGACCGGGTATTTAATAATGTGGATCGAGAACCGGACCGATTAGACCGGTTTGTCAAAAAAACTTGTACTGAACCGATTAAAAATGGTAAAAATAGGGCGATTCGGTCCCTTCTGGTTCGATCCGTCGGTCCATTCGATTTTCTGAATACCCCTAGTCCTTCCTGGTTAAGACTTCATAAGGAAATGAAGTCCAAACACCAAGAAATTGAAGCCAACATGTTGCTGCTAGAAATCCACCAGTGACTTCACAAAATAACCCCACGATCGCGGTCCTTCACATCACCATCATGAGTTTGTCACCTCTTAGCAGTACTGACCTCCACTATAGAGGTATGGTAAGGCCACTATAGCATCTCACTATCCAGTCCAGTATTACGTGCCAATTTTTTCTCTTTCTTCTTTCTTTATGCTTCCTTTTTTTGTCTTCTTCAACGTCTTTGAAACTCCATTAAAAGTCTCCAAGATTGAGCACAACCCCAAGGAAATATTTTATAACCAAATCGAATACAAAGTAGAAAAAATAAAATTACATCCCTTCACAAACTCCTCCATTACAGTGAAGTAAAAACCTGCTTAATTAAATACTAGGTGATCAGTCCTATACCCAATTAAAACAGATTATAAAGTTGGTTCATTCTTAGCATCACTGTCAAAAAAACATTTTTTTAATATTTAATCACCTAATATCCATGTAAGCAGGATGTTAAAACTTTTCCAATTTAATTTCATAAAATTTCCATTTTAATAACATAAAAACATTTAAAACAAACCATTCACACAATGAAAAATAATTGAATAAACATCACAATGGAATTTAAATGCAACTGGAATAAACTTTCCAGTAAAATATCTTAATACAATAATCCTAACAATACCAAATGTACCAAACTGACATAAGAATATAATCCGACTCAAATAGAAAGGAAATAACTAGAATCCTCTTGGGCGACATGCCCTAAGTGAATGATCAACTACTACAGAGTATGAATCAATAATATGAAAGCATCTAAATAAGGTCCATAACTCCATAGCATCGTCAATAAACCCAATCCTCTATGGTTGGCATCCATGTGGCTGGACACCTGATATATATGTATATATATATGTATCTATATATATATATATATATATATATATATATATAGCGAGAGAGAGAGGGGAGAATGTGCAAGTAAACGGGTCAGAGCCCGAAGTGAAAACAGTTTTAAAAACAGCAAGTGAATAAATGCTAGATTCAGCAGTTATTATATACATGTTAGATTATCGAACTCTCTCTTGAAATTCTCACCTCTCATCTAGAGTGCACGCATATCGTACCTCTAAACCATACTAGTTACAGTCTCATGCTAACTAGTTCATCCCAGTGTATCCACTAACCATATCCCAATTCGTTCCCACGTATTACTCTCGTAATACATGTAATAATATCATATGTATCCATTTAAATTCAACATGGATAAGCCCCTTATTAACTGAATCCAATTAAGTGTTCTCATAATTAATTCAAGATATCATTGTCTTTCAATTCTACTTTAGTCACATAGCAGATATCATCATATGTATATATATACAGTCACTCTATTATATATATATATATATACAACTGTAGTGATGCATTACTCTACTATCATGTCCCAATACATCTCGTCACTGTATAGGAGACTATTGGTTCGGTAAAGACCCCTCGAACCATAAATATTAAATCACAAATAATGGAGGTGAACATAGTCCTAAGCCTTTGGGATACGCACTCAAATGACCGCTCTATACCATTGTTCTCACTAATGGTAATCGACCTAAGTCGTATGTTCTTGAGCAACAAGTCAAACATCCCCCCATATAGGCTCATCAGGATGTGACTGCCCTTACACACGGACCTCCCCCGATAGCAAGTAAGCTAGGTATGTCATACACATAATCATCAATCAATCAAATAAGCATATCATTTATATATTTAGTGTTAGATACTCACACGACCTATATCATATTAGTAATTCATCCTATCCCAAGTACCCATCGTATTTCTCGAATACCACTCATACTTGTTAATCACGATTATCATCGTATATTTTATTATGCAGTTATCACTCACATAATATTTTATCCGACCCAAGTACCCTTAAATATATCATAAATATTACCCGTACTTGATATAATGATTATTCTCCTCCAAATCGTAATATAATTATGTAGATATCTCTCACAAAATTTAATCCTCAAATCCAAATAATTTTCCAACATGAACCCAAACCCCTCACTCCTTGTTAATGTACCAAAATTAATAAAATCTCACCATGGGCCAAATTACCATTTTCCAAACCTTTTTTTATAAGGTACATTCTGCCCAGAAATATAAAATTACAATTTGAAACTTTTCTGATCCGATTTTGAAAAAACTTAAAACTGCAAAGTTGTGCAGAACGTGATTTTATACAAAAAGTCACGAACACACTGCCAATTTCCTCTTAAAATAGTCCTAAAATTATCATACAATGTTCGTCCTTTTATGGGTAATTATAATACAAGGAAAAACATCTAAATCCCCAAGTTTACATGAGAATTAGCATCAAACCCAATTAACCCTCAAAATTTCATTTATCTAAATTCTCCATTTTTATACACCTTCAAAACCCATAATTTAGAATTATGATTCCTTCTCTAAATCATCAAATTTCATATTCAATCATGAGTAGGATTCATCTACATGCAATACCTATCATCATTTTCCATTTTCTCCATAAACATATATTTTTTCTAAATGTTCATCCTAACAAGTTCATCATGTTCATAACCTCTACATGTGAATAATAAACTACATGAATTAACATATCCATTAAATAAGATTTTATCAATAATTTTAATCCCAAATTCATAAGTTCATAATCCCAAAGAAAATCCTATTCTAACATAGATATTATAAACACTGAAATAGAGCAAGAATCACTTGCCTCTTACTGTAGGTCTGAACCTTTGGAGAAGATAATGTTAGAACCTCCTCTTTCCTTTTTCCGGCGACTTTCCAGCGATGGTGAAAGGTGTAGAGATGGTGGTTTGTGGTGGTTGTCCCCTTTTATTGGCCAATATGACTCTTCTTCTTCTTCTTCTTCTTCTTCTTCTTCTTCTTCTTCTTCTTCTTCTTCTTCTTCTTCAAGGCAACTCTTCCTCTCCACAAGGTGACTTTTCTTTTCTCTCAAAGTCTCTTCACTTTCTCTCAAAGAACTGACAAATGAAAATAGATGAAATGAACCTTATGTAGAGTGTAAACCCACTTATATAACAAGTCTCCAAGGCTACCTAAAAGACCAAATACGTGGATACTATTCATCTCCCTAGCCAAATGACTAAAATGCTCCTTCGGGGTGTCCTTTCATCTTCAAATTGACCTGAGGCCCAAATCAAACACCCGGGTATACATTTCTACCTATTTAGACCCTTTCGGACTCAGCGGCGCTCATCCAAATGATATTTAATTAATTTATATTTTATTACCCAACTTTAGTCCCGACACGACTCATAAGCTCGTCCTGACTTAAGTTCTATAATTGTCGTATTTGTATCTCACGACAATATTCATAATTATCATATTCACATGTTACTTATATAACACTAAGTAATATTCAATAATATATTACTCTTATCATCAGTAATATTCAATTCGAATTAATCCTAATTAATTTATTAATTAATTAATTCCAATTAATCCACAATAATTTGGCCCATTAACTTTTAATTATTCTCAATTTAAAAGTCATAAAATTACAGGGTATTACAAGTGATTAAATGCAACAATTATAAAATCCTAATTATTACAACCAAATCGAATCTATGGGCATAAAATAACTACAAATAAACCACAGTGGGATCCAATAACACAACGTACAATCATGTGACCATGATGGAAGGGATAGATTCAGTGAAACAAAATGTATTACAACCATAAAAGAGTTTTATACGATGACAACACAATTAATATATTATCAGATTTCATTATCTTATCTTTAATGCATTTGAGATAAAAATAAAAACTCAATAAATAATTAGATATGTTACCAGGAACAAGAAATCATACAACCATACCAATGCACAATCAACTCGATGAAGATTCTAATCAATACAAGATTAACATCAATATAGATCAACCATACACACAAACAAGATCATATCACAAGCATCAAAGAGAAGTTCAACATCCAACCAGAGAAGTTCAAAGCTTAAACACACAAATAACATCACACAAGTAAGTTCAGACCACATCCCATAACCTATGGTGATAAAGATCAAAGCAAGCAACATATTACAAGCCCTCACTGGATGATTCAAGTAAGTAAAGAATGCTTAAATACCATGATGTTTATTACTTTATACTTGTTGTACTTTAGGAACCATTGTACAAAAGTAACGTAACATGTTTTAGCATGTATATGCTCAATCCCACTCACCTAAATATATTCTAAACCTTTCCTAAGGCTTGGACCCTAAATAAACATCATTTTGACCCAAACCAAGAGTTTTAGTCAACATAAAGTGAGTTTTAGTCATTGAAAATCCCAGAAATCACTTTGAGCCATGCCATCTTCACTTTAAGCCATCCCCTCTTTTTAAAGGCATTTTAAGGGAGTTTCAGTTGACTGAAACCACTTTCAGTTGACTAAAAGTGCCAAAAATGTATCTTCCCACCTTGGTGACTTCCTCCAATCTTCTATCCTATTATAGTTTCCTCACTTTTTATCAACCTTTTTACTAACATTTAGCTTCCCTAACCCTCATCCTAACACTATAAATAAAGCCCTCCCATTACCATTTCAAATCAACCAAGCTCCAACACAAAGCTTAATTCATCCTACCTTTTATAAACCACCTTTACATCTATTTGAGATTCAAACCAAAATCTCCATTGTTCCAAACCTCCGTTGAAGTAAAGTTTCATCCCCAAACCCATTATATCCAAGTTCCATGAGTTTCAATAATAAAAATCCATTTCATCTAAGTTACACAACCTAAACCTATTAACCCAATGCTCATGATAATTCTAGAAATGTTGTATTTATAGAGAAAGAAAGTTCCACCCATGTTACAAGATTTCTTTTAATCAACAAACCCATATGAACCAAATTCCCATTATCCAAATTCTCCCTAGCCAAGTTTTGTATCTAAAACCCACTTTTGTTTCAAAGTGATTTAAACATAAAATTACTTTTGAACTGAGATACCCATTTATGATTAGAGATTAACACATAAATATCCTATGACAAATATCCATACTCAAAACCCCAAATCTCTCTTGAATCAAGATACTCCAAAACAACATATGTGCTTAGATATTAAAACCCAAATCTCTTGAGGCATTGAACCTAACCCAAATACCCCTTAAGCACAATACATGGGAACCTGTGTTTGTTTAATTTTCTCGAAAGAGAAAGTAAACTCATTTCACCATTCTTTTAGTAGAGTAACTTTGATTTAAGTTTTGGTTACCATTATTGTACTATTGATTACGGTTATATTCTCATCTCGTAGCATTGTTGTTGCTAGTAGTCGAGGAATATAAAGTCATTGAGTTATTACATGGGGACCGATTGGGCAAGGACGAGAGTATCATGTTGGTATAGATGTTGTAAGGTGGAGTTCCTTGTGAGATTTTGGCTCCACCATAAGTGAAGCATAGATAGTGGAGTTCTCAAGCACCATCTCGAGCGTGAGTGTGGGTAGGTCCGAATCACATTAAATTATCAGTTTATAAAGTTCCTTAAACCTTATCACCTCCCTTACATTTACATTCGTGATTTACGTTAAAATGCTTAATACTTATATTGCTTGAATGTGAATATGAATGTGAATGGATGAAAGACAACATTAGAGAAGTCGTTTTGTTAACAAACTGAGAAAAGGTTTTTTATTAAGCTAAAATATTTATAAAATGACAATGAAAAGAAAGAAAAAAAATGTTTTTTCGTAAAAAGTTAACAAAATGTGATTATCCCAATTCCCCTCTTAGGATAATTTCTGGGCCAACAGATTCATTCACATCCTGAAAAACCATATTAGTACAAAAATATCCACAACCTTTTAACATGCAACCTATGGTTTAATGGGGGATAACATGGGTCTTCCTAAAACTTGGCCTCTAATACCAATTGACAAGGATCGATATACATGGAAAAGTTTTACCCAAAATCTTCGAATGATTATGCAATAGAAAATGTAAAACAAAAACTAGGTTTAAAATATTAAACCTAGGGTTAAGAATATAATACCATTGCGGATCAGGTTGCAATCTGAATATGGATAAAAGGTATTTGATGAATCCGGAACGGATTCCTTATTTTGTTCCTCATATTATTTCTTGTATGCATCGAACGACTTGGATCTTCTTGTATATGATCCTCCTAAAGCAAGGTAGGTGTGTGGGCACCTTGTGAGATGAAAAACTTTAGTTTTGAGTGAGATATGGTAATCTCTCTCTAAACCCCTTCACAAGTGTGAATTGTGTTTTCTCTCCCCCTCTCTAACCCTCAGTAATGAATATATATCTTAAAACCCAATATTACGCTAATATATATACATATATATATATATATATATATACACACATACCATGGGCTAACCTGGATTTCCAGATAGTTTGGGCTTGTTACACGGGTATACTCTTCACTATATTATGCGAGTGCTCACGACCAAAGTCCCTGAACAAGATTATGGGTCACAGACAAAGGTCATGACCATTTTGTTTGGTCACGGCCCAAATCCCTAACCAAACAAAGGGTCACAAACCTTAGGGTCATGACATAAGGTCGTGGACTATAGCCGTGAATGATACACACAGCTGGTCACGGCCTAAGGTGGTGACCCATCCTTCAATTTATGTGACTAGTCATGCCACTAGTAACGACTTAAGGCTGTGAACTATCCTTAAATTTATGTGACTGTTCACACCACTTGTAACGTCCTAAGGTCGTGACCCATCCTTCAGTTTATGCGACTGGTCATGCCACTGATCACGGCCTAAGGTCATGACCCAAACATTTTAATATGATAATGTTCACGTTCCTGGTCATGGTTCATATCCGTGACCTTATTTATATGCGATAAAAAAAAATAGAGATGGTCATGGACTTTAGCCGTGATCATTGTTAACTATATTAAAAAAACAAATGGTCAGAATGGGGCCGTGCTATCAAATCGAGAATCCCATGACCACGGGGACAGTTCCTTAGAGTTACATTGGTCCCGTGCGAGGTGTTGAAGCCACTCACGGGTCCATTTGGGAGGTGTTACGGGGTTTCGCCCTCTAGCGGCACATTTTCAAGCCTGTGTGAATATTCCAAAATCGGGTCGTTCTCTCACACCGAGGGTCATGTGACCATTGGGTATGGTACCTACGATTTACATTGGTCTCGTGTGAGGTATTAACACTGCTCACGGGGCCGTTTGGGGGCGTTACGGGGTTTCGCCCTCTAATAACACATTTTCAAGCCTAAGTGTGGATATTCTCACAATTGGGTCGTACTCTCAAATCGGGGATTTTGTGACCATAGGGTTAGTTCCTACGAGTTACATTGGTCCAGTGCGAGGTGTTAGCATCGCTCACGGGAACGTTTGGGGGGCATTACAGGGTTTAGCCCTATAACAACACATTTTCAAACCTAAGTGTGGATATACTCAAAATTGGACCGTGCTCTCAAAACGGGGGTCTCGTGACCACTGGGTCGGTTCCAATGACTTGTATTGGTCCTGTACGAGGTGTTGTCACCGCTCACGGGGCCATTTGGGGTGAGTTACGGGGTTTTTTCCTCTAACGTCACGTTATCAAGCCTAAGTGTGGATATTCTCAGAATTGGGTAGTGCTCTCAAAGCCCGTGACCACGAGGTCGATTCCTACGAGTTATATTGGTTTTGAGCGAAGTGTTGTCACCGCTCACGGGGCCATTTGTGGGGCGTTATGAGATTTCACCCTCTAACGGCACACTAAGTGTGGATATTCTCAGAATTGGTCCGTGCTCTCAAACTAGTAGTCCCGTGACCACGTAGTCGGTTCCAATGAGTTACATTGCTCCCGTACGAGGTGTTGGCACCGCTCACAGGTCCGTTCGGGGGGCGTTACGAGGTTTCACCCTCTAACGGTACGTTTTCAAGCCTAAGTGTGGATATTCCCAAAATTAGGTCATTCTCTCAAACCGGGGGTCCCGTGACCACGTGGTTGGTTCCAATGATTTACATTGGTACCGTATGAGGTGTTGGAGCCACTCACGGGGCCATTTGGGGGGCGTTACGGGGTTTCACCCTCTAACAGCACCTTTTCAAGCCTAAGTGTGGATATTCTCAAAATTGGGTTGTGCTCTCAACCTGGGGGTCATGTGACCACGCAATCGATTCCTGTAGCCATCCTCGGATATATCCCTTTGTGACACGATAGGAGAGGATCCCTCTAGGTCTTGCACGTCCCTCTCGGGAGCGCTTCGGTCAACGTCGGTGAATGAGGTGAAAAATGTAGAGAGATAGAGTCGCCAGTCTATTTTACTCAAAACGGACAAAAGAAAAGGGATCCATCCCGAAGGACAACATCCAAAGACATACTGATACATACGAAACCAAAATGATTTGAAAAGGGTCCGGAGGTTAAGTTACGAAATGGGAAGGTGTTAGGAACCCATTCCGCCCTTACGGTCTCTTATAGGTTATTGCTATTTCCTTTATTTCCCTGTGATATGTGTGCATGAGTATACGTAGTGGATATATGAATCATCGACTTGTATCATGGAAGGGATAAAGCGAGTCATCCATAGGAATGTTCCTAAAAGTAATATTAGAAAATAGGATTTATGCGATTATCCTAGCGTCGATCATTATGAGGAAATGATAACGCATGTGGAATAATACGCCATTAAGAACAAATATATATATATATATATATATATATATATATATATATATATATATATATAGAATTTGAGAGAGTTAAGGTTAAAGAATATAAAAAATAGGAAAAAAAGTAGAAAAATGACTCGAGTCTCGGGTTTTACCTCGAGACGCCTACGTAGCCTATAGAGGCATCAAAGTCCACGTAGTTTGTATGCAAAATGAGGGATGGGATTTATCCCATAAATCCAATCGAGGACTTCTCTTATATGTGTGTCTGTGTGTAAAAAAGTGTTTTAGTAGTGAGAAAAGTGTGAGAATTTTCGTTTGGAATTTATGAGCAAATCCTCTTTTTCTTATTTTTTGGGTTTTATTTATATGAAAATAAGCGATGTGATATAATACTAGATAAAAAGTATATTAGGATATGTGAGATAAGAGAATAAAAGTACTAAGTAACAAAACAAACTAATGAGAATTTAGGCGAATTTAAGGAGAGAGTGGAGAAAGTTGGACCTTCTTGAAGATCTTGAGCTTGATCTTGAATGTTGGAGAGCAGCCCTTGAACTTGGATGATGATGGAGAGTACTTAATTCACCAAGTTTGGTGAAAAAGGTGATGAAAGGTGAAGGTTGAAAAGGGATTTGGATGTGAAAATCACACTGACTTCGAGAGGAGTTTTCTGAGCTTGCTGAGAGTGATGGATCTCTGAATCTTCCTTTTTGGAATGAGGTTAGGCCCTCCTTTTTATAGGCCCAGATAATTGCCAATCGACATAGTCCTGGTCCTGCCAATCGGCAGGTGTGTTTAGGCACACTGCCGATAGGCAGGGCTTGGAACTTGTCGTTTGGTAGTGTGTTTCAGGTTCTTTCAGAAAATCAGTCGTAGAGCGCGAACCGTTGATCTGAATTATGCATGGGGCAAACCATTGGAAAGGTATTTCAAATACCTTCGAAAGTCATTTGTACTTCTCCCGGGTTCGAGAGTTGACTTTGGGTCAAATTTAGCTCGAAAGCGCTCGTTGATCCTTTGGATGGGGAATTATCGGTCGCAAATGAATCATTCATCCGCATGGTAAGTCATAATCATGCACGGGGTGGACCGTTAGAAAGTTTAAGAGATTTACTTCGACATTCCAAAGATTTTAACCCAGTTCTGGGAGTTAACTTTGGTCAATCGGGGCCTGGAAGCGTTCAGTGACCTTTCGGAGTAAAACGGATTATTTATCCGTACCGTAGGTCAGAATAGCGCACGGGGCAGACCTTTGGAAAGGGTATTCAGTGCCCTTTGAAGATTCATTCATTCTTAATCCAGCTGAAGAGTTGACTTTGGTCAAACGGAGCCTAGGAGCGTCCGGTGACCTTCTGATCGAGTTTTAAGGAAAAATGGGTCAAAATCACGCATGGGATGGACCGTTGGAAAGGGAATTCAGTGCCCTTAGAAGATTCATTCAGTCTCTGTTGAGATAAAGAGTTTGATTTTTGGTCAAACGAAGACTGGGAGTGCCCGATGGCCTTTAGGTCAGTACCTGGGGTGTGACTTGGGTTTGTAATGATGAAGGGAGGTGCTAGGGACCTTAGGAGAGGTTAGGGAGTATGAGAATGGGGCATCTACAGTTCTATTGGGTTACATTGGTCCCGTAAAAGGTGTTGGAGCTGCTCATGAGGCCATTTGGGGGGCGCTATGGGATTACACTCTCTAACGGCACGTTTTCAAACCTAAGTTTTAATATTCTCATAATTGGGTCATGCTTTCAAACTGGTGGTCCCGTGACCACGCGATCAGTTCCAACGAGTTACATTGGTCCCGTGCATGGTGATCGTGACCCTTAAGGGGCAGTTTGGGGGGATTTATGGGGTTTCTCCCTCTAACGGTACGTTTTCAAGCGTAAGTGTGACTATTATCAAAATTGGGTTGTGCTCTCAAACCGAGGGTCACGTGACTATGCGTTCAGTTCCATCGAGCTATATTGGTCCTGTGTGAGGTGTTGGCACCGCTCAAGGGGGATGTTTGGGTGGCGGTACGGGGTTTCACCCTCTAACGACACGTTTTCAAGACTAAGTGTGGATATTCTCAAAATTAGGGTGTGTTCTGAAACCGATGATCTCGTGACCACGCGATCGGTTTCAACGAGTTACATTGGTCCCATGTAAGGTGTTAGCGCCGTTTGGGGAGCGTTACAGGGTTTCGCCCAATAATGACACATTTTCAAGACTAAGTGTGGATATTCTCAAAATTGGGTCGTGGTCTCAAAATAGGGATCCCGTGACCACGCGCTCAATTCCAACAAGTTACATTGGTCTTGTGTGAGTTGATCGCGCCCCTCAAGGGGCCGTTTGGGAGGCATCACCGGGTTTCGCCCACTCATGGCATGTTTCAAGCCTACATGTGGATATTATTAAAATTGGCTCGTGCTCTCAAACTGGGTGTCACGTGAGCACGCGGTAAATTCCAAAGATTTACATTAGTCCCATGCGAGGTGTTGGCACCGCTCAAAGGGCCGTTTGGGGGCGTTGCGGATTTCATCCTCTAATGGCACGTTTTCAAGCCTAAGTGTGGATATTCTCAACATTTGGTCGTGCTCTCAAACCGGTAGTCCCGAGAACTAACGAGTTACATTGCTCCTGTGCGAGGTGTTGGCACGCTCAAGGTGACGTTTGCGGGGTGCTTTGTGTTTTTACCCTCTAAAGGCATGTTTTCAAGCCTAAGTGTAGATATTTTCAAATTATCGTCAGATGCTCAAACCAAAGGTCCCATGACCAAGCGGTCGGTTCCTACGAGTTACATTGATCCCATGCGAGGTGTTCACGCCTCTCACGGGGCCGCTTGGGAGTTGTTTTGGTTTTTTACCCTCTAACGGCATGTTTTACGCCTACGTCTATATATTTTTAAATTATCGTCATATTCTCAAATTGGGGGTTCCGTGACCACGCGATCGATTCCTACGAGTTACATTGGTCCCGTACGTGGTGTTTGCGCCTCTTACGGGACCGTTTGGTGGGTGCTTCGGGTTTTTGCCCTCTAAAGGCATGTTCGGCAAGAAAATATGCCTTTTCTGGCCTTGCCAAATGCATCATGTTGTAGAGCTCATTAAAGTTGTTATGGAAAAAAGTCCATGATAATATGATGCATTTTTCCGTTTAGAGTTTGATATAGTTTTCTAAATATGACTCCTCTCATTACAGGGAGTGTGGCCTTCATCAAGAACCACTAATATAGGACACTCCAATAGTATTTTTCCCCCATTCTTGATGTTTCTCATTTACAATACTATTTTTCCATTTCTTTGAGTGTTCCTTCGTCGTGATTATCTCCCGTGAGGGTTGTAAAGCTCTTAATCTTCCTATGAGTCCACCTTGTAATATTGAGCCCCTACACCTCTTTTATAGTGTTAAGTTACCTGTGAGGCCACCTTGTAACATTACAAAAGAGGTGCAGGAAATTAGGGTTCGAGAATCGACTAAAGAGAGAGAGAGATTGACGCGGGAAGAAATGAAATGAAGGCGGTTTGTTTTTTTAATATAACGAGAGCAGTCATGACCTAGATCCATGACCCATTGCCATGACCCTTAAATTTTTCCACATCAGCACGTAGGCAACCATGTGGTCACGGCTAAGGGTCATGACTCACGCGCATGAACAAATTGATATGGTCATGGCCCAAAGTCGTGACCCTATGGGTGTAAATTTTGGCTTTGGTCACGGTCCTTATCCATAACCCTACCATGACCAAACTTGGTGGGAACTTTGCCACGAATTTGGCGCCAGGAAGGTCACGGCCTATGTTCGTGACCCATGTTAGTTAGGGATTTGGTCCGTGACCATGCCCGAGAGCATCCATGACCACGCTAGGTTATGGATATGGTCACGCCAAAAGTTGATGTTGTAATGACTTTGGGTCATGACCCCATGGGAGTGACCATGCACAGGATTTGGTGTAGTGATATGGACTATAGTAGGGATCCGAGGTCAAATAATTTAATTGCTTGCCAAATAAATACTTAAAAATTTCAAATTACAACCCCATAATTTGTTTCCTTTATTTATTTAATCATAATTAATTCCACTATCACTACACCAAAAATAGTAATCTAGCACGCTTTTGGAACTCTTTTATACCGTACTAGATTTTCATCTGGCACGCTTTTAAATCGTGTCAGATATTGAATTTGACACATTTTCGGTACGGTTTTAAATCGTACCAAATTTTCATTTTTAGACAAGCTTTTGGAACGATTATAAAGCATGCCAGATTGTTTCATAAACTCAATTTTTTTGTTTTGATATAATTTTGGCACGGTTTTAAATCATGCTTGATTTTTCAATTTAAAAAACATTTATTATTTGGAAAAAAAATCAGGAGAATTAGCAAATTCCAAATCTGGTAGAAAAATATTTAATATTAATAAAAAAAATTAAGAAAATTCACAAATTGCGAATCTAGCATGTTGTTGATAAACTAATGTACATATAAACTTCAAAATATTACAAGTCTTAATAATTCACACACAAAAAATTTGACAGGATTTCTTCCTTTTTCTGGACATTCTAGAACTTGTTCATTGTTGATACAAAAATTAGTCAGCTGACGTGGACCAATTATATGAAGACACGTGTCATCCAACATAATATGAATTCAATGTACCAAGCTACTCAACATACCGAGCTACTCTACGTACCGAGCAACTTGTTGGGAAGATCAAACGACAAAGAGAGATTCAATGATTATTCTTTACCATGTACAAATACATATGCCCATTCAATAAAGGCATATTATCTATTCACAATAGCAGCCCAAGGGCTATAAATAGATTGTAATACCCTCATGGGTAAGCTATCATAAGAAAACGTAATTGAGATCAAGGTAAGACACCTAGTAATACAAGACAGTGGACGTAGGCCATTTTCATTAAATCCAAACCACTTTAAAAATCTCTTGTCTTATTTCTTTACTCGTATTTATCTATGATTAATTAATTAGATAAAATTTAGGTTTTTACAACAATAGATTGACGCCGTCTGTGGGAACGATTATACGTAGCATTTTTCACTAAAAACTCATCATACATGGCTGATATCCCAGAATCCAGCAACAATAAAAATGAAGGGGATCCGCCTAACCCTTCCTTTCCCCCAAATGCCAACGATATCACTGGAATTTTAACAAGTTTAGCTAGGGGACAAACAACTATGTAGGAAACTATGCGACAGTTCATTCAGACTGTTCAACACGGAGCGTCTACCCAGTTAGGCCAATGAAGCGTTCATAGGAGCATGCGTCCACCACCTTCACGATCCAGACATATTAAACTTCATCATACTGGGAATTAGAGTGATCCATCCTATCACCCTGGTCTGACTTCTCCTATAAGAATTATAGATTCTCAAGAAAATATCACTCTACCTCCGGAACGAACAAGCGCTCTGGAAAGGTTGAGCAGAGTTTCACCATTCGACCGTTTGGTCCCAATGAGGAATAAAAATCCTCATCGGATTGCATCGAGAAATTCTCAAGGACCAAATGATTTAAGAGAAGGCTCATCCCAATCACATCCCAATCCCAGGCCTGCAGCTCGTATAGAAAGATCGCAATAGGAGAATTTTGCATGATATATTGCTCGTGCAAACATAAACAAATCAGAGGCTGGCAATGATGTATGGAAGGGATTTATTCAAAGATTGGAAGACAGGTTAAGGGAAATTGCTAAGACCAAAAATCCTCTCCAAAGAACCTTTATCAAAGGATCTCCATTTGTACAAGCAATTGTGGATTTTTCTACACCATCAAAGTTCAAGGCTCCTATGGTCACACCTAAGTACGATGGAAAAACCGATCATGTCCTACACATAGAGCAGTACCAAGCTGCAACAGATATTTATGCAGTCCCAGATGAAATGAAATGAGGTGTAGAGCATTCTCAGGAACTATTACTGGATCTGCTCAGATATGGTACAATAGCCTTCTTCGGGGGAAGATTGCAACCTTCTATCAACTGGTAGAGCTCTTTATAAAAAAAATATTTTGGTGCAAAGCCAGTTAAAAGGGTAGCACATCTGTTGAGTGTTAGATAAAAATCAGGAGAAAGTACCAGGGATTACATCACCCATTTTAATAACTAGAAATTGGAGGTCATAGACTATGAGGAGAAGACAACCATTACAGCTCTCATGGGTGGTCTTTTGCCAGACAAGCTGTATTACACTTTATCTAAGGATCCCCAAAAATCGATGGCTGAATTGATGGCTAAAGCAACCAAAATTATGAATGCCGAGGAGGTAATGGTTGCGAAGAAGAATACAGAGTCAAAAGCAGAAGCTAAAGTGGATGGAAAGTCGGAGAGGAAAGATCACAAACATAAAGGTGGGAGCAAGAAATCGAAAGGAAAAGAAGTGTTGGAACACTTGAGGAAGTATACGAATTATACTCCCTTAAAGGTGGATATAAACGGCGTTCTGGAGGAAATCAAGAACAGTGAGGAACTAAATTGGCCAGAAAAATTGAGATCAGCTCCTGAAAGAACGGATAAATCCAAGTATTGTGAGTTCCATAACGATCACGGTCATATAACCAAGCAGTGTGTAGCTCTCTAAAATGAAATTGGGGCACTCATTAGATGCGAAAAGTTGAACAAGTACGTTGATCGCCAGAATGGTGGGAAGACGAACACCAGAGCTCGACAAAGATCCAAATATCCTTACCGACCAAGAGAAGATAAGAAAAGGGACCATGAAGATGATCCTGAAGATGATCCCGATCACCCAAAAAGGCCAAGACAACCTGAACGTGAGGTATTTTTAATTCATTTTGGTTCATTCAATTATAACATGATTACAGGTGGAGATGCTGGAGGGGGTGATCATACCGCTGAAAGGAAAGCTTAACTCAATGAGGCTCAAGCCTGTTCCTATATATAACGAATAAATCTAACAGAAGAAGATCGTCCGAGGAAACTTCACAAAGATAAGCTGGTCATTGGATTTTCTAAAAATGATCTGGAAGGAGTTTTGTATCCTCATGATGATCCTCTAGTGATCAAAATGATACTGAATGATATAACCATTTTAAGAGTGCTGGTGGATAATGGTAGCTCGGCAGACATAATATTTTACCCCTACTTCGACAGTTTGAACTTGAAACTTGGTCAATTGGAGCCGTACCACAGGCCCCTCATTGGGTTTTTAGGAGAAAAAGTTTTCCATTTGGAATGATCAAGTTAGACATGATGATTGGTACCTGGCCATCTTGCTGAATAGAGAAGGTACGTTTCTTCATAATGGATAAAAATGTTCGGTCAGCCTAAAATGTAATCATAGGGAGCATAGACTTGAAAAGGTTTGAAGCAGTCCCATCCAATGTACATTAGTGTTTAAAATTCTAGACCAACTTTGGGGTTGGAATTATAAAGGGAAATCAAAAAGTAGCTCGAGAATGCTACTACTCGTCTGCCGAGCAAGAAGAGTTAGAGAATGCTAGAAAGAAAACAACCACTTATCAAATTGATGAATCTGATGAGTCTGAGATTGAAACCTTAGACCCAAGAGATGAAATGGAACTCGTTAAAGGCCAAGTAATGGAAGCGACGAAAAGTATTATTCTGGATGATGAACAACTCAGATTGGTCCTTCACTTGATCCAGTATTGAAGTAAGAGTTGGTGGCATTTCTGAAGCACAGAAAATAAGTATTTGCATGGAGTTATGAAGACATGCCGGGGATATACCCACCCTTGCTATGTCACGAGCTCAATGTTAACAAATAAATCAAACCAGTGAAGCAAAAAAGAAGAGTCTTTAGTCCGAAGAAGAACCAGGATATTCAAGAAGAAGTGGAAAAGCTGTAAAAAGCTTCTTTCATCGAAGACATGAAGTATCCTGATTGGTTAACTAATGTTGTGATGGTTAAAAAAAGAACAATAAGGGGAGAATGTGTGTGCATTTCACAGACCTGAATAAATCTTGCCCAAAATATCATTTCCCTCTGCCCAGGATAGATCAACTGGTAGATGCAACTTCGGGGCCTGAGCTGCTAAGCTTCATGCATGCTTATTCTGGATATAATCAAATTAAAATAAAACCAGAAGATAGGGAGAGTACCTCTTTCATTACCCCATGAGGAACATATTATTACAATGTTATTCCTTTTGGTCTTAAAAATGCAGGTGCTACATATCAGCGACTGGTGAACATGGTGTTTACAGAGTAGATAGGCAAAAATATGGAGGTGTACATCGACAACATGTTAACCAAAAGCAAGAAATCTGCTGACTATATAGCTGATTTGAGCCAAACATTTGATCAGTTGGAGAAGTACCAGATGAAGCTGAACAAGATCAAGTTCGTTTTTGGCGTACAAGAAGGCATATTCCTCGGGTACATTATGAATCAAAGAGGTAATGAAGAAAATCCTGATAAAATAAAGGCATTGCTGGAGTTAATATCCAACCACCAAGAAAGAAGTACAAAGCCTTACGGGGCATGTCGCAGCTCTTAATAGATTCGTCTCCCGAGGAACTGATAGTTGTCTTCCATTCTTCAAAGTTCTCAGAAAGACCTTTGAGTGGAACGATGAATGTGAGAAGGCATTCTTAGAGTTGAAGAAGTACTTGGGGACACCTCCTTTATTGTCTAGGCTAGTGGAGGGAGAAAAACTATACCTTTACTTAGTTGTTTCAAAAAGTGCCGTCAGTTCGGCTTTGATAAGAATAGAAAGCGGGGTGCAAAAACCAGTTTATTATACAAGCAAGGCATTCAGGGGAGTAGAGATCAGGTATCTAAAACTGGAGAAGTTAGCATTGGCGTTGATTGAAGTGAGCAGGATGATGAAACCATATTTTCAAGCCCATACAATAGCGGTATACACTGACATGCCACTCAGATAGGCTTTACATAAGCTAAAAAAATCTGGAAGATTGATGTATTGGGAAGTGGAGTTAGGGGAGTATGACATTATCTATGAGACAAGATCCTCTCTCAAAGGGCAGGTGGTGGCAGATTTTATTGCTGAATTTACCTACCCAGATGTCTCCGATCAACAACGGGCTAATGAAAAGCAACTCCAGGATGTTAGAAGATCAACATAAAATATCCCCGAGCAACACCCAGCAGCAGAATTACTAGAAGGGATGGCCACCGATCAACCAGAATCTTCTGTTAAGGGGCCAAAGTTGAAGAAAAAGTATGAAGAAAGGAAGGACAAGATATTCCATCAAGGGATTTTGTCAGACCAAGGGTTTGATGATAATATCCCCATATGGAATTTATATGTCGATGGTTCTTCGCGTGCAACAGGTTAAGAAGCTGGAATTATTCTCAACAGTCCTGATGGGATAGACATAGAATATGCTCTGTGTTTCTAATTCCAGGATTTCAATAATGAAGCTGAGTATGATGCCGTAATTTTGGTCCTCAACTTAGCTAAATCGTTGAATATAGAGCAAGTTATGGTGTTCAGTGATTCACAACTAGTGGTGAATCAGATGCTAAGTCTTTATGAAGAAAAATAGGAGTTCATGTCGAGGTATTTAACTGAAGCTATGGAGATTATATCCAATTTGACAGTTGACCAAATAATTAAAATACTAAGACTGGAGAATGCAAGAGCAGATGCACTTACTCGATTAGCCTCAGCTACGTGTACCGAGCTACGAAGAACAATCCCCATTGAAGTACTTGCAAGCAGAAGTATTAACGAAGATTTAATGATGAATTTTATCGCCTTAGATATGGGACCATCTTGGATGGATCCCATCAGGGCTTATATTGAAGAAGGTATTTTACCAACCTACCAACTTGAAGCCAAGAGGTTGAACTATAAGGCTTCCAGATATGTCTTGAACAATGGAGTTCTGTACAGAAGAGGTGTGATAGTTGGTCTGCAAAGGTGTGTTCATCCAGCAGAAGTTAAAGATCTAATAGAGGAAATTCATGAAGAATCATGTGGGGCTCACGTAGCAGGTAGAACTCTTTTATAAAGAATAAATACGAAGGGGTATTATTGGCCAACAATGCGCATTGATTGTTTGGCTTATGCCAAGAAATGCGACAAGTGTCAGTGATTTTCTACTATGCAAAGAACTCCTCAAGCTCTGCTAACACAATCACTTAACCTTGTTCATTTGCTATGTGGGGAATAGATTTGGTCGGGCCTTTTCCAACTACAAGAGTACAATTCAAATATTAGGTTGTGGCTATTAATTATTTCATAAAATGGGTGGAAGTTGAACCACTCATCGATATGGCTTACGAAAGGGTCTATAAATTCATCGGGAAGAATATTATTTATAGATACGGTCTGCCCCATGCTTTTATCACCGATCACGGTACCCGATTTGACAATGATGAGTTGGCAGCTTACTATTTACAAACCAACATTAAAAAATATCCATTCTTTCCCAGGTCATCCCCAAAATAATAGGCAAACCGAGGTGACGAACAGAACTCTACTGACTAGGTTGAAGAAGAGATTGGATGATGCTAAAGGGAACTGGATCAACGAGTTGCACTCAGTGTTATGGGCTTACCAAACAACTCCTCGAACAGCAACTGGGGAATATCCTTATATGTTGACCTTTGGGAGTGAAGCAGTGATACCTGCCGAATTAGGGTTACCTACTCATAGGTTGCTTAACTTCAATTCTCCAGTGAGTGATTTGATGAGACGCTTGGACTTGGACATGCTCGAAGAAGTCAGAGAAGATGCGGCGATCAGCAATGCAGCCTATCAACAAAGGACTGCCATGTTCTATAATAAAAGGGTCAAGAAATGCGATCTCAAGGAAGGAGATTATGTGCTCAGGAAAGTGATTCAAAAGCACAATAAGTTGGAGGCAAATTGGCATGGGCCATATCGTATCGCATCTGTTGTTCGACCTGTCACTTACAGAATAGAAACTCTAGAAGGGAAATAATTCAAAAATTCTTGGAATGCTGAGCACCTGCGAAAATACTACCAGTAATGTACCTGCCCATGTACCCAATTATTTCAGTATGAATGAAAATAATGATTTCCCCAATCATTTTTTTATTTTCTTTTTTGGAGTACTCGTGCTACACATTTAACTTTGCAGCAAAACAATTTTTTTCCATCACTATAAACACCAATAATATTGGTAAAACAATCGAGCAAGGCAAGGTCTACTTGACTATGGGTGACCCAAGAGACATCTAAACTAGGCAAGAAGATGGGTAACATATCCACTGCCTGGGCACCAGGGCAATTATTTACTTAAATGATTGTCATAACTAAGCAAGAACATGGGATAAAATTCCATTGCTTAGGAACTTAAGGGTGATAAGTCACTACAACTAGACAAATACATGGGGAAAAGTTCCATTGTCTGGGCAATCAAATCAAAACGGGGAAAATGTCCATTCAAATATATATATATATATATATATATATATATATATATATATATATATATATACTCAATGACTGAAAAATACAGTACTATTATAATTGATCATGCAATTATTCTATTTCCAAAGAAACAAAACTACAAAGAGATACTTTTTCTTCATTTACTAACAAAATACAAATAGCCTATTCTACTGGTTTTGTTTCCTTCAGATTTAGGCACAGGATCCATTCCAGCTGGAGGATCATCTAAAGCAAAAGAAGAATTTATAAAGTTCAGGTCCTGCAGCATTCTGGTGTTACTTGAACTTGGTCGGTCTTACAAATGAGGAGTTCTGGATATCTCAAATTCTTCATGGAGACTGTAATCACCAAGGTATTTGGAAATCAAACATTAAGGAATAGAGCTAACTGGAATCCAGTTAATATCTAGCTGAAATGGTGGTACCGACAGATCAAGCAACCCGGGCACATACCAATCCCACAGCTCGGTTCCTTGCTCATCCTTCATCATTGTTAGATCATTCAAGCACCCCTGTTTGTATCCCTCATTATTTGATTTCTTCAACCTGGCATCAAGATGATATAAAGATCCATTGTATCCCCCCATCTAGAACTCTCTAGGCTACTTGTGAAATTGATAAGTTAATCGTTCAACATGCTGATGAAGCCTCTTCACCAAACTTTCTTTATTCTGCAACGCATAACTCTTATTGGAATGTTTCTCGGTAAGAGTTAGAATTTTCTGGGACATCTCAGCTAGAGCTTAATTTTTTGCCTTCAGTTGAGCAACTTGATTTTCTAAATCATGTTGAGTCCTAGTCTCTTCGATGCTGCTCCAACCAGCCCTTGTTCTACCCTGGGAAGTGGATGCAGGTCTGACTCTTTTTAAAGCTTCTAATTCTTCTCTTAATGAGGCATTCTCAGTCTCTAAAAAGGAAAAACCTTCATCATTAGCTGGGACCAGAACTCTAGAGGAAGAAGAAGATTTTAGTTGTCTCAGTTCTTCTCTTAAAGCAATATTTTCTTCCTCCATCAGCTTAGCAATGTTTCTATATTCCTCAACTTTAAGTTTTAGCACACTCTCTCTCTCTTATTATGGACTGAGATGAATTTTTCATAACCCCAATCAAAGCTCAAATATTGGTACTTCTTATCATAACCTTCATGCAGAAGAGCAGTGGCTTACTTGTGTTGAAGTTGGAGTTCTTCAATCATTCCTTGAAGATCTTCAATCATTTCGTAGTAAGCTACATTATTTGCTACAACCCGATCAAGTAAACATTTTAAATACTGGTAAACCTCAATTTCTTATTCAGAGGCATCAGATCCAAGAATATCAATTATTTATGCTTCAGTGAAATCTTCACGACCATCTTTGAAGTAATTTGTATACTTCTTCATCAACTCTGTATCATGAGCTGACAACAGTTCCATCCTGGTAATAAACTAGTAAGAAAAAGTAAAAACAGATCAACAACATCATAGCTATATTGAACAGCAAAGGAGAAATTTAGAATAAATAACAAGTCCATTTTATTGATCATAATAGAGGGGGTACAACCAAAAGTACAAAATAAAAGGGAAAAATAGATAAAAGCAAAAAATTGCCAAACAACATTACACCTTCTCCTTATTCCCTATAATATCCTCAGCTGATTTCGAAAAAGGGATTGGTTGCTCGGTGGACAGCTGACGTTGCTCGGAGGAAGTGGTTTTCTGCTGAAGTTGCTACTATCATCAAAGAAGATTCATCAGATCTAGCTTCATCTTCTTCCTCTTCCTCAATCGCAGGAGGAGGGCCTTGAACATGTCTCTGAAAAAGTTTAGAATCCTCAGCAACGTTCAACTCCTTCAAAGCTGCAACCCATCCATCCCTAAAGAACTTCAAACTTGCATACTCCATTTGACTCCATTTGAGTAGAGGTAGCAGTTATAGCTTTGTTCCATCTTTTATCACAGCTAGAGCTAAAGGACTTCTTTACAGCAGACCTCCTCTTTGTCCTTTTTGAGGAAGCATTCTTTCTAAATTGATCTTCAAAAGACTTAACTTTCTATCCAAGCTCTTTCTTACGCCATTCAGCCTCTTCAATCTTGCCTTCAGCTTTTTCCTGGTTGGAAATAGTAACCTATAATTTCTCCTCTACTTTCTTGGAAGCATCCATAGCTCCATGCCGAGCTAGATTAGCCTCCTTTACAGCATCCATAGATCTCTACCGAGCTAGATCAACCTCCTTGGCAGCTTCCACAGTTTTTTGTTAAGCTGTCTCAGCAGACTTGATTTTATCCTCCCAAGTAGTTTTGTCATTCTCATACCTCTGTCGGGACTCCTCTAAAGATTTTGATAACCTAGCAAGGGCTTCTTCTACTTCACTGGAAAAGGAAGCAGCTTTGATAGCTTCGTCCTTCTCCAGGATATTATTAAAATACACCAAAAACTATAAAAAGAAGAGAAACTCAAATAAGAATATAAAGAATGCATTCAGAATTGAAATGACAGGTATAATAACAAGGTGTTGGGTTGCTAAGTCAGTGACTTTCTCCCGAGGAGTAGAGGTCTCAGCAGCTCGGCAATCAGGAAGAGTTGTAGACCAGATCAATTTCTTATCCAAGCGAAGACTAATGAGTGTTGGAAAACTAGTCCTCAAAGAAGGTATTTCAACCCCAGTAGGTTGAACAGCAGCATCAACGATCTTCTCAGTAAGACCCCTTCTTAATCTTTTTAAAGGAGTTGCCTGTTTAATCAAAGGTGCTGTCTTTTCTCGAACAACATAAGTGTTGTCTCTTCTCAAACAACGGCAACCCCTTCAATCAAAGGTACTGCCTCTATTGGAGCAACAGGGGGCTTTTTGTTAATATCCTTGACATCTATGACTGCTCCCCCAGATAAAGAAATATCCTTTTTTCTTAGTCCTTTCAGCTGGGATATTTTTTTTGCTCTTTTTTCCCCATCAGCACCAGGGACAACCTTAGCAAAGAGATCAGGCATTCTCCTCTTCTTCGTTATCAGGTCAGCAATAGAAGTGCCCATATCAGAGAAAGATTCTTCAACAATTGAAGAAAATACTGGAGCCTGTTCAAGATCAATCACCAAAGGAGGAGCAAGAGGCCGAGCAATAAAAGAGGAAGTGGTGTTCTTATATCTCAGCAAATAGGAAACAAACATCACGTGCTCCTCAACAATTGATTGATGCAAACCCCAGATGAGCTTTAAATCTTTTATATTAATATCAATCCATTTTGGGTATTTTACTGTCAACTGCAAATCAAAAATGAAAAAGCAAAAGTCAGTGAAACATTTTATCAAACAAAAATAGAACTGGTTTAAAAAAAAACTATCCCATTGCCATAAGGTGGACATCTGGGATCTTGGTACACGTCTTTCCCCTTTAGTGGGGGGTGTTGCCAATTTTTCATCACAACCCCATGTTCAAAATAATCCCTATTAGAATCAGGGATATAGACCACTAAATCTCTATTAGAAAACCTAGTTTTTAAATAAAAGTTGGTGTCGCTGGTGACCCATTTATAAGAGTAGATAATTTTAAGAATCCCTAGACAAGTTCCATGAATTTGATTCAACCTATGTACACCATTAAATACCCTCCATGTATTTGGAACTACTTTTGCAGGTACAATATCAAAATATTGGCAAAATTCCAAACACAGGGGATTAGGCGGGAAAGAAAAAACACATTCTTCTACAAAAATAGAGGGAAACCAGTGTCCTTCAGCAAGATAAAATAAATCAGAAGGGCAAGGAGGTTCTTCCAAAACAACCCAAGAAGGAATCTCAAAGTTGGCCCTAAACTTGTCTAATGACTCGATAAGGTAAACCATGATGGCTAAAGCAAAGAAAGAAGAAGGAAAGAAGAAATTCTTACAGAAGATTAAGGAATCAGCTAAGGCAGATGACTTTAAAGAACGTTCGTAAGAAGAAAAATGAGAAGACAAAGAGTTTGGAAACAAGATAGCAAAAGGTAGAAGATAATCGAATTTTATCGCAGTTGTATATATGCTGCATCGGGAAATGATAGAAGTAATGATCACACATGACGACTGTTGTGTTCCCGACGGCTAATCAAAGGAAAAAGACACAAATACCCAAGCGTTCATTAAAAACTCAAAATATTTACAACTTTACCATTTCGCGCTCAAAATTATTACACAAAATGGTAAACTTTAACAAGTGTTGGAATACTGTAATTAATCAAGATGTAAGAAATGTGCTCGGGCAACTTTTGGGTAAAATGTTCCACACTCTCATATCAAAACTCAACTGTGAAACCTTGGGGGCTTCTGTTGATACAAAAATTAGTCAACTGATGTGGACCAATTATATAAAGACACGTGTCATCCAACATAGCACGAATTCAATGTACCGAGCTACTCAACATACCTAATAACTCAACATACCGAGCTACTCAACATACCGAGAAACTTATTGGGAAGATCAAATGACAAAGAGAGATTCAATGATTATTCTTTACCATGTACATCTACATATGCCCATTCAATAAAGGAATATTGTTTATTCACACGAGCAGCCCAAGGGCTATAAATATATTATAATACCCTCATGGCGGGGTAAGCTATCATAATAAAACGTAATTGAGATCAAGTCAAGACACCCAGTAATACAAGACAGTGGACGTAGGCCATTTTCATTAAAGTCGATCCACTTTAAAATCTCTTGTATTATTTCTTTACTCGTATTCATCTGTGATTAATTAATTAGATCAAATCAAGTTTTTTACATCAACAAATATAAAACCTGCATAATGTAAAGCCCGCACGACGATAAAATTTAACAATAAAATTACAAAAGCCCACACGACCCAAACACATAAAAACAGAATCTTGAATGTCAACAACATTAACTAAAAAATCTCTATGTTGTAAACCACTTACTTCTTCTTATGTTCCATGTGGATCAAAGCTAATGATAAAAAGTTATCCTGTAAAAAATAGGATAAAAAAATAAACGATATCAATAATCAATTTTTTTTAAAGAATCGTATTCAAGCAGAAAATTGCATAAACTTATCGTCATATTCTCAAATTAAAAGTCCCATGACCATGCGGTCAGTTCCTACGAATTACATTGGTTCTGTACGAGGTGTTCGTGCCTCCTACGGGACCGTTTGGGGGCTGTTTTGGATTTTTCCCTCTCACGGCATGCTTTTAGGCCTAAGTCTAGATATTTTTAAATTATTGACATATCTCAAACTGGTAGTCCTGTTCCCAAGCAATCAGTTACTATAATATACATTGGTCCCATGCAAGGTGTTTGTGCCTCTTATGGGGCCGTTTGGAGGTTGTTTTGAGTTTTCGCCCTCTAACGACATGTTTTTAAGCTTAAGTCTTGATTTTTTAAATTATTGCTAAATTTTTAAACTGGGAGTCCCGTGATCACGTGGTCAGTTCCTACAAGTTACATTGGTCCCGTGCGAGGTCTTCCTGCCTCTGACGAGGCCGCTTAGGGGCTATTTTGGGTTTTTGCCCCTATCGATGTGTTTTTAAGTCTAAGTTATTGTTTGTTTTTACCTCTTAAGTCTGAATCTGAACCATTCAGACTTAAGAGGTACCAAATATTGTTTTTTTAAATGATTAAGAGGCTAACGACTATATTTGCCTCTGAATGATTAAGAGGTAAATGAACCTCTGAAGTCTGAATCTGAAATCTGAATCAGTCTAAATACATTCATTCAGAGGTCCATTCAGACATAAAAACAAACGTATTTTTCAGATTTAGATTTAGACTTCTGATGAAAAAACAAACATAACCTAAGTCTAGATATTTTCAAATTATCATCACATTCCCAAAATGGGAGTCCCTTGATCACACTATTAGTTCGTATGAGTTATATTGGTCCACTGAGAGGTGTTTGTGCCTCTTGCGGGGCTGTTTGGTGGCTGTTTTGGGTTATTGCCCCCTAACAATAAGTTTTTAAGCCTAAGTCAAGATATTTTTAAATTATCGTCACATTCTGAAACCGGGAGTCCTGTGACCACACGGTCAGTTCCTAGGAGTTACATTGATCCTGTGCGAGGTGTTTGTGCCTCTTACAAGTTGTTTTGGGTTTTCGCCCTCCAACAATATGTTTTTAAGCCTAAGTCTGGATATTTTCAAATTATTGTCATAATATCAAACCGGGAGTCACATGACCACCTGATTAGTTACTATGAGTTATATTGATCTCGTACAAGGTGTTCGTGCCTCTTATGAGGCCATTTCTGGGTTTTCGCCATATAACAGCATATATTGAAGCCTAAGTCTAGATATTTTCAACCCTAAATCACCAACGACTATTGTTTAAACCGTTATAATGTGTGCAAAATCAAAATTCTTCTAGTAAAAAAGAAACTACACTTAGAAACCTACACTTTTGCTAAATTAACTTAGACCCCTTGAAGTTTCAGTAAATTTCAAAATTGCCTCTAAAAGTTTTAAAGTAAGATAACTTGATGTATAATTAACCCCTGAACCCCAAATGTACATCAAATTAATCCATTAAGACCCAAATTAACACAAAATTATAATTACACCCTTGAAAACTTTCTAAAATTACCAAAATGCCCTTATACTTTATAAAAAAGTATACTTTTAAGGCTATAAAAGTAATTACCCAATCAACCAAGGACCAAACCTGGAAATTTCTTTAATTGCTGTTAAATCCCTGTCCACCTAGGGCGCCACATCAACACTAGAGGTTAAATTACACAGGAACACACCATCTAAACATGTGCACTACACTTACCCATAAGGAAAACTTTAGATAAACTAGCTCAAATCCACCATCTAAAGGCACAAATCAAATCTTGTGAAGATGTAGTATAATTACCCCACGAATTTAGCAGTAAAAATTCACCTTATAGCATAGTTCAAAAACTCAAAAATCCCTTTAAATCAGGTACCTGTGATTTTATGCTTAATTTACAGTTCTTTCAATTCTAATAGATTTTTGTGTGGTTAATATAGTTAGAACAATCATAATATGCAAGTTTTTATGTGTAGAATAACTTAGGATGGAAAAAAGGAAGAAACACCATTAAAACTTGAGCTTTAATGGTGAATCTTGATACAATGCCTTAAACTTTTATTTGAACATATAACTTCATTATAACCGAAGGATCTCGAGTGTAATGGTTAAAAGCTATGAATGTGCATATAGAGCTCAAATCGATAAAAAGTGTATTTTGAACTCAAAACTTGAAAACTCAAAATTCTTCATGTATAATCCATCTTAATCTTTGAAACTAAAACCAAACTACTCTTGTATATAGCAGAAACCAACCCATGTTCATAAGAATCCTTGCCATACTCTAGAAATCCACAAATATCAGGTCAAAATTTCAGCAAAACACACAGTTTTGAATCTTGAGTTATAGTGAATATTAATCCACAAAACATATATATTCGGATTCCTCATGAAATATTAGGCCAAGTTGGTTAAGAAATCATCTCAAATGGTATAAAAATGAAGAAAATCAAGGTAAAAAAACTGAAACCCTAGAAATCAAAATCGAGACGTTGAAGATGAAGACTTTCAATAGGAACTTTGACAATGCGCGTGAGGACGCGTGACCAATCAGGAATTTCTGATTTTTTTTTCCACAAAATTTTTATTAATTTTTTCTAGTCAAAATGGTATAAGGTAAGGCCATGTTTCGATATTCCTAGCTTAAGTTATGAAAAACTAAGGTTTTAACTCAAGAATATTCTTCCAAATTTATAATTTGACCCCTCTCAACTTTTCCAACTTATGAATTTTTTCCCCAAATTATGTTTTTGAATACTTCAAAATATTTTAAGACAAAAAGTCTTTTAAACCAAAGTTGAAAAATGATCTTATATCCAGTATTTTAAAGCCCCAAGATAATTACAAATAGACCCCCGAAACTTTAAAAGATACAGTTTTAGTACAAAGTTGACTGACTAAATCCCAAATACTTACATACCCAAACATCGTATACAAAAAATTAAGCACCAACTCTTCCCAATATCCTATTGTGATATAAAGTTGACCGATTATCGAGCAAGTCGTTTTTGCCTACATTTTCAATAGTATACTTTGCGCATTTGGCATACTGCTATTGATATCACTATGTAATAGCTCCTAATTACTCTTAGTGTGTGCATGTTATTATATTGAGATACTACATATTTTATTAACCACCATCGGTATTTGAGTTTATCACTAGTATTTAAACTTAAATTAAGGATTAATTTGAACCCTTATCATCTAATAATTGGTATTAGGGGTGTTCGCGATCCGATCCGATCCGATTTTGGGGATTTTTACGGACCGGACTGATTAAACTGGTCCTAAAAAAAATAAGACCAAGACCGGACCGATTGTATTGGTCTTTCGGGCCTAGTCGGTTCGGTTTTTTGTAGGATCGATCCGGTCTAACTTGTCGGTTCTAATCTTATTAAAATATTTTTACTAGTGTTAACTGTAAAAATTAGGGGTGTTATGAAATCACTATCATCAGAGTGATGTATATAAATCAGTGGGTAAAAAAACAGTGACCATTCAATAGCTAAAAAAATAGTAGTCTACATAAGTTGGCAAAGACGAGATAACAAGAATCCATGGATTCCATATAACCCAAATTACAACAGTACTATTTTAAAATATATTTTCCTGGATAGCAAACAATCTAAAATGGGTACCTTGGGCCTTGGCGACTAAAAAAATGTTTTTTTTAGTTTCATAGTTTTAGTTTTTGAGTACCAGAGTAACTAACAATAACAGATGTATTATCATTATGAGTAAGTAAACTAGTAACAAATGTATTTGTATTTGAATCTGAGAAAAAAAAAGGATCACCTCTGTGTTGTTTCTCACGGACCAAATGGTAGGAAATTCCTACCAGGCAGCGGCGCAAGGGAGAGGCACAAGAGCAACAGCGCACAGAGTATCTCACGACATAAGGCAGCGATGCAAAGAGTATCTTACTGCTGCACAAGGCAGGGGAGCAGACGGAGAGACAAAAATGGTGGCTTTGTTTCTCATAGAGATAGGCGTGAGAGTGATAATGGTTGAATAACGAGAATGGTGTGAACTTGTGTGCCTGTTTGTTTCTCAAATAGATTAAGGTTATTTTCTTCTTCTTTTTTATGACGAGCGTACCCCCAAGAATGAATGAGAATGGTGTGTTTGTTTCTCAGATATATAATTAAATACATATATAGTAACTGGTCCGGGTCAATCCAGATCGGGTATTTAATAAGGGGGGTCGAATACCGAACCGATTAGACCGGTCTATAAAAAAAAACTGGACCGAACTGATTAAAAATAAAAATCGATAAAAATAGGGCGGTCCAGTTTAGTCCAGTTCAGTCCACCGGTCCATTCGATTTTCTGAACACCCTTAACTGGTATCATGTTTCATATTGATTCAGTTACCCTTGTATTTCTGTGCCATTTTACTATAAGCATCAGTATTAACTAGGAAGTAGACTGGCATATTGTCCCATGAAAGTTTCTACTTGGCCTACTGGTCTCAGATGATTGAGAGCCTTGATTATTACTACATACGTATGTGTGCCACTTTAATTGTGTGCTTAATAGGTTACATTTTCCCAAATTTTTTGGATTGATTACCTATTATTGTGGTTTTATTGATGGCTTAACTACTTCTATGCCTTTAGTGAACTAGTAAGTATGGGATTATTAGTTCAAGACTCTTTGAATTTCTTTACATGATCTTAAATAAACTGGTAATGAACCTCAATTTCTTAAACGGACTAGTAAGTAAGGGATTATTAGTTCCAAATCTCTTAATGTCCTCTTAAAAACTTATAAATATGGGATTATCAACTTATTTTTATTGTTACCGTTACTGAGCACTGATTCTATACACACTCCAATTCTCATCTATATCAATATATTTTCTATATAACTAGTAGAACCTGCTTAGCATATTTGTGTTAATTCCTTCCTTCTCTAGATGTGCCCGGAGAAAGAGGATACTATTTCTTTCCTACTAGAGATAGAAACTTGTCACCTGTTTGCGTATGTGACTATGTAGGTAAAGAATAAGCTAGATGGGAGCAATGAGTGGCGCTTTTCGATTTTCTATATAATAGTTTGTACTAAAAACATGTAACTCACCCCTGGGGTGGTACAACCCTATGAAAACCTATTTAATAATGAATAAAGTTATATTATTTTGCCTTAGCTTTGATTCACTGCTTTATGTGTACTTCTTGTTCATTGATAGCAAAAAGTTGGGTTTGAAAAGTTGGTATCAGAGCATGTTTTAATTCTAAACATGTCATCAGATTTGCATTTTATGCGAGAAACAAATAAGATATTAGTTATTTTATCTTTTCGTTACTTCTTTTATTACTATTATTATATGGTAATTCCATTTTACAGTAGGGACACATGGTACATATTCCTATTTAATATAGACCTCGAACCAGATAATCACTGGGAAACCCGAGTCAGAGAGGAGGCTCTAGCAAGATTAAGAGAAATGATTTGTGCAACCGAGGAGGATTGGGTAGGCTCGAGTAGTGATATTAGAAGGCTGGTACTGACCAATAGAGTTCTGGGTTAAATGCAAGTCATGCGAAAGGTGGGTGATTATGCAAATAATCGTTAATACTCCAAAAGGCTATAAATGTGGTACTTGCAGATGAGATGCCAACCCCACTGATGTACCCTGAGGCTACATCTAATGGTGAAATACACTGTAAGTATTCTCCCGGTACAATAGATGACTCAACGGACGGCTCAAATTAGGGAGATTACTTAGTCATCCCAGAGTCCACTTCCAGTGATGAAGTTGTCGTCCCCACTTAAAATAATCCAAAGTTAAAAGTTAGTTTAGTGTGAGTCATATATAGTACGATATTGTAGAAAGTATGTTATACTATAACTTTAGTTGCACTAACACGTGTTATGATGTATAATACTATTGTACCATATAACCCTTTATATGAAATATAGTAGGCTTGGGAGTTAATTTTGTTTATAATTATTATTATTTAAACTCTTATATTTTTAGGATCGTTAGTACTTGAATTCCCTCTGCTGGAACTCATTCTGAACAGACTCAAACTGAAGGAATCATGCGATGTCTTCAGGAACTTACGCTTTAGCCCAATAATAACAAACAAGTAGTTCTACTCCAAAGGATGTTTTCGAAGAAATTCGTAGAATGAATGCTCTTAAACAATTTCTAAGGCAATGACCCCCATCTTTTCTTAGAAAGCCAGGTGCTAATGAACTTGAGAAATGGATGCGCCAGATTGTGCAAATTCTGAATGGAGTAGGTATAACTACTAATCTCCTAGTAACTTTCATTGCTATATGTTTGAAGGTGAAGCTGATTTTCGGTGGCAAGCAGTGTCACGTAATCAGAATGTTGTTAATTTTACTTGGGAAAAATTTGAGGAGACTTTAATCAAAAAGTATTTTCCTGAGATTGAGCGAAATTAGCGAACTATTGATTTCTTAAAATTACAACAAGCTAACTTATTAATAGCCCAATATGAGGCTAGATTTACTAAATTATCTCACTATTCTATGGATAAATATAGATACTGAGGTAAAAAATGCAAGCAATTTGAAAGAGGATGACATCTGAGAGTTAAGAATTCAATTGTTCTATTACAAATTCGTGAGTATTTTCAATTGATTAACGTCGTGGCCATTGTGGAATGCAATTCTTCTACCATAATCCGATCTTCACCCCCAACTATCAAGAACATCCATGTCATTAGAACTCCATATCATTCTAGACCTCATACTTATGTAAACTCGAGTGGACAAGCTTATTTTCAAATTCATCATAGCATAACACGTTCTGAAATTCGTTGTAACAAGTGTCATAAAGTAGGACATATTTGGCCCCAAAATTATAACATAAATTCAGCCCCAATCCGTCGTCAGCCAAATAAACCCTCACAAAATCCAAAATTATGTTCTATTTAGAATCAGTCCAAGACAAACTCTATGAAGGGAATAAAGCCAATTCCGAGTTGAGGGGGGAATTAAGCTATAAAACCTATGCAAAGTACACCTGACATGATAGAAGGTATGATCATTTTCTAACATTTTCCTCAACATATTTTAATTGATACATGATTCGCACATTCTTTTATTAGCCTTAGATTAGGTAAATTATTACAATTATCACTAACATCTTTAACTGCTCCATTGGATAATGAGTTACAAATAGGTGAAATCAATACACCAACACAAAGTTATAGAAATCATAAGATCCAGCTTTGTCTAAGAACCCTCCTTGTTAACTTGATAATTTTAGATATTTTTGGTTTCGATATTATTATCGGAATGGATGTTTTATCTAGACATCACGCTTATATCGATTGTCATGCTAAGAAAATTCATTTTCAAAACAACAATAATTATTCTTTTATGTTTCAAGGATCAGGTCTATCAAAACCCTCAAATTTCCAAATCTTGATCTTCTTTAATTCCAAATCCGTTTGAACAATTTAAAGATGTTTTCACCGAGAATTTATCAGAATTACCCCCTTCCAAAGAAATCGAATTCAGTATCAATATTTATCCCAATACACTTCCTATTTCGATACCTCCATATCGAATGACTCCTTTAGAACTCCGAGAACTCCATACCCAATTAGATGATCTTTTGGAAAGAGAGTTTATTCGACTAAGTTCATCGCCTTAGGGAGCTCTGGTATTATTTGTTAAGAAACGTGATGGAAGCTTTAGAATGTGCATAGATTATCATAAATTGAACTCAGTAACTATTGAGAATAAGTATCCTTTACCCCGAATAGGAGATCTATTTGATTAACTTCGATAGACTTAGGATCTGGTTATCATCAATTACGCGTTAGAGAGAAAGACATTTTGAAAATTGCGTTTTGAACTCGTTACGAATATTTTGAATTTACCGTAATGTCATTTGTTTTAACAGACGCACCAGCAGCCTTTATATATCTAATGCACAAAATTTTTAAACCTTTTCTTGATAGTTCGTTATCATTTTTATTGACGATATTCTCGTATATTCTCATAATCCGATAGAACATGCCCAACATTTGAAAGCGGTCTTAAGTACTCTTAGAAGCCAATGAATATATGCAAAAAAGAGAATATGTGACTTCTCAATGAAGGAAATCAAATTTTTAGGACATGTGATTTTTAAAGATGGAATCCGAGTCGATTCAACTAAAATTTTAGCTATTTTGGAATGTAAAAGTACTACCAATATTACTTAAATAAAAAGTTTTCTGGGATTAGTTGGATATTATCGTCATTTTGTACAAGGATTTTCGCGCATTGCTCTTCCCCTTTTAAAACTAACTAGGAAGGAAGTTCCATTTGTATTGACTGAAGAATGTAATCAATCATTCTAAATGTTGAAGGAAAAATTAACTACTGCTCCTATCCTCACTATTCCTTCTAGTGTGTAAGTTACGATGTGTACATCGATGCTTCGTTACAAGGACTAGGATGTGTGTTAATGATAAAGTGATAGAATATGGGTCACAAAAACTCAAGACTTATGAACGTAACTATCCTGTCCACGATCTCTAACTAGCAGCCGTAGTTTTTGCATTAAAAATTTTGCGTTGTTACCTTTATGGTGTAAATTTTCAAGTCTTTTCGGATCATAAAAGTTTGAAATATAACTTTACCTAAAAGGACTTAAATTTGAGACAACGATGCGGGATGGAATTTTTGGAAGATTACAGATTTTAAAATTAATTACCATCCAGCTAAAGGTAATGTAGTAGCCGACGCTTTAAGTCGAAATCCAGTGGAGGACTCCATGCCCTAATTTCATACGATATTATCACTACCATAGAGCAATATGACCTATGCTTACTTACCCTTTGTGCAAAAATCTTTAATATTATCTCTTATCCTTGGTTGAGAGAGAAAATCTTAGTTCAACAAACCCAAGATTCTTTTCTATAAAACTTTTTGAAAAAGAATCTTGATTTTTCATACGATAAATAAATAGGTCTACGATTTAGAAATAGATTGTATATACCTAATAACACATCTCTTCGATAAGAAGTATTGCAAGAATCTCATCGTTCGAAATTTGTGATACACCTCGGAAGTTTAAAAATGCCTTGAAGAAGCTATATTAGTGGCCAAATATGAGAAATGATATCGAGAATTTTGTAAGTAAATGTCTTACTTATCAACAAATAAAGATAGAACACCAACATCCTAGTGGACTTCTTCAACCCTGACCTATTCTCGAATGGAAATGGGATCATATTACCCTGAATTTTGTCAGTGGACTACCTCGTACATCCCAAGGATATAATTCAATTTGGGTAATAGTATATCGACTTACCAAATCTTCTCATTTTCTACATTTAAAGACCATCAATTCGTTCCAAAAGCTTAGCAAGTTCTATATTCAAGAAATTATTTGATTACATGGAGTTCCTTTATCCATTGTAACGAATAAAAATTCTCATTTTATAGTAAAATTTTGGCAAGCATTGCAAACTGCAATGGGTACTAAACTTCACTTAAGTACTGCATTCCAACCCCAAACGGATGGACAATCAAAACGTACAATTCAAACCTTAGAAGACATGTTACATGCTTGTACGTTAGATATGTCTAACAACTGGGATGTATATTTACCTCTCGTCGAATTGTCATATAACAATATTTACCAAGCCAGTATTAAAATTTCTCCATTTGAATCTTTATACGAAAGATCTCGTAGATAACCTGAATGTTATATAGAATCGGGAGATAGTAAATAATTTGGTCCTAAAATAATACAACAAATTCGAGAGAAATTGAAGACAACCCAAGATCTATAGAAAAATTATGCAGAACAATGTTGGAAACCCTTATAATTTTAAGTGGATGATCAAGTGTTTCTGAAAGTGTCTCCTCGAAAAGGAATTTTACGCTTCGAAAAGAAAGGAAAACTAGCCCCCATATATATTGGACCTTTCACAAATTTTAAAAGAATCGGCTCCTTAGCCTATCAATTAGAATTTCCTATGGAATTATCCAATATCCATAATGTATTTCATGTATCACAGTTACGTTGGTATATTTTCGATCCATCTCATACTGTTACATGGCAAAATGTTTCAGTCGAACCCAACCACGCGTTTGATGTACATCCTATTCAAATTCTAAATCGTCAAGTGAGGTAACTCATAAATAAGGAAATTCCCTCAATTAAAGTACTTTAGGAGCATCAAAATCAGCAAGAAGCTGCGTGGGAACCAGAACAAGCAATGAAGGATTAATACCCCGACTTATTTTAAGGTAAAATTCAAGGACGAATTTTTTTAGGTAGGTAGACTATAAGAACCGGGAGTTTTTCAATCTTAAATTACCTACGACTATTGTTTAAACCCTTATAATGTGTGCAAAATCGAAAAACTTCTAAGAAAAAATAAACTACACTCAGAAACCTACACTTATGCTAAATTAACTTAGACCCCTTGAAGTTTTATTAAATTTGAAAATAGCCTCTGAAAGTTTCAAAGTAAGATAACTTGATGTATAATTAACCCCTAAACCCTAACTTTTTATCAAATTAATCCTTAAATACCTTTAATTAACATAAAATTATAATTTTAACCTTGGAAACTTTTTGAAATTTCCAAAATACCCATATAGTTTACAAAAAGTATACTTTTGAGGGTATAAAAGTAATTACCCAATCAACCAAGGACCAAACCTGGAAATTTCTATAATTGAAGTTAAATCCATGTCCACCTAGTGCTCCACATCAACACTAGAGGTTAACTTACACATGAACACACCATGTAAACATGTGTACTACACTTACCCATGATGAAAACTCTACATAAACTAGCTCAAATCCAACACCTAAAGGCACCAATCAAATCTTCGAAGATGTAGTATATATTCCTAATGAATTCAACAGTAAAAACACATCTACAACCCAATTAGAAAACTCCAAAACTCAAAAATCCCCTCGTATAAAGTACCTTGTATTCTATGCTTAACTTATAGTTCTTTCAAATCCAATAGTTTTTTATGTAGTTAATATAGTTTAAACAATCATAATATATAAGCTTTTACGTGTAGAATAGCTTAGGATAGAAAAAATAAGAAGAAACATCATAAAAGCTTGAGCTTTAATGGTGAATATTGATACAATGCCTTAAACTTTGATTTGAAACTACATATAACTTCATTAGAACCTAAAGATCTTGAGTGTAATGGTTAAAAACCATGAATGTGCATATAGATCTCAAATCGATCAAAAGTGTATTTTGAACTCAAAACCTGAAAATCCAAAATTCTTCATGTATAATCCATCTTAATCTTTGAAACCAAAACCAAACTACTCTTGTATATAGCAGAAACCAACCCAAATTCACAAGAAATCTTGTCATAATCTAGAAATCCACGAATATTGGGTCAAAATTTTAGCAAAATACACAGTTTTAAATCTTGAGCTATACTGAATATTAATCCACAAAACATATATATTCGGATTCCTCATGAAAAATTAGGCTAAGTTGGTTAAGAAATCATCTCAAATGGTATAACAATGGAGGATAAAATCAAGGTAAAAAATATGAAACCCTAGAAGTCAAAATTGAGATGTTGAAGATGAAGACTTTCAACAGAACTCTGACCACACGCGTGAGGGTAGGTGACCAATTAGGGATTTCTGATTTTTTTTCCCAAAAATTTTATTAAATTTTTTAGGTCAAAATGGTATAAGGTAAGGTCATGTTTGGACATTCCTTGCTTAAGTTATGAAAAACTAAGGTTTTAACTTAAGAATATTGTTCCAAATTTACAAATTGACCCCTATCAACTTTTTCAATTTATGAATTTGATCCCCAAATTCTATCTATGAATACTTCAAAATATTTTAAGACAAAAAGTCTCTACACCGAAGTTCAAAAATGATCTTAAATTCAGTATTTTAAAGTCTCAAGATAATTACAAATAAATCCTCGAAACTTTAAAAGATACAGTTTTATTACAAAACACATTGACTAAACCCCAAATACTTACATACCCAAACATTATATACAGAAAATCAAGCACCATCTCTTCCCAATATCCTATTGTGATATAAAGCCGACCGAATACTAAGCAAGTAGGTTTATCCTACCTTTTTCGATAGTATACTTTGCGTATTTGGCATATTGATATTGATATCACTATGTGATAGATCCTATTTACTCTTAGTGTGTGCATGTTATTATACTGCTATACTACATAGTTTGTTAACCATTATCGTTGTTTGAATTTATCATCGGTATTTAAACTTAAACTAAGGATAATGGTATAATTTTTCATATAATTTAGTTACTCTTGCACTTTTGTGCCATTTTACTATAAGCATTAGTATTAATTAGGAAGTAGACCGGCGTGTTATCCCACGGAACTTTCTACTTGGCTTACTTGTCTCATATGATTGAGAGTCGTGATTATTGCTACATACATATGAGTGCCACTTTAATTATGTGCATAACACGTTACTTTTCTCCAAAAGTTTTGGGCTCATTACCTATTATTATGATTTTACTTACAGCTTAACTACTTCTATACCCTTAGTGGATTAGTAAATATAGGATTGTTAGTTCAAGACTCTTTGACTTTCTTTATATGATCCTAAATAAACTGGTAATGAACCTCAGTTTCTTAAACGGACTAGTAACTATGGGATTATTAGCTCGAAATCTTTTAATCTTCTTTTAGAAACTGATAGTTATGGTATTATCAGCTTATTTTTATTGTTAGTGTTGCTAAACACTGATTTTATACACACTGCAACTCTAATCTATATCTATATACTTGTTATACAACTAGTAAAACCTTATTAGCATATTTGTGTTAGTTCCTTCCTTCTCCAGATGCACCCGGAGAAAGAGGATAATATTTATTTCCTACTAGAGATAGAAACTTGTCACCTGTTTGCGTATGTGACTGTAGGTAGAGAATAAGCTAGATGGGATAAATGAGTGGCGCTTTTCGATTTTCTATATAATAGTTTGTACTAAAAATATGTAACTCACCCCTGCGGTGGTACAACTCTACGTAAACCTACTTAATAATGAATAAAGTTATGTTATTTCGCCTTAGCTTTGATTCATTGCTTTATTTGTAATTCTTGCTCATTCATACAAAAAATCAGGGTGTGACAAACTGGGAGTCTCATGACCACGCGATCGGTTCCTATAAGTTACATTGGTCCCATGCAAGGTGTCCATACCTATTACGAGGCCGTTTGGGGCCTTTGTTTGGTTTTCTCCCCCAAAGGAGTTTTTTAAGCCTATGTCTAGATATTTTCAAATTATCATCGTATTCTCAAATCAAAAGTCCCGTGGTCATGCGATCAGTTCCTATAAGTTATATTGGTCCCGTACGAGGTGTCCGTGCCTCTCACGGGGCCGTTTGGGGGTTGTTTTGAATTTTCGTCCCCAACGGTATTTTTTAAGCCCAAGTCTAAATATTTTCAAATTATCTCATCATATTATCAAAGAAGGAGTCCCATGACCACATGATCAGTTGCTACAAGTTACATTGGTCCCATGAGAGATGTTCATGCGTCTTACAGGGCCATTTGGGGGTTGTTTTGGGTTTTCACCCTCTAACGGCATGTTTTTAAGTCTAAGTCTAGATGTTTTAAAATTATCGCCATATTCTCAAATCGGAAGTCCCATGACCACACGGTCAGCTTCTATGAGTTACATGGGTCCCGTGCGAGGTGTTTGTGCCTCTTACAACGCCGTTTGGGGGTGTTTGGGATTTTCGCCCCCTAACGAATTATTTTTAAGCCCAAGTATATATTTTCAAATTATCATAATTTCTCAAACTAGGAGTCCCATGACCACATGATCAGTTTCTACGAGTTACATTGGTCATGTGTGAGGTGTCCGTGCTTCATAGGGGGACGTTTGGGGGCTGTCTTGAGCTTTCGCCCTCTAATGGCATGTTTTTAAGTCCAAGTCTAGATATTTGCAAATTATCATCATATTCTCAAACCGAGGTTCCCGTGACCATGCGGTCAGCTCCTACGAGTTACACTAATCATGTGCGAAGTATTTGTTCCTCTTATGGGACCGTTTGGGTGCTATTTGGGGGGGGGGGGTCCCTCTAACGACATGTTTTTAAATCCAAATCCAGATATTTACATTTTATCCCTTAAACGGAGTTTTTGCATTGATAATAGCTTACGAAAATTTCTAGCATAAACGGTTTCCCCACCCACACCCCCTTTTGAAAATTTACTATTTCCAATATCTTATAGTGCCATCGTGTTCACCACATATGTGAACAATCGCATGGAACTATGCTAATGTACCTAGTAAAAACTCGAGATGGTGCATTAGAGTCTACTACACTAATACTGTATAACTATAACATTTGATAATAATGAAAAGAATAACCTAATAAAAGAACACTAATAGAGACTTACTTCATGGGAAAGGCTATGTGTGCCATTATTGTCATCCCAGTAAATTGTGCTTATTCTATAGAGTAGTTGAATACTAAGCACCTGTGGATAAATTCAAATTTAAGAATAAAGAAATATGTTCAAGTGGAAGTAAAATAACTCTACAATCTTAGAAGTGCACTACTTATCAAGCACAAGTAATGACTTAGTTCATAAAGCACCTTATTTGGATTTTGATGTATGACTTATAAAAGGAAGCCAAAAGGATAAGGATAATTACATAGCTTTACTGTTTCCAAGTTTTCTTTTTATTTATTTATTTATAGTGATTTGTTTAATATAGGATAATACTACAATAAGTGTTTAAAGCTTTTTTAGCGGTGACCTGAGTATGAGATGCAATACCAGGAACCCAATAGCATGTCTTACATGCTTGAGCTCATCCTAAGATGAACATGCATACTGAAATCTTATCTCTTTCGTTAATCAATCAAATAAATATGGCAAAGTGATAAAAAAATAAATAAACAAAAACATGATGCTTTTAGCAAGGACCCCCCCCCCCCCTGAGGAAGTTTTAAGCAGCATAAATTGATGCTTAACGTTATTGAAACAAAAGGTATGGTTTGTGGAGTTTTTTGAATTAAAAATAGTTCAGGAGGACTAAAGTGAGTGAGTGAGACGAGGTTCAACATTTACCAAAATTAAATCAAGAACCGTTACTGAATGAGTGTGTCGGAATTACATCAAGATTACCTCATCATTTGCTTATAGCACCAATGTTCCAATTTAGCTAAACCTTCTTCGGCATATTCACGATTATTAAATGAGCAACATTCTCATCTTAGTAGATGGATGCAACCAATTGACTGAGCAGTCATTAACGTGTTTACTCTGTTATCACAACATAAGCATCGCAAACGAGGCACGCTTTAAAGCTTTAAATAAATCCCATAGGTTTTTTTATCACATAAGCTTTTGTGATGAAACGCGTTACTGCAATATTTACTCTATAATTGTCAACTCTAAAGCATCACAAATTCTTTTCATCATTCAAGAAATTTTAAAATGCACAAATATTTTACCAGTGTCAGCATATCCCATTGGAGAATCGGTATAAAAAAGGCAATGGTGGGAATGTTACCTAGTTCAGCTTCCATGATGGGATGATGATGAGTTCTTGGGTCAATCAAGATAAGGGGACAGGGCTCACTAAATAAAGTCTGAAACTAGTTAGTGAAGGTTGAAGGAGTGTGACATCCATAAAAAACTTCAAGATAGCTCTCTGATCAAAGGATCTGACAAACTAAACAATGATGTCCTAGGGATTCTCAATTGCAATAATAAGTGAACCAGCCGGGGTAATAGAGGATCAAGAGCCAACATTAGTGTTGAAATGAAATGCCAATCAATTTACCTGAGAACCTTCTCAATGGATGTAAATATTAGATGTAACTTGGTTGCCAAATTTTGCTTTCTTGTAACCAAATCAATGAAATATGTTAATTTAAGCCCATAAAACAATTCGAATCATAATAGTGAGATTTGTTTCATATATGAGGTTGGATAACACATCTGTGTAATATTTCATTTAATTTGAGCCTCATGTTATTAGTGAAGTTCATTATAAAAACAAATTAAAATGGAAACTCTAGTTATTATAGTTAAATACTTGAAAAATAAAACACAAATACCGTCAACATTCGGCCTTGCCCTTTTTGGATTCTTAGCTTCGTCTACCATACAAAATAAGACAAATATACCTTGAACACATGTAGTAACTTGAATAGTTTCATTTGGTTCAGGGCGAAAGTACAAACTATGTGTAATACCATGAATACCCGCATTCCATCAATTTTAAGAAAACTCAAGGTGTAAATCATAGGCTAAAAGCACAGACTACTCCAACACAACACTAAAGATTCAAAAGCATATGAATAACCTATCCATCATTAACCAAAGACAAAAAAATGCACCATGAAATTATACAACAATAAATATTTAAGAGAAAAAACACAAAGACCATCTCTAGTGAAATCGTAAAATATGAAGATACAAAACTCCAAATATCTAAGCATTACAAAAGTTGACTTTTTACGTAGAGAAGAGATTTCATATAATAACATTAAATATGATCAGCAGTGGATAAGGCCATACAACCAAGATGAAGGATTCCCATTCCAAGAAATTGATCCTCCTGTTTGGACAACAAAAGCATCCAATACATGTACAACCAATACATCTGCACAGATTGGGACATGGTGACTAAGCATGGAAAATGTGTGAAAATTTTATTTATTTTAATTTGTCAAGTTTATAACAGTGACCAATTTATGGTTGTAATCTGCCTAAGACTAAATATAAATTGATCAAAAATGAATGCAATTATAACCCTTATGCTGATTAACAAAGAATCACAAAACTAAATAACTTAACAATAATTTTACCAATGTGCAATCAGTACAACTTCTTCAAAAAGTATTAGCAAGTCAGTGTGGGTAATGTACAAATACAGATCAATTTTTTTTTTACATAAATATAAATACTACTTGCCAAGTTTAGTTATGTCTCCAAAGTAGACAATAAAGCTCACTGGTTATATATGGGAAACTGATGATAAGTATGATGAGTCGTACTAGAATCCCCACATCCTCCTAGTAAAATAATTTCTCATCGGAAGTCATTCAACATTTTATACCACTTATTTATAATAGATATAAAATTTAATACAATATCAAGAGATATACGTTTTTCACCCTTTGGCGCACTAATGTTGTAACTGCTCGCCATTAACAAATTTGAAGCCATTTCGAGTCTGACGCTCATTCTCACCGACTTGTATAATTCATTGGAGGCCTTTAAAAAGATGCAACATTATCCTTCCCCTCCTCTAAATTGACGCGCGACAAAAGAAGGGAAATTAACCAACCAACACTCCGACAACAGTGATTCGAAAGAAACAAAATACTAATATAACAAAATAATAGACTTGAATTCCTTATCGAGTATTACCCATTTGGATGCACTACCTCTTACTGTAGCCATCATAGTACTCGGAGGTGTACCCGACACCACTTTGATGTGCAATACGACATATAATCAAGAATTTATCATAAGATACACTTTTTACAGTTAGATTTAAACAAACAAAAAAAAAAGAAAAACACAATAAAACTATATTGTAATCATTTACCGGTGCTTATGCAATAATACCCAAATTCGTGTATCCAATGAAGTTTTCCAAATTTACATATATGCTTCTTTTAGTAGTGTAATATTTCCTTCTCATGGCAAAAGACCCATCCAAATTATCAAAGTCTTCAAACTTTTTCCGTACAATAACAGGTAATTCACATACAAACCATTATTAAACTAATTTATTAGACCAAGATTCTAAGCACATACACACACAATCCAAAAATAAATCTAGATTTAGCTCCAAAAATTAGGCATAAAAAAACATATATTTATCACTCCCCAGTTGCTTAAACCAATTAGGAGTTGAATTAATATTAAACCAAAGTTTGCACCGAAATACATTTTTCTTTTTGTATCCAACCATCTTTTGTCACATTTTCCAAAACTAAAGAAAGCATAGACAAAAATATGCAAGCATGTTAGTATACATCATCAGAGCACCACAAAAGTATGCTAATGTTATATTGGAGATGAAATAATACCTATTTTTTTTTATCTTTATCCATATGTATCTACATAACTAAATATTTAAATATACAGTAGAATCTATTACAGTGCATTTTAAATCTAATTTGATATAGATTTGACATTTTCACCCAAAAAAGTAAAAATAAATCGAATAGTTTTTCATCAGATAATCCACACTAACACAAGCTTCCATTTATACACCAGATGCACTCTAAACAAACAAATAATACAAAAAAATACAATAAACATCACTATCTCTATATATACACATTATTAAACATACATATATACCGTTGCATCTAGTACATTGATTTTCAATCTAATTTGACTTTTGAATCTAGTACATTAATTTTCAATATAATTATGGTAGAAAATAGTACATTTATTTTGAACATAGAAATCCTCATTTGACCTAAATTTTCTATTTACAGCATAAAATCACACAAATTTCATCTTTGGTGCAAAAATTATAAACCAATCGAATAGTTTCTCAACAAATAGATCCACACTAACATAAGCTCCGAATTTTACATCAGATTCACACTATATAAACACCTAATATAACAAAAACAATCAAAAATAGATAAATATAAGCATTTACAAGCATACCTAGACATCGTTCCATCAAGTTGGATTCCATGTTCGAGACAATAAAGCTTTTCTCTCTATCAAACTTTCTTGGTTTACTTTCACAAGATCGAAAAACTAAGTTAATAAGAGATTGAGGAATTACGATTTTGAAGTTATGGTATGTATGTGTGAGAAACTTTATAGGGCTCGTAATGTGATTTGATATTGGTTATGTGAAAAATATTTTTATGGTAAACGGAGAATAGGGTTTGGCAGAGAAATTGGGCGGGATAGTGAATGGGGATGAAAGACGATGGCTTCAAATGGAAAGTCAATTGATTTTAAGTATTTTATTTTTTACTTAATCTTTTCAAATTTGACATGGTTTTGGCATGGTTTTGAACAGTGCTAGATTCTGAAACCATTTTAAACCATGCCAGAGTGGGAATAAATTGTGCCAAAAATCTGGCACGGTTATAAACTGTGCCAGATTCTCCTTATTCAAGCATGCCTGATTAAAATTTTGGGTGCAGTGTAAATAATTATAATTGCATCCTAATTTAATTATCTCAAAATCACTCAAAATAATGAGATCTTATTTGGAAAGTTGATTAGTTACATAATATGATTCCCATCATTGAGTGTTCGATACCCTCTTGGTCAAATAAATTCTCCACTAATTGATTTAAAACAACATCTAATCAATTCCTTGATTCACAAACATAACTTATTTTGTAATCCACCTGATTTTAAAAATAATCCACTTATTATATTTATTGGTGAAAACAGATCTTATAAGTCTATCAAGGAGGTATCACAATCCAAGATCTTTTTTGGATACGAATTCCTCAAAATTATGATCTTGGACCTACTCACATAATGATTACTCAACTTGTGGGGATCTATTGACCCAAAATGATATTGAATTACATACATAGCAATCAAAGCAACAATTGTGCAAGTATTCCAATATGCATAATCCTCAGAATTAAGAATTTATGCACCATTTGCAAATGGTGTGAGATTGTCTAAGTCTAATTAAGACAACCCTTGGACTTGAATCTCACTAGTGGTGATGTTTAATACATCCCTAAATGTACCGCTCACAATCCTCTTTTGAACTATCAAATAAGTTCTTTAACCATCAGAAAAGTTCCCGTAGTTTGAGATAAACCACCAAGAATGCACACGCAGCTATACCGATAGGATGTCAACTCTCTATTTAGAAAGTGAATTATTCAATTGTACTAGAATCGTAATTCCGATCTCTTGTGATAAAGTCGAAACTAACTTACCAGAATTCTTAATAAGTATAATTAACCGACATAGTAAACAATATATTTAAAACATAAATATAAAGCATTCTCATAAACATCTCATAAACCCGATATCTTCATGAGCGCCTGCACCTTGTACATCTTCAGTGACCTCACTCTCTTACACTTCATGAATCCCAAACGCGTCATCAACTAAATCCTCTAGCATATTATGATCTACATTGTCATCCTCCCCTTGAACATCTATCCTACTTGTTGAAGGTTATTGTGAAGATTGCTCGGGGACAAAAGGTACTTTCGGTTCCCCATGAAAAATCCAACTTCGATAACTATCTTGCACACCCCATCTTAACAAATGTAGTTTAAATATTTTCCACTCAAACACCTTACCATTATTACACCTAGAACAAGGACACAAAAACTCTACATTATCATGGCATCTGTTTACGTATTTGACAAATTCATTAGCACCTCTTCGAAACACATCCCCTAATCTATTTGTCTCACCCACCCACTCTTTGTATTTAGGATATCCCATCATAGCTACGTCAAATAATCACCTATTATGGGTAAAATAGTATAAACAAAAGTGTGAATATTTAGTTCCCATTTGTATAAACAATCACCTATTGAATGCGTACGCATAACAACTAGAAGGCTAGGTTCGATGGATAAATTTATTCGTGCATTCACATTCAAATTCAAATTCAATTTTAATTTGAAATTGAAATTGAAATTAAATTTATAATATTAATTAATATTTCCTCCATCTCCTCTAAAGGGTGAGTGGTCATATCCCATTCAAGACCGCATACTTTTGTAATATACTTAATAGTTCGTGCACATTGTTCCAATTTGAGGAAAATTCGGTAGCATATCCCCATAGTTCTCTAAGTACACGACATAGATTCGCAAGTGTGAGTGCTATTTCAATTTATCAATTGAAATAACACTTAACATCTCATCATCTAATATGTACCCAAAGAACATTAAGATATGACTACAGAACTTCCTCCAAAAGAAGTTTAAGCCATGAAGAATATTATTATACAGAAACTATGCAGTCCCAACCTGTCCCAACGGGACAATTCGAGAGATCTCATTACAGGGGAAATGACTCTCGAACGGGTCTAAGGGCTATTGAATGCGTACGCATAAGAACTAGAAGGCTAGTATTTATGTGCATCATAAGTAATTTAAAGCAAATTTCATTTAAATATGTCTTATCACAATTGGAGAGATTTAATTTAATTATGTAATTTAAAGTATGTTACATTTAATTTAAAGTACGCATAAGAACTAAAACTTATACCAATTTCAATACATACGATATCAATTTCAATATATTTTTTATTTCTAAGAATTACACACGTTAATTTCACAAACACACAAAAACCCAATTTCTATTTTAATTTCACAATAATATGTCCAACCAATTTCAATTTCATATTTATACAACACATTTACACAATAAAGGGGTCCAATATTTACAAAACCAAGGGGTCCAATATTTACAAAACCAAATGTCATTATATGGTTTTAATAATAAATCCCCAGCAGTGTCATATTAGTTTTCATTACATGTGATTACTTGTTTGACTTGGACTTAGTAATCTGTTGTATGTGGCCCGATAAGATTATTTTCTAGCCTTAAAGAGCTAAAAACATCGCGTACGACTAAGGTTACCACTACATAAGTTCTATGACTCATCTGTTTGCTCAGATAATCTAAAAGGTTGTGTTCGGAGATGAAAACTTGATCAACTGACTCAATTTCGGCATCGTTCGACCTCTTTTCGCAAGGAACCGTCGTGTATGGTATCATTGTGTCATCATGTGTTTACATGGTTATGTGTGTCACTTGTTTGCATGAGTCGCAAGTCACGGAGCCTCATATACGATCCAGAGACTTAAAGTATAAGCTTTAATAATCATAGGGTAATTTAATTATTTGGGAGTAAATGGGATATGAAATTGTTTAAATGCCTTGAGTGTAAAAAGTTAGAGAACATTAATTTACCACTGGAATATGTTCTAAATATAGGACTAGAGGGTTGGGTTGTATATGTTAGTACGTGTTGGATTATGATCTCTAGGCTTTGGACTAGGATGGTGTATATGATTACACGGATTACTTGGCATTTCCTAAGTGTGGGTCTAAAAAGGGTTCACGCATCACATTTCGAGTGAAAGAGCAAGAAAATCAATGGATATTCATGATTATGTACAATGATGTGATGATCTTTCAGATTAGTGCCAGGAGATGAAGGGTAATATGGATTTTGATGAAAGGGTAAAAATCATTGTATGTGCGGAGGTTAACATGGAATCACCAGACCTTAAGAAATGGAAGATTGGGTAGTACAATTCAAATTCTAAAATCTTTAATGATGATTAGTGAATTAATCAGTGGTTGTTGATAAAAAAAATCGAGGATAAAATTTCCAAATGAGGGAATAATGTAATGCCATGAATTTTTATTAAGTTTATGAGAAATAATTTTCACAAGATCAGGTAAATTTTATGATTTTTATATACATTGGTGAATATTTATGGGAATAATTGAGCAATTATTTAATTATATTGGGGTAATTATTTAATTAAGAGTATGTTTGGTGTGACTTAAATTTGAATAATTGAGTAGTTATTGAGTTAATGGGTGATTCAGGGATTAAATGTGCCATTGGTGGGATTTAATTGAAATACTAAAACTAGAATTAGTTCATTTAGGATAAGAGAAATTTAAGGTCTAAAAAAATATACCAGGTGGGGGAACCTCTGTAGCGAGTTTCCTCAGCCGCTATAACAGGTGGTTTGGACTACTATGGCAGCTAGAAACTGCATCTCAAAAAAATTTTCAGAACTTGGATTTGAACCACCAATATTTTGAAACATTTCTAATAGAGGACACAACCCCACGTGTTGCTTATTGTTTTTAAACGAGAGTGTGTATGAATTTTAATGGGGCGATTCGGCCAAAACAAAGGGAGAGAGAAATGAACCAAGTTTTGCCACTATTTTGTTATTTTGACCGTGTATAAGGGGTTATTTTTTGTGGAGTTTTGTAGTGGAAATGCAAGAGAAAAATATATTGGAGTTCATTTTCAAGTTTAAAAACTCGATATACTTTAAACCACCTTTGGAGGTGGTGAGTGCCTTTTCTCAGCAACTATTCCTCATGTTTTGGTTTCCAAATAGGTACGGTGTTGTCCTATTTGCTTATATTCACATGGTTAGAAATGAATTTAACAGTTGTATGCATATACTTATGGATTATTTTTTTGCATTTGGCTAGTTGAGTATTAAATTGAGTGAAATGTATAAATAGGCCTTAAATTATATGAAAATAAAAATATGCGCTAAATCCGGGTTAGAGCATTACAACCCTAAAAAAGGTTTATCGCCTTTGATACAAACAAAAAATATCCAAGGATAGATTAACTCCCCCTATCTTAGAAGAGTCTCGCCCTTTTTTTAATAAAAAAAATCAAATAAAAATAGAAAAGACAAAGATAATTGGCATCTAGCATGGTAAGAAGCAAAATCATAATGAAAAGATAACTAGCAAGTACAAAAGATAAAAAAAAAGGTGTGATAAATCAATGCTAATATGATACACATAGGGTATATCACATGAAAAACAACAGCAATGCCACTAATATGGCATAATAAGGCTATAATAAAGGTGTGCATCGAAATCGGCAACTCGTAGAACCGAACTAAATCGACCTTCATGAGTGGGGTTGGGTTTTTTTTTTCTATATGGCTTGGTTCTAGTTCTGAAAACTGAGAACTGAAGTGTTCGGTTCGATTCTCGATTTTATACTTGAACCAAACTGAATCGAATCGAGAACTGAACCCACGGAATCAGATCGAAGAACCGAACCAGAGAATTGACCGTAAAAACCAACCTGAGAACCGATCTGAATAGTTGATTGGATATTTTATAATTTATGTTCCGAATCTTTAATGCCCTCACCAGGATTTATGGGTTACCCGTGAATAAACCCGGTCCGACCCAAGCGTTAGGTGTGAAGTACAATGGAACAACCTACATTATGTTGCTAGTCCAGCTTTATTTTAGTTAACATTTCACTTGTTTAGCATGTATGGCCGGCCCTGGCCATGTGCCAAATGGGCAATGGCACAGGGCCCATTTTAGAGTATGGACCTATATATGTATATTATAGGGGTCCAAAAATATTTTATGTATATTAAAAATGACAATTTTTAAAATAAGTTTAATTTTCTAGGGGCCCATTTTTCTAACTACCCCAAAAAGAATGACTCAACTACCCAAAAATCTCACCCAGCTAAAATGGGCCCTAAAAACAAGTTTATATTTTTAAGGGACCATTTTAGGTATTTAATAACTTTATACAATATTTTTTAAAAGAGTCATAAATTGATTTTCGCACAGGACACTCTCAATCTTAGGACCGACCCTGTTAGCATACGATTCCAATTTTAAGATAAGCTACGTGTGGGTCCCATGGGAGAAACCTGAAGTCCAAGTAAACAGAGCTACTAACGTAAAATAAATAAAGTACAGTTACCTATATAACGCCCTCAACATACGAAGCCGCACCCAACCTGCCGTAACAAAGCGAGGGTATGAACCTATGCCCAGTGAGAATATACAAAGTAGTGAAGAAACATACGGCAGAAAGGATACTCACACGCTACAACGACATGCATGCGAAAAATATGTATGTATCTACATATGCATAACCTTGAAAATACATGTTCCAACACATAACCGTTTTACTTCCTAAAACCTTTCCTATCAAGATTAATTTACCTTAGTCTTATAAAAGTTTTCATTACTCATACTTATCAATTCTCACTTTATTAAACACAATCGACTCAACACTTGAAATCATTACTTTGATTTATCCGAACCCATTCCTTTACTGGGATTACCCTTTATCATTTTAATTCAATACACTTTAATAATTTCGTTGAAACTCACCCTTTTAACACACACAAGCATCGTGTTAGATAATACTTATTTGTAATTTGAATACCTTTTTCAATACATACTTATGTAATTTATGGGTTTAACCACAAGGCTGCTTAATCACCCATTTGCCCACTTTATTTACCCTTTTCCCTTATCTTATGGACATTAATAGATTTAAGCATTTACTTGTCCTTTTCACATTTATCGGAATATTTATTATATTCATTCAAGTTAGGTTGTATTAACACATTTTACCACACAATGCATTTCTTGACATGTTCCAACTTCGTTTTATCTTTTCTCGGAATCTTCCTATACTGTATACTTCCACGGGCTCCACACCGTCGGCTATGCGCACTATATGCCCTGGCCAGTGATTTAGGATTTTTCACCCAAGGGCTTCGAGCCTTTCTTGATTTATACCTGTGTCATCCGAGTTCCTTTTAGGTTTTTTAACATTATACAAATGTCCACATTATTCCACTTTCCTTTTTATCCGTCCGAAGCCAAAATCGAGGACATTATTTCCCCAATTTTATGTTACACTTTGAAAATTTACCATTTCATGTCCTTTACACTTTAACCTTGATTTTATTAGAAAAATCATATTTATTTAGAACCACTTTGTGTAAAACCCTTTTGCAATAATTTTATTTCATAAAAATATTCCACTTAAGTAACATTACCATTTTACCCATTCGTTTCCCAAATCAACTTTTACTCCATTTTTACAAGCGTTAATTTCCCCAAAATACTATCAAGTAATCCACAGTATCTTAAGTGTTTTTAACCCTTTAACACCTTTTTACACGTGGAGTAATATTCTACTTAATTGGTGATGATATGAGAAATCAGACACTAGTCGTTCTCGAGCATCATATAAAATGTAGAAATAAATTAAATCAAGTAATAAAGGAAAGAACACAAGATATAGAGTGGTTCGGCTATAAAAATGAGTCTACATCGACTTTGGTGCTTCACTATCATTACGTATGTAGTGTAATACATAATAGGCATAGAAGAGAGAGAGAATAGCCAAGAATACATGTAACGGTCTAGACAAGCAACCAAGGATGAGGCCAGCCGAAGGTTGATCTTATTGCGGCTGTGGAGAACAGGAGCCCCCAAGTGTGGTAGCCTCTAGAGAGAGAGTATTGTGAGTTTGGCAGGGCTTCATCGAGTAATCTCTTCTCGGTCCCCCTAATAATGGGGTGAGCACCTCTATTTATAGGAGATATAAATGTTGTTGCACGTGCATAAGTCACGTGATACGTGATAAGGTGGATAAGTAAGGGATCCTTCTAGAAGGACAATTGCCAACCATCTGGTATATGAGTAGCGGTTGCGGCATGTATGGACTATGAGGCAGCATTCAGTCTGAATGGGACCACGACTTGTCTGGGCCCAGGCAGAAGCTAGTTATAGGAGATGCCGCGGCCTGCCTGAGGTCAGTCAGCGGATGTCACAAGTCAGGTTAATCTGTATAGAGTCGCGGCCTGTCTGAGCTTAGGCGGCGGTGCATTGTACGATGTTCGGCAGCAGTAGGGATTATATTGGCCATATCAATTGGAAACACTTTTACATCTTTAATCCTTATTTAATTCCATAAGTGTCAATCCTTTACAACATTAAGAAAGTTACACACTAACTTTTCCATGTTTACCCAATAACAATTAATGAACACTTTTATCAACATTTTTCCAAAACACACATTACTTTATTTTCTTCATTTAAGAAATCCATTTACATTTAAACACTACTTTTATAAGAAAATACCATTTCTTTTATCAACACATGTAGTCTTATAATGTTATGTTCATCATATCCTTTAGTCCCAATTTCACACACTTTGAAGACTAGAATTCTAACTTTTCTTATTTCATGTCTAAACCCAACAAAACCTACTTTAAACATGTTCATATATTTATTATCAAAACATTACAAGTTTACATGCATGAGAAAGTATATTTTACATCCTAAAATCCTATTAAATAGGTTAAACATGCATTTCATCCTAGGAATTTATACCATTTGCAACAAACATGAATTTTAAGTCATAAGGCCATTTTTAATTTCGTTAAAAATTAACAAATGTCCATTTTTCATAAATCTCCATTTGTTGCAAGAATTTTAGAAATATTTATTTCATGAATATTTTGGCAACATTACCATCATTTCAAATATTTTATTCCGTATAATATCTAACACCAAACTTCTTAAAAACTCCAAGATTTAACATCCTTTCAAATATTGTATTCCATAAAATATTCAACATCAAATTTCTAGAAAATACATCATTTTCAGAAAATGCCAACTTTAATCTTTCAAACCTTGAAGTATTTATCCATTCTTCTTTTTCAAAAAAATCATATGTTTCTACATTTGTATTCCATATAAATGTTTGTTATTTCTTTAACTGGAAAATCCATCATTCTCGTAATAATCTTATTTTTAACATTCAACAATAACAAGACTACAATATACACCAAATAGAGTCTTAAATATAAAGAGTAGATTATCCCAACTCAAATCGAGCTCTAATTAGTGGAAGTCATGGATAATCAAGGAAGATGACAACCCCCACCTCCTAAGGTCACCTTAAAAAGGTTGTCTAGCACCACCAAGTTTGTCTCCAAGAAACCCCATCAAAACCCCCAACAAAACCTCCAATAACATATTCATCTTCTTCCCAAGAATATCCTTCTTCAATGACCATCAAAACCCCCAACAATAGTTTTTATATTTCATAGCTCTATTTTTAACAGTGGGGAAATAAATATTTTATGGTGTGAGTGTATTCACTATACTTAAAGAAAAATGGTGGAAGACATCTCAAGTAAGGAAGAGGGAGCAAACTGTTCTTTTATTGATAAAGGAAGTGTTATGAAAATGACAGTGGTTATCCCACGTGTCTCCCATTCTTATACACACACTCAAATTCCAACAAAAAAAAGTAATATATTTACCCTGAAGAATCCAAGTCGTCAGGCCCAAGAGCTGACACGTCACCTTCAATCAACGGCTCTCGTTTTGATATCAAAAGTGGTAGATCTAGTTTTATCAGTGTCTTTCGAGCAATTGAAGGTCCTCGTTTGAGTGACGATGACTTTCGTTAGAACGACCCATCTGAACGACCGAATTTTTCTTTAAAATCCTATATTTATTGATTTTTGCACATTTACGCCAACAACTTCTTAGCCTTGTAAATAGGTACCTATTTTTATTCAAATGAAATAGTAGAAGTTCTATAGCCAATAATTCTCTTTATTTAATCCAACTTGTTACTCAAAGATTCCTATAATTATAATTAGTTCCTGCTTATATAAAATATATATATAATTTAATTAATTTATTGGGGCGAGATATTATAAACTTCCCTACTTAGGGAATTTTGTCCTCAAAATTCTTGGTTTATCATGATCTATAATATACTTACCTATGAACAGTTTTAAATCCTAGGCATCCTCGACGTTATGGTCTAAACCCAAGGAGTTCAATTTCATCAACCATTATTGTTAATCCAATCAGGACAACCCTAAGGTCTTATTACAAAATCTCTAGCATGTCTAACATGTCTACTTAAATAAAAACCTCGAGATAGTCGATACTCACCAGGTATCGCAATATCACCAATGAATGCATTAACATGTCTACAGTACGATTCACAACCTACGTTTCCTCGAATAATTCTCGAATCACGCCTAGCCCGGGCTGACACAATCCCAACACTCTTCGTTACACATATCAATGATTTCAAAGATAATAACTTTATCACATAGTTCTACCCGATCGACATCCCCTACGAGATCCCTATGCTGACCTAAGGTCACCCTCAGTATCAAAACATAAACATATACGAGAGATCATCTCCTAAATCCCAAAATTTTGAACCAACTATAACACTACCAACTAATATTTTATCAGGTTCTAATGTTCATAATATCCTTAAGTTATAACCCCAGGACCCACGACTAAGTCATAACTAGTTATACCGGCTAACTAACAAACATGTGAACCTAGGTCAATTAAGTAACATATGTGAACTATATACAAGAACATGAGTGTAACACCCCGCCCGCCCGGGGAGAGCGAACGGAGCGCTAATGCGATAAAATAAATCAATTCCACAAATAACAAGGTATAGAGCATCTAAATAAACCCACAACAACAATAGAGGAAACCACTAATCTCAAATTTCTTCAAATAAAATACAACGTCTCTCGAATAATAAAATACAACTATCTAACTCGAATAAAAATGCTCTATACACCAATGAAATAATTAATACAATTCTTCCAACTTGTATTAAAATTCTTCCCAAATACTCAATGCTAAAATAATCCCAATAATCCAAAGCACTCAAATCCACGCTAACCTGCCACTAAAATAAAATATGGGGAAGTACACAATACGACAAGAAAGATGCTCAACAAATATATATTAGCGATGAATAAAACGTAACAACACGAGTACGAATATTCAAATCAAAATGCAAATCTCAAAGCATTTATCAATATAATTTCTCAACAACACTTTAACTGGGTCACTAGGCCTCACCACATCCGTATATGCTTTATCAAGCCATAGCCCGGGAAACAGGAATTCTGGCGGGTGCCCAACCTCCGTGCCATATTAAAATCTCATGACAACGTGCTCAATTACAACATGAATAATTCCATATGAATCAAAATAATTCCAACAATTATTTTTCCAGATTTCCAAGAATTTATCAATTCCAATATGAGTTCAATTAAACAAGAATTCAAAGAGAATGACACTTGCGAGATTTAAGGAGCATATTGTGTAAAACCCCGTACCTCAAACCATGATGAGAAATCAACGATCACATCCTCAAGATCAACACAAAAGATCTACAAAATCTCCTCCAAGAACCTCCAACAAAATAGTCCCAAGAACACCTCTAATCTAATGTTGGAACTCACAAATCTCAAGAGCCAATGTGTATATTAAAAGAAGAGGAATATAAAATATATTTGCTGCCAAAATTTGTGCCAAAAGTATATTAAAAGGTTTGCCCACGACTTCCTTTTATAATGCAAAGAAATGAAGAGTTAGAATCCAAAAGACTCCTTTAAATAAGGCAAATAAATGAAGAGTTGGAAGTCAAAATAACTCTTGAAAATTACTTAATGTTCGCCGACTTAGAATTCCAAGAGTTAAAAATATTAAAAATCATTTTAAAATCCGTTTTAACTCCAATTTCGAAACCGTTTGAAATTCTCGCCTTTAAAAATAATAACCAACATATTTGAGCAATAAAAATAATTTTATCAAAAAGTTTATTTTCCTCCATTTTCCAGAAATTAATTAAAATAGCCCAAAATTACGCGGGTTGTTACAATGAGACCACACGTACACACAGACTGGTGTAGAAAAAGGTGCATCCGAAGAAGAGCGCACTCACATACTGTGACGTATCATCCACAATTGGCCTACTGAGCTTACCCAGCGCCGCACCCGAATCAAAACTGATCAACAACTTCACATTACTGGGATCAAGGAGAAAACAGGAATGCAACGAATCAGGTGACTGCCACACCCAAGGAAAACAATCAGATTTCATCAATGAATAGTTCCACACGAAGTATGAACCCACTACGTACACTTGAATTCTGTAATTCTTACCGGTACTTATTAAGCACCTTATCCTTACAACGCATCATGGCTTGGACTCTTAACCCTAACAAGTTCTACCTAAGAATCATCCATCCATGCCAGACAAACGGATAACAAAACAAATTTCTTCGGGAAGTTGAAATGCTAGGCTTCCCTCCTTAGGGATAATGCTACCTATCCATCACTCGTAAATATAACTATCCTAAATCAAGGCTAATTTACTCCTCTTGACACTCATCATCAGTTACCGACCTATCACAGCTAGGCTTCCAAAATTTTAATACGCGATAGCTAACCTCAGTTTTCGAGATCACTCTCATCAAGTGAAACATGACGCTCGCATAGTTTCAAACATTTAACACATGAATCATTGCTACCACCCTTAGCACTGCCTACATGATCCCAAATCATAATCATTCTAGTAGTATTTCAACTTTCAAGCATCACTCATGCCTAATGATTTCCATCAATAGAGTCATTACTAACCATACAGGTAGCACACTTAGGTGCTATAATCAAGCCTAACACTTCATCCCGAGTGTTATCTATAAAGGCATGACGAACACAATCATGTTCTACGTCTCCCGAGTGCACCCCCTAGCATTGATCAACCTATTTTTGAAATTATCCTCGAAGGTCATATCATAACACGTACCTATAACAAAAGTCGTAGCACTAACTCCAAGGCATGGCGACAAATTGACATGACTCATCGTACTACAATCATCAATGGTATACCATCACTTGTCTAAACTTCAATACAACAATGATTCCCAATGCCTCATGGGCGATGACATCAAACTCAATTATTTGTCCAAACATCTTACACATTTATTACAAAAAAAACAATTCATACCATAACCTATGCTACACAACCTGGAATATATCACTACAAAGTGTATATCGCCCCAAGAATCTCGACACAAAATGATTCCCAAACGTTTCGAGGACAGATATTATTATCATTGTAATGTACTGTACACAACCTCAGATTCACTATTACTATGGAATGACTACCCCTCGTGCTAACACCTCATTAAATAAACCTTATTATATATCTCCAAGGGAATTTTTAATACAATTTCACAAGCCTGCATCTTTTAATCCTTAATGAGTGTTCGACCACTATAGCTGAATTGCCTTACTATGTAAATCTCATACTACATGATAATTTACCAATTAACACAACTATATATTTTGGTAGGATACGGGACGTCGGGTATTGCCTATAAACACCAAGGCCTACACCCACGAACGTCACAAGGGATCTTATTTCTCAATTACACACTACAATCACCAAACTATAGAGGAACTAATTGCATGATCGTATGCCAATCGTAGGACTTACACTTGTGTAAATCATGGGTAGCATAATTCACAATCCTTTGCAAGTTGGATGAAAAATTAGATGAAACTTTAAAATTATATATTGTGTCTAAAAGAACCTTCCTTTCCTCACTTATCAAACTAAACGCACCAGGGGGAATTATTTTCCTTCCCTTACTATCTTCATTCAACCATAGTTGTGGCTTAAGCTTCAACGCTTTAAGGTCTTTTCGTGATTTTTCTCCATCCTTCGAATGACTCCCCCCAAGGCATGTTCCCACAATATGTTCAGTGATGTTCTTCTCTGTGTACATCACATCCAACACATGGCGCATTGGGTTATTCTTCTAATAAGGCAAGTTAAATAAAATTGACCTCCTAGACTATGCCTTTCTTGTCTCAGTTTCATTCCCATTTGTGGTCTTCTTAATCTTGACATTCTTAAATTTACAGAAGATTTACTTTCAATTTTTGAACCTGAAAGTATTCTCGACCGTATCTTATGTTCAACCCCATCTGGTAAAAAATTAGATACTTTCTCAAATATAAAACTATGAGACGAGGTAAAAAAAACCTATGGCAACGGTATACATTTTTTGAGCTAATGGGGAGATGAAGAGATTCAGTCTCCTCTCCATAAATAGGACACCCCAGATAACCATGTACTACACAACCGGATAATGTCCCATAAGCTGAAAAATCATGAATTGCCCACATCAACATAGCTTTCAGCATAAACTCTTCTTTTCTAAAAGAGTCAAATGTTGCACACCCTCTTCCCATAACTCATTTAATTCTTCTATTAAAGAAGCCAGTTAGACATAGATGTCCTCACTTGGTGCCTTTGGCCCAGGGATCAATAAAGACAGCATCGAAAATTCAAGTCTCATACACTGTAAAGGAGAGAGGTTTAGTGGAGCTAGGATCACTGATAATACACTCTGATTGGCGTTTATATTTCCAAATGGATTGAAACCATCTATTGATATTGCTAAACAAATGTTATATTGTTCTCGAGCAAAATCGAGATACTCAAAATTCATCCACTTTTAAACTGTAGAATCAATAAGATAGCGCATGAGATTTTCTCCTACTTCTGCCCTAGCATGCCAAGTTATTGCTTCCGTTATCCATGGTATTGTGAAAAAACTCTTTAATCTAGGCCCAACGGGAAAATATTTCAACACTTTTTGAGGCACTTTTGAGTTTGCGTCTTCTTTGCCAGTAGATTGGACATATCTAGGTTCATCGCATACCGGACGCCGATCGAAATTTTCATACTCCTTTTGGTATAGTATGCAGTCATACACACAAGCATGAATTTATTTATACTTCATTCCCAAACCTTTCAAACTATTTTTCATAGTAGGATAGCTATTTACAAGTGTATTCTGGTTGGGTAGCAAGCCCTTCACCCAATTCAAAATTCATGTCATGCTAGTGCTAGACAAACCATATTGAGTCTTCAAATTATGCAAACCAACCATGGCATGTAAATTTGTTTGTTCTTTCTCATAACCATAGTATAATGGATGGCTCGCCTTAAATTTTAAACTTTGGTAGTCATCGTCAAGGTTTATCCCGATATCTTCATGAGCGCCTGCACCTTATACATCTTCAGTGACCTCATTCTCTCACACTTCATGAAACCCAAACACATCATCAACTAAATCCTCTAGCATATTATGATCTACATTGTCATACTCCCCTTGAACATCTATCCTACTTGTTGAAGGTTATTGTGAAGGTTGCTCGGGGACAAAAGGTACTTTCGGTTCCCCATGAAAAATCCAACTTCGATAACTATCTTGCACACCCCATCTTAACAAATGTAGTTTAAATATTTTCCACTCAAACACCTTACCATTCTTACACCTAGAACAAGGACACAAAAACTCTTCATTATCATGGCATCTGTTTATGTATTTGACAAATTCATTAGCACCTCTTCGAAACACATCCCCTAATTTATTTGTCTCACCCACCCACTCTTTGTATTTAGGATATCCCATCATAGCTACGTCAAATAATCACCTATTATGGGTAAAATAGTATAAACAAAAGTGTGAATATTTAGTTCCCATTTGTATAAACAATCACCTATTGAATGCGTACGCATAACAACTAGAAGGCTAGGTTCGATGGATAAATTTATTCGTGCATTCACATTCAAATTCAAATTCATTTTTAATTTGAAATTGAGATTGAAATTCAATTTATAATGTTAATTCCTATTTCCTCCATCTCCTCTAAAGGGTGAGTGGTCCTATCCCATTCAAGACCGCATACTTTTGTAATATACTTAATAGTTCGTGCACATTGTTCCAATTTGAGAAAAAATTCGGTAGCATATCACCATAGTTCTCTAAGTACACGACATAGATTCGCAAGTGTGAGTGTTATTTCAATTTATCAATTGAAATAACACTAACATCTCATCATCTAGTATGTACCCAACGAACATTAAGATATGACTACAAAACTTCCTCCAAAAGAAGTTTAAGCCATGAAGAATATTATTATACAGAAACTATGCAGTCCCAACCTGTCCCAACGAGACAATTCGAGAGATCTCATTACAGGGGAAATGACTCTCGAACGGTCTAAGGGCTATTGAATGCGTACGCATAAGAACTATAAGGCTAGTATTTATGTGCACCATAAGTAATTTAAAGCATGTTTCATTTAATTATGTCTTATCATAATTGGAGAGATTTAATTTAATTATGTAATTTAAAGTATGTTACATTTAATTTAAAGTACGCATAAGAACTAAAACTTATACCAATTTCAATACATATGATATCAATTTCAATATTTTTATTTTTAAGAATTACACACATTAATTTCACAAACACACAAAGACCCAATTTCTATTTTAATTTCACAATAATATGTCCAACCAATTTCAATTTCATATTTATACAACACATTTACACAATAAAGGGGTCCAATATTTACAAAACCAAGGGGTCCAATATTTACAAAATAAAGTGGTCCAATATTTACACAATAAAGCATCCCAATATTTACACAACAAAGCGGTCAAATATTTACACAACAAAGGGGTCCAATTCATATTTATGCCCAATTAATCACACACACACGTATACTCTGTCTCCCCCACCCCCACCCGCCACCCCACACACACACACACACTGTCACTTCCCCCACCCACACACGCAACACACACATACTGCCTCCTCCCCCCCCCCCCCCCCCACACACACACCCCTACTACCACCCACCCCACACACACACATACACACATTCATATACACAAAGGAGAGAGAGAGAGAGAGAGAGACCTAAAAGTAGAGAGATATAGAGAGAGCATCGCCGCTTAGAGAGAAGAGAGAGAAGTTTGGGGGGGGACAAAATGGTGGGAAAAAAATTAGGCGCTATGGTATTTTTTTTAAAAGAATTATCACAAACTTGTCAAGGTCTTTGACCATGACAACTTATTGAAATTGTCACGGTCAATGACCATGACAACTACTTGTCACGGCCTTGTCACGGCATTGATCGTGATAAAAAAATGAGTGTTTTTTTTGTCACGGTTAATGGCGGCTCAAAGGTGACAATTTTTTCCTTTTTGGTGTAGTGCTTATCCATTAGGATAGCATTCTATCAACTAAGACTGACTTATCCCCTAGCGTTGGCGTACACAAATTTATATGCTCATCGAATTTACCTTCAATCATGTTATTACCCTAGGGATCGAATTTGCCTAATTATAATATTAATATTGACCCCTCATATGTGTCGCATCTAAGGCTACATATAATTTTAAATCACGATTCCCCATTACATAGTTATGACACTCTAATTATCAATCTCTATTGTTGGTTATACACAATTTGGTGCCACTTGCCCAATGGGCGTCATCTCATTCTATCAACATCTCCCAAGACTCTACGTTAACAAAGGCTGGAAGACAAACACCTCACACTACGAACTACGATGTCACCACTTATTGGCTTACATGGACACCTGTAAATTATCAACATACTCAATCAGAAATGCGAAAGTGATTTATACAACTAACTTGATCGCTTGCCACTTGGCACTAACTTACTTTTCGTGCTAACCCCTTTGACCTCACCGTCGAGGACAGGAATGAAAACCATCACCATAACTAGCATGATTGGTCCAAACCAACACCAACATCAAAAGATCCACTACCTACCTCACCACGTCATTTCCGAAAGGAACCATGAACCTAGAGCTCTGATGCCATTTGTAACGTCCCGACCAGAATTTATGTGTTACCCGTGAGTAAACTCAGTTTGGCTAGAGTCCTAGATGTGAAGTGCAATGGAACAACCTACATTATGTTGCTAGTCCAGTTTTATTTTAGTTAACATTTCACGTATTTAGCATGCGATTCTAGTTTCAATATAAGCTAAGTGTGGGATCCATGCGAGCACCCCGAAGTCCACGTAAATAGAGACACTAACGTAAAATAAATAAAGTACGCTTACAAGTATAATGCCTTTAAAATACAAAGCCTCACCTAACCTACCGTAACAAAGCGAGGGTGTGAGCCTATGCCCAGTGGGAATATATAAAGCGGTATAGAAATGAACGGAAGAAACGATACTCACACGCTACAACGACATGCATACGAAAAATATGTATGTATTTACATATGCATAACCTTGAAAATACATGTTCCAATACATAAACGTTTTACTTCCTAAAAACATTCATATCCAAATTAATTTACCTTAATCTTATAAAAGTTTCCTTTACTCATACTTAGCATTTCTCACTTTATTAAGCACACCCGATTCAACACTTGAAAATATTACTTTGATTTATCCTAACCCATTCCTTTATCGGTATTACCCTTTATCATTTTAATTCAATACATTTTAGTAATTTCATTGAAACTCACCCTTTCAACACATGTAGGCATTGTGTTAGAAGATAGTTATTTTTCATTTGAAAATCTTTTTTCAATACATACTTATGCAATTTATGGGTTTAACCACTAGGTTGCTTAATCACCCATTTGCCCACTTTCTTTACCATTTTTCCTTATCTTATGGACATTAATAGATTTGCGCATTTATTTGTCCATTTCACATTTACCGAAACATTTACTATATTCATTCAAGTTAGGTTTTTTTTTCACACAAAAAAAAGACTTAATATAACAAAATTCAAAGTACTAACTGTGAGTCTTAAAGACAATGCAAAAAAGAAAATTCAATAAGGTTGAATGAAGAAAATTCAAATCCATCCATGTGTTGATTTGACCAAGTCAAATCCTATCACCAACAAACCGGTAACAAGAAATCTTGAAGGACCCGGATCTCCGGCTAAATCGTGTGGCTAACAAACTGATTTCCATGTAGATAACCGTTGGATCCAAACCAAAGGATCAGAAATGCAATGCACTGCCATAGCTCACCTTCGATGAAACCCATCACTCACAATGACCTAACGTGAAATAAAATGCATCAAATATTAATTGAATCCAATCAAAGTTGAATCGAGATTTGGAAAAATTGGGATTCAACCCAATTGCCATTGAATTTGGAACAATCAGTAGAAATAGAATCATCGTCAACTGCCATTGTATTAACACATTTTACCATTGTATTAGCATATTTTACCACGCAACTCATTTATTGACATGTTCGAACTTTGCTTTATCTTTTCTCGAAATCTTCCTATACTGCATATTTCCATGGGCTCCACGCCGTCGGCTATGCACACCATATGCTCTGGCAAGTGATTTAGAAATTTTCACCCAAGGGCTTCAGGCCATTATTGCTTTATCCCGATGTCATCCGCGTTCCTTTTAGGTGTTTTAACATTTTGCAAATGTCCACATTATTCCACTTTCCTTTTTACCCGGTCGAAGCCAAAATCCAGGACTTTACAACCCCAATCATGTGTTACACTTTGAAAAATTACCATTTCATGTCCTTTACACTTTAACCTTGATTTTATTCCAAAAATCATATTTATTTAAGACCACTTTGTGTAACACCCTTTTCCAATATTTTTATTTCATAAAAATACTCCACTTAAGTAAAATTATCATTTTACCCATTTGTTTCCAAAATCATCTTTTACTCCAGTTTCACAAGCGTTAATTTCCCAAAAATACTATTAAGTCATCCACAATAACTTTTTAAGTGTTTTAATCCTTTAACACCTTTTTATACTTAGAGTAATATTCTACTTAATTAGAAACACTTTTACACCTTTAATCCTTACTTAATTCCATAAGTGTCAATCCTTTATAACATTACTAATTTACACACTAACTTTTTCATGTTTACCCATTAACACTTAATGAACACTTATATCAATATTTTCCCAAAACACACATTACTTTGCTTTCTTCATTTAAGAAATTCATTGACATTTAAAGACTACTTTCATAAGAAAATACCATTTCTTTTATCAACACATGTAGTCTTATAATCTCATGTTTAGCATATCCTTTAGTCCCAATTTCATACACTTTGAAGACTAGAATTCTAACTTTTCTTTTTTCATGTTTAAACCCAACAAAACTTTCTTTAAACTTGTTCATATATTTATTATCAAAACACTACATGTTTATATGCATGAAAAAGTAGACTTTAAATCCTAAAATCCTATTAGATGGGTTAAACATGCATTTCATCCTAGGAATTTATACCATTTGCGACAAGCATGCATTTTAAGTCATAAGGGCATTTTTAGTTTCTTTAAACTTAACAAATGTCCATTTTTCATAAATCTCCATTTGTTGCAAGAAGTTCAGAAATATTTATTTCATAAATATTTTGGCAAGATTACCATCATTTCAAATATGTTATTCCGTAGAATATTTAACACCAAACTTCTTAAAAACTCCAAGATTCAACATCCTTTCAAATATTGTATTCCATAAAATATTTAACATCACATTTCTAAAAAATACATCATTTTCAAAAAATGCCAACTTTAATATTTCAAACCTTGGAATATTTATCCATTCTTGTTTTTTAACAAAAACATATTTTTCTTCATATTTATTCCATAAAAATGTTTGTTATTTCTTTCACTAGAAAACCCATCATAATTCTCATAATAATCCTACTCTTAACATTCAACAATAACAAGACTACAATATACACCAAATAGAGTCTTAAATATAAAGAGTAGATTATCCTGCCTTAAATGGAGCTCTAATCAATGGAAGGCATGGATAATCAAGGAAGATGATACCCCCCCCCCCCCACACACACACACACACACCTCCTAAGGTGGTCTTAAAGGGGTTGTCTAGCACCACTAAGTTTGTCTCCAAGAAACCCCATCAAAACCCTCTACAAAACCTCCAATAACATATTCACTTCTTCCCAAGAATATCCTCCTTCAATACCCATCAAAAAATCCCAACAATAGCTTTTATGTTTCGTAGCTCTATTTTTAACAGTGGGAAAATTAATATTTTTGCGGTGTGAGTGTATTCACTATACTTAAAGAAAAATGGTGAAAGACATCTCAAGTAAGGAAGAGGGAGCAAACTGTTCTTTTCCTGAGAAAGGAAGTGTTGTGAAAATGGCAGTGGCTATCCCACGCCTCTCCCATTCTTATATACACACACTCAAATGCCCACAAAAACAAGTAATACACTAACCCTGAACAATCCAAGTCGTCGGGTCCAAGAGCTGACACGTAACCTTCAATCAACGGCTCTCGTTTTTACAACAAAAGTGGCAGATTTGGTTTTGTTAGCGTCATTCGAACGATAGAAGGTCCTCATTTTAACGACAATGTCTGTCGTTAGATAGACCTGTTTGAACGGCCGAATTTTCCTTTAAAATCCTATCTTTCTAGATTTTTGCACATTTGCCCCAACAGCTTCTAAGTCTTGTAAAGAAGTACCTAATTTTATTCAAAGGAAATGATAGAAGTTCTATAAACAATAATTCACTTTATTTAATCCAACTTGTTACTCAAAAATTCCTATAATTATAATTAGTTCCTCCTCATATAAAATCTATATATAAAATAATTAATTTATCGGGGCGGGATATTACAGTATCTATAGTGCTACTTGAAAAATGCTTCTATTTTTATTTTTATTTGATATTTTAGTTACGTTATAACGAAATTAGATAATTAGTTTTTGCCAAATTGTGTGTGTGTATGCGCGATATTTTTTTAAATAAATTATTTGAGTGAAATATGTTAATTGAGAAAAATAAAGGAAGTTAATAGTTGATGATTTTGTTAATATGTAATGGCCATGGGTAATTAATATTTGCTAAGTTTTAAGTTTTTTTTATTTATTAGAAAATGATTTGAGCGAACTATTATTAATTACAAAAATAATGCAAAACTGTGAACTAAAAGCATGAATTAGAATCGCAAACCAGAACCGCGAACCAGAACTATGAACCAAACCCGCGAACTAGAATCGCAAACCAGAACCGTGAAGCCGACGTGAACCGAACCAAACCGAGAACCGATGGTTCGGTTCGGTTCTGGTAGGGTATCAATTTGGTTCTGGTTCCAAAACCATGAAACCGACCAGATTCGGTTCTGATTCTGGTTCTGGTTCTGGTTCTGATTTCGGTTCCGTAGCGAATCTAGATCAACTCGACCCATGCTCACCCCTAGGCTATAACATCATGATAAAGATACAAGTCATGTGAAATATGGTGTGTAGCATGTGAATGTCATACAACCAAGCATATAACATTATATATATAATCATGTGAAAAGTAAGATGACATCAACAAGCCTATCTAAAATGAGATCACATGAATAGAGCAACAAGATATATATATATATATATAGGACAATGGTGTTATGAATAGTAACTCATGTATGATAAATATGCATGATAAACATGCATGGCATTTTATGTGTTGCATGCTTGTATGCATACATATGCATGTATGCATGCATACATTATTATTTTATTATTAAAATATTTTTTTTTAAATATATATTTCTTATTATTTTATTTTATTTTTTTAAGTTTTTTTTTTTAAATGCGGGTTATTAAACCTCCGTCTGCAAGCCTTTAACCAAGTGTCGGGAGTTCGATTCCCGACTTTAATAACTTCGCTGAAATGTAAAATGTCTTGCAGTAGGCACCTCTCGATTAGGTCCTTGTTTGGTTTGGGGGAAAGAGAGAGGAGTCCCTTCGCTGATTGTAGGCACCTCTCGTTCTCGTTGTTTGTCCTTTTGACTTTAATAACTTTTGTTTCATTAAACCTCCGTCCGCAAGCCTCGTATGGTTTGCCTGTTATCAACCATTGCTTTCTTTGGGTTTTAAGGTCCTCCAGATGTTTGTTCTAGATTTAGCTTTTTTTTGTTGGTTTTATTGTTGTGGTATCTTTTCTTGCCTCTGCTTGCCCAAGTCTATTTGGGTGTATCCTTTTTTTTTGTCCTTTTAATCGTTGATTCTTTTATTAAATCCTTCTCGGGATGTCTTAAAAAATGTGTCCTGTGGCCAGTCTCATTATGCACTTACTATAAATCGGGTTGAACCCCCTTAATTATTGAGAACAATGAAAAGAAAAGTTTTTTTCTCAAATAAATTCTCTTTGTGCCTTACATTTCACAACACCACTTCAAATTTATCTTCTCACACTTCTTAGGGCAAAAAACCTATAAAATTTTAGCTGACTTTGGCATTATAACTTTAGTTTTTGCTCAAAATAACAAATTCACTTTTTAAACTCGTGCGCCTCTCAAAATGGAAGCCCTTGCCTTGGATCAAGATCTGCAGAAGTACGAAACTTTATATAGAACACGACCTGCCGAAGTACGAAACTTTATATAGAACACGGTTCAATTTACATCATGAAAAGAAGAATGAAACTTTAAGGATACTAACAATAGCTTGACTTATGATTCACACGTCGCATCATATCACACTACTATAAGACAGTACAATATATTTGAAGTAACCCAGAGCTATCCATTCTATAATATTCCAATAAAGATGGACCTATACATAGTTTGAAACATTCAATTACATATACATGCTAATTGCAGCAGAATTAAACAAAACTTTTTTGCAGTAAACCTTGACAACAAGGATAAAGAATCCAAAGTGAGAACTATGAAAATGTGGAGAGACCCCTTCAAATCTTTGTGTATAAAGAATATCGGAATGATTCTACATGCTATGAAACTTTCCATATTTTCTCAGTATAAAGAATCTGGGCGATATGACATTGTTGATCCTCAACCAAGAACTTCATTTCCAGAGAGCCCACGAGTCAAGAACAGCTGATGGATCCAAGGATCACTGGGCTTTGATTTTGTGTAGCTCACCTCAAATTATAACCCTACGCTTTACAAAACTTGTATTTTGATTAGTTTACATTTATGTGATCTACAAGGTCATTCTTAGCTTTTGTAATATCAGCAGCTCTTCAACAGACATGGAGGATCCTGATAATTATTATCTTCAACCCACTCGATGCAGATATATATATATATATATATATATATATATATATATATAGAAAGAGAGAGAGAGAGAGAGAGAGAACTAGTATTTTACAAGGGCTGGTAGCGAAGAGTAAAGCTCAGCTAAGCACTGGAAGATCCAACTGAGCAGCTGTTCTCTTGGTAGCTCCAGAAGAAGTTCCGCCTGTAAAGAAGAACAAGAGCAACATGAAAGTAATTATATATCCTGCTTAAAGTTCGATTCTGATCACTATTTTGTTTAAAATCACATAAGTATAGTGTATGTACGTATTACAATTTTACCCAAACAAAAACTAATTACTCTAAATAGGTGAAACTACTTCTCACCATTTTACATTTTCCCCCAAACCAAACAAGGACCTAATCATGAAGAGATGTGAACTACTGGAGGTGTTTCAACTCATGCATCTTTCACGAAATACTTGTAGCTAGGGCCAAACAACGAGAACGAGACACATCAAATGGTTACATAACAAATGGGCTTGGATCCTCTGCATTACATATTTCCCTAGTTTTCCAGGATGAACTTTAAGATAAATGACATTTGGAACTTAATAGTAAAACTCAAAAGGACATTTCATTCATCTAGAAATACATGGAGAAAGGGAAAGTGTCCATGCACTCTGTATCTTTTGGAGGGGCTCGTTCTTATATGTAACATTTTTCTCCACTGTCCCTAGATGCACATCTAAATGAATAACATGTGGCATTTAGAAAAATGTTCTCCCTTAGAAAACTTGATATTCCATGTGTCATACATCTTAAATTAAGAGACTGAGTGCAATTATAATGGAGAAGAACCATTCCCCTAACGCATATATGCAAGAAGTCTGAAAATTAACACTTGGTGTATTATCATAGGTCAGCAGTAAATAAGGTAGTTTAAGCAGTAACATTCTCAAGTCTCTGTGGACACTTTGGCCACTTGATCTCTTTCCATTCTCTCGAAGCATAAGGAACATGGTGGGCGCGAGAACACACGCACAAGTATATAATGGGGCGTTTGAAGGAAAAAGCAAATCGGCCCATACAAATATGTTTTGATTTTAGGGTATGGTACCTACTTTGTAAATATAAATATCGCTTTGCATAATATAACTTTTTGTCGCGGATATAATATGTAACAGGCCGGATCAGGTGTAGGCCTACCCATTTAGGGGTTAAATGAATGTTTTTCTGACGATATTCGGTGGACATATATATCAACTTTGAATTATCATCTCCACCAAATTTCATAAATAACTAATCGATGTAGCCCCTAAACTGAGGAGGTCTATATGTGCAGTTCACATTTTAGGTCCTCTTATCATCTAATCTACTTAATAAATCACAACATAATGTATGTGGAGATGGTCTTTTACTGTGTGTAAGAGAAATAAGACGAGTAGTGGATGGGATTAAAAGTTAGGGAGTTAAATAGTTGTGGAAACAAATAAAGGGCTCAGATTAAATGTTAAGAGGAGAATCCAATATTAATATTTGTTGTGGAAATGGGGAAGCAAGAAGTTTGAAATTTGAATCGCCAGAGTCCAACCTACAACCTATGCTATGACCACTCCTCTCCCATCTCTCTACCTACATCAATCTACCCATCACGCCGCCAGACCCAAACCCTTGGCTCTCTCTCAAACCTTCGACTTTCTCTGTCCATAAAAACCTCTCTGTATCTCTCTGTCCGGCGACAATCTGCTAAGAGATGCGATCTGCACAGTGAGAATCTGCGCGGGACAGTCATGCCCTTTTGAACTAGAGCTCCTGCTGCTCTGACTATTGTCTTTACCTTTACGTATTTTTGGAGAAATGAATGAGATCTTATTACGTAGTATTTCCTAAGTCATTCTTTTCTACATATTTCTGATTCATACCCAATTTCAGCGACAATTCAAATATATCATGCCAGCAGAATTTGCTTCAAATAAGAGTATGGCATTGGCAATGAATGATCCGAGTCGTTCAGGAGGTGCTATTGGTAATTACACAATCGAGAAAAATATACTGTACAGGGAAGTGTTATTAGGTGTAATACTGAACGCTTTTATTTATATACTGTGATACTTTATATTGTTGTAAAGACTGCATACCAATGTGTTGTTTTATTATCTAATGAAAATAAACTACCAAAATTGCACATTTACCGACAGGGCAATACAAGATTATTTCTATTGGCACCATTAAGTACCAAAATCCACATATACTGTTGGTGTGATACATGACTTTTATTAGCACCACGCGCGTTGCTGGATCCACAAACGGGGTTATTGAGACAAATTTACCGAAAAAAATCATCGGCATGGGTTATACCTAGTATATTTATATTACGTAATATGTCTCTCACATCGTTATATTATGCGGAAATAATAGTCATATTGCATAGTCATATTACTATTATTGACCACATACAAAACACGAAAAACACCAAGGGCCGCACCCAACACTCCACCTACCCACCCACCCCATCCACCAAAATGCCTTGAACTGGGAAACACCCCAAATCTGTAAATAAAAAAATATAAGCTTATTTATACCTTAATTTGGCCCTCCTCAAAAACAAGAGAGTTGCGGTGTACGTCGGATGCTATTGATTCTGTTATAAGCTTGAAAACCTTTTTACTCATGTTTGTTTTCATACCAACCATCTTTCCAGAAGCATATATTCTACTAACCCCTAGATCTGCAGCCATTCTCGTCACATAAAGCTTCTTCAGTAGAATTTCCATTGAGTAAGGCTCTTTTCCAAACTGGCGACGCAGATTCTCCGTAAACCTGATCAAACTCCAGATGTCTCTTTCAGCAGCTTTTTCAGCTTCATTAATTACTTCCATGGGATTCTCCAGATAGTTAATGTACTCAGAAGGTAGGTGCGGGTTTATATTCATATCAAGCTGAACATAGAAAAATGAAAACAAATTAAGAATTAATGGACTGCTTTATCATCAATATTACTTTGAACCTACGATTTTTCAACTATAAATATTCACACTTAAGCTGGCATTCACTAATACAGTGTACTACTTAAAAAGTTCACTGTGTTCAAGTTCCAACAGCATAAACTTAATAGTTATTCAGGGAATTCTAATTATGTTTTCGTTTTCCAACATTACATTGGAGATGTATGTTCTTTTTTAATCATATACATAATATCGCTCGAGAAAATGGGATACACGCAAGAATCTTAAGAGTCTAAAGCATCTTCTCACTACTCAAGAAAGTACTAGAAACAATTAAAAAAAATGGCAACTGTCTCAGATGGTCATGTTGATATGTGATTGTGTCAGATATGAAAACATATAATATAACAAAAGATATATATGTGTACATATATATATACACACAAACACACACACACACACACATATATATATATACACACACACATGTTTATACTTATAATTTATGTATGAAATATCGTGCTCACAAGTATATGTAATGCTCTCAACTTAATTTTGCACAATACATTTACATATTTAGCAAGACCAAGATGGCCAAAACATTCTCTAGGACCTTTTGCATTCAAATTAATCAAATCCATCGTTGCACCATTCCTCTAGTTTTTTACTGTGTTCTGAACTTTTCATCATCAACATGTAGTTTTCCATTTCAATGAATTAACTTTATCTTATTATGATAAAAGAAAAAAAAACAAATAACCACCAAACTATACATATCATTAAATATATAGATGATATTGAAGAATTTAGGAAAATATTAGGTTTGCTTCTCAAATTTAGAACAAAATTTAATGTTCCACAACTGAAATTTATTTTTTAAATGCATTATACAAAACTACAAATCAAGGCAGCTTGCATATGGAGTCATCATAAAGACTGCGACGATATTCTCCTGTACTACATCTATGCAAAAGCAAATACCTGCACTGATTGGTAAGGAACTGAAATTACACGATGTTCTTCAACCTGGATTTCCAACAAAAGAAAGTCTTAATTCAATGAGTGAAAAACTGGAAGGCAGTGCAAGTGTAATATGCCATTCTAGAAAATATGCAAACTAGGTTCAACGATTCAACATAATATATAGAGTAAATTAAACAGATACCCCCTACTCTCCATGGGGAAGCCCTTGTCTTTCGGTGTTTTTCAGTTAACCCCACTTAATAAAACACTTGCCTGCCAATGCTTTTAGAGAAAAGTACTCTACAATTCATCCTTTTGTAGAGTTACATCTAAAATTTAATGAGAAAAGGACACATGATGTCCTAAATAAAACTTTAAGATCAAACTGTCCTTTTAATTACAAAATGAAATTCTCATTTATGTATAATTAACACATAAGTACATGTATATATACTGAACACCTGAAGCTGTCTCTCTTTTATATATGACTTATTCCTTTTTCTCTCTACAACGACGGAGACAGAATAGTGAACCCTACGACCATCTCTGGCACCATTTGAAATACCACCACCATCCCCACACCACCGCCGGCCCACCCTTCACTGCAATTTATGTGGTCCACCATGTAGGTCTACTTAGCCACCAATCATCCAAAAGTATAAATTTTAGAGGTAAAGCGGGGCCCCGGGGGGGGGGGGGTGGGTACAGTTTCGGAGGGGGGAAAAGCAAATAAGAAAAGCAATCAAGTTTGAGATGGTTTTTGTTGATTACAGGGACAGAGATAATAGCAAGGGAGCGAGAAGATGTTTTGGTGGTGGAGTTACTAGGTATTTGAGTGTGTTGCAAACAAATTATATTCGGTTTAGGCTAGTAGAAGGGGCTAGGACCTGTTGGTGGTAGTGGAGAGATGGAGGGGGGAGGGGATCATGGACTATGGAGAGGAGGAGTAGAGAGAGCAAAACAAGAGGACCGTGCTCACTGTCGATTCTTATTGCCTTTCCATGTGTATGGAGGTAATTTAGTCATTTCCAATAGAAACATCCATTTAAATCTCAATTACCATAGTTTTAAGGGTAACGACTAATAAAAATAGTCCTGAAGTTAATGAAAGGCCCAGGGTTTCCGATGGGAATGAGAGTTTATTTTAGTATTTTCTTGCTTTTATTGTAATTTTCTTTTATTTTAGAACTTTATTAGTTTCCAAGTATGTTTGGGACTAATATGTCATTTTTAGATATTAATTGTCTTCTTAGTCTTTTGGGTAATAGCTTGTTTAGCAAGCTAACTCCTCCTATATAAATAGACCACTTGGCCCTCATTTGTACTCAACTTTTAATATGGAGAACAGAGAATAGAGAGAGAAAGAAACTCATTTCATTTCTTTAGTTGTTGTTGTTGTGTAGTATAGATGTTGTGTAGATTAGTTGTTGTGTAGAATAACTTCTTTTTACGCTTCCGCACCCTAATTCACATCAAATTGGTATCAGAGTCGCGTTTGTTCTTGGCACGAGGATGATTATCAAATACGAGTTAGATTCAGGATGGGACCACACCGACTTCATCCTACGTACAACAAGTTCCACCATCAAAACCCTAGAAAACCCTATTGCCATTACCGCTGCTCCAGTAACCTTTGAACAGCCCCAAGCCACCACCGGGTGTAACCTCCACAGCAGACCAGCCCCGAACCAAGACCGGACAGCCCTGATTCAGCAATCTACTGCTCTGGGCACATTCCCCACCCCCGGACGAACCCCTCGAGCCCCTCTACTCCCCTGCCGACCGAGCCAAGTGGTCGGATCTGCCCAAAAAAGCGCTGAAACCTACCCCGCGACAGCCACCGACATATATAGAGACCAGACCGCCCAATTCAGCCCTGTTGACCCCGTCACCTACCTATACTATAGCCAAACCCTAACCGACCACCAACCAGCCTCATCAGGAGGTCTGACCCCCCAATTCAGCCCTGATCAACCTCGGAGCAGCCCAGAATTTACCTCAGAACAGGCCGGAATGTCGCAAAGCAATTTCAATGCAAGAACTCAACCAAGAAACAAGAAACAATTTCAAGATCCGTTGGAAATTACAAAATTCACTCAAACAACCAAGATTCAAGATCAAACAATTCCAAACAATCCAAGATCCATCATATTTCAAACCCCATTCAATTTCAACAAAAAAAATTAAATCCCAAACCCTATACTCAAGAAACCCTAAAATCCACTCCATCCCACCACATCACAAACACTAATCCAATTTTTCCACCACCTACACCTCTTCAACACATTAATCCCTAACCAATTTCTGAAAATTACAATTCAGCCCCTGCATTTTTCAATAATTACAAATCTGCCCCAAATCTATCAAGGTCCTACGATTTAATCCCTCCCTCACCCGAAGAATACCTTTCTTACAAATTCTCGTGGGATGGTACCAAATACGGGCTCGATATGAATGAATGTGCCCATTTTGACACGGTTAGTTGTGCCATCATCAAGGAACTCCAAAGTCTTCAAGCTTCTTGAGCCGAGACGGATTCATATCTCTCTCAAAAGCTTCACACACATGGCATATAGTGCCTATTCTATTGGAGAGTATGAGAACACCTACATAGATGTCGGTCCGAGTAGTATGAGATGGAGATGGCACGTGAACAACGGATACGTGCACGAGCCAAGTATGTGGTCCCATATTTGGAGTATTTGTCTACCGGTGCCCCTCCTACATCCGATGTCATTCCCACGCACACCGATGATACTACCTCTTCGGAATGCTTCACGAGGATGTCTCTGAGGTTGTTGTGACCCCGACTATGCTTGATAGTGCATCTGTATTCCTTGTGATTTTTTTCCCATATTTGAGGAGGATGGATGGATCACTTGCACCCGATATAGAGATTTGGAGGCATTTGAGATTATGAACTTCATTCCTATCTTTGGGATAGAAGATGAGGGGTATTTCCTATGTGATTTTTTCGATTTATTTGTTGAAGATGGTTGGGAGATTCGCACTCATTGTCGTGAGGTGGCAATATTTGATTTAATGGATTGTTTTCCCATTTTTGGTCATGATGATGAGCTTTGTGATGATGGTTCGATGGTTGTTTCCTTTGCAGAAAATATGTTGCATGAGGAGATCACGATTGGTGTGGGATTTGTGAACCCCTTTTGGGTTACTTATGAGGAGCGCTCCATGAAGCATTTACATGATTTGAAGCTACGGAGGCTCATCACGGGCAATTCGGATGAAATTTGGCATCAATGGTCCTCTCCGCGTCGATGTTGTGTTTGCTCTGTTTGCTCTTTCGTTGGACGGATTAGAGGCCGAATTCCTATTCATCGGTCGTGGCATAAAATTGTGATCTCTCTTTCAGGCTATTTTTCGAGTCGTTATGCAGGACATTTTAAAGGACGACTTCCTTTTCAAGTAGGGGAGCCTGCGGATGATGCCCTCACCCACACTTTTGTCGCTCGGGACGAGCTCTCTCAAGTAGGGGAGAATGATGGGAATGAGGGTTTATTTTAGTATTTTCTTGCTTTTACTGTAATTTTATTTTATTTTAGACCTTTATTAGTTTCCAAGTATGTTTGGGACTAATATGTCATTTTTAGATATTAGTTGCCTTCTTTAGTCTTTTGGGTAATAGCTTGTTTAGCAAGCTAACTCTTCCTATAAATAGGCCACTTGGCCCTCATTTGTACTCAACTTTTAATATGGAGAATAGAGAATAGAGAGAGAAAGAAACCCATTTCATTTCTTTAGTTGTTGTTGTTGTTGCTATGTAGTATAGATGTTGTGTAGATTAGTTGTTGTGTAGAATAACTTCTTCTTTTTACGCTTCCGCACCCTAATTCACATCAGTTTCGTTTAATTTCCCATAAATAAAACAAATTTCCGGGTAGATATTTTTATCTAATTAGGCACTTCAACAAATGTGGAAAGTAGTTATATATCTTACGGTAATACTTGTTCTAGAAAACAAAGCTCAAGGAACACTGGAACTAAGAATAAGAACTTAGAACATTGAGCAAGATAGCAAGAGCCAACAAATGATCTACATATACCAGAAGGGTTTACATTTTTTACAGGAAAAAAATATAACTAACTCAAATGAAGATCATGAAGAACAACAAACCTTGGACAAGCTCTCAAAAAGCATTTCAAAGAAAAGATCAATGCCTACGTTTCCAACATCCCCTGTTTGTTGCTCACCAAATATATTACCGAAGCCTCTAATAGCCATGTCTCTCTCTGCAAGTTGGAAACCTTGGCCAAGATCACGGCACTCTTCAAGAGCTACAAGCCTCTCCTGAAATGCCACAGTTGTTGATTAAAACATCCTCCGTCTCCAATAATGGTTCCCTATTTAAAACTTTTTTAAAATTACTAATTTCGTCGTAAGCAATGGTCAATATCAAAACTTACTTAACTATCATAGTATTTGTACGTTGTTTTCAAAATGTGAATCTTAATTTGAGACGTCCGGAAAAAGAAAGTGAGACCAGTAATCTGTGAATGATGGAGTATCACTATGTACCAAATAATAAACTACACAAATCAAAATAGGTGCAGCTAGAACCCATGTAGCCACTATAATGGTTGGCCAATAACAGAAAAATTGGTAACACGCAAAGGTAAAAGAACAGATTCACATCATATATAGCACATTTGATAACCTTCTGGGCAGATTGTCACAAGCAAAAGTACAGTTATTATTTATATATGATGCTATATATATGTATATAGCCATACCCGTGCTTGATCAGTAAGCAATGACTTGTCGGGGTAAAGTAGATGTGCATGAGCTTCCTTATCTGCTCGCCCCACCCTTCCACGCAACTGTTCAAATAAAAATAAACAAAATGGATGAGAAAAGTGGCAGAACAAAGAAAATGTTGAATTTCAATAGTCATTGGCATCTCGTGTTCAATGAATAAGTCTAATATCAAGATAATACCTCAAAGTTTATATAATGATGAAAACAAGAAAAATAACTGCATTCTACATTTAGCTTTCATCATACATATGCGCATGTGTATGAGAGAGAGAGAGAGAGAGAGGTATCCTGGACAAAAAGCTGTTACCATACATGTGCAACCATGCATGAGAGAGAGATGATCGGAAGTGTTACCAGGTGAACACTCTGATCAAGAACAAAATGCTACAACTATATGGTTTTGGTATAATATCTGAAAATTCAAGGAAACTAAGGCTAAAGTCCATGAGCTATAGTGCTACAAATGAATCCTACAAAGGAAGAACTAAAGGAACCAAATCAAACAAAAGACATCTGAAATTTAATTCTCCAAAATCTTCATTCATCTTCTAAGAAGGACTATATGTATATATATAATCTAAAGAACATATCAATTTTTAAAATATTAAAAAATTAAATTTCTTAGCCAAACTTGGTATAAATGATCTCCATAGTGAGGAGATCGTCTACAAAAAAATTATTTAAAAATGTATCGTGAAAGTGGGTGAGGAGATGATCAAAAGTTTGAACGGTCGAAAATGACAAGTACATCCAATTTTCATTTTACCCATTTCTAGGATGAGTTTTTTTTATGAATTCTTATGTAGACAAATCTATATCAAGTTTGGCTAAAAATTTCAACTTTTTAGTATTTTAAAAAATTGGGGTATATATATTGTGGTGACAATTATTATGCAACACAAACAAATAGGAGAAAGGCAAGCACCAAACAAGAACAAGGAATGTAAAATGGCAATCACACAACAAAAGATGTACGTGGTTCAGCAAAGATGTGCCTACGTCCACGGTGGTGCAGTCGGTGTTATTTCTATATACTCCGGAGAGTGGTTACAGAGAATACAACTTGTCATTTTGCCTCGGACCTAGGGTTCAATATATACATGTACGTTTAGGTAAGTGGGGGAGTTGGATTCCCCCACGTCTTCCATCTCTCCCTATAACCTCCCTTAATGGGAACGTGGGAAGAGATCGGTTCACAATCAAAATAAGAGGTGGGGGGCCTGGATTTTGGGCCGCCAGAATTGGGCTACTCGTCCAGGCCCATGATCTTAGTTTTGGGTACCCACAATTGCCCCTAAGTTTGTTGGGCAATGTTTTGGGCTCAATAAATTTAAATGATTAGTCATAATGGCTTTTTGTACATTGTGCAACTCTTCGAAGGTTGTGAAGCTGATTTTGGCGGTACCTGCTTCGTATTTTGTGCATTATGATTAGCAAAATTTAAAGGTTTTCTGGAATAGCCACTTTTCTTCCGTCGTTTCAATCTTAGCACTCTTCCATCCCATGTGAGCTTTAGCACTTCGTACCTTCTTCTCTCAATCTCCATTCTCATTGCTTTCTTGTTGTTTGGACCCGCGCTTCTTCATCGTTCGAATCGATCTTCTATTTTGTAAGTTTCCTGTATCTTTTCTTTGTACTTTCTCTTTGAGTTTGTAGTTTTCTAGGGTTTTCCAATGGCGAAGATTGGCAATAGGTCGGTCTCTGAATTTAGGAAGTTTTATAACAATCCTGAGTAGGTAGATATTGAGTGTTGCGCTTCCCCTCCTAGAAACGTTAGAGAGATAGATGACGCCCACTGGATTCATGTTTTGTTGCTTTCCCAAGGGGGGCTCACTTTTCCTCCCAACGATTTGTTCTTGCATTTCTTTGGCTATTTCAATATTGTTCCTGCACAATGCTCGCCCAATGTGTGGAAAATAGTTAATGGCGTACATAGAATAAATCAGTTGTATGGTACTAGGTTAGGACTCACCGAGGTCTGCTTTTGCTATTCCTTCTCTCGAACTAGCTCTGGTGTGCTCTATCTCAAAGCTAGGAGCCCTGACAGGGTATTGGTAGTAAATCTACCTGATTCCCATAAGGACTATTGGCAAGAAGGTTTCTTTGTTAGAAACTGGCAGTTTTCTCCCCAATCTGAAGGGTTGAGGTCTGAGAGGTTCTCTGTTCCCTTTTATGGGGAAGAGTACATAGGTAGACATTGCTCTTTTGTTTCGATTTTTGTTGATTTGTGATCTTTTTAATTCTTCTTGGCTTTTTCTTCCACGGCGAGGTCAAAGAACTTGGAACCTGCTCTCAGCGAGGTTCGTCTCTCGGAATTGGTCAAGGCTTGGAATATCAGGGAGCCTTTGGGTGACGGCGAGCATCCCAGGTCTGCTGCCTTACTGCTCGAGTACAAGAACGTTGGCTCCAGCTTCATAGCAAGGCCTGTGGACAGTATCCCAGAGTTTAATTCCTCCGAAGAGACTGCTGCGGATCCTATCCAGTTAGACGAGGAGGAGAGCAGCTCTGAAATTGACATTGTAGGAGCCGTAAGTAATTTGGGTGGAGGGAGCTCTAGTAGTAGCAGTTCCTCTGATCGTGGGGAGGTGTCTAAAGCTCGAGAGTCGTCGAGCACATCTAATAGTTCGAGCGAGGAAATGGCTCCTCCAAGGAAGAACTTAATCCGGGACGATGATGATGAAGACCATATGCTTCTCGCACAGAGGTCAAAGAAGCAAAAATCTAGCTCTGGGGCTGTGGCTACTGGTTCCCGATCCTCTGCTCAGGAGCAGGAGAGAAAGAGGAAGGAAGAAGAGCAGGTAAGGGAGAGAGAGAGAAAAAAGGAAGAAGAGAAGAAGAAGATGGAGGAGATGAGGAGGGTAGAGGAGAGGAAGAAGAAAGAGAATGAGAGAGAGGAGGGTGGAAGCGAGGACGAAGGCTGGGCAGGCCTTAGTCCCGGTGTCCGCGCTGCCCAAGGGGGCTTCTGTTGCAATTTCCCCTCTGTTGGCCCCCGCTCTGCTCGAGAGAGCTGTCCTCCCAGCTGATCGTCAAAGGGCGGTAGGGTCCGAGCAATTGGCCCTTCAGGCTAGTCAAAGGCTAGCTTTGGTAAGATTTTTCCCTTCTCTCCCATGTTTTTATGAATTCCATCATTTCCCTCTTCTAATGTCTTCTTTTTTCTGCAGTTTGTGACTGACTTCGCCGTGCTGTATCGTTCACGCGATGAGCTGGTGAAGAAAAATAGCGAGCTGGAGAGAGAGAACGCTGCCTTGAAGCTGAGGGGTACAGAGCTCGAGGCTAGTTTTAAAGCCGTTGATGCTGCTCGGATATCATCCGACATGGCTCTTGCTACAGCTAACCGGGAGAAGGACGTGGCAGTTAAAGATCTGAAAGAGCTGCGACAAGCCTATGACTTGGTTTGCTCGAGTAAGCTGACCGTTGTGGAGGAGAATAGGGTGCTCTCTGAAGAGCTGAAGAAGGAGTCCGAGGCTGTCACTGCCAAGGAGGACTCATACAATTCTGGTTGGGCTGCAGCATACGAGGATGCTGAAGTTCAGATAGGCTATATTAGTCGTCTGAACTTCAAGAAGGGCTGGAACAAGGCCCTTTTGGCTGCTGGCGTCGATATAGACTCTCCCCTGTTTGACAAGCATGACCCAGGTCCGAAGCCAACCGCGGATGAAGTCCCTGCCCCAGCTGTTGAAGGTGCTGACCCTATCCCCCAGATGACCCCTGTTGATGCTTCCCTTGTCGTGGCGACAGAAATTACTCCTGCCGAGGGCGGTACTCCTGCTGATGCCGACAAGGGAAAAGGGCCATCGACCTCTGGGCAACCTGAGGTTGCTAACTAGTTACCTGCTAGGATTACTTTGTATTTTCGCTTTTTTCAGTCTGTAAACTTTCTTTTTACTGTTCGATGTAATTTCAACCTTTATTAATGAAAAGGCTTCTATTTCTCAGTGCACTGATTTGTCTCTTTGTCTCCCTTGTCTTTTTATTGATTGTAGTTGATTGATGTTGACGATTATATTCCTGCTACTTCCCAATTGGGAAGGATATTGGGGCCCAATGTGAGCTCCGAAGTTCGTCACACTTTTGTGAGGATCTGCAAGTCTCTGCAACTGAGGAACAAGCGCTTCATAAAGCAAACTGAGCTCGTCGCCAAGCTGAAGGACAGGTTTCAAGAGATGGAGGACATTGGTGCCTCAGTTCAAGAGGAGGTCAACACGCTGAGGACGAAGCTATTAGAGGCCTCCGAGATCAATCAAGTTGGGGAAGTTCTCCAGCAGGAGAATGAGGCCCTGAGGAGAGAGGTCTCACGACTTAGAGAGCATGCGCCGAGCACTGCTCTAGCAGTATTACAGGGTTTCTCGTCATCGCGAGCTAGAGCTGGTCAGAGTGATGTGCCTCCTGTATTGCAGGGTCCTTTTCCGATCGTTCCGCGATCTCGCAGGAACGCCAGGGGTTCATCAAGAGGAATGGAGGAGCTTCGTGATGACGTTCAACGGGCGTATGTGATTGCGGCTGGGCTCCAGAGGGATGTCACTCGGTTGCGGCACTTGTTCAAGAAAGGTCCTCGGCAAGTGTGGATTGAGGGCTACGACCAGGGTTGGTCAGATGCTCCAACAAGGTTGTCCGAGTTCGAAGAGCTTTCTTTTATCAGGGGGTGGCTGAGTGCCTTGAAGGAGCTGCAAGTCCCAAGGAACTCGATGCTCTGGTATCGCCATGAGATTTCTCCCTCTACCCTGATGCCTAACCCCTTCCGGAGGGATGATCGATGGATCCCCATCGATGCCACCCTCAGCAATTATTGGAGTCGGATGCGAATGAGGTTGAGGAAGAGTTAGCTCCTGCTCCCGATGACGGACGAAGAGCTCGAGTAGCTGACTATCTCGCTCAGAGGCCTCACCCCCACTGAGATTTTGCCAGTTGTTGCTTTTTGTATTTTTGATAGTGTAAATGCTTTGGGGGAGCTCGCCGACTAAACATGTATCACCATTGTTGTAAATATGATGAATTAATGAAAAGTTTGTGTTTTGGGCAAATTTGCTGACTAAACAAGTGTATCATATTCTTCATATTCTTGCTGCTTTATGATCTTCTAAATTTGTGTTGTCATGCAAGTGTCCTCCCAGTCCAGTATAATATCGAGATACCATTGTGCACCACTTTACCTTTTAGGTTGTGTCGTCACACTCCCTTAGGCCTAAGTGGGGCAATTGGAGAGGACACATCTGGTGTTGGATGCTTTATCCGATCAGGATTTTATTCAACCTTGATGACCAGTATAAAATTTGGTCATATTGCCTAAGGATCCCCTGTAGGGCTTCATATATTGCTTGGGGCAATGCTAAGAGGTCCTTCGCATTTCATAACGATGACCTGAGGAGGGATACTCCCCTGCTATAGTGTAGTGATCAATGTGCCTGTTATTTGGAAAAGATGTGCGATAAATCTCATGCAGCTGTTACTTATCAGAATGTAACCATTTAAATAACTTTCATTAATGACAAGGGAAATGAACTTCTAGTTCCATAACAAAAGAATAAAAGAAAGCTCTAAAAATAGAATCTCTTGAGATTGGCTGCGTTCCATGCTCGTGGTATTTCTCTACCTTCCATCTAGGGGTGTGCAAAAAAACCGACCGAACCGAACCGAAACCGGCGGTTTTTTTTAGCCCGGTTCGGTTTGCGGTTTAAGGATTTAAAAAACCGACAATATCGGTTCGGTTGTCGGTTTAGACAAAGAAAAAACCGATTCGAACCGAACCGACATCAATATTATATATTAAAAAACCCTTAAATATCTTTTATTTTTATATCCAAACACCATTAACCAACCTCCAAAACCAACCAAAATCGAAAACCGACCTACAAAAAACCGACCAAAACTGATAATCGGTTAAAACCGAACCGAAACCGAATCGAACCGAAACCGATGTGAACCGAAACCGGCGGTTTTTTTCATCGTCGGTTCGGTTTCGGTCTGATTTTTTCCAAAACCGAACCGATCGGTTCGGTCTGAATTGCGATCCAAAACCGAACCGAACCGACCCGTGCACACCCCTACTTCCATCGTTTCCAAGTGATAGGCGCCCTGCAGATCGTCTCTGGTTATCTTAAAGGGTCCTTCCCAGTTTGGGCCTAGCTTTCCGTCTGATGGTTTTACTGCGCTGCCTAGGACCTTCCTTAGAACGTAGTCCCCAACTCGGAATGTCCTTGGGTTAACCCTTTTGTTGTAAAGCCTCACGAGCTGTTGCTGAAAGCTCGCTAGTTTTACTAGGGCTAGCTCTCGGCGCTCGTCGGCTAGGTCGAGCTCAGCGAGCAATGCTACATCATTATGGCCCTGGTCGACAAGGTTGGACCTCATTGTTGGCAAACCTGTTTCTAATGGGATGACTGCTTCCATGCCATATGCCAGCGAAAATGGGGTTTCTCCTGTTGCTCGCCGAGGAGTGGTTCGGTATGCCCATAGGATATGGGGTAGTTCATTTACCCATGCGCCTTTGGCTCGTTCCAATAGCTTCTTTAATCCATCGATCACGGTTTTGTTGGAAGCCTCAGCTTGGCCATTGCTCTGAGGGTAGGCCACCGAACTGAAGTTGTGTCTGATACCGTGTTCGTTACAGAAATTCTGAAAGGAGCCGCTTTCGAACTGTGTTCCATTGTCGGTGATGATGGTTCTGGGGATGCCAAAGCGAGTGATTATATTCCTCCATATGAACCTTATCATATCAACATCTCGGATATTTGCCAGGGGTTCTGCCTCGATCCATTTGGTGAAGTAGTTAGTCGCAACCAACAGATATTTGCGATTGCCGGTGGCGGTAGGCAGTGGTCCCACGATGTCCATTCCCCATTGGGCGAATGGCCATGGGTTGGACAGTGATTTTAGATCGCTGGCGGGTTGGTGGACCATAGGAGCGTGAAGTTGGCATTTCAGGCATTTGCGGACATCCACCGCAGAATCCCTTTGCATATATGGCCACCAATAGCCTTCCTTCATTGCTCGAAAAGCTAGAGACCTTCCTCCGATATGGCTTCCACAGATTCCTTCGTAAAGCTCATGTAAAATTTGCTCGACATTCCTTGGGTGGACGCATTGAAGGTAGGGACCGAAAAAGGATCTCTTATATAGGTTGCCCTCTGGAGATAAGTGAAAGCGAGCAGCTTTGACTCTTATCTGGTGGGCGGTCTTCTTGTCATCCGGGAGTGTGTCATCCTTCAAATAGTTTCTTAAAGGGTCCATCCAGCTGGGAGCTGATCCTACCTGGAGTACCAGTTCCACATCTGGCGGCTTGCTGTCACGGTTAATGCTCGGATGAGCGAGGAAATCGATGGGGAGTGTTCTTTTTAGATCAGAATCGACTGCTGAACTCAGGGCTGCTAGGGTGTCAGCATGGTTGTTCTGCCCTCTGGGAAACTGCTGGACATTGATCTCTTCGAAGCTCGCCATTAGTTTTTTCACTAAGGCGAGGTAAGTTGCCATTCTTTCATCTTTTGCATTGTAGTCTCCACTTATCTGATTGGAGACTAATTGAGAATCGCCGAACACCTGTAAATGCTTTGCTCCCAAAGTGTGCACCTTCTGGAGTCCGGCTATTAAGGCTTCGTATTCTGCTTCGTTGTTGGAGGCTGCAAATCCAAGCCTGATTTCTTGTTCAAGGATTGTATACTCTGGAGTAATGAGGACAATGCCTATCCCTGCCCCCTTTGAGTTGGAGGCTCCATCAATAAACAGTTTCCAGGGTTCCTCCGTCGCGTGGTTCTCCTTTTGCCTTGCTGGTTAAGGTTGGTTGGAAGGTTGCTCGCCTGTGAATTCGGCTATGAAATCAGCAAGGATCTTCCCCTTGATTGCGTTCCTTGGTTGAAATTGGATGTCAAATCGTCCGAGCTCGACTGACCATTTAGATAGTCTGCCCGATAAATCCGCTTTCCTCAGGATTGCTTTAAAGGGGTGCGATGTAAGGGCGATTATAGTGTGGGCTTCGAAATAGTGCTTCAGTTTCCTCGAAGCCATTACTAGTGCAAAGGCGAGCTTCTCCAGTGGTAGGTACCTCTGCTCGGCGTCCAGTAGGGTCTTGCTCGCGTAATAAACGGGGTGCTGGACTCCTACAACCTCGCATATTAGCGCAGAGCTGACAGTGTGGTTGGAAACGGAGAGGTACAGGTACAAAGAATCTGTTTGTTGTGGCATGACGAGCAGTGGTGCAGAGCTTAAGTAAGATTTGAGCTCGACCAACTCGCGAGCAGCCTGGGCTCCATTCTACCGTTTTGTTCCCCTTTAGAAGCTGGAAAAAGGGCTTGCATTTCTCGGAGGATTTAGAGATGAAGCGATTTAAGGCAGCGAGCATACAATGAGCCTCTGTACATCCCGGATTGTGCGAGGGGGTTGCACCCTGTTAATTGCATCGATCTAGTCTGGGTTGGCCTCTATGCCTCTCTTACTGACCAAGTACCCAAGAAATTTTCTTGACCGGACACCGAAAGAACACTTGCTTGCATTAAGTTTCATTCGGTACTTCCTGAGGATTTCGAAGGTGTTTGTCAGGTCTGAGAGGTGATTTTCCTTCTTTTTGCTCTTAACGAGCATGTCATCGGTGTAGACCTCCATGGTGTCTCCCATCTGATCCTTGAACATTTTGGTGACCAGCTGCTGATAGGTTGCCCTTGCATTCTTGAGCCCAAAGGGCATGACCTTGTAACAGTATAACCAAATGTCGTGATGAACGCCGTTTTGTCCTGGTCTGGGGCATATAAGGGGATCTGGTGATACCCGGAGTATGCGTCCAGGAAACTCATTCGCTCGTGAGCTGCAGTGGCGTCTACTAGTTGGTCGATTTTTGGGGGGGGGAAACTATCTTTAGGGCACGCTTTGTTGAGGTCAGTGAAGTCGATGCAAACTCTCCACTTCCCATTGCTCTTCGGAACTACTACTGGGTTGGATAACCACTTGGGGAATTGTACTTCCGGTATGGATCCTGCATCTAGCAGTTTTTCAACCTCTTTTTCGACCGCTTTAGCCTTCTCGGGTGCAGTTCGCCGTGCCTTCTGCGTGATCGGTTTGAAAGTGGGATCGACGTGCAACTGGTGACAGACCATACTAGGATCGATTCCAGGCAGCTCGTATGGTTCCCATGCCAAAACATCTACGTTGCGTCTGAGCAGAGTTGTCAATTCCTTCTGTTCCTAGTCGGTGAGAGATGCTCCAACCAAGAAAACTCTATTACTGTCGCCATCTCCAGCCGTAACTTCTACCAGGTCCTCGACGACCCGCTCGGAGGGGAGGAGCCTGGTCTCCTCTACTCCAGGTCTTCCGTACTTTAATTGCTATTTAGAAGGTGTCAGACCTTCTTCTGCTTTCTCGCTGGGCTGATCGGCCTTCCTCTCGGATGGCTGCTATGAAGCACCTTCTTGCCATCGCTTGGTCGCCGTGGATCTCCATTACTCCTCGCTCGGTCACATACTTGAGTTTCTGATGGTAGGTCGAGGAGACTGCCTTCATCGCATGAAGCCATCCCCTGCCGAGGATGGCCTGGTATGGCGAGTCGATGTCGACTACCAAAAACTCGATCATCTTGGAGACGTTTCCAGCGCGCACCGGTAGTACAATCTTTCCCAGGGGCATAGTTATTTTTCCAGCGAAGCCAACTAAAGGGACAGTAGCTTCTTTTAGGTCAGTGACGCTTAACTTCAACTTTCTGAACAGGTCGAGATACATTACTTCGGACGAGCTTCCTTGATCGACGAGCAACTTGTCGACGTCAAAGTTGGTTATCCTGAGGGTAATGATCAGAGCATCGTGATGTGGGGTTCTTACTCCCACCAGATCTTCATCTGTGAAGACAATATGCTTGTTATAGTTGACCTCATCTGCTCGTCGACACTTTCCTGACTGTGACTTTGCTGGATCGATCTGAAAAGCCTGCATTACCGCTGTAAGTTTCTTCATCTCCATTCGAGCTGAATTCCCTTGTATCTGCCTGGCATCAGATTCCCCGTGACTTACCGCGAACTCATGTCCAGCGTCATCTTCGAGCACGTTGTCAGGTCTCGCCTCTCTATTGGCAGCCACTTTCTCTGCCCTTTTCTCCACAAACTCGTTCAAATGCCCAGACTGGGCCAGCTCCTCGAGGTGAGACTTAAGAGCTTTGCAATGCTCAGTCTTATGTCCTCCCTCTTTGTGAAAAGCACATCTTAGCGCATTGTTCCTCTTCCCATCTTCCTAGGCCACTTGATAAATGGCTCATCTTTGATCTTCACGAGAATTTTGTAAATTGGTTATTTGAAGACGGTGTTGACTGCCTGGAATGCTTTCGACGCATCATTGTTCCCTCCGCTCTTGGAGCCATTTTTGCCCCCGTTCTTTCCTCCTTTCTTCTGATTCTCAGCTTTGTCACTGCCCTTGGTAGTGAGTTTAGCTCTACCGTTTTCTCCTGTACTGAGGCGGGTGACATCTTCCACCTTAGCGTACTTCTCGATGCGAGCCATTAGGTCATAAATAGTCATAGCCTCCTTCTTCGTCAGGGACTGGTATAGAAGGGAACAACTGAGGAGGCCGATTTTGAAAGAGGCCACTGCCACTTCCTCTGAGCAATCCTCGATCTCATTGAGTAACTCCCAGTACCTCTTTGCGTAGTCTCGGAGGGTCTCTTGAGGCGTTTTCTTCATTGTCAGCAAAGCATCCATCCTTTTGGGATGGGAGCTGCTGGTAATGAATCGGACCGTAAAAAGTTCGGCCAAGGATTTGAAACTCCTGATGGACCGGTGGGGGAGCCTTTCGAACCACTTCTGCGCTACGTCATGCAGGCTCGAAGGAAAAATTCGGCACATTAGCGCGTCCCGGTGGTTCCAAAGGGTCATGGCTTGTCGGTACTGCCTGACGTGATCAATGGGATCAGTCTTACCATCATAAATCTTGAACCTTGGAATGGCAAATTTCTTGGGGGCTTTTTCTTCGATTTCCCTCGTGAAAGGTGACTTCATCTGGGTTTTGAGAGCTCGTCTAGCGAGTTCTCGAGTCAATCTGGTACCGTGGTGGGCAAGATGTTGGTCTATCTCCCTACGGACCAGATTTCGTATGTTCTCGTCGCTGCGAGCAGGGCTCTGGTAACGGCGAGCTCTTCGCAGCTACTCGCGGAGGTCGTCGTCCGATTCGCCTCCCTCAACCTTTTGAGATCCTCGCCTAGGGTTCCTTCCTCGGCTGCGAGACTTGCTCGCCTGAGATCTAAGAGTGCCATATGGACGTCTCCTGTTATCATGATGAAGCTCTCTCTCCAGTCTTTCCAGTCTTCTTTTTAAGCGAGCGTTCTCTGCCTCGTGCCTGCGAGAAGACTCCCTCTGCTCGTGGAGCCTTGCCTCGTATGCATCAATCAGTCTGGATATCTGCGTGGACCTCGCTGGTCCTTGGCTTTCTTCTGAGGCTGGCCTTTCTAAGCGAGCCCCCTGGTCTGAACGTCGAACTTTAGACCTAATCCTGTGAGGGGCAGGTGGTTCTTGAATATCCCCAGCCTGGGGGGTATTACTGCTGTGACTAGACATTTTAAACTCCTTTTTTGGTGTGGGCTTTTCTCAGGAAAGATAAACGCGTCCCACAGACGGCGCCAATTGTGGTGACAATTATTATGCAACACAAACAAATAGGAGAAAGGCAAGCACCAAACAAGAACAAGGAATGTAAAATGACAATCACACAACAAAAGATGTACGTGGTTCAGCAAAGATGTGCCTACGTCCACGGTGGTGCAATCGGTGTTATTTCTATATACTCCGGAGAGTGGTTACAGAGAATACAACTTGTCCTTTTGCCCCGGACCTAGGGTTCAATATATACATGTACGTTTAGGTAAGTGGGGGAGTTGGATTCCCCACGTCTTCCATCTCTCCCTATAACCTCCCTTAATGGGAACGTGGGAAGAGATCGGTTCACAATCAAAATAACAAGTGGGGGGCCAGGATTTTGGGCTGCCAGAATTGGGCTACTCGTCCAGGCCCATGATCTTAGTTTTGGGTACCCACGTATATATATATATATATATATATATACAGTTAAGCTCTCCACATACCTCCTAGCAACATACCCATTTTTTAAAGTAGTAAAAAATATAATTTTGAGATGATATTTTTTATATGGGTTCATGATATTTCAATGTGCCCCTGTAAAAAAAATCAACTGAAAATAATATTTTTTGTTATTTTTAAAAAATAGGTAAAAAAACTGACAGTTTTTACCCTATATAACTGTCAGATTTTTTACCTATTTTTTAAAAATAACAAAAACCATTATTTTGAGCTGAATATTTTTACAGGGGCACATTGAAATATAATGAACCCATATAAAAAATATCAACTCAAAATTATTTTTTTTACTATTTTAAAAAAATAGGTATGTTCATAGGTATGTTTAATAAGGTATGTTGATTAGCCTGACTCTATATATATATATATATATATATATATATTGGGATGTACTTGGTAGACAAGCAAAGTTACTGACCAGTAGCCTTAGCGTCCAAATTTATTAAAAGATTAAGAAGTTTTAAACATGGACTACTAAACCTTAATCCTAACTAAAACCCATAATGAACAACAAACCATAAAAATGAATTACAACTAGCGTGTACGCAGATCCAATTCATAACTTATCCAAATTACTAATATAGTAAAGACAAAGAGGATGCGCTTTATAACATGAAAAATTACAAGAAACAAAGAAAATTTAGAGAGATGTAAATGTGCTAAGAAAGAAGTTAAGAAAGAGGTTAAAGAGGCTAACTCTGAAGATTATTATGACTTTAATGAACAACTAGGAATCGAGGAAAGGGAAAAGACCATCTTAAACTTGTCAAATTTAGGGAGGAAAACAAAATATTTTAATAATGTTAGGTAGATTATGCATGATGATTCAACAGTCTTAGTCAAAGATGGAGAAATTAAGGAAAGATGGAAAAGTTGTTTCGAGAAGTTACAAATTGAAAATTATAGGGCTATACTAGCTATAGAAGAACTTTGCGTGATAAAACAGAACACGTTTCTTTCATAAGTTTAGTGCATCAGAGGTTAGTAATTTTTTATTATTAATATAAATAGTAGATGATTAATATTAATTATTGGATTTAGTTTAGGGTTTATCTTTTATTTATCTAGTTTATCTAGGATTATCTTTTAAATATTTATTAGGATTAGGACTCTAGTTAAAAGGTCGTAAAGGTCGTACCCACTGCACAAGGCTCCCGCTAAACTGCAGGTCTGGGAGAGGTGGATGTCGGCTAGTCTTACCTCCATATGTTTTATATATGGAGAGACTGCTCTCATGTCTCGAAACCGAGACCAACTGTAGGTTGGACGACAGCACTTGCCATCGCTCCAAGGTATGACCTCTATTGGGACTCTAGTTAGGAGCCTATAAATAAGGTCACTGATTAACAATCGTAATCACTCCTACTTATTATTTAATTATTGATTTATGGACCTTTTCCTTAAGAAAATTTTCCTATGATTAATGTGTTTGTGCGTGCATTCAATTTCAGCTTCGGTTGCGTTTACATCTAGGAAAAGGATGATATGAGGAAAGGCTTTATGACCAGACAACATTCCCATTGAGGTTTGGGGTGCTTAAAGGATGAGGGAGTGTAATGGCTAACAAAATTATATTGACTAGAAAGATTACGGCTGAATAGAGAGAGCATTTTAGTACCTATTTATAAAAACATATGAAATGTATAAAAATCAAATTATCATGATATTAAGCTAATGAGTCACGTGAAGAAAATTTGGGAGAGAGTAACTGAACATAGACTAAGAAAACTATATATGAGAACCATATAGTATTTATGCTGGGTGATAAAAAATGGAAGTTATCTACCTATTAGGAGACTAATGGAAAGGTATAAAGATAGAGAGAATAAAGACGAAGAAAAAAAGGCATCCATACATGGTTTTTATATATTTGGAAGTCCTTAAAGATTAAACGGCATGCTTTAAATAAAAAAGGAGCCACTAATATGTATTGATGGGAATAGGGACCGCCTTGATAAGGAGAATTTTCGGGTATGAACAAAGCACACGAACTGTTCATGCTTGAACAGTGCCAGAGGGAAGATATTTTTTTATAGTAATTATCTAGTATTAATTAAGATATTATTTAAATAAGGTAGTAGATTTATATTAGGATATTTATTTAGTTTCCTATGTAACTAGGTTTCTTCCTCTTCAAAGATGTAAAGCCTATAAATAAAGGCCCTAGGCTAAGGTTTAAAGGGAAATTAACAGAATTCAGATTTTGATTGTTCTTGTTGAGTATTGCGTGTGTAAATTCCGCTGCGTTTACATCATGTATATTCATATGATTAAAGATATTTAGGTTGGTACTATACTAAGAACAATAGCAGGAGTAAGAACACTAGCAGGAGTGGGAGAGAGTAGTTAATTTCCAATATATGTAGGCCTACAACAAGATGTAGGATGGCTATTTGACAAGCCATGCTATATGGGAGTGTTGAGGAACCAAAAAGCAACATTTTCAAAAGATGAGTGGTGGAGATTTGGATGTGTGGTAATACTCGAAAGAATAAAATAAGATTGATTGTATTCGTGAAAAAGGAAGATAAAGTGATAAATTGAGTGAAAATTGCCGTACATAGACCAATAAGTGAAGAGTGATTTGGTGAATATTGCATGGAATGTTAGGAGAAAAGGTAGACCTAAATTTACTTTGGGGAGATTGTCAAAAATGACGTGATAGCTTGTGGTTTAACTAGGATAGAGCAAAACAGATAAATAGGATCATGTAGCCGACCCCAAGAAATTGGGAAAAAAGTCTTTCGTGAGTTCAATTGGGTTGAAATATTCTTTGAACTAAACTAATTCAACTAACAACTACATCGAATTCAATTATTCTCTGTTGATATTTTTTCTTGATATAAGAAACTAAAGTGCTTAGAACGTGCAATCATTCTTTGAACTGAACAAATTCGATTACCTAAAAGAAAGTTTTAACATGAGTGATCATACACCAAAAGTACACCGGCAGATCGTCATTAAAGGTGAAAGATTTTCACTGATATCACATGCATAGCTCATAAAGTGAATTTCACGTTTCAAGCGTTCAAGAACAGGCTTCTAATATAATGCTATATGCGTTCTGCTTCAGATGTAGTATGGTCAGCAATGGCATGATTGTGCACGAAAGAAGGAGAAAATGAGGGTAAGAGTAAAAGAGAAGAGAAAAGGGTGGAATTATGTTGTGTAGTTGATGTATATGGATTCTTTTTTTTTTTTTAATTATTTTATAACTGGAGGACTCCAGAATAAATATACATACATAGTGGACTGCATCTTATGAAGGAGGGCTTATTGAATTGGGTGTAAAATCCACACTTATAAAGGGTCATATTCCCTTTTAATTAATAACCACCAATGCATCCATAAAAGAATATTGACCATGTGGAGATTCAGATCGAAATTCCCAACCCATATTTCTGCCCCAAAGGGTCGGTAACGAAGGTGAGGTTCACTTCGCTGCAAGCTGCAACAAAGCAGGTGATTTCTGGATATGAAATCCGCGACCATTGAAAGGTTTGGTCACTGTAGCAAACGGTTATCAGATTGCAAAAAAAGGGGTGTTAAGTGGGGGTATTTTGGGGATTTCACCACAAATGTGTTCAACATAAAAATGATCTCTTTTAGGGGTTTCAAACCCTAATTTTGGCTTCCATTTTGAGAGCTAGAGAGAGAGAGAGAGATGTGAGGCTTCTTCCTAAGGTGGGAATTTTGGGTGAGAGGTGAGGTATTTTCCTTCTCACCCATTGATATTGCTCACAGGTGGGAGAAGCGTGAGTGTGAGTGTTTCATGTATGGTAGGTGTGCTCCAGTTGTATTGTGTAAGGGATGTTCACCAGGTTACATAAAGAGTGGGATACATTGGATTGGGTACATTGAAAACACTTGAGAAACATTAGTGAACATGAGACTGGGAGGGTTCTTGGCTTGGCTTAGAACTTGGATTCCTTTGAGTGGAGAGCTAGCGTGTAATGGCTATTGAGGATTTGGGAAGGAGAATATATGGTATGTGATTAATCTTTGGAATAAGATGGCCACATGCATTAGGAGAATATCAAAAGAAATTTTTGGAGAATCAAAAGGGAAGGGGCCACAGTCTAACGAAACTTGGTGGTGGAATGAAGAAGTACAAAATATAGTAAAAATTAAAAGGGAGTGCTTTAAAACATGGCAAACAAATAGAAATGAAGAAAATTTTGAGAAATATAAATGGGCTAAAAAGGAAGCTAAGAAAGTGGTAAGAGATGCTAAGTTAAAAGCGTATGATGATCTTTATACAAAATTAGGTACACAAGAAGGGGAAAAAAGTATTTATAAGCTTGCTAAACTTAGGGACAGGAAAACAAAAGATTTTAATAACGTTAAGTGTATCAAAAGTGATGATTCGAGAGTCCTAGTCAAAGATGATGAAATTATGAAAAGATGGAAAAACTACTTTGAGAGGTTATTAAATGGAGATAATGGGAGTAGATTAGATATAAAGGAACTTAGGGAGACTCGAGAAAATATATTTTTCCGCAGAATTAGGACAACAGAGGTCAAGATTGCTCTAAAACAGATGAAATTAGGGAAGGCTTTAAGACCAGATGGTATCCCTATTGAGGTTTGGAAGTGCTTAGGGAAGGATGGAGTATCATGGCTTACAAAATTATTCAATAGAATTTTAATGACTAATAGGATGCCCGATGAATGGAGAAAAAGTGTTTTAGTACCGATTTATAAAAATAAAGGGGACATACAAAGTTGTTCAAATTATCGTGGTATTAAGTTAATGAGTCATACAATGAAATTTTGGGAGAGAGTGATCGAATATAGATTGAGATTAAAGACAACAGTATCTGAGAATCAATTTGGGTTTATGCCTGGGAGGTCAACAATGGAAGCAATCTATTTATTGAGGAGATTAATGGAGAGGTATAGAAGAAAAAGAAACATCTTCATATGATTTTTATAGATTTGGAGAAGGCGTATGATAGGATACCCAGAGATATAATATGGTGGGTTCTACATAAAAGAGGAGTGACTCGCAGATATATTGATGCGATCAAGGATATGTATGATGGTGCGATGACTACAGTAAGAACATCAGCCGGAGAAAGTAGTGAATTTTCAATTACGGTAGGTCTACACCAAGGTTCAGCATTAAGTCCTTATCTCTTTGCGCTTGTTATGGATGAGTTGACTAGACAAATACAAGATGAGGTGCCATGGTGTATGCTATTTGCAGATGATATTGTTTTAGTGAATGAGACTAAGACAGGGATTAATGCTAGGTTGGAATTGTGGAGAGAAACTTTAGAAACAAGAGGATTTAAAATAAGCAGAACTAAAACAGAATATGTGGAGTGCAATTTTAGTAGTAATAGGAGGACAAATAAAGAAATGGTGAAATTGGAGGGTCGAGAGATACCTAGAAACGATCATTTTCGTTATTTAGGATCGATTATCCAAAAAGATGGAGATACTAGTGATGATGTTACTCATAGGATTAGAGCAGGCTGGGTTAAGTGGAGAAGTGCTACCGGCGTTTTGTGTGATAGGCGTATACCTTTGAAGTTAAAAGGTAAATATTATAGGACGGCCATTAGACCCGCCATGTTATATGGGATAGAGTGTTGGGCAACCAAGAAACAAAATGTGCAGAAAATGAGTGTGGCGGAGATGCGAATGCTAAGATGGATTTGTGGTAAAACTCGAAAGGATAAAATTAAAAATGAACAAATTCGTGAAACGGTAAAAGTAGCTCCTATAGAAGATAAATTGAGAGAAAATCGACTTAGATGGTTTGGACACGTCATGCGTAGACCAACGGATGCTCCTGTAAGGAAGAGTGATTTAGTTAGTATTGATGGTAACACAAGGGGTAGAAGTAGGCCTAAATTGACTTGGTGAGTATTATAAAAAAGGACATGATGGCATGTGGTTTAACCGAAGATATTGCACTGGACAGAATGGAATGGAAAAATAGGATTCATGTAGCCGACCCCAAATAATTGGGAAAAGGCTTTGTTGAGTTGAGTTGAGTTGATTAATCCTTGGTATTATTCTATATTGTGCTTAGTAATTTCTTCAAAAATAGTGAAATCGAATCTTTATGTGGATATAGCCAAATTGATGAACCACGTATACTCAACTCAACAAAGCCTTTTTCCAAGTATTTGGGGTCGACTACATGAATCCTACTCTTCCATTCCGCTCTGTTCAGCGAAACATCTTCGGTTAAACCACATGAGATCATATCCTTATTTTACAATACTAACTAAATCACTCTTCCTTACATGGGCATCCATTGGTCTACGTTTGTCCAAACCATCTAAGTCGATTTTCTCTCAATTTATCTTCTATAGGAGCTACTTTTACCGTTTCGCGAATTTGTTCATTTCTAATTTTATCCTGCAAGTTTTACCACAAATTCATCTTAGCATTCGCATATCCGTCACGCTCATTTTATGCACATTTTGTTTTGCCCAATACTCTATCCCATATAACATGGCGGGTCTAATGGTCATCCTAAAAAATACCTTTTAACTTCAAAGGTATACGCCGACCACACAATACACCGGTAGCACTTCTCCACTTAACCAACTCGCTTTAATCTTATGAGTAGCAGCATCACTAATATCTCCATCTTTTTGGATAATCGAGTATAAATAACGAAAATAATCATTTGTAGGTATCTCTTGACCCTCCAACTTCACTACATTCCCATTAGTCCTCCCATTATTACTAAAATTGCACTACACATTTTGTTTTAGTTCTACTTATTTTAAATCCTCTTGTTTCCAAAGTTTAACTCCACAATTCCAATCTAGCATAAATCCCTGTCTTAGTATGATCCACTAAAACAATATCATGTGCAAATAGCATATACCACGTATATCATAGTGAAATCTTTATGTGCATGTGATTGTGCTTGTTATTATTACCACTATACCTTGATTATAGCAATGGGTTGTTGTAACACCCCGTATTTTTTGGAATATATTTAATTACACGTGTACTCGTAATTTAATTAATTTGAGAAATAAAGTGAATTGAATAAATGTTAATTAGCGAATATTGGATTAATATTTGTGTTATTATATTTACTTGTGGGATAAGTAAATGAAAACAAGCTATTTTATATTACGTCGCGAGTGAAAACGATGGGTTGAACGACATCTCATTCGGGGGGCGCCTGTGGGGACATGTTGGGAATGAGATGGGAAAAGTATGTTGGTTGAGGCGGATGGTGATTTCGAGTGCCCCGATGATCCGGAATGGGTCGAGATAATCAGAATTACGTACCCGGGGGTAATAATCAAATTCCGAGGACTTTTTAAAGTAAATAGGACGCGTATGGGGGCATCCGGGTCATTTTACACTTAGCCTATAACCTAATTTCGGGATTTGTGATATAAATTGGGAGGTGGATGGAATGGGCAGCCATTCTACCATCCCACGAGATATAAACTTGAGAGAAAAGGAAAAGAGAAGTAGAACTCAAGAGGAAGCCAAGAAATTCAATCCGGGACAGAATTGGACCAATTTCCGGGGTAATCACAACACGTATAGAGGATCCCAAGAGAGAAATCAGAATTCTCTACGATTGAAGGCAAGTGTTTAAACTTACTTTGATCTTTTATGCTATGTCAATAATTCATATTATAGTTGCTGTAAAAATATGGATTTTTGGGTGGGATTCACATGATAAAAATGTGATTTGGGGGAATGATATTATAAAGGTTGATTTAATTATAATGCCACATAAAATCTGAGATTGATTTATATATAAAAGATGTGATCTTGAATAAAATCTGAGATTGATTCATCGAGAAGATGTGATCTTGAATGGTTCTTGGGAGAATTTAAAGAATCTTGAAGCTAGTGTTTAGTATTGAATGACGTATTAATTTAATTGATGAATCTGGCAGAAATTTTGACGTCACTTCAAACGCATGCCATTTTATTTTTACTTTGAACTAGAATATGAGCCACAGATAAAAAGAAAGGTATGGATCTTAGCTTTCCAATGAGTTTTGAATCATGTTATTTGGACTTCTGTGGAGGGAGTAATAGCCATTTTAGTAAAAGGTGTTTAATATGTTAGAATATATGATTTTCACGAATTTTGATGTCACTTCAAACGCATGTCATTTTATTTTTATTTTGAATTAGACTATGAGCCATAGATGAAAAGAAAGGTATGGATCTTAGCTTTCCAATGAGCATTGAATCATGTCATTTGGACTTCTGTGGAGGGAGTAATAGCTATTCTAGTAAACGGCTAATGGGATAAAGACTCTTATATTCTTACCTATTTAAAGGGAGATTGTGAGAGGAGTTTTTTAAACTCGTATTAACTTATTTCTAAGAGACTTAGAAAGTGTCGTAGGCTAACCGAGGATGGATTTCGTGTAAGGAAACATGCGACTAAGTGAGTTAATGACCACATGTGGAAGTCGAGAAATCAGGTTAGGATTTCGAGATGGTTAGGCTAAGTGCTAGGGTAGAATAGCATGTTGGCCAGAAATGTGAAGTTAGAGAATTAATAATAAGTAAGCGAATACATGATAAATCGGGAGTAATCGGGATGTGGGCTAGTTCTACGAGAGATATATGCACGATGAGTCGGATATATATATATATATATATATATATATATATATGGATGTATCTGTGTGATTGATATATGTGAAACATACCTACTCTATGGATGTTATCGTCCCGGCGTTGACCAGCAGGTGTTGGATTGGTTCCCCAAGTCGTAGGACTGTTGCATGACCACTGTATGTGAATTTAGAGTCTAGTTGGGCAATGTGGTATAGTTATGACCCACGGATGTATGTCTATGACCGCCTCCGATTATGTAGTTTTAATTTGGGCTTGGTGGCGAGATTCCAACCCGTTGGCCCACGAGTGGTACGTGATGTACCTAGAGCCTGATAGCATGCTAGAGAATGCATCCACGAGGTCAAGCTCTGGGGATGAGGTTATACGTATATAGCGAATGATATATATGTGTGTGTACGAGATGTGATATGTATATACGTATATATGGGGGTTAAGTATATACGGGTGAAGTAAATGAATGTGTGAACAGTAAATTATATGCATTCGGGAAAACTGCTCGGAGATGCTATGTTTATATATTTATATAAGAGTGATATATGTATATGTGCAAATTAAACAAATGTGTGAACATTGAAATCGTAACTAGCGTAAAATTATGTGAAACGGTTAACGAAAAGATTATAATTGAGAGTTAAAATGATAAAGATTGTGCGTTAGCTAAATGAGAAATGAAATGAAGTAAAATACGTGTAGCATGATTGGGCCAGAAGATTAGCGTGTGGGACTAATTTAAGTGATGGTACTAGTTAGGCAGGGTAGCATAACTAGGGTGTTTAAAATACATGCGTTAGATGCGCACAATAGATGAGGGACGAGGATTATATCATGGGAGTGTGACACCAGTCTAAATATGAACAATTACATTTCATATTTAATATTGTATTTTAAACACTTGCAAAATATTTTCAAATGGTATTTGGGCTATGATTTGTATCAAAATCTATTCAAAACCTTTTAGGTGTTCAGCCACAAGGGCACCAAGCTTAGCTATTTTTCCAGTCAGACGATGCTGCAGCAACAACGGATGCCTGCAAGGATTGATTAGACGCTTTTATCCTTGTGATTTAGATAGGATGTTTCTTCAAGTTTTACTTCGGGCATATACCCTAGTTAGACAGTATTGCAATTTACATTATTAAGACTTTATGCTTTTCAATTTCGGTTGAACTATTATATTGGATATTTACCGAAAATCATCGGTCAACTTATTTATTTCATCTCGTTCAGTATTCATTTTATTTGTGTGGTGAATGTGTATACTAGTTAGATGGAATGGTTTGTTGCATTGATTGGAAGTTTTATTAAAGCAAGTTAAGTTGTTGATAAATTTTTAAAATTTTGACATCAGGCCAAATAGGTTATTAGTAATTAAATTGATTTTTGACAGTATCACAGTTGTGGTTGATTGGCGTTGCCCCCAACAAATTGGGTATTGGGGCACAACATACCACAATGGGGATGTATGATGTCATTGCATTAGTTTATATTACATATTCCCTCTACCCTAGATTAATTGTCCTGCCTTTTTGTTCGTCCCAAATTAATAGTCTTGTTTCTAAGTATATGATATAAAACTATGTGAGCTTACGAAGTTACCCATCCGAACAACAACAATACCCATGAGAGCCAAGTCCATGTTTTGAATGTACGCATCATTTTTAGGAGGATTGAATTGGAAAATAATTTTTTCCTTAGAATGTTTGACTTTCAAATGACGACTATTAATTTGGGAAGGAAGGAGTATTATGTTTACATATTTATTACGTTTTTTTATTTTCTTGTGTAACTAGTACTGGACAAATATGATTCTCAATCTGATCCAATTCACGATAATCATTTTTACAACTATGGTTTAGATATGGAAAAAAAAAGGGGGTGAACTAATATGAGATATCATATTAGCTTCTGCATGTTGATACTAAAGTTTGACTATTGATTTGTTCAAATTACATGGGTCTATAGTAATTCAAGTGAAAGGAAGGGGAACAGAGAAGAAGCAAAACCTGATACAACTGTGCGAGGCCAAATTGTTGAACATCCTGAACTATGATGGTATTTGCATTTTGGATGTCAAGCCCGCTTTCTACTATATTTGTGCATATTAGGATCTTGATTTCTCCCCCAGCAAATTTTTCCATAGTATCCTCAAGCTGCTTTGAGTATTGCTGCACACAGACACACAATAAATATATATATTGATCTGTCAAAATTGTGATACTTCATAGGAAATTTTGCATGCATGTATATCATATTTCAGTCCTAACATTACAGGCAAGAGCTACACTACAGCCATAGTAAAATTCTTTTGCGACAGGAAAAACAAATTACGACAACTTTTCACCAACTTTATGTAACATGCACGCAGTGCACAAGGCGATATCTGGATTGCCTACGTACCACCCTTCACTTTCAGACCTCTCACGCCCAGTGGCAGACCAAGAAATTAAGCAGTGTCTCTGTGGAATTTTATTTATTATTTATTTATTAATTTATTTCTTGGTTGGAGAGCATATAAATATACAAACTGCAGTTTTAAATAATAGCTCTTGGTTCATGTAAGTTTTCATTCACTTATCAAGCAGATAAGCAAGCTCGTCAAAGATTAACATGCTAATAGTTCCGATGTAAATTGCGAGAGCGTACACTTAATACACATTAGCAAAAAAATGATTTCTCTCTTACCTCATTCTCAATAAAGCAATTTGATGATATCAGGAGGATCATACAGTGGATTCAACCTATGTTTGGGTCTTGCACAAATATGGTAAGACAGTAAATAGAGAGCGTTTTAGTAGAAGAGATGAGAAAAATAGAAATGAACACATAGATATAAGTGGTTCAGCCGTTGGCCCACGTTCAATGTGCAAAGTGAGATGGTGTTTTCACTAGAATAGGGCTCAAAAGGCCATAGATGATACACAAGCTCTCTCTCTCTCTCTCTCTCTCTCTCTCTCTCTCTCTCTCTCTCTCTCTCTCTCTCTCTCTCTAGAACCAGTTTAACAGGGTAACAATAGGGTTAAAAAAGTCGATCCTGATGAAGAAGACATACGGTGCCCTATATAGGCTACAGGATGCGCAGTGTCACCCCAAGCATGCGTTCTATACCCCAGCTAAGGTCATGGCCAATGAGAGTGTGCAGAGTAGAGATCATCATGAATCCTTCAGATCTTCGATAACGGTTTCCTATAGCATGCCTAAAATATCCTTGTCATGCTTCCCATGCTTGTAGAATGTGTTGGAGGTAGGAAGTCTTGACCGAGCCGAGACTGCTGGAGCCATGCATTATGGTTCGAGCCGAGACGAGACTGGGTGATCGTTTGTGACTGACGCACCCATCTCAAACTGGGCTTATTGACTTGGCGCACTGATGTCGTCTGAAGCCGACATCGATGTAGGTGGAGATGAGGTTGGTCTCTGCCATGAGACGAGACTACAGAGCCCAATAGGTCGTCTGAGTGTCATTCCTTCATTGGACGAGACGGCTACAGACGAGACTGGCCATGTGGGCTTGGGTGGATATAATGGTCTCTTCTGAAGGTCGTATGTGACAATCACTTTCTTCAAGGTGTTGTATGGACGAGACCACGCTTATGTATATCACAATTGATAATAAAAGTGGGCAAAAAGGAAGGGAGGAGCCCTTATTGATAAGCCTACAAGTCTTTCTCTCCAGGACTCCTATCCAAGGTAATTAACGTACCAAAGGATAAAGATAAGCATGGTAACTAACTTCTAATCCAATAATATCTCTGTAAGAGGGTAGTTTAGATTAAATGGAGGCGTAACCCCTTTTGAGTACAGTAATGACAAGCTAAATAGCAAAACTATTGATTAACTACAGTACACGCAAACACAACTTAGTGAAGATAAACTCAGTTTTATACTCACAAATCTCTCGTGTATAACTCAAAGGATAATAACAAATTCAGAAGTAACTCGTTGGAGTGAGAGAAAGGTAAACACCCTAGATACACCTTGGCAGGCCACCAAACACACCAACCACCCTCAAGAATCTCTGTCAAGTATTAAAAGCTTCGTAATAAATGACAATGGTGGGTGAGTAAACTTTCTGGTTATGTAATAATCTCTCTTTAGTAATAACTTCTGAACTCTCAAAAGGAACATCCCCTCCTTAGAGGTGGTTGGGGTCCTTAAATAGACTCCCACACCACCCCGAGGCAACTCAATCATTAATACCTGTGAAAGACATCCCTCCCACTTTATGTCACAAACATTAAATACCTGATGCACTAGTTATCTCCACGTCATAAACATTAAATGCCAAGACATGCCTTTTGCCTAGCCACTGTGTGTCAGGTGGCTGTCGTCACAGAGGTGGCTTACCAACTGTCTGACAGCCCCAAATACCATGGTAGTTGTAAGAGGGTACTTTAGATTATAGATGGAGGCGTAACCCCTGTTTGAGTATGGTAATAATAAGCTAATTGGCCAAAGCCTTGGATTAGCAATAGAACATCCAAACACAAGTTCAATGAAGACAAGACTCAGTTTAAACTCACAAAACTCTCGTGTATAACTCAGGAAATAGTAATGAACCTTAGAAGTAACTTAGCTAGGGGGAGAGAGAAGTAAGCACCCTAGATACACCTTGGTAGGCAGGTAGAAACACACCTAACACTCTCAAGAATCTCTGTCAAGTATTAAAAGCTTCGTAATAAATAACAATGGTGGGTGGGTAAACCCTCTGGTTCGCAATATCTCTCTCTGAGTGTATATTTTCTCTAGTAATAACTTCTGAACTCTCAAAAGATCCTCTTCTCTCCTCAAAGGTGGTTGGGGTCCTTAAATAGCCCCCACACCACCCCCGAGGCAATTCAGTCATTAAAGACTATGAAAGACATCCCTCATTCTTTATGTCACAACATTAAATACCTGATGCACTAGTTGTCTTCACGTCATAAATATTAAATGCCAAGACATGCCTTTTGCCCAACCACTGTGTGTCAGGGGGGCTGTTGTCGCAGAGGTGACTCACCAACTGCCTGACAGCCCCAAATACCACGGTGGTTTACTCAAGTGCAAGTTTGACATTGTTTAACTGGCTAGTGACATCACCTACGGTAGATGTGACATTAAGTAAAGGGCTGTTTGGTTCTCAATTCAACACCCGATGGAACTCCAAGCTACTCCGCCCGAGGTTCCACGGTCAGGGTCCTTTGGTGTTTTTACCAGGTGTATCTAAGATGGTCAGGACATGCCCCAACGGTGCCTCACTTCTCAATCCTCCAAACCAAGTCCCTCTAAAGTTCCCACGGCGAGGTCATTCGATAGAGCATGAAAGCTCCCCCAGGCCCTGCCAAGCCTGGTCTCTCGCGAGTACCGTTTGACCTCACGCTAAAACTCATTATTATTCTCGTTACAACATTACAACCGTTATAGCTTACGATCAATATAAACAAAGATACAATATGACTAACATAACAAGCTAAATATGAGTTGTCACGCTAAGCTGCCTCGCTGAGTTGCCACGCTTGAGCTGCCTCAGTTGCTTAATCTCAAACACTATTGCCAATTAGGGAATTATCCCTAATCTCCGGATTACCTTCAAGCCCCCTCTACAGTAGTTTACTCAAGTGCAGATTTGACATTGTTTAGCTGACTAGTGACATCACCTACAGTAGATGTGACATTAAGTAGAGGGCAGTTTAGTTCACAACTCAACGCTCGATGGAACTCCAAGCTGCTCCGCCCGAGGTTCCACGATAAGGGTCCTTCGGTGTTTTACCAGGTGTATCTAAGATGGTTAGGGCAAGCCGCAACGGTGCCTCACTTCTCAATCCTCCAAACCAAGTCCCTCTAAAGTTCCCAAGGCGAGATTGTTCGATAGAGCATGAAAGCCCTGCCAAGCCTGGTCTCTCGCGAATACCGTTCGACCTCACACAAAATCATTATACTCATTACATCTTTACAATCGTTATATCTCATAGTCAATATAAACAAAAGATACAACAAGACTAAATTAAACAACAGGACTAAAGGACGAGCTCTCTTGGTCAGTTTCTTCGCTGGAAGGTCCCTCTGGGCTGCCACGCTGAACTGCCTCGCTGTCTTAATCCCAAACACTGTTGTTAATGGGGGGATTATCCCTAATCTCAGGATTACCTTCAAGCCCCTTCTATATTTGCCCATTCGTGGAGAGATTTGTTGTTGGAACAAGAAATGTCTGCACGAAAACTTCTCAATCCGATGAACCTTCTCTGTGTGAAAAAATTTTGGCATCTTTCCCTTCGTTACAACAATTGCGTTACCGCCCGTAGGAAAAAGTAAAATTCTCCCCGATGTACCTGAGTCGAAGCGCTGCGGCTTATTGGCGCTTTGGCGAGGGGATATCGCAACTTTTTCCTTTCACTAAACTTTAACCGTTTTGGCTTTGCTTTATTGGCTAATTTGGAATTCTCCCAAAACACCTGTTGACTTTCTCGGATACTCGTTTTGGCTCTGGGGAAGTGAAATTCTCCCGTTTGTGCTGTTGTGGGGTATAGGTGTGGGCAGTGAGTTTTTTCGTTAGGACTACCCCTATCGTTGTGACTTGTGAAATTCTCCCGTGTAACATTTTGCCATGTTCGAAAAAGCAGAAATTCTCCCCGATGTAGCTGAGTCACCATTAAACGACGTTTGGACTTGTGGCGAGGGGACATTGTAGCTTTTTTCAATCGTTGGGACAGCTTCTTCGTTGGGAGTTTATTGGGTATGTCAGACAAATTCTGGCGCCAAAACTCAACCTTGCCTACGAAGGCAACCCTTTCTATTCCCCAGGCTTCACTTCATTAATGACATGGCGCTGTCTTTTCAACTGTCAAAACACTTCCCGAAGTGCCACGTGTCCATTTGAAATGATTATAGGCGGCTTTGCACGTGTGGTGGTGGGAAACTCAATAGACGGATTTAAAAGGTTTCAAACGTCTCTTTTTTCAAAACCCTTCTCTTTCCTTCGTCTTCTTCAAGCTCGTCTTCTTTAGAGAGAGAACCTTGTGCAAAACTCCATTGTTGCCAAGCTTTTACCTAGCTTCTTCCTCCTCTCATCTTTTTTACGCCACCGCCTGTGGTTGTGCTCCTCCAATTTACATTCCTAGCCCTTCTTTACCAAGCTATATCTTTCATTGCCACTTACTATGGCTTCTTCAAGTGTTTGCAAAGCTACCACCGCCTCTGTCCAGTCAAGCTCCCCTTCTGCCGCTCCTGGCGCCACTGTTACCCTAGACGCTGCTCGTCGCGAGCAACTAAGTTTCTACCGCCGGTTTCCCATCTTTGGCGAAGATGATGAGTTCTCTAATGCATGCAAGACCTGCCATTTCTCAGCCAAGTACGACCCTCTACTGCTGGGTGATGAAGATGAGGATTCGTCTAAGTGGGGCTATCTTCCCCCAGAGGGGCCTCTGCGTTTTCGGTTGGACCGTGGTGACTTCCCCTATTCTCAGATCGATTTCGAGGCACCTGGGGGGTCGCCGGCCCATTTCGCTGCCTGGAATGCACATATGCAGAGCTCTCACGCTGTTGCTCTTGCGAAGGTTGGTCTTCATCGAGCCAGCTGGTTTGGGGAGTTCACTCTTTCCAAGCACAACGCCGCGCTCCAAGTATTGGTTTCCCGATGGAACGTTACAACTCACACGTTCTTTGCTGCGTGGGGGGAGTTTACCATTACGTTGGAGGACGTCTGCGAGCTACTTGGGTTTGAGCCCATGGGTGAGCTTACATACCATGATGAGGCCTTGGATGCCAAAGAGACTGCTGATCGAGTTGAGCTTGATCGAATCTACCGCAGTTGCACTGGGTCTTCAAACAAGGCCACTTTTACTCCCCTCATCAGCTATTTTTTCGAAGTTCCCACTCCGAAGGACGTCACTGCTATAGCGGGCCAAGGTAGAGGTACATCTCTGGAACTACCAGCCTACATTCTTGTGCTGCTTTCGCGTTTCTTCTTGACTGGGAAACCTAACGACCAGCCCATGAGGGACCTTATAAACATCTCCATCCGTTTGGCCAGGGGTTTCAACCTTCCCCTGGTTGTCATCACTTTGGGGTCCCTCTATACCTGACTGGATCGAACCCATATCGACATGGCACGGTAACTGGGTCGTTACAACTTGGCCAATTTTGCCAACATCGTTATTTTAACAGGGTTCCTTTATACCCGTTTTCCCGCCATTGCCGCCAAGTCTATCCCTTACTCCATGAGTCAAGGCATTAGGCCTCCACGCCTCTTATGCTTCCATAAAAAGCAGATTCGAAAGGAGATAATGGGCGTTTTTTATCGTTTTGATTCTTTTGTCATGAGGTCGTACAGCGAGTCTACCTTTACCCACTCTTGGAACTTCTTCCCTTCTACAGCTTCAACGGTCACTTTCATCCCAGTTGTAGAAGATCCTTCGCATGCCGTGGTGCTTCTGTTCACTGCTAGGTTTCTTCATTCCTTCACTGAATGGGGGTATTCTTCTGAACCTTACAACCCCGATAGATGTAGCAGGCGGTTCGGGTTTGATCAGGGGGCTCCTCGGCCCGTGTTTCAACTGAGCAATACAAGGGCTATATTTGCTGAGGCTTGCACCTTCTATCTTGCAGCAGCGGTACTTGGTGTGACTTCTACCATGGATGGTCGAGTCACCCTTCCTAGTGCCACGAGGAAAAGGGACGTATCTACTTCTTATGCCACCAAGTTTCGTTTGGTGCAACTAACCATGATTCGTGAGTATATACAGAGTCCCCCCCAATATCCCCCGGTCCTTTCTTTCTCTGCCTCCGAGTTGGGTCTCAAGGGCAACTCCGTTCTTGGAGTTGAGTTCCCTCTGAGTAAAACCGTTAAAGATCCTTCCCACGAGCTACCCCCTTATTGCCCGATGATCCCTACTGCCACGCCCAAGCCCCAAACCGCTGCAACCCCCAAACCGCCTGCTCCTACTACCGAAGTAGCTTTGTCGAAGGGCCTTCCCAGCCATCAGCCAAAAAAACTAGGAAGGCCAAAAGTGGGACATCCTCAAAATCCAAGTCCAAACCCCCTTAAGAGGCATTCCCCATAGCCTCTGTTCCTCCTACCATGTCTGCAGAGATGGCCGAGGAGTTGAGAAGGCAAGTTCAGGCTGAGGTAGAACGAATAAATGCTGAGTTTCAACGACGCGCTCCCGTCGTTCCTCCTTCGGTTGCCTTCCCCACAATCCTGGTTGATCCAACTGAGCCGATGGCAAAGAGGAGAAAGAGTTCGAAGGTTTCTCGAGGTGCTGGTGCGGCGGGTACGAGGAAGAAAACTCTGAGCACCAAGTCTCAGAGGAAACGGACTCCCGAGATACATCTCTCCCCAGCTCCCTCTGCTGCTGCCTCCTCTCCTCCCTCGCCGGTGGTTATATCCTTTCATTCTCCTTCTGGATCTGAGGTATGTGTGCGTGTTGCTGTTCTTATTCACATTTTCTTAAGGCAAGCTGCATCTGTTTAACTCTTAATAACTTTTGGTGCACGGAGTTGAAGAAGAAAGACCCACCCCCACCCGCACCCCCACCCCATGAGCCCTTTCGTGGGGGGACGTTTCGGTTCCTCTCAGGCCGATATGACTCATCCCCGTTCCCCTATGATCGGGCTTACTTACTCCCGTCGTTCGACCTCTCTGCGCACGAAGGACGCTGTTGTGGGGGAGGTTCCGTTGAATTTAGGGGGGTCTCTTCTAAACCAGAGGCAACTCCCCCAGCCCCTTCTGAATTATCATCTCAACACGAGGTTACTCTGCCCGTCGTTCCAGTTGCGGAAAGTGTGCCTGAGGTAACATATAATCTTTTACTTGTCAGGTCTCACATCTTTTTTCTTTTGCCATCCCTTTGCTTATAATGCTGAATTTTAATATGTTGGGACGCCTTAGGTTGAAATGGCGTCTTTGTTAGCTGACCTTCTGCTTCCCACCATGCTGACGAGACCCATAACTGTGGTTCCCCTTTTTGGTGCCATAACGGAGGTAAGTAACACTTAGATGCATTTCCCCCTTTTTCCTGTACTTGCTCCTCGTGTCTAACACTTGGTTTCATGTTTGCAGCTTTCGCCAAGTCTTACCCCACCCTTTTCTCTTAGTGGTCTTCCTCTTTCCAAGGCCAAGATTGATGCTTCTGCCCAGCGTGGTGGTTCTTCGGTGCCTACCCATGCTGGGGCATCGTTTGGAGGTCCATCGTCGTCTTTCAGCGAAACTCCTACGTTGGCCTTGATACCTTTTGTTAGCGAGGGAGTTTTGCCGACCGTTGAGGCTTCTTCAGTTAAGGGCGCTGTTGAGGCCTCTGAGGAAATAAGCGTGCCCCCAACGGTTCCTACTGTTATGGCCTCCACGGTGACTCCCATTCTCGCTCCCGCACTGCTGAGGTACTTCGCTCATGTCTCTACATTTCTCAACCTTTCAAATTTCACCTATGATGGTGGCTTAACACTGAAAACATTTGTTGAGATTTTTCATAAATTCCACCTATATTGGTGACTTAACAACGAACACGCTTGTTAAGAATTTTTTTCATAAATTCCACCTATATTGGTGACTTAACAACGAAAACGCTTGTTAAGAATTTTTTTCATAAACTCCACCTATATCGATGACTTAACAACGAAAACGCTTGTTAAGATTTTTTCACAAACTCCACCTATGTCGGTGACTTAACAATGAAAACGCTTGTTAAGATTTTTTCCATAAACTCCACCTATATCGTGACTTAACAACGAAAACAATTGTTAAGATTTTTTCATAAACTCCACCTATATCGGTGACTTAACGAAAACATTTGTTAAGATTTTTCATAAACTCATATTTCTTTTATCTGTTCTCAAGTGTCTCGGGAGGATTCTCCACCAGTTCTTTCGCCCATCGCCTCACCCCATCGGGAACACGTTATCTCAAAAGGCTCTAGTCACAAGGTTCCACGACTGGTGCTGCTGCCGATAGCGAATCTGGTTGTGAGCTCCCTCTGCCCGACTTAGCCCCTCATGCCTTTTGCCTCATGGTCCTTCAGCGTTCCCCTGATATGCCTATCAGCCATCGCTTGGTAGTTGAGCAGCTTGCAAGCCATCATCCTGAGACTTTTACTGTGGATTGCCTGCGTTCCAACATCCCTGTGATGAACTACAGACTTCAGGGCATGGCTACCGTTGTTGCTGAAATCGCCAGTACTCCCACTTCAAACGTTACCAGAGCCCTCCTCAACCAATTTCTGGACCATCTGAGGGAGTTGGGTCGCGATGGCTTCCGCTTTGACTGTCTTATCACGCACTTAAAAACTTTGAAGAGTCAGCGACTGGACAGCCAGAGGGAACTCCTTCGAAAACATCAGGAGGATCAACTGGATGAGGAAGCTAAGTTGGCTGAGCTAGCTCCTCTTCTTGAAGCTGTCAATAAGGAGGTGGAGGATGTCGAAGAAGCTCTGCGTCTGGTGAACCTGAAACGAGAGAAACTCCTCATCGAGCGCACACAAGCACAAACGAGATTGGAAGTTTCTATAAATGCCCAACAGTCTTGCCTAGCAGCTTCTTCAGGCATTCCTGGAGATTTTTTCTCTGCTCCAGATCTATGGTTCCTCTTAGGTCAATGAATTGTGATTTACATTTTCCTTTTCTTTTTCTTATGTAATTCTTGGGCAATAGCTCCCAATTTTGTAATGCCCCAAGGTTTATGAATGAATGAAAAAGATGTATGTTTTTCTTCATATCCTTTCTTGTGCTTTAACTGTTTGCATATATTATGAAGTTCTACAATTCTTTCACCTCCACTCGAGTTATAATAAGAAAACTTGTATATTCATAACAATAGCTAGATACAATAGTGGGCCAAACTTAATTGCTTTACACATGATAGACTTTCAACCATTTATTGTTAATCTGGAATGGCTTGTCTTCTTCCATCCTAGAAATTAAGCAATAACCTGAGTCATGAGCTTCTTTTACAATAAAAGGCCCCTCCCAATTTGCTGTAAATTTAGGTAGGGGAAGCCCCCTGATGTGCTTCACTGCTGCTTTCAACACGAGGTCTCCCTCCACGAACTTCCTTGGTCTCACCAAGTTATCATATGCCTTGGAGAGCTGTTTCGTATACATTTGAAAGTGTTGCATCGCATTATCTCTGTGTTCATCCAACGCTTCCAACTGCACATGCCTATTCTGAGAGAGCATGCTACTTCGCAAGGCATATCGAGCAGAGGGAACTTCTAATTCTACTGGAAGGATTACCTCAGCCCCATAAACAAGGGAGAATGGAGTATACCCTGTGGGTTTCCTCTTAGTAGTTCGAGAGGCCCACAATACAGCTGGTATCTTATCATCCCACGATCCTGGAAAATCCTCCATCGTTTTAGCCAAGATATTAACCAAAGTTTTGTTAGTTGCTTCGGCTTGACCGTTTCCCTTTGGGTATGCCACCGTTGAAGTATAATGAACAATGGAGTATTTGTCCGTGAGCATCGTTACCTCTGAATTGACGAAAGGGGTTCCGTTATCTGAGAGAATAACCTTTGAAATCCCAAAACAGCAAATGATGTATTCTCTGATGAAGTTGCTCACCACCCCTGCTATAGCCCTTCTTAGATGTAACACTTCAGCCCACTTTGTAAAGCACTCCGTTGCTACTAGTATCCATATCTTCCCCCTCGAAGAAGAATGTATTGCCCCTACCAGGTCGAATGCCCAAGTGTGAAAAGGATAAGGCGTTGCCAAGGAGTGTAGATCTACCGACGGGGAATGGATCATATTTCCATGAAGCTGACAAGCTTTGCATTTTCGGACGAACTCAGCAGAGTCTTTCTCCATTGTTGGCCAATAATACCCCAACGTCATTAATTGATCATACAACTTGGCCCCTCCTACGTGAGCTGGATCATGCGCCTGTTTGAGGACCTCGGTTGCTTCTTCTTTCGTGATGCAACGCAACGGCCTGTTGAAGTAGCCTCTCCGATAAAGTTGCCCCTCCTGAACGTAGAACCTCGGGGCCCATCGCTTGAGTCCCATCGCGTCAGTCTTCTCTGTTGGGGCAACTCCATCTCTGATGAAGTCAATATACTGCTGTCTCCAATCAGGTTGAGCTTCCACGAAATGACATTCAGCTGCTTCGAAGAATAACTGGCATTTGTCGCACTTCCGTTGTAGCTCTGTCGCGTCCTGTTTCATTCTAGGCCAAAAATATCCCTCTCTTTGAATTCTTCGGTAGAGAGGTATCTCAATTGTCTCGCAGTGCTCTTCATATGTTCTCTTCAATCTCCGCTCTGCTTCTTCTGGGCCGATGCACCTTGACAACCATCCTCCTGCGTTCCTGAAGTAAAGGTTTCCCTGGTATGTGAAGTATTGGGCTAATTCCCTCAGCTCCATCGCTCCTTCCCCAGATTCCAATTGTCTTCTAATCTCTCCCCTCCAGTCAACGTCCTCCATCGGTAGAATTGACTGTACTACCGAAGGGGTTGTTCGCCGTTGGATCACAATTGTGGTTGTATCGTTCCTCATGACCATTTTATGGGCGATAATGGCATAGGCGTCTGGAAGGCGGTTCATCATTCTGGGATGTCTCTTGATCTTGGTCTGATGGAACTGGCTGAGGAGCCTCTGAATGATTGTTTTGTATGGTGCCAGACTCATGTGTTTCAACCCATATTCTCCATTCACTTGCTGAATCACCAAGTTCGAATCAACTTTGATGCAAAGTGACCGAATTCCCCTTCGAAGAGCCTCTAGCAACCCCAGCACCAGTGCTTCATATTTTGCTTCGTTGTTGGAACAAGGGAAATCTAACTTGTAAGAAAGACAAATCTCCTCCATTCCTTTTGAAAGAATAACCCCAGCTCCTCCTTTCTTTTCCACCGAAGATCCATCAAACTGCATCGTCCATTCCTCATCAGTTGCATCTAGGTAATTGGCCTGCAAGTCATCTCCTGGAATACTTTCTTTGGGTGGCTCAAACGTTCCCGAGGGGAAGATTGCCAACAGGTCAGCGTAAGCCTGGCTCTTACTTGCGCGAGGAACCACGCACTTCAAGTCATATTCAGAGAGGATGAGGAACCATCTAGCTGCCCTACCAATCAATATGGTTCTTGCCAGCAAATACTTAATATGATCACATCTGGTTACAATATGGATCATAAAAAATAGCATGTAATGTCTAAGTTTCTGTGCTACAAAGACTAAGGCTAAACAATGCCTTTCCAAGCTACTATACCTGACCTTTGGCCCCTGTATGATTCTACTGAGGTAGTAGACCGACCGTTCTTCCCCATCAATCTCTTGTGCCAACAAAGCTCCCATGGACCTCGTGGTAGATGTGAGATATAGTTGTAACGGGATTCCTGTCTGTAAGGGAACCATGATCTGTGGTGAAACGAGCAGCTTCTTCAGCCTAGCGAGAGACTCCTGGTGAACCTCCTCCCACTTGAATTTCGTGTTCTTTCGCAACAACTACATCAACGGGTGTGCCATTTCGGCCAATCCAGGCATGAATCTCCTAAGATAGGAAACTTTACCCCGAGGAAACTCTTCAACTCCTTCGCCGTTCTTGGACTTGGCATCTCCAAGATCGCTCGATGTTTGTCCTGGTCCATCTGCACCCCTTGTCGATCAACCACGAAGCCTAGAAATTTTCCACTTGTTACTCCGAAGACGCACTTTAGTGGGTTCATCTTCAAGATGTTTTGGGGCCGAGGGACCACCTGGTGGGCTTCTTCTGCCACCACTCCCTCGCTGCTTGTAACCTCTTTATTCTGCTCGTTCAAGGGCCCCATACTTTCTCTGATCGAGAGAACCAGGCTCCCTCCATTCTTCTTGTTAGGACCCGAACATCCTCCTCCAATTCTGTGTAAAACGCCGCATCTACCAAGTGAGCTTCCTCTACAGCGAAGGGCCTCTTCGTAGCTCTAATGGTCACCTCCGTTCCCTTGATATTTGCCTTGGCGCATTGGTGATACGTCGAAGGCACTAGCCCTTGGTTGTGCATCCACACTCTTCCTATCAGCAGATGGTAGGAAGTTGCACTCTCTATTACGTGGAACTTGATATGGGAACGCAGATTTCCCATCACAATCCCAACACTCACGTACCCAATGGACTTGGAAGATTGGTTGTCATATCCCGAAATCACCAAAGGCATGGGGACCAACCTTTCTTTCGGAATATTAGCTGCGTGGAAAGAGTTGATTGGCATAATATTGATGGAAGCTCCCCCATTCACAAGAGTCCTTGCAAAACTAACTTCGTTGACGTTGGCGGTCACATACAATGGCCTGTTATGAGGGAATCTTACGGCCCTATCCGCATCGCTGAAAGTTACTTCTGACAGAAACTTCTTCACCAACCTGGCCATGGGGTCCCTTCCATCTCAGCAAGGGGACCGCGTTCTTCCTCGCAATGTCAAGTATTGCCTGGGTTATTTCCAACCTACTCTCCTTCGGTATCCCTACTTGGTCGAAGAACCAGGTGAACTTTTGAGATTTTGAAACTGCACAGTACTCTATGACTGGGTTTAGGCCTGTAAACGGATCGGATTCGGACCGGATCAGGCAAATCCAAATCCATATCCGTTTATTAATCGGATTCGGATTTGATCCGTTTATTAATCGGATCGGATCAGGCAAATCCAAATCCATATCCGTTAATATTAAATGGATTCGGATCGGATCCGATTATCCATTTATGTTAAACTTGATTTGCAACATTTTTATTTTCAACTCTTATTTCATAAATTTATTTTGCAAATGTTCCCAAAAAATAGATAATGAAATAAAGAACTATTATAATAAATATTTAAAATATTATTAAATACAATATATATTAATCAAAAATATATTATATATAATTTATATATGTATATTAACAATATTAATCGGATCGGATTATTAACGGATCGGAGTATATGAATCCAAATCCGCTCAATTTAATAAACGGATAATCGGATAATCGGGTAATTGGATAATCGGATTTTAGGCATGATCCATATCCGTTTAAACGGATCGGATTCGGATAAAATCCGATCCATTGACAGCCTAACTGGGTCTGCTTCTTCCCCTTCAACACTGTATACATCCTCCACGTCTTTGGCGGTTGCCTCATCGTAGGCTAATAATACGTTAGCCATTCCCTTAGTGCAATCTTCAGAAGCTTCTTTGAACTCCCCCTGCCTCGTAGTTAGCTTTCTTTCTTCTCTCTCTGCTTCTCGTCATAGGCCACCACTAAATTGGCCCCATGTGCTGGGAGTGGGTTATTGTTAACGTTCTGCGGAGGGATTTGCAACGTCCCTGCCTTCACATACTTATCGATGATTCTCCTCAACGTGAAACAACTCTCCGTTGGATGTTGGATCTTTCGATGAATCTGGCAGTATTTGGGATCCGCCCTAGTTGCAGCGTCTGGTTCCCCAACGGGGATGCCCTTTGGCTCGTACACCGTTCCTCCTTACACCATCGCGTTGTAACAACTGACACCCTCTTCTACTGTGCAGGGCAACGGTGGTGGGTTTTCCCTGTCTCTCCCGAACTTCCTCTTGTTGTCCCTCTTCGTTACTTTGCCCCCGTTTGCTCCTTCAGCGTATCCCACCCGTGGGCGCTGAGGCCTCCCTCCCACGGGTTGTATCGGTTGCCTAAACATCATGGTCACCACCACTAGATTTGGCCGCAAAACCAATGAGATATTTCTTGCTGCTTTTAGGAATGCCGAAAAAGTCCCCTCGTGCGTCTCATTAATAAGATGGCAGATGTACTCAGGGAGCAGTCCCTCCGCACAGATCTGCAGTAGGTTGGACTCTTTGGCCTCGTCCCTCACATCGAGGGACCTCTCCCTGAACCTTCGAACGTAGGCCACCACATCCTCCCCTGGTCGTTGCTTCTCCCTTCCCAGTTGGGTTAAAGTAAACTCATCTTCCGCCAGAAAGAACTTTTGGGCGAACAAAACATGCATCTCCTCCCATGTAGAGAAACGCTCTTGGGAGCTAAATGAGAATGCCAAGTATATGCTTTATCGGCTGAGGATTTAGAAAATTCCCTCAACCCGAGTTCCTTGTTATTGCAATGCGCCCCCAAGTGTTCAACGAAGGAACATCCCCTCCTCAGAGGTGGTTGGGGTCCTTAAATAGCCTCCCACACCATCCCCGGGACAACTCAGTCATTAATGCCTGTGAAAGACATCCCTCCCACTTTATGTCACAAACATTAAATACCTGATGCACTAGTTATCTCCACGTCATAAACATTAAATGCCAAGACATACCTTTCGCCTAACCACTGTGTGTCAGGTGGTTGTCGTCACAGAGGTGGCTTACCAACTGTTTGACGGCCCCAAATACCACGGTGGTTTACTCAAGTGTAGATTTGATATTGTTTAGCTGGCTAGTGATATCACCTACAATAGATGTGACATTAAGTAGAGGGTTGTTTGGTTCACAACTCAATGCCCGATGAAACTCCAAGCTGCTCCGCCCGAGATTCCACGGTAAGGGTCCCTCGGTGTTTTACCAGGTGTATCTAAGATGGTTAGGACAAGCCCCAACGGTACCTCACTTCTCAATCCTCCAAACCAAGTCCCTCTAAAGTTCCCACGGCGAGGTCGTTCGATAGAGCATGAGAGTAGGGGTGTAAACGGATCGGGTCTGGATCGGGTCTGGGTATATCCAGATCCGATCCGGGTATATTTTTAGCGGATCGGGTCTTACCCGATTACCCGATGGGTCTCAGAAAATGGATCCAGACCCGGATCCGTTAAGGACCCGGAGACCCGACCCGATTATATATATATATATATATAAAAAAACTGTTTTCAATATAAAAACTGTTTTTATATATATATATAAGTTATATTTATATAAAAACAGTTTTTATATAAAACTGTTTTTATATAAATATATAACTTATATATATAAGTTAGTTCTATATATATTTAGTAACTATATGTAAGACTATATATATATATATATATATAATATTATATATAAATATATTTATTATATTATATATATACACATTCGGGTCGGGTCCTTATCGGATCGGAGTCATGTATATCCAAATCCGATCCATTAACTAATCGGGTAATCGGATAATCGGGTCTATAAAATTTGCTCAGATCCGTTAATTTAGGTCGGGTCCAGATCGGGTCCGGGTCCAGACCCGGTCCATTGACAGCCCTACATGGGAGCTCTCCCGGGCCCTGCCAAGCCTGGTCTCTCGCGAGTACCGTTCGACCTCACACAAAATCAGTATACTCATTACATCTTTACAATCGTTATAGCTCATAGTCAATATAAACAAAAGATACAAAAAGCCTAAATTAAACAACAGGACTAAAGGACGAGCTCTCTCGATCAGTTTCTTCGTCGGAAGGTCCCTCTGGACTGCCATGCTGAGCTACCTCGCTGCCTTAATCCCAAACACTGTTGTTAATGGAGGGATTATCCCTAATCTCAGGATTACCTTCAAGCCCATTCTACAATCTCTAAAAACAACAATAAATAAAATAATAAATATCCCCCTACCCCACTTTGAGCGCGCGAATCACATGTGAAAAGCTTTAAACAAAGGGAGGGAAAGAAATATACGACACTCACTAAGACTCAAATCGGTATAATGTAACTGTGGAGAAAATTCGGCAATTCTTATATAATACCAACTGATCTACCAAAAAGAATCAAAAACCCTAACCACCAATAGCACAGCAAATTGGAATTTTTTGAAGATTTCTCACAATTAGAAGATTTTTTTTGTTTTACCCACTATGCACATCACAAGCACTATACCAACCAACCTTTAATAGCGATTAGACAACCATAACTTTGTATTTCAAAAAGTCAGACAAAATTAGCTTATATTATAAGCATAAACAGTTACCTTTCTAGAACAATTGCAGAAATAAACTTGAATTTTCAATATTATATTGTCGCAAATATTATGATGATTTTAATTACAATACCAGAAAGTCATAATAAGGGAGCTGTAGAAATAGATCAGACTATGAAAATTCACTAGAGGAAATGGAAAATGAAAAGGCCAATTCGAAATATAACCCATATTGAACTTTTAAAAATATATATACCTTTCCATGAGCAATAGCTATTTCAATATTTGGAAATGACTGTTCAAGAAATTCCATCACTTCTTCAAGCCCTGTGGATATGGTAATGAAACCCACATAACCAACTATAAGTTATATGATTTGAAGAATCCTTGCAAATTGAGCGGCTAATGAAGTGAATTTTGATTTTTAATATTGATCTATTAAAGTTCTTTTGTTTCTATATGTAGCAACGAACGTTTCGTTCCAATTAAAAGACATGCATGTTCATATATCATCCGCTAATGAAAAATAAAGAGGGCATTCTTATATGGAAATGACGAGTAATCAGGTTACCTTTGATACGAGGCAAAACGTAGAAAACCTGGCCTCCACGGTCCAGCTCGTACTTGATTGCTGATATTACCTTCTCTTTACTGAATGCTGAAAGATGGGTTCTTATTGGAACTCTTTCAGGAGGAGGTGTTGAAATTAAACTGATACAATAGAAAAGATAAAAAACAGAAAAGTATATTATTTCCCAGTCATATATTAGGACACAATCATTGTGAGTTAATATATATCCTACTGGGGCAAAGTCAGTCATGGACGCAGCTCAAATGCTCACTGGGTAAAAACCCAATACGAACACTTGATACAAATGCCACGAGTCCTATTTTGAGGATGACCCCCACTTTTTAAGAGTGATTTTGATTTACCCTCAAAAATAATATAAAAATATTTTAGTTACACTGCCACTCAGGATTTAGCGACACTTTCCAAGTATCTTTTGGGACATTTTGTGAGCTTCAGCAACACTTTTCTGGGTGTAACTCAAATATTTTTTCTTATTTTAGAGGTAACTCAAAACTAACCCTAGATTGAAGGTTAAAGTCAAAATATCCATGAAATCATTTTCATCAATGACATGGATTCAGAACTCTTTAAGCATGAAAATTAATAAAACTACAGAATAGATGCTCAAAATCAACTAGAGAAAGAACACATAAAAGCAGGCATGTCATTACCTAGCATCACGAAATCCAGTCAATGCTAAATAAAGGGTTCTTGGTATAGGTGTCGCAGAGAGAGTGAGAACATCAACTGAAGTTTTAAAAGAAGCAATCTTCTCCTTCTGTTTGACGCCAAACCTCTGTACAGCGCAGAAGCATTGGACATGAAAATCAAACCTTTTTTTTTTTTGTAAAACACGATAAATACAATGACAAATGATGCATCTCCAAGCTAATGATTGAAAAAAAAATTGTTCTTTATTTTTTGATGACTAAAGCTCTACAATATCTTTCCTACATGCTGCTATTATGTTATTCGATTCGTTCCTATTAATAGGAGGAATTTTTTTCCATTTTACGTGATGAGTAAATTAATAGGAGAATGTAGCTAAATTCGAAGAGCATCAGTATTAATCTTCCTTGTTGGAACATGAAGTAAAGCATCACAGGGTGCAGTATGTAACCTAAAGGAGTTCACAAAAATTGGTTTTCTTCTTATTCCATTTAAAGAGTTCATATCCTTAATAAAACTCTTCATCAAAAGTACCAGCAATAGATAATATAAATAATCATTAGGAACAAAAATTTAACGGATATTCACCGCTATAAAGTCTAATACACAGCGGTACGGTTGGTAAGGTCAGTATATTAAAAAGCATTGAGGGTGGTGCTGATTTTTCCCCCCGGAAGAATGTTCATTTGTCTAACAATGATACATGTCAGATGACTGTATACATATCACATGAACAGTTTGGAAGGCAGAAAACAAATGGGATTAAACTTTACATTATATCTTTTCACATAAAAGAAGTAAATGTTGATTAAAGACCAAAAAGGTAAAAATATGGTCCTCCCTTCTTCTACTTCTTTCCTCCTGTAGGGAAGAAGCATCCCTCCATCAATCCTTCCTCCCCTTTTCCCTTCCTTTCCTCCAGTTTCCATCCTTCTCTTCCCTTCATGTCTCCAACCGACCAGACTATCGAGTTAATATAGGCAGTCCTCGAATAATGCAACACACAAGATGTGAACAAAAAAGTTACTCGCAATATGATGCGACAATTATTGTGTTTGGTTAGATAGTGGAGCTCATCAACCACTAGACCGATCATAAATGTTTCCACATCATTTTATGAACAATTCTTTGTGGCCATTTTGTGTGCTTGGTATTAGTATTACTCTTACTTCATTTCTTCATGAAGTTCATATCTTTCTATTTAACCAAAATAAATGAACCTGTGCAAGTGATATTGAAGGTGACAATCAGAGTAATTCATTCATTGGTAGCACAGCGGACTAGGGGAGCAAACCTGTTCCTCGTCGACTACAAGAAGGCCTAAATTACTATACACAACACGATTGCCAAGAAGCGCGTGAGTCCCAACAATAATGTCCAGATGCCCATGTTTAATCATTTGCAGATACTCCTCTTTCACTGATTTGGTCTGCATAGTGTAACATGTTAGTTCATGAACACTGAACAGTAAGTCTAGTTGAGTAATATTCCATAACACCGTTCAACACTAGGGCAATGTAATGACAATGAACTGCACCCCTAATCCAAAATATAATCAGTAAATTCCTAGAGTCAATTTATGGTATTTTATTCATCAATGTCCCCCGTCAAAAATCGATTTCAAGGATCAACAACAGATAAAGGACAGAAATCAAAATGATGGATTTACATGAAGAAAGAGAGTTGGGGTGTGTGTGCGCGTGCATGTGTGTGCGCGCGTTAAATTTGAATTCATTGGTCTCCTCATCGCAAATTACAAATAAAGCTTTTCTTTTGGGGATGTCTTTAATTAAGAGTCAGGTTTGATGTTTCTAGAACCAATCTACCAAATTATATGATAGTTGATTACATTTCGACCTTGACCATTGATTATCTTAAAATTAGAGTTTCCTTAAAACGTTTTGACTTTTAAATAGTGGCTCTTAATTTGATTAAGAAGGAGTAAATTCAATTAACCATCATGTCACCAGAGTAAAGGTCAATAAGCAGGAAAAAAAACACATGGACTTAACAGATAAAAAAGAAAGAAAAAGAAACAAACATATGAAGAAAGAACATCAAAAACTGATCATTTAAAGTTCAAAAACATTTCTACATGCATTTGTATCCTGAAAAGTTTTAAATAGAAATAATACCTTCGAGTAAAAAATAACTAAATAATAATATATTTTACACTAAAATATCCAATTGTTTGGAAGGCAACATTCGTCCATCAATCCTTCAAGGCCTAACTCCCACCCTCACTAGCCCAAAATGCCGTTAATAAAATAAACAAACAAAAAGCATCAATCTTCAAGCTCTCTCCTTTTAATGAACAGGCTTCATCAATATTTCAAATCAAATCCCATCGGCTATGTAAAGCTGGACTGCATCTAAACAACTATCTCTTGAGTCTGGTCCAAGATAGGGGTGGGATCAGAATTTCTTACCTGAAATCTGCTCAGAAGTCCAACCTTGATATTAGGATATTTAGAGAATCGCTCTGAAACAACATCATAATGTTGTTTGGCTAACACAATGGTTGGTGCTAAAACCATAGTTTGCTTCCCTGCTGAGACCACACAGAAGATGGCACGTAGTGCAACTTCAGTTTTACCAAAGCCAACGTCTCCGCAAATTAATCTGTCCATTGGAGTTTCTCTCTCTGTTAAATCCTTCTCAACATCAATGAAAGCCTGTCATGACGGTGCAAACTATATGAGACAAAAAAACATCCAGCACCGAAGTACGAGTCGGGGAAATCTGAAACTTTTATTTTTTTGTAAGAGAATAGGAATATTTTATTCATGTGGAGAATAGGAATCTAAACTATTTTTCTATAATGATATATTAGAATTAATAGATATCCCAAGTTATTTTATGAATACAAACTCGGAAAGTGTCTTCATTAAAAAAATGTTCTTAATATACAGTCGAAAAGATCCTGCTATGAACAACATTTTGATCCCCATTGCCAAATAATGCACTCATAACCAAAGTGAAACCCCAAATCAGAAGCCAGTTATATTTTGGAAAAGACAGCCCACAAGTCCCTGCATATGGATGAACGAAGTGCGAGGGAAGAAGCATAAGAGCCACCTGTTTCTGATCGGGTGTGGGCTCATAAGGAAATTGAGATGCAAACTCAGCCATGGCAGGACTCTTTGCGTAACGAGGTCTTTTTTGCTTTAGCCTGTGTAGATACAACTCCATCAAATCAACAACCATTTTCTGAACTGCAACCTTTCCTTTTATCCTTCTCCTCTCCCAAGCAGTGTTATCGCTTAATTTGCTCAAAGTTCGTGGCTTCTTGCTTTCATTTGGGCTGGGAAACAAACAATATCTTAACGAACGACAAAATCCAAGGGTATTGAAAGTACATATAAGTGTGTGTGTGGGGTGGGGGGGGGGGGGGGGGGGGGGTTCTCTTGGTACAGCGAATGACATACAGAGGGGCATCCAAATCCAAACTCAAAATGTAGCTGCAATAGCATAGAATTTATAACAAAACAAATTGGCAGTTATGGGATGGCGTCAATTCTTCAAATGTATTGGGTCAGTTACACCGTCAGGCATATCGCAAACGTGTAATGCAAGGGGTTTGAAAATATCCAATGACAAGACAAAATTGGACTTTGTTATAGACTTGTGTAACTTCAGCATCGACATAAAATTAGCAGAACTCCACTAAGGGTCCGTTTGGCAATCCAATTCCAAGGCTTGGAATTGGAATTGCAAGGCCAATTGCAATTCCGTGGAATTCAAATTGGCCTTCCAATTCCAAGCCTTGGAATTGGGTTGCCAAACGGGCCCTAAAAGGAATTAAGTTTGCTGCTTGTCTTTGCTGCCAATCCATTTTCTTGAACCATAATATGGCAATTCGAAGAGGAAACCAACATAATTTGGGATAAGATGGCCACATGCATTAGGAGAATATCGAAAGAATTCTTGGAGAATCAAAAGGCGGGGAATCACAATCTAAAGAAATTTGGTGGTGGAATGAAGAATTACAAAATATAGTAATAATCAAAAAGGAGTGTTTAAAACATGGCAAACAAATAGAAATTAAAAAAAAATGAGAAATATAAATGAGCTAAAAAGGAAATTAAGAAATGCTAAGTTAAAGGGGTATGATGATCTTTATATAAAATTAGGAACACGAGAAGGGAGAAAAAATATTTATAAGCTTGCTAAGCATAGGGACAGAAAAACAAAATATTTTAATAACGTTAAATGTATTAAAAGTGATGATTCGAGAGTGCTAATCAAGGATGATGAGATTTTGGAAATATGGAAGATCTATTTCGAGAGGTTATAGAATGCAGATAATGAGAGTAGATTAGATATAGAGGAACTTTGGGAGACTCGAGAAAATATGTTTTTTCGTAGAATTAGGACAACGGAGGTTTGGATTGCTCTAAAAAAAATGAAAACAGGGAGGGCTTTAGGACCAGATGGTATCCCTATTGAGGTTTGGAAGTGCTTTGGGGAGGAAGGAGTGTCTTAACTTACAAAATTATTTAATAGAATTATAATGACTAATAGGATGCCTGATGAATGGATTTATAAAAATAAAGGGGTCATACAAAGTTGTTCAAATTATCGTGGTATTACGTTAATGAGTCATACAACGAAACTTTGGGAGAGAGTGATTGAATATAAATTGAGATTGAAAACAACAGTATCCGAGAATCAATTTGGATTTATGATTGGGAGGTCAACAATGGAAGCAATTTATTTATTGAGGAGATTAATGGAGAGGTATACGGAGAAAAAGGACTTTCATATGATTTTTCTATATTTGGAGAAGGCGTATGATTGGATACCAAGAGATATAGTATGACGGATTCTACATAAAAAATGAGTGACTCGTAGATATATTGATGTGATCAAGAATATGTATGATGAGGCCATGACTATAGTAAGAACATCTGCTGGAAAAAGTAGTAAATTCTCAATTACTGTAGGTCTGCACCAAGATTCAGCACTAAGTCCGTATATTTTTGCTCTTTTTATGGATAAGTTGACTAGATAAATACAAGATGAGGTACCGTGGTGTTTATTATTTGTAGATGATATTGTCTTAGTGGATGAGACTAAGACGGAGATTAATGCTAGATTGAAATTGTAGAGAGAAACTCTGGAAACAAGAGAATTTAAAATAAGCAGGAGTAAAACAGGATATGTGAAATGCAATTTTAGTAGTAATAGGAGGACTAACGGGGATGTGGTGAAATTGAAGGGTCAAGAGATACCTAAAAATGATTATTTTCGTTATTTAGGCTCGATTATCCAAAAAGATGAAACTATTAGTGATGATGTTACTCATAAGATTAAAGCAGAATGGGTTAAGTGGAGAAGTGCTACAACGTATTGTGTGATAGGCGGCAAGGCTCTAAAAAACACGAGGCATGATCGAGACGTGGAGGTCAAGCCTTAAGCCTTAGAAGCCTAGGTGGCCCTTTGGCATAAAAAGACGTGAAAAGGCGTTTAGACATTCTTAATATTTTTTAACCATAACAAGGCTATTAAAATACTAAAATTGTACATATTATAAAAATATGTCAGAATATATGCAAATTAAAATACTATTTAATTATTTTGGAAGAGATAATGGTCCGGTTTGCAAAAAAAATGTTTAAAAGGTGATATCGTTTCACTAAAGCATTGTTGTTTTTAGAAAAAAATGCGCCTTAAAGGTTTTACCAAGAATAAGGCGTGAAAATCTTAAGGCGGGGCGTTTCTCCCAAACCTCAAGCCTAGGCGGGTTTTTTTAGAACAGTGAGCATGTGCCTTTGAAATTAAAAGGGAAATTTTATAAGACGGCCATTAGAACTGTCATGTTATATGGGACAGAGTGTTGGACAACCAAAAATTAAAATGCCCCGAAAATGATTGTGGCGGAGATGAGAATGCTAAGATGAATTTGTGGTATAACTCGAAAGGATAAAATTAGAAATGAACAAATTCGTGAAATGGTAAAAGTAACTCCTATAAAATATAAATTGAGAGAAAATTGACTTAGATGGTTTCGACACGTCAAGCGTAGACCAATGAATGCTCCGTAAGGAAGAGTGAATTAGCTAGTATTGATTATAACACAAGGAGTAGATGTAGATCTAAATTGACTTGATGGGATATTGTAAAAAATAACGTGACATCATGTGGTATAATCGAAGATATTGCTCTGTATAAGGTGGAATGGAAAAATAGGATTCATGTAGCCGACTCCAAATAATTGAGAAAAGTCTTTGTTGAGTTGAGTATAATATGGCAATTCGATTTCAGAAGTTCAAACTTTATATCAGAAATTTACCAACTTGGAATTCCCTAAAAACACAAAACTCAAATCCCAGAACCATGTCTTGGAATTGGTATCCAATATTTTCAGTTGGAGTAAAAAAAATCCAAGTCTAAGGCATTTACATAAGGCTCCGTGAAGGTAATGAGATGTTTGATTTGCTAAAACAAATACTGTCTAATACATGATCTGCATAGTTATTTGGTATTGCAACAATTAATGAATAGAAGAAGAAAAATAAAACAACTCACAGACTGTAGCGGTAGAGAAAACGAGAGGCTTGCTTAACAGGCAGCTTGGCCATCCCATCCGCATACTCAATAAAAACATACTCAATGGGAAGCGTAGAATCCTTAGGCACATCAAATTTAATCCCAACAAATCTCCCCACGCCAACTTTTTTATGAACAACATAATCCCCAGGCTGAAGAGTATAAGGATCCACCTTATAACTAAAACCCCCACCGTTACTTTCCCCATGCCCCCTCAATTTCTGCAACCCCCTCTGCTGTTGCTCCCTCACCAACTGAATGTACTTATCAGCCTCTACAGAATCCATTGCAGTGGAGGACTTTCTAGAAGCTTCTCTCTTCCCATGTTCACGACGGATTCTTTCGTTGAGAGCTGCAATTGCGTCTTCGGATGGCTCCTCGAGTTTCTGCCTACGTGGCACCGGCGGTAATTTTGTGATTGAAATGCCTTGAGTGTAGACCGCGTTAAGAGGAGATGGTGATGATGATGAATTTTGTTTGTATTTGAGGTCATAACTGAAGAGACTCCAAACCCTACCAGGTTTGTGGAAGAAGAGGATACGAGGTGAGGAAATATGGATTGAGAAGATAGGGGAGTTGGCAGTAGCCATTTGTTGATTCTAAAACTCAACTGAACAAACTCTAATTCTCATGTTCATGTGTATTTGTGTATCTGTAAGAAGTAGCAAGGTGCCGTAGAGGCTAAGAAAATTGGGGGAATGGGAGAGGTTTTGGAAGGGGTTTTAGAGGGAGAAAGGAGGCCACATTTATAGTGTGGTGGGTGTGAGAGTTTGTCTTTGTGGAGTTGAGCTCTTAAAATTTAGAACACTAGGAGATAACCCGTTCCGGGAAAAGATACTTATTTGTCTAATTTACGTTAAATCTCGAGGGATTTTGGTGGTTATTGCGTGTTTGGATAACAATATAACTTTCGCAATATTTTAGTCACGCGAGCAATTTGTAATTCTCGATATATAACCAACTTCAGACAAAATTACAAAGCTACCAAACAATGACATGTAAAGCTTTATTAATAATATATGAATGGAAAATATATATGCATATATATATTCCAAATAATATTACTTGTTAATGCATATAATGTAACACCTACTGACGTCCAGAAATGGAGACAGTAAATAATAGGTGAATCAATGAAGAGATAAATAATGATAATAGAGAATAGGAATGAGAGCCAGAGAAAACACAATAAGTTTTACGTGGTTCGACCCCTCAAGAAAACCTACGTTCACGGTGTTGCTAGGCTTTTATTGCACTATTGTCGAAGTTACAATTAGGGTTGCTGTTACAACTCAATGACTGAGAGGATTCTAAAGTCCTCTTCTTAAGTGGATTAGTGCCCTATTTATAGGTGATTTTTGGAGTATATCAAGAGGACAGGTGGATTGCCCTTATAAGTCAGGCAGTTACACCTGAATATACATGCTTATAAGCATAGCAAACTAATGTGCCTTGGATCATGGACTGACGTTATGGATAAGTGCGTGGGTGATTAATTTGCAACAACCACATTCTTAGATTCCCACGTGAACAATAAGGGACGTTCAGTGTGTAGGCGTCGACAGGAGTATACGGTGTGTCCAACTTTATTTACACGGATGGGACTAGGACTATAAATCGGGTTGGGTGAGTCGGGCTTGGGGTTGTTCAGGCTCGGCCCGAACTCACTTACCTATGCTCAAGCCCGAGCACGGCCCGAATTATTTTTTCCCACCTAGGGCCGAACTCGGCTCATATATATTACGGGCTTTGGGCCCGATTTCGGGCAGGCCCGATTTCAATTTTTTTTGTTAAAAAAGTTTGAATTAGTTCTTTTTTTCTTGTATTTCCATCATGGACAAAATTACACATTAAAATATAATTGATATTTCATGAAATAAAATATATAATTATGAAATGTATTAAATTAAAACAAGGGAAATAAGAGTGAAAACCTATAAATGCCTATTAAATTTCATACATTTAGCAATTTTTTATCACTAAAAACCCTATTGTGACTTGAGCAATTATTAAATGAAATACTCATAATGAGATTAACAATAAAATCACAAAATTGAAAATCACATGTAATCTAATGTATTATGACAAATGATTTTTTTTTTAAAGTAGTAAATGAAATAAAAGAACGGAACCTAATTAAACAATGTTAACATAAATATGTTATATTATATAAACTATTTATTAATTTGTTTATAAATATGAAGTTCGGGCTTCGGGCCCAATTTGGGCTTGGCGAGGTTCGGCCCGAAATTCATTCGGGTTTGAAATTTTGGCTCAGGCTCGGCTCGGCTCAAACTCAAATAAAGCTCGGTCCGAAAATAGCGGGCCGAACGGGCGGGCTTCGGGCCTCGGGCACTCAATTTACAGGCCTAGATGGGACATCTGTCAAGTATGTTGGCCGAGCAGATTATCACTAAGCCGACCTCATTTTGGAGTGAAGCCGAACACATTTATTAATTCTGTTGTCATTTGGATTTTATTCATCGTTGGGACTATATGGGTATAACAGAAAGCCCTCAAGACCTCTTGCACGAACTTTGCAATTTGATGCAGGGTGATTGGATGAGGTGTTACATGTTGCTCGTATCAAGGCGTTTGTGGTCGCCTCGCTTTGGGTCGACCGAGGCCAAGCAGATTGCCTTTAGTTTTTATTTTAATTCAAGGACACGTGTCCAGTAGCTGAAGCATCTTCTTTGTAACGATGGTGACAGGACATGCATACTGATACTCTGTACTATCATTCCATTTCTACAGATTTGCTGACGTTTAGTTTGCTGTGTCTTTTCACTCCCTTTTTCAAAAAGTATAAATTCACACCACGCATCCCATTCATCATCACTTTGATACTTACACAGAGCTAAAGAGAGAAATATTAAAGCGTTACTCCGGGCTTCTTTGAGGGATCAGTCCTTTTGCCATCAAAAGTATTTCTATGGTTTCTTCTCTGTCTTTTCGTAGCTTATCTTGCCATTAATTAATTTCAACAGGTACGCCTTCCTTGTTTTTAATATGGGTATAACACTTAAAAAATATTTTTAATATTAGTAATAAAATAATTACACGAGTAGAGCCAAATCAATAGTATTTTGCTTCCTATGCCATTTACTCTTGTTTTGCCCATCTTAAAATATCATGTTCTGATTTTGTACATCTTTTGATAGGTTTTGCATAGGAAATCGCCAGGGTGGCTTGATGAAAAATGTTTTTCAAAATTTTAATTTTGGCGATGTCCATTTTCGTTGTAGTCCTGAAAGAGGTTGGAGAATGAGCTTACAAAGCGATTAAGTTTCAACATATGAAGTAAGGGATTGGGATTTACCCTCCATTTCCTATGGCAGTGCTTTTGTATAACAAATATACTTTATTAAATAAATATAAAATAAATAATACATCCCCATATGTCATTAGGTTTGCACTCTTCAATGTTAAATACCCAATATCTTTTTTTGCACAACTTAACACCCTGCCCCATAAATTTGCGTTTCCTCATTTATTTCAAACTTGAATTCATTTGACTCTCAAATAGTTGTCTTCCCACATGAAAAGTAGTGTTTTAAGCCCAAAAAATTATATAATACAATCATGCAATACAGATTAATATATTATATTAATAGTTTTCCTAAAAAAATCTAGGCATTTTATTCTAAGCAGGACTACTGATCGAATAAGCACACTTTTTTATGTTTTTCTTTAGCACTGGGGATGGACTATATTCCCTCATCAATTATGAATTATTCGCATATTGATTATCCATACATATGGATTTTTTACTATCATCGTCTATTACATTACTCGCTTATACGAAAATGCCCATTATTGATATGTTAATCGCCACTGTGTTATATACGAATGCATTCTCGTATCATGCATTTTTAAGCATATGATTAAATGTATATATGACAAAAAAATGCATGACTTTACCATATACTAAAAATTTCATACTCATAACTCCATGTAAAACCCTACAAACCAAATTAACAAACAGCAAAAGGAAAAACATAGTTGAGGAATATGAACATGTCATAAATTAATTCCACGTGCCCATTGCATACAAAATTATATATTAAGAATAAATTCACTCGATTTGTGTAAATTGCATTGATGTATAAGGTAAACGACATTTAAAATCATATTCACATTAAAACCCACATTGCCTAAACTGAAGCATTTACCAAACAGGTGGTAACCTAGCATTTTCATTACGCACGAGTAAACATGTTATTAGAAGATCAAGGTAACGAACATGAACCTATGCTTCATATACACGAGGAGAAAAACAAAATTAGTCAATCTATATGTAAAAGGTCGTGATGAAAATAAAATATTTTTATAGTATGTTCGGAACATACTTTTTACTTAAGTTTTCCACCCAAAATTGTGCATAATTAAGAGATCAAATAAAAATTATTTTCAAAATAAAATTTCAAAATGAATCTATTAAATAAATAAAGGGACTTTCAATGAATACACTATAAGAAATCTTCCCAACAATTAAATGTTTGAGTTCATGTCATAATTCATTGTTAGGTAAAAAAGTTTATAAAAAACAAGAATGACTCACCAATTCTCTCAAAAGAAGTAATCAAAACCTCATTTATTAATAGTGATCATATACCATTACCTGAAATATTATAAACTACTATTAAAGAAAACAAACTACATCGATCAGATTTGTTCGAGCAAGTTAATAAAAAATCATTTAGCAATTGTTCATATAAAAATAACAATCACTTATCTGATGTAAGGACAAATTTTTAAATAGTGTCAATTTGTATGTATTGGGATTATTTAGGACAAAAAAATAATTTGAGTCATAGATAGATTTTTATCTTGTCACGATTCCCATATAGTCTATGACGTGTTGTTTTGAAGACGTAGCGACCAAGCTGCAGGATAAATCTTGCTGTGTTTATTGGTGAACGTTTCACGTCTTCATATCACATTGCATTTCGAGATACTCTCAGGTATGAACGCATAATGTTTATGGGACTCGAAAAATATTTTAAGGATGTTATTTTATTTTAAAATGATTTTAAAATGTTAAAAAGGGTTTTAAAAGGTTTTAACTTCGTTTATTCTGAGATAAACACGTTTTAGAATCGTGAAGATCTTTCTCTTGTGTTTTGGAAGATCAAATGACATAATCAGTCGTTCAAACGGCATCTCAGTGTCGTTCAAACAGCATGGACAAGTCGTTTAAATGACCCAAAGATATCGTTCAAATGACTTTTTGACTTAATGTTTTTTATTCAAGACAATTTCGTCTTGAAATTTCGGGGGTGCAGAACCAAAATTACATAACAGAACAGTAACGTTTTTCTGCACTTATTTACAAAGGTTTTTAAAGATAAAAACATCATTTGTGTTTCAAGATTCGATCTTTCATATACATATGCTAAAGATATCTTGGTTTAGCACCATCTGGAGTTTGTTCATCTCTTTGAACATTATTACGTCGAGTTTTGCGATGAAGAATCGGTGGACTCCGTGTTTAGAATCGTAGGCGATTTCCAAAGCTGCATTGGTGGATACCAAGACATACGTGGACTCGTGTATTGTGGACCTAACATGGAAAGATTTATGCATTGCACTATGGATGAGAGGTTGAAGCATGAAAAGCGTCAAGGCTTACGAGGTATAAAGTCATTGAGTAAGTCTACTATCATAGTCGTTGAGTAAGCCTACATTATAATATCGTATCATAGTAATTGTCTGGCTTAGGTCGTCCGAGATTTTTTCCCTTAGTGGTTTCCTTGTATATCGGCATTGTGTGTTTTGTGGACTTGATTTATTTTACTTGCTTAATCACACTACATGCATGTTTAGGATTAACAAGATAAAATTTGATTAAGTAAAATTGGTTCACAAAACTGGTGGAAATTAAAATTGAATTTTTTTTTTGAAAAAATTATTTGTCACCTAAAGCATACATAAAGAAAAAAGGGCCTACAAATTGGTATCAGAGCTAGAAATATTTTTATTACATGTGATCCCGTGTGCATGTAGGTACGAATTTCGAAAATTTTGATACTTTTAGAACTCCTGTTTTTATGGCACTAATTATGCTTATTGAAAAATGCGAATGAAAAGTGCACTTAAGGCTATTGATGAGCGTGTTTGGTTAGCGGTAGAAAAAGGGTGCTCACCACTGGTCACGAGAGATAGAGAGGCCACTAGTTTAAAACCTTTTGAGTCATAGACCTAAGTCGAACATAGACTTTCGCTTTATAATTCTAAAGGTTTAAATGTTATTTCTTCGTCTATCACCCCGAAAGAGTATAATCGTATTATGATGTGTGAGACGTCGAAAGAGGCTTGGGATGTTCTTGCACTCACTCACGAGGGAACTAGCACGATTAGGGTGTCTAAACTTCAAAAACTCGCTACCCAATTTGAGACGATTAAAATGTTAGAGAGTGAGGCGTTTAATGAGTTTTACACTAGATTTTCCCCTATTGTCAACTCGTCGTTTAACTTGAGAGATAAAATACCCGACAACTATGTCATAATTTTTTTTAAGGTTATTGCCTAGTAGATTTGATCAAAAAGTGAATTTTTAAACTCCTTAGGTATGCTTGAATCATCGAAACTAGAAGAGATTGTAGGTGACTTACAAACTTATGAACTTTACATGTTTAGCTCCAAGTAAGTGCCAAAGAAAGAAAAGGGCATTTCTTTGAAAGCTCAAAACGAGGAGACTAAAGTTCATGTGATGATTCCGACACCAATTTCGAGGATGTAGCTTTGTTGGCAAAGAAGTTCAAAAAGTTTCTTAAGTTCTAAGCAATCGAAAGATGCCAAAAGACATGAGAAATTCAAGAACAACAAAGTCGATCACGTCCCCGAGAATCGAAGTGAGAATAATAAGAGGGATGAGTCAGATAGGTGTTTTAGTTGTGAGGGTTATGGCCATAAGGTAGCGGAGTGCCCCACTAGACTTAAGAAGGGAGGCAAGAAATCGATAGCATATAACACCACCTTAAGTGATAGTGATCCAGAAGAGGGAGAGAGTTCCCCCATTGAGCGCAACTTTGTAGAGTTTATGGCATGTCATGTAAGCGACGATGATAAATCTTCTCATGAAGATACTCATGTGAATGAGACTTTTGATGTCGTTTTGTGTGAATCCCAATTGAGTGAGGGTGAAACTAGGAAGGAGGAGGAGGAGATAGATGTGGGAGAGCTGGAAGTTGCCTTTAATAATTTGTATGAGGAAGCGTTAAAGGTGAAAAAAGCAAACTTGAAGTTGTAAGCTAGGTTGAAAGAGCGTATTGTAGAAAATAATGATGCTTCAATTGAGGATCTTAGGGCACGGGAGAAGACTCTTTGGGAGAAACTAGAATACGTTGAGAGTGAGAGAGATAGCCTTCGTGGTTTGATGGAGGTTTTGAAGAAAGAGATTCTAGAGTTTTAGGAGTGATTGAGAGCCTCGAGTAAGGTGAAGTTTGATTTAGAGGCTAGGTCGGAAAAGTTGGATAGGATTTTACGCACCGTCCAAATCAAGGATGATAAGTGTGGTATAGGCTTCGAGGATCTTTGACACACCCCAACGCAGTTACTTATAATTAAGTTTGAAAGTCAAAGTGAGTCATACCATAATTAATTTAACTAAACCATAAACACGAGTCTTAACTAAAGAGTCATCAACGTAAATCCATATAACTAAAAACCTTTTACAACATTAAAGTAGTCATACTTATATAAACTTTCTTTAAGGATAAGTTAACTTAATTACATCATTTACATTAAAACAAAATCTTTGTTTCCCCCATTCCTGGCTAACCCAACCCGACCTCCTAGATTTGACAGTGACATCACGTTACTTGAAAAATATAAAAATAGAAATCGTGAGCAAAATATCCCAGTGAATGCATCACTAATATACTACTGCATAAATTTAAATGCAATAAATTATTTCCATATAATTATGTATTAACTTATCCGGCTCATTCATAATGAATGACCTAAATTTCCGAATCATGATTCACGTATCATGTTTGTAATAGACAATTGTCCTCCATTCCTGGTCGAGGAGTAACCCCTTGTCATTAATAGACAAATCTCCCCCATTTCGAGTCGGGGAGTAACCTCCCATTTTGGTAAACCGAAATGAACAATTTCATATTCATTATATTCTGATCATATCAATAACATGATACAAACATCTCTTTCCAGTGAGTATATTCACCTTAGATTGTCAACTAGGTGTTTATGTTTCCTTCGAGTGGAGATGAACTGGGTTGATTAGACCTTACACCTGTCAATACAACAAAATCATTACTGAATCTCAATCATAAGTATTATCTTAATATATTTATGTAACTTTCAATGACTATACAACAACAATATAATTTTACTTAAGTCACATTCCATGAAACATGAGTAAAGACGAAACAATGGTATATACGTTGATAAAGTTATGAACATTCAACAGTATCAAATACCTCATAAGGAATTTATAACTAAACACAAGTAAACATAAAATTATACTTCTCAAGGTATATACATATGAAATATGTACTCAAAATAACCTTTGGAAGGAGGAAATAAAAACATTATTTCATTGGGTATCCAATATGGTCTCAAATTATTATCCTTCATACTTAACCATCCTATATTCATAAATTATATAAATACAGGTGTCCAAGCTCATAAATATGGAAATATTTGAGTATACTTTCCATTATAAGTGACGGTGTGATTTTTCAAGCTTCCTAGGGCAAGTTATGACCATTTCTTTACAACATAATAAATCTGCCCTACAAGCTCCTCTATTGTTCCTTCAACTTCCAAGAATTTTCATAATTTTCTTACATCATAACATTCCACGATTCTCCACCTCTTTTCAATACACATACTGAATAGTACAGAATTAAAGTTTCATAATTTTTTGAGTTATTTGCTATGTCAAAAGCTTTACCAAACTCAAGGCATATCCAAATGAAATATACAAACAACAACTATGTACCAACTTGGAACCATCACTAAGGCCTAACCACAAGGACTTAAATTCTAGTTTTCGGGTATGATATGAATATATGAGTCTAGTTTCACATCAAATTAGAATTTCTCAATTTCAGTAATCACACAAAAATATATGCAAGTTTGAATACAAGGGGTTTCAATACAAAGCAATATGGCCTACAAACATCACTTATCTTACATATGAACTAATACTTATTATCACAAAAGAGGATAGAATTTCAATCACTAATTCATGATTTATATACATTGAAATAAGTATAATCAAATATTAAAACAATATTAACACATAATTATACCTTGAAAACACCTTAAGGATTTTCTTGGAATTTTTCCTAGCATTTCTTGGAATTATTTCTTCCTTGAACTTCTACTTTCTCTTTCCTCAAGCTAAAAACCCTCAAAACTGAACCGAGGGATAAATTTGCTGAAGAAATAGGTTAAATAAATAGGCTCGAGTTGGCAAATGCAACCCTCCCTCACAACCAATCCAATCAAACCATTTGGTTTACTAAAAGACAAATTACCACTTAAAAGGAATGGACAAATTTTCCCTTCTTCGTAAATTCGGCATAATTTCTTACTTGTACCTCCGTTTGATACACCGTTTATTGTGTCATAAAGATAACTCATATATTTACATCTATATAGTTTTCACCTTGAGTCAATTGTTATATTCTAAGGGTCAAAACTAGTCTCCAACATGAACTATCCTACCGAAAACTTTAAAATTTTATGTTAGTAGCCAATTCGATATTTCAAGATTTTGAAGGTAGGATTAGACTAAATTTAATATCCAAACATTATATATATTAATAACACATTATTCATATCACATAATCTAATCATGATTCAAATATAATTTATCATAATATATCTGGGTTCTCACAACTTCCCCCATAGATAATTTTGTCCCCGAAATTTAATATAAAGGTCACTTACCAAACAAATGGGGATATTGTGTCTTCATGCTATCCTCTATTTCCCAAGTTGCTTCTTTAATTCCATGGCTCATCCACATATCTTTAACTAAGGGAATAACTTTATTCCTCAATACTAGCTCATTATGATCAAGAATTTCCACCGGCTCCTCGATGTACGATAAGTCTTCCTTCAGTTCAATAAGTTGAGTTTTTAATTGATGAGATGGATCTGCCAAATACTTACGAAGCATCGATACATGAAACACATCATGTAAACGCGACAATTCTGGAGGTAATGCTAATCTATATGCCAGGGTCACAATTCTTTCCAACATTTCATATGGTCCAATGTATCTTGGACTTAGTTTCCCCTTTTTCCCAAATCGTATGACTCCTTTCCATGGTGAAATACGTAGGAATACAAAATCTCCATTTTGAAATTCTAATGGATACATCCTCTTATTTACATAAAATTTCTGGCTTCTTTACGCTATCTTTATCCGTTCCCGAATCATTTTAATCTTTTCAGTTGTCAAATCTATCAATTCAGGACCCAAAATTTTCCTTTCACCTACTTCATCCCAACATAATAGTGTTCTACATCTCCTCCCATATAAAGCTTCATAAGGAGCCATACCAATGGTGGACTGATAACTATCATTATATGAGAATTCCATCAATGTCAAATGATCATCCCAACTACCTTTGAAGGTAAATACACAAGGTCGTAACATGTCTTCTAATATTTGAATCGTCTTTTTTTATTGCACATCGGTTTGTGGGTGAAATGTAGTACTGAACTTCAAACTTGTGCCCATGGCATTTTGTAAACGAGGCAAAAACTTAGAAGTGAACGTTGGATCTTTGTCTGATACAATTGACGCTGGTTCCCCGTGTAAATGGATAATCTCATCAACGTACATACATGCATACTTGTCAATAATGTAGGTGGTCTTAACTGGAAGAAAATGAGATGACTTCGTCAATCGGTCTACAATCACCTAAATAGAGTAATTCCCCTCTGATGATCGGGGTAATCCTATAATAAAGTTCATCATTATATGTTCCCACTTCCATTCCGCAATAGGCAATGACTGCAATAATTATGCCGGCCTCTGATGCTCCCTTCGCTTGTTGGCATATTAAACATTTAGCTACAAATTCTATAATCTCACGTTTTATATTGTTCTAACGGTATTACTCTTTCAAATCTCTATACATTTTGGTACCTCTGGGATGCATGGAATAAATAGAACTATGTGTCTCTTCTAATATATCCTTCTTTAAGGATGGATCATTCGGTACACAAATCCTGTTTTTATAACACAACGATTCATCATTCTTAATCTCAAAGTCACTCTCTTTACAATCCAGGACTTCCCATTTCTTCTTCTCAAGGAATGGATCACTGATCTGCAAATTTTGTATGCATTCTGCCAATAAAGGTCTCAACGTAACATGTGCTAATAATCCTCCCTTTTTTGAAAAAATTAATTCAATACCCATCGATGCCAAGTCAAGAATATTTTCAACACGTGCACACTGTATGCAACCTAGAATCCCTAATGATTTTGTACTCAAAGCATCTACTACTACATTGGCCTTCCCAGGATGATGGTGGATGGTACAATCATAGTCTTTAATTAACTTTATCCAATGCCTCTGTCTCAAATTCAGTTCTTTTTGTGTAAATAAGTATTTCAAGCTTTAATGATCTGTATATATCTCACAAGTTTCTCCATATAAGTAATGTCACCATAACATCAAAGCAAAAATAATGGCTGTTAACTCCAAATCGTGCGTAGGGTAGTTTCGTTCACGTGTCTTTAATTATCCGGAAGCATATGCTATTACCTTCCTATTCTGCATAAGAACGCATCCTAACCCCTGAAATGAAGCGTCTGTATAGATTACGAAAGACTCATTCCCACACGGAATAGTAAGTATAGGAGTTAAAACCAACCGCTTCTTCAATTCTTTAAAACTCCTCTCGCATTCTTCATCCTACACAAACTTCGCTTCTTTACGGGTTAATTTTGTCAATGGTAACGCTACTGTTGAAAATCCCTTAATGAATCTGCGATAGTAACCTGCCAATCCTAGGAAACTCCTAATTTCTGTCACATTCTTAAGACTTTACCATTCAATGATTGCTTCCACCTTCTTTAGATCAACATATATCCCATTTCCCGAGACAACATGCCCTAAAAACATAATTTTATTCAACCAAAACTCACACTTGCTGAATTTAGCAAATAATTTATTCTCTCTCAAAATCTACAATACAAGTCTCAAATGTTTCTCGTGTTCCTCCATGCTATGCGAGTAAATTAACACATCGTCTATGAATACAATAAAAAATGAATCAATGAAAGGGTGGAATACCCGATTCATCAAATCCATAAAAACTGTTGGGGAATTAGTTAATCCAAGTGGCATTACCAAAAACTCATACTGCCCATATCGAGTCTGAAAAGCTGTTTTGAAAATATCAATATCCTTTACTTGCAATTGGTGGTAACCCGATCTCAAATCAATTTTCTGAAATATCGTGGCCCCTTGTAATTGATCAAATAAATCATCAATACGTGGTAGAGGGTACTTGTTTCTAATGGTCATCTTATTCAATTATCGATAATCAATACATAATCGCATTGTCCCATCTTTCTTTTTCACAAATAACACGGGGGCTCCCCATGGCGAAGCACTAGGCCGAATAAAACCTCTGCTTATTAGATCTTGTAATTGCACTTTCAATTCTTTCAACTCTGTTGGTGCCATTCTATATGGAGCAAGGGAAATTGGACCAGTACCTGGAATTAATTCAATAGAAAACTCTACTTCCCTATCGGGTGGCAAGCCTGGCAATTACTCTGGAAAGACATCAGAAAATTCTCTAACTACTAGTAAATCTTCAACTTTAAGTGCATCCTCACTAGCATCAACAACATAAGCTAAATACCCTGTACAACCTTTACACAATAACTGTAAACGAGGTGTGATACCAATTGGTTTAATTCGTAAATTCACTTATTTAATTAGGTAACTTAGATTTACCAAAACCAAATTCAAATTAAAATCAGCCCATGTGCGTGCAAGTGTAAATAAAAATAGGCAAGCAGGTGACAGAGTAATTCAGGAAAAAATCCCCTCAGGGCAAAACCTTTTATATTCTAGAACTTTGACACGGTTACACGACCTTTTACTCACATACAACTTCCCTCAAGCGTAATGCACAATGTATGTGTCAAACCCTCAAAGCTTCAGCTAGAACTCAGAAGTGGCTCACTCCCAGCCGTAATAATTTGGACACGCAAACCAAACACGCAGTCTTGATTCTTTATAGGATCTCCCTCCATAATAGCTCTCGGCTCTTCAGTTGCAGAGTTCTTCTCACAAAGGTTGAACTTTAGGCAAAGTATGGTTTGGGTTACACAAAACAACTCACACACAAAAAACTTTCTAGGATTTGTGAATTGTGAAAACAAATTTGAACCATCAAAATTGGGTTGGAGAAAAGGTAAACTCTCAAAAACGTATTCTAATAAATAAAAAATTATCCACATGAAATACAGAACCCTGACACCTTATTTATAAAAACTTTTAAGGCAATGACGTGTCAGGTAAAAAGACTTCTCGTTCAAATGAATTATCACGTCGTTCGAATGACTTCTGGTCTCGTTTGAACGAGATAGAATCTCGTTTGAACGACCAGGCACAAATCTCTAGATTCATTTTACAGAGTTTTAAAATATTTGGAGACTTAGAAACCAACACTCTTACGAATCTGAGAACAGTTATAAAAAAGCTTTTATGATAAAAATATTTTACAGATAAAAATCCATTAAAAATAATTTAAAAATCTTTTTTTTTCATAAAAGGAAAAATATTTTAATTTTTATAAAAAAATCTCAACACTTTTTATGCAAAATGTAAATGGAACTTAACCACATTTACCAAAGTCGTCCTTGTTGGGCATGATTGTTGAAGTTGACTTGAAATTCGGTTCGTCGATTCTAGATGTAAGCTTCCCAAATCTTTGACAAACTTGTAGCGGTATACGACATACCAAATGTGACGGACAATGCCCTTACAAATCTCTCCCTATGTCTATGCCAGTTCAAAATAAAAATATCTGAATTATCAATTAAAATATGACCTATACAAATCTACCCTCCCATAAACTCAAATGAGGAAAGATAAACGGAACAAGTCTTCAATCAAACTTGGCTTCAACAATCAACTTTTTAACTCTCCAAGCTTTTCTCATCAGGGTGTGCAATCCAAAGAATCTTCAATTGTACCTACACACATGAGACAAAGCAAAAACCACGTGACATATCAAGTTTGAAATGATATAAACATAAAACATGTAAGCATAATCAAATCTCCCCCATACTTAAAACCCCCATAATATCATAGTTCGTTCTCCCCCTTTTTATTTGTCCGAAATAGACAAGGAAAAGAATAAATCACATAAAGCAAATCGGGGTGTCACGGAAAACAAACCAAACATACTATTTTTGAATTTTTCAAAAAAAAATTTATACAAAAATGCAAGAAATATGATGTTACAAAAAATCACACACCATGAATATTTACTAAGACAATCACCAAATCATGAAAACAAAATGAATGGGTGTGAACAAATTCGATAGGAAAATCAAAATTTAGATGACATCGTCTAAAATTAAAATCAACAAATCAAAGTCAACATGATTTTCACACCAATAACATCCAAAACAATTTCATGCTTTTTCAAGATTTTTAAGGACGTGCAAAGCCGTTTTAAATCTCCAACCAAACCCCCTCATATATATTTGCTTTGCGAGGTGATCTAAATTCTCAAACATTGGAGAATTGGTGAATAAACCTAATGGCCCATTAGTGGCATATATTTCTTTTTATTTCCATTCAATATTTTTTCGGGCTCTTTTAAACCTCTTTGAACCCCGGATAATTAAAATTCCTCAATTTTTTTGGTCCAATTTAAACGGTGGCTTAATCGTAAAGGATAAATGTGTACCTTTCGTAGCCCTTCACCATTTTTAAAATTCACACAAACTTACGGCAAAACGGTAAAAAAAGATGCACACCTTTTATTATCTTGTTTTATAGCATCTGATTCATTTTAATAGACATAATTGAGATGAAAACACGTAACCAACGTGTGACTTGTCAAGAACAAACATTAAACAAATCGGTGCATGTGTGCAATAAAGGACAAAGTGAGTGAAACATGTACGTAGCAACACTATATCATCTCAAAGACTCCAAACTTTGTAAAGCACACGAATGACACAACATATTGTCTCAAATCTCTATCAAACAGTCATAGGGATATGTCACGAAGTTGTGACTTGGTCATCCTAAGTGTACATTCATATACGGTGCAAACAAAATACAAAACTCTTTTTGGATTTTTCAAAAAAATTCAAAAAAAAAGGAAAATCATTTATTATTTTTCAAATACTATTTAGAAACAATCCAGCAGTACCAATAACATATACCAGTAAGAAATATGGACTACAAAAAAAATTCCAGGGGTCGTTCGAACGAGATTCCATGTCGTTTGAATGACAGGTGATCTCGTTCGAGCGAGATGCAATCTCGTTAGAACGAGAAAATATAAACTTTCCAGATTACACATAATGTTATGCAGTTTCGACCAGTGGGAAAATTTCTCAGAAACAGTACTCGGATAGGACGTAAATTGCTAAACAGTGCCAAAATGGAACTAAAAATAGGAAAAACAAACAAAACAAAAAAATATAAAACAAATGGTGCATGCTAGCAATAGGCAAAAATGTCATCATGTAAAACACCCTATGCTAGCAAACGTGTCTCGACCTCATCCGAAAAGTGCGGTGGAGTTTTCTAAAGACGGTGACATCTTTTGAACCAACTCCATTAGATCATGTGTTGTCTTGACCAAAAACTTTACTTGCTCGCGAATATGTGCAAACTCTCTATCGTTATGTGCAAGCAAAGTATCATGAGTGGGTGCATGTGCGTGAACATGTGAAGTGGCATGATGTGGCACGAAACCCAACTTAGAACAAAACTCCCTAAGGTGTCCTCTCTTTTTGCAATGGGAGCAAACATAAACTGGTCTAGGAAGTAATTTATCAAAAATTTTGGGATGTGTTTTCCTAGACAGGCACCCATGAGAGTCACTCACCAAAGTGGAAATAGGCTTGGGTGCATTAAAAGTAGTGGATGCACCGTCATGACTTTTTCCAACATACTCACCATCATTCAAAACGGGATATGGAACCATCTTATCAACCTTCTTAGATGCGCTCTCTAAAGAGACTTGGGCCTCCCGTGCTCGTTCGAGATCATCCTCGAGATGGGATACACGTGTCGTCAGACTAGACACCGTGTTGGTTAAGTCACACTTTTCTCTTTTTAACTCATCATTCGCTTCCTTCAACTCATTAATCCGAAGGCCTTGATCCCTATTTGATCTTTTTGTTTTTATGGTCTCGGTAAACAACTCTCTAAAATCTTTTTGGAGCTCACTTTCATCTCCGTTCTCAACCTCACTCTCATCTTCATTCGACTCATCGTCGATGCTCTCTTGGATGCTATCATCGTGGGACAAAGTGGGGAAATTCACACAGCTAAAGGCAACATTTATCCCTTTTCCTAAACGTTTTTTGGACTCATCGTCTTCCTCTATCTCTTCTCCCTTACTATCATTTAGGGTAGCGGGCATGGTAACTTTCTTGCCCTTTCTCCTAAGTCTAGTGGGACACTCAAATGACTTGTGACCTTTCCCATCACACTCAAATCATCTTATCTTATCAAGGTTCTCCTCACTCTCTTTCTCATTCTTATCGCTTTCTTTGGCCTTGTCTTTCTTTTTGTATTTCTCCGAAAACTTTTTATTGGGATTTCTTTGTTTTGAAAACTGGAGAAATTTTTTGAAATTTTTAGAAAGTAGGGTCGTGTCAGAGTCGTCATCAGATTCAGATTCACATACTCTCTCCTTTTTTTGCTCTCTCTTCTTTTATCCTCACTGGATCTCGACTGCGTCCTAAGTGCAACCCCCTTAGGCTTAACAGTTTGGGGAAACATATATAACTTGTAAGTCTGAAGATCACCTACCAACTCTTCTAACTTAAGCGTGCTCAAATTCCCCCATCGGGTTTAAAACAGTGACTTTTGGAATAAAACGTTTTGGAAGAGATCCCAAAATCTTTTTCACAACCCGCGTGTTATCAATTGCCTCACCCAAATTAAAGCTAGTGTTGACTATGTCTGACAAACGTGCATAAAACTCATCAAAAGCCTCAGATTCTGACATAGTGAGTGTCTTAAATTGGGTGGCAAGGTTTTTCAACTTAAATTCTTTAGCAGCGGTGGTACCCTCATGTGTCAATGTTAAAATATCCCATGCCTCTTTAGACGTGGTGCACGTCATAATTCGGCGGAACTCTTCGGGAGTAACGACTCTAGAGATAACACTCAAACTACGTGAATTAAAATTGGACAATTTAAAATCATCCTCAGTCCATTTTGACATAGGTTTTAAATAGGCAATGTTCTCAACATTAACGGTGGGAGTAGACCAACCAATTTTAACTAACAACCAAACGCGCTCATCTATAGCTTTTAAAGCAGATTTCATGCGAGCTTTACAATAGGCAAAATTATTGCCGTTAAAAGTAGGTACCCGATTAAATTAGTGATCCATCAAAGTTCAAAAGAATTGATATCACAAAAACTTTTGCGAAAAAGAGGAATTCACAGTAAAATAGTGAAACCTGCTCTGATACCAGCTTGTAAACGAGGTGTGATACCAATTGATTTAATTCGCGAATTCACTTATTTAATTAGGTAACTTAGATTTAACAAAACCAAATTCAAATTAAAATCAGCCCATGTGCGTGCAAGTGTAAATAAAAATAGGTAAGCAACTGACAGAGTAATTCAGGAAAAAATCCCCTCAGGGCAAAACCTTTTATATTCTAGAACTTTGATACGGTTACATGACTTTTAACTTACATACAACTTTCCTCAAGCGTAATGCACGATGTCTGTGTCAAACCCTTAAAAAACTTTAGTTAGAACTCATCAGTGGCTCACTCGCAGCCGTACCAATTTGGACACGCAGCCCAGACACGCAGTTTAGATTCTTTATAGGATCTCCCTTCACAATAGCTCTCAGCTCTCCAGTTGCAGAGTTCTTCTCACAAAGGTTGAACTTTAGGCAAAGTATGGTTTGGGTTCCACAAAATAACTCACACCCAAAAAAAAAATTGGGGGATTTGTGAATTGTGAAAACAAATTTGAACCCTCAAAATTGTGTTGGAGAGAGGTAAACTCTCAAAAACGTATTCTGATCAAAACAAAATTTTCTCCGCAGGAAATATAGAACCCTGAAACCTTATTTATAAAAACTTTTAAGGTGGTGATGTGTCAGGTAAAAAGAATTCTCGTTCGAACGAACATTCATGTCGTTTGAATGACTTCTAGTCTCGTTCGAACGAGATAGGATCTCGTTTGAACGACCAGGCACAAATCTCTAAATTCGTTTTACAGAGTTTTAAAATATTTGGAGACTTAAAAACCAACACTCTTACGAATCTGAAAACAGTTATCAAAAAGCTTTTTATGATAAAAATGTTTTAAAGATAAAAATCCATTAAAAATAATTCAAAAATCATTTTTTTTCATAAAAGGAAAAATATTTTAATTTTTTAAAAAAAATCCCAACACTTTTTATGCAAAATGTAAATGGAACTTAACCACATTTACCAAAGTCGTCCTTGTTGGGCATGATTGTCGAAGTTGACTTAAAATTCGATTCGTCGATTCTAGATGTAAGCTACCCAATTCTTCGATAAACTTGTAGCGGTATACGACATACTAAATGTGACGGACAATGTCCTTATAATAACATTCTGCTCTTAATTGTTGAGATAAGACAAGTAGGGACAATATTCCTATCTCCTATAAACTGGAACTCGGGTTCACCTAGCAGATAAAATGTAACTTATTTTCGAAAATAATCAATGAAAGCATAATACGATGATAACCAATCCATCCCTAATATAATATCAGGATCCCGAATGGCCAACGATATCAAGTCAACATAGAAATTTTGCCCACCCATTCGTAAGACACAATCTTTATAAACATGCTCCACCAGAATTACGCTTTCCATTGGGGTAGAAATATATAAGGCACAATTGAGAAATGACCATGGTCTACCCAAATATGAAATAATAGGTAATGCTACGAATGAATGCGTAGATCCGGGATCAATGAGTGCATATAAATCTTTATTTGCAATAGAAAGTTTTCCTGTAACCACTTTCGGTGTAGCATGGGCATCTTGCAACGTCATCGTAAACACTCTTCCTCCTGTCTTCAATCCACTTTCTTATCTTGTACCTCTTCCCCTGGTTGTACTGCTTGAAGATGATCCTTTGCTAGGCCCCACACTACTAACTGAAACTGCTCTTGATGACATAGGATAATTCTTTTTCAGAGGACCCTTCTAGTGACAGTTAAAACATTCTATATTCAGTAACCTTGGGCAATTCCTCTTTATATGACCAGTCCCATAATAGAAACAAGCATTTGGATTCCCTTGTGGTGAAATTCCTGAACCTCTTCTACCACTAGCTTCACCCCTTTACAAACTACTTCCCATACCGCTACCATTCTGAAATTTGAGCCCTCCAAACCTTGAATATTCTGTATCACTACCTTTTTGATAATTCGGGTCGAATTCGCTTCTCTTTACGCCTCGTTCTCGATTTCTTCTCACTTCATTCACATCATTTTATACCATCATGGCTTTTTTCACCAAACCTGAATAATTTACAATCGACAACCATGATTTAATAAATAACTCTAGTCCATCGAGAAATCGGCTACACGTATCTTCCTCGTTCTATACAAACCTTGAAGCAAATCGAGATAAAGCTGTAAGTTTAGTTTTGTATTCTCTAACTGTCATGCTTCCCCGATTCAATATAAAATATTCTTTCTCCTTATGTTTTCGATATATTGGAGGAAAATACTTATCATACAAAGCTTTGACAAAAGCATCCCATGTGATCACATTCCCGCCTCCTGGACTAATCAACAAATGTTTTGTGACATCCCACCAATACTTAGCTTCTCCTTTTAGCATATACGTCACCAAGGTCACTCGTTGATTTTCAGGCGTTCTCATTACCCCAAAAATAAGTTCAATCTCTTTAACCCATACTTCTGCCTCTGTTGGATCAACTGCTCCTTCAAATGAGGGTGGATTCATTTTAATAAATTTCTCGTGTGAAGTACTCCTTTCTTCCCGATGTATCACCTCCTCAGCCCTAGCCAATGTTTGTGCCTCCATTTGCCTGGCCTGTTATTCTTCCATCTGAGCCATAAACCTAGCTTGTTGTTCTTCCATTAAAGTCATAGCACCTGCCATTTTTTGCATATCTGTCAGTTGTTCTGGCTCGAGTTCCATATTTATGTGAACATGTTGCTCAACCTCCGTTTCTGCTGGAATATTTGAAGCCTCATCTTCTATTCTCGCATTAACATTTCCTCATTCCATTCTTTATCTGACATGAATAAAAGATATAACAACATGCAGATATACATATCTTTTCTAATATAATCGTTAGTACCAAACAAAACATATTTCTTACATTCACTGCCAAATCTAGACTCTTCTACCTCCAGAACCTCTAAAACCTAGGCTCTGATACCAAAAGCTGACACACCCCAATTCAGTTACTTATAATTAAGTTTAAAAGTCAAAGTGAGTCATACCATAATTAATTTAACTAAACTATAAACACGATCTTAACTAAAGAGTCATCAGCGTAAATCCATATAAGTAAAAAAAATTTACAACATTAAAGTAGTCATACTTATACAAACTTGCTGGAATGATAAGTTAACTTAATTACATCATTTACATTAAAACAAAATCTTTGTTTCACCCATTCCTGGCTAACCCAACCCGACCTCCTAGATTTGGCAGTGACATCATGTTACCTGAAAAACATAAACATAGGAACCGTGAGCAAAATAGTCCAGTGAATGCATCACTACTATAATACGACATAATTATAAATGCAATAAATCATGTCCATGTAATCATGTATTAACTTATCCGGCTCATTCATAATGAATGACCTAACTTTCCGAATCATGATTCACGTATCATGTTTGTAATAGACAATTCTCCCCCATTCCTAGTCGAGGAGTAACCCTTTGTAATTAATAGACAAATCTCCCCCATTCCGGGTCGGGGAGTAACCACCTATTTCAACAAACTGAAATGAACAATTTTATATTCATTATATTCTGATCATATCAATAACATGATACAAATATCTTTTTCCAGTGAGTACACTCACCTTGGATTGTCAACTATGTATTTATGTTTCCTTCGGGTGGAGATGAACTGGGTTGATTAGAACTCACACCTGTCAATACAACTAAATCATTACTGAATCTCAATCATAAGTATTATCTTAATATATTTACGTAAATTTCAATGACTATACAACCACAATATAATTCAACTTAAGTCACATTCAATGAAACACGAGTAAAGACGAAACAATGGTATATACATTGATAAAGTTATGAACATTCAACCGTATTAAATACCTCATAAGGAATTTGTAACTAAAATCAAGTAAACATAAAAGTATACTTCTCAAGGTATATACATATGAAATATTTACTCAAAATAACCTTTGGAAGGAGGAAATAAAAATATTTTTTCATGAGGTATCCAGTATGGCCTCAAATTATTGTCCTTGATACTTAACCATCCTATATTCATAAATTGTATAAATACAGGTGTCTAAGCTCATAAATATGGAACCTATATGAATATACTTTCCATTACAAGTGACGGTGCAATTTTTCAAGCTTCCTAGGGCAAGCTATGACCATTTCTTTACAACATAATAAATATTCCCTACAAGCTCCTCTATTGTTTTTTTAACTTCCAAGAATTTTCATAATTTTTCTACAGCATAACATTCCATAATTTTCCACCCATTTTCAATACACATACTAAATAGTACAGAATTAAAGTTTCATAATTGTTTGAGTTCATCTGCTATGTCAAAAGCTTTATGAAACTCAGGGTATATCGAAATGAAATATACAAAAAAAAAATTACGTACCAACTTGGAACCATCACTAAGGCCTAACCACAAAGAATTGAATTCTAGTTTTTGGATATGATATGAATATATGAGTCTAGTTTCAAATCAAATTAGAATTTCTCAATTCCAGTAAGCATACAAAAATATATATAAGTTTGAATAGAAGGGGTTTTAATACAAAGCAATATGACCTACAAACACCACTTATCTTACATATGAACCAATACTTATTATCACAAAGGAGGATAGAATTTTAATCACTAATTAATGATTTATATACTTTGAAATAATTATAATAAAATATTAAAGCAATATTAACACATACTTATACCTTGGAAACACCTTAAGGATTTTCTTAGAATTTTTCCTAGCTTTTATTGGAATTCTTTCTTCCTTAAACTTATACTCTCTCTTTCCTCAATCTAAAAACCCTCAAAACTAAACCAATGGATAAATTTACTAAAGAAATAGGTTAAACGGAGAGGCTTGAGTCGGCAAACGCATCCCTCCCTTCCAACCAATCAAATCAAACCATTTGGTTTACTAAAAGACAAATTACCACTTAAAGGGAATGGACAAATTTACCCCTTTTCGTAAATTCGGCATAACTTCTTACTCTGACCTCCGTTTGATACGCCGTTTGTTGTGTCACAAATATAAATCATATATCTACAACTATCTAGTTTTCACCTTGAGTCAATTATTATATTCTAAGGGTCAAAACTAGTCTCCAATATGAACATTCCTACCAAAAACTTTAAAATTTTATGTTGGTAGCCAATTCGATATTTCAAGATTTTGATGGTAGGATTGGACTAAATATAATATCCAAAAATTATATATATTAATAACACATTATTCATATCACATAATCTAAGCATGATTCAAATAGAATTTATCATAATATTTTCGAGTTGTCACAATCTTATTGCACCCATTTCCAAAGCCAATACCAATCGTGTGAGAGAGCCAACTAGGAACGTTATGAGAGGTCCACATTTAGGTCACATTTATCACCGTGTTTTCACTTTCACTCATTGCGGTAGGAAGGGTCACCTTAGGCGTTATTGCTATTACCTTAAAAATGCTCCTAGAAAGTTTAAGAATAAAGTCGTTTCGGTTCCCAAAACCCACATGCGTCGTTACACACCTACTTGGGGTTAGGAAATCGGACTTAGTGACTTTAGGAGTTAAACTTCATGACTCTCGTTTGATTTCACATGATACTTCTCATGTTAAATCTAAAGGATGATTATGTTAGCCATATTTGCCATACGCTAGTCTTCGATTCATAATATATATCTTGCTAGTGTTATGACATGTGTATCTCTTTGTATTATATTGTTCATTTATTTTAGTCTTATTTGAAAAATACAAAAATATTTTATTTTAATTAAATTTTTGATAATACAAGAAGATTTTTGGTTTCATATATTTTTGAAAAACACAAAAAGATTTTCGATTTATTTTTGTGTCATGAGTTTACATGTTTGATATGTCATATTGGTGTGCTTAGACCCCATCATTTCATTATCCATGTGGATAGGACATTTGGTCATAATTATAGATGCTTAGAATGATATTAACCATTGTTTAATGGGGTTGTTTCGAAGTTTATTTGCATTTAGATTCGACTCTATGTATATGCCATCACATACACATGCACGACTTTATATGAATGTTTTACTTCTCATGTGTATTTGAGTTTGGTGATATGTTCTCCTCTCGATTTTGTCATCTATGCGTAATTAAACTAAGGAGGAGGTGTGCATGTAATAACCATTTGCCGTGAGGATAGATATTGCTTATATTGAAAAAATGATGAGTGTTCATGGGAAAGGGCTGCAAGAGTAAAATAAACTCGTCGTGAAAGCCACTGTTTAAAAGAAGCCAAGAAAAAATTAAGGCAATAAAAAGAAACATATGAAAAAATGGGGCCAATAGGATTTCTCTAAGGTGAGAAAAATAGAAACATCAAAAGAGCTAGAAAAATAAAATATGAATACATGAGGGTGTTTGGATTGAAAATACACCGGATTTGCACTATGAATCCTAATGTTGAAAATTGTGTCATGATGCTATTGTTTGTTGAATCGTCAAAATTTTGAATTTGTGCATGCTGTTTGTTTAGCTCATTTATGTTAATATATTAATTGTCACATATGGCTAAAACTTGGTTTCATTACATTTAGCTATCAATTAGAGATTTTTGATCGTTTCGATGTGCCCAAATTGTGATTAATTTGTTGTAGTTCACGCCCATTCATTCCATATCCACATTTGAGCACATTGATACTATTTTAGCATGAAAGTCATATTTTTTGTTTTGAGTCTGTTTTGCTATTGTTTCGTATTTCCAGTTCTTGTTTTCATGAAATTTTTCATTGGGCAAATCCTGCATATTTTTAGAGCTGGAAAATAGAAGTTTTTGAAGCCGTTCAAATGACATATCCATGTCATTCAAAGACTGGATTAAACGACCTATCTCGCGAGGTGTTAAAAGTGTCAGGTATGGTCGTTAGAAGGGTCGTTTCTTAATTTGTATCGAAGGAGACATTACTATTTTGGATCGTTTCTTTCATAGATCGAATGTGATCTTATCTCGCTCAAACGACAGTTCATTGTCGTTCGATTGACTTGAGTTGACTTTTTATTCTGTTTTTGTACTTGCTTCGTATGTGTGATGATATTACACTATAGTGGTACATTTGGTCAGTTTACATGCAGTTGATAATATTTATTCATGATTAGTTCGTACACTGCATTGATTCTTTAGTCACATCATGCTTGATATTGCTGATTCATTTATGTGACTGCTTGCTAGCTACGATTTGGTACCTTGTGATTATTATTAGCTGGCCACCCATGCTTATCTAAATATGCTTCATATGATTATTTTCATGCTGGATACAATGATGTTTGTTTATCTTTTCCACTTATTGTCTATTCGAGACAAAAAGGGGGAGATATGTGTGATGTAGGGGGGATTTTGTGAGTTTTGTTTGATGAGCACATATGTTTACATGTTTTGATCATAGTGTTTACATATTGATATCATTTATTTGAGATATATTGTTTATGTATGCATATTGGTATCATATATTTTGCTCACATGTTTAACAAATGGTTAGTTTTACACATTGATATTTTATATCATTTGTACCTCCATACTTCACATGGTATTTGCTTATTTCACGTGTGTAGTGATTATTCAGATATGGGAGATTTTGCGACTACATCACATGGGGACAAGTTTATGCTGCCGGTCCGACATTCGTTTATTGGATCATGTCCTGTATTTTCTTTTTGTGTTTATCGGATGGGATTAGGTCATTCATCTTGACAGACTGGCATAGGCATTTCACTGGTTTTTGGTTTTGTCACGGAATATCCAAAGGGAGAGATTTGTAAGGACAAATTTCCAAATGGTGTCAATTTGTATGTATTGGCATTATTCCGGACAAAAAATAATTTGAGTCATGGATAGATTTTTATCTTATCACGATTCCCATATAGTCTATGATGTGTTGTTTTAAAGACATAGTGGCTAAGCTTCAAGATAGACCATGCCGTGTTTATTGGTGCATGTTTCACGTCTTCATATCATATTGCATTTCGAGATACTCTTAGGTATGGATGCATAATGTTTATGGGACTCGAAAAATGTTTTAAGGATGTTATTTTGTTTAAAAATGATTTTAAAATGTTAAAAAATGTTTTTAAAAGGTTTTAACTTCGTTTATTTTGAGATAAACACGTTTTAGACTCTTGTAAATCTTTCCCTTGGGTTTTGGAAGATCAAACGACATCATCAGTTGTTCAAACGACATATCAGTGTCGTTCAAATGACATGGACAAGTCGTTCAAACGACAAGGAAAAGTCGTTCAAACGACCTAGAGATATCGTTCAAACGACTTGCCAACTTAATATTATTTAATTAAGGCAATTTCTTCTCAGAATTTCGGGGGGTGCAGAACCAAAATTACAGAAGAGAAGAGTTACGTTTTTTTGTACTTGTTTACAAAGGTTTTCAAAGATAAAAACATCCTTTGTGTTTTAAGATCTGATCTTTCACATACATATGTTATAGAGATCTTGGTTTAACACCATCTGGAGTTTGTTCATCTCTTTGAACATTGTTCGTCGAGAATCGTAGGCGGTTTCCAAAGTTGCATCACTGGATACCGAAAATACGTTGACTCATGTGTTGTGGACCTGGCGTGGAAGGATTTTCGCATTGCACTGCGGAGGAGCGGTTGAAGCATAGAAGAGCATCAAGACTTATGGGGATTCGAGTCGTTGAGTAAGTTTATTGTCTGTACTTTGTAATATCATATCATAGTGATTGTCTGACTTGGACCGTCCAAGGTTTTTTCCCTTAGTTGTTTTCTCCTACATCGGCGTTGTGTGTTTTGTAGACTTGATTTATTTCACTTGTTTAATCATGCTAGATACATTTTTAGGATTAACAAGATAAAATTTGGTTAAGTAAAATTGGTTAATAAAATTGGTGCAAATTAAAATTGAAAAAGTTTGTTTTTTGGAAAAATTATTTTTCCCCTAAAGCACACATAAAGAAAAGGGGCCTACATCTTGATGTCCATAATCTATAATAAAATAAAACAAACATTTAATCCAATAATTTAAAGCATACACACCATGAAAAATTAGGTGAGTTGCCTCAAGGCTAAAACATATTATGATCTTCAATGAGAAATACCTCATTGTCCACTGTTGAGTACAAAACCAAAAAAAAACTTCATCCATTAGTTAAAATCATAAAAACTACAAACCAATTTTATACGGTTGAAAGAAATTTACTAATATCTTTACAATTGGGTAACCCATATCGAAAGGGAAAATTGTTATTTTTATGAGTAAAAGAAATTATGACAATGAAACTTTTTACTGCACTAAGGATGGAAAAATGTTCAGTTATAATCAATCAACTACACAACTAATTCAATAGTAAAAAATTAGAATAAAAATTGAAAGAGCAGGATGTACCTGTTGTTGTTTAGTACACTTCTTTTATTTAACATTTTATCAAACATTAGATGTTAAGAGCAGAATTAAAACCCAAATTGATATCTGGAAATAAAAATGCCTTGCCGATGTTCAAAAGAATAAAAATAAATAAATAATATTGAAAATTACACATCAAATATAAAAAGACACAAATGTGCGCGTAAGAGAGAGAGAGAGAGAGAGGGAATAAATAATTCACCGGAGAGGTGTTGTGGGGTTCGATTTCGTGCAAAAAAAGATGATAGAATATATATATATATATATATATATATATATATATATACTTATATTTTATTAAAAGATGCACACACATTGATAACCATAAAAGAGAATATTGGATTTTCCTTCAGAAAAAGGCTCTTCACTGGTATCCTGAAGTTGTGATGGAATTAATGAAATTCACATATAGGAAGGTTTCAGAGGGGATATATATGCTCAACAATTTATCTCCTCTACATAAAATTGTACATGAATCGGAAGAGTTTAAGTTTAACTGAAGGTATGTGTAGAGTTATCGGAGTAGGAAATTCAGGAGACACATGAGAGAGAAAATGCCTTTTGGGTTTCCAAGGTGGTAGATAGAGAATAAAATGAATAAAAAGACAATATAAGGAATATATAAGATATAAGGGGTGATAAGAGGTCTCAACTTCTGCGTAAGAGGGATTTTAATGTAGGTGCTTAAGAGACAATATTATCAAATTAATAAATAGATACAATACACATGTAAAAGAACAACGTGCCGCCTCCGTTTTTATATAGTTATATTGGATTAGCTATATTATTTGGATATGGAGTAAGGTTTTCATCATTTGTCACAAAATAGAAATACGGTATAGAGATAATGTTTGAGAGAGAAAAGAAGTGAACATCCACTTAAACATGATAAATACAAATATTTATAACACCCTCCCTTGCATGTACACCATTTCCACCACTCAATGACTCTTGGCTCATGAGAAGACTCTATTTGGAGGGATACAAAATTATGATTAAACTAATTTTATATTTTGAAACTAAGCATGCATCAATATATGAACTGCAAGATAAAAAAACAACTAATACGCCAGATGTATGAGGAAAACCCAAATGGAAAAAACCTCAGACGGCCCAACCACAAAGTTCACTAAGTACGGAATTACAAAAATACACGACAGAAGACTTACACAATGACTCGACGCCCTCGCAAGCGTTGACGCTCTTCGTTCCTTCAACCTTTGCTTAGTGACACATAGGAGTCCACCCATGCCTCGGAATCCATTGATAGGGCTCAATAACCGTCACGTATACAGAGTCCATCGTATGTAAACCAACGAGCACATAATCCTTCGCAAGAAATAATTCATAATAAAATAGAGAATGAACACGGTGCCAAAAACTGGATCTCAAAACAAATATTATATATATATAATCTTGGATCTAAACTAATTGGGTGTAAACATGAATTTGTGTTTTGAAGATTAATTAAGAATATTTAACAACCCTTCTTGGACTTTTTAACAAATGTTTTTACTCTCAAAAGGATGAAGAATGTCTTGGACAAAACTACCATCCCGCACTACTTAAAGTGGATTAAGGAAGTAGAGGGGAGTTAAGAAAAAAAACTGCTAGAAAAAAATTAAAATTTTGAAATCCACGCCCGGTCATTCGAACGACATGAGACATCGTTAAAACGACATGCCATTTCTCGTTCGAACAAGAAGCTAACGAGTTATCCGACGAGATTCCAGAGTGTCCAAAGGTTTCGAAATTTGCCTTGTTAGATATCTCGTTTGAACGAGATAGGAACCTTGTTTGAACAACATAGATAAAGTCGTTTTAACGACCTGCAAACATTAAAATATTTTTCTCTAAAAAAATATAAAGTCATTTTAAAACCTTTTAAAATAATCCTAACACCAAAAATAAAATATTCAAGGCTCAATGTAAAATATGTATTCATACCTGAGAGATCATTGGAACGTTGATGACGAATCATGGCACAAAACTCGACATGGAGATGAATACTCTTTGGCTTGGCCGCTACGTCTTCAACAAACATGTCATAGGCTTGAAAGGCCACAAACACAACTTCTACCCTATGACTCAAAGTGTTTTGTCTGGAATTAAGATAATACATACAAATTGACTCAATTGTAAATTTGTCCTTACAACTCATTAAAACCTTACTAAGGAAAACTCATTTGGGAAAAACCAAAGTAAAGGAAAAAGAGTACAACTTTTGTAATCATTGAATTGGTGTTGGACGTGCTTTGTTAAAAAGTTTACTAGGAAAATCCAAAGGGACAAAACCTAGTCAATGAAAAAAGAGTACAATGCACATATGTCCCAAACAACATATTGTTTTATACTCCCCCTGATAAGATGTCCCCTGATTGATATATTTAATTTATCTGTTGGTGGACATAACATTCCAATCTCGTGCACAAATTTTTGAAACGCTGCCTTTGGTAGTGATTTTATGAAAAGGTCAGCTAGGTTTTCACTTAAACCAACTTGCATGGCGTTAATCTCATTTTTCTTTTAAAGATCGTGAGTGAAGAAGAGCTTTGGTAAAATGTGCTTGGTTTTGTTTCCTTTTATGAATCATTCTTTAATTTGTGATATACATGTTGTATTGGCTTCATAAATGATACTTAGAACATCTGTAATAGAAGGTAAATGATAAAAATTATGAATATGCTGAATTAAAGATCTCAATCATACACATTCACGACTAGCTTCATGAAGAGTTAAGATTTCAGAGTAGTTAAAAGAAATCGCTACTAAAGTTTATTTAGTAAACGCTAAGAAATAGTAGTATTACCACTAAAAAATACATAACTTGTCTGAGATTGACCCTTATGTGGATCAGAGAGATATCCATAATGTGCATAACCAACTAACTTGAAACCATTAGAATGTAATACCCCGTATTTGTGTGATATTTATTTATGGGATTAATTGAATTAAATGTGTATTAATTAAGAATTAATCCGGATAAAATACTAACGAGATGTGAGTTGGTATTTGATTATAATGTGTATATATGGCAGTATATGAATATTGGAAATATTAAAATTGTCACGAGATTGAAATACGACAATTTGGAAATTTTATTAGGACGCGCGTGACAGTCGCGTCAGGAATATAATTATTTTAATTAAAAAGTGGATTTTATTTTTATCAACCGTATGGTCATTTTGACTGCGCCAACGTGTTCGGAAGGGTCGAAATTGTCAGAAAACACTAGCCGGGGGTTTAGTTTGGGTCTCGGGGCATTTTCGGGCCATACCGACAACTTAAAAGGGTATTTTGGTAATTTTAGAATTTTGGGAATATTAACCAACGAATTTTGGGACTTAATATTAGGTTATTTTTGTAACCCACTAGGCCATTACCAACACTTAACTAATTTGAGGGCTACGGGAGTTATAAGAAGAAGTGGGAGAGAAGTTAGAAGAGGTTCCCAAAGAGAAAACCACCATCTTCAACCTTGGGAGGAAATCCATAGAGAAAGGGGAGAATCAACCCATTCACCAACACCAAATTCAGAGAACTATCTAAGGCAAGTGGTTTAATTTCGTTAATTTCAAGCGAATGCTTCTTCCATGCTTAGAAATTTGATATATTTGCATTGTATTGGGAGATTTATAAAAACCCATGAAATTGGAGTTATAAATTCAGATATTGATATAGGTTTGCATGTAGAATTGTCATTGGGTGATTAGACTAAAAGAATTACTAATTTTTATGTTACAAAATGGATTTATTTATGGAAATTAATGACTTTAAATTTCTAGGGTTCATGTTCATAAGAGTTGGGAAAAATTGGGGAGTTATGATAATTAGATGATGTTTAGAAGGATTTGACCCTATATAAATGTTGAGTTATGACCTACGAATGTTTAGTGATGATTAGAAACCTTAAAATACTGTTGGGACGACTTTTAGATAAGGTTAGGGGTGAATAAAATTGAGAAAAACGAGATAGGAAAATTCTGGGTTCGAAACTGTCACCTCGTTAGAAGACCTGCCCAGGTCGTTCGAACGAGCTCGTTCGAACGAGCTTCTAACGAGCTTACAGTTTGCCTTCTAACGAGTTGGACGTTCGTTCGATGCCTTTCGTTCGAATGAGATCTCGTTAGATGCCCCCTTTCGTTCGAACGAACTCTCGTTCGAACGACCTCGTTCGAACGAGACTTCTAACGAGTTGACAGATTAGCCTTTTTGGCCTGATTTGATTTCTAATGTCCCGTAACCTGGTTTAATTGTAAAGATAACATTCCCTTGATGACAAATTGATATAGTTGGGATAGTTGGGATATATTGAGGAGTAAAACATAGAAGTGTGATTTGAACCAAATGAAAATTGTGGATTAGGACGTGAGTGACTAATTACGATGTGAGAATAATTGACGATTTAAATGTTAATATTAATCGGGGATATGTGAATTGCGTAACATTATAAGTTGGTATCAGAATGAGAAATATACCACTAATAAATTATGATAATTACTAGGATGTGTGCATGCTTAGTATATGTATATGATTTTATGTGTATGACATACCTACCATACTTGCTATCACGGGAGGTTTACGTTCGCTTAGGGCCATCTAATCTTTGTGTGCCCGGATTTAGATTGGTACCTCGAGAACATATGTCAGAGAAGGACTTATTGGGAAGTTAATAAGACTGCTGATTGTGGGAGCGTAGGTATGTGCGTGACCCATGTGATGTGACTGTGTTCGCCTCCATTGTTTGTGATTGTTGTTATCTGAGAACGATTCCTGAGAGATTCGGAATGCGTGATCCTTATGTACGTGATGTACCGGAATGGATAACAGAGTATGTGTGCACCGCAGCTTAGTCTCGGGTGCTTGTATTGTATATTCATGACGTGAATAATATACGCTTAAATAATGAGAACTTTCATGTTGGTATTGTGAGTATAATTATGGTAACGCTTTGAGAAAATAAAAAGGGATAACCTGCAGTGAATTGTATTGCTAATAATTGAGAATTCGAGTTTAAGTAAAACCTCTATTTAAATTGATAACGTTAGATTGTATAATGGAAATCGAGTAGAAAGGGGTAGAACTTATGACGGTTTAGTTAGTTATGAATGTCACTTAGATGGGTACGGTACGTTAGGAGTGCACAATTAGTCGAGAGGTGAGGATTTCATGTGAGTGCACGTCCTAACATGTATTTTGCATTCATTGTTTTAATGTTATTAAAACACTTGCTATTTTTAAAATACTCTACACTTTCGGGCTCTGACCCGTTTGCTTTCAAATCTATTTTTTGTAAAAAAACCTTTTAGGTGCCCAGCCACAAGGACACCATGCATAGGAGTTCCATTCAGGTGACGAGCTGTAGCTGTTGTGGAAGTTACAGGGCCTTGCTAGTAGACGCTTCCTTTGGTTTTGACTCCATATTCAGTTCCATCATTTGTAGGGCATGTCGCCCATTTCTATTTAGAGACATTTCATATTTCAGTTATTCAGATTTTGGCATGTAATTAATTGAGGGTACACTGTTCTATTTATTTCAGTTGTGGGATTGTTGTGAGGAGTATTTTCCTCCAGACTTATTATTAATTGTTGGTTATTCTATTGCTTCTTTATGGTGAATGGTTATGTTATTCTTTCATAATTCTTTTATTGCATGTTAATCAGTTTTAATTTAAAATTTGGCAACTTACTTTTTAAATACTAGGTGGTTAGTAATCATTAGATGTTTTCGTCAGTGATGCTATTAACTGAACCAACTTGGCATTTTGAATTAATTTAATAAAGGAGTAGCTACCCGGTATTTAATTAGTCGGGGTGTCACAGGTGGTATCAAAGCATCAGGTTCTAGTGTCCTTTAGGATCTGTACGGCTTATTATGTTTCCGCTGAGCTTTCTTTGATGTAGAGCCCTATATTTTAGGACTGTTGTATTCTTTTATGTATGCTTCGCTCTTCAGCTATTTTGGGTTATTAACTGCGAACTTATAGACTTTACTCTCATTTCAGATGCCTCCACGACGTGCACCACGGGTTCCTAGGGATGCACAACCAGAGCCCCAGCCAGCACGAGTACAGGGCACCATGAATGCCGCTGAGGTTGCAGCCATTGTAGCCCAAGCGGTAAATGCCGCTCTAGCAGTTGTACAACAGGCACCACCCCAGGCGCCAGTAGCCGCGCCAGTTCAGGCACATGCATTCCCGTCTGCTTGGGAACATGTACGAGATGATTTTCAGAAAGCGCACCCGCCGGAGTTCGCAGGTAGCTCCGATGTTGTGGTTTCAAGTCAGTGGAGGAAAGACATTCAGAGGCACTTGAGGATGTATGAGTGCACCGATGTTTAAAAGCAGGTACTAGCTACTTTCAAGCTAGAGGGATCTGCACTGCAGTGGTGGGAGTCTATTACCACCGTGGAGGAGAGAGATACTCTCACGATACAGGAGTTCTGGGTGCGGTTCGACCGCAAGTATTTTCCGTCAGCAGTTCACACGGAAATGAGGAGGAAGCTAATGAATCTCAGGCAGGAGGGTAAGACTGTGGCCGAGTATGAGGCCGAATTCACCAATTTGCTGAATATTGTTCCGGATGAGATACCGACAGAGGAGAAAAAGATTCAGAAGTTTACAGATGGATTGACTTGGAGGATCCGTCAGCATTTGTTGGGGAACCTCTCGTTGGCCACTTATTCTGACGTGGTTAACGCTGCACTGTTACACTGCCAGGATCACCGCTTTCACATGGCTGAGAGCAAGAGATCAGGAGAGTCCAGCCATCAGGGCATGACTGGGGGAAATGGTGCCAGTGGGGCATAATCTGCTCAAGGACAGAGGCAGGGTGACCAGGGTTCCCAGCAGGGGGATCATAAGAGATTTAGATCAGGGAATTTCAGGAGTGGATAGGGAGGTTTTAGGCAGGGCCATCAGGGTCCGAACGGCCAGCAGGGTCAGAACGGCCAACAGCAGTTTCAGCAGGGCCAGGGGAGGAATGGACACGGCCACCAGGGCCGAGGGCAGCAGGGACATCGGGGGGGAAACTTCCCGGGGAAGTGTTACGTTTGTGGCAAGACTGGCCATAAATGGCAGGACTGTCCGGATAGGGGTAGGGCCCGCAGCAGCAGCAGCAGCAGGGTGCTCGACAGGAGCCGCAGAGGTCTATGTTTCCCGCCGCCCTCCCAGCACCACCACAGATGGCAGCATTACCACCCATTCCAGCGGTTCCAGTTCAGCAGGGACAACTGCAGTATGGGAGAGTATATCAGCTCCAGCAGGCCGCAGCCCCACAGGATCCACCAGCCATTGAGGGTATGTTCTCTATTCAGGGGACTAAGGGGCGTATTTTGTTTGACACGGGGGCCACACATTGTTTCAGTTCCATGATATTTGCACGCACTATTGGGTTATTAGACACCGCAGAGATCACCGCTACTTGTGTAGACTCACCGTTGAGTAGGGGTTCCATGATTTCGCTTATGTGTAGAGGTGTGGGTATAGAGATCGGGAGGTTTACTTTACCCGCTGATATGTTAGTGTTAGAGATGATCGAGTATGATGCCATTATTGGTATGGATTGGCTAGTTGCGTACCGAGCCATGATTGACTGTTTTAGTAGGAGTATTATCTTTGCCATTCCCGAGCATGAGATGTTTTTGGTGGCGATACCTCGTCCTGAGGGAGGATCGTCCACTCACTTGTACTATATAGAGGAGGAGACCTCTAAGGAAGTGGTGACACCACTTGATTCGATTCCGGTTGTTCGAGAGTTTGTCGATGTATTTTAGGATATACCTGGATTACCTCCAAGTAGAGAGATAGATTTTATGATCGACTTGACGCCGGGCACTCGGCCTATTGCCCGTGCACCTTACCGTATGGCTCCAGCTGAGATGAGAGAGTTACGGGATCAGATTGAGCAGTTATTGGGTCAGGGATTTATCCGGAGGAGTACCTCGCCGTGGGGTGTCCCTGTGTTGTTCGTTAAGAAGAGGTATGGATCGTTGAGGTTGTGTGTGGATTACCGGGAGTTGAATAAGGTCACAATACGGAATAAGTATCCGTTGCCCCGAATCGATGACTTATTCGACCAGTTGAGAGGAGCTTATTTCTTCTCAAAGATTGATTTGCGATCAGGATACCATCAGTTGCGTATCAGGGAAGAGGACGTCTCGAAGACTGCTTTCTTAACGAGATATGGTTCCTACGAGTTTTGGGTTATGCCTTTTGGTTTGACCAATGCTCCAACCGTGTTTATGGACGTGATGAATAGGGTGTTCAGAGAGTTCCTAGATCAGTTTGTCATTGTCTTCATTGATGACATTCTGGTCTACTCCTAGACAGAGGAGGAGCACGCCGAGAATTTGAGGCAGGTTTTGCAGACGCTACGTCAGAACGAGCTGTATGCAAAGTATGAGAAGTGCGGGTTTTGGTTGAAGGAAGTTCAGTTTTTGGGGCATATTATTTCCGACCGGGGGATATCTGTTGATCCGAGTAAGGTATCCGCGGTGAGGGAGTGGGGACAGCCCATGACACCGACTGAGATCCGTAGTTTCTTGGGCCTAGCATGATACTATAGGAGGTTCATTCGGGGTTTCTTAAAGATAGCAGGCCCTTTGACACATCTGACTCGTAAGGGTGTGCCATTCATTTGGAGTGATGCCTGTCAGTTGGCATTTGATGAGTTGAAGGACAAGTTGACCTCAGCACCTGTGTTAGCATTGCCGAGACCGGGAGTTGAGTATCTAGTTTACACCGACGCGTCCTTATAAGGACTTGGAGGTGTATTGCAGCAGGAGAGTTAGGCCATAGCTTATGCTTCCCGTAAGCTTAAGCCTTACGAGAAGAATTACCCCACCCATGATTTGGAGTTAGCGACAGTGGTATTTGCCCTTCGAATTTGGAGACATTATCTTTTGGGGGAGAAGTTTCGATTGTTCACGGACCACAAGTCCCTACAGTACCTGTTCACGCAAAAGGAGTTGAATATGCGGCAGCGAAGGTGACTTGAGTTTGTGAAGGATTATCAGTTCGATATCCAATATCACCCGGGGAAAGCTAACGTGGTAGCAGACGCGTTGAGCCGTAGACCAGTAGATGAGGTGACAGGGGTGTGGAAGGCAAAGTGGAAAGAGTTGGGACACTAGGATGCAGTGGCCCGATCGTTCATGTCTGTGATGACTGTTACACCGCAGATTGTCACGAAGGTGGTAAATGCACAAGCAAATGCCTCATTCTGTCAGGAGCAGATAGTTCGATTACTAGCAGAGGGAGCCGAGTCCTATACCGTTAGCTCAGACAGGGGATTACGCTTCAATGGGAGACTGGTAGTTCCGGAAGGGGAGGAATTGCGACACGAAGTAATGGCCGAGTCGCACGGCTCACGGTTCGCGGTACATCCCGATGGGGACAAAATGTACCAAGATATGAGACGTCAGTATTGGTGGAGCGGGATGAAGAGGGATATTGCCGTGTTTGTTTCTAAATGCGCCACTTGTCAGCTGGTAAAAGTGGACCATCAGAGATCGGCAGGACTTCTACAGCCATTAGAGGTCCCGATGTGGATGTGGGAGAGCATCTCCATGGACTTTATCACGGGGTTACCTACGTCACAGAGGGGTCACGACTCCATTTGGGTAATTGTGGACAGGTTGACCAAAGTCGCTCATTTTCTACCCGTAAGGATAGACTACACTACGGGACAGTATGCCCAGCTCTTTATTGCAGAAATAGTGAGACTTCACGGTGTGCCCCTAAATATCGTGTCTAACAGAGACAAGATATTTGTTTCACGATTTTGGGAGAGTTTTCAGGAGGCCATGGGCACGAAATTGCGGTTGAGTACGGCTTATCATCCGCAGACCGATGGGAAAACCGAGCGTACAAATCAGATGTTGAAGGACATGTTGCGTATGTGCATCATTGATTTTGGGGGTGGATGGGAGCAGTACCTTCCACTGGTGGAGTTTTCTTACAACAACTCCTACCAGTTCACCATTGGCATGGCTCCATTTGAGGTGTTGTACGATAGACCTTGTCGTTCCCCAACATATTGGTTGGAGGTGGGGGACAACAAACTACTTGGGCCGGAAGTGATTCAGGATACTTCAGCGAGGATATAATTGATACGGAGTCGCATTCGGGTAGCTCAGGATCGGCAGAAGAGCTATGCTGATGCGAAGAGGTTCTTCAGGGAGTTCCAAATGGGGGACCAAGTTTTACTCAGAGTATCTCCTATGAAGGGGATTATGCGGTTTGGGAAGAAGGGGAAGTTGGCACCAAAATATGTGGGCCATTTCCTATCATCGAGCGGATTGGGTCTGTTGCATATAGACTTGGGTTACCAGAGCATTTGCACAGGATTCATGATGTGTTTCATATTTCCTCACTAAGGAAATATCTTAGGGACGATTTGGCTTATTCTCACATTGCTTTGGAGGACATCGATCTCCAGCCTGATAGCTCCTACGAGGAGGGGCCGATTGCCATTTTGGACCGAAGTGAGCGGAAACTGCGGTCAAAGATAGTCCCGTTAGTACGTGTTCAGTGGCGGCATCATAATGCCGAGGAATCCACATGGGAGCGCGAGGATGAGATGCGCGAACGTTATCCAGAGTTATTTGTATCAGGTATATTCTAGTTCCGAATTTCGGGACGAAATTCTGTTATTAGGGGGGAAGAATGTAATACCCCGTATTTTTGTGATATTTATTTATGGGATTAATTGAATTAAATGTGTATTAATTGAGAATTAATCCGGATAAAATAATAACGAGATGTGAGTTGGTATTTGATTATAATGTGTATATATGGCAGTATATGAATATTGGAAATATTAAAATTGTCACGAGATTGAAATACGGCAATTTGGAAATTTTATTAGGACGCGTGTGACAGTCGCATCAGGAATATAATTATTTTAATTAAAAAGTGGATTTTATTTTTATCAACCGTATGGTCATTTTGACTGCGCCAACGTGTTCGGAAGGGTCGAAATTGTCAGAAAACACTAGCCGGGGGTTTAGTTTGGGTCCCGGGGCATTTTCGGGTCATACCGGCAACTTAAAAGGGTATTTTGGAATTTTGGGAATATTAACCAACGAATTTTGGGACTTAATATTAGGTTATTTTTGTAACCCACTAGGCCATTACCAGCACTTAACTAATTTGAGGGCTACGGGAGTTATAGGAAGAAGTGGGAGAGAAGTTAGAAGAGGTTCCCAAAGAGAAAACCACCATCTTCAACCTTGGGAGGAAATCCATAGAGAAAGGGGAGAATCAACCCATTCACCAACACCAAATTCAGAGAACTATCTAAGGCAAATGGTTTAATTTCGTTAATTTCAAGCGAATGCTTCTTCCATGCTTAGAAAATTGATATATTTGCATTGTATTGGGAGATTTATAAAAACCCATGAAATTGGAGTTATAAATTCAGATATTGATATAGGTTTGCATGTAGAATTGTCATTGGGTGATTAGACTAAAAGAATTACTAATTTTTATGTTACAAAAACGGATTTATTTATGGAAATTGATGACTTTAAATTTCTAGGGTTCATGTTCATAAGATTTGGAAAAAATTGGGGAGTTATGATAATTAGATGATGTTTAGAAGGATTTGACCCTATATAAATGTTGAGTTATGACCTACGAATGTTTAGTGATGATTAGAAACCTTAAAATACTGTTGGGACGACTTTTAGATGAGGTTAGGGGTGAAGAAAATTGAGAAAAACGAGATAGGAAAATTCTGGGTTCGAAACTGTCACCTCGTTAGAAGACTTGCCCAGGTCGTTCGAACGAGCTCGTTCGAACGAGCTTCTAACGAGCTTACAGTTTGCCTTCTAACGAGTTGGACGTTCGTTCGATGCCTTTCGTTCGAATGAGATCTCGTTAGATGCCCCCTTTCGTTCGAACGAACTCTCGTTCGAACGACCTCGTTCGAACGAGACTTCTAACGAGTTGACAGATTGGCCTTTTTGGCCTGATTTGATTTCTAATGTCCCCTAACCTGGTTTAATTGTAAAGATAACATTCCCTTGATGACAAATTGATATAGTTGGGATATTTGGGATATATTGAGGAGTAAAACATATAAGTGTGATTTGAACCAAATGAAAATTGTGGATTAGGACGTGAGTGACTAATTACGATGTGAGAATAATTGACGATTTAAATGTTAATATTAATCGGGGATATGTGAATTGCGTAACATTATAAGTTGGTATCAGAATGAGAAGTATACCACTAATAAATTATGATAATTACTAGGATGTGTGCATGCTTAGTATATGTATATGATTTTATGTGTATGACATACCTACCATACTTGCTATCACGGGAGGTTTACGTTCGCTTAGGGTCATCTAATCTTTGTGTGCCCGGATTTAGATTGGTACCTCGAGAACATAGGTCAGAGAAGGACTTATTGGGAAGTTAATAAGACTGCTGATTGTGGGAGCGTAGGTATGTGCGTGACCCATGTGATGTGACTGTGTTCGCCTCCATTGTTTGTGATTGTTGTTATCTGAGAACGATTCCTGAGAGATTCGGAATGCTTGATCCTTATGTACGTGATGTACCGGGATGGATAACAGAGTAGGTGTGCACTGCAGCTTAGTCTCGGGTGCTTGTATTGTATATTCATGACGTGAATAATATACGCTTAAATAATGAGAACTTTCATGTTGGTATTGTGAGTATAATTATGGTAACGCTTTGAGAAAATAAAAAGGGATAACCTGCAGTGAATTGTATTGCTAATAATTGAGAATTCGAGTTTAAGTAAAACCTCTATTTAAACTGATAACGTTAGATTGTATAATGGAAATCGAGTAGAAAGGGGTAGAACTTATGACGGTTTAGTTAGTTATGAATGTCACTTAGATGGGTACGGTACGTTAGGAGTGCACAATTAGTCGAGAGGTGAGGATTTCATGTGAGTGCACGTCCTAACATGTATTTTGCATTCATTGTTTTAATGGTTTTAAAACACTTGCTATTTTTAAAATACTCTCCACTTTCGGGCTCTGACCCGTTTGCTTTCAAATCTATTTTTTGTAAAAAAACCTTTTAGGTGCCCAGCCACAAGGACACCATGCATAGGAGTTTCATTCAGGTGACGAGCTGTAGCTGTTGTGGAAGTTACAGGGCCTTGCTAGTAGACGCTTCCTTTGGTTTTGACTCCATATTCAGTTCCATCATTTGTAGGGCATGTCGCCCATTTCTATTTAGAGACATTTCATATTTCAGTTATTCAGATTTTGGCATGTAATTAATTGAGGGTACACTGTTCTATTTATTTCAGTTGTGGGATTGTTGTGAGGAGTATTTTCCTCCAGACTTATTATCAATTGTTGGTTATTCTATTGCTTCTTTATGGTGAATGGTTATGTTATTCTTTCATAATTCTTTTATTGCATGTTAATCAGTTTTAATTTAAAATCTAACAACTTACTTTTTAAATACTAGGTGGTTAGTAATCATTAAATGTTTTTGTCAGTGATGCTATTAACTGAACCAACTTGGCATTTTGAATTAATTTAATACAAGAGTAGCTACCCGGTATTTAATTAGTCGGGGTGTCACATAGAATTATAAGAATAAAACAAACACATGTCAGTGATTCCGCGTAGATATCTTGACATATGTTTAATACCAGCCAAAATACCTTTTGGTTGGTTTAGAACTATATCTAACTATACGTGGATCATTAGATTTAAAAGTATCACACCAGTAATTTCATGAACGTATTATATAATATGAGTGATAGTTGTTCCATGCTTGCAAGTCAATGGAAATTATTTCATTTTAAGAGATTGACTGTGAACATAATGTCCGGTATCATGCATTGTGCTATGTATAACAATATACTAATAACGTACAAGTATGGTATTTTTGGACCAAACTTAATAATGCTATAATAACATGAAATATGATACTTATAGACCAAATTTATATTTGTCACCCTCTTTAGGATGATATGAATATTTAAATATCCAAAAATCGAATATCATGGGAATACTAAAATAGTTTTCTTGATATATGCTAAAGCATTGCAGGACTATTCAATTAATTTAATTGAAGAAGCAGTGTTTAACCAATATTATTCTCGATCTATAGGGCAAGACAATATCTAAATACACTAAGGTCAATTATTTTTTAATTCCTTATAATTGGGTATTTTGCATTTCAATTGAGCTCTTCAAGAGCACATCCTTTTAAGGATATTTGTATAATGGCAAATTGACAAATATAATTATTTTCATACCTTTCTTTAGACAAGTATTTGTTAAGATAACTGTACCTAAATCCTTTTGGATTGCTTTAGGTTGTACAGTGAATGTATTATTCGAATTGAGTACCTACTCATTGACTTTGCTTTAGACAAAGAAAATCCTTCTGGGATTTTTATAAGTATTCTTTTTCTAAGTCTCATATAAATAAGCAGTTATAATATTCATGAGTCTCATATATAATATATTTCAAAAACTGTTAAGTTAATCAGATATCTAAAAAGTTTTTACGGACGTAATGGGATGGCATGCTCGTATATAATCGATTTTCAATTTCTTCAGCAAACCGTGTGCCACATGTCATGCACTTTATAGCGAGTTTATCACTTTGCTTTCTTATAAACACCAATCTATAACTGTGATACCCCGTAAAATTCATAAATAGATTGATCAGGTTTAATACCAAAATTATGGGAGTAAAAAATATATGGTAACATTTTTAGCATAATGAACTAACTGAAACTAAACAGATAACAAAACGAGATAAAAATTATAATTGAAATAATATACAACCAACTCTGATACCAATCGTATATGTAAACACTTTCAAAACACAACGAGAGTAAAGAATTACAAAAATCCCCTAAAACTAAAATCTGAATGACCTGAATGAAAATTAAATTGGCATGCAGACCAAAGACACCTACATCCTAAGAATCCGCAACATGATGAGATGACAATCAACAACATCGGTCAAGTCGGCGGCTCTCGTGGCCAAAGTTCTAAAAATATTTAAATCCATGACGTCAACAACAAGTCTATGAGGTATAAAAGTATAACTGGAATGGAATAAATCATAACTATGCATATGCCTCTCGCATTTTAATATCTTTTAAGTCTTTTCCCATCCCAAATAACCTAAAATAACATGCGGTTCTAAATTCCGAACTAATATGTAGCACATGTGATTAAAGTTTACATATTCATTGTTTAATCTTTAACTTCTCATTTTTAAGTTTATCTCTTTCATTATAAAACATAAGTTGTGAGGCAGTCTCAAATCTACAATACGTCTCACCAAATAGCCAATTTAACAATAACATGATTATATCTTAAGTTTATACATATTTGATTATCTCATGCCAATAATACGGCATATACATCTCTAGTAGCACATAAATTGGTACAATATCTCTATTATCGCCACCCAATAATCACATATAGTAGGGGAAAGACTCTACTCACATCTAATATCCATACAAAGGTACACCTCCCAGCATGTACAGATAAATGGGCTACTCGCACGTAAGCATCCACATGACGAAGGCCTATCCTTATTACTTTCGAGGATGACTTATGTGTACTAGGTATAATCTTAGGCAGTCCTAAACCTAAGACCTCAGTATGGTCAAGAGATAAATCATATGCCTACCCATCACTCATATAATCTATCATACCAAGATTACATGATGAAATATATCCGCGAACTATTTCGGTACATAGATACCTAAACGTATGACCTTGGGGTAAAATATGACCAAGGAAGAGCCCGTTTACTCACCAGGACCAGAGTGGTCCACGTCGCACGTGCCCCATAATGGAATCCCTCCTAGTATGATACACCACGAGCACTCACACATAGTATGCATTGCACATATAATACACAAGCAATTCATATCCTCACTAATGAGCTAAATCAAACACATACATAAACCTCACAAACGAGTTAAGGTAGGCATATACCTTTCAAGGATCAGGAACAAACCATTGATGAATGAGCACAATCCATGTCTATATTAATTACAAACTATAAAGATACATGGTTTAAAGAAACATTCTTAGATTACGTCGCAACACTCCATGGAGATGTATTACAGTGGCTACAACATTGAAAAAACTGAAGAGGGAAAATAGAAAAAATATGAACTTCTACAAAATTTTAAGAATTTTGATGAAATATTAAAAGATTTTGTCAAACTAATAAGAGAAAATATAATAGGATATACTAGAGAGCCCATAATCCAAGAGGATGCACGTTACATGTTATCTAAACTAGAATTATGTAATATATGCCAATTTGAAGATTTTATTGACCTATATAAAAAATAGGGGACTTTACAATTAGGACCCTTGCAAACAACTTTTAACATTTAAGGACAATTTACTATGAGGTACACTTGTTATGCCACTAGCGTGAACTCTCACAAGAAGAGAATTAGTGGACCTCGGTGTTTAAAATTTGTCAAAATTCCTTTAGTGTTTATAATTTGTTTGCTAGGGACCTAAAAGTACTTTTCCCTAAAAAATATTACTTCAAAATCAATCCACCAGACAATAAATACTGTCTGGAATAATTTTCCATAAAATCCCAAATCCATGCAATGAAATATCTTTAAAACTTTATCCTGACTCGTTAAAATAAATAAATAAAAAAGATAATATTGGATTCCGTATTAATTGGGTATTAAGACAAATATCCTAAAAATGCGTTGATGTTAAAGTAAAAAAGCAAGTAAAAAAATAAGTCACAAAATCTAAATATGGATATAAATATTGTGATAAAATTTTAAAAGAAAATTGGAAGGTAGGATGTAACCCACCAAGATCTTTCAAAGCATCTTGAAAACTGAAATTCAAATAGAAACCTTGGAAAAAGAAATCGTCTTTTTCAAAGAATAAAAAATATATTAGAAGAAAGAAGTCTCCTAATAAAAATACAAATATAAAAAAGAAATGTAAATGTTACATATGTAACGAAAAAGGACATTATGCACCTGAATGCCCAAAGAGGGGGAAAAGTGCAAAAAGAATGATAAAATTTCTTGAAGAACAAGAATTTTAAGTATGTTTTGGCGATAAATTTACAAATACTTCTGATAATGAAGAAATATTATATGAACATAAAATCAGATGCAAAATCATCTGATGATGAAATCATATTTATGTGCAATACGGTACAAATACAAAATAGTAATGAAAATGAGTTACGAATATTAACTCTTAGAGACGTTGTTGGTGAAGAGATAACTTTTACCAAAGAACAACTACAAGAATTAGAAACCCAAAGACAACTTGTAAAAAAGGAAGATATATAGAAACTATCACAGTTAAAATATTCTCAACAAGGATATTTGAGTAATTTAATGGTAACAATATAGCTAGAACAACTGATGAAGAAACATCAGAAATTATATTATTTGATAAAAATAAAACAATGCGCTGGAAGAAAAAACACTTACAAATAAAATATATCCATATTGGATTAATCCAAATATGTTTCACTGCCTTATTCAGACAAGGTATGGATACGCCTATTGCTATTTCGGTTTTAGGCAAAAGATTTAATAATCCGATTAATGCAATTATAGGAGGAGTACAATCCAATTTAGTTAATGGAGTTATTTGGCTTGACATAAAACCAAATTTCTTTATTTCAATTAAGGATCTGGATATTGAGGATTCTGTCAAAAATGAAAATCCAAATCAAAGGAATAGGAATGAAAAATACATCTAGAAATTTGGCAATACATTGGAAAATAATCCATGAATTGACTACACTACCACAAACAACAACACATTTTGTAGACATAAATCTTATAGAAATATTTGAACCCAGACCATTTGATTTAGCAATCTAACTAAGATTGATAAATTAGAGAGATCTAGAATAATATGAAAAACAACGAAATAGTATTGAAATTCAAGGCTCTGAAAATAATGTTTATTTTAAAAATAAACACTCAGACTGGTAAAAGAATTTTCTTAAAAATGATTGGAAAAAATTAAGAGGCCAAAATGCTACAAATTTATTAAAAGGAGGATTTAACAAAACAATTGCTACGAGAAATGTTCAAATCCCAATATTACCAGGTACAAATTACCAAAAAGAAGAACATATTGTTGCTTCTATGTCTATAAGAGTACATATGCTACTCTTATAGACATAGAAGCAACAATATGTTCTTGTAGACCTAATGCCTTACCACCAGAAAAGTGGATAAAAATGTAAAATCCAATTGCTATAACAGGCATTAATGGAACACAAATTTATATTACTCTAAAGGCTAAAAGAGTAGCTATTTGGTTCTATGAAAAGAAATTTATTATTCCAAAATTTTTATGCTTTCCTGAAATGCATGGTGATTTCATTTTAGGAAATAACTTTATTTCAGAATATTTACCCATGAACATCAACATTGGGTCAATTAGTTTAACTCTAAATAAAGAATTAGTAGAAATCCCTCTACTTCAACAGCATAAATATAAATGTGAGAAAGGTTTTTCACCGATCATTAAAGCCTTAAAAGAAACTCATTAGTTGTACACTATTTTAAAAGATAATTTTTGTAATGACCCATTAAAATTATGGGATAAAAGCCCAAGATATTACAATCTCAAACTGAGAGATGCCACTATTATCATACGAGTCAAACCCATGATTTATACCAGGCAAGATATGGATGAATTTGATAACCAAATCAAAGAATTATTAGGAGCCAAAATTATTGAAGAAGCAATAAATCCTCACTCTAGCCTTGCATTCATGGTGAGAAAACACAGTGAAATAAAAAAGAAAAAGCTTGAATGGTTATAAATTACAAAAGATTAAATGAACAGTTAGAATTTGATGGATATTTTATTCCAATAAAGAATATCTTAATTAGTCAAACTAAAGGGGAAAAAATATTTAGTAAATTTCACTGTAAATCTGGGTTTCGACAGTTAAAATTAACTGAAGAATCAAAACCATTAACTACATTTAGCGCACTTAGAGGACACTACCAATGGACAATAATGCTCTTTGGATTAAATATAGCTCCACAAGTATTCCAAAGATGGATGGACAACATCTTTAAAGACTTTAAAGATTTTTGTGTTATATATATTGATGATATTATTATGTTTTCAAAAACAATTAAAGAACACATAAAACATTTAAAGATATTATGTGAAAAAATCCAAAAACATAGAATTATTTTATCTAAAAAATCAAAATTGAAAAAATCAAAATTGATTTTCTCGAAATAATTCTCAATCAAGATGGATTACAGTTACAAGATCATATAATCTCTAAAATAAGATATTTTGATGAAAATATCCAAGATAAAAAACAATTACAAAGTTTCTTGGGAATCCAAAATTATGGAAGAAATTTCATACAAAGACTATCTCAAAAGGAACTACCTCTTCTTGAAAAACTCAAAAAGAGTGATATATTCACATGAAATAAAGAAGATACAAGATAGAAAGAAAAATAAAAAGTGACATAATTACAAACTGTCCCCAAGTCTACTTTCTTAAACAAGAGGATATATTGATCACAAAAACAAATGCTTCTGATTATTGTTTGGAATGTGTTCTCAAGGAAATTCCATTTCAATATTAGAAAGAAAACAATTCCAATATGTTAGGTATCCGTTGTAGGAAAAACCCAATACCTAAAAATATTCAAACAAAAGAATTAATATGTGGATATAATTTAGGTAAATTCAAACCTAACGAATTAAACTATATTAGTTTTGAAAAAGAATTACTAGTAATAAAACTTGCTATTAAAAAATTTCATATCTTTATAGCCCCAAAATATTTTATTGTCAGAACTGACAACCAAGCAGTTAAAGATTTCCTTATAATCAAAAGAAATATTTTAGAAGGAAGAAGACTTAAGTGGTATAATCAAATTTCAAGTTATAGCTTTGAAGTTGAACATTTGAAAGGAGCTAATAATTTTCTTGCAGATTATCTTAGCAGAAATTTTACAGAAGACCACTAAACAAGTGGGCTAACAACCAAAATTTAAATTTCTCTTTTCAGGATGAAAGATCCTAACAAAAGGGAAGAAACATAAGGAGAATGGGTAACAATTGCTAAAAAATAAAGAACCCAAAATATTACATCATCTTCCAATACATAACCTAAACCAAGGAATGTGTATGTTATTTTCAGTGGACGTCAACCAGACATCTACTATAATTGGTTTCAATGTCATGCTCAAATAGATGGGTATCCTGGAGCATGCCATACAAATATGATAATATCCAGGAACCAATAGTTGAATGGGAACGATGGATGCAACAACTTGCACCACCAAATTTAATACATCAATTTTCTAAACTTTAAATACAACAAAAAATTCATGCAACTGAATTTAAAGACTTTTATAATCCAGGGATTCCTCATGAAATATATAATCGTTTGAATGAATCTTGAAAGTCCCATATTTTAGATAAAAAAAAGAGACTTTAGAAAAAATATGAGTATTTTAGCAGACAAAATTGCTGAATAAGCAGTAGTTCTTGACTAATTTAAAGTTCTTAGTCTTCACGTATTGAAGCAATTAAATTATGAAAACGAAGACTGCTCTCTTGAAAAAATCAATTATTTTTTAGCAATAACATAACATCTAGGGAATGATTTTTTTGACAAAGTTTTTAATACTATTCGGAGGATATGCTTGTTTGAAAAAGCAAAACAACTTCTTCCCTGACCTGTATTCCAATTGGATTTTTTTTCAAAAATTAAAGATCAGGATGAAAAGATAAAAAGTCTTTTAATCCAATTTGCCGATAGTCTCAATTTAAATGATGATATACCAAAATTGCACTTTTTCACATAAGACAATTGAGGCACTGAACCAATTGAATGTGGATTAGTAAACAAACTAATATTCCCAAGTGATTTACCGATTTGTTTTTCAAATTACCTATGATGATTAAAATAATGATTAATCGTGTGATTTATAAATATTATAAGTATACAAGATATTTAACAATTCATATTTCTAGAACCATTGGATGGAGAGTTAGAGAAAGATTTTACCAACCATACCAAATATGGCCTCTCAGAGCAACTAAGGAATATGAGTGGGATGAGATCGATCAGAATAATTATGACGATAAACATATCGATTACATGTGTACGCATCAATATTGGACAAAAATCTTAATCAATATTTTCAATATGGCTAAATATCTTTACTCTGAAAAAGACATAAATTTTATGATCATAGATGGACGGAGATTTTTTTATCACGGATCTCTCTACTAATTATTTTGCCTCCCCTAAGCACAAAGTTGAGGTGAAGGAATTTCTAGAAAATCTCAAGGACAAATATATATTAGATGTTCCTTATGAGTTATTAAATGATGCTGATGAGTATGATGCAACACATCTATATCCTCATAACCAGAGTCCAATTGATTGCATCTCATTGGATTCAGTCGGAGAAGTCAACATAACAAACACTATGGATGGATACTCACACATTTTCGAACCACAATGAACGACTGCACAGATCATCCAGCACATGACACGTGACCCAAGAATAAACAAAGAAATACCGGACAAAAAAAGTTCTAAAAAAGACGAATCTTTCTTTAATAAAGAAAAAAGAAAAAGTATTTACTTTATTAAAGCAAACCAATAATGTTTGCTTTATATCATTTTCTTATCTTTCTTTACATCGCTTTCTTATCCCTTATTCCGTTATATTCAATTGTAATTGAAATTCGAGGGTGAGGATGATAATATAACTAGAGGATCTCAGTCTCCGAGGAGGATAATTTCTTCTTAGGGAAAGAGGATCCGGTTCTTCTTCTTCCTCTATTCCACTTATAGAAGCATTTCCTACTTTAACAAAATCTTCTTTTTCTATTAAAGGATTTTGTATAAAGTCTTCAAATTCTTCTATATTATGGAATTCTTTTAGTAGTTCTTCGCCTTTTCCTTTCCCATCACTTATGGTGCTTACCATATACGGTGGATCAGTTTCCTCTTCATTAGATGAATATTGATTTATTTAATACTAAAAATGTTTTAATAATTTTTCACATTCCAAATACGCGGTTTGTATTTGTTCAATGAGTTTATTTCTTTTAGGAATATTTAAATTTGGGTCTTTATATAAATGTCTCCAATAGTCTAGTATTTCTCTAATATTTATGTATTCAGTGTATTTAAATTATTCTGTGTAAAGAGCTTTAATTTCTCCTGTACCATAATATAATCTAGGGATCTCATTATCTCCTGGATGATTCATTCCAGCTGGTTTGGTTGATTTTGATTATCTATTTTTGTTAATAGATTTTCAATTTTTTGTTTTATTTCTTCTTTTAAGTCTAAGTTTGAGACTGATCCTAGTTGGATAATTTTTTAATTAACTTTGTTTAAGTTGAATTTGATACTGTCTAATTTCTTTTCTACATAGTTTTGGTTTATGATTTGTCTTTTGTCAATTTTCTAATCCATCCATACATAATATTAGTTATACTATTTAAGGTAAAACTAATTTTACTAATAGCATTTTCTGATCTTTTTTCAATATGTAAATTATGATTATACATAGACTCATCTTTATCTAACTATGGAGCTAAACATTGTAATGAAACTTTAACATTTTGTTCTTTCATTTCAGCTTTCATTGGTACCTAAGACCTCCTATTGTTTTGTTATTTGAAGTGCCTAAAATCAGTTTTCTAAACACCGGATACTAAGCAAATAGCTTAATCGGCAGCATGTGATATGGGTTTTGAAACAATAATAGGTATATAGGTTCTATGAGAACTTTGTAGAAGTTCAAAATATCTTGTTTATTATTATAGAAGCTCACAGAGAACAATAAACATATTTAAATCTAAAATAATACAAAAATAACACACATAAATACTAACATATCAACAACATATATAAATACTGACCTTTTATAACAAAGCTCTAATACCAATTACAGAAATCAGAAATGCGAAAATGATACAAAAGGTGATATACAAGAGGGTTTATATATTGCAGAAGTAAAGGGAGAAATTGAGGATGTGTAGGAGTTATTTTTTGATGATCATCCTTGAGAGAACACTACCGAGTCAGACTAGCATGGCTATCATAATTTGTATTTAGTTTTATTTCAAACATTTTCACAATGGATTTTGAAAAGAGGCATGAGAGTGGAAGGTGTTAAGGAACGAGGGCACAAAAAGGGTTTTGCATACAAGTCTGTAAAAAAGTAAAGATCCACACAACTTCCATCACCTTAGTACACTAAAAAACAATTTTGAAGTGAACGTGCGCCAAAATGACTTACCAACTAATAAATAGCTTGAAAAGCCAACCCATAAGTTAACTACTCTTCTCAGAGGGCTTAGTGTGAGGTCACGTTATAAGATTTTAACAAAAAATCATATATTACCATTATATTAGACAAAAGGACGATTGATCGACCACGCAACTTCTTTCGGTCTAATCTTAACTAGATGTGAAGTTGTTGTTAAGTTCTCACATAAACTTTGTAAAAAGTGTCATGAAATTAATTTTATCAAGTTAAAATCTTATGTAAATTCATTTTTAAACCTAATAAAATAAAGGTTTATTTGGGGTTTGTCCCCATTAATTGTTCGATATTAAGTCAAACCCTTGTGATTTTCAATTCTTGGGGGTTGACTTCCATTTTAACCAACAACTAATATTAAATCATTAAAAAAATTGCATTTTTCATCTTGTTAAAATTCGTACTACATCTTTTTCTCAACTGGAAGTAAATTAGTTCATATAATACTCGTATATTCATTTCGATAAAAAAACATCCAATGAAAATCTAGTGAAAAAACAAGCCCCATCGAGAAGAATTCTTAGATAATTAAAATATCTCTTAATATCATCATCATCCAAACCAATACTGCAACCATTTAATAAATTTCCTTTCAATGTATAGTTTTAACTCTAATATCCATGAAATCCAATTTTGTTAATTGACAATAAATGAGGGCATATTGGTAATTTTAATGATTAAAATGTTTAACTTGACGATCAACTAATGAAAATGGTTAAAATAGGAGGCCAAACCCCAAGAAATTAAAGTAATGGGGATTTAACTCAATATCGAATAATTAATGGGGGTCAAATGCCAAATAACCCAAAAATATTTTTCACCGTCCAAGCAAATTCCAAACAATTTCATATATAGTATAGGTATATTCTAAAATCAGTTTGGAAATAGAGTTATTATCAAGGTTGGATTATATTTTTGGTGAGATACTTTGGCGAACTTGGAGATAAAGAACGTCGCTTCCAAACGCGTATGCCGATCATCACGCACACAGGCGTGTTTTGTAAATTGAAACCGAGTCAATAAAAAATGTGCTCATGAATTTTTCCATTTGGTAATATTGAGACAACATAGCTCCATGGATCTATACATCTCGATCGGAAAAGAATCAAGAGAAAAAGAAAGAATTGAAATTTATTGATATATTTCTCGAAACAAACGAAAAGGAAACGAAAGATGAAACATATATCATGGATCAACTAAGCCCTCTCGGGGACTTCCTTATTCTTAAGCCTAGCGCCTACAAGGCCAATAATTCTCTAGTACTAAAGAAGGAAAAAATGTCAAGATTTTATTGGATTTTAGTCATCCCTCGATTTTTATTTAATTTTGGGGGAAAATTCATGTATTTGAAAATAATCCAGAAAATTTATGGGAAAGTACATGCATTTTCCATAAGGATAAAAACAATTCCCAAAAATTCATGACATTTAAAAAAGTAGATTTAGACATATTTTGATTTTTCCTATGGCCATGAATAAAGTTCAAGAAAACTAATGAGTTATTTATTTATTTTATTTATTTTTTATTTGAAAGTATGATTTAAAGAAATTTTGATAATTTTCCATTTTTTGATGTTATCTATAAAAAAAATTGAAGAAAAATTTGCAATCTATCAAATGTGTATAAGTTTATGTGTTTGTATATATACCATGAAATAAATAAAATTCAGTTTTATGCTAATATTATAAAGAAATTTTGGTTACTTACCATGAGCAGGGGTAAAAAATTGATCAATTTATAGTGTTGTCTGAAATTGGGTATCAATCCCAAATAAGTCTTTTTCGGGATTGCAGAATTTTTTTTTGATACCAAAGTCCTAATAATCATTTTAAAACTATTTTTAATTGATTGGAGAAATAGGGTCTTATTGGTAATTTTGCAGAGGACTTTGTTAAAACACAGGACAGCCTTTGACTATAAACTTGTCACTTAGGAATTTAAATAGTATATCAATTGTCAGCACACTCTTTTATTATATTATATTATATTTTTCATATTATTAACACAAGCGCGCGCACTTGTATAGTTGAGTTACAAGAGCATGCAGACTTGATAAATAAAGTAGCTCAACTGTCAACCATCTAGAGTCAACGAGAAACGCAGCAGTTAGATGACCAACCCTAACTATCAATCAAAAATCTCCCTCCCTTATTTATAGAGATAGACAATGGGTACAATTAACAAATACATGCAAGTGAAAGAATCAAAGATGTGGGGATACTCTGGTTTTGGGGTTGTAATAACGTTGGTAATATTGTTTGTAGCAGCGGAGGTGGGGGTGGCTGATGAACGAGAGGATAGATCTTGCCTGAACCAACTGCTTCCATGTCTGAATTACTTAAATGGGACTCGAAATCCACCAGATAGTTGCTGTGATCCTCTAAAATCTGTGATAAGATCCAAACCGGAATGCTTATGTCGTATGATAAGCAACAAGGGCACCAAGCAAGCTGAGGCTTCTGGCATCAATGTGAACGAGGCCCAGCAATTACCCGGTCGATGTGGACAACATGTTAACCCTATCGCCTGCCTCACCACAGGTATACATACATATATTCACTTATATATGTATAGGGAGAGGTTCACAAGTGGATCAAAAAAATGAATTTTTTAATGGATCTTAACAAAAAACACATAATAACACATTAATTTTAATTCCTATAGTGTAATTGGTCCGTGCCAGCGGCACCCGAGACCATACCTTCACCCCACTAACTCCCCACCCCACCCCCCACCGCCCCCCCAACCACCACCATCACCATAGCAGCCCTTGTGGCAGCCCTTATGACACCAGGACTGCCATGGGGGTGGGGTGGGAGGGTGGGGGTGGGTGGAGGGCGTGTGGGGGTGGGGGATCGATCGACACGCGTATTTGGTGCTGCTGGCGCGGACCAATTACACTATAGGAATTAAAATTAATGTGTTATTATGTGTTTTTTGTTAATGTCCATTAAAAAGTCCATTCTTTTGGTGAACCTCTCCCTATATATATATACACTAAATATAGCATATTTACTTCACATTTGCTTAATGGTAAGCTATTTCATGTGAATGTCGAGCAATTAAAACTGTTCATACATCTTATGTTTATTAGACATGCATAGTACTTCATATTATTGCACACTCGTGACATTTTAAAAATTAAAAACAAGTTTTTTTTAACAAGTAGTCCCTGTGCACCAAGCATAGTGTCGATAGGTTATATAATTGTTTTACTTCAAGAGGTTCCATTAAAATCAAATGTTTCAATAGATTTTATTTAAGAACAAGTAGTTAATATTTACTATATGTATAAATATAAGTTATTGGGAAATTTTATTTTGGTAGGAGCAATTAAGAAATATCTTATATAAATAGAATTTATTTATCAAGTCAAAACGATCCATTATTAAGAATTGAATGAAAAAATATAGACAAGTAATTCTCGCTAGAGACAATTATAAGAAAATGTGCAAAATTTTACGAATCAATTTTTGATTGTGAAATGATTAGGAAAACCTTTAGAAAGCGTTTTTTTTTTTAAATTTTATTTTAATATGTTGTAAAATGATCATTTTGAATTACCCAGAGTTGGTGTCACTTAGACACCATGCAATTGAAATTACAATGCCAGGTCATCATCACTCATGAAGGACGACCACATCCCACGTCTCAAGTAGTGTTTGAAAAATCACTCATTTATTTGGACATAATGTCACAATGGGAACAATGGGGGTTTAAAATTCAATGAAACTAATTATAAAAGTCGAAACATTATTTTCTTGAAATTTGTTTCGTCTTTATAATTACAATTAAGAGCAAAAAAATAAATAAAAGAAACCTCCCAAAAAACAAGGCAATAAAAGACAAGACTTGATAGCAAAGAAAAATTATACAAAATTACTACTTAATTAGTCGACCTTTAATTCAGTGACGGATCCAAGAATTTTGGTCAACGGGGACAAAAGTTTCGAGTAGTGTTGGGGGTTCGGGGGCGGTAGTCCCCGAGGCGATTTTTTTTTGGTTATTTCGAGTTTTATACAAATTATAGCTTTGTAATGTCCAAACAACTACTCTCAATCATTATTAACAATAAATAATTCAAGAAATAAGCAACGCTTAATAAATATTCATAATACCTAAATTTTAGTAGTGATAACAATTGAATTTTGCTTAATAGAAAGTACGAAAATGAGTTAACTCACCTAACACCATTAAGGTTCAATCCAAGCACACTTAATGAAATAGAAACAACTTGATGAAAATTTATTGAATCTCTACAAAACCCAACTCACACTCAAATAAAACACCCCTAACTTTAAACACACCCAAATAAAACACGCCGAGCCAAAAACCTTCACAAACATTTCCAAAGTCTGCAACAACCTCCCAAACCTTTAAACACTAGCCACCATATCCTAAAAAAGGGAACAACTTTAGATAGAGTAAATCCCTTCAATCACCAAGATACGGGCCAAAACCTCCATAATCCATAAGATGAAGCACATGCAGAACCAGTCTATAGACATCATCAAGTAAAAAAGAACCCACCAGCCCTCAACAACTACGAAGCTCTAGAAGAAATCATCAAAAGCCACATGCGGAGTGTGGATCCTTCCCATCAGAGAAAAATGAACCCTAAAAAATTCTTTTTTTTTTCAAATCTGAACTGGGGCGTCCGCCCCAGTTCGACCTATTGTGCATCCGCTACTGCTTTAATTACTGATAGGCTCTAATTACTGATGAGTTAATCTTGTCAGGCATGCTAAGTATTAGTGGGTGACAAAAATTTGGTCATAAACGATAAAAACTCGTTATAAATGTGAAAACATAATTAAAGAGGATATGAACCATTTTATTATGAACATAATTATACACATTTGAATTGGGTAAATGTTACACGACATGACATTACCTTAATCATGCTAAGGAGAATCTGTAGAAATGGAGTTGGATATTCATTCTCTATCACACTAAGAATTTTTATTTTAAAATTTAATTATTGAATGATATTTAATGTTAATAAAATTAAGAGCATTTTTGACTTTTTTCCCCGTGATAATGTCATAATTAGATATAACCTTTTGCTTTAAAAAAAATAGATTTAACCCTCGCATGTGCATCATTCCTTTTGTACTCAATTCATTGATGCTTGTATCTTATGCATACAGGGTAAATCTAATTGTTGAATCTCTTGAGGGGTATCTCTAAATATATAATTATATCAAGTGGTAAAGTAAAAAAAAAACTACAATTAATATAAAAAGTTACTTAAAAAATGTAAGTCGTTTGAGAAGGAAAATCGAATATATATATATATATATATATATATATATATATATATATGGGGGATAGAGGGTGGGTGGGTGGGTGGGTGGGGGGGGGGGGGGGTGGAGGTAAGGACCCAATTTTATAAAATAGTATTAAAGCATACATTTTTAATCAAACTTTATGGAGATGATCTAAATTGTATAAAGATGTGGGTGACATGCAAACTTTAAAAACATGTTTAGAGCATCCACTATGGTGAAGCAAAAGGACAACTAAAATGTTAAAGTTGCAAACTCAATACCTTACAGTGGTGGATGAAAGCTTACAGAATTTGTAGAAGAAATGGTAGCCGGTTGCTAGTTTACTGAACAGCTACTGAATTTGTAAAGGCTTCCTACGAACTTCATTTGTTTGTAGGAATTTCTACGAACTTCTGAAGTTCGTAACAAATATAAATAATTATTTTTATTATATATTTTGGTTCCTACGAACAACATTAGCTCGTAACATTTCCTACGAACAAATAATTTTCGTAAGAAGCATTGTCTTTATTTCCTACGAAGATAAGTTGTTCGTTGGAAATTATACTTACAATTTTTTCTATTCCACCATTGTGAAATCTGACTGCCGACGAAAGGTAAACCTCCTTTATAATTTGCAAACCTGCCTTTCAAGAGCATCCACCGTTGTGGATGCTCTTAAAACTTTTGATAATTATTGTGTGCCTCTGGGTAAGGCATAAATTCTTGTAAATGGGTGAGGGATCATGTTGCATGTCTATTATTCTTTAATTAGAGATTCCTTTATCGACTATTTTTAATAATTTTCAGGTACATCTAACTCTAGGAACACCGTTCCAAATGCCGAAAGTAATTCATTCCGATGTCCATGCAAAAAAATAATGGTTGCCACTCCATTGTTAGTGATTCTTCAGCTTTTGTGGATGTTAAACGATATGCTAACTTGAGCGATATATAATACCTCATAGTTTATGTTGATGTTGTGCAATTGTTGTCTTTATATTTAGAGAGATCATCTGTGCAAGTTATCCTTTTCTCTTTTAAACAAATTTGTGCTTGATCTATCCTTTTTGTTTACCTCCAATTGTTAATTCGATATATACATCGAATAAAAATGTTGTAATTCTTTGAATTTATACTATTTAAGCATAATACATAATTTATTTTATTTTATTTTAATGGTTCAATATGATGATACCGCTCTATCAAGTTCATCAAGAATGGCTATGTATACTAAGGTCTTGAAGAATATCTTTGAATTCAAAAAATGCGTTTGGTTTATTATTCTCCCATTTGTATTGTTATGATGTATAAATTTTTAATAACAAATAATTATATATATATATTAGAAACATAATTATTAATTTGGAATAGATTAAAAAGAAAATAAATCTTACGAGGGAGTAGTAGGATATGATAAAATTTATCCCCGTTGGAATAGTTTTATTCCAAACCTAATAGGAATAAGAGAATTATTTAAGACTAGCATGCAGGTCACGCGATGCGTGACCGAATTTATGTAAACTATATTATTTTTGTTAAAGTAGTCTTTTTCAAACAATGTATTCTACGAATGCAATATTATTTTAATATTTTGGGTTTGATTATAACTTTTGATGTTGTTAAACAAACAGACAAGACTAAGAAATTTTCCAAATTTTAGCGTAGCCTACCTCAATTCTAATAAATTGATAGGGGGTTATGTTATAATCTTTTCACCAACCATGGAATATTTGTTTGAGTGAAATATAAATATAACAATGAATTACAAAATCTTAAAATAATATATTAAAGTAATCTTAAATATACCAAACAAATTCATAGAACTTCACATGGATTTGGAAAATATGCATTTTCTTCCTGCAATACCAAACATCTTTCTGGCATAAGAACACGTAATTTTAAAAAATAGGAAGAACATACATACAAAAATCATTAATATGCTTTTACCTAACAATAAAAAAGAAAGAATCTATACCCATTTGCAAAAACACACACTTCCATATGATTAGATAAATGTTTTAGTTTCAAATGCAAACAAAAATAAAATTCTACAACTGAATTTTAACCAAGATAACATAGAGTATAATGCATTGCAATTACGTAACAATTACAATGAAAAATTTTACTGATCAACAAAAGGATCATGGTTTAATCAGAACTATAATGCATACACAAAAAAGAGGCTAATACACCCACACCTGATCATCATCTCTCCTAAACCCTTTTTATCTCCCTCGCCTACTCATCACTTAATAGTAAATGATTTTATACGTTGTTGTGTGGGTCCTTATATGAACAAAATAAAAGGGAGAAAAATAGATAGTGGAAAGGCATCTGATATGAGTGAGAGGGAAGGGAAAAGATGAAAGTGAGAGAAGGGCAGCCGACCTCTTCCCTTCTCAATGTCTATCCAACTATATATACACGTAACATGCATCTCCCTTAAAGAAACAAATAAATGACATTAAATAAAGTTGATACATGGCACCGTAGGAAAATTTTAAGACTATAGTTATATATATATATACACACACACACACACACACACACACACACACATACACACACACACACACACACACACACACACACACACACACACACACACACACACATTACAAATCCTAACACTAAACATGAGAATCGATAAAATTATTATATCTTACCTCCTTATCTTGTGCATCATACTAGGTCTAAATGAATGCTTGAAATACGTGTCAACTTGAAAAATATTTTATTTTCAATTATTAAATATAATCTTCTCAATAATTAAAGCAAACAATTTTTGTAATGACAAAAATGTAAAGGGTCAATTTGAGTTTACCCCTCAATGTTATGAATGATATTGTGGTGCACCTTTATTTTTTCTAAAGCTTGCAACATACTGCCATTTTGTTAACTTTTCATTCATGTAATACTTGTAAAATTTTAAAAATAAAATATTTAAAATGCGTTCAAAATAGAACTTTTTAAAAATAATCACCATTTATAATAAATCATTTAACTTGCGAAAGCATAATATGACATTTGTACATAAATAACCAAGTTGCAATTGTCATAAAATACAAAGATTATTTTCTCATTAAGACTCAAAGTCTTTTTTTACAAACTTGGAGCAAAAATAAAATATACAACTCTCTCTTTTACAATAAACGAAATAAATACAACATTTTCTTTTTAATAAAAATAAAGTACACATAGCTTCTACAATGTTCCACGTGTCTAAAAAAAATCAAATATCTTTAATGAATCTGAAATTTTTATAAACCTTATATAAAAATATAAAACTGTTGTTGGGGGGGGGGGGGGGGGGGGGGGGGTTGAACGGGAAACTCACTAGGTCATATAACTCGTTAAATTGCATTAAACATAATCGCACTTGCGCATATATAAAGTGTATACAATATGACGCTCATTTTAAGATCCTGACATAACAATAATCAATCTTATTTACTCACAATGTCTCTACACAAATTCCAAGCCCATATATAAAATCATCGCCTCACTTTTCGCGAGACTGTGTTGACGCTCATTATAATTTTTTGTCAATTATCATCTGAACAATCAATGGTCCAAAAGTAAGAAACATACTTATAAAGGAAAGATTGGAAAATCTTCCTCATCACCCTAACATAACAATCCTAGCATAATCGCCAAATCGAGGCTATGGCCTAGTTCACCCGATAAGAGATAAAATCGTAGCCTGAAAGCATACCCCTGTATCATGGGTTATTTGGATAAGGGATGCCTATGCATCCTCCAATAGTTTAGATAATAAAAAATAATCATTCTTCTAGTTCAATCAACATATAAAACAATTTTCACAATTTGAGTATAAATTGTCTACCCATATTCTTATCATTTACCTACTCGTAAATCAATTCTATTTACGTTAACCCCAGTACACGACATAAAAATGTCATGCAACATGAGTGCAAAATAATGAATAATATATATAAATTATACATATAAGATGCACAAGTATCATGTATAACATATAAAATCATGGGTGAATCAATTAAAATAACATGAGAACGAAACTACCTTAAACCTGAAAAGTTGAAAATGCCGAATCAAAATGCCAATACTTGCATTCTTCCTCTTATTCAGAATATAAGTCATTTTATTTCTCATCTAAAACTATATCCCAAGTTCTTTATATTTTCTCTCATTTTCTCTCTTATTTTCTCTATCAATTCTTTAGAATCTTCTCACTAAATGTGTCTAAAGCCCACAAACCCTAACATAGTTTTATATATCCTACTCCCTTTAAAAACACGTCAAGCCTTGTCCTCCACTCTTCCTCCCTTCAATTTTCCATTTAACACTCCAAATCTCCTCATAAATTCCCCGTTAAATGAACCTTAACTCCCATATTGATTTTTTAACAACTAGTATTACTCCTAATTTGATTTTTATTATTTATAATCCTAATAAACACATATAATACACACAAAATTCATCCAAAACTTAACCACTTCATCTCCCTCACTTAATCTCCCTCAAACTTACAAATAAAGTCAAATTGACTAGCAAATTAATACCATATTAATCACTACAACTAATATTGATTAAATTTTTTTATATTTTATATTTAAAAAGGACTATTAATATTTCCAAAATATAGAGTGTGGAATTATCATAATGATAATAATAAAATAAAATATGCACATTCTTTAATATGTCACGTACTAGCTAATATAAAAACTAGTCAAATAAAAATCAATAAATTTCATATAAATTTTAATTGACCAACATATCCATATAAATGCATTTAATACTTGATTTGGTATAATCCTTATATTATTTAAATAATTGCGCCAAAATTCGTAAAGTGCCACATAATTAGTTTCTAATTCATAAATAATTATGATAACTAATCTAATACTGTTTTAAATTAGGTCCCAAAAATATGGAGTGTCACAATTCATGTTTTTAGTCAAACATATTAACAAGGTTTGATTAAGTTTAATTAAACCAATAAAATTGATTAAATAAAAAAATATCTTTCCACTCCCCACCGTAGTTGATCATAACCACCACGGATTGCATCCACTGCCGCCTCATTGAAACCACTCTCCTTTTGTTGTGACCACCTCTATCCCACCATCACATACATACACGCAAAAACCATACCTTTCTTTTCCACCCCTGCACGTCAATTCCCGAAATTCAAATCCATATCTATAAGTTACATCTATCAATAAACCCTTTTAAGAGAAAACAAATCCCACACACATATCAAACTACTCTCTTATTACCACCAATAGAAGTCACCCAAATCCCAAATCAAACCTATAAATCAAAACCCCCACTCCCCCCACCCCCACCCCCACCCCCTCCCACACACATGTAGAGAGATCTAAACCCATCCATCTCTAAATAAGTGGGTGATGGCTATCTAAATTTGTGATGAAGAGGGATGCTGCGAGAGAGTCTGATAAGGGGTGGCATTCAGTGCCAGTGGTGGTGGTGCAGATTTTTTGTTTAAAGAGAGCAATATATTCATGTTAGGGTTGGCGTAGTTTTTTTCTTTATTTTATTTGCTTAATCCTGTAAGAAGTAAATGTTAATTAGTATAAAAATAATTTAATATTACAATTGGTCAAGCCTTGTTGATGGGTTTGACTAATAGCGTGTATAGAAAGTTGTCAAATTACATGTGTTATAAATACTTCAAAATAATGGGTTGCATTGCAAAAAATAGTCATACACATGGGGGTAAATTTGAAATATCCCAACTGTAAACCTCATTGCATTTTTTCTAAAAAAAATAACATAATCGTATAAAAATTTCCACATTTTTAGTGGCTTCGTCCCCTTGCTCCATTTTTAATGAGAATTTTGATATATAAATCTTTTTCTTAATTAAAATGGCGAATGTAAACTGTAAATTGGAGATATTTCAACTTATTATTATCAATTAATTCATTATCGTGTTTATTCTTGTTTAATTATGTGCGTGTTAGTTTGTTTTCTTAACTTGTTGAATGTGTAGACCAACCATGTATGATAAAGGTTATATATTAGGATTAGTTTTGTAGTATTTGGGTCAATTACGTATTAATTTAACAAATTTGACTCTTTTTCCAGTTTGGTCACTATATTGTCTTGGGAGATATAACACTGAACTTTTATTTTGTCGTCAGATGGTTAACACATTTAACTATTACTAATGCAACGTTGACTTGTCTTATAAGTGTACTAATGACGTACATTCATGTGTAGTAGAACATAACATAAAATAAAATAATATTTAATGTGGCATCCAAATAAAATAAAACTTAAAAAATAATATTACCTTTCACCACTGCAATAATTCCCAACGCCCGTACCACCCACCACCAACACCATCGCAATCACCTCCCAACATCGTAGCAACCTTCATACCATCCACCATTCACCAATAAAACAATAAAAAATAACACATTGCAACCAACTATTAAATCCAACTTGTCGATTGATTATAAAACGGAGTTTTGAAAACTCAACTACTTTTTAGATTTATTAAAACGTAGAATAAATAAATCTAAAGCCAACAAGATGCCCACAACAAAGGACAATTTTTGAATTCATACATATTAAAATTTGAACCCTTACTAATCATCGTTGATATGTCCATATATGTGTGACCCATTGAAAAATAAATTTCAACCACTAAAAGATTGCGATAACTAGGGTTCTAAATGATCCATAATTAAAATATAAGGGTAAAAATTAAGATTTAGTGATAATGATATGATGACGAAAGGTGGCAATTAAGGTTTTATTATTTGGGAGAGATTTTGTGAGATTATGAAAAGCGGAGTCAATAAAGAAGGAAGATAAGAGGAATGGACAAATAAATTGTGAGTTACATACGTCACTAAAATGGGATGAATTTTTAATGTCAAAATTTCAATTTGGCCAGGAGTTGCAAAAGTAAACGGTGAAGAAGAATAGTATGGATAAAATAGGAGCTTTTTTTGTTAACAAATTTTCAATATGATTTGTGGTTTTGTTTATTGTCGCTAATTTGAAACAATTCTTTAGTGATGAGTTATAATGCCCCATATTTTATTTAATTAAATAAATAGTTAATTAATTATTATTTTATATTTACTCATGTGTAGGGTTGTTGTGTAATTCAAGTTGAGAATTTAAATTATATATATATAACTCGTAAACTAATAACATTGTTATTATTTATTTTTGTATTATGAGATTTTACCATTAGACTAGGCTCTAAGGCACATACAGGCCCGAAGTGGTGTTTTTATTATAATGAATTGGGCCCTAAGGATGGGTAGCCCTTTGGTATAAATTTTGAGAATATGTGTGGTATTTTGGAATAATTTGGAGGTCTTAAATTAGGCACATTTGAGACCTATATGATTAGAGGTTAAATAGAGACTTAACCCTCATTAATAACATACTCAAAATATAAGAAAAAACCCTAACCTTGCAAAGAAGATTTTGGGAAAGCAAGGACTTAACAAGAGATTGATATTCCAATTTTAGGAAAGGAATAACTTGATATACTACGTATTGTATGTAACTTATTTATGATTGATTGCTTTTGTATTTAAATTCTAATTATTCACATGCAAGGTTGAGATATCATATAAAACCATGGAATACATTAGTTTTAATCATGTTACATGTTTAAGACTGTTTATATTTGTTGTAAAATTGATCTAGTATGTTGATTTACATGCTGAAAGTGATGTTTTTATCATTATTTTTATGGATTTGGTCCAGTTAATGGTACTATAATGTTATAAACATGTTAAGAAACCATTGAAGATGGTTTTTGAAATGTTTTGGGGTCATTTATAGGTTAGAATGCTCCTTAATTATGATTAGGTGTTAATAAAAAATGATTTTGTTAGGTTATGGACCAATTTTATAGTACAACGTCATTATAGGGATTTTTTGGGTAAACCCTTGGGCACAAGGAATAGGGTCGCGGACGCGCCACCCATCGATGCGATCACACCCTTTCAGGTTGTGGTCGCAGCTTATGCAATAGGGAGGATCTGTGAGGTTTTGTTAAGGATTTCAATATGGGGGCTTAAGTTTGGACCTAGGGACCTTTCAAAGGTTTTAATTGGGTTATTAGATTTGTTATCCCATACATATTTGTGGAGGTTATGAGTATCAAAATGAGGATTAAATTGGTGAAACGTTTAGTCTGTTGTGTACAGTTAAGATACATTATCGTAACCTTCTATTTATATTCGGTATTTATGTTTTATGTGTTATTTACGAAAAACACTAGCGGTTTATGGGTAATTCATGCGAAACTTATTGGTGGGATTGGATGGGAAGGCTTGTGGAATCGGGTACTATGATCCTGAAGGGTGATGTAGCCAACATATAGGTCTATATCCCAAAATCCTATATATTATTTGTTGACCGTCTCGAGTGAAGGAGACATCGGAAGCTAGATATGTCAGGTGATTTGGGTTAATGATTATATGACGGGGGTATTGATTGAGTGATTATGATAAATGGAATCTTATTATCGTTATATGTGCAGCTAGTCCGATCATGGACATATGTATATGAGGTTATTACAATGTAACCTTACAGTTGATGTATTATTCTTTCTTTATAAATTTCGGTGTAGTTTATGGGTACGACGTATACGGATAACACTTAAAATATGATCGGTGATTATGATATTGTGTTGTAGCACTTGTAGCTATTTTCGTAAAACTAAATGTTTACATGTGTTATGTATAGTAGAATAGTTAGCTAATGAGGGGTATAAACTACTGGGGATTGATGTGATTTGTAACTAGGACAATATAGGTTTGTACAGGTAGCATGTCATGTATCATTTAAATTATATTTGAGGAGATAAATTACTGAGATGGTTGGTATTATAGTGGTGGTTAGACTATTGATGATTAGATCTTATATAGGTATTATGAAGGATAATAGTTTATTTATAGAAGGGACTTAATCTAGTTGGGTATCGTGTGGTATTGGGATATTATTGAGTTGGCGCGAGTTTTGGTATTTTGAATATCGATGATGATATTACTTTGGATACTTCGGATTCATTAGTGAACTTAGTATTTGTGTATCGGCGACAACAATTTAATTTAGTTCGAGGTAGGACTTATGCTCGGTATATGATTATCCTTGGGACTTAAGAACTTACAATATGTGATATTATATTTGGTTTAGCGCTTGAATATACATTTGATAAAAGTGTGCTGAGGTAAGGCATTTTAGGTGTGAGTGCCGGTGGGGACGGCATGAGATGTTAATGAGTTGGAGTAAGTTATTTCTTTCAAAATTTGGGGTCTAAACTGCATAATTTTTATAAAAATATTTTTAACTGTTACTTAGACAAAGCAGTAGGATTGGGCAGGTAAGCTTGCAGTTTTATGATTGTAAGGACATAATTTTATAAATGTCTGGGGTAGAATCGAGGATTTTTTAAGTTTTCCCTAGATCACAGTTTGTATGTCTGATACCGCTACATTCGGCACGTCATCACGATCATCCACGACGGCCTTTATCCGAATCCATGCATTCATCATCTTCACTCGTGCATCAAGCTACATGCTATGTAATGCTCAACCGTTTCCCACAACTCCATGACGTACTATCAGTAAAATGATTAATTGGAATTGTTTATATTTACATAAATATTTGGGAATTTTTTAGAAAATATTTTTTGAAGTCTGAAATGATTTTTTATTAAATGCAGAATTTTTTCTAAGCTGATTCGGACTTTTTTGGAAAGCGTGCTCGTTCAAACGAGATGTCACTGTCGTTCGAACGATGTAGACATCTCGCGCAATGTCATTCGAACGACACGTGTCCTCGTTCGAGCGACATCCAATCGTTCAAATGACGATGCCGACCTCGATTTCTGTGCCAAAATGCTGTCACCACTTCTTAGTGGTCAAAACACCTTTGCAACATGCTGAGCAAAAATCGGCCCTTAATCTGCCATCTTTTTATAAAAATGTTTTTTAGGCCATTTTATTTCCTTATAAATGCACACTTAATTCCCATTTATCATTTGCACATTATAAACCTTCAAGAGATTATTCTTACTCATTTTGGAGTATTTTATGGAGAAACCGGTATCTTCTTCATTGCTTCCCATCTGGAATTCTTGTGGGAGATTCCAGCCGACGACATCGAAACCGACACCTACGGGTATTTTCGTATGTCACACTTATTTTCATTATAATCCGAGTAACCGTTCCTTACAAATTATAGTGAAAATAATATGGTTTTGCCCTGCGGGGATTTTTCCTGATATATTGTGTCACATGCTATATTTATTTTATTTGATAAATCATCTAGATGCATGTTTTTAGGATTTAATTGAAAAACTGTGTTTAATTAAATAATTCCTTTATTTGAATAAAAGCGGACTCTTCAAATTGGTATCAAAGCCAATTACACAATATACCTAGTAATTTTTCGCAAAATTTTTCTAAGATATCAATTTTCTGAAAAATTAATTTTTGAAAAAGGGAGTGTTCAATGGAGAAATTATATAATAAAATGCCAGTTTTTGACGGGACAAACTATGCTTACTGGAAAGCCCGCATGAAATCTTCTTTAAAAGCCATTGATGGATGTGTTTGGATTTTGGTTGAAAGAGGGTGGACACCTCCTTCCGTCACTGCTGATAACGTGACCAATTTAAAATCTGTGACTGAATGGACTGAAGACGAATTTAAATGGTCATCTTTTAATTCTAAGGGTTTAAGTGCTATTTCTGGTTCCGTCACACCTGACGAGTTCCGACGTATTTTGACGTGTACCACGTCAAAAGAGGCATGGGATGTTTTACAACTTACCTATGAAGGAACTAATGCTGTGAAAGAGTCTAAACTACAAAATTTAACAACTCAATTTGAAACTATCACCATGTTTGAGACTGAATGTTTTGATGAATTTTATGCTAGGTTATCTGATATTGTTAACGCTAGTTTTAATCTTGGTGAATACATTCCTAATGCTAGATTTACTAAAAAGATTCTAAGATCACTTCCTAAGCGTTTTATCCCTAAAGTCACTGTGCTAAATTCTATTGGTAATTTAAATATGCTTAAATTGGAGGAACTTGTAGGAGACTTACAAACGTATGAAATTGATATATTTCCTAAATCCTTCAAACCTAAAGATAAAGGTATTGCACTTAATGCCCAGGCTAGAAAAAGTGAGAAGTCGACAAGAAAGAGAGTTGAGTCATATAGAAAAAGGGAGATAGAAACGTCAGGTTCTGCGTGTGATTTTGATTTAGATGATTTGGCCCTATTTGCTAAAAATTTCAAGAAAATTCTCAAATTTAAGAAAAATGAAAATTTCAAAGATAATTTTTTTTTTGAGAAAAATAAGAAAAATGAAAAAGGTTTTAAATACCCTCCTAAAGACGATGAGAGATGCTATGAGTGCGAAGATAAGGGTCATAGAGCTTTTAAGTGTGCTACTAGGCTGAACAGACTTGCAAAAAAAAAGGGCAAAGCTGTCTTTAATGCTACCCTTAGTGACGACAGTGAGGTTGAGTCGGTGGATTCTGGAGACGAGTCACCGTATGAATGAAACTTCACCGCATTCATGGCTAGTCACACTTCTAGTGATCCTCACGAAGTTGAGGATGCTACTTCACAGGGACTCCTCGACAGTGAGAACAATGTGAGTGATGGGGATGATGATGCAAGTGAGAGTGAGTGTAATCTTCAACCTGCCTACACTGAGTTATATAATGAGTCATTTAAAACCAAAAAGCGTAACAAAGCGCTAGATCTTACGATCACCACTTTAAAGGAGGATTTAGAAGAAGCGCGAGAGAGAGAATCCTCCACCTGCACTACCTTGAGAGAAAGAGAGTCTGCCTGTATTGAGAAAGAAAGTTTGTTTAAAGAGAGAGAGAGAGACTGTTTGGAGAGAGAGAGAGTGTCTTTGAGAAAGAGAAAGAGGACTTGACTAAACAAGTGGCTAGTCTTACGAATGAGCTCCATTCCTTCCTGGAGACTCGGAAGAAACTTGAAGCCCTCGTTGCCCATCTTACTCATGATCTTGAGCGAGCACGGGAAGTCAAGGTTCAAATCGGGGACAGATTTGGAAAGATGGGAAAGATGCTCCTCGGCCTCACTTTAGGTGTTTTGGTGATCGGCAGTGAATAGGTTTTGATGGTGCCTCCACGACCCAAATTTCACGTGGACCTGTTCCTGAGTTTACTACGACTCCATATGGCCATCGTCAAATACCACAAAGAAGAGTTCGTCCAAAGAAAGAAAACCCAGGTCCGCCTAAGACTGTTTTCTTTTGTATGTTCTGCAAAAGAAAAGGCCACCTCAGGGAGTTTTGTTATAGTTTGGGTCAGACATGACTACTGCTCCACCACATCATACTGATGATTTTGCCAGTCTGAGAGAGCGTGTTGAGTTTTTAGATGCGATATCACAGAGTTTAATTGAGGAATTCTGACGGATATCGTTGCCGTCAGTTATTGATTCTCGCATCCCGGCTAAAGCCAATAACAACAAGGGTAAACAAAAGGTTACCACGTCTTGGGTACCTAAGAAAGACGAAAAGGCCCTTGTTGTTCTCGCCGCTCTCAAAGCACATAATACCTCACAGTGGTATTTTGATAGTGGGTGCTCCAGACATATGACAGGTGATGTCTCATTCTTTACTTAACTATAGGATTATAAGGATGGTATAGTCACCTTTGGAGACGGAATCAAGTCTAGCATTGTAGGATGAGGTAGAGTTGTGTTACCAGGATTTCCTAAGCTAGAGAATGTTTTGTATGTCAAAGGTTTGAAGGCAAACCTTCTCAGCATTAGCCAGCTGTACGAAGCTGACTTTGCCATAAAGTTTGACCGGGACGTGTGTAATGTCTATAATCAATCCGGTAAACTTTTAGTGCAAGGGGTGAGGACAAAAGATAATTGCTATAGGACTGTATCCACATCCTCACTTATCTGCAATAGCGCCATGATCACTCCTATGGATATGTGGCACAAACGTCTAGGTCACGTGAACATAAGAGATTTGACACGTTTAGATAAAAAGGACCTAGTACGTGGCTTACCATCGCTTGGAAAGCCAACTTTCACAGTTTGTGAACCCTATCAGCTGGGAAAGCAAATTCGAAGTCCCCACAGGAAGTCGCATTCCATTACCACCTCCCATGTGCTTGAGTTAATTCATATGGATCTTATGGGTCCTACTCGTACTGAGAGTCTGGGTAGTAAGAGGTATATCCTCATAATGGTAGATGATTTCTCCAGATATTCAATTGTAGGTTTTCTGAGAGAGAAATCCGATGCTGTAGAGTTTTTAACGACCAAGTGTCGCGTCCTACAAAATCAACACGGAGTCGCTATTAACACAATACGTAGTGACAATGATACGGAATTTAAGGAAGCAAAGGTAGATCTTTATTGTGACAACCTAGGAATCAAACATGAGTTTTTTGCTGTGAAGACTCCTCAGCCAAATGGGATTATTGAGAGAAAGAATAGGACGATTCAAGAAATGGCGAAATCTATGCTCCTAGGTCGTAAGGTTGCTAGGAGATTTTGGGCAGAGGTAGTGTCTACTGCATGCCATACGGTGAATAGGGTCTACCTACGTCCACACACACTTAAGACGCCTTATGAATTGTGGACTGGCAAGAAACTCAACCTTGCTTATTTTCGTGTCTTTGGGAGTAAATGCTACATCCTACGAGATAGATAGAAACTAGGAAAGTTTGACTTTCGGAGCGACGAGGGAATATTTCTAGGATATTCATCAAATAGTAGAGCATACTGAGTTTTTAACCTGAAGAGCTCTAAGGTTATGGAGTCAATAAACGTCACCGTGCAAGATGACGAACCTTCGGCGTTTATTGTCCTAGCCTTCAGTGTGAGGATGAGGACTTTTCTGGTAGCGACTTACTTGTCCCTCACCCACACTTTGTGGACTCTACTCCTGTGTTAGGGGACACACCTGCTTGGGTTCGCAAGAGTCATGATCCTTCTGCCATTGTTGGCGATCCCACTTTAGTGGTCAAGACTCGTGCTCAGCTAGAGAACGTTGTTAGTCATTTTTGCTACACGTTCACAGTCGAGCCCAAGAATCACAAAGAAGCACTCACAGGATGAGTTATTTCAATTTAATAAGAATAATGTCTAGGAACTTATCCCCCGACCTAGTGAGACTAATGTGATAGGTACCGGGTGGATTTTCAAGAATAAAATAAATGAAAATAGTACCATAATAAGAAATAAGGCTAGGTTGGTCGCTCAAGTCTACACACAAATTGAGGGTGTAGACTTTTGGGAGACATTTGCTCCTGTTGTGAGGCTTGTGTCCGTCCGCTTACTACTCGCCATCGTATATCATCTGCGCTTCAAGTTATATCAGATGGATGTCAAGAGTGCCTTTCTAAATGACATTTTACAGGAGGAGGTTTATGTGGTTCAACCAAAAGGGTTTGAAGACCCTCCGTCACTCGGAGCAGATCTACTATTTGAGGAAAGCTTTGTATGGTTTGAAGCAAGCACCCCGTGCTTGGTACGAGAGGCTTACATCCTATCTTTTAGACCGTGGATTCAAGAGAGGGGGAATTGATGTGACGTTGTTCGTCAGGAGAGATGACGGTGCTATTTTGGTTACCCAGGTCTATGTGGACGACATAGTCTTTGGATCCACATGCTCCCAGCATGCTCACCACTTTGAGGAGGAGATGAAAACTGAGTTTGAGATGAGCATGGTAGGTGAGCTTACTTTCTTCCTTGGTCTCCAGGTTCGTCAGCTAGAGGATACGATGTTCATCTCCCAATCCAAGTATGCTAGAGACCTAGTGAAGAAATTTGGTTTAGACTCCGCTAAACATGCTCGTACACCTATAAGTACTTCTATCAAGCTTAATAAGGACACTTCAGGCAAGGACTTAGAGCAAACCTTGTATCGGAGTATGATAGGTAGTCTTCTCTACTTGACTGCCAGTCATCCCCACATAGCTTTTAGTGTTGGAGTCTGTGCGCGATATCAGGAATCCCCGAAAGAGTCACACTTAATCGCTCTAAAATGTATTATCAAATACGTGAGTGGGACTCTCTCATACGATATTTGGTATTCCTTTGATACCGATGACCGTTTGTTCGCCTATTCAGATACCGATTGGGCCGGGGATGTAGATGGATCTAAGATCACTTCTGGTGGGTATTTTTATTTTGGTTCTGCTCTTGTCTCCTGGTTGAGCAAGAAGCAAAACTCCATCTCGTTGTCCACTGTGGAGGCTGAGTACATCGACGCCGAGAGTTGTTGCACGCAACTCTTATGGATGAAACAAATGCTGGAGGATTATGGGATTTACAGGACACCATGACCATTTTCTGTGATAACACGAGCGCGATAAATATATCTCGCAATCCAGTCCAGCATTCGCGCACAAAGTACATCAGGATACGCGAGCACTTTATACGACAGCTAGTGGAGGAGAAAGTTGTATCCCTGAGTTACGTACCCACTGATCGTCTGTTAGCCGATATTTTTACGAAACCTTTAGATGCCCTTAGATTCGAAAGTCTTAGGAATTTTTTAGGGATTTGCACAGTTGACTGAGGGGTTGGTCCGTGTCTAGGATATGTTGCTTTGTCATGTTCATATAAAATGATTACTGTTGCTAGATTGTATCATGTGTATATATATATTTTAAAAAATAGAAAAGAAGAAAAAGATTTTCTTATTATAAAAATTTTTAGAAAAAAACAAAAAGATTTTTTTATTTTAAAAATTTATAGAAAAGAACAAAAAGATTTTTGTATTTTATTTACACCTTTTATGGATGAGCATTTAAGATAACCAAGTCACAATTTCATTTCATTTATTCATGTGATTATTTGATAGTGTTTCAAGACAATATATCATGTCATCTTTGTGCTTTATAATGTTTGGAGTCATTAAGATGTAATTAAGTGTTACTTCCTTCATGTTTGACTCATGATTTCCTTTATTACATACTTGCAAGAATTTGTTTAATTATTATGCTTGTCTTATCACATGTTGGTTGGGTGTTTTCACTTCAATCCTGTCCGTAAAACGAACCAAGGGAAATAAAACTTGATAAGAAAGGTGTGCATGTAAAAACCGTTTGGTGAGATTGTGTGGTATTTTAATAACGGGGAGGGGCTACGAAAGGTAATTATCTATCCTTTACGCTAAAGTCACCGTTAAAACGGACCTAAAAAATTGAGGAATTTTATTATCCGGAGTCCAAAGAGGTTAAAAGAGCCCAAAAAAATTTAAAGGCAATAAAAAGCAATACATGCCAAATATGGGCCATTAGGTTTCACCATCAATTCTCCAAAGTTCGAGAATTTAGATCATCTCTATTCAAAATATACAATTGAGGGAGTTTGGTTAGAAAATTTAAACGGGTTTGCACATCCTTGAAAATCTTGAAAAAGCCCTAAATAGTTTGGACGTTATTGGTGTGGAAATCACTTTGATTTCGATTTGTTGATTTAATTAAGACGATGTCATCTAAATTCAATAATTTTTACACCTAAGGATACTATTGATGTTCATTCGTTAGGAGTACACGTATACATCGTGCACATATGATTGATTGAGTTTATTTACCTATCGAATGTGTTCACACCCCTAAATTTATGCTATCATTGACTTGCTTATTTTTGTGTTCTTTCATGGTGTGATTCCTTGTTGTACACTTTGTGTAAAAATAAAAAAATAAAAAATCCAAAAATTGAAGATTCTTTAATTCTTTGTTGTAAAAATTTTGAAAAATTCAAAAATAGATATTTTTTTGTGACATTTGTCATATTTATGCTTCTCATATCTGTCTATTTTGGGGACATCATAAAAAGGGGGAGAATGAATTATGGGGGAGAAATTATTGATTTATCAATGATTTTCTTAAGCTTAAATGATTTATTAATTTTTGCATATCATTATAAATCAAACTGTTGCGTGTCACGGGTATCTGTTTTTTCTCATGTGTGTCGGTACAAAGTTGATATCTATTGGATTGCACACCCTGATGAGAAAAACTTTGGGAGTTTCTGAAATGTTGAAGTTTTGAAGATGTTGAAATTTGATTGAAGACATGTCATTTAGTATTCTCAGTTTGAGGGTTTAATTGGGATATTATCTTATATGTCATTTGTTTTTGGGAGATTGCATAATTCGAATTTTTTATGACTGTACCGGCATAGACATAGGGGGAGATTTGTAAGGACATAATTTTATAAATGTCCGGGGTAGAATCGAGGATTTTTTAAGTTTTCCCTAGATCACAGTTTGTATGTCTGATACCGCTACATTCGGCACATCATCACGATCATCCACGACGACCTTTATCCGAATCCATGCATCCATCATCTTCACTCGTGCATCAAGCTACATGCTACGTACTGCTCAACCGTTTCCCACAACTCCACGACGCACTATCAGTTAAATGATTAATTGGAGTTGTTTATATTTGCATAAATATTTGGGAATTTTAAAAAAAATATTTTTTGAAGTCTGAAATGATTTTTTATCAAATGTAGAATTTTTTCTAAGCTGATTCGGACTTTTTTGGAAAGCGTGCTCGTTCAAACGAGATGTCACTGTCGTTCGAACGACGTAGACATCTCGCGCAATGTCGTTCGAATGACACGTGTCCTCGTTCGAGCGACATCCAATCGTTCAAACGACGATGCCGACCTCGATTTCTGTGCCAAAATGCTGTCACCACTTCTTAGTGGTCAAAACACTTTTGCAACATGCTGAGAAAAAATCGGCCCTTAATCTGCCATCTTTTTATAAAAATGTTTTTTAGGCCATTTTCTTTCCTTATAAATGCACACTTAATTCCCATTTATCATTTTCACATTATAAACCTTCAAGAGATTATTCTTACTCATTTTGGAGTATTTTATGGAGAAACCGGTATCTTCTTCATTGCTGCCCATCTGGAATTCTTGTGAGAGATTCCAGCCGACGACATCGGAACCGACACCTACGGGTATTTTCGTATGTCACACTTATTTTCATTATAATTCGTGTAACCTTTCTTTACAAATTATAGTGAAAATAATATGGTTTTGCCCTGCGGGGATTTTTCCTGATATATTGTGTCACATGCTATATTTATTTTATTTGATAAATCATCTAGATGCATATTTTTAGGATTTAATTAAAAAACTGTGTTTAGTTAAATAATTCATTTATTTGAACAAAAGCGCACTCTTCAATGATCATTTTATTCATTTATCCTCAAATGTAGGATGCTAATTCATTTTAGTATTTCATTTCAATTAGACTCTCTAGTTTATTATTCAGAGATTTTTATTATGGGCTCACGGTGGGTGTGAAAGTTATTTACATATTCATTTTGGTTTTGAATCAGTTAAGACGTTTACATTATGGAGACTTATTGAGTTCATTGGCTAAGTTATTTGAGACTCGTATATGTTATTTTTGTTTATTCAAATCTTTTATATACTATTGTGGATGGTTTCAGCTTTAATTATTTATCATTGATGCTTAAAATGATATAAATTGTTTGAGGTCTCCTATATTTGCTATATTAGGTTAGCCACCTTCTGCGTGGGAAAATAATGGTGTTATAGTTTGTATCAGAGCACGATCTAGTGCCTTATGGTATGTATAAGGTCATTCCATCATCTTCTAAGTGTTCTTTAATACATACTATTTTACTCTATCTTATTGATTTTAATGTACAATTCTTTACAACTTGTCAGATGTATGGAGAGACATAGGCGTGGAAGTGTGGAAAGGAATAACGGAGACAATGGGGATAAACCCTAGCAAAGTGAGTTACTATAGGACTGTTCTAAAAAACCCGCCTAGGCTCCGCCTAGGCACGCCTAGGCTTGAGGCTTGGGAGAAACGCCCCGCCTTAAGATTTTGACGCCTTATGCTTGGTAAAACCATTAAGGCGTACTTTTTCTCTAAAAACAACAATGCTTTAGTGAAACGATATCCCCCTTTAAAATTTTTTTTACAAACCGAACCATTATCTCATCCAAACTAATCAAATAGTATTTTTATTTGCAAATATTCAGACATATTTTTATGATATGTACAATTTTAGTATTTTAATAGCCTTGTTATGGTTAAAAAATATTAAAATATATTAAAAAGACCTAAACGCCTTTTCACGCCTTTTTACGCCAAGGCCCGCCTAGGCTTCTAAGGCTTAAGGCTTGGCCTCCACGCCTCGATCACGCCCCACATTTTTTAGAACCTTATTGGGTAACCAGGACATTTTAGCGATCATCGCATATGTGTTCTCAACAGCAGTGATAGCGATTATATAGAATCAAGCACAACCAATAGCCATAGTATTATAACAATACATAGCTCTCGTGTCCATCTGGGATAATGTTAGGGATTCCTTTTCTAAATGGAATCCTATAAAGTTTACATTGCCAACTGATTTGAGTGTTGACCATTAGTGGATACGCAATATTGAGTGTCACATGAGATTGCATGATTGAATAGAGTTGTAGAAGAATATGTTAGATACTTTAAGGTTGACATGAAATTCCCTACAATAGTGGGAGTCAATCACCACCAATGAGTAGACATAATCAATAAAGATATCATATTTTTTTGGATAGGTTCCATGAGAAGTACATTTTTATGCACTACGAGCAGAAAATAAGAAAGCATTTTTTTTATAAGTACAAGGAAGGAAGATAGTGTCAAACTATGAGCATAAATTCACTAGCTTATCATTGTTCGCTAGTGAAGAGGTGAACACCAAGGCAAATAATATGGAATGGTTCATTAATGGACTATCATGGAAGACAAAAGTGTTCTTTTGGTTAATCTAGTGTACACCACGTATGTGCTTGTGGGGAATGAAGCGTTATTACATTGTCAAGCTAGTTCATATTCTAAGAAATCCAAGACTTCAGATAATGGTGTTACTTCATCCCAAGATAGAAAGGGAGAAGCAAGAAGAAGGAACATTTTCATAATATATAGGATAAAAAACCAAGACATAAGGATCATGATTTGGAATATCAACTGTGGAAGATGTAAGGACAAATTTCCAATCGAGTAATTTGTTATATTGGTTATATTCCGTTGGACAGAATAATTTTGGGTCAATCTGCATCAAGCATCATTCAAAGTAAAGGTTCAAGCATCGCATCCAAAGTTCAAGCGTCATCAATACGCACGCCGTGCTAGCTATCCTAAAAAGGTATATGACCAAAATAAATTTTATGTGTTGGAGTATTTTATTTAATCAAGAAAGTTTCATATAAAGAAATGTTCATAAATAAGTAATTTTCATAAAGAAATATCTTCGAAATAAATTTGAACAAATTTGTGCAAAATATGAAATCTCGTTCGAAGTTTATCCAGGTCGTTCGAACGACCTGGATCTAACGAAATTTCTCAGGCTATACTGGAACTTCGTTAGAAGTTCGTTAGAAAGGTCGTTCGAACGAGGTTTCTAACGACCTATCTAATTCGAAACTGGAACCTCGTTAGATAACTCATTCGAACGAGTTCTGCCATATCTGAATTTTTAAACTTATTTTTTAAACAGTTTTTTTTCCTACAACTGTTTTGGTCCACTACTTTTTCAGTTATATTATCTGGACGAAATTCAGTTTTAAATGTCAAGGAAGTTCATTATTCTCTTAAGAGCTTTTTCTATAAGTTCCCTCTTTTTGGTAAAAATTATCTCCAACATTTTTATCATCTTTAGAAACAAAACCCCTTCAATCAACTTGACATTCAACAAGCAAGTTTGCGGTGGATCTCTGCATTCAAGCTTTGAGGAGACGGTGGTTTTGGGCTTCGGTGGATACCGCGACAGGAGGAGTGTCGAGCAACGCATTGGAGTTTCGCGTACAACAAATTCAGAGGTCGAGGACGGCATAAGCAAGTCTTGAGTGAGTCAATGTCTGTAAGTCTTTTGAGTCTCTTGTAAAACCTATTTTGTAGTGGATTTTGTCTAGGCCCAGTCGTCCGAGTTTTTTCACATTTGGGTTTTCCTCGTACATCGGCGTGTTGTGGTTGGGATTTTCGCATTTTACTTTATTAAATCACCTAGATGTATGCTTAGGATAAAATGAATAAAATTGAAATAATTTTATTTTAATTAGTCAAGTTATCAATCCCATTGCATTAATTGAAATTTGTTCTTGCGAACTTGTGAATCTGCTTTTATATTGAAATTGAAGAATATCACTTTATAGATAATATTAAAATTGGATTGCGTGTGTGTATTCTACGAATTAAACTAAGAACATATAACCTTGAAACTTCAAATTGGTATCAGAGCTAGTCTCTAAAAGTTATTTAGATGAATCTTGGAGGTTATATGGATAGTTTTTCGTCGAATAGACTACCTTTGTTTGATGGAACTAATTACACCTATTGGAAAGCACATATGAAATCTGCTCTTAAATCAATTGATGAACGCGTTTGGGTTACTGTTGAACGAGGATGGTCCCCTCCTATTATGGTTGTTAATGATGAAATTATTTTGGCTCCTGTTGAACAGTGGTGTGAGGAAGAACTAAAATGGTGTAACTTTAACTCTAAAGGATTAAATGCCTTATTTGGTGCCGTGTCTCTCGATGAATTTCGTCATATAATGACGTGCGAAACGTCAAAGGAAGCTTGGAACATTCTCCAAGTTACTCATGAGGGAACTAGTGTGGTTAAAGCATCAAAACTTCAAAATTTAACTACACAATTTGAAACGATCACCATGAAAGAAACTGAAACATTTGATGAGTTTTATACTCGTTTATCAGACATAGTTAACTCTTGCTTTAACTTAGGTGAAAAAATTCCTGAAAATCGTGTTGTTAAGAAAATACTTAGATGTCTTCCTATGCGATTCATTCCTAAAGTCACTATTCTTAATTCTTTAGGAAACCTAAATACTTTAAAACTTGAAGAACTTGTTGGTGATCTACAAACTTATGAACTAGATATGTTTCCTAAAGATAACAAAGGCAAAGATAAAGGTGTTGCTTTAAAAGTTAAGAAAGTCGATGTGTCTGATTCTGATGAGTCTGACTTTGATCCTGATGATATAGCCTTATTTGCTAAAAAGTTTAAAAATTTCTCAAGTTTAAAAAACAAAACTCTAAATTTGAAAAACCTAAATTTGAGAACAAAAACAAAGGAGGAAATAAAAAATTCAATAATCAGGATCCAAAGAAGTTCAACAAAGACAACTTTAAAAGGGATGATTCAGAGAGATGCTTTGAATGTGAAGGACGTGGTCATAGAGCTTTCGAGTGCCCTACAAAACTTAAAAGACAAGGCAAAGAAAAAGCTGTTTACAATGCTACTCTAAGTGACAGTGATAATGAGTCTGAAGACTCTAACCCATATAGAAATAACTTCACTGCCTTTATGGCGAGCCATGCTAGTAATTTGTGTGTGTCATACCTTAATGTTGACAATTTCGAACAAAATCTTGAGGTTGTTTCTACTCATTCTACTAGTAGTGATGAAAAGGAGAGTGATAGTGATATAGATGAGAGTGAACTACAATCTGCTTATTCCGAACTCTACAATGAATCTCTTCGCATTAAAAAAGTTAACAAAAGATTAACCTTTAAAGTCTTAACTTTAGAAAAAGAGTTGAAAGGCCTGAAGGAGAAGGAGGCTTTAGTTAGTCAACTCGAGGCAATTAAGATATCTCTTTCTGAAAAGCTTATCGTGATTGGTAAAGAAAAATGTGACTTAATTATCTCTTTGGAAGGTGTTAACAAAGATCTTAACGAGTCTTTGGAAATTAGAACATCTCTAGAAGCTAAAATTGCCCAACTTGAAAAAGATCTCGAGTCCTCTCGTGAAGTTAAATTCACACTCGAGGATAATTCAGGAAGGATGGGAAAATTATTTCTAGGTCCTGTTTTAGGATATAAGGAGAAAGGTTATCAAGAGAGAAAGGGTATATGATATGAAGAAGGAAATTCTTCAAAAGTCAAAACCGAACCTGTTGCTAAGTTTGTTACAAAATCTAAAGTTCCTTAAATAAATCCCTCTAAGCAACCTTTAAAAGCCGGCCCAAAACAACCTTATGTATGCACATATTGTCACAAACGGGGTCATCTTAAAGATTTTTGCTACAAACTTGGAAAGAACCTTCAATTCACAAATTCTAAACAACCCTATAGCTCCTTAGCTAATCTTAAGAGTCAAGTCGAGTATCTAGTCAATACTTCTAAAAGTCTAATGGAAGAGTTTCTTAGGTTTTCTAAAGTCCAAGGAAATAATTCTAATTATAAGACTAAAGCCAATCAAGGAAAGAAAACAACTCAAGCTTGGGTTAAGAAAAATCAAACCAAGAAAGCTTTTGTTGATCATGTTGCAGTAAAGGCTTAAAATACCTCTCAATGGTACTTTGATAGTGGTTGTTCAAAACATATGACTGGTGATAAATCTCTATTTACCACTCTCGAAAACTATAAAGATGGTAAAGTCACTTTTGGGGATGGTAGCAAGTCTCAAATCATGGGTAGAGGATCTATTGAAATCTCCGGATTTCCTAAACTTGAAAATGTTCTTTATGTTGATGGTCTCAAGGCTAATTTGATAAGTATTAGCCAAGTATGTGATAAAAATATTGATGTGAAAATTAGTCAATCGGAGTGCACCGTTTATGATCAGTCAGGTGAATCTATTTTACAAGGTGTTAGAACTAGTGACAATTGCTATGGAATCATTCCTAAATCATCTTTAGTTTGCAATAATGCAAAAGCCTCATCTACCGATCTTTGGCATCAAAGATTAGGTCATGTAAACTTTGGAGATCTTGATAGACTAGTGAGAAAAGAGCTAGTTCGAGGCTTACCGCCACTAGGAAAACCAACGTCCACCATTTGCGGGCCGTGTCAATTTGGAAAACAAATTAAAAGTCCTCATAATAAGTTAAACTCTATAACAACATCTCGTGTCTTAGAATTGATACACATGGACCTTATGGGTCCCACTCGTACCGAGAGCATAGGAGGAAAAAGATACATCTTAGTTATGGTGGATGATTTCTCTAAGTACTCTATTGTAGTCTTTCTAAGAGAAAAATCTGAAACAGTTGATTTTCTTACTGTTAAATGTAGAGCTCTTCAAAATCTACACGGTGTTACCATAAGCTGCTTTAGGAGTGATAATGGAACCGAATTTAAGGAATTCGGTGTGAATGCCTTCTGTGATGAAATAGGAATAAAACATGAATTCTCGGCCGTTCGAACACCATAACAAAATGGTATAGTTGAAAGAAAAAATCGAACGATCCAAGAAATGGCAAGATCTATGCTCCTAGGAAGAAATGTTCCCCGTAGGTTTTGGGCCGAAGCGGTTAACACTGCATGTCACACTGTAAATAGAGTTTATTTGCGCCTTAACACTAACAAAACTCCTTATGAATTGTGGATGGGTAAGAAACCTAATTTGTCCTATTTTAGAGTGTTTGGTAGTCCATGCTATATTCTTCGAGATAGAGAACTTCTAGGCAAATTTGACTCAAGGAGTGATGAAGGTATTTTCCTAGGATATTCTCAAAATAGTAGAGCCTTTAGAGTATTCAACTTAAGCAACTCCAAAGTCATGGAATCCATTAATGTTATCATAAAAGATGATGCTCCGGTCACATCAATTGATAACTAGGAAGATTTGTCATGTGAGTGTGATGTTGTGTCAAATGTTGAAAGTATTGAATCTCAAAATGATTTGGTTGTTCCAACTACCGAGAAAAAGGATCCTACTCATTGGGTGCGTAAAAGTCATGACACTTCAAAAATTATAGGAGATCCCGATGTAGGTGTTAAGACTAGGGCGCAATTAGAAAATGAAGTTACCTATCTATGCTATACCTCTAAAATTGAACCTAAAAACTTTAAAGAAGAATTAAAAGATGAACATTGGATTAATGCTATACAAGAAGAACTGTTTCAGTTTAAGAAAAATGATGTTTGGGAATTAGTCCCTAGGCCATCTAATACAAATATCATTGGCACCAAATGGATTTTCAAAAATAAAATGGATGAAAATGGTGTCATTATTCGAAATAAAGCTAGATTAGTTGCTCAAGGATACACCCAAATAGAAGATGTTGACTTTTATGAAACTTTTGCTCCTGTTGCTAGGTTAGAATCGGTTTGCCTTTACTCGCCATAGCATGTCATCTTCAATTTAAATTATATCAAATGGATGTAAAAAGTGCCTTTTTAAATGGTATTATTCAAGATGAAGTCTATGTTGAACAACCAAAAGGGTTTGAGGACCCAAAATATCCTACTCATGTCTTCTTCCTAAAGAAAGCTCTATATGGCTTGAAACAAGCACCCCGTGCTTGGTATGAAAGACTCACCTCTTATCTCCTTTCTCGTGGCTTTTTGAGAGGGGGAGTTGATATGACACTTTTCGTTCGCCGTGATGAAAAAGGTATTCTAGTTGCTCAAGTATATGTCGACGACATAGTGTTTGAGTCTACGTGTGATAAATATACTCAAATTTTTTCAAAATAAATGCACAATGAATTTGAGATGAGTATGGTAGGTGAACTTACTTTCTTTCTAGGTCTTCAAGTTCGTTAACTCAAAATTGGGATATTTTTGTCCCAAACTAAGTATGCTAAAGACCTCGTTAAGAAATTTAAACTCGAATCCGCTAAACATGATCGTACTCCTATGAGTTCATCTATTAAACTTAGTAAGGATACCGATGGAAAGGATGTAGAGCATACTCTTTTTCGAAGTATCATAGGTAGTTTACTTTACCTAGCTGCTAGTCGTACAGATATTTCCTTTAGTGTAGGAGTTTGTGCTTGTTATCAAGCCGCTCCAAAGAAGTCTCATTTACTTGATATAAAATGTATCATCAAATATGTTAGTGGTACCCTGTCTTTTGGCATTTGGTACTCTTTTGACACCAATAATTGTCTATCGGCATATTCTGACGCCGATTGGGCAGGAGATGTTGATGGATGTAAAAGTACATCTGGCGGCTGTTTCTATTTTGGAAGTGCACTTGTCTCATGGATGAGCAAGAAATAAAATTCTATTTCTTTGTCCACGACGGAGGCCGAATACATTGCCGTCGGGAGTTGTTGCACTCAACTCATTTGGATGAAACAAATGTTGGAAGATTACGGTATTTCCCAAGGCACTATGACTATATATTGTGACAATACTAGTGCAATTCATATTTCCCGTAATCCCGTTCAACATTATAGAACCAAGCATTTTAAGATCCGTGAACATTTCATTCGTGACTTGGTTGAAGAGAAAATTGTTTCTCTAAGCTTCGTTCCTACCAATCAACAATTGGCCGATATCTTTACTAAACCTCTAGATGCCCTTAGGTTTGAAAACCTTAGGAAATCAATTGGGGTTTGCTCCATTGATTGAGATCGAAGCCATTTATCTAGTTTAGGTTGCTTCTCTTATATATTTTTATACCTATGAACTAGATTTCTTTTGTATATATTTTATTCAAAATCTCAAAAATATTTTTCCTTTATTTTCAAGGAAAACGGGAATGGTTAGAAAAGCTTTCAAATTTTTTGTCCATATGACTTTGTGGTCGATGTATTGTAACACCCCGCATTTTTCATGTATTAAATATTTAATTAATTCGGGAATTGAAAATTACTTGTGAGTCGTAATTTAATTGAATTAATTAGGGAAATTTTATTTAAATATTAATCGAGGAGTAAATGGTTAATATTTACGGGAAGTTATTTACTAAGTGAATAGTAATTATTTATTTAAGTCATTTCGAGTATTAATGACAGGGTATGCACTTATCTCAACCGGGAGTCGGTATAGACTAAAGGGGTGAGGGGATAAATATTTTTATAAATTAATTCGGATGCCAATTCTGAGTGTACGGTTGAGTCCGGATGGGCCGAGATAGTCGAAAAAGTGTACCCGGGGGTAGTAAACGGGTCACGGGGCATTTTTAGACATAGCCGGGCCCGCACGGGGGCATTTGGGTCACTTGGGCTTGGCCCATTAGGCAAAAAACGAGATTAGGTAAATTAAGGAATTGGGAGGAATGATAAAACGGATGATAGGATTTTAGAAAAGGCTAAGTGTATTAAGAACCCTAATAGCAGTTAAAGGCAGCTTTGGGATCACTAGAGATCCAACAAGGATCGTCTTCAACCTTGGAAATTCATCTCTGAATCAGACACTACGAAACCTAAGGCAAGTGGATAACTTGCAATAGTATTGAATCTGTTTTGAAATTCATATTCATGTGATGTGTTTGATCAAAATTCGTTTTGGGTGTTCATGGCATAAACATGAGGTTTTGAAAAATAATAATCTGATTTACGAATTTGAATGAGGATTCTTGTAGAAATCTGATATTATAAATTGATACATATCTGGTAGGATGATATCTGGATAATTGGAAACGAATTTGGTGAAGGAATTTGGGATGAAAATGGGTAAGGAATTAAAGATGGATATTTCCCCAAATTCAGAAATTGTAGTTAATGGACGAATTAATGATGTTGGTGGACATTCTGGAGGTCCCTAATAAGGTTTCTAACATGTATTAATGCTAAGAGGGCTTGAGGTTACTGGTAGAAGATATTAGGGTTTGAGAAATTTCGTCCATGGCTGATTCTGTCTTCGCGAAGAAGACGAAGACCTGCTCGATCGATCGAAGGTCGGCAGATTTTGGCAGCTTTGCCCAGTTATGTTTATAAAAGGGAATTTATATAATAATCCTTATGTAATTAATTATTGAGAAATTAATACATGAGTTTAAACCTAATTAATCATGAGTAAAGTTAATTAGGATTTGAGGGATTTTTGGGTGTCACGTCATAATTAAAAATTCGGGAGTCGGGAATTTAGACTCGGGTGAGGTTATTTCGGACTACGAGAGTAAGTCCACTATTATGGTCGGGGCGACACCAAAGGTGATTTAATTAATTAATGTGCGAATTAATTAATAATTAGGGTTGGACCATAACTCTAAATTTTAAATAGGCTTGTGTCACGGATTTAGTACATGGTGTAGCTGGGACATTTTATATTTTTTTTATACATATATATATATATATATACGGAGTGTGATAGTATATATATATAATGTGGGCATTAATATCAGTGATTGAATATTACTAGTGTATACTCTAGTGCTATAGGGGGAGGTTGCGCGCAGTGGATGAATCCCCTAGCTTGAGGAGTAGGGCGAGTATAATCCCAGGTCATAGCGTCCGTTATATGGGTGAGGGGCATCTCACTTTCAGGGAAGGAATATGACCGCCTCCAATTCGTATGTTAAACTAAGTTAGTGAGCGAATCTAACCTGGATAACTAGGTTACGTGAATACACCTAGTGGGATAGCACTTGGGAAAATTTATATTTTTGTGAGTATTCTTACTCGGTCGAAAGTTTGTATTAAATGTTATTTCAGTATGTTTGTGAATACTGTAATATGATTAAATATATAATTAGGTAAATAATTATATATGGGATAATTAATACATAGTGAAAAATGTATTATGTGCATAACAGGTGTGAATGTTATATGAAGTTAAAAGGAGTAATGATTCAATTAAGTTGACGTTTATAATAACTTAAAAATCATGAATTAAGGCATACTCGGTTAGAGTAGGTAAAATTCAAGGGTTAAAATAAGCATTGGGTCAGGAGCGTAGGACCTAGTAAATTAAATGGAAGCGTTAGTAGTGCACATTAGAGGAGGGGGTGAGGAAGTCCTCAAGAGAGTGCGACACTAACTAAAATATGAAGAGCATGCATATTTATTTATTACTGCAAGTTAATCATTTGTTAAATGTTTTCAATTTTTTTTGGGTACTAACCCTTGCTATAAAATTCTTTTAAAAACCTTTTAGGTGTCCAACCACAAGGGCGCCAAGCTTGACTCTATTCCAGGTATCCTTTGCTGCAGCACATGTGGATGTTGCGGGGTTTTGATAGACGCCTCATTCTTTCATTCGTGTAGAGACTCTATAGTAGTTATCTGAGCTTGTCGCTCACAGTTCATTTATCAGTATGAGACTTGTTGAGATGTTTTTCTGATATTTACTTGTATTGGATATTTGGACCGATGGTTTATTCGGTTAGGTGTTTTATTTGTGGATGGTTATTTTAATCAACTGTGATTGTGTATTATTTTATGTTCCGCATGAGTTTTATTTAATTAATTGAAAGATAAAAATTGGCACCAGTCTACTTTTCTCACTTAGGTGGTTAGTAATTAAAAAGACGACAGTGATGCTAAGAATGGACCAACTGAGAAACCTTTTCTAACTTGATTTAGGACTGATCACCCGGGATTAATTAGGCGGGGTGTCACATGTATTCGAATCCCTATCTTTTTCCATGTTCACGTGGCCTTCGATGAGTAGTTAATCCAGACCTTGCTTATCTTGTGCACAAAAATGCTCTTTTATGATATATATTGTTGTGAATTCTTCACACCTTTGCCGTTTTGCACACACCGTTCACGAAATATTGCGGATATCTTGTTCACATTGTACTTGCAAAAATGAGATTTGGTGTTGTCTTCTCAATCCTGTCACATGTGTTATAAGCAATCAAAATTGTGCATGATCATCCGTTGCCCGGATTGAAACAAAAGTGATTATATTCTTCCGGTTGGTTACCGTTTCAAGCAATGGTCTAGGGCTGCGAAAAATATAAAGTTTTTACGTGAAATGCCACCATTTGCATTCTCCGTTGCGTGCCTAAAATAGAAGCATTGAAAATGTTATATAATGCCAAGGCCAAAATAATTAGCTTGAGTGATTCTTCAAAAAAAAAAAATAGTCTCAATCTATTGTTACTCATAGGAGACATAAGTTGAAGATCAATGGGCATGCACATGTAATCGATTCTTTCCTTTCTCATTGTGACATTATTGGCGAGAGAATCATATATTTTATATGCTTGTTACATTCGTGTTTAAGTGTTCGATAATATTTCCTTCTTGACACAAGGCTCATGTGAGTGAATTTTACGCGTTTATATTGTTTGGCATTACGCACTTGTACATTGTTGCGGCTAAAAACTCTCACTCGTATTGTTCACACCCTTACATTCTCGCTCCCACCATTTGGATATGTTGACACAAGGTAGGACTATAAAAATCATATTTTGGCATTGTTCTGGCCTTCCCAATTCCTGATATTATGCTATTTTTAACCCTATTTTATGTTATTTTTATTTAAAAAATTATTGATTTTCGTCAGAAATTCTCGTTCGAATGAGATTTCTAACAACATTTATAAACCTCATTCTGTCACTTCGTTCGAAATGTCGTTCGAACGACAAAGTTCGTTCGAACGAACTTCTAACGAGTTTTCTAACGAATCGCTACTGTGACTTCGTTCAAATACCTCGTTCGAATGACTTCACTCGTTCGAACGACTTCACTCGTTCGAACGACTTCACTCGTTCGAACGACCTGCGTTTAAATTGTGCAGTTACGCTTCCCAAAACTGTCGCCTCTCTCTCTCCACTCACCACATTTTCCCAAACCCCACTTTCCTAGATTTTGTTTCTCTCTCCCACATCTTCCATTTTCCACTCTCTTCCCTCTATCTCTCATTTTCCCTATCACCCACTATCTTCCTCTTCCCACGATTTCAACCTCCCTAAAACCTTATTTCATCCACCCATTTGATCTGCCGATGTGTGTTTGCTGTTTCCATCTTCTCTTCAAGGTATTTTTTTCATTGCTCTCTCTCTCTCGATATATATATATATATACTTATATTTCTCTACCTATCTATCTATATTTCTATATATTTCTATATTCCTATATATGTATATCTATTTTTATATATATATACACACACACACACACAGACACACACACACACACACACACACACACACACACACACACACACACACACATATATATATATATATATATATATATATATATATATATATATATATATATATATATATATATATATGCTGTTGGGTCTTATAATAAAAATCTAATCGATTTCATCTCTTTCCCAACATTTATATATATGAATGTGTGTATATCTCTACAATTTTTTTTGGGGCTATCTTATTATTTGATTTTGTTTGTGTTGCCCTGATTAAAATATATTTCATGATAATATTATTTTTCTCAAATTAAATTTCAATTACTTTCATGGAATTTATCTTAATCAAATTTTATTAATTTTCTTTTATTCCTAATGGAGGATGGGATTATTCTGATTAGTTGTTGGATTGTTGGTGTCTGGTGGTTTGGTTGGAATTTGTTCGGGTAGGTTCTAGTTTCCTTCATTTTTTTACCATGGTCCGTAACCGTCGCCAACGCCGTGTAAGCGATTCCCCCGAGGAACGCTCCTCATCCTCTGATGAGGAGACCCGTGCCATTGCAGCTATACCCGACCTTAGGTTGCGTTGGAGGACCCTTTCCAAACACACTCTTTATCACACACAAGGTTTCGCTACCCGTTCTATCGATAGGGAGAAAATTATTAATCTCCATTCTCTCCACGACACCACTGTGCATTCGTGGATTTCTGATTTAGGGTGGGACCCTCTCTTTTCTCTCACGGATGCCGTTTTTCCCAACCTTGTTTGGGAATTTTATTTTGTGATGCACGATAAGAATAATCACATTTATTCTAAGGTGCGCGGTAGAGAGATTATTGTCTCTCCCGACTCGATAGCTAAACTCATCCCCCTCCTTAGGGTCACTAATCCCTCATTCCCTTGGACATCCGATACCCGTCCCAATCCATCTCTTGTCCTAAACACCGTCTTTAGGTTCCTCTTTCCCGACACTGTCACAATCTTCCATAAAAATTTACATCCTGACTTTATGGTCCTTAATTGGATCGTATGTGCCTGTCTTCTTCCACGTGCAAACGCAACCCAAATAACCAAACAGCACGTGGAGCTTATGTTTGCTATTAGCATTCGAGCTCACATCGACCTCCACGTCTACCTTTTTAGTGTCATTCGAAATGTTAGGATCCTCCCCTCCAGTCCCGCTCGCCAAGCCCTCCTTTTTGCGGCCATTATTACCCATTTTTGTCTTGCCGTCGGCTGCCCCCGCGTATCCACCGATATCCCCGTCACTAAATATCAAACCATTGACATGTCCTCGATTAGCCGCTCTCGTGGTCATTTGCCACCGGATACTCCTCACCTCACCCCCTCCACCTCTTCTCACTCCGCCGCTTCCTCTCACCCTGCCCCTAGTCACTCGCCCCCTCCCGCTTTATCCATCGCCCATTCCCTTCCCATATTTCCGCACCCGTAGAGTCGGAGAATTTTTTTTTTGTCCGTTCTCAAGTTGATCAGCTTCAGGAAGATCGACGTCAGGACGGGGCGCTTACGCAGGAGATTTTAGTTTCTATGCAGCAGGGCTGTAAGGCACACGCTCGCCGGGCGGAGGCACAAGCGCGTCAAGATGCAGCCCGGGAGGAAGCACAAGCGCGTCGAGATGAAGCCCAGGCTCGTCGGGACTCTCTCCTTTTAGAGCATCTTGATGCCATTCGCCGTATGGAGATGCGCCGCGGGGCAGGCTCTTCCGGCACCGACTCTCTTCCGGATGATACTCCACCTGATGCTCCTGGCTCTTGATGTGATTTGTTTTTTAATTTCCTATTTACTTGTATTTGTGAGGATGAGTGGTTGTTTTATTTCCTGTATTGTTTTCATTTGGTTTGAATATTTTCATGTATGAACCTTAACTATTTCCCCTTTCCCCTTACTTAATGAATCCTCATTATTTCCCTTGTCACTCGTATTTCTTCATATTTCTTGATTTGTTGTTTTTTATTCTCTCTATTATCCTTTATCATGCAAGCCCCTTATCCCTTTGTCTTGTCCGTGCAAAAAGGGGGAGAAACATTAATTAATGGGAATTTACATTTAGGAGGAGAATTCATATTTAGGGGGAGTCGCATAAATTAACTGGATTAAATATTGATCATATGCATTATTTAGGGGGAGTTAAATTCTTAATATTGAATATTGAGACTTTCATTTACCATTCACAACATATGCTAACATATGCTAACACATAGTTCTATATATATTTCATTCTCTACTTCCCCATGCGTTTATGAATTTGTTGTTTCATGTGTGTAGGATACATCTCCTACTTCTTTGCAGCTCGTCAGTCTTGTCTTTGAGTCCGTCTTTTTTTTTGGGTCTTTGGGACGGGCCTTAGAAACGGCTTGACGATTGGCTTAGCAAATTCTGTCTTTTATTTATTTTTTTATTACTCTGGTTTGTCCCGAAATAGCCAAAGGGGGAGATTTGTAAGGACAAATTTCCAATCGAGTCATTTGTTATATTGGCTACATTCCGTTGGACAAAACAATTTTGGGTCAATCTGCATCAAGCATCATTCAACGTAAAGGTTCAAGCATCGCAGCCAAAGTTCACGCGTCATCAATACGCACGCCATGCTGGCTATCCTAAAAAGGTATATGACCAAAATAAATTTTATGTGTTGGAGTATTTTATTTAATCAAGAAAGTTTCATATAAGGAAATGTTCATAAATAAGTAATTTTCATAAAGAAATATCTTCGAAATAAATTTGAACAAATTTGTGCAAAATATGAAATCTCGTTCGAAGTTTATCCAGGTCATTCGAACGACCTGGATCTAACGAAATTTCTCAGGCTATACTGGAACTTTGTTAGAAGTTCGTTAGAAAGGTCGTTCGAACGATCTCGTTCAAACGATGTTTCTAACGACCTATCTAATTCGAAACTGGAACTTCGTTAAATAACTCGTTTGAACGACAAGTCATTCGAACGACCTCGTTCGAACGAGTTTTGCCAGATCTGAATTTTTAAACTTATTTTTTAAGCAGTTTTTTTCCTACAACTGTTTTGGTCCACTACTTTTTCAGTTATATTATATGGACGAAATTCAGTTTTAAATGTCAAGGAAGTTCATTATTCTCTTAAGAGCTTTTTCTATAACTTCCCTCTTTTTGGTAAAAATTATCTCCAACATTTTTATCATCTTTTGAAACAAAACCCCTTCAATCAACTTGACATTCAACAAGCAAGTTTGCGGTGGATCTCTGCATTCAAGCTTCGAGGAGACGGTGGTTTTGGGCTTCGGTGGATACCGCGACACGAGGAGTGTCGAGCAACGCATTGGAGTTTCGCGTACTACAAATTCAGAGGTCGAGGACGGCATAAGCAAGTCTTGAGTGAGTCAATGTCTGTAAGTCTTTTGAGTCTCTTGTAAAACCTATTTTGTAGTGGATTTTGTCTAGGCCCAGCCGTCCGAGGTTTTTCACATTTGGGTTTTCCTCGTACATCGGCGTGTTTTGGTTGGGATTTTCGCATTTTACTTTATTAAATCACCTAGATGCATGCTTAGGATAAAATGAATAAAATTGAAATAATTTTATTTTAATTAGTCAAGTTATCAATCCCATTGCATTAATTGAAATTTGTTCTTGCGAACTTGTGAATCTGCTTTTATATTGAAATTGGAGAATATCACTTTATAGCTAATATTAAAATTGGATTGTGTGTGTGTATTCTACGAATTAAACTAAGAACATATAACCTTGCAACTTCAGAAGAAGGAAAGAGGAGAACCAGTACGCCGATTGCAAGGGAATCACAATCCAATTTTCTAGGGATGATGTAATGGATGTGTTGAGGAAAGCCATTCGACCAAGATGGTTTCAAAGGCAAATCTAGGTTAGTTTGATCATCAAAGTCATGGGTAATAATATCATATTTAACCCTTGTTATTTCAAGAGCTATTAGAACCACCACCTTCTATCATGCTATGACTAAGGTCCCAAGACCGACCTCTAACATCAACCGAGAAGGCTAATGCCCCCTACGATTTATGGGGAAACACAACCAATCTTTAATTTTCACAATTACAATAAACTTTGCACAAAACCAAAACGATAAGTGTTGTGTGAAACATTTTTAACAATTTTAGTATTGACCTAAGCACGCATCTAGGTGAATATAAGCAAGAATAAAATAAGCAAACCACGACATGCCTATATACAAGGAAAACACTCAACAGGAAAAATCTCTAACGTTCCAACCACACAAGTCCAGTACGATATAAGAAATTTACAAGAACAATTTAGATTTACTCACAGACTCAATGTCTTTAAGACGTGATGCGCCTCCTCATTCCTTTTAACCTTCTTCGCAGACACTGTTGGATGCCTTCCAACAACCACAAAATGAAGGTAATTCTCATGTCTAGGTATCCTACCGATCTTACTTATCTCGTGACCAATCCATCCGCCGTTAAACATAACATGGTATCCACCACTCGAAATGCTCACAGTATGAAGAGAAAACTAGTACGGTGCAACACAGAAGAGATCTCAAACATAGATATAGATGTAGGATTCTTGGATCTCAAACTTGGGTGTAAATTAGGGTTTGGGAGGCATAAGATATAACTTGGAAAATTAGTTCCACAAAAGATCTCTATGAAAACTTATTCCAGACCTGAGTATTTATTGAAAACACATTATTTGAGGCGATAAGTTTTTTGAGAAAACTCATTTGAACGAAAACATATGGTTCGTTCGAACGAACATGCCAATCTCGTTCAAACTAGCTTCAAATGATATATCTCTGATCAACAAAGACTTCTCGTTTAACATTCATTTGAGGATCGTTCTAACGACATTCACATCTTGTTCGAACGAACTGTATAACCTCGTTCGAACGACTAAAACCAAAAAATACTTATTCTTTTAAAATCCATTTTACGAAAAGGCCTCAAACACTTTTATAAAATAACACCCAAACTAAATTCAGGGATCAAACATAATTCATACCTTCATTGAGATTCCTCTAATTTTGATGACAAAACTAGGCATGTAACCCAATGTATCCTCGATGTCGCTTTAGCTTTGCCACATGGTCTTCAATAAAACATCAAGGGATTTAAGGGCACACAACTTAAGTCTCAACCTATGATTCAATTAAGTTTTGCCACAGATGGAATTAAGCCAATGCACATAAAATGACTTGATTCGAAAACTTTTCCTTACAAATCTCCCCTTTTGGCTATTCTAGAATAAAACACAAAATAAAAAACTACTAGGTCGTCACACTCATCAAGACTCAATTTCCAACCCCAAAGAAAAAAGTTTCAAACACTTGATCGACACAAACTTGAGTAGATTTGTTCCTATGTAAATCCTTGATGCGTCATTTCTAACCTGCACACTTAAACACGCCTTCAAATGCAAAGAGAATATAATAATATATAAACTTCATATGAAAAACCCTACCATTTTGTCTAACTATCTCTACCTAAGAAAGGACGTCTCTCCCTAAGTTAAAGATATCCCCCACCTAAAAAGAGTTAGATACCATTTCTCCCCCATTTTGTTCTGGAATATACAATGAATAATGTGTATAATAATAAAACATTTCTCCCCAATAAAACCAAATCTCACCCTAAGTGAAACATGGGAATGATAGAGGAAAAATAAATATGTCATGCAGTGGTGTGAAGCAAGCATTCAACGACAAACAGTTCGACAAAACAAGCAAATATAATCCAAACTATGAACAAATGATATCAACTATGATGCAAGAATTGAAGTATAAGATACTAAGATGATCATAACATATGCCAAATTAAATCAAAGATTAAACAAAAGGAAAATGTGGATTAAATTAAAATGCAAAGACTCAAAACACAAAGCATACCATATATATAATCACACATATACGAATGAAGCATAACTATATATAGGTATAAATGACCATAGAAGATGAAAACACACAAGCTTTAAACACTTGCATAGTATCAATATGTCTAAACATAGTGATACAAAATGAAGGGGAAAGAACTAGAAACAAGAGAAACTGACCCAATCACTCAAAAAAGTCTAAGTAGATCTATTTGACCGCAATAATTCATTAACATTAGATTTATACTCACATGTCAAATAAAGAACTCAAAAGAATAAACAAATACAATGCACACTTGCTTAAAAATTTAGATGATTCTCGAATCAATAACGTCAAAACCATTAAGCTCAACTCTGACTCATTGTGCAAACCCATTAATCTTCAACTAAACACCCTCAAAATATATTAAATTGTTTATCCTTTTATTTTGAAAATATCCAATTTTTGAAGCGTCAATGTCAAAATTTGGCCTTATTGATTTTTCTATTTTCATTGCCTCTCAATCTTTTAGGCTATATCCAACGGTGGCCTTTCACATAAAGAAACCCTATAAATAACATACATTGATATATGAAAATAGTGGTATGTAGAATAACTTTGTATACCGTCTTACACATTTGATTGCCTTCTCTAATTATGTGGTTGATAAGGGAAAGGGATTCGAAAGAGAAGTGTCTTACCGACATAAAAGAGAGATATAAGAGATTTATTGTTAGATCTCTGCTTTAGCGTAGGTGTGAATTAAGAAATATATTATTGGGTAATTTTTTTGGAAGAATAAAATAACACAAAAAGAGAGCGGTAATCATAATTTCTATTGAAAACAATGAGAAGTGGAGAACCTTCGTTCGTTTTTTAAAATTATTAAATTACTTTTTTTATACTTTTAACATTTATGTATTTTTTCAAAGAGGTTGGGGTTGGGAAGAGATTTTTGACTTATCTAGAATTTGATAATGTAATATTTGAATTAACCCCATGTTTAAGCTAATGAGTTAAAATACTAAAAACTTGTGACGTGTTATTGAGTCTAAAATTCTATTATTCTTAGAAAATATAGTGTATGGGGACTCACTATTTATGTAGTTGAAATTGATTCATCTCGTGCTTGTTTGATGAGTGATTATCTTGTTATAGATGTATGTTAAGAACTAAACTATATGCACAATACTTTCTAGAAGGTGTTTGAATGAATATTGAGACTAATGAAGATATTTTAATTTCTTAGGATTCTAGTAAAGTAGGTGAATATATTCATGTTCACTCGTTTGTGAACAATATCAAGCTTGTGTCCCTTTTGTGCTAAAGGAACCCTTGGTATGACTTATAAGGATAATTCTGGCCAATAACAGCTCACTTAACATGATCTTAATGTTAGTATAACCACTCTAAATAGGGGTGTTGTAAAGATGTTATAACCCATAAAAATGTATAAAAGTTCTCTACTATATTTCCCATAAATTTTAATCAAAACAAAATTTCACCCCATAAATTCTATCCTTGCGTTTATTATTCCATTATCAATCTCGAATCCTACTCTAAGTACCCGACGTTTAGAAATGACTTATATTATACACTTAATAAACCATAACGAGTTGTTAAGATATGATATTTACATTAGACACCTTATAGATAGAATGTTAATAGTAAAACCTAGAAATTTTATCTCTAACCTTAATATTTTTTAAAATCTTGTCCTAAATCACCCAAGATTATTAAAATTTAATATTGATTCCTAAACGTCAATATTTAGTCTATTCTAGTCCAATGGGTTATTTGTACATTATTCTAATTCTTAAATGGTTAAACCTTGTTAATGAATTAAAATTTGCATTTATGTATATTGAAGCATCATTGGTTAAAGTGAGATGAATATATATCCCCTTGTGAACTCTTAGGAGTTTGGATAATTTTGATAAATGTTTTGAATGTATTGTTCTTAAGAATTTGGGTGTTTTTGAAACAAAAGAAACGTATTTTCCACTCTTGGGAATTTGAATAATTTTTTTCAAAAGCACATGCTAATATTGTTGTAAATTTGAATGATTTGACAAAAAATTAATATTAGTCAATATGGGAACCGAATTTATGACCATTAAATAACTGGGACCCATAAGAGAGGTGGAATGTCGTGTTAGCCCCATTATAGTTGCACGTATTTTATATTTTTAGATATCATTATAGGTATGAGCTCATAGCTATCACAAAAATAAGAATTATAGAGGGAGTCATATTATGACTCCAATGTAAATAATGCACCATTAAATAAGTGGCTCCTAACTCTATGCAGGGAATTTGCAAATTGAGGTAGCTAAGCTCTATCAAATTGTACTTTTAGAATTACAATAATATTTTCCCCCTCTTTGTTGACGAGGCATGTTGTTAAAACATTTACATCTTGGGTTCATATTATGTGTGTGGATTATTTTTACTACTCTACCATTCTTCACCCAATTTTTGCGATCTTTGCATCGCGTATAGTGAAAATTATCAGCTATAACTGGCTTCATATGTGGCAATTAATTTTCCTCTGTATATCTATTTATCTATCAATCTATCTGTCTGTATGTGTGTGTGTGTATGTATGCATAAATATATCGAGCTACTTATCTAGATATCTCTCTCTATAAATCTAGTAAGGGATATGAGAACCATCATACTAATCACGTCTCTCGTATGATTGATGCGTACGGAGAGAGCTTGTGCGAGCATAACATGATTGCTTTGTAATGTAAAGAGGAGAATGATTGCATTTGGAATCAATTGGAGAGGATTTAAAGATGCACCCATATGGAGAAATAGAAGTATCAAGGCGTCGTTAGGACTTCTAGCCCTTAGGCAAGCCAAACTCACGGTCAAGGAATGAGTGTCCAAAAGAAGCATAAGAGGGATGAAATTCGCAAATTTATTTGTATGAAGCTCAATAAGCGAATAGTGTAGGCTGAAGCACCCACAACTAATGAATTGTCTAGAAGATCCCTTGTCAATAACATGATATGTCCTTTCCATCAATATTTGTAATTAGTGTATGTGACAAAGAATTTATCGCCATGTTGTTCAAAAACTACAATGGGAAAATATACCCAATTGATCATTTGTATATTATAAATATAAGATTACTCGTGGACCAACCAGAAAGGGAAACTTGACTTTACCAACATGCATCCTACAGACCTCCTCATACTCGGAGGGTTGAGTAGTGGCCAGACTTAGAAATATGGTCGACATAGTTAATAGGCTAGTCGGATCGTTAGGTGACATACTTGGCTAGGGTTAATAGACTAACTTAACTCCGTTAGTTGACACCGTTAAAGTGAGCATGCGCCTTCTGATTGGATGACATTAACAACTTAATATATATATGCATGCAAAGGAGATACACAAATATTCTCCCCCATGTGCCAATAACTAGCTTGTGATTATTCTTTTACTATGATAGTAAAACATGCACTCTCCTCACCTATAAAGGTGAGACATGTGTCTTATTCGATTGTCTCCCCTCTAAGAGCTTATGAATAGAACACACCAACCTTTTATGAGGTATGAGACTTTTACTATACTGTTAGGCTGACCAATTTTAGAGAGAACTTGAGAGCTAGTATAATGTACTCTTTAGTGGCGTTTGCCCAGTAATCAATAGATTTACTCGCACATTTTTTATGCAGGCACCTAGTTGGGATGGACTATGTAAATCTGGTTCTTCTCCTATCTCTCTTTACTATTTAGTTTATTCATGTTCTTATATCTCAGTAATTCAGTCTCTTATCTGTTTATTTAATAATTATTAGTACATTTAGCTAATATAAACCATATACTAGTTTATAGTGATAATAGATTATCGCCATCAATGGGAAACGGCTTCCCATGTTGTTTTCCCCAATTTTTGATTGCTAAGTCTCAAGGATACCCATTTTCACTGAGCAAGTGAATTACAAGTCAATTCATAATGGCCTCAAAGGGTTAGAGCCGTTTCAAAGAAATTTCCATCTCATTCTTAAAGATTTCTTAGATCTCTATATAGATCTTTATATTTGCCGCATTTAATCGCATTTTTTGTGAAACGTTTCATTTTGTATCACGATCCCTATTTTGCTGCTATAATTATGCTTGAAATGGCAAATAAACCTGGAAGTAATCATGTGATGGAGGAGACATTTCCCTCCACCCCACTCGATATGGATGATTTACAGAGTAATCGATAGAGCTTATAAAGAAGCCAATATATTATGCTGGAGAACATGCAGATGCTGACTCAAAGTATTATGGCTAGATATAACAGATTATTCCAAAATCAACACGAGGTTAATCCCAGCACACCTAGTGTTACGGAGAGCTTAGATCAAAGGAGATAAATTCCACCACTAACCCCTCACAGGGATATGAGGCAATTTCATGGGGAAAGATCCTTGGAGAACCCAAGACATTTGGATCTGGGCTCAATAGGTGGGAGGAGTAGGTCAGGAAGGAGGACTGCGTCTGATCAAGATGATGAGTCTTATAGATCAGGAGAACGTTAATAGTTCGATTGAAGGAAGATGACCAATCTTACACAATTAAGCGACCTAATATCCTGGAAAGGTTATGCAGGGGGAGTGCCTTTAATCATTTGGGACCAAATCCAAGGGCGTCCATAGGGCATCGAGGTAGAGAGTGAAGGGAAAATCTTAGAGATCAGAGCCACCTATTAGACTAGATCTAAGAAAAATGTGAGAGGCTTGGTCGGGTCTGAGCGTACTTCCAATTATGAAGAGAGTTCAGTAAAGAGTCAAAGACGATCCGAATAATTAGTAAAATGTGAGAAGGTAGAGAAGGACCAGTCATGGAAGGGTTCTACACTGCAATTGGAGGATCAGTTAGGGGACTTCATCAAAATAAAAACCCCATAGCAAAGGGGTCACGTGCAGGGGTCTCCCTTCGCTATATCCATCATGAGACACCCCACCCCCAACAAAGTTTAATCCACCTGTGATCGCACCGAGGTATGACGGGAAGTTTGTCCCCATGCATCATATCGAGCAGTACCACGCTGCTTTAAATATATATATTTTGTTCCCAGTGAAATGAGATGTAGGCTATTATCTATTATTATGATTGGATTAGTCCATGTGTGGTACAACGAGATCCTAAGGGAGAATATAACTAATTTTCAATAGATGGTCGACTAGTTTATAAGTAATTTCTTCTTCGGTATGAAACCTCAAAAGAGAGTTTCTCACTTACTCAGTGTCTGACCGAATGAAGACGCATCGACGATTTCAATAATGAGAAATTGGAAGTGATAGATAATGATGAAAAGATATCTATCACTATTATCATGAGCGATATACTACCGGGGAAGTTGTACTAGGCCCTTGTACAAGATCCTCCTAATACGATGGCCAAACTCCGAGCTAAGGATGGGAAAATTATGGACGCCAAAGAGGCTATAAAATCCAAGGAATCAGGTCATATGAAATTCGATACTGATGGGAACTTTAATACTAGACATAAATCCCAGAAGCTGAATCATGACAGACCAAAGAGTTTTGATGAGTACACGCTCCTTACTGTTAAGGTATATCACAACCTTTATGATATCTTAGGAAGTATGAAGCTGAGGTGGATGAAGAAACTTAAAAATCCCACTGGTAGAAGGGATAAAAGTGAATAATACAACTTCTACAAAGACCGCGACCATACAACTGATAAATGCTTGTCTATAAAAGATGAGATTAAGGATCTGATCAGAAGGGGAAAGTTAAAGAAATACATCGGCAAGTATGATCGAGCAATAGAGCCCATGGATAATCTTAATCCAGGGATATGTTTACAGTCTCCTTGCATGGTAGAGGATGACATAAAATACGGGCACGATGACGAAGATTCAGATTAAGGCAATGATGATGATAAGCCAAAGAAACCCAAGGAGCTAAAAGAGATCGTGACCCTAATATTCTTTACGATGAATTTTATTATTGGTGGAGTTACTGGAAGTAGAGATGGTCTCACGGAGAGAAAATACTACTTGAAAGAGGCAAAGGCCTGCACACTCAATAACATAGACGGAGTAAACCTGTCCGAAGTGGAAGACATCATTTTTGGAAGGGTCGACTTAAAGATGTTTGAGGAGGTGGCCTCTACCGTGCATCAAGTCAAGAAGTTCCCAAAATATTACAGAGTAGGTTAGGGGAAAGAAAGTTAAGTGGTGGCACATGATTACTACTACACATCAGTCGAGGAGAGTAAGAAACTGCATACCACCTACCAAATTGAGACTTTAGATCATTGAGATAAAGAAAAGTTAGTTACTGGTGAGCCAGTTGAAAAGATTGAGCCTGTAATCCTGGATAAGGAACATCCATAGAAAATCATCCAGATTGGCTCTTCCTTGGATCCAAACTTGAAGAAAGAGATTGCAGACTTCCTCGAGCAAATGAGAAATGTATTTTCATGAAGCTATTTGGACATGCATGGAATTGACATATATGTGCTTTATCATGACCTCAGTATAGTGAAAGATGCTAAACCGGTGAAGTTGTAAGGACACAAATTTCCAATTGAGTCCATATATAGTTTTGGCTCAATTCCGGACAAAAACATTTATTCATAGGATATTATTTAATTGTAATATTCTCAAGCCTATGATGTGTTTGTTGAAGACGTAGCGGCAAAGAGTATAAAGCCTCATCAAATGTGCCGGTTTGCGTGCCTCGTTTCTACCTCATCATCTATAGTTCCATGCTCCCAAGGTATGAATGCAATTATATTTATAGGAGCTTGGAACAAGTTTATTAGGTGTTAGGTTTAATATAAACGTGTTTTACTTTCAGAAAAATTTAATTAGAACTTAAAAAAAATAAAGTATATAAAGTTTCTGGGCCAAAAATCGAATTTTGAAAAAAATTTCTGGAAGTCGTTCGAAATGTCGTTCGAACGAGTTTTTCGTTCGAACGAGTTTGCCAATGAGTCTAAACTGGTCTGTCATTCGAAATGTCGTTCGAACGAACTTGTTCGTTCTAACGAGGTTTCCAACGAGATTCTAACGAAGTCCATACTGGTGTGTCGTTAGAAGTCTCGTTCGAACGAGAGTTCGTTCGAACGAAATGTCGTTCGAACGAACTGCTAGGCGGGAACAGTTTTTAGGCAGTTTTTATCCCACTTTCCCACTTGTTTCTTAACTGATTTTTTCAGTCTTTATGAAGGACGGGAATCACATTTTCCAAACTAACATTTCCAACATATTTCCATCTCTTAGAGAGCTTTTGAGAGCAAAAATGGTTTAGGAAAATGTTCATGTTTTGAGTGAGATTTTTAGAGAAAATATTTTATCACTCTAGTGTTGTACACCCATATTGTTTATCCAAGTTCTTATATACATATCATATTGCTTGGAGTTGTGGCACCGGTTTATCTCTACCGAATTCAAGAAGAGAAGTTTTGGTTTGCTTCTACATCCATCAAAGAAGAAGACTTTTTGTTGCGATTCTACTCACTTGGAGAAAGGCTCCTTGCTCGGGTGACGGTGACCATAGAAAGCCCCATCGGTGGATTCCGAGACTGCAGTGGTGTTTCGAGGTTATCCGCTAGGAAGAGGTGTCTACAAGAAGAAGCGTCGAGGCTTGAGAGGGATCGAGTCAGTCGTTGTAAGTCTATCTGTCTTGTAATTGTAATTCCGTATCTAGTGGATTTGTGGCTAGGGCCGTCCGAGGTTTTTTCCCGTCTTGGGTTTTTCCTCGTACATCGCGGCGTAGTGTGATATTGTTTATTTTATCTTGCATCATAACGTAGAACGCATGCTTAAGAATAATTCAAGATAAAATTCGGTTTAAATCATCACACTCATTTAAATTGCACGGTTTAATTTTAATTTGTTTGAGAAATTAAAATTTGTTGTTTTGTTTTAAAGTTGAACCATCACCTTTACGCTTCCGCATTTATTTAAAAGGAAATTATATTTTAATTGAGAAAATCACCCTCCGGGGTCCTTCAGAAGTAGAAGAGAAGAGTATTTGCTGAAGAGAAGAGTTTGTCTATTGAAGTGGAGGAGTGGGCATTGAAGCCAAGCCTGACAAAATTAAAGCCCTAATTAACATGAATTCGTCAAACCATAAGAAGGAAATTCAAAGATTGACGGAGCACGTATAAATGCTTAACATATTTGTATCACGAGCAATATACCGATTGCTTACGTTCTTTAAGGTTCTTAGAAAAACCTTCGAATGGAACAAGGAGTGTGAGAAGGCATTCTAAGAGTTGAAGATATACCTGGGATCCCCTCGTTTACTCTCGAGGCTGATCCTAGGAGATAAATTATATTTGTATTTGGTAGTGCCTGAGTGTGTTATGAGCTCGACTGTCGTGAGATATTAAGAAGGGATATAAAAATATATTTTATTATACTAATAAAGCATATAGGGGTGAAAAAATTAGGTACCCTAGATTGGAAAGGGTGTCACTATCTCTCAATAAGGCCTCAAGGAAAATGAAGCCCTACTTCTAGGCTTACACGATCATCATATATACCAATCTTACCCTTAGACAATCTATCCATAAACTTTGAAAATTATGCCAGGTTGATGGCTTGGGTAGTGGAGTTGGGGCCATACAATATCGTATACGTGCCGAGGACGACAATTAAAAGGTGGGTTGTGATAGAATTTATATAAGAGTTCGCTTATGATAAGGAGATAATGGAGAGGCAGTCTAAAGACCAAGATATCCTAAGTGTAGCCATCGATAAAGGTGAATCATTTATAAGTCCAGCCGAGAGAGTTCACGTCTTTGAACAGATGAAGAATATTTTCAAGAATGGGTCATTAGTTTAAGACACTCCATTTCGTAACCCATGAAATTTCATTTCATTTGGTAAGGTTCAAAGCAAGAACTAGAGACCTATTGGTGAATGGTAGTTACCAAAACCTTCATATCACAAGTATAACATGTACTTTTGATGTTTTTATAACTCCCGTGAAGAGAAAAGGTCATCCCAAGCGCCAAGTAACCACATGCTAGTCCCAATTCTCATCTTGAAAATAATAACTCACTTCAAAGAAAATTGAACCTAATAAAACTGATGAATATGGATTTTTTCTACTTTAGGAAATGTATATCTTTGAATTATCTATCCAACAATTCTGACCCTGCGCAAATTTGAGGGTCCAAGTCAAAATATATGCTTAAAATACAAAGTTGCTTAAAAGTTGGAGCGAAGTCAGAATCCATGACCTATTGAGCGTGAGATGAACGATCAGTTATGAACTAAAAAATAGTTGACCGATCAGTCAAATACGCCCTTAAGTTACCCTATAAATAGGGGAAGATTCCCCTTACTTTTCACACCATCCCTCTCAACTTTAGAGGTGATTTTCAAGAGACAAATGGCCTAAAACTCTCTTAAGAGAGTTTTAGTGAGGGAAAGAGGCTAAAGATCTTAACAAATCATGGCGAAGCTTTAGTTAATTTTCTAGGAGTTATTGCTTGACCTTCCTGAATATAGAGTTGAAGTTATGCCGGAACAAAGGGCCAAATCTACGAGTCTACAGTGGTATGTCTTAGTCAAATCTTGAAGTTGGTGGTCAACCATATTGAAGATGTTGACAAATGTTCTAAAAGTGAAGTTCTGCCGATAAACAAACTCAGATTTATCACTTTACAGGTATTCTTCAAAATATATTTATTATGGACCATTAAGGGGAGGTGTTATACTGTAACAACCCCATCAATTTAATCTTCTTATTATTCCTTTTATTCTTTTTCTTCTTCTGCATTTATAGCCTTTCTTTATAGGTCATGTGTGAACTACGTTGAATTTCATTCCTCCTACGGTGGATATGTAAGTGTAATAGGGAGCCCACCCCTAAAGCTCAAGTCAGTTTTTGTACATATTTACAAGTTTCTACTCGTTATTTCTGCAAAAAAAGCAAATACAAAACTTTAAAAACCATGAAATACTTTCATGTATGTTAGAGTATCACTTAATTCAGGGATTCTATGTACTATTTTGTTCTTAATGTTGTAAGTCTCTTCACTCTTTATTTATCAAAGTGGTTTATGAGTGAACCCATTTCATCCAAGCATCTTTCATGAACACAAAGTTATTTACATTTTTAGATATATAATTCACTCTAAAAACACTTTGGGACATCAAAGCAAGTTAAGATCTCTCATATAGCGCCTTCATAAGATGTATAATCCCTCATTGTCCTTTTACAAACTACATGGACTTTGAATCGCTCTGCGTGAATACATAAGATCACTCAGACAATTATCTGAGTGAACAAGTCCAACTTTGTACATGTTTATGTCGATACTAATTAATTTTAATAAATATAAAAAACCCACACAAAAGTCTTTAAAATCATAAAATACCAAAAATAGTACATTAGAGAATCACTTGATTCGGGGATCCTACCTAATGTTTTGATCTTAATGTGAGATGTCTTGACTCCTTTTTTTCATTAAAATACTTTCATTTATCAAACCTAACACCATCAAATCACTCTAGTTGAACAATTTCATACTTTTTCAAATTTAAATCATTTTTGTCTTAAAATTATGCCAATATATCAAAGGGATTTATCATCTCCTATATCAAGTTAAAGTAAGAGATATAGTCCTTCTAGGATACTTTAAGAACTACGTGGACTTTGAATCGCTCTGTGTGAGTACGTAGGCTCACTTGGACCATCATCCGATTGAACAAGTTTGACTTTTTTTACATATCTATCATTTGCATATATTATCTACACACACATTCCTCACTTCATTATAGAGTCTATGTATATACTATTTTTTTTATTATTTTTTTACACCATAACATGCTAACAAACATACTGCAGATCTACATTTGAGATCGAAATGGCAAAGCAGGTGCATAACACCTTCCTAATCCGTAACCCAGTCCCCAAACCTTTAATTTCATAGTTAAACACGCGAATTACTTGCATCACTAGGTCTCCATGGAGGTCTACCCCTTATTTTGTAGGTTTTGGGCAAAATAGACTAGGGACTCCATTCTTTTCAACGAGAACAAGGAGATAACCATGCATCACTTCTAAAGACCCCTTTCTAAACGTGTTGTCCTAAAAGGACACGTGCAAGGGATTCCCTCGGGTTTGGGCTTCCATACTGGTTGCAGGTAGTTTTGATGAAGGAACATCCATTTGGAAGCTCTTCATGGATGACCTTTCATGTTCAAACGACAGTGGTGCGAGCCTCATTATCACTACCCCATAAGGATATGACGTGGAATACATTTTGAGATTTAATTTAGAAGCCTCTCATAATGAGACCGAGTATGAGGCATTAATGGCCAAATGGGATTCGCAACATCACTAGGGGCTCAAAAAATTTCATCCTGTAATGACTCATAGTTGGCGGTGAACCATGTTATGGGCATTTATGAGGCAAAATAAGAGACGATGTTAAGGTACCTAGCAAAGTTGAAGATTTTACTGTATAAATTCACTACAATACAGATGGTGAGGATACCTAGAATTGAGAATTCATGAGTCAACGCCCTGGCTCACTTGGATTCTAAGTCCACGATCGAATAGAGGAGGACAGTTCTAATAGAAATACTACTACATCACTATTTCGAAAAAGAAATTATTTAAACAATGAACTAAACCTTGGACCATCATTGATGGATTTGATCAGGTGGTATTTGGTCACTAGAGTGGTGCCGACCATCCTCAAAGAGGATCAGAGGCTACATTACAAAGCATTCAAGCACATGCTGAAATATGGATTATTAGTTAAAATAGGATTTGTCTTACCCTTCATATAATATGTTCATTCCAAGGAAGTGCAGGACTTGATCGAAGAGGTCCACTAGGGGTATTATGGTAAACATGCACCTAGAAGATCGTTGGTTAAGTGAGCAGCAATGGAAGTCTACTACTGGCCGACCATGAACGAGTATTATGAAGTATATGCCAAAAACTACGATAAGTGCCAAAGGTTCACTATGATCCACCAAAGCCCTGCTGTAATTCTAACACACATCACATCTCCATGGACCTTTATGATGTGGGGGATTAATATGATGGGGCCTCTGTCGAAGACTAAGGGGAGATTAAGATATCTGGTTATCGTAGTCAATTATTTCACCAAGTGGGTGGAAGCCGAGCCACTGATAGAAATGACACAACTAATGGTCTTTCATTTTATGTGAAAGACAATAATCTTTCTCTATGGGATTCCATTTTATTTTATCACAGATCATGGGATCTAGTTCGATAACGATTGGTTTGAAGTGTACTATTTCAGATCCAAGATCGAGAAATTAAAATCTACAATGGGTCATCCACAGTGTAATAGCCAAATTGATATCACTAATAATGCCTTATTAGATGGGATGAAAAAACTTTTAGAAGATTCAAAGCGAACTAGATCAATGATCTATAAAGCATCCTCTGAACATATATGATGTTTCTGCCACTGGGCAAACCCGTTCATGTTGGATTTTGGCTGGGAAGTTGTTATAGTGATGGAGGTCGGCCTTCTGAGACATAAAGTTCTAAACTTCAAATCACTAATGAGCGACTTCATGCATTGACTCGACTTGGATCTAGTAGAGGAAGTAAGATAATTAGCAGCATTAAGGGTCATAATGTACCAACATAGGACGATAAGGTTCTATAACAAAATAGTTAAGCCAAGCCTGCTAAAGGAAGGTGATCTGGTATTGAAGAAATCAAATAAATTGGGAAATAAACTCGAGGTAAACTGGCATGGACCCTATCGAGTTAGTTTAGTACTGTGACCTAGGATATACAAAATAAAAATATTGGAAGGGAAGCGCTTTAAAAACCTATGTTCAGAGTCAAGAAATAAGAAAAAAATATGAATGTAAAGAAATAATCTTTGAATTTTTTTTTGCTGATTATCAATGAAAGTTCAGTTTTTTTATAAATCATTACTATTGAATCTCTTCTATTATATACTACAATAATCCTTAATGATAAGAGATGGTAAAGAAGCCACGACCGGAAACATATCACAGCTGAGAAGAATGAACCGACTATGACCGGATCACATTTCCTGAGGGGCGTAGACCTTTGGGCATGACATAATCAAGAAATTGGTCGATCCAAGGATAACAATAATGTCTCTAAGTCAGTTTGACTATGAGCTAACCCAATAGATAACTAGGTTGAATAAGTCATTTATTAATCCTAGTACAGACGATCACGTCACTAGCCATGGACCAACACTGTGCAAAAAAAAAATGACAGGGGAATGATAAGTTAATTTTCAATTTAGAAAAAAACCCATCTCAATAACACATGTACACTTAGTGGTATCTAATAGTCAGGTCAGCTCGACCAAGAGCTGACCACAAGACCATGTGATGAGTTAAATACTGGAAGAACTAAATAAACTCTAACCATTATTCATAAAACAAGTGCCAGTTAATTTTTCCAAAAACATCTTGTATACTAAATAAATCCACAAAACATAATATATGTGATAGCTAAATGATTGGCCAAACAAAATAAGTTTAGTAGAAAATAAAAAACAAACATGCAAATAACAAGCAAAGATGGAAACTATATTCATTCAACCATGTCATAATGAAATCCTAGAATAAATTAACTTTTGGTTACATGGAAAATGTTCAACAATATGACAAAAATGCAATATTTCAAAAAATCACCATAAAGTTAAACCACAGGAGGATCAAATAATCCACCAACAGTATAAGGGTGATTGCCGTAGGATCCTGAGGGTTTCCCCGAGTCACCATCTCAGCTGACAATGGAAGGATCGACTCATTAGTGGTTATCTCGACCGGTGAAAAAGTATTGACCTATTGGACTGGAACATCCATATTCATGGCATCAACATTGGCTAGATCCACTACTTCCTTCACGTCACCCTCTTAGGCACTTACGATCCCTTCTATGTCAAAAAAATGATTCATAACTCTTTTATTGAGTTCGGCATACCCATCAATAACACAGTCTATTTTCTTCAATTCAAAGTTCGAGGAGGCCTTATACCCGACCACAAAAAGTTCATTAGAATAACTGATCATTGCCTTGATATATTTAAAAATCACAATTACGCTCATGATAGCCAATAAGGTTAAGAGAGTTCGAAAAATGGAAGATGATGTAATTCTCATCCTTGTCTATCATGTCATAGGTGACGAGATAATTAAAATACCTCTTATAATCCTCCAACTCAGGATGCATGAAAGGAGCCTCAACCTCCTTTGTTAGACAATAAGCTTGGTGCCCTTCAATTATGACTAGAAGTTTTCCAGCCTTATTGAGCTTGTTAAGCCCCCTATTTTGGAATGGGGTGAAAAGTAGAGATCTCAATTCCATATATTTTAAAATTGTCTTGGCCCTCCACAATTTTATTGGGGGTGATTAAGATTTCCATAGATTTTTCTGTTCTACCTGAACTCGAGCCTTTTTTAGTTTCGTCATCCCTCTTCATGCGAAGTTCCTCAATAGCTGCATATGAAGTTTCTTTTAGGGCCACCTCTTAAGTCGATTGAACTTCAAAACCTAAATTATAAGGAGTGGATTCTACAGAAGAAACATCTAGGAATTAGTAAATGTACGAGTTGAGAGATGGACACACACACACTTACACTTGTAAAATATCTTATATACCTTCTTCAAATCCTTTTTTACCCTCGTCCCGATCACCGGCTCCAGTTTGAATTGCTACCTTGTAGTAGGCAAACTCAATAAGTTTTTTAAGATAGAAGTCCTCTTCAAAGACATGATGACCAAAGCTGCAGTATTTATACACTAATCTTCTCTAATCAGCTGAAATCTTAGGGGTAACTTTCACTACTCATAAACAAAAGCACTTTAAAATAAAATTTAACCTAGAAATAATGAAATAATGAGCATGAGATAAAATACCCATTGTGTTAGGATTACCCCAATCCCGAGTAACCCTACCAGTTTCCTTAATTTCCATTGGGCCTAACTACCCACTGCCACTCACATAAACAATTTTATACTTCTAGAAGTTGTTATTGGTCTAAACCACTTTCACCAATATTTTATTGGGTTTTCTAAGGGAGAGATATTAATACATGGGGGCTTTGACGTTTTCCTTTATCCCATGAATATATCATAATATCTTTTCATTAATATTAAATCAATAGACCTCCCTCCAATAAACCATCGAACTTAAGATCATCCTATAAGCGTTCGATGGCATTCGAGTGAGTGCCACCTCATAACCCTTCACGATACCTCTGATGATGGGGTGTAAGGGAAGATGAAGCCCCACATCTAGGGAAGTTAAAAGGAAGCAAATGTCGTTGGCATGAAGCCAATAATAGGCCCTATTATCTTTATCGGGCAACGTGTAGTTTATGCTTATATAAATGACATAAAAATTTATAAGACATACCAACCCGAATTTGTTAACACCATAAGTGTAATTATCGTTATTTGTCTCAAAAGGATCATATGAGCTTCTATTAGATTGGGAGGGAGTGGACTCATCATGGTAACCATTCGATGGAACAAAAGTTTTGAGGGGAACCACCACTGGAGAGCTGATAGGGTTCGAAGGAGGTCTAGAATACATAGCCTCCTTGGCGGAGGAGTCGATCACATACACAGACCCCTTAGAAATCTAATCGATGTAATTCCTCAAACCTGGATCAGTCCTCACACACTGTATAAGCTTGTGGATGCCATGAACTTTGATCTATTGTACTTAATGTTTGGGGGCTAAGAAGTTGACCTGTGAGAGGAAGAAATGTAAGGAATAAATAGGGGATCCTTAAGGGTAATCTCAGGAGGACGAAGGACCACTAACGGAACATGTCAAATGGGTTCAATAGAATACCTATTATTCTAATAATGACTCTGCCTTAATACATTCTAAACCCACTCAAAGAGACTCATAAATGGTTAAAAAAAGGAGGGAAAAAAAATCTAGAGAAATCTACAATCACAATTCAAGAAATTAGGCAAAAACATAAAGCCTCCAAAATTATGAATTCCTAATGCTAACTAACTCAATGGTCATCCAATCACCCTAATTTTCTAGCTAAACGACAATAAAACAACCCAAATAATAATATTAATAACTATCTAAAAGATTGCAACATGAAAAATAGCATAATTTCACAAACCCTAGAAAACTAGAAGATAATGGACAAGGAGCACCTGAATTCCTAGTGAATCAAAGACAACTGTGAAAATCATGAATGCATGCCACAAACTACCGTGAAAAAGGGGATGCTTGTAAAAAATGAGATATTTATGCAAGAAACTGGCCGAAAATAGAGGGATTTAAGAGTGGAAGAAGTTTTTCTCCCTCTTAAATGTTTATTTGAAAACGGGTTATGTTTCAAAATAAACAAATAAGTAATAATAATTTTAAGTACTCTTTGAAAACCGAACTTCAAGACTATTTCCTTGCACACACAACTTTAATTTCCAAACCAGTTGTCCAAAATAGTATACTCCACATATTATAGACCCGAAACCCCCATAATTCATTAAATTAAATATAGACGGGGTTAAGTCTCCCAATATTAGATAGGCTGCCATTGGTGGTATCCCCCAAAAGGAGAAAATGATTATTTTGGGAAAAGCATGACATAATAGCACTTTAAAGACATGAAATAAACGTCTACATGCGCACACACTGGCCCAAACATGCGTGTGGTAATAAATTCTTATCGTACCTGCAAGTGGTTGACACATGGCACACCAATAACAATAATTGTTTTCAAAACACTTAAGAAAAAGTCATCGGTAAGTGACGAGAAGATAAGAATCCAAGATAACAACATCATGTGGATAAAAATGTCACTCACTTAAGTCGTCAAGCACCTACCCAGAAGACATTACTATCCAAGGAATCTACTACTTCTTACGATTGTGAGCAAAATATCAAGGGGCTATTCTTATACCATAAATATGGGATTACTCATGGACCAACCATAAAGGACACTTGACTTTACTAACAAGCTGTCTATAAACCTCCTCAACTGGTAGAGTCAATTAGTGACCAAAACTAGCTATGTGGTTGACTAGAGTTAATACTTTTTTGAGATCATAAGGTGATCGGATCGACCATGGTTAACAGAATAACCTAACTCCGTTAGTTGACACCATTCGAGTGATCATGTACCTTGTGATTGGATGACATCATAACTTAATACACATTCACATGGAGAAGATACAAAAAATTTCTACAACATGTGATAAGTCGAACTTATGATTAATCTCTCACTATGATTGTAAACTGTGCACTCACCTCACCTATAAAGGTGGGACACTTGTCTTCCTCTATTCTCTCTCCTTTAACATCCTATAAATAGCTCACACTAACCTCAACTATTATAATGCTCAATTCTAGAGAGAAGTTGAGAGCTTGTATAATGTAGTCTTTAAAGGAATTTTCCCAGTAATCAATAGATTCACTTTCACCTGTGGAGGTAGACCCCAAGTTGGGATGGACTACATAAATCTAGTTCTTTTCCTATCTCTTTTTACTTTCTAGTTTATTCTTGTGTTTGTATTCTAGTACCTTAGTTTCTTATCTATTTATTTGCTAGTTGTTAGTATATTTGGCTAATATAAACCATATACCAGTTTCTAGGATAACAATTATGTTTGTCGGCATGGTGAAATGTGTCACTCTGGAACGCCACTAAGGCACTGAAGTGCAAGTTTTTCCTTTCTAGTTTAGGATAACTTTACTATAAGTTATTGGATAAGCTGTTCATTAGATCCATGAAATGCCTTGAGCAACTACTGGGTAGTTGATAGACATATTCATCACTAACATTATTAATCTAAAGAAAATGGATGCCTTGCCCAATCTTAAGGAGCATCTGGATGAGAACCTCAAAGAATATCGTCAAAGGTATTATTAGATTTATAACAAGGTAGAGAACTACTCGAATTAAGTAATGATTTCCTCCTTCAAGATCAAATTTCCTAGTCATTGTACCAGTCATTGAGTATGAAATAGGCGACCACCATTTAGGACATCATATACCGAATTAAGAAATATTTAAAGTGTGAAAATAAAAGCATTTCAAAGGAAAATAAATTATTTTACATGACAACAGTTTAATTGATAATGTGAAAAACTTCACTATCTTATCTATATTATCATTGGAATGAAACCTTAGAGGGTCGCAGCCTTAGTAGAGACCATGAATTACATCCCTTATTTGCATACATATGTAAGAGCCAAAAAACCTAGTAAAATAAAAAATGAGGTTTAAATGATGGCCATAGAGATTACATCTCCGAGGCTTTGGTAGATTCAACATGTGGTTAGTGATGTGTCCCAATTAGGTCATTACTTTCAAACCAAGTTTTAAAATTCTAGAAGCCTTTTTGAAGGCGTATTTATGTAATTGTAAGGACATAAGTGAAAACCCTAGGATCTATAGCATTTCTAATAAATAGCTTGAAACACTTCGCAAAGATAATATACACCCTAATAAACTCTTTAAAAAGAGAAAGTGAGATTTTAAGGAGAGATGAAAATTCTATTAGAAAAAGGCTATGGAGGCATACTATTCATCGATGATAAAGAGGTGGTTGAAGGTGGAAAACGTTTACTATTTATCGAACTAGGTCTTTTGGGTAAGGGATCCGTCCTATGCCCCCCTTTCCTTCTTTAAACCATAGTTTCCTTATTTCAATAAATGAGACGAGCCCCTTGCATTTTCTAAGTTTTTTTGGGTTTATAATCTATGGAGTTTTATAATTTATTATGGTATTTTTAGGTCTAGAGACCATGGTCATATACAGTTCATGAAATACATTAATCTTAAGATTTAACTAAGTTTGAAATATAACTTTGGAACCAAAAACTGATCTGATCCAATCCGGGAACCATTGGTTCGGTTTGGTTCGGTTCTGCATAACTATCGGTTCGGTTCTGGTTCTAAAAAATTAGAACTGACCCATCTCGATTCGATTCTTGGATTAGTCTCAAAACCAACCCAAACCGAACCATGTGCACCCCTACCGTGACCCACGCTGTGATGAAAAAAATTAGAAAAAATTGGTCGTGGCTAAAGTTCGTGACCCACACCGCGATAAAAAATGGTCGCGGTATGGGTCACGAACTTTGGCCACGACCATTTTTTTGCTTTTTTTTGTCCCGCTGTGGGTCACGAACTTTGGTCGCGACCATTTTTTATCACGGTTGGGGTCACGGACTTTGGCCGCGACCATTTTTTTCCTTTTTTTTCGTCACCGTGTGGGTCACGGACTTTGACCGCGACCTTTTTTTTTTCTGTCGCAGCGTGGGTCACTGCCCAAGTTTGTGACCATCTGCCGTGACCCCTGAGGGTCGTGACCCCCAGATTGGTCACGGACTTGGGTCACGACCCACGATTGTGCCTGAAATGGTCATGGCCCAAGTCCGCGACCCATAGTCTTGGTCAGGGATTTTGGCCGTGACCATTCTCCAGTTTCCCTAACTAAGGATTTCATTTTTTTTCCATTTAAGATCAAGTGAAATAACCCCTCAGCTTAACAGGGAAATTCCTCAGGCATTACACATAATAAAATTCAACATAAAGAAAGTGTTGAAATGCTAACAAAAGCTACAAATTGAATCACAACTTTAAAAAATATGGGATAGGTTTTTAACTCAATAAAGAAAGAGATAATGTTTATACTTCCAAGTTCACTCCCATGCCATTAAGGCAACTCAAGAATAAGCAAGCAAACCAACTCAATGAGAAATTTATATCCAAGAAAGAAATTCAACTTTGTAAGGAGTTCTTGAATCAAGATAATCGACCTAATGAGAAGTTCATATGAAATCATGAAAGTATACTATACTAAAAGGTTATGAACCTACCTAGTCAACTCAATAATAATTTCACCTCGAGTGCATGACAACTCAATCAAAGATGATCAACACAATAGGGTCTTAAGTTAGTCAGGATCGATCAGAACCTCGGTTGGGGCTTAAGTTGTATTTTAAAGATTTTTGGTGGTTTTATTTTGTTTTTGGTTATTTCACGGTGGTTCCTAAATGATGTTAACATATATTTGAATCTAGTAAGTTAGGGTTAAGGTTTGGACATGGGTAACAACCTAAAGTAGCAAGACAAGGCGCAAGCCTTAGTTATGTTAATAACTCACAAAGCTGGATTTATATTGAAACCTTATTAATATACACATTAGAACCAATAGACAAATTCTTGGTCATGTATTACTTGAATACTTTTTTGGGATGGTAGTGTATGTTGGAGTCATCATAAATGGAAAATGAATAATATGAACTTGAATAGGGGTGAGATATAGTAGTAATGTGCCTAATTAGTTGGTTTAAATTTAGTAGATTAGGTTGATATAGTCAGATAACTTATTTAGACTCTTTTATACGCGTTAAGATACCATGCGTGAGTGTGTATGCTCATGGAGAATCTACTAGTTAAGTGTTTATGGAAATGCATGCGAATTACGATTTACACCCATCGTGTTGTTGATGGAAGTTAGGTACTCGAACATTATCTCAATTTCACCTGTTGATTACAATTAGCATCTCTTGGGTTGAGACTATTTCTGTGTAGACATTTGTGTTTGGTTATGCGGTTGGTGCGATGGAGTAATGATTTCACCAGTTGGTGTATTTGACTATCTTAGGAGTGGTACATTCTAGTGGTCGAAACTAGTAGAGGCTCGAGAGAATACCTAATGTGTATTGTAATTCATAAAATTAAAAATCGTCCATATTTGAACAATTTTCTCATAACTTATATCATAGATAAAACCCTAGTCAGCTAAAATAAAACACTTATATATAGTGTCTGTATCATTTATAACTAAAGTAACTTTTTAGAATTTACATTGGAGATAAAAATACAACTTTTTAATTTTCAAAATAAATAAAAATAAGTTATATATCATCCAACACGTCCCATGCATCCCCTAAGTCGAATATAGCCGTAAACAATCTGAACTCAAATTCTTGGAATATATATATATATAAACATAAACTGAGCATTTTATGTCCACGGCCTTGCCCTAATAGGACGAGGGTTATTTCACTTGATCTGGAATTTAAAATTCATAATTAGGGCAAACATATTAGGCGCGGACCCCATTATCAAAGTTAGCTAAAACATTCGCCAAAAATAATACGACATAAAATATAATGTCAATTGCAATAGTATTGAAAGTCTCTAATTGGCACATAGATAAATCTATTGATTCTGTACAAGTAATGTTACAATATGCTTAACTGGGGATTTAACTGGGATTATACAATTGATTTATAAATGAAAATAATCTGTTTATAAAATTTTTTCCCCATCTTCCTATCCTCTATACTTCCACAACAGTATATTTTAGCCACGACCACTCATCTTTTTGTGAAATCTTATCCTGAGGAAGTCAATCAATAAAAGAAAGGTGAGCTCAAATAGATGGGTAAGGGTTAAATCAAATGTACTCACCCCACTTGGCAGTGTTAGATTTTTCACACACACACACGAAAAAAAGTACTCAAGTACCATCTGCCAAGGTTCAAGTGCGATTACTAGTCTAGGATTAATCTCCCTAAAACTCGTTATTTTAGCCTCAAGAAGAAATAGGAAGGCCATCTCCAGACATGATGCATCTACCTGGCATAATAATTCCACGACCTCAACACTAGAATCCAACAAAACCATGCACACGTTACCCAGAAAACTCAAATGGCAATAAACAGTAAAAATTCATGGACTTTAAACCCCCAAATCCCAGAAATCGTGAAGGGAATCATCTCATTCAAATGAAAACTTGGGACCGAGGTTAATTTAAGGAAAATGGGAAGTGGATGGAATTCTTTTAGCAATAGTACTTAGTAGGATGAACAGTAGGATTTTTCCACCTCCAACACCCCTCTTCTCACCGATAAATAGTATGCCTCCTTCGACTTCCTCCAGTACACCTCTTTTTCTTCTCCAAATCTCACCTTCTCTCTCTAAAATATGGATTAGGGTGTTTTAGCAGCTTTTGGAAATGAGCTAAGGGATGCTATTTATAGGAAACTAAAGAACGTGAGATTTTGCACTTATGTCATCACTTTTCCACAATTACCCCTTTAAAAAGGCTTCTAGAATCTTTAAAACTTATTTTGAAGGAAATAAGATAATTGGCCCACATCATTAACCCACATGTTGGGCACTTCCTAAGATCCCGACGTATAAATCCACAACCATTAATATGTACCTCTCTCAGTCGATCTTCATTTACTTCTACGTCAAACTTAGATATTCGCGGTCTAAGGTCTTGGCTCCTACCAAGGCCGTGATCATCTAATGTTATAGAGTTATTACAATCTCCTAAACTTAGGAAATTATGTACCCGAAATTGAATATATTAAGGAAGGAATAGTTCAATTCATGCCTTAGAATAAATGTGGGTATTTCTCTTTGATATCTGACTCTATTTCCTAATTGGCTTCTTCTGTGGCTTGGTTTCTCTATAACACTTTAACTAAAGAAACTTTCTTTGTCCTTAGATTTTTTTGTATTATATCCAAAATTTCCATCGGGGCCTCCTTAAAACTCAAATATCTATGGATATTTATGCGTTTATGATTGATAACATGGACGCAATTTCTAATATAATTCTGTAACATCGAGATGTGAAGAACATTGTGTACATGGGATAAGGTTACAAGGTGGGACTAGTCTACCAGATGAATTTTTAATCCTCTCAAGTATTTCAAGTGTTCCCATATGCCGTGAGCATAACTTCCCTTTCTTTCCAAATGTTATGATTATTTTCTAGGGGAAACATTAAGAAACTCATGGTCCCTGACCCTTAAGCCCATATCTCTCCTTTTGATGTCAGCTTAGCTCTTCTTTCTACTTTTTGCACTCGATAGACTTTCTTATATTATCTTTACCTTATCTATGTCATGTTCCACCAATGTTGGTACCAAAAATTTCCTTTTTATGACTTCATCCCATCATAAAAGGAAGAGGCATATTCTCCCATATAAGGCAGTGTAAGTGTCCATGTTGATACTTACCTGATAAATATTGTTGTACACAAATTATATTAAGGGTAGTTGATCCTACCAACTTCTACGAAAATCTAGTACATAGTCCCTTAACATATCCTCCAAGGTTTGATTGGTACTTTTATCTTGTCTATTTATCTTTGGATGGAAAGCAATGATGAGGTCGAGCAACACTCCCATATCTCTTTAGAATCGTTTATAATATCTGGAGGTAAATCTTAGTTCATGGTTAGATACTATGGTGACAAGAACTTCGTGGAGACTAAAAATTTCCTTTATAAATATCTTGGCTAACTGACCGATACTTGTTGTGGTCTTCATGGTTATAAAGTGTTTAGTTTTGGTCAATCGATCCACTATGACCCAAATGGAACCCATCATTCTTCGTGTCCACGATAATCCCACAATGAAATCCATGGATGTATTTTCTCACTTACCCAAATGGAACCCATCCTTCTCTGTGTCCATGACAATCCCACATTTAAGTTCGTGGATATATTTTCCCACTTGCATTATGGAATAAGGAAATTCTGTAATAACTCGAGTGGTCTCTGATGATCGGTCTTAACTTTTTGACATACCAAATATTTGGTGACAAACTCTATGGCCTCCATCTTCATATTAGACCAACAAAATTTTTCCTTTAAGTCCTGGTACATTTTGGTGCTTTTGGGGTGGACTGAAAATGTTAGAAAATGACCTCCTTCTAACACCTCAATTATTATCTCATCATTTTTTGAAACACAAATCCTTTTCCCAAACCGTAGTGCTTCGCGTTCATCTATTCTAAATGCCGAGTTCTCTCCTCCTTCTACCTCTCCGTAGATCTTTTGAAGATCGGGGTCCTCGAGCTGGGAAGTCAAAACTTTCGTTCACTTTATGTTCCATAGTGAGGGTGCCTAGACATCCATGACCTATGTGGATAAAGACTTTAATTCCTAATGACCCAAACCCTTAAAATGTGTTCTTGCGTAACAATCCTTATGGTATTAAGCGAACCCTTTCGACTTAAGGCATCTTCTACCAAATTGTCTTCCTTGGGGTAATATTTTATTGGTCAATCATAATCTTAAATTAACTCCAACCTTATCATTTGCCTTAAATTTAAGTCTCTCTGAGTGAAAATGAATGTTAGACTCTTATGATCCATGAATATTTCACAAGTATCTCATATAACTAATGTCTCCAAATTTTTTAAAGCAAAGATTACAATTACTAATTTTAAGTCATGAGTTAGATAATTCTTCTCATGTGGCCTTAACTGTCTAAAGGCATGAGCAATAACTCTCCCATTATGCATTAAAGCACATCCCATGTCGCGGCCTAAAGCGTCACTATAAATCGCATAACCTTTTCGATCCTTGGGTAAGGTCAAAATGGGAGAAGAAATTAACTTTTCCTTCAACCTACATAAATTTCTTAAATCTCCGCCGACCATATAAACTTTGTGTCCTTGTGTTATCTTGGTCGATGGCATAGCAATATTGGAAAATCATTCCACAAACCATTTATAATAACCTATTAGGCCAATGCAACTCCTAACTTCTATTACAGTGGTTGGCCTCTTCAAATCAACAATGGTCGCAACCTTCCATGGGTCCATGACCAATCCATATTTATTCATTATATAGATGAGTAAAGAAACTTCCTCAAACCAGAACTCACACTTACAAAAATTTTCAGACAAATTTGTTGTCCTAAGTATCTCAAATACGCCACATAAGTGTTCCTTATGTTTTCCCATATATTTAAAGTAAATCAGGATATCATCAATAGATATGATCAAAAACTTCCCGAGGAAGGGACTAAACACTTTATCCATAAAATGCATAAAGGCATCAGTGCATTAGCTAATCCAAAAGGCATAACCACAAACTCAAAGGGACCATATCTACTCCTAAAATCTGTCTTGTGAATGTCCTCATCCTTTATCTTTAGTTGGTGTTATCTTGGCTTTTTATTAATATTGGATAAATATGTAGCATTCGATAAAAAAAATCATCAGTTCTAGGTAATGGGTACATGTTTTTTTATAGTGACTTTGGTTAATTCCCTATAATCAATGCGCGTCCTCAAAGACTCATATTTATTCTTTATAAAAAGCACCAAGGAACCGTAAAGGGAGGTGTTGGGCTTGATGAATCCATGACCCAACATGTCCTCTAACTGTTCTTTATCTCTTTTAACTCTACGAGCACCATATTATATGGTGCCTTTAAAACGGGGATTGCCCTACTTACAAGATCAATGGTGAACTAAATTTCTTTGTCTGCGAGAAATCCTTGAAGTTCTTCAAAAAAGACATCATCTAAATCCACGGCTAGAGGAATATCTCTCAAAATGGTTATGGTCCTATCATTATCCTTAACGTATGCAATATAGTCGCGATGAGGATATCACCAGAGGCTTCCTACTTAGTTTATTTCTTCTAAAACTCACCCCAGACTCTCCAAGTTCACAAAGGAGGATATATTTTCTAACACAATCAATCTTAGCAAAGCGTGTGGACAATTAGTCCATGCCTAAGATCACATCAAATTCTTCTATCTCAAAGGGTTTTTAAGATATTGCTCTTTATTTTCATGGCACATAACCTAGTGATGCCCGCGGCCTCCATCGATACTCTTATTGGGGTATCAATCAATAATGGAGGGTCCAAGTTTTGGGCATCATCTTTACCTTTCATGTAAAGGTGGTGGATATAACGGAGTGGGTGGATCCGGAATAAAAAATTATGTATCATTTATATCACCAAAAGTAATAGTATCTGTTATAATGGCCTTGTTCTTCTTAGAATCCTTAGCATTCAAAGCAAAGACGCCTGTCAGAGATCGCAGTTTTTTTGCATTCTTATTCGACACTCTTTAATCCTTTAGCCTTGTGGCTTAGTTTTCTACAATTGTAATAGCTCATCCCCAACTCTTGGAAAAGTTTCCATTCATATTGTAGCTTAAACAAGTTAAAATCGTAGTATCAACATTCTCAAACTCTTTGACCTCCACGACCCCATTATTTGGCCGTTGCTTCTAAGCTTATTTCCAAGGCTTGTTACCCTTATTTGTCCCTTCATATCTTCCCTTACTTTTCTTTCCCTCAACTTTCATTCCATCTTCAAAATATTTCTCCATAATTTAATCCATCTCCACTAACTTTATTTATGTCCGTAACCTTAACTCAATAACTTTATTGCGAAGACCACATTTTAGGCCTCTTTCAAACCTCTTCACCTTGCTTTCCTCGGTGTTGATGATATGGAGAGAAAATGTGATAGTGATGCGAACTTAGCTTCATATTCATCCACATGCATGGTCCCTTTGAGTTATTTTGAGAAATTATACCTCTATATTATCCTTGGTCGTAACTGGAAAGTATTTCTCAAGGAAGGATTCCTTAAATCTAACTTACCCAATGGTCACGACCTCCCCTCCAAATTGTGTTCTCTTAACCATCGTCCACAAATGACCGGCCTTAACCTCAAACATGAATGAGGCAAAGGAGACCATTTGCTCCTCAATGAATTTAGTACTTTTAAAATCATTCCAATCTTCCTTATCCAGACTTCAGCCTCTAAAGGATCAGGTTCTCCATTAAAGGGTTACGACCCCAGATTCTTGAAGTTCTCAATGGTGAAGCCATTAGGACTCTCATAGGCCATTCTTATTACTATTTCCCTGGATAGGGATTCCAAAAACCCAACCACCATTTCGAGCACTTGTTACCAACTATCACCTCTATTGGGGATGGTGGGTTATGTGGCTCCTCTAACTCCTTAGAGATTTATTCTTGCCATAAATTCCTGTAAAGAATCACATAAGTGTAAGTCTAAAATAATAATACGACATTCTTATAACATATCCCTAGTCTTCACATTATTCCAGATCAGATCACGCAAATACCAATCGTAATTCTCACGACCTTGTCCTATTAGGACGAGGGGTTATTTCACTTGATTTTGTGACACCCTACTTAAAATACTAACTGGCCAGCCCTATACTATAATTAATCAGGAATCTCAAGTGGATCATTCTCAGCATCTACTAACGATACCAAGATAATCATAGCTAACTACCCAGTACTATAAAAAGCGGGTGCTAATTTTTTTTAAAACGTACAATTCAATAACCAACCAACAACATAATGACTACTAAACATGATAATGAACATGCATATGCTAAGATAAAAGAGAACAGTTCTATAATATACCAGAATTACACAAAAGGAAATACCCGAATATGCTGTTGGGTCACAGACAATACAACAATCTGAGATAAGAAATAAAAACGTAATACAAACTCAACCCTTGGGTGTAAACCCAATATACAAACGGAATCCTAAACTAGATTTACAAAAGATAGGAAACGGCTAAAGCAAAATCCCACAACAGTCCGCAACTGCTACAGATCCACGAATACTACGGATAGAAAATATCATTGGCGTCCTTGCGTAGGAACACCTAAAATAATACAATATATATATCAAGAGAAAAGTATAAACGAGTCAGAGCCCGAGGTGTGAAAACATTTTAGCAAGTGCATTAAAATGCATAATAATTATAAATGCACTATAACATGATAAAAGTGGAGTCGAACTCTCCTGAAAATCTAACTCACCCCTCAACAGAGCGCACACCTAAACGTATGCACCTGGTCCTCAATTAACTACCCAGCAGTTTCTAGGGACAATTCAATCCAACCTCTGTCTAATCCACACTCGCGTAACCCATCAATTAAAACATAACCATAAATATCCGATTAAACATATAATTAGACATATACATAACTCTTATTAGAATTTAGCCGATTCTAGTTATTAACTTACACGAGTTATTAGCATCCAAATGCTAAGGACTAAACTTCACCCAACTCTCAACATTGCACTGTGTTTCGTGCGTGGGACGTCTTGCAAAGTGAAATCCAAACAAGGACCCCCCGATACACTATTCCTTAACAATGTTGATTGTCGAGATTCATTATGCCCTCAATGCACGACGCATATAACATCAACTACTCAAATAAATATTTTTCCAATTAATTTATCATAAAGCGTTGTTTTAATATAACATATAAATCTGAGTACTAAGGACTAAAATTTTCCCCACTCCCAACATTGCACCGCATTTCGTGTGTAGGACGTCTCGCAAAGCGAAATCCAAATAAGGAACCCCCCGATACACTACTCCTTGACAATGTTGATCGTGGAGATCCGTTACGCCCTCGGTACCCAACACAAAACTTTGACTACTTATGAGGAGAAATCATCTCTAATCACATAAATAAGATAATGCTTTGAACCTTTAGGGTCTATAACATTACTCTACATACAAAGCACAAAAATTCAACCCCAACAAGTAAGTACACTTAACACACTTAAGTATCCAATATACCATCACTTATGGATATAGAATACATCACAATGCTATCATCTTCTAGGAATTACTCGCTTTATCCCGGGTTACCATAAATCGGATTATTATCACACAACCATGGTAATAAAACAAATCACAACGTATAGAAAGCTCTCATAGTTTCGAACGTGAAAGTGAGAATGAATCATACCCAAGACTTCTCACCCAGAATAAAATCACACAATAAATAAAGGATGACTATGACCTGGGGACTATAGGCACCCTGCTCCTCAAGCTAGGGGCCTCACCCACATCACGCAACTTCCCATGATAACACTGGAGGGTATTCTCATACAATAAGTATATATACATCATTCACACTAGATATATATACAATCACATCATATAAATGCAAACCATCACACAAGGTATTTACATCATGCCATATAAATATACATACTCTTATAAGCCCGTATGTATGAAATAAGTTAATTCATTTATAAGTATATAACTCTCATTATACTCACCGTTGCTAACTCTACCTTCCCCAATTCATCTTATAATACGATCTCTTACTTGAGGTTTACTCACCCATCACACATATTAAATATACATAGTCTCTCAAATTCAATCAACATTAAGGATACCATCTATATCCGAATGCACACCGATCAATAATAATTATGCCCATAAAGGAATCTCGATACTAAGAGGATTCCCCACTAAATAGATACGATAACTCAAACTCTTATTCTCTCACAATAACTCAATATGACCCCAACATTTCATCTTAGGTGAAACTTCCTAAAATCTCCAAAAACATACTTCTCATAACATGTCTTAAGGTTACTAAGTTTCAGACACAAAGGACAAGGGGTGGGAATGAAATCCCAATCTTGGTCAAAAAACAGAGGACCGATCGATCGCCCCCTGACCCCCGATCGACAGCGGTTTTAAATTTTGCCTTTGGAAGAAGGCAGTAGGCTTTTTCCTCGAGGCGCGATCGCCTGGCCCCCTGGCCGCGATCGACCGGCCATACCAGATATCTCGGCCAACCATTTTTTTAGGATGGAATCCAACTTTCTAAATATCCAAAATAACAACTTCTAACCACAAATCTTCAACCTAATCATGTTACTAACATTAAAACTCATCAAATATGTTAACCCAACTAATTTACAACCTCAAATCCATATAAAAATATCAAATGTAGGATTTAACCCAAAAATTTAGGTTTTGACATATTAACCCAAAATCCATAATTTTATCCATAAATCATGTGATAAATGATGCACAAGAATTATTTAGAAAGTTTAATCACTTGCCTCAAAGTTGTAGAGGTTGAATCTTCCTCGAAATCACATAATAGCTAGAATTCTCGAGCTTTTATTCTCTTTCTCTTCTTTTTCTCTCTCTAGGGTTTTCACTTCTCACAAAATGAGATTGACTTCTCACATAGGATTTTTAAGCCTTAAGTCCATGATACCCAACTTTAAGTGATAATACACACTTTAAATGAATCGGTTACTCCAATTCGAGTCAAACGAACTTAAAAATATTTCGGAACCCAAATAAGACCGAAGTACAATCAATTTGACTATCTCGACCCATCCGGGATCGACGACACACTCAGAATCGTCATTCGAAATACTTCCTAACATCCTCAAATTTTGACCTCAATTGCCAGATATAAAATTCTCCAGTATAAATAAATAATTATTCTCCCAAATTAATTAAATTATCAGTCCTATAACCATGGGGTATTACAGACTTCCCCCCTTACAAGAATTTCGTCCTCGAAATTAAGTTAATCCTAGTACTCCAAACCTCCACTAGCTCCTAAGACACCAACTCTCAAGATCACTATACCTATTGCTCCTACTTCTCACGGCGAATCATTTTAATTTAAAACTAATTCAGTTAACCAGGGCGCCCATACACCCTGTACCCGAGCTCGACTCGTATAAACATAACCCGACTTCACTTAGCCTCAAATCGTAAAATAACTCGAAACAAATTAACCCATTGTAACTTACTAATTATATAAAAATTTTGAAATGTCCAAAGATTTAACTCTTCTCAATTCCTGACATTCGCTACTTTCATGCGTGGGAGGTCTCGCAAGCGAAATCCAAACAAGAAACCCTCCCAATACACTACTGTGTAGCTCTGTCGTGGATTGAGATCAATTAGATTAGGACTAACATTTTAAAAGAAATATTTTTGAATCATTTAGATATTGCCCGAAGGCCTATAAAACAATTTTATTTTAAAAACAGTTTATGTCTTTCGACATCCAAATCAAATACCTTATGCCCAAGACACAAGGCGCCAACAAATACAATACTCTTACCAACATTTAGTTCTCAAAACTAGCATAACCAGGAGCTAAAATTCCTAGCTCAACCATAGTCCACTAAACCCTGAATCTCTTCAGTAATAAGAATCTCTTACATCATAACAAAACATTGCCATACAATAGGCCATTCCATAACTGGAACATTTCCAATACATAAGTCTAACATGACTATAAAACGATAGCTTTACCGTTACTACCCAACGCGTTTCAACGATTTCTACGTTCAAAACCACATGTGACACCCGCTTAAAATAATAACGGGTGGCCAACCCTATACTATAATTAATCAGGAATCTCAAGTGGATCATTCTCAACATCTACTGACGATACCAAGATAAACATGGCTAACTACACAGTAATATAAAAAGCGGGTGCCAATTTTTTTTTAAAAGATACAATTCAATAACCAACCAACAACCTAATGACTACTAAACATGATAATGAACACGCACATGCTAAGATAAAAGAGAACAGTTCTATAACATACCAAAAATACACAAAAGGAAATACCCGAATATGCTATTGGGTCATAGACAATACAATAATCTGAGATAAGAAATAAAAATGTAATACAAACTCAACACTTGGGTGTAAACCCAATATACAAACTGAATCCTAAGCTAGATTTACAAAAGATAGGAAACGACTAAAGCAAAATCCCACAACAGTCCGCAACTGCTACAGATCCATGAATACTACGGATAGAAAATATCATTAGCGACTTTGCGGAGGAACACCTAAAATAATACAAAAAATATAGCAAGAGAAAAGTATAAACGGGTCAGAACCCGAGGTATAAAAACATTTTATCAAGTACATTAAAATGCATAATAATTATAAATGCACTATAACATGATAAAGATGAGTCGCACTCTCCTAAAAATCCAACTCACCCCTCAACTAGAGCGTGCACCTAAACGTATGCACATGGTCCTCAATTAACTACCCAACACTTTCTAGGGACAATTCAATCCAACCTACGCCTAATCCACCCTCGCGTAACCCATCAATTAAAACATAACCATAAATCTCCGATTCTACCATAACCCAACTGTACATCTAAACTTATTTAAACATATAATTAGACATTTACATAACTCTTACTAGAATTTGGCGGATTCCAGTTATTAACTTACACGAGTTATTAGCATCTAAATGCTAAGGACTAAACTTCACCCAACACTCAATATTTCACTGCGTTTCGTGCGTGGGACATCTCGCAAAGCGAACTCCAAACAAAGAACCCCCCGACACACTACTACTTGACAATGTTGATTTTAGAGATTCATTATGCCCTCAATGCACAATGCATATAACATCAACTACTCAAATAAATATTTCTCCAATTAATTTCTCGTAAAGCGTTGTTTCAATATAACATATAAATCTGAGTACTAAGGACTAAACTTTTCCCCACTCCCAACATTGCACTGTGTTTCATGCGTGAGACGTCTCGCAAAGCGAAATCCAAATAAGGAACCCTCGGATACACTACTTCTTGACAATGTTGATCCTGGAGATCCATTACACCCTCGGTACCTAACATAAAACTTCGACTACTTATGTGGAGCAATCATCTCTAATCACATAAATAAGATAATGCTCCAAACCTTTAGGGTCTATAACATTACTCTACATACAAAGCACAAACATTCAACCCCAACAAGTAAGTACACTTAACACACTTAAATATCCAATATACCATCACTTATGGATATAAAATACATCACAATGCGATCATCTTCCAGAAAATTACTCGCTTTATCCCGGGTTACCATATATCGAATTATTATCACACCGCCATAGTAATAAAACAAATAACAATGTATAGGAAGCGGTCATAGTTCCTAACGTGAAAGTGATAACTAATCATACCCAAGACTTCTCACCCAGAATAAAATCACACAATAAATAAAGGACAACTATGACTTGGGGACTATACGTACCCTACTACTCAAGCCAGGGGCCTCACCCACATCGCGCAACTTCCTATGATAGCACTGGAGGGTATGCTCACACAATAAGTATATATACATCATTCACACTAGATATATATACAATCACATCACATAAATGCGAACCATCACACAAGGTTCTTACATCATGCCATATAAATATACATACTCTTATAAGCCCGTATGTATGAAAGAAGTGAATTCATTTATAAGTATATAACTCTCATTATACTCACCGTTGCTAACATGCCTACCTTCCCCAATTCATCTTATAATACGATCTATCACTTGAGGTTTAGTCACCCATCACACCTATTAAATATGAATAATCTCCCAAATACAATCAACATTAAGGATACCATCTATATCCGAATGCACACCGATCAACAATAATTATGCCCATATAGGAATCTCGATACTAAGAGGATTCCCCACTAAATAGATACGATAACTCAAACTCGTATTCTCTCCCAATAACTCAATACGACCCCAACATTTCATCTTCGGTGAAACTCCCTAAAATCTCCAAAAACATACTTCTCATAACATGTGTTAAGGTTCCTAAGTTTCAAACCCAAAGGACAAGGGGTGGATATGAAATCCCAATCTTGGACCAAAAACGGAGGACCGGTCGACTGCCCCCTGACCCCCGATCGATCGCGGTTTTAAATTTTTCCTTTGGAAGAAGGCAGTAGGATTTTCCCCCAAGGCGTGGTCGACCGCCCCCCTGGCTGCGGTCGACCGGCCATACCAGATATCTCAGCCAACCATTCTTTTTGGATGGAATCTAACTTTCCAAATATCCAAAATAATAACTTCTAACCACAAATCTTCAACCCAATCATGTTACTAACATTAAAACTCATCAAATATGTTAACCCAACTAATTTACAACCTCAAATCCATATAAAAATATTAAATGTAGGATTTAACCCAAAAATCTAGGTTTTGACATATTAACCCAAAATCCATAATTTTTTTCACAAATCATGAGATAAATGATGCACAAGAATTATTTAGCAAGTTTAATCACTTGCCTCAAAGCTGTAGAGGTTGAATCTTCCTCAAAATCACGTAATAGCCGGAATCCCCAAGCTTTTCTTCTCTTTCTCATCTTTCTCTCTCTTTAGGGTTTTCTCTTCTCACAAAATGAGATTGGCTTCTCACGTTGGCTTTTTAAGCCTTAAGTCTAGGATGGTTACTTCAATTCGAGTCAAACGAATTTAAAAATATTCTGGAACCCAAATAAGACCCAAGTACAGTCATTTTGACTATCTGTAACACCCTGCCCGCCCGGGGAGAGCGAACGGAGCGCTAATGCGATAAAATAAATCCAAATCCACAAGTGACAAGGTATAGAGCATCTAATTCCCACAACAACAAGAGAAACTACAGATCTCAATCTCTTCAAATTAAATACCAAATCTCTTGAATTACATACAACAACTAACTCGAAAATAAAATACAAATCTCCACTGCTCTATACAACAAAATAAATAATACAAATCTTTCCCGAATAATCCTTGCTAAAATCAATCTCCATAGCACCCCAAAATCCGCGCTATCCTGCCACTAAAAAAAAATATGGGGAAGTACACAATACGACAAGAAAGATGCTCAACAAATATATTAACGATGAACAAAGCGTAACAACACGAGTACGGATATTCAAATCAAAATTCAAATCTCAAAGCATTTATCAATATAATTTCTCAACAACACTTTAACCGGGTCACCAGGCCTCACCACATCCGTATATGCTTTATCAAGCCATAGCCCAAGAAATAGGAATTTTGGCGGGTGCCCAACATCCGTGCCATATTAAAATCTCATGACAACGTACTCATCAACAATATAATGATACCACATGAATCAAAATAATTTCAACAATTATTTTCCAGATTTCAATGAATTTATCAATTAAAATATGAGTTCAATTAAACATGAAATCAACGGAATAAACTCTCGAGAGATTTAAAGGAGCATATTGTGTAAAACCCCATACCTCAAACCATGATAAGAAACCAATGATCACATCCTCAAGATCAACACAAAATATCTACAAAAGCTCCTCGAAGAACCTCCAACAAAATAGCCCCAAGAACACCTCTAATCTAAGCTTGGAACTCACAAATCTCAGGGGCCAAAGTATAATTAAAAGATGAGGAATATAAAATATATTTGTTGCCAAAATTTGTGCCAAAAGAAGGTTAAAAGGCTTGTCCACGACTTCCTTTTATAATGCAAAGAAATGAAGAGTTGGAATAAAAAAGACTCCTTTAAATAAGGCAAAGAAATGAAGAGTTGGAAGACAAAACAACTCCAAGAGTTAAAAACATTTAAAAATCATTTTAAAATCCGTTTTAACTCCGATTTTGAAACCGTTTGAAATTCTCGCCTTTAAAAATAATAACCAACATATTTGAGCAATAAAAATAATTTTATCAAAAACTTTATTTTCCTCCATTTTCCAGAAATTAATTAAAATAGCCCAAAATTACACGAGTTGTTACACTTCCCATATGTAATACCCCGTAATTTTTATGACTTTTAAAATGGGTTATATTTTAAATTAATGGATTAATTGGATTTTATTATTAATTAATTCATTTGGGTTTTATCTAAATTGTGGATATTAAAATGGATGATTCTGAATATTACTTAAAGATATTTAGGTAATATATGAATGTGATGTCATTGATATGACGGTATGATATAAATTCGGTAATTTGAATCTTTAGTCAGACGCGGTATGGGACGTGTCAGGACTAATTTATTAAATTAAAAAGGAAATTTATTTTCTATCGACCTTATAGTCATTTCGACTGCGTCGTTGCGTCCGGAAGGGTTGAAATAGTCAGAAAAGTCTATTTGGATGTTGGATTTGGGTCTCGGGTCATTTGGAAATGAAAAGACAACCCAAAAGGGTATTTTAGTCATTTTTACAAGGGGGATGAATAGTGATTTCGGGTTTTGTCTTATTATAAATATTTGGAGATTAGTGTACGTAGGTTCATTTCATCTCTTCTACACAAAATTAAAAAGTCATCTTCCTAGAGAAAATAAAAGGTTGCTTGGGAAGAGAAGAGTTTATTTGGAAAGGAGAAGAACTAAGAACCAAAGGTCACCACCACCAACCACCACCGGAGGTTGACCGGAGAAGGGAGAACCACCTGAGATATACTACACCAAAGGATCAGATCTTCATTAGAGGCAAGTGTTTGATATTTGTAATTTAAGTTCGTATATTGTCCATGTTAGGATAGTTATAAAAAGAGATGATTTTCATGCTTGGAAGATGAAAGGATATAGTTGTTAATGGATTTTCTGGAAACTAAAAATATATAGGAATCAAACTCATGTTGTAGGTTGATAATAATCCACGAAATAATCATATATCTATTGAGGAAATTCTGAAAACCATGGTTGTGTTCTTGAATATATTAGTTTTATAATTTTCTGGAAATAAGGAGAGAAACATGCTTTTTAATCCAATCTCTTGATGATTCTAGGATGTTTAAAGTATTATAAATCATTCATATATGTTGATACATCATGTAGTAAGGATTATAAGTCATTTTTGACGTTAATATGAAGGATAGAATGAGTAAAAAAGGATAAAACCCGTAGTTACAGAAATGCAGAAAACTGGGCTGTTACTGGAGTGATCGATCGATCGACCCCATGCCTTCGATCGATCGACCTCCCCAGAATTTCTATAGATGTTCCTTTTTAAAGTTGATTCTTATTCCAAACCTTTGGTGGATCTTTGGTGATTATTAATTGGATATTATGTGACTTATATTAGTTCAGTAAGCCCTAGTTAAGACATGGATTAATTTGATTGGGATTTAATTGATTGAGAATAATGATAATTAATTTAAAGGGATTTCGGTTGCTAGATTCATTTGTTGGATTCAAATTGGTATGCATGAGGATTAAAGATAGGACCAGTAGGGGTGATTGAATATAATACCTGGGTATCCATAAGTTTACAAGAGGGTTTAATCCTAAGTGAAAGAAGATGTATTTATAAGAGATTTGAAACTATCGGTTTTAACCCTAATGAAAGGGAGAGTTTGATTCGTAGTAATTTGGGATATATTATGATATGGACCAGTAGGGTATAAGTGACTTCATACTGAATATATGTTGAAGAAAAACCTATCTAAACCTTGTGTATTGAGTGAGGGTAGCCTTAGGGTTACAATTTGAACATCAAGGACGGAGTTTAAGACTCATTATTGATTTAGCAAGGACTAAGTGTAGTACAAGAGCGTAGTGGTATATCTCCTGGATAGAGATGGGAGATTAGAACACATTTGGTTGAAAGAGGGTATGAGGTTATCCCGGTCGCGTTTTTGAAGTTGACGGACCTCCTTGATCGACAAGTTAAGTAGTAGTATATTGGAGGGGTTCCTTATTTGGATTTCGCTTTGCGAGACGCTCCGCGCATGAACCCTAACGACGTCGGGAGTGGAGAGATGTTATATGATGCGAGGATAATTAAATTATGAAGTAAATATATGATATTTTAATACGTGGAATTTAAAGAGATATAATGCTACGTATAATCTAAGGGTAATGTGAATACCTTGTTGATATTATATTATAGGTATGATAATGCCTATTGGATTGATTAATGATTATGTGTATGACATACCTAGCTTACTTGATATCGACGGGAGGTTTGCGCATGAGGGCAGTCATATCCTGATGGATCCATGGGATCTTTGATTTGTCGTTCGAGAACATAGGTCTATGAAAGACTTATCGGGGAGTTGATAAGTCCGCTGACTGTGGGTACGTAGATATGTGCGTGACCCATGGATACGAGAACTATGTTCGCCTCCAACTTGTATGTTGTTGTTTGTGGTTCAAGGATTTCTTACCGAACCTTTAGTCCCCTATTCGGCGACCAGCGATGATGGGACATGATAACAGAGTAATGCATTGCACCGCAGCTGTGACTTGGGGTGCCGTATTATATATATATATATATATATATATATATATATATATATATATATATATATATATATATATATATATATATATATAATGAATTAAATGAATGAATGGTTATATTGTGGTTAAGTCATCTACTGTGTGACAATTGTAGATAATGGCGAATTGAGAAAAAGAATGGAATTAAGTTAATGAATGTTTATTCTTATAGAATTGAAAAGCTTAATTCATATTAATGAGAAATGATTCATGTTAATGAGCAACGATTCATATAAATAAAAAATGTATAAGAATGATTATATAATGTATGGTATGGGACATACGGGGATTATGATATGGGAATGGAATTTTAATATGGAGACTAGAAAAGAGAAACCATTAACTAGGAGGTTAATAGGAAACGTTAAGTGTGCACTCTAGTTGAGAGGTGAGAATAGCAAGTGAGAGTTGGATCTAACATGTACATAATAAATGATTTATTACACTTGTTAAATACTTGTTGTTTTAAAAATCATTTTCACAATCGGGCTCTGACCCGTTTCCTTGCATATCTCTTTTCCATTGTATCTTCTATATCCGGTGTCCAGTAGCAGGGACGCCAACCTTAGTGAATTATGACGAGTTATGGAGCTATGGATTATTGCTTAGACGCCTATCTTCATTTGATTCACAGTATTCTCTTAGTTGGGGCATGTCGCCCAAAGGATTCAGTTATCTTTCCTATCGAGGTCAAATACTATTGTATTCGGGTCTTTTTAATACATTTGATATTGTTGGGATTATTGTAATGGATTTATATTATTTGGGAATGTTTATTCCAATTGAATTTAAATTCTTTTGTGTTATCTATTTGGTTATCAGTGTTGTAGAATGAAATGTGTTGTGCTATTCTTAAACTAAAAAAAATGGATTTTGTTGGAATTAAAATTTGAAAAGTTTTTAACACCAGCTTAATTGAGTATTGGGTGAGTTGTAAATGTTTTCGACAGTGATGCTAAGAATGAGCCAACTGTATTTTCTGTTTTAATTTGGTATGGGGCTAGCCACCCGATATTTAATTAGGCGGGGTGTTACACTATCTCGACCCACCTGGGATCAACTGCACACTCAGAATCGTCATTCGAAATACTTCCTAACATCCTCAAATTTTGACCTCAATTGCCAAATATAAAATTCTCCAATATAAATAAATAATTATTCTCCCAAATTAATTAAATTATCAGTCCTATAACCATGGGGTATTACAGATCTCACATAAAATGAATTTAAAATTTTTGAATAAAGCAATTTTATCAGGTCGTGGCCTTTAGGTGGCCTCAGCCCTACTACCAGAGTTAATGCAAACATTCATTCATCACAAATTGTAACTCCAGCTTCCTATCCTCTATACTTCTGCAGCCTCACGTCTTAGCCGTGAGCACTCATATTTTAGCGGACTCTTATCCCGAGTAAGTCAACGAATAAAAGGGATGAGCTCGAATATTAGAGTAAGGATTAAAACAAATATCCTTATGCTCACCTTCCAGTGTTAGTATTCACACACGCATACATACATACATACATACATACATACATACATACATACATACATGTACACATATATATGTATGTATATATGTATGTGTATATGTATAAATACGAAGGAAAATAAATGTTTTATTCCAAACCCTATTTATGAGGCGAAAACCGAGCATTCGTGAAGATAAGCCAATCGTTGTTATCTGTTTCTGACCGCAATGCAAAAAACTTAAACTATTAACTACACTAAAATGCAGTATAACGGCTAGATCGGCTATCAAAAATCAATAGGGAATGTTTGAAAAAATTTAATTTATTTATTACTTCTAAAATAAAAGTGTAATAGGTGATGATGGTGTAACACCCCGTAAAATTTATTGATTTTTATATGGGGATTAATTAAATTAAAAGGGGATATTAATTTTGATTAAAAAAATATTAATTAGCGTGATAAGGATTTATATTTATTTGTATGAATTATATTGAGTATTACTTAGTGAACGAGTAATAAATTTATGAGAAAGTATTATGATTATCGTGAGTGTTGATAACCACCCAAAAGTGTACATTTTATACCCCGAATAGATGTATTTTAGTTGCTAATTATCGGCAAATTGGGTTGTATATGCTTAATTGTATAATGAGCAGGCTTGATTGCAATTGCGGTGTCAAAAGTTATATTTCGAGGCAATTTGTAGTTCAAATGGAGCTATTTCCCCAATCCCATGCCTAACCCTAGCCTAAACCGTCACCCGAACCCCGTGTGTGCATTGTGTTTGTACTTTTAGATTTTTATTTGATTGGTTTTTATTTTTTAGATTTATTTAGAATTTGCTAAGATTTCTTTATTAGTTTTTATATTTCTTTATCTCGATTTTGATTTTTTTATTAGTTTTTAATTTTAATTTTTAATTTTATTTTATTAGGATTAGTTTTTTAGAAATTTATTTTCTAGTTTTATTAGAGTTGATCTTTCTTTAGTTTTATTATATTAAGATTTTATTTTTAGTTTTAATATACTTTTATTTTGTGTCTTCTATATGTTTTAAGTTTTATTAGATTTTTAATATTTATTTTTATTTTTAGGTTTAATCCTTAGTAGTTTACTAGATTTTTATTTTTATTTTTAATTTAGTTTAATTTTTATTTTTGATTTATTTATTTTTATTAGGTTATTTTTATTAGTTATTATTTTCTTATTTTTTAGTTGGGTACAACTAACACACACACTTATCCTACACTCACATGCATCCAAACAACCCCTCACTCACACCCAATTCCACACACCTAACATATTCACAAACCACACACTCACCCTCACACTATCATCTACACCCTCACCACACCAAAGCAAACCCAACCCAACCCATCTTCTTCCCTACCTTCCACTCTTTCTCCTACCTCCATTAACACAAACTCTAAACTTCTTCTCTCTTATACCTCCAAACCCACCATATCTACTAACCCACAAACCCACTTCTCTCTCATCTTCCACAATCACAACCAAAACCCATCTCAAACTTGAACCCAAATTCCAAACTGGGTCACAACCCATTTTTACCCATTGCTTAATCCGATCTACCCAATACCCGATTTGAAAACCCAGCTGACCCATATCGCATACCACCATCGAACATTTCTTGGTGACCTCTGTCCCGGACCCATATCAGGACAGACCCATCGCAACCCTCACTCAGCAGCCACAATCCCATATCCGATTTAACCCGACTTTACAACCCAAACTCCAGCAACGGCTTAACGGTGACCCACCTACTCCGGACCCATTTACAGATCACCTACCGTCCACCCCCACCTTATCCAACAAAACTCACCTCCCTCCAGACCCAAATCCTCTAAACCGAAACCAATTCGCAACCCCAAACGAACCCGACTTCAACCTGACGATTCAATCCAAATCTCAAAACCCAACAACAAAACCAAGACCCATTTCACCATTTCATACCCATGAGCTAAATGCCTTATCCGATTTTCTCTTGCCAACAAAAAAGACCAAGCCAAATAAAATACACATGTTTTAAAACTCATTTTACCCCAATGCCCAAAACACCCTTTTAACAAATCTGAATTTTATTCCCTCACCCCTTACTCTCATGACCTCACACACTCCAGGCACATGTGTGCATTTCCCCATTTTAACCTAAACTTATGCTCACACCTTCCATGTCCATTTAATCCCTACCCATTTTACCCTTAGCTCCATGCCTACTATTTAAGGAAGAAGAAGGCCAGTTGAAGAGATATCAAATTTTGTAGAGTGGCTTTTGCATAGAGAATTTTAGAGGGAGTTAGAGTAGAAAATAAATTAGGGAAATATTTTGTAAATAGTTTTTATTTTTATTTTTAGATATTTGTGAGGATAAATTGTGAGTAATTCAATTGAGTATTATATTTAATTGATTATTGTTGGATGCTCATAATGGATGGATGGTGCTTGATTTCAAGGAAATAAGAGTTCAATTTTACTTCAAGAGATTGGGTTTGATTGTTCTCTTATCTTCTATTTTATTTTATTAGCCTTTGATTATTTGATTATCATGTTTCATATGATGTTACGCTAAATTCTCTTTCAAGGGGTGGGGTGAAGCCTTATTTGATGTTATTTTGATTAATTGAAAATTCCCTTTGAATGTTAATTTTGATCCACCACTCTTAAATTTACGCCTCGAGAGAGGGTATATGATTTTCGAGAGAAAATCAAAATTCTAGTTATAATACCCATTTTAGATTCGAACTAGAGATAGGAGTTTCTTAAGTGTGGTATTATTACTTGAATTTCAACTCTATTTTCATTTTCTAAGAAGTACATAAATTTTGATGAATCGATCCTAGCGGGTGATTAATTAAAAGGAGTGTAGATCAATTTTCTAGAGTTGTGGGGGGTTAAACTTAATTTTCTAAAAGATTACTATTTAAATTACACTTGCAACGAGAGTTGGTTTGTAATTTTGATATTAATTTTGGAGAATTCAAATAATTAAATTAATTAGCTAGAATAGCTAAAATTTGTGGTGTAATCCCATTCCTTAATTGTTCTCACATTTACTTCCTCACTTATTCTATTATTTTAATGTTAGACTTTGTTCATTATTTTTAGTCACTTTTTAGTCACTTGTTTAGATCTTTGATTTAGTTAGTTTAGTTTCACCTTACCTCACCAAATTGTTTTAATATAAAAAAAAGCTAAAAATAAAATAAAAAGTAAAATGCCCAAAAATAAAATAAAAGTGAATTACAATTGTTTTCCCCTCACTTCACTCCCTAGATTTGGATTGATACCCTTACTTCTACACTTTAGTTGCTATATATTTTTGTAGGTAATTGAGGTTTTTATTAACTTGGCTTCAACAACGACATTCACACAAAAAGCAAGTTATCAAATGGCGCCGTTGCCATTCTTAGGATCATTAAGTACTTACAACAGATTTCATCTTGTAGTTAATTTATTTTTCGTACTTTGTTTCTTTTTAGTACCATTTTTGCATTTTATTAAAATGTTCGTATTCAGTGCTTATTACCTTGCTTATATTGCGGTGCATAGAGATACCATTTATTTTTATTTTAAATTTTTAGTAAAAAGAAGATAAGCGTGATAGGCAAACCGGACAAGTTAGAGAAAGGGCGTCCAAAGGTGAGGAAAAGAAGCCTCTCTACCTTGGGTCAGTAGGACTCCCGGGGCCAACTGAGATAGACGTGTTCTCCCCCCGGTCGACTCAAATTTTTCGGCACCCCATGGCGTAAAATCGTGGGAGATACATCTCTTGAACACTTGCGCCTCTCCTGTTAACGAGTCAATTATTGTGTGTGCTTGTGTGCACTTATTTGATTTTATTCTCGCATTTATTTTCGAATGGTGTGATGAATTAATTGACTAAGACCTACACTCGGTCACTCACGAGAAGGGATTTCATCACCCGACGCACTTCGCTTTCCAATTGTGTGCTACCCTAGCCATCACTAAATTTAAAATCAATCAACTAGGTAGCCCACTAGGAGAACATTTTTGAAAAGGCGATCACAAAGATATTTCCGTGATTTTTTATCGCCTGCGGACTTAATTAAAATTTGACTTACCCTTTCACTAAATTTTGAAGACAAAAATTGGCTATGTGCTAGTTAGGAATTCTCCTTCACTTGTGTGTGAGTCCAATTCAATTTTCGGTAGTCGATTTTAGTTAGTTCATCCATTCAGCGAGTCCATATTTTGCCCCACCTTTTCTTCCGAAAAATCCAAAAATATTTTCTTCCTTTATTTTTTTTTAAAAAAAGCCCACAAATATTTTCTTTCATTTTTATAAAAAAATCCAAAAATATTTTCTTTATCTCATTTTAGACAACTCCAAAAATATTTTCTTTCATTTTGAAAAAAAATTAAAATTTCACAAAATATTTTCTCCTCATGGCCGAAGAACGTCCTTTACATGACTACTTTGGTCATTTTCTATTGACACGCGACATGTGTGAGAGTGATCCCGAGCCGTCTCTTTATGATATTCTTAGTGGTTTCACCTCTCTCATGAGTACCATTGGTATTCCTAACCCATCTATGCATGCACCTCCTATTCCATCACCCTCGATGTCAAGTGTCGACGTGTCGCATATTTTGTCATGCACCCATTGTTCTTATGCCGATCACATGTCCCATGTGTGCCCTTAATTTTCATATCCTTACGAACCCACTATGGAACATGTGTATCCACATGACACTATTTCAGAACCCACCTCGGCCCATTGTCATGATATACCCAATCCCGAGTGGTGTGAGTACCCAAGTTATTCGTGGATGCCAGATCACCCTTTCATGCAATACGAATCACAACCTGATGTTGTGGATCCTCACACGTTCCAACAGTCATCATGGCAACCTTGTGGACCCGTTCACGATCAGTTCCCTCACTACGCACCCCATGAGTATCAACCATTTGTGCATCACAAAGGCGATCCTTTCGTGTATGATGCACTTGACCTTGTTCCCCACACTTTCTTTGAGTATTCTCCGTATAGACCTGTTAATAGTGAGTTGTGTCCACCTCAACCACCACCACCACCCGTCACTCCACCACCACCATCAACATCTGCTCTTGAAAGCCTCTTGCAAAAGTTCATACTCGAGCAAGAGCAAGCCACTCAAATCGAAAATGAATCTCTCCAACGACTTGAACAAAGATTAAATGAAATTGAGTGTACTCGGACTTCACCCCAAGTTCACATATTGTTGCCCCCACGTGGAGTGATGATGCGTCATCTTGTGCCATTGACTTTGAGTGTGACTAACCCTATCCTCCCGATAATCTCGACGTTGCGACCATCCCATGGTCCGGGCCTCAAGTTGACATTTGTGTTGACTTATCTGAAGATAACGAGACTGATCAAATCTATCTTTGTCCAAATGAACCTACCGTTGAGGTTCACATTTCCTCTCCCGCTGAATCCAAAATAATGCCCGAGATTTTACCTTATGCCCCATTTGCATATGTCTTTGACATGCCCATATCTTTTAGGTTAGCTCTGGCTACGAGTGCTCACCATTTTCTCGAGATTGAATCTGAGATGGTTTCTACCTCTCCGGATAAGGATCCTGTCCCACTCTATGTGGCTCCATTTGAGCCTAATATATCTAGTGATTCCTCTATCTCCGATCTTGGTGCCTCGTTTGAACCAACCACCCCATTCATCGGAGACATAATGGTGGATAAGTTGATCACTCACTCATTTATTTCCACATATCCTCCTGCGAGTTCCCTTGTGGATCACTCCGCTCCTCATGAGGAGTGTGTGTCCCCTATTCTTGATTTGGATCATCTTCCCCCACCATTTATCCCACCCGATCCACCGTTTATCCCACCCGACCCACCCATTGTCCCCTCCACCCCACCAACTAGTTTGGATCTTTATTTTAAACCTTTCATGTTCCCCACCACATTTTTAGATCCTCACTTGAAACCATCCTCCACCATTCATGAGAGTATATGTGGTGCTACTCTCTACTTCCGTGACACCGAGCTTGTTACTCTATGCCCTCCACTCTCTTGTGGTGTTGATTTTTCCCATCGACAACTCCCTAGCGTGTCACAGCGCGACCATTATCATCGTCCATTCATAGAACGGTCGTGTGATTTCAATGAGCCTCACCCCATTCCACTTTCTACACCATTCCTCCATCCTCACCAATTAGAGCATCATGATTATAAGGCCCTCATTGCCCTCACCTTTTGGCTCAATAAGTCCCTTGATCGATGCTTAATCACCCATGCCTTTTTCACCATTACCTTAATACCCACCCGCCCATAGTCCACCGATGCTTTGCATCGCGTGATGGACTTTTCATACAAGTGCATTGACCCATTTTAGCCTCTATCCCACAAGACTGACGCTTCAGTCTTGTTTGGGGGTGATTCTCATCACCCACTTTTTCTGTCGCCCCGCGCTTTCCTTGATCTTATCTTTAGGGTAAGATTCCATCGGTCTGGATGAAGACATTAAACTTAGCGCTACCAAGAGGAAATTCGTGATTTCTTGTACTAGTCTCATCCTGTTTGGGGGTGGTGTTTCACATCACCCTATGATTTATGTGCTTTATAGACTTGTACACGTTTTTTATCTCATTACTTATTCAGGTTTATTCTTGGCTTCATCTGTTCACTTCATTAGAGGTTGATTCTGGTAATATTTTTCCTCCCTTCTGCTCTCAATTTTATAAATCATTTTTCTTAACATCGAGGACGATGTTCCTTTTTGTTTGGGGGTGGGGAATTTTATCAAAATCGTACCTTTATTGAAATTTTTTGATTCTTAAACCTGATTTTAAATTTTTTTCGTGCAGTTTCTTTCATCTCACTCATTGACGTGAGTTTTCTATCATTCATCTTTTTAAGTCTAGGAATTAAACTAGAGGATTTTTTTTTCAAATAACTTATGTCATATGTATCAAGGCATTTTGCACTATGAATTTCTAGACTCAACAACATTTGCGCACTTATCACGTCACTACAATTTAGAGTTGAAGAGTACTATAATTCTCAGGAGAACCTTAAGGATCACTAGTAGAGACTTTAGCTCGTGAGATTCGTGCCTTTCACCCTTTCAGAGTGTTTTACGCAATCTCCGAGTCACAAGTTGATTCAACTTCTTTTGGGTCCACACTTAAATCATTGTATGATCTCATTATTTTTCATTAAAATTTTGGTTTGATCACTGAGAACGACATCTTTTTCGAGTTTTAAGAAATGCGTGTCTTGAAGTTTGTCACGATCACTAGGTTTTCACCCATTCACTTCACCCATTACGTTCCCATGCTCTTCCATATTCCCATATATTTCCCCACACCATCACTGATCATCTCCATTCATATATCATCCTTCATTTTTGAGAAAAATAGTGTTTTTCAAATATAAAATGTCTTCCATGTTGAGAGTATAAAAGGAAAAAAAAAAGAAGGAAAAAAAAGAGCAAAAAATAGAAAAAAGAAAAAAAAAAGAAAAGAGAGAAAAGAAAAGAAAAAGAAAGTTTGTAGTTATTTCTTGTGTAATAAAGACATTTGTGCCTAAAGTGTAGTACACTTTTCTCACACATCCATCTTACATCCATCATTTCACACATCCATCCTATCATACCACACCTCATACCATCCTTCTCATTTCATTTACCCCTCACCCATTATCATCCATATTTCCCCTAGGTTTTCGGGCAAATGAAAGTCAAAGTGGTGAATAACTCGACGTTCTCACTATAGTAATTAACATTCCTTTCATAAGACCATTTTCTTCCTTAATGTTCGTTCTTTCTTATATGTGTGTGAGACGTTTGAACTTGATTACATTTACTCACCTCCTCACATACAAGAGCGACACACTTACCCAAATCTCGAGAGTTCGTTTGAGAGAGCTATATCTCGTGAGATTTTGAAGTTGAAGCGTTGATTCTGAAAAGGCAATCTTGTAATTACTCTTATGATACTCGACCCGTTTTGACTAATTCACACCACACACGTTGAGTTCTAGGAAGGATGTGCCTTGTGTATTCACATAGCTAAATTTTTCTGCACTTCTAGCTTGTATTTCCCTAAATATTTATCTCATGATGGATTGTGCGATTATTCTATGTCTAATAAGAGATAGACTGTCACTTTTTAAATAAAGAATTTTGTGGGCATATTCCCTACAAACCCTCACGAGACACAACTCGTCCTATAGGGCAACCTATAGGTTTAAAGGCTTGTTACACATGCTAAGTGCAATCGCAAGTGCCCGCGAAAGTGGTACACTTTTGGTTTCTTATATTTCTTTTTCACTCTATTATTTTGCTCGAGGACTAGCAATATTCTGTTTGGGGGTGGTGTGATAAGCACCCAAAAGTGTACATTTTATACCCTGAATAGACGTATTTTAGTTGCTAATTCTCGGCAAATTGGGTCTTATATGCTTAATTGTATAATGTGCAGGCTTGATTGCAATTGCGGTGTCAAAAGTTATATTTCGAGGCAATTTGTAGTTCAAATGGATCTATTTCCCCAATCGCATACCTAACCCTAGCCTAAACCGTCACCCGAACCCCGTGTGTGCGTTGTGTTTGTACATTTAGATTTTTTAAATTTTTATTTGATTCGTTTTTATTTTTTAGATTTATTTAGAATTTTTTAGGATTTATTTTCTATTTTTTATATTTCTTTATCTTTATCTCGATTTTGATTTTATTAGTTTTTAATTTTAATTTTATTTTATTCGGATTAGTTTTTTAGAAATTTATTTTCTAGTTTTATTAGAGTTGATCTTTCTTTAGTTTTATTATATTAGGATTTTATTTTTAGTTTTAATAGATTTTTATTGTGTCTTTGATATGTTTTTAGTTTTAATAGATTTTTAATGTTTATTTTTATTTTTTTTTATTTTTAGGATTAATCCTTAGTAGTTTACTAGATTTTTATTTTTAATTTAGTTTAATTTTTATTTTTGATTTACTTATTTTGATTAGGTTATTTTGATTAGTTATTATTTTCTTATTTTTTAGTTGGGTACAACTAACACACACACTTATCCTGCACTCACATGCATCCAAACAACCCCTCACTCACACCCAATTCCACACACCTAACATGAAACACAAACCACACACTCACCTTCACACTATCATCTACCCCCTCACCACACCAAAGCAAAACCCAACCCATCTTCTTCTCCACCTTCCACTCTCTCTCCTACCTCCATTAACACAAACTTTAAACTTTTTCTCTCTCATAACTCCAAACCCACCATATCCACTTACCCACAAACCCACTTCTCTCTCATCTTCCACAATCACAACCCAAAACCCATCTTAAACATGAACCCAAATTCCAAACCGGGTCACGACCTGTTTTTACCCCTTGCTTAAGCCGATCTACCCAATACCCGATTTGAAAACCCAACTGACCCAGATCGCATACCACCATCGAACATTTCCTAGGGATCTCTATCTCGGACCCATATCCGGGTAGACCCATCGCAACACTCACCCAGCAACCACAATCCCATGTCCGATTTAACCCGAGTTGACAACCCGAACTCCAGCAACTGCTTAACGGTGACCCACCTACTTCGGACCCATTTACAGATCACCTACCATCCACCCCCACCTTATCCAACCAAACTCACCTCCTGCCAGACCTGAATCCTCTAAATCTAAACCAATCCGCAACCCCAAACGAACCCGACGAGTCAATCCAAATCTCAAAACCCAACAACAAAACCAGGACCCATTTCACCATTTCATACCCATGAGCCAAATGCCTTATCTGATTTTCTCCTACCAACAAAAAAGACCAAGCCAAATAAAATCCACATGTTTTAAAACTCATTTTACCCCAATGCCCAAAATATCCTTTTAACAAATTTGAATTTTATTCCCTCACCCCTCACTCTCATGACCTCACACAATCCATGCACATATGTGCATTTCCCCATTTTAACCCCAACTTATCCTCATATACCTCTCATGTCCATTTAATCCCCACCCAATTTACCCTTAGCTCCATGCCTACTATTTAAGGAAGAAGAAAGCCATTTGAAGATATATCAAATTTTGTAGAGAGGCTTTTAGAGAGAGTTAGAGTAGAAAAAAAATTTGGGAAATATTTTGTAAATAGTTTTTATTTTTATTTTTAGAGATTTGCGAGGATAAATTGTGCATAATTCAATTGAGTATTATATTGAATTGATTATTGTTGGATGCTCATATTGGATGGATGGTGCTTGATTTCAAGGAAATAAGAGTTCAATTTCACTTCAAGAGATTGGGTTTGATTGTTCTATTCTCTTCTATTTTATTTGATTAGCCTTTGATTAGCCTTTGATTATCATGTTTAATACAATGTTAGACTAAATCCCCTTTCAAGGGGTGGGGTGAACCCTTATTTGATGTTATTTTGATTTAATTAGTTTGATTAATTGAAAATTCTCTTTGAATGTTAATTTTGATCCCTCACCCTTAAATTTACGCCTCAAGAGAGGGTAAATGATTTTCGAGAGAAAATCAAAATTCTAGTTATAATATCCATTTTAGATTCGAACTAGAGATAGGGGTTTCTTAAGTGTTGTATTATCACTTGAATTTCAATTCTGTTTTCATTTTCTAAGATATACATAAATTTTGATGAATTGATCCTAGCGGGTGGTTAATTAAAAGGAGTGTAGATCTATTTTCTAGAGTTGTGGGGGGCTAAACTTAATTTTCTAAAAGATTACTATTAAAATTACACTTGCAACGAGAGTTGGTTTGTAATTTTGATATTAATATGGGAGAGTTCAAATAATTAAATTAATTAGTTAGAATAACTAAAATTTGTGGTGTAATCCCATTCCTTGATTGTTCTCACATTTACTTCCTCACTTATTCTCTTATTTTAGTGTTAGACTTTATTCATTATTTTTAGTCACTTTTTAGTTACTTGTTTAGATCATTGATTTAGTTAGTTTAGTTTCACCTTACCTCACCAAATTGTTTTAATATAAAAAAAGCTAAAAAAAAATAGAAAAAGTAAAATGCCCAAAAAGAAAATAAAAGTGAATTACAATTGTTCTCCCCGCACTTCACTCCCTAGATTTGGATTGATACCCTTACTTACTGTCACACCCCGCCTAATTCTAGCATCGGCCGCCACCAAAACTAAGTCGAGCGTGAACTAAATAAATACCATTCTTAGCATGAGACAGATATGAGACATAAATAAATAAGTCCATAAGATAAACAATTGAGTCAATCTCAAATGATCACAAATAACTAAGCGATAAAAAATCCTTCACATGCTAACTCCAAAAATCCATTCTCCAATAATGATCAAATAAAATCTGAAATAATCCCAAAAGAAATCCTCTAAACAACTTTGGAACCGAATGGCCCAATAAAACTGCAATGAAGTCTCATAATACGACTGGAAAAGAAAGTCTAACTAAACTATGCCATAAAGTAAATAACTCCAGTTGCACCTCCAATGATAACTCCGATAAACTTATGCAGCTTCTCCAAATTAAATCCTGAAAAAGATTAGTCAACGCATGGGTCAGAGCCAAAGCCCTGAGCAAGAATACATACTACTCCCCTCAAATAGGATCCTTGAATCCAGACAGTAGCATTATACGCAATAAATATCAAAATATAATACTTTAAATTAAACGGAATAATTTAAACGCGATGAATAGCAATTACTAACTACCCACAGAAATCCCATTTATAAAGGCACACCAATATGATTTTTAAATTCCCAAGTCCCACGATGTTAATTTAATTAAATTAACCAACTTTTATTATTGTTCTCACTTTTTATTAAAGTGTCACACTTCCCCTTGTCAATTGTCCTCTGACCCGTTTAAACTGTCGGCCCCGACACATTAAGTCGTCACGAATTTTTAATACTCATTTTTATCTTAGGCATTAATTCTCAATTTCTCAATTTATAATCACCCCACCCTTTTAATCGATGTGAGATCCTCAAAATACCCCGTAGTCCCATAACTAAGGGTCCCCAAGTTATCAATACGTCCTAACCTATGTATAGGATGCATTTCTAACTTAAATTTCGACCTAGTCTCATGCTTAGGCTAGCGTAACGACGATAAAATACTAAAAATCAGCCCACCCCCAAGATGATAAAAAAATGCGATAATCTACCCTCACTAGTCCCACACCTAGAAGGCGTAAATCATCAAAAGGCATACCCACTGGTCCTATACCTAGAAGACATTCTAAAATATAGGGAGAGAAAAATTACCCAACAACCCGTCGTCACAAGACAATATAATAATACAAAAAAGTCACACAAACAAGCATAATTAATCAACGTATAAAACTACGCATGATAGTCCAATTCAATTAAATCTTAATTTAACTATCACCTCGTCAACAATACTCAATTAATCTCATTTAATTATTTTAAATTAAATATACCAAGTTTTCATCATATATTCATCAAAACCAAATTTTATTATCTCTACATGTATTACATGAGTTATACGCACCCAAAAATAATTTATTTTAAAACTAGAGTTTTTCTACATGCAACCTACACCAATAAAACCCAAAATCCACTCATCAATCCTACGTACCCAAGGGTTATGAATATTATTTAGATTAAAAGATTTAATAAAAACAACCCCGTAATTAGTGTCCACTTTTTCTAATTAAGTCACTACTTTATTTTAAGAAAACATGTAATTAAGTGTTTGCGCGATACTTAAAACGCATAATACTAAAGGAAAAGAATAGAGTATTCATGCCTGTAAAGATCGTGGAAAATCTGATTAGAAATCTGGATTCCTCTCGAAAAATTAGCAAAAGAGTGTTCTTGGACGATCTTGATTAAACCCCAATTAAGCCTTCAAAAACTTGTGACAAAAACTTGATTTTGTTTAACGTTGATGATTATGAGTGAGAGGAAAAATATTTGGAAGTGTTCTCTGGTGAAAAACTGGAGAAAAAATGATTATGAGAGGCCCCCGTACGGATTAACAAGGTTATATATTGATTAGGAGTCCTAATCCTACACAAACTCTAAAAACAGCTCACAGTGCACGTTTTCTGGGAGGGTTGATCGATCTACCCCCAGGGGTCGATCGATCGATCACCCCGAAAAACTGACAGTTTACCTAAAAAATGCCTATAAGGCAAAATATTATAAAATCAATATAAAATCCGTTTTAACTCCGATTTTAATTCCGCTTGAAGTTTTATGCTTCTAAAATCATAACCAACATATTTAGCCAATAAAAATTATTAAATTCAAAAATTTATTTTTTCTCAAAAATTCCAATTAATTAATTAAAATAATAAATAAAAACACGGGGTGTTACATACTTCCCCACTAGCAAAGAATTTCGTCCTCGAAATTAGACGAAGCATACTCATCAACACATAAATCTAGCAAAAGAAAATAAGGCTCATATATGCCTACCCATAGAATGCCATAATTAGGCGCCCATACACCAAATTCTACGCGCACCTACTCCACGAGCAACAAAATAATATATATTGCCTATATACATGCACATAACTATGAAAATAACGGCGTACCACATGCTCTCACAAATCCCCCACTCGATCCTATATCCGAAAGTCATTAAAATTCAAACTTCCTCAAATTAAAGCTCAACATAAAAAATCGATACATACGGTACCTAACATCTGTACTAAAATCTCCAAAATAATTATCATCTCCAAAATCCATTCTAAGGATCCCCACATCAAGCTTACTAATTCTAAACTCAATGTCTACAATGTCCTTAACTCAAAACTTCACATCTCTAAGAAACACATCTAACATGTATGCTAGACCCTCTACCTTAAGAAGTACGAATCAACAAAGGGAATCAAAGATCGGAAATGCGGAAACTAAACGGACTCATAACCTACGAGACCTAAGACCATGCTCTGATACCATCTGTAACACCCCGTCCGCCCGGGGAGAGCGAGCGGAGTACTACTGTCAATAAAAACTAAACTAATCCACAATACAACAAGGTATAGAGCATCTAAATTCCAATATAGAAAAGAAACTACTAAATTTATCTTCAAATTAATACAACAAATCTATCGAATTAAAATAACTATCTATCTCGATACAAAAAAAAAATCTCCAATGCTCTATACATAAAAAATACAATGTTCCAACTTGTATTCTCGAATAATCTTCCCAAAAACAATCCACGCTAAAATTATGTAATGATTTTGAGGTATGGGGTTTTACACAATATGCTCCTTAATCTCGCGAGTATTATTCTCGTTGTTTTCTTGTGATTATTGACTCATATTTGAATTGATAAAGTCATTTGGAAATCTGGAAAGAATGATTGGAATCTAATTTCGATTCATGTGGTATTGTATTTGGTGTTGAGCATGTTGTCATGAGATTTTAATATGGCACTGAGGTTGGGCACCCGCCAATATTTCTTTTTTCGGATATGCTAAAAAATTACATAGGCGTGGTACGGCGGTGAGGCCTGGTGACCCGGTTAATGTGTTGTTGAGAAATTATATTGATAAAAATGCTTATGATATTCTCATTTGATTTGAATATTCGTATTCGTATTGCTACGTTTCATTCACCGCTATTATTTGTTGAGCATCTTTCCTGTCGTATTGTGTACTTCCCCATATTTTCTTTTAGTGGCAGGTTAGTGCAGATTTAGGGCGCTTGAGAATTGATTTGGAGAATGGATTTTAGCGTGGATTATTTTTCGGAAGATTATTCGAGAATATAAGTTGGAACATTGTATTTTTTTATGTATAGAGGATTGGATATTTTTGTTTGTATCGAGATAGACAGTTATTTTAATTCGAGAGATTTGTTGTATTAATTTGAAGATAAGTTTAGTAGTTTCTTTTCTATATTGGGATTTAGATGCTCTATACCTTGTTGTATTGTGGATTAGTTTAGTTTTTATCGACAGTAGCGATCCGCTCGCTCTCCCCGGGCGGACGAGGTGTTACACTTACTTCTACACTTTAGTTGCTATAGATTTTTGTAGGTAATTGAGATTTTGATTAACTTGGCTTCAACAACGACATCCATACAAAAAGCAAGTTATCAAGTGTGAAATACGACAGTTACGATAATTTGGTCGGGACGCGCATGTGAGTCTTGTCGGGATTTAAAATGTATGAAATAAAATGTGAATTATATATGGGTCATCGAAATGGTCATTTTCAGTGCGTTAGTGTGTCCAGAAGGCTTGAAATAGTTAGAAAAGTGTACTCGGAGATTTGGATTGGGTCTTAGGGCATTTTTGGCCAAACCGGCACCCGAGAGGGGTATTTTGGTCTTTTGAATTTTTAGAGAAAAGGGACCTAGTAATTTTCCCTCTTTATATCAGTATATGTGATAAGGGAGTTAGGGTTAGAAGTTAGAAAATCAATGGAGAGTAGATGATAGGCCATTTGAGAGGAAGAAAAGAGGGTTTGGAGGTGTAGCACATTGATCCATCCAAAAGTTTTGCCGGAATCGGAATCAAAATGAGGAGAGATCAACTTCATCATCATCAAACGAATTCAGATCATCAATCATAAAGTGTCAATTGCTTATTGCAATTTCTTTTAAAGTTATAATACCCATGTAGTGTAGGGTTTTATATTTAATGATTTTAAATGAAGTTCTTGGAAATTTGATTAATTAAATCCATGAATTAGGATAGGGTTGCATGTATAATGGACCTATGTATTGTAGTTAACATGAAATCAGGGGTGATTTAATTAAAAACATGAAAGGGATCTGGCTTGTTGATGATTATAGATGAAGAACATGAAAAATGGGGTTTCGAGGAATTAAAGATTATAATCAGTTCTTGAAAAGAATTCTTGATATTTTGATGATATATTTGCGTTGGAAATCATCCTTATACATCTATGTAATGTTTACTAATGTTGGTTAACAGTTTGGTGAAGAATCACGAGGATTTGAATAATGAAAATTTGACAAAACGCAACTGCGTACGAAAGAAGAAGCATCTGCTACTTTCCGAATCGATTCAGGCGAAGGGAGAATCGATTCGGTATGCCATATTTGTAATTTTTTTAAACCCTAGAATTTATGAATAATTAACGGGGTACTTTTGGAGAACCTTTAAATGATAAAGTGAATTATATTGAATGTCAGTAGGCCTATTGTGGGGATTAGGTTTACAAAAATTGAGATGAGACGAGGCTAAGGATAATCGAGAATATATCCATAGTTATTGAATGAACGGGATTTGGAACGGGTCACGTAGAGATGAGTGAACCTATGACTTAGATTAGTAGAGTATAAGTGCAGTAACTACTGAAATAACTTAAGGGGGGTAACTAGGGAACTTCGGGTAGGGATTAATACTCGGGGAAATGTGATAGAGAGTTATAATCATATATCGATAATACATTGAATATTCGAGAGATATATTACGTATGGATTATATTTATAGGATGAGTATATACCTATACGGATTATATTTATAGGCTGAGAGTATACCTATACGAATGATATTTATAGGTTGAGTGTATACCTATACGGATTATATTTATAGGTGGTGTGTATACGTATATGGATTATATTTATAGGTTATGTGTATGCCTATATCTGGCATATAGATAGGTGGTGTGTATACCTATTATGTGCTTTCTTTTGTGTGTGAACATACCTACACTGCCTGCTATCCTGAGGTTTTCACGTAGAGGGCGATCCCACCTTGACGATTCCAGTGAGGTCTAGATTTGTGCCCCAGAATATGGAACTTAGGGAAACTCACTATGTGTGTGTATTAGTGTGGCTGGGTGTCGTTTGGGTACGTTAGGTATGTGCGTAGCCTAAGGGCTTATAACCATGTTAGCTTCCATTGTGTGTTGATTTATTTTGGGTTCGAGGAGACATGCCGAACCAATAGTCCTTGATTGAGTGCGAGAGGTACATGGACTTGATAGCAGAGTATGCAGACTCGCACCATGATTCTTAGCTCGGGGATGTTGGAGTTATGTATATAGATTGTGTGACATATCTATACAGAGATGTGTAAGTTCCCACTTGTATGTGAAAGTAATAACTGTAGATAACGTATATCTAAATGTGATGTAATTAAGAGATATTCTACCTAGTGTGTGATGGTAATAAAGTTAGATAGCGTATGTCTAAAACATGATTTAAGTAGAGTAACTTAATGAAATGGTTTAATGATAACATAAGTGAGATGTTAATTATGATTAATAATAACATATGATACATGTTAATTATTAGTGTACGATAACGTACTGTTTGGACGATACGGGGGAAGTTACAGAGATATTTAACTAAGGACTTAAGGAGTAAATATTGGAAGAATGTGGTGTACTGTATGGGCAGTATGGGAGAGATAAACTTGTTAGTGGTTATATGGTTAATGACGAGACCTAGTTGGGTTAGGTAGAATAGCTAGGTAGATGACGTTAGGCGTGCACATTAGTTGAGAGGTGAGGAACTCAAGGGAGTGTACACTGAACTAACATGTGTAATCAATATCTGATTTTAATTTGTTATAAATACTTGGTAAATGTTTTCAAAATACTTTGGGCTCTGACCCGTCTTGCAAAATATTTTCAAAACCTTTTTGGTGTCTAGTCACAGGGATAATGAGATTAATATCTATTCCAGGGATGCGTAGCTGCAGCACTTTTGGATGCTTACAGGATTTGGACTAGACGTGGCAATTTCTTTATTACTAAAGTAGGATTCAGGTTCAGTTATTCGATTTGGGAATGTCACCCTTCAGTTATTTTTTTCTTCAGTTTACCAGACTTTGTATTTGTGGACTCAGTTTATTTCAGTAGATTTTTAGTTTATACTTTTGTTTTGGTAACCAATGATTTATTCAGTATTTATTTTGTGATGTATTCATATTACTACTGCATGGATGGTTGGGTAATTTTTTTTATTTTTCGCATGTTGTTATTTAATGAAAGATAAAATTTGGCACCGATATTTAAAACGTAGGTGGTTAGTTCGAACCCCATCTAATTAAACATTGGGTGATTAGTCCTTTATTAAATTAAAATAGGTTTCTCATATGGTTCATTCTTAGCATCACTGTCAAAAACTTTTGAATTACTAACCACCTAAGTGAAATTAGGCTGGTGTAAAATTTTATCTTTCCTTAAATATAAAATCGAACATTGCGGAATACTAAAATTAAACATTCACAATATATTAAATCCATCCATCACGATATAACCATGAATAAAAGTCTTGCCGACAAACAATCGGCTAAATAAAAATCAAGTAAACAATCCAATATAATAAAAGAACTAACTAACTAAAAACTGTCGGCGAAACATATCCATACATGAAATATAAAATGAAATCCTACACTAGATTCGAATGGAGAAATCATCTAATCAAATCAAATCCTGTCTGGATCCACAATGCTACAGCTCCGAGTCCTTGGAATGAAGTCACGCTTGGCGTTCCTGTGGCTGGACACCTAAATATTAAAAAAAAAATATTTTTTAGCAAGTGTTAGTACATAAATTTTTTTGAAAATATTTAGCAAGCGTTTATCACAATAAAAATTTGGTTATTGATTACACATGTCCACGTACACTCTCTCTTGAGTTTTCCTCACCTCTTATCTATAGTGCATGACTAACGTTCTATACTTAGCACACGTAGCTATACTACCCAAGATAACTAGACTAAAGTAGCCCATTGAACTTATCTACACGCCTAAGTTCTCGTACCACCCATACAGTACATTATTTTATTAACACCTCACACATGTTAATTAATTCCCATGTACATTTCACATATGTTATCTTTCATATTTATAATTAAGTCTCACTACTTAATTTGAATCTTGGTAGTTAATTTTCTCTACTTAATTTACTTTTTAGATGTATGTACATCATCTAATTATCTACTATCCCACATAAGTAGATTATTCATATGGTATATATTTCATGCACAATATGTACTATAAATGTATACTCCACTATAAGGTTCTAGTATTACACATTAAGGACTTATTGGTTCAGCCTATTCCATCGACCCCAATTAATCCTATCATTTACATTGGTCTGAACAACCATCGACCCAAATGTAGAGGTTATATATATAGATATTGGTCCTGATAGCCATCGACCCCAATATTATATATTTTTGATCTTGGTCCGGATAACCCTTTATCCCAAATTCGAAAATTTCATGTATTGGTCCGGATTATTACTTTGACCCCAATACTGTTAGCATACGTTAGGCATTCACACCGCCTAAGAAATTGTTATAATAAGAATTCACCCCACCTATAAGTAAATCAGTAGGTATACACAACCCAATTATTCACCTTAGTACGTAGTATGTTTCCCTCCAATACTTACTGTACATTTTATTTTATGATATATCGCTCTATCATATTTATATGAGTATTCACACAACTCTAAGGGTATTAGTTATCCCTTTTCTAAATTTGGTACATAAGTCTAACTTACCCTACTGGTCGATACATCAATTTATTTGATTCTCGTAATTCTTTATCCAACTCTCAGATTAATTACGATATCATTCATCTCGAATTCAATCTCGTCCTAAACCTCTCAATAATACTACTTCATATCTCTATAATAGGCATACGATAATATAATAAATCTCCTATTATTATATTTACAAAGTCCTAAAGATTTCCACAACATAGATTTAGGAACACTAGGTCCAAAAAGGAAATTTCATATTTAATTTAGGGAATTGAACCGACTGAAATGGGCCGCTGTTTCGTAAAGACTGAACCAAACCACTTCTCTTTGGTCCGTACCATTTCGTTTTTCTGTAACTCATTCTGTAAAGGCCGAACCGAACTGATCAATCTGGACCAGACCGATTCGTTTTTCTGTAACTCATTTCTGCAGTTATAGCAAGTGCGTTCTCCACCATTAACGTACCTTAATCTTCCATGTTCTCCCATCAAACTCTAAACTAATTGTACCAAACCCTTCCCATATGTATAAGGACATTTTGTAACGTAACTTTTTGCATCAAAACGTTACAAATTATTCAGGAATGTATTTAAGCCTCTTATCCTAAAAAATCCTAGGTTTTCATGTTTTTCCTCTAATCGTCATCAAAACCTAGATTTAATTTATATTAATGATCAAATAGCTTCTAATTATGGATCCCCAACATATGTTAAATCATTCTACATGAAAATCCTATCCCAACATTCATAAAAGTCATTCGTTTTCTCCCAAGAACATTGATTTAGCAGAAACAAATCTTAAAACCCCACACATGGGTATTATAACTTCATAAATACTACAATAAACAACTTGCCTTAAAGTGGATGATCTGATTTCATGATGAAGATGATGATTTGATGTGATTTTCTTCAAACCTCCACTCTTTAGATGCTTAGGATGCAATAACACCTTTCAATCCTCCAAGAATCCTCCTTAAGCTTTTGGGAATGGTTTCTCTTTTCTCTCTAATGGCTTCCTTTGGGTCTGACTATTTCTAACCCTAGACTCAAGTCTTAAACATCAAATATAACACTTAGAGAATTTCGTTGGTCCCTTAACCTCTATTTGCCAAATGACCAAAACGCCTCCAATAGGTGCCGGTTTGGTCTAAAATTGATCGAGGACCCAAACTATACCCCCAACTATACTATTCCGACTATTTCGACCCATCCAGAATCATTTGTGACTTCTAAATTATCATTCGAGTCACTCAAAATATATTTCCTATCTCAACCTCAAATTTGTCTACACACGACTCCCGATCGAGATAAAATAAAATACGCACATATCACTCGCTATACTGTATAATAGTAATCATCAATTATTTACTATTTACACTTAGTAAATATTATATCATAATATTAATTAGTATTTGTATCTCGATTAATATTTAAAAAATCACATTTATGATTTAATCACATTAAATTACTTCACTCGCATAATTTAAATAAAATATATTTTCTTCATTAGTTCCCGCATTAATTAAATTATAAATACATAGAAATACGGGGTATTACACACTTCCCCCTTACAAAGGAATTTCTTCCTTGAAATTCAGATACAACCGGTACTAAGACTTTGGATCTTTAACAACACAACATCCTCTAGTACGCGAAATAAATCTCAAAGTAACATAAGAGTTACTGCACTATACACTCGCTAGTGGTACCCAACTGTCTAAAGGCTTAATTACTATAGTCCCAGGATCATGGCAAGCTTGCTCAATTCTCTTCATACTGATATACTCCATCAGTCATAATAAGCTCTCAGCTCAATAACGACACATCACACATTTGGTCATTTTACTTTATGGGGTTTAGAGACCCACGAATTTTACAACTCTAAATCAACTTATATGGATTGGGGGCTAGGGTTTAAAGGTTAGAAAACACAAAGAAGCCATTAGAGACCAAACTTGGAGCTTAAGTAAGGGTTCTTGGGAGATTAAGAGAATTCTTGTACCACAAACACTTGGGAAGGAAGATTGGAGGAGAAACACAATCAAACTTACTTATAATCCATGAAATCAGACCCTACAAACCTTGAGGTAAGTGTTTATTGCAATTATTTTGAAGTTATAATACCCATGATTAAGAGGGTTTCATTATTTGATGATTTAATACATATTCTTAGAAGAAAAAGGTATGCTAGCAGGGATTGTTTAGACGCTTCTATCCTTGTGATCTAGATATGAGATACTGTGAGTTATATTCGGTCTTGTTGCCCAATTGTTATCATTTATTTTATTTTCTGCATTTTCATTCATGCCTATTCGATTTGGTTATATTAATGCTTTACAAAGATTTATCGGTTATTGTTTATTTATTTCAATTAATGTGTATATTAATTATGTGGATGAATTTGTTGTTGGATTAAGTTAAAAAGATTGGAAAGTATAAAATTTGATGCTGGGCCTAATAGGTTATTAGTAATTAATTTAGTTTTTGACAGGATGCTGAGAGTGATCCATATGAGAAATCCTGTTTTATTTTGATAATTGATTGATCAGCCGAGATTAAAATAGGCGGGATGTCACTGTTAATAATTTAAAAAGTTTTCGATAGTGATGCTAAGAATGAACCAGATGATATTCCTATTTTATTTTTATGAAGGAGTGATCAGCCGGTATTTAAATAGGCGGGGTGTCACAGATGGTATCAGAGCATCAAGTTCTAGTGTCCTTAGGATCTGTACGACTTTTTACGTTTCAACGTAGTGTTCTTTAGTATAGAGGTTTATTATAGGATTTTTGTATTCCTCTACATATGCGACTTACATTCTCCTGTTATTAAGTATAGTTGATGTGATTCATATACGAGTTCGGTTGGGCTTTGTACACCGAATATAGGGCGAACAGTGGGGGACGTTAGAAGGACTGCAGGAAGAGAGGCTCAGCAGAAGATATAGAGTATTCTGGAAATGGTGATCGTGATAGAAGTCACCATGATTATTGTTCATGCAGGTGAAAATAGAATAATCACTCGAGAAGAATTATCGTAAATAATAGTAGTATAAATTCTGACTCACCCAATGTAGTCGACAAGAGAGGGAGTTAGAGGAACTCATCGAAGGGACTCTTGTAAGGATTTAAAGAAGAAAGGAAGTGTGATGGTCCAATGGGTGGAGATAAATTAAATGCAATGGTTTATGGTGGAGTGCAACGACACCAAGGATTACGTTTTGGGCAAAAATTTTAAGCTCATAATAACAATATAGAGTGATGAGAGTTGGTTACCACATATGGAGTGTTAGAACTTATCACTAGTGGACAAGATAGAGACCGATCGTGAAAGAGCAGTTGACTTGTTTAGCAAACTTCTTACCCAACGAAGGGGGCACAAAGAATATAAAAGGGTCTGTAAGTTGATAATTGACTCATGAGTACAATACATTGTATGAATGGGAGATCCAACAAGGATAACTAGTGTCGATGTCGTCAAGTTCGTATGTTCTCAAGTTTATATCATTTCTTCCATGAGAAGGGCTCTAAGAGGGTTGGAGAATCTAGTCGACAAGCAAGATTGGAGTAAATGGTGGTAGTGAAACACTACAGGAGGGATATCGAGGAGGGGACCCATTTAAATGATAGAGATTAATGGGAGTCCTACCAAGCGATGATGGATTCAGTCAAGGCCGTCAAGGCCAAAGTCGAGTTCTATAGGGCTAGCAGAACCAGAAGGGATAATGGGGGTAGAAATCGGGGAAAAAACTACTAGGTCCAAGAGATAGGCACCCCAACATGGCCAGTGGGGCCAGAGATAGAGGATAGCACAAAAGTGTGTCCTATGTGTGGAGAGTAGGGTCACCTGTATTGAACGTGTCCACAGTAAGAAAGTGAGACCAGTCAAAGTGAAAAGTAGATGGGAATGGTGCCAGTGGGGCACAATAGCAAAAGGAGCGAGATTTTCAGCAGGGGAATCAAACTGTGATATTTAGGCCAGAGGTTACCAACCCAAGACTGGTGGGTTTAGGTAGGACCAACAAGGTCCTCAGTTGTAGAAGCATCCCATTCTTCTAAGACGACTGGGCCAAGGGAAGGGCAAGGGAGGCCGATAGGGTTAGGACCCGAGACATGGGAGTTCTATGGCAGTTGTCTCAGTTGTGGAGAGACGGGTAACAGGAAGAAGTATTATCCCAAAGTGAGGTAGGGGAAACTACAGGGAAAGATCCTGGATATGAAACCATTACAACAGATCAGGGGTCAGTTTAGGCGAGAGAGTTACGCTTAAGAACCTGTTGACCAGGCAAGGTAGATGGAAAATGGAGATAGAAATTTTGTCTTGCTGTTATGAGTATTGGATAAGTTCAGGTGACATGGGTCCGTCATAATATATGATTATTTAACACTTAAATTCACGAGTGAGTCTGATTTAGTGAGGGTGTGATGGCAGTGTGAGCCTTATCAGGTATATATTTACCGTTGGGTAGCGGGACTCTTTGGTGTTTCCTGTGGGGAAACGAGTGTATACACTAGGAGGATGTTTTTATTGTGTAATTATGTTTATAACTTTTGAGAGTTATGAAAGTAGAATTTATTATAATCAATTATAGTGACTGGATACCGAGTGTTTGAGCAATAGTAGATTGCGTGGTAAGACTATCGTGATCATTATTCCAGTGCAGATATGTTATTGTATTGTATTGTATTGTAGACTTCGGTGAGTAAATTGTCTTGTTATATTTGATCCCGATGAGTAGGTATGTTTACTGATGTGATTCAGGTTACCCTGTGTTCTTTGCCGAGCGAAAAGATATAGCACATTATTTATCTACCATTAAGAATATGAAATAGTGAGAGCGTTGTGTTGTATGTTGTATTTAGTGACATGAGAATGGACAAGTAGATTATTAAGTCGAGAAACATGAAATTTGTGAGTACTGGCTATGTGCTGAGGGCCTAACGGATCTAGACAACCGACAATGTTAGTTAGTCGTGTATCGAGGTTGGTCCATTATTTGGACTTTGCCTTGCGAGACATCCCACACATGAAACCTAGTGAAAGTCGAGAGGTGGGAAATGTGTGGCCTTTAGGATATAGGTTTAATACCTAAATAATTATATGTGTATGAAGTTATAACTGAGAGAATATAGTTATATGATGATTTAAGGCTAGAAGAGCCATATGTTGTCGATGTGGAAAATAATTAAGTTGTGGTTGGTAGAGTGGTTAAGTGTAACCCTATTGCATAGTCGTGCCTAGTATACAAGGCTTAATTTAAAGCCAGTAGATTACGTTCACTTATTTGGTGTAGAAATACACGGGACATAGGGTGTATGGGCACCCTAGTTAGTTGAGATTTTTAGTATCATTCACAAGGAGAAGATATGGAAACGTATGAAATAAACATAGATGCATGGGTAAATTAGAGGCAGAACTAGAATGAAACAAATAGAATGTAGTTGCATTGTGAGGAAGGCGTGTCACCAGAAATCGAAGAGTAGATGGAAATGGGTGATTATAGTGTTTAAAAGTACAAGGAATGTACATTTTAAATTTTCGAGGATAATCAGGTGCTAGTTTGAGCAGATGAGTAAAATGACGAGAGTTACATCATAACCAGATGGAGATGTAAAAGTTTGATGTGAATAGTCGGGTATGACTGCAGATATCTCCCACGAAGGGAGTATATGATTTTAAAAAGAGGGAAGTTGGCACCTAAGGAGGAAGGGACCTTTCCGAGGATAACGAAGAGTATAACCGTTAGAATATCGTCCCAAATCGTGTTGGAATAGTTTTAGAAGAAGGGCAACTAGTTTTGTACGTGCCAAGGTGAAACATCTAGGGAAATAAAGAAATACTTTGAAGTAAATTGATTAGGGAGAATTGATCACGAGTTCAAATGGTAGAGTATAGATAGTCGGACTGAGAAGTACCACTAGTGAAGGGGTACCGGGAAGAGCGTAATGTTCCAAATTTTATAAGGACGTGAATACCGTGCGAGAAAGTATATGAGACTGTGAGTACTGAGCGTATCCAAATTTTGAGGATGAAATTCCCTTGTAACGGGGGAAGTATGTAACAACCCGTAAATTTTAATGATTTTTATATAGGGATTAAGTAAATTAAAAGGAAAAATTAATTTGGATTAAAATAAATATTAATTAGCATGAAGAGGATTGATATTTATTTGTATGAATTATATTGAGTATTACTCAGTGAACAAGAAATAAATTGATGAGAAAGTATTATGATTGTCGTGAGTGAGAAATACGACAATTACGATAATTTAGTGGGAACGCGCGTGTAAGTGTCGGGACTTAAAACGTATGAAATAAAATATGAATTATTTTTAGGTCATCCAAATGGTCATTTTTAGTTCGCCAGTGTGTCCAGAAGGGTCGAAATAGTCAGCAAAGCGTACTCGGTGATTTGGATTGGGTCCCGGGGCATTGTTAGGCCAAACCGACACCCTAGAGGGGTATTTTGGTCTTTTGAATTTTTAGAGAAAAGGGACCTACGAATTTACCCTCTTAATATCTGTATATGTGATGAGGGAGTTAGGGCTAGAAGTTAGAAAATCAATGGAGAGGAGAGGCCATTTGAGAGGAATAAAATAGGGTTTTGAGGTGTAGCACATTGATCCATCCAAAAGTGTTGCCGGAATCATAATCAAAACGAGGAGAGATCAATTTCATCATCATCAAACGAATTCAGATCATCAACCATAAAGATTCAAGTGTTTATTGCAATTTATTTTGAAGTTATAACAACGATGAAGTGTAGGGTTTTATATTTGATGATTTAAATAAAGTTAATTAAATCCATGAATTAGGGTAGGGTTGCATGTAGAATGGACCTATGTATTGTAGTTAACATAAAATCATGGTTGATTGAATTAAAAACATGAACGGGATCTGGGTTGTTGATGAATATAGATGAAGAACATGAAAAATGGGGTTTTGAGGAATTAAAGATTATAATCAGTTCTTGAGAAGAATTGTTGATGTTTTGATGATATATTTGCGTTGGAAATCATCCATATACATCTATGTAATGTTGGTCAAGAGTTTGGTGAAGAATCATGAGGTTTTGTTTAATGAAAGTTAGAGAAAACTCAACTGCATAAGGAAAAAGAAGCATTTGCTACTTTTCGAATCGATTCGTCCCAAGGGCGAATCGATTCTGTTTGTCAGATTTGTAAAAATTTTCTTTTAAACCCTAGAATTTGCGAATAATTAACGGGTGACTTTTGGAGCACCTTTAAATGATAAAGAGAATTATATTGAATGTCAGTAGTCCTATTGTGGGGATTAGGTTTACAAAAATTGAGATGAGATGAGGCTATGAATAATCGGGAACATATCCATAGTTATTGAATGAACGGGATTTGAAACGAGTTGTGGAGACATGAGTAAACCTATGACTTAGATCAGTAGAGTATGAGTTAAGTAACTACCGAAATAGCTAAGGGGGTAACTAGGGCCCTTCGGGTAAAGATTAATTATCGGGGAAATGCGATAGAGAGTTATAATCAAATATCGATAATACGTTAAGTATTCAAGAGATAAATTTCATATGGGTTATATTTATAGGTTGAGTGTATACCTATACGAATGATATTTATAGGTTGAGTGTATACCTATACGGATTATATTTATAGGTGGTGTGTATACCTATATGGATTATATATATATGTTGTGTGTATGCCTATATGCGACATATGGATAGGTGGTGTGTATACCTATTATGTGATTTCTTTTATGTGTGAACATACCTATGCTGCCTGCTATCCGGAGGTTTCCGCACAGTGGGCGATCCCACCTTGACGATTCTAGTGAGGTATGGATTTGTGCCCTAGAACATGAAACTTAGGCAACTCACTATGTGTGTGTATTAGTGTGCTTGACACGTCGTTTGGGTACGTTAGGTATGTGCGTAGCCCAAAGGCTGAGAACCATGCTCGCCTCCATTGTGTGTTGATTTATTTTGGGTTCGAGGAGACATACCAAACCAATAGTCCTTGATTGAGTACTAGAGGTACATGGACTTTATAGCAGAGTATGTAGATTCGCACCGCGGTTCTTAGCCCGCGGATGCTGGAATTATGTATATAGATTGTGTGACGTATCTATACAGACATGTGTATTTTCCTACTTGCTTGTGAAAGTAGTAACTGTAGATAACGTATATCTAAATGTGATGTAATTAAGAGATATTCTACCTAGTGTGTGATGGTAATAAAATTAGATAGCGTATGTCTAACAAATGATTTTAGTAGAGTAAGTTAATGAAATGGTTTAACGATAACATAAGTGAGATGCTAATTATGGTTAATAATAACATATGAGACATGTTAATTATTAGTGTATGATAACGTACTGTTAGGGCGGTATAGGGGAAGTTAAAGAGATATTTACCTAAGGACTTAATGAGTAAATATTGAAAGAATGTGGCATACTGTATAGGCAATATGGGAGAGCTAAACCCGTTATTGGTCAGATGGTTATTGATGAGACCTAGTTACTAGGTAGCTTATCTTGGTAGATGACGTTAGGTGTGCATATTAGTTGAGAGGTGAGGAACTCAAGGTAGTGTATGCTAAAGTAACACGTGTAATCAAAAACTGATTTTAAACTGTGATAAATAGTTGCTAAATGTTTTCAAAATACTTTGGGCTTTGACCCGTCTTGCAAAATATTTTCAAAACCTTTTAGGTGTCCAGCCACAGGGATGCCGAGATTAATGTCTGTTCCAGGGATGCATACCTGCAACACTTGTGGATGCTTGCAGGATTTGGACTAGACGCTTCAGTTGTTTCATTCCAAGAGTAGGATTTAGGTTCAATTATTCCATTTGGGCATGTTTCCCTTCACCTATTTCTTTTATTCAGTTTATGAGACTTTGTATTTGTGGACTCAGTTTATTTTAGTAAATTTTTAGTTGGACTTTTGTATTGACAACTGATGGTTTATTCGGTATTATCTTATTCAATATTTATCTTGTGATTGATTTATATTACTACTTCATGGATGGTTGGGTAATTGTTTTTATTTTCAGCATGTTGTTATTTAATGAAAGATAAATTTTGGCACCGGTTTATTTAAAATGTAGGTGGTTAGTAATTTAAAATGTTTTCGACAGTGATGCTAAGAATGAACCAGATGAGATTCCTATTTATTTTTATGAAGATCTGATCACATGGTATTTAAATAGACGGGGTTTCACATATGGTTTAAAAGGGAGAAAGGGGAAAAAGAGAAATAAAACTAGATAAGAACAATAAAACTGGATTAAGGTCACATCCCAACCAAGGTCTAAACAATGCCTAAAAAGGATTTCGGTTCGAAAATATTTAACCAAGCATATTCAATTAATTATAAACATCAAAGTTGTAGAAAATTAATTCAATAATGAAAGATTAAACATTTAATCGAAAATAGTCACACATGGATTAATTTCACAATATTTCTATAAACACTCACATTGCATGACAAAGAAAGTTAAATGCCTAATATTCAAACTTTAAGACACGAGATTTTAATTAAATGCATTTTGACCCAAAACCTAGATTTCAAAGCTCAAGACCCATTAATGACGGAAATATGACCCCAACCCTTAAACTAGCTACAATACATAATTAAAGCAAGAAATAAACCTAATTAACCAAAGCAGATAACTATTTAACCAACAAAAACTAAATACAAATGAATTAAATGAAGGACAAAGGAAGACATAAAGGAAATAAAGATTAAACAAGTAGAGAAGACAAACCCAAAAAATAATAGTAAATAAGTTACATAAATGGGTATAAACCCAAAAGAAGTGAAGGAGAGGGAAGGTCCCAACAAAAAATCCTAAAAACTATCTAAAATGAATTACATCTTAAAAATAAAACAAAGTTTGGTATATATAGTAAGGGGAAAATAAATAAAGGACAAAGAAATAAAAAGAAATCTAGTGCCCAAAATTTGAAGGATCTGGTCAACCGCGACCAAGGGGCCGATCGACCGTAGGTCAAGGTTGTTAAAGGAAAATGTATTTAATTTTTTTTTAATTTATGTATTATAGTATCTATCTTTTGATGATTACAAACAAATAATTATCATTTATCAATTCTCTTTAAAAAATTATACAAACTCTGTTTCTTATTTAAATTAATATTTACTCTAAGATATTAACTAATGTTCTAACTATTACCGTTATATTATAATATTATAATTAGTTAAATTTTTTAAGATTACAAACATATATTCTTATATAAATACTTTTTTTTTGTTATCCTTGTCCAAATCGTGTAATGCAAGACTAATATCAAATCACTTCTTGTGGATCCCTTTTTATGACAACTGTTGAAACTTTGCACAACTAAATTTATTTTGATATCTTGGGAGATAACTTTTATCCGTCATATGCATTTAATCATTTTTTGAGACCATGCGTGTGTCAGCCCCCACGTGGACTGTATTTACCCACTCTAGTCTATATCATCAAACTTATAATTCAACGTTTCCTCTAATATATATATATATCACATACTATATTTTATAGAATATGTACGCGTCTCTCTTTTATGTAAATTAAAATTACTTTCAGCATTTTTTTGGCATCCATTTTTTATGTCAACTATGTTGTGTTCATCCGCATATTTATATATATAAGATTGTTTACTGTACATTTTTTATTGATATATATATATATATATATATATATATATATATATATATATATATATATATATATATATATATATATTATAAACCTTTTAGTGGTCTCTATTTATAGCTGCGATCTCTTATATAAATATTGTTCAGTTGGCAGTAGCTATGCGCTATACCTGGTTTGACAGAAAATTGATAATAATTACTTACAGTTGGTATTATTTTGTTTCATATCTTGTGGCCCCACACGATTTTGTCATTTCAATCTATCACCAACTTCTCTGACAATTTGATATCAGATTTTGTAGATGTTGGTCTTATCCAACAAATACAAACAAGAGGAGACCATTACCTTGGCCCACGCAATTTGAGAAGTTCCTCGAGGTATCTTTGAATTTGGTCAGTGATAGCGCGTGAAAAGTAGCGTCGCGTCAGAACGCAAATCGTTATTTTAGTTTCACCGCGTTAATACAAACAAGCCTAAGTTACGACTACACTCAACTGGTGGGTATAGCGGTAAGTCGGGTATCGAATCCACAGAGAAAGTTTGATAGATCGTAACAGATTATTAATCCAGGAATAAAAGTGTAAAAAGGTGATGTGTGCTAGGAAATAAAAGAAAAGAATAAGTTAAGTCTAAATAAAAGTAAAGCAAGGATCGGGATATCATCCAACCATACGTCTCGAAACAACTATTAGTCAGAATTCCGGCTCAAGAGCAATTTAATCGAGCATTATCAATTAAACATAAACTTCGCATAATAAGGAATTTAAGCCAAAGTTGTGTGAATAAATATTTAACGAAAAATGGTCGCACACGGATTAAATTCGGATTATCGCTTTAAACACTAACGTTGCATGACAAAGAAGGTTAAACGCATGATAATACGACTTTAATTCACACGGGTTCAATTAAACGCAATTTTGTACAAAACCTAATTTTTGGAGCTCGGGGCCGGTTAGTGGCGGAACGACATCTCGACCCTATTTATCTAAGGGCACATAATGAAATAAGCTAATTTATACTAATTAAACTAGGAAAGCAAGAAATAAAGCAATTAAACTAATTAAGAAAGCATGGAAATTAATTTACAAAGCAAGGAAAAATGAAGAACAAAACTATATTAATGGAAAATGAGATGGAAAGTTCAATCTTACAAAGCCAATTGGTTATCACCCCAAGAAGAAAAGAAAATGAGCTCTCCAAACCAAACCCTAACCTAAATTGTATTCTAAACTCAGTATTCTTGATATTACAAGAAAATTGGCTTATATAGTAAGTTGGAATAAAAGAAAAGAAGAAAGAAAAGAAAGCAAAATATATGCAGAAAACAGGGGATCGATCGATCGACCCCTTTGGTCGATCGATCGATAATTAAAATAGTGGCAAAATTATGAATGATCGATCGATCGATACTTTTGTTCGATCGATTGATCAAGCAGGATTCAGCCAAGCAGCACACTGCATTGCAGTTTCTTTTTCTCTTCTCCTTCTTTTGGTTTCAATGTCATTCCTTCCCCCAAAAAGGCCGTAACTTCTGCATTATGAATCGAATTCGCGCACCGTTCGCGGCCACTCGAAGCTAGCGAGGAAGGATACAAATTTCATGAGATGTCATGCCAAGTGCCCAAACTGTGAAATGACTAAATTGCCCTTGAACGTGCGGATGCGTAGGGAACTTGAGCGGAATGCGTCCGAACTCCATTCTTAGTACCTAAATACCTATAAAAGCCCAATTATACCTCATATAACATGTTAACAATATAAATCGAGGTTGTCTAGTTAACGGGCTTAAATATAGAGATTAAGGCACCCAAGGGGGCTAAAATGTGTAGGTTCGACGGATGAAATACGCAATATTTGCGTATTATCACACCCCCTAACTTACACATTGCTAGTCCCTAGCAATGAAATAGGATGAAACACGAAGAACAAGTAAACCAAAAGCAGGATAAGTACAAAAATATGGTATAAACGCATAAGGCCACTTTCGCGGGTGATTCGATTGCATTTAGCATATGCAATAAGCCGTTAAACCCCTAGGTGACCCTAGTGGACGAGTGTCGTCTCGTGAGGGTTTTCAGGGATGGTACCCACAAACATCAAATAGTTTCCTCAAAATATGTCCAATCACATGCGACAAACTCAACAATACGAACAAGATTTCAGCATGTTATTAGCAAAGCAAACGAATTCACGTGAGAAGTCCGTAGTTATTAACATTATCGAATGCACCTCAATGAATTGAAACTTTAAAATGTGGGAGGGGAGTGAGCACACGCAAAATATGTTTTGGCAAAAACTTAGATAACTCGGATACTAAATAAAGAAAGCATATATTCAATCCTCACGGGAATTACACTCATCAAGTGAATTCACTTGAAATAAGGAGGTAACACACGGGACATCCGGGAATAAAGAGTAAATGTAAATGGAAACTAGGCCGCACACATGTCACAAATGAAGAACGCTATATATAAACTGAAAAACTGTAATCTCAATGAAAGATACCGCACATTAAAAAAGGCGAAATGCATTTTCACAGAATATCAAAACTATTATGACTTTTAAATTACATCAACCTAAGATCACATAGGACTTTAAAAGGGTTGTAATGTAGGCTAGGCTAGGGTATGAAATGAAGGAATGTAGGTACAGATTCAAAGTGTTCAGAATGAAAACTCGAGATAATGGGAAAATGCGAGCAATATCAAAATTAGACAAATGGTTTCCAAACGAGCATTAGATATAACAATCGAGAGAGTAACAAGGATTATTGAATCACTATACACAATATATACACTTTCTCTTTCTTTTTCTTTTCTTCTTTTTCTAACTTTTTTTCTTTTGTTTTCTTTTGTTTTCAACTTTCTCTTTTTCACTACAGTTTCATCTTTTCTCACTCTTTTCATGCTCAAATTGCAACCACAATACACAACAATATCATTCAATCCCAAATTACAATCCAAACAAGGGTAAGAAAAGTCTATGTATGGTATATAACTCCAATTTAGAGTTGGTTATGGGAATAGGGTTATGAAATGAAAGGCTATATTTAGGCTCAAAAGGGTTAACGAGGGTAAACATATAAGGGTGAGGTCAAGGCTAATATGGGTGATATAACAAAGATGGCCTATGATCATTTCCCAAAGTTTACGAAATTCTCGAGTCAAAACAATATATGAAAATCATGCTCAAGTAATACATTTCAAATATGAACTCAATTAATGAACGGTTAATGAAAGAATAAAGAGATTACAAACAATTGCAATGTTTTTAAAGAGGAAAGAATAGTGTATAGACTCACAAATGAAGATAAGTCTCTAATCTCACCCGGTGTAAGTATATACAATGCAACAAAAGCTTACCGAGTTATAAAAATCTTAAACCAAATCAATATAACAAGAAACATGCATGTGCTCAAGGGATAAAGTTTAATTCATGAAGTTATTCATAATATTAATGATTTTAGGACTAAAGTATAATAACTTCTAAAATCGAGAACATGCATCGTTGAATTGTCTAATGGATCGGGCAATTATTAAAATTAATCATCGGAAACAATGGCAAAAAGCCCAAAAAAGGAGAAAAAGGAAAGAAAATCTTTTTGAAAATTTTCAAATTTTGAACAAAAACATGCTTTGTTACTAAATTGTGGTCAAATTCAAGGACTAAACATGAAATGGATAGAATATACCACACCCCCTAACTTAAATGTTGCATTGTCCCCAATGCGTCCATTAAAGAACACAACACAAAGATAGGAAAAGAATGATATTACCCACATTTGGAGCGATCTCCATAAGTACAAGTCCAAATGAATCGGCAAAATAAGTTAGTACAAAGCATAGGAAGAATATATACCGATGTATTAAGTTAAAAGAAGCTATGTCACAAGTCACAACAATATAGAGGGGCTGAAGTGCAAATACTAGATAAATTAATGGTGAACTTTTTGATTTTATAAAATGGAAGGTCACACACATCAAAATCCAATAAACAACTGCAAACTACATTTTCATTTCTCATTCCATAAGTTCCATACAAAACAACTTAATACATTACAACTAAAATAGAAATAAATAAAAATAAAAATAAAAATACAACATACTATTCTACCCAGAAATGCCAAAATAGACCCAGTACAACAGTAGCCTAGTGGCCGGAACCACTAGGATCAGAAGGATCCTGAAAATGAGGTGGTAGCACTGTGTCCGGATCATGCCTCTGCAAGTAAATGCCTCTCATCATGGCCTGCATCATCCGGTACTCATGCCTCTGCTGCTCTCTAGCCTGCCTCTGCAAGGCCCACTCCTGCCGCTGCTCGGCCTACTGCTATCGCAGCTCTAACTGCTGCTGGTCCAGGCGGGACACCCATGTAGCCCACCTGAGTTGGGTCTCCTCCCAACGCTGGTCCTACACTTCCTGAAATGCCATAAAGCGGGCATCATAATCTGTGTGTGGCACATGAGAACCCTCACCCTGCTCTATACCTCTAATCTCTGCCTCCTCCGCTGCCATGTCAGTCGCCTCTGTCCTGTCAGTCGCATCTGCCCTCTGTCTCTTATTCCCCGGCTCCCCCCAAGCATGAGTCAACATCTTCGAGATATTGTCCTTTGTGAGAAGCCCTAGTGGCTCACGCTTGTGATGAGAATCATACTCTGGGCAACCGTGAGAAGTGCAGATCCTCGTGATGAGGGTAGGAAAAGGAAGTGAAAATCTCCAGGAAGTCTCCTTTGTTGTCGCGAGCATTGTCTCCAAAAATATTTTGGGCAAACTGATATCGCCGAAATCCTGAAGCATGGTGTGGATGAATGCTGCGTGATTGTGACGAACCTCTAATCGGTTGTTCGTCACCATAAATGAGTGGAAGTTGATGTAGTGGAGAACACTCGGTAAGTCTGCCATTGCCGCCGAACGGAACGCACCCTTCTTCCAAACCTCGCCCGGCGCAAGGGCCTCTATCAACGTCGCATGCTCGAAAAGATCGCTATCCATGAAACTGACAGGATCCGCGGGGTCTGGCACATCCATAAAAGCTGCCAAATCAGAACGGCGGAGAGGTATCCACACCCCACGGACCATGGCCTCATATGTAGTAGGCCCCTGCCCTATCACCTCAACCCATGTCGTATAAAACATCTGGACAAGAACTTCATTGATGCGCCCATTGGTAGCGAGAAAGGGCTCCCATCCCTGTCGGCGCAACAAAGCCCGTGCCTCCTGCGGTATGTGATCCAGGGTCCAAGAAAAATGATAACCCAGCGGTCGCTTGGATGTTTGAAAATAGTCCTGGTACCAATCTCGCTCCTGCTCAGAGCGAAACCCCTCTACGCCCTGGTGGGGCATGCACCGAGTGAACTTGTATTTCTTGATAGCGGCCATTTCAACCTACAAAACAATAATTAAGCAATACAAAAAAATTGTAAGCACAATTAATGGTTAGTTAGTGTAAAAGTTGAAGTGGTGGGCGCACGTGCGCAAAACCGAGGGAAAAAATTCAACATTGCTATAAAAGTTGTCGGAATGCGAAAAGGAGTGAAAATCACCCAAGTGTGCACCAAAAAATGGATTGAAAACTGTTTGTGGTATTTCAGCGAACACTTGGAGTGCGCAATGTGCGACGAGGGTGAAAAATACCATTATGAACCAACAAAGTAGCCCCATTCATGAAAACAATCACAATGCAACATCAAAAATGTGATCATGAATGGATATATAGCAAGAATCATAGGTAACATCAGTTGGAACAACACAAAACAGGAAGACAACCACAAACCCTCAACATATGTCAAAACATGGATTAAACATTGAAAACTTGGGAAAAATCAACCAAAATATACAAATACATAAGTTAGAAGGAAGGATTATACCTTTGAAGTGTAGAAAGTGGATGATAATTGAAGGAAAAAGTGGTGGGGTATTTTTAGGGCTCGAAAATAGGAGAAGAGAGATAAGAGAAATGAAGGAAAGTGGGAAAAATAGACCTGCCTCGGCCTTTTACTGGTCGATCGATCGATCGACCCTTGGGCTTCGATCGATCGATCAAGCAGTAAAAGGCCTACTGCATGCTGTTTTTAAAATGGGGGGGGGGGATTGTATAAATAAGTATATATATATATATATAGTATATAAGTATAAGAAAATAAAAATACAAAGAAAAAAAATTAAAAATAAAAATAAAAATAAAAAAAACAAGAATTGGGCTAAATATGCACATATATACACATATGGTAACCAAAAAATATGAAAAATATATACGACGAGCGACACACACGTATGTTCACAAAGAAATGAAAACTAAAATAAAAATAAAAAGAAAAACAAATGCAAATGTGTGAGAATGAGTGGTGTAAAATAAAGAATTTTTTTTTTTTGTGACTTTTTTCATTGTTTTCTTAACAAGTGTGTGCCGGGGTGCGTAGTCTCCGCAAATTCAAGTCCATTGAACCTACAAAAGAGTTAAAACCACGCATACAAAAATAAATAAAAAGAGATTAACTAATTACAGTAGAGTAAATTAAGAAAAAAAAATGAAGAAGTTAGTATATACAACCTACACATAGGAATGCTAATTAGCTATATACTAACAGTTGAAATTTTTGAGGGTCCATACAAAACCCAATTTGACTTTGGAGGATCAACAGTGGACCCTCTCGAACATGCATGCCTCCCAAAAAATAGGAATTTCGTTCAAACGACGGAAGCCATGTGTAAGGCTATAAAAGTGAACCATCCCCAATTGAAACTTTGGGAGGGAGGATGGGGGATTTGGATAAAATGGGCGACAAATACACATGCGGGCCAAGAAAAATTGAATCATCTCCAAAGTATTTTAACGTTGGAAGGGCAGGCGACGCACATCAGGGCAAAGATGCCATCATGGAAGGCGGCTCGAGCGAGTACTCTTCGTCGGTGAAAAGGTTTGGAACTAAAAAGTTTTGAACCGATTCATCGGGTACTAGAATTGGTGTGACAGTATAGAATAAAGACAGGGATGAAAGAAATTCAATCTCAGGCGATGAGTGATCATCGCTTGAAACTTGAATTTCGGAAGAAATAAGATCGTTTACAATGAAACTTTCTTCTTTGAAAATCAAAGAAGAAACGAAATCATTGCAAATGGATACTATGCCATTTTCATCCTCATTTTAATTCTTTACTATACCATGGGTCAGGTCAAGTATGATTTGTTCCAAAGTAGGAACGAAGTCCTCATTCGGTTCAAAATAGTCCTCGACTTCGTAAGTCTCCGAAGAAAAGTCGTTGTCGGATTCAAATAGTAAATCCAACTCGTGTTCCCAACAACGATTTTCTTCCTGATATCGATTTTCAATCCTCTCATTTTCAAGCATGCGCAATCCCTCACCGAAAGTCATAGGGCGAGGAGCGAATTCTTGGAATTGAGAGTTCTGGAAATTGTTCTCGGGACTACACTCAAAATCATTAACATAAGAATTTTGAAAATGATTACAATTGGTTTCAAAATTCTTATCATAAGGATCTTGCGACCCATAATCAAAATGATCACGCCCAAAATTGATGTAATCCAAACTTTGACTTTTGTAATACTCACCCAATGTCATTTTAGATGTTGTAGCTTTTTGGGATTGTAAATATTGACCAAAAGTCAATGGTTTACCGGAATTTTGAGAGTTATCATTAGGATTCCCAGAAAATTTAGAATAAGACATGCTTACCCCAACAAAGGCTCAAGAGGGCTAATTCCACAAAGCAATGTACGACGAGAATAATTCAAGCGTTTCTAGGCGCTCAACTGTAGAAGTCCTGCAAAAAAAAGTTAAAAAGAAAGAATACAAATACAAAAGAATACTACGAACTAATAAGACAATTACAATCTATAAAAAAATAGTCCCCGGCAACGACGCCATTTTGATAGCGCATGCAAAGTAGCGGCGCGTCAGAATGCTAATCGTTGTTTTAGTTTCACCGCGATAATACAAACAAACCTATGTTACGACTACACTCAACTGGTGAGTATAAAGGTAAGTCGGGTATCGAATCCACAGAGAAAGTTTGATAGTTCGTAACAGATTATTAATCCATGAATAAAAGTGTAAAAAGGTGATGTGTGCTAGCAAATAAAAGAAAAGAATAAGTTAAGTCTAAATAAAAGTAAATCAAGGATCGGGATATCATTCAACCATACGACTCGAAACAAATTTTAGTCAGAATTCCAGCTCGAGAGCAATTTAATAGAGCATTATCAATTAAACATAAACTTCGCATAATAAGGAATTTAAGCCAAAGTTGCGTGAATAAATATTTAACGGAAAATGGTCGCACACGGATTAAATTCGTTTTATCGCTTTAAACACTAACTTTGCATGACAAAGAAAGTTAAACGCATGATAATCCGACTTTAATTCATGTGGGTTCAATTAAACGCAATTTTTCACAAAACCTTATTTTCAGAGCTCGGGGCCCGTTAATGGCGAAACGACATCCCAACCCTATTTATCTAAGGGCACATAATAAACTAAGCTAATTTTTACTAATTAAACTAGTAAAGCAAGAAATAAAAAAATTAAACTAATTAAGAAAGTATGGAAATTAATTTACAAAGCAAGGAAAAATGAAGAACAAAACTATATTAATGGCAAATGAGACGAAAAGTTCAATCTTACAAAGCCAATTGGTTATCACCCCAAGAAGAAAAGAAAATGAGCTCTCCAAACCAAACCCTAACCTAAATTGTATTCTAAAACTCATTATTCTTGATATTATAAGAAAATTGGCTTATATAGTAAGTTGGAATAAAAGAAAAGAAGAAAGAAAAGAAAGCAAAAAATATGCAGAAAACAGGGAATCGATCGATCGACCCCTTTGGTCGATCGATCGATAATTAAAATAGTGGCAAAATTATGAATGATCGATCGATCGATACTTTTGATCGATCGATTGATCAAGCAGGATTCAGCCAAGCAGCACACTTGATTGCAGTTTCTTCTTCTCTTCTCCTTCTTTTGGTTTCAATGTCATTCCTTCCCCCAAAAAAGGTCGTAACTTCTTCATTATGAATCGAATTCGCGCACTGTTCATGGCCACTCGAAGCTAGCAAGGAGGGATGAAACTTTCGTCAGATGTTAGGCCAGGTGACAAAACTGTGAAATGACTAAATTGCCCTTGAACGTGCGGATGCGTACGAAACTTGAGCGAAATGCGTCCGAACTCCATTCTTAGTAAATAAATACCTACAAAAGCCCAATTATACCTCATATAGAACGTTAACAATATAAATCGAAGTTGTCTGGTTAACGTGCTTAAATATAGAGATTAAGACACCCGAGGGAGCTAAAATGCGTAGGTTCGACGGATGAAATACACAATATTTGCGTATTATAAGTCAGCTTACTTGACTTGGTCAATTTGTCATATCTTTTATTGGGCCCCACGATTGTCTTCATTGCACTAGAAGAAGATTATTTCTTAAGTTTATAATGTGTTTTTACTTATATTACAACTAATATAAGATGGTTTTTAACTGTACATTTTTTTTTGAATTCGTTTTAATGTCATTTTTATATATAACTGTTCGACGAAAACAGTCTTGTTCAATAGTTGTCTTTTAACTGTAAATGTCATTTTCTTTTTATTTAACTGTACGTTTGTAATACGTGTCTTTTATATGGTATGACGACTGTCTCTTAGAAATGATAAAGTGTTATTATTTTTTTTAGAATGACATCCTCTTTATAGCAGTTGACTATAACTTCTATTAGTTATTTTTTTTTTGCAACTATTGTTCACAACCCATTTTTTTATACATTTCATTAAATGTGAATAACTGGCTGTGACACCCCGCCTAATTAACCCTTGGTCATCGTCCTAAATTAAATTAGAACAGGTTTCTCAGTTGGTTCATTCTTAGCATCACTGTCGCCTTTTTAATTACTATCCACCTAAGTGAGAAAGTTAGACTGGTGCCAAATTTTATCTTTCATTAGTTTAATGAAAAACTCATGCGAAAACAAAATAAGTAAAACAATCACAATTAACAGAAATCTATCATTCGCAATTTAAATAAACTGACCGAATAAACGATCGGTTCAAAACCAACAAAAGTAAAGATAGATAACGATAAATCTCAACAAGTCTGACATAAACTAAATAATGCTGTGAGCGACATGCTCGAGTAACTGATAGGAATATCTACACTAGAAATAGAAAGGAATGAGGTGCCTATCAAACTCCCGCAACATCCACATATGTTGCAGCAACGAATCCCTAGAATGAATCAAGCCTGGCGTCCCTGTGGCTGGACACCTAAAAGGTTTTTAAAAATATTTATAGCAAGGGTTATAACCCAAATCATTTGGAAAACATTTAGCAAATGATTAACTTGTAGTAATAAATAATTATGCATGCTCTTCATATTATAGTTAGTGCCGCACTCCCTTGAGAACATTATCACCCCTCCTCTAATGTGCACTACTAACGCTTTAATTAATTTCCTTAGTTATTTATCCCATAACTAGATAATCGAAATAAATCATTGCAACTACCCTACTCTAATTGAGTATGTCATAGCTATGATTTCTAAGTTATTAACAACCTTAACTTAATTAATCATTTTCCCTTTTTAAATTCATATCACTTTCACTCCCCTAATACATATAATACAATTCCCTGCATGTATTAATTAACCCGTATATAATTATTTATCTCATTTTATACGTATAGTCATATTACAACATTCACATGTATGCTAGAATAATAATTAATAAAGAACATCCTCCCGAGTAATAACTCACCAGATGTATATTCTCTAAAGTGCTATCCCACTAGGTGTGTTCACATAACCTAGTTACCCCAAATCAGAATTGCTCACTAACTTGGTAAATAACATAAATATTGGAGGCGGTCATATTCCTTTCCTAAAAGTGAGAAGCCCCTCACCCTTATAATGGATTCTATGACCTCCGGATATACTTGCCCTACTCCTCAAGCTAGGGGATTCACCCTCTAAGCGCAACCTCCCCCGATAGCACTAGAGTATATATAATAATAATAATAATATCTAGCCACTGATATTAATGAACACACCATATATATATATACTATCGCACACCGTATATATATATATCTACATAAATAAATTAATCCGACTATACCGTGCACTAAGTCCGTAACACAAGCCTATACAAATTGTTATGAGTTTATGGCCCAACTTTGATTATTAATTAATTTTCACATTAACTAATTAAATTACTTTTGGTGTCGCCCAATCGATATACTAGGACTCGCCCTTGTGGCCCAATTAAAATAATACACGAGTTTAAATCCCCAACTCCAAATTAATTAGCTTTTCATCTAAATTAATTTAACACCTTGGTATCGCTCAAATAATATACCCACACTCACCCACTCGATCCGTATTTAATTATTTTGAAATATTTTACCCAAAATTTAACCATAGTGTGTCACACATAAATTCCCTCAAATCCTAATCATTTTCCCCTCATAATTGATTAAATGTATGTCCTATATTTATTTCTCATTAAATAAGGTGTGGGAAAGAAATTTTAATTAAATTCCCCTTATATATTAAAACTGGCCGAACTGCCAGAAATCCCCGACCATTGATCGATCGAGCCCCAACCATCGATCGATCGATCGAATAGGTCTTCGTCTTCTCCGAGACCCCGTTTCTACCATTTACGAAAACCTTAATCCTCCAACTCCCTCTACAGTTCAACCCAGGTTTTAACATCAAAATAACATATCAAGAACATCATTAGGAACCCCCATAAAGTCCCCAAAATGAATTAATTTCCCGTTCTCTACTGAATTTGGGAGAAACCCGTGTTATTCGTTAGCCCGTCTTAACACCAAATTATTATCTCAATTTCATTCATAATTAGTTCGGGCTTTCACATCTGATCAGTTATACACAAATCTTAGATTATACATGACTTTCTACCAGAATTTCTAATCAGGGGATTGAATTACAAAAACCCCATTTTTGTACCCTCTTTACCCCAAAACGAATTTTTGATTCCCACATGACATAAATATGAATCGAAATACAATTTAATGTTACAGCAAGTTAACCACTTGCCTTATGGTTTCGTAGGGTCTGATTCTGAGTTGTGATTCTCAAGGTTGATGATGAACTTTCCCCCTTTGGCTCTTTCCTTTGTCCCCCAAATTGGTTCCTAATGCCTTTAACTGCTCCTTAGGGTTTTCTCTCCCACTATGTGTTTTCTAATCTCTAATCAATCGTTCCCCTTTTCCTTATAATTAAGTAATTAGGCTTAATCCCGTTTTTAGCCTAATGGGCCAAGCACAAGTTATCCAAATGCCCCCGTGTGGGCCCGACTATGCTTAAAAACGGCCAGTGACCCGTTTACTACACCGGGTACACTTTTTCGAATATCTCGGCCCATCCGGACTTAACCATACACTCACAATTGGCATTCGAATTAATTTATAAAAAATCCTTATCTCACACCCAAATTAGTCTATATCGACTCCCGACTGAGATAAGTAAATACCCCGTCACTAATACTTGAAATGACGTAAATAAATTATTACTATTCACTTAGTAATTAAATTTCTCTAAATATTAACCATTCACTCCCCGATTAATATTTAAATCAATATTACCATAATTAATTCAATTAAAATTACTACACACAAGTAATTTAGAATTCCCGAATTAATTAAATATAAATGCATAAAATTACGGGGTGTTACATACTCCCCCCCTTACAAAGGAATTTCATCCCCGAAATTGGGTCGTACCTGTGGTGAATAGCTCTGGATATTGTTCCCGCATATCCTCCTCTCGCTCCCAGGTAGACTCGTCAACGTTGTGATGACCCCACTGTACTCTGACTAGTGGAACAACTTTGGATCGTAACTTTTGCTCACTACGGTCCAGAATAGCCACCGGTATCTCCTCATACGAGATGTATGGATGTAAATCAATTTCCTCGAGTGGAATGTGCCAGAAGGCCCTATCGCTCCTTTGATATTTCTTCAACGATGCCACATGGAACACGTCGTGTATCCACTGAAGATGCTCTGGCAATCCCAGTCTATATGCTACCGGTCCCACCCTCTCAATAATAGGGAAAGGTCCCACGTACCTTGGTTCTAATTTACCCTTCTTATCGAACCTCATCACCCCTTTCATAGGTGACACCCGAACTAATACCTGATCCCCAACCTATAACTCCACATGTCTCCGTGAAGCATCAACATAACTCTTCTGCCTATACTGAGCTATCCGAATCCTCCCTCGGATCAACTCTATCTTGGCAGATGTCTCCTGGACAATCTCCAGTCCCAATAGTTTGTTATCTCCCACCTCTAAACAACAAGCAGGTGAACAATAAGGTCTCCCATACAGTACCTCGAACGGTGCCATGCCAATCGTGAATTGGTAAGAGTTGTTATACACGAACTCTACCAAAGGAAGAAATATCTCCCATCCTCTCCCAAAGTCTAAAATGCACATCCTGAGCATATTTTCCAGCATCTGATTGACTCTCTCAGTCTCCCCGTCGGTCTATGGGTGATAGCCTGTACTCAAACGTAACTCTGTACCCATGGCCTCCTGAAAACTCTGCCAAAAATGGGACACAAAAATTTTATCTCTGTCAGACATAATATTTATCAGCACCCCATGCAACTTAACAATCCCCGCTACGAATAACTGCGCATAACGCATCGTCTCAAAGTCTGTGTGAACCGACAAGAAGTGGGCCACCTTGGTCAACCGATCCATAATGACCCATATGGAATCGTGACCTCTGTGCGATGTACGTAACCCTGTAATAAAGTCCATGGATATGCTATCCCACTTCCACACGGGAATCTCTAGTAGCTGTAGCATCCTTGGTGGTCTCTGATGGTCAACTTTCACGAGCTGGCATGTGGGACATTTCGAGACAAACTCTATTATGTCCCGTTTCATTCCTGCCCACCAATACTGCCTCCTCATATCCTGGTACATTTTATTCCCACCGAAATGTACCATAAATCTCAAACCATGGGACTCTGTCATTACCGCATGCCTTAACACCTCATCCTCTGGCACAATTAACCTCTCATTAAGGCGAAGGCCTCCTTTAGAGCTGATCGAGTAACCCTCCGCCCCCTCAGCTAACAGTTGACGTACCCTATCCTGGCAGATATGGTCCTCCACCTGATTCCTCATGACTCACATAATGATATCAAGTGTGATGGATAATGCTGACATGCAGGCCCTGGCTACATCATCCTTATATCGAAGCTCTCTCCACTTCGCTTTTCAGACTTCTGATATTTCCCAAGTTGGTCTCTGGCTCAATGCGTCTGCCACCACATTAGCCTTACCAGGATGATACTAAATATCAAACTGGTATTCTTTCATGAATTTTATCCACTGCCTCTGCCTCATATTCAGATCCTTCTGTGTGAAGAGATACTGAAGTGACTTGTGATCCGTGAATAAGGTCAATTGTTCCCCCAATAGACAGTGTCTCCACATCCTCAAGGAAAAAATGGCCGCTGCTAGCTCTAGGTCGTGAGTGGGGTAATTCCTCTCGTGGGGCTTTAGATTATTAGACGGATAAGCTATGGCCCTCTCCTCCTGCTGGAGGACACCCCCCAAGTCCCTGTAAGGATGCGTCGGTGTAAACCCGATAATCTAGTCCTCCCCTCGGCAAAGCAAGTACTGGTGCAGATGTCAACTTGTCCTTTAGCTCGTCGAAAGCTAATTGACAATGATCACTCCAAATAAAAGTCACCCCTTTCTAAGTCAGATTTGTCAAAGGGCCTGTAATCTTTAAGAACCCCTTAATGAATCGCCTGTAATAGCCTGCCTATCCCAGAAAACTATACACCTCGGTCGGAGTTGTGGGCTATCCTCACTCCCTCACTGCCGACACCTTACTTGGATCCACCGTAATCTGGTCTGACACCACATGACCAAGAAACTGCACATCTCGCAGCCAAAATCCACACTTCCCAAATTTGGCATAAAGCTGGTGATCCCGTAGCCCCTGTAGAACCATACGCAGATGTTCTGCGTGCCCCCTCAGTGCGCGATTAGATCAAGATGTCATCAATGAACACGATGACAAACTGGTTGAGGTACTCTCTGAAAACCCTGTTCATGAGATCCATGAACACTGATGGAGCATTGGTGAGCCCGAATGGCATCACCCTGAACTCGTAAGATCCACACCGTGACAAAAAAGTAGTCTTAGGAACATCCTCCTCTCGGATACGCAGCTGATGATATCCTGACCTCAAATCGATCTTGGAGAACTAAGACACCCCTCTCAATTTGTCAAATAAATCATCAATTCTAGGCAACTGGTACTTATTTCATATCATCATCGTGTTCATCTCCTTATAGTCCACACACAATCAAAGTGAACCATCCCGCTTCTTTACAAATAACACCGGTGCACCCCACGGCGATGTACTCCGCCGAATGAAACCCTGACCCAGGATTTGCTAAATCTTCTCTCTCAACTCATGCATCTCTAAAGGGGCCATACGGTAAGGTGCTTGAGTAATCGACCTCATCCTCGATCTAAATCGATTACAAACTCGATTTCCCTGTTGGGTGGAAACCCTGGTATTTCCTGGAACACATCCTCGAAGTCCCACACTACCAGAATCGAATCTAACGAAACTACCACCTCCTGTGAGGTCTCCTCCTCGAAATAATACAAGTGTGTGTGCGACCCTCCATCAGGTAGAGGCTTCGTTATTAGGAACATCTCCTATCCCAGAATGGAGAACACGATTTTCCTTTCGTAACAATCCACAGTCCCTCGATAACCTGCCAACCAGTCCATACCTAGGATGAGATCATACCCCTCTATCTCTAACACTAAGAGGTCCACAGCAAAACTAAGCCTCCCAATCAAAATGTCTACTCCCCGACTAATCGAGTGAATCAATTCCCCACTGCCTACTAGTGACTCTACACACATAGGAAGACTACCCACGGTCTCTAATAACACAACCCGTTTAGCAAATTTAGATTTAATGAATGAATGAGATGCTCCCGTATCAAAAAGTATACTACCCTCATGACCATGGATGAGAAACATACCCTCAATTGCTGGTGGCGCCAACTGTGCTGGAGGATTGGGAACATCTCGGACGTTGTAAACACGCCCTAGTGCATTTGCCCCGGCTACTATGGGGCTAGTGGAGCCGGTGCTACTGGCGGCATCTGTCCCTGCTGCCCTTATTGGGAACCCTGCTGTTGGACTCTGCCCTTCTGCGAGTACTCCTTCTTAAAGTGTCATGTCTGGCCACAAATAAAACAGCGTCTCTGACCGTCCCCCTGTAGTGCCTGACCCTGCTAGCCTCCCCCATTGTTCCCTTGGGCCTGACGGCCCTAAGGAACTTACTGTTGCTGATTTGGGCCTGGCTGCCCTGCCTGAATCCCTGTCCTCCCGGTCGGAACCCACCAGGCCTAAAATTCTAAGCCTGATTCCCTTGTTGACTGCTAGTCTGCTGTTGAGCACCACTTGTGTCACTACCAACAACTGCCTTGCCCTGCTGGCTCGGCTCCCCTACCCTCTTGATCCCCGTCGTATGGAAGTGATGATCATGGCAATGTACAAGAGCGACGTTAACGATATCTATATATGTCACCAACGCCGGATTTCTAATAAAGTGCTTCCTTATCCTCCAATCCAGGCCATCCATAAACTTTGACTTCTTTCTTCCCTCGTTGCTCACCTTATTTGGCACAAAGTTCGCCAAATGGGTGAACTCCTCCTCATAATCTTCCACTGAACGGTCACCCTGTACTAACTCGCTGAACCTCTTCTTCATTTAGACCTCTACCACTAGTGGGAAGTATTTGCGGTCGAATCACACCCAGAACTCGGATATCGTCATCAAATCCCTCTCCTCAGTTGTGGTAACTGACTCCCACCACTGTAAGGCTGCCCCGACAGATGGAAGGTAGCAAGTATCATTTTTCACACATCGGTGCACTCCAGCATGGACAGATGGCATTGAATATTCTTCTTCCAGTCATAAGCCTCTACTACATCGGTACTACCTCGAAACTCGGGTGGGTGACCCTTCTTAAAGGTCTCCCTAACTCACTGCCAAGACGGTGGCCCCACTGGAGCCTGAACTGCTGGTGCCATTGGAGGTGGTGCCTAGGGATGAGGAAAATGGGTTACCATAGCCCTCATTGCTGTCTCAACTGCCTGGGCCACTATCACGGCCACCTGAGTAGTGGAGATAAACTCGGGTGGGGATAGTGGTGGCGGCACCTGTGGCTCCTGATGAGCCTCCCTTAACTCATCCCTAGCCTCAGCCCTCTCCGCTCTCTACCTCTTCGGTGGCATCTGGAAATAGATCGAATCATATAAGTACACCATTTATAAAAAAATCTAATAGCAGAAAATACGATATCTCAAAAGCAGAAAATGAATCAACAGTCCTAATAATAGGGATCTATAACAACAGAACGCTACACTGAAACATAGTAAGCCGCACAGATCCTAAGGACACTAGAACCTGATGGTCTGATACTATATGTGACACCCTGCCAAATTAACCCCGGGTGATCGGTCCTAAATTAAATTAGAATAGATTTCTTAGTTGGTTCATTCTTAGCATCACTGTCGCCTTTTTAATTACTATCCACCTAAGTGAGAAAATTAGATTGGTGCCAAATTTTATCGTTCATTAGTTTAATGAAATACTCATGGGGAAACAAAATAAGTTAAACAATCACAATTAACTGAAATCCATCATTAGCAATTTAAATAAACTGACCGAATAAATCATCGGTTCAAAACCAACAAAAGTAAAGACAGATAAAGATAAATCTCAACAAGTCTGACATAAACTAAATAATGCCGTGAGCGACATGACCGAATAACTGATAGGAATATCTACACTAGAACTAGAAAGGAATGAGGTGCCTATCAAACTCCCGCAACATCTACATATGCTGCAGCAACGAATCCCTGGAATGAATCAAGCCTGACATCCTTGTGGCTGGACACCTAAAAGGTTTTTAAAAATATTTATAGCAAGGGTTAGAGCCAAAATCATTTGGAAAACATTTAGCAAATGATTAACTTGCAGTAATAAATAAGTATGCATGCTCTTCATATTATAGTTAGTGTCACACTCCCTTGAGAACATCCTCACCCCTCCTCTAATGTGCACTACTAACGCTTTAATTAATTTCCTTAGTTATTTATCCCATAACTAGATAATCGAAATAACTCATTGCAACTACCCTACTCTAATTGAGTATGTCATAGCTATGATATCTAAGTTATTAACAACCATAACTTAATTAATCATTTTCTCTTTTTAAATTCATATCACTTTCACACCCGTTATACATATAATACAATTCACTGCCTGTATTAATTAACCCGTATATAATTATTTATCTCATTTTATACGTATAGTCATATTACAACATTCACACGTATGCTAAAATAATAATTAATAAAGAACATCCTCCCGAGTAATAACTCACCGGATGTATATTCTCGAAAGTGCTATCCCACTAGGTGTATTCACATAACCTAGTTACCCCAAATCAAAATCGCTCACTAACTTGGTAAATAACATAAATATAGGAGGCGATCATATTCCTTCCCTGAAAGTGAGATGCCCCTCACTCATATAATGAACACCATGGCCCGGGGATATACTCGCCCTACTCCTCAAGCTAGGGGATTCACCCTCTTCACGCAACCTCCCCTGATAATACTAGAGTATATATAATAATAATATCTAGCCACTGATATTAATGCACACACCATAAATATACACTGTCGCACACCATATATATATATATATATCTACATAAATAAAATAACCCGGCTATACCGTGCACTAAGTCTGTAACACAAGCCTATACAAATTATTATGAGTTTATGGCCGAACTCTGATTATTAATTAATTTGCACATTAATTAATTAAATTACTTTTGGTGTCGCCTAATCGATATACTCGGACTCGCCCTCGTGGCCCAAATAAAATAATACCCAAGTCTAAATTGAAGCACCTTATACCTTTGACTTGCTTAAGTCTATACTGTATAAGTGTTCATCTAGTTTGGAAATAGTGACAAAATTGGTTGTCCAACTTAGAATCCAAAAAGCCTCAGAACTTATCTCTCTAATTCTCTTCAATGATCCATGAAGGTAAAAATTGAATCACACTACACACAATTAGAAGTGCATACATGTGCTCATATTGCTTAAAATTGAGTGTGTGTTTAATTCCCCTTGAATTGGAGCTTTAATAATTTTTTGGGAATTTTTAAATATTTTTTAAAACATTTTTAAACATTTTTTAATAAATGTTTTCATAAATAAAATGGGATTATAAAATTTGTGGGGTTAATATACTATTTTGGAAACTTCAGTTTTCACTCGAATGTTTGGTTGGGTAGCATCTCAAAGCGCTAGAGACTTCAGGGTACCTTCTGTAATTATTTTAGACGCGCGTGTGAGAGCCTCTTAAAAGCCAACACTTGTCATCCTCCGGGTGTACCTATTTGTGTTTCTTTTGTGAGAAGGTTGGATGGTTGATTGCTGATCGTTGGATCATTCCTAATCGAGGGTCTGCATGTGTTCTTAGTTAATCCCGGTGCTATCCATATGAACCAATCAAAATCATTTTTAATCACCGCTGTTTTATAACCTTTGGATCAAGTCAAAGTTTGCAAGACCTGATCTCAGCCCTTGATTCCCCTCGAACATCCAGAACCTTCCCTCAGCCCTATATATACCCTCCACTTCTCAGCCTTAGAATACTTTTGGGCATTCGTCTTTCTGAGAGAGAAAAAAAATAAGAGAGAAGAGAGAAGTGAGAGAGAAGAGAGAAAAGAAAAGAGAGAAGAGAGAGAAAGGGAAACTGTTAGCCAAACCCTTACCCTAACCCTAAATACTTCACCTCTGTAACAAACCTTCGTGTATTCAACCCCAAACACAACCTTGAGTGTTTGAGAGAGAGAGTGATTTGTTATTTTGAAGCTGTAACCTCCTTGGCTTTGATCTTGCTCACAACTTAAACTTTAGAGTGAAGATCTTGTTTCTTTTTTCATAGAAACGTTAGATCTATACTCTGCATGTTACATTTTCACTAGATCTGTATATTTTTACTAGATTTAGGAAAATCTTTATTCATTTGGTTTTGAAAATGTTTTATGGTTTCTGTTTTTACAAAACTTAACCCTGACCTAGTTGGATTCACACTTGGAGATTTTCAATCTCACAAATGTTTTCAAAAAGAGATTGATTAAGATCTTGACCGATTTTAAAAGCAAGATATCCGTGGAATCTGGGATAGAATAAAGGTAAAAAAGGGTTGAAGTTCTGTGAGAAAGAAATAAACTAAAATCACTGCATATAGACTTTATATGTAATTTTTATAGGACTGTTTGTAAATCTAAGTGTGTGTGAGTTCATGCATGTGAATAGGAATCACTACACAAACACTTAACACACTACTACACTGGAAGTGTTGTGTTTAAGATCAGAGATCATTGAGTCGACGTAAGGAAGCTAAAGCAAAGGAAGTTAGCAAACTGGAAGAACATCATCAACAAATCAGATCTATGAGAAGTTAGAAGGACACCAAGTGGGGTATATTCCTAAACTTAGAATAGGTTGATTTGTGTGCTTGCATGTTGTATTGTTTGTAACTATTATTTGTTATTAGTGGATTTTTGTTTTTGTGACTTAGAAGTCACCGTGGATGTTTCCTCTGTTGGGAGAGGTTTTACCACGTTAAAAACTGTGTGTTGATTATCTTCATCTACTCATCTCATTCTATAAGTGTGCTGAATTTTTGAAACTGCCTTAGTTTTAAAAACTGATTACACAATCTTAATTACTCTCGTACATAAGTTTCTTTGTAAACACATCTTGTTTATAATTTTTATTTTCAAGAAAAGGGTTTCTCCAACAAACATTTCGGAGTTGCTTATACAGTTTAATCTTGTATTAAACGGCATTAGCAACGTTTTTCAATTGGTATCAGAGCCCTGTTAACTTTTATTTCAAAAGATCTTGTGTTTCTGAAATCGTTTTCTGAAAAACCTAACTATGGACGAGAAGAATGAAAGGTTTGGTAATCTGTCCAGACCTCCACTCTTTGATGGCAACAACTTTGCTTACTAGAAAGTAAGAATGGTTGCCTTCATCCAAGGGACTTTAGGAGATGATGTCTGGGACATTATTGAAAATGGATACACTTATCCTACTAAACCAGCCACTGAAGGAAGTGATGAGAGGGTAAAGAAAATCTTAAGTGAGTTTACCCAAGAAGAAAAAACTATTTCTCGAAATAACAATAAAGGCAAGAATGCCATTTTTATGTCTATTAATGAGTATGAGTTCAAGAGAATCTCATCTTGTGCCACTTCTAAGCAAGCTTGGGACACATTAATCACAGCCCATGAAGGAGACTCAAGAGTTAAAGCTGCTAAACTCAAATGCTTATCCAGCAGTACAACTCTTTGATCATGTCTGATTCTGAGTCTTTTGATGATTTTTACATGAACTTGACTGATATAGTCACTAAGTTGCATGCTAATGGTATTACTTATGATAGAAATGAAATTGTTTCTAAAATTCTAAGGTCATTACCACAAAAGTTTGATAGTAAGAGGTTTGCTATTGAGGAAATGAATGATCAAAACCTTACCCCTGAGTTACTCAGTAGCAAACTTAGGACTGTGGAAATGGAATTAGACTTTAAGAAACAATTAAATCATTCTCAAAGAAAACAGCCCAACTCGAACTTGAGTTTTGCCTCTAAGATACCCAAACTTGAGTCTAATTTGACCAACTCTGACTCTGATGAGGAGTGCAATATAGACAAACTAGATAATCAGATTGCCTTGATGTCTAAACAATTTAAGAAAATTGTCAAATTTCGAAACAAACAGGAATCTAAACAAGGCAAGCCTAATTATCCTACTCTGTCTAATTCCAAACCTTATGAGAGAGGACTTGACAAGCATCCTAAGGATAACAACTCCAGACCCACTAGAGACCTTAATAAGATTGAATGCTTTAGATGTGGGAAACTAGGTCACATTGCTCACGATTGCAGAGTTAATCTGAATAAAGCCAACACACACAATAGAGCCAATGTCTGTAAAACTTGGAATGATTCAAGTGACTCTGATGAAGAGGAACTTGAGTCTTCAAATGAACTTGACCCTTGCATGTCCTTTTATGCTAAGATCATTTACAATGATGATATGCCTGTGTGTGATAATGATGCTCCTACTCTTGCTTGTGTGAATACTGTTTTGACTGGCCTAGATGCCTTATTATCTGAAAATGTTGCTAGTTCTACTACCGTGTATGTGAGTCAAAGTGATCTCGATAATGACGATGCAAATGGGTGCGTGAGTACTAAAACTGAATCGTTAGGGGTCACTACACACACTTCACTTAGCGACTCAGACACAGATGACCTCCCTGATATCCATACTTTGTATGCAAAAACTCTTAAAAAAGGCACTAGATTGGAGAAGACTGTTAGAGACCTGACTAAGAAATTAGATGATCTAAGTCTTATTGTGAAGTTGAATGCTGAAGAGTACACTAACCAGTGTCTGACTCATCAATCTGAAATTGAAACTTTTGATCAAAAATTAAAAGAGTTAACTAAAACTAATGAAACCCTGGAAATGAAATACAAGGGAACATTATTAGAACTGGAGGAAGCAAAAACAAAGACAGCTACTGTTTTCAAAAAAATTTCTAAGTTTGAAAACAATTCAAATTGTTTTACTGACTTTGTTGTTGACTCCAAGACCAATTCTGATGATAGAACCGGTATTGGATTTTGCCCTAAGAATAAACCACAAACTACAAAACTTGAACCTATTAAGTTTGTGTCTGGGGGCAAAAGACCAATTGAAACATGTCCAGACTTTCATTTTATTAAAAAGGAATTTGATCAAAAGCAACAGAAAGACATTGGAGAGTCTAGTAATTCTAAGGCTGAGACTGCACTTAAGACTAAATACGTATGTCCTTTGATCAGAAAGGCTGATTCTACCTATAAGACCATACCTCCTAGGAATAGGACTTCTGAACAGAATGCTGTTAAACCCATCTTTAGAAGTTTCCCTAAGGAAATTCATCCCTCGAGCAATCAATATTGCTCCTACTGTGACATTTATGGTCATTCCTTTGAAGGTTGTTATGCTAGGCGTCTAAACACCCCTGTGTACAACACTTCTGTCTACAAGAACTTTAACTATTCTAGGCAAAATCGAAACCATTATGTCCTTCCAAGACAACCTAATAAGAACTCTAACTACAGAAATAGAAAGACCAAAACTAAGAGTTCATTTAAGAGAAAGGCTCCCAGAAACTTTCCTAAACCAAAAGCTCAAATTTTCCACAATAATCAGTTTGCTGCTCCAAATGTTTTTCGACAAAAAGCTGTTTCTCGAAAATTTTATCAAATGAGGGCAAACTTGCGCAAAATTAAAACTAGAGCTATTTGGGTTAGAAAAGATGATCTTTTACCCCAAATGAAGTGCAACATTGTTATCACTGCCTTAAAAGCTGAACACACTTCATCTGGTTGGTATTTAGATTCAGGATGCTCCAAACATATGACAGGAGATGAAACCAAACTTTTAAACAAAACCAGATTTGCTGGTGGGAAAGTAGTTTTTGGTGATGGAGTTTCATCTCAGATCATAGGTAAAGGAACCTTAAAAGAAGAAGGAATGCCTGTTCTCGAAAATGTTCTATTAGTTAAAGGCCTTAAAGCCAACCTCCTAAGTATATCATAATTTTGTGACTCTGACCATACAGTCACCTTTTCAAAGAACAATTGTAAAATTCTAAATGATAAAGGTGAATGCATTATTACAGGATTTAGAACACCTGACAATTGTTATACTGTCAAGACTAGTTCTGAAACCTGTAACATTGTCAGAATGGATGACAATGAGATCTGGCATAATCGTATGGGTCACTTAAGTTATGATATCCTTGGTAGATTGTCTAGTCAAGAGATTGTTAGAGGAATTCCTAAAATTAAACCTATTTCAAGTGTTGTCTGTGGTCATTGCCAGGAAGGAAAAATAGTTAAGACTTCGCATAAAAAGGTTAAAGACATCCTCACCTCTAGACCTTTAGATCTCATCCATATGGACCTTATTGGTCCCTCTAGAACTGTTAGTCTCTGTGGACACAGTTATATCCTTGTCATGGTTGATGATTTCACACGATTCACTTGGGTTGCCTTCTTGAAACAAAAATCTGACACGTTTCAGAACTTTTTGAAAATTTTATTAAGAATTGAAAATGAGAAGGACACACAAGTAAATCGTATTCGTAGCGATAGAGGGGGAGAGTTCATAGACACAGGAATAGTTGAATATTGTGACTACAATGGTTACAAACATGAATTTAGTGCCCCTAAAACTCCTCAGCAGAATGGTATTGTTGAAAGGAAAAACCGAACTCTTCAAGAGATGGCACGTGTCATGTTGCATGCCAAATCTCTACCTAAATACTTTTGGGTAGAATATATTAGAACTGCATGCCATATCATTAATAGGGTTTACCTTAGGAAAAACTCTAAACAAACCCCTTATGAGTTGTGGTACGGTAAGAAGCCTAATCTGAAATATCTAAGAACCTTCGGAAGTTAGTGTTATGTCTGTAAAGACAGAGAACATCTGTTTAAATTCGAAACTCGTGGTGATAAAGCCATCTTCTTAGGATACTCTCCAAACAGTCGTGCTTATCGTATATACAATCTGCGTACTAAGGCCCTTATGGAATCGATAAATGTAATTGTAAGCGACACTATTGTCGAAAATAAGTCATTTGAATCACCTATTGTGCTTGAATCTGAAAATGATTTCAAAACTGATTCACCAGAAATAGATGACTCATTACCTATTGAGAGTCCAGAAGTACCTGGCTGGGTCTCTAAAGATCATCCCATAGACAACGTGGTCGGTAATCCTAATGAGCCAGTTCGTACTAGATCCCAGTTAAGAAATTATGCTAATTATGCATGTTTCGTCTCCCTTGTGGAACCGAAAAATGTTAATGAAGCATTGAATGACACACACTGGATTTCTGCTATGCAGGAAGAACTTTTACAATTTGTCATTCACGATGTTTGGTATCTTGTACCTCGGCCTCAAAACAAAAATGTTATTGGAACACGTTGGATCTTTAAGAACAAATCTGATGAAAATGGGGTGATTCTTAGAAACAAAGCTAGAATTGTTGCTCAAGGTTACTCTCAAATAGAAGGGATAGATTTCAGCGAGACATTTGCCCCTGTCACTCGTCTTGAATCTGTTCGACTTCTTTTCTCCATAGCGTGTCACTTAAAATTCACACTTTATCAAATGGACGTCAAATCTTCTTTCCTAAATGAATTCTGTCCGAAGAAACATATGTAGAACAACCCAAAGGGTTCATTGACCCTAAATACCCTAACCATGTCTTTCGTCTAAAAAAGGCTTTGTATGGCTTAAAACAAGCTCCTAGAGCTTGGTATGAACGCCTTTCCAACTTTTTGTTGGATAAGGGTTTTAAGAGAGGAGGAAACGACTAGACTCTCTTTGTCAAACATTTTGACAAAAACATTATTATAGCCCAAGTCTATGTAGACGACATCATATTTGGGTCAACTTCAAACTCTGAAGTTAAATCCTTTTCTGCTAGTATGCATAAGGAATTTCACATGTCCCTTATGGGGGAGCTACAACTTTTCTTAGGATTTCAAGTGAAACAGAATTCTGATGGTCTATTTGTCTCTCAAACTAAGTATGCCTTAGACCTTGTTAAGAAATTTGGTTTAGATAATGCTAAAGTTGCCAAAACGCCTATGAGTACCTCTGTTAAATTATGTAAAGATGAAAATGGTAAGTCAGTTGATTCCACACTCTATCGTAGTATGATTGGTAGCCTACTCTATCTAACTGCCTCGCGACCAGACATAATGTATGCTGTATGTCTGTGTGCTCGTTACCAGAATAACCCTAAAGAGAGCCATTTATTGAGTGTTAAACGTATAATAAAGTACATAAATGGCACTCTCAATCTTGGACTTAGGTATACTAAGGATACCTGTAGCACCATCATAGGGTATACTGATGCTGATTGGGCCGGGTGTACTGATGATAATAAAAGTACATCAGGTGCCTGTTATTATGTCGGCAATAATTTAGTTGGTTGGAGTAGTAAAAAACAGAATTGCACATCTTTATCTACGGCTGAGTCCGAATATATAGCAGCAGGATGTTGCTGTGCTCAATTATTATGGATAAAACAGATGTTAAGCGATTATGGGATTAAAGAAGATCAATTACAATTGTATTGTGACAATCAAAGCGCCATTAACATATCTAAAAACCCGGTTCAACACTCGCGAACTAAGCATATTAAAATAAGACATCATTTTATACGCGAACTTGTTGAAACTAAGGAATTAGAAATTCATTACCTGCCTACTGATCTGCAACTTGCAGACATGTTCACTCAACCTTTAGACTATAAAATATTTCTGTATTTGCGAAATTTTATAGGCATGGTATGCGGTGATTAAACTCTTAAGACCTTAAGTTTTACCCTTTGTCCATTTGAGACAAAATGGGGGAGAAATTTGAGTCTTACGGGTTCAATATTTTGTTCACATTTCATCTAAACTGCTTGATCTTAGTGTGTATATTTGCAGGAATCTCTTCTACTGATTGTCTACCTTTTCTAGGGTAAAAATTTGTAAATAGTTGAGTTATGTAATTTTTGACTTTCTAGGAAATGGGTAGATAGTATCTTTTGTATAGGACTAGGTTTTATTTTTTTTGTTCCCTACGAGTTTTAAGCTAACTCAAAGGAGATTTTGTCTCATATTTCCAAAGGGGGAGATTGAAGCACCTTATACCTTTGACTTGCTTAAGTCTATACTGTATAAGTGTTCATCTAGTTTGGAAATAGTGACAAAATTGGTTGTCCAACTTAGAATCCAAAAAGCCTCAGAACTTATCTCTCTAATTCTCTTCAATGATCCATGAAGGTAAAAATTGAATCACACTACACACAATTTGAAGTGCATACATGTGTTCATATTGCTTAAAATTGAGTGTGTGTTTAATTCCCCTTGAATTGGAGCTTTAATAATTTTTTGGGAATTTTTAAATATTTTTTAAAACATTTTTAAACATTTTTTAATAAATGTTTTCATAAATAAAATGGGATTATAAAATTTGTGGGGTTAAGATTCTATTTTGGAAACTTCAGTTTTCACTCGAATGTTTGGTTGGGTAGCATCTCAAAGCGCTAGAGACTTCAGGGTACCTTCTGTAATTATTTTAGACGCGCGTGTGAGAGCCTCTCAAAAGCCAACACTTGTCATCCTCCGGGTGTACCTATTTGTGTTTCTTTTGTGAGAAGGTTGGATGGTTGATTGCTGATCGTTGGATCATTCCTAATCGAGGGTCTGCATGTGTTCTTAGTTAATCCCGGTGCTATCCATATGAACCAATCAAAATCATTTTTAATCACCGCTGTTTTATAACCTTTGGATCAAGTCAAACTTTGCAAGACCTGATCTCAGCCCTTGATTCCCCTCGAACATCCAGAACCTTCCCTCAGCCCTATATATACCCTCCACTTCTCAGCCTTAGAAGACTTTTGGGCATTCGTCTTTCTGAGAGAGAAAAAAAATAAGAGAGAAGAGAGAAGTGAGAGAGAAGAGAGAAAAGAAAAGAGAGAAGAGAGAGAAAGGGAAACTGTTAGCCAAACCCTAACCCTAACCCTAAATACTTCACCTCTGTAACAAACCTTCGTGTATTCAACCCCAAACACAACCTTGAGTGTTTGAGAGAGAGAGTGATTTGTTATTTTGAAGCTGTAACCTCCTTGGCTTTGATCTTGCTCACAACTTAAACTTTAGAGTGAAGATCTTGTTTCTTTTTTCATAGAAACGTTAGATCTATACTCTGCATGTTACATTTTCACTAGATCTGCATATTTTTACTGGATTTAAGAAAATCTTTATTCATTTGGTTTTGAAAATGTTTTATGGTTTCTGTTTTTACAAAACTTAACCCTGACCTAGTTGGATTCACACTTGGAGATTTTCAATCTCACAAATGTTTTCAAAAAGAGATTGATTAAGATCTTGACCGATTTTAAAAGCGAGATATCCGTGGAATCTGGGATGGAATAAAGGTGAAAAAGGGTTGAAGTTCTGTGAGAAAGAAATAAACTAAAATCACTGCATATAGACTTTATATGTAATTTTTATAGGACTGTTTGTAAATCTAAGTGTGTGTGAGTTCATGCATGTGAATAGGAATCACTACACAAACACTTAACACACTACTACACTGGAAGTGTTGTGTTTAAGATCAGAGATCATTGAGTCGACGTAAGGAAGCTAAAGCAAAGGAAGTTAGCAAACTGGAAGAACATCATCAACAAATCAGATCTATGAGAAGTTAGAAGGACACCAAGTGGGGTATATTCCTAAACTTAGAATAGGTTGATTTGTGTGCTTGCATGTTGTATTGTTTGTAACTATTATTTGTTATTAGTGGATTTTTGTTTTTGTGACTTAGAAGTCACCGTGGATGTTTCCTCTGTTGGGAGAGGTTTTACCACGTTAAAAACTGTGTGTTGATTATCTTCATCTACTCATCTCATTCTATAAGTGTGCTGAATTTTTGAAACTGCCTTAGTTTTAAAAACTGATTACACAATCTTAATTACTCTCGTACATAAGTTTCTTTGTAAACACATCTTGTTTATAATTTTTATTTTCAAGAAAAGGGTTTCTCCAACAAACATTTCGGAGTTGCTTATACAGTTTAATCTTGTATTAAACGGCATTAGCAACGTTTTTCAATTGGTATCAGAGCCCTGTTAACTTTTATTTCAAAAGATCTTGTGTTTCTGAAATCGTTTTCTGAAAAACCTAACTATGGACGAGAAGAATGAAAGGTTTGGTAATCTGTCCAGACCTCCACTCTTTGATGGCAACAACTTTGCTTACTAGAAAGTAAGAATGGTTGCCTTCATCCAAGGGACTTTAGGAGATGATGTCTGGGACATTATTGAAAATGGATACACTTATCCTACTAAACCAGCCACTGAAGGAAGTGATGAGAGGGTAAAGAAAATCTTAAGTGAGTTTACCCAAGAAGAAAAAACTATTTCTCGAAATAACAATAAAGGCAAGAATGCCATTTTTATGTCTATTAATGAGTATGAGTTCAAGAGAATCTCATCTTGTGCCACTTCTAAGCAAGCTTGGGACACATTAATCACAGCCCATGAAGGAGACTCAAGAGTTAAAGCTGCTAAACTCAAATGCTTATCCAGCAGTACAACTCTTTGATCATGTCTGATTCTGAGTCTTTTGATGATTTTTACATGAACTTGACTGATATAGTCACTAAGTTGCATGCTAATGGTATTACTTATGATAGAAATGAAATTGTTTCTAAAATTCTAAGGTCATTACCACAAAAGTTTGATAGTAAGAGGTTTGCTATTGAGGAAATGAATGATCAAAAGTTTTTTAGGTCATTACCACAAAAGTTTTTTATTTTTCTGGGAAAACCGGACCGGTCCGCCCTCTACCCGGACCGATCCGCTTGCTGCAGATCAAGTAAACCCCGGACCTAAAGCGAACCGATGGAGCCATATTTTAAAAGAACCGATCCGAGGTCGGACCGATCCGCCTCCAAGCCGGACCGATCCACCTGGGATAAGTTCGAACAGGTCCGTGTGTTTTTTATCCACCGACTCTGATTTCCTATATATATAACTATTTCGGTGGTATATTTTTTTAAGTCTTTGAGAAAACGGTTTTAAGAGTTCAAACACAACAAGACTTCAATTTTTGATGTGCCAAACATCTTTTTGATTCACACACAAAAATCCCAATTACTTTTGTGAATCTTTTGGAACCCTAGAACACAAACTTTGTTGTTGTTCATCTTTGTGGAGAGATCTTTGCAACCGAGGGCTGCGTGTCATTGCCGAGGGAGTCACTACAAAGTTTTATGGCTGCGTGTCATTAAGGAGAGCTGCGATTCTTCCTGCGTTGTTTGGGCTGCGAGTCCTTGGAGGGTGCTGCGTGTATTCTCTTGCTGAGTTCAAGACTGCGTGTCTTTGTGGGTTGGCAGCGCGTTGATCCATTGCAGATTTCTCTATGTAATTGTAAGTTGCGGCTTGTATATTCATAGTGAAATAAAGGTTTTACCCGAAAGGGGTTTTTTCCTGAAATCCGTGTCTCAGCATATTTTTGTGTCACATGCTTTATTTATTTATGGATTGACACACGCACCGTAGATGGATGTTTAGGGGCTGAATTTATTTTATTTAAAAGTAGACGCTAATTAAATAAGGGTTACTTGGAAACTTGCGAATTTAATTTAAATCGATATCACACAGTCGCATACGACTTCTCAAATTGGTATCAGAGCGGGTTACGCTAATTTATCGCGTGATCCTATTTTCCGCAAAATCGTGTGATATTGATTTTTTTGAAAAATCAGTTTTGTGAAAATTCGCATTTTTTCTTATGGAGCACTTATATAATCAGATGCCTATTTTTGACGGGTCCAATTATGCCTACTGGAAAGCTCGTATGAAATCGATTTTAAAATCTATTGACGAGCGTGTTTGGTTGATTTGCAAAAATGGTTGGACTCTTCCCACGGTCACTGTTAATAACATCACCACTTTAAAACCCGTGTCAGCCTGGACTGAAGATGATTATAAATTGTCCAATTTTAATTCTCGTGGTCTGAGTGCTATTTCTGGAGCTGTCTCTCATGATGAGTTTCGCCGAATTATGACGTGCACCACGTCTAAAGAGGCTTGGGATGTTTTGAAATTGACACTTGAGGGTACGAACGCGGTTAAAGAGTCAAAATTACAAAATTTGGCCATCCAATTTGAGACTATCACCATGTCTGAGTTCGAATGCTTTGATGATTTTTATGCACGTTTGTCGGACATTGTTAACATATGTTTTAATTTGGGTGAGGTGATTGATAACACGCGTGTCGTTAAAAATATTTTGAGATCTCTCCCAAAACGCTTTATTCCTAAAGTCACTGTTTTGAACTCTTTGGGAAATTTGAAATCACTTATGTTGGAAGAACTTGTAGGAGATCTTCAAACCTATGAGATTGACATGTTTCCCCAAACCATTAAGGCTAAGGATAATGGCATTGCTTTAAAGACTCATTTTAAGAAAAAGAAAGAAAAAGTTTGTGAGTCCGATTCTGAGGGAGATTTTGATTTTAATGACATGGCCTTGTTTGCGAAAATTTTTAAAAAATTTCTCAACGTGAACAAAAATAATTCTTCCAATAAAAAGAATTTTTTTGAGAAAAATAAAAAGAAAGGAAAGGCCAAAGAAAGTGGTGAGAGGGAAAAAGAGAATAAATCCGATGAGGAGTGTGAGGAAGACTTTGAGAACGTCACTTGTTTTGAATGTGGGGGTAAGGGACATAAGTCGTTTGAGTGTCCTACATGGCTTAGAAAGAAAGGAAAGAAAGTAGCTATGCCCGCCACACTTAGTGATAGTAGTGAAGGTGAGGGTGATGAGACTAGTGGTGAGAAGTTTGTAGCTTTTTCTAGTCGTGTGAGCACACCCACCTTGTCCCACAATAGTGCTCACGAATGTGATAGTGATGGTTTGAGCGCTTCAAGTGAGGGAGAAAGTGAGAGTGAAAGGAGAAATGAAAGTGAGCTCCAAAAAGCTTTTAGAGAGTTGTACACCGAGACCTTGAAAACAAAAAGGTATAATAGGGATTTAGGTCGTCGGGTTTTAGATTTGGAGAAAGAGAAGGAGGTTTTGAGAAAGGAGAAGTGTGATTTGGCCGGCACGTTGTCTAGTCTGACGACACGTGTATCCCAAGTCAAGAGTGATCTCGAACGTGCTAGGCTGGTCAAAGTCAAGTTTGAGAACGCACCTAAGAAGGTTGAAAAGGTGGTTCTTAAGGGTAAAGGTAAGAAGTTTGGAATAAGTCATGATGGTGCCTCTTCTTCCCAATTAGCACCCGAGTCGGTTCCCACTTTAGTGGCAGTTTCACATATGTCTCACCCTAACCCACCTAGGTGTCCCATTCCTATTAGGAAAGTGCGTCCTAGTGTTTTTGATAGAGGTGTTCCTAGGCCTATTTATGTTTGCTCACATTGCAAGAGGAGAGGACACCTTAGGGAATTTTGCTTTAAGTTGGGGTATGTGTCACGTTTTGCTTCTACACGTGTTTCTGGCACACATGCACCCACACATGATACTGTACAAGCTCCCGGAGACTACATGAGAGAGTTTGCACATTTAGGTGAGCAAGTTAAGTTTTTAGTCAAAACTTCACAAGAATTGATGGAGGTTTTTCATAAGCTGTCACCACCTTTGGAAAACCCCTCTGCACCTAATGATTGAGGTTTGACTTGTTTACTAGCATAAGGTGATTTTCATGATGACATTGTTTGCCTATTGCTAGTATGTATCATTTTGTATATATTTTTTGTTTTGAAAAATTTTGAAAAATACAAAAAGATTTTATTTTGACAAAATTTTTGAAAAATCCAAAAAGATTTTTTGTTTGTTTTTGTTGCACCGTTTATGGATGAACACTTTGGATGACCAAGTCACAACATCATTCCATTTTTCATGTGACTATTTGATAGTGTTTTGAGGCAATAGGTCAATTCATCCTTGTGCTTTATAATGTTTGGAGTCATTAAGATGTGATTAAGTGTTTCTTCCTACATGTTTGACTCATGTTTCCTTTATTGCACACATGCACGGATTTGATTGATTATTGTGCTTGTCTTATCACATGTTGGTTGGGTGTTTTCACTTCAATCCTGTCCTTAAAATGAACCAAGCGCGATAAATTTTGATAAGGAAATTGTGCATATAAAAACCGTTTTGTGAGTTTGTGTGCTTTGTTTGAAAAATGGGGAAGGGCTGCGAAAGGTTCTTTAGCCTTTGCGAATACTAAGCCACCGTTAAATTGGACCTAAAAAATGGAGGAATTTTATTATCCGAGGTCCAAAGAGGTTTAAAAGAGCCCGAAAAATTGAAAGGCAATAAAAAGAAATTCATGCCAAATTATGGGCCATTTAGGTTTTTGCACCAATTCTCCAAAGTTTGAGAATTTAGATTACCTCTAAAAGAAAATATATATGAGGGAGTTTGGTTGGAGAATTAAAACGGGTTTGCACGTCCTTGAAATTTTTGAAAATGCGCTATATAGTTTTGGACGTTATTGGTGTGGAAATCATTTTGACTTTGATTTGTTGATTTGCATAAGACGATGTCATCTAAATTCAACAAATTTTTACACCTAAGGATACCTTTGATGTTCATTCGTTAGGAGTACACGTATGCATCGTGCACATATGATTGATTGAGTTGATTTACCTATCGAATGTGTTCACACCCATTCATTCCGTTTCCATGACTTGGTTGTTTGAGTCTAAATCCATGGTGTGATTTTTGTATCATATTTGTTCACATTGGTATCTTATTTTTGTACGAAAAATTTGAAAAATTCAAAAATAGTTTGTGAAGATTTGTTTGAGCATCTCCTTGCAAGAGCACGTTTACCATATTATTTGATGCCCTGTTTTGTACCGTGACACCCCGATTTTGCTTATTTGATTCATTCTTCTCATTTGTCTATTTGGGGACATCATAAAAAGGGGGAGAAAGAATTATCATATTATGGGGGAGTTTTTGAGATGTTGCTTATGTTTTTATCATATATTGATATCCATGTTATCTCATTTCAAACTCGATATGTCACGTGGTATTTGCTTTGTCTCATGTGTGTAGGTATGAAGATTGAAGATCAATATGTTGCACACCCTGATGAGAAAAGCTTTGAGATTTGATGATTGTTGAAGATTGAAGAACAAACGATGAAGATTTATACCTTTGTATCTTTCCATCTTTAGGGTTCATGGGAGGGTAGATTTGTATAGGTCATTAGTTGATAATTCGGATATTTTTTATGTATGTACCGGCATAGACATAGGGGGAGATTTGTAAGGACATTTTTGTCCATTATCAATTTGTATGTCGTACGCCGTTACACCATTGAGGAAACTCAAGATCGCATCTACATCAACGGATCCGAATATCAAAGTGTCTTCAACATCATAGCCTCTGCGAGAATGAACTTGGTAAAATTGTGTTTTTACGTTCCTTAAAGTTCATATTTAGTATTGGGAAATTTTTATAAAATGTTTTTTATAAAAATAAGAAGTAAGTTTTTTCAAGGAAAATGAGGCTTTTAAAAGTTTTTTATTTTTCTGGGAAAACCGGACCGGTCCGCCCTCTACCCGGACCGATCCGCTTGCTGCAGATCCAGTAAACCCCGGACCTAAAGCGAACCGATGGAGCCATATTTTAAAAGAACCGATCCGAGGTCGGACCGATCCGCCTCCAAGCCGGACCGATCCGCCTGGGATAAGTTCGAACAGGTCCGTGTGTTTTTTATCCACCGACTCTGATTTCCTATATATATAACTATTTCGGTGGTATACTTTTTTAAGTCTTTGAGAAAACGGTTTTAAGAGTTCAAACACAACAAGACTTCAATTTTTGATGTGCCAAACATCTTTTTGATTCACACACAAAAATCCCAATTACTTTTGTGAATCTTTTGGAACCCTAGAACACAAACTTTGTTGTTGTTCATCTTTGTGGAGAGATCTTTGCAACCGAGGGTTGCGTGTCATTGCCGAGAGAGTCTCTACAAAGTTTTATGGCTGCGTGTCATTAAGGAGAGCTGCGATTCTTCCTGCGTTGTTTGGGCTGCGAGTCCTTGGAGGGTGCTGCGTGTATTCTCTTGCTGAGTTCAAGACTGCGTGTCTTTGTGGGTTGGCTGCGCGTTGATCCATTGCAGATTTCTCTATGTAATTGTAAGTTGCGGCTTGTATATTCATAGTGAAATAAAGGTTTTACCCGAAAGGGGTTTTTTCCTGAAATCCGTGTCTCAGCATATTTTTGTGTCACATGCTTTATTTATTTATGGATTGACACACGCACCGTAGATGGATGTTTAGGGGCTGAATTTATTTTATTTAAAAGTAGACGCTAATTAAATAAGGGTTACTTGGAAACTTGCGAATTTAATTTAAATCGATATCACACAGTCGCATACGACTTCTCACACTCTACAAAATCAGCTACAACATATACTAAAAGAACAAGATCATTTGTTGATTTGTTTGGACTGATTCAAGATACACTCAATCTTAAATTTGTGTTATTTTAAGAGTGTAAACTTCTTATATTTTCTATTCTATTTGTAAAGATTTGAAGCTGACTGTTTAGCTTCGAAAACTTTCTGTAGTTGGTGGTTCTCCTATAAAAGTGGTGGTTTGATCCTACCGTCAAGTGGATCAGATTGGTGAAGCGCGGGAGACGAAAGCTGCAATTGGCACGTGGACGTATGCCATATTTGAATGAACCACGTTAAAAACCGATGTTCTTTACTTTCAGGTATTTATTTGCTTGTGTGTGATTGATTTAAATTTATCTTAATTTATTTATTTATTGAGCATCCTTAAAACACCTTAAATTTCAAGATAAAAACATATATATTTTTTGGCTAAAATTAAAGCTTTAAATATCAAACAAATTTTTTTGCCGAAGATTATTTCAGTAAACCTTATTAATTCAGAAATAACTTTTTAAAATCCGAAAATCTATTTTTCTATAATATCGTTTAATTAAATATTCGAAAATCTCTACTTAGAGAATTTCATGAGTTAAGCACATAACATAAAATTAGAAAATTTATTTTAACATAGTTTATTAACATTATTTTTATATGGGCTGAAATTTTAATTAACTTTAAAAGTCGCTAAACTAAATTCACCCCCTATTGAGTATAATCTGGACAAAAATTGGTATCAGAGCCTAGCTCTAATCTATTTAGTTTGATTTAAACATCTTTAGAGTCAATACGATATATGGCAAACTTTGCTATTTCATCCCTTGGTGAAGGCCAATCTATAAATAGACCTCCTCTATTTTCTGAAAATAACAATTGTTATTGGAAAAATAGAATGAAACTTTGTTCAATCAAATGACTATGCTGTATGGAGAGTTATTATAAATTGACGTAATATTCCCATGAAAGTTGTAGATAATGTAAATGTCCCTAAGGACGAAAATGAATGGAATGATGTTGATATTCAAAAAATTCAAGTAAATGCTAAAGCCATGAAAATTTTACATTGTGCTCTTGATGTAAATGGATATAACATAATATGTTGTTGTGAAACTGCAAAAGAAATTTGGGATAGATTGGAAATTACTTATGAAGGAACAAGTCAGGTAAAAGAGGATAAAATAAGCATACTTATTCATTGTTATGAGCTATTTAAAATGAAATCTGATGAAGCCATTTCTGGTATGTTTACTAGATTTATAAATATTATTAATCATTTGAAATCTGTTGGTAAAACCTATACTGACAGTGTATTAGTGAGTAAGATTCTCAGGTCATTACAAGCTACATATATGACAAAGAAACTAGCTATCAAAGAAGTAATACGATAAAAACCCATTTCTCTTGATGAGTTGCTCGGCTCACTAATTACTCATGACATGGAACTCAAGTACTTACTGAAGAAGAAAAGCCTAAAGTAAGCAAAACCCTTACTTTCAAATCCATTGAGGAAGTTGAAGAAAGTGAATAAGATGATGATGATGATGATGATGAGGATAGTTACATAGCACTTCTCACTAGAAAATTCAAAACATTTCTTGCCAAAAGAAAGGGACAATCTGGAAAAATGAAGAAATTCTTTTCAAAGAAGACAAATAAAGGAAATCCATCATCCAATTTTGAGCCTAAATGTTATAATTGCAAAGAGTTAGGTCATATCAGAACTAATTTTCCAAAGGTAAATGAAGGAAAGAATGACAGAAAAGAGAAACAAAAATAAAAAATACAAGAAATCCATGAAAGCAACCACGTGGAGTGATTCTGACGACAATTTTAGTGGTGAAGATGCAAGTGCTGAAGAAGTTTCAAATCTTTACCTCATGGAAAATGATGATGAGGTATTTTCTGACCTTAATTCTGAAAGTGAATTTGAAACTTCAAATTATCATGATGAACTTCAAAATGCTTTTGATGAACTTTATTATAACTTTGATGAACTAAGGACTAAAAATATTAATCTTAAAAAGATTCATTCATCTATGCCAATTAAATATGATTCACTCTCTAAAAATGTAGATATGATAAAGTTAGAAAACCAATCTTTAAAATCAGAAATTAAAAAATAAAGACTCCCCAACTCATTATCTTATTTCTAAAAACGATAAATTAAAACTTCAAGTTGAAGACTTAAAATGATGCCTTGAAAGATATGTAAAATAAAAGAATAACTTAGATATGCTAGTTGGAAGCCAAAGGTGGATGTATGATAGGGCTGAAATTAGATATAATGAATATGAAAATGATAAAAGTTTTGAAAATTATTCTAAAAATATTGAAAATTCTTTGTGTAAATATTGTGGAAGACACACCCATCTTTCAAACTCTTGTAAGTATAGATTTTCTACTAAAGTTGCATGGATCCATAAGGTAACTACTCTCTTTTCTAACCCCTATGAACCCAACACATTTTGGGAACCAAAAGAAAAGTTATTTAAATGTCCATTATAGGTTTGTTTAAGAGCTCTCACCCACAAGGCTAAATGGTTCATCTTTTGAGACCATGCGTGTGTCAGCCCCCATGTGGATTGTATTTACCCACTCTAGTTTATATCATCAAACTTATAATTTAACGCTTCCTTTCATATATATATATATATATATCATACATACTATATTTTATAGAATATGTATGCGCCTATGTTTTATGTAAATTAAAATTACTTTTAGCATTTTTTGGCATCCATTTTTTGGGTCAACTGTGTTGATTTCGTCCGCATATTTATATATATAAGATTGTTTACTGTCAATTTTTTTATTGATACATATACACACACACACACACACAGATATATATATATATATATATATATATATATATATATATATATATATATATATATATATTTTAGTGGTCTCGGTTTATAGCTGCGATCTCTTATATAAATATTATTTAGTTGACAGTAGGTTGCTATACGCTATACCTGGTTTGATAGAAAATTAATGGTAATTTCTTTATAGTTGGTCTTATTTTGTTTCATATCTTGTGGCCCCACACGATTATGTCATTTCAATCTATCACCAACTTGTCTAACAAATTGATATTAGATTTTTTAGATGTTGGCCTTATCCAACAAATACATATAAGAGGAGACTATTGCCTTGGGCCACATAATTTGAGAAGTTTTTGCAGGTATCTTTGAATTTGGTCACCTTACTTGACTTGGTCAAGCTGTTATATCTTTTATTGGGCCCCACGATTATATTCATTGCACTAGAAGAAGATTATTTCTTAAGTTTATAATATGTGTTTAGTCAAATTATAACTAATATAAGATGGTTTTTAACTGTCCATTTTTTTGAATTCTTTTTAATGTCATTTTTTATATATAACTGTTCGACGAAAACAATCTTGTGCAATAGTTGTCTTTTAACATTTAAACATCATTTTCTTTTTATTTAACTGTACGTTTGAAATAGTTTTCTTTTATATGGTATAATAGTTGTCTTTAATAAATGGTAAAGTGTTATTATTTTTTTTAGAATGACAACCTCTTTATAGCAGTTGATTATTACTTCTATTAGTTAAATAGTTTTTTTGCAACTATTGTTCAGAACCCATTTTTTATACATTTCTTTAAACGTGAACAACTGGCATTGTTATTATTAATTGGTTTTAACATATATTTATTACATCCGTATTGCTTAACATATGTACACTAGTCTCGATGTCCTTATCTAATTTCAAATAGATGTATTGTTTGAAGACCTCAAGTGACATGCAAGACTTATCTTTGGGACCCAAACATATTTAATTACAGATATATATTTGTAGAGATTTTATTATTAGTTGTCTCTGTCTTCATATGTTACTAGACTATTTGGATAACCTTTTTACTACTAACCCCTCTCCCTATCAGTCGCTACATTTATTTTCTTAGACAGAAATGAAAAAAGAAGATACGATCTCTCTCTCTCTCTCTCTCTCTCTCTCTCATTAAATGCTCTCCAAGTTGATTAAGAGCTCTCTCTAATGTTCATATCAGCTCACTCCAACAATCATTTTTTTGAGGCCATATTTATCTTCACTAACAAAAATCAGAGAGACACAACTCTCTAATGAAGCTAGACTAAAAAACATCAAGAAAACGAAATCTGATACTACAAAGCAGGAGGCCATCCCCAAACATGATGCCTCAGCCTGTTGCAATAATTACACTACCTCAATAGCAAAATCCAATAAAATCAAAAACAAGTTAGGCATAATAATATAGTGCCTATGTCCGCGGGCTCAAAGAAGGAGTTAGAAATCCTGATCACCAAACGATGAGGGTAATTTAGTAAAATGAATGTTTTGAACCCAAAATAACGAATGACCTAGATTTTCAAGGATCTGAGTAGAAACCATAATGAAATTATTTAAGGGTAAAAATAAGTCCTCAAAAGTTATTTTACCTCAAGGCACTTAAACCCCAATTTACATTAAGAAGAGAAACCCCATAGCTATGAATATAGGGTAAATAAAAAAAGCCCGTGACCTTTAAACCCAGAAAACTCAAATGACAATGAATAATAAAAATCCATGGCCTATAAACCAAGAAAACTCAGGATTTGTAAAGGGGCTCTTCTCAATCAAGTAAAAACATGGAAACTAGGGTTTAATCAAGTAAAAGAGGAAGAGGATGGAATTCCCTTACTAATAGGTCTTAACTCGATGAACATTAGTCTTTCGTCGCCTCCAATAACCGTCTTCTCGTTGGTGAATAGTACGTCTCTCTTCGCCCTTCTTCCGACATCACATGATCCTCTTCTCAAAGTCTTAATTTCTCTATCTAAGGCGTGGATTATGTTTTTTTATCCATTTTGGGAAATCATCCAAGGGTTTATATTTAAAGGAAATGTTAGGGAACTTAGGTTTTCCACTTATGTCATCATTTTTTTTTGTAATTACCCCTTCAAAATGTCTTATAGGATCTTTAAAACTTGTTTTGAAAGAAATAAGATCATCGGACCCGTCATTAGTCCACATGTTAGGCCCTCCCCAAGCTCTCGAGGAATGAAATTTGCAACCATCTATTCGCAATTCCCCTTAACTAGTCTTCGTTTGCTTCTGTGGAAAAATAAATAGCTGCGGCTTAAGTCTATGGTTCCTACCAAGTTATAAGGTTCTAGGGTCGTTACAGAGGAAGTGTGAGCGAGAAACTCGTAGGCTAGTATAAATACTCCTAGTGGACTTCAAATACTCATGCGTGTTCATATATAAAAGTGTGTGCATATGAAACTCAATCTAAATATAAAGATAATCATATTTAATCATAATATCTCACCACGTTCCATTAAACTTCCCAATTCCCATATAAAAATACACACTGGACGTCCCTCAATATAGTATGTGTAAGAGTATCATGTGTCCCATGACATGATGAATTTTCTTATTTCATGCTAAAAAATACATTTTGAGCCTAGTCCAAGAGGTCTCCAAAAAGAATCATCAAACTCATTCCAGATCACGCATGTCGTTTACCCCATGTTAATCACTTAGAATAAAGGTATATGTCTAGAGGACTTATATTCACTCCTGGTTAAACTAATTTTCACAATTGGAAAATATTCCTTATTTAAACTTTTGGTTCTTTTAGACTTGAAATTCGTAAATCCAAAGATGATATATTCTTCCTATACAAAACTTGTGTTTTTAATGCAACTTTCTATATAGAATTTGTGTTTTTAATGCAACTTTCTATATATAATTTTCCTTTTCATTGATTTAATTAGTTGATATTTTTTGTTTTATTAAAATTGTAAAACAAGGCAGACTTTGTTTCCAGCCATGACCTTATTCACTAGAGGTCTGACGCAATGAAACAAGACTTCACATTAGCAAAGGTATAGTTTATTGGTTTATACGATATAAAAACTAAGTCGATGTACAATTCTAGTACAACTCACGACCTTAATCGCTGGTTGTTCGCGTCAGCGAAATGGGCTTCACTTTGTGAAAGTCCCATATCGTTATTTGCATCTTGAGTTAGCCATATCTAAAAAATACCTTATTACATCCGTGACCTTTATAAGGACGCAAATTTCCAATTGAGTCCTTTGTAGTTTTGGCTCAATTCCTGACAAAAACGTTTGAGTCATAGGATAGAGTATATTGATCATCTTTCAAGCCTATGACGTGTTTGTTGAAGACGTAGCGGCCAAGTGTATAAAGCTTCATCAAAATGTTATGGTTTATGTGCCTCGTTTCAACGTCATCAATAGTGGTTTCATACTCCCAAGGTATGAATGCATTACATATATATATATATATAGGAGCTTGGAACAGTTTATATTTGATGTTAGATTTTCAAAGCTGCGTTGTGTTTTTAGAATGTTTTCTATTAAAACTTATATATAAAGTATATAAAAGTTTCTGGGATTAAAAAGAATTTTTGAACTTTCTGTGAGTTCGTTCGAAGTGTCGTTCGAACCAGAAGTCGTTCGAACGAGATTGCCAATGACTTCCCATAATGGCATACTGGAACTTCGTTCGAAATGTCGTTCGAACGAGATTGTCGTTCTAACGAGATTTTCAATGAGTTTCTAACGAGGTCATACTGGAACTTCGTTAGAAGACTCGTTCGAACGAGATTTCGTTCGAACGAGACGTCAGGCTTAGGATAATTCAAGATAGAAATGGTTTTAATTTTGTCACACTTAATTTAATTGGGTACTAATTAAATTTGGGAAATTGTTTATTTAATCCAAGTCTATTGTTAATACTGGTTTGTCCGAATTTGGATATATTAATAAATATGACTTAGGCAAATTCTAGGACTCGGATTAATTTGTGTGTGTCCATCATATCTCACTTGTGTTTAATTTTAATTTGAAATAAGAAATTAAAATTTAGTAATCCGTTTGTTTTGTGAACCATCTTACGCTTCCGCATCTGTTTCATTAAAAAGGAAATATTACGATTTTAAAAAGAGTTTAAAATCGGGGGTTCCGCATCCTTTCAAATTGGTATTAGAGCCAAAGCGATAAATTATTTCGTTAAAGATCCTTTAAATAATTTTTGGCTAAAATGGAATTTTCCCCATTTTCAAAATTTCCTATTTTCGATGGTTCTAATTACGCGTATTGGAAAGCGCGTATGAAATCGGTACTAAAATTTATCGACGAGAGAGTTTGGATGTCTGTTGTTAACGGGTGGTCCCTACCAACTCACTTAGTTGAAAATGAACGTGTTCCCAAACCGACGCCGATAGATGGACTAAGAATGAGTTTAAACTTTCTAATTTTAATTTCGGAGGTTTAAATGCCTTGTTTAGCGCGGTCACACCGGATGAATTCCGACACATTATGACGTGTGAAACCGCTAAAGAGGCTTGGGATATTTTACAACTAACTCATGAAGGAACTAGTGTCGTTAAAGCTTCAGAACTCCAAAACCTCACCATTAAATTTGAAACTATCAAAATGAATGAAAAATAAACTTTTGATGAATTTTATGCTAGACTTTCTGATATTGTTAATTCATCTTTTAATTTGGGAGAGAAAACACCCGACAACCGAGTTGTAAAGAAAATTTTAAGGTCCTTTTCCGATAGATTTATTCCAAAAGTGACCGTTTTAAATTCTTTACCAACTTTAGCTTCTACAAAATTAGAAGAACTTGTAGGTGATTTACAAACCTATGAACTAGACATGTTTCCCTCTAAAATTGAAAAGAAAACTGAAAAGGGCGTTGCTTTAAAAGCCCGAAAAGAGGTCAAACAAGTAGTAGAGTGCGAGAGTGATAGTGACTCGAAAGACATGGCTCTGTTTGCTCGTAAATTTCAAAAATTTCTTAAATTTAACAAAGATAAATTTAAAAATGATTTTAAGAAATTTGAAACTCCTAAGTATGACAAAGCCGAGAAGATCCCTAAACCTATCAATGAACAATTAAATAGGGATGAGTCAAATAGGTGTTTTGGTTGTGAGGGTTATGTCCATAGGGCTTCTGAGTGACCCACTAAACTAAGAAAAGAGGGTAAACGTCCCATTGCATATAATGCGACCCTTAATGATAGTGATAAGGAAGAGGGACCCGATTCCCCCACTAAGCCTAATTTTGTGGCTTTTATGGCTAGTCATGTGAGTGATAGTGAGAACTCATCGATTGATGAAACTTTAACACATGACACTTCCATGGTCATTGTTTATGATTCTCTTGTTTTTGATGATAGTGAGAGTGGGAAAGAAAGAGAGAGTGAAAATGAAGAAGAGGTTACTGTGAGTGAACTTCAAAATGCTTTTCAAGAATTATATAAAGAATCAATTAAGTTAAAAAGAGCTAATTTGAAGTTAGAAGCTTGTTTAAAAGAACGTGTCAAGATCGTTGATAATAGTATGTTGGTTGAAGGCCTTAGGACACAAGACAAAACTCTTCTAGAGAAGCTTGAATTTATAGAAGGCTTGAGAGATAGCCTTAGGGGTTTAATGGAATCTTTGAAAAAAGAGCTTCTTGCTTTTGAAGAGCGAAATGTTTTATTAGAGTCTAACATTTTAGAATTTCAAAATAAATTAAAAGACTCTAGTAATGTCAAATTTGATTTGGAGTGTCGTTCAAAAAAATTAGATAAAATATTAGGAACGGTCCAAATTAAAAATGACTTGTGTGGTTTAGGCTTCGATACTTGTAGTGAATCGACACATAAAGCCAAAACCAACGTTTTAGGAGAATCGCCTAGGAAAGCCTTTAGAGATCACTCCTTAGGTAAATCTTTTCGCCGTGAGTTCAAGTGTTCACATTGTGGTCGAAAAGGTCATCTTAGGAAATTTTGTTTTGATCTTAAACGAGTTCCTAGAAAATCCAAAGGTAAGGCAACCAACGTAGCCAAGATTCCTACACTCCGAGACCGTTATTCGTTATTAGTTTGGGTTAGGAGATCCGACTTGGTAGCCTTACAGGATAGGGTTTTTGATTCTCATTTTTTTTCACATGCTTCCTCACTTGCAAAATCTAAAGGTTGAATGTGTTAGTTTTATTTGCATACATTAGCTTTTGTATTTCATGCTATATTCACATGCTAATTATATGCTTGTTTAATCATTTTCTAGTCTATACTCCATGCTTTATCACATGCTAGAATTATGATTGTTGTTTGTCTTTGGTATTATATTCCTTTCATTTTTGTTTGCATTAAATGAAAAATACTAAAAGATTTTTGTTTCTCATTTGGGTTTTTATTTCTTGATAATTTAAGCTTAATGAAAAAATCAAATGATTTTTCTTTGTCTTTTGAGTATATATTTTTATTTTTGGTTAAAAATTTTAAAAACTCAAAAAGATTTTTTTGTGTATTTTAGTTTGACACACTTTAAGTGGCATATACTTGTGTTTGAATCCCTCCTTTAACGCTCTCATGTGGCTAGAACTTTTGGTTTAGATTATCAATCCTTATTATGTTCTTTACCATACTTACATGGAGTAGTTGGATTTTGTGTTGTTTAAATGGATTCTATTTTTATATGCCTCTATTCACACATGCACGAGCTCTTTTGAAATTTTAACTTCATATGTATATTTGAGCTATGTGAGATGTTCTCCTTCCAATCTTGTCATCTTCATATTTGTGACTTAGGAGGACTAGTGTATGTCAAAATCTGTTGCACGTGAGATTTGTGTGAAACAATGAAAACATGAAAAATATAAATGTGCATGGGGAAGGGGTCCGAAAGGACTTAGTGATCCTTTGCGATTGTAAGCCACCGTTTTGAATGGACCTAAAAGAAATACGTGGTCCAAAGGCCTAAAAACAGAAAATATGGCATTAAAAAGAATAATAATTTGCCAAGGCTTATGTTTGATTGATATATATTCATTCAAAATTAATATATGCTTATTGAGGGAGATTGGATGGTATATCAACGGTTTGCACAATGTCCGTTTTTTCTAGTTGCGTATTTCATGTCATGACTCTATTGTTTTGTAGAATCATCCATATGCTAGGCTTATATGCATTGTGTATGTTTGTTAATTGAGTTCATTTTATATTGTCACATGAGGTTATATTCAAATGTGATGAAGTTTGCAATCAATTGAGAACTCCATGAACATGTCTTAAGTGATTGGGTCTAAATTTAATCGTTACTAGTTCACACCCCAACACTTTCGTTTCCGTATGACACATTTTTGCCATACGAGTGTGAAAGACTCCTATTATATTTTGTGTGTGTCATTTGTGTGTTTATATCTATATATGTGTACTTGAGTCTCTTTGATATATATTATGTATACATATATTTGATATTTTAGTTAAACTTTGCTTTGATTCCTAATCCATATATGCTTAATAATTTATATATCATATTGATATCATTTTATTGCATCCTAGTCGGTATCCCATTCTTTTATCGCTTGCTTAGTTTAGAGGGTGTATATGCTTTATTTGGGGGAGATAAGTTATTTTTTTAGCATTTGTCTATTCCTGAACAAAAAGGGGGATAATGATAGGGGGAGAATTAATTTAGGGGGAGTAATTATTTAATTGCATTTACTATTTTGATATTCCCTATGCGTTTGATAGTTTTCTTAAGTGTGCAGGAATACTTCAAAAATGGCAACATTCAACATCGGCAAACATATTGATCCTTGGGTTGTTTGAGTCAAGCATTGTATTTTTATTTTTGGGTGAGACATTGTTTTTGAGTCTAGTGAGCTTGACGGCCCTTTAGGATTTTTGTATAGTTTTTGTCCCAGAATAGCCAAAGGGGGAGATTTGTAAGGACGCAAACTTCTAATTGAGTCCTTTGTAGTTTTGGCTCAATTTCGGACAAAAACGTTTGAGTCATAGGATAGAGTATATTGATCATCTTTCAAGCCTATGACGTGTTTGTTGAAGACGTAGCGGCCAAGTGTATAAAGCTTCATCAAAATGCCGTGATTTATGTGCCTCGTTTCAACGTCATTAACAGTGGTTTCATGCTCCCAAGGTATGAATGCATTACATACACACACACACACACATATATATATATATATAGGAGCTTGGAAAAGTTTATATTTGGTGTTAGATTTTCAAAACTGCATTGTGTTTTCAAAATGTTTTCTATTAAAACTTATATATAAAGTATATAAAAGTTTCTGGGCTTAAAAAGAATTTTTGAACTTTTTGTGAGTTCGTTCGAAGTGTCGTTCGAATCAGAAGTCATTCGAACGAGATTGCCAACGACTTCCCATAATGGCATACTGGAACTTCGTTTGAATTGTCGTTCGAACGAGATTGTCGTTCTAACGAGATTTCCAACGAGTTTCTAACGAGGTCATACTGGAACTTCGTTAGAAGACTCGTTCGACCGAGATTTCGTTCGAACAGGCGGGAATAGTTTTTGGCAGTTTTAAGCAGTTTTCTCCCACTTTCCACTTGTTTCTTAACCAAGTTTTCTTAGACTTTATTATGTGCGGGAATAACATTTTCCAATAGAACTTTTCCATCTTATTCGATATTTTAGAGAGAGTTTGAGAGCCAAATTGCTTAAGGAAAATGTTCTTGTTTTGAGTGAAATTCTTTAGAGAAAAATATACATCACTCTTGTTTACACCCAATTGTTTGTTTATCCAAGTTTCAATATATATATATACATCTTGCTTGGAGTTTTGGCACTGGGTTCATCTCTTCCGTTCAAAGAGAAGTTTTGGTTTTCTTCTACATCCCTTAAAGAAGAAAAGTTCATTTTTCTGCGGCATTCTCATGTGGTAAAAGACACCACGTGTGGTTGACGGTGTACCTATTGTCCGATTGGTGAGTCCAAGATCGCGGTGGAGCTCCGTGGTTATCCGCTAGGAAGATGTGGTTACAAGAAGACGCGTCAAGGCTTGAGAGGCTTTAAGTTGAGGAAGTTAGTCATCTGTCTTGTAAATATAATTCCATACTCAGTGGATTTGAGGCTAGGGCCGTCCGAGGTTGTTTCCCGTTTTGGGTTTTTCTTCGTACATCGCGGCGTAGTGTGATTGATTTATTTTTATCTTGCATAATGACTTAGAACTCATGCTTAGGATAACTCAAGATAGAAATGGTTTTAATTGTCACACTTAATTTAATTGGGTACTAATTAAATTTGGGAAATTGTTTATTTAATTCAAGTCTATTATTAATACTGGTTTGTCCGAATTTGGATATATTAATAAATATGACTTAGGCAAATTCTAGGACTCGAATTAATTTGTATGTGTACATCATATCTCACTTGTGTTTAATTTTAATTTGGAAGAAGAAATTAAAATTTAGTAATCCGTTTGTTTTGTGAACCATCTTACGCTTCCGCATCTGTTTCATTAAAAAGGAAATATTACGATTTTAAAAAGAGTTTAAAATCGGGGGTTCCGCATCCTTTCAACCTTAGTCACTGACCCTTCCTATTTGCGAATCCTGGCTTTACAACTACGAAGGTTTCTTGTGCTCTATTTTTACCTATTCATTTGAGGCACATTATTTGTTTTCAACCAACAAAGATTGTAGCTTATCCAATTGAATTGCTTCACTTGAGTGTATACATATTTGTCTTCATACACAAGTCTTATAAATACACTTACAAGCCTTATTTTTATTTGTTGAGTTGATTTTTAAGAGATAATTTTTATAAGAAATATAGTTTCATCATATTTTTTTATTCTCCTCTTGTGTGGTTTTTAATATTTTCGATTATTTCTTGAATCCTAAAATGTAATATTTTTTTACTTAGTGAATCTTTGCAAAATCAATTTCTGAATCTTATTTGTTCTTGAGTATGACCTTATTTCATGCTTAAAGAACATTGGTGAGTTTATAAAGAGAGCTTTTTTCACTACATCTTTTTAACCATAGGATGCGCTCACACATCCTAGCTGTAGTTGGTGGTTACACATTGGTTCCATTGAATGGTGATTTTTCCACTTTTTGTTGCCATATGCTTTGAAACCATTATATGAGTCCAAAACCGGTTGTGGCTGTGTAGCATTCTCTAACCCTTATATTAAGTTTTATCACATAATCGAGATATTTGTTTGAATTGAGTATCTACCATCGAGAGCTTGCACTCTCATCTTGTATAAGAATGGGTCTCTTATTATTTTAGGCTTACAATCCTAAGTTATATCCTTTATTTTTGATATTTTGGGAGGTTCATATCTCCTACCTCCTCCTACTGATGGTAGCTGTTATTCCTATTGGAAAATCCGTATGATAGCTCATAAGATGTCATTGTGTGAAATTTTTTAGAATTGTATTGTGACAGGATGGAAGCCACCGCTTATAATTATTGATGGTATTTAAGTCCCCGACATACGATCTATTTGGAATAAAAATGACATCAAAGAGAGTGGGTGAAATACAAAGGGTTTAAAGACAATTACTAGTTGCATAACTGTTTGCGAATTTAGGCGCATTTCGACATGCTGTACGTCAAAGGAGGTATGGAAAGTTTTACAAATGATCAATGAAGTCACCTTAACCATGAATCATGAAAATATTCAATGCCTTACTACCATTTTTGAACTCCTTATCATGAAGGACAACTAAATCTTTGACAAAATCTATCCCCAACTACGCGACATTGTCAATTCAACGTTTACGATTGGGAAAATTATTAAAGAGAAGATTATAGTCAATTAAATTCTTTAATTCCTACCTGCCAATTTTAGTGTCAAGCTTGATGGCATCAGAGAATTTCAATTCATACTTTAAATGTTTATGAAAGTAGATCAAATGGTGGTCTCAGTTCTAACGTATGAGGCGAATTTTAATTATCGTCTTGAAGAACCTATAGAAAAAATAAGTGTTTTAGCTTTCAAAATCGAAACTTAAAAGTTTTCTTCACTGAATTCCCTTGATTTTACTAAACAGGATATGCCATCGTTCACTAGGAAGTTTTCCATGAAAAAATGGATCCAAACTAAAGGCAATAAAAATTAAAAGTCACGTAGGTTTGAATCTGATAAAGGAAGTGGGGAGAAGGTGCAGGATTCCTTAAATGTCATCATATGTTAAACATGTGGTGAAAACATACATTATTCCAAATAATGTTCTAATCAGCCGAATTAAGGTAGTGGAAAAATGTGTATAAATAAAATTTTAGTGATGATTACTCGGAGTTTAATACAAAAATACTCTAAATACTAAATGTTTGGGTTTATGGCCTAGTAGAATTTTGAAGATTCAGATGATTTGTAGGAATTTAATTTTCTTCCATCGTGTGTTGATGTTACCGTTACTAATTCTTTGGATGATAGTAGGGGTGTGAATTATGGCATCATCAATGATTACGCTAACCTTTTCGAGAAGTACATAGAACTTAAGAATGAGAACATATAACTCTCCACCATGCTAGGCAACGTTGAAAAACAACGGGCTTTAGTGAGCTAAGGTTGTGAGAGAGACTTTATTTCTCATAATGTGGTGTTTAGTACACCACAAAGCATAAACCGGATTGTGATGTCTTCCTTTGTATTGAAGTTGAGTACTTGAGGAAATCCTTGAAATAAAGTGAAGATTCCCGAATTTCCTTGACATAAAAAACCTCCACTCTTGAGATTAAGTTACTTTACGCTTCACATTAAGGTGGATTTTGAGGCTAGATCTCACAAATTAGGGAGGACGGTTTTAAGGGAAAGATCATTGAATGACAAAAGAAGAATTGTATTTTTAAGTGATATTCCTTCATCTCCTTGATATAAAGTCTCATGTCATCGCTCCAAATCACAATCCATGTTTCCACCATCCTTAGAGAACTCTTCTTCAATTAATATATCTGTGAATAATGAAAAGAAGGTTAAGTTCACTTGATCCTATTGTGATAAAGAGATACATTTGAAGGACTTTTGTTTCAAGATGAAGAAACATTCACTTAGAAACTCGATCGCTCTAGTACAACCTAAACCCTAGAAGTGTACCCATTAGCACAATCTAGGTCATCTTAGAGAATTTTGTGTTTTACTTAAATTGTCCATGCCTTTAATGATCTTTAAGGATAGTTTGGGTTTTCATCGAGAGGGTAAGAAGAACAGAGGGACCTCTAGAAAGTCCCCTACGAGAAAATAAATTAAGGTTATTCCCAAAGTCACTTTCGAGTACTCTACATCGCGTTCACATACTAGCTGGCCTAGGAATCTCGTCATTGACATTACTTAAGTAATTGATATTTCAACTCGTTAGAGGTCATTTCCATCCTCCAAGTAACTACAATTAGGATTTTTTAGATATGCTTATGATGTTATTCATAAGTAATCATATTATATATTGGTTATATCTTGGTTTGGTTTATCATTTGCTATTTAATTAGTATTTTTTTTGTTTGTTCATACCAATAACTTTTACTTTGTATAGTTTGGTTCGCTATGTGCGTAGGTATTCATATATCCCATGTTTAACCTACATGCTTAGATATTGCATAGTTACCTTTTTTTTTATGGATTTTATACTCCATTCTTAGAATTCGATAGCTTAAATTTCCATGGCAAATTAAGCTTGAAATGTTTAGAGTATTTTATTATAATTCATAAACACCACACTATGACTTCATAAATTTCCAAATAAAGTAAAATTAAGTGTTTTTTTTTCTAAAGTAAATTAATAATTTTAATTGGTTCTTGAAGAAATAGGATTTTGATTTAACCTTTTTTATGAGAGAGTTTGACCATGGATGTAATTAAAAAAGCAATGGCTAATCTTTCAAAACATTTCATGAGAGAAAAGTGGATATGATTACAAAATTAGGTCAAAATAGATACTTACCTTTGAAAATTAGAAATAAGATATTTGCCAATGTGCGTGTGTGTGCATGTGTGAAAGTCTCGACTTGAAAAATAATTTTTATTGAGATATCTCAAAGATTTTGATATATCTAAAATTGGGTACCACCAAATAAGGATGAAGCTATGGAATCTCCAATGGGTGTCATGACCCCTTAACCTTTTCAAATGTTTGTTGTAATCTATATTTTTTGGAATACTATTACATCATCTAAACTAAAGGCCCACTTGGGATGTTTTTGTTTTTTATTCGAGATTATAGATAGAGAGATAAAGCCCGCAAAGCCATTAATCTTGTTATTTCTATCAATCCCGATTTTATGACTTTGGCCTTTTAATTCATGATAAACCTAATTATTTTCCTTCTTCAAACATGGATTTAAACAAATGAAACTCATTTCTAAAAGAAAATTGTAAGAGTATGTATTTTACTCATGTGCCCTAATAGGACTATATTGTCTTATTCCATTGACCAAATATTCTTTGAGTCCTGTACTTGAGTTTTTTTTGGTAAAGAATCATGCAGATCATTCAATGAACATCCTCACCTTCATGCGTATCCTTTTTATACCACTAGTAGGAAGGTAAACATACATGTATACTCATACACATTTTACTCACACATATTCTATATAAGAAAATACTTTTTGTGCATGCATTTACGTGTTGATATGGATCTTTGGGCTTATTTATGAAATGTAATAAAACATTATTTCAAAATCTTACAAACTGCATTTCATAAAGGCGAACAAGGTTTGTTGTAGGAGACCTTCATCACAACGAGGCTTTTTCTCACCACAGTGATAGTATCTCGCTGGGCACGCCTTACTCTGGAGTTTTTCATCTTTTGAACACGTTGTATCCTCACTGTAGGATCACCTCAACAATGCGAAATCTTGCTGCCGCTATACTCTGACAATGTCTATCAATCCGGTAAAAAAGTTACTTTTTGAGATAGATTGTGCACATCTTTCTTGGTACTCCCACAAACTAAAGATTTGACCGTATATTTTCTACTTTTTCACTATTTCACCTCAAGCAAGGCTACTCCTTACCTGATTGTCCCTGCAAACTTCTCTTGCAAACCTGTGTATGTATTTAAGAATTTTGGGCCTCATTTTGTTCAGGAGTGTGAGTATGATTTTATGATTTCTTTGTGGACAAAATATTTTTGCAAAAACTTTCTTGCCACAAGAATCATAATACAAGGAGAGAAATTTTTTTGATAAAAACTTCTTTTTGGATCTTGTAGTCATCCAAGTTTTAAATCATGTTTTTCTATTTTATATATTCTGGAAATATTTTCATTTAAAATACTTTTGAAATCTAAAAACATTTTGAAGTGAACTTATTTTCGTTAAAATATTTTCAAAACCTTGAACAAATGTCTATAAGTTTTTATTGTGTTATTTTTAGATTTCATATATCTCAAAGATATATTTTGTGAGTTAAGACATTATTTTTGATAAATATTTTCACCTTAGGTCATTACACACCTAGAAAGTGGTACTACATGTGACACCCCCCAATAAAATACTGGGTGATTAATCCTATACCAAATTAAAACAGGAGTCTCATAGTTCATTCTTAGCATCACTGTCGAAAACCCATTTAATTACTAATAACTTATTAGGCTGGCGTCAAAATTTTATATTAACTAATCTTTTTAACCAAACAAACCAAGTAAAACATTCACACAGTTTATATATACGAAACTGAAAGGAAATAAAAATAACTGAACACTCGGTTGAACATAATACAACCAAATCGAATGCCGCACTAAAAAGGCGGTAAAAGAATAAATGAATACGATTGGGCTACCGGCCCGAATGTTTCTACATTACCTCCTATCTAGATCTCAAGGATAGAAGCGATTACAATAAATTGATAGGCATCCACAGCTGTTGCAGCAAACGTCTGACTCGAAAGAATCATCATCCAGGCATCCATGTGTCTGGGCACCTAATGTAGATAGATATATAGTAAGAGAGGGGAAAATAGAGAAATGGGACAGATACCGAGTTTTGAAAATATTTTAGCAAGCGCATAAATGCCATATTTTAAAATATGAAATCTCTCATATTTAAATTGGTATCGCACTATCATGAGATACACCTCACCCCTCTTCTAATAGTGCACACATATCGCATACCATTTAAACAACCTAGTCAAGCTACCCCGCCTAACTAATCTGCTCCACCCATCTTCTCAAAGTCCTCATAAAACCGAGTACAAAGGATTAAAGTTCTCCCCATTCCAAACATTGCGCTACGTTTTGTGTGTGGAGTGTCTCGCGAAGCAAAATCCAAACAAGGAACCCCATGATACACTACTACCTGACGATGTTGATCGTCGAGATCCATTAGGCCCTCAGTACATAATGCATATTATAAAACTCCGTATATATATATATATATATATATATATATATATAGTTATCACTAGAACCTAAGATTCAAATTCATATAAATTCGGATATAAATCTATCAGAAGGGGAATAACACCTTATTCATTCTTTTTACTTTACACAAGTTGAATTTATATGATATCTCATATTCATATACAAGCAATATACTATACGCAACAAGTATAATTATACCTATTACAATCATAAGTATAATAACCATCCCACCGAGCTATAGCTCGAGGATGCCGTCTCATAATGCTTATCCGCATTCGGGTTTACTCAATTAACCACGGTACCAAGTCAGACTCACTCATGGTCATGGTAAAAATACACAATGGTGGAGGCAGTCATATTTCCTCTTGAAAGTGGAATAAAACTATCGCACTCATATGCGGGACCATATGACCTGGGGATATACTCTCCCTACTCCTCAAGCCAGGGAATTCACCCACATCGTGCAACCTCCCTGGATAGCACTAGAGAAAAATATATATAATCCGGTTGTCCATACCTATGCCCGGGGAAGCCTGTGGAACAAGCCTCTAAGATACAAATATTCAAATCACGTACAAAGATATTTATTTTCTTATTATATCATATATATATATACTCACGTATATAATAGATATCACTTCTCAATATATATAGCTATAATTTCCAAACTCTTATAGCGATAGCCAATAACCCCGAATGTTCCCAATCGTAAAACAATATAAGTATTATCTTATTTAATATATAACTTGCACCTTAATCACTTTTAAGGATTTATATATAATCCCAAATATACCAATTCGAAATAATCAAATAAGTATACTATCGATTTATTTTGGTTCCATAGGTATCGCATCACCTATAATAATAGTCATCAATAGACGTACCGGATAGTCGCTCAATCCTCATTAGCCCATATCCTAGATTCCATCCTATTATTTACTCAAATGCATTCAGCCCATATTCATTATAACTGCATAAATATCTCTACACAGTTGTCGAAGACCTCTCTCTCGAATGTTGCTCAACCCGAACATTCACTAGGCCCGTTCCCCGGATTGTACACTAAAAGAACCCGAGGTTCCCTCTTTCATCTCAAGGTTTACTCACCCTAAAAACCATCGTTTAGGAGTCTTAATATTGTAACTAGAATCCCCTATAATAATAATCTCCAATTGCAATTTAACTCCCCCTAAACTCAAAGAAGGAAAATTGCCAATTTCAACAATTCAGGCTAGCGAATCGATTCGGTTTCCATCCGAATCGATTTGGAAAGTGTTCTGCAAGCAGTTACTCAAAGGAGAATTGATTCGGCCTTAGAAATCCTTACAGGTCCCCTTATGTGAATCGATTCGGTCTAGACCCGAATTGATTCGCCCTGTTCGGAGGGCACTATTTGGGCGATTTCATCTTTTCCAATATACCCAAATATCAACCCACTCTCCATTTTATAGTTTCTAACCTCAACCAACAACACTATAATCATCCTAACACTGATTTATAACTAACACATCAATTAATTTGTGGTATTAAACCGTTTCTCTTAGATTTAAACCCTAAAACCATTAAAACCCTACTTTATCATTTTCTCCCATTTCTACACATTTCTACACTCCATTAACATGAGTTTAACACTAGAAATCATTAAGAGTTTACAATACATCAATTTGTAAACTCATACTCAAATTTTCCAAATTTATTTTAAGGGTTCTAACCCAAAATTATATAATTTAGCAACTATAATATGAGATACACACACTCAATTAAATAAAGCAAGTAAACACTTGCCTCGTGGATAAAATTTGACGACCTCAAGTCGAATCCCACAGAGTTTGGCCCGAAAACCCCTTTCCTCTCTTCCTTTATTTCCTTATTCTTTTCTTTATTTTCTTTCTCCTCTTTCTCTCTCTTAGGGCTTATAAGAGGGAGATAAGGGTTTATCCCTTATAAACCCAAAAATGACTCGTTTACTCAATTGCGAGTCCCTACTAGTCCAAAAGTCCCCGGAATCTAAACACTACCCCCGAATACTCTATTCTGACTATCTTGGCCATTCCGAAACCAACCATGCACTCAAAATATCCATACGAGTCACTTAACTAAAATTCACTTGTTGTACTAGACACTTCATGCATTCTCCAATGCAAGATATCTCTCGTCACTTACCCAACTGAAGACGTCATGTAAATATTAATCCGGCAATTGCAAACTAATATTTACTACTCACATTGAATTCTCAGTTTATCAAATTATACTCATAAATTCTAAAATTACTATTCACAAAATTTCCTCTAAATACCAAATTACGCCCACTTATGTAATTTAAATATCCATAAAAGTACGGGGTATTACACTACACTCATTGGAGGTTTCTCATCTTTGTTTCATATTGGACCATATAGTTTTTTCTTCAAACTCAAAATGAAAAAAGTTTTCTTCAAACTTTAAACGAAGACTTTGTTTGTCCATAGAACTCGACGGCATTGGTTGCAGACTAAAATCGGTCACGGTTGTGTAGCGTACTCCAGTTTTCGGTACTTTCTATGTAGGATATGGTGTCTAGTCGGTTATAGCTTAGTATGGATTGTAAGTCTATTTATTCTTATTTTAAAACTCTGCCATAATACAATTGCCATTCCGCCAGCCTAAGGTTTTTTTCCGTTGTGGGTTTTTTCTCGTACACCTTGGTGTTATGCTATATTCTTTATCTTTTCGCATTATATCAAGTCACCTAAATATTTAAGATAAAATTTGATGTAATCTATTTGGTGAATTATTTTTCACAAATACCTTAGGAATTTTATCTGATATTCCAATTTGAACTTGTAAAAGAAATTTCTCACAACTTGACAAGAGATTCTAATTTGGTATGTTCCATCAATCTCAGTTTCGAGCTCATGCACACTCAACTGGTATAAGAGCTAGATCTCACTTTTTTTAGGTTTAATAACTTTGAGGTATATATAGTGTATGTGAAATGGTTTTTAGCATGTGAAATAGTATTCGTAATTTAATTGACACTTCTAATTGCCATGTTTATACCGGACATGTAACTCCTAACATTGAAAAGGCTCGTGTTAGTAGTAGTAACGATGATTGTGATGATGATGTTCTCCCAAATTTTCATAATAATTTCTATAAAAAAAATCAAAAAAAGGGAAATTTTTCTAAGAAAAGTAAAGATAATTCATCACCTGATTTCTCTTAAAATGGATATTTTGTTGTAAAGATAAAATCCTATTACAACGAGAAGACCAAAATTTTTGATGAGCTTGTTTTTTTAAAAGAAGGAAATGATTTTTTCAATCCTTGAAAACTGATGATCATTCCCTTTCTTCTAAACTTAAAGCAATTGATGTTGACTTTAGTGACCTCTTAAATTTTCTTGATTAGTTAAAAGACTAAATAAAAGGAGGCTCCCAATAATAAGGATGAATACTTGTCCAAATTGATTAAATAAAGATATTATTTGGCCATCTCATTGTACAATTTGAAAAGAATATTAATTTTATGAATAATTAAATGACAACCTTTAAAAGAAAATTTAGAAACTATAAAAAGACTTGGATTCTGGAAAACAAAACATTCTTACAGGAAAGATAATTTTAGTCAAACCTTCATCATCAAATTAGACAAAACCCATTGAAAGTGTTCCCATAATCTTTTAAAATAAAGGGAAACACATTGTCAATCATTTTAATGGGAACAATTTTGTACCTCCCTTTAGGTTGACAAAATCACACACTTAATCATAAGATACCTAAATGGAACTTTATTTGTTCCTATTGCCACAAAAAGGGTCATCATAAGGATTTTTAAAAAAGGTTAAACATTTTATGTAAGGTTACTCCCAAGACATATCCTCATGTGGCTCATCCTAAGGTTTATAAATGTGATCATTGTAATAAGAAAGTCACTTGAGTGAGTTTTGTTATTTTCTTAAATAAACTTTGCACCTTAGTAATGCTAGTAAGAATTAGAGCTTTAGTAGGAATAACATCATGGAAAAGCAACATGAACATCCTAGGCATGTTCATAGAAAAAAGGGCAAAAGAATTGTTAATATGCCCAAGATCCAACCTACTCCCAATCCATATAACGCTAAATGAATATGGATTAAGATGGATCATTAAAATTTCGTAGATTTAAAAACTAGACCGGATCATTTGTTGATCCCCTCGACTTCTACTTGTTAGATGTTTTCAAAATGAGCTTAGGACTTCTTAGAACATTTATCTTGATCCGTATCTCATTATAATTTATTTAATTCCTTATTTTCATAATTTTTTTAGATACTTTTTGTGATTATGTGCATATAGGTCACCTTGTAAAATGCTAAGACTAATTTATTTTACTTATTTGCACAAGATGCTTTTATCTTGGTTGTGTTTATGACTATGAACTCTACAATTAGAAGAATAAAGATTTAAAAAATCTATGATTCTCTGAGCTTGATTTATCTAGAGCATATGTCATAACTTGTCTCACTTACACCGCACTAGATTTTGAGCATTGTCTTACGAACCTTTATAGAATTTTCAAAATGTATGTAAATTGAAAAAGTGTGTTATTTTTTCTATACCCTGTGAGCTTTGTATCTTCGTAGTTGGAGTAGAAAAATTTACATATTTAAAATCATGAGAGATGATGTGGTTAGGGCTACAACATTGATCGGAGAATACTACCTTTGAAAAATAAAAATAGTATTCCATCACAGTAATTAATGCGTGAAAGCCACCCATGCAAAATTTATTTTAAAAGCGTTGTTTCAAAGATTTATATCCATCCAAAAATTGGAATATCTTCAAAGATGTGAAACAAGGTGTTAAACATTAATCACTTATTGAGGAAGAAACAAAGTTTTAGTCGTTAATTTTATTATTTAAAGGAAAATGAGGATTTTGCAATAAATATCTTTCAAAGTTTGAAATTCCTTAGTAAAATTTCACTCTCGACATTTGTTTTGATTTCATCAGATACATGCTCATATTTGTACATTTTCCCTCTCACACGTGTTATGTCATATGTGCACTTATAAAATAACTTCTTAGTTTCTTTTTCTTTAGAGTACTTGGAATAACCATTTATACCATGACTATGACATTTCATAAAACCAAAAGTTTTGAATCATATTTATCTAAGTCATTTAAAAAGTGGGTCATGTTAAAATGATCACTTGTTATCATTTGTGAGTAGCTCATTTTGTTAAACACTCACTTTAGAGTTTTTAGGATTTTCTGGACAATTGCATGGCCAACGAAGGGTTCTCGCCACAACTACCTTTGTCGTCGCTCCAGCAATGGTCACGACCAGCAATAAGTTTGTTGCATCGACAGTGCATTTTATATTGCATTTGACATTTCTTTTTCATCCACTTTCCTAAAACTCTTTCTTTATCTTTGAAGTACAAATCGACCCTACTCCATTTTTTGATGGCTTCAAAGTTTTTTGAGGATGATTCTTTAATAATTTATTTTTGAAAATCATGCTATAAGTTCATTCTTATCTTAATCTTCAAGATTTGAAATGTTTGTAGTCCTCTTTACATTCTTTATGGGGTTAAGAATGTTTTGATCTTTTATCTCTTTAGAGTTATTGTTTGACTCTAAAAGATACTATATCTCTATATAATATGTATGTACGAGTTGGATTTATGGATTTGACTCACATTTGCATGTATTTTGTATATTTTTAATGTTGAGTTTAGGATACTCTTAGTTATATCATAAATTAGAGTTGAATATTCTCATTTCTTTTAGTTTTGTCTAGAAGACTACACATGGGTGCAAGTTTTTCGATGCAAAGAAACCCATGTTCTCCATTTTCTCCCAGATTTTAAGCCCCAAACGACTGAGCCAACTTTGAGAATTTCCATCTCCACATTATCCATTATGAATATTCAATTGACTGGAATTATCTTAGAAATAATCTTACAATGGGGATTATACCGTTTGAAGAAGGAGGGTGGTTGGACAATGGTAACCAAGGAGTGGACAAGGAGTGAGTTTTTCCAGACGTTGTGAGGGTGTTCTATAATAATGCCATGTTAGGCATGTGATATTTTACTACCAATGTTTATGGGACTTCTATCACTGTCTCCCCTAGTTTTCTTCGAAAAACCTAAGGATCGTCTCAAGTACACAACCACGAATATCCATATGATCCCCCGACCACTCCCAGTATGGATGAGAATCGAGCTTATCGGTGGAGAACTCATTGAAGCTCCTCAAACCGATCTACCTCAAGGGTATATCACCGATTATTATTACCTTATCCACATATTATCTTCGATGAACATTGCTCAGATTTTATATCATCATTACATTCCACATTCCACATGTGTGTTCTTATATGCTCTTAGAATTGGAGATACTGTGGACCTTAGGGATTATGTCCGATGACATAGAATATTACAAGCCAAGGAAAAGGCATTCGACCCACACTTTACTTTGGATGACTTATCCACCATTCTCTACTTGATAGAAACACTTACATTTCCTCGAGCGAGAAGAAAGACCGAGCAGGTAAAATGATCACATACCAAATATTTCAAGAGGATAAGAAAAGATGATCTAAGAAACATGGGGAGGATTCAGACTTTAGTGACGACTATTGATGGTTGGTAGTTATATAAGGCTTGATGTTATATTTGATGTCACTTTTGGATATCTTTCTTCGTGTTTTGGTTGAGTACTCAGTAGGTGGGAAAACAATTTTTATGAGTCTATGTTTTAGCTTCCTTTGGACAACTCATGAGATTTCTATGTCAGTTATATATATATATATATATATATATATATATATATATATATATATATATATATATATATATATATGGGCTTTATTTAATCACACATCTATCATGATAATTTATCTTTGTGATACCTAGATCATTATGTATTAAGTGATTTTTCTTGGCACACAATTGATTATGTAGGTTTGTTATTCACCCACTTGTTTTGTTGCCTACCAACCCATGCCTCATTATATATATTTTAGGTCCACTTTGACTTATATTGGTGTTACATGCTCTATCTAGACTATGTTATTTTACTATCTACATTAGTGAAATATGGATTGGATTCCTTTAATTGCATATTCTATCTTTATTTAATTTTTATTGAAATAACTCATTATATGATTATTCTTATCACCCTTATTAGTTTAATGTTTCTTTACCTTAGTCAATTCCATAACAAAAAAAAAAGGGGGAGAAAGATTAGATTGACGGGGGGGTCCTAATTACGAACATATCTTGACTTGTTTCATGATAAACTAAATGAATATGGAGTATATTTCCAATATATGTATTGTACATATCTTAATATGGCCTATAACACTAAGATATTGTCGTTTTCTAGAACTTGTATACATGCTTTAGCATGATGAATCACTTCCATATGCTATTCATCACATGTTTTCTATTAACTGTCCATCATATATATATATATAATAAAGCAGGAGGGTGTTTTGCCACATCATACAAGTTTTGCCACATCATATTGCCACATCATATAACATGTGTATAAGGTAACTGTTGGGGTCTTTTCATTTATACCACACGCCACCTAGAGTAGCTAAAGGGGACCATCTCCAACACACCATCTACAAAGATTGTCTCAATTTTGAACGAAGGTATTTTTCTGTCTCATCTTTCTACTCTTTCTCTCTCCCCACCCACATGTTGCTTCCTGCTCGCAGCTCAAAACCCTCAGGTCGGATCTGCCCAAGATTAACACCAGATCTTCTCAAAACTGAACACCGAATCTGCTCAAAATCCCACTGCCTGAACCAAACCACCGACCTCATCTCACCCCCGGACTCTGCCTCACACCAAAATGGTAAGTTCCTTTTATTTATTTTCATCTCTCTCTCTCTCTCTCTCTCTCTCTCTCTATATATATATATATATATATATATATATATATATATATATATATATATATATATATATATATATATATACCCTGAGATTGATGGCATGCCTAAACAGATAGAAGATGGGTGGCGGATCCCCTTTGGCAGACTATCGGTAATAGTTTTCAGCAATTGGAATTTCGATTTTAGATCTGGGTTTTTGAGGATCCCCTAATCCGTAATAGTTTTCACCTTCCATGCTCTAAAATTATTTGAGTTATGATACTATCGATTTAACCCCTTCGGCAGTCTATAAATTTTAGATCTAGGTTTTTAGTTTTTAGATTTAACCCCTTGATTGCGTTTTGGCTTGGGTTTCGGCATTACTTATTAGTAATTGATTTCAGCAGCTGCCATTGTTGGTCTCTATGAATGATTTGACTGGTTTTCAGAAGCTGCAATTGTTGAAGTGAGTCTTGAGTTCATATGTGAGTTGAGTTTGTGATTTTCCAGCAGAGTTGTCGGAGCTCCGATCGGGTGTGGAGCTACATCTGAAACTCAAGTTGGCGAGTTGAAAGCTATTTTCAAGTTGTAGTTTCATGAAACTCAGGTACTACTTTGCTCCCCATACATTTGGCCTATTACTATTTAATTTAATTTCAACTAATTAATAAATCAACTCGGTATTTGTAATTAGTTGTTTGGATTTAAGCTAGAGTGGATTTGAAATGTCTCTTCCCCATAGCAAAAAAAAGGAAAAAAGATAAGTTTAATCAGCTCAAAATACAAATTCTAAAACATGAATGGGTTTAGGCCGAAGGGCTAGAATATTTACATTTATTTGGGGAAACAGTTCTTATATTGTTCCAGATATTTTCATATAACTTCACATTGTTTGTGATTAAAGTTACAAAGTTATTTGGTTCATCTTCACTATAGACTTGAGACTTATTTGAGATCTATAAATACTGTTTTACACTAATAAAATGTTTATCCTCCGAATTTTTAGATTTTTAGTTATATATAGAGACTTCGGATTATCTTTATGAGTCATACCTTTTTTAGATTTGAAACTTATCCAGTGATTTTTTTGTATGGTCATTTACAGATGATTTTTTGTATGGTCATTTGCAGATGCTGGTGATTTGAGACTTAAACCTGTCATCTGTTTTTTTATATTCCTTTCTCGAGACCTTTGTTTCTTGGTCGTACATTTCTATATTTTTAATGAATAACTTCTAAGGGGATTTAAAGGGGCTTTTTTGTATGTGGTTTTCAATCCAGTTTTAAGTGTAAAAATTTTAAATGACAGGTTGTGTAGTGCATTTTTTAACTTATTTTTTCCAATTACTACTTATAAAAATAATTGACTCTTAAATTAGAGTGTATAATATATGGTCCAAATTAAATCATTTTTAGGTTCTTGATATTACGTTTTTATTTTTCTAAATTAATTTCTTATTTTTGGAGTGAACATTTTTATTTGTTTTTTCATTTGTTCCATCTTTGGAGGGTTCAAAGTATTTCTCAAAAGGATTTGGTATCATTTAGTTTGAAAGTTTTTTTTTTAGCCTCAAAAAGCATTTTTTGTGTCATCTCAATTTAAAAGCTTACTAGAAAATTTTCATTTGTTCTTTTTTTGTTTCATTTGTTCATTTTACATTGAGTCTGTTTTTTCATTTGTTCCATCTTTACATGTTTTGTGAGCACATGGATTGAGGTAACTAGGAGCAGGAGAAACATTGGACACATCAGGCACAAGGCTCAATGTAATGCTCCGTACCCCCAAAAGTAATCTAAAGATTTCAAAGTGGAGCAGGAGAAGCATTGGACACATCCGGCACAAGGCTCAATGTAATACTCCATACCCCCAAAAGTAATGTAAAGATTTAAGAGTACTCTAAAGATTTTTAACACATGGATCGAGGTAACAAGAAAGGGCCATAATGAGCAAATCATGTTCTCACATCTTTATATTTTAAATTAAAATAGTAATATGCATTGCTTCATTCAAGCTTTTTTTTTAAACTCATTTATTTTATTTTATAGTTTAGAAAAAATTGTCTTATTAAATTTTTGTACAACTATAGTTAAATATAATGATAGTCTTCTTGGCCTATAGTTCTCCCTATTAAACTTCATGAAAGTGAGCTACAAATATCTGATAAATGAATATATGTGAGCGGTGTGTCTTATGATGTAGTCATGTGAAATAATACATGAGCATGGTGTGTCTCATGATGTAGTCATGTGAAATAATACATGAGCATGGTGTGATTCATTTTCTTGATGAAATTTGTATTATATTGAAATATGCACAATCATTCTCGACTATTCACTAAATCTTATAAAGCAAGATAAAGTATATAATCAAATTGGTTACAAAAAATATTTGTTTAATATAATTGAGTTGTTAATATTGAAATGATTTATTATTTAAAAAGTAATATAAAAAAATTAATTTTGAAATTTATTTTAATATAAAATATAAAAAAATAATATAAAAATTAATTAATAAATGCAGTTTTTTTTTTTAATTTTGAAATTTATTTTAATCTAAAATATTAATAAAAAAAATATTGTTGAGTTTTTACGCGATATTTCTGTTAAAGGAATAAAAAAAGTGAACAAAAATGGAAAATAACATTTTTATCAACTTTTCATCGTGCCATCGGCATTAGGAGCTCCAATAATATTTCTTATTTTACCAAAATTTATGGATCTTGATAGTTTTTAACGATTGAAGCGGGCCCATGCTATCTTAACCCGTTAACTATTGTATTTTATCGGTTTGGAGCTTTATTCATTTGAAATGATTGAGGGTCCACACATTAAGGGACCATAACGTTTTTTCAATCGTGCTTGGTTGTAATCACTATTAGGAAATATTCTAAACATTTTTACAACCGTGCCATCGGCACGGGTACATCCTAGGGTACACTAAATTTTCACTATTAGTATATATGCATATGTTTGTTGTTATATATATACTAGGGTACACTCAATTTTTTTATAAAGTTCAAATAATATTTTTCAAAATTTAAATGTGTATGGCTAAATATATTTTTAATCTAACATGTGTATTAATTTCGAATATTTTGCAAGTATGGCTAAATAATTACGAATGTCTGTAACTAAAGTTCATTTGCCCCATTGGATATTATTTTCCATGTTCGTATAACAACATTTTTTTTAAATAAACTATTTTTAATGAACTATTATGTTTATGGCTTTACATGAAATTTTTGTTTCTAATGTAAACATAATTCAGATAAAGGTGACAATACACGACATCAAATGAAACGATACATAATCTTATTCTTTTACTAAGCACCAATATATTCCTACTACGTAACATGATAAATACGTCGTCTTCATATAGATGCATCAATTTCATATATTATTACTTATTAAGTTAATGAATTATTTTGGAACATATAAATGTTAATGCATTAGTACATTTTAAACACAATTAGATGCCACAAATGCTCACTATGTGTGCATTGATCATATTTAACAATTTTTTAAAATGGATTATTTTGTCACGTCATCCATTTGGACCATTTTATGATATTTAAAATTGGTCATCTAACTTCATTTTATTACACGTGTCTATATTTGCACTATTGGGGACACGGGAATAAATTTATCGTCATGCCATCGATACTGGTACAAAATATTACGGGAGCATATTTATCGTGTGTCATCGGTACGGGTACAAAATATCACGGGAACACATTAATTGTCGTGCCATTAGCACGGGTTCAAAATATTACGGGAACAAATTTATCATCGTGCCATCAGCACGGGTACACCCTAGTATATATATATATCCTCTTTATACCACTATTAGGAAGATAAACGAACACGTAGACTAATGCACATTTTACTCACACATGTTCTCTTCATAAGAAAATACTTTTGTGTGTGTGTGTGTGTGTGTGTGTTTATGTGTTGATATGGATCTTTAGACATGTTTATGAAATGAAATAAAACTTCATTTGAGCATATTACAAATTACATTTCATCAAGTCGCAGAGGTCTATTGCAGGAGACCTTCACCGCATCGAGGCTTTCTCTCGCTGCAGTGACAGTGTCTCATTGGCTATGTCTTGTTATAGAGTTTTTCATCTTTGGAATGCCTTGTATCCTCACTGCGGTATCACCTTTGCTAAACGAAATCTTTCTGTAATAATACCTCGACAATGAGTGTCAGTCTGGTGAAAAAGTAACTTTTTAAGTTAGATTGTGTACATATTTCTTGGTAGTCATGAAAACTAAATATTTAACCATATAGTTTATACTTTTACACCAAGTCACCTCATGTAAGCCTATTCCTTACCTACTTGACTCCCAAAGCTTCTCTTGTGAGCTTGGAAGCTTGTGTGTATAACTAAGCATTTTGGGCTTCATTTTGTGCAAGAGTCTTAGTGTGGTTTGTGATTTATTTATGGATAATATATTTTTGCAAAAGCCTTCTTATAACAAGAATAATCTTTCAACGAGAGAAAATTATTTTGATAAAAACTTATTTATGAATTTTGTATCCATCTAACTTTTATGTCTTGTTTTTATATTTTTATATATTCTTGAGATTTTTTAAGTTTAAACACTTGCAAAATCTAAAAATATTTTGAAGTGAACTTGTTTGCTTTAAAATAGTTTCAAAATGTTGAAAAAATCTCTTTCCAATTTGTTCTTGTGTTATTGTTTGATTTCATATATCTCAAATATATATTTTATGAGTTAAGGCATTATTTTCAAGAAACACTTTATCCTTATGTCATCACACACCTAGAAAGTGGTTTTACACTTGTTGGAGGCTTTTTATCTTTGTTTCGTATTGGACCATATAGTTTCTTCTTCAAAATCAAAACTAATTAAGTTTGCTTCAAACTTTAAACGAAGACTTTGTTTGGCCAGAGAACTTGACGACATTAGCTGCAGACCAAAACTGGTCACAGTTGTGTAGCCTACTCCAGCTGTTGGCACTCTCTACGTGGATATGGTGGGAAAGGGTGTCCAGTCGGTTATAATGGCGTGAGGGTTGTAAGCCTATTTATTCTATTTATAAAACTCTATCATAGTAAATTTATCAATTTATCAGGCTGAGTTTTTTTCATGTTGTGGGTTTTTTCTCGTACACCTTGGTGTTGTGATATATTATTTATCTTTCCACACTTAGATTAAGTCACCCAAATCTTGAAGATAAAATTTGGTGTGATCTATTCGTTAAAAGATTTGTCACACAGACCTTAGGGATTGTATTTGATGCTAAAATTGATCTTGTAATGAAAACCTTATCACAACATGATAAGAGATTTTAATTTGCTATTTTCCATCCATCTCGATTTTGAGCTCACACGGAATTGTCAACCGGTATTAGAGTTAGACCTCACTTTATTAAGGTTTAGTCACTTTGAGGTAGATCTAGTGTGCGTGAAATGGATTTTATCATTTGTAATAGTGTTCGTAATTTAACTGGTACATCTAATTTCCACGTTTTCACCGAACTTGTAACCCCATCCAATATTTTAAACCACATTACTCCTAAAATTGCAAAGGCATGTGTTATTAGTAATAATGATGATTGTGATGACGATGTTCCCCATACTTACAACAAGTTCTATCGAGAAAACAAATGTTTTAAAAAGGGAAATGTTGTTAAGAAAAGTGAAGATCATTCATCATCTCAGTTGCTCTTGAAAGGGATATTTTATTAAAGAAGATCAAAACCCATGAGAATGACAAAACCAAAATTTCCAATGAGCTTATTTTAGTAAAAGAAGAAAATGATTTTTTTTAAGCCTTGGAAACTCATGGTCATTCCCTCTTTTCTAAGATTAAAGCCAATAATGTTGAATTTAGTAACCTTCAAGATTTTCTTGAAGAGGTAAAAGACCAAAAGGATGCTCCTTAAGAAGACGATGATTGCTTGTCCACATTGATTAAAGAAATAGATAATTTGACCATCCCATTAGGAAATTTGAAAAAGGAATATCAAATTTGTGAAGAATTCATTGTTAGTCCTTTAAAAAATATTGACCAATTTCAAAAAGACTTGGATTCTAGCAAACTAAACATTCCTAGAGGAGAGACAATTTTTGTGAAATCTTCGTCATCAAATGAGACAACTCCCATTGAAAATGTTCCCAAAATCTGTGAAAATAAATGGAAATAAGTTATCAATCAATTGAAGGGGAAGAATGTTATTCTCCAATTTAAGTTAACAAAAATCACACACTTAATCATAAGGGACCCAAAAGGGACATTGTTTGTTTCTATTGCCACAAAAAGGGTCATCATAAGGATTCTTATTTTTTTCTTAAAAAAGATTCAACATTAAATTAAGGTTACTACCAAGACATCTCCTCATGTTCCCCATCTTAATATTTATAAATGCAATCACTGTAATTGGAAATGACAATTGAGAGAGTTTTGTTATTTACTTAAATCAACCTTGCACCTTTGTAATGCTAGGAAAAATTATAGCTTTTGTAGGACTAACCTCATGGGAAAGAAATATGAACATCATAGGTATGTTTATAGAAAAATGGGCAAAAGAATTGTTAATACAACCAAGATCCAACCTCCTCCCAATCCACCTCATGCTAAACGGATATGGATTAGGAAGGATTTTTAAATTTGGTAGATTTGTAAACTAGCCCGGATCATTTGTTGATCCTCCCGACTTCTACTTGTTAGGAGGTTTTGCTATGATATTAGGACTTCTTAGAATGGTTATATTGTTCTTTAGCTCATTCTACTTTGTTTATTGCTTTATCTGCATAATTTGTTTCATAAACTTTTTGTGATTATGTTCTTATAGGTCACCTTGTTAAAATTTTAAGAGTAATTTATTTGACTTGTTTTCACACGTTGCTTGTATCTTGGTTGTATTGATGACTATGAACTCTACAATTGGAATGAGAAAGATTTGACAAATCTACGATTCTTTGAGCTTGATTTATCTATAGCATATGTCATAACCTATATCACTTATACCGCACTACATTTTAAGCATTACCTTATGAACTAAAGAACGAAATACTTTTGAGTAATGCTTTATGGAATTTTCAAAATGTATGTGACTTGAAACACGGTGTAATTTTTTCCTTAGCACTTGTGAGCTTTGTATATTCATGGTTGGAGATGAAAATTTTATATGTTTAAAATCATGAGAGATGATGTGGTCAGGGCAACAACTTTGATTGGACAATACTACCGTTGAAAATTGAAAATAGTATTCCATCATAGTAATGAATGCGTGGAAGCCACCACATGGAAAATTTATTTTAAAAGTGATATTTTAAAGATTTATGTCCATCCAAAAAATTTAATATCTTCAAGGATGTGAAACAAGTTTTTAACTGTAAGTCACTTATTAATAAAAAAAGTTAATTTAAAATTTTATGATTTAAAGAAAAGTGAGGCTTTTTCAATAAAAATCTTGTAAAGTTTGAAATTCCCTAATAAAAATTCTCTTTCGACATTTATTTTGATTTTATCATATATATGCTCATATTTGTAAATTTTTTCTCTTCCACGTGTTATCTCCTATGTTTTCTCATAAATTAACTTAAAAAACATGTTATGGTTTTATCACTAGCTAGTTTATTCTCCTTTAGAGTACTTGGAATAACCATTAAAGGTGATAAATGGATTTGAAGAGAAATACTTCTCTCTCTAGAAATAGAGTGCGCGCTATCTTTTGACGAAGTAAACTTATTTAATTAGATGTCAATCCCACAAATAAATTCAAATTTTATTAAACTCTAAACATGCAACTAGGTGATTAATCAAGCATGTAAAGAAATATCAATTTGAGGAAAAATCCCCGTAGGGAAAAACCTTTTATTTCACTAATATTTGCATATCGCAACTTACAACATAGTAGAAAAATACAAAAATGAATTCCCATGAGAACTCATAAAGACCGCAACCTTCAATTAACAATGATTCCCTCAAGAACCACAAAATTCTTCATCCTCCTCCTCGAGCAGTGAATACCCTCGAGTATCACAAGATCAGTAGTGAAGAAAGCTCTCCACAAGAATAACTTCAATACAGAAATGTTTGGGTTCCAAAGATGATTCATAAATGTATTTGGGTTTGTTTATGTGAAGAAAAAAAGTGTTTTTGCCCTAAAAAGGTGAAGACTATTTGTAGTTGTCCTGCACTTTTTGTAAATCAAAAGTCTTAAAGAAAAATCTTCACGAAACAGGTATTTATAGGAAAAAATAAATTTTGAAGCGACGGAATATCGTTTGAATGAGTTACATAGATCATTTAAACAAGATGTCAATCTCATTAGAAGCGTCCATCTAATAACCTAAGAAATGACATTCAAAACTTGAAATAGTAAGCTTTCGTTTGATACTAATTAAAAGCCGACCATCAAACGATGTATCAAACGGCATACGCATGTCGTTCGAACGATTTATCAATCTCGTTTGAACGAGATAAAATAATTTTTAAGTTTTAAAATCAGTTCGAAAAATAGTTTGAAAGTGCCTTGTTTTTATAAAAATCAGTTTAGAAAAATATCTCAATACTTAGCAAAAAATCTACGAAGCACAAAACAAATTCCATATCAAAATTATGTCAAGTCGTCGAACATGTTGAAGATGCTTGATATTCGGATCTGTCTTATTGGATGTGTGGACTTGAATTATCTTGATGTATGTAACGGGATACGCCCTACTCAATGTAAACTAGACTCTATGGACAAGTCCTAGATGCTAGGGGAAATGGTGGAAAATTTGCCCTTACAAACCTCCCCCTATGGCTATTCCGGTACAAAATAAAAACTCTGAATTAGCCAACAAATCCTGTACAAATCTAATACCCTCCTAAAAACCCAAAAATTGAATGATACTAAATTGTACAAGTCTTCAAAAATCTTCAACTTTCAACTATTCAAATCTCTTTGATTTTTCTTGGTCTTATTTTGTGTGGTTTTCAAATGCTCATTAAGTGTACCTACACACAATAGACAAAGAAAATATCTTCGTGGTGTATCAAGTCTGAAATGAGATAATAAATCATAAATTAAATCAAATCAATTCTCCCCCATATTTCAAACTCTCACTCCCCCATAATTTATAATTCGTTCTCCCCCTCTTTATTTGTCCGAAATAGATAAGTAAAAGAATAAAAATAATAAACCGTAGTGGGTCACAATAGGAATAACAAATCATCACAAACATATATCAAAATGCTCATGCAAGGATAATCTCAAAAGGCTCCCCAAACTATTTTTGATTTTTTAAATATTTTTTAAGATTTTTTTTTTTCAAAAACAATACACCATAAATTAACACTAATATATCCAAATCATGTAAACGGAATGAATTGGTGTGAAAAAATTCGATAGGAAAATCAAATCAAACAATCAAATATATGTGCTCGATGGATTTTGGATACTTATAGCGAATGAACTCAAAATCGTCCTTAGGTGTAAAAATGTTGAATTCAAATGATATCGACTCAATCTAATCAACAAATCAAAGTCTACAGTTATTTTCACACCAATAACGTCCAAAACTCTGTAATGCTTTTACGAGATTTTTTTCAGGACGTGCAAGCCCATTGATCTTCAACTTAACTCCCTCAAAGCTCACATAAAGTATGTTTCACTCAACTCTTTTATTTTAAAGAAATCAACGCTCATATGTAGCGAAGCATCAATGTTCTTTGAATTTGGCCTAGGATTTTTTTTTCTTTTGAGTGCTTTTAATCTTTTAGGCTCTTTTCTTTTGCAAATGGTGACTATTCACGCGAAGATCTTTTTTACTTTTGCAGCCGAGACATTGCATTAAATTCACACATTTATCGAAAATATATATTTTCATTTTTATAAATCCGTGCAATGGTTCTTACATGCACTACTTTTATTATCTCGTTTTATCGCATTTGATTTATTTTAAATAGGATTGAGATGAAAATACTTTGACAAACATGTGATAGACAAGTGTAATGCTCAAATAAATCCGTGTATGTCTGCATTAAAGGAAACAATGAGTCAAACATGCAGAAAGTAAACACTAATCACATCTCAATGACTCCAATCATTATAAAGCACATGAATGAAATGATGTTGTGTCTCAATACAATATTAAAAAGTCACATGGATAATGGAATGATATTGTGACTTGGTCATCCTAAATGTCTATCGATATATGTTGTTAAAATAAATACAAAATCTTTTTGACTTTTTCTAAAAAGAAACCGAATAGCTTTTTGTATTTTTTAAATTTTTTTCAAGAAAAACAAAACTATTTTTGGATTTTTTGAAAAACATATTAAAATGGAAAAATAAATACAATCATCCTATGCTAGCAAACAAATATAATCCTCAATCATTAGGTTCGGAGGAGTTTTCCAAAGGAGGTTACATCTTATGAAAAATATCCATCAAATCACGTGAAATGTTGACCAAATACTCAACTTGGTCTCGAAAGCGTTCAAAATATCTCATGTGATGTGCGGGAGCATGTGGAGTAACATGTGTGGGGGTGAGTGATGGAACACGTGTAGTAGCATAACGAGGTAAATACCAATTAGACACACTACCCAACTTAAAGAAAAATTCTCTAAAGTGTCCTCTCTGCTTGCAATATAAATAAACATACACGGGCTTAGGAACACCTCTCAGAAAATGTCTAGGACGTGCACTCCTATGGGGAAAAGGAGGCATAGGTGAGTTAGGTTGAGAACCATATGGATCTATCACAAACTCAGGAATCAGCTCGGGTGCAAAATGGGAAGTGGACACATCGTCATAACCTATTCCTAGTCTCTCAACATTACCCAAAGCAGGACCGAGTAACATCTTTTCAACTTTCTTAGATGTGCCCTCTAAAGTGATCTTGACTTTTCGAGAATGTTTGAGATCTCCTTTGAGTTGGGATAGACGGGCTTGAATTTTCTCACGAGTCTCCAATGAAGATTGTAGATCTCCCATAAGACTAGCCACGGTGTTGGTCAATTCACTCTTTTTTCGATGTTGGTTAATTCACCCTTCACCTTCTCGAGTTGACTCCCCAATGCCTCACACACCCTGAAAACATCTATCTATCTCTCCAAATCTATCACCCTAAGAGATAACTCCTTATTCACCCGTTACGTCTTCAATGTCTTGGTGTATAAATCACTAAACGCATTTTGGAGACCACCTTTACCCTCACTTTCAAATTCATCCTCAAACTCACTTGAATGGCTCGAAACATCATCGAGTCTCTCACGATTACAAGTGTCCTCATTGTCGTGGGACAAACTACATGTGCTCACGTGACTAGCTATGAAAGAAACACACTTTTCATTTGGTGATTCTCCTCCTGAATCATCCAACTCGATGTCACTATCACTAAGAGTGGCCTTATTGGTAACTTTCTTGCCCTCTCTTTAGCATAGTGGAACACTTAAATGCCTTATGCCTTTTGCCCTCGCACTCATAACACCGTATATCTTCCTCTTTCTCACCACTATCCTTGAACTCATTTTTCTTTTGTTTTTCTAAAAAATCTTTTTTATTGGAAGAAGTAGTTTTGGAAATTTTGAGAAACTTTTTAATTTTTTTTGCAAATAAGGCCAATTCATCGATATCAACATCACCCTCAGATTCAAACTCACCAACTCTCTCTTTATTTTTTTCTTAAATATAGTCTTTAAATCTATCCCTCTATCATTAGGCTTAATGTTTTTGGAAAATTTTGATCTCATATGTTTGAAGGTTTCCTACGAGTTCTTCTAACCTAAGAGTATCTAAGACCCCTAAAGAGTTAAGCACAATGATCTTAGGAATAAATCGGGATGGGAGTGACCTCAAAATCTTTTTCACAACTCTCGAATCATTAATCTTCTCTCCCAAATTAAAACTCATGTTAACAATGTCCAACAACCTAGCATAATATTCATCAAAACTCTCGGACTCTAACATAATGGTAGTCTCAAACTGGGTGGTCAAATTTTAAAGCTTAGACTCCTTGACAACGTTGGTACTCCCATGTGTCAATTGGAGGATATCCCGTGATTCTTTAGATGCAGTGCATGTCATGATGTGACAGAACTTCTTAGGGGTGACGGATCCAGAAATAACACTAAGTCCGCAGGAGTTGTAGGTAAGACACTTAAACTCATCATCAGTCCAATCAGAAATGGGCTTGGGATTTGTGACATTACCAACGATGATAGTGGGAGGAGTCCAGCCTCTTTCACATACTAACCACACTCTTTCAACAATTGCTTTTAAACAAGATCTCATACGGGTCTTTCAATATGCATAATTTGATCCATTAAATACAAGCATCTGATTATATAAGTTATCCATCAGAAAATTTGCTATTTTTCAAAATCAATTTTCAAAACAATTGATATCTTAGAAAATTTTTGCGAAAAAGGATCACATAGTAAACTTGTGGAACAAGCTGAAGAGTGAGTGTTATCTTCTGACGGAGTAAACTTATTTAATTAGATGTCAATCCCACAAACAAATTCCAATTTTTTTTACCCTAAACCTGTAACTAGGTGATTCAAATCAAGCATGTAAAGAAATATCAATTTCAAGAAAAATCCCCGCAGGGCAAAACCTTTTATTTCACTAATGTTTGAAAATCGTAACTTACAACATAGTAGAGAAATAAAATATTGAAGTCCCAAGAGAACTCAAAAAGACCGCAACCTTCAATCAATAATGATTCCTAGAGAACCATAAGAATCTCAGTCGTCCTCCTTCAGCAGTGAATACCCTCGAGTATCACAAGATCAACAGTGAAGAAAGATCTACATAAGAATAACTTCAATACAGAAGTGTTTGGGTTCCAAAGATGATTCATAAAATTATTTGAGATTGTTTGTGTGAATCAAAAAAATATTTTTGCCCTAAAAAGGTGAAGATTATTTGGAGTTGTTCTGCAGTTTTCGTAAATCAAAATTCTTAAAGAAAAATCTTCACGAAATAGGTATTTATAGGTGAACAAAAATTTTGAGGCAATGGAATTTCATTCGAACGAGTTAGATAGGTTATTCGAACGAGATGTCAGTATCGTTAGAAGTGACCATCTAACAATCTAAGAAACGATATTCAAAACTTAAAACATGAAGCTTTCGTTTGATACAAATTAGAAGCAAACCATTAAACGTTGTATCAAACGACATATGCATGTCGTTCGAACGATTTATCAATCTCGTTTGAATGAGATAAAATAATTTTCTAAGTTTCAAAATCAGTTCAAAAAGCAGTTGGAAAATGCCTCGTTTTGATAAAAAAAAAGTTTAGAAAAATATTCCAATACTTAGCAAAAAAATCTATGAAACACAAAACAAAAGCCATACCAAAATTACATCAAGTCATAGAACATGTTGAAGATAATTGATATTGTAATCCGTCTTCTTAAACGTGATGGATGTAACGGGATATGCATACTCAATGTAAACTAGACTCTATGGACAAGTCCTAGACGCTAGGTGTAAAGACAGAAAATTTGCCCTTACAGACCCATTGAATCTTCTTAGTTTCTCCGGCAATGGCTTCCTCCCCTTGGAGTTTTGCCACGACCCAAATATGTGACAATAACCTCACCAGCTTATTCCATCAAAACCACCTGATAAGCCAACATTTGCCTAAACTCTCAAGAACATGGTTTTGCAACCACGCAACATCAAAGAAACTTCTAGATTTAAGGTAGAGCCAACCCTATTCTATACAACAAAAGAGATCGATACCCTAGCTATTCCTCTAAAAAATGCCCTAATTGGCAAGTTTTCATATGGAATACCTCCAATAGAAGAAATAAGGAAATTATTTTGTACTTCTAGTCTAAAAGTTGCCTTCTCTATTGGTCTGATTGACCATAAGCATATGTTGGTTCGACTGAATAATGAAGAAGATAACCATCAGTTATAGATTAAAGAGCTATGGTATGTAGGTAAATCCGTTACGAGAGTGTCTAAATGGTATCCAGATCTTCAAATTGATGTTTAATCTTCAATAGTTCAAATTTAGGTTAATATACCCGACGTCATCTTAAATTTTTTGAGAAATCCTTTTTTCCCAATTTCTCACATTCTGGGATCCCCTCTCAAATTAAATGCTGCTACTTATTCTCTAACTAGGCCTTATGTGGGAAAGTTACGTGTTTCTATGGACCTGTTGAAAGTATTTGCTTCTCGAATTTGAATTGGATGTGATAAAATTAGATTTTATCAATAAGTGGAGTACGAATCAATCCCAGCCTACTGCAAATTGTATTTTAAATTAGGCCATGACCAATCCAAATGCTTAAAAAAATGGAACAAAATGAAGGAAGTAAAAATCAAAACACTGATAATATTGATTCTAGGCTGAAAAGGAATAACAAAATACAGGAATTTGGTGAACTTCAAACTAGCAGTTTAAACATAAACATGAGAAGCGTTGATGCTCTGAAGCTGGTGTCCAATGTGGTTAGTATTGAAGATTGGTCCAACAATGTTAATCCAACTGAGACAATTTTTTCAAGGGTGTTGAGCTTGTCTCCACTACAAATAGAAACAATGAGTCACTCTAAAATAGAACTAGCATACAAATAATTAGAGATGGGAATCATTATAGGGAAGCACAAACAATTATCCCACCAGTGATGGTTGGGAGAGCATATACCAAAGAATGGGTTCACAAGAAATTTGGAAAACTAATACCAATTGTTGAAAAAGTTCATAGAAATGGAATTCTGATGAATTCTCCCAAGCGTAATCAAATTACTGCATTTACTAGAGATGAGTACAAGAACAAAAAAATCTAAAGAATCTCAAAAATTGGATCTAGAGAAGGCTATGAGAAGCCAAAGCACAAAGAATGCAATCTCAATTACTAGTGATTGTATAAATACGGAGATGGCAGATGTGGTCTCCATATTTAAAAGATCTGTTCAGTTTAATGACATGTGTCTACTTTTAACGAGGCAGTCCTTGACTTGGAAGAGGGAAAAATTAGGATCCTCAATGATTGTGAAATTATGGGCTTAATCAGTACAGTCAATGACTGGGGTAGAGCTGTCAATGGGTCGGGTCTGGACCAGTCACTGGGGTGGAGAGATTTCCCAAGACCATGTTACTAGTACTAGTCCTAATTTATTAAAAATGAGTCCAACAGAATGGGATCAGGGAGATAACGAGTTAAACCAGAACTCCCAAATAATTAAAGCTGGGGTGATTTCAGTTGAGGAGCAGGTCAGTGACAATTCACCCCAAGAAAAGAATACAACAAACACGATCTAAGATAGCCTAAACCTATCTCCTAGAATAATTCTACTTATGTGGGAGATAACAATGGAGTGCACCAATTATAGCAGGAAGAAAAATATAAGAATAAAAATGTTTATGTTATTGATAGAATTTTAAGGACAACTTCTGGCCCTACACTATTTAGTTTTAATGTTTAAGTTTCTTTCTTGGAATATTAAAGGCATTGGGAAAAAAGGTTCTTTAAGGAGGCCCATGAAATTCAGATGACTACATAACTTGTCTATAATGTTTGTTCAAGAACAAAAAGTGGATGATAAAAAAATCAAGGAGTTTGTATATAAGTTGAATGGTGTGGTCAGCAGTGTTAATTCCATTTGGATCATGTTCACTCATGGTATGACATTCGATATTCACTACAACTGTGGTAATCAAACATCCTTGTCTCCCCAATCCTATCGTATGGTTTGCTGTTGTGAGAGTGCGTATGATCTTAATGGATCGATTTATTTAATTAAATGCCTTCAAACATAAATCCAATTTTCTACCAAATTTTAATCTTTTATTAAATTAGGTTTTCATGTAATGATCATCCCAAACATAGAAAATAAACTACAATCTTAAACAGATACGAGGCAAAATCCCTCTTCAGGGCAAAACCTTTATTTATGCACTTTAGATAGTTTTATAATACAACTTACTTACAAAACTCTCTAAAGAAAACCACTCAGATCTAGAGTAGTTCACATTTTGTGATCCACCGTCGGTATCCACCAATCAGTCTTCTTTTCAACAGTGATTCCTCGAGTCACAAGGTCAGTATTAGAGATCTTTGTCCACAAGTATTGATCAGGTATGAAAATATTTATGGTTTCAAAAGGATTCACAAGTATATTGGGAAGGTTGTTTTGTGAATCAAAAGGGTGTTTTGACTTAAATGGATTGAGGAATTTTGCAATAGATATGCAATTTGAATTTATAAAAGTATCTATTTAAATATTTTTATAAAAAGTTTATAAAAGTATCTATTTAAATATTTTTGAAAAAAGTTTTCATAGGTCGTACACAAAATTCAAGGAGGAAAAATTCGTTCGAATGAAAATATAAGTCGTTCGAACGAGAAAGTCATCTCGTTAGAACAAAAACAGTGTTCGTTCGAATGAGACTCTAATCTCATTAGAACAAGCTTCTATTGAGCATCAAGCGAATTCAAACAAAACACCCTCGTTCGATAAAAAGATCAAACGAGCGATCAAACGAAATTTCCATTTCGTTCGAACGAGATTGAGATCTCGTTTGAACGAGGTCAATAAAGAATTAAATTTTTATCTCTAAAAATTTGCCTCGATTTTTATAAAAAATCTTTTATAAAAAATCTCCTAAATGTAATGTAAATAAATTTTAACCCCCAAAAGATTTATAATTTCATAATGTGAAGAAGTATTGAACTTTAGAGATGTTGGACATTCGGTTTATCATGTCGACACGTGTCGGTTTGCAACGGGATACGACAAATGTGCTATAGTGAAAAATAAAATAAATAACAAAGCCTAAGCTAAATTATTTGCCTTTATAGATGTGTATGCAATATGCACCAAAGTGGAGAGGAGTACCTAATGGAATTATCAAGAGTCTTTAAACTCACTCAATGCTTGGGTTGTACCAGGGGATTTTAATATAGTTAGAGATAGTTCAAAAAAAGATGGAGGGAATAATAATGACTTTAGGGTTGCTGATGAATTTAATGATTGCATCGGTAATGTATGCCTTCATGATTTGGTCTATAAGGGTTCTAAATACACATGGTGGAATAAGAAATCTATTCAAACTAGGGATAGAAATTTGATGTCTTTGAGACGTCAAATTATTTGATGTCTTGAATTCTGATTGGTCAATGTCGCTGGCGCGGACCCATTTTCATAAATGATGTGAGTTCCCATCAACACTATTGACCAATTAGAATCTAAAATTTCAAATAATTTAATGTCTCAAAGACATCAAACTTTTTTCCTCAAGCTAGTGTTAGGAAAGATTGGACAGGATTCTTGGTTCTAATACTATTCTAGCATAATTTAATATCCTTCAAATTAATAACCTTTCTAAAGTAGCTTTTGGCCATGCTCCACTCAACATCTCTACAACTATTGAGAATAATAAAAACACTAAAATATTCCGATTCTTTAAGTTCTGGGTTAAGTATGGTACTTTTAAGGATATTGTTTCGAAGAACTGGTTAAACACCATTTAGTAAATCCTATCTTTAATCTTGCAATGAATTTAAAAAAGTTGAAACTAATTTTGTCAGAGTTTTGGAGATATTTTTCAAAATGTTAAATAAGCTGAAGATCAGTTCCTCAAATGCAATATTATATTCAAGATTGATCCAAACATTGTGAACAGAGAGAATCTTACTAAAACCTTCGTTGACTATAATTCTAAAGCTAAAGTGGAAGAAGACTTTTGGTCCTAAAAAGATAACCAGAAATGGAACTAAAAGAGCGGTGATGACAATACTGCTCTCTTCTATTCGTGTGTTAGAACTAAAAGAGGGGTGACGAAGATCCATAAAGTATAGTGGACTGATGACAACTGGCATATTGGCCATACTGAGGTTAAAAAGGCAAATGTTGAGTTCTTTTTAACCTCTATGGGGAAGATAACATCCCTAGTTCTTTCACATGCCTCGATGCGATTCCTAACTCAGGGGAAGAGGATAATCTTAAGATGACTGCCATTCCTGAAGCTATGAAAATTAAAGAGGTAGTGTTCGTGATGAATGGGCTTGAGCTCCTAGCCCCGATGGATTTATGGACAAATTTTGCACTAGTTGTTGGGAGTTGATTGATCCTGACGTGGTTTTGTCGATTTAGTGTTATTTTATTGGTTTTAATGTCCCCAATATTGTCACCTCCACATCCATAGCTTTAATTCCCCAAAAGGAGCTTCCCACTTCCTTCTCGAACTTTAGGCCCATCAGCCTATGTAATTCTTTCAATAAATAGATTTTTACGGTCTATTCTTTGGACTAATAATTTTGGATAAAAAAATCGGTGAATCAAATTTTAAACGATTAGGTCCAACATATAAATACCCTCAATTTAAGAAAATCATAAACCTAATCGGCTATTGGAGTTTTCTCTGCAACTAACGACTATTCTCCGAAATCGAAAAATAACATCAATCTTATGCTTTGATCGTCTGTCCTATAATCGATTACAGTGTTCTTAATCGATTCTACCTGTATCACTTGGCTCTATCATTTGTAAGTTTATCTTTATCAGCAGTTGATTTTTCAATTTTCGACCGATTACAATAAGTATATGTCCTTTGTTTTAATTCAAGAGACTCATTGTAATATTCATTCATGTGATTAAATAGCTTTTTATATGTTATATACGTATATGTTTTTAATTTGTGTTTTTTATGCATTTATGTTTGGATTCTTAATAAATAAGTTATATTTATCAATATTTGTAATTGTTAGTTGAATGTGCTGAATGAATATTATTGATGTTTAATTCTAATTTTAAGAGTCCTTGATTTTGATTTGGTATTGAATCACTTATTGATATAGGTCCGCGCTAGCGGAAATAACCAGTTCGATATCAGTTTACAAAGTACACACAGTGTTTATAAAGTACACGTGATTGATTATTTGATAATATATGTGTGGTTTATTGCTTCATGTATAGGTTTTTAAAAAGTGCCTGTAAGTTTATATTAATTATAAATAAATATTTTGATATTTCATGCATTTAATTATTGCACACATTTTTAGAATTGTTGACCTTGAAGTAAATATTTTTCGTCTCTGTTTTACTGCAGGACATTATGGTAAGTAGTGTAATAGCAAGGTGTTGTTATTTGGATAATATGGCTTGTATTAAAATATTTGAAGATAGCTCATTAGATTTCATATGCAATGAGTTGTGTATTAGGTTTACTAATTTGAGAAGTGGGAGTTTTTCATTGAGGTATTCATTTGGTGATGAATGTCGGTTCATGTTGGTTTGTGACAACGATGGTTGTTCTATGTTGTGGTCCCAATTGATCGTGAAAGCTAATTTCATTTGGATATATGTCATTGATTCATTACCATTTCCATGTAATACATGTCGTGAACGGGTTGACTGCTCTAATCGAATTTTTGAAGGGGTTGACTGCAGTAATACAAGTTCTGAGAGGGTTGACAGTGGTGATACAAATACACAGAGGTTAGAGTCTTTATCATCAGGCACTAAAAATGATTTTAATAGTTGCATTGAAAATGACTTTTATCTTGGAGGTATGGAGTCAAGTAAGTCGAAAGTCTATTTATCGAATGATTGGAAGACTTATATAAGTCATGAGCAATAGTGTTTTGAAGGAGGTGTAGTGGAATTTCGGGATAAATTGCGAAAGTATGCCGTTGAGGTTGGGTTCAAGTATGTGTATTTGAAGAATGATAAAACTCGAGTGACGGCTGAATGCTCTAAAAAGACTACTGAGAATTGCATGTGGAGAATTCATGCTTCATTATCTACAATAAATGGATACTTTTACATACGTGCAATGAATAATGAGCATACATGTTGATGTAAAAAATTAGACCGCTCTAATTATTCAATCACAGATAAATAAATGAGACAAAAGATTTTAAAGTGGTTCAGCCTTATATGAATGGCCTACATCCACTGTTATGTTATTGCTGAGTGTTTGGGAATTCTCGATTACAAGTGCTATCAAGAAATTCCGGTCCCCTTGAATGAGGGTGATACAAGGTATTTATAGCCCTTAGGCTGTATATGAAAGGGTGTTACATTAAATGATACACATATGAAAGGGTAATTCATTTAATGCTCTTCAAACGTATGCGTCAAGATGATAAGCATTCAATGAATAGTTGAACTGTTGATTATCTGGCAATCAATGCTGTGGTCGAGATGCAGCTCGAACCGTCTTAGTTGCTCGTCGTCCAAGAGTTCCTCGGAGCGCTGGAGTTCCTCGGAGGACTGGTGTTCCTCGGAGCGTTGGAGTTCCTCGGAGAGCTGGAGTTCCTCGGAGTATACTTGTTGCTCGGAGTGAGTCTGACTTGGTCGGGGGAATGAACTTCCTCGTTGCTATTGTGCCACGTAGATTGACACGTGTTTTCTTATTATTCGTCCACATCAGCATACTAATTTTGGTATCAACAGAAGCCCCCAATGTTTCATATTTCGAACTTTGAGGAGTATGGAACATTCTTTCTCGGTATATGGCAATATTAAATGACCTTCCTGGGTTTTAGGAGCCTTTTCTTCGTATTTGAATTTCCTTCCAAATTCGCAGAATCCGCCTTTTTGCATTTTTATAAGCGCTTCGATCTTCGTGCACTTTTTGTCCTTTTAGCCGCCGGTAGCGTAATAGTTTCCTTTTTGTAATCATTTCTTTCGCCGTTTCCCAAGGCAAAGTATTTAAGCTTCAGAGGCAATCCCATCGTCTTCTACTTTTTTCAATTTCTGCTTTCGAGTTTTCTATAGCTTTTCTCTCTCCTGTGCGTTCATCCCTTTCTTCGTTTGTTTGTCAACAGATCTCCTTTTTCCTGTAAGATTTTCTTCCTTCTTCTTCATTTCTTTTTATTTACCATGGTTTATATTATCGAATCTCTTGAGAAATTCCGTTCTGACTTTTCTATTCCTTCTTGGGTAACTTTGGAGAATCTTTCTGAGCCTTCAAATTATTTTAATTTGGCTGAGGGACATTGGTTTCCTAGCCTTTTTATTACTGAATGTGGATTTTCTTTTCCACCAAACCCTTTGTGTCTAGAGTTCTGTCAGTATTTCGATATTATCCCTGCAAAAATAACCCCCAACACATGGAGAATAGTTAATGGGGTGCATAGGTTAAATCAAACTCATGGAACTCGTATAGGAATTCCTGAGATTATGTACTGTTACAGATGGGCTGTTATAGACAATGTTTTTTATTTAAAAACTAGGTTTTTGAATAGGGCCTTAGTAGTCAATCTCCCTGATGCAAATAGGGATTATTTTGAACACGGGGTAGTCATAAAAAATTGGCAACATACCCCTTTGGTTGGAGATGAAGTATATGAAGGTCCCAGATCCCCCCCATATGGCAATGGGATAGGTTATTTTCATCTTATTTTGTTTGTGAAATTATGATTTCATTGTGTTTGACAAAATATATGACTGATATTTCACTATGTATTTGTTTGCAGTTGACAGTAAGAGAAAAACTCCAAAAGAATCAGAAGTAAATATTAAACATTTGAAACATATCTGGAATTTTCATCGAAGAGTTGCAGACGAGCACATCAGGTCTGCTTCATATTTGTTGCAGTACAGGAGCTACACATCATCCTTTACTGCTCGTCATGTGGTCAGCATTAGTGACCCATTGCCAGCTTCTGAGGAATCTTCACCAGAATCTCACATTCCTCTAAGTCAGAAGATGGACAAGAGAAGAGTTCCTGCTATCTTCGAGGAGACTTCCTCTGCCGGGGATGGAAAAAGAAACAAGGCTGAAGTCCTAAAGGGGACAAAGAAAGTAGATGTTGCCCCTTCTGTTGCTCCTCAGAAGGCTGCCGAGAAGCCCCTAGTGGCTCCGAGCAAGAAGAATGCACCTTTGGAAGTGGTCCCAACCAAAAGTTCTTTGGTTGAAACTGCTGAAGTGCCACTGAGGAGATTGAAGAAATCCTCCTTGGTCACTTTGACTGAGACCATTCCCCAGCTCCAAGCTAGCGGAGCTGGTGTTCCAACCATTATTCCCCCGAGTTCTGCGATGAGCTCGGTAAAGACTTGGACTATTCCTGAAGTCCAAGGGATAGAAGAAAACATGTCTAGGGATATGCTGACATCCCTAGCTACTCGTCACATTGCTTCAGTAAGTTTCTCTTATCTTGAATTTTTCTTTCTTTACATCAATTCATGTATCTCGGCATTGACTTATCGTTACCTTCTTTTTCAGCTGGTGAGTTGCTTTAACACCATAGTGAAGAAAGGTGAAGCACTCAAGGCTTCTAGCTCCTCGTCTGGAGTGGAGGATGCCTGTGTGGGTTTGGCCCAATCTCTGAAGGAATCCCGTCAAAAATACGACGAGGATAAGGGTGAATGGGAGAAGAAGTTGACTGCGTCTGAGGCAGAGAAAGTGCAGTTGGGAAAGAAGGTGAAGGACTTGGAGAGAGAGAATAAAAAATACGCCGAGAAGCTCACAAATTTTGGGGAGCTTGAGAATAAGTTAAAATCGGCCGAGGAAGAGCTGTCCCTTCTGCGAGAAGTAAATCGCCAGAAAGAGGAGGTTGAGGCCAAATTGAAAGCCAGCGAGGATCTTCTATCCGAGAAGCTCTCCTCGGAGAAAATGAAGAGAAAAATGGCTGTTAAAAAATACTTTCGAACCGGTTGGGACAAAGGATGGGATAGGGGGGTAGCTGCAATGATGGCTCAGGTGCAGTATGGGAGTTTGAAATACTTCCGAGATGGTTGGGTTGCTGCCTTGCAAGAATTGAAGGTGAGCGAGGACTTTGAACTATTTCAACAACATCTTCCTGGTCCTCCTCCAGCTATTGAAGATGAAGAAGAGGATGAAGCTGCATCCGAGGAGTCTTCACTGTTAGTGGGTGATCAAGTCATTGCTACACAACCCAAACAGACATCTACTGAGGAGATTTCTTCTTTTGCCTGCTCCTCCTAAACAAATCCCAACTCCAGCCGATCAGATTATTGTTCCCACCGAGCAACCAAGCTCCTCGTCCCAGCCTCCCGAGAAAGTCTTGGGAGACAAGGAAAAGGTGTGAAGTTGTTCGATATTCTCTTTTATTTTTCCTTTTACTTGTACTTTATATCCCAGACCTTTGTAACTTTGCTTTATGATCTAATAAAATTTGAGTTCTTTTCTTCCATATGATTGTCTCTTCTCTATCTGCACTCTGTCTTGATACTCTTTTTCTTTCTCTGTTAGTTTCTGGCCAGGATGGATCTGCTGTCTGCTAATGACACAAAGTTGATGCAGCAATGTCATGAATATTATAAAGCTGGTCACACAGACCTAAGTGCATCAGAAGTTGCTGACATCCTTAGCCATGGTGCTTCAGAGCAGGAAGTAGAAGCTTATCAATACCTGAAGGGCTTACTTGATCGAGCTGTGGCCAATAACGTGTCTTACTATGACATGATCGAGGAGCTTCAATATACTTTAGGAGATCTTCAGACTCAGTACAAAGAATCAACTGCCCTTTTGCACGAGGGGTATGAAAAGAGGTATCAACAGCTTTCTGCCGAGACAGGCCACAAAAAGATTATTGCTGGGTACGATGTCAGGGAGAAAACCCTAAGGGGTGAAGTTGAAGCTTGCAGACAGATTGCCGAGCTGCTAGAGCAAGAAAATAACAATTTGCAGAAAGAGCTGGCACAGTATAAGTCTGCAGCATCTTCTTCAACAGCTGTAATCCCAGTGACTGACGAGGTATTTTCCTTTCTAGAGGTTGAGAATGCCAAATTAAGGCAAGAGTTGGATACCTTGAGAAGATCTGGTACTTCTTCTGCTACTCGGGGGGGGGGGGGGGGGAGGAAGGGGTTTTCATGGACGAGGACGAGCTGCTACGAATGTTGTCGAGGAACCAAGTTCTCGACCTGCTCGGGGAGGATCAAGAGCTCTTAGTCGTAATGTTGAAGAAGCTCGTACTCGATCAACGTTGGAAACTCAAGCGTTCCAATTGAATGCAAAAAATCGGGCTTTGTCTGAATTGTCCAAGAAAACTAGAGAATTGGAACAAGAACTCTCTGCCAAGAAATCAGAGTTGGAGAATAATGGACTTTTCATCCAGAGTCTTCACGAGAATCTTGAGAGGCTAACATTTCAATTCCATAAACAACCCAGGTAGTTTTGGATGGATGGATATAACGAGGCACTATTCCATTTAGATGCTCGTATCCAGAATGCCAATAATGAGGGCTACAAATAAGGCTGGCTGAATGCCTTATGTGTGTTGAAACTCGAGCAGGGACACTATTTATGGGACTACTATGAGACTGGATTGCTTGACTTGCCTGTACCACCGTTCAAGTTGGACATGGAATGGATACCAGCTCGTGCCATTCCTCGGAGCTTAATTGCAAAATACCTCGGTGACTACAATCTTCATTCTCAGATTGAGGTATCTCGTCCCGAGCATCTACTGGACACACCTTCTGTGATGAACGTTAGGATGCTGAAGGACTTGAACTTCATTAACTCTCCTCAGACTTTAAATGATCCACCTGCTGGCGAGGAACCTATTTCAAAAGCTGAGGGAAAGAAACCAATAGAGTAGGGATCTCAATGTAATAGTTAGTACACATATGTAAATTGTAATTCGTTTTGAATTTTAATGAAAGACTTTCATTTTCTGTTTGCAAATATGTATTGCTATTGTTTTGTGCTTGTCAAACACTTTATATTTGTGCTTGCATAACAATATTGTGTGGTTCATCGACCAACTTAGTAATAAAAAATTACAAGTATTAGTAATGTTGCTCGATCACTTAATAATAAAGTAATGAGTATAAAAATGTTAAAATTTCTTCCAACCAACCAAGGTTGTTAAGTTGAGCTCGTCGACCAATTATAGTTAATGGGTTTTTATCCCCGACCAGCTATACTTGGTAAACTTTGTCTTTTTTAGAAAATGTGCCCGACCAACCAAGGTCAAAGATTTTTCCTCGTCGACCAACTACAATTAGTGGGTTTTTATCCCCGACCAACTATACTTGGTTCAGTTTGGAATATTTGTTCTCCGATGAACTTTTATGTAATAAACTTACTTCCCAATCAACATAAGTTGGCATTTTGAGATAATCTTACTTCCCGACCAACATAAGTTGGCATTTGAGAGCATGTCTTGTTTCCTAACCAACCGAGATTGGCTTTTCGTCGATCATCTTTTGTTCTCGCCCTTTTACCAACCGAAGTTGGTCGTGGGTTTGAACTATCATGTCCACTAGCTCTTTTACCAACCTGAGTTGGTCACACTAGTGTACGCCTCCTAAACAAAGGAGTATAGTTTGTTCTTGCCCTTTTACCAATCGGAGTTGGTCATGGGTTTGAACTATCATGTCCACTAGCTCTTTTACCAACCTTAGTTGGTCACGCTAGTGTACGCCTCCTAACCAAAGGAGTGTAGTTTGTTCTCTCCCTTTTACCAACCGGAGTTGGTCATGGGTTTGAACTATCATGTCCACTAGTTCTTTTACCAACCTTAGTTGGTCACGCTAGTGTACGCCTCCTAACCAAAGGAGTGTAGTTTGTTCTCGCCCTTTTATCAACCGGAGTTGGTCGTGGGTTTGAACTATCGTCTTCTTTTTATTGTCGAGCAGCATTGCGTACCGAGCAGCGTAGTGTTAAACACACTAGTATTCCCCAAAAAACTTTCAATAAAAGGAGAGAAGATTGCGAAATATCATCGTTTTATTCATATTGATGGAACTGCTTTACATTTTACATCACTGATAATACTTGCGTAGGTGTTCAGCATTCCATGCATTCTTAAATTCCTCTCCTTCTAGAGTTGCTATTCGGTAAGTTCCTGGTCGGACAACTGCAGTAACTCGGTAAGGTCCATGCCAGTTTGCTTCCAACTTATTATGCTTCTGAATGACCTTCTTTAGCACGTAATCTCCTTCTTTTAAGTCGCATTTTTTCACCCTCTTGTTGTAGAATAGGGATGTTCGTTGTTGATAAGCAGCATTCCTAATGGCTGCCTCTTCTCTAACTTCCTCGAGCATGTCCAAATCTAATCTCCTCATCAGGTCGCTGACTGGGGAATTGAAATTCAGCACTCAGTGTGTTGGAAGACCCAACTCGGCAGGTATTACAGCCTCACTTCCAAATGCCAGCATATATGGTGATTCTCCAATCGTTGCTCGGGGAGTTGTTCGGTAAGCCCACAATACTGACTGTAGCTCATTAATCCAATTAGCTTTAGCCTCACTTAGCCTCTTCTTCAAACCATTTAATAATGTTCTGTTCGTCACTTCAGTCTGCCCATTGCTTTGAGGATGGCCTGGTGCTGAATGAACCTTCAAAATGTTTGACTGATGATAATAGGCGGCAAACTCCTCGTTATCAAATTGCGTTCCATGGTCTATGATGAAGGCATGAGGGAGACCATATCGGCAGATGATGTTCTTCCAAACGAATTGGTACACCTTCTCGTATGTCATATCAATCAGAGGCTCAGCTTCTACCCACTTTGTAAAATAATCCACTGCGATGACGAGGTACTTGAATCTTCCTCGGGTCGTTGGCAGTGGTCCAACCAAATCAATTCCCTACATGGCAAACGGTCAAGGGGAGGTTATGGGTGTCAACAATGCTTGTGGAGTTCGTCGAACGGAGGAAAAACATTAGCATTTATCACATCTCTTAGCATAGGCTATATAATCAGCCCTCATCGTTGGCCAGTAGTATCCCTGCGTCATCACCCTTTGCAACAGTGTCCGACCTGCTACATGGGCTCTACAAGACCCTTCATGGATCTCTTCAATCAATTCTTTCACCTCGGAGGGATGTACACATCTTTGCAAACCTGCCATAATTCCTCGTCTATACAAAACACCATTAGTTAGTACATACCGAGCAGCTTTAAACTTCAATTTCTTGGCAGCGATCTTATCCTCCGGTAATTCTCCTTCCTCGACATATGCCCTGATGGGATCCATCCAAGATGGTCCTAAATCAAGAGTAATAATATTCATCGTCAGGTCTTCATCTATGCTTCAACTTCTAACACCTCAATTGGTATCGTTCTTCGCAACTCGGTACGAGTAGCTGATGCTAGTCGGGCCAGTGCGTCTGCTTGTGCATTCTCCATTCTTGGTATTTTGATCAACTGAATGGCATCAAATTCTGCCAATAACTCCATCGCCTTTGCATGATACTTGACCATTAATTCTCCTTTAACTACATACGTTCCCATCATCTGATTCACAATTAATTGAGAATCACTGAATACCATCACTTGTTGCGCTTCCATAATCTTTGCTAAATTAAGACCTGCTATCAAGGCTTCATACTCAGCCTCATTATTGGAAGCTTTGAATTGGAATCGTAAGGCATATTCCACTTCAATCTCGTCTGGGGTGTTCAAAACAATCCCTGCCCCACAACCTGTTGTGCAAGATGACCCATCTACATATAATCTCCATGTAGGTAACTCGTCTTCAAATTTCTTATCTGACAGAGTTCCTCGGTGAAATATCTACTGTTTCCTTTCATCCTCCCCTGGTATTTTTTGTTCTTCGTCGACCATCTCTTCTCGCCCTTTGACCAACCGGAGTTGGTCTGGGTTTGAATTTGATGATCTTTCTACATCCACAAGCCCTTTTACCAACCGGAGTTGATCTGGACTTATGTCTGTTGATCCTGTAACATCCACAGGTTGGTCAGCGAGCAACTTTTGCTCCTCAGGGGTATCAGGATATGTAAATTCTGCTATAGAGTCTGCTACAGCCTGCCCTTTTAATGACGATCTGGGTTCATACACAATATCATATTCACCAAGATCTATTGCCCAATACATCAGTTTTCCTGATTTTTCTGGCTTATGAAAGGCTTGTCTCAATGGCATGTCGATATATACGACGATGGTATGGGCCTGGAAATAAGGCCTCATTCTTCTACTTGCTTCAATTAATGCCAATGCCAATTTTTCCAACTTCGGGTACCTGATCTCTGCACCTCGAAAAGCCTTACTTGTGTAATAAATTGGCTTCTGGATTCCATTCTCCATTCTGATCAATGCCGAGCTGATTTCATTCTCTGATACTGCTAGGTACAAGTACAATTTTTCTTCCATTACTGGCCTGGACAACAGTGGAGGTGCTCCCAGATATTTCTTCAAGTCTTGAAAGGCTTTTTCACATTCATCATTCCACTTGAAAGTTTTTCGAAGTGTTTTGAAGAATGGGAGGCATCTATCAGTTGCTCGGGATACAAATCTGTTGAGCGCTGCAACTCGTCCTGTAAGACTCTTCACCTCTATCTTCATCGTTGGAGATCGCAACCCTAAAAGAGCTTTGATCTTTGCTGGATTTGCCTCAATGCCTCGCTGGTTGACGATGTACCCGAGGAACATTCCTTCTCGTACTCCAAAGGTGCACTTCGTCGGGTTGAGCTTCATCTGGTATTTATCCAGTTGATCAAAGGTCTGACCTAAGTCAACTAGATGATCCGCAGCTTTCTTGCTCTTTGTCAGCATATCGTCGACATAGACTTCCATATTGCAACTGATTTGTTCGGCAAAAACCTTATTCATCAATCGCTGGTATGTCGCTCCTGCATTTTTCAAACCAAAAGGCATAACATTATAACAATAAGTTCCTCTAGGGGTAATGAAAGAAGTGCTTTCCCTGTCTTCAGGTTTCATTTTGATCTGGTTATAACCAGAGTAAGCATCCATGAAGCTGAGCAGCTCGTGTCCCGAGGTAGCATCCACTAGTTGATCAATTCTGGGCAATGGAAAATGATCCTTTGGGCATGCCTTGTTGAGATCAGTGAAATCAACACACATTCTCCATTTATTGTTTTTCTTCTTCACCATCACCACATTTGCCAACCAGTCTGGATACTTCACATCTTCAATGAATTGGGCTTTCTGGAGCTTCTCAACCTCCTCTTGTATAGCTTGATTCTTCTCGAGACTAAATACTCTTCGTCTTTGCTTTACAGGCTTGATCTCCTTATTCACATTGAGCTCGTGACATAAGAAGTTTGGATCTATTCCTGGCATGTCTTCATGACTCCACGTAAAAGTTTTCTTCCTGTTTCTCAAGAAAGTTATCAACTCCTGTTTTATTGAAGCATCTAACGACGAACCTATCTGGGTTACTCGTTCAGGATGCTCGTCGTCCAGAATAACATTTTCTGTAGATTCCACCACCTGTCCTTTTACAAGTTGGGATTCATCTCTAGGATCGAGTGTTTTGATTTCTGTACCTTCATCCACCTGGTAGGTAGTAGTCTTTTTCCTTGATTCTTCAAGCTCCTCTTGCTCGGCAGACGAATAATAACATTCCCGAGCTACTTTCTGATCACCTTTCACAACTCCTACTCCAAAATTTGTAGGGAATTTTAAGCACTGATGTACTGTAGATGGGACTGCTTCGAACTTCTTCAAACCAAATCTTCCCATGATGATGTTGTAAGCTGACTGCACATTCTTATCCATCACAAAGAAGCGTATTTTTTCTGTTCGACAAGCAGGCCAAGTTCCAATGAAAATATCCAACTTAATCGTCCCAAGTGGAAAGACTTTCTCGCCAGCAAAACCCAATAGAGGTCTGTGATAAGGTTCCAATTGAGATAATTTCAAATTTAAACTGTCAAAGCATGAATAGTACATGATGTCTGCCGAACTACCATTATCTACCAGCACCCTTGAAATCACTACTTCTTTCATCCTCATTTTGATCACCAAAGGGTCATCGTGAGGGTAAAGAACACCTGCAAGGTCGTTTTTTAAAAAACCGATGACCAACTTCTCGTTGTTTACCTTCCTCGGGCGATCCTCTTCAGCCAAATTTATCCGTTAAATGTATGAGCAAGCCTGAGCCTCACCGAGGTAAGCTTTTCTTTCTGCAGTAAGGTCTCCTCCTCCTGCATCTCCTCCTGTAATGACATTACAATCAAATGACCCAAAGCGTATCGAAAATACCTCTCGTTCTGGCTGTCTTGGTTTCTTGGGAAGATCGGGGTCATCTTCTGTATCATCTTCATGATCCCTTTTCTTTTTCTCCTCTGCTCGACGAGGAGATCTAGACCTTTCTCTAGTTCGGTCATTATTCCTTCTTTCGCCTCCCCGATCAACATACTTCGCTAGCTTTCCTCTTCGGATGAGTGTTTCAATCTCGTTCTGAAAAGCTATGCAATTTTTGGTCATATGGCCGTGATCCTTATGGAACTCGCAATATTTATCCCTGTTCCTCAGGTCAGGGTCTGACCTCAGTTTCTTTGGCCACTTTACTTCCTCGTTATTCTTGATTTCTTCCAAGACATGATTAATACCCATTTTCAAAGGAGTATAATTATCGAATTTTTTCAGGACTTCCCATGACGATTTATTATTCTTGGAATGCTTGTCACCGCCATTGCCCTTATGCTCTTTCTTCATGGATTTGTCGACTTCCACCTTGGTCTCCTTATCCATGTTCTTCTTCGCAGCCATAGCCTCCTCGGCATTTATGATTTTGGCCGCTTTTGCCATCAACTCTGATATAGTTGTAGGTGGATCTTTGGCCAAAGTGTAGTACAACTTGTTAGGCAACAACCCACTCATCAAGGCGGTGATTGCTGTCTTTTCTTCATAATCTATGACTTCTAGCTTCTCGTTATTGAAACGAGTTATGTAATCTCTAGTACTTTCGCCAGATTTTTGTCTAACACTTAACAAGTGTGCTACTCGTTTTACTGGTTTTGCCCCAAAACAGAAATTGCCAATAAACAACTCGGCCAACTGAAAGAAAGTTGAAATCTTTCCCCGAGGAAGATTGTTGTACCATATTTGGGCAGATCCAGTAAGAGTTCCAGAGAATGCTCTACATCTCATCTCGTCGGGGACAACATAGATGTCGGCAGCAGCCTGATATTGCTCTATGTGTAGAACATGATCTGTCTTTCCATCATACTTCGGGGTCACCACGAGCGCTTTAAATTTCGACGGTGTAGGAAAATCCACAATGGCCTATACAAAAGGTGTCCCTCGAACAAAAGTTCGTTGTAGGGGATTCTTTACCTTAGCCATTTCTCCCAATCTATCCTCCAACCGCTGAATGGAACCTTTCCACGCATCATTTCCCTCCTCGGGACTATTAGTTCGTGCAATTGATTGTTCTGAAGTAGCCTCCTGAGATCTATCTTGACGAGCAACTGGTCGTGATTGTGCTGATCCTTCTCTTAGATCTAATGGTCGTCGAAAACTCCTCGACATGATCTTAGGTGGACTCCTATTCCTCCTAGGGCCTAATCGACTGAAAGGAGACACCCTACTCAGTCTTTCCAAGTCACTTGGTCTTTCTGGAGAGAGAGTGATACGTTGATCAGTATCTGTAGCCCTTATTGACGAAGTTCGCCCAGGTTGATAAGAAAAATCATCAGATTCCTCATTACGATATGACTCAGTACGCCTGGATCGTGAAGGAAGTAAATAAGTTTGCCTCTGACCACTTCGTTGTCCTAAACGTGCAGGTGCACCGCCATGAAGGGTCTGTATGAGTTGCCTCATTGTTTCCTGCATGGCGGTTTGTCCTTGAGCCAGATTCGTCATGATCCCAGCCAAATCTGGAGGTGCAGAGGGATTTCCAGCATTTCCAGCATTTCCAGCGTTTCGATTGCTGGATTCCGGGTTATCTTCCATTGATGACGAATGATTTTCGGTGAAAAACGATAATAACAATCGTTCCCACAAACGACGCCAATCTGTTGATGTAAAAAATTAAATCGCTCTAATTATTCAAACACAGATAAATAAATGAGACAAAAGATTTTAAAGTGGTTCAGCCTTATATGAATGGCCTACATCCATTGTTATGTTATTGCTGAGTGTTTGGGAATTCTCGATTACAAGTGCTATCAAGAAATTCCGGTTCTCTTGAATGAGGGTGATACAAGGTATTTATAGCCCTTAGGCTGTATATGAAAGGGTGTTACATTAAATGATACACATATGAAAGGGTAATTCATTTAATGCTCTTCAAACGTGTGCGTCAAGATGATAAGCATTCAATGAATAGTTGAACTGTTGATTATCTGGCAATCAATGCTGCGGTCGAGATGCAGCTCGAACCATCTTAGTTGCTCGTCGTCCAAGAGTTCCTCGGAGCGCTGGAGTTCCTCGGAGCGTTGGAGTTCCTCGGAGAGCTGGAGTTCCTCGGAGTATACTTGTTGCTCGGAGTGAGTCTGACTTGGTCGGGGGAATGAACTTCCTCGTCGCTATTGTGCCACGTAGATTGACACGTGTTTTCTTATTATTCGTCCACATCAGCATACTAATTTTGGTATCAACACATGTAGAGGTGTCTTTCGTAGTCCGTCAGCCAAAATGATAGCCTCCAAGTTGGTTTCAACATTGGTAGCTGATGATCTTAGAGACAACCCGCTATTGAGACCAATTGATGTAGTTAGAGATATGAAGAAGAATTATGGTCTTGATACATCTTATCAACATGCATGGCGTGCGGAAGAGATGGCTGCTGTTGATATACATGGTGATGAAATTTTTTCTTATGCATTAATGAATAATTATCGTGACCTTCTATTGCAGTATAATCCTGGGTCGCATTGCATCCTTGACGTGGAACATGAGAGTAAAAAATTCAAGAGAATATTTGTAATGTTTAGAGGATGTATTTATGGATTTCAATACTGCAGACCTGTTTTATTTCTTGATGGTGCCTTTTTGAAGAGCCGTCACCGTGGAACAACACTATTAGCTACTGCAAGGAATGGGAACAATTGTAAATGAATTTTAAATATTTTATTTTGTGTATTGCATTGAAATTTTGTTTGTTCCATTCCATATCATCAAAATACAAGCATAAAAATATAAAATACCTTTGAAGGTCTTTGTTTTAGTTCACGTGTACTTTTCATTTTTCTGCGTGTATTGTCATGATATGTCTTATTATACGTGTACTTTGATGATGATGATGATTTTGTTTGTTCCATTCTATATCATCAAAATACAAGAATAAAAATATAAAATACCTTTGAAGGTCTTTGTTTTAGTTCACGTGTACTTTTTATTTTTCTGCGTGTATTGTCATGATATGTCTTATTATGTGTAATACTAAGTAAAGTACACGCATAGTTCATGTAAAGTACACGTGAATGTTTTTGTTAATGTCACGTGTACTTTTCATTTTTATGCGTGTACTTTGATGATGATGATTTTATGTGTAGTAATAAGTAAAGTACACGCATTTTACATGTCAAGTACACGTGAATGTTTTTGTTAATTTCACGTGTACTTTTCATTTTTATGCATGTACTTTGATGATGATGTTATGTTGAATACAAACTAAAGTACACGCATTTTACATGTCAAGTACACGTAAATATTTTTCTTAATTTCACGTGTACTTTTTATTTTTATGCGTGTACTTTGATGATAGGTGTTGTTATTTAGAAATAATAAAGCAAAGTACATGTTAAAAATGTAAAGTACCTTTGAATGTTTTTGTTTAGTTCACCTGTACTTTACATTTTTATGCGTGTATGTTGATGTTAGTCTTGTTAATAATAAAGCCAAGAAAAAGATTGGAAAGTAAACGTGCATGTTTTTTTATCTTTATCATGTGTACGGTACATTTTTATGTTTTGTCTTGTTATTTACAAACAATTTAAATTAAACACAATATATTTCCCATGTGTTTTAGGGTCTGCGCCAGCATCATCAATATACAAAGTATTGTACATGGATATGTTATTTATTTTAATTTTAATTTTAATATATTTTTATATTTCAGGACTTTTTCCTGTTGCATATGCTGTTGTTGATTCCGAAACTCAAGATAACTGGATGTGGTTTCTAGTCAATTTGCATAGTGCAGTAGTTGAGCAATATCGAAACATAACATTTATATCAGATCAAAACAATGGATTACTTGAAGCTGTTTCGAGGGTCTTCCCGTTGTCTGCACATTCCTACTGTATACATCATTTACAAGGGAATATAAAAAAGAAAATTCGTGGGAATTGTGTTGGATTTCGAAAGAAAATTGTTCAAGATTTTTCGTCTTGTGCATATGCAGTCTCAGTAGATGTATTTCACAAGAATATTGAAGCATTGAAGAAGGAAGGAGGAGCTTCTATTGCCGATTTCATTGATAGTTTGCCTCCCGAGAATTGGTCCTGTGCATATTTCCCTGGTAAACGATATGGTGACATGGCATCTAGTGTTGCGGAGTCATTCAATTCATGGATATTGGAGGAAAGGCATTTACCAGTAATGAATATGCTTGATAAATTGAGAGTGAAGATTATGAATTTCAATGCAAACAAACTTGTTGAGTCTGACACTTGGACAAATGAGCTATGCCATTTTTTTCAAAAGTTACTGAATGAAAATTGGAATAAAAGCCGACATTGGACTATTAGTCGCTCAAGTGAAAATGTATTTGAAGTTCTTTCAGAAGTGCGAGCAACTGTTAACTTATGAGAAAGGACTTGTTCTTGTAAGAGTTGGCAGATTAGATGGTTTCCATATTCTTATGCTGTTTGTGTTGTGCGGAGGAAAGGGGCCAGTATTTATGATTATATTGAGGAGTAATATAAGGTATCTTTCTACAGAAAATCATACTCGATACCTATAGTTCCTCTTCCTGATTTGATTTCCTTAAATATTCATATTCCTGAAAATCCATCTATCCTTCCACCAATGACTAAGAGACCGACAGGCAAGCCAAGAAATAAGAGAATAAAGTCTTCTGGTGAGATCACAGTAAGGGAAGTTACTTGCTCGAGGTGTAGTAAAACGGGTCATTACAGGTCTACTTGTAAGGAACCCATTTGACTATTTTTAAAATTGTTGAATTCATTCATTTTAACCATTTGATTGAATAAATTAATTAATAAACCATTTGTTTCACGTCAATGAATGTAATTTATTTTTAAGTCTCATTCTTTAGTTTTTTTTTTTGTGTTGCTGTACACATATTTTTCATAAAATATACATGATCATTATTCCTTGTGTTCACGTGTACTTTACCTTTGTATACGCATGTTATGTACAATACACGCGCATTTTGATGTCCAAAGAAATTTTAGGTATTTTAGCAATAGTCCCATTTGTGAAGGTTTTGTTTGTCCTAATCCCATTTGACTTTTATATTCATAATTAGTCCCATTTAGCAGTTGTGGATGGTTACAACTGCATTCCGAGAAAAACGTGGACTGCTATATGGGGTGTGATTGTATTATTGTTCAGAGGCATTTTAATTTCCACATTCATTGAATAGGACTAACAACAACAAATGATATATCTAGGATCGGAGGCAAGATGATGATAAAAACTGGGACTAAATGCCAAAGTCCCCAAGAAATTTTATCAATGCGTGTCTTTGATTAAATATACGTGTACTTTATTAAGTACAAGTATATTAATAAAGTACACACATTTAAAAATGGATTTGGTCAGTTCAATATGAGTGTACTTTACTTAATGTACATGCATGAAGTACACGCATAATATAAATATAATATGCGTGTACTTGATGAAATGTGCGTGTACTTTATGAAGTACACGCATTGATAATTAAAGTACACACATTTAAATATAATTGTACATGCATGTTTTAGCAAAGTACACGCATATTGATATGACAAAAATCTAATTCAATATACGTGTACTTTATGTATTCTGCATGTAATTTTACCAAGTAGACGTATATAAATGCATGTACTATTTGGAAAATAGTTTTTGACATTACAATGTGCTTGTACTTTATAAAAGACATTTGGGTCACTCATATTCTTAAACTCCTATGGGTATTATGGTCCGCGCCAGCGTCATTATTATACAAGTATTTCAATAGGCGTGTACTTTATAGACTATGCCTGTACTTTATAAAGTACACGTGTAATATATAGAGTACACGCATTTATATAATATTTTGGGATAATATCTTGAGTATACGCATTATTATACAAGTATTTCAATAGGCATGTACTTTATAGACTATGCGCGTACTTTATAAAGTACACGTGTAATATATATAGAGTACACGCATTTATATAATTTTTTTTACATGAAATGTTATTAATGTTAAAATTTTTAACAAAACACGTGATCATGTTTATAAGGGTTCACGTTTACTTTACTATATTGGGTGTATGACATAACTCAGAACACATTCATGAAAGAAATAAAATTTTTATTAAAAACAAAAAAATAAAGTAAAATTTTTTCAAATAAAGAAAGCTGAAAAAACTAAACAAGGCTTCTAGTAGGGATGTTTGTCAAAGGCATCCAGGGTGTCAGGGAGAGAGTCAATGAAATTCGACCAGTGTTGAATTTCTTCTTCTATGACAGCTACAAGGCCTTCATAGAGAGCCTTCTTCTCCTTCAGCTTTGCGATTTTCATGGGAACTTCTTGTGTATAGAAAGACATGATTTCTTCATGTGTTTGAGGAGGGTCCTCATCCACATCAAATAAATCTATGGGATTGGGTGGAAGTCTAGAATAGCCTTCCCTCACATATGTTTGAAACTGCTCAAAGGCAGTTTCATATGAGGAAATATTTTCCTCAATTTGCCTTATTTTTTTTTATTTCTTTCATCTCTCTCAAGAGTTTCTCGCAAGTTTTCTGCTGGAATAGCCATTATGTTATCTTTACCCTAGATGTAATGGTTAAGAAAGGAACAAATATTACTCTTTTATAGGAAAAGTGAAAGTTATTTATTTCTTGACCAGAAGTAGTTGGGAAGTGAGTAGTTGAGCTTAATAAATTGATTTTGGTTATTGTGTCCTTAATGAATTCTTCAAAGTAGTTTTCAATTAAAATAATAAATAATTATTATATTAACCAGTGCGTGTATTTTAGTAAAAATGCGTGTACTTTGAAGAATTCATTGGTATACTTAGTAATTATGACTTGTATTTTTCGTGAAAACTGCTTGTACATTATTTCATAACAATCAGATGCATTGTTTGTCTAAACCTTACGTGGATTGTGGTCCGCGCCAACGGGAAAAAACTATTTTGGTGTAATAAATATGGTAAACAATAACCAATATAACACAAAACAAATTACAAATATATGTTTTGAATTTGAATCACAATTTATAGATGTTTTTTCTCCTTTCGGGGGAAGAAATATTTTGACAGAAGAATTTCCCCGAGTACATATGCTCTTTGTTTTAGCATGTCAGGGTCTTGAAACAATTTTTGCATTTCCTTGTTTCTGCTTATTTGTTCAATGTAGTACATGCAGAACACCCCACAGTCAACCCTGAAATTACAATAAAATAAATATACAAATTAGTATGATGTGATGAAATTTTTTGAAAGGATACAAATTAGTAATTTTTAGAAATGAAGTTTTTCTTACCCATTAAATTGTTTAGGGCATTCATGATCTCTTATTAGGTCAAATTTGAGATCACTTTCCAGCAAGAAATCTACAGTCCTTCTTTCTTGCTCTGTCAATGGATCATCATCCAATGTAAACTCATTTGGTGTACCTTCATCAAATTTCCTCTGAATTTTGAAACCATTATTTTTCATTATTTCTGCTTCAGTCTTCAATAGGCACAGTGTTTTTTGGAAGACAGAAAACTGTTAAGAAGATAAATATTTAGTGTATACAAATAGAAGAGTATATGAAGATTAAAGAGTGAAAAGTACACGCATATTTTATTTTTTCATATCACGTGTATTTTAAAATATGATGCGTGTACTTTGCCTAATGTGTTAAAAGTACACACATAATATTAAAGTACACGCATAATATTAAAGTACACGCATATTTTATTTTAAAATATCACGTGTATTTTAAAATATGATGCGTGTACTTTGCCTAATGAGTTAAAATTATACGCATAATATTAAAGTACATGCATATTTTATTTTTATCTATCACGTGCATTTTAAAATATGATGCGTGTATTTTTCCTAAAGAGTTAAAAGTACACGCATAATATTAAAGTACACGTAACTTGTATTGGTTCATTTCACGTGTATTTTAAAATATGATCCGTGTACTTTGATAATCTGGGTAATTATGTACAACTAATACAAAGTACACGCATTATATAATGCATGTGTACACGTGTATAATATAAGTACAAGTAACATTACTAATTAAGTTTAGGCACTAACCAATTTTTTTGCATCATCGAAGAATGTTGTGTTTTTTTCTTGTTGTTCGGTCGAAGGGGATCCATGTGGACCACTTTATTTTCTTTTTTGTATATCACAAGTAATGTGAAATGTCCTACACTATGTCTTAGTACAATGAACAAATTATTACAAGTGACTAAGTATTCAAATAAATCTCTGTATCATTCCCCTGTCTTATTGAATCCACTTGTGCTACAAGCTTCTATCTGAATAAAAATTATAGACATAGTGTTAATAAAAAAAACTGAAATTTTGTTTCTCAAAACTTTCGGTTTATTTGTACTTACCCAACAATAATCAGAAAAAGTGTGTGAGTAGGAGAGCCCTTCCTCTGACAATTTTAACCTCAATACTTCACTAAAGGCAAGTATTATCTGTTTCACACAATATAAAATGGTGAGGAAATAATAATGTTGAAATTTAATGGATGTTTAATATTTGGACTACATACTTGGCTTGAAATTTCTTGATTGTTGAGGACTTCAAGTGAATCTTCCCATGGGACATACGAAACCAGCCCTTGGAAAATAAATTCCCTGCATTTTATATAATCAATAAGAATTGTATAATAATAATAACCTTATTATTATTCACCAAAAAAAATATAAATTAGCGAAGTGATAAATCATAAAAGAATAAACTTTACCCTGGCTCAGCAATTTTAATAAACTCTTCAATCTTTTTCTTCGAAGCTTCATCGATATATTTGTATACTTTGATTGCTTCAAGCTTGACGTGAGTTTCCTTCATTTGTTCAGCAATTGTTAGACGGCCTTTTCTAAGCTTTGACTCTTTTTGCTTCTTAATTGGTTCAAGCTTTTCTGTTTCGCCGTCAGCTTTTCTTTTCTTCTGCCCTCTAGTAAGAGGTCCTTTTGTTTTGGATATTTTGGGGCTGCCCTGAACTTTCTTTGAGGCTAGTTCAATCTTTAAACTTGAAATTTCGTCCATGAGTTGTTTATTAATGTTTTACTGATATATTTAACAAGGAATGTTAGATTGTAAGCATTTTTTGAAACAATGATTCATTTTCTCTTACGTGTATTTTATATAATACACGCGTGTATTTTAATACATGCGTGTATTTTATAAAGTACACGCGTGTATTATAAAATATGTGTACTTTATAAAATTTATAATATACATAAAATTTATAATAAAATTAAGAAAGTGTAGCGTGTAATAAATATCTATTGTATTTTATAGATACCTGGTCAGTTTTTTTCAATTCTGATTCTTCAAGCATTTTCTTCAACTCCGAAATTTCGTCATTAAGGATTTTATTATTATTTTTTTGTAATACAAAAAAAATGTTACATTATAAACAATGCATTATTTTTAATAAAAGAATGCATGTACTCTGCATTATATCTAATATCAAATAAAACTGCATTAAAAACACTATGAAATAAAACTGCGTGTACTTTGGGAAAACTGCGTGTACTTTGGAAAACTGCGTGTACTTTAGGAAAACTGTGTGTACTCTGCATTCAAAAGTACCTGTTGAGTTCTTTTCCACTCTGACTCCTCAAGATTCTGCCTCAAAGTCATCTTTTCTATGTCACCATCTTTCCATTGTTGCAATGTATCATCATACTTTTTTTTGAGATCTTCATTAGTCAGAGACAGATATCCATTCTTTTGTTCCAAAATTCGTGTTGATTCTGCCTGTTTTTTCAATGATTCATCCAATTCTTTAATTCTATCTGAGTCACTCATTGTGACTTGATCAAGCTTTTCTTTTAAAGAATTTTTTAACTCAACTAGTTGGGCATTTTCTACCTCCAACTTATTTAATAACTCTTTTTCCTTTAAAAGGTTGGAATTCTCCACCTTTAAGTTCTTCATTTCCTCATGGGCTTCAAAAAGTGAATCACGATCTACCTGCAACTGTACATTCAAAATGGCACTCTCCACCTCCAAAGAGGTCACCTTCTCAAGTGCACCATTAATGTCTTCAGCTGCTTTAGATAGTTGGTTATTTTTTTCCAATAATTCCCTTTTCAAAACAACAATTTGTTCCTCCAAATTAACCTTTGGTTGATCTTTTCCCTTCTTTTTCTTTGGAGTCACAATGTTTTTAAGGGGAATATTCCAACCATGTGAAAACTCATTGTCATTAATATCTTCAGCAACATTTTTTGATGATGAATCAACATGTATAGGACTTTCTGTAGATATGTTCAAAGAGTAACTTGGCCCTTCAAACTGAGATTCCTTTTGTACAGGACAATCCTTACAAGCTGGTTTATTTGTAGCCTGCTTTAAAGTTTCTGTTGCAATGTCATTCTTCACAAACCATTGTTTCAAAGACGACAACTTCCACTTCAGGAATTTTGGAGTATTTTCTTTATATTCTTCAACAGGAGAAATAATTTCAAATTTCTCACATGCCCAATACTGTGATCATACAAAAAATAAAATGAATTTAATACTTGTATTACCTAGGGATTCATAATGGAAAGTACAAGAGATTTGTTCAAAATACACGCAAAATTAAACGTGTACTTTATAAATTTTACAATTGTATATTGAAAGTACACATTACCATTTCAAATTACACTTATACTTTGTCAATATAAGTTCACGTGTACTTTCTAAAGTACATTTATAATATTGACAGAAGATATAACAAGAGTATTTTGAGAGTACACTCGTTATATTTACAAAACATAGTGCACGTGTACTTTTTAAAATACAAGTGTACTTTCACATGATATAAGACGTGTATTTTCAAAATACACGTGATTAAGACGTGTATTTTCAAAATACACGTGATATAAGACGTGTATTTTCAAAATACACGTTAAATATCAAGTGTATTTTGAAAGAACAAGAGAAAATATCACATGTATTTTGAAAATACACGTAATATTTTCAAAGTACAGGTAAGTATTGGTATGTAAATTTTGAAGTATTAAGTGTATTTTAAAAATACACGTGAAAATAAACGTGTACTTTCAAAATACACGTGAATTTATCACGTGTATTTTGAAAATACACGTGAAAATAAACGTGTATTTTCAACATACACGTGAAAGTATCACGTGTATTTTGAAAATACACGTGAGTATTGCTATGTAAATTTTGAAATATCAAAATGTTTTTTTGCTCACCAGTAGGAAAATGACACATACAGTAACTGTGCTAGGTTTTGAACTTGCTGATTTGTCAAGTGAATGTATGAGAAATTCTTGCACAGCAGATGCCCAATCATATTTATTCATTTCCTCAATATTTTCAATGTATTTCAACCAAAATTCTCCAAGGGTGAAGTTTGAGTTGGAGAAAAATAACGTGTTCAAGAAGTGGAGACACACAATTTTAACAAAATCAACAATTCCTTCATCTGTCTCCAATTCAACTGATTTCTTCAAACCATTCAAAATTTCTGACTTTCCTATTCTTTTTGAGAAGTATCGTGCTTGTAATCCATATTTTTTAGCAGTATTCGGTCGCTTTTTCAGTTCTATTGATATTAAACCCTCAACCAGGGGTATGCCAAATATTTCACTTATATCTATTGACATTATTGGAATACTACTCTTCATACGAAAACTTTTGTTTTCCGTATTGTACAGCTCGATTATTGATAAAATATTTTTATCCGTCTTCTTGTGGTCCACTTCTACTACTTTCTCACTGTAGTAGGCATTGAAAAGCTCCCAAAATGGAGTCTTCTTAAGAAGTTCAATATGGCTATTGTTTATTTTATCTTTAATCTGATGCAAATCATGGAGAAAGCTAACAATATTTGACCGATATTGGTAATTCTTCTTTACAGGACGTTTAGCTTTCAATGCCACACTAGAACTGGAACTGGATGAAGAACTATCATCAGAACTGCTATTTTTTTGTTTCTTTCCTCTTCTTGCCTTCATCTTCATCCCCATTATATTGATCTGTAAAAAAAATTTAAATTACTAACCTATAATGATATGTACAAAAAATAAATACATGCGAATTAGAATAAAACATAGACAAAAACAATAAAATACAAGCGTATTTAACAAAAGTACATGCAATATTCTCACAAACAATCTATACAAGTCTCATCAAAATACATGCTAAAGGCGATAATATATATTGTCAGTTTCATGGTAATACCTAACAGAGGTTGTTCGACAAGTCAAAAACCAAGATTCTCTACTCCTAACATATTCAGTAAAGAAGTGATACAATAGCTGAATGCTAAAAGCTCCAACATTATCAAAACCCCTTAAGCAATACTGCTCAATTCGTTTAGCTAAATCCTTCGCTTTCGATTCAGTTACTTGAAGCTGTTGCACATCAAAAGTGCAGTAAATGTCTTCATAGTAGTAGTAGAAACTAAGTAACCTTTTAGCTCTATTATTGATGCGAAGGAGAAAATGAATTTCGTTATCATTAGTACTATTCACTGTCAATGTGAAAGGTTTTGTATTGTTAAGATCTTCGAACGTGCAAGCAGCATTTTTGTAGTTGAACATGCTTGATCATACGATTCCTAAATAATAACACAACAATAAAAAATAGTACGCTCATAATACACATTAGTACATGGACATTGGATTGAACAAATTGAATTTCAATGTGCGTATACTTTCTGATTTTTTTGCGTGTACTTTCAACAAAATACATGCAAAAAATGAAAAAGTACACGCAATAAAACTAATTATTACCTAATAACATATCATTCAAATGCAGCTGGCTATTGGACAAAAAACACTCCTAAATATTAACAAAATAATAATACTTCTTAAAAACTCATGGAATATCATTCAAATGCCGCTGGCGCGGACCAAAATAACATATGATTGATCAAATATGGATTTGAAATTAATATTTTATAGAGTACACGTATAAAACATAAAAGTACACGCATAATGAATTGAGAAATACAATTTCAATGTGCGTGTACTCTGTGTATTTTGCGTGTACTTTTAAAAAGTACATGCAAAATACACATAGTACACGCAACACAGGGCTTGTACATGTACATATTCTATAGAGTACACGTATAAAACAAAAAATTAAACGCATAATGAATTGAGAAATTCATTTTCAATGTGCGTGTACTCTATTTATTTTGCGTGTACTTTTAAAAAGTACATGCAAAATACACATAGTACACGCAACACAGAGCTTGTACATGTACATATTCTAAGCATGTATATATTCCTAGTCCTCGATAAATCCTCGATAAATGATGTATACAGGAGGAAAAGTACAATGATGAAATACATATATCTAACATGGAAAAAGTGTGTTTTGCATTTAAAATGAGGGAAACAAATATATGATGAAATACATATCATGAAAAAGAAGAATGTGATTTCATCAGTCCATATGTCTACAAATTTATACATATGAGAACACAAAATACACAAGGACAAAAAGGTGATAAGAGAATGTATACATACTTGTTAGTGCTATTTGGAAGAATTTGATTTAGAATGTAAAATGTAGAACTTCAACGATTAGGGTTTGAAGAAAAAGAGCTAGGGTTTTGATTGAAGAGAGTTAGGGTTTTGATCGAAGAGAGTTAGGGTTTTGATCGAACAGAGTTTCTAGAGCTTCGATCAGGAGTATTTATATGTTGTTGTTGACCAAAATTTGATTGAGAAATAGATTCGTTTTGGGGTTTTGATCGAAGAGATGGTACGATTAAGGTTTTGATTCAAGAGAGAATATAGTGTTTTTGGCGCTTCGATTTCTGAATAGTGCGTGTTTGTTTTAATTTCGGGGTATTTATATGTTGGACCTAATCGTTTAAAATTTATTGGGCCTGGTTTTTTGTCCAAAATTGCTAGTCCAAGGACTAGACCGTTAAAGCCCCTTCAATAAAATATTTTCTAAAATATTAGCTACCGGGTTATCCAAATTTATTCCCCAAATCATCTATGAATCTTAGAGTAGCTTTGTGAAGTACTGGAACATATAGGATAATATTTTGGTTGCCCAAGAGGTGTTTTCGAAACTTAACAGGAAAAATGTGGGTGGAAATATAGCCTTGAAATTGGATATGTCTAAGGCTTATGATAAGATTTTTTGTCTATTTCTTACTAAAGTTATGAGGAGGTTTGGATTTAATGAAACTTGGGTTGATCTTGTGTGGAGGAACATCTCTAACATTTGGTTCTCTATTTTGATGAATGGGTAGGTGTGTGGTTTCTTCAAATTGCATAGAGCTATTCAGTAGGGAGGACCCATTTCCCCTATCCTAATCATTATTATTACGGATGGTCTGAGCAGGAGATTAGATCTTATGTTTCATCAGAAAACGTTCAATGGATTCGAAGGTATAGTGATGGTCCCAAAAATTTTCATCTAGCATTCATTGATGATATCATCATATTCTCTTCTATCACAAAGTCATCCATTGGAAAATCGATGAATGAAATCAAAATGTATGAACAAGCATCGGGTCAACTCATTAACAAATCAAAAATTTTCTCTGTCACCTCTAACAGAATATCCGTACTCGATTGAAGTATATTAAATACGTATTGGGTATTCAACGTAGGAGCCCACTTTTACATATTTGGGTTGCCCTATTTATATTAGATGAAAAAAGGTTGGTCTTTTCAATGAAATAATCAACAAGGTTAATGATAAATTAAATGTTGGAAATTGCATTTGTTATCCGTGGGAGGCAAATTAACCCTGATATAATCGGTTTTACAATTGATGCCTATCTACCTTATGGTTACTCTTAATCCATACCTCAAAGTATTGGATAAGATTGAATCTATATTTGCTAATTTCTTCCAAGGGTCTGGGATGCCAATCACAAACATCACTAGGTCAAATGGAACATTTTGTGCAGACCTAGATCGGAAGGATGCTTGCCTTGAAGGATATTGTAAGGGCCCTGAGCATCAAGTTGTGGTGGAAATTCAAAAGCAAGGATATGGTATGGGAAAAGTACACATTGATCAAGTATTATAGGAACTGCCATCCCTCTTCACTGGAGTTTGTTATTGGATTACACATGGATAAGAATTTTATGAGCACATCAAGTGGATGATTGGATAAGGTAGTAGTTATTTTTTATGGGATAATTGGTGCGATATTGGTCCTATGAACAAGATCTGTACCACTTTTCATAACCTTTCCTTTGCAGACCTATGAGGTAGAAATGGTAACTGGATCATTGTTGACCTGCTTAATTCTATCCAGAACATCTACCTTAGGCACATTATCACCTTGGATAGATGCAAGCAGGATCGACAAAGACTTTTTAGTCTAGAAGCCCAACCCTTTAGGTAAATTCATGCTCTCCTCCCCTAGGGAGGAAATTAAGTATAAAACTGAGTGCAACTAATCTAATGTATTCATATGGAACAAGTTGGTGCCTTCTAAATTTTTTATATTTATGTGGAAGTTATGGAGGGATATCTTAACCCTGGACTATGCCATTCGAAGATTTACTTTTTTCTCCAATCTAAATGCTTTTGTTGCTATAAACACTAGCAAATAGACTTGGACCATAGCTTCATTAACAGGGAAATTGCCAAAATCACTCCATCAGTCTTCTATAACATGTTTAGGATTCCTAATTCAGCTTTGATATTGAGAGCGATGTGCATATATAGGTGGATTCACTCCAATTATTCTATTCGAGGTACTATATCTTCTTTCATCCCGCTTCTTATATTCTGGTGTTTGTGGAAAGTTAGGAATAAATATAGATTTGAAGGTAAAAAATCGTACATTCAGAATCATTTATGAGATATCCAAAATGCCTAGACAAATCGTGCTCTAAAAATTACAATTTAACTTTCCTATTCATCGATTATCTCCTTTTCCAATGAAAGTTATAAAGATTTGATACTTTGTTCCTTTCTTGTGTTCCAAAACTTCCCAAAACCTAATGAAGTTAAATGTGAACGATAACGTTATGGTACCCGATGGTAATGTGAGTGGAGGGGGTATTCTTAGAGATCATAATGGCTTAGTCATTTTAGCTTACTATTGCAAGTTAGGCAGTAATTCTAGCTTAAAAGCTGAAACTCTCAGCCTGCTTTACGAAATCACGTTATTCAAAGACTTAGTGGGCTGCGATATTATGGTGGAATCGAATTCAGAGATTCTGGTTGACTGTCTGAATGGTCTTATCTCGTATCCTTAGATGTTATTCTCGTCACTCGATAAGATCAAGAACCTATGGTCGAAGTTATCCTTATAATTTTCCCATATCTTCAGAGAAGCAAATATTCGGCATACATCCTTGCTAATATGGGTTGCTTATGTCAATTCGACTGGAATTGCTATACCAAGATTGACCTTCCTAGGAAACTTTGGGGCCTTATTATACTTTATCAATGGCAAACGCCATCCCTTAGAAAAGTGCATTGATACATGTATTTCTTTCTATTTTCTTTTTACCATTCTATAAAGCCATCATTTTCTTGCTTCAGTGATTGTAAGTGACATTGGGGAGGCTTTTTATCCTTTTTATATATTTACGTTTGGGGGGTATTGTTCCTCTTTAAAAAAATAAAATAAAACGAATAACCATTTATACCTTGACTATGACATTTATATGAGAAAATGTTTCAAATCATATTTGTCTAAGTCATTTTAGAAGTGGATCATGTGAGACTGATCACTTAGTATCATTTGTGAGTATTTCATTTTGTTGAACACTCATTTTATAGTTTTAGGAATTTTTGGCCAATTGTATAGCCAACAATGGGTTCTCATCGTAACAACCTTTGTCATCTCGACCATGGATAAGGTTCGTTGTAGTGACAGTTCATTTTAAAGTGCATTTGACCTTTCTTTTTCATTCACTTTGCCCAAACTCTTTCTCTCCTTTCGAAGTACAAACTGACCCTACTCCATTTTTGGATGGTTTTGAAGCTTTTTGTGGACGATTACTTAATTAATTCCTTTCTAAAATCACGCACCGTGTTTAATCTTCTCTTAATCTTTAAGATAAGGAATCTCTTTAGTCCTAATTACATTTTTTATGGGGTTAAGAAGTTTTTGATCTTTTTATCTCTTTAGAGTTATTGTTCGACTCTAAAATATATTATATTTATATATAATATCTATATATGAGTTGGATTCGCGAATTTGACTCATATTTGTATGTATTTTATATAGTTTTGGCGTTGAGTTTAGGATACTCTTAGTGTTTTCATAAAATAGAGTTGAATCTTCTCATTTCTCTTAGTTATGTCTAGAAGACTACACACGAGTGCAAGTTCTTTTACCCAAAGACACCTATCTCCTTCGCCTCCGCCCAGATTTTAAGACCCAAATGACCGAGCCAACTTTGAGAACTTCTATATTCACACTATCCATTATAAATGCACAATCAACTGGAATTCTCTTAGAAATAATATTGCAACAAGTATTATACCTTTTGAATGAAGAGGGTGGTTGAACAGGTGCAAATAAGGAGTGGACAAAGAACAAGTTTTTCTAGACCTTATCAGGGTGTTCTACAATAATATCATGTTAGGCATGGTATTTTAACACCAATGTTCGTGGGACTTCTATCGGTGTATCCCCTAGTTTCCTTAGAGAAACCTACAGACTGTATGAAGTACACAACTAGGAATATCCATATGATGCAGAGACCACTCCTAGTATAAATGAGATTGTAATCGAGCTTACCGATGGAGAACTCTCTGAAGTACTATAAACCTCTCTACCTCAAGGATATCTCACTTATTATTACCTTATCCACATCTTATCTTTGGCAAAAAATTGCTCAAAACTCAAATAATAATCATTACACATGTGTGTTTTATATGCCACTAGAATAATATATACTATGGACCTTGGGAAAGTTATTTATTATCTAATGGTAGAGAATATCACAAGCTAAGGAAATGACAATTGACTGGCTCTTTACTTTGGATGACTCATTCAACATTCATTAATTGCTAGAAATGCTCACATTTCCTCGAGTGAGAAGAAATCCAAAGCATGTAAAATGATCACATACTAAACATTTAAAGAGGGTAAGAAAAGATGCTCCAAGAAATAATTGGGGGATTCATACTTTATTGATAACTCTTGGTGGTTGGTAGTGATACAAGGCTTGATGATATATTTTATGTCACTTTTGGATATCTTGGTTGATATTTTGGTTGAGTACTCAGTAGGTGGGAGAACAACTTTAGTGAAGCTATGTTTTAGCTTCTTTTGGACACCTCGTGACATTTCTATGTCATTTATATATATAGGCTTTGTTTAATCACACCTCTATCATGATTATTTATGTCCATAATACCTAGCTCATTATATATTAGGTGCTTTTACTTGGAACACCATGGATTATGTAGGTTTCTTATTCACCCACTTGTTTCGTTGAGTTGCACACATGCCTCATTAAATCTATTTTTATATTAATTACCTTCTCTAGCTAGACTATGTTATTTTGTTATCTCTGTTAGTGAAATATGGACTAGATACCTATAATTTCATATTCTATATTTATTTAATTTTGATTTAAATAACTCATTGTATGATCATTCTTAGCACACTTGTTTAATTTAATGGTTCTTTACCTTTGTCAATTCCATGAGAAAAAGGGGGATAAAAAATAAATTAAGGGGGAGTGTTAATGATGAATATATCATGACTTGTTTTATGATAAACTAAATGAACATGGAGTATATCCCCAATAAATGTAATATATCTCATTATGGCCTATAGCAATAAGATATTTCCATTTTTAGAACTTGTAAACATACCTTATAATGATGAATCACTTCCATATCCTATTCATCACATGTTTTCTGTTAACCATCCATCATATAGCTATATCTATATATCTTACTAGATTAAATGATAGATTAAGAGGTGGAACACTTTCACGAAATTCTTCTACAAATGGAGGATTAGTAGTATATGGATGCATTTTCCTTTGGTGGGCTTGTGTTTATATTTCATAGGTTGCTAGACTTTCCTATAATATTTTTAATTTTCATTTTTTCATATTTTGTCTTGAAATAGACAAAGGGAGAGAATGTATGAGTATGCATTTTACTTATGTGACCTAATAGGACTAGATAGTCTTACTCTGTTGACCAAATTACTTTGAGTCTTGTCCTTGAGGTCATTCCGGCAAAGCGTCATGTAAATATTTCAATGGACATCCTCACATTCACGCATATCCTTGTTATACCATTATTAAGAAGGTAAACATGCACGTAGACTCATACACATTTTACTCACACAAGTTCTCTTTATAAGAAAATACTTTGTGTGTGCATGTGTGTGTGTGTGTGTGTGTGTGTGCTGATATGAATATTTAGACCTTTTTATGAAATGCAATAAAACTTTATTTAAAAATCTTAAAAATTTCATTTCATAAAGGGTGTTGAGGTCTGTTATAGGAGACCTTCACCGCAACGAGGCTTTATCTCACTGCAACGACAGTGTCTCGTTGTCCGTGCCTTGTTCTAGTGTTTTCTATCTTTGGCGTGCTTTGTATCCTCACAATAAGATCTCCTTAGTGACGTTAAAGCTCATTGTGGTGATACTCTGGCGATGTGTGTTATTCTAATAAAAAGGTAACTTTTTATGCTAGATAATACATATCTTTCCTATAACGTATTTAAAGTAAAGATCTGACCAAATTTTATTCTACTTTTACACCATAGGACCTAATGTAAGACTACTCCTTACCTACTTATCCGCAATCTTATCTTGCAAGCTTGTGTGTATAAGTTAGCATTAGGCTTCATTATCTGCAAGAGTGTAAGTATATTTTTTTGATTTCTTTGTGAACAAAATATTTTTAGAAAAACCTTCTTGCCACAAGAATCATCTTTCAAGGAGAGACAAATATTTTGATAAAAACATTTTTTTTAAATCTTGTATTTGTCCAAGTTTTAATTCTTGTTTTTCTAATCTATATATTCTCAAGATATTTTAACTTTAAATATTTTTTTAATATAAAAGTATTTTGAAGAGGACTTGTTTTCTTTAAAATCTTTTTAAAACCTCGAACAAATCATTTTCTAATTTTTTCTTATAAGATTTCATATATCTCCAAGATATATTTTGCGAGTTAAGCCATTATTTTCAACAAAACCTTAGGTCACCATACACCTATAAAGTGTTACTACACTCATTGGAGTCTTATCATCTTTGTTACATGATGGAACATATAGTTTCTTCTTTAAATTCAAAATGAAGAAAGTTTTTTTCAAACTTTAAACAAAGACAATTTTTGGCCAGTGGGCATGACAACATTGGTTGCGAAACAAGACCGATCGCGGTTGTGTAGTGTACTCTAGTTGTTGGCACTCTATACGGAGGATATGGTGGAAAGAGTTTCTAGTCGGTTATATAATCGCGAGGGTTGTTACTCTATTTCTTCTAGTTGTAAAACTCTACCATAGTGCATTTTTCGTTCTGTCGGCCCAAGGTTTTTTCCCGTTGTGGGTTTTTTCTCGTACGCCTTAGTGTTGTTCCATATTGTTTATCTTTCTGCACTTGGATTAAGTCACCTAAATATTGAAGATAAAGTTTGGTGTAATATAATTGGTAAATGATTTGTGACATATACCTTAGGGCTCGTATTTAATATTCCAATTTGAACTTGTAAAGAAAACCTTATCATAACTTGACAAGTGATTTTAATTGGGTATTTTTCGTCCATCTTGGTTTCGAGCACAGCACTCTAAAAAATGCCAAAGCATAAAAGGAGGGATGGTGTGGTTAAGATCTTTATTTAAAGTAAATGGGAAAAGGAAAATTATCTCCATTTCCTTCCTTCACTCTCATACACACCACCAGAAATGATTACTAACCGCTACCCACTGTCCTGCCCCAACTTTTATTTATTGAAATGGTAATTTTAATATTGGACCCTTAAAGTTATCATATTTACACATATTTATACTTACTCTAAACCTATTTTTTTATGTTAGTTGGTTTTTCAAACATAATTACTCATTTAACTATAATGGCTTATATTTGGAGATTAATAATTAAATACTTTTCCATATTTTATTATTCATTCAATTGAGGAAATTGGAATGGCACACTTATATTTGAGATGCCATTTCTTTGTTTTATTTTTCAAAATCATGTATATATGATGATGCCACATTTACCCCTTGAGTATTTTAATGGTTTTTGCATCTTGGTCTTCTCTACATAGAGGATGAGATCCCATGATCCGTCAAATACCTCCACCAATCAAGTTTTGGTCCTTAGTGAACATATCTACCACAAGAAATGATCCTCAAATGGGTTAAAGGCCCCAACAACACTCCTAGGGCAACTGGGCACCTACACGTCAGTAAACCAAAATTGGCCCTCAGTAATAGTATTTTACCATTACAAAAATATTTAGTAATGGTTATTTTTTGTTAGAAAAAAGGTGTGGGGAACAAAGTTAGCAATATATATTTACCATTACTAATACTGGAATTAGTAACGGTATTTTACCATTACTAATTCCATTATTGGTAGCAGGAAAATAACTTTACTAATTCTGATTTAGTAACGAACTTTTCAGTTTCCATTTCTACCTTACTACACATATTTTGTAACACTATCTACATTTGTAACGGTAAAGGTCTGTTAGTAATATTAATACATATTTCAAAATACATTATTTTTCACGGTGAAAATGAAGAGCAACATTGCAAGGTGAAAATGGTCAATAAACTGAAATGAACATTTGCTAAAAATGATTTTCTCAATGTTCCCTAAATAAACGAGTAAGCCAAATGATAATGCAAAGTTCACACAAGATAGGAATACTGCCTCACAAGCTATTATTAGTAAGTTGAATCAAGTGGCTACTTGAAAACTAAATTATCAATTCATTATATGCAAAACAAAAAGGTTTTCCCCATAACAAGACAAAATAAGAGCTCGACACAATCCATCACAAGAGCATATAACAATATCTTCCTAAAATGTGATCAATGGTATAGTGATGAGGAAAACAAGAGGATGACCACGCATTGATATCCTTCAAATCCACCCATACATTGCCCATTCTCAGTATCACCATTTTGAGCGTCAATCTTCCCTGCTTTCTCAATATCTATAACTACATTCTCAAACTTGTAACACATACATTGCCCATTCTCAGTATCACTATAAAACCTTGTTTTGTTTTTCAACATGGAAAAATTATAATTTTTGAATATAGCTTCCAAATTCCATCTCAATCTGAGCACAGACTAGTAATGGATGTGCTTCAAAAAGCATCTTGATTTTTTTTATCTTATGGGTATAAATCACATACAAATTGTAATAGCTGCCCCTAATAATTTATTATCTTCCCATGCAAATTGTAAGCATATGAAACTCTTGCGAGTTGGATCATTAGTATGTGAGCTTTTACCTCTATGATTAGTTATTCTTTGAGCCTTGATAGTAATTATTGGAAGTTTTTGGGTGAAATTGGAGATTTAAGGAATTGTATGGATTGAACACACTCGAAGGTCATTCGAATGAAGTCCTTGTCTCGTTCGAACGAGAATACTAGTGATTTGAATGAAGAGACCATTTCGTTCAAAGACATCTAACGATGATCCAATGGCCCTCATTTGTGTATAAGGTTCCAACCTTATTAGAAGGTCGCTTAATGGGAGATTGAGTGAGATCTCAATCTTGTTCGAATGAGGTCCAATTCTCGTTCAAACAACCTGCCCAAAAATCTTTTAAATCGAAATGTCCTTGTGTTTTGTCATGTTTTGGGCCCTTGGATTAATGACGCGTTGACTCCTAATGAGCCCAGATGACTAAAATTGGGATTTTAGTGTTGGAGTGAGTTTTTATATGCTTTTATTGGGTTTGTTTTTTGTTTAGAAGATGAGAGAGTGGAGTTGGGTTCCCCCCACCATTTTCAGCATTTCCCCTTTCTCTCTTTACATGTAAAGACTCATCTTCTTCCCCAACCATTTTCGCCCATAACCACTCCTTCCTACCACCTCCAAACACTAGCACCCATTTCCTCTATGATTAAGTTAAGCTGCGAAATTTAGGGATGTTATTGTTTTTTTTTAGAAAGAACAATAGAAGATTAATGGGTTTTGCTTGGAGCTTTCATCGAGCATGCCTGTGGAGCCAGGAAATCTTCTTGAGGCCACATTAGGAGGTGGATGATTGCCATCATCTTCTTCCTCATCCAACCGTTTTTTGGATCCCCATTTGAGGTGGAAAACTCTACTCTTAGTTTAAGACTCTATTTTGCATATTACTGGTCCTATATCTAGAATTGTTAGAGTAGAATCATATATGAGTTAAGAAGATGATTTCATAGGGTTTGAGTAAATGGTTTATAAATGATTTCAAGGGTTTTGAGAAAAATGTTATATTTCAAGAAATATTGACACTTAAATATTTTTATGGAGTAAAACTTTTAAAATAATATTTGTTTGTTGAAAATATTTTATGTGCAAATGCCTAAAGATTTTCTTCTAAAAAATTAGGATATTTATATGAATAAACATTTATTTAAGTTTTGAATAAACAAAAATGTCTTCTGCCATGAAAAAGTATGTTTGTGCAAACATCATGAAATTTCTAGAATAAATCATATGTTAGACCCATTTAATAGGATTTTTGAACTTAAATCCATCTTCTCATGTAGATAAACATGTAGTATTTTGAGGATGAATATATAAAAAAGTTTAATGAGGGTTTTATTGGGTTTAAACATGAAATGAATAAAATAGAAATTTTGGCCTTTAAAGTGTGTTAAAGGGTGTAGAAATTGTGATAAATGGATAGTTCAAGATAATGGCCATCCAGTCCCGATCAGCGCCCGCCGGGGGAGGGGGGGTCACACCCTCCCTTAGGTCACTTCGACAGTCGTCAATTGGGGTGATGTATAGAAATAAATTCGCCCGCCTATTTTGCACAAAACAAGCATAAGAAATGTTGTCGCCTTGAGATAATGACATTAAAGACATACTGATGCTTGCGAAACCAATTAGTTCAAGGATTCAGGGGCTAAGTTATAGAATGAGAAGGTGTTAGTAACCCATCCTACCTTTCAGTCTCTCATGGCCATGTGTTCTTCTTCTCCTTAATAACTCTATGAAATGTGTGTGTGTATATATAAATGGAGAGTGGAATTACTCAACTCGCGTCATGGACAAAGGAGAAGTGAGGTCATCTTTAGGAGTATTCCCCAAATAGTAATTAAAGATATATTGTGTGTGTTTGTTGGGTCACCGATCGTTTATAGAAAGACGATGGTATAGCTTGGACAAAGTACAAGCATGAATCGCAAATATAATATATGGAAATAATATATGAACAAAAATAGGAAAGGCGGACTCGAATCTCAGATTTTACCCGAGATGCCTATGTAGTCGAAAAAGGCATCCAAACCCACGTAGTTCGCATGCAACACGGGGGTGGGGAATATCCCATAAATCTAACCGGGGACTTTATTATAAATGCGTGTGTAGAAAAAATAAGTTTTAGTGTGAGAAAATGTAGTGAGAAATCCCCGTTTGGTATTTACAAGCAAACCCTCTTTTTCTTGTTTTTGTGTTTTTTGTAGAAAATATATTATGTGCAATACTACTAATAAAAAAGTTGGATATTACTATGTGTGATCTAAAAAAGATGAAATGCTAAAGTAAGAATTAAATAACAAATGCGAAAATAAGAAAATTTAAGGAGAGAGTGAAAGGTTTGGACCTTCTTCGGAAGCTTTAAAGTTGATCTTGATTTTTGAAGGGCTTATCTTGCAAGTGGATGAAGGTGGTAGGGCGAGAAGGAATGGAATTTACTAAATTGGCTAAGGGAAATATATAAATGGAATGTGGGGGAGAGGTTTCAATATGGAAACCCCGTTGACTTCGAGATAATGCAACTGAGATCATTGAGAGGGTTGTTTCTGAGGTGGCTCATGCTCCCCTTATATAGGGTCAAGGGGTGCTGAATGACGCTGTCCTTGACATGCCTATCGGTAGGTAATCACAGACAAACTATCGATAGGCAGGGAAATGGGTTTGTCATTCGACAGTCTCATGCAGATTTTTTGAAAAAAGGTCATAAAATACAACCCATAAGTTCGAATTGTGCATAGGACGAACCTTTGGAAAGGGTATTTAGATCCCTTTAAGAATCCGTTGGGATGCTCTCGGGTTCGAGAATTGACTGTGGTCAAACGGGGCTCAGAAGCGCCTGACAATATTTTAGACAAGAGGAAAATGGATCATTCATCTAGACCGTAAGGACAATTCATGCATGGGTTAGACCGTTAGAAAGGTTATGAAGGGACCTTCGATGTTCCAAAAAACTTTGCTCGGTTTGGAGAGTTGACTGAGGTTAAATGGGGCCCAGAAGCACCCGGTGACCTTTCGAAATAAAATGAGTTATTTATTCATATTGCAAGGTTGATTCGTGCACGGGGCAGACCATTGGAAAGGATATTCAGAGCCCTTCGAATATTCATTTAGTCTCGTTCGAGCTGAAGAGTTGATGGGAGTCAAACGGATCCTGGGACTGCCTAGTGTTCTTCATATTAATTTTTGGGGAAAATTCTTCATTTATCCAAACCTTATGGCTGATTCGTCCATGGGATGAATTGTTAGAAAGTGGATTTAGGGCCTTTTAAATATTCATTGAGCTTAAGCTTAAGCGAGGAAGTTGATTGGGGTTAAAATGTGGCCTGGGATCGCCCGGTGGTCTCCGAATCAATTTTTGACAGTAAAATGGTTCGTTCTTCGAATCCCAAAGCTAATTTGTGCATGGGGTGGACCATTGGAAAGGGGATTCAGATTATTTGAAGATTCATTGACGTTCCTCTCAGGTGATAGAGTTTTTTGGTAGTCAAACGAGGCTCTAGAGCACCCGATGGATTTTAGATCAGTACCTGGAGTATGATCTTGGGTTTATGGTGAAGGAGGAAGTGTAAGGTACCTAAGGAGATGCTTATAAGGGTCCTATAATTTGGTGTCTATAGAGACCCTCGATTGGTGAGCTTGGAATAAGTGAAGCCCATTGAATATACACCACATGGATATTTGGGAATGTATTCAATTCTATGAACCAAAGGGACGAGGATGATTAGGTTAGAAGGCCGAGGTCGATTATAAGGTTGTGTTGTGGATGATCAATTTTGAAGGTCGAGGTCAATTTTGAGAACCTAAAGTTGAGGGGACCAATTCTGAGGTCTAATGTCAATTCCGAGGTCTTAAAGTGGCGACGATCGATTATGAGGGCCGAGGTCAAGTCTAAGGACCAAAAGTGGTGACGATCGATTCTGTGGGACGAGTAAATCCTGAGGACCTTAAGTTAGGAAGACCAATTTTAAGGATCGAGGTCAATTCCGAGGGTCTTAAGTTATGAGAACCAATTCTATGGTCCGAGGTAAATCCCGAGGACCTTATATTGTGACGGCTAATTCTGCGGGCTGAGGTAATTTTTGAGGAACTTAAGTTGTGACGACTAATTCTGTGGGCCGAGGTCAATTCTGAGAACCTTAAGTTGTGACAATCAATTCTAAGGGTCGAGGTCAATTCTAAGGAACTTAAGTTATGATGAAAAATTCTATGGGTCGAGGTCAATTTTGAGGACATTAAGTTCTGAGGTCAATTCTGAGGACCTTAAGTTATGACAACCAATTCTGCAGGCTGAGGTCAATTTTGAGGACCTTAAGTGGTGACGTGAGGAGTTTTTCTCATGGGTAATTTTTATCTTATCTTGGGTATGTAGATGCACCTATTATTTTGCTGAGGGTTCTGTTATTTTGAGACTCTTCTAGGGAAGCTAGGGAAACTATGAAGATAGTTTTACTAGCGAAACTACGAAGGATTTTTATTTCAAGCGTATCCTAAAATTCTGATGGTGGATGGATTGGGAGAAAGTTTAGCCTAGAAATTCCACTGGGGAATTGGGAAGGTATTATTTTGCAAGCATTTGATTCGAGGTTTGGGTTTCACTGGAGAAAACCCGAGATTTAAGATTATGCTGGGGAATTGCAGTTGGATATTAGAATACGGGGGCATATGTTTAGTGATAAAATTATAATATTAATACTGCTGGGGCCTTCGGGAGTCTATAACAAATTTGTTTGGCATATTCTAATAATATTGCTGTACCATATTCCAATATTTGTTTGGCATATTCCAAATATTAATATTAATATTTGTTTGGCATATTCCAATATTAATATTCAAACAACATGCCTTCGGGAGTTTATTAAAATTGTAATATTAATATTTGGAAATGGTATAGACTCCTGGGCTTCCTTGGGAAGAGGAACAAGCAGGTTCCAATCGGTATGTACAAGGGTCTGCCGATCGGCATGCCTTTTAGTCCCCTATAAAAAGGGGGCGTCCCCTCCTCATTTTTCACATGTTCAAAACTTCAAATCTTCTGCTTCCTCTCTTTAAAAGCCTTCCTAAGTTCCTTTTCTTCAAGACTTCAAATGACATGTTCTTTTAGTGAGGAATAAAACTTGGAGTGTCTTAACGTTGACGACTGGGCTGGCTTGGAGTAGTAATCAAGGGTGCCCCTTGCCTTGGGTAGAGAGAATGCCTTTGATCTCTTTGAGATGGTAGCTGAGGAACGCTTACTTTTCCATGAAATTGCACACCACCGTTCGTCTAGGGTGAGGAACCCTAGTGGCTATGTAATTATGGTGACCTTGGGTATTCTTTTTTAATTTTCTTTATTTTCTTGTGCTGATGAAAGGTCTTTTATTTTCTTTATGTTTTGGCAAACTAACACAGCTTTTTTGAGCATGTGTTCCAGGGGGACGACTGGATTAAATGATGCTTGGTACTATCTTTTGGCGGTGGTGCACTGGATGGTTACTTCTGCGGGTTTTAACTATCTATCTCAGGCCTTGGATGAGACATCGCATTCTACGATGGTGTTATGTGCTTTGGAAGAGAGGTGATGGGACACTACCCACACTTTCCATTCAGGTTTCAGGGAGATGCCTATTTCTCCCATTGACATTCAGTATCTGTTGGGGATAAATTGTGAGGCTATGGAGATAAAGGTGGATCGTACGGTGAGGGTGACATCGGAGGCGGTTCAGGCAGCGTTAGGGGGTGTGGTTGGATCATTTTTGGGGATTCTATCTGTATCTCTTCTCTTTAGGAGGTGCTTTTGAGTAGGAGGATTGATGAGAATAATGGGTAACAGGTGAGACAAATGGCTCGGTTGTTTATTTTTCTCCTATTAGGTGGTTTTCTGGTGGAGATGAGTGGCGATATCATTCATCTTTGGTTTTTGCCATTTTTAAGAATGTTTTCTGATGTCCCGCTCTATGATTGGGGCAGCCTAACTCTGGTGGCCCTTTACTCTTGTTTGGATTCATTCAGTCGGTGCTACTGACAGACTTTTATAAGGGCCACGTACCTTTTGGAGGTAACTTTCGCATTTCTTTTTATTCTTGTGCATTTACTTGCATTTTCCTTTATTTTATTCTTTGTTGTTTCCTGTTTTTTTGCAGATTTGGTTCTATGAGGTGATTGGGGTCAATGTTGGGTTTATATCCCAAAAGGACGAATATTTGGGGGACTTCTGTCAGATGTACCAATGACAGAAGTCAAATATGTGGTCGAATTAGTCTTTGTCCCCGATGGCAGTGCGACATGCTCTAAACATGCTAACGAGCGATAAAGTTATTTCGTCTTTCTTTTGAATCCTCTTTTGTCATTTTCTTTCTTTTCATGAATACTGATATTTTATCGAGGATTACAGGTAACCTTTTACCCTTGGGGTATGACTCCTCAGCATACAAGGGTTATGGGTATGCATGAGCAGATGCAACAGTTGATGCTGCATGAGTTTGGGTATGCCTAGTACCTGGGAGAGAGGGTGGTGCAGTAGATTATCGCGTATGAGGTGGCAATCCTATCGTCGGTGCCCCCAATGTATATGAGGTGGGTGAGGGAGATGTCTACCGAGGCTAGGGCGGTGGCGATGGTTGGCGAGGCCTACAGGTTCTAGACGGATACGACAGTGATCTATGATTACCTAGACTTCGTGACAAGTTGGTTGATGCCCTATAGCATTTCTGACGTGGTGAACATGCCTCCGCCTCCTACAGCTTTGGGTAGGGGTACTAGCAGGACGGTGAGATCTCCCCATAGAATGGGTGGTGGTATGTTGTTGGCAGCGACAATGGCAGAGGAGGCTCCGCTTATTCAGGTATCTCCCCTTCTTATAATTTCTGGTTGAATAGTGGGGGGACATTGAGCATGTGGAGCCGGGGTTGATGGGGCTTACGGATAATGTCCTTCAGCATGAGGTATATTTTTCTCTTTTCTTATCTTGTATCTTTTGGTTCTTTCTTTGTTCTTTATTGACTGATTTTGCCTCTTATTTTTATTTATTTGTTTGCAGTATGTTCGGGTGCCGACCATCTGGCTAAAGGGTATCAAGGACTGGGTGGCCTCCGCGACTTCTTACATCAAGGATTATGTTCCTTATTGCTTGGTCCTGTCTACCATCTCATATGAGGGACCGAGCTTTGTAAGTGGAGGTTCAACGGCTCGTTGTCGGGGGAAGCGTGTTCGCCACGAGGGTGCGGGTTTGAGAGAGATAGAGACTGTGGGTTCTGGCTGAGTCCTGTTTTTTTTTTTCTATTTTTCTTTTTTTCCTGTAAAGATGTAATTTTGCAATGACATCATATATATGAAGGATATTTTTTATTTCTTTTTTCTTTAAAGACTTATTGTATATGCACTTTTACTTTGCTGCTGAGACTTTTTATTTAGAAAAGGAGAGCTTAATTAACTCAAGGAAAAGATTTATTTTGGGAAATCATAAGTAATAATGTAAAGTAAGAAATAACCCATTTTTTAAAAATAAGGATTTCATTTTTGAGAATTCGATTTTGACAAAAAAGGAAAGATAGAATCTTCTAAAATAGGGGTTTGTCGATCGGCATACCCCTTGTGCTGCCTATTAGCTTATGGGTCAAATCAAATCACTCTAAGGCTTTGATTGAACTTTCATCTAGATGATAGTACTTTGTAAAGAAGGAACTAATTCGGACTCCTCAGATCCCTTGTCTTTTGACAAGACATTTGTGTATAAAAGGAGAGGTAAGGAGTGTAGTTTTTCCATCCATAGCCACTTTCATTTTCTTGCTTTTTTATTTATGCTCCATTATTCCCCTAATGAACCTTTCGATGCATGTAGAATTTTTTTCTACCTTAAAGGTCTAGAGGCCATGTGTTTGTATAACGTGAACTATGAGGCTTTCAACTTTCGTCGAGCCTCTTTAGGCGTTACAGAGCCATTGACTGGAATATGCTAGCGACAGAGACACAGTTATGGTCTCCCGAAGACCATATTTTCCGTTTCGGTTTAGATGAGGTCTGATCGACCTACTAAAATTTCTCGTCCATGTTGGGAATCAATCCTAATGTAGCAATGACTATGCTTGAATTTTCTAGTTCTCCCCAGGTTTTGTTAGCGGAGTTGCACCATATTTTCCCTTCGACGGCTCGACCGTTGGTTACTGGGGGATGATTTACCTTCGGGATGTCGTGCATTCTGTTCACTTAAGGGATTTCAATGATGCGAGTTACACTGGAGATGTTGTCTTGGGACTTACTTCGAGGATCTTGCAGGTGACAGGGGACTTAATGGGGGATCCCCAGTTCACTGTGATAATAACTTAGATGTCTTATCATCGCAGTCCTGCAACAGTGATACTGGCGAAGACTCTGAATGGTCTTGATGCTTGGAGGGAAGGTCACTTTGATTTTTACAGAGGGAGTCCGATGATGTTGTTCATGTGTCTGGTTAAGAGGTTTTATCTGACAGTTCCTCTGAAGTATCCCATGGTAGACGTGTTGAATTTATTTGCTCGGTACTTTATCAGTTTCGACCCATCTATAGAGAACTAGGTCAATTGGTTCATGGAATATGGATCTAAATTCCTTTGTTGGCCAGTGACATGGTAGTGGTGGTGGGGGGGGGGGGGGGGGAATTGCAGCTTGTTCTTGAGCTGGGAGAGTTTCGATATGCACGCTTGGTCGGTATGCGACAGACTTTATTCTATTTCCATTGGAGACTTCCGCGTCAAGTTGGATGGGAGAAAATAGTGCCTCCTCGGACACTAGAGTTCTTTTTGGTGGAAGACTTGAATGAATCTATACGCATGAGGTTTGGTTCTTTATGGGAGAGTCTTTGTTCATCGAACCGTTTATCTCAATCGGTAGGAAGGAGCTGGTGTATGTCCCAAGACTATCTGAACTGGTTGTGGAAATGAGTAGTGGCGAAGATCTTGGCGAAAGAGACCGACCGAAGGTGGTTTGTTCTTTTTGACACCATGGAAGGAGGGGTAGTGGTTTTTTCCAGGATGGTTAGGGTGTACCGCTCCATGGAGTGTATACGGAATATCAACAAGGCAGGAGAAATTTGGGGGCCTCTATGGGCTGATGATGATGAGGCCGGGTCTTTTGGAAGTCGTGGTTAGGCTTTTGTGAACCTGGAAATATTTTTATATGAAGATTTTGGTGATTTTGTATTTGGGATTTTGGGGATAATTCTGTGAAGTTTGGTTAGGCTTGTTTAGAAATAGTTTGGTCAGTAGAGAGGTGTGGTTGGTTTGACTCCCTTTGCTGATACTTCATGTAATGGTACCAAATTTCCTTGTTTGAAATAAAAAATATTTTGATAATATTGTTGTGCCTCTTCATGAGTTTTACATGAGTTACTCATACTAATCATTAAGTCATAAATAATCATTAAGTCATAAATAATCCTTTTGTTCATGTAATTGATAAAATGAACCGTTGTTCTTGGAGGTTAGAAAATAATAGAATTTTATAGAAAAGAAGGGAACCGTGATCATGTAAGGTGTATGAGTTGCGTACATACCTATGAGGTTTTAATAATTTTCATAAGTTTCATTTTGGAAGAAAATATTTTGAGAGGTTCAAGCCCCATGTAGTTATGGGTAGAGAGAAATGAAGATATTTTTTTAGAATAAAAAGGAGATGAGAAGAGTCATAGCGCGCTGAGATTTTGGACTAAGGGTGGAACTTATTAAGATGGTCCAGGTTAACTGGTCGTGCCATCTCTTCTCCATCGAGGTCTATTAGCATAGTGGAGCCTCTTGAGAGAATTTTCTTTACGATGTAGGGGCCACTCCAGTTTAGCTTTAATTTCCCTCTAGGGTCCTAGAGAGGTTCTATGAGACCACGATACTTGACTCTTCGATTGAATGATCGCGCTATCTGAAGATGGTATCCTTGTATGTGGTATAAGGACTTCAGCCTCTTTTCATCCAAGAATGATAATTTGTTAAAGCGGCTCTGATACCAGTCTTCCTTGCTGATTATGCTCTCGAGCATAATGCGTAGGGAAGGTATTTCTAGCTCAAAGAGTAGGACTGATTTCATGTCATCACTACAAAAAAAAGTTGCTTTTAAGACCCTATTTTTTGAGACAGATAAAATATAGTCTTTAAAACATACTTTTTTATACGGATATAATGAGCCGTCTAAAAAACTATTATTTTTTGGGACTGCTAGTTATATCCGTCTAAAAAAGGTCATTTTTTGATACGGTTAATTATACCCATCTCAAAAAAGGTCACTTTTTGATACGATTAATTATATCCGTCTTATAAAGTAAAGCAAATGAGACGGTAAATACTTACTGTATCAAAAGATAAACCAAATAAGACGGCTAAAAAAATTGATTCCCACCACTAATTGTTTTCATCTCTCGCTCTAACACTTTAACTTCCCACCTCAAAAAAAACAAAAAATGAAAAACAAAAAACATAAACAAACCAAAGACCCAAATCTCGTCTCCAACAAATCCAAACCGCCCCCCTCGCCCCCCCCCCAACCCACCCACGGCCGTTTCTTCTCCACCCACAGCGGCGCGCTCCGCCCCCCCCCCCCCACTCACCACAGCTGCGTTCTCTCCCTCCCCCAGCTGCGTTATCTCTCCCGTTATTTTCTTTTCATGGTAAGTTTTCATCTTTACTTTTTTTTTGAGGAAAACAGCATAGAAATTATTGTTATTAATTTATTTATTATTTTTCTTCTTCAAAATATGCTACTGTAAATAGTCTGTTGCACAATGGTAACAATGGGTGATCAAAAATTATTCTTTAGACATAATTAATGATGCCATATACATAAAACTGTAAATAAATAACCATATGTGTAATACTTATATAAAATGTAAATAAAGAGTGGATGCTTATTTGTTGATTTTAATTTTTTTTGTAGCTTTCAATGTGACCTAATAAGAAGATCTATAATAGGCTATTTATTTTGTTTGATGTTATATAGCATTATGGTTCATGTTGGCTCAATGATTCTATAATAATTTTTTATTTAATTTTTAAAGATATTATTAAATGCATGAACCAATTATTCAAAGATCCTAAAATTATTCTTCTCCCAAACCATTAATGTGTTTTTTTTATGTATTTGAGGTTTGTAGAACGATTGATTAGGTTTTTGATGTAAAGTTATGATTGGTAGATTTTTTTTTTATATATTTCTAAGAATGAAGTTAAATGATATTGGGTTTTATTACTACAAAGCTAAAGGCAAGGATAAAAATGATTTAGGGATCGTTTGGTTCGAGGTTTAGAAAAGGGATGGGAATTCTTGATTCTAGGAATTCTAAGTTCCTGGAATCTTGAATTCCTTTCCATTGTTTGGTTCGAACGGGAATTCTTTTTTTTTCGGCATCTAAATTATTTTCCCATATTAGGAATAAATATCATTTAATTAAAATACCCTTCTACTTGATTTGAGTGTGTGCGCGCGAGTGTGTGGTGAGTGTGTGTGTGTGTGTGTGAGTGTGTGTGAGAGAGTATATGTGTGTGTGTGAGGGAGAGAGAGAGAGATAGTGTGAGAGAAAGAGAGAGAGTGTGTGTGTGTGTGTGTGAGAGAGAGAGAGCGTGTGTATATGTGAGAGAGCGTGTGTGTGTGATAGAGAAAGAGATTATGTGTGTGTGTTGTGTGAGAGAGAGAGAGTGTGTATGTGTATGAGAGAGAAATAGAGAGAGAGTGTGTGTGTGTGAGAGAGACAGACAGAGAGAGAGAGAGAGAGAGAGAGAGAGTGTATATGTGTGTGTGTGTGTGAAAGAGAGAGAGAGAGAGAGAGTGTGTGTGTAAGAGAAAGATAATGTATGTGTGAGTTTAAGTGAGGTGGTATTTTTGTCTCACCACAAAAGTAAACTAGAATGCCCAGGAATATAGGATTTCCCCATTTTAGAGGGGAAATGAGAATTCCAATTTTGTTGAAATTATAAATTCCAGTAATTCTAAGTTCCTCCCAAATTTCCAACCAAACATTGTAATTCAAGATGAGGGGAATTCTAAATTCCTTTTCCAAACCTCGAACCAAATGAGTCATTAAAGTTCTACAACTACTTTGGGAGCAAGTATAGAAATGAAATTAACATGTTAAAGAAGTAGTATGAGTCTCATTCCTTCTTTAATTACATATCTTTTCTCTAAAAAAGTTTGTGACAATGAAGGAGTACGAGAAAGAAAAGAGGAAGAGAATAAAGCAAAATTGAAGGAATTGGGAATACATGAATTGTATTCGGCACTTCAAAACAAAGATAAAAATAAAAAAAGTGGTTCAAAGAGTAAAAAAAAATCATTGGTGATGATGACGAGTTTGTGCCACGTGAAGAAGAAAATGAGCATACGGATTCAAACGAGGATGAAAATGGGTATGTGCCTTGTAAGTTTTTTAATGTGTAAATGTTTAGTGACGTAGATGTTAATTAGTTGATTGTGTGAATTTTTGTGTGATACTTTCCATTATCATGCGTGCATTAATACTTCAATATTTCAAATTTGAATTGCTCGGTTTAGTTAGCCATAATAATACTTAAATTGATGTGATGAATTATGTTCTTATTTTATAGTTTGTTTTCCTTTTATGTGCTAATATTTTTAGGAATTCATGTTTTCCATTATTAATCTTTTTAGCTTTTCATCATCTTACGAAAACATTATTAATCTCTTTATCTTTATATTATGAAATATAAATTTACTGACATTTTTTTTTAGATTCATAGATGGGAACCATGGATAAAAGTTGGATTATTTTTGGCAATCGGTGTTCAAAGGAATACATTAATGGGATTAAAGGGTTTCTTAACTATGCATATGCTAATAAAAACATTGAGACAACGAAAATCTATTTCCCCTGTAAGAGATGTGCAAATCGAGTGTACCACGCCCGACAAACTATGAGAGATCACCTTGAGATGCATGGTTTCGACAAGACATATAAGGTTTGGATTTTTCACGGAGAAACTTTTGGTGGTGGGGGATTATATGTTAGTTGATGATATACATATACCTGTTGAACTGAGTGCTCGAGATAACATGGTTACAATGGTTCAAGAGGGAATAAGTATTTCCCACGCGCATGACAATATGCGTGAGGAGGAATATAACACTGAATATGTCTTTGAATCCGACGGAGATGTTCCAGAGTACTATACTCTTATGAAAAAGGCTCAATGAGACTTTTATGAAAATTTTCCGCCTGGGATTACCGAATTATTATTTGTTGTTGAACTCTTGCAAATGAAGCAACTTCATGGTTGGACAAATTGTTCTCTCACGGCTTTATTGAAATTTTTGGGGAGGATGTTTCCGCATGCTAGAATTCCCAAGTCTTACTACCAAGCCAACAAGCTAAAAAAAAGACTTGGGATTCAAGTACGAGACATGGGATGCATGCCCAAATAACTGTATGTTGTTTCGTAATGAAACCGAGGGTCTTGAAAAGTGTGGCATATGCGGATATTCTCGATATAAAGATGAGGACTCAAGTATTGATGGTGTCCATGGTCCGAAGGTAGCCGTAAAGAAAATGAGATACTTCCCTTTGAAACCGAGATTGCATAAATTATTTTTGTCATCCTATTCAGCTCCTTTAATGAAATGGCATGCTGAAGAAAGGATCGACGATGGTGTAATGAGACATCCCGCTGACTCTCCTGCTTGGAAAACTTTTAATGAGAAAAACCCTTTTATTGCGAGGGCGATTCGCAATGTTAGACTTGGGTTAGCTGCTGATGGATTTAATCCGTTTGGTAATATGAGCATTAAGCACAGCACATGGCCAGTTATCCTCATTATTTATAACTTACCTCCATGGTTATGCATGAAGCAACCTAACTCGATTTTGTCTATTCTTATAGATGGACCAAAAGGACCCGGAGATAAGATTGATGTATTTTTACAGCCATTGATTGATGAGTTAATTGAGATATGGGTTGATGGTGTACGCACTTACGATGCGTCAAGTAAGGAGTTCTTTCAGTTGCATGCATCGTTGTTGTGGACCATTAACGATTTCCCCGCTTATGCGATGTTATCGGGATGGAGCACAAAAGGTACATTTGCTTGCCCTTGGTGTAACGAAGACCACCAGTCAATGCGATTAGATAAGGGTAAGAAGTTCTGTTATTGGGGTCATCGTCGATTCTTAGACTCGCGCCATAGGCTTCGTAGGCAGAAGGCACCATTTAATGGGAGGGTAGAATTACGTCCAGCCCCACTTAAACTTTCGGGCTTACAAGTATTGCAATAGTTGAATGATCTTGACGTTGAATGTGAATATAAGATGGAAGATGTCTTTAGAAGGAGGGAAAGAGAGGCGTTAGAAAAAAGTAAACAGGTAGTTCGAAAATGTAGATTTGGTTGGAAAAAAAGAGCATATTTTTTGAATTGCCATATTGGAAGGATAATCTTATTCGTCATAATCTTGATGTCATGCATATTGAGAAAAACGTTTGCGATAATGTCCTGTTTACATTGTTGGGTACTAAAGGGAAGACAAAAGACAATTTACAGGCTCGAAAAGATCTAAAAAAATTGGGTATTAGATCAGAGCTACATCCTTAACCACGAGGGTCAAATCTAGAGTACCTCCCCCCAGCATAGTACACAATGAGTAACAAAGAGAAGGAGATTTTTATAAAAGTGTTGCAGAATGTTAAAGTTCCTGATGGGTACTCTTCCAACATTTCACGGTGCGTGAACATGCAAGAAAGAAATATTTCGGGATTAAAGAGCCATGATAATGATATTTTAATGCAACAATTACTTCCAATAGCCGCGAGAAGGGTATTGCCCACTCATATTGTCAAAGTCTTGATTGAATTGAGCAATTGCTTTGTTATACTGTGCTCAAAAGCAGTTACCGCAGCTGATTTGGAAAGGTTTAAAGATCGGATGGCCCTTACACTTTGTAGCCTTGAGAAGATATTCCTTCCGAGTTTCTTTGACGTGATGGAACATTTGCCTATACATTTGCCGGACGAACTCTTAATTGCTGGCTGTGTCCTTTACCATTGGATGTATCCGATTGAAAGGTACCTCCACACTTTAAAAGGCTACGTTGGTAATCGGGCTCATCCCGAAGCCTCGATTGCCAACTCTGTTATTCTTCAGGAATGCATGACTTTTTGTTCCCAGTATGTGGATGTGGAAACTAAGTCTAACCGACCGGCTAAAAATGATGACTGGGGGCATATAAATGGTCGTGCAATTGGGAAAAAAGTTCAATTTGAACTTGATTCTGTAATGTATATGCAAGCTCATCGGCACGTTCTTACCAATACTGAGGCAGTGGCGCCATTTGTTGAGTAAGTTTGATTATAAGTAATTGGTGTTTTTGAAAACCATTTTTATATTTTTTATGGAATTGACATATGGCTATTTGTTTACTTGTAGAAAGCATCTTGCGGAACTTTTATCAAAGTACCCTCAAGATTCACAAAAGCATCGTGTTAATCGTCTTCACAACGATGAGTTCCACAAATGGTTTAAGGATTATGTAAGCGAAAATATCATAACTAATAGTTGAATTATGAATAAATACTATACTTTTGTATTGACATTTACTTTAATATACTGTAGGTTAATAAATTGGGACGTGACGGTGTGAAAATATCCGAAGAAATCAAATGCTTGTCTTTAGGTCCTCTTAAGGATGCGGTCAGATTCCACACTTATATTGTTAGCGGTTTTAGATTTCAAACAAAGAGACTTGATAAGGGAAAGAAAACTCAAAATAGAGGAGCTTTTATAAAAGCCGAACAAATGAGTTATTCTAGCCGGAAGGATAAAAACCCCATTGTGGGTGATATTACATACTATGGGGAACTAACGGATATTATTGAAGTTCAGTATCTTAATGGCATGAAGTTTGTGTTATTCAAGCGTGATTGGGTTGAAAATCGCATGGGTACAAAAGTTGACGAGTTTAACTATACGCTGGTGAATTTCAAGCATTTGAAATATAAAGATGATCGAGAGAGTAACGAACCTTTCATACTAGCATCCCAAGCAGAAAAAGTATTTTACATGCAGGACCATATCGATACAGATTGGCATGTTGTTGTTCCCATGACACCAAGAGACCAATTTGATAGGTACACGATAGTTCAAGAAACTGGAGAAGAATTATTGCTTAATGGAGATGAGCCGTTTGTCATGCAAAATTTGAATGAAGATCACAACTTACGGTGGGTGAGGGATGGAGATGGATTAATAGTTGACATTAGTGTTGTTCAAGATAATGATCACGAAGATGCAGATGCAGATGCAGAGGAAGATGGAGATGAAATTTAGAGGGACAATGCTTGAGGGAGATATAGTTATAAACTAGTTATTTTTGTTTTTGAACTGGAGCATTTGTAGTTTGGTTTTGTACTGATGCATAACTGAGTAGTGTTTCTTATAACAAATGCATAACTGAACATATAGTTTGCTGCATATCTGAACATATATTTTGTTAGTTTTCTGAATTAGCTAGTTTGCTGAATTTGCTTTGTGATTACTGAATTCGCATAACTGATCATACTTCTCCTTAATCTCAGTTCTGGCCTTTTCATAATTAGCTTGTGTAGTCTTCAGTTCCTCAATCATGGATTCATGGTCCCATGGTGGGTAAGGAGCATAGAATTGGCCTATCTCTCGTCCTCATAAGCATTTGGGGACGGTGTTACTTTCTCCCTTAAGATGGTGATGGTGGCACCCATCACACCTTGAAAGAAAGGCAAAGACATCAACATAATGCCAAATATTTTAATAAAATTAAAAAAATACTAGTATGGGTGAGAATTTACCACTTGCATTCGATGCTTCACCAAATTCCATAAATCATCAACATTAAAATCCCTAACGAATTGAAAATTAGGGGCATACTCATGATAGTGGACCACATTAACAACATTATTTGTGTGGTAAAAGATAGAGTCTGCATTATTTTTTAGCTGCTCCAGTATGATCGAGTGCTCAGGGTTAAAGGTAAATGGATCCACTTCACTATAAGGGGAGGATGATCCCCCACCATGGACCAAACACCGAGTCATCTGTCTACAGATCTTAACCCTTTCCCTAGTGACATTGGTCCTTTTGTGTTTAGGACTGAACTGAGACGTATGTTCATCCATAGGTCTCTTATTACACGTAGGGCTCACATCATCTGAAGCAATATCCTTTATTTTCCTTTAGTTTTTGTAATATCTGCAGCATCGGCCTCTGCTTGCCTCCTACCAAGTAGAGTCAGACATATATCAACCCCGTGGATAAAAAGTCATTGATAGAGAAACCCCGTGGATAAAAAGTATATGTTACTGAATTATCGCAGGTAAAATTAGCAACAGATATCAAGTAGAGTCAGACATATATCAACCGAGTGTGTGACAGAGTGACACTAAGGGCATGTGGAACCAGTGAAGGGAGATTATGTGGGACATCCATGACCACGAGTATTGATTTGCGCCTGTCTAGATTAGCTTCAACCAAAAATCTTAGGCTCAATTGGAAATGGGTTCTGAAGAATCTATAGTAAAATAGGCATAATTCCAGATGTTAGCTATGGAGAAGGGTGGAATGGTTGAAAGAGTTGTGGGAGTAGCAGGACTAGAGGATGTATTAGTAGTAGGAGACATTGTGAACATGGGAGTATGCTGTTTTGAATAAGAAAAAAGGAAGATTGGCACTGTGGTAAAAGGAAGCAGGTGATACCAGGAGATAATGAAAAAGGTCTAGTGGATTGTGGTCATTATGCTTAAGAGCGGACTGTAACGAGATAATTTCAGGTCATATGGCACTTTGATATCGTGTTAATAACTGTTTATTTTCTGTATATATAGATAGATAGAGTGAAAAATAATAGTTCCAATGATCATAGGTCTCTGCAAGATAAATACTATCTATACAATTAGTCCTCGTTTGCTTGAGTTTTTGTGATTTCTGGGAATCTACGAAGTGTCATAACCATCTCAAAACTTAAAAAAACAAGATTCATTTTCTATAGCTCAAAATTTATCTATAAATTTACTAATTTAGAATGTCAGGAATGCAAAAAAGCTTGAATGAAACGATCACTAAGAGGACTGTAACGGTCCTAAAGAAGGCAATCACATGGAGCTGACATGAACTTTGTACTTAAAGAAGGCAATCACATGGATATTCCCAAAGCATTTACTTGAAACATCATGACTCAAGTACTTGAAACATTGACCATGAAAAGTGTAGGAGGCCAACTTTTTGTTTATACTTGTGTTTAATTTAGCATCTTAAATATAAGTTAAATAATTAATATTTTATTGGTATTTTCATAGTTAGTTCATTAGGTTAGTTGAGTTCCAAGTCCATGTAAACCTATAAATATATTGCAAGTCTTTTTGCAATTAATCATTGGCAATATGAATGAGAACGAGTGTAAAAACCTTAATTTTCGAAATTGTTGTCATTACTGGTGTGCATGCTTTTACAATTCACTTCAAAGTGGTATGTGGGAGCGTGTTTTTTTTTTAATCGTGGAAACTTTTTTAAGTTATGGCTACAACTTGGAAGGACCTATCGGCCTACCGAGTGAGTTTCTCAATAATTGTTCCAGGGATAGCTGGATGTTTTATTATATAAAAAAAAGATGAAATGGCAGGTGAGTTGCCGAATGTGACCCATCTTGGTGTCGCTACTACTGCTTTTGTGGTTCCCTATCTATGTGACATGTTCAGACCTTGCGACCTCTTGCAATATGGCCCCTAGTTGTTGTCGATCTTCTATGGTGATGGAACATGGCCATTCACTGCAGCCACTGCCATAAAAAGAGGAGGAGAAAGGGGAACTAGGTTTTGCTCAACTCGCAGACATCGGCTGCAGGCGCAAGGGAGCCAGCAATGATGAAGGTAGCAAAGTTGCGGGAGACGAGCTAGAAAGAGGAGATGTCGTTGGCCAAGGCCATGGCAACATAAATCTGACAGGCAAATGTATAATTCGCGAGTGGTTGGGGCAGCCTGGTGGCTTTGAGCAACGGAGGGCTTGGGCTTCACATAGGGCCACTCATGTGTTGCGCAGAAGAAAAATCTGCCAAAGGTCTAGGCCTTAAGGAGCTTGTGGGAGTGCACTGGCGGAGAAGGAATAGGGTTTTATTTCAGCTTATTTGTTCCACGCTTTAGTCTCTAGTGGGCTGTGATTGAGATATTTTCTTGGGGTTCAACATATTTGGGTTAATCTAAAACCTTAAGTGGTTACCAACTTAGTTTTTGGACCCAAAAATGAGAGGTTTATTGTGTCTCAGATAAAAAATCCAAAATTCTCAAAAATATTTGTTTTAGTTGTATGCCCATCCAGTTTTCCACAAAAGCTTGAGTCGAGATCTTTTTATGGAGTAATATTTTAAAGGAGGGAAGAATGATGCATATGATAATGATGCTAATGGAGTTATGTAAACTCAATGGAAATTAATCACATCAATTTAGAAATTAGGGATTCTCTCATACATCCATCTTCAAAAGTAAAGTGATTAGAATTATGCCAAATGATAAGTTATTTTGCTAGCCAAGATAGTTCTATAAGGTAAAAAGACTAATTGGGTACTTGAAGAATATTCTAGGGAATATTACGCCACAACTCAATTACTAACACGAAATTAGGAAGTGACCCAAAAGATACTCGAAGATAAGAACGTATAATTAAACATATTAAAGCACGTCTCACGCGTGCATGTCACCGGTTGGTAAAATAGGCATAATTCGAGATGTTAGCTATGGAGAAGGGTGGAATGGTTGCAAGAGTTGTGGGAGTAGCAGGACTAGAGGATGTATTAGTAGTAGGAGACATTGTGAACATGGGAGTATGCTTTTTTGAATAAGAAAAAAGGAAGATTGGCACTGTGGTAACAGGAAGCATGTGATACCAGGAGAACTCTGTACATGGAGTTCTAAAAAAGGACTGTAACGATCACTAAGATGACTGTAACGGTCCTAAAGAAGGCAATCACATGGAGCTGACATGAACTCTGTACCTAAAGAAGGCAATCACATGGATATTCCCAAAGCATTTACTTGAAACATCATGACTCAAGTACTTGAAACATTGACCATGAAAAGTGTAGGACCAGAGTGCAAGTCATTGATAGAGAAACCCCGTGGATAAAAAGTATATGTTACTGAATTATCGAAGGTAAAATTAGCAACAGATATCAAGTAGAGTCAGACATATATCAACCGAGTGTGTGACAGAGTGACACTACGGGCTGGTGGAACCACTGGAGGGAGATTCTGTGGGACATCCATGACCACGAGTATTGATTTGCGCCTATTTAGATTAGCTTGAACCAAAAATCTTAGGCTCAATTGGAAATGGTTTCTGAAGAATCTGTAGTAAAATAGGCATAATTCGAGATGTTAGCTATGGAGAAGGGTGGAATGGTTGCAAGAGTTGTGGGAGTAGCAGGACTAGAGGATGTATTAGTAGTAGGAGACATTGTGAACATGGGAGTATGCTGTTTGGAATAAGAAACAAGGAAGATTGGCACTGTGGTAAAAGGAAGTAGGTGATACTAGGAGATAATGAAAAAGGTTTAAGGGATTGTGGTCATTATGCTTAAAAGCGGACTGTAACGGGATAATTTCAGGTCATATGGCACTTTGATATCGTGTTAATAACCGTTTATTTTCTGTATATATAGATAGATAGAGTGAAAAATAATAGTTCCAATGATCATAGGTCTCTGCAAGATAAATACTATCTATACAATTAGTCCTCGTTTGCTTGAGTTTTTGTGATTTCTGGGAATCTACAAAGTGTCATAACCATCTCAAAACTTAAAAAAACAAGATTCATTTTCTATGGCTCAAAATTTATCTATAAATTTACCAATTTAGAATGTCAGGAATGCAAAAAAGCTTGAATGAAACGATCACTAATAGGACTGTAACGGGATAATTTCAGGTCATATGGCACTATGATATCGTGTTAATAACCGTTTATTTTCTGTATATATAGATAGATAGAGTGAAAAATAATAGTTCCAATGATCATAGGTCTCTGCAAGATAAATACTATCTATACAATTAGTCCTCGTTGCTTGAGTTTTTGTGATTTCTGGGAATCTACAAAGTGTCATAACCATCTCAAAACTTAAAAAAACAAGATTCATTTTCTATAGCTCAAAATTTATCTATAAATTTACCAATTTAGAATGTCAGGAATGCAAAAAATCTTGAATGAAACGATCACTAATAGGACTGTAACGGGATAATTTCAGGTCATATGGCACTTTGATATCGTGTTAATAACCGTTTATTTTCTGTATATATAGATAGATAGAGTGAAAAATAATAGTCCCAATGATCATAGGTCTCTGCAAGATAAATACTATCTATACAATTAGTCCTCGTTTGCTTGAGTTTTTATGATTTGTGGGAATCTACGAAGTGTCATAACCATCTCAAAACTTAAAAAAACAAGATTCATTTTCTATAGCTCAAAATTTATCTATAAATTTACCAATTTAGAATGTCAGGAATGTAAAAAATCTTGAATGAAACGATCACTAAGAGACTGAGATAATTTAGGTAGATTGTAATCCTCATGTGATATCGCCAATTATATCAGAAAATTATTTCGAAATAACATCTTTTGATTCCAAAATTGTACATGTGTTCACTGTGTGTATAACATTCCAAATTTTTTATTAAATTTATCAGTAGATATTTTGAGCTTAAGTAAGGATAAGAAAGGGAACTTATGATCTTTGATTATTTTCAAATGAGACTACATATCAAATATGCTTGACATCATCCCAATGCCAACAACTTTTGCAACTTCTAAATTCGCAAATTGCAATTTCATCCACTGATTCCCAAACTGATCAATCATTATCATTGAATTTCATTCAATCTGGCAGCACATCTATGACAGGTTTTATTAATTCTACAAAGTCTTTATGTTTATCAGCTATATTTTATTCCATTAAAGATATACATATTGAGACTTGAATGTCTCAAATTTATAAAAAACATTTCATGAGTTTTTAAATACCGAGACTTCTAGGATAGTTGAAATTCAACACCTTAAATAAATAGGCACCCTTGAGTGCAACCCCTTCTTTTTTTACTAAAGTGTGCGCAATTTAGTTATTACTTTCTTGTCTTCAATATAACTATTTGTTTTACACAGAGATGGATGAAATCAAGATCTCTATGACTCAAATTAATAAGTATTTATCAGTAACGGGTTTAAGTTGCTCCTCTTATTCTTGGAAATGATTTTGAAATGAACATGATCATTTTAATGTAATGATCGATCATTTTATATTTTGTTTCATGTTTGATTAGTTTTATAACCGATGTTGAAATGTGATATATAACTGAAATGTAACTTCTTGCTATGATAAATGCAAATATACAGATCCATGACATTGAGGCGTCGTCGTCGTCGTCGGTTGACTATGTCCGACCTCATAGGCGAGGAAAGACTACTCGAGAAGCAACCACTCACAACTCCAGTGAGAAATGATTTAGAGAGGACATCTCAAATTACTCCCATGCAATACAACATAAGGGACCATGGAAATAGAGAGATGCAACCACAACTTTCACCAAATATTGAATTAAGATACCATAATACACACCTCAACTCAAGAGCTCAAGTTTATTTATTTCTAACACCTACAAGTCAACTTTCCCCAAATATTGAGCAGATTGATAATTCAGTTGGGAATGCCAATCCTCCATTCGCTTTAGATGGTGAGGATCTCACAGGTATGCTGTGTTACACAGTGTTTGTATATCTCCATTTGTATTACTATTATGTTTATATTCATATTGAATAAGATGTATAAACATTATTTATCAACTTTTTTTCCAGGTACAATGGCTACCCTTACTAGTAAAAAAAGGGTTAGAAAGGGAGCAAGGCCTTGGCTCGAATGGAATGATAACAAAAAGAAGATATTGGAATGGAATGAACTTTGTCAGCCAGTTTGTAAACTTGAAAGTAAATTGATGTCACATTTAGGTTATTACGCAAGGTGTGGAAATTTATTTCCATTGACAATGTTGGATTGGAGAGAGGCGGACGAGGAAGCACTTGATAATATTTGGAAGGAAGTGAAGGTAACTTATTAGTTTGATTTATTTATTTGTTCTGTTGTACATTAGTTGTCAAGTTTTAACTAATTTATTCTTTTTGTTCTTAGAATAACACAAATGCACCGGAAGGTTTTAAACAAATCTGCTTTGCAAGGATGGGACTTGCGTGGAAGCAATGGAAGCATCGAGTGAAGGCGAATCACTATAAAAAGTTTCAAACAGATGAAGAGCGGTTGAGTTATACACCTGAACGAGTCGAAAAAGATCAGTGGCCTGAATTGGTGAAATACTGGGGTCTAAAGAAGATTAAGGTATAAATATCACATTTATTAAGAATTTTATACATACATTCTTCTTCACTAGTATCATAATTTTTATTTTTATTTATTCAAATATTTAGGATATTGCCGATCAAAACACTAAGAACCGTGAAGTTGAATGTGCTTACTCAAGGACAGGACGAAAGCCACATGCTAAAATAGACAAGGAGGCTGGAATTTTTATTATTATAAATATTTCTGATTTTAATATAAGAGTATTAATATACATACATTGTTTTTTTCAGAGGATAGTAATGGGGGAGCCCATCGACAATATTAGCATGTGGAAAGCCACTCGAGCTCCAAATAATAAAACTTTTAGTGTTGAAGATGGATCATTTGATAGAGCGGTATGTATAAATATTAATTCGTAAGAGATGATTGAAAGATTTATTTAATATTTGTTATAAATTGTGTTCTTGAAAATTATTTTATGTTCATTAATAATAATATTAATTCAATTGGTAGAAAATGCTTGAAAGACGACTAAATGAGCAACCAGAAGAGCAACAAAATGACCCAGAAGTGCGGAACAAGATTTTTACTGATGTAGTAGGATATGGAGGGCATGGGTATGCTTTATTAAAGGGAGAAGGTATTAGGCCAACGTCGACAAAAGCATGTTCATCTCAGTTATTATTGGAAGAAATTAACCAGTTAAAGAAAGAAGCTGAAGATCGAGAGACTCGACATCTACAGGAGCTTGAAGAGTTAGAGATTCGCAACCAACAAGCTTTATTACAGATGAAGAATGATATACGAAGTGAAATGCGAAGTGAAATGCGAAGTGAAATGCAAAGTTTGTTCCAAAGTTTTACCCTTCAGTAAGCTTCCACTACCTCGACGATTCACTCCGACTAGGTAATACAATATAATTCATACATATAATTACTTATATATATATAATGAAAAATTCTCTTGTTTAAAGTTAAATTTTCAATGGCGGTGGGGAAAATTTGTTATGGTGGTGAGAATTTATCATGGTGGTGGTTAAAATTTTCTACTGTTGGTGTATATCATTCTTAGAATCAATAATTTTGATGTTTAAAACAGGTTGGCTACCTGTGATTTTCATGAATAAACAAAGGAGTCTCTGCCGAATTTTTAAAAAAATAATAATAGTTGGATATTTATATTGTTAATGATGAAAATATACTATATTGATTCATTTTGCACATTGTATTGTTGATGAGGGGTATTAATTCTGACATAATCGAAACTATATTTTTTTTGTGCAGGTGACAATTTTTGTAGAACACGCAAATGTTAATTAGTGGTTTTGGAGGTCGTACGCTTCAGTGTTGCGGAATTAGTTTGATAAAAGCATTTCATGTTTGGAGTATTAATAAATTAATGTATTTTTGTTGTCAAGTCAAATATTTGAACTTAGTGTTATAATTCTTGTTTTGATGAATATTTGGAGATGGTTGTAAGAACTCTATTTATTGTTGAATGCAAATGATTCGTTCTGTTGGTTAAAAATCACCTTATGTATTACATTTTATGATTATTCGTTGTTTGTGTTGTTTCAAATGTAATTAAATTCTATATTAAACTTTAGCGGTAGATTTTATTCTCCACAAAATATTGGTACAAAAATTTTAAGATCCCTTCATCTGTTTTGGGATGGATAAAACTGTCCCAAAAATATATTAAAGACGGCTATGTTGCCGTCTCAAAAAGGTTTTCTAAAATAGTAATCTTTTGAGACAGATTAATTTTCGTTTAAAAAAAAATCTTTTGTGACAGCTCTTGTGCCGTCTCAAAAGGGTCATATAAAATGAGGACATTTTGAGACGGAGCTGTTCCTGTTTCAAAAAACTCTTTTGAGACGGTTATGGCGTCACAAAAAGTATTTATAACCCCCTATCAAAAAGACCCCCGCTAGCCGTCCCAAATAGCGTCACAAAAAGTATTTGAGACGGATAAATGATCTTTTAGGACTGTTAGGCCACCGTCTCAAAAGCTATTTTTTTTGTAGTGCATATACCAGAGAGTAAGGGTAGCCCTAGTAGATGTCATGACTGAAGTGAGATATCCCCTGAAGGAGTAAGGGATCCGATCGGCCCAATATCGTTAACTTTTGATCATTTTAATGACGATAGCTTTGAGGTTATTATTGATGGCTTCAATTTCACCATTGGTTTCTATGAATCTAATACTCATAAACCAGTTCTGTGACCTCAATTTTGAAATGCAATCCATTATCTGATACTATCTCGTGAGAAACCTTGTATCGAAAGATGATGTTCTTTTGGATAAACTTGGCTACCTTCTTGGCATTCAGTACTACGTATGACTCGTCTTCGACCCATTTTATGAAGTAATCAATGTCAACTAGGATGAACTCATGTCCCTTTGAATCTTTGGTTGTTACTTTCCCTATGATGTCCATGCCCCAGTGGAGAACGGGCAGGGAAAAGTCATGTTATACAATTCTCAAGGAGGAAATTGCTAGATATTGTCAAACTATTGGCATTTGAGGCATCTTCGGACATAGACAGGAAATCTTGAACCATGGTAGTCTAATAATACCCTTGACGGATGATTTTTATTAGCAATCATATAACCGTTCATGTGGGGTGCGCATTCCCTGTTGTGGATCTTCTACATTATTTTTTCAATGTCAGCCCCCGCAATGTAGTGCAAATGGGTTCCATCGAAGTTTCTCTTGAACAGTGCTTTTATCACATATGATGTACTAGGCATGAAATTCATGGAGGGTCGAACGGTCTTTCTTGTTGGTCTTGGGGATACCTACTATGCTTGAGGAGGTTCCAAATGTCATAGTACCAAAACTCAGCCATATTAGAATCTTCCTTTGTAATGAGATCAATGTGGTAGTAGTGGGTTGGCATAGCTTGATTTTGGACTAGAAAAGGAGGCATCGTTATTCCCTCGAGCATGTCGACCATAGAGGGTGTAGAAAGAGCGTCAACTAAGCTATTATTTGAACGACGCAAGTAGTAGAATGTGATATCTTGGAACTGGGAGGCCATCTCTTCTAGGTGGGCGTGTAAAGGAAATAGCTCTTCGTCTTTGACTTTCCATCTTCTAAGGACTTAGCCGATTTTGATAGCAAAGTCCTGTAGACATCTAGGTATTTGATACCTTTCTTGAAGGCGACTATGAGTCCTATAGTGCATGCCTCGTATTCGATCATATTGTTGAAGCACGGAAAATATAGCTTGATGGCAATGGGAGTATGAAAGTCATCAGGGGAGACTAGGAGTATCCCAATATCGTATCCTTTCTTATTGGAAGTGCCTTCAAAGAACATTTTTCATCAAAGGTCCTCCTGAGAGGTGTAGAGAATATCTTCATCTAGGAATTCAGAGACCTAAACACGGACCTCTTCCAATGGGTAATCAACAAGGTAATCGAAGATGGCTTTCCCTTTCATGTCTTTCTGTGTGATGTACACGATATCGAACTCACCTGGTAACATCAACCATCAGTCCATTCAACTAGACAGGGGGGTTTCTCAAGCAGGTATTTGATAGGATCCATTCGGGACACAATTATGATGGGAAAAGAGAGCATGTAGTGCCGTAAATTTTGAGTGACCCAGACTAGGGGTGATGCATTCTTTCTCCAAGGCTGTATAGTTAACTTCGTACTCAGATAAATTTTTGGCAAAATAGATGACCCTCTCTTTGTGAGATTATTCGATATATTGGGCTAGCAAAGCCCTCATTATAGTATTTGTTACGGTCAAGTACAAGAGTAGAGGGAGACCTGGCTGTGGAGGCCTAAGTACCGAAGGTTGGTTAAGGTATTGCTTGATTTTGTCAAAGGCTTCTTGACAGGCCTCATTCCAGACTTCAATACAATCCTTCTGGAGGAGTTTGAAGATGGGTTCGTAAATAAAAGTCAGTTGGCTGATGAACCGATTGATGCACTAAATTTTCCCAAGAATCCCTGGACTTCATTGTCCATTCGGGGTGGTGGCATTTAGAGTATAACTTTTAGCTTGGTGATATCTACTTCGATTCCCTTTTCACTGACCATGAATCCCCAAAGCTTTCCTTTTGTGACACTAAAAATGCATTTTTGTGAGTTTAGCTGTGTTTGGTATTGTCGTAGTCGTTTGAAGAACATTCTGAGGGCAGGCACGTGACCTTCCCGAGTCTTAGACTTAATAATCATATCGTCTACGTAGACTTTGACCTACTTATGTATCAAATCATGCAAGATGGTTGTATTAGCCCTTTGTTAGGTAGTCCTAATATTTTTGAGCCCGAATGGCATAACAGTGTAGCAAAAGGTCCCCCAAGGGGTGATCAATGAAGTTTTCTCCTGATGGTAAAGGTGCATCTTAATCTGATTGTATCCTACGAATCCATCGATAAATGAATTAAGGGCGTGACTGGCCATGTTTTCCACAATCATGTCGATGTTGGGAAACGAGTAATCGTCCCTTAGAGATGCTTTATTTAAATCCCGATAGTTGACGCACATGCAAACCTTTCCTCCAAACTTCAGTATGAGTACAATGTTGATGAGTTATATGGGATACTCTATCATCCAGTTAAATCCTACATTGAACTTCTTGATTACCTCTTCCTTGACTTTGGGTGACCATTCAGTGTGGAGCTTTCACAGCTTTTATTTGATCGACTTGCATTTCAGGAGAGTTGGGATCTCTTGATGGGCTATTTTGGGATTGATTCCAGGTATGTCATCGTAAGACCATGTGAAGATGTCCATAAACTCCTTCAGCATCTCTTCAAATTGTGCGTTATGATTCTCATTAAGGGGGACCTTATCCTAATCTCACACTATTGGCTACTAAAATTAAGATTAATTTAAATATTTTCTTCCTCATTAATTTGACAGCGGTTATGTTATTTTTCATTAACCTAATTAAGATCAGTTAAGAATTATTCATTTTTAAAATAATCATCATCAAGAGTGTGATTAGAATCAAGACAATTAATGTAAGTCATAGCAGTATACTCAAAATTCTTATTTATTTCACTTTTGGGGAAAACAACATTGAGAACCTTGCCAAAAGAGGTCTTGATTACATTATTATCAAAGGATAGAGGAACAACAATAGATGAAGAGATAGGGTAAACAATAATATTAGGTTGCATGTGAGCAGGTGGTACTAGTATAACATTCCAGTTAACAAGAGGCTCATTAGTGGCCTTGATGAGAACACACGGGTCCAACATTATAGTGTCTGAATGGATCATATAGAGAGTTAGCCCCAGTGTCTGTAGGTTTAACATGTCTTTGAAATCACTTTCCTCAGAGACCTCAACAACGGTTATGGCTTTATCAGTAGGAGGTTTCACTTTATGCTGGCAGTGTTTGGCCCAGGAGTAGTAATCTTAAAAGAAGATTCCATCCTCGACTTTATGTTTTTATCCACATGGCCATACCATGGTTTAGGATAGTCGCAGAAGGGGAAATATTCACCCTCATTGATGAATCTTTCGTTCAGAGTATCCCTCAAAATAGTCTTGGCATCTTCTAAACTCCTTTTCAGTCGTGGTTGACGAAGTGCTTTCAGTTCTTCTGGTGAAGGATGATGACCTAGGCCATAAGGGGAAAGGCCTTTTTTAGGACTATGGTCTCAAGGATCCCATGTTGATGTCTCCCTAACCCCAGTTTAGTCATGAAATGCATATTCTTAAACATTTGTATCACATTGACATTATTGTAAGGGTTGCGTTTTAAATAGACTCGGTCTTTGCAATTATCGCCTACTAGAAGGGGTAGTGGATCAACTCTGAAGTTGTAGAGAAGCATGTCACTCTTCCCATGCGGTATTTATAGTTTTGGATTGCTATTACTGGCAGTTTTTGTACCGTCATCGTCCCCTAAAATAGTGATGACTTGCCCCTTGGCAGAGACTTTCAACTTCTGATGAAGGGAGGAGGATGCCTTACGGATGCTACGAAGCCACGGTCGACCAAGCAATTGGTTGAAACATATGGGTATGTCAATAAATTAAAACTCAGTGATGGGATTGATAGATCCAACCCCTATTATGAGTGTTATGGATCCCATCACCTCTTAGCGAGTATTATCATAGGCACACACTGCGAAAATATTCAGGGGAAACATTGAGGGTGGACACATTGTCGATGAGTGAGAGCGAGACTATCTTTACCATCACTTTAATGGAGATGTTTATGGAATAGCTGTGGTTAGTGTCTACCATTAAAATTTCCTCTTCGGAGAAGGAAAGGATTCTAGTGGTGGTCAGGGTTTCAACCAAGTTTACAGCTTCTTCTGAAGTGGTGGAATGAGGGACTGTGGGATCGGGTAGAGACTTATCAAAGCATTTCAATGCAATTGGGAAGACATGAAGAGTACCTATAAGATGATGTTAGCCCGATCCTTCTTGAGTTAGTTGAGGATTTTTCTCTCCTCAACGGTCATTTTCGACATGGGAAGTTCTTCAACAGCTGCTTTTCCCTTATCTGTTCTCGATGACTAATGTTTCAGATCTTAGTAGTGTCTTCCTGATATGGTCATGTGGTTTAAAAGGGTGGAGAAGAACAAGAACCCCATATCTTCATCTATTTTTATCTGAATGGATACTTTATTGATTTCCCCCAACATGTCCTCGAAAGATATCATTTCGCACATGATGATTACTAGGATGACTTTTTCCTAACTTGGTTCATCATCTGTGTTGTCAAATTTATCCCCCCATCTTGTGGCAATGAATACTTCTTGCCAAGAGAAATCGACGCATTCCATGACCTCAACGACTTCCTCATATAAATCTTCCCACTTAACGGGGAGGTGAAGGAGTGAAGTGACCAACCGCCCTTACAACTTTAAAGCAGTGAGTAGTTAAAAATGACACAGATCTCACCAGTCTATTGAAACATGTCTTCCATGATCTGTACTATTTCGTCTAAGCTCACGTCATTAATGGGTACCACCTAATCATCTGATTCTCGAGCCTATTTTTGGGCTTTCACAAACAAGCCACTGAATGTTCGACAGTCGATGGTCATCTTGGTGGTCAATTTCAGCCTGACCTCTAAGAGTTGGTTTAGAACAGTTGGTAACTCCACATATCTTCCTTCGGATCGGGTGCGGCTAATAATATAATCCCTTGTCAGGAGTGACAGATTTTGGTCGGTGAAGCAGGTAGGGTGTCAGGGAATATATGGGCAAGCTTTGAGTAGTTTGGGTGAGATTACGGGTATGATGGGTGTTTTACTAGGCACAATTTGGGTTAATGGATCAAATTCCTGGCCATTTTCTAAAAATATGGCATTTATGTGGGTTGTAAGTGGGTTATAAGTGGTGTTCAGTTTAGGATTGGCTAGTGGGGTAGTCATACTTCGATCAATTAACCTTGGATTACATTTCTAAGATGAAAATAATGATCGGTAGTATGGCCGATGGGATGGTGGAAAGCACAATGGGCATCGATCTTGAAGTTCTTGGGAAGTGGGTTTGGTAATGGATGGGGGTCCAAGGGTAAGATGAGGTTTCGACATAATAAGGCTTGGTAGACTTTGGATAAGGGATCATGGAGCTTGGTATATTCCTTTCTAATAACGTTAGGGAGGCTTTTCGCTGCCCAAGAGGTAACAGGATGGGAGATATTATTGATAGTTGAGACTGGAGTATCAGTAGGTGATTGGGCATAAATATTATATATTTATTCCCCTAATTTCGGTATATTTATGAACCCGAGTGATGCAATAGATATCTATTTAACTCACATTTATACTACTAACCTTCGTTGGCAAGTATTTCGTGTTTCGATGCAAAAGAGAAATTAAAACAATGAAAGAAAGACTAGGAAGGTAAGTTCAAGGGTAGTTTGGTAATTCTTTAACTAGATCTTGGAGGAGGAGTCAACTGGAAAGTTGAAAACCTCAGAACGATAAGAACCATGGAAGAAACGGCATCCAAATTCGAGTTACGGTTGAAGAGTTATGATCAATTGAAGTTGAGGAAAAATCAAAGAAGAAAAGAAGAAAACATGAGAAAAATTCTAAGTGTTGAAAAGAGGAAAAAGGCACCCAAAACCAGAGAAAATTCCTGAACCCAAGGTGAACCGATTCGGGGGTCGACCCGATTCGGGGTAATCATAAACCGATTCAGGTGTCCTGATGCGTGAAATTGCTCATTTATTCTGATTGGTCCAAAGAGTTCCATTTGGTTACAACTCATTCTAAAATGTATTTGTACGAAGCTAATGACTTAGGAAAAAGAGTTCTTGATAGTTCTTGATAGTTTTTCCTAGTTTTTGATAGAGAAAAAGGTAGAAGATCACCTAGGAACAAAGTTTGAATTTTTTGCTTCAAGATTGATTCATTCCGGATTTGTTTTCAAGTTTTAATCCAAGTTTCATTCTTCTTATTATTATTCTTGCATGGTTATTTCTCTTACTTGATTCAAACAATTTCTAGGTTCATAACACTTATTTGCATGTTTCAATATAGTTTCATCAGGAGTTTTTTCACATGCAATGTAATTATTTCATGCATCGTTCAGTTTAACATGTCCGGGTAGATTTAAAAGGGTAGGGATGCATGAACTCAAGCTGATGTGTTAGTTGCATGTGTATAAAATTAATCCTCTGAATTTAATGATTTATTACGATCGTATTGCGTAGCAACACAACCATTGTAGATCTTTGGATCTCATTTTCTTTCGGGTAATCAGGATGTTTTAGAATGCAATGTTAGTGTCGATCTTGCGCGTTACCACTTTACTCGTCCTCTAATTTCGTATGGTGCGGGCTTGAACCTCATATACGGAATGCTTGGGAGTACTAAAGTCTGGGTCTAATCAATCACTTAAATTTACGATTCGTTTTATACCTTCAATACACTAGGGTTGAGGGATTGTATCCCCGACCTATTTTCTCATCATATAGTTAAAGTTTTAAGTCATTCATCATCAGTATTTTAGGTAATTTAGAATAGTTGCATTCCATTCATACTTAAGTTCATTAGTTAATTATTTCAAAATTGCATATAGTTGTAGTTATCCCACCAATCAAATAACCTTTTACTTTTATTTAGAGTCAGAGTTAGGATTCCTTTGTCTGTCCAACGTCGTTACAACTCCATTGTCCTATTTCTCTGAGGATCGATACCCGACTTATCGGATTATTACTTGAGCGATAGGATTGCACTTGAGCCTAGAGAGTACGCACTTCTGAGACACATTCTTAGTCGCGTCAAGTTTTTGGCGTAGTTTCCGGGGAATTAGGTAGACTTAGGATTAGATCGAGTCAATCTTAAACATTGACAAAAAATCCAAAAAAAAAACATAAAAAAAATTCAAAAATATCAAAGCACAAAAATATTCATCATCATTTCTCATAAGCCCGTTAATGCAAAATTCCGAACTCACTCCAACTCCCCATAATACTCCAACCCACATTCACGAAAACTCGATTGTTGAGTACGACCCTGATAACCCTCACACTCCTAACGCTCCACAATTCTGGGTTCCACCTCCCACACCGTCACACTCAATCACAAATAACACTCTATTTTCCCTCTTAGGACACGCATCAGAGCACACTCAGAGTATACCAAGTGAGGACGCGAAGTCTTTGAGTGAGAGAAATATGTCACAACACGGTAGTGCAACCACCAGTGAGGAAGATGCCCCGTAACGCCCTTTGAGAGAACTCTTATTTCCCGAGCGCACTGTCACTCTGGGATGCATTTTACTCCCGTATAATGCAGGGCAATTTCTCTTTAGGAATGGGATGATCCACATACTTCCCACTTACCATGGAATGGATTCAGAAAAGCCATATTCCCACATCATAGAATTTGAGGAAGCGTGCGAGACCCTCAGCGATCAAACTTGCACAAAAGATGTGCTCCACCTTAAACACTTCCCATTCTTGCTAAAGGATAAGGCTAAGACCTGGCTATGGTCTTTACCTCCAAATTCGATTTCATCATGGAACGAGTTACAATCTAAATTTCTCAAGAAATTCTTTCCTCCACATCAAACGAACTCCATTAAGTCTCAAATTCAAACTTTTTGATAATTAGAAAATGAATCGTTCAATCGATGCTATGAGCGTTTCAATGAGTTAATTACTTCGTGCCCCCATCATGGATTTTATAAACTACAAATCATTTCCTTCATCCATAATGGGCTGAACATTAATTCCAAGAAACTCGTTGAAACCATGTGCGATGGTCCATTTGTCGAATTAGATGCCAACGATGCTGAGCTTCACCTGAGGTATGTCGCCGAGACTACCCAATCCTGGGATACATCTGACCCTAATGCTCAAAATCGAAATCGCCAAGTGACCACCACTCCATCGACGTCCGACCTATTTCACGTAGAAAAGAATTTTATAATGGATTATCGACTCGATGTACTTGAGAAAGGAATGCGAGACCTACTTGAAGTATGTGGAAGAGGACTAACTGGATCCATCCCAAACCCCATCGAGAAGGTGTGTGTGATTTGTGAGGTGGGTCATTCAACAAAGGAATTTCCGATAATACCCGCCTACAAAGTTATGCTTCAAGAGAAAGTAAGTGGTATAGAAGGATTCAAGGGTAATTTCGGCGCGCCACATGGGAATTCTTACAACCCTTTATGGAAAAACCATCCTAGTTTTAGCTATGGGCAACAACATGCTGCAATGAATCCTAATTCACATGTTGCCCCTCCTCCACCACCGCACTTTCAACAAGCTCCACACATGCAAGGACATGTGCAAGTACCACCAACTCAAGGGGCATTTATTACTCCATCATAGAGAAATCTCGAGGATACGATGAACCAATTTATCAATACCCAGAATGCAACCAATTCTAGATATGATCGCATGATCAACGATATAAATGCAAATATTTCAACGATGCAATCATCGTTGAGTATCCAAGAGAAGGGCAAGTTTCCTGCCCAGGGCCAAAGACCTCTCCAAGGTCAAACTAGTGTTAGCTCCACAACCCATGACTGTTTTTGATGTGTTTGTTGGTTATGTGTTGTTGTAGGTGGTTAAAAATTGTTAGTTGTATGCTTTCTCACCTTTTTTGTAACACATGCTTCTCCGTTGTTATAATAAAATTATGCATTTATGTTTTAATTTGTTTGTTTTATTTTTCCGCACTTTTAATTCTCTTTGAGTTAGATTTTAGTCCTTTTTGCCTGAGGAAAATGCAAAAGTCTAAGTTAGGGTGTCACAAGTGCGTTTTTCTAAAACTTCACAAATTTTCAAAAATGCCCAAAATTTCAAAAAAATCATTAAATTTTGGAATATCCAAAAATATTTTTCTTCAAAATAAATAAAAATTGGAATTCAAATTTTTCAAAAATATCATTAAAAGTCGGTTTAAAGTCTCAAATTGTAAAAACACAATACACAAAGTCGAAATTGACCAAAGATGGAAATTGTGCGAAAATTGACGACTTGACGAATAAGTGTGGAGATTAACAACCCCGGTGAGATTCGAGCCTTTCAATTTTGTGAAATTTATAAATCAATCCGAGTTAATTGTTAACTCAAAGTTTTTTTCAGCACCTAATAAGTCGTCGAGGATCTCAAGTCTTTCGCCTTGATCGATTTTGAGAAACGTGTGTGATATTGCCTTGAAAAACGTGCCGAAGAAATCTCTAAATTAAATCCATCTCGAAACGCATATGGTAACGCAATTAGTTTTTTTTTGGACAATGAAGTAGGCCATCGTTTGTCATCCAAAAATATTGGCCATAAAAAGTTATGAAAAATCATCCCGTTTGTAACCCAAAATTGAGCCGAACAAGTTTTCCTTTCGTTTTATAACCCCCAAAAAACCAAAAAGCCCAGAAATGTGAAAAACGAAAAAAGTTAACTCCGAAAAGTGAAAGAAAAAGGGGCAAAAAAAGAATAACTATGCTAAAAAAAATAGCAAGAAAAAAAAAAGCGTGAAAATAGAAAAAATAGAAAAAGAAAAAAAAATGAGCAAAAGACGGAATAGCACTATCGGACATCATAAGAAAGTTTTCCAATTATGAAATTCTCAACCTTTCCCAATATTACACAATACACCTTCAACCCGTAAAAGTCCTAACCAAGTCCAAAATTGCGAAATTGATTACTGCGTGGAATGCTAAAACACAAAAAGATAATAAGAAAGATAAAAAGTATGTTTAAGAGGTAATGTTCCCGTGTTTCAAACCGTATTCCGTTGATGAGATCCAATCACTATAAAATTTTCATCTTTCTACTTGTGTGCGTGAACTTGGTTCCAATACATTGACTCTTATAAATCACGCACACCGAGAGAATATCCACATTCTGAGTGATTAGTTTGTGAGAGCATCTCATGAGATTTTGAAATCAAAATGAATTTTTGGATAAGTAACGTAATGGTCAATCGGTGGAAATTTATGGTTAAATTTTCGGCTTCGCACACATGCACTATGATTTGAGACTCTCTAACATGAATTAATGATGACTATTTTCCAGAAAAGTTAGAATTATACAAATTTTGTGTATTTTGAATTTTTTTTAGTCGAATTTTGTGGGTATATTCACTACAAACCCTCACGAGACAACACTCGTCCTACTAGGATAACCTAGGGGTTTAAAGTCTTATTGCATACGCTAAATGAAATCGCTTGCCCGTGAAAAAGGTATTCTATCACCATAATATGTTTAGAGGAGGTATGACTTTATTCTTTCTCTTTTACATTGCTCAGGATACACAAAGTTCTAAGTTAGGGGGGTTTGATTGGGCATAAATATTGTATATTTATTCCCCTAATTTTGGTACATTTGTGAACCCGAGTGATGCAATCGATATGGATTTAACTCACATTTATGCTACTAACCTTCGTTGGGAAGTATTTCGTATTTCGTGGTTCTCCTATGTGTTTTACAGGTTACTTATGCAAGCGATGCAAAAGAGAAATTGAAACAATGAAAGAAAGGCTACGAAGGCAAGTTCAAGGGTAGTTTGGTAATTCTACAACTAGATCTCAGAGGAGGAGTCAACTAGAAAGTTGAAAATATCGGAACGAAAAGAACCATGGAAGAAACGACATCCAAATTCGAGTTACGGTTGAAGAGTTATGATTAATTGAAGTTGAGGAAAACTTAAAGAAGAAAAGAAGAAAACATGAGAAAAACTTGAAGTTTTGAAAAGAGGAAAAAGGCGCCCAAAAACTGCGAAAATTCCAGAACCCAAGGTGAACTGGTTCAAGGGTCCTGATGAGAAAAATTGCTCCTTTATTCTGATTGGTCCAAAGAGTTCCATTTGGTTACAACTCATTCTAAAGTGTATTTGTAGGAAGCTAATAACTTAGGAAAAGGAGTTCTTGATAGTTCTTGATAGTTTTTCATAGTTTTTGATAGAGAAAAATGTAGAAGATCACATAGGAACATAGTTTGAATTTTTTCCTACAAGATTGATTCATTTCGGTTTTGTTTTCAACTTTTAATCCACGTTTCATTCTTCTTCTTATTATTCTTGCATGGTTATTTCTCTTAATTGATTCAAATAATTTTTGGGTTCATAACACTTATTTGCATGTTTCAATATAGTTTCATCAGGAGTTCTTTCACATGCAATGTAATTATTTTATGCATCGTTCAGTTTAACATGTCCGGGTATATTTAAAAGGGTCGGGATGCATGAACTCAACCTGATGTGTTAGCTGCATGTGTATAAAATTAATCATCTGAATTTAATGATTTATTACGATCGTATTGCGTAGCAACACAACCATTATAGATATTTAGATCTCATTTGCTTCCGGGTAACCGGGATACTTTAGAATTCAATGTGAGTGTCACTCTCGCGCATTACCGCTTTACTCGTCCTCTGATTTCGTATGGTGCGGTCTTGAACCTCATATACGGAATGCTTGGGAGTACTAAAGTCTGGGTCTAATCAATCACTTAGATTTATGATTCATTTTATACCTGCAATACACTAGGGTTGAGGGATTGTATCCCCGACCTATTTTCTCATCATATAGTTAAAGTTTTAAGTCATTCATCATCAGTATTTTAGGTAATTTAGAATAGTTGCATTCCATTCATACTTAAGTTCATTAGTTAATTATTTCAAAATTACATATAGTTGTAGTTATCCCACCAATCAAATAACCTTTTACTTTTATTTAGAGTCAGAGTTAGGATTCCTTTGTCTGTCCAACGTCGTTACAACTCCATTGTCCTATTTCTCTGAGGATCGATACCCGACTTATCGGATTATTACTTGAGCGATAGGATTGCACTTGATCCTAGAGAGTACGCACTTCTGAGACACATTCTTAGTCGCGTCAGTAGGGTTCTCTTAACTTCTGTAAATGAACTATCCGATCACATTCTTCAGCTCTGCTTATACCTTGGTAATACTTTCTTATATTTCCACACCCTCTTCCTATGAGATCTTAAAATTTTGGATAATACTGACCTCCCATAGTCGCTCAGATATGGGGTAGGAAATACTTCTTCATGATGCAAACTTGTTCTTCTTCGGAGGGAAGGTTAGTCATGGTTGCAACATTCTTTCTCCACCTTGCTATGAAGCTACTGATAATTTTTCTAGGATTCTACTTGAGAAGCTCTAAATCATGATGTGTAACCTCTAGTTCCTTTTGTAAATGTACTGTGATATGAATTCCCAGGCGACATCTTCCCAGTTGTGGATTCTGGACTCTTTAAGGGATGGGAACCATTGGAGGGCATTGTTCTTCAAAGTCTGTTGAAACATCTAGGCCATTATCTCTTCAGTGGTGCCAAAAAGGGTCATAGCTCGGTGATAACTATGAAGGTGCATAATTAGGGGCCAACTTCCCTTGAACTTCTTTATGGCTAGCATATTGAATTTCTTCAACAATCTTTCTTTGGGGTAGGGAGACATGTGGGTATAGTCCATGTAGTTACCAAATATTCTGACTTGGTAAAATTTCTTGGACAATAGTTTGATGTCTTCCTTAACCTTGTTCAGTTATTTTTCCTTGGGATCAATGGGGACTAGCAAGTCAGCCTCTGGCTGGGCAAGGTTTCACATAGTAAACTGAGCTGGTGGCGGCCCATTGGTAGGCAGAGCATATGGAGCTTGCTGATATTTTTCTGTGACCTAAATAGGATAGGGAGCGAGTGGACCTATGGCATGATAAAAGAGAACCTATGGTTCTTTGGTAACTTGTACCCAGCTTCGCTACATCTCATGGACCTCGATTTGAAGATTGTCAATCTTGGCACTGAGTTGCACTAATACTGCCATCAGATTAGGCTACACGTTCGGTGTTTGATTAGCATTTTCCATGAAGAGCGGGTGAAGGTAGGATACGAACTCAAATGAATTAGAAGAGGAATTGGTGGAGCTTCAGGGTAGTTTGATGGAAGACCGAAGCTAATAGGGCGGTAGGCTAAGAATCATGTATGCGATCAACCTGAGAAGGAAAATGATTCGAATTTATATTTCAAAGAGGGAGGAAAGGATTGTTTTTTGGTATTTTTGAAAAAGAGCGAAAATGTTTTTGAAATTCTTGGTAAAAAGGAGAAAAAATATTTTTGGTATTTTGATAAAAAGGAGGAAAAATGTTTATGGTATTTTAGTAAGAGGAGGAAATATATTTTTTGGTATTTTAATTTTTAAGAAGGAAGAGGAAAAACGAGAGAAGAGTTTTAGCATGATTATTATGTTGTTTTCACTTGTATTAGATTTATCTAAATCCAAAAGAAATGTTGAACAGGAACCGAGCCTGGGAAAATTGGGTTTAAAAAATAGGTAAGATATGGTTTACTTCTTTCCAAGCTCATGAAGAGGGTCCTGTTTTGGAAAATGACGAAACAGCGCGGAAATTTGGGCAGTATGCCGACCCATCATTTGGGAAAAGTTTCGTGTGATAACTAGAAACTAAATATAAGTGCCCTAGTTTTGATACCTATATGAGGTTTATGCAGTTATTGGGATAGTGGAAGGGTTACCTCTTTGGCATGACTTCCAGGATATACTTTTTGCTTTTGAGGGCAATAAGTACGTGTGGACAAACCATTTTATATACCCAAGTTTACATGAATTGCCTCACTATATGACTCATGGGGATAGTACTTGTGAGAGTGAATTTTATACACTCGATGTATGTGAATGAGTTCCCTGCTCTATACCTCTATTCATAAGTTCACTCAATCGGTACGATGTGGGGGAATCGTTCGATATATGTCGAAGGTACTAGGAGAATGGAAGGTGAGAGTCGTGTTGCTTAGGCTAACTGCGACCTGTTGAACTAGCCCATCACTAAGTGACTCCCTAGTATGGGATAAAATTTTGGTTAATAGCCATGATCTTGGCGATGTAGAGTGAAAAATGCATGATTCTTTAATTAGTATATTATGGAGAGAGTTTTTTATGGTGAGTGAAAGAAGTACTATAGGGAAAACATGTACAAGTAAAAGGAAATCTAGCATGGAGTGTGAAGACTACACAAAGCATGGATACGTGTGAGTGATACGTGAATATCTACAAGTGAGTGTGTGGTAGTGAGCCTAAGAATGGATCAACTACAAGTGGCATGTGATTCGTCCAAGTGAGCATGGATATTTACAAGTGTGATAAGTGGAGGTATGTTCTAGTGAAGCCTAAGCATGGATATTCTAAGTGGTATATGAAACATGTGGGTATAAGTGATCCTATATACAAGTGTAAGTAGTGTGAAGTGTACATATAGGGCATTTACTAGTGCGTGAAGTGAAAACCGAGTGAGAAGCGATATAAACATGAGATAGATATATACAAGAAGTAATGGTGGAAAAAGGAAACATACAAGTAGGTGCATATGCACAAATGCGGAAAATGATAACACTCATGTAAAACTAGACTCTATCCCTCTTATGACAAAAAAATATCCCCAGCGGAGTCTCCACTATTGCCATCACGTCCCGGTCAGTGCGCACATGCCTAGGGGTTTCACGTCCTTCCTTGGGGTGATTCGACTGGCTTTAATTGGGGTGTTTTATATAAATAGAGTCGCCCGCCTATTTTGCACAAAATAGGAAAAAGAGATGTTGTCATCTTGAGAGAACAGCATCAAACATATACTGATGCTTGCGAAACCAATTAGTTCAAAGATTCGGGGGTTAAGTTACGGAATGGGAAGGTGTTAGGCACCCATTTTTTCCTTTCGGTCTCTCATGGACATGTGTTATTCTTCTCCTTAATAACTCCGTGAAGTGTGTACGTGTATATATATAAATGGAGAGTGGAATTACTCGACTCGTGTCATAGACAAAAGCGGAGTAAGATCAACATTAGGAGTCTTCCCAAAATTGTAATTAAAGATATGGTGTGTGCATTTACCGGATCATTGATCGTTTATAGAAAGACGATGGTACAGTTTGGACAAAACACAAGCATTGATCACAAATATAATATATGGAAATAATATATGAACAAAAATAGAAAAGGGGGACTCGAATCTCATATTTTACTCGAGCCGCCTATGTAGACTAAAAAGGAATAAAAGTCCACGTAATTTGGATGCCACACGGGGGTGGGGTTTATCCCATAAGTCCAACCGGGGACTTTATTATATGTGTGTGTGAATAAAAAAGATGTTTTAGTGTGAGAAAATATAGTGAGAAATCCCCGTTTGGAATATAAAAGAAAACCCTTTTTTCTTATTTTTTTTATAGAAAATATAGTATGTGCAATACTACTAATAGAAAAATGGGATATTAATATGTGTGATCTAATAAAGATGAAATGCTAAAGTAATAAATAAATAACTAATGTGAAAATAAGATAATTTAAAGAGAGAGTGAAAGGTTTGGACCTTCTTCGAAATATTTAAGGTTAATATTGATTGTTGAAGGGATGTTCTTGCAAGTGGATGAAGGTGGTAGGAGGAGAGGGAATGCAATTTTCTAAATTGGGTAAGGGAAAGATGGAAATGGAATGTGGGGGAGACGTTTTAATATCAAATTGCACTGACTTCGAGAGAATGTTGTTGAGATCACTGAGATGGATATTTCTAATTTGCCTTTCAAAGTGAGCTCATGCTTCCCTTAATATAGGGTCAAGGGGGTGCCGATCGGCATTGTCGACACACTGCAGACAACAGGGAAATGGGTATGCCATTCGGCACTCATATAGATTTTTTTGAAAAAGGTCGTAAAACGCAATCCGTAAGTCCCAATCATGCATGGGATGAACCGTCGAAAATGGTATTCAAAGCCCTATAAGAATATATTGGGCCACTCCCGAGTTTGGGAATTGACTATGGTCAAATGGGGATCGGAAGCACCCGGTGGTCTTTTGGATTAGAGAAAAATGGATCGTTCGTTCGAACCATAAGATCGATTTTCGCATGGGGTATACCGTTAGAAAGGTTATACAGGGGACTTCGATGTTCCAAAGAGAGTCACTCACCTTAGAGAGTTGACCAAGGTCAAATGGGAGCTGAAAGTGCCCGATGACCTTTCGAAGTAAAACGCGTCGTTCATCCATATCGTAAGGCTGATTAATGCACGGGGCAGATCGTTGGAAAGGGTATTTAGAGCCCTTTAAAGATTCATTCAGTCTCATTTGAGCTGAATATTTGACGAGAGTCAAACGGATCCGTGGAGCGCCTGGTGGTCTCCACATAAGTTTTTATGGGAAAATGGTCCATTCGTCCGAACCATAAGGCTGATTTCACATGGGATGGATCGAATTTAGGGCCCTTCGAAGATTCATTGAGCTTCCACTTAGGCGAAGAAGTTTATTCTGGACAAAACGGGGTGGCCTCCAGATCGGTTTTCGACAGTAAAATGATTGGTTCGACCGAATCGTAAAGCCGATTCGTGCACGGGGCAAACTATTAGAAAGAGGATTCGGAGCCCTTCAAAAATTCATTGAGCTTTCTCTTAGGTGAGAAAGTTGACCAATAGTCAAATATGACCCGGGAGCTCTCGGTGGCCTCTAGATCAGTAACCACAGTATGAACTAGGGTTTATGGTGAAGGAGGAAGTTCTAGGGACCTAAGGAGATGCTTCAAAGTGTCCTAGAATGCGGTGTCAACAAAGACTACATGTGGAAATAAAGAAAAGTGTTGTTTTCTTATAAAGTAGTCTCTAAAAATGCCAAAAGATGTCTTTGACAAAGAAAGTAATAAAATAAAGAGATTTTCAACTTGAGAAAAATGTAACTCCAATGTGTTAAACAAGTGTTAATGAGTGAAATACATTTAATAAGTTAGTGAAGGTAACTTAATAATATTTTGGGAAATAAGACTTTTAAAAATGGGGGAAAAGACATATTTGGGAACAAATGGGTAAAATGATAATTTTATGTAAAGTGGAACATTTTAATGAAATAAAAATGTTGGAAAAAGTGTTACACAAAAATGGTCCTAAGTGAACATGATTTTTGAAATAAAAATAATGTAAGGGTATAAAGGACAATAAATGTTTATTTTAAAGTGTAACACAAGTTGGGGAGAGACCCTGGTGTTTTGGATTTGATAGGTAAATGAAATCAGAATAATTAAACACATTAATATTGACTCAGATGACATTGAGATAATTAGGCAGGTCTAGGAGACCTAGGGAAAAATACCCAAAATCATTGTCTAGAGCATATTGAAGCATAGTCGACGGTGTGGAGCCCATTAAAGTATGCGGGTATTAAAAGATTTGGAGAAAAAGATAATGAGCAGTGGAACATGTCAAGAAATGGGTTGTGTGGTGAATATGAGAAAAGACAACCTAACTTGAATGGATTAATAAATATATTGGTAAATGATAACATGGACAAGTGAATGTGAAAATTGATTAAGGTCTATAAAGTAAAGGAATGGTAAAATGAAGTGATTAAATGGGTAGTTAAGCAACCTAAAGAGGTTTAACCCATAATTAACACAAGAACATGTTTGTGAAAGGTTTTAAAATAAATATGAGCATTTTCTTACACAGTGTTTGCACGTGTTGAAAGGTCATTTAAATGAAAATAGTAATATGAATTCGGTATGAAGAAAAAAGGGTAATTACGGTGACAAAAATGATTTTATTTAAACAAAGGGTATTTGTTTAAAGTTTGTAATCGGGTGTGTTAAATCAAGAAATAAATGTCAAGCCAAGTAAAAGGAGGTTCTTTTATAAGATTAAGGGGAATTAATAAAAATAAGTACAGATTCATACATTATATATATATATATATATATATATATATATATATATATATATATATAAGGTAGTTGCATGTGCATGTAGATTTAACGTATTAGAGTCTCTTTCTGTCATTTGATTCTATATTGCATTGTTGTAATTTCTCACTGGTCATTCGACTCATTTCCTCGTCTTCTTTATGGAAGGTTGAGGGAAGTTCCGTATTTGAGAGAATTGCACAAGTAGGTATTCTTTTTATTTTATGTTAGTAGCTCTGTATTCTCGAATTCCGACGATGTTTCCTAGGGGTCCCTCACATAGCTTGATTTAAAATGGAAGTCATATGATAAACAAATGAAATGATTGTTTCATTTCACTTCACACCTAAGGTTCAGGTCCGACTGGGTTGACCATGGGTAACCCATAAATCCGGAAAGGGGCATTAAACAAATGAAACATTTATTAGCACATGCGGTATTAGTGAAAAAATAACCATTTTCTTTAATAACACAAGTTAACATGACACGAACTTAGCCCACATGAATTTATTATTAACAAGCTTAAACCTTTAACCGTTGGATTTTTTTTACACACGACAAGAATTCGTTAAAATTAACAAATAAACTACTTAAACACAACATAATACGAAATCGACTATGCAATATAGTAAAGATAAGATGATACATAAAATCTACACCCAACATTCCTAATAATACCATATTGTTTTAAAACCAAATGTCGACCACTTTAGCTATTTTTCTCAAAATTTTAGAGTGTAAGGAAAAAGTTTCGAGCCGAGTCAATTTTTATGTATTGGACTAATTCCCTGTTTGGACAAAACTTGGTAGAGTTATAAGTTAGGACATGAATTGTGTGTCCTTCAATCCCTTAATATATGATTGAAGACCATACGACAAAGCTAAAGTGATATCGAGAATACATCGGGTTATGTGTTGAGTTTTCATCTTCATCATCCGAGGGATCTCGATAAAGGTATGAATGCATATTTGTGTTTTATCCCTGGATTAATTTTGGGTGTTGTTCTATAAATTTGTTTGAGGCCTTTTCATAAAATTGGTTTTAAAAGAAAAAAATATTTTTCTGTTAATTTCGTTCGAACAAATTTCCTCTATCGTTCAAATGAGATTTGCATTTCGTTCAATGAGGTTCTTACTTATTTCAAACGAGTTTAGGCATCTCATTCAAATGAGATATGGATGAACTTTAAACGACATTTTGTTGTCTAATAGAAAAATATCGTTCAAAGCTCATTCGATCATTGTTCAAACGAGAATAGTATTTTGTTCGAACGAACCTATTTCTTGTTCGAACGAGAATTCTAAACAAACCTTAATTCTCATTCGAACAAACTACCTGGAAAAAATACTGCCTCAAAATTCATGTTTATAATACTCAGGTCTGGTATCATTTTTCCAAGAGGGTTTTTGCAAAAATGTTTTTCTAAGGTTTATCTTTTGCCTTCGAAACCCTAATTTACACCCAAGTTTGAGATCCAAGAATCCTACAACTATATGTGCATTTGAGATATCTTCTATGTTGTACCATACTACTTTGATCTTCATACATTGAGTGCTTTGAGCTAGAGAGATCGCATTTGTGTCGACGGTGGCTGGACTAGGTATAAGACAAGTAAGATTGGTAGGATAGCGAGATGTGGTAATGCGCCTACATTGTATAGCTCTTGTAAGGCCTCCAACAGTGGCTAAAAATAAGGTTACAACGAATGAGGAAGCGCATCAAGGCTTGAAGGCGTCGAGTCTGTGAGTAAGTCTAAGTTATTATTATAAAACTGCCTATATCGTGGTGGAATTCTGTGACTGGGCCGTCCGAGTTTTTTTTTTCCGTTATGGGTTTTCCTCATACATCATCGTGTTGTGGTTTAATGTTTATTTTATTCTTGCTTATAATCACCTATAATCATGCTTAGGTCAAGACTAAACTTACAAAACTATTTAACACGACACATTGGTTTTGTTTTGGTGCAAAGTTTATTAAATATTTGAAAATTAAAAATTGGTGGTGTTTTTGTAGAAACCGTAGCGCACACTAACTTTCTCAAATTGGTATCAGAGTGAGTTACACTAGTTTACTGTGGTATATCCATTGTTTGGGCTTTTATAGGGTTTAGATGGATTTTAACCGAGACAATAGTTTAGTTGGTCGGACTCCACTATTTAATGGGACAAACTATCCCTATTACAGGGCACAGATGTAATTTTTCCTAAAATCGATAGATAAGAATGCTTGGAACTCGATTGAGTAAGGGTGGACTCCTCCTGTTGCTCCTAAAGAGTATGCTTCCTGGACAATGGCTTAAAAGAATGACTCAACATTTTATTCCAGGGGTGTGAATGCTATTTTTTGTGTTGTGACCGCAGAAGAGCTTATAAACATTATGGCTTGCGAGAGTGAGAAGGATGATTGGGATATTTTACGTTCTACACTTGAAAAAATAAATACTCTTATGGTTTCCAAGTTATAAAATTTGATGACTAAGTTTGAGACGATTAAAATGTTAGAGAATGAGTCTTTTGACGAGTTCTATTCCATGTTATCAGATACTATCAATTTCTCGTTTAACTTAGGTGAGACGATTCCCAAGTCTAAAGTGGTGAAAATATTCTTAAGGTCATTGCTTGAAAACTTTAATGCCAAAGTCATGGTCTTATATTCCCTAGGTGGTGTCATTGCTATGAGAGTCTAAGAGATTGCAAATGACCTTCAAACTTATGAGACGAATATGTGTCCTCCAAAGAAAAATGAAAAGAAGGCCATTGCTTTGAAATCCTGAAAAGATGACGTGTTGAATCCCGAGAGCGGCGGTGAGCTTGATGCTAAAGAGATATCTAGGTTTAATAGGAAGTTTAAGAAGTTTATTACGTTTAAAGATGAGAAGATCTTTGGTAATAGTTTAAAAACACAAAGTACTTTGTCGAGCGTGATATGGAGAATAGGGATGGTCCTAAGAAGGTGGATGACCAAGATAAGTGTTTTTAATTCCAAGGTTTTGGGCATTATTCTCGTGAGTGTCCCACTTGACTAAGAAAGGAGGGTAATAAATTGAAGTTATATAATACCATCCTTAGTGATAGTGAGTCAGAAAAGGAAGTTAATTCGCCCCTTTATCACAACTAAACCGCGTTCACGATCAGTCATGTGTGCTTAAATGAAGTGTCTTCTCCCCATTAAAGATGATCATGTGGTTGATGATTTTGAGATCTTATCTTTAGGGTCATAAGATAGTGAGGAGAAGAGAGATGAAAAAGAATAAGATGAGTAGGAGAGTGGCCTTCGAGTGGCCTTTCAGGAGTTATATAGGGATCTATTAAAGTTGAAATAGGCCAACTTGCATTAGATGCTAAGGTGAAAAAAATGTGGCATAGGTGATCTTAGCGCAAGTGGACTCTTGAGGAGAAGATTAAGTATGTCGATGGGGAGAGAGATAGTCTTCGAGGTTTGATGGAGGCTTTGAAGAAGGAGCTTCTCGAGCTTGAAGAGTATAGGAATTTGCTCGAGTCTATAATTGTGGAGTTGGAATAGAAGTTAGGAAACTCGTGTAATGTCAAATTTGATTTGGAGTCTATTCAAATATGTTGGATAAGATATTAGGTACCATTCAAATAAAGATCATAAGTGGGGGATTAACTTAGATCATATAAATACTTCCACTGCTAAAGCCAAGACCATGCTTTTGAGAGAGCCAATCAAACCTAGGGACATTATAAAAGTTCAACCTAAAGGTAACATTCATTGTGGATTCACTTGCACACACAGTGGTATGAAGGGTCACCTTAGACATTTTTGTTATGATATTAGAATAGGTCCTAGGAAGATTAAGGCTAGTGTCCCCACGGTTAGCTAAGCCTGAGTTCGTCACATTACACCTTTGTGGGTTAGTAGATCGAATTTGGAGGTACTAAATGTTAGGCTTGTTGACGCTCATAGGATTCATCCCCTTAAATACCTTATGAGTTATTGCGATTGCATGTTTGTCATACATTAGTTTTGTACTTCATGGCATATCTTATTGCTAGTGTTATGATGTGTTTATCCTTTTCATTTTGGTTTTTCAGTTTTGAGTATTTATGAGAAAAATACAAAAATATTTTGTTTATCTTTTGAGTTATTTTTTTTTAAATTGGTATCATTTTGAAAATTGTTCAAAAATTGAAAAAGAATTTTGTTTTTGCGTATTTTGGTTTTAGACATGTTGTGTGGCATATCGACATGTTTAAATCCCATCCCTTCCATGTATTCATGTGACTAAGATGTTTTATTTTGATTTTCAATGCTTACATTGTTCTCAATCATGTTTACATGAAGTAGTTTGTAATTTATTTGCATGATGGATTCACTTTGAATATGCCTCCACACACACTTTTCACGAGCTCATTTGGATTTTAACTTCATATGTCACATGAGTTAAACGAGGTGTTCTCTTAACAATTTTGCCATATGCATAACAAATTTGACAAAGGGGGATTTTTGAATATAAAAAATTTGTCGTGAGTTTGCTTAATAGTTTTTGAAAAATATGAGTGTACACGGGAAAAGGGCTCTGAAAGGAGAAATCTCCTTTTCATGAAATGCCATTATTGGTAAGAGCCTAAAAATATTTAGAGGCGGTAAAAATAGAAAAAATGCTAAGGCCCAATTTTTCCATTAATGCTTTAAAAATTATACATCTTCAAAAGAAAAAGAGAGAAAATGATATATGTTTTTTGGGATGTTTAGTTTAAGATCACTAGGTTTGCACAATGAGTCCCAGTTGAGCTTAATTATTTTGACGCTATTGATTCGAGAATTATCAAAATTTCTAGGAAAATGTACATTGTGTTTGTTTGTCCTTTTGATTTATTTATTTGACATGCGAGGCTAAATCGAATATTGATACATTATTACGTTCAAATAAAGCTACTTGGATATTTTTGAGTGATTGAGTCATTTTCTCTAGTTTTTAGTTCACGCCTCTTCACTTCCTACCACCATATTTAGACACTGATACTATATGAGTGTATAAAGCTTATGTGTTTTGTCATTTTTGGTCATTTGTACCAATATATAGTTGTGCTTCATTAGTATATGTATAGTTATATATATATGGTATGTTTTATGTTTTGAGTATTTGTATTTTCATTTAATCCATGTGTTCCTTACGCTTATTTTTTATTCAATTTGGCATGTGTTATTATCATATTGGTATCTTAAATTTAAATTCTTAAAATCATAGTTGATATCATTTGTTTGTAGTTTGGATTATTTGTGCTTGTGTTGCCAAACTGTTTATCATTGAATACTTTATTCACACCACAACATGATATATTAGTTTTTCTTTTATGATTATCCATGCCTCACTTCGGGGAAGATTTGGTTTTATTAGTGAGAATTTTTTTTGTTATTGTACACCTTATTCTTGATCTATTCCTAAATGAAAAGAGGTAGAAATGGTATCTAACTATTTTCATGAGGGGGAGATCTTTAACATTGGGGGAGACGTCATTTCTTAGGTAAAGATGTTTAGACAAAGAAGGAGGATTTTTCATATTGTTATGTTATCTTTGCATTTGAATGCTTGTTTAAGTGTGCACATTTGCAGCTGGGCAAAAAAGGTTTACGCAAGAGTAAAGATACTCAATTTAGTGTCAATCAAGCATCTCTAACTCTATTTCTTTTGAGGTTGGGAGTTGATTCTTAAAGAGCTTGATGGCCAGTAGAATTTTATTTTGAGTTTTGTCTCGAAATATTCAAAGGGGGAGATTTGTAAGGACAAATTTCTGAATCGAGAGAATCTGTATATATTATCTTAATTCCATGTTTGTACAAAACTTGTTTGAGTCATAGGTTAGGAATTGCATTGTGTGTCCTTCAAGCCTATAAGTGTGATTGAAGGCCATGAGTCAAAACTAAAGCGACATCGATAATACATTGGGTTACATGCCGAGTTTTTATCTTCATCATCTGAGGGATATCGATAAAGGTATGAATACATATTTATGTTTGAACCGTGAATTTAGTTTGGATGTTGTTTTATAAATTAGTTTGAGGTCTTTTTCTATAATGGATTTTAAAAGAAAAAATATTTTTCTGTATTAATTTCGCTTAAAAAAATTTCCTCTATCGTTCAAACAAGATTTGCATTTCATTTGAACGGGGTTCCTACTTCGTTCAAATGAGTTGAGGCATCTCGTTCAAATGAGGTTCAAATGAAATTCAAATATAATTTTCCTATTTAACAGAAAATATCATTAAAAGCTCATTTGATCATCATTTGAACAAGAATATCATTTCATTTGAATGAACCTGTTTCTTGTTCAAACAAGAATGCTAGTTTCATTTAAATAAACCTTGATTATTATTTGAATGAACTGCCTTGAAAATCACGTTGCCCCAAAATTCATGTTTTCTATAAATACTCAGGGCTAACATCATTTTTCTAAGAGGTTTTTTGCGAAAATGTTTTTCCAAGGTTTATCTTATTCCTCCAAAACCCTAGTTCACACCAAAGTTTGAGATCCAAGAATCCTACGCATATATGTCTACTTGAAATATCATTTGTGTTTCACCATATTGGTTTTCTCTTCATACTGTGAGCATTTCGAATGGTGGAAATCATGTTTGTGATGAGCTGTAGCTGGACCGGTCATAAGACAAGTAAGACCGGTGGGATACCGAGACACGGGAATGCCCCTGCATTCTGTGGCTATTAAAAGGCATCCAATAGTGGTTGCGAAGAAGGTTACAAGGAATGAATAAGTGCATTAAGTCTTAAAGGCATCGAGCTTGTGAGTAAATATAAGTTTTTCTTATAAAACTGCCTATATCGTAGTGGACTTATGCGGCTGGGTTGTCCGAGATTTTTTTCCCCTGTGGGTTTTCCTCGTACATCGTCATGTTGTGGTTTGCTATGTATTTTATTCTTTCTTATATTCACATAGATGCATGCTTAGGTCAAGAGTAAAATGGCAAACTATTTTACATAATACTTTGGTTTTGTTTTGGTGCAAAGTTTATTAAAAGTGTGAAAATTAAAAATTGATGGTGTTTCTGTACAGCCCCTTGGGCACACTAGATTTCCCAGAGACCACACTCTCTATATTATTGTCATTATAAAAAGCGGTCTGACTTTGGTACATGAATGTGGATTTAACCACTTTCGGTAACAATAAGTCAATTGTTGTCGTGTATAGAAAAATATTATCATGTGAAAATTGAATTCATCGAAATAGTAAGAAGACCATGAAAAGAGACTCGATTGTAATGGCACCATCAACGCACACTAAAAAAAGCAAAAAAAATAACGACTCAATAAGTGGCCATATCTACTTATTCAATTTCAATTTTCAACTCAAAATGGCATATGAACCACTTGTTTGATTCATCCAACAAGCCAAAATATAATTTCTTCCATAAGAGGTTATTTAGTAACCTGATTTATTCATTTTCTTACATAATATAATCAATTGTTTAAATCAGTAAACTACAGGAATCTCAAATCAAAAACACTTTATTTAAAATCATTATTCAAATTAAAAAAAAACGTAGGGAAACAAAACTAGAATTTTATAATCAAATTTTAGAAAGATTTAAAAAAAAAAAGTAAGGCATGACACACTAACTAAAACTCAAAATTGAGATTGCATTACTATATGGTTCCAACCCTATTGAAGAAAATGCTCCCATTACTTTAGATATGATCTCACTGACGACTCGATGAAAATTATGATATAGGTAACATCCTTGGGAAGTAAAGTATATAAAAAAATTCATATCCAAATAAATCTGCACATGGTTAAAAAAATTAAAAGAAAAAAAGTTCAATTTTTTAGTTTGGGCAGTAATATAGATCAAACATACATGACGGGATACAAATCATCCATACATGTATGATACGAACTCTTGTAGGATTATCTAAAAGATTCATTAGAGTTCTAACAATAATTTGATTGTTGACCTTCATTTGAGTGTTTTCTCTATAAGAACACAAGAAATAGTCATGTGTTAGAACTAGGGCTAGAAAATGGGAGGGTGTGGGCGGATTTGATCTGGTAGTTAACGGATTAGGGTAAGATATGTGCGGTTTATTTGCAAGTTGATGGTTGTTGCGGGTCTGATGAACCACCGACTAGTTTTCTCAATCAAAATTTTTAATTACAGATCCTTAATTTATAAGATAAGAGGGGCCATGGGTCATTTCTCAATCTGCAAATAACCTGTGCATTTTTAGTGACCCATAAGCTACACGCCTAAAATAAACATGTGAAATACCCCGTATTTATGAGTATTTGGAATTTAATTAATTCAATAATTATTTGGGTTTAATTTTAAATTACACGTGTCCCGTAATTTGATGAAATTAAATATTTTTGGGGAGATAAGAATTTATTATTGATGGAATAATCTATGCAAAAATTAGTATATGTCGTAACGAGTAATATCGACGGTACTGCGTTGGAACTCAACCGAGGGTCGTGTTAGACTATTTTGAGGTCAAATTAAGATATTGTTATAAAGTGACTCATATTATGATTTAGAGGTCATAGTTGATTCCAAAAGGGTCAAAATATTCGAAATAGTATACCCGGGTGTATAGTTTCGATCCCGGGGTGCTTTTTGACCAAACCGACACTGTTTAAGGGCATTTCGGTCATTCGGGAGTTTATGGTTTAGAGAACTCCAAAAATCAAAAGATCATATCAACCCCTTGGATTTAGAGGCTAGGGTAAAAACAAATTAGAGAAGGAGGGCATAAAGAAGGAGGAGAAGAGAGTTCTTAGAGGTGCAACACTTGCTCTCTCCACCAAAGTTGCAGGAATCATGATCGGAGTGAGGAGGGATCAACTCCATAATCTTGAAAACAAAATCAGACATGCATATCATAAGGCAAGTTTTTATCTTGCCTATTTCTAAAAGGTTATAATACCCATGTAGTGTAGGGTTATTATTTGGCGATTTTAATTTATGTTCATGGGATTTTGAGCATTAAACCCCTGAATCTTGGGTTGGATTGGCAGGTAGATTTAATCCCTTCGTGATAAGCAAATGAAATCAATATATATGTGGTGATTAGAATGGGGGAATTCGGGATTTAATGATAATGTGATATTTACGTTTAATATTGTCCTTATACTCATAATATATGATTAATTATGTTGGTTGGGAATTTGGTGAAGTTTCATGAAGAGTGTATGAAGCTTTAAGGATGAAAATCATAAAATCTTAAGGAAGAAGAACCTTCATGTAGCGAATCGATTCGGCTCCTTGGACTAATCAATTCGGACCAAGGCCGAATCGATTCAGTTGCCCAGAATTGCACAATTTTGCCTTGTTGTAATTTTCCTCACGAAGTGAATTAATGGGAAACTTGGGGGATGAAAATTTGGTAATTAAATAAAGACTTTGAGGAGGCAAGTAGAAATATACTCAATGCTTGGGTGATATTTAATGTGAATAAGCTTGGGGTGTGAACTGGCGATGATAAAACGATCGAGATGCGTATCGAGAGTTTAGTAATTTGATTACGAAAAGGGTAAGCCATTACCTTTGACTTAAACCAGTAATGTATGAGTGTAGTAACTACTAAAATAACTTAAGGGATAACTGGGGCCTCCGAGAAGGGGATAGTACTCGGGAAAATGAGATTGAGGGTTATATTCGTATGTGGATTAGTACGTTGAGTGTTCGAGAGACATATTAAGTACACATTATATTATAGGTTGAGTGTATACCTATGCAGATTATATTAAAGGTTGGGTGTATACCTATGTGGAATATATTATAGGTTGAATGTGTACCTATGCAGATTATATTATAGGTTGGGGTTATACCTATAAGAATCATGTCTATAAGTTGAGTGTATACCTATACAGATTATATTTGTGGGTTTTGTGTATTCCTATATCTGACATATGGATTAGGTTGTGTGTATACCTATTATGTTCTTTCTTATGTGTGAACATACCTATGCTTATTGCTATCACGGAGGTCCCGCGCAGAGGGAGATCCCACCTTGACGATTATAGTGAGGTCTAGATTTGTGCCCCAAAAGATAGAACTTAGGTCGGGTCACTATGTGTGTGTATTAGTGGGACTGACAGGTCATTTGGGTATCTTACGTATGTGCGTATCTCAAAGGCTTAGAACTATGTTTGCCTCCATTATGCGTATTTGAATGAGGGTTTGAGGAGACATATCAAACCAATAGTCCTTGATTTAGTACAAGAGGTGCATGGACTTGATATCAGAGTATGCCGTATCACGGGGGCCCATTTCGGAGATGCTATAGTTGTATATATTATATGTGTGATAAATATATACAAATGTGATTAACCTACTTATGTGTGATGTAGGAAAGATGGATAGTGAATATCTAAAAGTGACTTAATTATGAGATGCTCTACTCAATGTGTGGTAGTAGTAAAGTTAGTTAGTGTATATCTAAAGATGAATTAAGTAGATTAGCCTAATGAAATTTGTTAATGATAACATACATGAGCTGTACATTATGGGTTATTGATAACATATGTGAGATGTTTATTATGGGTTAATGATAACATACGTGAAGATGTTAAGTATGGTTGTGTAATAACATACGTGTAACGCTAAGTATTAGTATCGCGATAGCATATTGTAAGGGCAGTACGGGGGAGATAAACCTATTAGGGTTAGATAGTTATTAATGAGAACTAGTTGGGCTAGGTAGCATAGCTAGGTAGATGATGTTAGGCATGCAGATTAGTTGAGAGGTGAGGAACTCAAGGGAGTGTACGTTGAACTAACATGCGTAATCAATAACTGATTTTAAACTGCAATTTAAATACTTGCTAAATTTTTTCAAATGGTTTTACTTAGGATTTAACCCATACTTGTAATATATTTTCAAAAACTTTTAGGTGTCCAGCCATAGGGACACCCAGCTTGATGATCTGTTCCGGGGATGTGTAGTTGCAGCACTTGGGGATGCTTATAGGATTTGTATTAGACTCTTCAATCACTTCATTCCTTAAGTAGGATGCAATTCAGTTATTTCTTTTGGGCATGTTTCCCTCCAATCATTTCTTTTATTTCAGTTTAGACTTTGTACTCAGTTTTATATTCTTTTGTTGGACTTTATAATAGACTTAGGAACCAATGGTTTATTCGGTATTATTTTATTCTTTACTCATCTTGTGATGGATTTATTTTATTATTGCGTGGATGGTTTACTAATTGTTTTTATTTCACTTATTATTGTTGTTGTTTAATAAAAGATAAAATTTGGCACCGAACTTTTTGAATACTAGGTGGTTAGTTTAATTTTAAAAATATTTTCAACAGTGATGCTAAGAATGAACCAAATAAGATTCCAATTTTAATTCGATGAAGGACTGATAACTCGATATTTAATTAGGCGGGGTGTCACAAATGGTATTAGGGCATCAGGTTTTAGTGTCCTTAGGATCTGTGCGGCTTTATACGTTTTAGTGTAATGTTATTAGATATAAAGCCTTATTATAGGATTGTTGTATTCCTCTATGTGTGAGACTTACGCTCTCCTACTATTAAGTACAGTTGATGTGATTCATATATTAGTTTGGTTGGGCTTCGTATGCCTAACATTATAGGACGACCAACAAGGGCCGTTAGAAGGACTGGAGGAGGAGAGGCTCAACAGAAGACATTTAGTATTCTGGAAATGGTAATCATGATAGAAGTTACCATGATTATTGTTCCGGCATGTGATAATAGGATAATAACTTAGTAATAGTAGTTTCCCCAAGCACCATTGTAGATAATGGTGGTGAAATTTTTAAACTCACTCAGTATGGTCGGCAAGGAGAGGGAGTCATAGAGACGCTTTGAAGATCCGTCTATAAGGATTCGGGGTAGAGAAGAAGTGTAATGGGCCAATGGAAGGAGAGAATCCAAAGGAAATTGTATAGGGTGGAATGCAACGACACCTATAATCAAACTTTCAGGCAAATTTTTTAGCTCATAGGAGTAGCGTTGAGTGATGAAAGTCGGTCACCACATATAGAGAACTCTATATGGAACTAAACGGGAAATTTGGATACGATTTGATTGTCAGATATTCTATCTCCTGTTCGAACAAATATGTGAATGGAGTTTCAAAACTTATCGCAAGTGGGCAGGACAGAAATCAATCGTGATAAAGTAGTTGCCTTGTTTAGCAAACTTCATACCCGACGAATGGGGTAAAGAGAATATTAAAGGGTTTGTGAGTTAAAAATGGACTCGTGGGTAGAATACACAAGCATGGGTGGAAAATTCGTCTAGGATGACTAGTATCAATTTCATTAAGGATGTACGCTTACAATCTTATATCAACTAGTTCCATAGGGCTAGCGGAGCCAAAATGGACAACATGGGTAGCAATCGGGTCCAAGACTACGAGGTTCGAGAAAAGGACACCCCGACATTGTCAGTAGGGCCAAAGACAGGGGGATGGCACATAAAGGCGGACTATATGTGGAGAGTAGGGACATTTATATTGAACTTGTCCACAACGAGAAGGTGAGACTAGTCAGACCGAGAAAGAGATGGGTATAGTGCCAGTGGGGTACAATAGTAGGAGGAACGAGATTTCCGACGGGGGAATTAGGCTAAGAGATTTAGGCCCATAGGTTTTCAACCCTAGAATAGTGGGTTCAGTTAGGACCAGCAGGTTCCTCAGTAGCAGATGCATCCCGTTTATTAGGGTCATTAGGGCCAAGGGAACAATGGAGGAGGCCAGCATGGCCGTGATCATATGCAGAGAGATTTTCGGGCCAATGTTCACTTGTGGGTGTATAGTCCATAAAAGAAGGGATTGCCCAAAGTGAGGTAGGGGTGAAACTACAAGATGAGATCCTGGATGTACAACCATTGCAACAGATCGTAGGTCAGTTCCGGTGCGAGAGTTACGTTCAGGGACCCGACGATCAGGCAAGGAAGATGGCAAATGGAGGTAATATTTTTATTTCATCCTTGCGAGTATGGGATTAGTTCGGGTGACATGAGTATGTCACAATATATAATTGTTAACACTATAATTAGAGTGCGATTCGGGTTTAGTAGGTGCGTTGGCGGTATCGGCCTTATTATGAATGTATTTATCGTTGGGTAGCGGGAATTTTCGATGACACCTGTAGGCGAGCGGGTGTTGGAACTAAGATAATTTTTATGTTATGATTTACTACTTTTGAGAGCTAAGAAAGTAGGACTTATTATGAAGATGTATATTGCTTGTATACTGAGTGTTTGAGAAGTAGTAGATTTGGTAATACAATTATCGTGCTTGTTATTCCAGGGTGAGTTATATTATTTTGCGAGGGATCAACAGAAAGAGGGTTGGGCATATATATATATTGTATTGTATCGTAGACTTTTGTGAGTATGTTGTCTAGTTATATTTGATCCTGGTATGTAGGGAGTTTTTACTGATCTGATCTAAGGTGTGTTATGTCCCTTGTCAAGCGGAGAGATATAGTTCGTTATTTATATAGCTCTGAGAACTTGAGATAGTAAGAGAGTCATGTTGTATGTCGTCTTTAGTGACATGAGAGTGGACGAGAAGAATTTTTATGTCAGCAGATGAAAATTTGGGGCTACGTGTTATGGGTTGAGGGCCAAGCGGATCTCGACGATCGACAATGTTTGATAGTAGTGTATCAGTGGGGTTCATTGTTTGGATTTTTCTTTGCTACACATCCCACGCATGAAACTTAGAGAACGTTGGAAGTTGGGAGAAGTTTGGTCTTTAGGACATGGGCTAGTACCTTAGTTATTGTGCGTATACGTGATTATAACTGAGAGTTGATAGTCATATTATAATTTGAGGCCGATACAGCCGTAAAATCTTGATGTGAAAATAAGTGTAGAATGTTTACACCACAAGTAGATCAGTGGGGGCAACCTAGAAAATAATTAAGTTGCAATTCATAGGGTGGTTGAGTATAACCTTACTCTACGATCATGCCAAGTACGCGAGGATTATCTTAAATTAAGTATATTATGTTCAGTTAATTTATATGGTTATGCACGGGTATAGGGTGTATAGGCACCCTAGTTAGTTGGATATTTGGTATCGTCCGTAGTCGAAAGATGTGGAAAGGTATGTGTGAAATGAGCAAATGAATAAGGGAGTTGGCACATGGGAGTATTGAAGCTTTCCCGAGTAAAGGAAATACTTTAAAGGCTCATAGTAGTGACCAAAAAGGGGACGAAATTACAATGTGTCGTGTTGGCACTAAGGTGAATTGGTAGATTAAATGATGAAGTATTATAGTATGAGATAGCTAAATCAAATTAGTCTCTAGAATGAAGGGTAAGTGGAGATCGTGGGACTAGAGGGATACCGTTAGTAGAGATATAGCAGGAAGAACAAAACGATTTAGATTATTTGTAAAGGAAAGATATTGTGCAATTATATATCCAAAACTTTTGAGTACCAGGCTTATCCTAATTTCGAGGAAGAAATTCCTTTGTAAGGGGAGAAATATGTAATACCCCGTATTTATGAGTATTTGGAATTTAAATAATTAAATAATTATTTGGGTTTAACTTTAAATTAAAACGTATGCCAGAATTTGATGAAATTAAATATTTTTGGGGAGATAAGAATTTATTGTTGATGAAATAATCTATGCAAAAATGAGTATATGTCATAACGAGTAATTTCGACGGGACTGCATTGGAACTCAACCGAGGGTCGCGTGTAGACTATATTGAAGTTGAAATTAGATATTGTTATAGAGTGACTCAGATGATGATTTAGAGGTCACGGTTGATTTCGAAAGGGTTAAAATAGTATACCCGGGTGTATAGTTTGGATCTCAGGATAATTTTTGACCCACCCGCCACTGTTTAAGGGTGTTTCAAACATTTGGGAGTTTGTGGTTTAGAGAACTCCAAAAATTAAAAGATAATATCAGTCCCTTGGAGTTATAGGCTAGGGTAAACATAAATTAGAGAAGAAGAAGGCCACAAGGGAGGAGGAGAAGAGAGTTCTTGGAGGTGCAACACTTGTTCTCTCCACCAAAGTAGTCAGAATCGTGATCGGAGCAAGGAGAGATTGACTTCATCATCTTGAAAAGAAAATCAGACCTGCATATCATAAGGCAAGTATTTATCTTTCCTGTTTCTAAAAGGTTAAAATACCCATGTAGTGTACGATTATTATTTGTTAATTTTAATTGATGTTCTTGGGATTTTGGGAATTAGACACATGAATCTTGGGTAGTATTGGCATGTAGATTTAATCCCTATGTGATAAGAAAATGAAATGAGTATATATGTGGTGATAAGAATGGGGAAATTCTGGATTTAATGATATGTATACATGAAGAACAATAAAACTAGGGTTTTATGAATATTAAGAGACAATCGGTTCTTCAATGGAATTCTTGATGAATTAATGCGATATTTACGTTTATTATTGTCCTTATACTCATAATAGATGATTAGTTATGTTGGTTGGGAATTTAGTGAAGTTTCATAAAGAATGGATGAAGCTTTAATGATGAAAATCACAAAAACGTAAGGAAGAAGAAGGGCGTGCTTGTAGTGAATCGATTCAGCTCCTTGGCTAAATTGATTCGATGGGAAAATTTATTCTGACCAAGTCCAAATCGATTTGGCTACCCAGAATTGCATAATTTTGCCTTGTTGTTGTAATTTTCCTCACGAAGTGAATTAAGGGGAAACTTGGGGATAAAAATTTGGTAATTAAATAAAGACTTTAAGGAGGCCAGTAGAAATATATTGAATGTTTGGGTGATCTTTAATGTGAGTAAACTTGGGGTGTGAAGCGACGATGGTAAAATGATCGAGATGCATATCGGGAATTTAGTAATTGGATTACCGGAAGGGTGAGCCATGACCTATGACTTAGACCAGTAGTGTATGAGTTTAGTAACTACTGAAATAACTTAAGGGATAACTAGGGACTCCAGGTAGAGGATAATACTAGGGAAAATGCGATAGAGGGTTATATTTGTATGTGGATTAGTACGTTGAGTGTTCGAGAGACATATTAAGTACGGATTATATTATAGGTTGAGTGTATACCTATGCGGATTATATTATAGGTTGAGTGTGTACCTATGCTGATTATATTATGGGTTGAGTGTGTACATATGCATATTATATTATAGGTTGGGGGTATACTTATACGAATCATGTCTATTGATTGAGTGTGTGCCTACAAAGATTATATTTATGGGTTCTTCATATGCCTATATGCGACAAATGGATTAGGTTGTGTGTATATCTATTATGTGTTTTCTTATGTGTGAACATACCTATGATGCTTTCAATCACGCAGGTCCTGCGCAGAGGAAGATCCCACCTTGACGATTCCAGTGAGGTATGGATTTGTGCCCCAGAACTTAGAATTTAGGGCGGCACACTGTGTGTGTATTAGTAGGATTGGCAGTTTATTTGGGTACGTTAGGTATGTGCATAGACCAAAGGCTTATAACTATGTTTTCCTACATTATGTGTATTTGAATGAGGGTTCGAGGAGACATAACAAACCAATAGTCCTTGATTTTGTACGAGAGGTACATGGACTTGATAGTAGATTATTTCGCATCACGAGGGGCTATTTAGTAGATGCTATAGTTATTTATATTATGTGTTATAAATATATACAAATGTGATTAACCTACTTGTGTGTAATGTAGGAAAGATGGATAGTGTATATCTAAAGTAACTTAATTATGAGATGCTCTACTCAGTGTGTGATAGTGTATATCTAAAGATGAATTAAGTAAAGCAACCTAATGAAATGTTATAATGATAACATACGTGAGATCTTTATTAGGGGTTAATAATAACATACTTGAAACATATGTGTAACGTTAAATATTAGTATCGCGATAGCGTACTATATGGTCGGTACGAGGGAGCTAAACCTATTAGGGTTATATAGTTATTGATGAGACCTAGTTAGGTTGGGTAGAATATCTAGGTAGATGATGTTAGGCGTGCACATTAGTTGAGACGTGAGGAAATCAAGGGAATATATGTTGAACTAACATGTATAATCAATAACTGATTTTAAACTCCAATCTAAATACTTGCTAAATATTTTCAAATGGTTTTACTTGGGCTCTGACCCATACTTGTAATATATTTTCATAACCTTTTAGGTGTCCAGCCACAGGGATGCCCAACTTGATGATCTATTCCAGGGATGCGTAGCTGCAGCACTTGTGGATGATTGCAGGATTTGGATTAGACGCTTCAATCTTAGAGAAGGATGCAGCTCAATTATTTCAATTGGGCGTGTTGACCCTTCAGTCATTTCTTTTATTTCAGTTTGGACTTTGTACTCAGGTTTATATTCTTCTCTTGGACTTTATATTAGACTTGGCAACCGATGGTTTATACGGTATTATTTTATTCTGTACTTATCTTCTGATGGATTTATTTTATTACTGCGTGGGTGGTTTAATGATTGCATTTATTTCACTTGTTTTTGTTTTTTAAGAAAAGATAAATTTTGGCACCGACCTTTTTAATTACTAGGTGGTTAGTTTAATTTTAAAAATGTTTTTGACAATGATGCAAATAGTGAACCAAATGAGATTCCTATTTTAATTGGATGGAGTATTGATCACCCGATGTTTAAATAGGTGGGGTGTGACAACATGATGGTTCTCATTCTCAACCATTGCGAGTAGAAATGGGTTGGCAATACTACTTGGGTGCATTTTTTCGGCCCTAGTTAAAACTACAGAAATGGAGTGATTAGCTTTCGATAAGAAAATAATCAAAAGATACAAAAGCATTTGATTCCCAAGGCAAAGCATATATAAAAGTTACTTAAAATCATGATAGGATTCGATAAAAGTCACTTTTCTAGATGAACACACGGTAAAATTTAAGAATGCCACATATCAGATTGCTGACTCCACATAACAATCAAGTAATTTGATAAGTGTACTAGACTACTGGGTAATGTGCTTAGTCGACATGCATTGGAGGACGTAATAGAAATATAAAATAAAATATTAGCATTGATCTTTAAATTTAAATTACCAAGTTCAACATACCTATCTAAAGATAATTGGTTACTTGGAATAAAAACTAGAGCATCATATATATGCACAGATGAGGAGTTATGATCACTAATGACAAGCTTGGCATTATCACAGTCATCTTGCATACTTGGTTCTGACTTGACCATCTTGAATACTTGAGGTAAATGTTTTTGGCAGGAATGCTAGCATTAATCAGAAGGAATACCGAGACTAATGTCAATAGGTTCAGAAAATACCATACGTCGCTCAATTTTTCACTCAGAAAAAATACCTGAAAAGCTAAACAAATATCATAATAATATTCACTCAATTTTTGATAAAACCATTTTTTTAATAAAACAAAAAAATATGTTGTCCTTTAATCTTTTCTTCTTGCCTCTCATTTTTTATGCTTTTGCCAATAGTGGAATTCCCACAAAGAAGATTTGCTCCATTTGTATCCCATTCTCGTGCATCCTCATATATTCAATAAAAATCAACTTACTCATGGGAAACAATTATGACATGTACAAATACCCCATAGTCAAAAGATATGTAAATGATAAGATTGATGGGAGAACATCTCACTTAGGTAAAATATAACATGTTAAGTTAAAGTTCAAAAGATCTCATCCATATGTGTGAGGAAGCATAAACAAAGTGACTCCATCAAGAAAATCAAGGTCAAACAAATCCATGCAAGCATGATTAAGAATAGTCTAAGCATTGAAAATCATAATCAAATGACCTAGCCATATGAAAATATGGACTGAAAAGGAATAAAACACACCAATATGTCTCACAAAATGTGTAAAGTTAAGCTACACAAAAACCACTTTTTTTAGTTTTTAAATATTTTAATATGACACTAATTTATCACAACACAACACCATATATTGTAAATGTCACGGTTTTGGCCCCTGACCACCCCTATGAGTCATGGTCTAAAATCATGATAATTTCAAGCATGATGAATCCGGGGTCACGATCCAAACCCGTGACCCATAGGGGAGTACATGGGTCACATTCCAAAACCGTGACCACCATACCACTGGAGGTCATGGGACGACCGTGACCAATTAAAAATGCCAAACTATTGGTCACAATCCAAAACTGTAACCCCAGTGTGACATTTTTAATTGACCACACTCATGGTCAGGGTACACAACCATAACCAAATATATTTTATTTATGATGGTCACCCTATTGGTCATGGTTTTTTATCATGACCAAATAAATTTTATTTTTTATAGTCACCCTACTAGTCACAGTTTTGGACCGTGAATAATAATTTATTTATTTTAAAAATTATGTTTGATCACGGTTTTGGACCATGGCCAAATAAATAATATAAAAATAAATTTATTTTTTTGCATCCCAAAAAAACCTTAACATTTTTTAGATCTATTTACATTTACATCAATAATTTTTCAACAAATATGTGATAAAAGTTAAGTAACGCATGCTTCCGTGAATATATAATAATACAACACAAGTTAATTAACGCATGCTTGCATAAATATGTAATAAAATACAATGCATGCTTGCATGAATATGTACAACACACAAAAAATACAACGCACGTTTGCGTGAATATGTACAATACAAATAAAATACAACACATGCTTGCGTGAATATGCTCCAAATGGTCCTTCTCCAACGAGGCCTGCAAATAAACTTCAAAATGTTTCAAATGGTAAGTAACAAACGAATTGAATTCCCAAAATAAGTTTAGAAAGCCTATGTAGACAAAAATTGCATTAAAGTCCACATAGTTCGTAAGATGAACAAAGTTGGGGTCCAACCCATAATATAAATTTGGGTCTCTCTTTTGATTTATGAAAATATGTCAAATGTGTTGAAAGTGTTGAAAATTATGAGAAAACTCAAAATTAGGAATTGTGGTATATGATCCCTTTTTTGAGTTTTTATTTATGAAAATACATGTGAATGCATATATGATAATAAAAAGCCTCAATTAGTGATGCGTGTCAGTTTGGTGGTTCTTTTGCATTTCCGCTCTTTAATGATATGTTTTCAAGCCTAAGTTTAACTATTTGCAAGTTTTGGTCACATTCTAAAATAGGGAGTCATGTGATTGCACAGGCAGTTGCTACGTGTTATGTTTGGTCACGTGTGAGGTGTTCATGCCTCCTGCTGGGCCATTTAGTTACTGTTTTACATTTTCTCACTTTAACGATATGTTTTCAAGTCTAAGTTTAACTATTTGCAAGTTTTGGTCATAATTTCAAACCAAAAGTCCTGTAACTACCCGGTCAGTTGTTACGTGTTACGTTGGTCCCGTGCGAGGTGTCCATGCCTCTTGCGGGGCCATTTAGGTGTTTTTTTTATGTTTTTTCCCTTTAACGACATGTTTTTAAGCCTAAGTCTAACTATTTACAAGTTGTGGTCATATTCTTAAATCAATAGTCTCGTGACTATGCGATAACTTGCTACATATTATGTTGGTCCCATTCGAGGTATTCGCTCCTCTAATAGAGCCGTTTGGGGGTATTTTATATTTTCTTCCTTTAACAGCATATTTTCAAGTCCAAGTCTAACTATTTGCAAGTTTTGATCATATTAAAAAATTGGGAATCTCGTGACTACGTAGTCAGTTGCTACATTTTACATTGGTCCAGTGCGAGGTGTTCTTGCCTCTTGTGGGGCCGTTTGGTGGCTATTCATTTTTATTTTAGCCCCTTTAATGACATGTTTTCAAGCCTAAGTCTAACTATTTGCAAGTTTTTGATATATTCTTAAACCAGGAGTCCCGTGACTACGCAGTCAGTTGCTATGTGATACGTTCATCCATGCGAGGTGTTCGTGCTTCTTACGGGGCCATTTGAGGGATTGTTTTTCATTTTCACCTATTAACGTGATGTTTTTCAGCCTAACTCTTACTATCTGTAAGTTTTAGTCATATGCTCAAACTAGGAGTCCTGTGACTGTGGGATCAGTTGCTACATGTTACGTTAGTCCCGTGCGAGGTGTTCATGCCTCTTGAGGGACATTTGGGGGATTTTTTTGCATTTTCTTCCCTTAACAACATGTTTTTAAGCCTAAGTCTAACTATTTGCAAGTTTTGGTCATGTTCTCAAACCGAAAGTCCCGTAATTGCACGATCAAGCCTAAGTCTAAATGTTTTAGTTTACCCCAAATGAGTACTTAATTAACCATTATATAGGAATAAAACATTAAAAAAATCCATATCAAATATATAAAAAAGCGAGTTAAAGTAAAGAAAACAAGGTTTCAACAATTTTTTTCCCACGCTTTAACTGTATAACACTGTGTTTCTCTAGTAGCCTATTGTATTTCTCTTGAGTCCTATTTTCTCGAATGAGGTAAAATTAAAAGTCCTTGTTTTTGCGAGTGAGTTAGTGTCTCAAGTGTTCGACCTCTAACTTGCACCTTTTCAAAAAAACTTGCATTTAGAGCTTTTCCAAAAAAATTCCTCATGTTCCTTTTACAGGGAATCGTATTTAGTTTTCAAGATTGATTCTCGATTCATAAGAATTTTTCTGACATTGTTGAATCAAACATAAGAAATACTGATCAGAACGGAGGAATGAGCTCCGGGATAGTTCTCATCGAAGTGGCTATCTGATCAGCATTTAGCATGTCCGAATTTGATAATGTCAAAAAAATTCTAATGAATCAAGAATTAATTATAAAAACCAAATACGATTCCATGGAAAATAAACATGAGGAAATTATGCTAGAAAAGATCGATATGGAATTTGATTTGAAAAGGTGAGAGCTAGAGTCCGAACACCTTAGAAATCAACTCACCCGTGTTAACATGAACAACCAACTTTACCACATACGAGATAATTGGGCTCAAGATAAATACATTCGTAAATCAGACTGAGCATTCTGTGCGAGGTGTTCGTGCCCCTAAACATTTATAAATCAATGTATTGTTAATCAAACTAAACATTCATAAATCGAACACTTTAAGAGCCTTTAATGCATGCACAAGAATAGGCTAATTGCCATTGTTTATGCACTTAGAGTGTAATAGGTTCTTTCCATTTTGAAACGCACAAATAATAGGCTCATCCACTATGTGATGTTTACTTTTCATCTTCAATAAATCAACCATGATAAGTTTGGAGTCAAAAGAAAATTTACAAGCATTTATAGTGTCCTCAACCTTCACCCAGTCATAATAGAATACAATTTCTGTGAAATCTGGGTAATTGAGTTCCAAGATTTGTTGGACAATAATATAATATGTTAGCACCATATCTTTTTGTAATACCCCATATTTTTATGCTTTCTAAATTTAGGGATTTATTAAATTTAATGTGAGATATTAATTTAATATAAATCCAAAAATTAATTATTTTTAATAATTACTAACGTGATGTGAGTTAGTAAGTACGGGAAACTTGTTGAATATTACTAATGAGCAAAGTAATATATGATATTGGTTCTATTAACTGTCACGAGTGAATAAAATGACAATTTTGGAAAATTAAGTCGGGAAGCGCCTGTGTCGTGTTGGGACTAAATATCGATTAATAAAAAGTGAATAAATTATAAGTTGCTTGTATGATCGTTTTGAGTGCGCCAAAGTGTCTGAAAGGGTCGAGATAGTCAGAAAAGTGTACCCGGGGGTTTAGTTTGGGTCTCGGGGCATTTTTAGGCTTAATTAGTACCCCGGGAGGGCATCTTGGACATTTTGTAATTTTGGGTAATTAAACCCACGAATTTGCAAGGGTTATATGAGATGCCTAGGGTTGTCTTCTAGGGTTAACACAACCAAAAACAAGTGACGGCCATTGGAGAAGGAAGGAGAGAGATTTCCAAGGAGTTCTACACCGAAAACTCCTCCGTTTGCGCCGCCGTCGCCGCCAAACGATAGATCACGTCGCAAGGATCTTAACCACACTAATTTTAGCACAAATCAGAGACCAAAAATTCATAGGAAAGTATTTATCTTCCTTAATTTTGTTAATGCATCATTCATGTTAGTCTAGGGTTGATTAGGATGAGTTTCATAGAAAAAAAAACCATGTTGGAGATAGTAAAATTGCATGTAGTAATGATATAAATGATAATCTGGAAATCCCCTTCATATGTAGAGGTTGAACCATGGATTTATGATGGATTAGAAGTAGAAATTCTGAAAAAAGGTTGATTAGAACAAAGTTAAAGAAATTTCTAGGGTTCACGATGATTTATATAAGTTTTGGCCCTTTAATTCATGGATATTGATGAAAATTCACATGCTTTATGTAGAAGATTGCTAGTTTCGGTGTATAATGGTTGTAGTACAAATTTTTGAGAGTTTGGGTGTTAAAAATCTGGATTTGGATGAGGTTAGATAATAGAACCCGTAACTGGATTTCTGCAGAATTAGCCATACCTGCTTGATCGATCGATCGATCATAGATCATCGATCGATCGATGGTTCGATCGATCGAACACTTGCCCTCGATCGATCGACCCCTCCTGGCAGACTCATATTTCCCCTTTTAAATAGGTGAATCAATTTAAATGAGTAATAATCCTTGGACATCCTTATTAAAATATTTTGGGAGATAAAGAAGACCAGTAGGAGTTATTGATAACATGAAATCTTTAATGTAAGACGAGATTTACATTTTTGAGGATATTTACATAAAAGGGACGATGAAACTATGTATTAAAGAAAGAGACGCATTTGATAGTTGTGTTGGAAAATAAATGAGTAACTACTGAAATTTCACTTGAGAGTATAGGAATCCACGAGTGTCACTTGATAAGTTGGAAGAATCCCACAAATTAAGATAAGAGGCAACCGTTATACGTAATAACTAATTAACGAATAATAAGGACAAATGTCATAATTATGGGTTATGAGATGTACCTAAATTTGATATGGTAATAGTAGTATATTTATATAACTGTGTTTATGAATATACTATATACGTGTAAAAATTATGCTCGCGCTACTTGCTATCCCTGAGGTTACCGCGCTGGGACAGTCTTATCTCGATGGGACCTTTATGGGGGATATTGACTCGTATCCTAGAAGATAGAAATCCTTCGGTACAGACTATCGAATCGATAGTTCAGACGGTCCTAAGAGACGTGAGGGCATGTACTGACCTCTTAGAGACCTGGAATCTATGCTTCACCTCAATATTATTTGTGTTTGTGTTAGTACAGTTCGAGAGTGATTCCAAACTTTTATTTCCCTTTGTACGAGTGATACGGGGATTGGATAGCAGAGTATGCCCGCACTATAATTATTATGTGGGGTGCCGTTATAATATATATATTATATGAGTAGTTAATATATATATATATGTTAAATTCTGGAATTTGGGAACTACCTACTGTATTTATGGTAAGTAAGATATGAATAATTATTTCAATTTGGGAATAAGTGTTTGAAAAGTATAATATATTGCTGAGAGACATTATTAGTAAATAAGGTTAAATGAGAACTATGTTGTCAAATGAAATGAACCTCTTAAACAGTTGAAATTGTAAGTTTAAATCTTACGAGCGACATAAGATAAGATAAGTTAAACCGTTGGGAAGGTTAGTACAATAGGCGTGCACATTAGAAGAGAGGTGATAATTTCTCAAGGGAGTGTCGCACTAATATGTTGTTGCATTGGCCAGTAAATATTTTAAATACTTGCTAAACAAATTTTAAATCATTTTTACAATCGGGCTCTGACCCGTTTCCATTTTTTTCTTTTCTCTCTTGTATATATATGTATATATTACAGGTGCCCAGCCACAAGGGCGTCTTGCATAGGATCCTTTGGAAGGAACGCGCTGCAGCTTAGGTGGGAGTTGCAGGCCTCTTGTTTAGACGACCTCATTTCTTGATTCCACTCCTAGCATTTATTTTATCCAGTTGGGCATGTGTTGCCTTTTCTCATTATTCAGCTGTTTTATTGGACATTGTGATTCATTTATTTGCAGTATTTACACTTTGGATTTTATTACTGTCAGGATGTTTTCCTTTAAGTTTTAATGTTGGGATTTATTTGTTGAATGTTTAATTCTTCGGGATTATAAGTTACAGGATAATTGTTGTGTGATTCTTTAAATTGTGAATTATGTAAAGTTAAATGTTGGTTTATAAAATAAAATTTGGAAAGTAATGTCTAAAAATGGTTTTGACACTTAGCTTAATTATTTAGGGTGTTAAATTGGAAAAGATTATTTTACGACAATGATGCTAAGAATGAACCAACTGTTCACCTTGATTTTAATTTAATAAATTAGTAATCGCCCGGTATTTAATTAGGCGAGGTGTCACAGGTGGTATCAGAGAATCAGGTTCTAATTTCCATAGGATCTGTACGACTTATTTCGTTTCCAGCTTAGCGTCTTTGAATTAGAGCCCTAATACTAGGAATGTTGTATTCATATGTATGCGTTGGAAATTCATGCTTCTGCGATTTGTCAATGTGAATGTTGAACTTATTCAGATTAAATTTTTAATTTTCTGATGGCCCATCAGGACGAGAAAGCTAAGGCCACTGGGGAAGTTAATGAGCAAGGACAACTCAAACCTCAGGTGTCTCCGAAAATGGTACCAATCGCCGAATTTGCAGGCATTGTGGCACAAGCAGTTACCACTGCAGTCTTACAGTACCGCGAACGTAGCATGCAGCTTAGAGGAGGCAAAAGACCTAGAGAGGTTGATCAAATTCATGTGACTAAAGTAGACAATTGTGCGAAGGCACCTAAATTGCGACAACAAACCACTCAAGACCGAGACAGTTCCAGAGGTAGCAAAATTTTTGTAAAGGGCCAAAAGCGTCAGGGCCAACAAAGTTGGGGTCAGAATGAAGTCACAAAGAAGTGTTTCAAATGTGGAATGGACGGTCATAAACGTCAATCTTGTCCAAATCAGACTGGGGAGAAACCACAACCCGACCAACGAGAAATTTCAGGACTCTGCTATAAATGTGTGCGACCTGGTCACAAGTGGAGGGATTGTCCTCAACCTGACATCGTTTTTCCACAAATTTCTCAGCAAGGCCAGCAAAACCAAGGAGAAAGCGAGACTAGTCAACAACGTAGTAAAGTGAGACAGTTTCGAGGGAGGTGCTTCCAATGTGGCAGGAATGGCCATAGGTGTCAAGATTGCCCAGAGAGGAATAAAGCCCCAAGGCAGCAGGGCGCCGATAATAAACCACAAAAGCCAGCTCCACTAGCCATTCTAGCAGCCTCAGTGCAGCAGAGGCAATTACAGTATGGACGTGTATATAACGACCACCAAATAACAACACCTCAGGCCCCAACCGAGATAAAAGGTACGTCATCTATACCCAGTGCTATGGATTGAGTTTTATTTGATACTGGTGCGACGCGCTGTTTTATAGCTACCCATTTTGCGAAGGCCTTAGGGTTATTAGCAACAGCAGAGAGCACTGTGACGTGTGTAGACTCACCATTGGGAAATGGATCGCTAATTTTCTTTATATGCCGGGGAGTGGGGGTAGAGATTGATAGCTTGGTATTACCAACAGACATGTTAGTCTTAGATATGCATGAGCACGACGTTATTATTGGTATGGATTGACTCGCAACTTACAGAGCCATAATAGATTATTTCTGTGGGAGTATTGTCTTTGCTATTCCAGGACAAGAGATGTTTGTAGTGGCGATGCCTCGATCGGAGGGAGGCTCGATCGTTCATTTGTATTACATAGAGGAGGATACCTCTAAGGAGGTTGTGAGTCCCTTAGACTTGATCCCAGTTGTTCGAGAGTATTCCGATGTATTTCAGGAGATACCAGGCCTACCCCCCAGTCGAGAGATAGACTTTGTCTTAGATTTATTACCGGATACTCAACCTATAGCACGCGCTCCATACCGTATGGATCCGAAGGAGATGCGAGAGTTACGCGATCAGATATAGCAGCTGTTAGGTTAGGGCTTCATTCGCAAGAGTACCTCACCTTGGGGCGCTCCAGTTTTGTTTGTGAAAAAGAGAAATGGTTCACTGAGGCTATATGTGGACTACCGGGAAATGGACAAGGTCACGATACAGAACAAGTATCCATTGCCTCGAATTGATGATCTGTTCGACCAGCTGAGGGGAGCAACTTTCTTTTCGAAGATAGATTTGAGGTCGGGGTACCATCAGCTACGTATTAGGGAGCAGGATGTTTCAAAGACTGCTTTCTTGACGAGATATGGGTCCTATGAGTTCAGAGTGATGCCATTTGGACTCACAAATGCTCCAGCCGTATTCATGAACTTGATGAATCGATTGTTTAGAGAGTTCTTGAATCAGTTTGTCATCGTTTTCATAGATGACATTCTGATATATTCACACTCCGAGGAGGAACATGACGAGCACTTGAGGCAGGTTCTTCAGACTCTACGAGAGCATCAGTTGTATGCTAAGTACGAGAAGTGCGGGTTCTGGTTACGTGATATGCAGTTCTTAGGACATGTTGTTTCTGAACAAGGGATAGCAGTTGAGCCGAGTAAAGTGTCAGCGGTGAGGGAGTGGGGACAGCCCACTACACCGACAGAAGTGTGTAGTTTCTTGGGATTAGCCGGATACTACAGGGGATTCATTCTGGGGTTCTCTAAAATAGCGAGTTCATTGACGAACCTGACTCGCAAGGGGGTACCATACGTTTGGGATGATGCTTGCCAATTTGCTTGCGACGAACTGAAAGGCAAGCTTAGTTCAGCACCGGTCCTTGCTTTACCTACGCCAGGTGTGGAGTACCTGGTTTACACCGATGCTTCTTTACGGGGACTTGGGGGAGTACTTCAACAGGATGAGAAGGCTATAGCTTTTTCCTCCCGCAAGATTAAGCCGCACGAGAAGAATTACCCACACACGACTTAGAGTTAGCAGCGGTCATTTTTGCGTTGAGAATATGGAGGCACTATTTATTGGGGGAGAAATTTTGCCTGTTCACAGACCACAAGTCAATGCAGTACATGTTCACTCAGCGAGAGATGAATATGCATCAGCGCAGGTGGTTAGAGTTTATGAAGGACTATCAGTTTGACATACAATACCATCTGGGGAAGGCCAACGTAGTTGCTGATGCGTTGAGCCATAGATCGGTAGACGATGTAGTGGACGTCTGGAAGGCAAAGTGGAAAGAGTTGGGTCACCAAGACGCAATAGCTCATTCCTTCATATTTGTCATGACAGTGACACCTGAGATCGTTATGAGGGTGATACAGGCATAGACCGTAGACCCATTTTGCCAGGAGCAGATTGTACGACTTTTAGCCGAGGGTGCTGAGTCCTATTCTGTTAGTTCTGATGGGGGTTTGATGTTTAATGGGAGATTGGTGGTACCAGAAGGAGAAGACTTACGTCATGCAGTGATGACCCAGTCTCACGGGTCCCGATTTATGATACATCCTGGAGGAGATAAGATGTACCAGGATATGAGACGGCAATACTGGTGGAGTGGAATGAAAAAGGACATTTCCGAGTTCGTGTCCAAATGTTCTACCTGCCAGCTGGTAAAGGTGGACCATCAAAAATTGTCAGGGTTACTTCAGCCATTGGAAATACTCGCGTGGAAGTGGGAGAGTATTTTCATGGATTTTATCGCAGGGTTGCCTACATCACAGCGGGGCCATGATTCCATTTGGGTGATTGTGGACCGTTTGACCAAGGTGGCTCATTTTCTGCCAGTGCGAACAGACTATATCACGGGTCAGTATGCTCAGTTGTTCATTGTTGAGATTGTCAAATTGCATGGGGTGCCCCTGAATATTGTGTCCGATAGAAACAAGATTTTCGTGTCGCATTTCTGGGAGAGCTTTCAGAAGGCTATGGGTACAGAGTTGAGGTTGAGTTCAGCTTATCACCCACAGACAGATGGATAAATAGAGCGTACTAATCAGATGTTAGAAGATATGCTACGCATGTGTGTCCTTGACTTTGGAGGAGGTTGGGAGCCACGTCTTCCACTGGTAGAGTTCTCTTATAATAACTCTTATCAGTTCACGATTGGCATGGCTCCATTCGAGGCTTTATATGGCAGGCCTTGTCGTTCCCCAACGTGTTGGTTAGAGGTGGGGGATAACAAGTTTCTTGGACCAGAGGTGATTCAGGAAACCTCCGCGAGGAATGAGATTATCAGGAGTCGCATTCGGGTAGCCCAGGACAGGCATAAAAGCTACGACGATGCGAAACGGTTCTTATGGGAGTTTAATGTGGGGGACCAAGTATTACTACGTGTTTCTCCTATGAAAGGAGTGATGAGGTTCGTGAAGAAAGGGAAATTGGCCCCGAGGTATGTGAGACCATTTTCCATTATCGAGAGGGTTGGGCAGGTAGCATACAGATTGGGACTTCCAGAGCATCTACATCGCATCCACGATGTATTCCATGTCTTGTCATTGAGATGATACCTTCGGGATGATATGGCCCACACCCACATTGCGATAGAAGAGATAGACTTACAACCTGACAGATCTTACGAGGAGAGACCAGTGGATATCCTAGACCATAGCGAGAGGAGATTGATGTCGAAGGTAGTTCCGCTTGTACGGGTCCAGTGGGAGCATCATAATGTGGAGGAATCCACCTGGGAGCGCGAGGCAGATATGCGCGAGAGATACCCAGATTTATTCTTACCAGGTATGCCTTATTTTTCCGAATTTCGGGACAAAATTACGTTATTAGGGGGGAAGTATGTAATACTCCGTATTTTTATGCTTTCTCAATTTGGGGATTTATTAAATTTAATGTGAGATATTAATTTAATATAAATTCGGAAATTAATTATTTTTAATAATTACTAACGTGATGTGAGTTAGTAAGTATGGGAAACTTGTTGAATATTACTAATGAGCAAAGTAATATATGATATTGGTTCTATTTACTGTCACGAGATAATAAAATGACAATTTTGGAAATTTCAGTCGGGACACGCCTGTGTCGTGTCGGGACTAAATATCGATTAATAAAAAGTGAATAAATTATAAGTTGCTCGTATGGTCATTTTGAGTGCGTCAAAGTGTCCAAAAGGGTCGAGATAGTAAAAAAAGTGTACCCGGGGTTTAGTTTGGGTCTCAGGGCGTTTTTAGGCTTAACAAGTACCCCGGGAGCGCATCTTCGACATTTTGTAATTTTGGGTAATTAAACCCACGAATTTGCAAGGGTTATATCAGATGCCTAGGGTTGTCTTGTAAGGTTAACACAACCAAAAATAAGTGATGGCCATTAGAGAAGGAAGGAGAGAGCTTTCCAAGGTGTTCTACGCCGAAAACTCCTCCCTTTGCGCCGCCGTCGCCGCCAAACGATAGATCACGTCGCAAAGATCTTAACCACACTAATTTCAGCACAAATCAGAGACCAAAAATCCCCAGGCAAGTATTTATCTTGCTTAATTTCATTAATGCCTCATTCATGTTAGTCTATGGTTGATTAGGATGAGTTTCATAGAAGAAAACCCATGTTGGAGATAGTAAAATTCCATGTAGTAATGATATAAATGATAATCTAGAAATCCCCTTCATATGTAGAGGTTGAACCATGGATTTATGATGGATTAGAAGTAGAAATTCTGGAAAAAGGTTGATTAGAACAAAGTTAAAGAAATTTCTAGGGTTCACGATGATTTATATAAGTTTTGGCCCTTTAATTCATGGATATTGATGAAAATTCACATGCTTTATGTAGAAGATTGCTAGTTTCGGTGTATAATGGTTGTAGTACAAATTTTTGAGAGTATGGGTGTTAAAAATCTGGATTTGGATGAGGTTAGATGATAGAACCCGTAACTGGATTTCTGCAGAATTAGACATACCTGCTTGATCGATCGATCAATCATAAATCATTGATCGATCGATGGTTCGATCGATCGAACACCTGCCCTCGATCGATCGACCCCTCCTGGCAGACTCATATTTCCCCTTTTTAATAGTTGAATTCAATTTAAATGAGTAATAATCCTTGGACATCCTTATTAAAATATTTTGGGAGATAAAGAAGACCAGTAGGACTTATTGATAACATGAAATCTTTAATGTAAGAGGAGATTTACATTTTTGGGGATGTTTACATAAAAGGGATGATGGACCTATGTGTTAAAGAAAGAGACACGTAAGACAGTTGCGTTGGAAAATAAATGAGTAACTACGGAAATTTCACTTGGGAGTATAGGAATCCTCGAGTGTCACTTGATAAGTTGGAAGAATCCCACAAATTAAGATAAGAGGCGACCGTTATACGTAATAACTAATTAACGCATAATAAGGACAAATGTCATAATTATGGGTTATGAGATGTACCTAAATTTGATATGGTAATAGTAGTATATTTATACGATTGTGTTTATGCATATACTATATACGTGTAAAAATCATGCTCGCGCTACTTGCTATCCCTGAGGTTACCGCGCTGGGACAGTCTTATCTCGATGGGACCTTTATGGGGGATATTGACTCGTACCCTAGAAGATAGAAATCCTTCGGTACAGGCTATCGAATCGATAGTTCAGACTGTCCTAAGAGACGTGAGGGCATGTACTGACCTCTTAGAGACCTGTAATCTATGCTTCGCCTCAATATTATTTGTGTTTGTGTTAGTACAGTTCGAGAGTGATTCCAAACTTATATTTCCCTTTGTACGAGTGATACGGGGATTGGATAGCAGAGTATACCCGCACCATAATTATTATGCGAGGTGCTGTTAGAATATATATATATATATATATATATATATATATATATATATATATATTATATAAGTATTTAATATATATATATTAAATTCTGGAATTTGGGAACTACCTACTGTGTTTATGGTAAGTAAGATATGAATAATTATTTCAATTTGGGAATAAGTGTTTGAAAAGTATAATATATTGCTCAGAGACTTTATTAGTAAATAAGGTTAAATGAGAACTATGTTGTCAAATGAAATGAACCTCTTAAACAGTTGAAATTGTCAGTTTAAATCTTACGAGCGACAAAAGATAAGATAAGTTAAACCGTTGGGAAGGTTAGTACGATAGGCGTGCAATTTAGAAGAAAGGTGAGAATTTCTCAAGGGAGTGTCGCACTAATATGTTGTTGCATTGGCCAGTAAAGATTTTAAATACTTGCTAAACAAATTTTAAATCGTTTTTACAATCGGGCTCTGACCCGTTTCCATTTTTTTCTTTTCTCTCTTGTATATATATGTATATATTACAGGTGCCCAGCCACAGGGGCGTCTTGCATAGGATCCTTTGGAAGGAACGCGCTGCAGCTTAGGTGGGAGTTGCAGGCCTCTTGTTTAGACGACCTCATTTTTTGATTCCACTCCTAGCATTTATTTTATCCAGTTGGGCATGTGTCGCCCTTTCCCATTATTCAGTTGTTTTATTGGACATTGTGATTCATTTATTTCCAGTATTTACACTTTGGATTTTATTACTGTCAGGATGTTTTCCTTTAAGTTTTAATGTTGGGATTTATTTATTGAATGTTTAATTCTTCGGGATTATAAGTTACAGGATAATTGTTGTGTGATTCTTTAAATTGTGAATTATGTAAAGTTAAATGTTGGTTTATAAAATAAAATTTGGAAAGTAATGTCTAAAAATGGTTTTGACACTTAGCTTAATTATTTAGGGTGTCAAATTGGAAAAGATTATTTACGACAGTGATGCTAAGAATGAACCAGGTGTTCACCTTGATTTTAATTTAATAAATGAGTGATTGCCCGATATTTAATTAGGCGGGGTGTCACACTTTTGAATTTTTATCGCTTTTGCTAGAGACACGGGTAGTCAAGGAAGAAATTGAAATTCTATTATTTTGTGTCAAAAGCTTTTCTTCAAATGGATATGCAAGAAAAAAAATGTTGATGCAAAGTTCTTAAACTATTTCACACAAAATTTGGAACCTTTTTCTAGGCGCGCAAGCCTTGATGAGACATCATTTATTTTTAGAATCTTCATTTATTCATAAATTTATATTAGGACATGTTTACCATATATGATTAAATAACCGCACACATAAGGGCTGGAAATTACCTCTTTTGATATCCATGCCCTAAAATGATTCGTCGTCTAACTTCTCTTTTGATTATGGGAAATTTCGTTCGCATGCTTCCTAAAGGCAAATTGTCGAATTTAGATCATAACATATAGAATACATAAAATCAAACAAGAATAATTCAGTTAATTATATAAACTTACTCTCTCCAATCTTCAACTTCATCTTGTGATTCGAAGACAAAGCAAGTTGCTTGATCGTATTGTTTATTAGTGAGTCTCACCTCTTTAGAGTTCCCAAAAGAAAATGCATCCGCAAACTCATCAAGTTCCTTGATCACTCGTTCTCCTTGAGAGTTGAACCTCCACAACTCTTGTTTTGGAATATGTTCTTGAGCGTATATGGATGATTCCACAGTTACATATTCTTTCACAATTGACCCTCCAATATACCATGTATTCTTTATGTAATCTTTGAAGGTTTTCATCAAGCACTTGAAATGATACATCTAGTAATACCTAATGGGATCACACAACAAAGTCTCGTTGTATAAATGCACAAGTAGGTGGATACTGATATCGAAGAATGATGAAGAAAAACATTCCCCCAATATAGATACAGCCTCGGCTAAAGTTAATTTCTAAGCTCTAATGTGCTTTTTGATTACCACTTTTGCACAAAGTAGGGTAAAGCACAAAATGATTTGCATAATTTCTCAAAAAAGTAATGCTTAATTAGTAGAGGGATTAATTGAATGATGACATGCCAGTGGTGAGACTTTCACTCTTTCATACCATTTGCTTGGTAGCTTACTAACCTGCACAAACTACCAAAATAGCTAGTTAGAGTTTTCAAGTTGAATGTGTCTAAGAGAATATTTTTCTCACTAGTAGTTAAAGTGAAAGAACCCGGGAGGATAAAACTTCTTCCTGTTGTAGGATAATTTTTTAACCACAATTTCTTCTTTATTTATATATCCCACAAATCGCGGCATGCCCACTCTCCATCTTTTGAATAGGATCCACCTAGACGTGTTCCTATCATATGTTCCACAACATTCTTCTTCGTTTTCATCAAATCAATTACATGCCTTAGATTATGATATTTCTAATACCGTAAGTTAAAAAATATCGATCGTCTGTACCATGCCTTTGTTTTACTAAGGTTGTTTGGATCCCCCAAGATTTATGCTTCAGGTTTACAAAGTTAGGGACCACATACATATTTCTCGTATTTTCAGCTTCGCCTTCTCCTCAATCTGCTGACCAAAAAGTCAAGCAAGTTTCTTCCTTCATGATCGACAAGTAAAAATTTATACCTGTCATTCCTCAAAGAGTTTCTGGTTAGCAGAAATCTACAATGCCCCATATAACTCATCTTACCACTATGAGTTAGCCAAGTGGCTTCAGTTTTTTCCCCACATATGGGAGATCCATAATAACCATGAACATAGCAATCGGAAAAAATACCATATGTAGGAAGGTCGTGGATTACCCATATCACCATTGCTTTAAGTGTGAACTCTTCACCATTATGAAGATCAAATGTCGTCACACCTTTATCCCATAAATCGTTAAGTTCTTCGATTAACGGGGTCAAAAATATATCAATATCATCACCAGGAGCCTTCAGCCCGAGAATTAATAAAGATAACAATGTGAACTGATTTCTCATGCACAGTGTCGGAGGGAGACTTAGAGGAGCAATGAGAAATGGCCAATAACTCTTATTAGTACTTAAATTATCGAAAGGGTTAAGCACATCGGTTAATAATGCTAGACGAACATTACGCGGTTCATTTTCAAATTCATGGTGTCATGCATTTGAAATTTTTTAGATGATTGAATCAACTAGATGACACATGAGATTCCCACCCACGTCACATCGAGCGTTCCATGTCACGGCCTCTGCTATCCACGGTACACTGAAAACCCGTATTAAGTGTGACCCGAGGGAAAATATTTCAAAACTTTTAATGGAACATACCAGAACTTGTGATATTTTGCAGTCCTGACTTTTTGATTCTCACAAGGAACATATCTAGGCTCACTTCATACAAGACACTTATCCTTCTATTCGTGCTCGTTACGGTACAATATCCAATAACACATGAATGTATGAATAGATTTGTATTTCAAACCCAAACCCTTCAAGATGTTCTGCATGAGAGGATAATTTTCTTGTAATGTGTTCTCTTTTGGGATAATGTCTTTAACCCACTTAAGAATTACGGTTATGTTGTCACCCGATAAATAAAATTAACTCTTCAAATTATGCAAACCGATCATTACATATAATACCGAGTGATTTTCTTCGTAAATTCTATGCAAATGTCTAGTTGCATTGGATTTCAACCATATATATTCTCGATCTTCGGGTAATTCAGAATCAACTTGTTCATTGGCTTGGTCATAATGCACATTATTCATATACATAGGCTGGTGGTTTTGATCATGGGGACTACTTAAGAACCATAAATTCGGCCGATCAAAGGATGTTGTGGTGGCGAATCGTTAATAACTTCCACCCGGCTGGGTTCCATCATGCGGTTATGTACTAGTAATTCTTTCCATACATATGACATATTCTTTCCCCCATGGAATTTCCATATCATATAGTCTTGCATCATACCCCACGTTAGTAAATGACATTCAACGTCTTCCAAAGACTTAAATTTTCCATTTATATAATGGTTGCACGGACACGAAATCTTATCACTATTAAGATTTCTATATGCATATTTAATAAATTCCCAAACGCCCTTTACATTATTATCAGAAACTTTGTGCCTTTCTCCTATTTAATCTTTGTATGGTGGGAAAGCCATAAAGTGGTTTTTAAAATTCAAAACAAATATATAGAAAATTCATTCAACTCGATCAAAAATAAATATTACAAGCAAATTCATTCAAACCAAATTATAATAAAACCAAATTCATTAAAATATTTTAAATTTGTGCAAAAATAAAACATTGTTCAATGCATAGACTTGACCAACAAATTAACTAGCCATGTAATAAAACAACTTGCATAATTTTTAAATAATGGACCTTCCCCGTGTTCAATGTATGCATGCCCATCTCTACAACTAGAGTATATTTTATCGACCAAAATTTGAGCTTCACCCACCACCAAAGGCTGACTGTGGACAAGTGTTCTGATAATTACAAAAATGAGATTGCACGGGACAACAACCCTGGTATCAGTCAAGTTTCATATAAAATACACCTCGCCAAAGTCAGGCTACATGGATGATAATGATGCTGATGCTGATGCATGGAATGTTCCAGGTGTAGGCATTTGCGAGAAAAATGTTTCGGGAGGAGGCATTTGGGAAGGAAATATTCCAGCAGGAGGTATTTAGGAGGGGAATGTTGTGACACCCCACCTAATTAAATACCGGGTGATCAATCCTTTATTAAATTAATTCAAAGTTCCCGGTTGGTTCATTCTTAGCATCACATTCGTAAAATAATTTTCCTTATTAACACCCTAATAAATAATTAAGCTAAGTGTCAAAACATTTAATTTTGTTTAATTTATATTCCATTGTAAAGGCCTTATGTGTATAACCCAGTTTATGAATAGTAATAATAATAAATAAATTCCATTGTAAAGGCCTTATGTGTGCCAACTAGATTATTGAATCCAAATAAATATCCACAACTACCGTCAACGTAATAGATAAAACAATCCCAAATAAAACAGAATACTGAAATAATAGAAAAGTAGGAAAGCTCTCTAGAGTCTAAACAGAAATCTGAAAATGGGCGACACATGCCCTAACTAAAGAGAACTAAATTAGAAGATGAGGAGTCAAAGGAAGAATCACCTACAGCAAGGACCTGCAACTCCCACACAAGCTGCATCACGTCCAATCCAATGGATCTACGCCTGACGCCCCTCTAGCTAGGCACCTGTAATATATATATATATATATATATATATATATATATATATATATATATATATATATATATATATATATATATACATATACAAGAGAAGAAAAATGATAGGAAACAGGTCAGAGCCCGTGTGTAAAACAACTCTAAAAATCGTTTAGCAAGTATTTGAAATGCTTACTAGTTGATATGACACAGATGTTAGTATGCGACACTCTCTTGAGAATTCTCACCTCTCATCTAGTGTGCACGCCTATCGTTATACTAAAATGATACATAAGTCTAACCCAATTCTCCTCCCATAAATTCTGATTCACGAAGTCGTATGTCTATGATTTATTTAAAATACCATCCTCTTAAGGATCATTTAAGTCAATTATGTATTTCTCAATACTGCTGGAAAATGTCAAGCTCTTACTGTAAAGGAAAAGCATTTATTCAACATTTATCTAGTTATACCCACAGTAAAAGAATTCCAGGTGTAAGTATATATATAAATTACTCATACAATATATATACTAATCGGCACCCCACATAAAATCTATGGTTCTAGCATACTCTGTTATCAAGTCCCTATATCTCTCATACAAAAGGGAAATACTAATTCAGAATCACTCTCTAACTGTATTAACACAATACACAAAAAATGGAGGCAAAGCCTAGTTCCAAGTCACTAAGAGGTCAGCAGATACCCTCACGTCTCTTAGGACCATCTCACCATCATTCTCTGATAGCCTGTACCAAGGAATCCTATGTTCTAGGGCATGAGTCAATATCCCCCATAAAGGTTCCATCAAGATAAGACTGTCCCGGCACAGAAACCTCCGTGATAGCAAGTAGCGCGGGTATGATTACACACAGATAAATATCATTATATATATACACATGCACTTGGTTATATATATATTTATATTTACATTATTCTTTTAGGTACGCCCACGACTGATAGTAATATTCTATCCATACGTGGCACAAATCACCCAAGTCCTACGTATAATTAACCAATTTCTTTTTATTCTCAATTGTCGCCATTTCATTAGTACTTCTCGTCCCTCGAAGTGTTTTATTTTACTAGATGTAAATTTAGTAGATGTACCCTCACTAACATACATGTTTAAGTCTTTCTTAAGTTTTCCAATACCTCACTTAATGTACGCACGATTTCTAATAAATTTTATTCCCCCTTTATCCCACGGTTACATCTCGTATAAAATTTCATTTACCAGAACTTACTTAGACCCTACTGGTCTTTCCCATGACCCATTATGGTCTTTAAATTACATCCAAGGGCTCCTACGCATTTTAATCGAATTAACTGAAAAAGGAAAAAAATTATTCAATTTCCAGGAGGGGTCAATCGATCGATTAAAAGGGGTCAATCGATCGACATTCTTGAGTCGATCGATCAACATTCTTGAGTCGATCGATTGATCAAGCAGTTCTTGCCCAGATTCTTCAATTCCAACCTACGGGTTTCCTCCATAAACTTACCCTAAATGCCATTTACGAGTTCCAAACTAACAACCAACTATAAGGAAAATTATATAAACAATAATAGATGATTTATAATGTAAGATTTCCATTAATTCATCAAGAATCATCATCAAACGAATTAACTTCGAGGATTTATTCTAACCCTAGTTTATTTTTACTTCACATGAGTTCCATTGATTTTCAGATTCCTATCTCTATTGAGCATCAATTTCGTGTTCACCAATCTAAATCCAACAAAGAAATCATCCTAACATGATTTCTATTCTGCAATTTCAACAATTATTCCCAAACATCAATTTTCTTTTTATGAAACATAAATATTATTCTCCTACACTAGCATGGCTGTGATATCAACCAAAATAACAACAAGTTAGATACTTGTCTCAGATACGAAGTTCTAATTCTCAGGTGTTGATGGGCATGGTTGCGTCCCTCGTTTCCCGATCTACGCATTGGTGGTGAAATTCAACAAAGGTGGTGTCGGTAGGGTGTTTCTCTCCCTTGAAGTATTCTCTCTTCTCCCTTCCTTAGCCTCTCTGCAACTCTACCATTTCTAATCCTCGAGGAATCTAACTCCCATCAGATATACCCCTTCAATTTTCGTCCACAATGAAGCCTTAAAAAGGAAGATTACTAAAATGCCCTCCCGGGTTACTGGTTAGGCCTAAAAATGTCCCGAGATCCAAACTAAACCCCCGAGTACATTTTTTTGACTATCTTGACCCTTACGAAAACGTTGGCATACTCAAAATGACAATACAGGTGACCTATAATTTAATTACTTTATATTCCATTTCCCGACCCGACACGACACAACCGCGTCCTGACTTAAATTCTATAATTGTCATGTTATTCACTCGCGATAATTTAAATAAATCCAATTCTATATATTACTTTACTCATTAAGTAATTTCCACCATATAATTACTAACTCTCATCACGCTAGTAAATAATTATTTTAAAATACGGATTAATACTAAATAAATTTCATCCCAATTTAATTTAATAAAATCCCCATAATAAAAGCCATAAAAATATGGGGTATTATAAATGTTCCAGGGGAATGATCGGGAAATGTCTGAGGCATCTGATGGGCGTAGCCCTATTGTTGAGTAAAGAGTCGGACCAACTTATAGATTTTATTCATCAGGAGTACCATGTCCTTCTGAAGCTCTAACACTTCTCCTTTCATCTTGGGACTTTCTTCCAACCCCCTCTCCACCTAACCCCTCACCGTAGAGATCTCATCCAATAAAGATGGATTATGTTGTAATTTGGTACTTGGTATACGTGAGCCCACACCTTTTTTCCTCTCCTTATGGTACCTCCCAAGCACCTTGGTTATGGAATCTGATTAAATGTCATAAGGGTTGCACTCAAGCTAACTGTTGGACATGCAATCTATCCTTTCTTGTAACATAATATTATATTTAGGACTAAGATTTTAACAATAACAATATTATAAGGTCTATATAAATGATAAGTAAATTCAACCTCAACAAAGTCGAAGCAAGTTTGTCTAGGAATTTATTGGTCCTTTTTTCCCATCGGGCATGCAAGTAGAAATTGACTCGATTAGCATATTCGCCTTCTTTAAGAGTCACCTTGGTCCATTCCACGCATTTACCCTTACTATCATCATAAGATTTTGCCCCGAGTTTTAGGCATCAACATTTTTTATTTTTTCACCTTATTTCTCACTCTCTCATTCAATTTTCCCTCCTTAGCCTTATTCTCTAAGAAGTCATTCCATTGGTTAGTGGGAATTTCAATATTTTGGGCAACTTTGTCTTTCAGCCGTAAAATATCAGAACTAGTTGCCTCTTTGAGAAAAAATGCTTCCAAATGTTCCTCCAATACGTTTTTGAATCATCAACTAGTTTGGAGAGAACCTTTGGCTTTGAACCGATGAGGGATGTAAATATTTTATTTATTTTCTCCCAAATGTCATCCCTTAAGACATGATCAACCTTCTTCTAGTTGTATACACCCCCGACGCCCACAGTCATCTCTTCAAGAAACAGACAACGACTTTTAATAGGTTGAACATTGCCTTTATCATCAGTTGGATTATCCTTGTCAATGGAGAACCCAATACGCTTCTTAGGGTTAGGTTGGAATCCCTTGGCAGCAACAGTTGTGGGTGTCATATTATTAATGATTTCTATGTTTGATTACTCGGATATGGAATAGAATTAATATCTTACATAGTAGAATATTGATATCTTAGAGGATATGATAATTGAGCTTCGAGTGTAGATCTCCCAGTTGGCAGTGTTTCGTTATTTTGTTGATTATTGTCATTTCTCTTTGACATTTCCAACAATTAAAAAAAATTAGCGACGTATGTAAGAAAATACATTTTACGACTATATATATGTATGTACCTTCCTGATAGCTTTTAAAACATGATTGATATCTCTGATTTCCATCCAATCAGTATTACTTTTAAAAATATATGAAATTTTGCATGAAGCCAACTGGGCGGAAGCGTGTCTATGATTGATGTATAAAGGTCCATGACATGAACTCGAAATTATTTTTTCTTCAACTTATATGAAAGCTCATTTTTTATATGCATGTGTTGCGAGGCATCACAATCTAGGCGAATTCTCTCTTTACGTAATTGTATCCACAAATGATGAATATTTTTTCATCTTTTTTCAACGGTTCACCAACATTAGTGCCCTGTCGAGATTATGTAGGCGAAATATATTCTCTAATGCCTCATCCCAGCATTTTGGCAATGAAAATCTTACGAGAGTTCAACTCCATGATTTGTAAGGAAATTAAATTGTTCAATTTTTTTATTACCATACTTGTAAATTGGAGTTCCCTCTATATGTCGCGCACTAACGAAAGATGTTTTAGTGATATCAAATTGCACCCTCTCGTACTCTCATTTCCAGTAATTTAATTAATCCTAAACAAATTGTGGTTTTCCATCTGATTAATTAAACATAACAAGTTCAATTTAAGTTCATTTTAATTTAATTAAACCTAAAATTACTATTTGTCCCCAATTGTGGAAGCCCTTTGTAACAACCTGCCTAATTAAATATCGGGTGATCAGTCCTTCATTTAATTAAATCAGAATATCCAGTTGGTTCATTCTCAGCATCACTGTCGAAAAAATTTCTTTATTAATCACCTAATAGTTAATTAAGCTAAGTATTAAAAACTTTTCCCATTTTTAATTTAATTAAAGCCATTCCACGACATGGAATAATAATATGCAACAACACATTACAACTGAATTAACTTCAACAAGAATAAATGTGACTGGAATAACTCTTCAGTGAAATTATAACATTTACACTAAATAAAACTGATATCCACAAAGATTACATAAATAATTACAACCTCTAGAATCCTGGGTGACATTCCCTAAATGAAGTAGATGCTACAGATAAGTGAATCAACAGAAAGGAAGCGTCTAAATAAAATCCTCATCTCTGCTAGTATTTATAATCCATCGGAACATCCATTAACTATGTTGGGCATCCCTGCTGCTGGACACTTGATGTACAAGATATAGTAGAAAATAGAATATGCAAGGAAACGGGTCAGAGGCCGATTGTAAACGATTTAAAAAAAAAATAGCAAGTGCTTAAGAATTAAATTTAAGCATTTATTATGTACATGTTAGTTTCTCGTGCTCTCTCTTGAGAATTCTCACCTCTCATCTAGAGTGCACACCTATCATATCTTATTATCTTCGTAGTTAAGGTTCCCCCTAACTAGTTTCCACAACATAATTCTAACCCATATCATAAACCTGTATGTCCCATACCATATGTAATATAATTATTCATATCCATTTCTCTTTAATATGAACTAGTCTTGTTACAACATTGTAATTAAGTGTTCACTTACTTAATTCAATTCAGATTTCATTATTTACTTCGATCTACAATATTACACAGTAGATTAAATCACAGTTTATATTTTTAATCTACAATATCACACAGAAGATTACATCTCTATATCTACAATGTCACACAGTAGATTACATCAGAGTTTATATATATAATATCACACTAATTCTATATATATATATATATATATATATATACTAATACGGCACCTCCCCAGTCACAACTGTGGTGCATGCACACTCTGCTATCATGTCCTGATACATAATGTCACTGTATAGAGGACTATTGATTTAGCGTCTCTCACGAATCACATCATAACACAAATATATTGGAGGCGAGCATACTCCCCAGCCAAATGGGTCACACATATACCTACGCTCCCATTCAACCGTCAAAACTACCATATACACCGATAGCACGTGTCCAAGGTCCTATGCTCAGGGTACGGATCTAAAATCCTCCCAAATGGGCGCACAGGATAACGCCGTCCACAATGCGAAACCTCCACCCCGATAGCAAGCAGCGTAGGTATGTCATACATACAAATAATAATATAGGTATTCATCACACCTATATAAATGTAACATCCTTAAGGAATTCACACAACCATATGATAATTCCCATACCTAGTATTTTTATCTATCAAATCCTACATATTAAAGATTATGACTGTACTTCTTTATTTTATATTCCCGGGCCTCACTCATTACTCGAAGATTAAATAAGTATTCCTTAACCTAATTCAGTAGGGAAATGTCTACACCCTACTTGTCCATGTCATCACAACTTTTGAAATTTTATGAATTAAACTCATCTTTAATTAGGTTTAATTCTAAATAACTGTAACACCCCACCAGCCCAAGGAGAGCGAACGGAGCGTTACTATTACGAAACTAACCAAATCCACAAATAGTAAGGTATAGAGCATCTAAAAAATAACACAATATAAACGAAACCACTTATCTCAATCTCCTCAAATTGATACAACAATATTCTTTCGAATAATATAACTATCTATCTCAAAATAAAATAAATTTCCAAATGCTCTATACAACAAAAATAAATACAATTCTTCCAAAAAATATTCTTCCCAAAATAATCCACACTAATATCATCCCAATTGGTCCATATCACTCAAATCCACGCTAACCTGCCAAATAAAAGAAAATATGGGGAAGTACACAATACGACAGGAAAGATGCTTAATAAATATATTAGCGGTGAATAAAACGTAACAACACGAGTACGAATATTCAAATCAAATGCATATCTCAAAGCATTTATCAATAAAGTTCTCAGCAACACATTAACCGGGTCACCAGGCCTCACCCCATCCGCATATGCTTTATCAAGACATAGCCCGGAAAGCAGGAATTTTGGCGGGTGCCCAACATCCGTGCCTTATTAAAATCTCATGACAGTGTTCTCAACAATAATATAATGATACCACGTGAATTAAAATAATTCCATAATTATTTCTCCAGATTTCGAAGAATTTAACCATTCAAATATGAGTTCAATTAAACATGAAATCAACGGAATAACTCTCGAGATATTTAAAGAGCATATTGTGTAAAAACCCATACCTTAAAATCATCACATGAATCATCACATAAATTCAGCCTCAAAATCTGATTGCACCAACATCTTCCTCTCGTAAAAATAATCAAAACACGTTCTAGCCCCAACACGAGATAACCTTAAATAGTCTTATTTTAAAAACTCAGAAAATCAGCTCCAAAAATTATTCGAATCGCTTATCCGACTTCATATTTGGATTCTACACGAAAAATTGAGTCAGGTATGTGCTTTGAGTTTTTCTCAAATATCATCCAAATGCACTCAAAAAGAAGATCTAAACATTTCAAATTGGCTCTTCTCATTCCACCCATTTTTGCCTCTTTGGATTTCGTTTTTGGCCTCTCTTTTTCATCTCCCTTTCCTTATAATCACCCATAATATTCCTTATATAATCCCTCTCTCAAACCCTAGCTTGGAGCATAAGCTAACGCATATTACAATACTGCCCTTTAATTCAAAATTATCAACTTTACATATTTAAACCATTATAAAATGTCCAAAAGCCAATTAAATTTGAATTTAAATATTCGATTCATTTCGAATAAAAATAAATATAATGTCAATATCCCGATTAATAAAATAATAGTATTATTAAAATTATATACCATATTCATAAATAAAGCCCTCAAAATTATGGGGTATTACATACTTCCCCCATTGAAAAGGAATTTCGACCTCGAAATTCGACGAAACCTAACACTTGAAATAAAATTCTACTCGATTCTATTTTCCATAAATCACACACTAAAGTCCTCTAAATTTTCTATCTCTAAAGAAAATATAGCTAACCCGCATGCTAAACCCAAAATCCAAGACCCGAGGGTTATCGTATACCTAAGCTCTCATACCATCTGTAACACCCCGCCCACCCGGAGAGAGCGAACGGAGCGTTACTATTATGAAACTAACCAAATTCGCAAATAGCAAGGTATAGAGCATCTAAAAAATACCACAATATACATGAAACCAGTAATCTCAATCTCCTCAAATTAATACAACAATATTCTTTCGAATAATATAACTATCTATCTCGAAATAAAATAAATCTCCAAATGCTCTATACAACAAAAATAAATACATTTATGTAATACCCCGTAATTTTATTTATATTTATTTAAGGGATTTATTAAATTAATGAGAATTTATTGGAAATTAATCTGGGTATAAATACTAGCGAGATGTGAGTTGGTATTTGATTATGATATTGAAATTTAAAACATCATGAGTATTGAATATTTAAATTGTCACGAGATAGAAATACGACAATTTGGGAAATTTTGTTGGGATGCGCGTGTCAGTCGCGTCAGGAATGAAATTATTCGAATTGAAAAGTGAATTTTATTATTATCAACCGTATGGTCATTTTGAGTGCGCCAACGAATCCGGAAGGGTCGAAATAGTCAGAAAACACTAGCTGGGGGTTTAGTTTGGGTCCCGGGGTATTTTTGGGCCATACCAATAACCTAGAGGGGTATTTTGGTAATTTTAAAAATTAGGGGATTAAAACCTACGAATTTTAGGAATTAATTATATATTATTTAGGAACCCACTAAGCCCATTATCAGCATTAGATGAGTTAGAGGGCTACGGGAGTTACAGGAGAGTTTGAAGAGGTTCCAAAAGAAACCTCCAACCACCATCTTCAACCTTGGGAGAAAATCTGTAGAGAAAGGGGAGAAATCAACCTTCGTTCACCAACATCAATTCTGAAGAACAATCTAAGGCAAGTGATTTGATATTTTTATTGCATTGAATATGTCTTCCATGTTTAGTGTAGGAATTATCTTATATTGAAATTTTTGAAGAAAACCCATAAACGTTTTGGAGAAACTTTGAATTTGGGTTAGGATTTGCATGTAGAATGATGATGGACTGATTTAATATTCGAAGAGTTATATATGATGATTTAAAAACGGATTTATGATGGGTAATTGGGCATAAAAAAATTATGAGTTCATGTTCATAGGGTTTGGGGAAATATTTGGAGATTTATATTAAATCCTTACTGATTTGTAAGATTTGACCCCTAAAATATGTTAAGGGATTATCTAAGGTGATTAGAAATGGTTTATATACGTTAAAACATGATTTGGATGGTCTTAGGGTGGATGTAGAGAAGTGAGGAATGAAGAAAAATGAATTTGGGAATTTTTGGGCTGAAACTGCCATTTCGTTAGAAGTTCTGCCCAGGTCGTTCGAACGACCTCATTAGAAGGAACTTCTAAAGAGATGACAGTATCCCTTCTAACGAGTTGGTAATTCGTTCGAATGACACTCATTTGAATGACCTCATTCGAATGAGATTTCTAACGAGTTGACAGAACTCGTTGACTTATTTAAATGGTGAGATAACCTTCCCTTATTAACTAATGGGTATAGTTGGGAGATTGGGGTACATTGAAGAGTAAAACTTAGAATCTTGTAGTAAACCGAACGACATTTGTGGTTTGGGAAGCTAGTAACTAATCACGACATGAGAAGAGTTAATTACTAAAATACATATAAACCGGGGACTTGTGAGTTGTGTAACACTAATTGTTGGTAGAAGAACGAGAAGTATACCACTAATGAAATATTGTGATATCTAAGATGTGTGAATGCTTAGTATATGTAGTATTCTGTGTATAACATACCTACCGTACTTGCTATCATGGGAGGTCGGCATTCGATCAGGGCCATCTAATCTTTGTGTGCCTACGAGGGGGATTTAGATTGGTACCTCGAGGACATAGGTCAGAGAAGGACTTATTGAGAAGTTGATAAGTCTACTGATCATGGGAGCGTATGTATGTGAGTGACCCATGTGATGTGAACTATGTTCGGCTCCATTGTTTGTGATTGTTGATTAATGAAACGATTCCTGAGAGATTCGGAATACGTGGTCCTTATGTACGTGATGTACCGGGATTGGATAGCAGAGTATGTGTGCACCGCAGCTTAGTCTCGGGGTGCTAGTATTGTATATTTATGATGAGAATAATATACTATTAATTGAAATGAATTGTCATGAATAAATGTGAGTATAAATAATAAGCAACAGTTTGTAAAGTGAAAATGGAAGATCTCTAGTAATTAGTAGTACTAACATGGGAAATTGTGTTACAAGCTATAACACTCTGTTAATTAAAAGTTGTTGGGAATTGAAATGGTTATCGTATAGTAATGTAAAATTTGGTATCGAACTAGTTAGATATGAGAACAACTAGAATGGGTACGGGTATGATAGGAGTGCACAATTAGTTGAGAGGTGAGGAACTCATGTGAGTGCACACACTATAATGTACTTTATATTCACTGTGTAATGATATTAAACACTTGCAAATTTTATTTATTTATTTTCACAATCGGGCTCTGACCCGTTTGCTTTCAAATCTATTTTTGTAAAAACCTTTTAGGTGCCCAGCCACAAGGACACTATGCATAGGAATTCTATTCAGGTGACGTGTTGTAGCTGCTGTGGAAGTTACAGGACATTGACAGTAGACGCCTCCATTTTCGATCTTGACTCCATTATCAGATTTTCTCATTTGTTGAGCATATCGCCCCATTCCTTTTTAGAAACATTTTATTTATTCAGTTTATTTAAGATCTCGGGTTATAATTAATTATGGTGCAGACTTAGTACTTGTTTATTTCAGTATTTGAATTGTTGTGAGGAGTGTTCCTCCAAACTCATTACTATTTTATGGTTACTCTATTGTCTTTATGTTATGGTGGTTCTGTTAGCATTTATATCTTCTTGCATGTTAATCGGATTTAATTAAAATTGACAACTCACTTTTTAAATCCTAGGTGGTTAGTAATTATTAAAATGTTTTCGACAGTGATGCTATGAACTGAACCAACTTGGCATTTTGTATTAATTTAATAAAGGAGTAGCTACCCGGTATTTAATTAGTCGGGGTGTCAAAAATTCTTTCAAAAAAATTTCTTCCCAAAATAATCCATGCTAAAATCATCCCAATTGATCCATAGCGCTCAAATCCACGCTAACCTTCCAACTAAAAGAAAATGTGGGGAAGTACACAATATGACAGGAAAGATTCTCAACAAATATATTAGTGGTGAATAAAACGTAACAACACGAGTACGAATATTCAAATCAAATGCAAATCTTAAAGCATTTATTAATAAATTTCTTAACAACACATTAACCGGGTAACCAGACCTCATCCCATCCGCATATGCTTTATCAAGACATAGCCCGGGAAGCAGTAATTTTGGGCGGTGCCCAACATCCGTGCCATATTAAAATCTCATGACAACGTTCTCAACAATAATATAATGATGCCACGCGAATCAAAATAATTCAACAATTATTTCTCCAGATTTCAATGAATTTAACAATTCAAATATGAGTTCAATTAAACATGAAATCAACGGAATAAATCTTGAGAGATTTAAAGAGCATATTGTGTATAACCCTATACCTTAAAATCATCAAATAAATTCAGCCTCAAAATCTGATTGCACCATCATGTTCCTCTCGTAAAAATAATCAAATCACGTTCTAGCCCCAACACGAGATAACGTCAGATAGTCCTATTTTAAAAACTCAAATAAATCATCTCCGAAAATTATTCAAATCCCTTATCCGACTTCATTTTGGATTCTACATGAAAAATTGAGTTAGGTATGTGTTTTGAGTTTTTCTTAAATATCACCAAATGTACTCAAAAAGAAAATCTAAACATTCCAAATTGGCGCTTCGCATTCAACTCGTTTTTGCCTCTTTGGATTTAGTTTTTGGTCTCCCTTTTTCATCTCCCTTTCCTTATAATCACCCATAATATTCCTTATATAACCCCTCTCTCAAACCCTAGTTTGGAGCCTAAGCTAACGCATATTACAATATTGCCCTTTAATTCAAAATTATCAACTTTACATATTTAAACCATTACAAAATGTTCAAAAGCCAATTAAATTTGAATTTAAATATTCGATTCATTTCAAATAAAAATAAATATAATATCAATATTCCGATTAATAAAATAATAATATTATTAAAGTTATATACCATATTCATAAATAAAGCCCTCAAAATTATGGGGTATTATAATAATCCTTAATTCATTCTTAACCCTTCACTCTATCTCTTAGGGTTAATCTCACATATTCCTAAGGTTAAACCGGTAATTAATAACTCTCTTACTACTGGTCTCAACCCTAAATTATCATATACCCGATTTAAACTCCAAGTAATATCATTCTCCAAAATAACTCGTTTAATTAAACACTCGTTAATTTCCCCTCATTCACAATCCCAAAATAATATTTTCCGAGTCTTAGGTATATCTTACTTCCCTTCTCTAAGTACCAATATGTTCAATAAATCATCACCAAAGATTTCTCAAAGTTTGGGATTTAATCAACAATTAAAAAGAAATATATTTCACATTTCCAAGGGGAGTCGATCGATTGATGATTCTGGTCGATCGATCGATCAGTCGATCGATCAAGAGTCTTGAGTCGATCGATCGATTGACCAGTTATTTGCCCAGATTTTCTGCATAAAATTCCTTCGGGTTTCATACTTTTTAATCATCAAAATCCTTCTCAATTATTTCCAAACTCCCCACAATTCACCCCATATGATATACCAAGATATATAATTGATCTCTAATAATCAAACAACCTAAAATCATCAAGAAGTTTGGATTCAAACATATTATTTCTCATAATTTTCAAAAAACTCATATTTTATTATTTCTCCAAGAACATCATATAAACTCCATTTTTTTTTCACCAAATGATTCCCAATTTAATCTCATGAAATCCAGATCATATACCATTATATATGGATAAGTTCTCACGTAACCAAAATCATTTCAACATCATTAACATGAATTAATTTACTCAAATTCCACTTTATTCTCAAGAACTCTAATTTTTTACTTTATCATCAATGAGTGTAAATCCCAGATTTCTTCACAAAATAATATAAAGTTCATGGAGGTTATTCTATAATCAAAAGAGATCAATCCTATCACAAATTTATCTTTGGTCGTTTAACTTTTCAGAATTTTCCTAACTATCCTAACATGGACAATATAAAAGCTAAGATTGCATTAATTAATCACTTGCCTCTAATTCTTAGGTCTAATCCGTTGGGAATGATACTCTACTGGTGGTCCTCTCTTTTTCCAGCCAACTTCCGGCAGTGGTGGTGGTGGCTCTTGGTGGTGCAAGGTGGTTACCTTTGGTTTCCTTGAAAAGTCTTTTCTTCTCCCATAGAAAATCTCTCAATCTCCCCTAAACCTTTTCCTCTTATTTTTGGTGAATGAACCTAAGATCTCTAATATCCTCACTAATATAATAAAACCCAATTTCCGTGTTTACTATTCACCTCCCTTGTAAAATGATCGAAATACCCCTCCGGGATGTCCTTTCGGTTCCAAAGTGCCCCGAGACCTAAATCAAACACCCAAGTTTTTTGACTATTTGAACCCTTCCGACACTTTGGCTCAGTCAAAATGACCATTCGGATGACAAAATAATATTTCACTTTTATTTCATTTAAATCTAGTCTCGACATGACGTACTCACGCGTCCCGACTTAATTACCAAAATTTTCATACACATAATTCGTGACAATATATGAAGTCATAATCAATTATAGAGTCATAATAATATATATTACTTTAATCAGTAAGTAATATTAAACATAAATCACATATTACTTTATTCTCGAGTAATATTTAAATTCGAATTAATTTCCAATTATATCACAATTAATTCTAATTAATACCATTTTAAAAGTCATTAAAAATATGGGGTATTACATACTTCCCCCCTTACAATGGAATTTCGTCCCGAAATTCGAAAAACAAAAGTATAGCAGGCAAGAAAAATTCTGGATAAGTATTGCACATCACATACTTGCGCTCCCAAGTAAACTACTATGTACCGCCCATACAGTATGCTATCGAATACACCCAATAATGAACACCTCACTTATGATCATTTTAACCCCAGGTTACCCTGTCACCTAGGTTCTTGTCCAAGCCTTACAGTTTAAGTTTCACTACTTATACTTTATTCTAGATATTCACTATCTAACCTTCTACTATATCCACTTAAATAGATTAACCATTCTTTAGATAAATACCATCTCGTCTTGCGATTATCATACACAAGTAGGTTAATTATGCAGTATATATTTCACACACCATATATGCTATAAGTTTCAAATCATCTCTACTATTCACAATAGTTCCTAGTCCCTCACCTTTATCCCACAAGAAGGAGAAACAATAAGACTTACCGTACGATACTTGAACTGGCACCATATCTAACAGTAACTTATAAGAGTTATAGTACACCAAATTCACTAGTGGAACGTTCGTCTCTCGTCCTCCCTTAAGATTCAAGGGTACAAACATAATTTATCTTCCAACATCACATTTGTCCACTTAGTCTGCCCATTATTGTGCGGATGATAAATCATACCCAATCACAACTCGGTACCCATGACTCGTGAAAGTTCTTCTAAAATCGAGAGATAAAATCTTATCTAATTGGACACAATATTAAATGGTACCCTATGTAACCTCCCTATCTCGGTTATATTAAGATCAAATCATATTGTCTCGTAGTATGATCAACCCTAACTGGTATAACGTGATCTACTTCAGTCAACTTATCCACTATCACCCATATAGGATCGTAACCATCTCCGTGATAAAATCCTTACGAATATTCTCCCAATGCTACTTAGGAATCCTTAACGATTGGAGAAACCTCTGCTGGTTTCAAATGGTCCACCCTAATATTAACAGACAGGTGGTCCGCTACAAGAGGAATCTAGCTAAACATCTCTTCATTTAAATCCTATTACCATAGTCATTTATATCCTGATACATTTGTTATTCTACCGGTTATATCTCTAATCGTCATAAATGACCGGACATTCAAGTCTCGATATTTAAACCTATATATTTATTTTCCTTATCCCATATCTCCAAAATGGGGAACAATATCAGATTCAATTACCTAGGGCTCCCATACACCCTATATTTCTCGCATTTTTTCACAAATAACATATACTCTTCTTAAATCAATTTTCACTCACTTGGCATACTGATATGGTAGGGGTACACTCAATCACCCCACTAGTCATAACTTAATCAATCTATTAGTGGAATTATTGTTTTATTCATAAAGTTACTAGGGCTAGGCGACTCTTAAGTCATAATAGAATTATCAACTCTAAATTTATGTTTGTATATTTAAAATGGCTAAGGTACGAACTTATGTACTATCGACCAAACTTTTATTCCACTCCCGGAGTTCTCAAGTTTCATGCGTGGGATGTCTCACAAAGAGAAATCCAAACAAGGAACCCCTCCCGATACACTACTACTTAACATAGTCAATCGCTGAGATCCGTAATGGCCCTCAGTCCATAATATGTACCTTCCCATAATTTCTATATGTTGACATAAAAGTCTACTAGTCCATGCTTATATATCCCTAAAAACAACATAAACCATGTTGCTCTCACTATCCCAAATTCTCGGCGCTATATATAATGAGCTATTTCTCGTTGTTCGACAAAAACATAATATATCCTACATCACATCAGTAGTATAAATTTCTACTCACACATATAACTGGACAACATTTTCACTAAGGTCTATGATATCATGAAATATTGGCCCAACTCTATTTCAGTTGGCGCCACACAAAATTAATTTTACTCTCCCCGAAGTATCCAACACGATAGTCTTATCACTCGATCTACTATTGTTAAAACATTTGGTAATTTATCAGTACATATTACCATAATGAGTTCTATTATGCTAACTCAAAGCAATATACGATTATAATAACAAAATATACTCTTAGGAACCACCCGGTTCACTCACGAGCGATGCCAAAAAGTTCCGCTATCAACGAGAAATACTTTTATAACCAGACTATTAAAATTATTGTTTCCACTAACCTCGACTCACACACAAATTTAGGGATTTCAATTTATGTATAACTGTTGTGACACACCATGTCAATAGAATTAATCCTTTATTCCCAAGGATGAAATAAAACTTCATCAGTCTCTCCTAATCACGTAGGGTCCTTACATGCACCTCCCACAGTCAAAACAACTCACGATCACTTGCACCCGTTATACATCTAGGATTTCATCCTATAGTTGTACCCACCCATTGTGGAAAAATTATTCACTCCTGTGGTTTACATGCCCATTATTGAAACATTGGCCTAGCATATCTAAGCCTCAGTTATGATCTTACCGACCTCTCTTTTTCTTCTTGGACTCCATCGACCTTGAAATACGGTATGCTACTATTTTCGGGGACTCCAATGGTCTTATTTAAACCTACCACTCTTGGGTTGTAAATTTCCTGGGCCTAATTCTCTTGACCTAATTACTCCCGTAGAAGTCTCACTCCTCCAGTTGTTATGCCTAATTGGTATGGTTTACTATTCCTAAAATTTATCGGCCTCACTACTCAATATGGACACATTTAACACTTAGTAGTCTCTCTTTCTACACATATGGTAATTTCCCTTACTATTTCCTCATTAGTGACCATTTGAATGTCCTCCTCTTGGACCTATCAATCTTAAATCCCAATTTCTATTCCCATTATTCTTTTGGCTCTACGGGTCCTATGGAATACATTATCGACTACACTAGTCTTGGATGCTTTCATCGCCACTAAGTTGGGGTTTAATCATGTCACTTTAAATAGGTCGCCTACTGGGTACATCTTACTGTGATATTTCATTAACAATATTGATTTCCATTTTCCCCTTCGGTTAGGCTTCCTAACCCTTCTAGCTCCCCTTCATTTGGAAGCGTCATCAAATTTCTTAGTGACGTTAATCCTAGACGTCTTCGTCAGATTTCCACTCACACTAGAGTATTTCACTCACGATTCCTTTCACATAATGAACTCTATTTATCTTCTATGTACCCCATTCTTCCTAGGGTAAGGAGTTCGTTAAACAAGTTACTTCTCCCTTTCTTGCTCATAAGAGATAAGTTTCAAAATTCCATTCATATCCTGATTAAAACATCAAAGGAACGATTTCATTATCGAACCATACCTAAAATTCTTATTCCATATTCACACCTGTTCTTTATATGTGATGTCTAACCCTCATCACTTAAGTTTGTCCTTCCTAGAAAAATTTTACTAGAATTTTTTCAAATCCTGGGTGTTACTACACTTCACCCTTTACAATTGTCTTTGAATTTCTTCCTTCACAAGAGTCCTTTCGACTCCCTCACCTTTCACATACAGTGTTGGGTGAGTTAAGAATGTCACAACCATCAACTATGATGGTTCTTGGGAAACTACATCTCCCACGAGACTTCTTTAATTTTCTCATCCCAATCAACAATTATGTTGGTTTTTATCACCAACACCATTTTCCACAATACTCTATGTTGATGTAAAAAATTAGATTGTATCTAATTATTTAATCACAGATAAAATAAATGAGACAAAGAAGTTTTAAAGTGGTTCAGCCTTATAAGAATGGCCTACACCCACTGTTTCTGCTATTGATGACTGTTTGGGAATTCTCGATTACAAGTTCAATCAAGAAATTCTGGTCCCCTTACAATGAGGATTGTACAATGTATTTATAGCCCTAAGGCTGTAATGTGAAAGGGTAATACATTTAATGTTGTACATGTGAAAGGGTAATATATTAAATGCCCCTTAAGCGTATATATCTGAATGATAAGCATTTAATGAACAGTCAAACTCTTGGTCATCCTGCTATTAATGCTTTGTTCGAGGTGCAGCTCGGACCGCCTAAGCTGCTCGGTATTCAAGAGTTCCTCGGTACTCAAAAGCTCCTCGTAGAGTTCTTGTTCCTCGGAGCTCCTCGGGGAAGCAATGTTCCTCGTTGTATTATGGTTCCTCGGAGCGTCTGAGTTCCTCGGAAGTGTTTCTTGTTGCCACGTAGATTGCCACGCATCTTCATTCAATTGGGCCATGTCAGTAGACTAAATTTGGTATCAATAGAAGCCCCCAATGTTTTATAGTTCGAAATTTGAGGAGTGTGGAACATTCTTTCTCGGAATATGGTAGTTTTAAATGGTCCTCTTGATTTTTAGGAGTGTTTCCTTTGTATTTATTTTTCCTTCCAAATTCATAGGATCCGGCTTTTTTGAATTTTTATAACCGCTTCGATTACCGCGCCCTTTTTTTCCTTCTAGTCGCCGGTAGCGTAATCGTTTCTTTTTGTAATCATTACTTTACCGTTTCCCAAGGCAGAGTATTTAAGTGTCACAGATAATCCCATCGTCTTCTACTTTTTCAAATTTGTATCTTAGAATTTTCCATTGTCTTACTCTCTTGTGCGTTCATCCTTTCCATCGTTCGTTGCCAACAAATCCACTCTTTTCCTGTAATATCTTCTTCCTTCTTCTTCATTTCCTTCTTTCATCATGGTTTATCCTGTAGAATCGATTGATAAATTTCGCTTTGATTTCTCTATTCCCTCCTAGGTTATTTTGGAAGAGCTTTCTGAGCCTTCAGACTATTTCCGTTTGGCTGAGGGACATTGGTTCCCCAGTCTCTTTATTGCTGAGTGTGGATTTTCTTTTCCTCCCAACCCTCTATGTCTGGAATTCTGTCAATACTTTGACGTTGTTCCTGCAAGAATAGCCCCCAATACATGGAGAATAGTTAATGGGGTTCATAGACTAAATCAAATTCATGGAACTCGCATAGGAATTCTAGAAATCATGTTTTGTTATAGATGGTCTATTGGTGATAACATTTTTTATTTAAAAACTAGATTTTTAAATAGGGCTTTAGTGGTCAATCTCCCGAATGCCAATAGGGACTATTTTGAGCACGGGGTTGTTATAAAAAATTAGCAACATGCTCCTTTATCTGGAGACGAAGTTTATCAGGGTCCCAGATGCCCTCCATATGGCAATGGGATAGGTTATTTTTATTTCATTTTACTTATTTTGAAATCATGCTTCTTCTGTGTTGGACAAAATGTGCCACTGATATTGTAATTTTGATTTATTTGCAGTTGACAGCAAAAGAAAGTGTTCAAAAGAGGCAGACGTTAATATAAGTCACTTAAAACTTATCTGGAGTTTGCATCAGACTATTGCCAACAAGCACATTAGGTCAGCTTCATATCTGCTTCAGTACAAGAGTTACACAACTTCTTTCACTGCTCGTCTGGTGATAAGCGACGCGGAGCCAGTACCAGCTTCTACCAGTTCTTCGCCTGAGTCACACGTTCCTTTAAGTGAAAGGATGAAGAAAAGAAGACCTCCCACCCTGTTTGAGAAACCTGCCTCTGGTGCTGGAGAGGCAAAAAGAAGTAAGATTGACGTCCCAGGAGAGGGGACGAAGAAAATTGATGCACCTTCCTCATCTTCTCCTGTGAAGGTTTCCGAGAAACCCCAAGTGGCCCCGAGCAAGTCTGCTGCTCCAAGAGAAGTGATTGTCATATCACCGACCAAGAGTTCTTCCTTGGTCGAAGCTGTTCCTGTTCCTTCGAGGAGGCTGAAGAAAAGCTCCTCGGTCAATTTGGCTGACATCGTCTCTCGGCCCCCGACTAGTGGAGTTCCCACTTTTATTCCCCCGAGCTCTACCATGAGCTCGATGAAGACTTGGATCATTCCCGAGATCCAAGGCATTGAAGAAAACCTTTCTCGGGACACAGTTACCACATTAGAAGCTCGCCACATTGCTTCTGTAAGTCCTATTATTTTGAACTTTTCATCTTTCCCTTGTTATATCTGTCTCTGACTTGCTTTTATTTTCTTTTCTCAGTTGGTGAGTTGATTTAACACAATTTTGAAGAAGGATGAAGCTATTAAAGCTTCAAGCTCCTCGTCTGGTGTAGAGGAAGCTTTGATAGGCTTGGGGCAGTCTCTGAAAGAGTCTCGCCAGAAATATGCCGATGATAAGGCAACTTGGGAGAAGAAGCTTGCCTCCACCAAGTAGGAGAAGGCTCGAGTTGTTGAAGTCTCCAAGGGGTTGGATAAAAAATTAAAGGACTTCGAAGAGAAAAATAAAGAGCTCGACAAGAAGCTCAAAGACGCTGGAGAGCTTGAGAATAAACTCAAGGTTGCTGAGGAAGAATTAATCCAACTTCGCGAAGTAGGTCGCCAGAAGGAAGAAGTTGAGAATAAATTGAAGACTGCTGAAAATCTTCTGTTCGAGAAGCTTTCCTCGGATAAATTAAAGAGGAAATTGGCTGTGAAGAAGTCTTTCAGCGCTGGCTGGGACAAAGGGTGGAACAAAAGCTTGGCTGCCATAATTTCGCAAGTTGAATATGGCAGCCTTAAATACTTTAGAGATGGGTGGGTCGCTTCTCTACAGGAGATGAAGGTTGATGAAAACTCCGAACTCTTTCCGCGACACATCTCTGGTCCCCCTCCAACTCCTGAAGACGAAGAAGAGGATGAAGCTGCCTCCGAAGAGTCTTCCATAGTGATGGGAGATCAAGTTTCTCATCCCCCATCCATCTAGCATACAAACGAGGAACTCGCTACTTCCTCCAAGCAACCTCCAGCACTTCCCCAGCTACTATCTGCTCCATCCAAGCAACCTACTTCCTCGTCCCAGCCTCCCGAGAAAGTTTTGGGAGACAAGAAAAAGGTGTAGAGTTGTTTGGACTTCTATCTATTTTATTTTTCTTTGACAAATGTAATCCTGAACTATGTAACACTGAACTTTGTGATATAATAAAACTTGAACTTTTGTTTTTGCATACTATTGTCTCCTCTTCATGCTCTGTTGGGACTCTTATTGATTATTGCTTTTTCTTCCTCTACTAGTTTTTGGCCAGGATGGAATTACTGTCTGCTCATGATACCAAGCTGTTACGAAAATGCAATGAGTATTTTAAGGCTGGTCACACAGATCTGAGTGCAGCACAAATCGTCGACATCCTCGGCCAAGATGCTTCGGAACAGGCAATTGAGGCCTACCAATATTTAAAGTGTCTGCTTGATTGTGCGGTGGACAATAATGTAGCTTACTATGACATGATTGAGGATCTCCAAGGCACTCTTGAAGACCTTCAACAACAATATAAGGAATCCACTTCCCTCTTGCACGAGGGCTACGAGAAGAAGTACCAGCAAATCATTACCGACAAGGGATACGAGAGACGTTTTGCTTCTTATGACGTGCGGGAGAGAACTCTGAGGGCTGAGGTCGAAGAGTGTAGACAAATAGCTGAATTATTAGAGTAAGAGAATAACAACCTACAAAGAGAGTTGTCGCAGTTGAAGTCTGCAGCTTCCACTTCAAAAGCCTTGATCCTAGTGACTAATGAGGGATTCTCGTTCTTGGAGGTCGAGAATACCAACTTGAGGGATGAGTTGGAAACCTTGAAAAAATTTAGCCCTTTTACATATTCTCGTGGACGAGCAAGAGCTCCTCGGGGACGACCAAGAGCTGCTCGGATTCCAGTCGAGGAACAGAGGACTCAATCTGCCTTAGAGAACCAGGCCTTCCAATTAATGGCGAAGAACCAGGCGTTGGCTGAAATGTCAAAGAAGATCAGGGACCTGGAAGAGCAGCATTCTACGCAAAAGTCTGTCTTGGAGAATAAAGAAATCTTCATCAAAAATCTCCACGAACAGCTGGAAAGATTAACAATCAATTCCACAAATAGCCCAGGGAGTTCTGGATGGCTGGTACAACTAGGCTCTCTACCACTTGGACGATCGAATCTAGAATGCCAATAATGAGGGCTACAAACAGGGCTGGTTGAATGCCTTTGGGGTGTCTTGTAACTGGAATAGGGTCATTACCTGTGGGATTAACATAATCCTGGGTTGCTCGACCTTCCAGTGCCACCATTCAAGCTCGACATGAGTTGGATCCCTGCTCGGTCCATCCCTCAGTGCTTAATTTCCAAGTATCTCGGCGACTACAATCTCCATTCTAATGTCGAGATATCTCATCCTGAGCACCTCCTAGATCGACCATCCGTCATGAATATAAGGATGTTAAAAGATCTTAACTTCATAAATTCTCCTCTTGCTTTAAATGATACGCCTGCTGGCGAGGAACCTGTTTCAAAAGTAGAGGGGAAGAAACCAATAGAATAGGAATATTGATGTAATAAATTTGTATACATTTCATTCTCAATGTAATTTATTTTTGGATTTAATGAAAGACTTTCATTTTTGTTCGCAATCTTAATTGGCATGGTTTTGTAACACTTTACATCTGTGCATGTGTATCTGTTAAAAAGATAACAATATTGTATTATTCGTCGATCAACTTATTGTCGACTAGCTTGAATTTGTGGTAGTCATTATAAAAAGTTACTAAGTTGCTTCTCGACCAACTTACTAAGTTGTTTCTCGACCAACTTACTAAGTTGTTTCTCGACCAACTTAGTAATAATTTTAAAAAGTCACGAGTATCAATAATTTTGCTTGATCATTTTCTCGTATTCATAAAATGTTTCCGACCAACCAAGGTCGATAAATTTTCCTTTTCGAGTTTTTATCCCCGACCAGCCATAGTTAGTGGATTTTTCCTCTACGAGGAGCTTTGGCACTTTTTGGAATAATTTTACCTCCCGACCAACTTTAGTTGGTGTTTTCAAGAATATATTTACTTCCTAACCAACATAAGTTGGCATTTTTAGGAATACTTTTACTTCCTGAGGAACACATAGTTTTACTTCCCGTAGGAATACAAGTTTTACTTCCCGGAGGAATACAAGTAGCTTTACTTCCCGGAGGAATACAAGTTTTACTTCCCGGAGGAATACAAGTAGCTTTACTTCCTGGAGGAATACAAGTAGCTTTACTTTTCGGAGGAATACAAGTTTTACTTCCCGGAGGAATACAAGTTTTACTTCCCAGAGGAATACACGTAGCTTTACTTCCCGGAGGAATACAAGTTTTACTTCTCGGAGGAATACAAGTTTTACTTCCCGGAGGAATACATTTGTTTCTCGATTAACCTTAGTTGGCGTTTTTGAGAAAAAAATTTGAATGCCGAGTTTTGCCGAGTAGTGTGTAGCACTAGTATTCCCGGAAAAACTTTCAATAAAAGGAGAGAATATACATCACTGATAATACTTGCGCAGGTGCTCTGCGTTCCATGCATTCTTAAACTCCTCCCCCTCTAAAGTTGCTATTCGGTAGGTTCCTGGTCGAACAACTTCTGTAACTCGGTATGGTCCATGCCAGTTTTCCTCTAGTTTGTTGTGCTTTTGAATCACTTTCTTTAGAACATAGTCTCCTTCTTTCAGGTCGCACTTCTTCACCTTCTTATTGTAGAACAAAGCTGTTCGTTGTTGGTATGCAGCATTCCTGATGGCTGCTTCTTCTCTAACTTCCTCGAGCATGTCTAAATCCAATCTTCTCATTAAGTCGCTGATAGGGGAATTGAAATTCAGTACCCTGTGTGTTGGGAGGCCCAACTCGGTAGGTATAACAGCTTCACTTCCAAACGTTAGCATATATGGAGATTCTCCAGTTGCTGTTCGGGTAGTAGTACGATAAGCCCACGGTACTGACTGTAACTCGTTGATCCAATTTGCTTTCGCATCGTCCAGTCTTTTCTTTAAGCCATTCAGCAGCGTTCTGTTTGTCACTTCAGTTTGTCCATTACTTTGAGGATGGCCTGGCGCTGAGTGGATTTTCAAAATGTTTGATTGATGACACTAGGCAGCGAACTCCTCGTTGTCAAATTGTGTTCCATGGTCTGTGATGAAAGCATGAGGAAGACCATATCGACAAATGATGTTCTTCCAAATAAATTGGTACACCTTCTCATACGTCATATTAATGAGAGGCTCAGCTTCCACCCACTTAGTAAAATAATCCACTGCGACGACGAGGTATTTGAAACTTCCTCTGGTCGTTGGCAGTGGCCCAACCAAATCTATTCCCCACATGGAGAATGGCCAAGGGGAAGTGATGGGTGTCAACAATGCTTGCGAAGTTCTTCGAATGGAGGAAAAGAGCTGGCACTTGTCACATTTCTTGGCATAGGCTACACAATCAGCTCTCATCGTAGGCCAGTAGTATCCTTGTGTCATCATCCTTTGCAAAAGTGTCCGACCTGCTACATGGGCTCCGCAGGACCCTTCATGGACCTCTTCTATCAAATCTTTCACCTCGGTGGGATGCACACATCTTTGCAAACCTGCTATTATTCCTCGTCTGTATAGGATGCCATTAGTCAGTACATAACGAGCAGCCTTGAACTTCAGTTTCTTGGCTATAAGCTTGTCAGTTGGTAATTCTCCTGTCTCAATATATGCCCTGATGGGATCCATCCATGATGATCCTAAATCGAGGGTAATAAAGTTCGTCTTCAGATCTTATCTATACTCCGACTAGCTAAAACTTCAATTGGGATTGTTCTTCGTAACTCGGTACGAGTAGCTAATGCTAATCGAGCTAGGGCGTCTGCTCTCGCATTCTCCATTCTTGGTATTCTGACCAGCTAAATAGCAGAAAATTCTGATACCAACTCCATCACCTTTGCATGATATTTGATCATTAATTCTCCTTTGGCTGCATATATTCCCAACATTTGATTTACGATCAATTGAGAATCACTGAAGACAATAACTTGCTGTGCCTCCATAATTTTTGCCAAATTAAGACCTGCAATCATGGCCTCATACTCAGGCTTATTATTGGAAGCTTTGAATTTTAATCTTAGGGCGTATTCCATGTCAACCTCGTCCGGGCTATTTAAAACTATCCCTGCCCCACAGCCTGTTGTGCAAGATGATCCATCTACATATAGCCTCCATATGGGTAACTCGTCTTCAAATTTCTGATCTCACAGAGTTCCTCGGTGAAATATTTGTTTCTTCCTTTCATCCTCCCCTGATATTTCTTGCTCTTCGTCGATCATCTTTTCTTGCCCTTTTACCAACCTGAGTTGGTCTGAGCTCGAATTTGATAATCCTGTAACATCCACTTTCCCTTTTACCAACCTAAGTTGGTCTGAGCTTGTGTTTGATGTTCCTGTAACATCCACAGGTTGATCAGCGAGCAATTTTTTCTCCTCGGGGGTATCAGGATAGGTGAACTCTGCTGTAAAATCTGCTACAGCTTTCCCTTTTAGCGATGATCTGGGTTCATAAACTATATCATGTTCACCAAGCTCTATTGCCCAGTACATCAATCTCCCTGATTTTTCTATTTTATGAAGGGCTTGCCTCAATGGCATATCAGTATATACTACTATGGTATGAGCCTGGAAGTATGGCCTCATTCTCCTACTCGCCTCGATCAGCGCTAGTGATAACTTTTCCAGTTTTGGATATCTGATCTTTTGCTCCTCGGAAGGCCTTACTCGTATAATAAATTAGTTTTTGTACTCCATTCTCCACTCTTATCAATGCCGAACTAACTGCATTCTCGAACACTGCCAGATACAAGTATAATTTTTCTCCCATCACTGGCCTGGATAGCAGTGGAGGTGCTCCCAAGTATTTCTTCAAGTCTTGGAAAGCCTGCTCGCATTCATCATTCCACTCAAAAGTCTTTCGGAGCATCTTGAAGAATGGGAGACATCGATCAGTTGCTCGTGATACAAATCTGTTGAGTGATGCTACTCGTCCTGTAAGACTTTGCACCTTTTTCTTCATCATCGGAGATCGCAACCCTAATAGAGCTTTGATCTTTTCAGGATTTGCCTCAATGCCTCGTTGATTGACAATGTACCCGAGAAACATGCCTTCTCGTGCTCCAAATATGCACTTCGTCAGGTTCAGCTTCCTTTGATATTTATCCAGTTGATCAAAAGTCTGACTTAAGTCAACTAGATGATCGACAACTTTCTTGCTCTTTGTCAGCATATCGTCAACATAGACTTCCCTATTGCAACTGATTTGTTCAGCAAAGACCTTGTTCATCAGCCGCTGATATGTCGCACCTGCATTTTTCAAACCAAAAGGCATAACATTATAACAATAAGTTCCCCTAGGGGTAATGAAAGAAGTACTCTCCTTGTCTTCAGGTTTCATTTTAATCTGATTATAGCCAGAATAAGCATCCATGAAGGTCAGCAGCTCATGTCCCGAGGTAGCATCCACTAGTTGATCAATTCGGGGCAACGGAAAATGATCCTTTGGACATGCTTTATTGAGGTCGGTGAAGTCTACACACATCCTCTATTTGTTGTTCTTCTTTTTCACCATCACCATATTTGCTAACCAGTTTGGATATTTAACATCTTCAATAAAACAATCTTTCTATAGCTTCTCGACTTCCTCCTGTATAGCTTGATTCTTCTCGGGACTGAATACTCTTCTTCTCTGCTTTACAGGCTTGATCTCCTTATTCACATTCAGTTCGTGACATAAGAAATTTGGGTCTATCCCAGGCATATCCTCATGACTCCACGCAAAAGTTTTCTTTCTGCTTCTTAGGAAAGTTATCAATTCCTATTTTAGTGAGGCTTCCAACGACGAACCTACTTGAGTAGTTCGTTCAGGGTGCTCGTCATCCAGAATGATGTTTTCAGTAGCTTCCACCACTTGACCCTTCACGAGTTGCGACTCATCTCTAGGATCCAATGTTTCAATTTTGGCACCTTCATCCACTTGATAGGTAGTAGTCTTTTTCTTTGACTCCTCCAGTTCCTCTTGCTCGGCGGATGAATAATATCATTCCCGAGCTACCTTCTGGTCACCTTTCATAACTCCTACTCCAAAATTTATTGGAAATTTTAGGCACTGATGCACTGTAGATGGTACAGCCTCGAATTTCTTCAATCCTACTCTTCCCATGATGATATTGTATGATGATTGAACATTCTTATCCATCACGAAGAAGCATATTCTTTCAGTCCGACAATCAGGCCATGTACCAATGAATATATCCAACTTGATCGTCCCAAGTGGGAATACTTTCTCGCCAGCAAAACCGAGGAGGGGTCTATGATAAGGCTCCAGTTGAGATAACTTTAGATTTAAACTGTCGAAGCACGAGTAGAACATGATGTCTGTCGAGCTACCATTGTCTACCAATAATCTTGAGATCATTACCTCTTTCATCCTCATTTTGATCACCAATGGGTCATCATGAGGATACAAAACTCCTGCGAGGTCATTCTTTGAGAAACCAATTACCAATTTCTCTTTGTTCACCTATCTCGGGCGATCCTCCTCAGCTAGATTTATGCGTTGAATGTATGAACAAGCTTGAGCCTCACAAAGGTAAGCTTTTCTTTATGCAATAAGGTCTCCTCGTCCTGCATCTCCACCTGTAATAACATTACAATCAAATGATCCAAAGCATATTGAAAATACCTCACGTTCTGGATGCTTTGGTCTCTTAGGAAGATCGGGGTCGTCTTCTGGATAAACTTCATGGTCTCTCTTCCTGTTCTCCTCTACTCGACGAGGAGAACTAAACCTCTCTCTTGTTCGGTCATTGTTCCTTCTTTCGCTTCCACGATCAACATACTTTGCCACTTTTCCTCGTCTGATGAGTGTTTCAATCTCATTCTGAAGAGCTATGCAATTTTTGGTCATATGGCCATGATCTTTATGAAACTCGCAATACTTTGCTTTATTCCTCCGATCAGCATCTGCCTTCATTTTCTCTGGCCAGTTTAATTCCTCGTTGTTCTTGATTTTTTCTAGAACATGGTTGATATCCTTCTTCAAAGGAGTATAATTATCGAATTTCTTCATTGCGTCCCATACCGACCTAGTTCTTGAATGTTTGTCATTACCATTGTTCTTATGTACTTTCTTTTTATCTTTATCACCTTCCACCTTGGTTTCTTTGGCATCCATATTCTTTTTCGCAGCCATAGCCTCCTCGGTATTCATAATCTTAGCCTCTTTTCCCATCAGATCTGACATGGTTCTAGGTGGATCTTTGGCCAAAGTGTAGTACAACTTGTTGGGCAGTAATCCACTCATCAAGGTGGTAATCGTTGTCTTTTCCTCATAATCAATGACTTCGAGCTTCTCGTTATTAAAACGAGTTATATAATCTCTGGTACTTTCACCAGCCTTTTGTCTAACACTTAACAAATTTGCTACTCGTTTAACAGGCTTTGCCCCAAAATAGAAATTCCCAATGAATAACTCGGCCAGTTGAAGGAAAGTTGAGATCTTACCCTGAGAAAGATTATTATACCACATTTGAGCAGATCCGGTAAGAGTTACCGAGAATGCTCTGCATCTCATCTCATCTGGAACAGCATAGATGTCGGTTGCAGCTTGGTATTATTCTATATGAAGGACAAGGTCAGTCTTTCCATCATATTTGGGGGTCACAACAGGTGCTTTAAACTTTGATGGTGTTGGAAAATCTACAATGGCCTGGACAAAAGGTGTTCCTCGAATAAAAGTTCATTGTAAAGGGTTCTTGGCTTTAGCCATTTCCCTTAATCTATCCTCAAGCCTCTGAATAGAGCCTTTCCATGCATCATTTCCTTCCTCGGGCCTGTTGGTTCGAGCAGCTGATCGAGTTGATGTGACTTCCTGGGATCTATCTTGATGAGCAGCTGGTCGCGACTGGGCAGTTCCTTCCCTTAAATCTGATGGTCATCGAAAACTCCTCGATGCGACTTTAGGAGGACTTCTACTCTTTCTAGGTCCTAATCGATCAAAACGTGATACCCTGCTTAACCTTTCTAGCACACTAGCCCTTTCTGAGGAGAGAGTGATACGTTGTTCAGTATCTGTGGCCTGCACTGATGAAGTTCGTCCAGGTTGATAAGAAAAATCTTCAGATTCCTCAGTACGATATGAATCAGTACGCCTAGTACGTGAAGAAGGTAAACGGGTATTTCTTTGAATACTTCCCGATCCTGAATGGGTTGGTACACCGCCATGAAGGGTTTGTAGGAGTTGTCACATCGTTTCTTGCATGACTGTCTGGCCCTGGGCCAGATTTATCATTATTCCAGCCAGATTTGGCATATTTGGCAGAGCAGATGGATTTAGAGGGCTTCCAGCGTTTCGATTGCTGGATTCTGGAATATCAGCCATTTGTGATAAATTATTTTCGATGAAAAACGATATTACCAGTCGTTTCCCACAGACGGCGCCAATCTGTTGATGTAAAAAATTAGATTGTATCTAATTATTTAATCACAGATAAAATGAATGAGACAAAGAAGTTTTAAAGTGGTTCAGCCTTATAAGAATGGCCTACGTCCACTGTTTCTGCTATTGATGACTGTTTGGGAATTCTCGATTACAAGTTCAATCAAGAAATTCCGATCCCCTTACAATGAGGATTGTACAATGTATTTATAGCCCTGAGGCAGTAATGTGAAAGGGTAATACATTTAATGTTGTACATGTGAAAGGGTAATATATTAAATGTCCCTTAAGCATATACATCTAAATGATAAGCATTTAATGAACAGTCAAACTGTTGGTCATCCTGCTATTAATGCTTTGTTCGAGGTGCAGCTCGGACCGCCTAAGTTGCTCGGACCGCCTAAGCTGCTCGGTATTCAAGAGTTCCTCGCTACTCAAAAGTTCCTCGTAGAGTTCTTGTTCCTCGGAGCTCCTCGGGGAAGCAATATTCCTCGTTGTAGTATGGTTCCTCGGAGCGTCTGAGTTCCTCGGAAGTGTTTGTTGTTGCCACGTAGATTTCCACGCGTCTTCATTCAATTAGGCCATGTCAGCAGACTAAATTTGGTATCAACACTCTATATCTTTGGCTGAGTCTTCCTCCTGTTGTCCTTCTAACGGCTCTTGCTTTTCGTCCCAATGTGTTTAGCGCATGATGCCCGACCAAACTCGTATAAGAATTACATCTCCCATACTTTATGGCAGGAGAACATAAGTCGAAATACGCAGAAGAATTCAACATCCTAATAATAGGGTTCTACATTAAAGAACGCTACGCTGAAACGTAGTAATCCGCACATATCCTAAAGACACTAGAACCTGATGATCTGATACCACCTGTAACAACCCGCCTAATTAAATATCGGGTGATCAGTCCTTCATTTAATTAAATAAGAATGTCCAGTTGGTTCATTCTCAACATCACTGTCGAAAACAATTTCTTTATTAATCACCTAATAGTTAATTAAGCAAAGTGTCAAAAACTTTTTCCATTTTTAATTTAATTAAAACCATTCCACAACACGGAATAATAATATGCAACAGCACATCACAACTGGAATAAATCTTCAGTGAAATTATAAACACTTATACTAAATAAAACTAATATCCATAATGATTACATAAATAATTACAACCTCTAGAATCGTGGGCGACATGCCATAAATGAAGTAGATGTTACAGATGAGTGAATCAACAGAAACGAAGCGTCTAACAAAATTCGCATCTCTTTTAGTAGCTATAATCCATCGGAACATCCATAAACTATGTTGGGCATCCCTGCTGTTGGACACATGATGTACAAGATAAAGTAGAAAAGAGAATATGCAAAGAAACGGGTAAGAGGCATATTGTAAAAGATTTAAAAAAAATAGCAAGTGCTTAACAATTACAATTAAGCATTTATTATGTACATGTTAATTTCTCGGGCTCTCTCTTGAGAATTCTCACCTCTCATCTAAAGTGCATACCTATCATATCTTATTATCTTCCTAGTTAAGGTTCGCACCTAACTAGTTTCGACAACATAATTCTAACCCATATCATAAACCCGTATGTCCCATACCATACGTAATATAATTATTCATATTAATTTCTCTTTAATATGAACTAGTCTTGTTACAACCTTGGAATTAAGTGTTCACTTACTTAATTCAATTCATATTTCATTATTTACTTCTATCAACAACATTACATAGTTGATTAAATCACAGTTTATATTTTTAATCTACAATATCACATAGAAGATTACATCTTTATATCTACAATGTCACATAGTAGATTACATCACAGTTTATATATATAATATCACACTAATTATATATATATACTAATACGGCACATCCCCAGTTATATCTGCGGTGCATGCATACTCTGTTATCATGTCCAGATACATAATGTCATTGTATAGAGGACTATTGATTCGACGTCTCTCACGAATCATATCATAACACAAATATATTCAAGGCGAGCATACTCCCCAGCCAAATGGGCCACACACATACCTACGCTCTCATTCAACCGTCGAAACTATCATATACACTGATAGCACATGTCAAAGGTCCTATACTCAGGGTACGGATCTAAAATCCTCCCAAATGGGCGCACAAGATAAGATCGTCCACAACGCGAAACTTCCACCCCGATAGCAAGCAGCGTAGGTATGTCATACATAAAAACAATAATATAGGTATTCATCACACCTATACAAATAGAACATCCATAAGGCATTCACACAACCATATGATAATTCCCATACGTAGTATTTTTATCTATCAAATCCTACGTATTAAATATTATGACTTTATTTCTTTATTTTATATTCCCGAGCCTCACTCATTACTCAAAGATTAAATAAGTATTCCTTAACCTAATTCAGTAGGTAAATTTCTACACCCTACTTGTCCATGTCATCACAACTTCCAAAATTTTATGAATTAAACTCATCTTTAATTAGGTTTAATTCTCGATAACCCTTAATTCATTCTTAACCCTTCACTCTATCTCTTAGGGTTAATCCCACATATTCCTAAGGTTATACCGGTAATTAATAACTCTCTTAATATTGGTCCCAACCTTAAATTATCATATACCCGATTTAAACTCCAAGTAATATAATTATCCAAAATAACTCGTTTAATTAAACACTTGTTAATTTTCCCTCATTCCCAATCCAAAAATAATATTATTCGGGTATTAGGTATATCCTACTTCCCTTCTCTAAGTTCCAATATGTTCAATAAATAATTACCAAAGATTTCTAAAAGTTTGGAATTTAATCAACAATTAAAACGAAATATATTTCACATTTCCAAGGGGAGTCGATCAATCGGTGATATTGGTCGATCGATCGATCAGTTGATCGATCGACAGTCTTGAGTCGATTGATCGATTGACCAGTTATTTGCCCATATTTTCTACATAAAATTCCTACGAGTTTCATACTTTTTAATCATCAAAATCCTTATCAATTATTTCCAAACTCCCCGCAATTCACCCATATGATATACCAAGATATATAATTGATCTCTAATAATGAAAGAACCTAAAATCATCAAGAAGTTTGGATTCAAACATATTATTTCTCATAATTTCCAGAAAACTCATATTTTATTATTTCTCCAAGAACATCATATAAACTCCAATTTTTCTTCACCGGATTATTCCCAATTTAATCTCATGAAGTCTAGATCATATACCATTATATATGGATAAGTTCTAATGTAACCAAAATCATTTAAACATCATTAACATGAATAAATTTACTCAAATTCCACTTTACTCTCAAGAACTCTAATTTTTTACTTTATCATCAATAAGAGTGTAAATCCCAGATTTCTTCACAAGATAATATAAAGTTCATCGAGGTTATTCTATAATTAAAAGAGATCACTCCTAGATAGTATCTATTTCAAAGATCCATTTAAAATTATCATAAATTTATCTTAGGTCGTGCAACTTTTCAGAATTTTTCTAACTATCCTAACATGGACAATATAAAAGCTAAGATTGCAATAATTAATCACTTGCCTCTAATTCGTATGTCTGATCCATTGGGGATGATACTCTACTGGTGGTCCTCTCTTTTTCCAGCCAACTTCCGATAGTGGTGGTGGTGGCTTTTTGTGGTACAAGGTGGTTGTCCTTTGGTTTCCTAGAAAAGTCTTTTCTTCTCCCATAGAAAGTCTTTCAATCTCCCCTAAACCTTTTTATAAAAGCATTTTTATAAAAACATTTGTGATAATATTAAGTTATAAAAACATTTATAAAAACATTTGTGATAACATTTTTATAGAAAGTCTCTCAATATCCCCTAAACCTTTTCTTCTCCCAACTAGACCTCAAACATTTTTATAAAAATAAACACCCAATATTAAGTTCCAAGGATCAAAATGAATAAGCATTCATACCCGAGAGACGAAAAGTGCATGAAACACAATACGATAAATGCAATCTCAGAATCTTCATCGCTTCATCTTCAAACAATCACGTCATAGGGTTGAAAGGTCAATAGACTCAAGACCTAACCTCTAACTCAAAGGTTTTATCCAAACACGGAATAAGCCAAAATACGTACAAATTGACTCTATCAGAAATTTGTCCGTATAAATATTTTTATTTTGTAATTTGTATAATTAAAGTGGGCATAAGAATTATATATTTACAATTTACATGTGATTATCCAAGTCCTAAGTATCACAAATCATCAAATTTTAATTGAAGATTCCAAATTTTAATAATTCAACGATTAAACAATATTATATGAATCAATTATAACATTTCGTGTATGAAATATAAACCCCAATTATATCTAATTGTTTTTGATTATATGAATTAGGTGTAGGTAAAAATTATCACTTAATTACATAAAAATGGAGGAGTAGAATGTTAACTTGCATCTCTTGAAGAAAATCCACTAAATTGTAAGAAGAAGTGTAGAAGAAGATCCTCTTAAAAATATGTTTAAAATGTTCCTCAATTACTCCTAAATCTTGTACCAGAATGATCCCACAATGTGCTCCGAAAAGAATTTCCAAAAAATATAATTTTGTTGCTAGGATTGTAGAGTTTGATGATGATACATTAAGCCTATCAACTGTGAATGAAACTCCTCTTGATTCCTCCTCTTTCTTCTATCTTCTTGAATTCTATTATCTTCTTTATTGAAATTTCTCTTTTATCCATTACTTGATAAAATTCTCAAGTTAATATAATTTTCTCTTTGAATTTTCTATAATTCTCTCATTAAAAGGTGTCTAAAGGAACTAATCTTAACACACTTTTATATATTAGTAGGTAGGTTTGAAATAACCACAATTTCATTAAAAATAAATTGATACTTGCCTCCCACTCCTCACTTTATTTTACCATTTAATTGTGACACCCCGCCCAATTAAACATTGGGTGATCAGTCATTTATCTTATTAAATATGATTTTCCTTTGGTTCATTCTTAGCATCACTATCAAAAATTTTATTAATTACTAATCACCTACTAGTTGATTAAGTCGGTGCCAAATTTTATCTTTTCATTTAACAGTTAACACTTTAAGAAAAAAAATATTTAAACCATTCATGCATTAATATAATCAAAACGACCACAGAATAGGAATGAATAAATAAATATCCTATCGAATAAACTATCGGCTCAAAATCCAAATCCAAATAACCAGTCCAACAACTAAATAAATAAAACTCCATACAAGATAAAATAATAAGTGAATAAGTATTGTAGGGACAACATGCCCAAAGAGAAATACTGGAAATCATGAAATCCTAAACTAGAATGAATCGACTGAGGCGTCTGCTCCCATCCCTGCATGCATGCACACATGCTCCATCATCGAATCCATGGAACAGATCTTTAAGCCTAGCGTCCCAGTGGCTGGACACTTAAAAGATTTTTAAGAAAGGAAAATATTTTCCAAACGGGTCAGAGCCCAATTATTTAAAAATGTTTAGCAAGCAATTTATTGAAATAAATAAAATGCATAGTATATAGTGCCCATAATTGATTTCACGATCGCACTCTCTTGAAGACTACTTCACCCCTCTTGCACAGTGCACACTTATCACGTTTATTTATCCTATCTAGTCATTTCTCAATCAAATTGGAACATAATAGCTACATACACTAGACCGATAACCACCCCTTATAAGTCAAACACACTAGGGTGTACCCGTGCCGATGGCACGATTGTAAAAATGTTCTGGATATATCATAATAGAGATTAGGTCTGACAAAATAAGACGCACGTGATAACATGATATGTATAGACTGACACAAAAGTAATGCATTCAATACCAAACCAATAAAATATGATAGTTAATGGGTTCGATTTGTCACGCTACAGTCGTTAATAGCCGTTAAGATCCATCAACTTTGGTAAATAAGAAAAGTTATTGAGGCTCGTAAAGTTAACCATAAATAATTTTCCTAAATTAATGATTTAGTATCAGTATTGAATTAGTAAGTCTAGAAATACTCGTGCCATGGCAGGATAAAAAATTATTTTTCCTCTTTCATAAATCCATTTCGAGTGACATTTTCATTAAAACAAAATAGTGTTAAAAGCACATGAAAACTTAATGGTGGAAATTTTATAAATGACCAAAAAAATGACTATAAATTGACACATTATGAATCCATTTCGATGGCATGGTGATAAATTTGCTCTTGAATATGTTTTATTACGGCACACTCACTCCCCTATATGTGGTATTTACACTTTAGGAAAGATTTAAAAAACTGATTAAATTTGATCTTATTTGATAACGATGTTACACACCTTTTAAAAAATTCTCTGGCTACACATTTAATAACATAATATATCAAGCTTACCCGTACTGATACTACGCTGAAAATAATAATATATGTGAAACCGAATTCAAAATAAATGTAACACAATATTAAGTTAGAATAGTTCATTAGTACTCATGTTAATGGTAGAATTTAGAAATAAGTGTTTCGATGACACACTATTAATAATATAAATTTGCGTTTACATATAAAATTGCAATTTATAATGTCCTAAATTAAGTCGGGGTAACCTTTTTAAAAAACACCACATACATTGACACGAAGAAAATTAGTAAAATTAAGTCAAGGCCAAGGTATTGGTTAGGCTGGCACGGGGCCCAAGGAATCTCAATTGCACATGCCTGTTTGCACACACTGGAGTATAATTACAAAGGAGGTACAAATTATAAAATCATAATATAAATTTAATTTAGATGAAATATAGTTTTGGTGAAAAGAGGGTACAACCCCTAGGAAAGTGTGACCGGCGACACAGTTGTTCATCAAAACTGACTTCTGCGTGTCCCAAAGGCAGGATGAGATCGGACAATTCACTGTCCAAGGCTATGAAACTAATGGCAAAGAAAGTTTTAAAAAAAGGTAAAGATATGACCGTACAGTTCATTTTCTTTTGAAAAAAAATAAAGATATGAGTTTGCCTTTGATGAATAGACCCATCTATATATTATAGGCATGTCTTGTCCCATAGACCTGTTGCCTTATCAGGTTAAAAGAGTTAGATGACTCTATTAACACCAGTTGGTTCCTAATTGTTAATTGGTTTGTTATTAATTAGGACATGTATGTCCGAAAATGTTAATTAAAAATATTCAGTTAGATTATAAATTATAAAGGAGCTTTCAGTTCTTTATTTTTTTCCTATTAGTATTTATAAATAAATATTTGAAGTTAACGTGTGGACCGTCCCCTTTTTATTGTCGTACACGTGAAAAATGTATAAAGGTTAAGGTGACTGAAAAAATGGTTAATGTAACCTTGAAATATTCCATTCAAAATAATTACATATTTGCAACTGTGCAACGTAGCTAAGCATGCAAAACATTATAGTCCAAAACCAATTCTAAGAGCAACCCTTACGGGTAGTTCAAATTTGGAATTAACTAGGACAAAAACAGCATACTAGATCAGATGAAATTGGACGAAATTGTTGTGGGTAAAACACTGATAAGGCAAAAATGGAATAGGCGGTAGAAAAAGAGATTAAACGGCGTCGTTTTGGGGGGAGGGGAAGCACCCTTGGGCGGAACATGATGTTCTTCTTAAAGGTCTTCCAAAATTCTTTTTTCACCCCCCAACTCATTTCACATATTACCGTTTCCCCCCATATTTATTACCTCATCTACCCACCTACCTTCCAACCACAAAATTAAATACAATTACTCTATTTAAATCAACCGACGGTAAAAAAATTTTATCACTAAAAAAAAACACTAACTTCTATCATCTATATCAAGCAACTATATTAGGTAAATCATCTCTTTTATTACGTTTTATTGTAATTTATTTATTAGTTAATTTTAATGTTCTATTTAATTACTTATTACTTAATGTATTATTTATTTACTAATTATTGGTTATGTTTTTGTTCGGTTCTTTAAATGTTTTTGTTCTTTAAAAAACAAATTACTAAATATTTTATAAATATTTTTGTAAACTAATTAGTAAATGTTTTTGTTCTGTTTAATTTTTGTTGTGTTTATAAGTTATTTAAATATTTATAGAAATTATTTAAGTTATATTAGTGAATGTTTTAGTTCGGTTCGGTTATGTTTTTTTTATTTTTATGTTTTTAAGAAACTATTTAAGTGGATGTTTATAAAAAAAATAGTGAATGTTTATAAAAAATTATTTCAGAAATTATCAGTTTTGTTATGTTTTTTAAGAAATTAGATGTTTTGTTATTTTTTGTAAATAATTATATGTTCTATTTTTGTAAGTGATGTATTTAATAGTTAATTAGTAATTATCATGTAAATCAAATTCTAGCCATATATTTAGACAGAAACTATATTGTATAGTCAAAGTGGCATATATTTACATAATTAGTAAATGTTTTTGGTCTTTAAAAAACTGATTAGTAAATTTTCTATAAATGTTTTTGTAAACTAATTAGTAAGAGTGTTTGTTCTATTTAATTTTTGTTGTGTTTATAAGTTATTTAAATGTTTATAGAAATTATTTAAGTTATTAAAGTGAATGTTTTTGTTCGGTTCGGTTATGTTTTTTTTATGTTTATGTTTTTAATAAACTATTTAAGTGGATGTTTATAAACAAATAGTGAATGTTTATAAAAAATTATTTAAGAAATTATCTGTTTTGTTATTTTTTTAAGAAATTATATGTTTTGTTATTTTTTTAAATAATTACATGTTCTATTTTTGTAAGTGATGTATTTAATAGTTAATTAGTAATTATCATGTAAATCAAATTCTAGCCATATATTTAGACAGAAACTATATTGTATAGTCAAAGTGGCATATATTTATATATAATCTTTTTATATTCATTACCAAATATGTTAGAAAATTAATAACTTTTTTATTGAAATTGCAGTGTTCATAATGGAACAAATTGGAAAGAAAATTAGACGGGATGTTCGGGTTAGAAAGTCTCGAAAAATGGGAGAAGGTACGCGAGAGGCCGAAATTAATAATGTCGAGCGACCTGTAGTTTTTGAGAACTATAGGCGTATAATGGACGACGGAGATCACATTAAACCTTCTCCGGACACAGCCACAAACGGCAACTCAATAAAGATGCGTGGCAATTGGCATAGTCTTAGAGCCACATACAAATATTTAAAAACATATCCTGAGGTTATACAGTTTATACACCGCAGCGGTTGGGGAGAATTATTGGATGCTGAAATTCCCAAGACAAGTTGGGGATTGGTACAAGCGCTCGGTGAGCGTTGGTGTGACACAACCAACACGTTCCAACTACCAACCGGGGAGCTGACCATTACTCCTTATGATTTTACGATTTTAACTGGTTAGTTTTTGTATATAAAAAATTACTTCAATATTAACATTGATTAGTACATTAATTTTATTTACAACTGATTGTTATCCTTCCCATCTTGTAGGTATTCCCATCGGAAGCGGTCATATGGTACCGATAGATGATAGAAAATACTTGATTGTACTTGATGGAAAAACACAAATCCGGGGTGACATTATACATAGATACTTTCCCGGCATTGAACCAAATTGCAGTGATACTTGCGGGGTTAAAGTGTCGAGCTTAAATAAGTGGTTTGAGGCCATAAAGTTAAATGCTGGGATTGTTAGCCCTGAAGACATTGCTAGGGCTTTTTTATTTTTTTGTGTGGGACATATTTTTTTCCCGGCCGCAAGAGACAGCGTTCCTATTGGTTGGTTGACTGCTTTGGAGGATTTGGAGATTGTGGGATCATACGATTGGGGTTCGGCAATTCTAGCTCGCATATACTACTCTCTCCATCTCTTGTCAAGATGTCGCATAGACTCTATGAATTGTTTTTGTCAACTCATATTGGTAAGTGTTAAAAAGTGATATACAATGTTTTAAATATAAAATTTTTGGTTTAATAATACTCATTTTTGTATTGCAGCTTTTCGGGTTTGAATACATACAACGGGCGTGCCCCTTATTGAGGGAAGATACTGGTGACTGCTGGCCTAGGATTAATCGATGGAAGAAACAAAATCGGTTAAATCGTAAGGAGACAAAGGGCTCAATCCAGTATAATTTTCCCACAGCCTAGAGTCAGATTGAAATGCGATCGCCAGGTTCGATCAATTGGCTACCTTACTCGGGGTCTACTGTGGAGATGCATGCCTACGTTCAACATGCGAAGTACATATCACTGAAACGATGCGTTCTTATGGATCCTCAATATCGGGGGGGTATATTACTTGGGTGATCGATGCCGCCGATAGATCACCGGTGACATTTGCATACCAAATGACCCTCCCGCGCAAATGATGAGGATACCTTTTCACCATGATAGGCATGAGATTATTATTGACGAGATGGACCCGAGCGTATCCATTGTTTCTCAACCTATGTATGACTGTTACTGGAAGCAAGTGTCCCTAGGCCTTGTAATTCCACCCCTCTATCGAGCAGTCAACACGGATGTCATAAGTCCCAGCGCACTGCCATACCACATCCAAATACCAACTGTCCCTTCACAGGCACCTGGCGCTTATGAGACTCCCACTGGTCGGGTAAATCCCACTCAACCCCAAATGACTTGGGATCTACCATTTTGCAGTCCTTCAGGTGTACCCATATTAATTCCGGTTCCACGGCCGGACATGATTGTGGTCGATGAAGAATTGCCCACATACGATGACCTCCTATTTACTAGTCGGGAATTCTCTGATTATTTGCAATCCTCGAGAGCCACCGCTCTAGGTGTAGCCATGCATCTTAATAAATATTGGAGTCATGAGTTGGATATAGCTACAAGGAAGCTCCAAGAGTTGGGTGTATCTCACGAGCGGACACCTCCCCCGCCTAATTTTTTTAGTGGTACAACCTCGGCCTTTTACAACCCCGCAGAAGATTCCCGACCTGCGACCGCAGTGTATCGACCGCACATGGATGATATTGGTGCCCAAGAAGATACTAGCCAACCTGGTCCATCAACGCAAAATTATGACATGTCTGATGCTGTAAATTTGGAAGATGTAGATTGGGATTTCGATAATTAAGAAATATAATCCAGTTAGTGTTTCTTTTGTAATGTTGTTATGTTGTTATCTTTATTGTTAATGTTGTATTGTTAAGATTGACGCAAATTCATTTCACAATTTGAAGCTTCATTTCACAAATTCATTTTATAAATTTAGAGAGTGTTCAGTATAAAAATATAAATGGAAGAATACGAAGAGTGTATGATTTTACCCAATTTATGTGTTCAGTATAAATTTAGAGAGTGTTCACCAATAAAGTGTGTGATTTTACCCAATTTATGTTTCTTTTCTAATGTTGTTCTGTTGTTATCTTTATTATTAATGTTGTATCGTTAATATTGTACCGAACTAATGTTTATCTATGGAAATTTGAAACAAATGCATTTCACAACCCAAAAAATCATATTACAAAGTAGATCAAACGATAATAGTAAATAACATGTTACATACTCAAAAGCATAGAAATTTTAAAATCCAGAATGACCTCCATGTGGTGGATAGTTTGGAAAGTTTGATTGGCCCCGTGCTTTGTTGATTATATTAAGCACGAGGTATTCATGGTAATCCTTCTGGATTGAATTCATGTTTGAGGTGTCAGTGCTCATAATTTGTTGATCAAGCAATATTTTGTAACACCCCGTATTTTTATTTATTATTTTAATTAATTAATTGGAATTTTCGAGAAAAATAAATTTTTGAATTTTAAAATTTTTATTGGCTAAGTATGTTGGTTATGATTTTAGAAGAACAAAACTTCAAGCGGAATTAAAATCGGAGTTAAAACGGATTTTATATTGATTTTACAATATTTTTGCCTTATGGCATTTTTTGGGCAAATTGTCAGTTTTTCGGGGTGATCGATCGATCGACGGGGGGGGGGGGGGGGGGGGGGGGGGGGTAGATCGATCGACCCTCCCAGAAAATGTGCGCGGTAAGCTGTTTTTTTTAAGAGTTTGTGTAGGATTATGACTCGTAATCACTATATAACCTTGTTAATCCGTAGGGGGACTTCTCATAATCACTTTTTCTTCAGTTTTTCACCAGAGAACAATTCCAAATATTTTCCTCTCACTCATAATCATCAACCTTCAACAAAATCAAGTTTTTGTCACAAGTTTTGGCATAAGTTTTTGAAGGCTTAATTAGGGTTAATCAAGATCGTTCAAGAACACTCTTTTGCTAACTTTTCGAGAGGAATCCAGATTTCTAATCAGATTTTCAACACGATCTTTACAGGCATGAATACTCTATTCTTTTCCTTTAGTATTATGCGTTTTAAGTGTCGCGCAAACACTTAATTACATGTTTTCTTAAAATAAAATAGTGACATAATTAGGAAAAGTGGACACTAATTATGGGGCTGTTTTTATAAAATCTTTTAAATTTGAATAATATTCATAACCCTTGGGTACGTAGGATTGATGAGTGATTTTGAGTTTTATTGGTGTAGGTTGCATGTAGAAAAACCCTAGCTTTAAAATAAATGATTTATGGGTTCGTATAACTCATGTAATACATGTAGAGATAATAAAATTTGGTTTTGATGAATATATGATGAAAACTTGGTATATTTAATTTAAAATAATTAAATGAGATTATTTGGGTATTGTTGATGTTGTGATAATTAAATTAAAGATTTAATTGAATTGGACTATCATGTGCAGCTTTATATATTGATTAATTATTCTTGTTGGTGTGACTTGTTGGTATTATTAATTATCTTTATGACGACGGGTTGTTGGGTATTATTGCTCTCCCTATATTTTAGGATGCCTTCTAGGTATGGGACTAGTGGGTATGCCTTTTGATGATTTACGCCTTCTAGGTATGGGACTAGTGAGGGTAGATTATCGCGTTTTTATCATCTTGAGGGTGGGCTGATTTTTATTACTTTATCGTCGTTACGATAGCCTAAGTACGAGAATAAGTTAAGATTTATGTTAGAAAATCCTCCTATACATAGGACATGACGTATTGATAACTTGGGGACCCTTAGGTATGGGACTAAGGGGTATTTTGAGGATCTCACATCGATTAAAAGGGTGGGGGTGATTATAAATTGAGAAATTGAGAATTAATGCCTAAGATAAAAACGGGTATTAAAATTTGTGGCGACATAATGTGTCAGGGCCGACAGTTTAAACGGGTCAGAGGACGATTTATGTCGTGTGTGGAACCTTGTCATGTGTCGGGGCCGACAGTAAACAGGTCGGAGGACGATTGACAAGGGGAACCTTGTCATGTGTCGGGGCCGACAGTAAACGGGTCAGAGGACGATTGACAAAGGGGAAGTGTGACACTTTAATAAAAAGTGAGAACTATAATAAAAGCTGGTTAATTTAATTAAATTAACATCGTAGGACTTGGGAATTTAAAATCATATTGGTGTGCCTTTATAAATGGGGATTTTTTTGGGTAATTAGTAGATTATAATTATCGCAATTAATTATCCCGTTTAATTTAAAATATTCTATTGTGATATTTATTGCGTATAATGCTACTGTCTGGATTCAAGGATCCTATTTAAGGAGAGTAGTGTGTATTCTTGCTCAGGGCTTTGGCTCTGACCCATGCGTTGACTAATCTTTTTCAGGATTTGATTTGGGGAAGCTGCATAAGTTTATCGGAGTTATCATTGGAGGTGCAGCTGGAGTTATTTACTTTATGGCATAGTTTAGTTAGACTTTCTTTTCCAGTCGTATTATGAGACTTCATTGGCATTTTATTGGGCCATTCGGTTCCAAAGTTGTTTAGAGGATTTCTGTTGGGATTATTCAGATTTTATTTAATCATTATTGGAGATTGGATTTTTTGGAGTTAGCACGTGATGGATCTTTTATCGCTTAGTTATTTGTGATTATTTGAGATTGATTCAATTATTTACCTTATGGACTGATTATTTATGTCTCATATATGTCTCATGCTAAGAATGGTATTTTATTTAGTTCACACCCGGCATAGTTCGGCGGCGGTGGCTGGCCACCCCGTTTGTCGAATTTTGCGGGGTGTGACATATTTGTTCACGCATATCTTTCCTCTTCATAGCCAATATACTGCGTTCGTTGAGCTCCAAACTTCTCTCCTTAAGTTGCAGTGAACGGTTAAGCCCCAAACGGGCCTCTTCGTCACGTACACGATCAGCCTGACATGATCGCTCAAATGATTCATTGATTGAAGAGCAACTATTCAGTATTTTTCGGTTCACCTCAATGTTAGTAGCCTTCGCTTTTCCTTTAGCCCGTTGCTTCATCTCTTTCCTTCCAGGTGGCCTCGGATAAGGCCTTTCTATATTAACTTCTTCCCCATCTTTGGAATTTCCTAGGGGAAACCCAATATTCGAACTTCCTTCACTTTCTGTCACACCCGTCATTGGTGAATCAAAATGAAATTGAGGAGAGTCTAAAAATGTTTGGGAAATTTGAAATTTGTGGAGTTCTTTTAAAATTTGGTAACAAGATTCAAAATTAAATGATTTTCCCTTGTTCTCTCGCTGGAATGCTATATTAGCTGCAGTAACCTAAAATAAAATGACAATGTAATTTTATTAACTCGTTAGCAACAGATTTAAGAGAAATAATATTTAAAACAATTACAAAAGATATAAGTGATTTTGCCCAATCTGTGTTAACTATCCCACTACCACGATTTGTTATCAATGCATCTTTCAATTTAGAAACATATAACATTACGTGCCTCGAGATTTTACTATATCGGGTTCGTAGGCTGGATCCCGTTCGACGTTCAGTGATACCCGTCGTTGTATTATATTCTTCGGCGACTGCATCCCAAAATAATGTGCTAGGTCGATTAGTTCCTCGTAAACCATCATTTGTTTGATTTACATAAGCGGTGCATAATACTTCATCGTTGTGTTGAGACATATTTTGACCTCGAACCATTATAAAATAATCACAAAATATTTTTAAGCAAATATAAAAATTTCGAAATTATTTATGGGTAAATAGATAATATTTACTCACCTAAAAAATAATTTTTGGTAATAATAATATTGAAGATACTAGAGTGTTTTGAATAAAAAAATATAAATACAAATTGAGAGTGTTTAGAATACAAATATAAATGAAAATGAAGATAAGTAATCGTATTTATAAAAAAAAATGTAACCGTTGGATAGATAAATAAATAGCCGTTGAAACCATTTGAAACAGTTGGGGATGAAAATATAAATGTTGAAAATAGTCAATTGCTTGGGCGGAACATGATGTTCCGCTTAAGCCAATATCTTTTTTTTTTCTTCCTTGCGCGGAACATGATGTTCCGTTTTGGGTGCGGGTCCCACAAAAAACCAACTAGTCCAATTGCATCTTTGTTATTTTATACCTTACGAATGGTTATATTTACCATTCTGCCTTACCCATAGCATACACGTATAGGGCATATAAACCTGTTTAGCATACCCATAAGGGTTGCTCTAAGGAACATGTTTATAGAAAAACAGAAATCGATAAAAAAACTCATGTGTGATAAATTAATAGATACCTTTATAAATAAACAAACTATAAACAAAAGTAAAAAAATATTACACCACACTTGGATGTGGATGAAGTTAGGTTAAGATTGCTTGTGGCAGGTGGTGATCTTGGGCCCTGCATCCCCCTCGACGAGCAGTGCAACCAGTCCTTGTGTTCCTTGGGTAGTTTTAGAAGTTTTGTCTGCATCTGGTCATTTTTGGCAACTTGAGTTTGAAAACTAACAACTTTTTTCCTCCTCTTAATTAGCTGGGGCCACAAACTCATCTAAAAACCACTTATGTTAATTCTCGATTAATAGAAATAAACTAATTTACAAATAAAATTAATTAAGTGAACTCACGTCCAATTAATAAAGTTTGTGATATTATAGAAGGGTTGTATCTTAATTATATCACATTTTTTTATAATTCTCAAAATATAAAAGCATTACCACATTTTTCTATTCATTTCGAGAAATTTTTTTACCAACTTTTTCTTTCTTGGTATTATTTATAAAGTGTTTGCAAATTAATTAAATATGACTGTTATCAATGGAAATTTTTTACATTAACTGCATTTGTAAATGAAAAAAAATATAATCATATTTCTAGGCAAAAAAACACAACTTAGTATTTTTTGAAGTAGTAAACCTTCAAATTTAAAACACAACTTAGTATTGAGAAAACAAAATAGACAGAAAGATGTGTATATCCAATTTTGAACCTTGATGAGAGTTTCTAAAACCTAAAAAAATAAAAAATAGAGAGATGTCTACACTGTGAGTAGGCATTTTATGTACCACAGTTGGTGGTGAGCTTTTTGTCAGATTTACACTATTTGTCATGGGTAGATAAGGGGTAATTTCTTCTTCGTATTAGAAAAATTCCAAGTGGTGATGTCCATGAAGTTGTGATGTATTTACCGAGATAGGGATTTATGTATTTACTGAAAATTACTGAGATAGGCGTTTTATGTATTTACCTAAGCTAAACAAATTGAAGGTCGTAAGAAAATTACTGAGTTGTGATGTCCATGAAGACTCACTTTCCAAGACTATCAAAATGACTCCACTATCTCGATTGCCATTTCTTCACCACCAGAGCACTAACATAAAAACATATGGGAGGTTTAATGATCTGAAGTGAAAACTAAAACATAAAAAATGATATTTGTAAGCAGGTATGAAACCAAAAACACTAATCTTCATCCAGAACAGAGATGTAAGCAGATATAAACTTATTAACAACACTAAGAAGATATGAAACAAAAAAAATACACTGGAACAAATTGGTTGGGGCGGCCGCCTTCCGAGATGGAGATGAAGATGGGTCCGGTAGAGAGATAATGAAGGATGTATACTTTGAGTTTATGCTTTTGATGTGATTTTGTGTAAATCCATTGGTTTTTGTTCAGATGGGTTTGCTCAAAGTGTAGAGTTTATTGTTAGATTCTCTTTTATCTACATTCAAAGATGGGAATGAATAACACGGACAAACCCCCATTTAAAACATATCTGAGTTTGAAAATAGTAGAGGCTACAAAAATATACATTATGACAAACCCCCAAAAACTAATGTATCTAACCTACTATAGGAAAAGGAAGTGGAACCACTAACCAGGTAGATTGGGTTTTTATTTCAAATACAAATAATGAACAACACATATCCAACCTTTCCATTTTGCTAAATGGGATACACAGATCAGGGTTAGATTTTTGTAGATCTCAATTATTTTCCAAATTCGATATTTTTTTTGCCTTTTCTTCATGGGTTTAAGAATGTAGAGATCTGTAAATCCATATACCTATGAGAAACCATGTACCTATGAGAACTGGGGAGAGATGCAAACCCATGTACCTGTGAGAACCCAAACTTTTTAGCATTGGGAAGAAAGGTTGTATAAAATGGCCCGTGTTAAGCTACAAACCCAATATTTTTCTTTCAAAAAATACTCCAACGATTTTTTTTTTGTAAGATATCTTTGCATTTAGCTGAAAAACACAGTAAGATACCGCCCTATTACCTTTGAGATCTGAGCATGTTTTGAGGATGGAGACTTATTGAGAGAGAGAGAGAGAGAGCGAGAGAGAGAGAGGAGGAGGAGGAGGTTGTTTGTACAAGAAAGATTATTTTGAGATGGGAATGGACGCAAGATTTCAATCCGTAGTCATCTCACCCAAAATATCAGAATGCAATGTAATAGACACAAATGGCGGTGAACAACTCAAGACAACATGGGCGGGACCCATGCGTGGGTGCATTTACATTTGATGAAGTTAACATTTAATCTCAATCACCAGTTGATAAGCACCAAATTCATCAACTTTCCATCTAAGTCATAATTTAGAAAGGATAAAAAATCCCTCTTCCTTATATATATATATATCCAAATAAAAAGGCTTTAACATAATTTCGATACTAAAATTAATCCTAAACATTCCAATTCATTTAAATCCAATTTTATAAAGAATTTATGTCAAATGGTTAACGATTTCATTATAGAACTAATAACTTAATTAGTTGATTAATCTTTACTAAAATTTCATATTAATTTAATTATATTAAGGGTCAAATACATAATCATACTATAATCACAATTTCAATTATATAGTTAGCCTAGATAAACTTGCTTCCAATACATATGTGAATTCCAAGCCAATTGTTCCAATTCTTCTTCTTTTTTTCCAAGTTGCCTCCTTCTCTCTAACCTCTAGTATTTTCTCTCAAATGATATAATTCGTGTTTAGATAAAGTCTAACCACTTTAACAATCTAACATCCACGAAATTAGGCTTAGGCCTATCTAAACCCCAACCAAATGAGCTCAATTACAACTCTAAACGACCTAACACCTAGCCCAAGTCATATACCAACCCATAGGCTTAAATCCCAACATTATAAGTCATAACTGAACATTTTACATGTCCTAAAAGTCCGTTAAATATACCCAACTAACATTCTAGTCTTCTAACCCGTTACAAGTTTAAGATTAATAATAATTTATTTATTCATTTAATCACTATTACTTCATTATCATTTCTCAGGTTCAATTTCTAATTTCTAATTTCAAATACCATGCACACGTAACATATATGAAAACAATTATAATTAGTACATCATTACTCACTGTAGATAATCATAAATTAATTAATTTAAATAATATCTAAAATAACGAGTATTACATTCTTCCCCCATAAAATAAGGAATTTCATCCTCGAAATTCAATTTTTTTCTTATACTCTTACTCAAAGGTCTAAGAACATCTCGCCCATAACGTACCCACATTACTATAAGAAATATACTTCTTTGTGACCTAATACACCTAAGTATCATGTGTCATAGTTTACGTTCGGCCAGTATCCTCATCTAAGTAATCACTTTTACTGCATTTTTTCTTTCTTTTTTCGGCACGACTTTTTTTCCAATTTTGCGATGTCTTCCTCCGTGCTCTGTTGAGATCCAACTTCTCTGAGGGGTTTTGAATAATATCAGATCCAAAAATCCTATGTTCCCCTGATCCTAAGTAGAGGTAAATGTTGATCCCTCTGTCTTAAAGATCCAATACACATGCCCTAAATATTTCCTTCAATATCTTATTCACTCACCCAGTTTTCCTATCAGACCGAGGGCTAAATGATGTGGTCAACTCAACTGCGTACCCATAGCATTCTGAAAACACCTCCATAATCAAGATATAAATGTAATGTCCCGATCGAACACATTATCACATGGCACTCTATGGATTCACACCATCACTACTATAAATAATTCAACATACTACTCGACTCTGAAATCTTCTCGGAATGGAAGAAAATGAGCCACCTTTGTCAATTATATCAACGATGACCCAAATTGAATCATGACCTCTATGGGTCCTCGAAAATCCCACTACGAAGTTGTAACAACCCGTGTAATTTTTGGAGTATTTTCAAAATATGGAGGAAAATAAAGTTTTTGATAAAATTATTTTTATTGCTAAAAAAATGTTGAGAATTATTTTTAAAGACGAGAATGTCAAACGGTTTCGGAATCGGAGTTAAAACGGATTTTATATGAATTTTTAAATATTTGTCCCTTATAAATTTTTTAAGCCGAACTGTCAGCATACCTGGGCGATCGATCGATCGACGCCAGGGGTCGATCGGTCGACCCCAACAGGTTTCGTGTGCAACAGATTTTTGTTAAGAGTTTGTTTTGTTTTAAAGTCCAACTTCCTTGTTGTATAAAATAAAGTCGTGGGTGACCCTTTGAGGCACAACTTTTTAGAAGCAAACATATTTTTATTTCCTCTCCTTTTTATATACACATAGCCCCTTTGATTTATGCATTCAACCTTAGTTTTTGGAGGTGTTCTTGGGGCTATTTTGGTGTTGATCTTGGAGGAGTTTTTGATGATATTTGGGAGATAATTTTGATGGCTTATTCTAAATTTTCTAGGCAATTTGTTGTTGGTTCCTTTTTGGTGATTTAAGGTATGGGGTTTTACACAATATTCTCCTAAATCTCGCGAGTGTTATTCCCATTGATTTCATGTCGTTATTGACTAATATTTGAATTGATGAATTCTTTTGGAAATCTGGAAAATTATTTTTGGAATCTGATTTTGTTTCGTGTGGTGTTATTATTGTGTTGGGCATGTTGTCATGAGATTTTAATATAGTACTAAGGTTGGGCACCCGCCAAGACTCCAATTTTCGACTACTTGATAAAGTATGGGCGCGGTATGGTGAGGCTTGGTGATTCTGATTAATGTGTTGTTGAGAAATTATATTGATAAAAATGCTTATGAGATTTGCATTTGATTTGACTATTCGTACTTGTGTTGTTACGTTTTATTCACCACTAATGTTTTTGTTGAGCACCTTTCCTGTCATATTGTGTACTTCCCCACATTTTCTTTTAGTGCCAGGTTAACGCGGATTTGGGCTCTATGGAGATTGATTATTTAGCGTGGATTATTTTGAGAAGAATATTCGAGAATACATTGAGAAGATTTGTATTTATTTTGATGTATAGAGCATTTTTATTTCGAGATAGATAGTTGTATTATTTCGAGAGACTTTTGGTTGTATTTAATTTGAAGAGATTGAGATTAGTGGATTCTTTTTATATTATGGGTTTTAGATGCTCTATGATTTGTTTTTTATGGATTTGATTTTAGTTTTATCGCAGTAGCGCTCCGCTCCGCTCTCCCCAGGCGAGCGTGGTGTTATAGAATGGTATCAGAGCATAGTCTTAGGTCTCGTAGGTTATGAGTGCATTTATCTTCCACATTATCGATCTTTGATTCCCTTTGTTGTTTCGTAATCTTTAAGGTAAAGGGTCTAGCATACGTGTTAGATATGTTTCTTGGAGATGTGAAGCTTTGTGCTAAGGACGTCGTAGGCATTGAGTTTAGAATTAGTAAGCGTAATGTGAGGATCCTTAAAATGAATTTTGGAGAGGATAATTATTTTAGAGATTTTTGTGCAGATGTTAGGTATCATATGTATCGACTTTGATGTTGAGGTTTAATTTGAGGATGTTAGCATTTTGATGACTTTCGAATATAGGATCGAGTGGGGATTTGTGAGAGCGTGTGGTACGCTGTTATTTTCATAGTTATGCGTATGTGTGTGTATATATATATATATATTAATTTGTTGTTCGTGGGGTAGGTGTGCATAGTATTGGGTGTATGGGCGCCCAATTATGACATTCTACGGGTGCATATATGAGCCTTATTTACTTTTTGCGAGATTTACGCATTGATGTATATGTTTCATCTAATTTCGAGAATGAAATTCTTTGCTAGTGGGGAAGTATGTAACAACCCGGATTTTTTAAATGGGAATTTTTAAATTAATTTTAGAAATCGGAGAAAAATAAAATTTTGGATTTTATAATTTAAAATGTTGGTTTTTATATTTGAAAAATAAATTTTCATCCGAAATTGGATTCGGAATTAAAATGGAGTTTTAATTGAATCTTTATTATATAGAAGAGTCCTCAAAACATAAAACTCTCTAAGACTCCTCAAAACATAAAAATCTCTAGAAAAAATAATATTTTTAGAAATTCGATCGTCCGATTGAGCTGAATTTTTCAGAGCAATCCTGTCTCGCCAATCGCTATAACATACTACAATTTCAACCCATTCTGACAGTCCAATCGTTCGTAATGATTTTTCGAGTGTTTGAATCTGAGTAGAACTCTTTTCTTAATCAAACTCTTAACCCTTTATATATCACAACTAATTCGTGGATTGACTTTTCAAACCACTTTTTCTCAAACTTTTCAACTCGATGACCTCTCCAAAATTACTCCCTTTCATCTACAAACCATAGCCCCAAACTTATGCAATATTTCAACCTTAGATTAAAAGGCTTAATTGGTGTTTTCTCAAGAGGAGTTCAACCTTCTACTCAAATTTTTGTCCAACTAATCACAGGCATGAATACTCTATTCCTTTTCTTTAGTATTATGTGTTTTAAGTGTTGCCTAAACTTTAATCTCATGATTTTCTTAAAATCAATTAGGAATATAATTAGAGAAAGTGGACGCATAAAACTTGGGGCTATTTTTATGAAATCTCTTAATATGAATAATATTCATAACCCTTGGGTGTGTAGGATTCATGAGTGAATTTTGGGTTTTGTTCGTGTAGGTTGCATGTAGAAAAACTCTAGTCTTGAATTAATTTATTTGGGGGCGTATAACTCACGTGATTTGTGTTAAAATGATGAAATTAGAAATATGACGTGTTAATGATGTAATCTCAGTGTATTTAATTTAAAACAATTAAATGAGATTAATTGGGTTTATTTATCGATGTGATAATTAAATTAACATTTAATTGAATTGGACTATCATGTGTAGTTTAGTACAATGATTAATTGTGCTGATTTATGTGACTTGTTGGTTTTATTAATTGCCTCTGTAACGATGGGTTGTTGGGCATTTATGCTATCCATATATTTTGGGATGCCTTCTAGGTATGAGACTAGTGGGTATACCTTTTGATGATTTACGCCTTCTAGGTATGGGAGTAGTGAGGGTAGATTATTGCGTGTTTATCATTTTGGGGGTGGGCTGATTTTCTATAGTTTATTATTGTTATGCTATCCTAGGCATGAGACTAGGTCGAGGCTTATGCTAGAATTTCATCCTATACATAGGATAGGACGTATTGATAACTTGGGGACCCTTAGGTATGGGACTAAGGGGTATTTTGAGGATCTCACATCGAAAAAAAGGTGGGATAATTTGAAATTGGGAATATGAGAAAATTGTGGATTAATACCTAAGATAATAAGACAGGTATTAAAATATATTGGCGACATAATCAACGAGGGCCGACAGTTTAAATGGGTCAGCTGAAATTTTATGTCGTGTCGTGTGGGGAACCTTGTCAATCAACGAGGGCCGACAGTTTAAATGGGTCAGTCGGCGTTTTGACGAGGGGATGTGTATTTTGGTGGAGAAATCACCCGTGGTGGGAGGACCGCTATAATGAATTTTGGTGAATTATCACCCGAGGCGGGAGGACCGCCATACCTAATAATTATTGAAGTAAGAACATAAATAATTGAGAAATTTGATAATTTGGGTTAATTAATAAAAGATTAACTCCGCGGGACGTAGGAATTTAAAATCATATTGGTGTGTTCTTTTTAAACGGGGATTCCTCCAGGTAGATGGTTTTATATTTATCATGTTTAACTATCTCGTTTAATTAAAATACTCTCTTGTGATATTTATTGCGTATAAGGCTACTGTCTGGATTCAAGGATCCTATTTGAAGGAGTAGTGTGTATTCATGCTCCGGGCTTTGGCTCTGACACATGCATTGACTAATCTTTTTCAAGATTTATTTTGGAGTTGCTGCATAGGATTCATTGAAGATCTTTTGGAGGTGCAACTAGATTTATTTTATCGCTTTAGTAGATAGACTTCTCGTTCCATTCCGTCGTACTAATTATGAGACTACATTTGAGTTTTATTGAGCCTTTCGGTTCCAAAGTTGTTTTACGATTTCAGTTGGATTTAATTATGTAATTATTGAGATTTCGAAGATCGCATGTGATGGAGTTTTAATCGCACTTTGGTTGGATGTCATTTATATTTTGGTTTGATTAAAATGATTTATCTTGTGGATTAAAGTTTTTATGCCTCACATATGTCACATGCTAAGAATGATATTTAATTTACTCGCACCCGGCTTAGTTTTGATGGCGGCCGACGCCGAAATTTAGCGGGGTGTGACAGATGGTATCAGGGCTTAGGTATATGACCACCCTCGAGTCTTGGGTCTTGGGTCTATTGCGTTTTTGTAGCGCATATTTGGAGATAGAAATGTTATATGAATATTTCGTATTAGGCATCGAGATTAGATGTGAGGAATGTATTTTTGAGAGACGAGATTATTTTTGGAGATAATTGTAGTGGCCTGATTTTTTAGAGTTAGTCATTCGGCGAATTTTGAGGGTGAAATTCTATTGTTAGTGGGGAAGTGTAACAACCCGCGTAATTTTTGGGGTATTTTTAAAATATGGAGGAAAAGAAAGTTTTTGATAAAATTATTTTTATTGCTAAAAAAATGTTGAGAATTATTTTTAAAGATGAGAATTTCAAACGGTTTCAAAATCGGAATTAAAATGGATTTTATATGAATTTTTAAATATTTTTCCCTTATAAATTTTTTAATACGAACTGTCAGCATACCTGGGCGATCGATCGATCGATGCCGGGGGTCGATCGATCGACCCCAGCAGGTTTCGTGCGCAACAGGTTTTGGTTAAGAGTTTGTTTTATTTTAAACTCCTACTTCTTTGCCTTATAAAATAAGGTCGTGGGTAACTCTTTGAGGCACAACTTTTTGGCATCAAACATATTTTTATTTCCTCTCCTTTTTATATACACATATCCCCTTTGATTTATACATTCTACCTTAGTTTTTGAAAGTGTTCTTGGGGTTGTTTTGGTGTTGATCTTGGAGGAGTTTTTAATGATATTTGGGAGATAATTTTGATGGCTTATTCTGACAATTCTGGGTAGTTTGTTGTTGGTTCCTTTTTGGTGATTTAAGGTATGGAGTTTTACAAAATATGCTCCTAAATCTCGCGAGTGTTACTCCATTTGATTTCATGTGGTTATTGACTCATACTTGAATTGATAAATTCTTCTAGAAATCAGGTAAATTATTTTTGGAATCTGATTTTGATTCATGTGGTGTTATTATTGTGTTGGGCATGTTGTCATGAGATTTTAATATGGCACTGAGGTTGGGCGCTCGCCGAGACTCCAATTTCTGGCTACTTAATAAAGTATGGGCGTGGTATGGTGAGGCCTGGTGACTCTGATTAATGTGTTGTTGGGAAATTATATTGATAAAAATGCTTATGAGATTCGCATTTGATTTGAATATTCTTACTTGTATTGTTACGTTTTATTCACCGTTAATCTTTTTATTGAGCATCTTTCCTGTCGTATTGTGTACTTCCCCATATTTTCTTTTAGTGATAGGTTAGTGCGGATTTGGGACGCTATGGAGATTGATTATTTAGTGTGGATTATTTTGGGAAGAATATTAGAGAATACATTGAAAAGATTTGTATTTATTTTGATGTATAAAGCATTTTTATTTCGAGATAGATAGTTGTATTATTTTGAGAGACTTTTGGTTGTATTTAATTTGAAGAGCATGAGATTAGTAGATTCTTTTAATACTATGGGTTTTAGATGCTTTATACCTTGTTATTTGTGGATTTGATTTTAGTTTTATCGTAGTAGCGCTCCGCTCTCCCCGGGCGGGCGGGGTGTTACAGAAGCTCATGGAGGTTCTCTTCCCCTTTCACTTAGGGTTCTCCTAATGTTTTAACTCCCATATTGGTCTTTGGTGTTCCACCTCTACTAGATGATAAATGGATCACTTATACACAAAATCTGTCAGATTCTTTCTTATTCCTGTCCACTAATACATTTTGGGCATGTCCTGATACATCTTATACCCTCCTAGACATACCGTGAAATGTGAATCTTGAGCTTTGAATAAAACTTTTCTCCACAAGTAAAAAAATTTCGGCACAATCAACCATCCCTAAGATCTCAACTTGCCATCTGAACTAATTCGAGAACGTAGGAATCTCACTTGACACTAACCATCGCACCCTCTCTTGGTAGAAGGAGTATGAATACTATGTCTGTATAACCCATGTTATCATAGCTAGTGTAATGGTCACTAAACCTAAAAAGGCATTCGAAAATCCTAAATCTTGGTTGACACTCCACTGTGTTGCCTATATATCTCGTAAGTCCTCCCAATGTTCATCCTATAATGCTGCCAGTGTAACTGTCGATCGTCAACTCAATGCATTTGCCACACCATTCGCATTCCCTGGGTGGTACTGAATTGAGAAATGATAATCTTTCTCAAATACTAGCCATCTCTTCTATCTCATATTCATCTCTCTACGTAAACAAGTACTGGAAACTTTTATTATTGGAATACAATGTAACCTCTCACGTAACAAATTGTAACGCCCCATCCTGGATATATGTGTGACCCTGAGTCAACCCGGTCAGAACTGAGTGTTAGGTGTAAAGTGCAATGAAACAACCTAGATAATGTTGCTAGTCCAGTTTTATTTTAAATTAATGTTTCACTTGTTTAGCATGCGAGTTCAATTTCAAGATAAACTACGTGTAGGACCCATGGGGGGCACCCCGAGCCCAAGTAAACAGAGCCACTAACGTAAAATAGATAAGTACACTTACTGTATAACGCCCTCAAAATATGAAACCGCACCCAACCTGCCGTAACAATGTGAGGATTTGAGCTTATACCCAGTGAGAAATATACAGGTAGTATAGAAATGAACGACAGTAAAGAATACTCACACGCTACAATCACATGCATGCGAAAATATATATATGTATCTACATATATATAGATATACCTTTGAAAATACATATTCAAATACATTAACCGTTTACTTTCAAAACTTTATTCATCTAGATTAATTTACCTTAATCTTGGAAAGACTTCTTTTGTTCATACTTAACATTTTTCACTTTGTTTGACACACCCGATTCAACACATAAACCACCACACTTGATTTATTCCATACCATTCCTTTACCAGATTTAGCCATTTACAATCATTTAGAATATACTTTAGTATTTTCATTGAAAAGTACCATTTCAACACACGCGTAGAGCACGTTAGAAAATACTTGTTTATCATTTGAAAACCTTTCAATATATACTTACACAAATTATGGTCTTAATAACTTAGATTACTTAATCACCCCTTTGCCACTTTACTTAGCCCGTTTTTACCTCATCTAATGGACATTAATAGATTTATGCATTGACTTGTCCATTTTACCTTTACCGGAACATTTATTATATTCATTTAAATTCGGTTGTACTAACACATTTTACCACACAAGCATTTCTCTTGATATGTTCCTTATTCCTTTTATCTTTTCTCGAAATCTCACTTTACCATTTACCACATACTTACATGGGCTCCACACCGACGTCTATGCGTACCATATTGTGACACCCCAACTAATTAAATACCAGGTAGCTACTCCTTTATTCAAATTAATACAAAATGTCAAGTTGGTTCAGTTCATATCATCACTGTCGAAAACATTTATTTAAACAATTACTAGCCACCTAATATTTAAAAGTGAGTTGTCAAATTTTATTAAATTAAATTAACATGCAACCAATTAAAATTATTAGCTAAATGATACTACCATCACATCACAGTCACATCAAGATAATAATGGAATAATAAAATGAGTCTGGAGTAACACTCCTCTGAATAATCCTAAATAATGGATAAAACCAAATACAACGTCTAAATAATAAATGAATTAACTCCAAAACTGCAATGAAACTGAGTATGATAAAACTGTCTCTAAAAGAAAAGGGGCGACATGCCCTAACAAGTGAATAAGTCTGAAATGGAATCAATATAGAATGTTGAGGCGTCTATCATCAAAATCCTGTAACTTCCACAACAACTACAACACGTCACTAAAATGGAACTCCTAAGCTTGGCGTCCCTGTGGCTGGGCACCTAAAAGGTTTTTCAAGTAAATAGATTTGAAAGAAAACGGGTTAGAGCCCGATGTGAAAACAGTTTACATGTTAGTTCCGCACTCTCACATGAGTTTCTCACCTCTCAAGTAATGTGCACGCTTAACGTATATCCATAATCCATCCTAGTTATGCCGCTAACTAACTAGTCTATACTGCAACCCGTTCTCAAATGATAATATAGGGGTTTGTTCAATACATTCCAATCTAACTTATGGGAATCTACCTTTTCATTTCTCAGAGAAATTTATATTAAATCATATAGGAAATTCTCAATTTTAACTTTACTCAAAGTGCCGCAACTATTTACACACATTAATAAGAATATTCACCCACATCAATAAGGAGTCTGTTATCATCACCAATATATAAATTTTAACATAATACTATACTTGGGGAACCCATAGGTTAAGCTGCGGTGCACACATACTCTGCTATCGAATCCCCGTACATCGCGTACATAAGGACTACGTATTCCAAATCTCTCAGGAACCGTTTTAATAAGCAAAATCACACATATTGGAGGAGAACATAGTTCACATACCCATGGGTCATGCACATACCTACGCTCCCTTGGTCAGCTGACTTATCAACTCACAAATAAATCATTCACAACCTTATGTCCTTAAGGTACCAATCTAAATCCCCCCATAGGCACACAAAGATTAGATGGCCCTGTTTCGAAAGCCGACCTCCTGTGATAACAAGTATGGTAGGTATGTCATACACACAAAAATCCATTTACTAAGCATTCAAACAATTTAGATACTTTATAATATTATTAAAGGTATGTTCTCAGTCTTCATACCATTAATCCAATTAGTACATTTTTATACTTTCGGATAGTTATATAATATAGTCCACCGACACATCTCACGTCGTAGTTTCAAGTACTTAAAACCTAACTCATAAAGGTTACTAAGTCTCCAATTAATCCCACACTTTAATCCAATACTCTTAAGGTCCATATTTCTGCCACAAACCTTAATTTATCAAACTATAGAGGTTAACTCATTTAATCTCACTTTTCTAATAATCCCTCACTCGTCGATCCTTATTAGATTTAACATGAATCCCAAATTGAATTCTAATAATAATTTGGGTCTCGTAATCATGCCTACTGGTCTTCCTCAAATCTAAGAGTGTTCACAAAGTCCCCACCAATATGTTTTTCTAGAGTCTAGTTCGTTAAAATTCAACAAGGAAAAATATAACAAATTCTGGGAAGGTCGATCGATCGACCAATGAATATCGATCGATCGACCTATGAATGTCGATCGATCGATCGCACCAGATGGGCAACGGACTGCTTCGTTTTTTAGTCCCAGATTTGTCCCAAAACTCCATTACAAGGTATGTAACTCTAATCTAAGGTTATAGGATCATTATACAACCTAAATACATTATTTTTAATGTTCCAAAACTATTAAATCATTAACAATTAGCTTTACATGGATCAAATCTTCATAAAAACCCTAGTTTTCTATTTTCTTCAAGAACTATGATATTACTCTTCAAAAATCCATTTTTAATTGATCAAAGGTTATGTTTTGGATACTGAATTTCGTCCAGAACTAATCGACATGCAATTCCTAACTAAGGCTTAGAGTTCTACATCAAATTTAATGGGTTTTTATCATCTTTCAAGGCAAATATCAATTTCTACACTAATCGTGGAAGAAATATTCGCTGAAGCTAATGGAATCAAATCACTTGCCTTAAGTTTGATTTTCATAATCGTTGATGGTGTCCAGGGGCTGGTTCTTTCCTTCTTTCCGGTCACAATTTCGTCGAAATTGGTGGTGGTGTGTGGTGGCTAGGGTTTGGTAACCTCTTGCAACCTCTCCTCTAACTCACATAGCCCACTATCTCCTTTTTGGCTGATAATGTCCCTAATGACATTCCCAATAATAATTAAATAAACCCTCAAATTCGTGGGTCTTATTTTCTTAAATTTTAAAATGACCAAAATACCCTCCTAGGTTGCCGATTTGACCTAAAAATGCCCCGGGACCCAAACTAAACCCCCGACTAGTGTTTTGTGACTATATCGACCCCTCCGGACACGTTGGAGCACTCAAAATGACCATACAGATGATAAAATTATAAATTACTTTTTAATCTAATTAAATTGATTCCTGACGCGACTGACACGCGCGTCCCAACTTAACTTCTCAAATTGTCGTATTTATAACTTTCAACAATTTTAATACTTTCCATACTCATATATTACCATATATACTCAGTAATATTCAATATTATCGTCATAATAATTCCAACTCACGATCCGGATTAATTTCTGATTAATTCTCATTCAATTTAATTAATCCAATAAATAAAAAATCAATAAAATTACGGGGTATTACATATTTCTCCTCTAATAACAGAATTTCATCCCAAAATTCAGAATTAAAGAATACCTGGAAAAAATAACTCTGGATAACGCTTGTTCATCTCATCCTCACGCTCCCAGGTGGACTCCTCAGCATTATGATGCCGCCACTGAACACGTACTAATGGTACTATCTTCAACCTCAGTTTCCTCTCGCTGTGGTCCAGAATAGCAATCAGCCCCCCCTCATAGGAACTATCAGGCTATAGGTTGATGTTGTCTAAAGCAATGTGGGTATGATCCAAATCATTCCTAAGATATCTCCTTAGCGAGAAAATATGGAACACGTCATGAATCCTATACAAGTGTTCCGGTAACCCAAGTCTATACGCAACCGGCCCAATTCGCTCGATGATAGGAAATGGCCCCACATATCTAGGTGTCAGTTTCCCCTTCTTCCCGAAACGCATAATCCCCTTCATAGGAGACACTCTGAGTAGCACCTGGTCCTCCACCTTGAACTCTCTGATGAACCTCTTGGCATCGTCATAACTCTTTTGTCGATCCTGAGCTACCCGAATACGGCTCCACAGGAAAGTTGATTTTTCCCGGCATAAATTGAATGCCGAGAAAAGCACTAAAAATGCCGGTAACACTTTTGGCGGCATTTCCACAAGTGCGGTAATAGCCAATGTGGTAAAAGAACAACGGCATTTTAAAAAATGCCGCGAAAAGTTAACGGCATTTTTGGCGGCATTTCCACAAGTGTGGTGGCCAATGTGGTAAAAGAACAACGGTATTTTAAAAAATGCCGCTAAAAGTTAGCAGCATTTTTAGGCATTTATATTAATGCTGGTAATATCCTTTTAGCGGCATTAAAAAAATGTTGATAATTACCTTTTGCAACACCTATTAAATGTTCAACACACTTTTGGCGGCACTAAAAAAATGCCGAGAATGATAATAGCGGCACTAAACAAAATTTTGATATTATTTTGCAATATATGAGTGGGGACAAGTGTTAAAAAAAATCATTTATTACAAGTATCGTATTTATGTGCAAATACACTACCATAACATTAAATTAAGAGGGCGGCAATCAAACTAAAACGCCATTAAATTACAACCAATAGCATTTATAGTAAATAAACATAATTGAGCTTGAAACAATTATCCATCCACAAAATAAAATGTACTACATGTCCAATAAGAAAAAGTGGGAAAACATGAAGCGAAATGAATATTTTTATAATGTACGATCCTTGTCCATCAAAGTTAAACATCCTTTTCAACCTACAAATAAAAAAAGTCAATCGTTAGTCATTGATACTTATTCTTTAGTATTTTAATTAAAAAAATAAAATTAAAAATTAGTACATTAGCAATATGCCACGCTACGGTTGAATGATGTGCATCTCCAATTGTGGACTAGTTTCCATAAGGCCTGGGCAATGGTTCATTTCTTACAAATATTTTCTCAATATATACTTCCCAAAAGTTTTCACCAAGTGGCATACCCCCTACTTTTGTTAAAGGGTCCTTGCTCACAATAAATCCACGTGCCACAACCACTTTTGGAAGTCCGGAAGTAATAAGGTCTACAATTTTAGGAAGTGCATCATTTGAGACCCTTTGTCGTGGTTGATGGTGCTTCTTTTTCTTATTTGATGGTTCTTTCTACAAACAAGATGAATATGTCATCAACGATATATTTCTAGAAAAAAATCGGCAGAGTTTCATTTGTTTTTAAGACATCCCAAAAATTTTAAGACTATATACAACCAAATAAACCAACAACCCAATGTCAAGTATACATAAACTCCCCTAGAAAGCACAGATATATTGTGCCGTTTAAATTCCTTTAAATTAGTAACATACCTGAATTGAAGTAGCATTCGTTTGTTCACTAACACGAGCAGCAGTCTCGAGGGTAACCAAGTGTTGAGAATTTGCAATCTACAAAAAATGAATTATTTCAGTCATTAAAATGTAAAGTCTTAAATTATGATTTTAAAAAGTAATTATCTACATACCTGTTGAGATGGAGCTAAATGGTGATTTGATTGTGGTACCACTACAGGTTGAAATTGGTTGGTTTCTTCTAATTGGTGTTCGGGTTGCAAAATAGACCTATATGATGGTATATTTTGCTCATTGGAGGATTGAGGAACCTGTTAGTAGCATGATTTAATATTAGAACATACAGTTATGTATATATACACGATAATTAAGCATAAAGGATAAAAGTGTGTACTTATTAACCTGTTTGGATACAACGGAAGGGTAAGTCAGCATGTGTGTGCGTATCAACTCAAACTGAGCCTCTAAATGATCAAATTTATCCGAAATTCAGATCGAATCTCAGATTGTAGTCGCTCATACTCTTTTTCATTAACCTTCGACCGCTTAGCTCCATGCACATCAGTTGGAGATGGTCCATGCCCATAAGCTCGATAATGACCGTGTTTATCAGGTCCCAGGACTTCATAAAATATCTCATCTTTACGACTGACGGAGTCTTTACAATCAGACGGAAGTTGATCTACTTTTTTTTCTAATTTTTGACTAAAATGAAACAATTCTTATTATATAAAACAAAAATTATAGTCATTCATTCACAAAACTAAAACAGAATAAAGATCCTAATATCTCCCCCACCACTAATTTTAAATGCTTCACATATTAATTTCATGCATAATTTTAACTTTCATAAACAATAAACAACAAAATGACGTCGTTGAGATTTTCTAATAAAGAAGGGAAGGAACATGGATGATATTTTTGTACCATTACTTCAGCAGAATCCTTATCGATGGCCGAGCCATCGCTCCTCTCGTGTGTTTTAATGTAAACATCAACCAATGAAACCTTTTTCCCTTGATCAGCCTCCATCTGTATAAACCCATTGACTCGTAAGTCGTAACATAAATAAGTTTAATAACATAAAATAATGTTCACAATCAAAATCTTTTATAAAACACCTTATGAGAAACATTCGCATGACTCTTTCTTCCGGAAGTATGAGGTGTTCTCTGCTTCTTACGAGTTCGACGATTTCTTCGACTCGTTTTCTGTTACAAAAATATATTTAAAATATATGTTTAACTTGAACTTATTAAACTTTACTACTAGTAATACATTCATACCCTTGCCTCATGAGTTCCCCAATACTTAACAAGTTGCGACCACTGCTCTTGCTTTACTCTAGGTGGACAATATTTCAATCTCTCTTCGTCGATTTCAAAGGCACGATAATGTTTCTTCACCTCTGCTTTCCAATTATTCCATATCTTTCCAACCTTCTTCATACACATTTTTTTGAACTCATCAGGGGCATCAGTGTTCTCCTATATAATTAAAATGTATAGAAAAACAAGTCATATACTACACATAAAAACTTAAATTATGTTTTATCATTTTCAAAGTTACGATTTTAGCTGTTATTGACTTTGTTGTGATTGACAAGACAGTCCATACATAGTGACTTGTACCTAAAGAATTCAAAATTTTCAATTCATTGCCATATATTATGGTATCTTTTTATTTTACCTTCACCTCTCGCCAAACATGTTCCTTGTATGGGTATAACTCCTTGCATTGCCAATTTTTGAAAGCTAACGGTGACCTGTTCAGCATCAATATAATATTAAATTAGTAACCTCTTACATCGATTAAATAATCATCTTTAAATTATTACGAGATAACATACATTATTGCAAAGAGTATTCTAATAAGAGTTGTGTTATACGTAAATTTACAAAAGAAACTTTACATGTTCCCATCACGAACTAAAATGCCTGAATGGGTAGATAGTCTATCAGCGGTATCTCCGACTGGCTGATAGAAATCGTTGAAGTGAAGCTCTAAGCATTTTCCCGTACCCCATAAGTCACCTAACTTCATAATGCCTCTACGTTTAGTGGCATATTGTGCTGAAGTTGAACCGTAAAAATTAAAAAAATAGGTTAACTTTAATCTACACAGTTAATTAAGCACATACAAATCAAATAACTTTGAGTACCTTCTTCATGTGAATGGGCATCTTGGTTATGTAAAGGCTCACTCTCCGTTGAGCTACTATCGCTTTCACTATCACTTGAGTTTGATCATTCGGTTGAGCTAAAATCTGAAAGGGAATGAGAACTGGGTTGAGGTTGCGGCTGAAATGGTGGTTGGAGATTGGATTGTGAGTTCAAGAGAGACTGTGAATGAGAATGTGCCCGTGAGAAAGATTTACTCTACAGCTGCAATGTCATAGCAACCTGTAATAATAAAAATTCACCACTAAGTTTACAAGAGTAATGTTTATCCAAGCGAAGATGTTCTAAAATTCACTTTTGAGCATTTGTGCAGAGTTTGTGGCTTATTTAATTAGTGCAATCAAAGCATGTTCTCATATCATATAAGTAATCAAAATTCAACTAAATAATAAGTAGGGAATGTACTTATATCATTAAAGAATTCAAGTAAAACTTCAACATCAAGCAGGATCAATGCTCTTAAGGTGCCACATTATATAAAAAAAAGACATATCACAGTCCTCATAAACAATGGATCCGGAAGTAGTAAAGAAAAGTGGATGCCATATGGATCCTACTAATAGCAAGGTTGGAGGTTTAAGGTCCATTGAAGATGAGGCCCGGGAATTGGTGGAGAATGAATATGAGAGATCTTTACATAAAAGGGAATGAGTACTACTGGTGAAGAGATCACTGACAAGGATTATCCTAAAAAATAACTCACAAATCACAATACACCAAAATGACAACAATATGGAGGTGAGGGCACAGGCAGAGTTTACTTGAAGATGTACTAAGAGCTTTTGAGAAGGAAAGATGGTTGGCGTAAGTTACAATTCATGGCAAATGCAAGAGTCCCGATCTTAAAGTTTGAAACTAATTACCAGAATATCTCTTGTCATATCTCAATTAATAATCTCAGTGGTCAAATGAAGTCCAAATTATTGTTGTGAAATAACTACACTATCAGAAATAGGTAATGCTGTCAAGAAGTCCAATTCAGCATTAAGAAGTCCAATGTTAAAGTCACTTATGACAAGGTGAGGGAGATTATGAAAATCATCTGATAGCTAATCCAAATAATCCCCAAGGTCTAACCTTTCATCTTTGGAACATTTAGCATAAACCAAAATGATCAAAACTTTCGTACGAAGCTGAAGATGAGTTAAGGACATTGAGAACAACATGTCTTCATCTTTAATAATGTCTAAAACTACTCCAAATCTATAGAGAATCCAAGTTGACAAGAAGTCCAATTCAGAAATAGGTAATGCTGTGAAGAAGTCCAATTAAGCATTAAGAAGTCTAATGTAGCAGTATATATATACACTGATGTTGCTATCAGTATATCTTTCATACCTTAATAAGCTAAATTATGTATGATGTTGCTATCAAGTATCACAATTATCACAAGTTGACAAATTCACTAATTGCACATTTCATGAACATAAAATTCACACAAAAACTAAAGACAGAAACTAATATAGAAACTGTATAAATTAATAAACACTGCAAAAAACTAATATAGCTGCACGCGCTAAGGACTGTATAACCATCTGCTCTCGGCTATGCTATTCCACCAAGTATTTGTAGATCCAATATAACCCAAATCAGGGAGATCATTCTTATAAAGAGTACAATTGAGATCTTTAACTGTTAGGGAGTCCACCTCATTACCACCACATTTTGCATCAGCATGGGAAACAATGTTAAGTCACTTATGACAAGGTGAGGGAGATTATGCAAATCACCTGATAGCTAATCCAAAGAATCCCAAAGGTCTAACCTTTCATCTTTGGAACATTTAGCATAAACCATAATGATCAAAACCTTCGTACGAAGCTGAGGATGAGTTAAGGACATTGAGAACAACATGCCTTCATCTTTAATAATGTCTAAAACTACTCCAAATCTATAGAGAATCCAAGTTGACAAGAAGTCCAATTCAGAAATAGGTAATGCTGGGAAGAAGTCCAATTCAGCATTAAGAAGTCCAATGTAGTAGTATATCTATACACTGATGTTGCTATCAGTATATCTTCCATACCTTAATAAGCTAAATTATGTATGATGTTGCTATCAAGTATAACAATTATCACAAGTTGACAAATTCATTAATTGCACATTTCATGAACAGAAAATTCACAAAAAAACTAAAGATAGAAACTAATATAGAAACTGTAGAAATTAATAAACACTGCAGAAAACTAATATAGCTGCACGCGCTAGGGACTGTATAATCGTCTGCTCTCGGTTATGCTATTCCACCAAGTATTTCTAGATCCAATATAACCCAAATCAGGGAGATCATTCTTAGAAAGAGTACAATTGAGATCTTCAACTGCTAGGGAGTCCACCTCATTATCACCACATTTTGCATCAGCATGGGAAACAATGTTAAAGTCACTTATGACAAGGTGAGGGAGATTATAAAAATCACCTGATAGCTAATCTAAAGAATCCCAAAGGTCTAACCTTTCATCTTTGGAACATTTAGCATAAACCACAGTGATCAAAACCTTCGTACGAAGCTGAGGATGAGTTAAGGACATTGAGAACAACATGTCTTCATCTTTAATAATGTCTAAAACTACTCCAAATCTATAGAGAATCCATATCGTATTGGATATATTACAAAACCTTCATCATAGTTTAGCTTGAATTTTAGCTTGTCAACTACTTAAGATTAGACATATGTTCCATTAAGGCAACTATAAGAGTTTTATGAGATTTCACTAAACTTTTGAGTCTCCTAATAATAGATTTATTAGAGACACCTCTAGTATTCCAATAACGAAAATTAATCATTAAGAAAGATTGAGAAATGAGCTATTGTTCACCATCACAGTTGATCTGGTAACATGTTTAAAAAGAGGGCTAGCAATCTTTTGAGGCTTTCAAAAGCTTTTACCCACATTAATAAATTATGATTTGAAGAATTACGGTTCGTGATTCTTGGCTTTCATTTTGTCTATAATCTTTTTATTTTTCAAAAAACATTTCCCTATACTATAGGAAGACATCTTCAACTCAATAGAACGCAACATAATCTTACTCTTTAAAATCAGATAATGAATACACATTAGGAAGATTAAATTTCTAATAATCAGTAAGCTCAGTTCCCCTAGGAAATAGCATACAATAATCAACCACCATCAATCCATTACTAGAAATGTCTCTTCTTTTGAACACTCTGCTTTAGTTCTTAATTCTGCATAATGTACATGTTTTGAACACTCTGATTAGTTTTCATGAATATTAGATGCAAGTACAAGTGCTGCCTATTATATCACTATTTGATCACATCTGATATCTGATATACTGCCTATTATATCACTTCTGATATCTGATGTACTGCCTACACTATCAAAAATAGGTAATGCTGTCAAGAAGTCTAATTCAACATTAAGAAGTTCAATGTAGCAGTATATCTATACATTGATGTTGCTACCAGTATATCTGCTATACCTTAATAAGCTAAATTATGTATGATGTTTCTATCAAGTATCACAATTATCACAAGTAGACAAATTCACTAACTGCACATTTCATGAACAGAAAATTCATAAAAAAACTAAAGACATAAACTAATATAGAAACTGTATAATTAAGAAACACTGCAGAAAAAAAGATTGGTCTTATATGATGAACACAAACTGGTTAACGCAGAACAACAGTAATGCTTACTTAGATTATAATTCGTTTCCAGGATTGTGAAGTAAAATGTTATATTAGAATAACAATATAATGAACAAAGAAAGTTAGAAATGCGTACCTTTTCATCAAGAAGAACACAGTCGATAGATGTTCTTATAAAAATTCACGACATACCACTTTCTTGTAACTTGGAAAACTATCGCACAGTTCTGTGATTCAATGGATAATTCTGAAATTAAATCCCCAAAATCTACATAAGTTCTACTATGAACAATAGCTTCTAATTTAAATACAAAGATAGATGACCTCTTAAAGTGAAAAAAGTAGAGAAATGGAAATATGTAAGAAACACCCCATACCTATCTAACGATTGAACATGGAAAATGCATATTGAAAGACAAAAACTGCTTAATATATATAACCATTGTGTGTATTACATATTTATGAAGATGGAAGAAGGTGAATGGTTGAGCAAACAACCATTAGGATCTAGAAATGATAGGGGATACAAAAAAAGTAATAAAAATTCAAAATAAAGGAAGTGGTCTTTAAACATCCTCCTGTTTCAATTATGACCAATTTTAATTTAAAAGGAATCCTGGTAAACAAAGTGTTGATTATACATGTGATAGGATTTACAGTACCACCAACATTCACTAACCAATTGTCTGAAGAGCTTAAAAATCAAAGCCCCATCTGTAGTCTATTTTATCCACCGAATGGTAAAGGCGATGGTGATTATTCAGTAGCAGATATAATAAAGGCTCTACAAATACGAAAACATAACTATACTATTGATAACACTATAAGGAAAGGCTAGGGAACTTAAGATATTCTGCCATGTGTAGGACATGCAGAGTATATCATTATAGTCAAAACCACATTAGTGATCAAAACTAGCTCGCTAACTCGTACTTTTTAGTAACTTAAAAGCATAGATGTGTAAGAACAACATAGAGCGGTCAATATGCAATACTCATTTTACAATTCAAATAGTTCACAATACGGGGTAAGTGGCGTGCGGCGCAGTAGTGGGTCCCCCTCATGAGGATCCATTTTCTTTTCTTTTTTTAATTTCAATTTCAGTACACATTTATTTAATTTTTTAGTAAATATCTTCCAGTTATGAAAATTGGGCATGGGATCATTCGTGGAAAGAGTATAATGGAGGCTCTTCAGAAAAATAATAACATAACTTTGATAAAGAAAAGTCTCGGCAACGTGATAGAATTTGTCATGTGTAGGAGATGCAGAGTAAATCATTACGGTTGGTTCTATGAAAGACGACCAACGATCATCATCATCAGTAATGAAATATCGAGCAGTGCACTGAACGTCAAAGATGCACCAAATTTATCAAGTCAATGTCCATTGCATTTGTTATATCGTTATGATTTATCAATAGCATACTTTGAATCCTTTCAATTTTAGACTTTGAAAATAAGCAAACAACAAAATTGAATACAATAAAGTGGGCCTAAGAGCATGATTTTTACAAAATGAAGCCCAAGCTTATGAAATTATCAACCCATCATTCAAATTTCAGCGAAAGATGTTTTCTAGTTTATCGGGTTTGGGCTCCATTCACAACACTGACTTGTTTGAATAGAATGCTTCCACTACACCAAAAACAGGAATCTGGCACGGTTTAAAACTGTGCCAGATCAAATCTGGCACGATTTTGAACTGTGCCAGAATCAGGTGTTCCAAAATGACAATTTTTTTCTGGCACGGCTCAAAAGTGTGCCAGATTTGGCCAAACAGGAACACTTCTGGCACACTTTTAAACCGTGCCAGAATTTGATATTTCTGGCACACTTTTGGCACAGTTTTTAACTGTGCCAGATTCGTCCAAACAGGACCACTTCTGGCACACTTTTAAACCGTGCCAGAATTTGATATTCCTAACACACTTTTGGCATAATTTTTAACTGTACCAGATTCATCCAAACAGGAACACTTCTGGCACACTTTTAGACCGTGCCAGAATTTGATATTTCTGGCACACCTTTGGCACAATTTTTAACTGTGCCAGATTCAGCACAGTTTAAAAAAAATTGGCACAGTTCAAAACCGTGCCAAAATATGATACACCTTTGCCACGGTTTTGAACTGTGCCAAATTTTTTTATTTAAAAAAAATAATTATTTGAAAACACAAAATTCACAAATTAATAATATTGCGCGTTATTAATAAACAAATGTACATACAAACTTCAAAATATTACAAGTCTTTAACAGTTCACAGACCCAAAAAAAATTGGGCAGAGTTTCCTCTATTTTCTGGACATTCCAAAACCTGTTAATACAAAACCTGCCTAACATAAAGCCCGCACGGCCACAAAATATAACAAATAACTTACAAAAGCCCTCATGGCCATAAAAGTCGATAATAAAACAACAAAAGACTGTAAGGTCATGACACAAAAAAAATGGAATCATTAATAAACCCCTTGTTGTAAACCATTGAGTTCTTTGTGTGTTCCACGTGAATAAAAGCCAACGATAAACTGTTATCATGCAAAAAAAATAGAATACAAAAAAGATACGATATTAGTAACCCAATAATTTACCAAAAAAAAATACTCAAAACAAAAAAATTACATATATGAGTGGAAATTATCGTCATACTCACAAACCGGGAGACCCGGGACTACGCGGTCAGTTCCTACAAGTTACATTGATCCCGTGCGAGGTGTTCGTGCCTCCTACGGGGTCGTTTGGGGGTTGGTTTGGGTTTTCACCCTTTGATGGCTTATTTTTAACTAAGTGTGATTTTTGCAAATCAGCGTCATACTCTCAAACCAGGAGACCCGAGACTACACGGTCAATTCCTATAAGTTACATTGGTCCCGTGCGAGGTGTTCGTGCCTCCTACGGGGTCGTTTGGGGGCCGGTTTGGGTTTTCACCCTTTAACGTCATGTTTTTAAGCTTAAGTGTTGATTTTTGACCATTATCATCATACTCTCAAATCGGGAGACCCAGGACTATGCTATCAGTTCCTACAAGTTACATTGGTCCCGTGCGAGGTGTTCGTGCCTCCTACGGGGTCGATTGGGGGCCGGTTTGGGTTTTCACCCTTTAACGGCCTGTTTTTAATTCTAAGTATGATTTTTGCAAATTATCGTCATACTCTCAAACCGGGAGACCCGGGACTATGCGGTTAGTTCCTACAAGTTACATTGGTCCCGTGCAAGGTGTTCGTGCCTCCTACGGTGTAGTTTGGGGAACGGTTTTGGTTTTTACCCTTTAACGACATGTTTTTAACAGAGTGTGATTTTTGTAAATTATCGTCATACTCTCAAACTGGGAGACCCAGGACTACGCGGTCAGTTCCTACAAGTTACATTGGTCCGTGCGAGGTGTTCGTGCCTCCTATGGGGTCATTTGGGGGCTGGTTTGGGTTTTCACCCTTTAACGACATGTTTTTAAGTTTAAGTGTTGATTTTTGCAAATTATCGTCCTATTCACAAACCGGGAGACCCGGGACTACGCTGTCAGTTCCTACAAGTTACATTGGTCCCGTGCGAGGAGTTCATGACTCCTACGGGGTCGATTGGGGGCCGGTTTGGGTTTTCACCCTTTAACGGTCTGTTTTTAATTCCAAGTGTGATTTTTGCAAATTATCATCATACTCTCAAATCGGGAGACCCGGGACTACGCGGTCAGTTCCGAAAAGTTACATTGGTCCCGTGCGAGGTGTTCGTGCCTCCTACGGGGTCGTTTGGGGGCTGGTTTTGGTTTTCACCCTTTAACGGCATGTTTTTAAGCTTAGGTGTTGATTTTTGCAAATTATCGTCATACTCTCAAATCGAGAGACCCGAGACTACGCTGTCAGTTCCTACAAGTTACATTGGTCCCGTGCGAGGTGTTCATGCCTCCTACGGGGTCGATTGGGGGGCTGGTTTGGATTTTCACCCATTAACGGCCTATTTTTAATTCTAAGTGTGATTTTTGCAAATTATCGTCATACTCTCAAACCGGGAGACCCGGGACTACGCGGTCAGTTCCTACAAGGTACATTGGTCCCGTGCGAGGTGTTCGTGCCTCCTACGGGGTCATTTGGGGGCTGGTTTTGGTTTTCACCCTTTAACGGCATGTTTTTAAGCTTAAAGTGTTGATTTTTACAAATTATCATCATACTCTCAAATCGGGAGACCCGGGACTACACGGTCAGTTCCTACAAGTTACATTGGTCCCGTGCGAAGTGTTCGTGCCTCCTACGGGGTCGATTGCGGGCCGGTTTGGGTTTTCACCCTTTAACGGCCTGTTTTTAACTCTAAGTGTGATTTTTGCAAATTATCGTCATACTCTCAAACCAGAAGACCCGAGACTACGCGGTTAGTTCCTACAAGTTACATTGGTCCCGTGTGAGGTGTTCGTGCCTCCTACGGGGTCGTTTAGGGTCCGGTTTTTATTTTTACCCTTTAACGACATGTTTTTAACTAAGCGTAATTTTTACAAATTATCGTCATACTCTCAAACCTGGAGACCCGGGACTACGCGGTCAGTTCCTAGAAGTTACATTGGCCCCGTGCGAGGTGTTCGTGCCTCCTACGGGGTCGTTTGGGGGCTGGTTTGGGTTTCACCCTTTAACGGCATGTTTTCAAGTTTAAGTGTTGATTTTTGCAAATTATCATCCTATTCACAAACCGGGAGACCCGGGACTACGCTGTCAGTTCCTACAAGTTACATTGGTCCCGTGCGAGGTGTTCGTGCCTCCTACGGGGTCGATTGGGGGCCGGTTTGGGTTTTCACCCATTAACGGCATATTTTTAAGCTTAAGTGTTGATTTTTGCAAATTATCGTCGTACTCTCAAACCGGGAGACCCGGGACTACACGGTCAGTTCCTACAAGTTACATTGGTCCCGTTCGATGTGTTCGTGCCTCCTACGGAGTCGTTTGGGGGCTGGTTTGGGTTTTCACCCTTTAACGGCATGTTTTTAAGTTTAAAGTGTTGATTTTTGCAAATTATCGTCCTATTCACAAACCGGGATACCCGGGTCTACGCTGTCAGTTCCTACAAGTTATATTGGTCCCGTGCGAGGTGTCCGTGCCTCCTACGGGGTCGATTGGGTGCCAGTTTAGGTTTTCACCCTTTAACGGTCTGTTTTTAATTCTAAGTGTGATTTTTGTAAATTATCGTCATACTCTCAAACCGGGAGACCCGGGACTACGCGGTCAGTTTCTACAAGTTACATTGGTCCCGTGCGAGGTGTTCGTGCCTCCTACGGGGTTGTTTGGGGGTTGGTTTGGGTTTTCACCCTTTGACGGCTTGTTTTTAACTAGGTGGGATTTTTTCAAATTATCGTCTTATTCACAAACCGGGTGACCCAGGACTACGCTGTCAGTTCCTACAAGTTACATTGGTCCCGTGCGAGGTGTTCGTGCCTCCTACGGGTCGTTTAGGGGCTGGTTTGGGTTTTCACCCTTTAACGGCATGTTTTTAAGCTCAAGTGTTGATTTTTGCAAATTATCATCATACTGTCAAACCGGGAGACCCAGGACTACGCGGTCAGTTCCTACAAGTTACATTGGTCCCGTGGGAGGTGTTCGTACCTCCTACGGGGTCGATTGGTGGCCGGTTTGGTTTTTTAAACCTTTAACGGTATGTTTTTAACTCTAAGTGTGATTTTTGCAAATTATCATCGTACTCTCAAACCGGGAGACCCGGGACTACGCGGTCAGTTCCAACATGTTGCATTGGTCCCGTGCAAGGCGTTCGTGCCCCTTACGGGCTCGTTTGGTAGGTGGTTTGGGTTGTCACCCTTTAACGGCTTATTTTTAAGTTTAAGTGTTGATTTTTACAAATTATCGTCATATTTTCAAACCGGGAGACCCGAGACTACGCGGTCAGTTTCAACAAGTTACACTAGTCCCGTGCGTGGTGTTCGTGCCCCCTACGGGGTCGTTTGGGGGGTGGTTTGGGTTTTCACCCTTTAACGGCTTGTTTTTATGTTTAAGTCCTGATTTTTTCAAATTATCGTCATATTCTCAAACCGGGCGACCCGGGAATACGCGGTCAGTTCCTACAAGTTAGATTGGTCCCGTGTGAGGTGTTCGTACCCCCTACGGGGTCGTTTGGGAGGTGGTTTGGGTTTTCACCCTTTAACGGCTTGTTTTTAAGTTTTAAGTCCTGATTTTTGCAAATTATCGTCAAATTCTCAAACTGGGAGACCCGGGAATACACGGTCAGTTCCTACAGGTTACATTGGTCCCATGCGAGGTGTACGTGCCTCCTACGGGGTCGTTTGGGGGTGGTTTGGGTTTTCACCCTTTAACGGCTTGTTTTTAAGTTTAAGTGTTGATTTTTACAAATTATCGTCCTATTCATAAACCGGGAGACCCGGGACTACGCTGTGAGTTCCTACAAGTTACATTGGTCCCGTGCGAGGTGTTCGTGCCTCCTACGGGGTCGATTGGGGGCCGGTTTGGGTTTTCACAGTTTAACGACCTGTTTTTAATTCTAAGTGTGATTTTTAAAAATTATCGTCATACTCTCAAATCGGGAGACCCGGGACTACGCGGTCAGTTCCTACAAGTTACATTGGTCCCGTGCGAGGTGTTCGTGCCTCCTACGGGGTCGTTTGTGGGTTGGTTCGGGTTTTCACCCTTTGACGGCTTATTTTTAATTAAGTGTCATTTTTGCAAATTATCGTCATACTCTCAAACCAGGAGACATTGGTCCTGTGCGAGGTGTTCGTGCCTCCTACGGGGTCGTTTGGGGGCCGGTTTGGGTTTTCACCCTTTAACGTCATGTTTTTAAGTTAAGTGTTGAGTTTTGCAAATTATCATCCTATTCACAAACCGGGAGACCCGGGACTACGCTGTCAGTTCCTACAAGTTACATTGGTCCCGTGTGAGGTGTCCGTGCCTCCTACGGGATCGATTGGGGGCCGGTTTGGATTTTCACCCTTTAATGGCCTGTTTTTAATTCTAAGTGTGATTTTTGCAAATTATCGTCATACACTCAAATCGGGAGACCCGGGACTACGCGGTCAATTCCTATAAGTTACATTAGTCCCGTGCGAGTTATTCGTGCCTCCTACGATGTCGTTTGGGAGTTGATTTGGGTTTTCACCCTTTGAGGGCTTATTTTTAACCAAGTGTGATTTTTACAAATTATCATCCTATTCACAAACCGGGAGACCCGGGACTACACTGTCAGTTCCTACAAGTTACATTGGTCCCGTGCGAGGTGTCCGTGCCTCCTACGGGGTCATTTGGGGGCCGGTTTGGGTTTTCACCCATTAACGACCTATTTTTAATTCTAAGCGTGATTTTTGAAAATTATCATCATACTCTCAAACCGGGAGACCCGGGACTACGCTGTCAGTTCCTACAAGTTACATTGGTCCCGTGCGAGGTGTTCGTGCCTCCTACGGGGTCGTTTGGGGGTTGGTTTGGGTTTCACCCTTTGACGGCTTGTTATTAACTAAGTGTGATTTTTGCAAATTATCGTCATACATTTAAACTAGGAGACCCGGGACTTCACGGTCAGTTCCTAGAAGTTACATTGGTCTCGTACGAGGTGTTCGTGCCTCCTACGGGGTCGATTGGGGGCCGGTTTGGGTTTTCACCCTTTAACGGCCTGTTTTTAATTCTAGGTGTCATTTTTGCAAATTATCATCATACTCTCAAAATGGGAGACCCGGGACTACGCAGTCAGCTCCTATAAGTTACATTGGTCCCGTGCGAGGTGTTCGTGCCTCCTACGGGGTCGTTTGGGGGCCGGTTTGAGTTTTCACCCTTTAACGACATGTTTTTAACTCTAAGTGTGATTTTTATAAATTATCGTCATACTCTCAAACCGGGAGACCCGGAACTACGCGGTCAGTTCCAGCAAGTTACATTGGTCTTGTGCGAGGTGTTCGTGCCCCTTACGGGGTCGTTTGGTGGGTGGTTTGGGTTTTCACCCTTTAACGGCTTGTTTTTAAGTTTAAGTGTTGATTTTTACAAATTATCGTCATATTGTCAACCTGGGAGACCCGAGACTACGCGGTCAGTTCCAACAAGTTACATTGGTCCGGTGCGAGGTGTTCGTGCCCCCTACGGGGTCGTTTGGTGGGTGGTTTGGGTTTTCACCCTTTAACGGCTTGTTTTTAAGTTTAAGTCCTGATTTTTCAAATTATCGTCATATTCTCAAATCGGGAGACCCGGGAATACACGGTCAGTTCCTAAAAGTTACATTGGTCCCGTGCGAGGTGTACGTGCCTCCTACGGGATCGTTTGGGGGGTGGTTTGGGTTTTCACCCTTTAACGGCTTATTTTTATGTTTAAGTGTTGATTTTTGCAAATTATCGTCATATTCTCAAACCGGGAGACCCGGGACTACGCGGTCAGTTCCTACAAGTTACAGATTTGGGTTTTCACCTTTCAACGGCTTGTTTTCAGCCCTAATCTACATTACAATTATTTGCCAAATCTAGATATTTTCAAATTTGCATTATAATTGTTAGCATTTTCATTTGTCTAAAAAAGGAAGTGATTTTTTTATTTAACATGTATGTTCTCTAATCTTACTAGCTCTTTTAATTAGATAACTATAACCACAAGATGAATCAATCGAACATAAACATTAAGAAATTTACAAACCTGTAGAATCGGTGTGTCGATTTCAACAAAGCCTATAGACTCTAACGGCACGTCAACAACTTCAAATTGTTCCTCTTTCTAGCTCAGGTCGCAACATACATACATCCCCCTGTAAGTAAGGGGAAACAAATTATTCATATTGATAAGGCTACTTGTAACCCAAATCATTCCATATGAAATTCTTAAACTCATGAGTAATAACCTGGCTTAAACTCAGGAAATTCTTAAATCATTTTGATCATAGATACATGTAATATACATAATCAATTTACATGTAGCGACTATATATATGGTACGAAGGTATTATACACATCTTATGTAATATACACATTCATTTTGATCATAGCCATTGATTGTGTAGCCAATCAATGGATAATTTGCAGTGATTAAGAATATGAAATTCACATAATGTAAGGCATGTTCAAGTATATGTGATTGAAAAATAAAATAAACATAAGGAGGTTCACTTGCAACGGGGAAAATGTAAGACCAAATATATATCAACAACATAAAAATTCAACTGAAACTTACATCATCAACGGAAATACCAAAATGGCCAAACCCAAATCCAATATCATACTTGTCAACTCCAACACGATACACAACATGCATCATACTTCACTTCCTCACCCAGGATAAAATACATGATTGAGGAGGAGTAGCATGCTGAAGAAATAAAAATATAACACAAGGACGACATGAATTTAAACATAAAATGCATTAAGGTGTTCAAATTTAGAAATATGTCTTGCAACTTAAAAGTTTCAAGAGCCATAAAGATAACAAAACTAAAACAACTTCACTCAAAACATTTAACCCTAAAGCTGCTATGTATCCTTAGTTCCCTAATGCGGGTGAGGGTGCGAATGCGATTGTGCCAATGCGTCAATTTCCAAATTACTAAGATTTAAGAGCGGCACCAGTGCGTTTATATAAAATACATATAATTATGTATTTTTAATATATTATTATAGCTGGTGCAGAGACACTAGACTATTGGAGTGAAAAAATATTTATGTATGTTCAATAGAGACACTAACAAACGCTACGTGTATAGCCAATACATCATCAACCTACACGTAGCCTACCATAATAGTAAAACAAAAACCATCCCCACCAAACAACAAAACTGCCCACAGGGAAAAAACACAGTGCGAGACTTACGCCCAAACTAGCAACGAACTCTCTAATTCTCGAATTGAGGGCGGGGACGAAGACCTTACCCAGCGAATTGGGGCACTATGTCTGTATCACTACAAAATCATAAAGAAAAATAACTAAACAATTTCAAAATTGCTAACACAGCATATTCATGTCTATTTCCTCAATCGAAATCAAGATTACTATGACTTACCTTAGCCCTCATCTTGGACCAAACTCTTGGTTTCCTTCTCTCTCAGTAGGTATGGTTACCGAATTCTCTCCCAAAAGAAGAAAATCAGATGTTGCGATTGAGAGTCCCTCGCTTGGTATTTACATGGCTACGATTTTGGAAAAACCTAATTCATTTATTAGATTTTAAGTTTTTATTTTATTTTTTTTAGGAGGTGTTATTTTATTTAAAGGTCCAAATTAAATACACACTCACACCCTACACACTCACACCCTACTATTCTACACCCATTTACATACCTAAGAAACATTCACCCTCACCATACTCACCTACACACTCACACACAAAACCCATCCCCATCATCTTCTTCCCACCATTTCTCACTCTCTCTCATAACCCCATAACCAACCAAACACACCCCCTATTCCATCCCTCAACCCTTGAGCAGCAGGCGACGGCCCGAACCGTCTGCAGCTAACCCCGCCGGACCCCCTTACCCATCTCCGGCCGGAATAGCCACAACCCCCCTTAGTCGCCCCCCTCCGCCGGCGACCTGCCTTCCCCCCTTCTCCGGCGCGCACCGGCCCTGTTTCAAACCCACGCCCTTCTGCCTCTGACCGGGCAGAGCTACCTTCGACCATACCGTGCCCAGGAACCCACCTATCTTCTGTTCGTAACCCCCGACCGCCAGTACCTGCTACCCCATATCCGGGCCAAACCCGACCTGCAAACCCAAAAAAAAACCCGCAGTATGAGCGACTTACCATAGTCGGACGGAGCGGCTGGATGTCGCAATAGACGGAGTGGTTGGATGCTGCAGTAAACAGAGCGGCTGGAGGTGTAGACTTGTCGCAGTAGAGGGAAGAGAGTGTGTAGCCTTAGCCTTGTCGGACGGAGGGGCTAGAGACAGTAAGCGGGTGAGGGGAGGGAGAGGGTCGGGGGAAGCGGAAGATTGAAAGATGAGAGAGGAAAGAGGAGGGAAACTAAACATAATAATTTTTTTAGGAGATTTTATATTTTAATTAAGGGTACTCAATTTTGGCACACTTTAAAACAGTGCCAAATTTTGGCACTTTTTTAAAGTGTGCCAGATTGTCATTAAACCGTGCCAGAATCTGACACGGTTTAAAACTGTGCCAGATTTTTAACAGCAGGGTGTGCCAAATTGCTGTTTTTGGTGTAGTGTTCTACAAACAACATTTTTGCCAGATTAATGTTTCTTTCTCCTCTCCAAATCAGCCTATAGAACTAGTAATAGTTGCATTTCTACGGTAATCAACTATTTTCCGAATTTTCAAGTACACACATCAATAAATAAACACTCTCAAACAAAAACTCTCATTTTTTTAAGCACCAAAATGGGACAAAGACCTAGTGAAACATTAGGCCTCCACTTCATAATCAGCCTCAAAGATGTGCCACCCCTCAGAATCCACTTCCACGATTTTCTGTGCTTCCTTTTCTATCTGAGTTCCAATTTTAGTTACTTTTCTATCTACGCAATCATGCCTAATGGTACGGCTACAACCGTACTATCGATATGGTTCATCATTATGGATGTTCACACTATCAGTTACGTTGCAAAATAATTTAAGATTCAAGAATTGGGTTATGTGCAGAGTATGAATCACCGCGATATGACAGTGCGAAAGATGAATCAAAGGCATCAAATAATTACTTATGAGACAGTTATTATGTTGTCAAACAAAAAATATCTTGCTAAATGGACAACACCAATGCCAAAGTTATCAAATGCCCTATTGCACCAACAAGAGCTAAAATTTTGGGTCTAGAAGGAACTTTCTTACTGCCATTTAAACAACATCCATTGAATAAGTGAGTGAAAATCCTATTTTATACCATAACATCACACATTGACTAACATCTATACAGTAGTAGATGTAATCATCAATAAAAGGCAAGAAATGTAAAAGCCACTCATTAATTAATCATCAATAAATACAGAAATAAAACTAAAAACAAAAAGAACTTGACTCTCCATCATTATTTATCCATTCATACATGTGATGTAAAACAAATAAAATGCATTCAGTCATTAGTCATTTTTTAAAATATTAAACTAAGAAAAGAATGTCAAATTTCGTGAACATCTAAGCATCCATGAAAATAAAACCATTCATAACTGGAAAATTCATATCAATTGTCATTTTCATCCATGTCAGTATCCTAATCATCACTTTCAATATAATAATCATCACTGGTCTCCTCATTTTCATCACTTTCATCTATATCACTCTCGTTAGCTTCCTCCCCCGCCTCAGAATCATCTTCATATGTCTCATAAACATCATCATCACTACAATCCTCATCAATATCAACACGAATATCATCACTGCCATCTATATCAACTATGTTGTCAATAAATATTCCCTCTACACCATCCCTAACACATGTAATATCCCCATCATGGTTGATTAGAGTGTCATCCAGCTGTTGGATGTTGTACGACTCAACTTCTGCATCTATTGAGTCATCTCCATAAGTATGTTTACCATATATGTCATACAAATCTCTCGGTGTCATCTTCACGACAACTTGCCAATCTTCTTCAATTGGGTCTCGCACATACCAAATTTATTTGGCCTGAGATGCTAATATAAACGGTTCATCTGACAGTCGATTATGCTTGTATAGTGAATGTTTGAAGTTCACTAATGTGAACTCAAAATCATCTTTTGCCGTCCCCGAATGGGTATCAATCCAATCACACTTGAATAGCACTAACTTGAAATCATTTGAATAGCGCAATTCAAATATATCTGTTAATACTCCATAATATGTTACATCCCCCGAAACAGGCCGTTTGTCCTTTGCACTTGCAAAACTTTCGGTGGTGGCATCAAGCATGACTCCACCATTCTGAGTATTCAATCTTCTCTCACGCTGCATTGTGCGAAACCTGAACCCATTTACAATATATCCCGTGTATCTCCTAGCCCATTGGGAGGGGCCTGAAGCCAAAATTGCAACTTCCTTTGACACCTCACCCTCATTTAGATTCCGTACCTAAATTTTTTCATATGATTGAGTAATAAAAATTAGATGTGTAAAAAATAAACGTGTTATTAAGATATTAAAATGTGATAACATATAAATACAAAGATGACTTACATGATCCCCAAACCATTAGTGAAACGTTTCATTGTGAATGCGATTAATTTCGTAATGTCCCATACGAGGTCTCTCCCGTTTTAGCATTGTTATATGTTTCCTGTAAAACATGTATCTATAAATTGAATAACGTAGAGTGATATTTAATTACATCAACTTTAAAATTCATTCAAATGTTATCTTACTCCGAAAAGGCTTCACCGCGATGGAGATGAATAACACGTACCGATGTGCTTGTGAAAATGAAGTGTCATCAAGCATAAATGCCACTCCTTTACCTAATGTACGACCTATTGAACTTGAGTTGTCATCGGCTTCATCATTTCGTAAAGGTCGATTTAACTTACTCTCAACATCACCCGAGTACCTCGCACAGAATGTCATGCATTCCTCTGCTAGGTATCCTTCAGCAATTGAACCTTCTAGACGACTTCGGTTACGAACATATTCTTTTAGTGTGAATAAAAACCTGTTCGTCATTATAAAAAAATTAAAGTAGTATTCATATGCATTAATTTAGGTGACATAAACATAATTCATAAATGAAACATACCTCTCGATGGGATACATCCATCGAAATTGTACTGGTCCAGCAATCATTGTCTCCTCAGCTAAATGGACTGTCAAATGCTCTATAACATCGAAAAGCGTTGGGGGGAAGATTTTCTCAAGATGATAGAGTGTAAGAGCGACACGATCTTGCAAATTTTCATAGTCTTTGAAGATCATTGTCTTTGAACAGAGCTGCCCATAGAAATTACATAATTCAATCAAAGACCTTGCTACATTCATAGGCAATGATTTCCATACTGCTAGTGGGAGTAGTTGTTGCATTATGATATGATTATCGTGGCTCTTAAGTCCAGAAATATTTCTCTCTTTAATGTTTACACGCCGTGAAATATTAGATGCATAACCATCTGGGACTTTGATATTCTTTAAAACCTTACAAAATATGTCTTTATCACTTTTACTCACTGTGAAGCATACTGGTGGTAAATATACTTTGTTATTTGGCAAGCTTTTAAGGTGCAATGCTTTTCGAATACCCATGTTCTCAAGGTCTTGACGAGCCTTCATATTATCTTTTGATTTTCCATCAACATTTAACAATGTCCAAAGTATGTTATTGCACACATTTTTCTTTACATGCATCACATCAAGATTGTGACGAATCAAGTGATCCTTCCAGTATGGCAGCTGAAAGAATATGCTTTTTTTCTTCCAATTTAGAGAACTATCACCATTCCCTTCACCGTCGATACTCATTTTTCTCTTCTTCGTCACCGATGAGTGACTCTTCTCATTATTTCTTTCAATTACCTCTAATTGCTCCAAGATATCATCCCCGGATACTTGAGTGGGATTGACTTCTCTTTCAACTTTCCCATTAAAAGCAATGGTATCATTTCTGAATTTATGGTTGTGATCCAACCACCGACGATGGGCCATATAGCAAATTTCTTCCCATTCTTTAACCATTGTGAACGAGTGTTCTTGTTGCAACAAGGACAAGCCAATCTCCCTTTTGTACTCCAACCTGACAAGTTTGCATACGCAGGAAAGTCACTAATTGTCCGCATTAATGTTGATCTTCATACGGGTCATTACATCGCATACCCTCTTCACATCGATTTTTGAATATATCATGTAGTAGTCCACACATATCATCTCTTGTATTCGCGGCATGCACTTCATTCTCTCCACTAGTTCCCATTGTCTATGGAGCACCTTTTACGTGATAAATCCACCGAGTGTAATTCTTAACAAACCCATGTATGATGAGATGCTCATAAACAACTTCTCTTTCATGGCTAATGGTATTTCGACATTTCTTACACGGGCACTTGATCACTAGCTCAGGATATTTATTGGCAAATGAAAAATCAAGAAACCCATTAACTCCTTTAATATAAGGTTGAGAAACTCTTGACAATTCCATCCAACTCTTATCGCTATCCATTTGAAAAGATTATTGATTACCTCACACTATCACAAAATTGTTGTTAGATTCATTATGAAAAATTCATAAAAAAAATACAATAAATAAACAAAATGTTAAACCATAAATCATTAATATGCTCCTTCAAAACTATGTAAATTTACAAATAGTAAGACTTTAATTATAACACCATTTGCATATGACCTAATATGAAAACTACCAATATTTACTCATATAAAATGGGGAAACTTAACAATCAATATATTTAACCTTAATTAGTTAACAACAATTAAAAAAACTCACTCATAACATAATATTCTATTATTGATTTTTCAAGTGTCACATGAATGTGCTTTCTATAGTCTAACCCCATCATACCAAGTTGTAGTGGAAAAATGTGGCCCAAATATAAAATAACCCATATTATCCCAGTCTTTTAAATATGGCTCCCATATTTAAAAACTATGAGTTTAATAAGGGGTCCATATTTAAAAGTTATTAGTCAAATATAGGGCCCATATTTGAAAGCTATAAATGAAATATGGAGACCAATCTTAAAAGCTAAGAGTCAAATATAAAGTTCATTTTTAAAAATTGTGAGTAAAATATGATTTTTTTTACATATACATGGAATTGTAATACTTACTTTAGTAGAATAAAAATGGGTTGGCCTAGTCCACATTTGGCCTGCCCATATTTGACCCAACCCACATTTAGACTAACCCATATTTGGCCCAACCCACATTTAGTCCAATCCATATTTGACCCGCCCAAATTAGGCTCAGCCAATAGTTTTTCCCCTATGTTAATATCAAGGTAAGATTTGTATTTTTTCCATCAAAGTATTAATCTTAGTGCATTCAATTTTTAGTTTTCTATTATATTTGTGATTTCTTTCAGGGGAGCTGGATGTTTGACGCATCCTACCCTCTCTACGATACGACGTCGTGTCCGTTTATACAAAATGAGTTCAACTGTAAGAAGAATGGCCATTCGGATCAGATCTACCAGAAATATAGGTGGCAGCCTCATGGCTGCAACTTAGCGAGGTACGATATACAAGGTTCTAAAAGGTGCGAGGCGTGGTCGAGGCGTAGAGGTCAAGCCTCAAGCCTTAGGAGCCTAGGCGTAAAAAGGCATTTTTCCTTTTTTTATTATTTTAATTATTCCAAGGCTAGTAATATAATAAAATAGTACATACCTTGAATTTTGAAAATATATTCATATGTTTGGTAGCCATCTTTCTCATATTCATGCTCCATAACCAATATTTGTCAACTAATCCTTTATTTTTTTTTTTAAATTGTGCCTTAAGCATTTTACCAAGAATAAGGCGTAAGCGATGCGTTTTTCTCAAGCCTCAAACCTAGGCGGGCCTTTTAGAACAGAGACGATATATATATATATATATATATATAGAGAGAGAGAGAGAGAGAGAAGCCAATCAAAACCCAATATATGCAACATAGAAAACATACACCGAAATAAATTTAAAAAAAATATGCAATATACCACCAACTACTACTTGTCTCAGTTCAGTCCCCATACAATATATTACCAAAGCTCATATATAATTTGACAAGATAGAATTCAGAATGTATAAACCCACTAAATAAATTATCACCTTATTGTCAAGTTATTAAATAATGAAAGAATAAAAAAGTGACAAACTGAACAACCCATTTATGCATACACTGAAATAAAATTAAAGCCCATTGATTATTATCACCGTAACATACACTGAACGAGCTATCATCCATCGTCATATTGGTAGTTTACCTTAAAGCTTTAAAATCAAAAATGCATTTTATGATTAAAAAACACAGTGATTCTCAGTGATTAAAAACGTAAATTTATGATTAAACGTAAAGACAATCTACCAGCCATTGATGCATACATTGAAATAAAAAAAAAATGCAATTTACCTTAAGCTTCAAAGATCAAAACCCAGTGATTATCCGAGCCAGTGGTAAAACTGAATGGATGATATAACCGTGTTCCCTCTTCCTTCTTTTAATAGGGGAAAAAGAAGACGAGATTGAGGGGTATTAGGTTGGTTGATACTGAGACAAGTTGGGGGAGGATTAGGTTTATGAGATGGAGGCTAATACGTGAGAGATGAGAACGTGATGGGGGAGAGATTGAGGGAGATACGGACGAGCGTGATGGGAGAGAGAAAGTGTGTATTTTTTTTAACAAAAAAAAAAAAACCCCGCCAAAAACTTGTGAGGCGCTTTTTTTTCTACTTTTAGTGGAATTAGTTATAAAATGCCAAAAAATACCACATTTATTTTAGTATTAATTCAAAAAAAGCTTTATTTATGCGACACATCAATATAAATGATGTAAATTTTCAATACTTATAAAAAAATGCTGGTAAAAAAAATTCTCTGCATTTTTAAATAATACCGAGAAAAAAATGCAAAAAATTAGTTTTCTTGTAGTGTCTATCCTTGCCGAAGTATCCTGAATCACCTTCGGCCCAAGGAGTTTGTTATCCCCCACCTGTAGCCAACATGCTGGGGAATGACAAGGTCTACCGTATAACGCCTCGAATGGAGCCATACCAATAGTGAATTGGTAGGAGTTATTATAGGAAAACTCCACCAGTGGAAGGTACTGCTCCCAACCACCTCCAAAGTCTAGGATGCACATCCGCAACATATCTTCCAACATCTGATTCGTTCGCTTGGTCTTCCCATCTATCTGCGGGTGATATGCTGAACTCAGCCGCAATTCCGTACCCATGGCTTCCTGAAAACTTTTCCAAAATTATGAAATAAATATCTTGTCTCTGTCAGACATAATATTAAGAGGTACCCCGTGGAGTCTTACTATCTCTGCTATGAAAATCTGGGCATACTGTACTGTACTGTAGTCTGTCCGGGCTGGCAGAAAATGAGAAACTTTCGTCAACCGATCCACGATTACCCATATGGAGTCGTACCCATCTACGATGTCGATAATCCCATGATGAAGTCCATGGAAATGCTCTTCCATTTTTACATAGGGACCTCTAATGGAAGTAGAAGTCCTGCCGGTCTCTGATGGTCCACCTTTACCAGCTGACAAGTGGCACAATTAGAAACGAACTCGGCAATATCTCTCTTCATCCTGCTCCACTAGTATTGTCGCCTCATATCCTGATACATCTTATCCCCACCAAGATGTACCGAGAACCATGAACAGAGCGACTCTGACATTACCTGATGTTGCAAGTCTTCCGCCTCCGGAACGACCAGTCTCCCATTAAAGCGTAAGCCCCCGTCTGAACTAATGGTATAGGACTCGGCTCCCTTTGTTAGCAATCGAACTATCTGCTCTTGACAGAATGAGTCTTTTTCCTAGGCCTGTAGCACTCTCGTAATGATCTGGGGCCTAACTGTCATCACAGACATGAATGATCGGGCCATTGCTTCTTGGTGTCCCAACTCCTTCCACTTTTCTCTCCACACTTCGTCCACCTCGCCCACCGGCCTACGGTTCAATGCGTCTGCTACCACGTTAGCCTTTCCTGGGTGGTATTGGATATCGAATTGATAATCCTTCACGAACTCAAGCCACCTACGCTGACGCACATTTAGTTCCTTATGCGTGAAGAGGTACTGTGGGGACTTGTGGTCCGTGAATAAATGGAATTTCTCCCCCAGGAGATAACGTCTCCAAATCCGAAGAGAAAATACGACTGCTGCTAACTTCAAGTCGTGGGTGGGGTAATTCTTCTCGTGAGGCTTAAGCTTATGGGAAGCATAAGCTATAGCCTGACTCTCCTATTGTAGTACACCCCTAAGTCCTAGTAAGGACGCATCGATGTAGACTAGATACTTAACTCCCGGTCTAGGCAATGTTAACACTGGTGCTGAGGTCAACTTGTCCTTCAACTCGTCGAATGCTAACTGACAGGCATCGCTCCAGATAAATGGCACCCCTTTCGGAGTCAGATGTGTCAAAGGACCAGCTATCTTAGAGAACCCCCGAATAAACCTCCTGTAGTATCCTGCTAGTCCCAAGAAACTATGTATCTCCGTCGGTGTCGTGGGCTGTCCCCACTCCCTCACCGCTGATACCTTCCCCGAATCAACAGATATCCCCTTGTCTGAAATGATATGCCCCAAAAACTGAACCTCCTTCAGCTAAAACCCACACTTCTCGTATTTTGCATATAACTCGTTTTGACGCAGCGTATGCAAAACCTACCTCAAGTGCTCAGTATGCTCCTCCTCTGTCTGGGAGTAAACTAGAATGTCATCAATGAAGACAATGATGAACTGGTCTAGGTACTCTCTGAACACCCTATTCATCAAGTCCATAAACACGGCTGGGGCGTTGGTTAGGCCAAAAGGCATAACCTTAAACTCGTAGGAACCATATCTCGTTAAGAAGGCAGTCTTCGAGACATCCTGCTCCCCGATTCGTAACTGATGGTATCCCGATCTCAAGTCAATATTTGAGAAGAAGGAAGTTCCTCTTAACTGGTCGAATAAGTCATCGATCTGAACAACGGATACTTATTTCGTATCGTCACTTTATCCAACTCCCGGTAATCGCCACACAACCATAAATGTATATCCCTTTTCTCCTTACCAACAACGTGGGAGTACCCTAAGGCGAGGTGCTCCTCCAGATGGAGATTTGATCCAAACGCTGCCCAGTCTGGACTTGTAACTCCGAAGGTTCGATAGGGTTAGGCTCATTCAGCCTAATAATTATAGCTATAATCCTCCTTGTCGCTTCGATTTACTCGCGAGGTAAGACATTCGACAGCACTTAAGTTATTATTTTCTTTGCGGATGACAACTAGGTTACTAATCCGTGTACTAAAGGCCAATTATTCTCATCTCCCAACGTTCACTAGGTTTCATGCATGGGATGTCTCGCAAAGATAAATCCAAACAAGGAACCCCCCTGATACATTACTAACTAGCATTGTTGGTTAATGAGATTTGGGGCCTTCGGTATCTGACTTGTGTCCCTTATAATTACTTGTTGCTAAGAAATTAACTTACCCCTTCTCATGACACGTGAGGCTACACTCAACACATTCCTCCTATTATCTTGGCGTTAGAATCTAATGTAACTACGGGATAATCCCCATGCTCAGAAATATTTTAACAAATCTTGAATTTCCTTAATAGACATCCCTACCCACCGGAATTAAATATAACCAGGCGACGTACTTTACGAAGTCTTTATATGCCACCACATGAAAGTATATAAATATAAATATGGCCTTGCCTCCACTCAAGTGACACTTAGTACAATTTCTAACGAATTCTATAATATCACTATAATGGTCTATTAACACTCAAACCGTTGTAGCTAATTCAAAACATAACAGGATAAGAATGCATTTTTCACTCACGTTTCTCAATGCATAGGAATAAACTGTAACACATCTAAGTTATTCAAAATTTCCATTTTATCTTAAAGGATACAATCAATAATGAAGTATCGTACCTCCAAACACATGTGGTAGTTGCGATATCAATGGCATAACCGCATATCGGGAATTATAGACACATCCATACTGTACTCCATGATGTTGCTGTGGTGCCTGTGATGTTGGGGTAACTATCCAAGCGTCCTTATGTTGGGCATCCTGCCCTGGCACATTATCTGGTTGCGAGCAGTCCCTCCACCTGTGACCCTGCTATCCGCACTTATGACACTGACCCTGAAACCCTTCCTTTTTTATGCCTTGTTGTCCTTGCCGATTGGTACGAGGTTTGTCACCAGTCGAATATGGGCAGGCTAGGCGTGTATGGACATTTCATCCACATTTAAAACACCTCTTGGTGGTAGCCCTCTTCCCTTGGCTCTGTTGGTTCTGGCGAGTTTGACTCTTCCCGCCATTTACATTGCCCTTATGTCCTCGATGACTCTGAGGCACTTGTTGCTGCGGCGTTGTTTTCCCTTTGTTGTTAACTTTAACAACGTAATGTTGATCAACTTCTCTCGTTCTTTTGCCGCCTGCAAGCTTCACACTGCTACTTTGGTACTATAATATTGCGGTAGTCACTACTTGTACCACGATATTCTCTATCTCCGTGATTTCCGTTCTTTCTTGGTGTACCTGAGGTACTCGTTGGTCTTGACCCGCATTTGTTCCCTCAGTAGTGTTGGTTTGTACCACCCTCATGAGCGACATATGAAATTTCAAATAAATTATATAAGTCCATTGACTATACATAACATTGTAGCAGAAGTACGTAGTCTACAAAATGTAATTAAGGAGTACAACAGTCCTAATAATAGGGTTCTATATCAAAAGACGCTACGCGGAAACAAAACAAGTTGTACATATCCTAAGTACACTAGAACCTGATGCTCTAATACCACCTGTGACACCCTGACTAATTAAATACCGGGTAGCTACTCCTTTATTCAAATTAATACAAAATGTCAAGTTGGTTTAGTTCATAGCATCACTGTTGAAAACATTTATTTAAACAATTACTAGCCACCTAATATTTAAAAAGTGAGTTGTCAAATTTTATTAAATTAAATTAACATGCAACCAATTAAAATTATTAGCTAAATGATACTACCATCACATCACAGTCACATCAAGATAATAATGGAATAATAAAATGAGTGTGGAGAAACACTCCTCTGAATAATACCAAATAATGGATAAAACCAAATACAACGTCTGAATAATAAATGAATTAACTCCAAAACTGCAATGAAACTGAGTATGATAAAACTGTCTCTAAAAGAAAAGGGGCGACATGCCCTAACAAGTGAATAAGTCTGAAATGGAATCAATATAGAATGTGGAGGTGTCTATCATCAAAATCCTGTAACTTCCACAGCAGCTACAACACGTCACTGAAATGGAACTCCTAAGCTTGGCGTCCCTGTGGCTGGGCACCTAAAAGGTTTTTCAAGAAAATAGATTTGAAAACAAACGGGTCAGAGCCCGATGTGAAAACAGTTTAAAAATATAGCAAGTGTTTAATTGCATTAAATAATGAATATAAAGTACATGTTAGTTCCGCGCTCTCACTTGAGTTTCTCACCTCTCAAGTAATGTGCACGCTTAACGTATATCCATAATCCATCCTAGTTATGCCGCTAACTAACTAGTCAATACTGCAACCCGTCCTCACATGATAATATAGGGGTTTGTTCAAGACATTCCAATCTAACTTATGTGAATCTACCTTTTCATTTCTCAGATTAATTTATATTAAATCATATAGGAAATTCTTAATTTTAACTTTACTCAAAGTGCCGCAACTATTCACACACATTAATAAGAATATTCACCCACATCAACAAGGAGTCTGTTATCATCACCAATATATAAATTTTAACATAATATTATACTTGGGGCACCCCTAGGCTAAGCTGCGGTGCACACATACTCTGCTATCGAATCCCGATACATCACCTACATAAGGAATACGTATTCTGAATCTCTCAAGAACCGTTTTAATAAGAAAAATCACACATATTGGAGGAGAACATAGTTCACATACCCATGGGTCATGCACATACCTACGCTCCCTTGGTCAGCTGACTTATCAACTCACAAATAAGTCATTCACATCCCTATATCTTTAAGGTACCAATCTATATCCCCCCGTAGGCACACAAAGATTAGATGGCCCTGTTTCGAAAGCCGACCTCCCGTGATAACAAGTATGGTAGGTATGTCATACACACAGAAATCCATTTACTAAGCATTCAAACAACTTAGATACTTTATAATATTATTAAAGGTATGTTCTCAATCTTTATACCATCAATCCAATTAGTACATTTTTATACTTCCGGATAGTCATATAATATAGTCCATCGACACATCTCACGTCGTAGTTTCAAGTACTTAAAACCTAACTCATAAAGGTTACTAAGTCTCCTATTAATCCCACACTTTAATCCAATACTCTTAAGGTCCATATTTCTGCCACAAACCTTATTTTATCAAACTATATAGGTTAACTCATTTAATCTCAGTTTTCTAATAATCCCTCACTCATCAATCCTTATTAGATTTAACATAAATCCCAAATTGAATTCTAATAATAATTTGGGTCTCATAATCATACCTACTGGCCTTCTTCAAATCTAAGAGTGTTCACAAAGTTCCCACTAATAAGTTTTTCTAGAGTCTAGTTCGTTAAAATTCAACAAGGAAAAATATAACAATTTCTGGGAAGGTCGATCGATCGACCTATGAATATCGATCGATTGATGGTAGTCATTCGATCGACCTATGAATGTCGATCGATCGATCGCACCAGATGGGCTACGGGCTGCTTCATTTTTCAGTCACAGATTTGTCCCAAAACTCCATTACAAGGTATGTAACTCTAATATAAGGTTATAGGATCATTATACAACCTAAATACATTATTTTTAACGTTCCAAAACCATTAAATCATCAACAATTAGCTTTACATGGATTAAATCTTTATAAAAACCCTAGTTTTCTATTTTCTTCAAGAACTATGATATTACTCTTCAAAAATCCATTTTTAATTCATCAAAGGTTATGTTTTGGGTACTGAATTTCGTCCAGAACAAATCGACATGCAATTCCTCACCAAGGCTTAGAATTCTACATCAAATTTAATGGGTTTTCATCATCTTTCAAGGAAAATATCAAATTCTACACTAATCGTGGAAGAAATATTCGCTGAAGCCAATGGAATCAAATCATTTGCCTTAAGTTTGATGTTTATAATCATTGATGGTGTCCAGGGGATGGTTCTTTCCTTCTTTCCAATCATAATTTCGTCGAAATTGGTGGTGGTGTGTGGTGGCTAAGGTTTGGGAACCTCCTGCAACCTCTCCTCTAACTCACGTAGCCAAGTATCTCCTTTTTGGCTGATAATGGCCCTAATGGATTCCCAATAATAATTAAATAAATACTCAAATTCGTGGGTCTTATTTTCTTAAATTTTAAAATGACCAAAATACCCTCCTGGGTTGCCGATTTGGCGTAAAAGTGCCCCGGGACCCAAACTAAATCCCTGGCTAGTGTTTTCTGACTATATCGACCCCTCCGGGCACGTTGGCGCACTTCAAATGACCATGCAGATGATAAAATTATAAATTACTTTTTAATCTAATTAAATTGATTCCTGACGCGACTTACACATGCGTCCCAACTTAATTTCTCAAATTATCGTATTTATAACTCTCGACAATTTTAATACTTTCCATACTCATATATTACCATATATACTCAGTAATATTCAATATTATCGTCATAATAATACCAACTCACGTCTCGCTAGTATTTAAATCCGGATTAATTTTTGATTAATTCCCATTTAATTTAATTATTCCAATAAATAAAAATCAATAAAATTACGGGGTATTACACATATGCCTTGGCCAGTGATTTAAGAATTTTCACCCAAGGGTTCTGGGCCCTTCTTGCTTTATCCCGGTGTCATCCGAGTTCCTTTATGTATTTTAACGTTTTAAAAATGTTCACATCATCCCACTTACCCCTTTACCTGACCGACGCCAAAACCTGGACCTAACCATCCGTTGTTCCATTAATACTTAGAAAAATTGCCCATTTTCTTCTTTAAGTCCCTTATCCACACACACGTGATTTATATTAAATTCATTCAAACTTTAGGACTTAAGTCATTTTCACGCTTATTAGTGTAAAGACATTCTTTAATATTTTTATTCCATAAAATGTTCCACTTTAAGTAAATTATCAATTTACCCTTCATTCACCAAATTTGCAAATTAATCCTTTAATAAGTGTTATTTCTAAAAAATGGTCATTAAGTTTTCAACTTAATATTTAAAATACTTAAGCCATTTTAACACTCGTTTAACGCCGCGCCTATACCCAACTTTTGCACAAAACGCTTTAACACCGTTAACACATAGCATAACACCTTTTACACAAAATCAATTTTTCTTTCCATGTTATTAACAACACAAAAGTCATTTTATCAACTCCATTAAACTCAACGATGTCCATTTATTCATAAGTCTTCTTTTAGCAAGAAACTTAAAATATTTATTTCATAAATATATTGACAACATTAACATAACTCTTATATTTTGATCCCATAAAAATGTCCATTATTTCTTTTTACACAAAATACCATTTTCTTCCAGTTTTATTCCATAAAAATGTTTATTATTTATTTTTACTAGAAATACACAAAAATAACATTATTTCACATTTTCATTCCATAAAAATGTATATCATTCCCTTTAACTTGAAATGCACCAAAATAAGATGACTTCACATTTTTATTCCATAAAAATGTATATTATTTCTTTTTACTTGAAATACACCAAGATAACATGATTTCACATTCTTATTGCATAAAAATGTATATTATTGTCTTTTATTTGAAATACATCAAAATAATATTTTCTAGCATTTTTATTCCATAAAAATGACTACTTTCAGATTTAATAGAAACTACACAATAATAATATTTTCTACCATTTTTCATTCCATAAAAATGGCTATTTTCAGATTTAATAGAAAATACACAACAACAATATTTTCTAGCCTTTTTATTCCATAAAAAAGGCTATTTTCAAATTTAATAGGAAATACACAACAATAACATTTTTTAGCATTTTTATTCCATAAAAATGGCTATTCTCATATTCCTTATAACACATCATTTTTCTCACAATTCTACTATTAACCATACACAATAGTAAGACTACAATATTCAGCAAGTAGAGTCTAAATATAATAAGAGTAAATTACCCCACCTAATGATTCCAAAATGTTGGTGGTGATGAAGAGGGGTGACTCCCCTAATTCCAAAGGTGGTCCTAAAAGGAGTCACAAAAATCTCCACTAAACAGGACTTCATAGAAGTTCCAACACACTCTAAGAAAAACTCTATTGAAGCCCTCCTCAAATACATCTAAAAACACACTAACAAACCCTCCAGTAACAATGTAAATATTTCGTAGTTCATGCCTCAATCAGTGGGGATAATAGATATTTTTGGTGTGGGTGTATCGAATATCAACTGAGAGAAATGGTGAGAGTGTTTGAGAGAGGTGCGAAAGTGATGCTTACTGTGACCATTTACCACACCCAAAGCCTTTTTCTTATACTGAACAAAGTATATAACTGTATATAAAATGGGTCATCTGCCACTTCCTAATTGATCGAGCTCTAAGAGCTAACATGGGTCTAAGATCAAGGGCCATAAAGTTTCCCGCAATTTTGGAGGTCTGTCACATGATTTGCAGTTCCCACTTTTCCTTATTAATGTATAAGCCAATGCCAATGGCTTTCTCCACATTTGTCTGACCTCAATCAGATTGTCAGACCAAGTTTGAATTGAAATTGGAGTTGACGATTGAGTAGTCGAAACTAATAGAGAGAGACAGGAGTCGTCTGTTTTCGGTTTTTCCCCTCATCAAATTCCGAAATCTAATCTAAGCCCCTAAGATGTTAGGCTATCTTCTCAACCCAACTCCTTATAGTTAATTCTCATGATATATATATATATATATATAAAATACCTCAGTATATATTTCCTTACCTCACTAGGGTATTACTTTCTTTAAACAAAGGGTTGGAAGTTTTACAAACGGTAACCCACTATTTTTAAATGAAATTTTCCTTCGCATAAAATCCATAAAATATCCATAATTTAATCTTCCTCTTACATAATCCAACGTGGTACCCAAATTCCATATACCGTCCATAAATACAATCATTTCTCTATATAGCTCCATAATTATCTATAATTATGATTGATTCACCATGTATATATATCTATATATAAATTTAATTAATTTTCTGGGTGGGGTATTACACAGATAAAGTCTCCAAATGCAAAAGGTAAAATACTACCATCGATAACTCCAAATGATGGGGGGTATAATTACCCTCACGAGGCTTTAGCATTCGGGATGCATAAGCTATCGGCCTCTCCTCCTATATAAGCACACTTCCTAACTCCTATAATGATGCATCCATAAATACAAAAAACTCCACACCGCCCTTTGGTAATGTAAGGATATGTTGTAATACCCAGTGATTTTAATGACTTTTAAAATGGCTTATATTTTAAATTAGTGGATTAATTTGATTTTATTATAAATTAATTCATTTGGATTTTATCCGAATTGTGGATATTAAAATGTATGATTCTGCGTATTACTTAAATATATTTAGGTCATATATGAATGTGATGATTATTGATATTGCTGTGAGTTATAAATTCAGTAATTTGAATTTTTAGTCGGACGCAGTATGGGACGTGTCGGGACTAATTTGTTAAATTAAAAAGAGAACTTATTTTTATATCGACCTTACAGTCATTTCGAGTGCGTCGTTGCGTCCGAAAGGGTTGAAATAGTCAGAGAAGTCTATTAGGATGTTGGTTTTGGGTCTCGGGTCATTTGGAAATGAAAAGACAACCCAAAGGGGCATTTTGATCATTTTTACAAGGGGGTGAATAGTGATTTCGGATTTTGTCTTATTATAAATATTTGGATATTAGTTATACGTGGGTTCATTCATCTCTTCTACACAAACTTGAGAGGTCACCTTGTGAGAGAGAGTGAAAGGTTGCTTGGGAGAAGAGAAGCTTGCTTGGGAAGGAGGAGAACCAAAGAACCAAAGGTCACCACCACCAACCACCATCGGAAGTTGACCGAAGAGGGGAGAACCACCTGTGTTATACAACTCCAAATGATCAGATCTTCATTAGATACAAGTATTTGATGATTGCAATTTAAGTTTGTATATTATCCATGTTAGGATGGTTAATAAAATGATGAGCTTTTTCATGTTTGGAAGATAAAGATGGAGTTGTAATGGATTTTTGGAAATATGGAAATATATAGGAATCAAACTCATGTTGTAGGTAGATAGTAATCCATGAAATAATCATAAATCTGTTGAATAAATTATGAGAATCAATGGTGTGTTCTTGAAGATATCACGTATATAATTTTCTGGAAAAAGAGGATAAATATATGCTTTTAATTCAAACTCTTGATGATTCTAGGATGTTTAGAGCATTAGAAATAATTTACATATGTTGCTATATCATGTAGTAAGGTTTATAAGGAATTTGGGTAGTTAATATGAAGGTTTGAATGATCAAAAGTGATGAAACCTGTAGTAGAAGAAATGCAGAAAACTGGGCTGTTATCTGGGCGATCGATCGATCGACCCCCTGCCTTCGATCGATCGACCTCACCCGAATCCTTGAAGTTGTTTCTTTTTAATGCTTGTTCGTATCCCAAACCTTTTCTACATCTTTAGTGATTATTAATTGGATATAATGGAACTTAGAGGAGATCAGTAAGACCTAGGTAAGAATCGAATTAATTTGATTGGGATTTAATTGATTAGAATTATGATAATTAAATTGAAAGAAATTTCGGTTGCTAGATTCATGTGCTGGATTCTAATTGGTATGCATGAGTATTAAGGATAGGTCCAGTAGGGGAGATTGAATATAACACCTGGGTAACCTTAGTTTACAAGAAGGTTTAATCCTAAGTGGTAGAAGATGTGTTGATAAGAGATTAGAAACAATCGGTTATAACCCTAATTAAAGGAGAGTTTAATTCGTAGTAATTCGGGAGATAAGATGATATGGACCAGTAGGATATTAGTGATTTCTTACTGAATAAATATATTAAGGAAAACCTATTTAAACCTTGCGGAATGAGTGAGACTCTGGAATAATTAAATTAAAGAAGAAAAGTCATAATATTTTAATACGTAGGATTTTTGAGATATAATGCTATGTATAGGAATTATCGTAAGGTAGTGTGAGTACCTTGTCGATATTATATTATAGGTAGATGATAATGCCTATTTGATTTATTGATAATTTATGTGTATGACATACCTAGCTTACTTGCTATCCGTGGGAGGTTTGCGCGTGAGGGCAGTCATATCCTGATGAATCCATGGGATTTTTTATTTGTCGCTCGAGAACATAGGTATATGAAAGACTTATCGGGGAGTTGATAAGTTCTCTGACTATGGGAACGTAGGTATGTTCGTGACCCGTGGGTATGAGAACTATGTTCGCTTCCAATTGTTGTGTTGATATTTGTGGTTCGAGGAATCCTTACCGAACCTTTAATCCCCTATTCGGCGACGAGTGATATTGGGACGTGATAGCAGAGTAATGCATGCACCGCAGCTGTGACTTGGGGTGCCGTATTATATATGCATATATATAATGAATTAAATGTATGTGTATATAGTGGTTAAATCATCTACAGTGTGATAATTGTAAATGAAGGTGAATAGAGAAAAAGAATTTAAATAAGTTAATGAATATTTATTGAAGAGTTTAATTCATATTAATGAGAAACGATTCATGTTAATGAGAAATGTATATGAATGATTATGTTACGCATGGTATGTGACATACGGGGTTATGATATGGGATGGAAATCATATTATGGAAACTAGTGATGAGTAACCATTAACTAGGAGGTTAATAGGAAACGTTAAGTGTCCACTCTAGCTGAGAGGTAAGAATATCAAGTGAGAGTCTGGTTACTAACATGTACATAATAAATACTTTATTGCACTTGTTAAATACTTATTATTTTCAAAATCATTTTACATCGAGCTCTGACCCGTTTCCTTGCATATTCTCTTTTCTATTGTATCTTCTATATCAGGTGTCTAGCAGCAGGGACGTCAACCTTAGAGAATTATGACGAACTATGGAGCTATGGAGTATTGCTTAGACGCCTATCTTCATTTGATTCACAGCGTTCTTTTAGTTAGGGCATGTCGCCCAAGGAAATTTAGTTATCTCTTTTGTATCTGAGTTAAATACTCTTATATTTGTGTCATTTTAATACATTTACTATTGTTGGGATTACTGTATTGGATAATTATTTGAGAATGTTTATTCCAATTGCATTTAAATTCTTTTGTGTTATTTGTTCGATTGTTAGTGTTGTAGAATAATATGTGTTGTGTTATTTGTAAACTAAAAATGGATTTTGTTGAATTAAAATTTGGAGAGTTTTTAACACCAGCTTCATTAGGTATTGGGTGAGTTGTAAATGTTTTCGACAGTGATGCTAAGAATGAGCCAACTGTATATTAGATTTTAATTTGTTCTGGGACTGGCCACCCGGTATTTAATTAGGCGAGGTGTTACATAGGTGTAGTGGTAAGCTTTTCCTTGAGCTCCTCAAAAGCTTTCTGGAAATACTTATTCCACACACATAATACTCCCTTCCGAGTGAGATGTATCAATGGTCTGACAATCTTTGAGAACCCTTGAATGAATCTCCTGTAATACCCTTTCATACCTAATAAACTTTTAACCTCCGTAGGCATTGTGGGTTGTCCCTGCTCTACAATAGTAAAAGCCTTTCTAGGATCCACCGAAATCCCATTGCAAATACAATATGTTGCAAGAATTATACTTACCGAAGTTAAAACCCACACTTAGAGAACTTATCATGCAACTTATGTTTCCTTAGTGCGTGTTAAACCAATCGTAATTGCTCTGCAAGATCCTCTCTCGATCGTGAGTATATCATAAAGTCGTCAATAACCACAATAATGAACTGATCCAAGGACGATTGAAATACTCGATTCACCATATCCATGAACACTTCTTATGACACCTCTTAACTGATCAACTAGGTCATTAATATGAAACAACGGATACTTTCTCTATATTGTGACCTTGTTCAACCCCTTATAACCCACACATAATCGAAGTGAACCATCATTTTTCTTAAAAAATAACTCTAGGACACCCCACAGTGATGCACTAATTCATATGATCCCTTAGATCAACAACTGTTGAATATGCTCACAAAACTCCTTTATCTCTAATGAAACCATCCGGTACGATGCCCTCGCAATTGGCCTGGTACTCGACATCAAATATATAAAATTTACCTTCAGAAAGGTTTTATAATTCCACCACTAAGGCTAAACTAATCTCTGGTATAGATGATAACTTTATACATCTTCACCCATGATAAAAATCGAGGTTACTGGTGATGTATCAAAGAAATTATAACCCTTTTGATGTACTCACATCCATAAGTTTAATTGTTTGTACTAAACCCTTCCCCGAGCCTATACGTAACCCATAACTACACCTTCCCAAAATGACAATTATATTAGTCCATCCCTTGAAATCGATATAAATTTATTGCGTCTTGACACTATATCTTTTTTACAAGTGAAACTGTGAATATGATTGTTCCAAGTAAGACCCTCATCGACCTCTATGATCTTTGTAGATTTTGTTAGTGACAGTTTTATTTTATTATGAACGAATGGGTATTTTGGATGAATCACTTTCACAACTCCGTTTGTGATTGCGTATGTGATATCCTTTAGTAGCAGGTCCTTGAATCTTGTGATTTTGTCACTGACCATCACTACTTGGATTGTTGTTATAGTATTTAAATACCCAATACCTTAATGAGTGAGAAGTAAGAAATATTGTAAAAGTTATAGGAATTTTTTTACCCATATGTAATCCTAATTTAAGCACTCTAAATGGGTGTCTTTCCAATATATTCATGGAATACCTCATTACAAAAATTAATGACATAGATGAGAACTCCTTAAGTATATGTGAATAGATAAATAAACTTTATCTCACTGGTATGAACTCTTTAGTTATTAAAATGTACCAAGTTAGCAAAAACATACCCTAGTTACAACCAACATGTTTATAACAAAAGTTAATATTTATATAATAGTTTGAGCACAAGTTTCATCTAACTAAATAGACGTATTCATGTAGAAAAATGAAAAAGAAATATAAAATCATAACATTTGGAAAAAATAAAAATGAGGTATCAAATTGGCAAGAACAAAATCTCGCCATTCTCAATCCATATTTTCTTTCACAACGTTTTCATGTAAAAATCATGAACTCATCATGTAATCGTGGCTTATCGTATTACTTGTATTTTTACTCGTGTTATAAGATATTATCATGTTTATATTGGTGTTTATATTATTACTCATGTTAGTAAAGTCAAGACACTTATTAAATGGGTTATGTTCGTGTTGAATGAAAAACTTGATTTGTGTTGCGTAATGTTCGTGTCTAAATGGTTCTTGTCGTTTAGTGTCGTGTTCAATTACAACCCAAAAATAATAATTGTCACACTTAAATATAGGCATATTAAAATTTTGAGATGTTTAAAAATCCATTGAAACGATAATATTAAATGACTCAACCAAATAGGAAAAGACTCAATATTATTCAGTCTCCAGAAAAAGAGGATTAATAGACTAAAGAAGATATAGAAAAAGGATAATATTCCCTTTGCTATATCTAAACATATAATATACTCAAAATAAAGGGGAGGGGAACCAATAACACTAAAGTAAAAAAATTAAGCTCACTTGTATACATCAAAATCACTTATAAACCAGGGGCTATACTTCGAATCAATGATTCAAAAGAAAGAATGGAAAAGAATAAAAAATTCATACAGTCAACAACATAAGGACACACATAGCGGGCATGATTTTGACTAATTGTATATGAAACCCCCATTTTAAAAGCCTTTATATTGTACATATTCGTATTTTTACTCGTGTTATAAGATATTATCGTGTTTAATGGGTTGTTAAAATTATTACTCATGCTAGTAAAGTTGTGTCGCTTTTTAAATGGGTTATGTAATAAACACGATTTTGTATCGCGTAATGTTCGTGTCTAAATGGTACTTGTCATGTAGTGTTGTGTCCACAAACAACCCCAAAATACTAACTGTAACACTTATATTTAGTTATATAAAATTTTTTAGATGTTTGAAAATTCCTTAAAACATTAATATTAATTGACTCAACCAAATAGGAAAAGGCTCAATATTATTTAATGTCCAGGAAAAGAGGATCAATAGGCTAAATTGTTATTATAAACAATTTTCAACATCTCTATTTCATTGGAATGGTAGGCTGATTTATTGATATCGATTTCTCGAGCGCATATACTTAATTTCATAATCCAAATGTGAATTCAAAAACCCAAAAGCTAACTACAAGTAATAATCGATTGTAAAATCCTAAGCTAAATATTGTATAAAATAAAATTTGGAAAACATTGGACCTATCCCCTAAACCTTTATTTTGAAAACGAGAAAAACAAACCCAAAAATAATAACAATCCAAAATAGTGGAATAAACTAAAGCACATAAAAATGGGATTGTTGTAAGATTCAATCTCTTTACACAATATCAATCAAAATCACAAAATTATGGTTTTTCTCAATCAAGCATTTTGTTAAGCGCATGTTGGGCACTCATATTCAATCATAGATTTTTTTCATACACATATATTAATCCAAGCAGGGGACAAAACTGGGAGACGCCTCATTTTTTTAGTAGAAATAATTCCTTCGTGAAGACTACAAAATATATATAGATTTCAACACTAACACACGACGAGCCTATACTTTTGTATAAACCAAAAATATATTATGTCAAATGTGTTTTTAGGTGGCACGCAAAGGGTTGAAGCTGCTAGGGTAATGCCACATAAAATGGAGGGGGATTTTTATAGTTAAGTATGAAGGAGGAGAGGAGGTTGAATTTTAATACCCACATTGAATCCAACATAGATGGATAGAGAAGAAGAAGAGAAAGGGGTAAAGGTAAAGTAAGGGACATATGGTTCATTTCCTTTGTGGAGAAGGGTATGAATGAAGATAACGTTATTATTATTTCATCAATTCGGGGTAAAAAGGTCAAGAGTGGTCATTTGTGTTTTAGACACTTTTTAAGTTAGTATAAGATTTATTTGAATATTGTCACAAAAGTCTTAAAAGTATCTTAAAAATGAAAATGAATTTTAAAATCCAAAACAACAAAATATAGGGACTAATACCATAACACACAACTTTTAAAAGACAAAGGGCCAATGATTAAGTACTCAAATACCCTCGTTCATATTAGAATAATGATATGAATTTTAAATATATCCTCAAATCTTTCTTCAAATGATATAACATTACAATAAATGTTGTACACTGAACTGTAATAATTATAGAGTAAAATACATTATTTCTGACAAATAATTTGATAAATGATTTTTGGGATGCATTTAGTACTCATTGCATCATATTATCTATTTATATTAATCAAAGATGAAAGAAAGAAAAATAGAAAATCCAAGAAAGAGAAAACCAGTGTTGAAGACTTCCTTTCGTTCACTCATTAACCATCCTATTTATACATATATTATAGATTTATACATACATCCAAAAACGGGAATCTCACCATCCATCACTCGCTCGCGGAACAAAAAAAGGTTAAATTTTTAAATCAAACCAACCAAAAACATTACGACACACACCGCAAACATATAGCATTTTTCAGTAGTAAAACCCGGAAGAAGAGCCCAAATCAAAAGGTTCGAAAGAACCCGCATCCGAAACCGGCGGCATTTGTCCGAAAAGCGGACTGTGCACGTAACTGCTAGAATCAAACCCCAAGTACGACCCGCTCCCACTCGGCACACTTGGCTCCGAAAACCCATTACAATTACTCGGGTCGGACCAGCACCCCTGACCCATTTCATAACCGGGTTCTATAAAGTTGTTTGTTTCCACACAACCCGAGAACTCGGATGGTAAACGAGGGAGCTGAAGCTCCGTGGGTCCGTTATCATACCCGACCGATAACCCGGGTTCACCAAACCCGAACCCTTGATAAACGGCATTATTAGTATTGGAGGAAGAAGATACGTCGCTGGTATGAAATGACGTCGTTCCGGTGGTGGGAAACATATGGGGCGTTTGAGATGGGATGATAGAAGAGAAGTGGTTGTGGGGGATGAGGTTAGAGGTGTCATCAGGAGAGAGAATGGCGGTGACGGAGGAGCCGACAGGCATGTCAGAATAGACATAGTTGGTGCGGGCACGGGAGCCGCGCATTGAGCGAGCGGCACGGTCGTAGGCAAGGGCGGCTTCTTCGGCTGTGTCGAAGGTGCCGAGCCAGTGTCTTTCTTTGGTGGAAGGGTTTCTTATTTCAGCAGCGTATCTTCCCCATGGTCTTCTCCTCACTCCTAAAAATCTTCCTCCTCCTGATGAGCTTTCTTGTGTTTGGGGTTGGTTCTTCTTTTTAGTAGAGGTCTTTGAGGGTGATGAAGATGTGTTCATGTTGTTTCTTCACTAAGTTTAAGGATGGGAGAATGTGAGCGATGCTAAATTCAAACATGAGGATGCTCAGTTCGTCATCTGCTATATATATATATATATACACCTTAGTGGTGGTGTCCGTGACTGAGCTATTGCTATTATTTTTCATGTCACAATACTAATCTTGTTACTTCCATTTCCTTTTCTTTTTACCGCTTATTACCCACCTAATATTTTTACGTCTTGTATCTCATAAGTAACACTCACATAATGATCAACATGGGTAAATCATTTTCAATAATATTTTGTGCATCCGGTAGACAAAATATTTGTACATTTCACTAAAAAAAAAAATATACAACTTATTTTTTTAATGAATTGTATAAGCATTTTGTACACTTGGTGCACAAAATCGTTACAACTATCATTTTTCTGTCTCGATATGTTATATATCCTCTATACTAAACTAAAAATTAAATCAAAACTATATTATGGACTTTTCAATAAAAAGTACTAAAAATAAAGACGTCTCGTGGTTTGTTATTATTTTTCAAATATTTAAATATAATTAAATAAGTCATATGAATTATTTGGAGTTTTTACTCTTACTCTTATTTACCATTTGAATTAATCTTTAAGATCCAATTCACGCTACTATATATGTCTCAAATGAAAACCGTTAACGACCACCGGCACCACCATTGTCGTCATCATCATTTCTCTGTATCTTTTGCACCTCGAATCACGCAAGTCATTTGAGCTCTTCCTTACTTACCCCTTGTTTTATGATTTTCTCATAACATTATAGATAGTTCTTTATTTTTCCGCCAAACTATGACGCAATTACATAGACTCAAAAAGGTTATTTTTTGAACAAAAAGGATTTAAAAATTGTAAATATTTTATTTGGTAATGTTGATATTCATATATATACATAAAATCTCCCGTGAGGTTCTCATTGAGGGCCTCATGTGCATACTACTTTTTTTAAAAGTGAAAAATATTTTTGGGTGATTTTTATGGTATGCTATGTAAACATTTCACGGAATCGCTCAAAAAACATTCAGCTCAAAATATATATTTTTTTTGCTATTTTTAAAAAATCAATCAAAATACGTGAGTTTTTAAGCTGCTTACAAGTTGATATATTTTGACCATTTTTTTTAAAATAGCAAAAAAATTATTTTGCACTTATTGTTTTAGGGATTCTCTCTGCTATGTATACATTTCAGGGAATCGCTCAAAAAACATTCAGCTCAATTTTTTTTTGCTATTTTTAAAAACTCAATCAAAATACGTGAGTTTTTAAGCTGCTTAAAAGTTCATATATTTTGACCATTTTTCTAAAATAGCAAAAAAATTATTTTGCACTGATTATTTTAGGGATTCCCTAAAATGTTTAAATACCACACAAAAAATGTACTAAAATATATATTTTTTACTATTTTAAATAAATTAATCCTTACGAGTGGTATGCACATCTCTCTCTCTCTCTCTCTCTCTCTCTCTCTCTATATATATATATATATATATATATATATATATATATATATATATATATATATATAGGGAAAGGATCAAGTGAGGTCCCTGTTTGAGGACCCTGAATGAGGATCATTTTTTTAAAATAGTAAAAAAAATATTTTTGGGCTGATTTTTTTTTAATGATTTATAAACATTTCAATAGGACCATAAAAAAATAATCAGCTCAAAATGATTTTTTTTGCTATTTTAAAAAAATCGGTCAAACTTTGTCAGTTTTTAAGTTATTTTTAAGTTCTTAAAAACTGACAAAGTTTGACCGATTTTTTTAAAATAGTAAAAAAAATTCATTTTGAGCGGATTTTTTTTATATGGCCCTACTGAAATGTTTAAAAACTATATAAAAAAAATTAGCTAAAAAATATTTTTTTACTATTTTATCAAAATTGGTCCGCGCCAGCGGTATGCAAACTGGGGTATGCATGAGAACCTCTCTCTCTCTCTCTCTCTCTCTCTCTCTCTATATATATATATATATATATATATATATATATATATATATATATATATATATATATATATATATATATATATATATATATATATATATATATATATATATATATATATATTACGAGAGAAGTTAAAGAACATAAAACATATCTAAACATTATTTCTGGGCCTCTCTCCTTATACAAATATACATTTGCCTCTCGCACTCTTTAGATTCTATCTTTAGCATTTTCGATATTACCTTGAATTTTTGATATGGAGCGAAATAGCAACTCTTAGGGTGTATTTGGGAACCCCAATTCTATGGTTTGAATTTAGAAATGAGAATATTTTAGAACAAAATATTTGATATTTGAACTTATTTTTTTAAATTTCAATTCTATGGCATGGAATTGGAGTTTCCAAACACACCCTTATAGTCAATCCTAAGACTATTCGTGACGTGAAAAAGTTTCCAAAATATTGATTTCTTATTTCAAGTCATTTTGAAGCGATGTTTGGCTTGTAACCCATTTTCGTGTCTGATTCATAGGGTTTTATGCAAAGGATTTGTTCAAAACTTGTTAAAATGCTACATGTTACGTATTTATAGCTAAAAATTACATTTAGAAATTGCAAGTTAAAGGTTTAATCACATTTATGGTGATAAAATCGCATTCTACATGTAAGTATTAGTCGCACAGTTTAACAAAATTTTAAACCCGCACTGTTTGACAAATAAGTTTGGAAATGTTGTTTTTAACTCAAAAACAAGTTTCTGAGCCAATATCTATGTGGTTCCCTAGTCGTGAAGCTGAGGTAGAGTTCTCTTAGAATTTTAGGATGTTGGTGTTGGCGAGCAACGAAGTCTCATGGCTCCAGTGAATATTTTGCAAAGGTGGAAGCGAACGGGTGCCAATTTGGTTAAGTGAAGGGAATTTTGGGACCCAAATTTCTCTGCCTATAAAATTATTTGAGATTTATTTTGACTTAATTTTGCAGCTCATTTGGAGGAAGATTATTGAAAATAGAGTGTAAAAAAGAAAGGGGCAGCACTAAGCTATCGTGGGAGGAAATTACTAGGAGAGATTTTAAAAAATTAAACTTGAATGATAATATTGCATATAATAGATTAAAATATAAATTGAGAATCTATGTAACCGGCCCCATATAATGAGATTAAGGCAATGATGATGATGATGATGATTTGGAGGCTTGATAGATATTGTTCAAGGTATATGAGATACACTTGAAGCATGAGATTGACGGAATTTTAGGTTTAGAACTTTGATTTAGTTGGGTGAAGAGTTGATGTGCAATAACTATTAAGATTTGGGATTAAAGAGTAATGGGTATGTGATTTAACCTCAATTTATTTTCAATTGAACTTTAAAATTTATGTGTATTGTGGAATCAGTCTCTTTGTGAATGTAGTTAAATTCGTGACCATTATCTTGATATTAATGTGCTTGTGTTTGTTGTTTCTTATTTCCATCCTAATTGTGTTTAGTGACATTTATATTTTGCTTATGACCGGAATCATGGTTGTGGGACATTTTGCTCATTAAATTAGTATCACAACAAGATATACAACAAACTAACGATGAAGTTTTTTAAGTGCATTTATTTGGACAAAAAACAACTATATGAATCACACTAATTCAGTTATTGAGGGTAATTCTGTCTCCTATCTATAAAGAAATCCCAAAAGCTGAAAAGCGAAAAATCCAACACAAAGAGTACTGATTCCCTCCATAGAGAATGAGTTTCAAATGATGGTTGGCATGATTAGAGAGCTTATTGATGGTCATGATAAGCATGCATGTTCATTTCGTTATTCTCAATCAGACTTTTATTTATTGGAATTAAAAATTAATTTCCACCACCGTTAATTTTTTCTAATTAATGTCATACTAAGACCTCATATTGTGCATGTACATGAATGAGGAGCTAATCATGAACTTTACACGCACGCAATCTATAAAAATAAGAATTGGTTAATTATGTGATCAGTCTCATCCAGAACAAAAAGTAAACCAAAGTACTTTCTGTGCACATTAATTCCAATAATCACAGCAGATGGGAGAAGTGTGATATGTGGCCTTACAATGATAAGGTAGTATCATAACAATATCATTGCATCAACCAGATTTGAAAAACTTTTAATGACTTGATCATCGTATAAATCAAAGTCAACAATTCACTGACCATATGCATATATTGCTAGCCATAATCAAAATCAATTTGGTTCGTACATCAATGATCTAAAATGACATCGTAATTAAAGATTTCACATCTTTTTGCACCTATCCAATTACTTCTAGAAATTTATATGGGTCTCAGTTCACCTTTTAATACCCTCTCATGAGCATTGTTTTCATTTTGATCCATCTCACATAAAGAGTCTCGTTTCCCAAAATAGTATATAAAACCAAGTGAGTTCCTCTAATTATCCATCAACCTAGTCTTAGAATGATAGATTGTGAAAGTTAAATATTTCTTTTAGATATTTGTCTATAGTGGGTTCAATCATAAAATACTTTACTTCTTGTTTAATAAATCCGGACAAATACAACAATTGAGATAATTTAACTGAGACATTAATGTTCCTAAATTAGTACTTATTTTAGAATGAGGTCCGTAAATCCAATAATCAAAATTAAGACTTGTCCACCATCATGAAATTTAGATTACATTAAATAGGGAAATTGTCTTTTAATTTGGGACCGTACAATACTACTTATATGTGATGAAATATGAGTGAATTTATAGATGTGAAATTTACATGACTATGACAATTTGCCCTATCAATACACTTGTCACACTACTGTCAATTAGATTATTTCAAATTTAGGCAACCTAAAATTACTTCCCTTTAAAACTGAAAAGTAATCACAAAAAGGATCTTTAATATCGATAACAATCCCATAGATATCCCAAATACATGCCCTACATCAATGAAACAACCCTGTTTCTATGATTGAAACGTTACCTTTACAATCATGACATAAGTGATAGTATGTGCATAAAAAGGACTGACATGCAGGAATAATGGAAGATGTTAATCAGTACATCATGGGTGGTGTATTTAATTCCATGCCAAAAAATTGTTTTCTTTTCGGCTTTAGTTAGATCTTCTGAATTTACAAGGATATATGTATAGATAGTGTAATTAAGGGGGTTTGGCTAGTAGGATACTACCCTGGTATGTTGTCATGAGGAGGTGATTATTTAAAGGAGAGTTCTAACCCTGGATCATGTTACCCAATTAAATCTTAATATAATAAAAATAAACTTTAATTTTGGAGGGAGATGAATGTCTCTCGAATATGTATCATTGCTCAGCCATGTGCCTTCCAATTTCAGCAAAAAATAATCAATGATCAGTCCACGGTCTTCAATCTTTTTTAATTGAACCCCAAAAGCTTTTGTTTTGGAGTATGTTATATTTTATTTATTTATCTCTCTCTCAATTATAAATGTTTTTGACAATCAAAAAGCGTTCCTTTTTCACATTACGAAGGAAAGACTCCTTTATAAGAAGAGAAACCATGTATGTTGGGTGGCATGTGGGAGAGGCACGTAGGCGGAAAACATTGCTAGCTTAGGCACTTTACTCACCAAAATTCATCACCTTTGACCAAAGTGTCTTTATTTGGTCCGTTGCTCCATGTTTTCTGCATATAATTTAAAATTTAACTAACTTCAAGAAAATTAACACTTTATTCTCATCAATAGTCAGCACAAGTTTAAGTTAAACTTCATAAGTGTATATATACATGGAAAATAAATAAGGAGGAAAAAATAATAAGGATAAGGGCATGACAAGATTGTTCATGTGGGAATATAATCCATCCCTATTATTATTATTAGATTAATTTTATCTACCTATAGAACAAGTTCATAATATCTTTTACTCTATTTTATCATATTAAAAATCTCATTTATATTTTAAAGAAATCAAAAATTAGTATTCACCTATTAAAAACTGATATCTCAAATGTAATGATAATCGAATAAGTTTCAAATTAATAATTGTTTACAAACATGATATATAGATAGGGATTTGATTAAAGGCAGTGGAAGTATATATAATATTTTTGGTCTAAACTTCAACGTTTCCTTAGTACGTGATTCGACCCTTTACTGTTATTTGTAACACTACAATACTAGGAACAGCATTTGCAAATGTTTGAATTTTTTTCTATAATACAACAAGGTGGTCTTATATTATACTGAAGTCATGTACGGTTTTCACTGAAACTATTATTTACTAGGGAAAGAAAGTATGATGGAAAATTCGCAGTGAAGTCTTTATTTCTACGAAATTGCAAATGAGTGTAATTTAAACTAGAGATAAATTAAACTATTTTTCACCTGAGCCCCTTTTAAATTGTGGAATTTATTTTATCTCAATGAAAAATAAAATTGTGATTCATATTTTACCAACCTAGAGTTAAAATTCTATTCTTCTAAAACTGTAATAATATTCTATTGGAGAAAAATAGTAAAAAAAAAAATTAGCTAGGAGAAAAATAGTGAATAAAATTTAGCTTCCAATAATGTTCCAAATTCTAGAGATACACAAAGATTTTGCTTACATGCGCACAAGCAATGTTTCGCAATCTATGATGATTCGTTCCAGGTGTTTCATATAGAAACTTTTTGCTAACACAACAACTTTCTCTATTAGGGAGGAAATGTAAGAGGTGCTTGATGATAAACCTCCTCATTTAATGATAAACTTCCCCAATCACTTATGACATAAGATAAAAACAAATGAAGATTAATTGAAGCCTAGTGATGCCAGATGATCTGTATTGTAATATTTGTGAGGCAACTCGGTACCAGTGATGGACCATGTCTAGTCGAATTGGGGAGAGCTTACATGCTCTATCGAGAAAACTCAATCGGGGAACCTTTAATGAAATTAGTTTAGAGGATAGAGAGCAATGCATCATAAAGACATTATACTTAACCATTTTGAATACACCAGGTAAAGCACCAACACAGCTCGAAAGAACATTACTCAAGCAACCATGGCCAAACTCATTCTCAGCCACATATACATTTTGGTGCCAAAAATAATTTCCTTCCTAAAAGATCAGAGTGATGTCATATTATACCTAACCATTCAGATAAAACATACCTCAACATTGACGATTTGGTGTGCCGGTGACTGAAAAGGCATTGACGTCCTACTATGCCACCTGAAACAAACGATCGATCAGTCAAGATTTTACTCAGCATTTAATGTTAATGACATGTTAGGTACACTACTCTGACCTATTGGGGATTAATATATGCGGAATAAAAAAATTTCAGCCATAAATCTTCAATTAATGAAGTATTAGACAAAGGTAAAACAAAAACTAGGTTTGAAGAACAAACATAAGGCAAGAACACAATATCTTTGGGGATCTGGTTGTAATTTGATGGGGATAATATTTGTTGATAATTAAGTGCTTCCATCATTTGGATCTCCAAAATCTTCCTTAACCTTATTTAAATATTGAATCTTTTAGTGTACGATCCTCCCCAAAGTTAGATAGCTGCGTGGGCACTTTTTGAGATGAAAATCCTTCCTTATTATTGAGATATGGTGGTTTCTCTTTAGCACTTTTTCATAAAAATATGACTAGTATTTTCTCTCACCCCTCTCAAATCTTAATGATGAATAATAATGATTAAAATCCCTTTTCACACCTTTATATTTAAGTACAAAAATCGAGCTTAGGTTAAACCGGGCTACTTAAGAGTCTGGACCTAACTACTTAGGTATATAGACTACATGAGAAACCCAAAATAAATAATTAATGTAATTTCTAAATAAATTCTTGGAAATTCTAAATTACATTTACCTTAATTTATATCGTTTCTATATTCAATCATAATTAAGTCCACTAAATAATTATAATTTCACTCCAACTTAATTATCTCAGAAGTCACTCGGATATAATGAGCTCTTATTTGCAAAATTGATAATAGTACATAATATGATCCCCGCGTTAAGATTCTGATACCCTCTTGGTCAAATCAATTTATCTCTAATTGACTTTAACCAATATCTAATTAATTCCTTGATTCTCAAACTTAATTTATTTTGCTACTCCACCAGATTATAAATAATCCACTTATGAGATTTACGGGTGGAAATAAATCTTATAAGTCTATCAAGGGGGTATCGTAATCGAAGGTATCCCCAAACACGAATTCCTTTAAATTAAGATCTCAGACCTACTTACATAACTGTCACCTTATATGTGGGGATTATTTGATGTAATCCAAGATTGAAGCTCACCCATTAGAAATAAAGCAACAATCACATAAGCATTCCAATATTTATAATTGTCTGGACTAAGAATCTATGAACCCTTTGCAAATGTTGTGAGATTGCCTGAGTCTAATCAAGGAAAACCTTAGACTTAAATCTCACTGGTGGTCCTGCTCATTAAATTCTTAGGATATACCTATCACAATCATGTATTCAACTATCGCACAAGTTCTCGTACCATCATACATGTTCCTATAGTTTGAGATAAACTACTAGGATTGTATATAAACCATTTTGATAGGATGACAACTCCATTTCTAGATTGTGAACTTTTTAATAATGCTAGAACCATAATTCTAATATCCTTGTGATCCACCTAAATCGACTCACTAGAATTCCTACTAAATTCTATTAGCCGACATTTAGAGGAAATAATATATTCAAATAAATATAAAGCATTATCACAAATTTTATTATCATTTTAGACCGAATAAAAATTATTTATTAATTAATAGTAAAATATATTACAAATGATTTTAAGAATAAACCCTAACAATCTCCCACTTAGTCTCAAAGCCATGTGTCCACGCACTTGAATCCTATTCCTTCTACATGATTGTTAAAAGTCCTAGATGGTAAGCTCTTTATAAGAGGACATGTCCTCAGTTGCATTAGTCATGATGATGTCACCCCTTTAGATAATCTCCAGAAGTAAGTGATACTCGCGTTGAGTGTGCTTCATCGTCCAATGAGTCCTTCGTTAGTTTGAATTAACAACTTCACCATGGTTGTTAAAATCAAGTGTAATAGTCGATTGTATGAAGGAGCCGCACCCAAGTCACTTAGAAAGTTTTTGGAGCCAAACAACCTCTTTTGTTGCATTCTAAAAGTCATACTCGAATTCCATGGTTTAATCAACAATATATAATTTTTTGATACTCCTCTAACCTATGGCTCCACCTCATAGGGTAAACACATATCCCAATGTTAATTTTTAAGAACCCTTATTCAAATGAAAGCCCGAGTCTATGAACCCAATGGGTTCTACTAAATACATAATACATAATATCTAGTCCTATTCAGGTACTTGACAATGTGCTTTACAGTAGTCCAGTGCTCTTCACTTAAATTAGACTGAAATCTGCTAACCATAATAACGATATTACAAATATCTGGTTTATTATAGATAATGGCATATATGATATTCCCCATCGTCGAAGTATAAGCTATATTCCTCATCCTTTCTATCTGATCTATTGTTTTAGGACACTGATACTTAGATAAAGGAATTTCATTTCTAAAAGGGAGAAACCCTTACTTAGGAACCTAGATGCTAAACCCTGTTAGCATTAAATCGATATATGTAGCTTGGAAGAAGCCCGATGTCCCATTTTTTTCGATCACATAGTAAAGTGATCCTTAGGATTTTATTGTCTTCTCCTAAGTCCTTAATATCGAGTTAACTAGATAACCACACTTTTACACTAGACAATACACCCACATAAAACCTAATTAGTAGAATATCTTCTACGTATAATACTAAAAGCACCACCACATTTCCGTCATACTTATTATACACACAAGTTTCATCCAAACATTGATCAAATTCAAAAGATTTTATTACCTGATCGAATCAGATGTTCCAAGGCCTTGATGATTGTTTAAGTCTATAAATGTATCTCTTAAACCTTCACATATTGCTTTCTTATACATTTTCTATGAATCCTGCGGGTTGAACCATATAGATACACTCGTCAAAACTACCGTTAAAGAATGCATACTTAACATCACCAGATCTCATAATCAAGATGCATTATAATGTATAAGAGAATTTGGATAGACTTAATCATGGCTACCAGTGAAAAGGTCTCCTCATAGCCGATCTCCTCATTCTGAGTGAACCCTTTCACAAAAAATCATGAATTGAAGGTTTCTACCTTTTTGCCTATCCATCCCATTATCTTATAGATCCACTTGTATCCTATGGGTTTTATCCCATTTGTCAAGTCTACAAGTTCCCACACTTTATTCGAATACATCGAATCCACCTCGGTATACATATCCTTACCCAGATTTGCTATCTTTGTCTTCTAAATCCTCATCATAATTATCTGGATCTGGTATCTGTTCACTTGGGACTTCAGTGAAATGATCTCCCAAGTACTTCAACATATATGGTTGACGCTTGACGTTACCACTATGATGTGGCTCCACTTATTGTTCGATATAAGTGACACATGTATTCTGATCATCATCAATACTCCCATTATGATTAGGAAGTGTATTATCGATATAAGGAAGTATTTCATCCTGTACGGGTGGTCCCAAAGCATTTTATTGATCTTTTCCTCTTAGTTCTTGCAAGATAATTTGGATTTTTGGCTTGTGGTCAATCATATAATCTTCCTCTAAGAGCCTAGAATTTTTGCTAATAATACTTTCAATTACTTAAAATCATAAAATTATCGACCCTTGGTTCCTTTGGAGTATCCCACAAAAAGACATACATCCTTCCTTGATCTCCTTTGGAGTATCCCACAAAGAGACATACATCCGTCCTTGATCTCCTTTGGAGTATCCCACAAAGAGACATACATCCGTCCTTGATTTCAACTTTCCTAACTCCTTTTGCAGCACGTGTATTGGGAAACCCCTTATTGGAACATGGGCTAGACTTGGCTTTCGCCTTTTCCAGAATTCTATGGGAGTTGAAGAGATAGTTAGGATAATGTCTAAATTGCCTTTCGAGTTAATATAATTCATTACAATTAACTTGTTCTCCTTTAAGATGAAAGCAAGTGGGTTGAATGATGATATCATTTTGAAATCTAAAAATAATGAATTTTTAAAAGCAGATTAATTTCAAAATATACATGTGAGAATTTAACTTCATTTCAATTTTAAAGTGGCTTTCTCACCACCATTTTAAAGTAAAAACCCTCTAGATATCCTAGTTCTCTTATGGAGTGAGATTTCTCGTGGGGAGATGAATTCATCCCATATTGAACTAGACATACTTTCATTTTTCAATTATGTACCTGCACAGTTCAGGATTCTTTGTTCAACATAATTGAATAGTAAACATCTTTTGGTCCCATAATTAATGATAGTGACTTTGTGATGAAGGATATCATTAATTATGTCTAAGTGCATACGACTAGTTTATTCCTCGAAATAAAGCCAATTTAAGAGTTTTAATGAATTGGGAATGCCTTAATTAATTCCATCCGGGTGTTGGGGGGGAGGGGATAACTAAAGTGTGCGAGGAATTAGTCACAGCTTAATTCATGAATACATTGATGGAGACTGAGGGCTTTTATTGAAACCCCTCTCCCACTTAGTATTTTAAAAAACTTGAGGGTTTTGAAAAAAATAATTAATTCATTTGCAAATTCTAAATTTAAATCCTTGGTAATTTCCAAATTTACATGTACGAATTAAATGACTTGATCTCAAATTTTAATTTTCTTATAACAAAATAATAATTTTAATTTTCCAAAATTAAATAAAACCCGAACATCTTAATTTAATTCACTCCTTAAATGGTGAGGAGGAACCAAGGACAATTTTTACCTCATAAACGTAGAGGAAGGTCATCAAAGAATAAAAAGATGTCTTCACATGGAAATACACTGAAATGACTAGGTTAAACTGAGATGTGAGTCATCAAAAGTTCAATGTCATGCTTTAGCCATTCCAGTCAAGCAAGCAGCAAGAACTTACAAACCAAAGTTCATCCTTGGGGGCATGCTTTGTTGGTCCACTTGTCACAAGTTGGTTGACTCCATAACTGGACATGAGATATATAACTTTATGGATGGTTATGTGTGGGTACAACCATATTAAGATGGATTGAGTTGATGTAGATAAGATAACCTTCAGGATCCCACTAGGAAATTTAAATTACATTCATGCATTTTGGTTTGAAAAATATGGGGGCAGCGTATCATAGAACAATGATGATCATTTTCCATGACCACTTTTATGTTATTTTGGAATTTTACGTGGATGATCTTGTCATTAAATCTAAGAAGGACGACTCACAATTGGTTTATTTAAGTATAGTTTTCAAGAGGTATAGAAGGTACAAGATCAAGAATAACTCACTCAAGTGTGCATTTTATGTAACGAGTGGAAAATTCTTAGGATTTATGGCGGATAGATAAGGGGTTAAGATGGACCAAGAAAATTAGAAATCCATCCTTGATACGCTATATCCAAAGACCCAGAGGGAGATTAAAAGTTTCCTTAGAAAAATTTCTTACACGAGAAGATTTGTTTCAGGTCTATCTAATATCACTCATCCATTTATGTACCTATGACAAAAGACCACCAAGTTCCAATGGGAGGAGCCACACCAAGATGCCTTTGACAAACTCAAGAGATTAATCACTTCTTATCAAATAATGATACTAAAAAGATATGGGATACCTTTGCTTCTCTACCTTACCTCTACCACAAGGTCCATCAGTGCACTATGAGCCTAAAAAATAGATAGCTAAAAAAGACATGTCAACTATCTGAGTAGAATTATTCATGGACCCAAGGAGTGATACACCAACATAGAGATGCATTGTTTGGAATTAGTATTTACACTCCAAATATAATACATTAGGAGTTTGATCTCACTATTCACATTATGACTACATATGATCCAATCTAGTTCTTACTAGCACATACAGTTTTGATAAGAAGAGCAATAAGGTCTCATTATTTCAAAGTACCAAGTTTGTGGTCCCTCATCTGATCAAGAGCTAAGATTATGTAGACATTTTGGCCATATTTTCCTCACAAATATTCAAACCACCTCATGAGGATATACCAGGTGCTGATCTGCAAGCCAATATTTGTGAGGTACATCCAGAAGAATGGTCTATGGAGTTTGTTGGTTCTTCTGCAAAGGGAAATAGAGGAGTAGGAGTTATATTATCCAGAAAAGGAGGAAATTACTATCGATTTTGATTTGGAATTTCCTTGTTCAAATAATTAGGAAGAGTGTGTATTATATAAAATGATTATCCAAAGGTGGATAGAGAAATTCCATGAACTAAAAGTGGAAAGACACCTAAGAACTATGAATTGTCACACAGATGCTTATGCCATAATTGCATATAAAGTTTCCATGGATGGTGAGTCTACAATGATGGTGATCCAATAAATAACAACACCATAATCTATGATCGAACTCTTCTATAGTGATGATGATTCAGATTGGAGTGGTGAAATAAGAAAGAAGTTGGAAAAAATACACGGCAAGATAAAGCTTATAGAGTTAGCACAATATTTTCTTCTTCAAGGAACTTTGTACTACAAAACCCTAGTGGAAATATATTTAGATGTACAGGTCAAGAGGAAGCACGAGAAAGGATAAAAAAAGACTCATGGTGAATATTGCAAAACCACTGATATTCCCCTTTACCAAAGAATGCTAAAGGAGGGATATTTTTAGTCAATAATGAAACAAGATGCAACAACAATACAAACAGAATGTGCTAAATGTCAAACTTTCTTACAACCAAGTAAAATTAACTATGTGAAAGTTCAAACACATAATAGACAACCCTAAATTAATTTCATCAAAGATGGAGTTATCCTAATTATGGCCATCCTGAGGGAGAGGGTTATCCTTGAAAATGAGAAAGTGGGGTCAAGGATCTGCCACTTGCGTGGCATTCAAGGGATCCCAAGGATTAAAGTGGACATCATTAAGGGTGTGTGAAATTGTAAAGATTGGACTCACCAACTTATTTTACTCAAAACAAGAAAAAGAGTTAGCCGTCCCTGAAGAGACGGTATAAAGGACTACTCAGGAATATGAAACCAAATTGATCACAAACTCGGGAACTAAGTTACAAATTGGGAAGGTGTTAGGCACCCATTTCACCCTTTAGATCTCTCATATGCAATTTTAAAATGTTATCCTTCTCCTAAAATATGTAATCATGTATATAATGTTCGTGAAGTGAAAGATGTATATGGAATTAAACCCCTCTCTCTCTCTCCCCCCCCCCCCCCCCCTCGTAATACATAGATAGCCATAATCCATCCTCCCACGTTAAGCCCAAGCATCTAGACATACCTAATGTTTGGAGTTGGTCTTTTAATTCTATTGTAGCTGATTCCTCTTCATCTTCTCATGATCTTGGTCTCAATAAACCTACAACTTTCAAAGGGGAACCTACAACCATCTGCTTTGAGGAAGATATTACAACTATATCCAAGCCTTTCAAATATGCATTGGTTGTGAAGTTTTCCCATGGTAGGACTTATATGGATGTTATTAGGTATGTTTTTCCAAACATTCTTATTTAAAACAACCTTCAATGTGGGACATCGTGATCACAAAACACGTTCGAATTAGATTAAACTCTAAAGAAGAATATTCTCGAATGTGGATGAGAGACACATGGTTTGTTGGAAGATTTCCTATGAGAATATTTAAATGTAATCCAAAGGTTAGACCTCATATTAAGAGTTTCCTTGCCCCAGTTGGATCTCATTTCCTCAACTCCCTATCCACATTTTCTCCAAATCTTCCTTCTATTCTATTTCTCAGTTAATAGGTAAGCCATAAAAACATGATGCATCTACTATTGAAATAAATAGACCTAGTCGTACTAAGTTTGTGTTGAAGTGGATTTAACAAAAACCAATTTCAAAGAGAGTTTGGAGTGGATGTGGTTCAAGGTATTTTAACAAGAGGTTATTGTTGAAAGTATTTCCCAAAATACTGTAGAAGTTTCTCTAAAAAAAGGCCATGATAAGGAATTCATGCATGGTTCAAAATTTACAATCAAAAGTATCTCAACCTAAGAAGTCATCCCTATATGTAATCCAGAAGGATCTTCTTACTCCTGATGAAACAAAGAAAGCAACTCAAGGAATGTGACAACCCGCCTACTAAAATAATAGGTGGCCAGCCCAATACTCTAAATAATCACAGGAATCATAGATGGTCCCATTTCTTAGCATCCACTGTCGATTAAAAATAATAGTATGAGATAACCACCAATTCATTTTAGAAAACGGGACTGTCAAAATTAAAAAAAAAATTAGAAAGTAAAAGAAAAAACACTTAGACAATACCATTTGTAAAAAACGGTGGGTATAAAAAAATCAATGGATAAAGAATCACAATATAATAAATATCACCGAATAAGCTGTCGGTGAATAGACCAATACAAATAATTACATCGAGTATTACATTTCAATATTTATAATATAATAAATGAGTGCAATACCTTGGGCAAAACACGCCCGAATAAATATACTGAACATAACCTAGAGTACAATAGAAAGAAGCGTCTAATACAAATAAACCTACAACATCCGCAATATGCTGTAGCACCATCGGTAGAGCACCTGTACGGTAAGGAATATATGCAGAAACAAAGAAATATAGATACGGGTCAGGGCCCGGTTTGATATGATTACCATGTGACTAAAAATGCATGACAGTTAAGTGCGTAATTCTCTCGCAGATAACAGTAATATTTCTCACCTCTCAATCTAGCAGCAACCTAGCGCAATATCGTGAGATGTTTTAGTTAACCCTAAGTACTAAGGGCTAATTTCTCCCCATTCTCAACACTATGCCCTATTTGTGCGTGGGGTGTCTCGCAAAGCGAAATCCAAACAAGGAACCCCCCCGATACACTACTACTTAGGCAAGGTTGATCGTCGAGATCCATTAAATCCTTAGCACGAAATAATCAATAAATGTAGATGTGTGTGAATATGTGTGGGAGGTCACATCTACAGCTACACAAAGAAAATATAAAATAAAACCCATCCATCATCTAATGGCACAATTCCTAATTTCTTTCTTTAGGAATATACATATATGGTAAATTCATTTTATCAAATGATTAACAATTAATCACATTTCAAAACTTTCTTTACCAAATTTTATTTCCTTACTTCCATCCAGGAAAATACATAATTTAAAGCAAGTTTTATTATCATAAAAATGCTTTATCATTTCATATCATATCATCCATTTTCCTTCTTCCATCCGGAAAATGTATTTAACATCCCATTTCCCTTCTTCCATCCGGGAAATGTAAATTAAAGCCATTTTATTATCATAGAATGCTTTAATAACCAATAATGTCCCACATTATTAAACATAGTTATATATCATATTATATAACGCAATCTAAGACCGCCCGTCCGGGTTTCCCCACTGGGCGCGCCCCTAAATGGCTATCATCTTCCAGGGCCTATCATGAAGACAACCTGGGATCCTATCGAAACGTCGGGAAGCGGCCATGTGTCTGCGGGATAGTCAAGACCACACCCGGAATATCCTACCCATCGCAGAAAAATATACGATCAAAAGAGCTCACATGGCCTAGGGACTATATCCACCCTGCGTTAATTTATTAGGGGGCATCACCACATTGCGCGCAACTTCCCTTATGATAGCGATTTAGAGGGGTGTGTAATCCATAAATTATCATTTATAAAAAAAACTTTACTTTTCCTTTTGAAAACTTCCAATTTTACTTTTCCAAAAATCATTCATTTAGCCATTTAGCACCAAGTTTTAGAATGTACATTTCATTCTGATTAAGTCATATATTTTATTAATGACCTAAGACCCAAAGTGCCACTAACCTCAAAATAGCCTCAAAGAGTTCATATAATTTCATAAACCCTCAAAGTGAGTCTCCATAATGGAGTGTCTCCCAAAAGCTCAACATTAATATTTTAACTTCCAATTTATGTTTAGGTTAACCTCCTATATCAATCGGACATTAACCTATACAAACTAGCCCTCGGGTAAACCCAAATATCCCCTCTTAACCTAGGACATTAGTCTACCCAATACAACCTTCTAGGACTCCCCATTACTTCCTAAAGGACGGTTCCTAAACCTCGAACCTAAAAGAAAAGGGCTAAAACAAAACTAGAAAAAATCTCACCTTTTCAGAAGGGGTCGATCGATCGACTCCTGGCCATCGATCGATCGAAGGCCTCGATCGATCGATCCCCCAAGCTCGATCGATCGATCCTGGCGGACAACTTCTTCTCCGAGAAGCTGTTTCGGCCATTAACGAGCCATCCAAGCTTCTACCCAATATTTTACCCAACCACAACAATAAATACTACTACAAAACCATTTCTACACATCAATCAACTAATTATTTCTCCTCAAATCAAATTAAAACATAAGATTAAGGGTTAAACACCAAAATCAACCAAAAACCCATTTATGGTTTAAACCTCCCAAAACTTAACTACACATGCAAATTTATCACATTAAATCAATATCTAGCAAGTAAGAAACTTGCCTCGAGGTTCGTAGTCTCGGATCACCTCCGGTATCGACGGAATTCGTCCGAAAATCTTCATTTTCTCTCTTTCTCTCAATTCTCCCAACTCTCTCTCTCTCTCTCTCTCTCTCTCTCTCTCTCGTTTGGTTTTATCACACAAAAATGAAGAAAAAAAGGGGGTGGGGGACTTATACGGGTCTCAAAACATAAATCCCTACCTTTAATTGCTAATACACCACTAAAATGACTCGTAACCACTAATTTGAGTCATAACGCGTAAAAAGTGCCCGAAACCCAAAAATACAACGTGGCACTTATTTCGACTATCTCGACTATTCTAAAAACAACTGCACCTCCTATTTTGGCATTCGGGAAAGTGTGAACTATTTTTGTGTTCCAGTTTCATTTTAATTCATAAATTTTACCCCATTTATAAATATAGGTCAGAACTGTCGTTTTACATATAACGACGCAAAATATCACAATATAATGCTATTTACCTTCTCATAATGGTAAATAGACAAAACATAGTAAATATTATCCCTAAATCTCACGAGAAATAATATTTACTCCAACATCCCCTATTTTATAAAATTAGCCCATCAGACAAAATAGTATAAAATAGTCATTCAAAAACCTGGGTTGTTACATACTCCCCCCCTTAAAGGGGAATTTTGCCCTCAAAATTCAGGCGTAACCCATAACCATATAAAGGGTATACTATACCGAAAACCGTGCGATCATACTAGCAAACCCCTCTGTAGTGCAGCGTCCCCATATGACTCAGACTAAGGTCATCACTATCGATCTCAGTCCACATCATCATCCTATAACGTAGCGCCAAATCGTTCCTCATGAACTATCGATCCCACCCTTCTACTAAGGGAGGAGATACCTACACAACCTCGGCACAAATTGCCTTACTTTTCGAGACACGTTACACCCTTCCTAGGGGATAACTACTCCATCTTACAATCGCTAACCCCAACACTACTAACTCCTATTCGCATTGGTGTAGCCCTTAAAAGTCTACTGCTCAATGAGCCCAATCGTGAAAAAGATATTCTCGGACTACTCCAAGCCCGAGAAATATACTATTCGATGTTTCCATTCCAATGAACAGACAAGGCACACTGCAAACTATACTAGGCTACACACGGCATCATACTCGTAGGAAACGATCCAAACTGTTGTATGGAAATTTAGATCCATAAAAACTGCTACTCCGATCTTTCCTTTAAATCAAACCCACCCATCTACTTACGGGTGGTAGGATATACTCCATATCCACACGGTTCCCATGTCTTCCTGGAAACTTTACCAGTACCTTGACACGAATGTCTCTCTTAGTTCACCACTGTTGCTAGGAACCGCATACAGTTCTATAACTACACTACGAAGAGCTGGGCGTACACTTCTTTACTTAGTCCACCCGTTTTCATTGAGTAAGCAGCGATTGGTCCAATGATCCACAATTTTCTCAACTAGAATCATGACCGTTGCATTATCGGCAATTCGATAGAGATGTCCATGGATATACCCGTCCTCGTTCCACACTAATCTTTGCTCATAAGTAGGTGAAAGGGTCAATCACGGACATGAACGCTCTTACAATAGCGTCCCCTCGGTTAAACTCGTTCTACTTGGCATTCTATGCCACGACTAAACTCTCTGACGGGTTTTCTATTAGGCGTATTGGCTACCCCATCCGCATTTCCTTAGCGAAAGGGAATACCCAATTGATAGTCCTTTACGAACTCCAAATTGTTATTTATGAAAAGACCCAAACTCCTGCCCAGGAAGTAGTGCCTCTATTCTCCAAGGCAAATACTACCGCTACGAACTCTTCGTCAAGCGGGGGATGACACTTCATAAAAGTGTGAGACACACGAATAATGGATCCATGCTCTCACATTAACACTTCCCATTACCGGTAGAGAATCGTTAGTTAAATCCACTCTCGATCTTAACAACACGAGTGCAGGAGAAAAAGTCAGCTTATACTTCAACTCCTTCGAAAATAGGTTACCGATGTTACGCTTTATCTAAGAAAGGCCCCTCCTTCTACGGCCTAACGTTCCGAATAACTCAAGATTCTAAATCTCTTCGTCGTTCTAGGGACCAAATCCCACTTAGAGTTAACCCACAAACCTATTGTGGTCAACTCCCTACCACCTTCCTAAAATAACGTCGCATGCCCTAAGGGCCTAGCGTCCTAAGAGTCCTAAAGTCAATCTATCTATCCTAATCTAGTCGTATAAGTATAATACTAAATATATCCCTAGTGTCCAAGACCTTTCCCGAATTCCTACATTAGCTCGGTTTCATGCGTGGGACGTCTCGCCGAAGCGAAATCCAAACAAGGAATCCTCCCATTACACTACTACCTCGCATTGTCGGTCATCGATAAGTGACGATCGAAGACACATGATCGGGATCGACGGAATCCTAACTCGTAACTCTACTAATACATATTTACTTATAAGTTTATACCGTAAAAATCACTGAGGCATTTACTTTCAGTAAGATGCCACAAATTCTTTATCCCAAAATACACATATACCTCGTTATAAATGGCCTTCTCATTAAGGCACAACCATAAGTCTCTATCGGAATTTCATAATCTTAGTCTTCCCCACATCGATCAGAGGAAAACTATCATAGTGGTCATATATCGCACATCAACTTAGCCCTTAATCACTCATATACGTGATTCTTGGCTAAACCTTGCAACCCAGCATCTCAACCAACATAAAAAGAAAAGAAAGAACAGAAAAGAAAATGCACATGTCTCCACTCCCAACATCGTTAAGGTTCATGCGTGGAGCGTCTCGCAAAGAGAAATCCAAACAAGGAACCCCTCCACACAATCCCCTTAACTAGCTGGTCGTGGAGATAAGACACATCATACACAAGCAAAGCAAACAAAACAAGCAAACAATCTACGAAAAAGAATAAAGCAAGACGAACAAATAATAAAAAAAATAAAAAATGAAAACTACCTACATGCCGTAAACCACCTCTATAAAGTCTCGACCTGTATCCAGGGGAGATATTATAGAACAACTAGTCCTTCTTCAAGAACTAGAGATAGGATAGCCCCGCACTTTATTTCCGCTTGCTATCACGACAACCCAACCAAGAACATCTCCACTCGTATATTACATATAATACAAGTAGCACGTACTACACATATCACCACTCGCCCCATAACGAGTGAAAGGAAAATACAGAACTTCCCTATCATGGAAGTCATATAGATATATTTACTATATAAAAATACCGATACTATCACAAGCTCGATATGCACGCTCGGACCTAGGGTTAACACCATATTACTCCATCTTATCTTAAGGAATGCACCACTCGCACCTAAGTTGGAAAGTCCCACCAACATACTAGCCAACCTCCTTGGCCTCTGCCACTGGTTCCAAGACACGTCATTCTAGTCTTATCCGAACCAAACTACTTCCATTAATGTCCCAACTAGGCATCCAAATCTCTCCCTTGTTCTACAATCGACAAGTTCAGAACGCATAGTTCCCTTAACTTCTTCAGCAAAGAGAACATTCCACCAGCCTCCCCGACCTTAGCTCCACGAGTCTTCCCCGGGTGCATGTCCACCAATGGGATCTCATGAACACTACTTCTCTGGAAGTGTTACCAACACTTACTTACGAGTCTATCATTTCCACTGAAAGGCCCTTTCTATGGGTAATACATTCTGCCCCACCATAAAGAGGCGACTACCATTTCCGCCACTTCAACCTTACTCCAATGGGTGAAAGGTTTTCCTCAAACCCTCACACCTGGGCACTTCTATACCCATCTCTAGGCCAAAACTCTTAGGCCTTACGTTCTCACCGAACGAGGTTACACTTCCTCTATCCAACCAAACTTCAACATGTGGTCCTTGCCAAGGACCTCTCAACTTCTAATTGACATTTCTTGGAATCCCAAGCATAGTACCACTCTCTACCGATAGCGGTACTTGGGAAAACTATTTCCACTGTACTTAGTAGTCACGGCAGCAATATAAAATAATGCTACAAAGGGAGAGACCTCCAAAGCGGCCCTCGTCCCCAACTACAACCTACAACTTATAGTAATCCCATCCTATGATGCCTTCACAACGGCCTTCCTAAACATCTTTCATCTAACGACTTACAAGTCTCACACGAACGCGCAGAAGATCTTCGGGGTTCTCACAACATAGCAGGAGAACGAAATCTCACAAGAGAAATCAACGATCTTAATCTTAGGGCTCTACATTAAATAGAGAGAAACACAGAAGGCGTAAAACGTTCGCACAGATTCCTAAGGACTCTAGAACCTAATGCTCTGATACCATCTGTGATAACCCGCCTACTAAAATAATAGGTGGCCAACCCAATACTCTAATAATCACAGGAATCATAGATGGTCCATTCTTAGCATCACTGTCGATTAAAATAATAGTATGAGATAACCACCAATCATTTTAGAAAACGGACTATCAAATTTTAAAAAAAAATTAGAAAGTAAAAGAAAAACACTTAGACAATCCCATTTGTAAAAACGGTGGGTATAAAAAACCAATGGATAAAGAATGACAATATAATAAATATCACCGAATAAGCTGTCAGTGAACAGACCAATACAAATAATTACATTGAGTATTACATTTCAATATTTACAATATAATAAATGAGTGCAATACCTTGGGCAAAACACGCCCGAATAAATATACTGAACATAACTAGAGTACAATAGAAAGAAGCGTCTAATACAAGTAACCTACAACATCCGCAATATGCTATAGCTCCATGACAACTGGAATGGAAATGTAAATATGGGTGTCCATGCGGTAGAGCACCTGTACGGCAAGGAATATATGCAGAAACAAAGAAATATAGATACGGGTCAGGGCCCGGTTTGATATGATTACCATATGACTAAAAATGCATGACAGTTAAGTGCGTAATTCTCTCGCAGATAACAGTAATATTTCTCACCTCTCAATCTAGCAGCAACCTAGCGCAATATCGTGAGATGTTCTAGTTAACCCTAAGTACTACGGGCTAACTTCTCCCCATTCTCAACACTATGCCCTATTCGTGCGTGGGGTGTCTCGCAAAGCAAAATCCAAACAAGGAACGCTCCCAATACACTATTACTTAGGCAAGGTTGATCGTCGAGATCCATTAAATCCTTAGCACGAAATAATCAATAAATGTAGATGTGTGTGCATATGTGTGGGAGGTCACATCTACAGCTACACAAAGAAAATAAAAAATAAAACCCATCCATCATCTAATGGCACAATTCTTAATTTCTTTCTTTAGGAATATACATATATGGTAAATTCATTTTATCAAATGATTACCAATTAATCACATTTCAAAACTTTCTTTACCAAATTTTATTTCCTTACTTCCATCCAGGAAAATACATAATTTAAAGCAAGTTTTATTATCATAAAAATGCTTTATCCTTTCATATCATATCATCCATTTTCCTTCTTCCATCCAAAAAATGTATTTAACATCCCATTTCCCTTCTTCCATCCGGGAAATGTAAATTAAAGACACTTTATTATCATAGAATGCTTTAATAACCAATAATGTCCCACATTATTAAACATAGTTATACATCATATTATATAACGCAATCTAAGACCGCCCGTCCGGGTTTCCCGACTGTGCGCTCCCCTAAATGGCTATCATCTTCCAGGGCCTATCATCAAGACAACCTGGGATCCTATCGAAACGTCGGGAAGCGGCCATGTGCCTGCGGGATAGTCAAGACCACACCTGAAATCTCCTACCCATCGCAGAAAAATATACAATCACAAGCGCTCACATGGCCTAGGGACTATATCCACCCTGCGTTAATTTGTCAGGGGCATCACCACAACGCGCGCAACTTCCCTTATGATAGCGATTTAGAGAGGTGTGTAATCCCTAAATTATCATTTATAAAAAAACTTTACTTTCCTTTTGAAAACTTCCAATTTTACTTTTCCAAAAATCATTCATTTAGCCATTTAGCACCAAGTTTTAGAATGTACATTTCATTCTTATTAAGTCATATATTTTATTAATGACCTAAGACCCAAAGTGCCACTAACCTCAAAATAGCCTCCAAGAGTTCATATAATTTCATAAACTCTCAAAGTGAGTCTCCATAACGGGGTGTCTCCCAAAAGCTCAACATTAATATTTTAACTTCCAATTTATGTTTAGGTTAACCTCCTATATCAATCGGACATTAACCTATACAAACTAGCCCTCGGGTAAACCCAAATATCCCCTCTTAACCTAGGACATTAGTCTACCCAATACAACCCTCTAGGACTCCCCATTACTTCCCAAAGGAAGGTTCCTAAACCTCGAACCTAAAAGAAAAGGGCTAAAACAAAACTAGAAAAAATCTCACATTTTAAGAAGGGGTCGATCGATCGACCCCTGGCCGTTGATCGATCGATCGATCCTGGCGGACAGCTTCTTCTCCGAGAAGCTGTTTCGGCCATTAACGAGCCATCCAAGCTTCTACCCAATATTTTACCCAACCACAACAATAAATACTACTACAAAACCATTTCTACACATCAAACAACTAATTATTTCTCCTCAAATCAAATTAAAACATAAGATTAAGGGTTAAACACCAAAATCAACCAAAAACCCATTTATGGTTTAAACCTCCCAAAACTTAACTACACATGCAGATTTATCACATTAAATCAATATCTAGCAAGTAAGAAACTTGCCTCGAGGTTCGTAGTCTCGGATCACCTCCGGTAGCGACGAAATCCGTCCCAAAATCTTCATTTTCTCTTTTTCTCTCATATTCTCCCAACTCTCTCTCTCTCTCTCTCTCTCTCTCTCTCTCTCGTTTGGTTTTCTCACACAAAAATGAAGAAAAGAAAGGGGGTGGGGGACTTATACGGGTCTCAAAACATAAATCCCCACCTTTAATTGCTAATACACCACTAAAATGACTCGTAACCACTAATTTGAGTCATAACGCGTAAAAAGTACCCAAAATCCAAAAATACAACGTGACACTTATTTCGACTATCTCGACTATTCTAAAAACAACCGCACCCCCTATTTTGGCATTCGGGAAAGTGTGAACTATTTTTGTGTTCCAGTTTCATTTTAATTAATAAATTTTACCCCATTTTTAAATATAGGTCATAACCGTCGTTTTACATATAACGACGCAAAATATCACAATATAATGCTATTTACCTTCTCATAACGGTAAATAGACAAAACATAGTAAATATTATCCCTAAATCTCACGGGAAATAATATTTACTCCAACATCCCCTATTTTATAAAATTAGCCCATCAGGCAAAATAGTATAAAATAGTCGCTCAAAAACCTGGGTTGTTACAAAGAAGATATATGTTAAGAAGAAGTGGAAGGTATCATAACTGTTTTAGATAACCAAAAGTAGAATTTTGTGGATGCTGTAGAAAAAGAGATAAACAAATTAGCCCATCAAGAAGTTTTTGAAAGTACCATTCTAGTGTGTGATAATCAACATGAGGTTTTAAGATATAAAAATGACAAAGATTTGGTATTGGAAGAGGGAGAATTTACTGAATATACTACCAATATTGTCCCAAAACAGTGAATGTTCCCAAGAAAGTTCATGCCAAGAAGATTCAAGATCATATCCAAGAAATTCATTGCTAAAATCTTAGTGCAATTGAAGCCTCTATTGTGTATATATGCTCTTTATCCCCCAGAGCTACTGACTTACTAGACTATGAGGTGAATACTAATTCATTTCCTATGTATATCATTAATAATAAAGATGGTGATGTTAATAATCCTCCCTATTTGGAGGATCTCCAGCAATGTGCTAGAAAATTTTAAAGGAAGATCAGTTTTTTAAGGCAAATAAGAAGGAGGATCATGTTAAACAAAATCTAAATGAAGATCCATTAATTTAAGCAAAGTAAGTGAAAATGTAAGATCCCTTTTTTAAGGAGACTGAAAAGTTCTCGAGCCAAAGGTAACAAACATTCCCACTTCTCTTATTCTAAATTATTAATCTTATAGTTTGGAATATTAAAGGGGCTGCTAAAAAGTCATCTTCTAGAAGAATAAAATGCTTCTTAAAATGCATAAACCTCCTTTCATATCTCTCTTAGAACCCAAAGTTGATGCCCAAAAAATTGATAAGTTCAAGTTAAAATGTGGGTTTGAAGGATGTGGTAGCAACATCAATGGAGAAATTTGGTTATTTTAGAGGTTTAATATTACAGTTATGGTGATTATGGACCATCCCCAACATTTATCCATCTAATAGTATTATCCTATATTAAAATCTAGCATTTTCTTATCCATTATTTATGCTAAGTGTACCGCTGAAGAAAAAAGAGATTTATGGGATCAATTGGTGGCTTTGTCAAGTTTAATTAAAGATTATCCTCATCTTGTTATTGGTGACTTCAATGTAGTCTCTTATCAATCAAAAAACATAAGAGGAAATGACATTAATCACCATGCAGTTGAAGATTTCAATTAGGCCATAGATGATTATGGTTTAAGTGACTTGGGTTATAATGGCTCTAGGTATAGTTTGTTCAATAAAAGGGAGGAGGAAGATCTTATTATGGCTAGATTGGATAAATGTCCATCTAACTCAGTTTGGGCTACTAATTATCCTAATGCTAAGATTTAACACCTGAATATAACTTCTTCAAATCATGCCCCTCTCTTTCTATATGTGAAAATTGCATTGGATAATTGCCTTAAATCTTTAAAATTTCAATCTGTGGTGCTCCCATCCAACTATTCTTGATACCGTTAAGAATTCTTGGGATGAAGATACCTCTGCTTATAGGATGGAGAATTTTTCTTTCAAACTTGAAAGACTGAAGGGGGATTTGAAGAAATGGAATAAAGAGACTTTTAAAGGCATTTTCCAATCTATGTGGAATCTAGAGGATGATATTCCCATCTAGAGTTAAAATATGAACAAGACATCTTAGATATCATTATGGAAGGTTTAAATCACTCTCAAGCAAAGCTGTTAGAAGCATACAAATTCGAGGAAGAGTATTGGAGACAAAAATCTTCTATAAAATGGCTAAAGTTAGGGGATGCTAATGCAATTTTTTTTTATTTCTAGTGTGAAGGCTAAGCAGCATAAGATTAATATCCAATCTTTAAAAGATAATAACGACTCTATATTTGAGGATTCTCAAGAATTAAAGAACCACGCAGTGAAATTTTATAAGAATCTTATGTTTCTCACTTCTTTAGTTAATATGATGTCTCCGACTTTATTCTCTCTATTATTTCAACTGATATGAATGAGGAATTAGAAGATTTTCCTTTAGAAATGGAGGTTTTCTCAGCCATCAGTGATCTAAGTGAGGATACTGCTCAAAGGCCAGATGGATTTGGAGGAGTTTTTTTACAAAAAATGTTGAAATATTATAAAATCTGACCTTTTGTCTTCTACTAACTCCTTTTTTCCAGGTACCTCTCTTCCTTAAATCTAGACTAGCACTACAGTTATCTTTTTATAAAATTAAAATCGCCAAGACTTGTCATGATCTAAGACCATTCAGCTTTTGTAATTTCTCTATGAAGACGATCACAAAGGTTCTAGCAGCCAAACTGCCAAAATTATTCATTTAATTATCTCTAAAAATTAAAGTGACTTCATACAAGGCAGAGCTATTCAAGACAATATCCTTCTTTCTAAGGATATGGTGGAGGATTTAGGGAAAAAATTCATGGGGGAAACATCCTTATTAAATTAAACATGGAAAAGGCTTATGATAGGGTTAATTTGGGTTTCCTAATCTCAGTTCTCATGAGTTTTGGATTTGAAGAGAGGATGATTGATTTTATATGGAGAATTATATCTTGCAATTGATTTTCAATTCTTTTTAATGGTCAAAGCTATGATTTCTTTAAGTCAACCAAAGGTTTAAGACAATGGGATCCCATCTCTCCAAGTCTATTCATTCTAGTAGCTGATTATTTGAGCCGGGGTCTAAACAAGCTTATGGAAATTTGAAACATCAAGTTATATTACTTACTTAGTGGAAGTCCTATTATTTCCCATTTAGACTTTGAAAATGATTATATTATCTTTTGTAGGGGGGATAGGATAACCTTAAGGAACCTTATGAGCTTCTTGATAAGTATTCTTACATTCTGGCCAAAAGATAAATTTCACAAAGAGCAGCTTCTCTGTGGATTTGAAATGGTTTTCTCAATTCAATGCTAAGGTTGCTGGGGGAATTGGTCTACAATTCAGTGATCTTCCTATTAAATATTTTGGTTTCCCTCTATTTAAAGTGAGATACAAATTGAAATACTATGATAATCTATTGAATTCTTTGAGATTTAAATTGACAGGGTGGCGGTCTAAACTCTTATCTTCAGATGGAAGGTAATCCTTATAAAACATGTCATGTATTTTATCCCCCTTTACTTTTTGGCTTCAATATCTCCTCCAAAAACTGTTATTAACAAAATTCATAAGCTTTTTAACAAATTTTTATAGGATGGTAATGTTGAGTACGGATGGAAATTTCAATGGAATAATTGGGAGTGTTTATGCAGAGATCCAAATGAAGGTGGCCTGGGTTTCAAGGACTTCAATTTATTCTCTAAAACCTCCTCTATGAAATTATTCTGGAATCTTAATTCAGAGACTTCTCTCTGGTCTTCATTTATGATCCACAAGTATAAGAATAGAAATACAACCTCTATAGGTGGTTCTCAGACTTGGAAAAAAATGCAAGTAGTGAAAGATGATTTTTTAGCTAATATGGAGGAGTTGGATGGTAAATGGATTTGGAAACCTCATGTCTTCGGGGATTTCAATTTCTCTTCTTCTTCTTATGTCCTTTCTAAAGAGCATTTCCCCACTTCTAGAGTTTTTAAATTTATTTGGGACATTAATATCCTAAAGAAGTGCTCTATTCATAAGTGTAAGATATTCAACGACCATCTACCTCTCGATGATGGTATAAATAAATGGGAATAAGGTTATGCTCTACATGTAAGGTTTGCAAATGCCATGATGAATAAATAATCCATTCCTTTAATAAGTGCCCCCTTTAATTTAACCTATATGGAACTTCTTTGCTGATATAATGGGGATTACCTTGGACAGGATTTCAATTTCCTCTCTTCTTCATAGCTAGTGGATGAAATTAGGTTTTATGGATTATAATATATTTCTAAGTAAATAATTTCCTATTGTTGTTTGTTGGGAGATTTGGAAAAGTATAAATCTCTATACTTTTGAAGATGTCCTAATAGTTGCTAATCCTATCATTCTACACTTTATACCTTTAATCTCACACATATGTAAAGGACTTAACTTCAGAAATTCCTTCTCTGAGTTTGATGGAGGTATAAAAGAGGCTTTTAAACTTTAATCTAAGACGAGAATTAAAATCAACAAGACCGTTCAATGGTCTTTTCCCACTCTTAAGTGTTTCAAACTTAATATTGATGACGCTTTTAAGGGTAATCCATGTGTGAGTGGATTTGGTGTCATAGTGAGAAATGACAAGGGAGATTTGATCTTTTCTTATGTTCAATCTTCAGACATTGTTTCAAACTCTATTGCTGAATTAAATGGTCTTAGAATGAGAATTAAGCTTTGCATTGAGTATCATTTTAAGGAGATTCATATAGAGGTTGATTCAATGTTTGTAGTGAATATGATAAATAAGAATTGGAAACATCCATGTAAATCAAAGTCCTATGTAGATGATATCAAATAAGACCTCAATCTTATGAAATATTCTTTATCTCATTGTTATAGGGAGTCTAATATGGTAGCTGATGCTTTAGCAAATTTTGGAATCAATCTTCCATCTCTTCAGATTTTTTCTACTTCTTTGGATATCCCTCCTATGGTTAGGGGAGAAATTAGGCTTGATAAGATGGGATTCCATTAAATTATATCCTCCACCATTTATTCTTAGTTGTTCTTATCTATATTATAATAGGATTCACATGAAATCCTAAATTTATTGCTTTCAAATTTTCCTTTGCTTGTAAACCATTTGGGAGAGGATTTTTCTCCTTGAATAATTATATGTGTAGGGGTCTTTTCTGTCTTCCATGAAAAAAAGATGTATATGTATGTGAACATTGCGTGAAGAGAGAATTCATCGTGTCCGTTTCATGGAAAAGAATGGAACGAATCATTCTAAGGAGTAAAGCTAAAAGAAAAGAGAAAATTTAAAGATAGTGAGAATATAAATGATGTAGTGGATCATGCCTCACTATGAAATATTGAATACACATGTCAATAGGACGACTGAAAAGTAAGTAAATGAATAAAAAATGCTAAACTTTGAGCGATGCACCAGATCATGACTCACTATGAGAAAGTGAATACCCATGTTAATGGGATCACTAAAGAGTGAATAAATAAGTAAAAATAGATAATAGTAGATAGACTATGAGTGATGGACCAGATCTTAACTCACTATGAAAAAGTGAACACGCATGTCAATGGGACCTCTAAAAAGTACACACACACACACATATATAATAATAATAATAATAATAATAGTAATAATAATAATAATAATAATAATAATAATAATAATAATAATAATAATAATAATAATAATAATAATAATAATAATAATAATAATGCTCTTCTGCGGACTAGTCCACACTTTAAAAATGCGGACCGGACATGTGTCACCTAACACTACGCCTAAAAATTATCGCCTAAATTATAGGCACACTCTCTCTCTTTTCTGGGCTCACCACCAGATGACACATGTTCGGTCCGCACTCTTAAATCGCGGGCTGGTCCGTACAAGAGAAGGACTATATATATATAATATAAATATATATGTATGTATATTCACTATGTGTGATGGGATGGATTGTGAATCATTATAAGAAAGTGAATACGCATGTCAACGAGATCGCTAAAGAGTGATAAAGTAAGAAATAATAGATGAACTAATACAGAAATAGTATACTAGTAAGAATAAAGTGAAAAAATAAAATGAAGTAAAATGAGGACTCAAATCCTAAAATACACTCGGGATGCCTACGTAACTGAAGCTTGGATAAAAGTTCACATAATTTGAAAAGTCAATGATGGTGGCATGAAACCCATAAATCCGGCACTAAGGTTTTCTATTTTAATTTGTGAAAAAGCTTGCACCAGTAGTGAAAATGTGAAAAATGGATGAAAACTCTAATTTGGTTTATAAGTTAAATCCTATTTGTGGGTTTTATGAGTTTATAAAAATAAGTTTTTGAGTATGTAAATAATAAAATGGTGATTAGTGGTGAGAAAACAAGAATTAACTAGAAAAATATACTAAAAGTAATGAAATATTTGAAACGACACTAAATTGACAAAGTAGGATAAAGAGGGTTTATAACTTCTAAATGATTGGAATTCTAATGTAGGAAGTTAGTTAGTCTGATTTTTGTATCGTGGTGGAGTGGTGGTAATTGGTGGAAAATGGTGAGGTGATAGAGTAATGTGAGGGATGATAAAAGAATTTTTTGGGGAATGACATAATAGGGTTGACGTAGGAATTACTAGGTTTAAGATTGTAATTGGTAAGGTAAGTTTTTTTATATGGTTAATTCTTAACGGTCAAAATTATCAAGATGCCCCTAGGTGTCGATCTTCATGGCTCTTGGTCTGCTTAATGACATGCCTACTAAACTTGGTGCCTAAGTAAAGTGGAAGGGGTGTAATACCCATGCACAAGAATTTATTCCTTTCTTGTGTAATCTGCAATTATGGAGAATCCTCTAGGACTTGGACTATTAATAAATGGATTGTTGTCTATATTTGACTGTCCTTATAGCCCATGTGAAATTAATTGAGAATTGAATGGCCAAAATTAAAATGGAAATTTAATACGGTCGTTCGAATGAGAATTAACGTCGTACAAATGAGATCCGTATCTCGTTTAAATGAGATTCTTTGGTTCAAATGAGATCCCTGTCTCATTTGAACATGGATCCAATGAGATTCAGATCTCTACCTCAAAAACCAACCTCGTTTGATGCTCGTTTAAACGTTGTTCGAATGAGAAGTGTAATCTCGTTTGAACGAGATTCATTTCATTCGAACAAACTATTCAGAAAAATCAAAATGCTACATTTTCTTGTGTGTTGTCAACATATGGTCCCTTATATCTTTGAGTTATCAAGATCTAGTTACAGAAGATAAAAAAATGGGTTGGGCATTTGGTCATTAAATGCGTAAAGACTCTTGGGGGGGGGGGGGGGGGGGTATGGGTTATCTGAGAGAGAGAATGGTTGGGACTTATTCCCTACTATTTTCTTTAGCCAAAATCTCTCTCTCTCTCTCTCTCTCTCTCTCTCTCTCTCTCTCTCTCTCTCTCTAGTTTCAAGACTCCCCCTCCCTTCCGAAGCCATATTCTTCCATACTTACATCTGATTCCGCCATTTTTACCCATTTCCAAACTTTATTCTCCCACAACAAGCCTTGTTAAAGGTAGAATTTGGGTTTAATTAAGCAAGTATGAGCATTCAAGCTAGCTTAGGAGAGCTTTAGAAACGTTCATGGAGTCTAGAGCTTTTGTCTTCATCTTCTTCCTTGTTCTCCTCTTCAAATGTAAATATAAATATTTTTCTATTATTTTTTAGTATTTACAAATAGAAATATTTTCTAGTATGTTCAGTTCTTGCAAAAATGAAGATTTAAGAAAACATGACCTAAGTGTTTTTTTTAAAGAAGAATAGCATTTTAACCTTAAAATTTGAGAAGTAAGCACATAAAATGTAAACTCTCCCAAATACCTAATTTAGACTTATATGTAACAACCCGCGTAATTTTGGGCTATTTTAATTAATTTTTGAAAAATGGAGGAAAATAAAGTTTTTGATAAAATTATTTTTATTGCTCAAATATTTTGAATATTATTTTTAAAGACGAGAATTTGAAACGGTTTCGAAAACGGAGTTAAAACGGATTTTAAAATGAGTTTTAAATGTTTTTAACTCTTGGAGTTGTTTTGACTTCCAACTCTTCATTTCTTTGCCTTATTTAAAGGAGTCTTTTGGATTCCAACTCTTCATTTCTTTGCATTATAAAAGGAAGTCGTGGGCAAGCCTTTTAACATACTTTTGGCACAAATTTTGGCAGCAAATATATTTTATATTCTTCTTCTTTTTATATACACATTGGCCCTTGAGATTTGTGAGTTCCAACCTTAGATTAGAGGTGTTCTTGGGGCTATTTTGTTGGAGGTTCTTGGAGGAGATTTTGTAGATCTTTTGTGTTGATCTTGAGGATGTGATCATTGATTTCTCATCATGGTTTCATGTATGGGGTTTTACACAATATGCTCTTTAAATCTCGCGAGTGTCATTCTCTTTGAATTCTTGTTAATTGAACTCATATTTGAATTGATAAATTCATTGGAATCTGGAAAATAATTATTGAAATTATTTTGATTCATGTGGTATCATTATATTATTAATGAGCACGTTGTCATGAGATTTTAATATCGCACGGATGTTGAGTACCCGCCAAAATACCTATTCCCGGGCTATGACTTGATAAAGCATATGCGAATGGGGTGAGGCCTGGTGACCCATTGATGTGTTGTTGAGAAATTTATTTATAAATGCTATTGAGATTTGCATTTGATTTGAATATTCGTACTCGTGTTGTTACATTTTATTCACCGTTAATATATTTGTTGAGAATCTTTCCTGTCGTATTGTGTACTTCCCCATATTTTCTTTTAGTGGCAGATTAGCGCGAATTTTGGGGCGCTATGGAGATTGATTTTAGCGAGGATTGTTTGGGAAAGATTTGTATTATTTTGATGTATAGAGCTTTGGAGATTTGTATTTTATTTTCGAGTTAGTTGTTGTATTTTTTATTCGAGAGACTTGTTCTATTTGAAGAATTGAGATTAGTGGATTTATATTATTGTGGGTTTATTTAGATGCTCTATACCTTGTCACTTGTGGAGTTGGATTTATTTTATCGCATTAGCGCTCCGTTCGCTCTCCCCGGGCGGACGGGGTGTTACATTATATTTGAGGATTTCTAGGCTTGAAATCCTCCCAAACATGTGTAGAAACATGTAGTATGTTGGTAGATGAAATATAGACTTGATAAATGAAGTTTAAAATGGGTTTCATGAGAATGTAAGAGAGTTTGGAAAACCAACCATTAAATTTGTTATAAATATTGTTATGGATGAAGAAAAAAAATGTTTGAGACTACATATGATAATAGGGAAAAGTAATGGACATTTTGCTAAAATGGCCTTCAAATGATTAAATGTATTTTATGTGTTTTAAGCATAAAATAATGAAACATGATTTTTGAACATAAAACCATGAAAGGTGGGTCTGACTGAAAAATGACAATTTTTAATGCCATAATGAGTTAAGTATATTTTTGCAAAGTTTTGATAAATAAAAGGGTAAAGCGATAATTTTGATAAAATTGAGGGTCCTAGTGGTCGGACTTCCTTGTTAGACTTTATCGGCCAATTTTTGTGAAAAATAGATGAAGTCGATAAAATGGCGTGCAGATAATACAAAAGGGTGAAACAAACCATATAAATGATAAAAATAGTGAAATGAAAATATATTGTGCACATTTGTAAAAATGTTAAAACACATTAATATGGACTTGAATGACACTAGGAGTAATTAATCGATGGTGTGGACTTGCCCGGAGCCTTAGGGTGAAAGATAAAAAATCACTGGCCAGAGCATATGGTAGCATAATTGATGGTGTGGAGCCCATTAGTGTATACGGATATTTGGAAGAGTCCGAGAAAAGATAATGGAAATGAAATGAATATGGTTGTGCTTAAAAAATATAAATGAGACAACCTAATGAAAAAAAATTAAAAGGATACTAAGGAATAAAATATGATTAATTAGTCTCTATACCCGGTAAAGGGTGGTATAAAATGGCTAAGTGTGAGTATGAACACATCGCTTGGGTGCATTGCATGGTAGTTGCATTAATACTAGCTAAATGGTTAAATTTTTTTGAATTTATTTAAGATTTTCGTTATATGTATAGTATTTTTGTAGAAAACCTGTAGCTTAGTTTACCCACCCTACTAATCGTTTGCTCACCCTTGCTCTTTATGTCAAAACCCCGCCCCCACCCTAGGTACATCGAGTAGGGATATTGGAAAGGACGCGAGTAAGGCCTCTAAGGGCAGTCGTCGTCGTTATAGGCTATGTCATTCTATTTAAACTGTCTTTTAAATTATAGGAATTGGTTCATTTAAACCATTTTATTGGGGCCTTTGGCCATGTGATGTAATAATACAGGGACAACTATGATTTACTAATTATTTATTTGGTATTGTTGTATTAAATGGATTTTCATTAATAAATCTTGTTGATTAATTCAATTACATAAAGTGGTCATTTGTTTTCTCAAATTAAAATTAGTAATTTAATACTTAACAAACTTTGAAATTGGAGGGTTTTTCTTAAATAATAAAACTGGACTTTTCCCCTCCCTTTTAGCTCCTTGATTAGGTGAGGATTGACCCAACAGTGACCCAAACCTGGGTCGGAGCGTTACAAATGGTATCAAGGAAATAAGATGCTCGGGTGTGATGGAGTGCTTATGCTTTCTTTGTACGCTTTCTTTATATGTTTCCATTGTAGTTACTGCTTTAGTTATTGTTTAAGTTAATTGCTTTCGCTATCTTTTTCATTTCGTATCATCATATATTGAACTATCCTTTATTGTGTAGATTCCTCCACATCGTGATGGGGAAAGTGGCTCAGGGAACAATGAGCTTAGACGCATGGAGCAGACCTTGTGTCAACTTGTAGACTCCGTCTCTCAGCAATAGAGGACCAACCATAGTGGAACCGTTGAGAGCACTAATTCTACCTCCATCCTGAAGGAGTTAAGGAGACTACACCCACCCACCTTTAATGGGGAAGCTGGACTTGACTCTACGGAGGAGTGGCTTGATGAGGTCACTCGAGTTATGGAGATCCTTAATGTGCCAGTTGGGAACAATGTCAAGATAGATACCTTTCAACTTATGAAGTAGGCATAACACTAGTGGAGTGCCCACTCTGCCAGTATGATAAAGACCATAGACTGGGATAGGTTCAGAGTCTCTTTCCTAGTCCGGTACATTCCCTAGGAATCTAAAGATGCTAAGAAGGACGAGTTCATTCATCTGATTCAGGGGAAGACTTTCGTGAACAAGTATCTGGTTTGATTTGAAATATTTTGCAAGTACGTGGACACAGTGAAAAAGGATGAAGCCGAGAAGACAAGGCTATTTGTCAAGCACCTTAATCTTGGTATCGGATGAATGATGGAAGGTTTGGATCTACAAAACTTCAGGTCAACAGTGAACAAGGTCATTAGGCTAGAGTTAGATCCACAATATGTTAAGGCCATCATGGAGAATAATCGAGACCCTAGTGGGTCCCATGGTAGTGGTCACAAGAAGTCCATAAGCGAGGCTGGAGGCCTCTTTATGAGGCTAAAGGCCACTATGGGAGTTAGCTCATCATCTGCCCAGTGTACCAGAGACCAAAGCCCTATAGCCCCTACTGAGAGGACTTATTTTTCATGTGTATCTCTTGGTCACTTCAAGAGGGATTGTCCACAAAGAGCTTTAGGTAATCAATAGGGTAACCAACGAACTGTCAACTATGTTTCAGACAGAAGTTCTAACTATACGAGTCCCACCCAATAGTAGTAGTATTTCTAATCAGGCTATAATCAGTCAACGAGGCATATTATGAATGGTTCACATCCTAGTCATAGGTAGAGTAGCTGCAAGCCAGGTTAGGTGCCCAATTTCCAATGCAACAGGTTTAACCTTGGATGCGCCTATGCCATGTCGTAGTTTACAGTGCCCTCCAGCGATCCATCTGTGATGGAAGGTATGATTCTTTTTTTTTTATCACATAGTTAAAGGAATTATTTGATTCAGGCATCTCATTAGCATTCAGTTTGGGATTAGAAGTAGATCAGTTTCGTTCATCTTCATAGGACTTCCGATTGGAAGCGATATAGTTTTCGATAGGGTCTGCCGTAGTTGCGTGGTTATGGCTGGAGACTATGTTTTGGAGTATGACTTGATTCTCATGGACATAATGGGTTCGAAGTGATTATCGATATGAATTGGCTGCCATGTTATAACGCTACCATCGAATGCCATCGACATAGTATCTCAATATCTCTTCCAGATGAGTCCCACAATCATTTTAGTAGTGATCAGGACGTTAGTTATCCTTACAAGTTCTCCATTATACGTGAGGATAAATGGTAATTTGGTTAGTTGAGTAATATTGTGACTCAGGATGAGCTGATTAGTATGTTGTTAGACTTCCCAGTGGTGTGAGAGTTTCCTAATGTGTTATCGGATGATCTTACTAGTTTACTCCCACACCGGGAGGTGGATTTTTCCATAGAGGTACATCAAGGCATCTCTTCGATGTCTATACCACCTCACATGATGACTCTAGAAGAATTACAGGAGATATGGGTCCAATTCGAGGAGTTAACTAGTAAGGGATTCATTGGACCTAGTGTGTCCCCATAGGGATCCCTAATCCTCTTTGCCAAGAATAAGGGAAAATATCTATGACTTTGTATTAATTACAGGCAGTTGAATTGGGTAATAGTGAAGAATAAATGCCATATGCGCCATATTGATGATTTATTCGACCAGTTGCATGGGGAGGGAAGGTTTTTAAAGATCAACCTCCAGTTCGGGTATTATCAGTTGCATATCAGAGAGGAGGATATTCCTAAGACAGTGTTTTGGACTCAGTATGGGTATTATGAGTTTGTAGTGATGCCTTTCAGTTTGACTAATGCTCTAGTGACATTCATGTATTTAATGAACCTCTTTTATCTCCTTTACATAGGTTGGTTTATAGTGGTTTTTATGGACGATATACTATTCTATTTGTCATCGGATGTAGACCGTGAGAAGCACCATTGCATGACGTTAAAATTGCTCAGGGAGAACAAACTGTATGCCAAATTCAATAAGTGTGAATTCTGAATGGATGAGTTCAAGTTCCTTAGATATATGGTTTTCGAAAAGGACATTTCCATTGACCCTTCCAAGGAGGAGGTCGTTCTGGGATGGGATAGGCTAAGGAGAATAACATAAGTGTGCATTTTCTTAGGTTTGGTCACTTACTACCGCAGATTTGTGCAAGACTTCTCGAGGGTACCATTGACCTTCACCATGTTGACTCGGAAAGATGTGCACTTTGAGTGGTCCCAGAATTACGAGTCGGCCTTTCAAGAGTTTACTTCTAGATTTAATTCTTTTCCCGTTCTTATTCTTTCAAAATGTGTCAAGGGTTAGACCGTATATTATGATGCTTCCAAGTTAAGGCTCGATGTAGTATTGATAAAAAATGGTTAGGTAGTCGTTTATGCATCCCGTCAGCTAAAGGTGCATGAGAGGATCTATTCCACCCATGATTTGTAGTTATCCAGTGAGGTGTTTGAACTTAAGAGTTAGTTTTGTTATTTGTACGAGGAACGATTTGAGGTGTTTTATGATCATAAGAGCCTCCAGTATATTATCACACAGCGTGACCTCAATCTTTGTCACAAAAGATAGACGAAATTGATAGAAGACTGACTTCTCCTTAGAGTATCATCCCAGTAAGTCCAATGTAGTGGTCGATGTTCTCAGTCGAAAGTCTAGCTTTACTCTAATAACAATGAAGTGTCATTAGGCAAAGATAGGGCGTACATTTTGGGCTAAATAAGTGGCAAAGATAGGGCGTACATTTTGCACATTACTGTGATCATATTTAAAGTGGTGAAGTGTTCGACACCCTTATTACGGACAAGGATGGTGGTGTGAGACACAAAGGTCGGTTGATTGTTCTGATTATTGATGAGCTTTAGGACGAGGTGATGGCGGAGGCCCATCACTCGCGCTTCAGCATACATCCCAGTGCTACAAAAATGTGTAAGGACCTGTGCAGAGATTGCTGGTGATCCGTTATGAATAGGGATGTGGCAATGTATGTGGCCAAGTGCTACACTTGTCAGTAGGTGAAGGCTGAGCATAAGAATCCATTAGGTTTATTGCAACCACTACTCGTGGTTGAGTGGAAGTGAGAACACATCACGATGGATTTTGTCATAGCCTTGCCACAGTCTGAGAGTGGTCATAATGCAGTGTGGGTTATTGTGGATCGTCTCACAAAATTCATGCACTTCTTGCCATTAAAGGTCACAGATAGCGTGGTTAAGTTGGAAAAGTTGTATGTCTAGGAGATAGTCAGAGTTCATGGTGTTATACTCTCGATTGTCTCGAATATGGGGATCCCCGATTTGTGTCTCGGTTCTGTAAGAAGTTTTAGCAAGAATTGGGTACTGAGTTGTGTATGAGTACAATGTACCAGCTAGAGATTGACATACTATCATAACGATCCATCCAAATCTTGGAGGACATGTTGAGAGCTTGGGTACTTAATTTTCAGAGTAATTAGGCGGAGAACCTATATTTGGCAGAGTTTTCCTACAACAACAGTTACCAAGAAAACATTGAAATGAATACCTATGAAACTCTTTATGAGAGGCCATATCGCTCCCTAATTTTTTGGGCAGAGGTGGGTCAAAATCATCTCACTAATTCAGATTTGATTAGAGAAATGACGCATAAAGTTTAGGTAATTTGACAGAGTCTCATGATGGCTCAAAGTCGACAAAATAATTACGCCAATAATTAACAGACACCTCTGGAGTTTGGAGTTGGTGACTATTGATATACCCGTTTATATCCTCGGCTTGGCTGATGATAACCTCCAAACGGACGACCTTACGAGGGGCCGCCCCCTCTTACAGGCTCCATACAACCCCTCAAAGGGCCGACCCTCCACCTGGCTTCAGACGACAGTACGAGGGGCCGACCCTCCACCAGGCTCCAGACGACCCTACGAGGGGCCGACCCTTCACCAGGCTTTAGACGACCCTACGAGGGTACGACAGTACGAGGGAAGAATTGGGTCAGGCTCACTACTGGAAGAAACTTTGCCCTCGGCCTCGGCTCATAAGCCGGGAGTGACATCATGACAACGCGTGGTTTGGGAGACGCGTGGAACAGTGCGCGTGAGGCTCACATGGCACGTGGAAGACCGTTATAACCAAATCACCCCCTCACGTGAGGGAATATTATGTCATCATTTGGCATCTACAGGTGTCAACAGGAGATTGGCTAGATCATCATTCACATGCACCATGCATACTTGGGGGGTACACTACACCCCCCAAGACCTATATATACTTATCACCTACAACCCTACAGGGGATCGATCCATTAACTGTAGCCCCAGCCAAAACTCTGCTGGTACACACAGTAGAGAGAGAGAGAGAGAGAGGGTTATGTGCATTGTATCCAGGGCCATTAGTGCCTATACTTAGTGGATCACACACTCACAGTGGATGTAGGCCAAATTGGCTGAACCACTATACATCATTGTCTTATCTCCTCTTATACTCATCCCCTTCTACATACTTATACACTTACACAACTTTATGGCTGCCATGGCTGCTACTGTTTGAGCTCACTATCACTTATCCGGTGGTGCTAAATCTTAGCATCATCAGTTTGGCACCGTCTGTGGGAACGAGAAGACATCTCTTCCTTTGTACAGCTTGACCTCACTGGGCACTCTGGTGGTGAACCAACACTCCCCTTGAGAGGAGGTGTTTCACCATTGAAAGAGACCCACTAAGGTTCCCAAGCTCACCAGTATTTTCTGCAGTTCAACTTTTCACAGCTCAAGCACATGGCACCTGAGATGCCACCGCCACCACTTCCCCCGCCGGATGAGGGGGGAATACCCAGTTCCAGTCAGCCGCCGCCTCAGTCTGAGATGGCTGATGTGGCGGCAGCCCTAAAGTCTCTGGCAGCAAGCTAGCGGATGATGCAAGAGCAGTTCACAGCTCTAAGCCAGAACATACTAAGAGCACCAGGGGTTTCACCTGAGATGATTACTCCGGCAGCAGCTCCAGGGCAGCATGAGGCCAGGGGACCACCACAGGCACCACGCAAAGACCTGCCACCCCCTCAACGGCGTAGGGATATTGCTAACCCCCGGCGTCTACGCCTGGGGAGGCAAGAAAACCCTTGCCCTGAGGATAGGTATGGAGATCTGGAGGGAGAGGAGGCTCCTATAGAGTGCTGGGAACCTTACGAGGTCTCCAACAATACTGTGCGACCCCTCCAGGACAATAGGGGAAAGTACGGGAGACCAAACCCTGATGATCTCCCAAGAGGCTCTACTTTTGATCGCTTGAGCAGGGGGTCGGCCTTTGAGAGGCTAGGCCCAGTAAATGACCTGCGGGAACAGTTGTCCAGGCCAAGAAGCGCCGCGAGATCCAGGAGGGAGGCAGTAGATGGCCGACCCCGAGGACGAGATGATGGCCAAAGGGAAGTGAACAGTCGATACAGGCCTGCTGCAGCAGAACCCTCCGTCCACCTCGGAGAGGCAGCAGGTGATAACATCGGCCAGGCCAACCCTGTGAGTCCCTGGAATGACTCAATCCAGCGGTTAGAGGATAAGATTGGTGATATATTGAAGAGCCGAGACCCTCTTCAGAGGGGATACACCATAGGCTCACCCTTCGTGGCAAAGATAGTCAACTTCCCCACGCGTCAAAGTTCAAGCCACCTATGGTCACCCCAAGGTATGACGGGAGCGCCAACCCCATCCACCACGTGGAGATGTATCAGTCGGCGGCAGACATATACTCTATCTCAGATGAGATGAGGTGTCGTGCCTTCTCTGGTACCTTGACAGGGGCTACGCATGTCTGGTACACGTCACTTCCAAAAAATTCCATTGAAAACTTTAAGCAGATGGCCGACCTGTTCATCCATAATTTCTTCTTTGGGGTGAGGCCACAGAAGAAGACCACCCACCTGCTCTATGTTAAGCAGGGGAAGAGTGAGAGTCTGAGGGACTATATAGCCAGATTTAATAAGGAGAAGCTGGAGGTGGAAGGCTATAAGGAGAGCATAGCTATGACAGCCCTGATTGGAGGACTCCAAAAGAGGAAGCTGTTATGGAAGCTTGCTGAAGACCCTCCGAGGACGATGGCCGAACTGTTGTCAACAGCAGGAAAGGTGATGAACGTCGAAGAGGCGATGACTGCAAAATATAAAGACGAAAGAGGAGGTGCTAGTGGGAGTAAATACCCTAAGAAGAACAAGGAGGGGAAGAAGAGGTCCTCGGATGACAAGTTAGCGGGGTACACCCCACTGATGGTCAGCTGTGAACAGATTCTCAATGAGATTAAGAGTGACCGGTCTCTGAAGTGGCCTGAGAAGCTGAGGGCAGCCCCCGGTAAGAGGAATAAGAACCTGTGGTGCGAGTTTCACCAAGACCACGACCATGTAACGGACAAATGCTTTGCTCTGAAAGACGAGATTGAGAAGATGCTGAAGGAAGGGAAGCTCAGAAAGTACGTCGACAAAGGTGCCTTCAAGAGGGGCCGAGGGGACGACCCCAGAGAGAAGCGAGGCGATGCATGCAGAGAAGGTCCTCAAAAAAGAGGCGACGACCCTTCTGATGATGACGACGACCCTGACCTCCCGCCGAGAAACGACCACGGCCCTGTCAAGAGGCTTAATATGATCTCCCTCGGAGTGGGAATGATCTCCGGGGGTCTTGCAGGAGGAGGGTCTGAGGTCGCCGACAGGAAGGCCCATGTGGCTGAGGCCAAGGCAGTGACGAAGACGGTACACGCGACTTCCCTGGAGGTCAAGTCAGAAAAAAGGAAGAAGGTTGATATGGACACACTGATAGTGGGATTTTCAAGAATGGACTTCAAAGACCTCTTGGCCCCACAAGATGACCCTCTCGTCATCACTACCAGGGTGCACGGATGCGAAGTGCCGAGGATCTTGGTAGATGGGGGTAGTTCTGCAGATGTGATGTTCTGGCCATGCTTCAAAGCCTTGGGTCTCAGCCGTGCTAGACTCGTCCCCTACCATCATCCATTGATTGGGTTCAGTGGGGAAAAGGTTCACCCCCTTGGGGTATATGAGGCCGATGTGAGGATGGGGGACGAGTGGCCGAGATGGCTCACCAAGAAGGTCAGTTTCTTTGTGATGGATGAGCAGGTGTTTTCGGCCTACAACATCATACTAGGGCGTGTGGCCCTCAAGGGGTTTGAAGCCGTGCCCTCTACGATCCATCAGATGATCAAATTTCCAACCCCTTACGGGGTGGGGGAAGTTCAGGGAGACCAGACGACAGCGAGAGAATGTTACTACAACTCCGCTGAAGAAAGGGAGGCACACAAGAGGGCTACAGCCACTTACAACATTGATACCCTAGACCCCAGGGACGAGACGAAGCTCAAAAAAGGGGAGGCCGCCGAGGAGGTAGAACCCATCATCCTCGATGAGGATGACCCGAGAAAAACTATCCAAGTTGGCAAGTCTCTGAAGCCCAATATCAAGGAAGACCTCATCAAACTGTTAAGGAGAAGACGAAGCGTCTTCGCGTGGAGTCATGTAGATATGCCGGGGATCGACCCTGAAATCATGTGCCACAAGCTCAATGTGGTAGAGGGAGTGAAGCCGGTAAAGCAGAAAAAGGAGGATTTACTCTAGAGAGAAGTACGAGGTCATCAGGGATGAGGTTAAAAAATTAGAAGACGCTGAATTTATCAGAGAGGTCATCTACCCTGAATGGTTGTCCAATGCAGTCATTGTCCCAAAGGCCAAAGGGAAGTGGCGAATGTGTGTGGACTTCACAGATCTCAACAAGCACTGCCCCAAAGATAGCTTCCCTCTCCCCCACATTGACCAGATGGTAGACGCTACTGCAGGCCATGAGCTCATGAGTTTTATGGATGCCTACTCAGGGTACAACCAGATCTTCATGAACCCTGAAGACTCGGAGAGGACTGCCTTCATCACTGATAAGGGGACATAATGCTATAGGGTCATGCCCTTTGGTCTAAAAAATGCGGGGGCAATGTACCAGCGCCTCGTAAACAAAATGTTCGAAGACCAAATTGGGAAGTCAATGGAGGTCTACGTGGATGACATGATGACCAAGAGTTTGAAGGCAGAGGATCATGTGGCAGACCTGGAGAGGACCTTTAATACGATGGACAAGTACCAGATGAAGCTTAATCCGGCCAAGTGTGTCTTCGGGGTCGGAGCGGGGAAGTTCTTGGGGTTCATTGTCAACCAAAGAGGCATCGAGGCCAATCCTGAAAAGATAAAGGCCCTTATTGAGATGAAGACCCCCAAATCCATTAAAGACGTTCAGAGGCTTACAGGGAGAGTGGCTACCCTGAACAGATTTGTGTCAAGGGCCACAGACAGGTGTTTACCATTCTTCAAGATCCTCAGGAAGGCCTTTGAATGGAGTGAAGAGTGTGATGAGGCTTTCAAGGAGCTAAAATAATACTTAGGGTCTCCCTTGCTGCTGTCACGACCCGTGCAGGGTGAATGACTTTACGTGTACCTCGCCGTCTCAGAGTCGGCCATTAGCGCAGCCATTGTGAGAGACGAAGATGGAATACAGAAGCCTGTGTATTTTAACAGCAAGGCACTCCAGGGGAAAGAGCAAAGATACCCGAGGATGGAGAAGTTGGCCTACGCCTTGATCCATGCCTCGAGGAAGATGAAGCCGTACTTCCAGTCCCATACAATGGTCATCCTCATCGACTCTCCTCTTAGGCAGGTCCTACACAAGCCAGAAAAATCAAGTAGGTTGATGGCCTGGGCTATAGAGCTGGGGGAGTTTGACATTGTGTATCAACCTAGGACTGCCATTAAGGGACAGGCATTGGCAGACTTCGTGGATGAGTTCACTTGGGAAGATGATGAGGTCGAAGGTGAGACCCTTGGGATGACGGATACAGAAGACAGACCCGCCGACACACCCGCTGATAGGGCCGAGACAAGAACTGCTAGAAAGAAAGCGACTGAAAACGAAGAGGGAAAATACATCTTCAGACAGGGGTCCCTCTCTGAGGGAAATTTTTCAGAGGGAAAGACTCTGTGGAGCCTCTTCGTTGACGGGTCCTCCCGTGACAGTGGAAGTGGGGCTGGACTGATACTGTCAGCACCCGATGGCACAGACGTCGAATACGCCCTGAGGTTCAACTTCAAAGCCTCCAATAACGAGGCTGAATATGAGGCCTTAGTAGCAGGCCTCTCCTTGGCCAAGTCTCTTAGTGTCGGCCAGATTCTGGTCCATAGTTATTCAAGGCTAGTGGTGAATCAGATACTAGGGGCCTACGAGGCTAAGGACGAGAGAATGGCTAGATACCTCGAGAAGGTGAGGTCACTATTGAAAGGCTTCAGAGAAGTAAAATTAAAGAGGATACCTAGGCTAGACAACGGCCGTGCTGATGCCTTTGCGAGATTGGCCTCGGCGACTAGGACATACATCAGGAGGACGGTCCCAGTGGAAATTTTGCTTCAGCCAACTATTGAGGGCGCTGAGGGAACACTCAGTAATTGCCTAAATGTTTCTCAAGGAGCTTTGTGGATGGACCCCCTGATCAGATACATTAAAGAGGGTGAGATGCCAGAAGCAAGGCAGGAAAGGAAGAAGCTGAGGTACAGGGCTGCAAAATTCACTGTCATCGGAGACACCTTGTACAAAAAGGGGTTTTCGCCCCCCTTACTTAGGTGTGTGCATCCCTCATAAGTCCCTTCCATTTTGCAAGATGTGCACGAAGGATCGTGCTCAAGCCACATCAGGGGCAGATCCTTAGCGAAGAGGGTGATCACCCAATGATACTGGTGGCCGACCTTGGGGAAAGACGCCGCAGCATACGTAAAAAAGTGTGATAAATGCCAAATATTTTCTACCATCCCTCATCAACCCCATCAGCCTCTTACCTCCATTACATCTCCGTGGTCGTTCGCAGTGTGGGGGATTGACCTGGTAGGGACCTTACCAAGAGCAGTCAATAACTATCGGTTCCTCATTGTAGCGATTGACTACTTCTCAAAGTGGGTAGAGGCCGAAGCGATGGTCACAATTACAGAGCAGAAGACCTTCCAGTTCATCTGGAAAAATGTGATATGAAGATATGGTCTGCCCAACACCCTCATTTCAGATAACGGGACGCAGTTCAAGAATGCCTCTCTGCAGAAGTACTGTGAGAGGGTAAATATCAAACAATTTTTCTCCACCCCAGGCCGACCTCAGGCCAATGGGAAAACCGAAGTAACAAACAGGACAATCCTAGATGGAATCAAGAAGAGGCTTCAGGAGGCAAAAGGAAGATGGGTCGAGGAGTTATATTCCGTACTGTGGGCATACAGGATGGCAGTGAGGACTTCTATCGGGGAGACCCCATTCATGCTAGCTTATGGCTCAGAAGCCGTCATCCCCACTGAAATTGAGTTTCCTACTCATAGGGTCCAAATGTACGACCCCCAGGGACATGCGGAAGAGAGAAGACTTGACTTGGACCTGATCGAGGAAAGGAGGGAGGACGCGGCGTTAAGGCATGCCGCATACCAGCAGAGGACCGCAAGGTTTTACAATCAGAGGGTGAAACAGAGGCCTATTGCAGTGGGGGACTTGGTCCTCAAGAAGACTTGGCAAAAGCCTAACAAGCTCCATCCTAATTGGCATGGCCCATATAGGGTCATCGATGAAGTTGTCCCTGGGACCTATAGAGTAGAAAACCTAGAAGGGGAACCTTTTTCCAATCCCTGGAATGCAGACCATTTGAAGAAATACTATCAGTAGTGTTGTAAGGTCTTGAAAGGCCATAATTGTAATGAGAGTTGCTTCAATAGAACACTTTGGAAAATTAATAAGAAATATCAGTGTTTCCCTCATCCTGTGGTTGTCAGTTCTAGCACGCATGGAAACATCTATAGAAAACCACCCTCGGCTATAATGAGGGCCAGTGGAGGGGATGACCCCACCACTGTCCTCAAGAAAGACGAGGGTAGACTTCATTAAAACCATTAAATTGGTGAGTTGATCCCTCGGCTATAATGAGGGCCAGTGGAGGGGACGACCCCACCACTGTCCTAAAAAAAGACGAGGGTAGGCTTTGTTGAAAACCATTAAATTGGTAAGTTAATCCCTCGGCTATAATGAGGGCCAGTGGAGGGGATGACCCCACCACTGTCCTCAAGAAAGACGAGGGTAGACTTTGTGAAAACCATTAAATTGGTAAGTTAATCCCTCGGCTATAATGAGGGCCAGTGGAGGGGACGACCCCACCACTGTCCTAAAAAAAGACGAGAGTAGGCTTTGTTGAAAACCATTAAATTGGTAAGTTAATCCCTCGGCTATAATGAGGGCCAGTGGAGGGGACGACCCCACCACTGTCCTCAAGAAAGACGAGGGTAGACTTTGTAAAAACCGTTAATCTGGTAAGTTAATCCCTCGGCTATAATGAGGGCCAGTGGAGGGGACGACCCCACCACTGTCCTCAAGAAAGACGAGGGTAGACTATGTTAAAAACCATTAATTTGGTAAGTTGAACCCTCGGCTATAATGAGGGCCAGTGGAGGGGACAACCCCACCACTGTCCTCAAGGAAGACCAGGGTAGACTTTGTTAGTTGAACCCTCGGCTATAATGAGGGCCAGTGGAGGGGACGACCCCACCACTGTCCTCAAGAAAGACGAGGGAAAGGTTAGTGGCATTAACAAAGACAGCAAACCAACAAAGAGCAAACCATAAAAGCAGTAAATATGGAAGACAGTAGAAGAAGACGATGATATTGATTAAAGTGTTACACAAAATATCCAAGTGTTTTACAAAATATAGCACAAAAATAATAAGTACACTATGAGGGTATGGGCTACAGACAACCACCCTAAGGGACGATGTCAGAGGGTAGAGCCTCAACGTCTACAGGAGTGGTCTCCTCAATAACCAGAACTGGGTGATCTTCATAAGTGCCGACCCCCTCGACTTGAACTTGGGATTCCACTTGGTTGAGAGCCTCGGCAATTAAGGGGTCGTCCAGTTGAACACCCTCCAGTGAACGACGTACCGAGGACACGACGTCGCCAAACCTGAGGACGACCCATCGGCAGGCAGTCCCGATTCCTCTTTCAAAATATTCAAGGCCGAAGCCCTGAAACTCGTCAGAAACTTTGTAAGCCTCAACATCATCGGCCTCGGCTTTCATAATGGCTGCTTCAAGGTCAGCTTTGTACTTAGCCTCCATGTTGGTCAAGGCCTCATCCTTTTCCTTAAGAAGCAAGTCCCTGGCCTTAATGTCCTCATCCCTGGCCTTAATGTCCTCGTCGTGCTGCCTTGTCAGCTCGTCCAAGATCCTTGCATGCTCAGTCCTGGAACTTTCCAACTCGGCCCTTGTAGTGTCAAGCTCAGACTGAAGATCAGCCTCATGCTGAATAGCCCTTTCGGCCTCATGGAACTTCACCTGATTCTCGGCCATCCACTTGGTGGCTGAGGTGAGGGCACAAACAGACTGCACGAAAAATGAACATATATCAAGAGGAGCCGAGGGAACAGTTGGTGAAAGAATGAAATTTAAGATGTGGGTCAGAACCAATACCTGTGCAAGGGAGTGCAGACCATAGTCGTACACCTTGGCTGGAGGCATCTTTGACAAGAAGTCATAGTCAGCAGCCGAGGGTGCAGAGAACATTGAGGCCTTGGCAGCCCTCAGATTTGTAATGAGCGACGAGGGCTCGGCTCTCAAATGCGCCAGGTTCTGAGACCAGAAGGCCCCCATACTGGACGAAGAGGTCGTCCCCTCAGAGGATTCGACCCTGGACCTCGTCCGAAAATCAGGCCGAGGGTCAACAGGGGCCTCAGGCTCCTTCTTTTTATTGCTGTCAGTGGTCGGCTCCACCACCGTCGGCCCAGTGGCCTTTGTCTTCCTCGGAGCCTGCTGAGGCTCCTTCCCCTTCTTCTTGGCCAGTCCAGATAGTAAGATGGGAGCAGTAATTTCCCAAAGATAATCCGATATACCTGCAGGACGACCTGATAAGAAGACGACACGTTAGAAAAATGCAGAGATAAAGAGAAAACACTTCAAAAATAAGTAAAGAATGGAAAATATGCAGTGTAACTCAAATAGTTCTGTTAGAGGGCCGACCCTCAGACCAGCTTCTTTGAGGAACCGAGGGGTCATCAAGTCTTCGAATTTTGCAAGTTCACCCTCTCTCCCTCGTCCTCTAAGGTAATCAATAATGTCCTTCTCCTCCAGGCTAAGCCCAGGGTCTGATCTGGCCTTCATGGAGGGGTTAGACCACTTCCTGGGGACCCTCGGACTATCGGCAACGGGCTCCCACTCCCCGGAGATGAATAAAAACCTCTTTTTCCAATCATGGTTGGAAGTTTGCACCACATGGAGGAGTTTCTTCTCAGACCTCCTTGCCCCCAGATGATAATAGCCAGGCTGTTTGGACGAAGAGGTAATGTTGTAATAACCCAAAAATAGGTCAGCCGAGGGCTCGTCGGTGAAGGCATTCTTCCACAAGGAAATATAGCCCAGGATCGTCCTCCAGGAGTTGGGGGGAAGTTGAGAGGGAGCAACACCAAGGGCAGAAATGAGGTCTACAATGGCAGTATGCAGAGGGAATCTGACTCCGACCTTGAGCATTTTCTCGTAAACTGCAACCTCTCCCTCTCCACAATCAAAAACCCTCTCAAACTCAGAGGGAATCCTCATAGTTATGCTGAGAGGCACTCCATAGGCATGCCTCCATACCAGGAGGTCGCGATCCCTAACAGAGGAGATAAAGGACGAGGCATGGGAGGTATCAACTTCGTCATCTATGTCATCGTCCTCGTCCTCAGTCCCCTCCCCCTCGGCCGGAGGGCCCTATGGAAAAGCCACTTGGAAGGCATGGGGAGACAGGGTTGACACGGGGACAGCTTCAGAGGGGACCGTACCCTCAGCCTCTCGGCCTGGGCTTAGGTCAGACATCTCCCTCCTACCAGAAGTTTCAGCACCAGTTGGAGAGGATGCTCTCTCGTCCATCTCACTTAGTTTGGTAGTCTCGGTTGGACGAGCGGACGACCCACAAGACTCAGACGGTTCAAATGGTTTTATGGTGGCAAGAGGAACAGGAAAGATGGTTCGTACCCAATTAGGGTCGGCCCCTCGTCTCCTCTCTTCCTCTTCCTCTATTCGTCTGATCTCGACGAAGAGCTTCTCTCTCAAGGATGGGAACTCATATATTAAGCTATAAAGCCTCCTAAGCATTAAAGGGAAGGATCTACACTTAGCTATTACACCAAACTTAGCTAACTTAGCTACAAACAAGTGGGAAATTGAACAGGTTGGACTTTTGGATTGAAACAAAGGAACTCAATGGGTTTGGTCAAGAACATCCAAGAACCAGTTACTGGAGAAGACACCGAAAAAGGTTATGGCACAACTTAAAGAAAATGACTGCCTACGAGCCTAAAAAACAAATGAAAGTGAAAGAAAAAGAGAACGCTGGGGAGAAAGGATTACCTGATGAAGAGAGTAAGAACTGCCCAGGTCACTAAGCTCGAAGGCTGCAGAAAATGGCGATGTAGGCTGATAAAATTCTAGAGAGAGAGAATGCTTAGGCACGAAGAAGAAGAAGGAAGAGAGAGAGTTTGAAAATCTCTTAAATACTTTGGTAATGAGTGGACCCATTTACCAAGAAAGGTATAATTAGGGCACAAGGCCCCAAGTGCACTACGCAGCCGCCATGCCTTGGAAACTGAAACAGCAATGAGTATCTGCCCAGGTGTCACTCACCTAACTGATCATACATGCATCTCATTTAAATCACTATCCCTCAGCCATCTCAACAGCACCTATGGCTAAGGGCTGGGGGGTGATTGATATACCCGTTTATATCCTCGTCTTGGCTGATGATAACCTCCAAACGGACGACCTTAAGAGGGGCCGACCCCTCTTACAGGCTCCATACAACCCCTCAGAGGGCCGACCCTCCACTTGGCTTCAGACGACAGTACGAGGAGCCGACCCTCCACCAGGCTCCAGACGACCCTACGAGGGGCCGACCCTTCACCAGGCTTTAGACGACCCTACGAGGGTACGACAGTACGAGGGCAGAATTGGGTCAGGATCACTACTGGAAGAAACTTTGCCCTCGGCCTCGGCTCATAGGCCGGGGGTGACATCATGACAGCGTGTGGTTTGGGAGACGCGTGGAATAGTGCGCGTGAGGCTCACATGGCACGTGGAAGACCGTTACAACTAAATCACCCCCTGACGTGAGGGAATATTATGTCATCATTTGGAATCTACAGGTGTCAACAGGAGATTGGCTAGATCATCATTCACATGCACCATGCATACTTGGGGAGTACACTACACCCCCTAAGACCTATATATACTTGTTTCCTACAACCCTACAGGGGATCGATCCATTAACTGTAGTCCCAACCCAAACTAAGCTGGTACACACAGTAGAGAGAGAGAGAGAGAGAGAGAGAGAGAGAGAGAGAGAGAGAGAGGGTTATGTGCATTGTATCCATGGCCATTAGTGCCCATACTTAGTGGATCACACACTCACAGTGGATGTAGGCCAAATTGGCTGAACAACTATACATCATTGTCTTATCTCCTCTTATACTCATCCCCTTATACATACTTGTACACTTACACAACTTTATGGATGCTATGGCTGCTACTGTTTGAGCTCACTATCACTTATCCGGTGGTGCTAAATCTTAGCATCATCAACTATGTACCGTTGAAGGTTAGAGGGAGAACCGTAGTCAACGATTCGAGAAGAAAGGGATGCTGGCCCTTTGAGATCCTAGAACGGATTAGGGATGTATCGTACGTCTTGGTGCTACCTTCACAGTTTTACCAAGTTCATAATATGTTATTCGTCTCTATGTTGGAAAAGTATATTCATGATCCCCGACACATCATCAACTAGAACCACATTGAGTTAGAGGAAGATGTTATGTTTCTACCGTGACCCATGTGCAATATGGATTGCAAGGACAAAGTCTTATGCAACTAGGTCATTCTGATGGTGAAGGTTCTTTGGAAGTTCTAAGGCATCGAGGGTGTGACTTAGGTACGCGAGTCGAAGATACAGTAGAAGCACCCGAAATTCTTTCCCTAGTTGATTGTTCTGATTTCGATAACGAAATCTCCTAAGGGTGGGAGAATTTAACATGTATGCTCGAGACTTTATCCCTTTCCTGTGTAATTTCCGATTATGGAGAACCCTCTAGGCCTTGGACTATTAAATAATGTATTATTGTCTATATTTGAATGTCCTTGTAGTCCTTGTGAAATTAATTGGGAATTGAATGGCTAATATTAAAATGGAAATTTAATTCGGTTGTTCGAACAAGAATTGGAGTTGTACAAACGAGATCCTTATCTCATTTAAACGAGATTCTCTAATTCAAAAAAGATCCCTATCTTGTTTGAACAGGCATCCAATGACATTCGAACGACATAATCTCTGCATTAAAAACCAATATCGTTAGATGCTCGTCTAAACGTTGTTCGAACGAGAAGGGTAATCTCGTTCAAACAAGATTCATTTTCGTTTGAATGACTTGTTCAAAAAAATTTGAATTTGTATTTTCTTTTGTGCTGTCAACATATATACCCTTAGATATTTGAGTTGTCAAGATCTGGTTACAACAGATAAAAAAGGGGTTGGTCATTTGGGAATCCAATGGGTAAAGACATATGGGGGGTTTTATGGTTTATTTAAGAGAGAGAAGGGTTGGGGTTCATTCTCACCCATTTTCATCATCCAAAATCTCTGCCTCTCTCTAGTTTTAAGACTCCCCCTTCCTCCCCAAGACATATTCTTCGATATTTAAATCTTATTCAAATATTTTTACCCATTTCCAAGCTTTATTCTACCACTTCAAGCCATGTTGAAGTTAGAAGTTGGGGTGACTTGAGGAAGTAGGCGCATTCAAGCTTTTGGAGCATTCTTGGAATCAAGAGCTTTTCTCTTCATCATTTTCCTTGTTCTCCTCTTCAAACCTTAAGGTAGGGTTTCTCCTCTTCATTTTTTCAAGGTTTGAAGGTATGAATATATGTAGGATGCATGCTAGAATATGATTTAATGTTACAAATATAAATATTTTCTCATATGTTTAATTCTTGCAAAAATGGAGTTTTAAGAAAATAAGACTTAAGTGTTTTTATAAAAACAATAGCATTTTTAACTTTGAAATTCGAGAAATAAGAAAATATAATGTAAACTCTTGTTAGTACCCTATTTATACTCATATTTGAGGATTTCTAGGCTTGAAATCCTCCCAAACATTTGTAGAAACATATAGTATGTTAGTAGATGACATCTAGACTTGATAAATTAAGTTTAAAATGCGTTTCGTGAGAGTGTAAGATAGTTTGAAATATCAGCCATCAAATGTATTATAAATATTATTACGAATGAAGAAATATAATGTTTGAGACTACATATGATAATAGGTCAAAGTAATAGACATCTTGCTAAAATGGGCTTCATATGATTAAATGTATTTTATGTGTTTTGAGCATAAAATGATGAAACATGGTTTTTGAACATAAAATCGTAAAAGGTGATTTTGAGTGAAAATTCATGATTTCTAATGCCATAATGAATTAAGTATGTTTCTCACAAAGTTGTGATGAATAAAAGGGTAAAGCAATAATTTTGATAAAATTGAGGGTTCTGTGGTCGAACCTCCCCGTTAGACCTTATCGACAAGTTTTTGTGAAAACAGATGAAGTAGATAAAATGTCATGTAGACAATATGAAATGTAAAATAAACCGTTGAAACGATAAAAATGGTAAAATGACGAAATAATGGGGAGATTTGTAAAAATGTCAAAACACATTATTAAGGACTCGGATGACATTGTGAATAATTAATAAGGGCCTAGAGCCCTGGGTTGAAAGATCCAAAATCATTGGCCAGAAAAAATGGTAGCATATTCGGCGGTATGGAGCCCATTAAAGTATGCAAATATTTGAAATATTCCGAGAAAAATAATGTAAATGAAATAAATATGGTTGTTCTTACAAAATATAAATGCTATAACCTAATGAAAAAGGATAAAAAGGAGACTAAGGAATAAAATATGATTAATTAGTCTCTAGACCCCGTAGAGGGTGGTATGAAATGGCTAAGCGTGAGTATAAAGACATCGCTTGGTTAAACGTTTTCAAATCTGTTTAAAATACATGTTATATGTATAATGTTTTTGTAGAAAACGTATAGGTTAGTATTACCCACCCTGCCGAGTGTTCGCTCACCCATATTTTTTTATGTAAAAACTCCCACCCCCGCCCTAGGTACATCAAGTAGGGATGTTGGAAAGGACACCTGTAAGGCCCCTGAGGGAAGATATTATCCTTAGAGGCTATGTCATATTATTTAAACTGTCTTTTGAAAGTTCGAAATTGGAACATTTAAACCATTTTATTTGGGCCTTTGTCCATGTGATGTAATAATACAGGGATAACTATGATTTAATTCTTATTTTTTTAGTATTGTTTGATTAAGTCGATTTTATAAATAAACCTTATTAATTATTTAATTACTTAAAGTGGTCAGTTGTTTTCTCAAATTAAAATCGATAATTAATCCTTAACAAAAATTTCAATTGGAGGGTTTTTCTTAAATAATAAAACTGGTGCAGGTTCGGTGGGGGTTGACCTAATGGTGCGGGTTGACCCAAAGATGGCCTAGACCTGTGTTAGGGCATTATAAGGGGTTCGTATATGCTGGATCGAAGTGGATTTTTTTTGGAAAAATGATCATAAAATGAAATCATATGTCTGTATTGCACCCGAACAAGATAGTTGGAAACATGATTCAGATCCATATTAACTGGGTTGAAATACACCCGGTCTGAGAGTTGACCAAAATTAAACAAAGCTCGAGAAGCATTTGGTGATCTCTAATTAAGGTCTCTCGATAAAAGGGTTGCTAAATGAAAATCATTAGTCCGATTAGTGCGCGGTAGGGACTATTGGAAAGATGATTCAGAGATCTATAAAAGTGCATTGAGATACTCTCAGGTTTGAGAGAAAAGTCAAATAGATATCAACAAGCATCCAATTGTCCTCTGGGTATAAGGGTCACTAAATGCGAACCATAAGTTCGATTTGCACAAGGTTGGGGCCATTGAAAAGGGTATTCAAAGTCCTATGAAAGGGAATTGAGATAATATCGGGTCTAATAGTTGACCAAAGTTAAACAAAGTTTGAGTAGCATCCATTTGTTCTCAAGTTAGGGATTAAAGTAGTAGCAAAGGTCCGTAATTTGAAGCGACTTTGTTTGGACCCAGTATAAGCATACTAGAATTAGGTGTCTACACCAAGTGAGAAAGATGATAAAATAGGAGTCAAAATAAGGGCCCTTAGATTCTATTTGTTGAAAGAAAAACTCTATCGGAGATGATATTTCAATAAGCCATTGCGATGCATCACAAACGAGGAAGCAAAGTAAGTCCTCAAACAAGCTCACGACCAAGCTCACATTGGAGGAGACAAATTATATGATCAAATCATAAAACTTTGTTATTATTGGCCAACAATGGATAAAAACTCAACTGAGTTTATGCGTAGATTCAAGCCTTGAAAACAGCATGTTAACCTCATTCATACTCCATCGTTAGAACACTATTCACTATACACGCCTTATCCTTTCCATACTTGGGCATTTGACTAGTAAGAAAAATCAATTCTTCCTTAAGAGATTATATATGGATTCTATTGAAAACTGAGTTCTTTACTAGGTGGATAAAAGAAACACCATTAAAAAGGGAAATAAAAGATTTAGTGGAACAATTCATTGGAGAATATATCATTTATCGATTTTCCATCCCTAAGGTTATTTTTCAGATAATGGAACTCCTTTTATCAACAAAGAGATTGGAATGATTATGGAGAAATATTTGATCTTCCATCATATTATAACAATGGCTTAACCAAAATATAATGTCCAAGATGTGGCAAAAAGTAAAGGGTTGATCAATATTTTGGCCAAGATGATGGATGACTTTATTAGTGCATGGGCTGGAAAGTTATGAATGGCGATCTGGGACTACTAAACAACCAAGATCAAACCAATATGCTAAACATCATTTTCCTTAGTATATGAATTTGAGGGAATTCTTCGAGTCAAACTCGAAGTACCCTATAAAAGATATGCCATGTGAAGCATCACTCTTCCATATTACCAACATGTTCTACTAGAAGAACTAGATGAACGTAACATCAAAACTTTCTCTCTTTCTCCCCCCCTCTCTCTCTCTCTCTCTCTCATGTAAACCCTAATTAGGGCTTGCATGGAAACCTCAGACCACCCTCCTCACATTGATCCAAAACCTATAGATCATGATAATGTTTGAAGTATATCTTTTTCTTTAGTAGTAGCATCATCATCTCCCTTATAAAAAGATCTCATATTGAAACAACCTTCCTCATATAAGGGTGAACCAACAGTAATGTTTTCTCATGAAGATGTTGAAAACCTATCCAAACCATTCAAATATTCTCTTGTTGATAAGTTTTCTTATGGAAGACCCTCAATGGATGTGATAAGGAATATCTTTCAAATATTTTCTCTTAAAACAACTTTCACTATTGGCCATTTTGACCAAGAACATGTCTTGATCAGGTTGAATAGTGAAGAAGACTATGCTAGACTTTGGATGAGAGATTCATGGCACATAGGAAAATATCTAATGCGTACGTTTAAATGAACTCTTGATTTTAAGGTTGATAATGGGAGAAGTATATCTCCTATATGGATATCCTTTCCCTAATGGCCTCTACACTTATTATCTAAATCCTCATTTTATTCAATGTCCCACCTGGTTAGAAAACCATTGAGAATGGATACTTCAACTGTTGAGTTTAGTCATCCAAGTCTAGCTACAGTGTGTGTGGAAGTTGACTTAACAAAAATTATACCTAAAAAAGTACGAATTGGTTGTGAAAATAATGGTTTTTGGCAAGAAGTATGGGTGGCAGAATTACTAAAGTATTTTTTTAATTCTAAGAAAGATCATAATGAAAGCGGCAATTTATTTAAATCCCTAAAAATTGGAGTTTTCCAAAAGTTAGTCAAAGAAACAAAGGAACAGAAGATAGAAAACAATCAAGTAGATAAGCCTAAACTTAAATTCAAAACAGAGACTTAGGTGATAAAGGATACCCATATCATCATTAGTAGCTCCCTAATGAGTGTTACTAATGATCTTGTCAAATTATTGTTGGCTCCTAGTGAAAAAGTATTAGTTGAGGGAAAGGAAATTAAGGATGGGGAAATAAGTAATCCTCATCGAAGGAAGATGATGTTGCAAATTTTAGAAGCTGCTCCAAAGGTTAAGAAAAAAATCTATAGAAAAATTAACGACCACATTCAAAAAATCCACAAACAAGACATTAATTGCCAATAAGCATTCATTATTGACCAAAGTTCCATCTCACCTAGATCCACAAACCTTCCTTACTATGATAAACGTCAAGCAACTGAACATATGTATGCTACTATTGGAGATGCATAGGATGATCAATATATTCCTTTCTTACAAGAACTCCAGTTATTTAGCAAAAATCTTGATAACAAGATGAACAAATTTAAAGAGAAGAAGTTGGAGAAAAATATACTGCTAAAGACTCAAGCTAATGCTAGAGCTAAAATCCCTTATAATAATGGATCCTTCAAAGATAATGTGATTATAAGAATCACTATATCCATCTACAAAGGTAACAATCAATCTATTCATCATTTTTCTAAATGTTAAGCCTAATTGTGTGGAATATTAGAGGGGTATATAAGAAATCTTCATCTATAAGATTAAAGAAGTTACTCAAAATTTATAAAAATTCGGTTATTTCTCTGTTAGAACCTAAAGTTGATTATAAAAAGATGGAAAAGTTTAAATCTTGATAGGGTTTTGAAGGTTGTAGTAGTAATGCAAATGGGAAGATTTTGCCTTTTTGAAGATTTGATGTGGTGGTTCAAATTAGTGTTGTTGACGATAAGCATATGATAGTAAGCCTTAGCCATCAATCCTTTAAAAATTAGCTTATTCAATTTCTCATATAAGATTATCTCAAAGATATTATCTTCTAGATTTGTAAATTTTTTCCTAAACTCATATCTCCTAACCAAAGTGGATTTGTTAGAGGTAGATATATTCAAGATAATATACTCATGGCTCAAGAGATGGTGCAAAATTTTGGGAGGAAAGTTCATGGAGGAAATGTCATGCTCAAAGTTGACATAGAAAAAGGTTATGATAGAGTTCGTCGGGGTTTCTTAATCAATGTTTTAAGAAGTTTTGGCCATGGGGAGAGGTGGATTGACATGGTTTGGAGATGTATCTCAAACAACTAGTTTTCAATTATGATCGTCGATTAAATAAATGTTTTTCTAGATCATCTAGAGGTTTAAGATTAGGGGATCCCATATCCCTTCGTCTATTTATACATGCTATAGAATAATCGAGTAGAGGATTAGATCAATTGCTGATTACAGGCTAGGTGAAACCATTTTATTTACCTTGTGGGAGTCCTTTAATTTTCCCCTTATCATTTGCTGATGATGTGATAATTTTTTGAAGAAGGGATAATTTTTATTTAGAAACTTAATAAAATTCATTGATAGTTATACTGCAATTTCTAGGCAGAAAATTAATGTTTATAAGAGTAGTTTCACCATTGATTCAAAGTATACATTGATAAGTAGAAGTAAAATTGATAATTGTACATGCCTTTCTTTGAAAGACATCCCTTTAAAATATCTGGGATGGCCTCTACTTAAAGGGAGAAATAAGATTAAATTCTATGATATATTAATTGCTTATTTGAGAAACAAAATTGAAGGCTGGCAACCCAAAATTCTCTCAAGTGGGCATAGTTCTTATACAACATGTTTTATCGTCAAATCCAACTTATCTTTTTGCCTCTATACAACCTCCTAAAGCAGTATTTGGTAGAACTCATATTATGCTAAATAAGTTCTTTTAGGGTGGCAATGAATCCCATGGTTTGGAAATAGCAATGGAAAGGATGTGACTGGTTATTTAAGGATAACAAGGTGGTCTGGGGTTTAATAATTTCAATCTTATATCCAAAGATTCAAGCATGAGGTTAGTTTCAAAATTTAGTACTGAAGAATCTCTATGGGTAACATACATGAGAAATAGATACCAATCTTGGAACAATCAATCCAAGAGAGGTTATCTATCTTGGAAAAGTATCCAAAGGGTTAAAGATCCGCCTCATAGAAATATGGAGTATAGATCTAACCAATGGATTTGGATGCCATCGAAATAAGGTAATTTCTCATTCTCATAAGCTTTTGATGTACTTAAGAATCATTCCTCCTTTTTTAGAGTATTGGATAATATTTGGGATCGTAATATTCCTTAGAAAATGTCCATAAACATGTGGAGAATTATATATAATTGACTTCCCCTTGATTATCATGTTCAAAGGTTGGGTATTAGATTAGCCTCTAGATGCAAAGCCTGCCTAAATATCCTCAATATATTTCGCACTTATTTTTAAATTCAATATGGTTATTCTAGTGTGGGATTACTTCTCTTAATTGATGGGAATTAACTTTGACTAAAATAATATATCAACTATGCTGTTAACTTGGGGTTTTTAAAAAGGCCTCAAGATTATTTGAAATTTCCAGGTAAGGTTATCCATATTGTTGTGTTCTAGGAGATTCAGAAAGGTAGAAATCAGTCTGCCTATGATGATATACCATTCAAACATCAAAATATTATTCTCAATCAATCTATCTCATCTCTAACATTTGTAAATGTGTTAGATTTGAAAACTCTTTTCAATATTTTGATGTCATAATTAAGGCGGTGTTTAATTTATCTGTTATTCATAGTCAGAAGTTGATCAAATTCATTCAGTGGATTCCCTCTCCAAATTGGTTAAATCTTAATGTGGATAGTGCATCTAAAGGTAATCCATGGCCTAGTGGTTATGGAGGAGTCACTAGAAATGATAGAGGTCAGGTGATTGTTGCCTATGCTAATTATAAGGGTATTTATACCAATACCGCGGTTAATATTTTGGAATTGAATATAGGGCTTAAAATGTGTTTAAAGTATAATATTAACTTTATTAAAGTCGAATCAGATTCTATGATGGTGATATATATTATCAACAATAGTTCGAAACCCTCTTGGAGACTTAAAGCTTGTACTGAGGACATTTGTTCTAACCTTAATATTATTAATTTTTCTTTGAATCACTTATATAGAGAATCAAACACTATGCTTGATTGCTTGGAAAATATTGGGATTGGTTTATCCACATCTCAGATATATGAGAAGTAGATAGTTTTTCCTATAATAGTTAGAGGTTCATGCAATCAGGATCAAATATGTTGTAAATATTAGGTCTTTTCATAAATCTTCATAAGTTTAGTAGGTTCATTTTAATGGGTTTGAAGGTATTTAAAAGTTTTAAGTTTGCTTTGAGCTTGTAACTTCCACTAAGGAGAGGCTTGTTCTCTTTTTATTAATAATATGTGAGGGGATATTGTCCCTCTTCCATTAAAAAAATAAGATGAACATCGTGATAATGCATGAAGGAACTTCTATATCTGCACGATGAAACTCTCTAAAGCTTACAAAAATTTGTTAGAACCTAATTTTTTTTGTAGAAGGTGATCTGGTTCTAAAAGATGTTCTCAACCATATTAGAGGTCTTACTTTGCCAAATTTACAATAAATTGGGAAGGACCTTATGTTGCCAATGGGCTCATGACTTAGGTTATTGTTTGATCTCAAAGATTGAATAAGGCAACCTATTTAAAGTTAACAAGTGTTTAAAGTCATATCATGTATGAGAAGGACATGTATATTTTTTGTTCTTATTATACTTCACCTAGTATTGTGAAGGATCACATGTAAATGTTTATTAGAGTTTATTATATTAAAGGTAAACGAGTGTGGAAGCAAGAAAAATGAGAAAGTACACAAATAAAAGAACAACATTCTTTGTATCTAATTTTGTAAACGCATTTATACAAAAATGGGGCTACTATCTAGAAATACATGTCAAAGAAAATATATATCCCATATTGAACCATAAGTCTTTGGAGGTGAAGAAACCATTTCCCAACTAAGAAGATACATTAGAAGACACTACTCGCTGATTGTCAAAAATTGCTGACATACTAGATTAACCTTTTGTCTTCTTTTTAAGCTTATCCTCATGAACACTTTTTTATTAGGCCAATTCTTCTTTGGCAATCCTCACAACTTGATAAGCTTCTTTCATTTGAAAACACATTCCTTCACCTTTTCTTATTGTACCTTTATTTTCTCTAAAAGTTTTTAAAATTAAGAATGATATGTCCCTTGAGTTACTTCAATCTATTGACGAGCCATTGGAAATTGAATCCATCCTTGTACATATCACGGAGGGAGCTCGAGTTTCCATTAATAATGTATATTTCTAGGGAAAAAGAGAAAGTATTAAGCATATCATATAACACCGCCGCTACACCTTGAAGGAGATAAACCATAAATAAACCATTCATACTTAAATATTTAAAAGTAAATGTTTCACGATGTGAATAAAATAACCGATCTAGCACAACATAAAGATGGTCTCAAATGTAGCCATTATTTTGAACAAGCTGATGACAATACTCAGTCGATGCCATATCTAGCATGGGGGCACTATGCACAAACTCACCTTCCTCTATCGTCACATTGGCCATTGATCATTGGTCGCTGTGGTCAGACTATTTAGCTCTATCTGGCTTAGAAGAATTTGACTCAAAATCCATCATTTGAATAGGCACATTAATAACATGATGTGCCACTGTAGTATTTCTTTCTCTCAAGGGCTGTAAAATAAAAAGATCAAAAGAGTTCTCCAAAATTTATTATTTTTTCATCAGATAGGTAAATCTTCAAAATCTTAGTAAATGATGAGACAAGTCACCAAGTAGGTGCATTATTAGAGAAACCATACTCATGCAGGGTATATCACAAAGAAGTTGACAAAATATACATAAATGAACGTTATTCGATAAGAGAGAGTAAAATCACTATGTATGTAAGGTTTTTCAGAAACTTACACCCACATAGGGTATAACACTGAGAAAAATTATGCATTCATAAAAAAAGTATAAGAAAAAGTTATAAAAATGATGAGTATATATTTCTACCTCATCAATAATTATAATGATAACCAGAGATGTGGTAACCACCACATTCCTACACTACACCAAATCCTGCGAATGGTCACGCCCAGTTGGTCGCGGCCCAAGTCCGCGACCAACTGGTCGCGGACTTGGGCCGTGACCAACTCAATTTTGGCGTGACCATATTTATTACCACACTAAATTATGGATGATCTGGAAGTGGTCACGGACCAAATCCGTGACCACTGTGGGTCGCGGACTTGGGCCGTGACCAGGTCGTGACCATCTTGGCGCCAAAATTCCCTCCAAAATTGGTCGGGTATCGGTCACGGACTTGGGCCGTGACCATAGGCATGACGAAGCACAATACACACAAATACTGGGTCACGGCTGGGGGCCGTGACCATTTTTGACGTGGGTCACGGACTTGGGCCTTGACCATAGGCATGACGAAGCACAAATACACACACATATTGGGTCACGGCTGGGGTCCGTGACCAATTTTGGGCGTGGGTCACGGCTATGGGCCGTGACCAGTAGACTGCATACACGAGACTTGCTTTCATTAATGGGTCGCGAGGTGGGTCACGGCTATAGGCCGTGACCAATGTCAATCCTAACCAAAACTCAAATCCCTCATATTTTCATTACCCCGCTCGTATCTTATATTTTTTTCTTTCCCAAACGCTGCTTCTCCCCCCAAACCTCCCCCCCAAACGATGCGATGTTGTGATGTTGGTGATGGAGTGAGGAGCTGGTGATGCGATTCGATGTTCTGTGCTTGTGCTACCTGGATGTAGGGGCCGAAGGTGAGGTGGCAAGTTTTGGGGTCACAAACGGGGGCATTCTCAGGTCGGGTTTCAGCGGGTGACTCTGGTGGGTTATTCGAAAGGGTTGGATAATCGGGACTGGGGCTCCGGCATTCCATGTTGGTCGATAGTGTTGGTTTCCTACTTAGTAGCGGTTTGAATCGCTTGGGTGTTGAAATCAGTATTGCTGGTATTTCTTTCCCAAACGGTGGAGATTTCTTCCCCAAACGCTGGTAGCAGTCGTGGAGATTTTTTCCCCAATCTGTATGGAGGTTCTTCCCCAATCTGTATATGTAATATATCCATATATATGTGTGTGTGTTTGTTATATGTAATGCTATGATTTTTTCTTTGATATGTGGAGATTCCTCAAATTTGCTTTGATTTTTTTTTCTAGGTCTAAAATTTTCTGTTTGTTATATATTAAAATGATTTATTTTCTGTTTTTTTTTTCGAATTGCAGATGTAGTATTTTGTGTGCATCTATGTGTAGGTTGAGAAATGTTAATGTATAATAATTAAGGTGTAAAGAATGATGTTTGGAATTGGATAGATAGTATACTAATCTTAGTCCATAAGAGTTGTTGTGTTGATTTGTTGGATACAATTTTTTTGGGACCATAATTATTTGAAGAAATAATTGTATATATGCTCAAATGCACTACTAAAGTTTTTTTTTTTACAAAGTATAGAAAATGATGATGGATTTGGAATATGGGTGACATTTAACAATAAAGGACCATTATTGTAAATGGCAGATGGCTTTAACATTATATGTCAATGGAATATGGATATTGCGTCTTTTTTCACCGTATGAGCTTAGCAAACTCTCTTCTCATATCTCCTGAAGGTGTCCTTTTGTCACCTTATGTTACTTAATGACACACTCATAGGACCTGCGAGAAAGAATGACATTTATATTGTCAAAAGTGGATTCCACTCGGAACTATAACCAGTAAAAAATAAAGATCTCCAAAGTCGAGCTATTCTACTTAGTTAGAGCTGATATCACCACTTCTGTATGCTATTAATTAATCACCCGTCGAGGAATTATGTTAAGGTGTCTGGGAATATGTATTGTATTTCTCATGACTATATCTGTTTAGATTTGAGAATATTTTGTTTCAGAATCAGAGTTTGCGGAGAACGTAGGTGAGTGGTGGATTGATTATCAAGTTTCTTTTTGGATATCTAGGAGCCAGTTCTAGAGGACGAGTCAGTGTTTGTATAATTTTCTTTCGTGTTTTTTTCTTCTTCCAAGAATGTTACTTATTTAATGCTTTTGTTTTCAAAATCCCAATGGAAATGCAGGTTTAAATGCAGGACCATCTGCGAAAAGGACCTTAGGTACTCTCTCTAAGCATATTCAGATTCGTCCGCGAAATGTCATGTCTTTATATAATTATTCTTCTAATTATTCGATTTAGTGTTGTGATTCTAATTTGAACTTTGCGGAATGGCTATGTTCCTAATTCAACCAAGATTATAGTTTTACTGGAATGGCTTTTTTGGATTCCGTTAGATTTTTTTTAATAAAGCTAACTATGCATCTGGGGAATATATTGTATATTTTGTTGGGACTCATTTTAGTATCAGTGTGTTATAGCTCCAATTTATATTTCTAAAAAATCTTGTGTTATGCATGCTAGACGCACAGTGAAAAACATTCCCATGTATGCTCCAGCACAGTTCTACATTGACAATGTATTGTTTCGGATCAAGGAGAAGAACATTCCCTATTGCTATTGTTGCAGGTTAGATCTGCTATGCTTTACTTTAACAAAAGTAGTTATATAATTGATATGCATTATCTATTAAATCTTTTAGATGATAGAAGGAGTACGGGATAATTATTGGTTTTGTTTGGTTTGGCTGTTGGATAATTATTGGTTGTTGCTTGTTGTTGGATAGTATGTTAGAAGGAGTATGGGATAATTAGAAGGAGTACGGGATAATTATTAGATAATATGTTGAAAATATTTTAGACTCCAGGTTTGCAAATACGACGATAATTTGAAAATGTGTAGACTTAAGCTTAAAAGCATGGCGTTAGAGGGGAGAAACCCGAAACATCCACCAAACGGTCCCGTTAGAGGCATCAACACCTCCCACGGGACCAATGTAACTCGTAGGAACTGACCCCACAGGGGCGGGTCTCCCAGTTTGAGAGTGCGACGGTAATTTGCATATTTTTAGACTTAGGCTAAAAAACATGGCGTTAGAGGGTGAAAACTCGAAACAACCCCCGAACGGCCCCGTGGGTGGCACTATCAGCTCCCACGGGACCAATGTGACTCGTAGGAACTGACCCCGCAGCCGCAGAACTCCCGGTTTGAGAATACGATGGTAATTTGCATATTTCTAGACTTAGGCTTAAAAACATGGCGTTAGAGGGTGAAAATTAGAAACAACCCTCTAACGGCCCCGTGGGTGGCACTAACACCTCCCACGGGACCAACGTAACTCGTGGGAACGGACGCCGCAGCCGCGGGTGTCCCGGTTTGAGTGTACGACGGTAATTTGCTTATTTCCACACTTAGGCTTAAAAACATGGCGTTAGAGGGTGAGAACTCGAAACAGCCCCCGAACGGCCACGTGGGTGGCACCAACACCTCCCACGGGACCAACGTAACTCGTGGGAACGGACCCCGCAGCCGCGAGTGTCCCGGTTTGAGAGTACGACGGTAATTTGCTTATTTCTACACTTAGGCTTGAAAACACGGCGTTAGAGGGTGAGAACTCGAAACAGACCCCGAACGGCCCCGTGGGTGGCACCAACACCTCCCACGGGACCAACGGAACTCGTCGAAACTGACCCCGCAGCCGCGGGTGTACCGGTTTGAGAGTACGGCAGTAATTTGCTTATTTCCACACTTAGGGTTGAAAACATGGCGTTAGAGGGTGAGATCTCGAAACAGCCCCCGAACGGCCCCGTGGGTGGCACCAACACCTCCCACGGGACCAACGGAACTCGTCGGAACTGACCCCGCAGCCGCGGGTGTCCCGGTTTGAGAGTACGACGGCAATTTGCTTATTTCCTCACTTAGGCTTAAAAACATGGCGTTAGAGGGTGAGAACTCGAAACAGCCCCCGAACGGTCCCGTGGGTGGCACCAACACCTCCCACGTGACCAACGTAACTCGTAGGAACTGACCCCGCAGCCGCGGGTGTCCCGGTTTGAGAGTACGTCAGTAATTTGCTTATTTCCACACTTAGGCTTAAAAACATGGCGTTAGAGGGTGAGATCTCGAAACAGCCCCCGAACGGCCCCATGGGTTGCACCAACACCTCCCACGGGACCAACGTAACTCGTAGGAACTGACCCCGCAGCCGCGGGTGTCCCGGTTTGAGAGTACGGCAGTAATTTGCTTATTTCCACACTTAGGCTTGAAAACACGGCGTTAGAGGGTGAGAACTCGAAACAGACCCTGAACGGCCCCGTGGGTGGCACCAACACCTCCCACGTGACCAACGTAACTCGTAGGAACTAACCCCGCACCCGTGGGTGTCCCGGTTTGAGAGTACGGCAGTAATTTGCTTATTTCCACACTTAGGCTTGAAAACACGGCGTTAGAGGGTGAGAACTCGAAACAGACCCCGAACGGCCCCGTGGGTGGCACCAACACCTCCCACGGGACCAACGGAACTCGTCGGAACTGACCCCGCAGCCGCGGGTGTCCCGGTTTGAGAGTACGACAGTAATTTGCTTATTTCCACACTTAGGGTTGAAAACATGGCGTTAGAGGGTGAGATCTCGAAACAGCCCCCGAACGGCCCCGTGGGTGGCACCAACACCTCCCACGGGACCAACGGAACTCGTCGGAACTGACCCCGCAGCCGCGGGTGTCCCGGTTTGAGAGTACGACGGCAATTTGCTTATTTCCTCACTTAGGCCTAAAAACATGGCGTTAGAGGGTGAGAACTCGAAACAGCCCCCGAACGGCCCCGTGGGTGGCACCAACACCTCCCACGGGACCAACGTAACTCGTGGGAACGGACCCCGCAGCCGCGGCTGTCCCGGTTTGAGAGTACGACGGTAATTTGCTTATTTCTACACTCAGGCTTAACATGGCGTTAGAGGGTGAAAACTCGAAACAGCCCCCGAACGGCCCCGTGGGTGGCACCAACACCTCCCACGGGACCAACGTAACTCGTGGGAACGGACGCCGCAGCCGCGGGTGTCCCGGTTTGAGTGTACGACGGTAATTTGCTTATTTCCACACTTAGGCATGAAAACACGGCGTTAGAGGGTGAGAACTCGAAACAGACCCCGAACGGCCCCGTGGGTGGCACCAACACCTCCCACGTGACCAACGTAACTCGTAGGAACTGACCCCGCAGCCGTGGGTGTCCCGGTTTGAGAGTACGGCAGTAATTTGCTTATTTCCACACTTAGGCTTGAAAACACGGCGTTAGAGGGTGAGAACTCGAAACAGACCCCGAACGGCCCCGTGGGTGGCACCAACACCTCCCACGGGACCAACGGAACTCGTCGGAACCGACCCCGCAGCCGCGGGTGTCCCGGTTTGAGAGTACGGCAGTAATTTGCTTATTTCCACACTTAGGGTTGAAAACATGGCGTTAGAGGGTGAGATCTCGAAACAGCCCCCGAACGGCCCCGTGGGTGGCACCAACACCTCCCACGGGACCAACGGAACTCGTCGGAACTGACCCCGCAGCCGCGGGTGTCCCGGTTTGAGAGTACGACGGCAATTTGCTTATTTCCTCACTTAGGCTTAAAAACATGGCGTTAGAGGGTGAGAACTCGAAACAGCCCCCGAACGGCCCCGTGGGTGGCACCAACACCTCCCACGTGACCAACGTAACTCGTAGGAACTGACCCCGCAGCCGCGGGTGTCCCGGTTTGAGAGTACGGCAGTAATTTGCTTATTTCCACACTTAGGGTTGAAAACATGGCGTTAGAGGGTGAGAACTCGAAACAGCCCCCGAACGGCCCCGTGGGTGGCACCAACACCTCCCACGGGACCAACGTAACTCGTAGGAACTGTCCCCGCAGCCGCGGGTGTCCCGGTTTGAGTGTACGACGGAAATTTGCTTATTTCCTCACTTAGGCTTAAAAACATGGCGTTAGAGGGTGAGAACTCGAAACAGCCCCCGAACGGCCCCGTGGGTGGCACCAACACCTCCCACGGGACCAACGTAACTCGTAGGAACTGACCCCGTAGCCGCGGGTGTCCCGGTTTGAGAGTACGACGGTAATTTGCTTATTTCCACACTTAGGCTTAAAAACATGGCGTTAGAGGGTGAGAACTCGAAACAGCCCCCGAACGGCCTCGTGGGTGGCACCAACACCTCCCACGGGACCAACGTAACTCGTAGGAACTGACCCCGCAGCCGCGGGTATCCCAGTTTGAGAGTACGACGGTAATTTGCTTATTTCCACACTTAGGCTTAAAAACATGGCGTTAGAGGGTGAGATCTCGAAACAGCCCCCGAACGGCCCCGTGGGTGGCACCAACACCTCCCACGGGACCAACGTAACTCGTAGGAACGGACCCGACAGCCGCGGGTGTCCCGGTTTGAGAGTACGGCAGTAATTTGCTTATTTCCACACTTTGGCTTAAAAACATGACGTTAGAGGGTGAGAACTCGAAACAGCCCCCGAACGGCCCCGTGGGTGGCACCAACACCTCCCACGGGACCAACGGAACTCGTCGGAACTGACCCCGCAGCCGCGGGTGTCCCGGTTTGAGAGTACGGCAGTAATTTGCTTATTTCCACACTTAGGCTTGAAAACATGGCGTTAGAGGGTGAGAACTCGAAACAGCCCCCGAACGGTCCCGTGGGTGGCACCAACACCTCCCACGGGACCAACGTAACTCGTAGGAACTGACCCCGCAGCCGCGGGTTTCCCGGTTTGAGAGTACGGCGGTAATTTGCTTATTTCCACACTTAGGCTTGATAACATGGCGTTAGAGGGTGAGAACTCGAAATAGACCCCGAACGGCCCCGTGGGTGGCACCAACACCTCCCATGGGACCAACGTAACTCGTAGGAACTGACCCCGCAGCCGCGGGTGTCCCGGTTTGAGAGTACGATGATAATTTGCTTATTTCCACACTTAGGCTTAAAAACATGGCGTTAGAGGGTGAGAACTCGAAACAGCCTCCGAACGGCCCCGTGGGTGGCACCAACACCTCCCACGAGACCAACGTAACTCGTAGGAACTGACCCCGCAGCCGCGGGTGTCCCGGTTTGAGAGTACGATGATAATTTGCTTATTTCCACACTTAGGCTTAAAAACATGGCGTTAGAGGGTGAGAACTCGAAACAGCCTCCGAACGGCCCCGTGGGTGGCACTAACACCTCCCACGGGACCAACGTAACTCGTGGGAACTGACCCCGCAGCCGCGGGTGTCCCGGTTTGAGAGTACGACGGTAATTTGCTTATTTCCACACTTAGGCTTAAAAACATGGGGTTAGAGGGTGAGAACTCGAAACAGCCCCCGAACGGCCCCGTGGGTGGCACAAACACCTCCCACGGGACCAACGTAACTCGTAGGAACTGACCCCGCAGCCGCGGGTGTCCCGGTTTGAGAGTACGATGATAATTTGCTTATTTCCACACATAGGCTTAAAAACATGGCGTTAGAGGGTGAGAACGCGAAACAGCCCCCGAACGGCCCCGTGGGTGGCACCAACACCTCCCACGGGACCAACGTAACTCGTGGGAACGGACCCCGCAGCCGCGGGTGTCCCGGGTTGAGAGTACGACGGTAATTTGCTTATTCCACACTTAGGCTTAAAAACATGGCGTTAGAGGGTGAGAACTCGAAACAGCCCCCGAACGGCCCCGTGGGTGGCACCAACACCTCCCACGGGACCAACGTAACTCGTAGGAACTGACCCCGCAGCCGCGGGTGTCCCGGTTTGAGAGTACGATGATAATTTGCTTATTTCCACACTTAGGCTTAAAAACATGGCGTTAGAGGGTGAGAACTCGAAACAGCCCCCGAACGGCCCCGTGGGTGGCACCAACACCTCCCACGGGACCAACGTAACTCGTGGGAACAGACCCCGCAGCCGCGGGTGTCCCGGTTTGAGAATACGACGGTAATTTGCTTATTTCTACACTTAGGCTTAACATGGCGTTAGAGGGTGAAAACTCGAAACAGCCCCTGAACGGCCCCGTGGGTGGCACTAACACCTCCCACGGGACCAACGTAACTCGTGGAAACGGACGCCGCAGCCGCGGGTGTCCCGGTTTGAGTGTACGACGGTAATTTGCTTATTTCCACACTTAGGCTTAAAAACATGGCGTTAGAGGGTGAGAACTCGAAACAGCCCCCGAACGGCCACGTGGGTGGCACCAACACCTCCCACGGGACCAACGTAACTCGTGGGAACGGACCCCGCAGCCGCGGGTGTCCCGGTTTGAGAGTACGACGGTAATTTGCTTATTTCTACACTCAGGCTTAACATGGCGTTAGAGGGTGAAAACTCGAAACAGCCCCCGAACGGCCCCGTGGGTGGCACCAACACCTCCCACGGGACCAACGTAACTCGTGGGAACGGACGCCGCAGCCGCGGGTGTCCCGGTTTGAGTGTACGACGGTAATTTGCTTATTTCAACACTTAGGCATGAAAACACGGCGTTAGAGGGTGAGAACTCGAAACAGACCCCGAACGGCCCCGTGGGTGGCACCAACACCTCCCACGTGACCAACGTAACTCGTAGGAACTGACCCCGCAGCCGTGGGTGTCCCGGTTTGAGAGTACGGCAGTAATTTGCTTATTTCCACACTTAGGCTTGAAAACACGGCGTTAGAGGGTGAGAACTCGAAACAGACCCCGAACGGCCCCGTGGGTGGCACCAACACCTCCCACGGGACCAACGGAACTCGTCGGAACCGACCCCGCAGCCGCGGGTGTCCCGGTTTGAGAGTACGGCAGTAATTTGCTTATTTCCACACTTAGGGTTGAAAACATGGCGTTAGAGGGTGAGATCTCGAAACAGCCCCCGAACGGCCCCGTGGGTGGCACCAACACCTCCCACGGGACCAACGGAACTCGTCGGAACTGACCCCGCAGCCGCGGGTGTCCCGATTTGAGAGTACGACGGCAATTTGCTTATTTCCTCACTTAGGCTTAAAAACATGGCGTTAGAGGGTGAGAACTCGAAACAGCCCCCGAACGGCCCCGTGGGTGGCACCAACACCTCCCACGTGACCAACGTAACTCGTAGGAACTGACCCCGCAGCCGCGGGTGTCCCGGTTTGAGAGTACGGCAGTAATTTGCTTATTTCCACACTTAGGGTTGAAAACATGGCGTTAGAGGGTGAGAACTCGAAACAGCCCCCGAACGGCCCCGTGGGTGGCACCAACACCTCCCACGGGACCAACGTAACTCGTAGGAACTGTCCCCGCAGCCGCGGGTGTCCCGGTTTGAGTGTACGACGGAAATTTGCTTATTTCCTCACTTAGGCTTAAAAACATGGCGTTAGAGGGTGAGAACTCGAAACAGCCCCCGAACGGCCCCGTGGGTGGCACCAACACCTCCCACGGGACCAACGTAACTCGTAGGAACTGACCCCGTAGCCGCGGGTGTCCCGGTTTGAGAGTACGGCAGTAATTTGCTTATTTCCACACTTAGGCTTGAAAACACGGCGTTAGAGGGTGAGAACTCGAAACAGCCCCCGAACGGCCCCGTGGGTGGCACCAACACCTCCCACGGGACCAACGTAACTTGTAGGAACTGACCCCGCAGCCGCGGGTATCCCAGTTTGAGAGTACGACGGTAATTTGCTTATTTCCACACTTAGGCTTAAAAACATGGCGTTAGAGGGTGAGATCTCGAAACAGCCCCCGAACGGCCCCGTGGGTGGCACCAACACCTCCCACGGGACCAACGTAACTCGTAGGAACGGACCCGACAGCCGCGGGTGTCCCGGTTTGAGAGTACGGCAGTAATTTGCTTATTTCCACACTTTGGCTTAAAAACATGACGTTAGAGGGTGAGAACTCGAAACAGCCCCCGAACGGCCCCGTGGGTGGCACCAACACCTCCCACGGGACCAACGGAACTCGTCGGAACTGACCCCGCAGCCGCGGGTGTCCCGGTTTGAGAGTACGGCAGTAATTTGCTTATTTCCACACTTAGGCTTGAAAACATGGCGTTAGAGGGTGAGAACTCGAAACAGCCCCCGAACGGCCCCGTGGGTGGCACCAACACCTCCCACGGGACCAACGTAACTCGTAGGAACTGACCCCGTAGCCGCGGGTGTCCCGGTTTGAGAGTACGATGATAATTTGCTTATTTCCACACTTAGGCTTAAAAACATGGCGTTAGAGGGTGAGAACTCGAAACAGCCTCCGAACGGCCCCGTGGGTGGCACTAACACCTCCCACGGGACCAACGTAACTCGTGGGAACTGACCCCGCAGCCGCGGGTGTCCCGGTTTGAGAGTACGACGGTAATTTGCTTATTTCCACACTTAGGCTTAAAAACATGGCGTTAGAGGGTGAGAACTCGAAACAGCCCCCGAACGGCCCCGTGGGTGGCACCAACACCTCCCACGGGACCAACGTAACTCGTAGGAACGGACCCGACAGCCGCGGGTGTCCCGGTTTGAGAGTACGGCAGTAATTTGCTTATTTCCACACTTTGGCTTAAAAACATGACGTTAGAGGGTGAGAACTCGAAACAGCCCCCGAACGGCCCCGTGGGTGGCACCAACACCTCCCACGGGACCAACGGAACTCGTCGGAACTGACCCCGCAGCCGCGGGTGTCCCGGTTTGAGAGTACGGCAGTAATTTCCTTATTTCCACACTTAGGCTTGAAAACATGGCGTTAGAGGGTGAGAACTCGAAACAGCCCCCGAACGGCCCCGTGGGTGGCACCAACACCTCCCACGGGACCAACGTAACTCGTAGGAACTGACCCCGCAGCCGCGGGTGTCCCGGTTTGAGAGTACGATGATAATTTGCTTATTTCCACACTTAGGCTTAAAAACATGGCGTTAGAGGGTGAGAACTCGAAACAGCCTCCGAACGGCCCCGTGGGTGGCACTAACACCTCCCACGGGACCAACGTAACTCGTGGGAACTGACCCCGCAGCCGCGGGTGTCCCGGTTTGAGAGTACGACGGTAATTTGCTTATTTCCACACTTAGGCTTAAAAACATGGCGTTAGAGGGTGAGAACTCGAAACAGCCCCCGAACGGCCCCGTGGGTGGCACCAACACCTCCCACGGGACCAACGTAACTCGTAGGAACTGACCCCGCAGCCGCGGGTTTCCCGGTTTGAGAGTACGGCGGTAATTTGCTTATTTCCACACTTAGGCTTGATAACATGGCGTTAGAGGGTGAGAACTCGAAATAGACCCCGAACGGCCCCGTGGGTGGCACCAACACCTCCCATGGGACCAACGTAACTCGTAGGAACTGACCCCGCAGCCGCGGGTGTCCCGGTTTGAGAGTACGATGATAATTTGCTTATTTCCACACTTAGGCTTAAAAACATGGCGTTAGAGGGTGAGAACTCGAAACAGCCTCCGAACGGCCCCGTGGGTGGCACTAACACCTCCCACGGGACCAACGTAACTCGTGGGAACTGACCCCGCAGCCGCGGGTGTCCCGGTTTGAGAGTACGACGGTAATTTGCTTATTTCCACACTTAGGCTTAAAAACATGGGGTTAGAGGGTGAGAACTCGAAACAGCCCCCGAACGGCCCCGTGGGTGGCACCAACACCTCCCACGGGACCAACGTAACTCGTAGGAACTGACCCCGCAGCCGCGGGTGTCCCGGTTTGAGAGTACGATGATAATTTGCTTATTTCCACACTTAGGCTTAAAAACATGGCGTTAGAGGGTGAGAACTCGAAACAGCCCCCGAACGGCCCCGTGGGTGGCACCAACACCTCCCACGGGACCAACGTAACTCGTAGGAACTGACCCCGCAGCCGCGGGTGTCCCGGTTTGAGAGTACGATGATAATTTGCTTATTTCCACACTTAGGCTTAAAAACATGGCGTTAGAGGGTGAGAACTCGAAACAGCCCCCGAACGGTCCCGTGGGTGGCACCAACACCTCCCACGGGACCAACGTAACTCGTAGGAACTGACCCCGCAGCCGCGGGTTTCCCGGTTTGAGAGTACGGCGGTAATTTGCTTATTTCCACACTTAGGCTTGATAACATGGCGTTAGAGGGTGAGAACTCGAAATAGACCCCGAACGGCCCCGTGGGTGGCACCAACACCTCCCATGGGACCAACGTAACTCGTAGGAACTGACCCCGCAGCCGCGGGTGTCCCGGTTTGAGAGTACGATGATAATTTGCTTATTTCCACACTTAGGCTTAAAAACATGGCGTTAGAGGGTGAGAACTCGAAACAGCCTCCGAACGGCCCCGTGGGTGGCACTAACACCTCCCACGGGACCAACGTAACTCGTGGGAACTGACCCCGCAGCCGCGGGTGTCCCGGTTTGAGAGTACGACGGTAATTTGCTTATTTCCACACTTAGGCTTAAAAACATGGGGTTAGAGGGTGAGAACTCGAAACAGCCCCCGAACGGCCCCGTGGGTGGCACCAACACCTCCCACGGGACCAACGTAACTCGTAGGAACTGACCCCGCAGCCGCGGGTATCCCAGTTTGAGAGTACGACGGTAATTTGCTTATTTCCACACTTAGGCTTAAAAACATGGCGTTAGAGGGTGAGATCTCGAAACAGCCCCCGAACGGCCCCGTGGGTGGCACCAACACCTCCCACGGGACCAACGTAACTCGTAGGAACGGACCCGACAGCCGCGGGTGTCCCGGTTTGAGAGTACGGCAGTAATTTGCTTATTTCCACACTTTGGCTTAAAAACATGACGTTAGAGGGTGAGAACTCGAAACAGCCCCCGAACGGCCCCGTGGGTGGCACCAACACCTCCCACGGGACCAACGGAACTCGTCGGAACTGACCCCGCAGCCGCGGGTGTCCCGGTTTGAGAGTACGGCAGTAATTTGCTTATTTCCACACTTAGGCTTGAAAACATGGCGTTAGAGGGTGAGAACTCGAAACAGCCCCCGAACGGTCCCGTGGGTGGCACCAACACCTCCCACGGGACCAACGTAACTCGTAGGAACTGACCCCGCAGCCGCGGGTTTCCCGGTTTGAGAGTACGGCGGTAATTTGCTTATTTCCACACTTAGGCTTGATAACATGGCGTTAGAGGGTGAGAACTCGAAATAGACCCCGAACGGCCCCGTGGGTGGCACCAACACCTCCCATGGGACCAACGTAACTCGTAGGAACTGACCCCGCAGCCGCGGGTGTCCCGGTTTGAGAGTACGATGATAATTTGCTTATTTCCACACTTAGGCTTAAAAACATGGCGTTAGAGGGTGAGAACTCGAAACAGCCTCCGAACGGCCCCGTGGGTGGCACCAACACCTCCCACGAGACCAACGTAACTCGTAGGAACTGACCCCGCAGCCGCGGGTGTCCCGGTTTGAGAGTACGATGATAATTTGCTTATTTCCACACTTAGGCTTAAAAACATGGCGTTAGAGGGTGAGAACTCGAAACAGCCTCCGAACGGCCCCGTGGGTGGCACTAACACCTCCCACGGGACCAACGTAACTCGTGGGAACTGACCCCGCAGCCGCGGGTGTCCCGGTTTGAGAGTACGACGGTAATTTGCTTATTTCCACACTTAGGCTTAAAAACATGGGGTTAGAGGGTGAGAACTCGAAACAGCCCCCGAACGGCCCCGTGGGTGGCACAAACACCTCCCACGGGACCAACGTAACTCGTAGGAACTGACCCCGCAGCCGCGGGTGTCCCGGTTTGAGAGTACGATGATAATTTGCTTATTTCCACACATAGGCTTAAAAACATGGCGTTAGAGGGTGAGAACGCGAAACAGCCCCCGAACGGCCCCGTGGGTGGCACCAACACCTCCCACGGGACCAACGTAACTCGTGGGAACGGACCCCGCAGCCGCGGGTGTCCCGGGTTGAGAGTACGACGGTAATTTGCTTATTCCACACTTAGGCTTAAAAACATGGCGTTAGAGGGTGAGAACTCGAAACAGCCCCCGAACGGCCCCGTGGGTGGCACCAACACCTCCCACGGGACCAACGTAACTCGTAGGAACTGACCCCGCAGCCGCGGGTGTCCCGGTTTGAGAGTACGATGATAATTTGCTTATTTCCACACTTAGGCTTAAAAACATGGCGTTAGAGGGTGAGAACTCGAAACAGCCCCCGAACGGCCCCGTGGGTGGCACCAACACCTCCCACGGGACCAACGTAACTCGTGGGAACAGACCCCGCAGCCGCGGGTGTCCCGGTTTGAGAATACGACGGTAATTTGCTTATTTCTACACTTAGGCTTAACATGGCGTTAGAGGGTGAAAACTCGAAACAGCCCCTGAACGGCCCCGTGGGTGGCACTAACACCTCCCACGGGACCAACGTAACTCGTGGAAACGGACGCCGCAGCCGCGGGTGTCCCGGTTTGAGTGTACGACGGTAATTTGCTTATTTCCACACTTAGGCTTAAAAACATGGCGTTAGAGGGTGAGAACTCGAAACAGCCCCCGAACGGCCACGTGGGTGGCACCAACACCTCCCACGGGACCAACGTAACTCGTGGGAACGGACCCCGCAGCCGCGGGTGTCCCGGTTTGAGAGTACGACGGTAATTTGCTTATTTCTACACTCAGGCTTAACATGGCGTTAGAGGGTGAAAACTCGAAACAGCCCCCGAACGGCCCCGTGGGTGGCACCAACACCTCCCACGGGACCAACGTAACTCGTGGGAACGGACGCCGCAGCCGCGGGTGTCCCGGTTTGAGTGTACGACGGTAATTTGCTTATTTCAACACTTAGGCATGAAAACACGGCGTTAGAGGGTGAGAACTCGAAACAGACCCCGAACGGCCCCGTGGGTGGCACCAACACCTCCCACGTGACCAACGTAACTCGTAGGAACTGACCCCGCAGCCGTGGGTGTCCCGGTTTGAGAGTACGGCAGTAATTTGCTTATTTCCACACTTAGGCTTGAAAACACGGCGTTAGAGGGTGAGAACTCGAAACAGACCCCGAACGGCCCCGTGGGTGGCACCAACACCTCCCACGGGACCAACGGAACTCGTCGGAACCGACCCCGCAGCCGCGGGTGTCCCGGTTTGAGAGTACGGCAGTAATTTGCTTATTTCCACACTTAGGGTTGAAAACATGGCGTTAGAGGGTGAGATCTCGAAACAGCCCCCGAACGGCCCCGTGGGTGGCACCAACACCTCCCACGGGACCAACGGAACTCGTCGGAACTGACCCCGCAGCCGCGGGTGTCCCGATTTGAGAGTACGACGGCAATTTGCTTATTTCCTCACTTAGGCTTAAAAACATGGCGTTAGAGGGTGAGAACTCGAAACAGCCCCCGAACGGCCCCGTGGGTGGCACCAACACCTCCCACGTGACCAACGTAACTCGTAGGAACTGACCCCGCAGCCGCGGGTGTCCCGGTTTGAGAGTACGGCAGTAATTTGCTTATTTCCACACTTAGGGTTGAAAACATGGCGTTAGAGGGTGAGAACTCGAAACAGCCCCCGAACGGCCCCGTGGGTGGCACCAACACCTCCCACGGGACCAACGTAACTCGTAGGAACTGTCCCCGCAGCCGCGGGTGTCCCGGTTTGAGTGTACGACGGAAATTTGCTTATTTCCTCACTTAGGCTTAAAAACATGGCGTTAGAGGGTGAGAACTCGAAACAGCCCCCGAACGGCCCCGTGGGTGGCACCAACACCTCCCACGGGACCAACGTAACTCGTAGGAACTGACCCCGTAGCCGCGGGTGTCCCGGTTTGAGAGTACGGCAGTAATTTGCTTATTTCCACACTTAGGCTTGAAAACACGGCGTTAGAGGGTGAGAACTCGAAACAGCCCCCGAACGGCCCCGTGGGTGGCACCAACACCTCCCACGGGACCAACGTAACTTGTAGGAACTGACCCCGCAGCCGCGGGTATCCCAGTTTGAGAGTACGACGGTAATTTGCTTATTTCCACACTTAGGCTTAAAAACATGGCGTTAGAGGGTGAGATCTCGAAACAGCCCCCGAACGGCCCCGTGGGTGGCACCAACACCTCCCACGGGACCAACGTAACTCGTAGGAACGGACCCGACAGCCGCGGGTGTCCCGGTTTGAGAGTACGGCAGTAATTTGCTTATTTCCACACTTTGGCTTAAAAACATGACGTTAGAGGGTGAGAACTCGAAACAGCCCCCGAACGGCCCCGTGGGTGGCACCAACACCTCCCACGGGACCAACGGAACTCGTCGGAACTGACCCCGCAGCCGCGGGTGTCCCGGTTTGAGAGTACGGCAGTAATTTGCTTATTTCCACACTTAGGCTTGAAAACATGGCGTTAGAGGGTGAGAACTCGAAACAGCCCCCGAACGGCCCCGTGGGTGGCACCAACACCTCCCACGGGACCAACGTAACTCGTAGGAACTGACCCCGTAGCCGCGGGTGTCCCGGTTTGAGAGTACGATGATAATTTGCTTATTTCCACACTTAGGCTTAAAAACATGGCGTTAGAGGGTGAGAACTCGAAACAGCCTCCGAACGGCCCCGTGGGTGGCACTAACACCTCCCACGGGACCAACGTAACTCGTGGGAACTGACCCCGCAGCCGCGGGTGTCCCGGTTTGAGAGTACGACGGTAATTTGCTTATTTCCACACTTAGGCTTAAAAACATGGCGTTAGAGGGTGAGAACTCGAAACAGCCCCCGAACGGCCCCGTGGGTGGCACCAACACCTCCCACGGGACCAACGTAACTCGTAGGAACGGACCCGACAGCCGCGGGTGTCCCGGTTTGAGAGTACGGCAGTAATTTGCTTATTTCCACACTTTGGCTTAAAAACATGACGTTAGAGGGTGAGAACTCGAAACAGCCCCCGAACGGCCCCGTGGGTGGCACCAACACCTCCCACGGGACCAACGGAACTCGTCGGAACTGACCCCGCAGCCGCGGGTGTCCCGGTTTGAGAGTACGGCAGTAATTTCCTTATTTCCACACTTAGGCTTGAAAACATGGCGTTAGAGGGTGAGAACTCGAAACAGCCCCCGAACGGCCCCGTGGGTGGCACCAACACCTCCCACGGGACCAACGTAACTCGTAGGAACTGACCCCGCAGCCGCGGGTGTCCCGGTTTGAGAGTACGATGATAATTTGCTTATTTCCACACTTAGGCTTAAAAACATGGCGTTAGAGGGTGAGAACTCGAAACAGCCTCCGAACGGCCCCGTGGGTGGCACTAACACCTCCCACGGGACCAACGTAACTCGTGGGAACTGACCCCGCAGCCGCGGGTGTCCCGGTTTGAGAGTACGACGGTAATTTGCTTATTTCCACACTTAGGCTTAAAAACATGGCGTTAGAGGGTGAGAACTCGAAACAGCCCCCGAACGGCCCCGTGGGTGGCACCAACACCTCCCACGGGACCAACGTAACTCGTAGGAACTGACCCCGCAGCCGCGGGTTTCCCGGTTTGAGAGTACGGCGGTAATTTGCTTATTTCCACACTTAGGCTTGATAACATGGCGTTAGAGGGTGAGAACTCGAAATAGACCCCGAACGGCCCCGTGGGTGGCACCAACACCTCCCATGGGACCAACGTAACTCGTAGGAACTGACCCCGCAGCCGCGGGTGTCCCGGTTTGAGAGTACGATGATAATTTGCTTATTTCCACACTTAGGCTTAAAAACATGGCGTTAGAGGGTGAGAACTCGAAACAGCCTCCGAACGGCCCCGTGGGTGGCACTAACACCTCCCACGGGACCAACGTAACTCGTGGGAACTGACCCCGCAGCCGCGGGTGTCCCGGTTTGAGAGTACGACGGTAATTTGCTTATTTCCACACTTAGGCTTAAAAACATGGGGTTAGAGGGTGAGAACTCGAAACAGCCCCCGAACGGCCCCGTGGGTGGCACCAACACCTCCCACGGGACCAACGTAACTCGTAGGAACTGACCCCGCAGCCGCGGGTGTCCCGGTTTGAGAGTACGATGATAATTTGCTTATTTCCACACTTAGGCTTAAAAACATGGCGTTAGAGGGTGAGAACTCGAAACAGCCCCCGAACGGCCCCGTGGGTGGCACCAACACCTCCCACGGGACCAACGTAACTCGTAGGAACTGACCCCGCAGCCGCGGGTGTCCCGGTTTGAGAGTACGATGATAATTTGCTTATTTCCACACTTAGGCTTAAAAACATGGCGTTAGAGGGTGAGAACTCGAAACAGCCCCCGAACGGTCCCGTGGGTGGCACCAACACCTCCCACGGGACCAACGTAACTCGTAGGAACTGACCCCGCAGCCGCGGGTTTCCCGGTTTGAGAGTACGGCGGTAATTTGCTTATTTCCACACTTAGGCTTGATAACATGGCGTTAGAGGGTGAGAACTCGAAATAGACCCCGAACGGCCCCGTGGGTGGCACCAACACCTCCCATGGGACCAACGTAACTCGTAGGAACTGACCCCGCAGCCGCGGGTGTCCCGGTTTGAGAGTACGATGATAATTTGCTTATTTCCACACTTAGGCTTAAAAACATGGCGTTAGAGGGTGAGAACTCGAAACAGCCTCCGAACGGCCCCGTGGGTGGCACTAACACCTCCCACGGGACCAACGTAACTCGTGGGAACTGACCCCGCAGCCGCGGGTGTCCCGGTTTGAGAGTACGACGGTAATTTGCTTATTTCCACACTTAGGCTTAAAAACATGGGGTTAGAGGGTGAGAACTCGAAACAGCCCCCGAACGGCCCCGTGGGTGGCACCAACACCTCCCACGGGACCAACGTAACTCGTAGGAACTGACCCCGCAGCCGCGGGTGTCCCGGTTTGAGAGTACGATGATAATTTGCTTATTTCCACACTTAGGCTTAAAAACATGGCGTTAGAGGGTGAGAACTCGAAACAGCCCCCGAACGGCCCCGTGGGTGGCACCAACACCTCCCACGGGACCAACGTAACTCGTAGGAACTGACCCCGCAGCCGCGGGTGTCCCGGTTTGAGAGTACGATGATAATTTGCTTATTTCCACACTTAGGCTTAAAAACATGGCGTTAGAGGGTGAGAACTCGAAACAGCCCCCGAACGGCCCCGTGGGTGGCACCAACACCTCCCACGGGACCAACGTAACTCGTGGGAACTGACCCCGCAGCCGCGGGTGTCCCGGTTTGAGAGTACGACGGTAATTTGCTTATTTCTACACTTAGGCTTAACATGGTGTTAGAGGGTGAAAACTCGAAACAGCCCCCGAACGGCCCCGTGGGTGGCACTAACACCTCCCACGGGACCAACGTAACTCGTGGGAACGGACCCCGCAGCCGCGGGTGTCCCGGTTTGAGAGTACGACGGTAATTTGCTTATTTCTACACTCAGGCTTAACATGGCGTTAGAGGGTGAAAACTCGAAACAGCCCCCGAACGGCCCCGTGGGTGGCACCAACACCTCCCACGGGACCAACGTAACTCGTGGGAACGGACGCCGCAGCCGCGGGTGTCCCGGTTTGAGTGTACGACGGTAATTTGCTTATTTCCACACTTAGGCTTAAAAACATGGCGTTAGAGGGTGAGAACTCGAAACAGCCCCCGAACGGCCCCGTGGGTGGCACCAACACCTCTCACGGGACCAACGTAACTCGTAGGAACTGACCCCGCAGCCGCGGGTGTTCCGGTTTGAGAGTACGATGATAATTTGCTTATTTCCACACTTAGGCTTAAAAACATGGCGTTAGAGGGTGAGAACTCGAAACAGCCCCCGAACGGCTCCGTGGGTGGCACCAACACCTCCCACGGGACCAACGTAACTCGTGGGAACTGACACCGCAGCCGCGGGTGTCCCGGTTTGAGAGTACGACGGTAATTTGCTTATTTCTACACTTAGGCTTAACATGGCGTTAGAGGGTGAAAACTCGAAACAGCCCCCGAACGGCCCCGTGGGTGGCACTAACACCTCCCACGGGACCAACGTAACTCGTGGGAACGGACGCCGCAACCGCAGGTGTCCCGGTTTGAGTGTACGACGGTAATTTGCTTATTTCCACACTTAGGCTTAAAAACATGGCGTTAGAGGGTGAGAACTCGAAACAGCCCCCGAACGGCCACGTGGGTGGCACCAACACCTCCCACGGGACCAACATAACTCGTGGGAACGGACCCCGCAGCCGCGGGTGTCCCGGTTTGAGAGTACGAAGGTAATTTGCTTATTTCTACACTCAGGCTTAACATGGCGTTAGAGGGTGAAAACTCGAAACAGCCCCCGAACGGCCCCGTGGGTGGCACCAACACCTCCCACGGGACCAACGTAACTCGTAGGAACTGACCCCGCAGCCGCGGGTGTCCCGGTTTGAGGGTACGATGATAATTTGCTTATTTCCACACTTAGGCTTAAAAACATGGCGTTAGAGGGTGAGAACGCGAAACAGCCCCCGAACGGCCCCGTGGGTGGCACCAACACCTCCCACGGGACCAACGTAACTCGTAGGAACTGACCCCGCAGCCGCGGGTCTCCCGGTTTGAGAGTACGGCAGTAATTTGCTTATTTCCACACTTAATTTTTATATTTCTACTTGGTTACTGATAATTTTAACTCATATATGCAATTTTTCAGCTTGATTAATTTTTTTGTAAAATTACTTGGTTACTGATACTTTTATTTTTTGTATCCTATCATTTGTAGGATTTTTGCGCGTGGATCAAATGAAGGAGGCAATGTTTTACAACATGATGATTATTTATATGTTGTGGACATTCAGGATAATGTTTTTTATGTGTTATAGCCGTGCAGGCTTTTATTGTTTAGTTTTATGGCCGTGCGGGCTTTTATAATTTGATTGTTGAATTTTATAGCCGTGCGGGCTTTATAATAAGCAGGTTTTTCATTTACAGGTTTTGGAATGTCAAGAAAATAGAGGAAACTCTGCCCAATTTTTTTTTGGTCTGTGAATTATTAAGACGTGTAATATTTTTATGTTTGTATATATATTTGTTTATTAACAACATTCTCAATTCGCAATTTGTGATTTTTTTTTATTGTTTTGCTTATAATAAATATTTGTAACACCTCGTAGCAACCGATGATGCACTCACAGGAACCCCAATTTTAGGATTGGGCAAAAAAAAATACATTTTTTTTAAATTACAGATAAATATGGTCATGGACTTTGTCCATGACCATTTTTACTTTTTTTTGTCGCGCTTAAAAATGGTCGCGGCCAAAGTCCGCGACCATTTTTTTTATTTTTTGTCACGGTAATGGGTCGCGGACTAGGGCCGCGACCAATTTTTTTTAAATTTTTTTTGTCACACACATGGGTCGCGGCCAAAGTCCGCGACCAATTTGTCACGGTCGTGGGTCATGGACAAGGACCGTGACCAATTTTTTTAATTTTTTTTTGTCACGCACATGGGTCGCGGACTTTGGCCGCGACCAATTTGTCACGGTTGTGGGTCATGGACAAGGGCCGCGACCAATTTTTTTAATTTTTTTTTGTCACGCACATGGGTCGCGGACTTTGGCCGCGACCAATTTGTCACGGTTATGGGTCACGGATTAGAGCCGCGACCCATCACGGCATGGGTCACGGCCTAAGTCCGCGACCATCTGCCGTGACCCCTCTCGGCCGTGACCATTTTTTGGTCACGGACTTGGGCCGCGACCCACGAAAATGGTCACGCCCGAAATGGTCACGGCCCAAGTCCGCGACCCACAGGTTTGGTCAGGGATTTTGGTCGTGACCAATCGCCAGTTTTGGTGTAGTGCTAAACTCAGCCTGAGACTCATCCATTGGTGTATCTTCAAGATAATTTATAATAGGATCCATTAAAAGATGATGAACCTCAATACAAGGATTAATATGCTCCTATCTTCCATCGCTGTAGGTTGAAGCACCACAAAAGAGGAATATCATAACAAATGTACATATGGGAAAGCAAGGTAAAAGATAAAAAATGCTTTCAAGGAAAATACTTGATCGTTGTTTTGATGAATTGGAGTAAAAATATCCGGAGGAACCAAAAAATCTTGCATCACCACAATAAAATAAGATAACAAATGTCCTTATAAAGGTACGAGGAAGATTTTCCTCATTTATAGATCTTATAAGCATCACAACATCCATAAAGGGAGCAACTTGCAGAATTTCAACATTTCCCAACTTTTTAAAACAAAGTAATTTCTTGAGTATCACAGAAAACAACGGCAAATAAAGTGATGAAAATAAGTTTACTCAAAATTAACTGAGTAGATGGAACATCTGGCATGGTTACGGATGGTGCCCTAGGCAAAATCTATGGAGAAATAGGATTTGAAATATGTATAGTTTCACCTGACACCCAACCAATTTTTTCAACCAAAGGCAATATCCTAGCCTTAAAAGTAGCACGGTCAACCTGAGCATGCCCATATGTTGAAGATGTGGGCAAATAATGAGTTAACACAAGGACTTCCTCAACAACTAGAATTAAAGAACCTTACCTAGAAGGGGTATCATCTAGAATAGAAATAATCACCATTGATTAAGAAATATAATCCTAAAGAATAAGCAGCAACTTTAGGATAGACACATAATGAACTCAACACTTCAAATATAAATACTCAAGAGAAAAGATTATTACATTTTTAGGTTTGACAACTGGCATAGATGGCCCAGCTAGTGTGCAAACATCGATCAAAGGATCATCGATATTGGTCTCAAGAGTTTGTTCAGAAGAAGATCATAACGTGCGAGATGGATTCACCAACGTATTTTGACATGGTTTTAAATAAAAATTAGAGACACAACCTCAACTGTCTCCACATGAACAACATTCTTTCAAACAACCTGAGGAAAAAAATAATATCATCAGTAGGGTGTTATCTTTCTCAACCAGCAAGAGCATCTACAACACTTACAAGTCTGGGTTCCATCTGGGAAAGAGCTTCAGACACTAAGTTGGGTACCTTTTGTTTGTAATTTTCACTTGGTTTGGTTAATAGATTTTTTGTGAGTGCACCATGTAAGGTTGTATTTTTGCCAACTAATATATCTTAACATTGTGATAATATCAGATGATTTTGTCCCGTTCAATACTTCAATTAAAAAGACGTGTGCTTTCCTTAAGTAAGACTTTGATGTGAGTGCTAAATTACTACAATTAACTAGAATAAAAAATAAGTTGGAAATTACATAAACTAAAAAAAACATAGAGCTTTGAAATAGATTAAAGATAAATCCAGTAAAGTAAATGATTACACTATGAAATGTAAAGAAAGTAAGTAAAACAAATCAAATGTAAAGGAAACAAACTTTTAATAAATTTTACAGGAAGTTACAATATATATATACAATCTACTTTGAAGAAAATGAATGTAGTAAAAAAAAGAAAAAAAAGAAAAGAAAGGATACAAACGAGTAAATATAGTTTTTTTGTTGTGAGGGAGTCCTACTTATGTCTACATGAAGGGAAGGATTTAGAGTTATCTACAATAACCAACTTTCTTTGGCTCTAAGTATCTTTTGATTTAAATTTTATCTCCATGTAACTTCCGGTTTGAATTCGAATTGATTCTCTATAATAACCACCCATATTTCCCCCAAAATATCCTTTTATTCGAATTCAAGTAATAACATCTTTAAACCACACACTACTTCCACCAAAAATTTATTTAAGAACCACCATATAAACTCTACTAACTTCCCCTATCATCTAGCCAAATTTTAAAAATATCACGAGATGAACCCGATAAAATATGGTGTAAACACCTTCTCTGCTAAAATGGGATATATTGGAGGAATTGATTCAAGAGGAATACCAACAAGGTTAGAAGAACCTTTGGTGGAATTTTTTTTATTTGGGGATTTTGATCCATCTCCTTCTTTAGAAGAACGAATGGTAGATGAATCTTTCCTCTTCACTCCACCAGTAGTAGAGGCACCCGTTTTCTTGTCTTTCATAGGATCTTGAGGAACCTCAGCGGTTGGGTCCAAAGGGGAAAATATTTTGGATAAAACTTCTCAGTGGTACTCAAAGGAAACACCATACCCAAAGTGGAGTTATTATTTAACTAGTTTCAAGGTCCCATACGTCTCCACAAAAGGGTATATAGCTCCGATTACACAAAGTCTTTAAAATATTGAGTTGCGTCAGCCAAAAGTAGCAATACCAGCCCAATGAGACATCTCCCTCTCTATCCATCTCAAGGAGTGACCAAATGGCCATGTTTTACTGTATAAAGAACAACCAAACTACGTTGAATTAAGTAAAGGAAAGCAAAGATAAAAGACTCATCAACTTTGTTACTACCACAAATGGGCTTTTGTAAGCCTTAGTAATACCTAAATTGTGTAACACATCGATGAGGGTTATAAGGCTCTCGCTCACCACACCATTCTTTGTGCATTGAAATATGGTTGGAGTGAGCAAAAGAACCACAAATAATGACTTGTATTCCTCCCCATCATGATCTAACTAAACAATTCGCGCCATTAAAGCTTTTAGATTGAAGAATTAATAAGTTTGGTAGTTGATTTCTCCAGCAAAGAGAGGATTCTCGAAGTAGTTATAGCCATAAATCAATGGTAAAAGTGAATTCTTCCTCTATCTCTTATTCTATTGAATTATACGGGGATGTCTTAAAGGAACATGTTAATGGGTTAAGATTTGGGGGAAAGATAGGGGAACCTGGCATAGAGGAATCCCATCAAGAGGACCGTGTTAACAAAATTAGACACATCATAACGACCAAAAGAAAGATCCATGTGAAAGTAAGTCCTATCGAACCAGGTATATAAAGAGCCAAGAGTGATAACAACAAGTGGGATATTGACTCCATGAGTTAGTCTAACATATATCTTCACCAAGTCTTAATATAATTGGTAGTTGGTGTTGGGGAAAAATATGACTTTTGCTTACAACATAATAATAAAGTACTAATAACACTTAACAATGGTTCAAGAATGAAATGATAATAAATGAAATAGACACGAGATGTACATGGTTTGATCGGGATCGGACTATATCCATGGAAAAAAGGGAGAGGCTATTTCTTCTTATTAATAGGGTGGATTATAGAGATTATTCATACATGTGGAACTCCCATTTCAATACTATACGAGGATTTATATACACAACCTTGAAACTAAATCCAATTTTCTTTTATGCGCATTGAGGGAAGTTGGGTCGGGAGGTAAATGTGTTCATCCTTAATAGCTCCGTATGTTCCAACATTTCCTATTTACTAGGATAGTGGTTCACTTTCATAGGGAACGTGATACGCATTTCAGGTAACGTCTAGTTGATAAAGTCTCAAGAGTTCAAATTGACTAATGATCATTCGGCTGATGAAGATGTATGGTCAGCTGCCTATTTGGACTACTAGACCACTGATCTACATTCGAAGGTTAGCTAACATGTGTTCAGTTATTCCTCGTGATATGCGCATTCAACTTTAAATTGACAAGAAATATCTCTCATCAGCTACTTTAAACTCTCTATGTTTATAAAGATGATCCAAAGTATCTTGCTCGTGGATGAACATGGCTCGTGTCATTCATATGACCATAACATCTTAAGATGCCTCATGATAGATGTGATAGATGACTTAGTCTTGATTCGTTATGATCTTCTTAGAATTTTATGCTAACGTAAGGATTTGTGGAGAAATCATGACTCGCCCATACCCAATCCAAATTTAAGATGTCATTTGGTTAAAAGGTCACAATCGATGCAAGCTTGGAGACGTGCCTACTTTAGAGATGCATGTGGGAATCTAAACCCACCTCACATGCTTTTATCTCACTTATCATTCACTGAACACTTGCATTCGTTGGATCTAGTAGAGCTAGCCGTTAAATTTGAAGAGGATATTTTCTTCTCAGTATAAAAACCAAGGAGCTTCCAATTATTAAAATTTTTCATTTTCAGACTCTTATTAACTAGAATATTTCGTGTTCTTCCCCATTTTAACCGTTTCTTCCCCACACTCACTTTCTTCTAAACATTTGTGAAGTCCCACTTTCTTTTGACCAAGATTTTGTGTTTTTTCCTTTAGAGGTCATGGTGATTAGTTCCTCCATTATTTTATATCTTCTACTGGCATATCAAAGCTTAGGTTTTATATTTCATTTTACTAGTATTAGCACATTTACTTCCCAGTTCTTTGAAGTTAACAGCATATTTCAAATTTCAATTCCTCTGTATCACCCTTGTTGCAATACATTTATTGACTCCATCCTTTCAGATCTTCTCTTAACCTCAATCACCTAGACAAGCATGAACGGTAAAGAGATTTATTAAACATGGTGGAAATTATGGATTCCTTTATACCTAAACACAACAAACAAAATGGACCAACTCGTGGGGCTTCTTTGTCAACTTTTAAGAGATCAAACCATTCAACGAGGGGTTAAAACACTTTTCAAGATATAGTTTATTAAAATCCTCCTCGAATGGTGACCATTAAGCCTAACCCCCAAGCCCTTATAATTTCATAAATTACATGCTTGAACAAAATGATACTGACTAGGGTGAGCATCTTACTTTTCTAGGGCTTTGTCAATTCGCGTGGCTGAGGAGACTGATTTTTCCTCGAACACTCGTAAGGTGGAAGTTTGCTTTTATGAGCAATACTTACAGGCTAAACTTGGTATTACTCTACTAAAACCCATTCGCAACAATTTTTCATTTATCAACCATGCACCATCTCAGTGGATACCTAATGCTTAACGGATTTTGATAGGGTCCATGGCATACTTCCATGATATGTTTAGGCACGATCACCCCTTTACTGTGGTCGAACTGCTGACTCTCTATAAACCCATGGCTCCACAAGGAGGTGGTATACCCTTTCTTATAGACATAAGGGAAAAGATTTTGTTCCTTCCTCTAACAATGGTTGAAGGCGTCGATTCCTCTTTATAAAAAGCGGGGGATGGGAGTTTATTAAAAGGAATGGCCTTACACGTCATCTATTTACCATTCCACTTATCTGGAACAAACTTGATTGGAGAGAGTATTTCATCTTTAAAATTTTATGGCTCATCCTTCATATGAAACTCATGCGTACTAATAATTATGCTCTTGGTGTTATATAGGGATCTTCACCAATTTTCTTGATATTCCTGTGGAGAAGAAATAGAAGTTTGGGAAGTTATTTAGAAATCTTGCCATTCAAGGAGATTTGTAATATTCAGAGGATGAAATAACTTGTCATCATTACAAAGGGAGAGGTGGTTCATGATCGGGACACTCTTTATCTCCGGGCCAAAATTAATTAAGGACATCTCATACTCCTTCGATTTTAACATTTGTACTTTCCATAATCCTCAGGTATGACTTGTTCATGTTGAAAATCCCTTATTTTGATCTATTAAATTAATTAAATTAACCTGAATGTCCTGTTAGCTTATAGAAAAATGTTTAGTCGAGCATACATATAGTCCTTTTAGAGGAACTACTGAGCATCGATCTCCCCTCAGCCTTCTCATCCGGCTAACCCTCAGTCAAACGCTTTTATCACTATCAGGAACCCCCCAACTTCAACTGACTGTGGCTAATGTTATTGTTAGTATAATGAATGAGTTTTCGGATTTATTTCCCTTTTAGTTGGTGGATAAAGATCCTCTTCAAGGGAGACGTGCTGAAAAGACACCCTTAGAAGATAAAAACACTCTAACCTCCCCTCATAGAAGGTTGGTTGTTGATGATTAAGAGCCTCTTGAGGACAGGGAACTGAACAAAAATCACCCTCAACTTCGATGGGATAATTCAAAAGAGAATTACTTGGCTTTTTTGGAAGCTATGTGTGCTAGTAAGATTGAGCGCCTTGGGGGAGACCGATTTGAAGCACTAAGAAAATCATCCAATTGGGGTCTCAAGTAGTAAATTGCTCGCATACATCACCTTTAACTATTTCATGTGTTATGTGACTAGATCCTTTTCATTTGGTAGATGAGTATCCTCAGGACTTACATATCCCACACATGGAAAAAGCATAAGGATGAGGCCCAAAATATTATGAAGATGGGGGAAGATATAGAGGCTGAAAAGGGTCTTTAAAATAGGACTGAGCTTGATATCACGAATTTAAGGGCTTAGATTAAAACCAAAAAGTATGCCAAGGACTCAATCTTTATAGAGAAAAATAATATTTGTTGCAGAGAGGTATGTAATTCATAATGAGGTAATTGAACTGAAGCGCCAACTTTCAAAGAAGGACAATGAGAGTTTTTAAGCTGTTACAGCCGAAAAGGTTTTGTCCCCTCTTATCAGGGTTAGGTATCTAAGGTTTTTCATGTCCTACTATGATTATGGGTTAATGAAGTATTAATCCTTTCAAAATGGTTACTGCGAACTGGTGAATCGGGTCAAATAACTTGTCCTGATTTGGATTTATCTTCCTTCAATATCAAGGACAAGGAATGTGCTAAGGAAGAGTCAATGCCCTTAACTTCATGCATATATTAGGGTGGGTATGATAATTACCAAAGGCTCTTGATTGAACCTTGTCTCCCAACCAAATCTGAGAGTAAAGACCTTCACTTGTCCATGCTTAAAGAACCGAGCAATAATTTTCCATGTGCTTATTCTTCTGGTCCAACCCCATCTTCGTAGATTTTACTCTTTTATGTTACAAACACTTGAATATTATAAACAACCTGTAATATTTTTTTTAAACTTCTTTGTTTCGAATTGGTCTCTGCTCGTAACTCTGAGCTATTTTTTTTCCTGTTGAATGAATGAATGATATAATGATTGCTGCATTTTACTTTTCCTGATTTCATGTGTTGATTATTTACTTAACATGGTGTGAATGATTCTTCTTAGATTGAAAATTCTTGTGGATATGTAGTCCTTTAGGCGATGATAGATTATGTATATATCCTACCACCGTGGAATGAATGAGGATTGGGTCGTCAGTGAACACCGATTGTCATTTAGATATAACTTGCATATATCTCTAAGTAATGTCGATGCTAAATCAATATAAATAAATTAATCCTCCAAACGATGATGTTTGGTTATTTATAGTCGGTTGATGAAAATTTTTATTTATACTCCGAAGGTCAATGAATGAAGGGTGATGCGAATGATCATTTTGTTTCAGATCAACAGTTTTTGTTTAGAAGAAATTTTTTTCTTCGAGTTTTAATACTCCTATTGTGACACCCCGTAAAATCTAATAATAGTTTAAAAAAATATAAAATAAATAATACAGGAGTCGATACAATCAAGTACCATTCTAAGAAATTGACAATAAAATAAAGTTCGTAAAGTAAATGACTGAATCAATAATCAAGTTAAATCCTAATAACATCTGATACCATCTAACATACTAAATATAACTCATAACAGTAAACCCGTCTCAACCTAATCCTAGGATCTGATAATAAATTACTACATAAATCCAGGTCAATAGAAGTAAATAGTAGTATAGAGAGTGGGTTTACAGACCCGACACCTACATCCTATAATAGGAACCAGATGATGAAATGCAGATTGAAAGATTAGGACTGAGGCAGAAACGATGGGCTAGGTCTTGAAAATTAAGGTCAATAACAACATTAACAAGTATATGTAGTATAAGATTATAATCTAATTTTTCTACCAATATAGTACGAATCTTCCTTTCGTCTTTTAGTTATTTTTAAGTTTATACTAACCCAGATGACCCTAGATATCTCATGTATCTAGCTCAAGACCAAGTGATCCCATGATTAAGTATGATTCATCTCGATTCAATATAACTAATGGGTCGCAAATAACTTTCCACTAAATATCACAAGTCTATAAGAATATAAGTAAAAACAACCATAAAGTCTACTTGTAATATAAGTATGGTCCCAATAATGTACATAATCATATAAGGGCTCCATTAAAGCCCTCACATAACAGGGGTCTAGCCTAATGCCTTAACAGAACTCTCGCATCGTACTAAGTAGAGTTATAGGTTTTCCAAACCTTATAACCCCAAAGCATCAACAATGAATAATCACTACACATACACACCGTTCATATAACCCCATACCCAAAGCTACATGAAAAGTCCCCTCGTGTTATCACCACTGGATAACATGGGTATAACAATCACATAGTGTTTAGAATATAAAAACCAAGGTAAATCCCATCTTATCACCGAGTACCAATTAACATTGCACGTGTAAGGACATTTTTCTCTTGTCCAACATGTTACATTTGTGTATGTCGTACGCCGCTACATTTGGCACGTCACCTCACGATGTCACATGACGGCCTCTATCCGAATTCCGGGAATCAAGCATGCATTATATCCACTAATATGTCCCTCATCTGCATCAACGACTTCACGTTCCTTGATTGTAGGCTCGTAATGCAAGTGGAACGCAAGAGAAGTCAAATCAGTGAAACAAGGCATAATAGGAATGTTCAAGGGAAAATTGGTAATTTTACAGCCACCGTCCGGAGGACCGGTCAACTGGAAAGTTGAAGAGCTTTCCGCAACAAAGATACTGGAAGAAACGACACCTCAATCCGAGCTACGGTGAACAAGTTATGGCCCGTTGAAAATGGAGATATGTTCATTGAAAATTCTGGGAATTTTTCTAAGTGTTTAAGCACTTGTTCCCAGCGCACTTTCCCGAAGCCAGCTTGGAACCGGTTCGGGGGGGCGAACCGGTTCGTAGGGGTACCCGAACCGGTTCGGGGTACCTGTACGCTGGATAGAATTTCAGCAGTTTAAAATCGTGGGTCTCTTCATGTATTTCCCTATAAATACCAACTTCAGGAGAGTTGTTTTGCAAGACTTTAGGAGACGAATTTGAGAGTCCAAATACATCTAGTCTTCATATTTTTGAGTCCCAAGACTCATGTTTTGATTCACACATCCTTGCCAAATATTTGTGAATCCTTTTGCAACCCAAGAACACAACTTTGGTTTGTTCAACCCTTGTGGAGGATACCGTTCTTCTTCTTCATTGCAGCCCTACTGGAAAGGGATAATTCCACCCGCGACTACAAAATTCGATACCCGAGGGTAATTCTTAGTCAACTTGTATTTTCATTGTAATCCGATTGTAAGTCGTTTTCTTACAAATTATAGTGAAAATAAATGGTTTTGCCCCTGAGGGGGATTTTTCCTTAATTGCATGTGTTTGAATGTTCTTGCGTAGATTATCAATTTATTCAATCACATACTACTGCATGTTTAGGGTTTGTTTAAAAGGGTTTTATATATAATTTTATCATTTGAACGCGAGCACACACGTTCTTCAAATTGGTATCAGAGCGGGTTACGCTAATTTATCGCGTGATCCTGATTTTTTGAGGATTTACTTTCTGATACAATTTGTCTACTCACGTTTTCAAATTGGTATCAGAGCCTGTTGCACTAAGTTATTGTGATTTGATTCTGATTTTTCACAAAAATGGCTTTTGATGGTTTTGATAATCTTCGATGTCAAATTTTTGAAAAAATTAATTGGAAAATTCACACGAACTCTTGCTTTAAATCTTCTGTTGAAAATGAATCGGAGAAGTGTCCTTGTTGTGAGGGTGTTGGTCACACGTTACATGAGTGTACCACAAATTTAAAGAAGAAATTGAATAAACCGATTTCTCATGTTTCTACCCTTAGTGATTGTGATTCGGAAGAAGAAGTGTTTTATGCTTCTAGGCGAGAGTTTCCCATCCATGTGATTAGTGATGATAGTGAAGGTGATGGGAGTGTGGATGAAAGTGAGGAGGAAAGTGTAGATGAGCATGACTTGCAAACTGCTTTCAATGAACTTTATGCTGAAACTTTGAAAACAAAGAAAGAAAATTTGAAATTGAAAGCTCAGTTGAAAGAGTGTGCCATAAAAAATAATGATTTTTTAGTTGAAGAACTTAGGGCTCATGTGAAAATTTTGAAAGAGAAGCTTGAGTACGTCGAGGGTGAGAGAGATAGTCTTAGAGGGTTGATGGAGACTATGAAAAAGTAGCTTTTAGAGTTTGAGGATTCTAAACGAGTACTTGAATCTAGGAAAGGTGAACTTGAGGTGAAATTGAAAGATTCAAGTAAAGTGAAATTTGATTTGGAGTCTAGGTCTGAAAAACTTGATAAGATTTTAGGCACAGTCGAGATCAAAACGGATAGGGGTGGAATTGGTCTTGAAAAATATGTTGCACCCATTCCCACACGTGTGAGAGAGCCTCCTAGGATTGTTAAGAAAGAGGCACCTAAGTTTGTTAAAAAGGCGCCCCATAGGAACATCGTGAGAGAACCTCCTAGGATCATTAGGAGAGACCCACCTAGGCAAATTCGGAGAGAGCAACCGATAAATTTGAGGAGAGGGCCACCTTTAGGGAACACAAATCGCCCGATTTACTCTTGCACACATTGTGGTAGGCAAGGTCATCTTAGGCACTTTTGTTATAAGCTTTTAAATGGACCTAAGAAGGTTAATGAAAGAATAAATTCGATTCCCAAAACCCCCACACTTCGTTACACATCAATTTGGGTTAGAAAATCGGATTTAGAGGCTTATGGTTTATTTGTCCACGATTTCCGTTTGCTTGCACGTAATTCACCCCATGTGAAATATTTGGGTTGATTGTGATTGCATGTTTGTCATACACTAGTTGTGGTTTCATGATATATTTTTACTAGTGTGATGACTTGTACCTTTTGTATATATTTTTTGAAGAATTTTGAAAAATATAAAAAGATTTTATTTTGATAAAATTTTGAAAAAAAAAAATCCAAAAAGATTTTTATTTTTTTGTTTGCACCGTTTATGGATGAACACTTTGAATGACCGAGTCACAACATCATTTCATTTTTTTCATGTGACTATTTGATAGTGTTTTGAGACAATAGGTCAATTCATCCTTGTGCTTTATAATGTTTGGAGTCATTAAGATGTAATTGAGTGTTTCTTCCTACATGTTTGACTCATATTTCCTTTATTGCACACATGCACGAATTTGTTTGATTATTGTGCTTGTCTTATCACATGTTGGTTGGGTGTTTTCACTTCAATCCTGTCCTTAAAACGAACCAAGCGTGATAAATTTTGATAAGGAAATTGTGCATATAAGAACCGTTTTGTGAGTTTGTGTGCTTTTTTTAAAAACGGGGAGGGGTTGCGAAAGGTAATTATCTATCCTTCGCGCAAAAGCCACCGTTAAAAAGGACCTAAAAAATTGAGGAATTTTATTATCCGAGGTCCAAAGAGGTTAAAAGAGCCCGAAAAAATTGAAAGGCAATAAAAAGATATTCATGCCAAAAAGGGGCCATTTAGGTTTTTGCACCAATTCTCCAATGTTTGAGAATTTAGATTACCTCTAAAAGAATATATATATGAGGGAGTTTGGTTGGAGAATTAAAACGGGTTTGCACGTCCTTGAAATTTTTGAAAATGCACCTATATAGTTTTGGACGTTATTGGTGTGAAAATCATTTGACTTTGATTTGTTGATTTGCATAAAACGATGTCATCTAAATTCAACAAACGTTTACACTTAAGGATACCTTTGATGTTCATTCGTTAGGAGTACATGTATGCATCGTGCACATATGATTGATTGAGTTGATTTACCTATCGAATGTGTTCACACCCATTCATTCCATTTCCATGACTTGGTTGTTTGAGTCTAAATCCATGGTGTGATTTTTGTTTCATATTTGTTCATATTGGTATCTTATTTTTGTATGAAAAATTTGAAAAATTGAAAAATAGTTTGAGAATATTTGTTTGAGCATCTCCTTGCAAGAGCACGATTACCATATTATTTGATGCCCTATTTTGTATACCGTGACACCCCGATTTTGCTTATTTGATTCATTCTTCTCATCTGTCTATTTGGGGACATCATAAAAAGGGGGAGAAAGAATTATCATATTATGGGGGAGTTTGAATTTTGAGGGAGTTTTTGAGATGTTGCTTATGTTTTTATCATATATTGATATCCATGTTATCTCATTTCAAACTCGATATGTCACGTGGTATTTGCTTTGTCTCATGTGTGTAGGTATGAAGATTGAAGATCTATATGTTGCACACCCTGATGAGAAAAGATTTGAGATTCCTGAAGATTTGAAGAACAAACGATGAAGACTATTCATTTGTACCTTTTCCAGTTTTGGGTTCATGGGAGGGTAGATTTGTATAGGCAATTTCATATTTGATAATTCGGATTTTTTATGTATGTAGCGGCATAGACATAAGGGGAGATTTGTAAGGACATTTTTCTCATGTCCAAAATGTTACATTTGTGTATGTCGTACGCCGCTACATTTGGCACGTCACCTCACGATCTCACATGACGGCCTCTATCCGAATTCCGGGAATCAAGCATGCATTATCTCCACTAATATGTCCCTCATCTGCATCAACGACTTCACGTTCCTTGATTGTAGGCTCGTAATGCAAGTGGAACGCAAGAGAAGTCAAATCAGTGAAACAAGGCATAATAGGAATGTTCAAGGGAAAATTTGTAATTTTACAGCCACCGTCCGGAGGACCGGTAAACTGGAAAGTTAAAGAGCTTGCCGCAACAAAGATACTGGAAGAAACGGCACCTCAATCCGAGCTACGGTGAACAAGTTATGGCCCGTTGAAAATGGAGATATGTTCATTGAAAATTCTGGGAATTTTTCTAAGTGTTTAAGCACCTGTTCCCAGCACACTTTCCCGAACCCAGCTTGGAACCGGTTCGGGGGGCCGAACCGGTTCGCAGGGGTACCCGAACCGATTCGGGGTCCTGTACGCTGGTTAGAATTTCAGCAGTTTAAAATCGTGGGTCTCTTCATGTATTTCCCTATAAATACCAACTCCGGGAGAGTTGTTTTGCAAGACTTTAGGAGACGAATTTGAGAGTCCAAATACATTTAGTCTTCATATTTTTGAGTCCCAAGACTCATGTTTTGATTCACACATCCTTGCCAAATATTTGTGAATCCTTTTGCAACCCAAGAACACAACTTTGGTTTGTTCAACCCTTGTGGAGGAGACCGTTCTTCTTCTTCATTGCAGCCCTACTGAAAAGGGATAATTCCAGCCGCGACTACAGAATCCGATACCCGAGGGTAATTCTTAGTCAACTTGTATTTTCATTGTAATCCGATTGTAAGTCGTTTTCTTACAAATTATAGTGAAAATAAATGGTTTTGCCCCTGAGGAGGATTTTTCCTTAATTGCATGTGTTTGAATGTTCTTGCGTAGATTATCAATTTATTCAATCACATACTGCTGCATGTTTAGGGTTTGTTTAAAAGGGTTTTATATATAATTTTATCATTTGAACGCGAGCACACACGTTCTTCAGCACGTGCTAATAAGGATATCCCCTCTAGTACGTAATACCACGAGGACTCAATATTAGGTATGTTTCACATAAAATACAGGAATATAAATGTATATATACAAATTCTACTAAGCCTAAAACCATATTACTCAAGTTACTAATCCTCATAATTTGGTAGTGTCATTCCCAAATTAAATTACTAATATTATCAACAATATTAACCTCATCCTTTCATAAGGATATTTGACCTAGAAACCACCCTAAACATTATCTAAGTCTAAAAACTGATACAAACAAACAACCACCCCATTCTAAGGTGAAACTAATGGGTTGATTGATCAACTGTCAGGGGTAGATCGACTGATTAACCTATATTTCATCTTGATCCTACTACGGGTTTTGAACCCTTAAACTTCCATGAAAATACCTCAAGCTCCTCAAATCATAATGGAACTCAATCCCCTTCATATATAATTGGTATAAAATAAAACTAAACCTATATCTAATAATTTTACACACTTATAACAAGATTAAGGGAGTTTATTTCATATTTATCTCAAAACCCCTAGTTTTTACAAACTAATCCATTTGGTTTACTTAAACCTCAATTTGATCGATTATCGAGGGTTTTTATTTGCCAAATAGTTTGTGATCAATTACTAATCATCCTGGAAAGATTTCAATTCAAATCCGTATAGAAATCTGTGACACCCCGCCTAATTAAATACCGGGCGATCACTCCTTTATAAAATTAAAATCAAGGTGAACAGTTGGTTCATTCTTAGAATCACTGTCGTAAAAATTAAACTTTTCCAAATTAACACCCTAATTAATTAAGCTAAGTGTCAAAACCATTTTTCAACATTTCTGACCAATTTTATTTTTAAAGGAAAATTATTTATTTAATTAGTAACAACATTTTCAATAAGTAAGAATCATACAACAATTAACCTGGAACATAATCCAAATGCTTTAAACATTCAACATCCAAAATCCCAACATTAAAACTTAATGTAAATCATACATGCTGAATAAATTCCAAAGTAACCGTACTAGAAATAACTGAAATACAAATGTCCCAACAGAACAGATAAATAGTGGAAAGGGCGACACATGCCCCAATAACTGAGAATCATAGGAGTGGAATCAAGTAAATGAAATCGTCTAAGCAAGTGGCCTGCAACTCCCACCTAAGCTGCAGCACGTTCCTTCCAAGAGATCCTAAGCAAGACGCCCCTGTGGATGGGCACCTGTAGTACATACATATATATACAAGAGAGAGAGAGAGAGAGAGAGAGAGAGAGAGAGAGAGAGAGAGAAAACGGGTCAGAGCCCGATAGTGTATATGATTAAAAAATTATTTAACAAGTATTTAAATTGATACAAGCCAATGCAACAACATATTAGTGCGACACTCTCTTGAGAAATTCTCACCTCTCTTCTAATGTGCACACCTATCGCACTAACCTTCCCAGTGGTCTATTTCATCATATATCACGCTATCCCTTCCCAATGGTTTAACTTATCTTAGGTTATTCGCATGATTCAAAATTTAACGATTCAATTGTTTGAAAAGGATATTTCAATTATTAACCAAAGGTCTCATTTTAACTTTATTAATCAACAAAGTTTTCCAGTGTCATATTATACTTTCTCAAAACAAGTATTTACAATTTGAGTCATCAACCATGTCCTACATATCAATTCACAATAGGTAGTTCCATATTTCAGAATTTCATATATATATTAACTACTCGTAAAATATATATATCATAACAGCACCCCAAATAATAACTATGGTGCGGGCATACTCTAATATCCAAACCCCATATCACTCACATTAAGGGGAATACAAATTCGGAATCACTCTCGAATTGTATTAACACATACTCAAACATTATTGAGGTGAAGCATAGATTCCAAGTCTCTAAGAGGACGGCATATGTATGCGTCTCTTAAGACCGTCTGAACTATCACTGCGATAGCCTGTATCAAGGATATCTATACACAAACAAGATGAGGCGAAGAATAGATTCCAAGTCTCTAAGAGGATGGCACATGTCTGCGTCTCTTAGGACCATCTGAACTATCACATCGATAGCCTGTACCAAGGATATCTATCTTCTAGGGTACAAGTCAATATCCCCCATAAAGGTCCCATCGAGATAAGACTGTCCCAGCGCGGAAACCTCAGGGATAGCAAGTAGCGTGGGCATGATTTTCACACATAGATAGTATATGCATACACAATCATATAACTATACTAATATTACCATATCAATATTAGGTAAATTCTCAATTCCCATAATTACGACATTTCCATATTATCATATTTTAGTAAACACTTATAACGGTTCGTTTCTAACCTTGATTCGGTATTATTCCAACGTACCATACAACTCTCATGGCTTTATTCTCTAAATTATAGAATTCAGTAGGTATACACATTTGTCCCAAAGTAACTCTCTTACGTGTCTCTCTCTTTAAGTCATAAATTTACCGACCCTTATGTAATTATCCTAAAATACAATCTTTGCCCGTCATCAAGGGTCCCAAAATTTATTCACATGTCCTACTGGTCTTCCTTATCTCCCAAAATATTTTATTAAGGATGCCCAAGAATTATCTCACAATAAATTGAATTTAACTCATTTAAAAAGGAAATAGAAGTCTGCCAGGAGCGGTCGATCGATCAAGGTTTGGGGCTCGATCGATCGAACCTTCGATCGATCGAAGCTCTGGGCTCGATCGATCGATCAAGCAGGTCTGCGAAAATTGAAATTCTACAGTTACGGGTTTCATCTCCTAACTTCAACAATTTCCATATTTTATAATCCCAATTGTCCCAGAATTGATACTACTAACCTTATATCATCATATTAGGTATTTTCAACGTAAAGCATGTGGATTTCAGTCATTTAATCATGGATTAATAGCCCAAGATCTACACAATTATCAAGAACCCTAGAAATTTCTTAATCCTTGTTCTAATCTGTTTTTCCCAAAATTTCCTTCTAATACAACATTAAATTTCATGGATTATTCTTCTACATCACCAATAATTTCCAGAATAAGGTTTAAGTCATCACTACATGCAAATTCCTATCACAATTTAGGTTTTCTTCAATGAAATTCATCCCTAATCATTCCTAAACTAATAAGAAGGATGCACCAATGAAATAAGTAAGATAAACACTTGCTGGGATTTTTGGTGTTCTGATTTGCAGATGATTTTGGTGTGGTTGCGTAGCCCGTTGCGCGATCTACGCGTTGGTTGTGGTGGCGGTGCAAACGGATGACTTTTGGGCCTTGAATTTGCCTTGAGAGCTCTCTCCTTCCTCTCCTATGGCCGTTCTTGTGTTTGAGTTTTCTAACCCTAGATGACTAACCTAAATGGCTGATATAGATTACTGATTTTCGTGGGTTTAATTACCCAAAAAGGTGAAATGTCCAAAACGCCCTCCCGGGGTACCAATTAGGCCTAAAAATGCCCCGAGACCCAAACTAAATCCCCGGATACACTTTTCTGACTATCTCGACCCTTCCGGGCACGTTGGCGTACTCAAAACGACCATATGAACAACTTATAAAATATTCACTTTTATTTATCAATATTTAGTCCCGACGCGACACTGGCGTGTCCCGACTCAAATTTCCAAAATTGTCATTTTATGATTATTATTAAATAATTAACTCACATTAAATTTAATAAATCCCCAAATTAATATAGCATAAAAATACGGGGTATTCATACTTCCCCCCTAATAATGGAATTTCGTCCCGAAATTCGGAAAACAAGGCATACCTGGTAAGAACAAATCTGGATATCTCTCGCGCATATCGGCCTCGCTCTCCCAAGTGGATTCCACCATATTATGATGCTCCCACTGGACTCGCACAAGTGGAACTATCTTCGACCTCAATCTCCTTTCACTATAGTCTAGGATAGCCATTGGTCTCTCCTCGTAAGAGCTGTCAGGCTGTAAGTCTATCTCATCTATCGCGATGTGAGTATGGGCCATATCATCCCGAAGGTACGGTCTCAACGACGAGATGTGGAATACATCATGAATGCGATGCAAATGTTCTGGCAGTCCCAATCTGTATGCTACCGGCCCAATCCTCTCGATGATGGGAAATGGTCCCACGTACCTCGGGGCCAATTTCCCCTTCTTCCCGAACCTCATCACTCCTTTCATAGGAGATACACGCAGTAACACTTGGTCCCCCACATTAAACTCTCGGAAGAACCGTTTTTCATCGGCGTAGCTCTTCTGCCTGTCCTGGGCTACTCGAATGCGACTCCTGATCATTTCAATCCTCGCGGAGGTTTCCTGAATCACCTCTGGTCCTAGCAACTTGTTATCCCCCACCTCGAGCCAACAGGTTGGAGAACGACAAGTCCTGCCATACAAAGCCTCAAATGGAGCCATACCAATCGTAAACTGATAAGAGTTATTATAAGCAAACTCTACCAGTGGAAGATGCGGCTCCCAACCTCCTCCAAAATCAAGAACACACATGCGTAGCATATCCTCTAACATCTGATTAGTACGCTCTGTTTGTCCATCTGTCTGTGGGTGATAAGATGAACTCAACCTCAACTCAGTACCCATAGCCTCCTGAAAGCTTTCCCAGAAACGTGAGACAAAATCTTGTCTCTACTTGACACAATATTCAGGGGCACCCCATGTAATCTGACAACCTCAGCAATGAACAACTGAGCATACTGACCCGTGGTATAGTCTGTTCGCACCGGAAGAAATTGAGCCACCTTGGTCAAACGGTCTACAATCACCCAGATAGAATCGTGGCCCCGCTGTGATGTAGGCAACCCTGTAATAAAATCTATGGAAATACTCTCCCACTTCCACGCAGTTAATTCCAATGGCTGAAGCAATCCTGACGATTTCTGATGGTCCACCTTTACCAACTGGCAGGTAGAACACTTGGACACGAACTCAGCAATGTCCTTCTTCATCCCACTCCACCAGTATTTCCTCCTCATATCCTGGTACATCTTATCTCCTCCAGGATGTACTGCAAATTGGGACCCGTGAGACTGGGTCATCACTGCATGACGTAATTCTGCTCCTTCTGGAACCACCAATCTCCCATTAAACCTCAAACCCCCATCAGAACTAACAGAATAGGACTCAACACCCTCGGCTAAAAGTCGTACAATCTTCTCCTAGCAAAACGGGTCTGTGGTCTGTGCCTGTATTACCCTCATAACAATCTCGGGTGTGACTGTCATAATAGATATGAAGGAATGGGTTACTGCGTCCTGGTGGCCTAACTCCTTCCACTTTGCTTTCCAGACATCCGCTACCTCATTTACCGGTCTACGGCTCAACGCATCAGCAACTACGTTGGCTTTCCCCGGATGATACTGTATGTTGAACTGATAGTCCTTCACAAACTCTAACCATCTGCGCTGTAGCATATTCAGCTCTCGCTGAGTGAATAGGTACTGCAGTGACTTATGGTCTGTGAACAAACGGAACTTCTCCCCCAATAAGTAGTGCCTCCATATCCTCAATGCAAAAATGACCGCTGCTAACTCCAGGTCGTGGGTGGGATAATTTTTCTCATATGGCTTAAGCTTGCGGGAGGCAAAAGCTATAGCCTTCTCCTCCTGCTGAAGTACTCCCCCAAGTCCCCGTAAAGAGGCATCGGTGTAAACCAGGTACTCCACACCCGACTTCGGTAAAGCAAGAACTGGTGCTGAAGTAAGCTTGTCTTTCAGCTCGTCGAAAGCCAACTGACAAGCGTCATCCCAAACATATGGTACCCTTTTGCGAGCCAGATTCGTCAATGGACCCGCTATTTTGGAGAACCCCCGAATGAATCTCCTATAGTAACCGGCTAACCCCAAGAAAGTACGCACTTCCATCGGTGTCGTGGGCTGTCCCCATTCCCTCACCACTGACACTTTACTCGGGTCAACTGCAATCCCCTTCTCGAAAACAACATGGCCCAAGAACTATACTTGTCGCAACCAGAATCCACACTTCTCGTACTTAGCATACAACTGATGCTCTCGTAAAGTCTGAAGAACCTGCCTCAAGTGCTCGGCATGCTCCTCCTCGGAGTGTGAATATATCAAAATGTCATCTATAAAGACGATGAAAAACTGATCCAAGAACTCTCTGAATACTCGGTTCATTAAGTCCATGAATACGGCTGGAGCATTTGTGAGACCAAATGGCATCACTCTGAACTCGTAAGACCCATATCTCGTCAAGAAGGTAGTTTTTGAAACATCCTGCTCTCTAATACGTAGCTGATGGTACCCTGACCTCAGATCTATCTTCGAAAAGAAAGTTGCTCCCCTCAGCTGGTCGAACAAATCATCGATTCGGGGCAACGGATACTTATTCCGTATCGTGACCTTGTTCAACTCCCGGTAGTCCACATACAACCTCAGTGAACCATCTCTCTTCTTCACAAATAGAACTGGAGCGCCCCAAGGTGAGGTACTCCTGCGAATGAAGCCCTGACCTAACAGCTGCTCTATCTGATCTCGTAACTCTCGCATCTCCACCGGAGCCATACGGTATGGAGCGCATGCTATAGGTCTAGTATCTGGAAATAAATCTATAACAAAGTCTATCTCTCGACTGGGAGGTACGCCTGGTATTTCCTGAAACACATCGGAATACTCACGAACAACTGGAATTGAGTCTAATAGAATCATAACCTCCTTAGAGGTATCCTCCTCTATATAATACAAATGAGCGGTCGAATCTCCCTCTGGGCGAGGCATCGCCACTACAAACATCTCTTGCCCCTGAATGGCAAAAATAATGCTCTCACCGAAGCAATCAATCATGGCTCTATAAGCTGCGAGCCAATCCATACCAATAATAACATTATGCTCATGCACATCTAAGACTAACATGTCGGCAGGTAATACCAAACTACCAATCTCTACCCCCACTCCTCGGCATATAAAGAAGATAAGCGAACCATTCCCCAGTGGTGAGTCTACCTACGTTACAGTGCTCTCTACTGTGGTTAATAACCCTAAGGTCTTCGCTTAATATGTAGCTATAAAACAATGCGTTGTCCCAGTAACAAACAAAATTCGACCCAAAGTCTCATGGATAGAAAACATACCCCAAATCGCAGGTGGTGCCTGTGGGGCGGCTGCCTGGTGGACATTATAGATATGTTTGTACTGTAATTGCCCCTGCTGCACTGGAGCTACTGGAAAGGTTGGTAGGGCTGGTACCTGAGCTGGTGCTGGGAGAGCGACTGGAAAAAGTGGCCCCTGTGGATCTTTACGGGCACCCTGCTGTTGTGGGGCCCTATCTCCCTCCGGACAATCCTGGCGCCTATATTCGTGCTTACCACACCCAACACATCGGCCTCCGAAGTTACTCCCCTTCCGACACTGCTGCTGTCGGTGTCGGCCTTGCTGACTTGGGACTTTATTCCTCTTTCGAAACTGCTTCACTTTACCACTTTGTTGACTAGACTCACTTTTTCCTTGGTTTTGCTGGCCTTGAGGGGAAATTTGAGGAAAAACTATGTCAGGGTGAGGACAATCCATCCACTTGTGATCCGGCTGTACACATTTATAGCAAAGTTTCAAAATTCTCCGTTGGTCGGATTGTAGTTTATCCCCAGTTGATTCGGATAAGATTTACGTTTGTGATCGTCCATTCCACAACTGAAACACCTCTTTGTGACTTCATTCGGACCTTGGCTTTGTTGACCCTGACGCTTTTGGGTTTCCCCGCACGATTTGTTACCCTCGTGGCTTTTATGGGCCTGAAGAGCTTGTTGTTGCATTTTTTGTGTCTTCACACACTTGTTATTTCCAGTCATGACATACTGATTGTACTCTCTAGATCTTTTGCCCCCCATGAGCTGTGTGTTGCGTTCTTGATACTGCAAGACCGCAGTGGTAACTGCTTGTGCTACGGTACCTGCTAACTCTGCGGTTGATATTCTCTCTGGGGATACCTGAGGTGTGAGTCGATCCTGCTCGTTGACTCCCTTAACCGTTCTAGCTAGTTCTTCTTGACGGTCCATCTGAAAATTTAAATAAATTTGGATGAGTTCATCATTCAAATAAACAAATCGCAGAAGCGCGAATTCCCAATGTATAGAGATGAACACAACATTCCTAGTATTTAGGGCTCTATATCAAAGAAAGCAACACTGAAAGCATAATAAGCCGCACAGATCCTAAAGGACACTAGAACCTGATGCTCTAATACCACCTGTGACACCCCGCCTAATTAAATACCGGGCGATCACTCCTTTATTAAATTAAAATCAAGGTGAACAGTTGGTTCATTCTTAGCATCACTGTCGTAAAAATTAAACTTTTCCAAATTAACACCCTAATTAATTAAGCTAAGTGTCAAAACCATTTTTCAACATTTCTGACCAATTTTATTTTTAAAGGAAAATTATTTATTTAATTAGTAACAACATTTTCAATAAGTAAGAATCATACAACAATTAACCTGGAACATAATCCAAATGCTTTAAACATTCAACATCCAAAATCCCAACATTAAAACTTAAAGTAAATCATACATGCTGAATAAATCCCAAAGTAACCGTACTAGAAATAACTGAAATACAAATGCCCAACAGAACAGATAAATAGTGGAAAGGGCGACACATGCCCCAATAACTGAGAATCATAGGAGTGGAATCAAGTAAATGAAATCGTCTAAGCAAGTGGCCTGCAACTCCCACCTAAGCTGCAGCACGTTCCTTCGAAGAGATCCTAAGCAAGACGCCCATGTGGCTGGGCACCTGTAGTACATACATATATATACAAGAGAGAGAGAGAGAGAGAGAGAGAGAGAGAGAGAGAAACAGGTCAGAGCCCGATAGTGTATATGATTTAAAAATTGTTTAGCAAGTATTTAAATTGATACAGGCCAATGCAACAACATATTAGTGCGACACTCTCTTGAGAAATTCTCACCTCTCTTCTAATGTGCACACCTATCGCACTAACCTTCCCAGTGGTCTATCTCATCATATATAATACCGCGTATTTTTATGCTATATTAATTTGGGGATTTATTAAATTTAATGTGAGTTAATTATTTAATAAAAATCCGGAAATTAATTATTCCAGGTTAATTGTTGTATGATTCTTACTTATTGAAAATGTTGTTACTAATTAAATAAATAATTTTCCTTTAAAAATAAAATTGGTCAGAAATGTTGAAAAATGGTTTTGACACTTAGCTTAATTAATTAGGGTGTTAATTAGGAAAAGTTTAATTTTTACGACAGTGATGCTAAGAATGAACCAACTATTCACCTTGATTTTAATTTAATAAAGGAGTGATCGCCCGGTATTTAATTAGGCGGGGTGTCACAAAATCCTCAAATATCAACTATGTAATTAATCTATTTTTATAATCTTAATTAAGAAATTTAAAATTTCAACTAATTAAACCTCTAATTCATATTACAATTATCCTAGAATCAGATTTCAATGAATTTCCATGTAATAACACAAAATCAATTAAAATAAAATCGTAATCAAACTTGCCTCAAGCACAATTGTGAAGAAATTATGCAAAATCCTCTGAATTCCTCCTCTCCAGAAGTCCCATCTCTCTAGTCATTATGAAGCCTCTTTAATTGTAATTGGTGAAATAAGGAAAGTCTAATTATTAATTAAACTACTTTACCCACAAAATTAGGGTAAACTCTTACATGGACCTCATCTAATTAAGGACCGCCCCCTTTCAAAGAAGCATAAAACATTGTTCAAGTCTTATACTAACCTAATGGGTTTATTATTGTCTAAAGATGGTTTCAAGGTTGGGTCTTAGAGAAATGAAATTCAATCAGAGATAACAAATAATAGATAAAGAGTGTATGTAAATTAATAGATATAGAGATGAGGTTAAGAAGATAAACACAAAGAGGAATGTGGTTCATCCATTAAGAATGAGCCTACGTCTAGAGGTTACCTTGTTGCTCTAGTACCAAATTAATACAATGGTGTAGTATCTAGGTCCAAACAATAGGAATGTTAGAATATCAATGCTTAAGAAGTAGGTTAAATGGATGGTTGATATCCTCCCATGATCCCTATGGGGACCCAACCTTTTATAGTAATTCCATATAAGAGAATGTCTTTTGGACAATATGGACAAGGTTGAAGCATCTTTCTAATGGACCACTTATTAATACTTTAATGTTTCACCCATTTAAGGGAAGGTTCTGTACATGCTAGATATCTAACATGCTCCTCACTTGTTTTGGCCAGTCACTAACGTTATAAGCTATCGATTTTCTTTGTTGGCGTCCACCCACTCCACCCAGGTGGAAAGGAGATGAGATCTTTGCTGAGCTAAGGTCCTTCCTTGGAATCTATTCAGTTAAGGCCAAGGTCTTTAACACTATTGAGTGATTTTATACAATATCTTCGGATTAGGATATGTTCAACAAATATGGTATAAGAAAAGACCCAAAGACTTCTCTCATGAATGCAAAGAAGTTGGTGAAGTTTTGTACCAATGGTCTTGGATTGACATCTCTTGGTCTAAATAAGGAAAATTGTTCCACTCAGACAACTGAGCTGATTGACTTATATGTTTTATCGTTTATATTTCAAACTGACTTAAGTTTGCCATGTGTCGGCAATCCGATGGGTCTTGTTTTAAGGTGCGTTTGATGCACGTGTTTTCATTCTTATAAAAACGGGGAAAAAATTCATTTTTGTTTTTTTCAAAACCCCCATTCCAACTTCTTAGAGATAGAGAGAGAGAAGAAAAATTGATCACGTTCATATGAAGTTTTTACATTTCATCTATTCAAAACTAGCATTCATCTTATATCTTCAGATATTCTTCATGGAATCCTTCTTTACCCTTTTATAGTTCCTTTATTATGGTTTTTCGTGTTGAGTTAAGGGGTTTCTGTCTAGGGTTTTTCCGATTCTAGTTCTTTTTTTTTTAATTTCTAGGGTTTACTTAGGGTTATATTAAGTGCTACCCCTTTATCTTTTGATTTTATCATGTTAGGAAACATGCCAATTTCATAAGTCTGGAGGTCTCCTACCAATTCTTCCAATTTTAGACTACTCAAATTTCCTAAAGAATTTACCACAATAACTTTAGGGATAAAAATCTTAGGCAGTGATCTCAATATCCTTTTAACTACTCTAGTATCAGGAATGTGTTCACCTAAATTGAAACTAGTGTTTACAATATCAGATAAACGTGCATATAATTCATTAAAACACTTAAAGCATGGTGATTGTCTCAAATTGTGTAGTTAAATTTTACAATTTTTATTCTTTAACTGCATTAGTGCCTTCATGGGTAAGTTGAAGAACGTCCCTTGCTTCTTTTGACGTGCACACGTCATGATGCGTCGAAACTCGTCGGGGGTGACGTTTTCTGGAAGTTGCACTAAGCCCACATGAGTTATATGTGCTCTATTTAAATTCATCCTGATTCCATGTAGTCACATGTTTTAAAGTAGTTACATTATCTACAGTAACAGTGGGAGGTGTCCACCCTCTTTCACACATAACCCAAACACATTCGTCAATGGCCTTTAAGTGATATTTCATACGGGCTTTTCAATATGCGTAATTTGACCTGTCAAAAATTTGCCCTCCGATTATACGAGTTTTCCATTGAAATTGTACTTTTTCAAAAATCAATTTTTAGACCAAAATTGATATCCAGAAATTTTTTTGCGAAAACATTACAAGGCATAATTGTGTAATAGGCTTGGATACCAATTTGAGAGTGCGTCATCAATCAATGATTATCTTGTTTAATTAAATTCCAATTTTTAATCCCCAAAACCCTAACTCTAGCAAATAAATTGTGACAGACAAATTAATTCAAACCACACATGCATAGTCAATCACAATATGATGAAAAATCACCCAAAGCGTTGAAACCATTTTTAGTTCACTATAATTCATAATACTTACTATTACAACACAATATAGTGACACACGAATACCCGTAGGCATTGGTTCATTGTCGTCGGCAAGACATCCCGCAAGAGCTCCAAGTTAGCAATGGAGAACAACTTTCTTCTCCATAAAAATACTCCAGATGAGTTGAACAATTAATCTAGGATTTATAAAGATCACATATATGTTTGGGAATGATTTATGAATAAAAAAGGTATGAAAACATTGAAAAAACGAAGTCTGTTTTGTGCAGCAGTTCTGCAAAAATGTGAGAGACAAAGACGTGAAAAATGTGAATGATGAGCACTGCTATTAATACAGAAATTGAGGCGGCGCTTTTCTCGGACGACAGAGGGCTATTGCTCGAACGAACAAGACCGTCACTTTAACGACTTTATGTGACAACAATATTTTGCTTAAACGATGCTGCTCTATCGTTCAAGTGTAAAACATTTTTTTCTCGCCTTTACACTTAGAAAAAATTCTTTGTGCGAAGGAAAACATTTTGAAACTTTAAAAATTATTTTCTTAAAATTCCCAAATAATTATTTAACCATTAAAAACTCCAAATTAAGTATTTTACCATTAATGTGAGTGGAGTAGTGGGAATGTTGAATGTTGAAAATGCACATTTCATGATGCTCGGTGATGATGCATTACGCACGTATGAAGATTGTGGGAGTGTGATAACTTCGGATCAAGATCGAGGCCGTCGTAGATGAACGTGTTGATGTGCCGAATGTAGCGGCATCATACATACTAACTATGATCTAGGACACACATAAAATTTCTTAGATTCTAAACGGACATTTATAGAATCATGTCCTTTCAAATCTCGCTCTATATCTATGCCGGTACATACATAAAAACTAGCCAAATTATGCTACCCAAACTCAAAAAAATGTCATACAATTTAATATCCCCATTAAACCCAAAAACTGGAAATACTAAATAACATGTCTTTACAGACTTCAACATCTTCAAATCTTCAATGTTTTCTCACTTTGTCATCATCAGGGTGTGAAAAAATAATTCTCATTTTTGTACTAACACATATGAGACAAGAAACAATACCGTGACGTGCAACAATTTGAAATATAATGATAAACAAAAAAAAAATATCAATTAAAATCAAGCAAATCATTATTAAATCAAATAAAATTTCTCCCCCATAATTTGTTCTCCCCCTTTTTATGATGTCCCCAAATAGAAAAATATGAAGAACACAAAGCAATGCAAATGGGGAATGTGACAAGGTAATAAAAATTTCTCTTTTTGAATTTTTCAAAATTTTTCTCACAAAATATACAACAAAGAATCTCACCATGAAAGAACACGAAAACAACCAAGTTGATGATAGCGGAAATGTAGGGATGCGAAAAAATTTGATAGGAAAATCAATACATACAAACACGATGAATTTTGGATATTCCTAACGAATGAACTCAACATCTTCCTTAGGCGTAAAAATGGTGGAATTATAAGAAATTGACTCAATCAAATCAACAAATAAAAGCTCAAAGTGATTTCCACACCAATAATGTCCAAAACGTTGTAACGCCTTTTCATGACTTTCAAGGATGTGAAACTTGTTTTATATTCCATCCAAACTCCCTCAATAAATAATAATGCTTTTTTTTTAGGTGATGAAAATAAATCCTATTGGCCCACTTTATGGCATATTTTTCTTTTTATTGCCTTTTTTCGGGCTCTTTTTAACCTCTTTGGACCTTGGCTTCTGGTTTTGCCAAATTTTTACTTAGGTCCGATTTAAACGGTGGCTTAGTTGCAAAGGATAAATGAGTACCTTTCGTAGACCTTCTTCTTTTTCCAAATTCACACAATCTCACTGTAACGGTTTTTATATGCACTACTATCTTGTCAAGTTTTATAGCATTTAGTTTGTTGTATAGAAACATTTGAGATGGAAACATTCAAGACAAGATGTGATAGAGAAGAACAATACTCCAATTATACCGTGCATGTGAGCAATAAAGGAGATAAGGAGCCAAACATGTTGAATATATCACTAATCACATCTTAATGACTCCAAACAATATAAAGCACATAGATGAAATGATGTAGCATATGGAAATATGCAATGAAATTATGACTATATCTGTCTTAAACATTCATCCATAAAAAGTGTAAAAAAAATACAAAACTCTTTGTAAAACGAGTGATGGTTAGAAATACACCAATTTTAATTATTCAAAATTAATTTAATTTTCTTTTCTTTAAAAGATGAAAAATTAAAATCAAACACGAATTTTAATTTCGAAACAAATTAAAATTAAACAACAAGTTAAATTAAGTCTACACACACATACACACACATAAAATTTCACTTAAACCAAATTAATTTAATTATCAAGTTAAGCTATCGGGAGTAAAATCATTGTCCATTTAAATATTCCAACTTGAATTAATTAATTTAAACTTACCCAAATATTAAACTTGCACAAAATTAAGCAAGATTTTAAATGAAACCCAATTTTATCTTTTTTAACCTAAGCATGCGTTCTAGGTGAGTTAAACAAGATAAAATAAACAATCTCACTACACGACAATGTACGAGGAAAACCCAACTGGGAAAAACCTCGGATGACCCTAGCCTAACAAATCCACTTGGAATGGAATTACAATTACAAGAAAACATACTTACTCCAATGACATGACTTCATCCAAGCCTTGATGCTCCTCCTTGTAAACACCTCCGCCTAGTCGATAACTACGGACTCCACCGTAGTCTCAGAATCCACCAATGGGGCTTTGGTCACCGTAAACCCAAACGCGAATCCTTTCTTCGAGTGAGAACACCACAACAAATTTTTTTCCTTTTTGGGGTATAGAAGAACCCAAACTCTCTTCTCGTTGGTGTAGAGAAAACCAGGTGCCAAACTCTCCAAGCAATGATATATCAATAGGTACTTGTAACAAACTAAATAAATGGGTGTGTATGTGTTTTTGGTGAATTTAATCCATAAAAATCAAACACAAAACATGGAACTTTTTTGGCCACCAGTTTCGTATTTTTCTGATTTTTTTAATTAGTTATGAATTTTCTACGGAAAGGTGTCCGGGAACAAAATCTTTAGATAGTATGAATTCAAAAAAAATTAACAAAAATACTAACACCCAAAAATAAATTTCCCGAGATAAAATAAAAGTTGTTAAAAAATATTTTTATAAAAAGAACACCCATTGTTGACGCAAAAATTCTCCAACTACGCGGACCAATAAGAAATGGACACATGTCATCCTACGTGGCAATATACTTGCTCGGCCTCGAGGAGAGTTAGTCGGCACCCAAGGAGGGTTGGTTGGCGTACCAACCAACTCAAGGAAGACCAACCACCTTAGAGGACCAACAGTCGTATTCATTGTACATAGATGTAAATGTTTGAATGTATAGAGACATTCCATGTCTTTGACTCCCATCACTATAAATACATGAATTCCCTTAGCCAAAGGGACACAATCTGAACTAGCAAGCAATTCTCTACACACCCTCTCTCTCTCTCTCTACACCATATTGTGCTATCGTAAACCCCTGGGAATAAAATAATAGTGGACGTAGGATTTTCCTTATAGCTGAACCACTTTAAAAACCTTTGTCTCTTATGGGTTTGATGTGATCACCACTTCATCTTCAATCATCATCTTCATACCTTCATTTTATCTGTTGTTGATACCGATAAGATATCATGGATGCTATTTCTAGTCATCAACAGATTGGCGTCGTCTGTGGGAATTGACACGAAAATCTTTTCCTCATATTAGAAGGAGCGAAGATGAACGAGTCGTAATTATCCTACTATTATCATTCTCATTCTTTTTGTGATACGATTCATCACCATGAACATATCTACAAAGCTGATCTGCAAGAAAATGATAAGTCCTTTCATTTTTATCTCTTATTTCACAATTGTTTAAACAATTATCCTTACAATACTACATGATTATCCTATTAAAATGTTTGCTCAATTCTTATTAATGAATCTGCATAAGATTTTTTTTAATCACAGATGTTTGAAAAATCTCTATGCATACACGTTAATATACAACTATACACATTTATATACAAGATTCATCATATTTTTATGAGATCAAGATTTACATGATATATCTTATAAGACATAACATCAGAGAATTTATCTTTCATTGCAATTTTCTCCTGCACAAATTCATATTCAATTCTAAGAGATCTTGAGTTGAAACCCTCATCAAATTGATTTATTACAAGCAAACAGGATCATAAATTCAAATCGAATAAGGAAATCGAACTGGCAAACCAAATATATATATGGTGATAAAGCCCTATGTAAAGCTAAATCCACATAGAAGATCTAGAGGGAATACGAAAAGGAGAAATGTTTATGGATGGCTTCAAAACCACTGGTTTGATAGATATATCACTGGCCCAATTTCAACAAAACTAGGGAACAAACTCAAGATGATGAACAAAGCATTAACAAATTTTGATGGAATTATTTTTAATCATCTCCAACATGCTATTTTCTTCATTGAACATTCCTAAACGCATTTCCGATCAAGTCCTGGTGATCAGTGACCCACTGTGAGAGGACCATCAACTAGTCGGCAGCAAAAATAAAACATGAGCAACTTTTTAGATGTATTTATTATTGGTTAATGAAGGACTAATCGACAGTAAAATACTTATTAGAGTTTCGTGGGTCAGTATCACTTGGTCTGACGCCAGTGCCCAGATAATGGATCTAAGACTTGTTGGTCGACAACATGGATTTCGATACCAGGACGATGATCATCAAAACTGGTTGGAGGTAGGATTGCTGTCGAAGTTCTTAATTTACTGAAGGTCGGCGATAAGATTTTCATATGTCAGGAGATTTTCGACCACTTCTAACTAGTCGGAGGCATGGGATCAAAGTACCGGAGTTTTATCAACTTATTTTTGCTTTTGCTGGCACCAGAGTTTTATATAGAGCACCTATTATTGATTGGCAATATAATCACATAACAATTTCTAGGTCGGAGACGATTATCACATGTTGACAGCATCTATTCTTGGTCGGCACCATTTAACAACTGATTGGATGAATCAATTATTGGCCGAAGGAATTCCACTCTGGTCGGCAACATATATTACGCATCTTGATGGGTTCTCGAGATCCTATTTGTTGATCGGAGGCACCTATTGTACAGATTGAGAGGTTCTCAACCTTCCATCACTAGTCGGGAGTCACGACTTCTTCTGGCATCAAAGAAATTATTGGTCGGAGATATTTTTCTGTACCAAAAGTTGAATAGGTCGGCAACAGTGCTCGACCATTGTTTGTTTTGTTCAATGGGCTATTTTTATTGGTAAGCAACACCTCAGTCTTAGTCGGAGGAATCAATTATCTGGTCGATGGCTATCCAGCACTAACCTAACCTTGGTCGGAGCTCATATGAAAAGAATAAAATCTCATCGACGTCGCTAAGCTACCCCTATTGGTCGGATCATGGTCGGCAGTGATGAAAACCATCTTAACTATCATATCAGAAGACTTTAATAATGGTCGGCGCCCCAACTATTTAACTGGTCAGAGCTAGTAGAAAGCTAATAGTAGAATGGAAAATTGGCTATTCCTTTGGCTCTCCCATTTTGACTTTCAAAAGTTAAACCATGATATTAAAAAAACAAAATGACCTCCTTATATTTCTTAATTCCTAGTTTTCTAATGAACTAAATTTTTAAAAAACTAATTTATAAATATTTTTAAAACCAACTTCAATTTGGGCATTTGCTTAAAATTGAAATTGTTTTGTAAAAAGTCCAACTCAAACCTTATGACATCTATTTGATAAAAATCTGCTCACATGACACACATTTGGCACAAAACATATTATTTCATATTTTGAAATTTTTATTACCTTATGTCTGAGCTGATACACATCTTATATTATTTGGCTGAATAATTATTCTCATGAGAATAACTATTTTATTTAGTCTCAACAGGTGTTCGGGCAACTGATTAAAATCCTCATGTACAAGATTCAATCCCCACGAAAGCTCGACCATAATCTTAAACTTCTGGAAACTATTAGTATTGCTCGGCACTATACAATTTTGCCTCGACATATTAGCCAGACACTATTAATTTTATGATTTCTCTGATATATGATCAAGCACAAATCATTCTGTATATCTATTTGGATGCATATTTTATATTCATCTCGGAACGAAGCTCAGTAAAATACTTATTATCATATATTCAGCTCTGAGGAGATCTGTAGTATTTATTATATTTTATCACCAACTAAGGTTAGTCGGCAATAACAACCACCAACTAAGGTTGGTCGGCATCAATAACCACCAACTAAATGTTGGTTGGCCCTCAACAACCTCTAACTCATTGTTGGTCGGCACTCAACAACTGCTAACTAATTGTTGGTCGACATCAACAGAGATGCCAACAACGTTGGTCGTCAACAACTTAGTGCGAATCGCACAAAAACATTAGGCACAATGTTTCCCAACTCAGTGTGAATCTCACCAAAAACTTTATGTATAGTGTTGCCCAACTCAGTGCGAATCGCACCAAAAACTTTAGGCACAATGTTGCCCAACTCAGTTTGAATTACACCGAAAACTTAAGGCACAATGTTGCCCAACTCAGTTCGAATCGCACAAAAAACTTAAGGCACTAGTGTTGCCCAAATGATGATTTCTAGTATGACTTCATACCAATCACGAGCAAGAAGTCATTCAAACATCCAAGGGGTGACAACATAAGTTAATCAAATTTCATTCATTCATTTCAATAATTTTTTACTATATCATGCTTGTTACTAACAATGAATGAACAAAATATAAATACAATTTATTCTAGAAGACGTTTTATAAGCCCAACTGGGGCCCCCACATGTGATGATCAAAATAACATATCAGAATTCTTACTCCACACTTGTGGGGTTTTACTACAGAAGCAATTATTCATTAAGTATCATTCAAGCATCAGATTCAACATTTGCAGCACGAGGATTTTCACAACCGACCAACATTTGTATTTATATGTAAATGTTTTAAAGACCGTTACTAGCTTGGCATTAATCATATTAAATAATTGGGCTCAAAAGCTAACATGTTACATCAACAAAGCATTCAGAGGAGTAGAGATCATAAAAATCAAACATGGACAATCAACACTCAGTTGGTCGGCACAGAAGGCAGTTAGTCGATTAACCAACCAACCAACCAACAGACTTGAAGATTATGACAAGCCACAAGCTGCAAACTATGAAAAACTGCATCCATATTCCCAGGGGTGATACATAGCACACGAAGAAAAGAATTCCTCAAAAGAAAAACTAGTTCCAATGCAACCATCAATCAACCTGAATCATCCACCAACTAGAAGATAAGGCACTTATATGTTGAGTAAATCAAGAAGGCAGATCAGTAATTTCATTATGCACGAGCACCGAGCAACATTGCAGAATAAATACTCCATCCCTTTAGTAAACCATCAAGCATAAAGCATTTGGGGCTTCCGTAAACGCAAAAATTCTCCAACTATACGGACCAATAAGAAATGGACACCTGTCATCCTACATGGCAATATACTTGCTCGGCCCTAAGGAGAGTTGGTTGGCACTCGAGGAAAGTTGTTCAGCAGACCAACTAACTCAAGCAATACCAACTAACTCAAGGAAGAACAACCACCCTAGAAGACCAAAAGTCATATTCATTGTACATAGACGTAAATGTTTGAATGTATACAGACTTTCCATCTCTCGGACTCCCATCACTATAAATACATGCATTCCCTTAGCCAAAGGGACACAATCTGAACTAGCAAGAAATTCTCTACACCTCTCTCTCTCTCTACACCATATTGTGCTATTATAAACCCCTAGGAATAAAATAACAATGGACGTAGCATTTTCCTTATAGCCAAACCACTTTAAAAACCTTTGTCTCTTATATGTTTGTTGTGATCACCACTTCATCTTCAATCATCATCTTCATACCTTCATTTTATCTGTATCTTATCGGCATCAACACCCATAAAAAATGTTCCAAGCTCCTATATATATATGTAATGCATTCATACCTTACGAGAGATTGGAACTTAAGTTGATGACGTGAAACGAGGCAGATGTAAGCCGACAATGATGTTAACTTGAAATTCAGGCCGCTACATCTTCAACTTCTCAAATGTCATAGGCTTGGATGATTATACCATGAACATCTATCCCATGACACAAACCGTTTTGTCCGGAATTGAGCCAATACTACAATATGACTCAATTGGAACACTCTTTTTATGGTTTTGAAGAAAAAAATTATAAATAGAAAATCATTTTGATTTTTTTAAAAATTTATCAAAAAAATCTATTTGGATTTTTTCATTTTTAAAAAAAAAATAGAAAATCTTTTCATATTTTTCTAAAAAGAAGGAAAAAATAAAAACCAAAAACAAATAATGATACAAATGATACATCTAGAGATATGAATAATATGAAATGAACATGAAAAATGCATCCTACTCTTGACATGGTGACCAACCCTCAGTCAACTGTGCAAATTCCTAAAGACTTCCTAAGAATCTCGAATCTAATGGCATATAAAGGCTTCATGAAATATCAGCTAATTGGAGGTCGATAGACACAAAACTCAAGGATACGACCTTCTCTTCTACAGGCTCACGGATAAAGTGCTAGCGCATCCTAATGTGCTTTGTGCTGAATGCTAGACTGGATAATAGGATATGTGTATCATGCTCGTGTTATCATAGGAAATAGTCATGGTGTCCTGTGATATCCCATAATCCTCCAACATCTGCTTCATTCACAGAAGTTACGTGCAACAACACCCGGCGGCTATGTACTCAGCTTTCATAATGGATAAAGAGACGGAGTTTTGCTTCTTTCTTAACCAAGAGACAAGAGCAGAACCAAAGAAAAATTACCCACTAGAAGTGCCCCTACATCCATCTACATCCCCGACCCAATCGTCATCCAAATAGGCAAATAAACGATCATCGGTATCAAAGGAATACCATATACTAAATGAAAGAGTCCCCCACTCATGTATTTGATAATGCGTTTAAGAGAGACTAAGTGCGACTCTTTTTGGTACGCCTGATATCGCGCACAGACTCCAACACTAAAGGTAATCTAGGGACGACTGACAGTCAAGTAGACAAGACTACTTATCATACTCTAATACAAGGTATGCCCTACGTCCTTGCCTGAAGTGTCCTTGCTAAGTTTTGTTGAGGTAATCATCGAGGTACGCACATGCTAAGCAGAGTCTAAACAAAATTTCTTCACAAGGTCTCTAGAATACTTGGATTAGGAGATGGACATCACATCCTCTAGATAATGAACTTAGTGACCAAGGAAGAAAGTAATCTTACCTGCCATGCTCATCTCAAACTCACTCTCCATCTCCTCCTCAAAGTGATAAGCATGTTGGGAGCACGTGGATCCAAAGACTATATCATCCACATAGACCTGGGGAGCCAAAATAGCACTGTCATCTCTCCTGATGAACAACGTCATATCAAATCCCCCTTTCTTGAAGCCTCGGGCTCAGAGATAGGAAGTAAGCCTCTCTTACTAAGAACGTGTTTCTTGCTTCAAACCATACAAGGCTTTCCTCAGATAGTAGACGTGATCAGGGTGCTTAGGGTCTTCAAACCCTTTTGGTTGTTCTACGTAAACCTCATAATGTAGAATGCCATTCAGAAAGGCACTCTTGACATCCATCTGATATAACTTGAAGTGCAATGACATGCGATGGTGAGTAGTAAGTGGATAGACTCAAGCCTTGCAATAAGAGCAAATGTCTCGTCAAAGTCCACACCCTCTATCTGTGCATAGCCTTGATCCACAATCCTAGCCTTATTTCAGATAATAGTACCAATCTCATCCACCTTATTCTTGATGATCCATTTATTAACTATCACATTTGTCTCACTAGGTCAGGGGACCAGTTCATAGACATTATTCTTTCTAAACTGAAGTAACTCATCCTACATAACGCATATCCAGTGTTTATCTTTCAGTGCTTCCTTATGATTCTTGGGCTTGACTTTGGATGTGTAGAAAATATAGCTAACAATGTTTTCCAACTGAGCACGAGTCTTGACCCCTAGGGTGGGATCTCCTAGAATAGCAGTAGGATCAAGATTCTTGCGAACCTAAGTAGTAGTGTCCCCGAAGTTCGAAATAGGATCCACTCTTGGTGTGGTAGGCACAATGGGATCATAATTAATAGGTGCGTCATCCTCACACAAAAGGTTAGAATCAACAAACGCCGATGGTTCGTCATCTTGCACTGTGACAATTATTGATTCCTAAACCTTAGAGCTACTCATATTAAAAACCCGATATTCTCTACTAGTTGATGAATATCCTAACAATATTCCCTCTTTGATCTGGGAGTCGAACTTTCCTAATTGCTCTCTATCTATCCCGTAGGATGTAGCATTTACTCTCGAAGACACAGAAATATGAAAGGTTGGGCTTCTTTACAGTTCATAATTCGTAGGGCGTATTAAGTGTGTGTGGACAAAGGTAAACCCTATTCACCATATGGCAAGCGACAGACACCATCTCTGTCCAAAATCTCCTAGCAACTCTACGACCTATAAGCATAAATCTAGCCATCTCCTGAATTGTTCGATTCTTCCTCTCAATATTCCCATTTTGCTATGGAGTCTTTAGGGTCAAAAATCCATGTTTGATCCCGAAGCTATCACAGTAATGATCTACTTTAGCTTCCTTAAACTCAGTGTCATTGCACTACTTATCCTACTAATAGTGACTCCGTGTTGATTTTGCAGGACACGACATTTGGTCGTGAGAAAATCCACAACATCGGATTTCTCTCTCAGAAAACCTACAATCGATTAACGAGAGAAATTATCTTCCGTCACGAAGATATACCTCTTACCACCCAAACTCTCTGTATGAGTAGGTCCCATAATATCCATGTGTATCAACTTAATCACTCGTGAATTGGTAATGGAATTCAACTTCCTATAGGGGCTACGAACTTGTTTTCCCAACTGACAGGGTCCAAAAATCGCGAAAGTCGATTTTCCAAGTGATGGCAAGCCACGTACTAGGTCATTTTTATCTAATCTCTCTAAATCTCTAAAATTCACATGACCTAGACGTTAATACCAAAGATCCATATGAGTGATCATGGCACTTTTGCAGACAAATGAGGACTTGGGATCAATCCCATAACATTTATCTTCAATCCTCACCTCTAGTAATAGAAGTTTATCGCCTTGATAATAAATATTACACTCGTTCCGATCAAACTTTATGCAAAGTCAGCATCATACAACTGGCTAATGTTGAGAAGGTTTTCTTTCAAACCTTTGATGTAAAAAATATCCTCTAGCTTAGGAAATCCTGGTATCTTTACTGTACCTCATCCTACTATGCTAGACTTTCTCCTATCTCCAAAGATGACTTTACCTTCCTTTCATTCCTCTAGGTAGGTAAAATATAAGACATCACCTGTCATGTGCCTGGAGCACCCACTAACAAAATACCACTGAGAAGTATGATGTGCTTAAAGAGAAACATGAACAACAAGGGCTGTTGTGTCGTGTTTAGGTATCCAAGTGGAGGTAACCTTATGTTTTCCCTTATTATTGTTGGTACCAGTTGAGATTATGTAAGTATCCGCTGAGGGCAAAGAAATTTGTTAGAACTCTTCCACTAAGCTCTGAGATGTGGCGACTAGAAACTCAACCTGCTCTCTAAGACTCGAAAAATCGCTAATGGCAAGTGGTGGCCAAAATGTATGTCGTGTCTAACCCAAACTATAGCAAAACTCCCTAAGGTGGCACTTTCTTTTGCATTAGGTACATAAGTACACAGTCTTTGGCTGACCTTATTTTTTTTTCTTGGTCGAACTCTTATCCGGGGTTTTGGTGATGGCCATATGGATTCCTAGTAAACTCAGGAATTGGTTACAGTGTCACATGGGATGTGGAGGCACCATCAAAATCTATTCCCTGCCTTTCACCAAAACATAAAGCAGAAGCGAGGAGCATCTTTCCCATCTTTACATATCTGTCCTCTATCTTTACCTTGACCTCCCTTGCTCTCTCAAGGTCTTGAGTAAGCTGGTATACAAGGGCATCAAGTTTCTTTCGAGTGTCTATGGATGTCTGGAGATCACTCATAAGACTAGCCACTTGCTTGGTCAAGTCCCCTTTCTATTTCTCTAAATTACTATCTCTCTCTCTCTAAATTAGTTCTCTATCTCTCTACACAAACTCTCTCTCTCTCTCTACGCAAACAGTCTCTCTCTCTCAAGGCAGTACTAATGGAGGACTCTCTCTCTCTCTTGTATCTCCAACATATTTTTCTAAGGAAACTATCCTAAGAGCTTACTCTTTTTATGTTGTTTAGTTTTAAAATAATCATCATATAAATCAGCGTACTCGCATCATAAATCACTCTCGCTCTCATTTGCAGAATCCTTCCCCTCACTCACATAGCTTCCACTATCGAGGTGTCCCTGTGAAGTATCATCCTCATTGTCGTGAGGCGTACTATTAGTACTCACATGATTAGCCATGAATGCGGTGAAGTTACATTCATGTGGCGACTCATCTCCAGAATCCACTGACTCGACCTCACTGTCGTCACTAAGGGAGGCATTAAGATCATCTTTGCCTTTGCCTTGACGTCTCAACATCGTAGGACACTCAAATGCCTTATGACCTATACCATCACACTCATAACATCTCTCATCGGCTTTCTTAGGCGCGCACTTTTTATCCTTTTCATTTTTATTTTCAAATATATTTTTCTCAAAATTCTTTTAATCTTTGAAATTGCCATTTTTCTTTAATTTGAGAGATTTCTTGAATTTTTTGCAAACAAAGCGAAATCGTCTAAGTCATAATCAAACTCAGAATCATACAACTCTTCCTCTCTTATCCTAGACGACTCACCTCTCTTTCTTGTTGACCCCTCACTCTTCCTAGCTCGGGCTTTAAGTGTTACCCCTTTATCTTTTGATTTTATCATGTTAGGAAACACGTCAATTTCATAAGTTTGGAGGTCTCCTACCAATTCTTATAATTTCAGACTACTCAAATTTTCTAAAGAATTTAGCACAGTGACTTAAGGGATAAAATGGTTAGGCAGTGATCACAAAATATTTTTAACTACTCTAGCATCAGGAATGTGTTCCCCTAAATTGAAACTACTGTTTACAATATCAGATAAGCATGCATAGAATTCATCAAAACACTCAGATTCAAGCACGGTGATTGTCTCATATTATGTAGTTAAATTTTGCAATTTTGATTATTTAACTGCATTAGTGCCTTCATGGATAAGTTGAAGAACGTCCCATACTTCTTTTAACATGGTACGCATCATGATGCGTCAAAACTCGTCGGGGGTGATGTTTTTAGAAATTGCACTAAGTCCACATGAGTATATGTGCTCTATTTAAATTCATCCTCAGTCCATGTAGTCACAAGTTTTAAAGTAGTTACGTTATCTACAATGACAGTGGGAGGCGTCCACCCTCTTTCACACACAACCCAAACACGTTCGTCAATGGTCTTTAAGTAAGATTTCATATGGGATTTCCAATATGCATAATTTGACTTGTCAAAAATTGGCACTCAATTATACAAGTTTTCCATTGAAATTACGCTTTTTCAAAAATCAATTTGTAGACCAAAATTGATATCTAGTAATTTTTTGTGAAAACAATACATGGTACAATTATGTAATAGGCTCTGATACTAATTCGACATTGCGCCAACGATCAATTATTAGCTTGTTTAATTAAATTCCAATTTTTAATCCCAAAGATCCTAACTCTCGCAAATAAATTGTGACAGGCAAATTAATTCAATCCACACATTCACAGTCAATCACAATATAAGGAAAAATTCCTCAAAAGGGAAAAATCATTTTTATTTCACTATAATTCGTAATACTTACAATTACAGCAAAATATAATGACACACGAATACCCGCAGGTGTCGGTTAGTTATCACCGGCTAGAGATCCCAAAAATTCTCCAAGTCAGCAATGGAGAACAACCTTCTTCTCCACAAGAATACTCAAGATGAGTAGAATAATTAATCTAGGGTTTATAAAGATTCACATATATGTTTGGGAATGATTTGTGAATAAAAAAGGCATGAAAACCTTGAAAAAACGAAGTCTATTTTGTGCAGCAGTTCTATAAAAACGTGAGTGCCAAAGACTTGAATAATGTGAATGATGAGCACTGCTATTAATACATAAATCGCGATGGTCTGTTGCTCGAATGATAGAGGGCTGTCGCTCGAATGAACAAGACCGTCACTTGAACGAGTACGCGTGACAAAAACATGTCGCTTGAACGATGCTGTGCCATCGCTGGAACGAAGTCAGCGTCAATTGTTTTTTGTCACCTCTACACTTAGAAAAAATTCTTTCTGCGAAGGAAAACATTTTGAAGCCTTAAAAACATTTTCTAAAAATTCCCAAATAATTATGTAACCATTAAAAACTCCAAATTAATTATTTTACCATTAATGTGAGTGGAGTAGTGGGAATGTTTAATGTTGAAGACGGACGTTGCACGATGCTCGGTGATGATGAATTACGAACACATGAAGATAGTGGGAGTGTGATAACTTTGGATCAAGATTGCGGCCATCATGGATGAACGTGTTGACATGCCAAATATAGTGGTATCAGACATACTAACTGTGATATAGGACACACAGATAACTTCCTAGATTATAAACGAACATTTATGGAATCATGTCCTTATAGGCTGACCTGAGAATCATATATTCCGTACCAAATAATATAACCATTAGGATTACTGATCCAGAATAGAGGGCTTGTGATAGGAGAAATGCCAATGAGTTTTGTTTCACTTGGTCTCTCCAAGTTGGAGCTCGTCTTCCCATCAACCCCTCAATAAGATCCATATTAAGAAAGTATGGATGAACCCTTACTCGACTTCCTCAAAATGCGTATAGGTCTATTGTTGGGGGCAATGATCTACTGGAAGAAATATGGGGAATTTGATATAAATGGGGACATATTTAGCTTTTTGTATGGTTTAAAGGATAACCATAAAACCCCTGGGTACTACAACTTTTCTCCCAGGAAGTCCAATAATAAATTAGTACAGGTTCCCCAAACTAGCAATCATAATTTAAAGACCAAGTTCTTCAACATTTTTGGTGCGTGGGAGTTCTTTCCTAATGATCTAGAAAGAGGAATCAACATTCCCAGGGAATGGTGCTCCTTATAATTGATTGCCAAAAAGTCTGTCTCATTGGATAAGAGATTGGTGAGGATGATCATATAAGTCTGCACTTTAGATCCCATGTTCTATGAGTAGATACATGCCCAAAAGGTTTGGGAAAATAACAAACTATCTGAGCATAGGTACTATTGACCTGACACATAAAGGCCATCAAAGTCCATTGAACATGGTAAAGAGTGTTCTGAGGAAGAGGAAAAAATGAGGATGAGGTTAACTAGGTTAAATGTGAGATGTGAGTATGATGAGACCGACAAGGAGGTTAAAGAAGGAGAGATTTTTTCATAATTCATAGGTCGTCCTTTTTTTGCATGCTTTTGTACTTTATATCAAGATTATTACTGATTGAATTTATCCTTATTGTGATGCATCTTCAACTCTCAACTCCAATTCATTTGTCATAAACCAATAAATGTTTCTAGGGACAAGTTGAAGGAGATTCGATCTAAAAAACTTGAAGAATTGGCTCATCGAGCTTCTTCCTTGAAGTTTTAATAAGAGGCTCATACCAAAGAACGTAGCGATGATTCATCTTGGCTCAAAATTGCTAAAGTAACAAAGTTGGACATTGAAGAGTCTAGGAAAAATAAATTTGCTGACAAAGGCAAGGGTAAGATCTCTTAGGAAAAGCAGGGTGGTAAGTGGAGTCCTTTGGATGACCCCACAACCAAGGAACTAAAATTTCCCAAGACCAATGTCCAATAAATAGTTTCAAATTGATGGTCGATCTGCTTAGAGGATGTTTAAGGGAGGGAACTCTCCGTTTCCTTATAGCCATGTTGATCCCTTCGAGCTTGACCCTACAGTGACCAATGAGGAAATCTTGGCAGATCCTAACTCCATAATTTGGAATGCTACTAATACTCTCGAGGTTTATGGTTATATGGATTATAGTTGTAACTTCAGGTTTATACAGATTTTTGATGTTGACAACTTGTGGAACTTTTGTTCCCAAAAGGCCTTTGGGGTAAGTTAAATAAACTCTTCTTTTATTACTCTTTCACAACCCATATCTTATTCTTTAGAAAATTTATTTCATTTCTCCTTTCGCAGGGCAGCATGTCCATCACCATTATGAAGGATAAAGATAAGTCTTCCGTGAATACTTGTGATGAGCTCATAATCGCCAAAGAGGATCTTAAAGGGAAGATTAAATCTCTTCAGGTTGATCTTTCTAAAGTGCATAATAAGCTACAAGAAAATAATGGTCAGATGGTGAGCAAAGTGGAAGACTTAAGAGAAGATCAAACTTCTACAATATCAAAGTTGCCAAGGACTAGCTTGATGCTTTAAAGATCAAACACTATAAGTCTTTAATTACTGCTTCCATGGACGAAGATCAAGATATTAAGGCCTTTAAAGATTTTGAGGAATATATCATAGACACAACCATGGACTTCTTCAAGGGCTATGATGAGCTAAAAAAAAGAGTGTATCCAAACACTAGCTTGACATTACTAAAGTCATCATAGCTTGGGAGGGAGATGATGGTGACGTAAAGGCCTTAGATTAGGAGGAGGTTTCTCATCGAGAAAAACGGGGTTATCTTATGATAATGAGCTCCAGGTACTTCAGGAGAATAAGGATGTCAAAGAATAACCTTCTGCTGTTGGGAAACTGGAGTTCGCTTCGAAGGATGCTCCTGCTTACTTTTATCTTTTAAACAAATCTTGTCTTTATAAACCTTTATCTATAAAGACTGTTGAACGAGGAACAATTTATGTGAGAAATTTGTGAATTAATACCAATGATAATTATTTATATCATTCTCTGTGTACTATGTTTCCTTTTCAAATATTTCTTTGTTCATGGATTTGAATAATTCGATTTAGTGAATTTTTCTTTTTTTGATCCAAGTTTTATTTTGTTGTTTGCTAGTGTTTTAGCCTTGTCTTACTAGTTCCATTCCCTTAGGTATGGACCATTTTAGTTGTCTAATTAGGAAAAGGTGCATGGTCGAGTCTTATCAAACACCCTCTTCCAGACATTTTTACGTATTAAAGACGTTCATTGATCAATTGGGTCGGCTTAGGCCATCCTGATCTTTAACTTTTGGTGCAGTCAAAAACTTGCATTATCCAATTTAAGAAAGGTATGTGGTCGGATGTTGTCAACACAACCTTTTCCAAGTGTTTTAATATAGTCAAAGATGTGCATTGATCAATTTAATCGGCTTAGGCCGACATAATTTATTACTTTTGGTGCACTCAAAGGTGTTCATTATCCAATTTAGGAAATGTATGTTGTTGGATCTTGTTAACACACCATCTTTCACGTGTTTTTGTGTATTCAAAGACGTGCATTGATCAATTTGGTTAGCTTAGTCCGATCTGATCTATAACTTTTGGTGAAGTCAAAGATGTGCTTTATTCTATTTCAAAAGGTATGTGGTCATATATTGCCGACACAATCTCTTCTAAGGGTTTTTGTGTAGTCAAAGATGTTCATTGATCAATTGGGTTTATAAATACTGACCTGATCTAACATTCAAATGCTAATAAGAATCTGATAATCACAAAAATGAAATAAGAGGTAACAAATATCTTTATATATTGACTTATTCTTATACAAAATTTGTAACCTCTAACTGCTTGCATCTTCCTTAGTTACTAGAAGATTTCTCAATAATAGTACCTCATGAGGTGCTCAGAAGTTTCAAGGATTTTTAAATGTCTCCCCTTCAAGAATTTCAATCTAATAGGTGCCAGGTGGTACAACTGTAGCCATGCGATAGGGACCATGATAGTTTACTTCCAACTTATTGGACTTCTGTGTTACCTTTTACGAAGACGTAATCCCTTCCTTGAGATTGCTTGGATTGAATCTTTTGTTGTATAATGTTATTGTACTCTATTGGCAGGTTGCTACCCTGAGTGGTGTTGTCGTTTAGATCCAATCTTCTTAAAAAATCACTTTTAGGAGATTTAAAATTAAGGACCCCATGGCTTGGCAGTTCGACCTCAACTCGAAGCATGGCTTCAATGCCAAAGGCCAACATGTAGGTGTTTCTCTAATTTTCGTCCGCAGTGTTGTACCGTAAGCCTAAAATACATTTTCTAGTTCATTCATCCAATTTTTGGTGATTGATTCCGGTATTTTCTTCATCCTAATGATTCTAGTATCTATCAAAGTTTTGTCAGTGATATCCGAATGGCCATTCCATTGTGGATGAGTTGGTGATGAATGCAATTTTGTGATTTTGGCCTTGTGATAATAATCTTAAAACTCATTTTATAAACTAATCCACTCCTACCACCAGATATCTTAACCTTCCTTTGGTCTTCGACAGAGGGTCGACTAGATCCATATCCTAAATGTAAAAAGGCCAAGGTGATGTGATTGGCACTAACTCAACTCCTAGTCTTTTGTGTATCACTCTAAACCTCTGGCATTTGTCCCACTTCTGCATGTATTCTTTATAATCTTTCCTCACTATTGGCCAATAATATCCTTAGATGGCTATTCTCGTCATTAGTGTCCGACCTGCTACTTGAGCACCGCATGACCCTTCATGTATTTCTTTGAGTTGGTTTGGTGCTTCTATAGGGTAAACACATCCCATCATTGATACTGTAAAATCTAATTTGTATAACACTCCTTTATCCATAACATATTTGGCAGCTTTATAACATAGTCTCCTTGCCTCTTTTTGATCCTTTGGTAGAATGCCTACTTTCAAGTCTATGATAATTTGGTCCATCCAGGATGGGACCATGGTAATCTCCAGGAAATTTACTTCTTCAGCATCAATGCCCCTTTAAAATTTTTACAGGTATGGTTGTCCTCAGGTCAGCCTAGTAGCTAATGCCAAAAGAGCTAATGCGTTTGCATAACTATTTTTAATTATGGGGATTCTAATCATCTGGAGTGCTTTTATATTTGGGATTATAAAGTTTACACTTGTAAGATATTTTAACATGTTTCCCTCTCTTTCTACTTATTCTCCCAACACATAGTCAACCACTAGTTGTGAATCACTGCGAGTCGTTATTTACTCGTCTCCAAGTGATACAACTAATTCCAATCCAACAATCAAATCCCCATGCTCTGATTTATTATTGGATTCTTTAAATTTGAACCTCAAAACATATTCTATATCATCTCCATCAGCTGTGTTAATTATCAGAATTGCTCCGCTACTTCTTGCACGTGATGATCCATCCACGAATACCTTCCATATTGCTAGCTCTCTATCAAAGTCTCCTTATACTAGATAACCATTTTAAATATTTTTGTAGTAAAATTTCTGTTGCATCTAGGTTGGTGATCTCAGATGAGGATTCCGCTGGGCTTTGGATCTGTTTGGCTGGAACTATAATAGAGTGCTCGACTGGCTATTGAGTCTACTTGTCTATGATAAGAGGTGTTATTTTCGCTGATCTTTTCTCCTTATAGGTGAATTATGCAATAAAACCCTCTACGATTTGGCTTTTGATTATAGTCCTTAGCTCGTATGAAATTTTATATTCACCAAGCTCTATTGGACATGCCATCAGCCTGCCAGAATTCTCAGGTTTGTGGATGGCTTACCAAAGTGGGAGATCAGTGTATACCACTATAGAGTGGGCTTATAAGTTCTGCTCCATCTTCCTGGATGCTACTATCAAAGAAATATCCAAATTCTCTATCATGTAATACTTTATTTCTGCACCAGAAAAAGATTTACTCATATAGTATACTGACTTTTGGATTCCTTCATCGCTGCTAATCAGAGCTGAGCTGACTGCTAACTCCGATAATGAAAATACATGTATAGTTTTTCTCCAAATATTGGCTTGATAGTGATGGGGACCTTCCTAGGTATATTTTAAGCTCTAAACGGATAGTTTGGAATTCTTTTGTCCATTCGAAAGAGTTTTCGATAACTTTGAAGGATGAGAGGAATTTATCTATAGCTCTGGCTACAAATATGTTCAGAGCTACTACTCGGACTGTTAGGCTTTGAATTTCCTTTTTTTCTGGGAGGCTTCATATCGATCAATGCTTGGATCTTGTTAGGGTTGGACTTTAGGCCCCTTTGGGTCACGATAGATACCAAAATTTTTCCATCCTTGACTCTGAAAGCGCACTTTGCTAGATTAAGGATCATATGGTATTTCTCCAGTTCATCAAATTTTTTGCCGCAGTCCTTTATGTGGTCGTCTGCTTTTATGATCTTTATTAGCATTTTATCCATATAAACCTCCATGTTCTTACTTATCTACTTTTCAAATACTTTTTTCACCAACCTTTGATAAGTGGCACTAACATTTTTTAGTCCACAAGGCATAACATTATAGCAAAAGGTACCTCGACTGATGATGAAGGTTTTCTAATCTTTATTATCTAACTTCATTTTAATTTAGTTATGACCAAAATATGTATACATGAAGCTCAATATCTCATGATCATCTGTTGCATAAACAAATTAATCTATCTGAGGCAATGGATAATAATCCTTGGGGCCTGCCTTATTTAAATCTATGAAGTCCATGCACATCCTCCACTTAATATTTTTTCAGTACTGTCACCACGTTTGCTAACGAATCGAGGTACATCACGTCTTTCATAAATTCAACTTTCTTTAATTTTGACACTTCCTCTTGAATTGCCATATTTTTCTCTTTTGAGAATATTTTCCCTTTCTATTTTACTAGTTTAACTTCCTTGACTATATTGAGTTCATGGTTGATAATGGCAAGATTAATTCCAAGCAGGTACTTCTGGGTCTAAGAAAATACATTTTTCGGGCTCGCAAGAAGTTGAACCACTACTTCTTGAGGATGGGATCCAAAGACGAGTCGATCTCGCCTATCCTCTCAGGATGCTCGTCGTCTAGGATTGCTGACTTTTTTTTATTCAATGGCTTCTCTGATTATTGACCGATCTTCATCTCGAGGATCTAATTCCTCAAAATGATAGGTTTGATCTAGGTTCTTCCTCATCGGCCAAAGTGTAATAGAATTCACGTGCTTCCACTTGGTTTCCTTTCACCAATACTACACTAAAGTTGGTATGAAACATGAGACACTGGTGAACATTTATAGCTATAACCTCAAAATTCTTAAAACTCACTTTTTCAAAGATGATATTGTAGGCCGATAAGATATTCTAGTCAAGGGCGAATAATCTCATCCTCTCTATCCTATAGGTTAACCAAGTTCAAATAATCACTTCCATCTCAATTTTACCTAGTGGGTACACCTTTTCACCAAATAATTTAATCAAGCAATGATGGTATGCCTATAATTTCCTATCAGACAACTTTAACATCTAGAAATAATCGTAAAACAATACATCTATCGAGATCCCATTGTTCACCAGGATTCTCTTTCCATTTTTACTGCGAATCACCATGGTTGTCATCGATGGATCATCATTATGATATAACAATCTTGAGAGGCCATATCGAAAAAAGCCTATTATAAGCCTATCCTTGCTGAATTTATGAGGTCAAACAACTTCCACTGCTCCCATGTTGATATCTTTTTTATCGACACAAACTCTTTCTTCGATGTGATATGTATTTCTTTTAGCTAGTACATCACCTCCATCATCATATCCTCATTCTATACAATTTCACCAAAAAGAAATCATATTCATCTCTTTTAGGGGATCCTTAGTCCTGGCATAGAGGTTGAGATTCTCCTCATCTTTGCTCTCCCGAGCTCTTTTTTGGTCTTTATGCCCTATCCAAGGTGATCTTGATCTTCTCCTAGACTTCCAGTCATCCCGAGTTTGTGTTGGTCTGCTGTTTCTTTTCAGATGCTTATTAAGTTTTACTATTTTGATGAGGGCTGAATTTCACCATTTAATGCTAGGCAGTCCTTAGTTTCGTGCCTGCGATCCTTGTGGAATTTGAAAAACTTGCTATTGTCTTTTCTTCCACCAGAAGTTCTTAACTTCTCTAGCCATTTTAATTAACGATCTCCTTAGATCTCATCGATAATGTGGTGTACTCCCACTTTTAAGGGAGTATATTCGTCAAACATCTGGTATGACCTCCTTTCTCTCTTCATCTTAGGGATATATTTAGGTTTATCCTTTCTCCTCGAGATGCTATTTTCTTCAAACTTTCTACGGATGATCTCTTTGACAACCATAGCTTCCTAGACATTCGTGATATATCCATCATTGTCCAAGAGCTCGACCATATAGTTTGGAGGTTCCTTGGATAATTCCCAATACAACATCCCGAGAAACAACCCTGTCATGATTGCTGTAATATGTACCTTTTCCTTATAGTCCATCGCTTCTAATTTCTCAGTATTAAACTTGGTAATGTACTCTCTTTTGATTTCATCTTTGTATTAATGTACACTTAAAAAATGAGACACCCTCTTACCAAGTTTTTCTTTGAAGTATAAATTATTAACAAAGAGGTCAACCAGTTATTTAAATTTGAAATTTACCCTCTTAGTAACCCATTATACCAAATTTGAGTAGGTCCGATAAGAGTGCTTGAAAAATCTCTGCAACATATCTCGTTGGCTATATAGAATATGTCGAATGCTTCTTGATATTCCTCAATATGAAAAAATGAATTTAATTTCACTTCATACCTGGGAGTGATCACGGGTAAAAGAAATTTCGCAAGTATGGGCTAGCTAATCATGGAGGTTGTGAATGGAGATCCCTGAACAAAACCCCACTATAATGGAATTTTTATTTTGATGAGATCGTCCAAATGGTCCTCTATCCTCTTGATGGACACCCTCCATGGTTGAGCTTCCTAAGATACTTTGTTAGTTCTCCATGACTATCAAACGAAACTTTTTCTCTTTAACCAACCTATTCATACTTGTTTGATGCCCTGGTATTCTACTCGACTTATGCTTTCTTTGGTGTGCGGATGTGCTCACTCCCCTATCCTTCCCAGCTTATCAAAAATTGTTTCTTTACTGAGCCTTTCAAAGTCACTTATATGTTCGTCCAAATACATTTGATCATGATCATCCCTGGTTGACCTAATGGTGGAGGTTCTACATGGTCGTATAAGGATCTTTTTAGGCTCTAGACCATGTATCCAAGAAGATCTGCTCGTCTTAGATTCCAAATTTATTCTTCTGGGATTTTCCAAAGATTTTCCTCAGCTCTCGTAACTCATCTCTGTAAGGTAAGGAGGGGTGATTCCCTTCGTTTACTCAGATTTTTTTTCTAATGCTGGGGTTATTGGAGATGAATCTGGGCGGCACTATGAGGCCAACTCACTTTGGTTGAGCTGTCTCATATTTTCTTGCACAACTTCCTGACTTGTAACCAAGCTATGCATGAATCCTACTAGATACCCTATTGCAATAGGGGTGGAGGGTGGTGCAACTTCTTTTGCCCTACCTTTTTCTGGGTGTTTCGAAATTGTTATGAAAATTCTAAAAAAATAGAGTATAGATGTAGGAAAACAGAGTATGAATGAATTCTTGATAATTTGATTTTAGGGAAGCTATTTTTGGCAAGAAATGAATGTATTTAGGTATGATTTGCACATAATTCTTTAGTGGAACAATAAATCTAGAATTTCGGGCAAGAAATCATGTGAATTTACTTATAAAACCAACAAAATTACTGTTAACGAAATTTGGGGGATTTTACTAAGAAATATAGATTTTCCACAATTAGAAATTGGGAATTAGATGAGAAACAACTAGACTTAAATCGTTCCCTGAGACGACGCCATTCTATCGTCGTAAAAAATGAACTCAAGGTTAGGTCTAAAACTCATACTTTTACTCTAAAACCAACATTATTTTCATCCCGAAATATAAGCTAATTAATATACTTATTTAACTTGTTATTTTAATTAAGTTAATTAGTACGAGTCCAAAATTCAATAATTTATTTATTTATAAATTTGGCGGACAAGAAATTATAAGAAACTACTTCACGTTCATTCGAACCCGACACATAGGGGATAATCTAGAAAAGGAAACCATTGATACTAAATTCCTTATCATTCCATAGTCGCCCATAATACGTAGTCACGTTAAAATATTTAATTAATGTTTCACATGTATTAACTCTGATTTCTGATGTAATTTATATAACGCATATAAACACATAAAATTGTGACATCACATGTCATGGCAAGAAAATAAGATAATTTAACAATGTAACATCACATGCCACGATAGGCGAATAAGATAATTTAATAATTAATCTAATGCATAAAAATACAGGGTATTAAACCTACCTTATTAGCCCCTTATATCTCCCTTTATTTTTAATATGAATTTTTTGACTGGGTATTGCCCTTCTTGACTCATAGTTTGCCCTATTTATACTCACCCCGACCAAGCCATGCATACCTGAATAAATCTGAGGGTGATGTGATTTTGTCAACTGAGTTGTTCTTCTGATACATTATAGTCTAGAAAAGGTGTACTAGGATTAAGACTAGTGTGATACTTTGTCTGACCTCATTGGTGGTACGTAATCTAGTATGTATTGAACATATAAGGTGGGCATTTGATGTCTTTACTGGTGCACAAACGGGCATGCTCTAAGTGAGTTGGGTAGGTGTGATACGAAGCATAATATATATAGAAACATTTTCCTGTATTCATGATAGTGGTGTTGCAGAGATCTAAATTGTATGAAAAGAAAAAGGGAATATGAAAATTAAATACTAAACAAAATTAAATGGATACAAGGACGTTTCATAAATTCAAACTCTCGAACTATACTTTTCTATGCTTGGTCATTATGTTCTCACCTATTGATAATATATATTCAAGTTTCCACATTCCATGGCCAGGGAAGGGATAGGACTTCATGATCCTTTAGGCTACGAGTACCCAGTCATATACTCTGGGAGACGACATATGGGCCCTCCCAATTGTCTGTAAGTTTCCATGGTTTGAATTCTTAGTTGATTGCATCTGAGTCACCAATGTGGAAATTTTGTTTTTTACCTTTCTATTGTAGTACCTGACTGCTTTATGTCGGGTCGTGGCCATCTTAAATGTTGCCTCTTCGCGCCATTCTTCAAGAGGTCAAGGTTGTGTCTAAATTATTTTGTAATTTTCCCCTTTCAAAACAGTGGACTCGAGTGTAGGGAATCTCAAGATTGATTGGTAACACATCTTCTATGACATAGTTTAGAGCAAAGGATGTTTTCTATTGGTCCCCCTCATCGTTTTCTTAAATACCCATAGGACTGAAACCATCTTCTCTACCCACATTCCTTTGCAATTATCCAACTTGGATTTTATCCCATGTAGAAGTACTCGGTTCATGACGTCTACCTATTTGTTGCACTTGAGATGTGTGGGGGAAGATAAGTAATGCTTGATTCTGCATTGGTCACATAGTTTGTCAATCCTTACAATGTCAAACTGTCTACCGTAATCAGAAATTATGATTTGTGGAATGTCAAACCGATTGTTTATGTATCTCCATATGAAAAAATCCACCTTTTGGTTAGGGATTTGTCCCTAACACATTTTATAAATAAGTTTATTTCTACCAGGTGAAATTTTCATTGATCTTTCCTAGTAAAAAATGGTACTAGATTGTCCATTCCTCATAGGGAGAATCGCCATGATGACATAATTAATGATAGTTCTTCGACGGGCTGGTAGATGTAATTCAGAGTTCGTTGACATAGGTTGTATTTCCTAACATATGCTCACATACTTATTCATCATTTTCCAATAACAACACTGCATTAGTGCCCCTTATGCTAGGATCTTTTTATCTTGGATGTCCCTCACAAATGCTTTCGTAAAGGCTTCTCAAGATAGTCATCACCTACTTTGGATGAACGCAATGATGGATTGGCCAAGAATGCCCTCTTTGGTACCGAATCCCTTCGTATAAAAGATAATTCAATGCCTTGACCCAAATTTTCTTGCCCTCTACGCAATCTTCTGGAAGGATTTTATCTTTTATGTATTAAATGTATTTTTCCATCAAACTGGATTCTCGTTCTTACACATTGACTACCTTTGCTTCTTGAATCTGAATGTCAGGTTAGTTTACGATGTCCACGAGGGGATTCCCTTCATATGTTGATGATATTTTAGAGAAGTGATTATCATTTACATTGTCCTCTCAAGGGATATGCTTAATAGAAAACACTCGAAATGGCTCTCTTAATTTTTAAAGTAGTTTCAGATATGCCACATGCTTTCCTATTTATTTCATATTCCCCCATCACTTTCTGAATTACCACTTTTGATTTATTGAAGAATTTCACCTCATTTTCTTTGAAAGATGGACAATTAGGCCCTCATACTCGTTCACATTATTAGATGCCCTAAAGGTGAACTTCAACGTGTAGTCTATACGTGATCCATCTCATGTTTTGATGATCATTATTTCCTCACAGAATGCTTTATCAGAAGATACACCTATACGGACAACCCATATTTTCTTTCTTTCATTTACTTATTAACTAGTGTCACCACCTTTAGTGATTGTAAACTATGTGATAAAGTTAGCAACCACCAGTCCCGTAATAGCTTCCCTTGGCTTATAATTCAAATTATACACCCCAAGCTCAAGCGACCACTTCATTAGTCATTTTGAGACTTGTGTCATGTGGATAACTTGCATGAGTGGGTAATCAGATGAGTCGACTATAATGCGAGCCTAGAAGTACGAGCTCAGCTTTTGGGCCGACATGACATGCACAAAGTCTAACTTCTCTAGCATAAAATATCTTGATTCAATTCCCTTGAACACTCTTCTAACATAGAAAATCGATTTTTGAACACGTGAATCATCTCTAATCATATCCAAATAGACCACCATATAGGAAATGATGAGGTAATGATACAATTATCCTCTCTCAACTAGTTTTAAAAGGAGTGGAACCTTGACTATATAGGTCTTGAGATATTTAACAGCATGCCTGTATTCATCTATCCAAATGAATGTCATTTTTAATGTTTTGAAGAAAGGAATGCACTTGTCACTTTTCTTGCTCATGAATGTATTTAGTGATGTTACTCTCCCTGTCATTGACTGCACTTTTTTAATGGCCTTCTGACTTCTCATGTCTAATAATGCCTAAATTTTCTTTGGCTTTTCCTCTATCCCTCTTTAAGTAATCGTAAAACTCAAAATAAATTCCTTATGCCAAATCGAAAGCACATTTCTCCGAGGTCAACTTCATATGCTACCAGTTAAGGATTTTTAAGATATCCTCCAATTTGGTTATACAGTTCTCCCCCTAAACACTCTTCACTAACATTTCATTAACATCCACTTCCATCGCCCTAACTATTTGTGCCATAAACGTCTTATTGATAAGTCTCTGATATGCTACCTCAGTGTTCTTCAACTCAAACATCATCACTCGGTAGTAGTATGTTCCCCCAGTCTATTATGAATAATATTTTTTCTTTATTAATCGGGTGCATCTGGATCTAGTTGTACCTGAATTAAATGTCTATAAATAATATTACTTAATGCCTTATCATGGCATCCACTGATGAATCAATCCTTAGTAGAGGGTAGGAATCTTTCGAATGAGTCCCATTCAAGTCCACATAATCTACACACAAATGCCTATTTCCATTTGGCTTTTTAACCATCATAATATTTTACAATCACTCGGGGTATTTAATGTCCCTAACTAAATCTTCATTAAGAAACTTCCCACTCCAACATGGTTTGTTTGATTCCTCTCAGGGATGAACACACTCTTCTTCTGTTTTAGCAGTTGGATGGTCGGATCAAGCTTCAATTATGGGTCATTTTTTGAGGCATCAATGCCCAATATATGCTCATGGATCCACACAAATTTCTTGTGGTTCTTCTTTAGATATGATACCAAGTTTTCCTTTCTTCTATTTATTAGTGACGATACCACATACACAACTCGCTTTGGACGACTGTCTTATAGTGTTATGGGTAGATTTTCAATCAAGATCCCATGGCCAGTTCTTCTTTCATATTTAAATAATCTACATTAAACACCTCTTTCTTCTCTTTAGTAATAATAACTCTTCGCATGCGATTGACTCCCACGCACTGTCCCCATCATGTTTGGCATGGAGAATAAAAATATAAGGGATTTAATTGACAAAACCACATCAAGTATGTTTAGGGTCATTTGCCTAATCAACATATTATAGGTCGAAGCTAACCTGACTACTAAAATTCTACCCACAGTTTTGTTGACCTAGGGATCCTCCCTATTGTGAATGGTAATTTGATCGACCCCTCCAGATATACCTACTCTCTGGAGAACCCAAAAGGGACTTCCACTAGCTTTATCCTCGCTCCCTCCAACTTCATCTTCTCAAGAAACTCGTAATAAATGATGTTTGTCAACCTACTTGTATCGATCATGATCCTTCTAATCATCAAGTTGGATATCAATGGATCAATTAGCAAGGGGTCATCATGAGGGATAATTAGATTGTGAGAATCCTTCGATGTGAAAGTTATTCACTCTTAATTGTCCAATATCTGCTCCATTTAGATCTCCATAATTACCTTTTTATTCTTATATGATTTCTGGTCTGATGTTGATTCCCGTTTGACCGTGAATCCATAAGATATCATGTTAATCTTCCTTTTTTTTTGTAATGACTACTCTTGAGGCTCATTATTTCTTTACTCTCTCTTATTTGATCGACTTCTATGTTGTTCATCCATTTGTTCGCTATACCGCTCTTCTTATTTTTTGCCTCTTCTACCCATGAACTCTCATAGAAGTCCCATATGAATCAACTACTCAATTTATCTTTTCAGATGAAGAAAATCATTTGTATTTTGGCCAGAATAATGATTGAATTGGTAATAAATATTCAACTTTGGATGGAAACTATTCTTGATCCTGTTCGATCACTTCAGTATCTTCGGGTAAGTTACAATACTCAACACCCATCCCATGGTCATGTTTATTGGAGTATACTTTTTTTTTCGAACTTATTCACCTTATAATTCCCTTTAAAGTAAAATTGACATTTTTCTAGTAATATTTTAGTCCCCGTCTCGTAAGTTTCCTACCCAATGAGTGGGTCGTTGGTTACTGATGGTATCCTTTGCATGGATGTCATTCTCCACCTTCTTCATCAACTCGACCCTTTTGGTAGGTGGTTTTTTTTGATAAGGAATAAATAGTGCTCCTTCTATTAAACCCACGCAAGAAGGCTGAGACAACCACTCTCTCACATGTGTAGTTGATTCAGAGTAACTCATCATTAAACTTTTTTCACATATTATCTAAGAATATTATCCTTAGATTGGAGGATGTTGCAAAAGTGGTCGATCATTTTTCTAGGGATCCTACTTCCGATGAAGTGTCTGATGAACTATTCTGAGAGATCGTTGAAGCACATGTTGGAAATTAGCAGTAGACCATTGAACCGAGTCCTCATAAACACTTTAAATGTTATAGCAAATGATCGACACCAAATCAGATCTTGATGAAGAAAGAAATCGATGTGGGCCTCGTAGTGATCTATGTGGTCCCTAAGATCTTCTCTCCCATAGAATGAATCCATCATTGGGGGTACAACATGGCAAAATCAATTATCTTTTGATAGAATAAAGATACATGACCCACATCTTCGGTGTTTATGATGATCAGTGTATAGCTGACTTAACTAGATCTGATGATTTATTAACGGTGGACAGAGAGTGCCGATGGGGGTGGAGGTGGAAGATCAACCTCATTTTCCTAGTTTTGTTCCACCCGAGAAACTTTATCTATTTATTGCACCGATGTTAGTAGGATGTTAGGTTATAGGCGACTTAGAATTTTGGTGAAATGGGCTTGGAGGGTTTGTTTCTTTTCCCCAAGGTTATTGATGGTCTAAGATACTTAGTTCTTATTAATCACTTTGAAAACTTTCATTCCCACAGACAACCCTAATTATGTTGTGGAAAATATATGTATTTTCCTTAAAATAAAATAATGAAGTAATAATAACACTTAACAATTGTGAAAGAATTATATGACAACAAATTAAATGGACATGATATGTATGTGGTTTGATTGGGCTCAGCCTACATCCATGGGGTAAAGGGGGAGGGGAGTTCTTCATATTAATACGTGTACATATCATTATTATGTTACTCCTATTTTTTTCATGCAATTGAGGAGTTAGGAAATGAGGTACACATATTCGTCCCTATCTTCCCCTTGCATTACCACGTTTCTTATTCATTAAGATAGTGTTCTGCCTTCATATGAATGTGATACCTATTTGAGGTAATGACTAGTTGATAAAGTCTCAAGAGTTTAAATTGACCAACAATCATTTAGTTGATAAAGATGTATGTTCGACTTCCTGTTTGGACTATTAGATCATCGGTTCCACATTCGAAGGTTAACATTATTCCTCCTAAAATCTACATTTAGGTTCAAATTGACCAGAAATATCCCTCATTAGTTGGGATTACCAGGGATAAAAAGAGAGATAATATGAACAATATATAAAAATCTAGTTCTAAAGGATTTCCATAACCTAGACAAAAAATTGTGGTCGGCTCAAAACCCTGGTCGTTCTACGCTTTGTGAGATTAGCATGAAGTTTATAGAAATACTGAATAAACTCGAGAAAAGTGTCCATGGTCTATTCACCAATTGATTCACGAATTATCTTCTCCAACTCAGTTCATTCAATGATCTCATCATCATCCAATCTTGTGTCCTCATATGGAAGGGCACCTCAGGGCTTTAGACCCAATATCTCACATACATACTCAAGAGAAATAGTAAACTCTCCCCAAGATTCCATGACGGTGTGTGTAACCATGATCCATCAAGAAATTTGTAGTTGAAGGGCGTGGTTGTTCTTGGACGAAATAATATCCCCAAACCAAGTGGTCTTATCTAATAGACATACCTTGAGAAGTTAGACCTTGTATTTTTGGTAGATGTTGCCCGACCAAGATACATATCAATTAGGTAACCACTTCCTCCCTCAAATTAACGTGGGAATAAGGAAAATCCCCTCGATCTAACCTAAACCTCATGATATCATAGGAACATAGGTAACCACTCTTGCTGATATTAGAGGGCACCTCCATTATTAACAAGGGATAACCCTTGCATTGGAGTATTTTTAAAAACTTCATCCATGTTATAATACTCATACGCCTTACTAAAGAAGGGAGAACGATAGTGAAAGCCATATAAGGCTTATAGTTCCACTAAATCCGCCATAGGAGATTTTCCAAAGCTTTTTTTATTCTTGTAATATGAAGTGTCCATGGTAGTTTTAATGGTTTCTATTGGCGGGAAATGTTATAAAAATGAGAGGAAATGAATGATGACAGAAAAACAACCAAAAATATGAGGACAACAATTGTATTTGAGCAAGAATATTGCAACTATGGAAACTTTATTTATCTAGAAAAAAGATCTATTACTCTTTATCAAATGGGTTTGTAACGAAAAGAAAAATTGAGTATTTTAAGTGATGAGGAAAAAAATAGTTAACGGCTACTCGACCGTTGATTTTCCTAACGAATATTTTGAAAATTGGGGGAAATGATGGTGGCATAAACCAAATTTATTCCATAGTTCTCTCTAGAGAGCCACATGTCACTTGGGAACAAAGATAGCAAGTTATGGGACTTTACCATTATCTTTCGTAATATATGGGGCTTTACCATAAAAGGGGTCACGCACCTTAGGGGTCACGAAAGATGGTCGCGAACGTTAGTTGTGACCTATACACACACATGGTCATGACCTTTAGCCGTGACCCATCCTAAATAATATCATAATGGTCACCACAATGGTCATGGATCCAGGTTGTGATCCATGATTTGCCCTTACAAATATAGTCAAGGCCCTACCCCGTGACCCTGTTCTTACAATTGAAACAAAACTACTATTCTTAAACTGAAACAAAAAAATGTTATTACAACTGAAAAAATAATATTATTTGATCTTTTCTAACAGATAAATTTGCTACGCAAGAAAATAGTCTTCTAATTCCTTGTTCCATCCCATCCCTGCCTTCAATGAACACATATACATCTCTGCAGCCATTGTATATTTCATCGAATAGTATTTGAGCCTCACTCGTCTCCAAAGGTTGATTGTGTACTCAAGTTTCGACAACCTTATAGATGAGTGTGCACACCCCAATAACCCTCTTATTGCTCAGGTTTTTGAAATAGTACTTTTTGCCATTATCAACGTGAGTTATGGATGATGATCTAAGTCCCGTAATAGGCAAAGGCACAGGGAATGGGAATGTTGGATGAGGCGGCATTTGGGAAGGGAATGTTGGATAAGGTAGCATTTGGGAGGGAATGTTAAAGGTGGCATTTAGGAAGGGAAACCTTAAGGGGGAGGATAGGGAAAACCTTGTGGAGGAGGGTGATATTAAGGGTAACCTTGAGGATGCGGCATTTGGATCTCATAATTTTGGAAAAGGGAAACAAGTTTCCCAATTTAATTTGTCAACATTCCCAGGTTATTTTTGATATCCTGGACATCCCCATCGGTATTGATTCCTTATTCCTCATTCGACGAGAAACGATCCTTGATCGAAGAAAACTCGTCCGAGTGCAGTCTCTTGAAATTTTATTTTTGGCATATGTGAGCCATGGCCTCTCGTCGTTCCCTTTTGTCATTTCAAAAGGTACGAGTCAGGGCATCATTTTCAAGGTCAAACTCATCATTAGGGCTCGAACCTGACTGATTAGTGTCTCAACCAAGTGCGACGGGAATTTATTATCTTTGTCCCATCGAGCATGAACGAATAAGTGAGACCATTTGGTTTTTTACCCACATCTAGACCATCCTTTGTCCTACTCACCCATTCATTCTTCAAATACTCATAGAATTTGGATCCCGACCTATGGATATCAGTTTTTTGTGCCCTATTTTTTATTTTGGTCCCTTTGTATAAACTTTTTCTCTGTTACCTCATTCTCTAGAAACTCATTCCACTGCTGCACCAGAATATTAACATTAGGAGGCACTCTCTCTTTCAAAGATAAAATATCGGAGCGCTGTCTCCTTCGGGAAATGTTTCTTTCGAAGGTTTCTCCTGAATGTCCTCAATGATTCAGCAACCCGAGATAGAACCTTATTCTTGGAACGATTGATAAATGAGAAATACTTGCAGAGTTGATCGTTTTTGTCATCTTTGATGGCTTGACGACCAGGGTCCATTTGTTAGGTCCACGAATCCCACGTTCATTTTTCCCAAAGCCAAACACTGAGCTTTAAAGTTCAGCACGCCATTCCTATCACTCGTCGAGTTATTCCTGAGAAGGGAGAACCCAATGGGCTTCTTTTGGGGTGAGCGAAAGGCGTTGAACATCATTGGATGGGGGGGTGGTGGAATAAAGGGAGTGCTGGATGAGGGCGCCGAAGCAGCTGCAGTTGGACTTGGTGAGGAGGGAACCATTGGTGGAGTTGTGTATTGCTCACCAATTAGTGTTGAGAATTTGGGTTGTGCACGAAATAGTGAACCCCATTGCAGTGTCCCCTCGGCACTTTATTCCCTTGGGTTGTTTCCTCCTAACATTATCTACAAAAATGAAGAACCATAAGTGACTAAAAAATTATAATAAAACATTATAATTAATTAATCAAGCTTATGATTATATATATATACCTTTCGAAGTAAGACTTTAAAATATCTTCATTGTGCTTGATGTCCATCCATTCCGTATTAGTTTTTAAGAACCTATGAATTTTGCACATATCCAACTAGGAGGAAGGGTACATATGATTGATGTGTAGATATCCATGACATTAACTCAGAATCCCATCCTTTTCAACTTATTGGGAAGATTCAATTTAGCGTACATATGGTGCGAGACATCACAGTCTATGTCAATGCTCTCTGTACGCAGTTGTATCCATAACGGATGTTTTTTTTTGCCTTCTCCAACAACGTAACTATGGTCAAGGCTATGTCGGGATTATATATGTGAAATATATTTTGTATAACCTCATCCCAGTTTCCTGGTAGGGAAAATAGAATAGGATCGAACAAGTCATCTTGATGGAGATTTAACTCCATGATTTACAAGGTAGTCAAATTGTTCGATCTTTTTATTTCCATACATATAAATAGGAGTACCCTATACATGATGCTCATTAATAAAGGAGTTACATGCGTGGTCCAATTGCATCCTGTCCAACTCTTGTTTCGAGTGATTATCACCGTGCCTCATTTTTCCTAAGAAACATATACAAGGGCGTGAATATGAGTCATACGGTTAAGGTATAATGGTATATTAGCATGTATTAGTTTGATTAAGGTTTTGAGAATGAAATAGATTTTGAGTATATTAGTTTAATTAGGGTGAGGAACCTAAAATACTCTATTAATTTCAAACTCTAAATAAATACCATGCCCTAAATGACAATTTTCTTAAATAATGCAATTTATTTTAATCCTTAAGTAACCACATTCAGTCAATACTAATAATACTCAATTAATTTTAAACTCTAAATAAATTTCAAGCCATAATTGACAATACCCTTATGTGCCTCAATTTATTTTAATCCCTAAGTAACCACATCCAGCCAATACTAATAATGATAATACCCTTAAATAATGAAACCAAATTCAAACTCTAAATAACAATTCCCAATCAATGTTAAAAATACCCAATAAATAATGCAATAAATAGTGACAATACCCTTTTCTTGAAAAAAAAGTTTACACACATACACACACATACACACACAGATATACACACGCATATACATAGATATACACATAGACATACACATATATACACACACATACACACATATGAACAGATATACAAACGTACACACATTCACACAAATATACACAGACATACACAAATAAACACACACACATAGAAACTCACACATATTCAAACACATATACATTAGGGTTTAGTACTGAAATAAGAATAATTAGGGTTTACCTTTGAGATTGAGAGAGAGATTGAGATAGAGAGAGCCAAAATTAGGGTTTGAGATTGCAAATCTCCGAGAGAGAGAGAGAGAGAGATATTGATGCGGGAATAAATGAAATGAAGGTGGTTTTTTTATTATAAGGAACCTGATCACGGACTAGAGCCGTGACCCACTGCCATGACATTTAAATTTTTTGCACATCAGATCATAGGCAACCATGTTGTCACAACCCTAAGATGTGACCCAAAAATTAGTATGGTCACGACCCAAAGCCTTGATCCATTAGGTGTGCATTGTGTCCTTGGTCGCGGCTCAAGGCTGTGTCCCTACCGTGACCCATCGTGGAAGGAACTTTGACATGAATTTGGCTCCATTTTGAGATAAGAATCATGGTTACAAAAATCCCTTATATTTATTTATTAAATATATCTACATAGATGTTTGTCAATTGTATTTAGTACAGATTCCGCTGAATTGGGTTTGACATGATCATAGGAAAGCATAATTCCATTCTATTAAAATTGAACAAAATATAGGCAGGGAGTTGACATCCAATCGATATGATTGTGTGTATACTACAAGAAAATTTATGATTATTCGAGAACTCGTTTGATAGTTCAAAAGAGGATTGTGAGTAGTACATTTAGTATTGTATTGAACAACACCACCCATGATATATATATCAAAGGGATGTCTTGATTAGACATAAGTAAGCTTATACCATTTTCAAGGATTCATAAATTCCTAATACCGAGAGTTATGAGTATAAGAAAATATTTCCAATGGAATTCATTTGTATGTCATTATCCTAATTGCATTCAGACAAAACAATTTGAGTCCTAGTTTAGGACTTGAGATTCTTTATCCTTAAAGCCTTATTTGGTGGATTTCGTGCTTCATGTGGTTTAACACAGTGAATTTTGTGTTTGTGATGGTTTATTGAGCCAGTATCATTAAATGTCGAGGTCTATGAGGAGCACACATTATGGTAGTGCACGGGTGGATTCCTGCGTATCGATATGAAGAAGGTCAAAGGAATGAAGACATGTACATGCTTCAAGTGAGCCTAGTCGATTGTATAAGTCATCCATCATCCATGTGTAATTCCTTATCATGGTGAATTTTGTTTAGCTAGGCCATCTGAGGTTTCTCCTATTTGAGTTTTCCTCGTACATTAGGCATTGTGGTTTGATTTCTTTAATTTTTTTCTTGCTATACTCACGTAGATACGTGTTTAGGCAAGATAAAATTTGGAAAGATATTTCTCACAACAATCCGTTTAACTGGTGAAACTTTAATTGGGTTAAAACATTTAGTTAGTTTAATTTATAAAACTTAAAAAATGGTGTATGTGTGTGTTTTGAACCATTAATAATGAAGCCTAATGCAGTTTGAATTTTTAAGGAGGATTTGAAAGCTTGCACAATTATTATTTTGGCTGTTATGGGAAAGATTCAATTTTATTTAATCTCAATCACGTGAAATTGGGCAATCAATGTATCCGATATGAGATGGTAATTCAGAGTAATACGCATCGGTGAGATAACTTGGATTATGATACTCCCTTTATAGGCTTTTATGTTTTATTTCCACCAGTAAAACCTGGCCGGTGGATTATTTAATAATCTAATGGAGTAGCAAATAAGTTAATGTTGAGATAAAAGTATTGATTAGATGTTGGTTAAAATCGATAAGGAACAAATTTATTCGAACAACAGGTATAAAAAACCTAGTGCGGGGAATCACAATATGTACGATAATAAACTTTACAAATAAGACTTCTTTATTTTGAGAGATTTAGAGATAACATAATTGGAGTGCATTCGTGATTATTTAGTGGAATTAATCGTGATTAAATAAATAAAGGAAATAATTACAGTAATTATAATTGGGATTTTCGAGTATTTATTTGGAAGCCAGTTTAATAATTTATCTTGGATGCCCAGTATAGTCCAATACACAAGTATTAGGCCTAAAACTCTTTGAATGCCCATTTAAAGTTAAGAACATAACTTATATATATTTATGTTGGGGTAAGCTAGGGTATTAGGAAAATTATCCATTATGAAGGGTTAGAAAGGGAGAGGAAAAACAAAATACACATTTTTATGAAGGTGTAAGAGGAGAGAACATGTTTTCTCTCATATTTCACCACAGTGTCATATCCAAGAGTGCCCACACATAAGGCTTACTTTGGGTGGATAATATACTAGAAGATTCGATATGTTACTAGCATTCTATCAAGGTTTTTGGAGATCTTAGAGGGAAGCAAGATATACATCATCTTTAACCTATATATCATCATACGAATACCAACATGATCCTCCATGGTATTGTATTATAGACCCTAGATATGTTATTGAAACCTAATTCTTATTTTCTTTCCAATGCTGATTAATCAAAGTTCTCAGGGATGAAGGTTTTACACATTACAAATGTCAATCTCGTTTCCTAACATTTGTATCAACTTAAGGATTCCAACCTTATAAATTCACATGAATTAGGCTATTTTAGCCTTTGGGTGTGTGTGTGTTACCAACTGGATCATTTAATTTGGTTTCTAATAACTAAAAAAATTAATTTCAGATTTGAAGGGTGAAATTTGTTTTTAATTTTTTTTATTAATATAGGGTACTAGTTTTTCGAATTGGGTAAGATAGACCATAATTAACTTCTTTCTTATTCACCCCCGACTCAAGACAATCAATTAGATGCTTTTGAACATGGAATTATAGTCAGGGGTTCAATTAGTATCAGAGTGGTCTTGATTTTTTTTAAAATTATGTATGGAAAATTTCCAATCGAGTCCATTTGTATGTAATTGGAATTATTTCGGACAAAAAATTTGAGTCATAAGTTACTCTTTATGTTATTGATCCCATAAGCCTATGACGTGTTTGATGAAGACATCGTAACAAAGTTTTGAAGTTGGATACATCATGCTGAGTTTATCATGCCTAGTTTATCTTCACATTTACCGAGGATCTCACAGGTATGAATGAGTATTGAATATAGGTCCTTGGATTTTTTTAACATTGTTTATTTTTTTTGAAAAATATTTTTGATTTTAATCTTGTCAAAACTAGAATTGATCTCATTGGAACGAAATTATTATCTCATTAGAATGAACTTCGAACAACCATCAAATGAGAGCCCACTATTTTATAGAACAGTCTCGTTGGATGATCATTAGAAGCCTATTCAAACAAAACTAAGTTGTCCTTCAAACAAAAGTTTTTGTCATTAGAACGAAAATAGTATTTTTTTAATGACCACATGTTTTCGTTCGAACGAAGTCACCATCTTGAAATTCATGTTTTTACTATTTGTGGCGTGTTGTACTCAAATTTTTTAAGAACATTTGGCGAAAAATGTTTTCCAATATGTTTACCATAATTCCAAAACCCTTGTTTAACCCTTTGAGTTCAAAGATCCAAGTTTTTCTTATTCATATGCTTTCAGATCTTTAGTTTAGGTAGCAAAGTTTGATTCTCTACATCTTCAAAAATCTTATTTCGTGGGATGGACTTCGTGCGTATTGTTTGTTGTTTAGACGGTTGTTGAGCCTCATTGGTGGATACCGAGATGTGCATGGACTCGTGCACTATGGAAGCTTGCATGGGTGGGCTCCTGCATTGAACTATGGAGGAGCGATCGAAGATTGAAGAGTGTTAAGGTTTTTGTAGATCGATTCGTTAAGTAAGTCTACATTCAACTTTTGTAATTTTGCATCATAGTGAACTCTTTAGCTGGGTCATCCGATGTTTTTCCCTTTGTGGTTTTCCTCGTACATTGGCGTGTTTTGGATGGTTTCTTTGTTTTATCTTCCTATCACTTAGGTGAATGTTTAGGATAAAAAGATAAAATTGGATAATTAAGATTTTCACAACAAATAGTTTAAAATTAGTGTAAAGTTTTGCAAGGATAAATTTGTTTAAAGTTTCAATATTAAAAATTTGAAAATAACAAAAATAGCAGTTTTGTTCATTCGGACCATATTTGCCTAAGCACACATAATGTAAGGGACGTGCATTCTCAAATTTGTATTTGAGCAGGTTGCACTTTGTTATTGTGTTTTGATCCTATGTTTTTTTAAGCATGAATTTGAGAGGATCTGATGGTATAAAAACCCCATTGTTTGATGGGTCGAACTACGCATACTAGAAAATGCATATGAAATCAGCACTTAAGGCTATAGGTGAGTGGGTGTAGTTAGCAATTGTTAAGGGGTGGTCTCCACCTGTCACTTAAGAAGGTGAGGCTATTCATTTGAAACTCGAAGAATCATAGGCTGAGGCAGAGAATAGGTTAGAAAATTTTAATTCTCTAGGTTTAAATGCTCTATTATGTTCTATCACCCTAGAGGAGTTCCGTCATATTATGACTTGTGGGACATCTAAAGAGGCTTGTGACATACTCCAACTCACCCATGAAGGCAATAATACTATAAAGTCCTCCAAACTCCAAAAATTTTCCACTCAGTATGAAACGATTAAAATATTGGAGAATGAGACCTTTGATGAGTTCTAATCTATATTATCCAACCTTGTTAACTCATCTTTTAACTTGGGAAAGAAGATACTCAACAATAAAGTAATCAAGAAAATATTAGGGTCATTGATTGAAAGATTTAATCCAAAGGTGATCGTTTTGAATTATTTTGGTACTTTTGACTCTATAAAACTTAAGGAGCTTATTAGTGACTTACAAACTTATCAGATTAACATGTTTACCTCTAAGAATGTGAAGAAGAAAGAAAAAGGCATTGTTTTTAAATCTCGTAAGTAGGAAACACTTATTTGTAATGATAAGTCTGACATGAGTCTGGGGATTTAGCTATGTTGGCTAAGACATTTTATAAATTTCTTAAATTACAAAAGAAATCGAAAGATACTAAAAGGTTTGAGAAAATTTTTCATTACAAGGCCAATCAAATCCCTAAGAATTGGAATGATAAATTTAAAAGGGATACGTCAGAGGGATGTTATGGTTTTGAGGGTTAGAGACATAGGGTAGCTAAGTTCCCACAAAACTAAGAAAATAGGGAAATGAGTCCATATCATTTAATGCCATCCTTAGTGATAGTGATCTGGATAAAGGAAATGATTCTCCCATTGAGCGCAACTTTACTGCATTCATGGCTAGTAATGTGATTTTTGATGATAAATATTTCCATGAAGATATTTCTTTGAATGAAACTTTCAAGGCCATAGTTTGTGGACCCCAAGTGAATGATGCTACATAGAGTAAAGATGAGAGTGAAAATGAAGAAGAGGAGGAAAAGAGTAAATTCCAAGTCACCTTTCGTGAATTATATGCGAAAACTTTAAAGTTAAAAAAGGCTAACTTGAAGATGGAAGCTAAGTTGAAAGAACGTGCCGTAGTGAATGATGATCATGTTTTGATTGAGGATCTTAATGCATGTGAGAGGACTGTTTGAGATAAGCTCGTGTACGTTATGGGTTAGAGGGGTAGTCTTCATGGTTTGATGGGGGATATGAAGAAAGCGATTCTAGAGTTTGAGGAGTTTAAGGACTTAATCAAATTGAGGATAATTAAGCATGATGAGAGATTGATAAATTCAAGTTATGTCAAATTTGATTTGGATTCAAGGTCAAAAAATTTGGATAAAATGTTAGGCACTATCCAAATCAAAGATAACAAGTGTAGAATTGGCTTTGATGATCATAAAGATTTTGCTACCAAAGAAAAGTCATGTGTTTGAGATAGTTGACTAGGAACATTAGGAAAGATCAAATGTCAGGTAACTCCCCTTGCCATGTTTTCACTTGCACTCATTGCGGTAGGAAAGGTCACCTTATGAGGTTTTGTTTTGATCTTATAAATAGCCCTAAAAAGTCTAAGAATAGAGTTACCGTTGTTCCCAAAGTCCTTAAGCGTCATATTACACCTACATGGGTTAGGAAATTCGACTTGGAGGCTTCACATATTAGACTTGTTGAATCTCGTTTGCTTGAACATGATACTTCCCATGCTATATCTAATGGTTGATTGTGTCAGCTTGTTTGTCTTACTCTAGTTTGTGCTTGATGATATATATTTGATAGTGTTATGACATTTGTATCTTTTGTATTTTAATTTTGTTTTTATTAAGTCATATTGAAAAAAATACAAAAAGATTTTATTTGTCTTTTGAGTTAGTTTGTTTTCAAAATTGGTATTTTATTTTGAAATTTTCTAGAATAACTCAAAAACATTTTTGGAAATTTTGTGTTTTAATTTAACTTACACATTTGGTATGGCATATTGGTATGTTTGAATCCAATTCATTCCTTACTTTTCACGTGGCTATGGCATTTGGTTATGATTGTTGGTACTTAGATTGTTCTTAATAATGTTTGGATGGTGTTGTTTCGAACTTGATTTCTTTATGGATTAGACTTTGTATATGCTTCCCCACACATATGTACGAGAATTTTGAACGTTAACTTCACATGTATATTTGAGCTTTGCTAGATGTTCTCCCATAAATTTTACCATCTACATATTTTGTGACCTTAGGGGATTTGTACATGTAAGAATCGTTACCTATAAGCATTTTGATTAGGGTTGAAAAATAATTGTTTTATGGAAAAAGGCTACGAAAGGAGAAAATCTCCTTTATGGGAAAGCTACCGTTGGCAAGAGCCTAATGAAAAGGTTAAAAAAGGCAAAAAAAACAAAACAAAGCCCAACTTGTTCAATTTGTTCGATCTTCAAAAGTAATTGCTTTTAAAGAATTGAGAAAATAAAATAAAACATGATATATGTTTATCTTTTGAGGGTGTTTAGTTGAAGGTCAACGGGTTTGCACAATGAAACCTAGGTATAATTTTTTTTTCATGGTGCTATTGATTTGTAGAATCATTAATATTCTAGGCTTGTGTGCATTGTGCTTGTTTTTTCATAAAGTTCACTTTATCTATTCACATGAAGTTAAATCTCATTTTGATAAAGTTTAGCATTCAATTAGAACTTATTGAATCTATTTGAGTGTTTGGGTCATAATTCATTTATATCTAGTTTACGCCCATTAATTCCATCCCGGATGTTTAGACACATCGATACTATGCTAGTGTGTAAAGCTTATATGTTTGTGTCTAGTTTTATTGTTGTTTATATATATATATTTTTGTGTGTGTGCCGATTTTTCATTGATATATTTTTCATATGTTATATATGGTATCATGTTTTGAGTCATTGTGGTTTGCATTTAGTCCATGTTTTCCATATGCTTTATCGTTCGATTTCATTTGGCTTGATTTATGATCATATCAATGTCTCTCATTGTTTGCTTTGATATTTCATATCTCATGGTGGTAGTTTCAAATTGGTATTAAACTTCATTGCTTATTCAAATTAGTACCTTTAAGAGTTGATGTTGATATTGTTCGTCATAGTTTGGATTATTGATGTTTATTGAACTTTACACAATCACATGCTTTATTCCCTTCTCCCTATGCTTAAAACGGGTATCTTATGATCAAATATTTTGGTGGACATTTGATTTTTAGGGGGAGTAATTATTTTATGCTATCTTGCTTTCTCTAATCCTGAATCGGGGGGGGGGGGATGGTATCTTTTCCTTGCATGATTAGGATATCTTAATCTTAGGGGGGGACATCATATCTAGGCTGAGATTTATTTAGACATTATTCAATATTTATTCATTTGCGAATTTATACTTATTATATTCTGTTTTCATTTGAAAGGTGTGTTTAAGTGTGAAGGTTTACACGTCTACAACAATATGAGAAGAGTTTTCAAGCAAAGAAAAGATACTCAGTTTGTGTGTCTGTTGAGCGTCTGCATTTATTTACCTTTTTGAGGTTAGAGAATGAGTTTTTCTAGAGAGATTAACGACCCATAGGATTTTTGCCATGGTTTTGTCTTAGAATAGCTAAAGGGGGAGATTTGTAAGGACAAATTTCCAATCGAGTCAATTTGTATGTAATTGGTATTATTACGGACAAAACATTTGAGTCACATGTTAGGCTTTGTGCTGTTAATCCGAAACGCCTATGACATGTTTGATGAAGACGTAGCGGTCAAGTTACAAAGTTGGATACATCATGACGAGTTTATCATGCATAGATTGTCTTCACGTTAATCGAGGATTTCACATGTATGAATGCATAGAGAATATGGGTCCTTGGATAGTTTAAGGGTGTTTATTTTTTGAACTCAAAATCATTTTGAACAATTTTAAAATGTTGTTAATAATATTTTTTATTTTAATCCCATTAGAACGAGTATTGATCTTATTAGAACAAAATTATAATTTTGTTGGAACGAGATTCGAACGACCATCAAACGAGACTCCACTGCCTTCCAGAATAGTCTCATTAGAAAATCATTAGAATGTTATTCGAACAAAATTAAATTATCGTTCAAATGAGAGTTAATGTCATTAGAACAAAAATATTATTTTCGTTCGAACGACCTTGTGTTTTTCATTCTAACGAAGTCACTGCCTCAAAATTCGTGTTATTACTATTTAAGGTGTGTAAACTCAGATATTTCAAGAACTTTTCGCGAAAAATATTTTCATATCCATTTACCAAAGTTCCAAAACCCTTATTTCACCCTTTGAGTTTAAAAAAAACAAGTTCTTCATATTCATATGCTTTGAGACCTTTAGTTTGGGCACTAAAGTTTGTTTCTCAACATCTTAAGAGAACTCATTTCGTACGGTAGACTTCATGTGTGTTGTTTGGTATTTAAATAGTTGTTGAGACTCGTCCGTGGATACCGAGACCTACGTGGACTCGTGAATTGTGGAAGCTTACGTGGGTGGACTCCTGTATTGCACTGTGGAGGGGCGATCAAAGATTCAAGAGCGTCAAGGCTTGTGAGGATCGATTCGTAGTGTAAGGGTGTTATTAAATTTTGTAATTTCGCATTATAGAGAACTGTTTGGCAGGTCATCCGAGGTTTTTTTCGTTGTGTTTTTTCTAGTACATCGGTGCGTTAGGTATGGTTTCTTTATTTTATCTACTCATCACTTAGATGAATGTTTAGGATATAAAGATAAAATTGGGTAAATCATCTTTTCACAACAAATAGTTTAAAATGGGGTAAAGTTTTATGAGGATACATTTTTTTATAGTTTCCATCGCTAAAATTTAAAAATAACAAAAATAACAGTTTTGTTCATTCGAACCATCTTTGCCTAAGCACACACATTGTGGGCCAGTAGAGACCGTTTTGAAGGATTTTCGCAGCAGTTTTATTTTTGGAAAAATGACCTCCACATGCTTCCGTATGACATAATCGAATTACCCCTTGGATTTCTTCATCAGGTACACATCTCCGGATGATTTGATCAACACAATACTTAAACAAATATGGATCATCATAAAAGAACATGCGTGACCATGTAATGAACTTCCTTCTCTCTTGTGGAGTCCAATTAGAGGGAACAATTCCACTGATAAGATAATTGACTATATCCGCAAACCAGGGGAGAGAAGAAGTAGCAAATAGATTTTCATCCGGAAAATACTCGTCTATGGGAATGGGATCAATAGGTACGTCGGACGATAGGCGTGACAAATGGTCAGCAACGACATTTTCTACTCCTTTCTTATCTTGAATCGAGAGATAAAACTCTTGTAAGAGTAGTATCCACCTGGTTAGACGGGGTTTGGCGTCTTTCTTGCTCAAGAGATATTTGAGAGCCGAATGATCAGTGAAATAAATGATGGGCGACCCAACAATGTAAGAGCGGAATTTGTCTAGAGCAAAAACGACTGCTAGTAACTCTTTCTCTGTAGTAGAGTAATTAAGCTGAGGGCCAGATAATGTTCTGCTAGCATAGTAAATAACATGAGCTTTCTTGTCCTTTCTTTGTCCAAGAACAGCCCCAATCGCGTAATCACTTGCATCACACATAAGCTCAAATGGGAGCGACCAGTCAGGAGCTTGCATGATAGGAGCGGAAATTAGCATGCTTTTAAGTTTATCAAAAGCTTCTTGACATGCTTTATTCCATTCAAATGGAGTGTCCTTCATAAGAAGATTACTCAAGGGTTCAGCGATGGCGCTAAAGTCTTTGATAAATCTTCTATAAAATCCAGCATGGCCTACAAAGGACCTCACATCTTTAAGCGATTTTAGCGGGGGTAACTCAGCTATTAATTCAATTTTTGCTCGATCAACTTCAATCCCCCTAGATGAGATTATGTGGCCTAAAACTACGCCCTCGGTAACCATAAAATGACATTTTCCCCAATTGAGGACTAAGTCTTTTTCCACACACCGGAATAGAACTCTTTCAAGATTAGCTAAACATTGGTCGAAAGATGGACCGAAAACGCTGAAATCGTCCATGAACACCTCAAGACCTTTTTCAATCATGTCTCTAAAGAGACTTAGCATGCACCTTTGAAAAGTTGCTGGTGCATTACATAACCCAAATGGCATACGTTTATAGGCAAACGTACCAAACGGACATGTAAAAGTCGTCTTTTCTTGAACTTCAATCTGATTATAGCCAGAATACCCATCTAGGAAACAGTAGTAAGGATGGCCCGCCACTCGTTCAATCACTTGATCGATGAAAGTTAAGGAAAAATGGTCTTTTCTGGTTCCGGCATTGAGCTTTCGGTAGTCAATGCATACACGCCACCCAGTAGTGGTGCGTTGAGGTATTAGTTCTCCCTTGGCATTTTCAACCACGGTCATACCCAATTTTTTTTGGAACGACCTGAATTGGGCTTACCCATTTACTATCAGAAATGGGATAGATAATCCCAGCATCTAGCAATTTGATGATTTCCGCTCTTACTACATCTTTAATGGTTGGGTTTAATCGCCTTTGCATCTCTTGCGAGGGCTTCACCTCTTCCTCAAGATGGATTTTATGGGTACAAATCAATGGACTTATACCTTTCAAATCTGCTATAGTCCAACCAAAAGCATTTCTATGCTTCCGTAACACATCCAACAACATGCCCTCTTGCTCTTTTTTTAAACTGGAAGAAACAACAACAGGAAATGTATCATTATCTCCCAGAAAAGCATAATTGACATGCGAGGGAGTTTCTTCAACTCAAGACTAGGAAATCTATTTTCAGAGGGAATCATGGTTGTCTCCCTTGGAGGTAATTCTTCAAACCAAGAAATCCAGTCAACATTTCTTAATTTCTCAAAACTCACATCTTCTCGTAACCAAGTTTCCAACTCTTCCACCTCACGCTTAAATTCCGTATAAAGACTCTTTTTCTCACCACTTTGCACTAAACACACTTCCAATGCATCTCCTCCTATGATCTTCTTGATGTGATCATCTACCACTTGTTCAATAAGATCCACCAAAATTTCATCCTCATCACCCATTTGGTTAGCGACATTGAAAATATTGGTCTCGAGAGTCATGTTTCCAAAAGTGAGTTGCATTTGGCCATTGCGTGTATTGATCAAAACATTAGCAGTGGATAAAAATGGACGGCCCAATATTATTGGAACATGATTTCTCGCATGGGGAGCTGGCTCAGTGTCCCAAATGACGAAATCAACAGGGAAGTAGAACGTATCCACTTGAACTATCGCGTCCTCCACAACCCCACGAGGCACTTTCACTGTTCGATCAGCTAACCGTAGAGTGATTCGGGTAGGTTTTAAATCACCTAAATCAAGCTGCTTATAGATGGAGTATGGAAGGATGTTCAGACTCGCACCTAAATCAAGCAATGCTTTTTCCACTCTTTTTTCTCCTATGACACACGAAATTGTGGGTGCACCAGGATCCTTGAATTTCGGTGGTAGATCATTGAGAAGGACCGAGCTCACATTTTGTGCTAAGAAAACGTTCTTATTCCACTTGAGCCGTCGTTTGACAGTCAAAAGATCTTTGATGACCTTGGCATATGCTGGAATTTGTTGAATAGCATTAAGAAACGACAAGTTTAATTTTACTTGCTTCCAAACATCCAACACTTCAGTACGCGACGCCCCTTTTTTGGGTGGAGCTAAGCGTTGAGGAAATGGAGAAGCAGTTGGTAGTTTGACTTCAATTTCAGGCTCAACTCCCTCATCTTTGTCTTCCGTATCCAATGGAGTCTCAGCAGACTCGGAAGTTTTAGCTTCCTTGGGAATTTCGGTTTCAACTTCCTCATCTTTGTCTTTAGATTCATTGGGAAGTTTTGGTGCTAGATCAATTACGCGACCACTATGAAGAGTAGTAACATCTTGACATTGTTTTGGAAAATCCGATGATGTGGAGCTAACCGTGGGTTGTCCTTGAAAAGGAGGTCTTTGGCCTTGAGCTGGGAATTTACCCTTCTCCTGAGTATTTACTGCAGATTTCAACCTAGAAATGCTAGTATGAATTTCAGTGAACATTCGATCATATTTAGCATTGCTCTCTTTTTGAGATTGGATGAATTGATTCAGATTATCTTCAAGAGATCGCCTAGGTGGAGCAATATACGGACCAGGAGGTGGTACTTGCATAGGAGGATGCATCTGAGGAGCCACTTGCTGAAATTGAGGGGGCGGTATTATCACATGTGGGTTAGGAGCCATCCCCCCTGTGGTTATCCATAGTTGAAACCAGGGTGATTCCTCCACGATTGATTGTATGCATTCCCTTGTTGTGCATTATAATTTCCGTGAAACCCCCCTATTGCCTCAACTTGTTTAGTGTACATTGCCTTGTATGCAGGGATGGTAGGACATCCTTTGGTTGAATGACCAGCAGCACAAATGGAACACACTTTCTCATTAGGCTTGCACGGGTCTAGCTACTTCTCTCAATCGCACTTCAAGCATGTCTCTGAAATTCTTTTCCATTTGGTCAAATTTTTGATCTAACAAAGTGTCCTTGTCCAAGTGATAGATATCGGACGCAGCAGGCACATTGGACACTTGTCGATTTCTATTTTGACTATTGGGATCAGAAACATCCCATGCTTGGGTAGTCTCTGCTACATATTTCAGATGAGCCTCCGCATCGCTTTAGTCTAACTCCCAAAAAGGTATTTCGCACGTGGTTTGAACGAGTTGTTTAGATGCTAAAGTAAGGCCTTGGTGAAAAAATGAAATCAAATGATGTTTCTCGAATCCATGGTGTGGGCAAGCACTAACTAACTCCTGAAATCTCTCCCAACACTTGTCGAAGGCCTCATTCTCATTTTCCCGAAAAGCTTGTATTTGTGCCTTGACAGAATTGCTTTTGTGTTGAGGAAAAAATTTGGAGAGAAACTTGGTTTGCATATCTCTCCAGGATAATACGGAATTCGGGGGTAGCGACCATAACCAAGTTTTAGCTTTATCCTTTAAGGAAAAAGAGAAAAGCATTAACCGGATAACATCTTGTGGGCAAGCTTGGTCACCAAACGTCTCACATGCTTCCTCGAACTCTCTAATATGGAGATATAGTTTTTCCGAATCCATCCCGTGAAATGTGGGAAGAATTTGAATCATTCCATTTCGAAAGTGGAACTGACCGGCATTATACGGGAGTAAAATGCAACCAGGGGTAACAGTTCTCTCTAGAAATAAAAGATCTTTCATTGGAAGATATGGAATCTCTTCCTCTCCAGCACCAATACCAAGACTACCGTGCACCGACATATTGCTACCGAAAGATTCAGAATTCACACTTAGTGTTTGACTAGATGAGCGACTTGTAATTTAATTGTTAGGCGAAGGAGGACGAACCCAAAAATGAGGAGAGTCAGTGGTATGAGAATTTTCAGAATTTGCTTCGGCAATAGGATTTTCGTGAACTTGGGTAGAAGATGAATTCTGCATATAAGCGCATAAGAGATGAGATGTAAAAAGAATAATTTTTTTTTTTTGAAATCACTTGTAGATTAAAATCACTTTACTAAAATATACTAATTGATGATCCCCGGCAACGGCGCCATTTTTTATCGAGTTGAAAAACCGAGCGTCCGTGTAATACGCTAGTCGTTGTTATCGACTTCCAACCTCAATACAAAAAAACCTAAACTTGTAACTACACTCTTAAGGAGTATATTGGCGAGTCTGGGTATCGAATCCACAGGGAATGTTTGATAGAATTTAACTGATTTATTACTTCTAAAATAAAAGTGAAAAAGATGATGATGGTTGAAGAGGGAAAAAATAAAAAAAGTTAACTATGCATGCATGAGCAAACTAATTAAGATGAATGAGAAAGTAAGTTGGAATACAATCCCCTAACCCTAGTAATTTACAGTGTAGAATACTAGAATTGTAAATTATAAATTTGAATGAATCCAGTCTTTATAGATCCTAAGCATTACGTATATGAGGTTCAAGCCCGCACCATACGAAATCAAAGGTAAATATAAAGCGGTGCTAAATAAATATACGCACATCGTATTCTTAAACATCCCAAGTACCTAGGGCAAGAGAGATTAAAAGATCTACAATGGTTGTAAAATTGTCTCGCACGACTCTTTCAAATTTTTAATTTAAATTCTATTTTCTACATAAGTAATTTACCTTGGGATGGGTTCATGGATCCCAACCTTTAAAAACTTAGCTAGGCATGATTTTATTAAATGAAAATAAATTCATAACAATGCATGTAATTGTGGATCTAAGAAACATTGTAAAAACAAAAATTACAAAACAAGTGATAATTGAATTGAAAATTGAATTGAGATAAAATAAGAGAATGGAAATTTTATACTTGAATTCAGCAACAGGAAAAGCAAATTAACTTGAATCCAGAAAACTTCTTCTTAATCAACCTTACAAACTAGGGTTTATGAAAATTTCTATGTAAAGAAAAGCTAAGAAAACTCTCTAAAATCTGACTTTCTCTCTCTAAAATTCTATTCTACTCTCTAGAATTCGACTACTCTCTTGGAAGGATGTAGGGCTTGGCCTTTTATACACCTAAAAATGACACTTCTCATGCCTCTCCACGTTTTTCCCTTTTAATATACCTAAATGAGACTCTTCCCATGCCTCTCCACGTTTTACAACTAATAAAAATGAATTAAACAAGAAATTTCAAGAGTTGTCTCTTCAGCTTCCAGAATTAATTTCAACTTTTGACTTTCTGTCCCCAACTTTAAATGGGTTAACTTCTTCATCGTAGCTCGGATTGGGGTGCCGTTTTTTCCAATGTTCTTGTAATTTAGAGATTTTCAACTTTCTAGCTTTCCCCACCACCAGAATATAGATGTAAAATTACGAAAATGCCCTTGAACTCCCCATTTCTTGCTTTCTTTCACTGTTTTGGGTTCTCTTTCGCACTAATTTGCATGAAATACCTGTAAAACACATAAGAAATACACAAAACACGAAATAATTGCCAAAAGAGGTTATTAGAATAAATACGAGACAAATCCAAGATATTTACACTGCACGGGATCATAAAAATACCGAAATTAAGGGGATAAATGTGAAGAATATGTGCCTAATCACACCCCCTAACTTAGAACTTTGCGCTTCCCGAGCAATGTAAATGAATCCTATCAAGGCTCAACTCATGAAAATAATTTTATTGGGATAGAATACCTTTTTCGCGGGCAAGCGATTGCATTTAGCGTATGCAACAAGCCTTTAAACCCCTAGGTTACCCTAGTAGGACGAGTTTTGTCTCGTGAGGGTTTGCAGTGAATACACTCACAAAATTCTTTATTGACTCAAATAAATATCAAAATACTTAAAAATTATACAATTTAAACTTTTCAAAAAAATAATCACTATAAATTCATATTCAAATGTCTCAAACCATAGTGTGTGTGTGCAAAGCCAGAAATTAAACCTCAAATTTCCACCGATTGAGCATTACGTTACTTTTCGAAAATTCATTTTGATTCAAATTCTTACGGATGCACTCACAAACGAATCACTCGGATTGTGGTTGTTTTCGCTCGGTATGCATGATATAAAGAGTAAATATAATGGACACAAATTCACGCATACAAAATTGAAAGAAGGAAATATATGGTGAAAAGATCTCATCATCAGAGTACGGTTATTAGGAAACGGGAAACATCATCTCTTAATCACACCATTTAATCTCTCATATTATCTTTTTGTATCTTAGCTCTCCACGCGGTAATCAATTTTTCCATTCGGACTCGGTTAGGACTTTTTGGGTTAAAAGGTGTAAAGGGTAAAAATGGGAATGGATGGGCTGTTCGGAATTGGAAAATGTCCTGATGACGTCCATTTTTGCTTTTTCGGGCATTTGCTCATTTTTCTCTTTTCTTTTTGTATTTTTCATTTTTTCTTTTCTTTTTGTAATTATTTTTTGTTGAGCATATCTATTTTTTTCTTGCCCCTTTTTGTTGCACTTTTTGGACCTAATGAATATTCCATTTTTGCAATTCCGGGCTACTTCGATTTTTTCGGGTTACCAAACGAAAATGATAAATTTTATTCGGCTCAATTGGGTTATCAAATGGATAATTTCTCACATCTTTTTATGGCCAATATTTTTGGATAACAAACGATGGCCTACTTCATCGTCCAAATTGCTAATCACATTACCATATGCATCTCGAGATTAATTAAGTTTAGAGATATATTTAGCACGAATTTCGAGACAACATTTCACACATTTCCCATAACCGATCAAAACAAAGGATTGAGATCATCAACGACTTAATAAAATACTGAAAAGAACTTTGAGTTAATCATAAACTCGGATTGATTTAAAAACTCATAAAAAATTGAAAGGCTCAACATCTCACCGGGTGTGATCAATCTCCACACTTATTCGTAAAGTCATAAATTTTCTTTCAATTTCCATCTTCGGTCAATTTTGGCTTAGTGCAATTGAGATTTAACAATTTGAGACTTTAAATAGAATAAAGGTGATATTTTTGAAAAATTTAAATTCAAAATTTTATTTATTTTGAACAATTTTTTTTTAAATATATACATATATGCGAAGTTTTATGAATACGCACTTGTCATCCCCCCTAACTTAGTGATTTGCATTGTCCTCAATCAAATGGATGAGATAGATAAAGAAGACAACATTAGGAGTGCGATAAATAAAAAAAGCAAATATCATATAAAAACTGTATATTACAACACAACTGTGGAAACAAAGGATGACAAACATAATTAATATAACATAAAGGGATAGGGGAATCCTAAGGGGCGGGTGGGGGACGGGAAGTTCCGGGAGCAGCAGGATCATAAGGATTGTAATAGTAGGGAGGAAGGGGGGCCTCGGGACCCAACTGGAGATGGTACAAGTTACGCAGGACCAAACTCATGTCCCTCTCGTATGAAGTCATAAACCCGTCGAAACGCGTTTCAAGAGAAAGAACGCGCTCAGTCAAACCCGTACCAACCGGTGCATAATCCGGATCAGCCATTTCATCATATTCTTCCTCCTCCCCTTCTTCCATCTCAACATCTTCATCAGCAATGTCCTCTTTCGCATCAGTCTCCTCATCACTCGAATCGCCGCCGCGCCTTGCACGGATTAGCTGGATTTGCCTTTCACTTCGAGTGATGGATTCTTGTTCTAATGGCTTGGGCAAGTAGATTAGATCTTGTGGCGGTTCAATCCCGGCATCCTTGAGCAAGGATGTAATGAGACGGCCATAAGGAAGAGGGTCCCGAACCTTTTTGTCGTATGCCACAAAGAGGATATCATTGAAAAATGTGCGGGCGAAATTGATAACAGTTGCATGGTCAAACAAGTGATACATCATTGTATCTTGATGCGGGCGCATTGCCGAATCATTGGAGGTTTGCAAAATGTTGGCACAAACAATGTGAAAAGTGAACCGTGCCTTGTCGGATAACCGACCAACAAAAAGGTCTCGGTATTCCAAACTTCTCCGGTCTCGATTCTGGAGATGCAATATGCTTTGGATAGAACGGGATCGGGGCTAGGATAAGCAAATTGATCTGGAGTGACCACACTTTTAGACTCGAGTTTCTGGGCCAGAATATCAAGCGACAATGGTATCGGTGTGGAATCGACAAAAGCTTGAGATTCGAAGTCGTCGGTATGGATGAGCGAACCGTAAAATTGACGAACTTCATTCTCCCATACAACTTCATATGGCTCATGGAAAAATCTGCACCAGCCTCTTGACATGAACATGGCTATGACAGAATTGGGCAGCTGATCCCAAAGCACTTGACGCTCAATGTGGATTTTTCGGGTTGGACTGAAAAACTGCCGGCACCAATTTGCTTCACGGCGAGAACGGTATTCTCCATTTCCGTCGGGCAGAACCTGGATGGAATTATACTTCTGGGGAGCAGCCATGGGTATGGAAGAATTGGACAGAAAGTGAGAGAGATGGAAATGGTGAGGGAGGGGTGAAGAATTGGGGGAGATTAGGTAGGTATTTATAGGTTGGAGGGGTGGGAAATGATGGGGAAATGATGGAGGGAAAGGGGGGTGTACGAATTTAATTTTTTGAGGGGAAGGGATTGGGGGAATGAATGTGTTGAGGATCGAAGGGTTTTTCACCTTGGGAAATTGCGCTGACTGCAGAATACCGAACCGATCCGATTTTATATACCGGACTGATCCGGTAAGCCGGATCGGTTCTTTTTATTTTGAGCCGGACCGATCCGGTCTACTGAAATCCCATCTTCTCATGCTTTACTTCCATGGCCACTTTTACCCTGATTTCTCCACCTCAGTGCTTCCTTCAACTCAATTGGACCTCAAAACCCTCAAAACTTTCATCGAACCCCGAACCACACCCGAGACATGTTTTTGATTCCCACTTCTGGTAGTGACACACAACGAGGATTTCCTAAGTAGCCTCTCATCCTATGACTACTATATACAACATTCACCCATACTCGTCGGGGGTGCGACGACCTCACCTTTCTTTTTCAGTCAATCCCCATAAATGGGGTCCGACAACCAGATTGTGTCGGCTTCCTTGACGATTGCTTCTACATACGGCTTGATACGATGCCCGTTGACCTTAAATGTGTTTCCCCCTTTTTCATCTTCGAGTTCAACAACTCCATGGGGAAATACTTCTTTCACAATGAATGGACCTGACCATCGTGCCCGTAATTTTCTGGGAAACAAGTGTAACCTCGAGTTGTAGAGAAGGACTTTTTATCCCGAATGAAACTCTTTCGGTCGAATGATTCTGTCGTGAGCTCGTTTTATTCGATCTTTGGATATTTTAGCACTTTCATACGCATCATTGCGTATTTCTTCCAACTCGTTCAACTGAAGTTTACGTGTTTCACCGGCTTTATCCATATTGAAGTTCACCCTTTTGATAGCCCAATACGCTTTGTGTTCAATTTCAACCGGAAGAGGACAAGGCTTGCCATACACAAATCGAAATGGGGACATCCCAAGGGGATTCTTGTAAGCAGTTCTATATGCCCAGAGAGCATCATTCAATCTGAGAGACCAGTCTTTCCTATTAGGTTTGACTCTCTTTTCCAAGATATTTTTGATTTCCCGATTGGCAAGCTCGGCTTGGCCATTCGATTGAGGGTGATAAGTTGTTCCAACTTTATGGACAACTCCATACTTTCGCATTAGCTTCTCCATAGGCCTATTGCAAAAATGGGTACCATTATCACTGATTATAGCCTTAGGCATTCCGAAACGAGAAAGTATGTTTTCTTGAATGAATTTTATCACCACCTTATTGTCATTCGTCCTCGTAGCTATGGCCTCTGCCCATTTTGAGACGTAGTCTACAGCGACGAGGATGTATAGAAAATCAAAAGAAGGTGGAAAGGGACCCATGAAGTCAATACCCCAACAATCAAACAATTCCAAGATTAGAATTGGGGTCAATGGCATCATGTCACGACGAGTAATAGCTCCCATTCTTTGGCATCTATCACATGATTTGCAATAAGTATTCACATCCCGGAAGATTGTGGGCCAGTAGAGACCGTTTTGAAGGATTTTCGCAGCAGTTTTATTTTTGGAAAAATGACCTCCACATGCTTCCGTATGACATAATTGAATTACCCCTTGGATTTATTCATCAGGTACACATCTCCGGATGATTTGATTAGCACAATACTTAAACAAATATGGATCATCATAAAAGAACATGCGCGACCATGTAATAAACTTCCTTCTCTCTTGCGGAGTCCAATTAGAGGGAACAATTCCAGTGACAAGATAATTGACTATATCCGCAAACCAGGGGAGAGAAGAAGTAGCAAATAGATTTTCATCCGAAAAATACTCGTCTATGGGAATGGGATCAATAGGTACGTCGGACGATAGGCGTGACAAATGGTCAGCAACGACGTTTTATACTCCTTTCTTATCTTGAATCGAGAGATTAAACTCTTGTAAGAGTAGGATCCACCTGATAAGACGGGGTTTGGCGTCTTTCTTGCTCAAGAGATATTTGAGAGCCGAATGATCAGTGAAACAAATGATGGGCGACCAAACAATATAAGAGCGGAATTTGTCTAGAGCAAAAATGACTGCTAGTAACTCTTTCTCTGTAGTAGAGTAATTAAGCTGAGGGCCAGATAATGTTTTGCTAGCATAGTAAATAACATGAGCTTTCTTGTCCTTTCTTTGTCCAAGAACAGCCCCAATCGCGTAATCACTTGCATCACACATAAGCTCAAATGGGAGCGACCAGTCAGGAGCTTGCATGATAGGAGCAGAAATTAGCATGCTTTTAAGTATATCAAAAGCTTCTTAACATGCTTTATTCCATTCAAATGGAGTTTCCTTCATAAGAAGATCACTCAAGGGTTTAGCGATGGTGCTAAAGTCTTTGATAAATCTTCTATAAAATCCAGCATGGCCTAGAAAGGACCTCACATCTTTAAGCGATTTTGGCGGGGGTAACTCAGCTATTACTTCAATTTTTGCTCGATCAACTTCAATCCCCCTAGATGAGATTATGTGGCCTAAAACTACACCCTAGGTAACCATAAAATGGCATTTTTCCCAATTGAGGACTAAGTCTTTATCCACACACCGAAATAGAACTCTTTTAAGATTATCTAAACATTGGTCGAAAGATGGACCGAAAACGCTGAAATCGTCCATGAACACTGATTCGTATCGAATTATGCATTTAATTACCCTCGAACTTATGCATTTTAGCCCCCTCGGGTACTTTAATGCCTATAATTATGCTCGTTAATCAGACAACCTCCGTTTTATATGCTAAAATGTTATTTGAGGTATAATTGAGCTTTTATAGGTGTTAAAGTGCTTAGTATGAAGTTTGGGCACGTTCCGATTAAATTTCGTCGCGATTCGTACGTTTCAGGGGCATTTTCGTAATTTTACACTTTTGGATTTTTTACCCGAAGTATTCACGAAAGTTGTAGCCCTCGGGCCAAGCTTTGCGTGGCCGCGAACGGTGCTCGAATCGGAGTCCGAACGAAGAAAACACGGAGCTTTAATCGAAAAGAATTATAAGGATTCATTAACAATTTAAATAATTCCATCCATGTCCCTTTTCTTCTTTAATAACAAATTCATTAATTCCCTTTGTGTCCCCAAAACGTTTTTAGCAGCAAATGAAGATGGCGATTTGGCTCTAGGCTCGGGTTTTGCTCGGGTTTTGGGTTCGCCCGAAATTCGAGCCTTTCGTCCGAAATTGGAGCTTGATTTGGGACCACACACGCAAATGGGTCTCTTTGGCCATTTTTTGGAGCTTGGATTTTGGCCATTTATGGCTATGGAGAATGTGGAGCTTTGAAGTGGGTTTTGGCATTTTAATGGTGGATGACTTGTTGGTCTCGGTTCTGGCTTCCAAGAATGGTTTTGGGCATATATGGAGTTGGGTTTTATTCACCATTAATGGACACGAAGCTTTTTGGCCATTTTTGGAGATGGGTGTGGCTGTGCGAATTTGGTCTTGGAATTGCAGGCGCGGTCGACCGGCCACGCTACGGCGGTCGACCGGTAATTTGGATTTTGCCTTAGTGCCGAGACAGTGCTGCCTCCCCTTTTGGCGCGGTCGACCGGTCGCCACCCCCGGTCGACCGGTGATCTGTTTTGGTCCGAAATATCTGTAGCCATTTCTTTTCTATTTTTTTATTTTCTTTTTCCTTTTTCTTTTGTTCCATAATTAGAACCTTATCCCTTTTTTATTTCTTTTTCCTTTTCTTTTATTTCTTTTTTGTAACTTAGTATAAATACCATATTTGGTGTTTATTTTTAGGGGACACATATAATATCTTCATTTTTTTAGTTAGTTTCTAGGTTAGGTTTTGAGAGCTCATTTGGGGATTTTTGTGGAGTGTTTCCCCTCTCCTACCACTTTGTGTAATTCCACCATTAATGTAAGTGTTACTATTCATTGTCTCCTTTAAGTTGTATTTGCTTTATTTCTCATGCTTAATTAATTTTCATGCCTAGATAATTTTAGTTGCTAAATTAATTAGTGGTGTGCTTTAATTAATTAGTTAATTTATTTATGTCATTTAATATGTGTAGGGGCTAATTTAAATTAGGGTGCGATTAATGGAACTCACGTAGGGTTGATTTGTTGCTTCGCTTTGGTGATGGAGATTTACGTATTTATTTCGAGTGTGTTGTCCTAGTTTTTACGCCTAGGAAATTTAACGGTGTATATCATGTATGTGCCGTATTTACGACCTTGCGTGCGTAATTTCCGGGATATTTGTTGATGCCAAAATCTTATTAGTCTTTTATGCGAATTTAGGGGTATGACAACTCTTAATTTAATTAATTGACGAAGCGAGATGCAATCCTAATAATTCGCAGTCCCATGTAACCATTTATACACGTTAACTCGATTTGAGGAATATTAGTCGCATCCTATAGTTTTTATTCGCTTTGTTAATTTTAGTTTAAATACACTCATGCATAGTTTATCTTTTATTTCTTTTTAGTTAGAAAAATATCTTTTACACTTTTATTTTAGAAGTAATAAACCATTTAAATTCTAGCAACTTGTCCCTGTGGATTCTCGATACCCGACTTACCGCTCTACTTGCCCCGCAAGTGTAGTTGTAACTTAGGTTTTTGTATTGAGTTGGCGAAATGAAAACAACGATTAGCGTCTTTACACGCGCTACTTTTCGCGCTTAATCAAACACCTCAAGACCTTTTTCAATCATATAGCTAAAGAGACTTAGCATGCACCTTTGAAAATTTGTTGGTGCATTACATAACCCAAATGGCATACGTTTATAGGCAAACGTACCAAACGGACATGTAAAAGTCGTCTTTTCTTGATCAAGTACATCCACTTCAATCTGATTATAGCCAGAATACCCATCTAGGAAACAGTAGTAAGGATGTCCCGCCACTCGTTCAATCACTTGATCGATGAACGGTAAGGAAAAATGGTCTTTTCTGGTTCCGGCATTGAGCTTTCGGTAGTCAATGCATACACGCCCCCCGGTGGTGGTTCGTTGAGGTATTAGTTCTCCTTTGGCATTTTCAACCACGGTCATACCCGATTTTTTTGGAACGACCTGAATTGGGCTCACCCATTTACTATCAGAAATGGGATAGATAATCCCAGCATCTAGCAATTTGATGATTTCCGCTCTTACTACATCTTTCATGGTTGGGTTTAATCGCCTTTTCATCTCTCACGAGGGCTTCACCTCTTCCTCAAGATGGATTTTATGGGTACAAATCAATGGACTTATACCTTTCAAATCTGCTATAGTCCAACCAAAAGCACTTCTATGCTTCCGTAACACATCCAACAACATGCCCTCTTGCTCTTTTTTTAAACTGGAAGAAACAACAACAGGAAATGTTACATTATCTCCCATAAAAGCATATTTGACATGCGAGGGTAGTTTCTTCAACTCAAGACTAAGAAATCTATTTTCAGAGGGAATCATGGTTGTCTCCCTCGGAGGTAATTCTTCAAACCTAGAAATCCAGTCAACATCTCTTAATTTCTCAAAACTCACTTCTTCTCATAACCAAGTTTCCAAGTCTTCCACCTCACGCTCAAATTCCGTATAAAGACTCTTTTTCTCACCACTTTGGACTAGACACACTTCCAATGCATCTCCTCCCATGATCTTCTTGATGTGATCATCTACCACTTCTTAAATAAGATCAACCTCAAGAATTTCATCCTCATCACCCATTTGGTTAGCGACATTGAAAATATTGGTCTCGAGAGTCATGTTTCCAAAAGTGAGTTGCATTTGCCCATTGCGTGTATTGATCAAAGCATTAGCAGTGGCTAAAAATGGACGGCCAAATATTATTAAAACATGATTTCTCGCATGGGGAGCTGGCTCAGTGTCCCAAATGACGAAATCAACAGGGAAGTAGAACGTATCCACTTGAACTATCACGTCCTCCACAACCCCACGAGGCACTTTCACTGTTCGATCAGCTAATTGTAGAGTGATTCGGGTAGGTTTTAAATCACCTAAATCAAGATGCTTATAGATGGAGTATGGAAGGATGTTCAGACTCGCACCTAAATCAAGCAATGCTTTTTCCACTCTTTTTTCTCCTATGACACACGAAATTGTGGGTGCACCAGGATCCTTGAATTTTGGTGGTAGATCATTGAGAAGGACCGAGCTCACATTTTGTGCCAAGAAAACGTTCTTCTTCACCTTGAGCCGTCGTTTGACAGTCAAAAGATCTTTGATGACCTTGGCATATGCTTGAATTTGTTGAAAAGAATCAAGAAATGACAAGTTCAATTTTACTTGCTTCAAAACATCCAACACTTCAGTACGCGACGCCCCATTTTTGGGTGGAGCTAAGCGTTGAGGAAATGGAGCAGCAGTTGGTAGTTTGACTTCAATTTCAGGTTCAACTCCCTCATCTTAGTCTTCCGTATCCAATGGAGTCTTAGCAGACTCGGAAGTTTTAGCTTCCTTTGGAATTTCGGCTTCAACTCCCTCATCTTTGTCTTTAGATTCCTTGGGAAGTTTTGGTGCTATATCAATTACGCGACCACTACGAAGAGTAGTAACAGCTTGACATTATTCTGGCAAATCCGATGATGTGGAGCTAACCGTGGGTTGTCCTTGAAAAGGAGGTCTTTGGCCTTGAGCTGGGAATTTACCCTTCTCCTGAGTATTTACTGCAGATTGCAACCTAGAAATGCTAGTATGAATTTCAGTGAGCATTCAATCATATTTAGCATTTCTCTCTTTTTGAGATTGGATGAATTGATTCAGATTATCTTCAGGAGATCGCCTAGGTGGAGCAACATACGGACCAGGAGGTGGTACTTGCATAGGAGGATGCATCTGAGGAGCCACTTGCTGAAATTGAGGTGGTTGTAGTATCACATGTTGGTTAGGAGCCATCCCCCCTGTGGTTGTCCATAGTTGAAACCAGGGTGATTCCTCCACGATTGATTGTATGCATTCCCTTGTTGTGCATTATAAGTTCCGTGAAACCCCCCTGTTGCCTCAACTTGTTCAGTGTACATTGCCTTGTATGCAAGGATGGTAGGAAATCCTTTGGTTTAATGACCAGCAGCACAAATGGCACACACTTTCTCCTTAGGCTTGCACGGGTCTAGCCACTTCTCTCAATCGCACTTCAATCATGTCCCTGAAATTCTTTTCCATTTGGTCAAATTTTTGATCTAACAAAGTGTCCTTGTCCAAGTGATAGATACCGGACGCAGCAGGCACATTGGACACTTGTCAATTTCTATTTTGACTATTGGGATAAAAAATATCCCATGCTTGGGTAGTCTCTGCTACATATTTCAGATGAGCCTCTGCATCGCTTGAGTCTAACTCCCAAAAAGGTCTTTCGTACATGGTTTGAACAAGTTGTTTAGATGCTAAAGTAAGGCCTTGATGAAAAAATGAAATCAAATGATGTTTCTCGAATCCATGGTGTCGGCAAGCACTAACTCACTCCTGAAATATCTCCCAACACTTGTCGAAGGACTCATTCTCATTTTGTCGAAAAGCTTGTATTTGTGCCTTGACAGAATTGCTTTTGTGTTGAGGAAAAAATTTGGAGAGAAACTTGGTTTGCATATCTCTCCAGGATAATACGGAATTCGGGGGTAGCGACCATAACCAAGTTTTAGCTTTATCCTTTAAGGAAAAAGAGAAAAGCTTTAACCGGATAACATCTTGTGGGCAAGCTTGGTCACAAAACGTCTCACATGCTTCCTCGAACTCTCTAATATGGAGATATAGTTTTTTCTAATCCATCCCGTGAAATGTGGGAAGAATTTGAATCATTCCATTTCGAAAGTGGAACTGACCGGCATTATACGGGAGTAAAATGCAACCAGGGGTAACAGTTCTCTCTAGAAATAAAAGATCTTTCATTGGAAGATATGGTATCTCTTCCTCTCCAGCACCAATACCAACACTACCGTGCACCGACATATTGCTACCGAAAGATTCAGAATTCACACTTAATGTTTGACTAGATGAGCGACTTGTAATTGAATTGTTAGGCGAAGGAGGACGAACCCAAAAATGAGGAGAGTCAGTGATATGAGAATTTTCAGAATTTGCTTCGGCAATAGGATTTTCGTGAACTTGGGTAGAAGATGAATTCTGCATATAAGCGCATAAGAGATGAGATGTAAAAAGAATAAATTTTTTTTTTGAAATCACTTGTAGATTAAAATCACTTTCCTAAATTATACCAATTGATGATCCCCGGCAACGGCGCCATTTTTGATCGAGTTGAAAAACCGAGCGTCCGTGTAATACGCTAGTCGTTGTTATCGACTTCCAACCTCAATACAAAAAAACCTAAACTTGTAACTACACTCTTAAGGAGTATAGTGGCGAGTCTGGGTATCGAATCCACAGGGAATGTTTGATAGAATTTAACTGATTTATTACTTCTAAAATAAAAGTGAAAAAGATGATGATGGTTGGAGAGGGAAAAAATAAAAAAAGTTAACTATGCATGCATGAGCAAACTAATTAAGATGAATGAGAAAGTAGGTTGGAATACAATCCCCTAACCCTAGTAATTTACAGTGTAGAATACTAGAATTGTAAATTATAAATTTGAATGAATCCAGTCTTTATAGATCCTAAGCATTACGTATATGAGGTTCAATCCCGCACCATACGAAATCAAAGGTAAATATAAAGCGGTGCTAAATAAATATACGCACATCGTATTCTTAAACATCCCAAGTACCTAGGGCAAGAGAGATTAAAAGATCTACAATGGTTGTAAAATTGTCTCGCACGACTCTTTCAAATTTTTAATTTAAATTCTATTTTCTACATAAGTAATTTACCTTGGGATGGGTTCATGGATCCCAACCTTTAAAAACTTAGCTAGGCATGATTTTATTAAATGAAAATAAATTCATAACAATGCATGTAATTGTGGATCCAAGAAACATTGTAAAAACAAAAATTACAAAACAAGTGATAATTGAATTGAAAATAGAATTGAGATAAAATAAGAGAATGGAAATTTTATACTTGAATTCAGCAACAGGAAAAGCAAATTAACTTGAATCCAGAAAACTTCTTCTTAATCGACCTTACAAACTAGGGTTTATGACAATTTCTGTGTAAAGAAAAACTAAGAAAACTCTCTAAAATCTGACTTTCTCTCTCTAAAATTCTATTCTACTCTCTAGAATTCGACTACTCTCTTGGAGGGATGTAGGGCTTGGCCTTTTATACACCTAAAAATGACACTTCTCATGCCTCTCCACGTTTTTACCTTTTAATATACCTAAATGAGACTCTTCCCATGCCTCTCCACGTTTTACAACTAATAAAAATGAATTAAACAAGAAATTTCAAGAGTTGTCTCTTCAGCTTCCAGAATTAATTTCAACTTTTGACTTTCTGTCTCCAACTTTAAATGGGCATAACTTCTTCATCGTAGCTCGGATTGGGGTGCCATTTTTTCCAATGTTCTTGTAATTTAGAGATTTTCAACTTTCTAGCTTTCCCCACCACCAGAATATATATGTAAAATTACGAAAATGCCCTTGAACTCCCCATTTCTTGCTTTCTTTCACTGTTTTGGGTTCTCTTTCGCACTAATTTGCATGAAATACCTGTAAAACACATGAGAAATACATAAAACACGAAATACTTGCCAAAAGAGGTTATTAGAATAAATACGAGACAAATCCAAGCTATTTACACTGCACGGGATCATAAAAATACCGAAATTAAGGGGATAAATGTGAAGAATATGTGCCTAATCAGACACCTGTCCTCCTACGTGGTTATCCTAGCAGTCCTGGTCGGCTCTAGAGGCACTTAGTCGACCAGCAAGCCAGCTAACCTCAAGCATATGAACCACCAAGAATATTAAAGGTTACTTAGATAGAATAGCGACACGCACCAGTGCATATCAACAATCTTATTTATTGTATAGAGATGTAAATGCCTGAATATATAAAGGCATTCCATTTCTTAGGTTACTAGCTACTATAAATACATGATCTCCCGTAGCACAAGAGGACGATTCGATCATCACAAGCACACTCAATACTGAGCTATTGTAACAACCATTAATAATACAAGTAGTGGATTTTGGCTTTTCTTATAGTTGAACCACTTTAAAAACCCTATTTGTTGTGTGTTGAACCTGCTTGGTTATCTTTATTTATTTGTGATTATAAATTTGGACCCCCTCTATTTTTAGACATCAATAGATTGGCACTGTATGTGCGAATGTTTGTCTATCATAATTCTCCACCTCTTATTTCATTTATCTTTCTTTCGAGAAATGACTGACCCAGAAAATATCCTTCGAAATAAAGGTAACATTGTTATTCCATCTAATCCTCTTAGTGTGGCAGATCTTCAGGGAATTTTACTCAACCTTGCTAAAGGGAAAGAAGCCATGCAGGACTTAGTTCATCAATTGGCCCGCACGTTGCAAGACAAACCGACCACTGAACCACCCCGGAGGGATATGCTACTTACACCAGCCTGAATTGAGAGAAGTAATAGCTCCAGATCCTATTGCGATAGATCTTACCATCTTGGAGTAACATCATCAATCTGATCTACGAATTATTACAATGGTCGGTCTTTCTCTAACAAACAACCGAGCGCATTAGAATAATTAAGTAAGGCATCTACCATTAATCGTCTGGGGCCCCAAGCAACCATGGGTTATCACAGAGAACCAGATCGATACCGTGAGCAGAGAGAAGGATTCGTGAGGTCTAGGTGATAGCATAAGAGGCTCTATGCATGCCGAGCAGACTTCTTAGGAAAAAAATTCACCACATAGACATAGTAAAGCCACAAAAGTTGCCTCAGTTAAGTATAAGCCAGAGGAACATTCTTGGAAATGATCCATGTAACGGTTAGAAGATCGTTTGGGATAAATGGTTAAGATCCCTTGTAAAGAAGCTTTATGAAGGTATCCTTTTTTATTAAGGCCATTGTGGACTATCCCACACCTTTAAAATTCAAGCCACGAGTTGTCACTCCCCTATATGATATTAAGACTGATCCAATTCTCCATATTGAGCAACATCAAGTTGCTATTAACGTTTACTCTATACCCAACGATATGCGCTATCGAGCATTCTCGAGTTCCATTACACAACCTACCCAAAGGAAAAAATTATAGTTTCCATCAGTCGGCCGAGCTATTTATCAATAATTTTTATTTTAGGGAAAAATCGATCAAGATTGTCACTCATCTCTTCACTGTTCATCAAAGACCTGGAGAAAGTACGTGGGAGTACATCACCCATTTCAATAATGAGAAATTAGAAGTAGTTGATTACAAAGTGAAGACTGCCATTACAACAGTGATGAATGGTTTGCTCGCTAAGGACCTTTATTATGTTCTAGCAAAGAATACTCCCAAGTACATAATAGAGTTGATGGACAAGGCTAGGAAGATTATGAACGCCGAGGGGGATATTGATGTTAAAGAAGCTCTAGTGGTGAAGAGTGCAAGTCATAATAATTCAGCTAAGAAAGATAAGAAAGACAAAATGGCTAATAAAATCAAGAAGTATGACGAGTATACCCCCACACCAAAGGTGTCCATTATATATTAGAGGAGAGCAGTGGCAACAAAGATTTAAATTGGCATAGGAGACTAAAGCCACCTCGTAACAGGAGAGATAAATCAAAATATTGTGCTTTTGCACAGAGATCATAGGCACACCACTGCTAATTCCATCACCCTGAAGAATCAAGTGGAGAATTTTATTTGGCGAGGAAATTTAACCAAATTTAGTGATCGAACTGCTGGTCGAGACATCACAAGAAGGTTTAAATAACCCGATCGAGGAAAAGATGACGTAAAAAGTGCATGCAACAATGATTATGAGGACAATCCCGACCTGTCCAAGAAGCCTAAGGAGCCAAAAGTTGAATTAGATCTCTTGGCTGCCATTTCATTATAGAAGGAGATGTTGGTGGCGGAAATGGAATAGCTAAGACAAAAGCTTATCTAAACAAAGAAAAAGCTTGTCCCTTTATTAGACATATTGACATGTTCGAGTGCACTGATGGTCAGCCTAGGAAAGTAAAAAAGGCAAATTAGTGGTCGGTTTTCTTAAGAATGATATGAATGGAGTACTTTACCCTCATGATGACCCACTTGTCATCACATTCAAGGTTCATCGTGGCAGAGTAGCAATAATATTGGTAGATAATGGGAACTCTACAAACGTTATATTCTATAACTATTTCCATAACCTTGGTCTACGAGACATTAAATTAGAACCTTATCACATACCTTCTATAGTAATCTTAAGAGAAAAAGTTTATCCCTTGGGGACAATCAAGATGGACATCTTGGTCGACACTTGGCTAGCAAGTATAAAGGAGCGGATTTGTTTTTTTTTGTTGGATAAAAGTGTTGCTTTAGCCTATAACATGAGTCTCGGTAGAGTCGGGATGAAGCAGTTAGATGTAGTGTCATCTACAGTACGTAAGTGTATGAAGTTTCCTACTACTTATGGAGTAGGCATAGTTAATGGAAATCGGATGGAATCTATAGAGTACTATTACACCTCCACCGAGCACCAAGAAGCTTAGAAGAGCACTACCACCTGTCGTATTGACACCTTGGATCCTCGGGAGGAAGAAGACTTAGTAAAAGGATAGGTTATGGAGGCAACATAGACCAATGTGCTTGATTACGAGAAGCCTAAAACAACCACTTAAATTGGCTCAAACTTAACACCTTCTCTGAAAGAGGAATTGATCACATTCCTGATCGAGTGAAAGAATGTGTTTGCCTGGAGCCATGAGGATATGGAAGGAATTGATCCTAATTTCATTTTCCATGAGCTTAACATCTAAAAAGACTCTAAGTTGATCAAGAAGAGGCATAAAATATTTAGTCCCGAGAAGAACGTGGCTATCTGGAGAAATTACAGGGAGCTCAATTTGTAGAAGACGTCAAGTATCCTAGCTGGTTGGCTAATATAGTCATGGTAAAAAAGAAGAATGGAAAGTGGCGCATATGCGTAGACTTCACTGACCTAAAAAAAGCATGCCAAAAGGATAATTTTACTTTAATAATAATGATCAATTAATAGATGAAACTGCAGGTCATGAGTTACTTAGCTTCATGGATGCTTATTCTGGTTACAACCATATTTAAATGATGATAGAAAAAAAGAAGAGAACTTCCTTTATCACTAGGCAAGGAACATATTACTACAAAATTATGACCTATGGGCTAAAAAATATTGGAGAAATATACGAAAGGCGGGTGAACAAAGTATTTAAAGAGAAGATCAGTAAGAACATGGAAGTTTATGTGGACAATATGCTCACTAAAATAAAGGTTTCCATCGACCACATTAAAGATTGGCTCCCAGTTGGAGAAGAATCAGATGAAACTCAACCCTGCCAAATGCATATTCGGGGTACAATAAGGAATGTTCTTAGGATATATTATAAACCAAATGGAAATCGAAGACCATCCTGATAAGATAAAGTATTTGATTGAGATGCAGTCCCTCACATGCAATAATGATGTGTAGAAATTGACTGAAAGAGTAGCAACCCAGATCGTTTGTGTCCCAAGCACCATATAAATGTCTTCCACTCCTGAGGGTGTTAAAAAATACCTTTGAGTGGAATGACAAGTGCGAAAACGTTTTTTGGAGCTAAAGAAATAATTAGGGTCTCCGCCACTCCTCTCCTAACTAGTTGTGGGGGAAACGTTGTATTTGTACTTAGCTGTTTCAGAGTCAGCTATTAGCTTGGATTTGATCAGACTAGAACGAGGAGTTCAGAAGCCTATTTACTACACCAGTAAAGTATTTCGAGGAGCGAGAATCACGTATCCGCACTTGGAAAAACTAGTTCTTGCACTTATTGAAGCCTCTATGAGAATGAAACCATATTTATAGGCACACACTATTATAATATATTTGATTTGCCACTGTGACAAGCTTTGCACAAAATTCAGGAAGATTTATGTCCTAGGCAGTTGAACTAGGGGAATATGAGATATTCTATGATCGAAGGATTGCATTGAAAGGGCAAGCAATGGCAATCTTTATTACATAATTTACATACGCTAAGGTGACCAATAATCCCATTAATCCCAGTTTGCCTACCGATCATACTTCTTCGGAGGAGAGCTCAGGTCAAATTAAAATTGAGATTATTGCCCACCAACCAGAATCATCATCTGCCTAAGAAAGATCTCAGCAATTAGCTGAAAAAAATAAGAAGATATTCAGACATGGGGTGCTACTAGGAGTGGGGCAGGACTTATCATTAGCACTACAGATGACTTAGATATGGAATATGCTTTGCGATTTTCATTTCCATGCTTTCAATAATGAGACCGAGTACGAGGCATTAATTATGGGTTTCGAACTCACCTTATCATTGGGTGTCGAGCAAGTGGTAGCCACGGTGATTCTCAACTCTTTGTCAATTAGATACTTCAAATGTGTGGAGTTGAAGGAGAAATTATGGTATGATATTTCAACAAAGCTATTAAAGTTATTTCTCTATTTCTTACAGTTAAGATGGTCCAAATCCTAAGGATGGAAAATGCCCGAGCCGATTCCCTTGTTCGCCTAGCCTCAGTAACTCAGATAGAACTCTGACGGACTATTCCTGTAGAAATCCTCACACATAGAAGCATTGATGTGGAAGTTATCAGCGCTATATGTGTAGAATTAGGTCTTTCTTGATGGATCCGATCAAGGACTACATTGCCTAAGGGTTTCTTCCATCCGACCCGAAAGAAGCTAGGAAGTTGAGGTACAAAGAAACAAGTTATGTTATGGCGAAAGGAATTTTGTATTGAAGGGGATTCATGGTCTCCTTACATTATCGTGTTTGTCCATCCGAAGCACATGACTTGATCAAAGAGGTACATGAAGGCTCATGTGGAGATCTTTTAGCCGTTCGATCATTAGTATAATAAATAAGCATGCACGGCTACTACTGGCTAATGATGAAGGCAGATTATGTTTCATTATCCAAGAAGTATGATAAATACAAGAAGTTCACCATTATACATGGAAGATCGAGGGCTGTCCTAACTCCCATCACTTCTCCCTAGTCATTTTCTATTTGGGAAATAGACTTGGTTGATCCATTACCGACCACCAAAGCAAGGTTCAAGTATTTGGTTGCAGTAGTGGATTACTTCACCAAATGGGTAGAGGCTGAGCCTTTGGTTAATATTCCTTACTAGAAGGTTTTTTAATTCGTATGGATGAAGATCACTTTCATCACCGACCATGGTACTCAGTTTGATTACCACGAGTTTGAGGAATATTGCATCCAGTCTAGGATTCAAAAGCTTCATTCAACACCTGGACATCCATAGTGTAATGGCCAGAGAGAGGTTACTATCAAGATTTTGTTTGATGGGTTGAAAAAAAGGTTAGATGATGCTAAAGCAAATTGGATCAACAAGTTGCACATTATCCTTTCGGCTTATAGGACTACACCAAGAACAACAACATGGGAGACTCCAACATGCTCTCTTTTGGCATTTTAGAAGTGGTACCAACTGAAATATGTCTATCGACTCATAGGGTACTGAATCTTAACACTCTAAAAAGTGATATCATGAGGATATTGGATCTAAACATGGTTGAAGAAGTCAGAGAGGATGATGAAATTCGAATGGCTGCCTATCAACAATGGACTGCTAGATTATATAATAAGAGGGTCAAGCCGAAGAACCTGAAAGAAGGGGACTACGTCCTTAAGAAAGTAATTAAAAAGGCAATAAGTTGGATCCAAACTGGCATGGTCCTTATCGCATCTTAACAGTCATCCGACTAGGTACCTATCGCTTAAAAATTCTGTAAGAGGAGGAATTCAAGAATCTATGGAACACCAACCACTTACGAAAATATTATTAGTAATTATGATTCGATGTAACTGTTTATTCAATTTAATGAAGTTAAGAGTTTCTGTTAATTATGATTTTTTTTTATTTTCTTTTCGGGGTACGGTGATATCCACCAACAAACTTCTCCAACTTCAAAAATGTTTAGTTTGGAAATATCTCCATGTCAAAATTTTCCAACTTAAAAATAGTTTTTAGCTTGGAATTTCTTTAAGTCAAACTTTTCCAACTTCAAAAAAGTTTAGTTTGGATTCAAACTTTTCCAACATCAAAAAGTTTGGACATTTCTTTTATACTTCATGTATGATTTCATCTTCGAAAAGTCAAGAAGAAGAAGTCAGTAAATCTTTATGTATAAACATAAGAAGTTTTACTTAGCTGGGTTAAAGACATGAATAAATATACATTCCTAACACACTTGGTCGCCAATGATAACTAATGCAAACACATGGTTTAACAAAACTACTTAAAATTAAATCTAAGTGCATTAGTAGAATCTAAGGAATTATAAATTAGGTTCAATATTTGAATAGGCACTAGTCATTTAAGAAGATTACTTAGTCGATAAGTTGATTAACTAATCATAAGGCATGTTACCTAGTCAGCAAGCTGATTAAAACTTATCACAAGCTTAAATAAAGACAAAAATGTATCACAAGCATATATATTGAAAAATAAGTCCATTTTATTCCACACACACCGTGGTATAATGTAAAAATCAAAAAGCAGGAAATACAAGCCTATTCTATTGAATGATTTCCTTCAACATTACTCATCCCAACATGAGGCTCATAAAGGGTACTTGACAAGGTGGTAGATCTGAAATCTCTTAGCTAGGTACATCTTTTGCTGCTCGACCGGTATAGATGATGTGGGGGGAGAACATATTCATCATTTCCTTAATGGTCATAATCTCTATTGTATTTTCTGATTAGGCTGTGAGGAATGGCATAAATCAGGATCCATTTGACGTCAATCTTAAAGGTGGATTAGGGTAATCCAACATCCCTGGATCATTCCAGTACCAAAATTCATTTCTCTTGGAAATCTTTAATAATCCTAAAAAGTTCAACCAACCCCATTACACCTTTATAACCTAGCATGCTTCATGTGTTTATACAAGTGAATTAAAGCTTCATCATACCCATCCATACAGATAATCTTAGCTTGCTTATGAAAGTGGAAGGTTAGTCGATCTACCCTGTCTTGGAGTTTTTGTTATGGCCTTATCATTCTCTTGTAGCAGAGCTACTTGGTTGAGTAAGTTTCTCTTAGTTCTTTCTTCATTAACTGTTGGTCGAGTAGCTGCAACCTTCCTACAAGATCGGCCATACTTCATGTTTATTTTCTTCAAGCTCTCTTGTTCCTTCGGTAGTCTGGCATTATTAATTTACAAGAATGAGATACCTTAATTTGTCTTAGTGCTTGTTGTCTTCTTTAGGCTATCCAGATCATTAATCATGGCAATATTTTCCTTCACCATGAGGCCGATGATTTACCAAGTAGCCTCAACTTATTTTTTTAAGAAAAAAATCTTTCTTACTGAAAGCAAAGGTGATTTTCTGCAACTTCTTGTCAAACCCTCAGCCTACTATTAGGGCTTCATACTTAACTTCAGAATCATAATGTAGCAATGCCTGAGAAAGATTATGATCTTTTTTAAGCTATTCAATTATCTCATAGTAGGAGGTGGTGTTCGCCACAACCCTATCAAAAAGGCAGTGAAGATGAACATAGGCATCTTTCACCTGATTAGAGGCATCTGAGCCAATCATCCTTACTAACTCTTCTTCAATAAAATCTATATAAACAGATTCAAGAAGACTTTTTCATCGTCTTAACATGTTGGATTTAGCAGAAACTATTATATTTTTCATCGCATTAAACAGGAAATTTAAAAGTATAAGTATATAAGCCCGACCAGGGAAGATAAGCAAAAAAGATCAAACAAGCAAACAACATCAAGAAATAATTGGAAAGATCAAACAAAACCTTTTCATTTCATTAATAAATCAAAGATTATAGGGGTGGTTCCATTACAAAGGAAGGAAAGAAGAAAATAAAAATACATAAAAGGAAAAGCGCAAGAGTAGTTGAATGGAGTTAAACCTTGTCCTTGTCCTTGTCTTGACTAGTGGTTGGCTCAGGAGGAAGTAGGTCGAGAATATAAATAAGCACCAAAGAAGATTCTCCATAATCCTCCTCGTCATAAAACTCCTCATACAATTTGGGAGGAGTTCCTAGGTCATGCCTCTAAAATATTTCGGACTCTTCCTATGTACCAACCTCCTTTAGGTAATTCAACCAACCATCCCTATAGGGGAGCTTCTTGGAGTACTCAATTTGGATGGTTGTAGCATCAAATATTTATCCTATTCTTTATTAGCAACTTCTTCCTTATCAGATGTACTATTTGCTTTTATCTCCAAGAATTGATTGTCCTTTGAAGCCACCTCAGCAGTAAAAGTGGTAACCTTATCAGTCAAAGTAGTGACTTAATACTCAATAAGTTTGGCCTTATTCTCGACCTCCTTCATTTTATCCTCGACAAAAGTAGCTCTCTCTTCGGCTACCCAGATTTTTTCTGCCCAAGACCTTCTCTCATTTTCCACATGTGCCAAGGAAGCTTTCAGCTAGTCATTCTTCTCCAGCATTTGGTAATAATCAATTAGAAACTGTAAAAAAGTAAATATACAACATCAATATAGGTTAAGGTTACATATATAATATTAAAGATTGATGATGAAATTAAAAACATACCAAGGCTACGTTCTATCTAGCCCTTTCCACCAATTGGGATCTTGATATTGGGATTGTAGAAAATCTAGCTACTAAAAGAGTCCTAGCCTTTATCAAACCCTTAAACAATGCATATTCAATTCTTCATTCATCAGGAGAGGATTTTTCGACCAACTCTTGGTGACTGGGCAAACCTTTCTTCAATCTCTTAAATTGAGGTTCAATAGTTCAGGCTTCTTTAGTGTTGAGGACTTGAGGAATATTCTCAGTAACATAAGGCCTGTTATTAGTAGCTGCAATACTCTTTTTGAAAGGGGGAGGATACCCAAATCCATCCAACAAGTTTGGTATCTTTCTCTACACCATTTCTACAAAGGGTGAAGTGGATATGGTTGTGAGATTGAGATATTCAAAAGAAGAAGAAGTTCCTCCTTGGGTAAGATCTCTCTTTACTCTAGTTGACTCGATAGTAAAGGAGGTAAAAGCTAGTTCCTTATTTAAGTTGATGGGGGACTGAGGCATAATTATTATTGGCCAGGGAACAAAAGAAGTTATAAAACTTATGTATTCAAGCAAGACATAAGCTACTCGAGTATGCTCCTCTCCATCTCTTTGGTGGATAACCCATAAATATTTGAGGCTGTTAATATTAAAATCACTTCCTTTTGGGAACTTATTTTTACTTTCCTTTGCACAAAAACAAAACAAATTAGTTAGTACGCAAATCATCAAATAGTTAATAAATATGGGAAGAAATTGAAAAGTTAAAATATGACCAATGACACGCCTTTCCTGGGGCCCCTGCATCCAGTGTATGTTACCCCTTAGGAAATACTACAACACCATAATTATAGTAATCTTTGTTGGAATATGGAAATTTAACCACCAATGCCCTATTGGCCAACCTAGTCTTCTTATAATAAGTATTATCACCAGTGGTTCCCCACTTATAACAAAATATCAACTCAGTAATCCCACTACGAGTCCCATGAAATTTATTTAATCTATTTACCCCATTTACAACTATCCATGTATTGGGGGCTACTTGTGCCGGGACTACATTAAAATACTGACAAAACTGAAGAAAATTGGGTTTGAGGGAAAGGTGATACCACATTCATCATTAAATAAGGTTGGGATCCAATGACTCTCAGATAATGGCAACACATTAACATGGCTACATGTTATTTCTAAACCGACCCACCTGGGAATCTTTCTTTACCCCCTAAATTCCTCTAAATAATTCTCCTTTGCAACATACACCATGATGGAAAGATAGAAAAATCAAATAAGAGGGAAAAAAGCTTATAGATGTGGAACATAACAACAAATAACAAGAAGTAAAGCTCAGAGAAGGAAAAATTGAGAATAAAAGGAGAGTTTAAAGTTAAGAAAGTTTGAGATAAAAAGAAATGAAGGGAAATCTCCGTCCTTTTTATAGGTTACCTTAAAACTAGAAAATAAATGAGTAAATAAACAAACGATTTAATTATCGACGATCGTACGCGTCCCAACATGCAAAAGGACCAACACACCCTTTGGCGGTTCCCTAAAGTTTGGGTTATTTAAAAAATGCCATCATTAGAAATACTGATGGAAAATTTTAGAAGTTTGGGATATCGGCTACCAACTAACTCCCAGACATCACGTTGAGCAAGATTTTGGAACAAATACTCCATACTTTCGATTAATCATCAAGCATGGAGCATTGGGGGCTTTTGTTGTAATCTACGTGGACTAATGAAAAATGGACACTTGTCCTCCTACATGGCTACCTTAGTTGTCCTGGTCGGCTCCCGAGGCACATAGTCGGCCAGTAGGCCGACCAAACTCAAGAATATGAACCATCAAAAATAGTAAAGGTTACTCAGTTGGAATAGGGACAAGGATAAATAAATATCCACAGTCTTATCTATTATATACAAATGTAAATGCCTGAATATATAAAGGTATTCCATATCTGCATTCCTAACTATTATGAATACATGATTTCCCTAACCTCAAAAGGACGATTTAATCAATACAAGCACACTCAATACTGAGCTATTGTGAACACCCATAACAATACAAGTAGTGGACGTAGGCTTTTCATATAGCTAAACCACTTTAAAAACTCTATTTTTTGTGTGTTTTCCTTGCTTGGTTATCTTTATTTATCCGTGATTATAAATTTGGACCCCCTCAATTTTTAGACATCAACAATCTCCATAAGTGAGGTTGTTATAATCGATGTGTCCATTTATGCTACTTAAAACTTCTCTTATTTTGTGAGAGAATAAATTTTATAATTAGTTAATAAATATGTCTTTCGGTAATGGTTCATTACTATCTTCTCTAAGCATTACATGAAATGTTAAAATATCCTTGCACTCTAGTTCTACAGATATTAAATTAGGATGCAAAGATAATTGTTATAAAACAATCAGTATTCTCACTAAACAAGAAGAGCATGAATAATTATTAATTGATTTAATTGGAAAAATAGACAACCGAGAATGAAAATCATAAGACCTTTCAAAATTTAGAAAACTTTTAACTAAAGAAGAAAGTAGTATAACTAAATAAAATAAAACATGTTTTGAAAATATTTAAAACTCATAAATAAATTACATTACAAGATTTCTAGCGAGAAGTCAACGTATGAAGAACAATCAAAAGACTGAAACTACAATAACTGAAATTAATATTGAAATTATAATAATTTAAAATAAACTTAAAAAAGATATTTGATTAGTATAATCAATTGAAAAGGATAAATTTGAAAGCATAATCAAATGTTTACAATTTTGAGAGGGAGAATTCATTTCAGATATTGCAGAATTGTCTCTAATATCAGTTACCATACTTGCAAACATTCAATTATGCTTTTAAGTTCATCCAGCTCAATCGATTGTGTTAAAAATAATCTTTTGTAAGTTTACTTTCAGTTATTGTGATTTTAATATTAATTTCAATTATTGTAGTTATAATCCTTTGTTAGTTCTTCTTACATTCTACATTATTCAATTATTTTAATTATATACTAGGATTCCCCTTTTAGTATAAGATCCAAGTTCCCAGTTGTTGTGTTTGATCTATATTTTTAGTTCTTCTTTAGAGCCAATTTAGACCCCAGTAAAATGATGTATTTTAGCATAAATTTGTTAGATCACCTGAACAGTAAATTCGGTATCCAAATAGTAAGACCCGAGAGAGTAGCATGAGAAAATAGGTATGAAAGGGCATGTATTGAAACTTTTTGAGAAAACAAACATCATAATTGTAAGAAGAAACTAGGTTCCTTTAGAATCTTCAAAAAATAATAAATTATTTAGATAAAATTATTTGGCTAGTTCTAGCTCTAGGTTTTCTTTACCTTTTACCCCAGACATAATAAATGTGGAAAAATACCAATATGCGTAAGTAAATCTAGATTTAAATAATTGGAATAAACCTAAAGTCTCAATAAAGGAAATTTACAAACTAGTTTTCTAAAATCATCCTTAAGTACTAATTACAATGTTAAAACTGTTGACGTGGGATCAAGTGAATTCAATTTGGTGCTGGAATCTGTCGACCAACACCAAACTACTACAGTTGAATTCTCTACTCCTCCAGCTGGTGGTCACCCTACCTTGCCTGCTCCTCCAGCTTGTGGTCACCCTACCGTGTCTGCTCCTGCTTCAAATCCTACTGGGTCTACTTCAAATATGAAGAAGGTGTAGAGCAATTTCCTGAGCAACTTTTTATTTTATTTTCTTATGTAGTTGTAATTTTTTTTATGCTGATGTACTTGTACTCAACAGTTTATCAATAAAAATAACTTTTACTTCTAATTTTCCTATGTTTTCTCCTTATTTCACATACTGTTTTTGATTGGAAACTTTTCTTGATCTTAATAGTTCATGGATAAACTGGACCAATTTCCCACAAGTGACACCGAGCTACTTCAGAGATCCAATAAACTCTTGAAAGCTGGTCACCTTTCTTTGACCAAGGAAGTGCTATCAAAGTTACTCAGGGAAGATGTTTCAGATCTAGCTAAGGAATCCTACCTTTATCTGAAATGCCTCCTTGATCGGGTAGTGGCTAATAACGTGGCTTATTATGAAATGGTTGAGGAACTGCACGAGAATAATAAGGAATCCAAGTCCCTTTTACATGATGACTACGAATAAAAATATTAGTCTTTAAGCGAATGTTGGGTTTTTTTAGCAGAAAGTGGAGAAATATGCTTCCCATTTTAGAAGACAAGATTTTTTGCTAAATCGTGAAGTGGAATACAGGGCTATTACCAAGTTGCTGGAGGAGGAAAATAAAAATTTGAGTGATGAGTTGAACAACTTAAGGACTTCCTCTTCTACTGCTATTACTAGTGATGAAGGGTTTTTATTCTTGGAGGATAAAAATGCTAAGTTAAGGGAATAAGTAAAGTCACTGAAAAAGACCAAATATGCATCCTCTTCCCAAGAAAGAACTAAACCTGAACAAGCTACTAAAGATGAGTCAATGACACAATAGACTCTTTCAAATCAAGCTACTTAATTGAAAGCCAAAAATCAAACCCTTACTAAAATGTCCCAGAAGATTCAACCACAATTCGAGCAGCTTGTTACCGAGTCTACTTAGTTACAAGCCAAAGACAGGGTGCTGAAGACGTTTTAACACTAGGTTGATAGGTTAACTTTCTAATTCCATAAAAAGCCTAGGGAAATATGGATGGAGGGGTACAATGAAGCTTTAGGGCATTTTGACGAGCGATTTAAACAAGATCAGAATAAAGGTTATAAATGGGGCTGGACCAATTACCTAACGGTACTGAAGGTGGAGGAAAATAGTCCTTTCTAAAAATGGTATGATCATGGGTGGTTGACACCCTTAAGCCTCAATTACCAATGAATTCATAGGTTCTACTCCTATACTTAGATTAAAATATAAATTTAGCACTAGTTACCCATGTGTATCCATAGGTTCTACTAATGCACATAAATTATTAGGCGTTCTACATTAGTTACCAGTTGTGTGACCAGGCGTATGTGGAATATGTGTCCACATTCCTCTTGAGGAATCCTCACAACGTTCTTCCTTCACTTTTCCCAGTTGGATAAAGATCTTGTTTTATCCTTATCTTTGTTGACCAAGTTTCTTAAGGACTTAATATCTTTTTGTACTTGGGTTTTTATTTGCTGCCGATTAAGTTACGTTTATGCCGAAAAAATTCTTGACTGAGCCGACTAACAACAGTGTGGTGCAACTTTTGAAGTTTTTCTGGCAACTTGATATTGTAGTACATAACATTAGTACTCTAAAGAAAATAAAAAATACAAATGGAATGAATAATCATTTTATGGATACTAAAAATTGATATTGAACTGAGTACAATTGATTACATCATTGGTAGTCCTTCCTAAGGTTCTCTTCATGCCATGGATTTTTGAATTCTTTTCCCTCAAAAGTCTCATTTTTTTAGGTTCCAAGTCGGATAGCTACTGAAATACGGTATGTCCCATGACAATTGGACTCAAGTTTGTTGTTCTTATGGATAACCTTTTTTAGCACATAATCTCCTTCCTTTAGGTCAGTCTGCCTTATTCGCTTCTTATAGAAACGTGTTGTTCGTTGCTGGTAAGAAGTGTTTCTCAAAGTTACATCTTCACGTAGTTCTGCCAATATATACAAATGCAATCTTTGCATTAGATCACTTACAAAAGAGCTAAAGTTGAAAACTCTATGGATCAGAAGTCCTAATTGAACAGGTATTATGGATTCATTCCCAAAGGCTAGCATGTACGGGGATTCTCCAGTTTGCAGTCCTTGAGGTTGTTCGGTATGCCCACATAACAAAATGTAACTCGTTGATCCAATTTTCCATGGCATCATCAAGTATTTTTTCAACCCATTGAGTAGAGTTCTATTTGTAACTTCAGTTTGTCCAATACTCTGAGGATGACCTGGAGTAGAATCTACCTTTTGGATATTGGACTGAGCACAGTAGGAAGAAAATTCATCATTATCAAATTATGTTCCATGGTCGTTGATAACGGCATAGTACAACCCATATCTACCAATGATATTCTTCCAAATGAATTGGTAAACATTCTTATAAGGCATGTCTATCAGTGGTTCTACCTCAACCCACTTCGTAAAGTAGTTCACATCAACAACCAAGTACTTGAATCTTCCTCGGGTTGTCGGTAATGGATCGACCTAGTCTATACCCCATAGAGAAAATGGCCAAGGTGAAGTGATTGGGGTTAGATAAGCCTGCATAGTTTTGAGAATAGTATAATACCTTTGGTACTTGTCACATTTTCTAGCAAAAAACTCCCAATCTGCTCGCATTGTAGGCTAATAATATCCATGTGCACTGATTCACTGAAACAGTGTTCTTCCTGCTATGTGGGATCCATAAGATCCTTCATGCACCTCCTAAATAAAGTCTGGAACCTCTAATAGGTGAAGGCAACATTGAAGGTTAACTGTCAACCCTCTCCTATACAAGAGTCCTTTATCTAGAGCATATCTGACTGCTTTATACTTCATTTTTTAGCTTTAATCATATTTACTAGAGAGTTCCTTCTTCAATGTATGCTTTGATGGGATCTATCCAAGATGGCCCCATGTATACTTTAATAAAACTGATCATCAAATTTTCATCTATACTCTTATTGGCCAAAATCTCAATAAGAATAGATTGTCGGAGTTCGACTCTTGTTGCTGAAGCTAGCCGAGCAAGTGCATCTGCTCGGGCGCTTTCCACCCTTGGAATTTTGCTCATCCGAATAGCTAGCAATTTTTCTATTACCTCCAATGATTTTAACATGTATCTGGTTGTCAATACTCCTTTATCACCATACAAGTTTAATATTTGAATTACCACAAACTGAGAGTCACTGTGTACTACAACTTGCTTGGCATATAGCGATTGGGCTAAATTTAAACCTACAATGAGAGCTTCATACTTCGCTTAATTATTTGAGTCCTGGAAATGGAATCGAAAATCATATTCAATATCTATCCCATCAGGAGTGTTAAGTATTATACCTGCTCCACTGTCGGTTGTGCGAGATGACCCACGACATATATGTCCCATATTGGGAGATTATCATCAAACGCTTGGTCTGTTAAATTCCCATGATGAAATGTTTTTCTCCTTACTTCCTCTTACTTTTTGGACATCTCCAGTGTTTGATAAAAGGAATTTGGTAGGTCGATAGCGGCTTCTTCTGATTTTTCCTTTGATGAATGTTCCTCGAAAGTTTGATAGTCATAATCTCCTTTTGAACTATTTTCTTCTGATTTTTGTTTGGTTTGCTTATTTTTTGTTCGGGAACCTCGAGGTAAGTGAATTAAGCAATGAAATCCGTTATTTCTTAGCCTTTTAAAGAAGACCTTGGTTCATAAATGATATCATATTCCCCCAGTTCTACTGCCCAATACATTAATCTGCCAGACTTCTCTACTTTGTGTAAAGACTGCATTAGAGGCATATCAGTGTATACTACTATCGCATGGGATTGAAAGTAATTCTTAATTCATATGGACACCTCAATCAATGCTAGTGCCAATTTCTCCAGATGATGGTACCCGATTTCTTCTCCTAAAAAAACTTTACTGGTATAGTAGACAGTTTTTTAAACTCCATTCTCTTCTCCGATCAAGGCGGAATTTATGGCTAATTCATAAACAACTAAGTACAAGTATAATCTTTCCCCTAAATTTTTTTGGAAGAGTAGTGGAGGTGAGCCCATGTAATTTTTCAATTCCATATCTCTCGCATTCTTTATTTCATTCAACTCTCCTTCTAAGCACTTTAAAGAATGACAGGTAACGGTTCAATGGTGCTACTCGCCCAGTTAGCCTTTGTACATCTTTCTTGCAAGTAGGGGACTGCATCTCTATCAATGCCTTGATCTTATCTGGTTTTTCTTCAATTACCCTTTGATTTACTATATACCCCGAGGAACATTCCCTCCTTCACTCCAAAAACACACTTGGTCGGGTTCAGTCTCATCAGGTGTTTCTCTAAATCTGATTGAGGTCAATAATATGATCATACACTTTATTACTCTTTGTCAGCATATCATCTACGTATACTTCCATATTTTTTCCTATTTTCTCCTCAAAGACTTTGTTCACCAACCTCTGGTAAGTAGAACCTGCATTTTTAATCCAAATGGCATCACATTATAGTAGTAAGTTACTCGTGGAGTAATCAAATAAGTGCTCTCTTTATCTTTAGGATTAACTTTGATCTGATTATAACCAGACTAAGCATCCATGAAGCTTATCAATTCATGTCCAGAAGTGGAAGTAATAACCTGATCAATTTGGGACAAAGGAAAATTATCCTTTGGGCATGCTTTGTTCAAATCCATGAAGTAAATACACAATCTCCATTTCTTCTTCTTCTTCTTGACCATGAATACATTGGCTAACCAATTTGGGTACTTTACTTCTTCAATGAAAGCATCTTTTTGAAGCTTTTCAACTGCCTCTTATATGGGTTGGTTCTTCTCGGGGGCTGAACAATCTTCGCCTCTACTTTACGGGCTTAACTTCTTTATTAACGTTGAGCTAATGGCAAAAAAATTTGGCATCAATACCTGGCATATCTTCACGACTCCATGCTAACACATGCTTTTTATGTCTAAGGAAATTTACTAGTTCCTATTTAAGAACATGATCCAGTATTGTTCCAATTTGAGTGGTGCATTCTAACTTGTCATCGTCCAACATAATGCAAACTGTTGCCTATACTATCTGGCCCTTTACCAATTCTGTATCCTCCCTTCGATCTAAGGTTTCAACCTCAGATTATTCATCGGGTTTAGAGGTGTCCACTTGGTAAGTGGTGGTTTTTTTCTTTATTTCTTTTATATTTTCCTACTCGGCATATGAGTAGTAGCATTCCCGAGCTACTTTTTGATCACGCTTTACAACGCCTACTCCAAAGTTGGTCTGGAACTTCATACATTGATGGATTATAGATGATACGACTTAGAACTTTTTAAACCCTACTCTTACAATAATTATGTTATAGGTCGAATGAACATATTTGTCCATCACAAATAAATGTATCTTCTCTATTCGGCTGGCTGGCCAGGTGCCGATCAACACTTTCACTTTAATTTTTCCCAAAGGGATACTTTCTCACCAGAAAAACCTATTAAAGGTCTGTGGTAGGTCTCGAGTTGGCTAAGCTTAAAAATCAAACTTTCAAAGTAAGGATAGAACTTATTATATGTCGAGCTACCATTATTAATTAGTACTCTGAAATAATGATATCCTGCTTTCTGAATTTGAGTACTAGAGGATCATCATGAGGGTACAATAATCCTGAGAGGTCATTTTTAGAGAAACTGATCACCAGCTTATCTTTTTTGACCTTCCTCGATCGATCTTCTTCATCTAGATTCATTCTATGTATATAGGACCAAAGTTGTGCCTCCTTGAGGTAAGCCTTCCTCTCTAATGTATGATCTCCTCATTGTAAGGACATTTTTCTCATGTCTAACATGTTACATTTGTGTATGTCGTACGCCGCTACATCTGTCACGTCACCTCAAGATCTCACTCGACGGACTTAATTTGAATTTCGGGAATCAAGCATTTATTATCTCCATCATGTGTCCCTTATCTGCCTCAACGGCTTCACGTTCCATGATCTTAGGCTCGTAATGCAAGTGGTACGCAAGGGAAGTCAAAACAGTGCAACAAGGATTGATAGGGAAGTTCAAGGGCAATTTGGTAATTTTATAGCCACCGTTCGAAGGACCTATCAACTGGAAAGTTGAAGATCTTTATGCAAAAAAGATACTAGAAGAAACGGCACCTCAATCCGAGCTATGGTGAACAAGTTATGGCCCGGTGAAAATGGATATATTTCCAAGAAAAAGTTGGAAATTTTACTAAGTGTTGAAAACACCTTTTTCCAGCGAATTTCCCCGAACCCAGATCGAACCGGTTCGGGGGGGCTAACTGGTTCGCAGGGACTCCGAACCGGTTCGGGTACCCGGTACGCTGGATAAAATTTCAGTGTTTTAAATTGGTGGAACTCTTCATTTGTTTTCCTATTTAAACCACCTTCGGGGGAGTTGTTTTAAAAGACTTTGGAAGACATTTTTGAGAGTCCAAATTACTCTAGTCTTCATATTTTTTGATTCCCAAGACTCATGTTTTGATTCACACAATTTCCAAACCTTTCTGAATCTTTTGGTAACCCAAGAACACAACCTGGTGTTTGTTCAAACCTTTGTGGAGCGATCTTTGCAACCGAGGGCTGCGTGTCATTGCCGAGGGAGTCTCTACCAAGTGTTATGGCTGCGTGTCATTGAGGAGAGCTACGGTTATTTCTTTATTGTTTGGGCTGCTAGTCCTTGGAGGGTACTGCGTGTATTCTCTTGCTGAGTTCAAGACTGCATGTCTTTGTGGGTTGACTGCGCGTTGATCCATTGCAGATTTCTCTATGTAATTGTAAGTTGCGATTTGTATATTCATAGTGAAATAAAGGTTTTACTCGAAAGGTTTTTTTTCTTGAAATCTGTGTCTCAGCATATTTACTGTGTCACATGCTTTATATTTGATGGGTTGATTTAGATGCATGTTTAAGGGCTGATTTTATTTAGTTTAAAAGTAGACTCTAATTAAATAAGGCTTACTTGGAAACTTGCGAATTTAATTTAAAATCAATATCACATAGTCGCACCTTTTCAAATTGGTATCAGAGCGGGTTACGCTAATTTATCACGTGATCCTATTTTCCGCAAAATCGTGTGATATTGATTTTTTTTAAATCAGTTTTGTGAAAATTCGCATTTTTTCTTATGGAGCACTTATATAATCAGATGCCTATTTTTTACGGTAATTATGCCTGTTGGAAAGCTCGTATGAAATCGATTTTAAAATCCATTGACGAGCGGGTTTGGTTGCTTTGCAAAAATGGTTGGACTCCTCCCACGGTCACTGTTAATAACATCACCACTTTTAAACCCGTGTCAGTCTGGACTGAAGATGATTATAAATTGTCCAATTTTAATTCCCGTGGTCTGTGTGCTATTTCTGGAGCTGTCTCTACTGATGAGTTTTGCTGAATTATGACATGCACCACGTCTAAAGAGGCTTGGGATGTTTTGAAATTGAGACATGAGGGTACGAACGCGGTCAAGGAATCTAAATTACAAAATTTGACCACCCAATTTGAAACTATCACCATGTCCGAGTCTGAATGCTTTGATGATTTTTATGCTCGTTTGTCAGACATTGTTAACACATGTTTTAATTTGGGTGAACTGATTGATAACACGCGTGTCGTTAAAAAGATTTTGATATCTGTCCCTAAACGTTTTATTCCTAAAGTCACTGTTTTGAACTCTTTGGGAAATTTGAAATCACTTAAGTTGGAATAACTTGTAGGAGATCTTCAAACTTATGAGATTGACATGTTTCCCAAAACCATTAAGGCTAAGGATAATGCCATTGCTTTAAAGACTCATTATATGAAAAAGAATGAAAAATTTTGTGAGTCCGATTCTGAGGGAGACTTTGATTTTAATGATATGGCCTTGTTTGCAAAGAATTTTAAAAAGTTTCTCAACATGAAGAAAAATAATTTTTCCAACAAAAAGAATTTTTTTGAGAAAAATAAAAAGAAAGGGAAGGCCAAAGAAAGTGGTGAGAGAGAAAAAGAGAATGACTCGGATGAGGAGTGTGAGGAAGATTTTAAGAACGTCACTTATTTTGAATGTGGGGGTAAAGGACATAAGTCATTTGAGTGTTCTACGTGGCTTAGAAAGAAAGGAAAGAAAGTAGCTATGCCCGCCACACTTAGTGATAGTAGTGATGGTGAGGGTTATGATACTAGTGGTTTAAAGTTTTTAGTTTTTTCTAGTCATGTGAGAACACCCACCTTGTCCCAAAATAGTGCACACGGATGTGATAGTGATGATTTGAGCGCTTCAAGTGAGGGAGAAAGTGAGAGTGATAGTGGAGATGAAAGTGAGCTCCAAAAAGCTTTTAGAGACTTGTACACCGAGACCTTGAAAACTAAGAAGTATAATCATGATTTAGGTCGTCGGGTTTTAGATTTGGAAAAAGAGAAGGAGGTTTTGAGAAAGGAGAAGTGTGATTTGACCAACACGTTGTCTAGTCTGACGACACGAGTATCCCAACTCGAGAGTGATCTCGAACGTGGCAGGGAGGTCAAAGTCAATTTTGTGAACGCACCTAAGAAGGTTGAAAAGGTGGTTCATATGGGTAAAGGTGAGAAGTTTGGAATAAGTCATGATGGTGCTTCTTCTTCCCAATTAGCACCCGAGCCGATTCCCACTTTAGTCTTAGATTCACGTAAGTCTCACACTAACCCATCTAGGCGTCCCATTCCTATTAGGAGAGCGCGTCCTAGAGTTTTTGAGAGAGGTGTTCCTAGGCCTATTTTTGTTTGTTCACATTGTAAGAGGATAGGTCACCTTAAGGAATTTTGTTTTAAGTTGGGTTATGTGTCACGTTTTTCTTCTACACGTGTTTCTGGCACACATGAACCCACACATGATACTTTACATGCTCCCGGAGACTACATGAGAGAGTTTGTACATTGAGGTGAGCAAGTTAAGTTTTTGGTCAAAACTTCACAAGAATTGATGAAGGTTTTTCATAAGTTTTCACCACCTTTGGAAAACCCCTCCGCACCTAATGATTGAGGTTTGCTTGTTTACTAGCATAGGATGATTTTCATGATGACATTGCTTGCCTATTGCTAGTATGTATCATGTTTGTATGTTTTAATTTTTTTAAAATTTTTTGAAAAATACAAAAAGATTTTATATTGCTAAATTTAGAGAAAATCCAAAAAGATTTTTGTATTTCATTTGCACCGTTTATGGATGGACACTTTGGATGACCGAGTCACAACATCATTCCATTATTTTCATGTGTCTATTTGATAGTGTTTTGAGACAATAGGTCAATTCATCCTTGTGCTTTATAATGTTTGGAGTCATTAAGATGTAATTAAGTGTTTCTTCCTATATGTTTGACTCATGTTTCCTTTATTGCACACATGCACGGATTTGTTTGATTATTGTTATTGTCTTATCACATGTTGGTTTGGTGTTTTCACTTCAATCTTGTCCTTAAAATGAACCAGGCGCGATAAATTTTTGATAAGGAAATTGTGCATATAAAAACCGTTTTGTGAGTTTGTGTGCTTTGTTTTAAAAAATGGGGAGGGGCTGCGAAAGGTAATTATCTATCCTTTGCGCAAAATCCACTGTTAAATTGAACCTAAAAAATGGAGGAATTTTATTATCCGGGGTCCAAAGAGGTTTAAAGAGCCCGAAAAAATTTAAAGGCAATAAAAAGAAATTCATGCAAAATTATGGGCCATTTAGGTTTTTGCACCAATTCTCCAAAGTTTGAGAATTTAGATTTCCTCTATAAGAAAATATATATGAGGGAGTTTAGTTGGAGAATTAAAACAGGTTTGCACGTCCTTGAAATTATAGAAAAACCGCTTTATAGTTTAGGACGTTAATGGTGTGGAAATCACTTTGACTTTGATTTGTTGATTTGCATAAGACGATGTAATTTAAATTCAACAAATTTTTACACTTAAGGATACTTTAGATGATCATTCGTTAGGGGTACACATATGCATCGTGCACATATGATTGATTGAGTTGATTTACCTCTCGAATGTGTTCACACCCATTCATTCCGTTTCCGTGACTTGGTTGTTTGAGTCTAAATCCATGGTGTGATTTTTGTATCATATTTTTTCAAATGGTATCTATTTTTTTTGTTTTGAATGAAAAATTTAAAAAATCAAAAATAGTTTGCGAAGATTTTTTGAGCATCTCCTTGCTAGAGCACGCTTACCATTTGATTCATGCTTTGTTTTGAATACAGTGACCCCCCGATTTTGCTTGTTTGATTCGTTCTTCTTATTTGTCTATTTGGAGACATCATAAAATGGGGAAGAAAGAATTATCTTATTTTGGGGGAGTTGATGCTTATCATCTATATGTATCAATGTTTATCTCATTTCAAACTCGATACGTCACTTGGTATTTTTCTTTATCTCATGTGTGTAGGTACTACATTGATGATCTCTGAATTTCACACCCTGATGAGAAAAGATTTGAGATTCCTGAAGATTTGAAGAACAAACGATGGAGACTATTCATTTGTACCTTTTCCAGTTTTGGGTTCATGGGAGGGTAGATTTGTATAGGCAATTTCATATTTGATAATTCGGATTTTTTATGTACGTACCGGCATAGACATAGGGGGAGATTTGTAAGGACATTTTTCTCATGTCCAACATGTTATATTTGTGTATGTTGTACGTCGCTACATCTGTCACATCACCTCAAGATCTCACTCGACGAACTTAATTCGAATTTCAGGAATCAAGCATTTATTATCTCCATCATGTGTCCCTCATCTTCCTCAACGGCTTCACGTTCCATGATTTTAGGCTCGTAATGCGATTGGTACGCAAGAGAAGTCGAAATAGTGCAACAAGGCTTAATAGGGAAGTTCAAGGGCAATTTGGTAATTTTACAACCACCGTCCGGAGGACCGGTCAACTGGAAAGTTGAAGATCTTGCCGCAACAAAGATACTGGAAGAAACGTCACCTCAATCCGAGCTATGGTGAACAATTTATGGCCCAGTGAAAATGGAGATAATTCCAAGAAAAAGTTGGAAATTTTACTAAGTGTTGAAAACACCTTTTTCCAGCGAATTTCCCCGTACCCAGACCAAACCGTTTCGTTGGGGCGAACCGGTTCACAGGGACGCCGAACCGGTTTGGGTACCCTATACGCTGGATAGAATTTCAGTGTTTTAAATTGGTGGAACTCTTCATTTGTTTTCCTATTTAAACCAGCTTCGGGGGAGTTATTTTAGAAGACTTTGGAAGACGTTTTTGAGAGTTCAAATTACTCTAGTCTTCATATTTTTTGAGTTCCAAGACTCATGTTTTGATTCACAAAATTTCCAAACATTTCTGAATCTTTTGGTAACCCAAGAACACAACCTGGTGTTTGTTGAAACCTTTGTGGAGAAATCTTTGCAACCGAGGGCTGCGTGTCATTGCTGAGGGAGTCTGTACAAAGTCTTATGGCTGCGAGTCATTGAGGAGAGTTGCGGTTCTTTCTTTATTGTTTGGTCTGTGAGTCCTTGGAGGGTACTGCGTGTATTCTCTTGCTGAGTTCAGGACTGCATGTCTTTGTGGGTTGACTGCGCGTTGATCCATTGCAGATTTCTCTATGTAATTGTAAGTTGCGATTTGTATATTCATAGTGAAATAAAGGTTTTACCCGAAAGGGTTTTTTTTCTTGAAATCTGTGTCTCAGCATATTTACTGTGTCGCATGCTTTATATTTGATGGGTTGATTTAGATGCATGTTTAAGGGCTGATTTTATTTGGTTTAAAAGTAGACTTTAATTAAATAAGGCTTACTTGGAAACTTGTGAATTTAATTTAAAATCAATATCACACAGTCGCACCTTTTCACTCATCCTACATCTCCACCTCTAATCATTTGACAATCAAAAGAACCAAAGCTAAGCATGAATACCTCATGTTCTGGTTGCCTAGGCTTCATAGGTAGGTTGGGATCATTCTCCTGATTATCTTCGTGGGTCCTCCTTTTCTCATCTCTGGGCTTGCAAGGCAATTTTGACTTTTGTCGAGCTCCTTCGTTATTCTACCAATCAACAAACTGGTTCAATTAGCCTCTTCGAATGAGAGTTACAATTTCATTATGTGTAGCAAGTCATTAATCTACTACGTGACCGCGGTCTACATGAAATTCACAGTATTTGGATTTATCCTTCTTGATAGGGGAGCTCCTCAACTTCTCAAGCCAACGTACATCTTTGTTATGTTTAATTTCCTCTAGAATATGGTGAATACTCGTTGTTAATGGAATGTAATTGTTGTACTTATTAAGCCGATCTATAATCCCCTTTTGATTTGATTCCCTATGTTCCTTGGAATGTTTGTGTTCCCTTTTGTCAGTTTTTCTTTCACCTTTTACCCCCAAGCTCCGCTTAGTTACCATTGCCTCCTGTGTATTCATGATCTTGGTTGCCTTTGCCATTAACTCAATCATTGTCTTTGAGGTATCTTTATCAAGCATGTAGTAGCGTTTCTCGGGGAGCAGTCCACTAATAAGAGTTATTATAGCAGTCTTCTCCTCATAATCCATAACCTCAAATTCCTCATTATTGAACTGAGTGATGTAGTCTCTAGTACTTTCTCCTTCCTTTTATCTCACACTGAGAAAATGAGCTACCCTTTTTACTTGTTTGGCCCCAAAGAAAAAGTTTCTAATAAATAGCTCGACCAATTGATTGAAGCTAAAAAATTTCCCCCGAGGAAGGCTATTGTACCAGATTTGGGCAGGACCAATAATTGTTTCGGAGAATACTCTACACCTCATCTCATCAGGGATGGCATATATGTCAGTTGTTGCCTAATATTGCTCGATATTTGGGTGTATCCACAAGATATTCATACTTTGAAGTTGTGGGAAAATCCATAATATCTTGTATGAAAGGAAATCCTTTCACAAGGCTTCTTTACAAAGGGTTCCTAGCTTTAGAAATTTTTTCCAATCTATCCTCCAAGCGCTGGATGGAACCCTTCCATGCATTATTACCAACATCAGATCTATGTATTACACCTTTTTTATTCCTACCAACAGTTTGTGCTAAACTTTCTTCCTGCAATTATTACTCAGTGCAGGTAGTTCGTTGGGTATTTGATCTAGATTGGGCTGAACCTTCCCTTTGATTGGTTGGTCATCGAGTATTCCTCGATAATGCCCTGGGAACATTTTGATTCCCCCTGAGTCCTAAACGGTCAAAAGGATATGACCAGATAAGCCTTTCTAAGGCACTTAATCTTTCAGGAGTAAAAGACTGATCATCATAGGGCTTCGATGTTCTGAGAGAAGAACTTGCTCCTGGGAGATAAGAGGTATCTCTAGTAGTCCTTGATTTTCTATGTCTACTGCTTCTTGTAGGAGGAGGTGGTATATTTCCACGAGAAGGTAAGGAGGGTGACTTGTCTTGCAAGGTCTGCGCTAACTGCCTCATGGTATCTTGCATAGCTTCTTGTCCTCTAGCAAGACTGGACAGAATTCTAGTCAATCATTGGACGTTGGTGGAGTAGAAGGAATATACGGGATGCCATGATTTCTGAGGCTTGATTCAGGAATACCATCCATTTGAATGAATTAATGGATGAAAATGGTTAGAAACATGTTCCGACAGATGACACCAATCTATTGATACAAAAAATAGACCATCTCTAATAATTTGATCACAGATAAATAAGTAAATAATAGACACAAACGATTTTTAAAGTGGTTTGACTAAAGGGCAAAAGCCTACGTACACTGGTATATATTTCCTTGTGTTTGTTCAGTTATCTCTTGTTTTATTTGGGTGTCCCTTAGATGTAGGGGTTACAATATATTTATAGCCCCTGAGGGTGTACAAGAAGAAAAATATTATAGGATGGAATGACTTTATAACATGGACATTTACATCTGTACAACGTTCATAATGTATACAATTAGTGGCACTTTATAACCCTATTGGTCGATCTTCCTGGCATTGGTTGGGCTTCTTTTGTATATTGGTCGACATTTTACACTGTTGGTCGACATTCTTGGATTCATTATGATAAATAGGCCTTGTTGACTAGGACTAATGCCACATGTCTATTTCTCATTGGTCCACATAATAAGATACTTTTTGGTATCAATATGGAGTTTCCCTTCCAACCAGTCATAACTCCATCTCTAGTCCAATCAGTTAGGAAAATAAGTCAAAATACGATGGATATGACCTTAACAAGTTCAAATAAGTCATAACAACTCAAAGATTTAGGAAAACATCTTTTTCTTCTGGCTAAAGTCGAAGAGGAAGATGATTATTATCCCAACTCTTCTTCTGAGTCAATAAATAGTCACCAAGTCAATGCCTCAGATCCATATTTGAGTTCATTACTTCAAGATAGTTAAGACCCATATATTCTTTAATAAATTGTGTTAACATGTGTTTTATGAAAAAAATTTAACAATTAAAACCTCAATAATATTTACCCAAGTGAAGGACAAGTTACTCAAAGTTAAAGTAGTTCACCGAGGTTAAAAATATTTCACCAGATGTTAGAGCAGTTACTCAAGGTTAAAACGGAGTTACTTGAAGGTAAAGTAGTTACCCAAGGTTAGAAACATTTCACCCAAACTTAAAACAACTCAACCGAAGTTAAAGCGTCGGTTAAAGCTGTTCACTAGAAGTTAAAAGCAGTCGAGTAAAAGTGTTTCACCTAAGTTAAACTATTTTTACCCTGAGTAATCCTAAACTATAAATGAGCTCATCAATCATTCATTCAAAGAAGAGTTCATTTCAGAGTTCACTTATGCAATCTTTAAATTTCTCTCTCTTAAAATTCTCTTAGTTATCAATTATCATATTTGGAAATATTTAATTATACTTTAAATTCATCCAATTCAGTCGATTGTATTAATCAATAATCTATTATAAGTTTACTTTCAGTTATCGTAGTTTCAATCTTTTGTTTTCTCTTCATACGTTTCTATGTTCTTTAGTTATATTTATTATATGTGTCGCTTTACCTTTATATAGAGAGAGAGCGACTGTCATACATGCCAAGTATACATACTTGGCGGTGCAAACTTGTTTTTCTAAAATATTAAAAAAATATTTTTGAGTTGACTTTTTTGTGGTATCTAAACATTTTAAGAGACCCATACAAAAAAAATCATCTCAAAAGAACTTTTTTGTTATTCTAAAAAAATTGTTCAAAATTTCATAGCTTTTAAAGTGCTTTAAAAGGTGTAAAAGTTTGGCCAATTTTTATAAAATAGCAAAAAATATTATTTTGAGTTGATTTTCTTTATGGGTCCCTTTAAATGTTTAAATACCATACAAAAAAATTGAACTCATAAATAATTTTTTTACTATTTAAAAGAAATTAATATGTATACTTTGTATGTATACTTGGGATATACTGGAGCCTATATATATATATGTATACAGTACTGCTCTTGTGCATACCAGTCCGCATTTTAAGAGTGCAGACCGGACATGTGTCACCTAGCGGTGAGCCCAGAAACGAGAGAGAGTGTGCCTATAATTTCTAGGCTCATCGCCAGGTGACACATGTCCGGTCCGCACTCATAAAATGCGGACTGGTATGCACAAGGGCAGTCTATATATATATATATATATATATATATAAGTAGGAGATACATTATGAACCAAATATTATTATGAAATTATGTAAGAATTGTGTAAAGAAAAATCAAACAACATGATATATGTAAATTAATAAAAAATTATCTAAACATATAATATATTTTGTATACTATCCAAAATACAACAAAGTGTGACGGAAGTGACATAAATATAATATTTCTAACAATGATACAACACAACTATTTTCCAAAATATATATGTAATGAGTATAATAAGATCCATGTCTTAAAGACTACGAGACAATGATTCATCAGAGAGATTAAGGTCCATACCATTGTAATTTGACATATTCAAAAAAACAATGTCAGTTGAATGATCTCCAACATCATCATTAAAAATAAAAGGAAGCTGAGTATCTCGCATAGGTGGATAAACAACTCGACTAGCTGGAGTAGGAAGTATAAAGAACATATGCAATGTATTATTGGGTATACTTAATTTGATAATAGAATGGTTCCTCCAAATAAACTGTCATCCTTAAAATCAAGTTTGTGTATTCCCGATCTCTCAAAATTAATCCCGAGAAATCTAGTTTTCCCTATGGTTTCTATAAAAACCACTACCAATTTTCATTTTTCACATGTTTAATAAACATTAAATGGTTAAAGTCACAAGTGTTGTGTAAAATAGTTTATCTAGTTTTAGTCTTGTACTAAGCATGAATATAAGTGCGAATAAGCAACGATAAAATGAGGAAACCATAACACGGTGATGTATGAGGAAAACCTGGAGTGGGAAATCTCAGATGGACAAATAACAAGTGTCCACTACAATATGGGTATATTTACAAGAACAACTTAAGCTTACTCATAGACTCGATGCCTTTAAGCCTTGATGTGATTCCTTTCAGTATTTGTCCTAGCCACTATTGGATGCCTTCCAATTTTCACACAACACAGGTGCATTCCCACATCTTGGTATCCCATTGCTCTTACTTATTTCATGATTAATCCAACCACCGCTCAACACAAACACGGTTTCCACCACTTACAATGCTCAAAGTATGAAGATAAAACATATATGGTGCAACACGAAGGATATCTCAAACATACATAGATATGTAGGATTCTTGGATTTCAGAGTTGGGTGTAAACAAGGATTTTGGAGGAACAAGTTTTATCTTGGAAAAACATTTTTTGCGAAAACCCACTTTGAAAATTTATGACAAACCTGAGACTTTATAGAAAACATGAATTTTGAGATGACACATATTTTTTGGAAACTTGTTCAAACAAAACATAATCTCGTTTGAACCAACAAAAATGTCGTTTGAACTAACATGCTAATCTTGTTCGAGCGAGCTTCGAAAGATATATCTCTAATCAAGAGAAATATTGCATTTGATTCTCGTTTGAAGGTCGTTCTAATGACATTCACATCTCGTTGGAATGAACTGTGTAAAATCATTCAAATGAACTCAAACGGAAAAAATTATTTTAAAATCCAATTTGCGAAAAGGCTTCGAACAACTTTTATAAAAGAACACCCTGAAGTATTCAAGTATCAAAAATAAATATGCATTCATACTTTTGATGATATCCCTCCGATGTTGAAGACGAAAACTTGGCACGCAATCTAATGACTCAGCATGCAATCTATTGATCTTCAATCACACATCATAGGTTTGAAGGAAAAATGATTCCAGTACTAACCTATGACTCAAACAATATTTGTCCAAGCACGAAAGACAATACATACAAACTGACTCAATTCCATGTAATCTTGACGTCCCTTTAGCTTTGTCGCATCGTCTTCAATAACACATCATAGGCTTGAAGGACATATGACTTAAGTCCTAACCTATGACTCAAATAAGTTTTGTCAAAACACGGAATTAAAATAGTACATACAAATTGACTTGATCCAAAAAAATTTCCTAATAAATCTTCCCCTTTGGCTATTCCGGAACAAAACTCAAAAGAAAAAAACTACTTGGTCGTCAAGCTTACTAAGACTCAATTCCCATCCCTAAAAGAAAAAAAGTTACATACACTTGACTGGGATATAACTTGAGTATCTTTGATCTTGCATAAACCTTGTTTGCATTGTTGTTAACCTGCACACTTAAACGCACCTTAAAATAAAAAGAGAATATATAAATATATAAATAGCACATGAAAAACCCTCCCCCTTTGACTAAATATCTCCAACATAGAAAGGACATATTCTCCTAAGTCAAAGATCTCCCTCAAATGAAAATATTTAGATGTTAATTCTCCACTTTTTTTATTCAGGAATAGCCAAAGAATAAGGTGTATAATAATAAAACATTTCTCTGTATTAAAATCAAATTCCCCCCCCCCCCCCCCGCCCCCCCCCCCCCCAAGTGAAGCATGAGAATCATAAAGGACAAATTAATATATCCTTCAATGGTGTGAAGCAAGACATGCAATGATAAATAATTTTGTAACACAAGTACAAATAATCCAAACTATGAACATATTATATGAACTAAGATGCAAGCATTTAATTATAATGTACCATGATGAATATAACTCATGCCAATATAAATAAAAAAACTAAGCATACGTCACACATGGATTAAATGAAAAGAAAAGGACTCAAAACACAAAATATTTCATATATAACCACACATATACCAATGAAGTAAATTTATATATAGGTATAAGCAACCACAAAACACACAAACACATAAGTTTTACACCCTCACATAGAATCAATGTGTCTAAATATGGTGGTACGTAGTGTCGGGGCATGAACTAGAAACAAGAGAAAATGACCCAATCCTCAAACATGTCTAAGTAGGTCTATCTAAACCCAATTATTTATCAACAATCAATTTAGCCGCACATGTAAAATATATAACTCTAAAGGATAAACAAGCACAACACACACATGCCTAGAAATGTTGTTGATTCTCAAAACAATTGCATCAAAATAATTAAGCTCAACGAGGACTCGTTATGCAAACTTATTGATCTTCAACTAAACACCCTAACAAATAGATCATTTTTTTTTCTTATTTTCTTTCGATGATATCTAATTTTTTAAGTGTCAATGCAAAAAAATTGGCGTTGGAATTTATTTTTATTGCCTCTTAATCTTTTAGGCTCTTGCCAATGGTGTCCTTTCACGTAAAAGAGAGTCATCCTTTCGCTGACCTTTATCTAGTAACTTGCTTCGCAACCACTATTGGACACCTTCCAATATCCACACAATGCAACCACACTGTCACGTCTCGGTATCCTACCGATATTACATGCTTAACACAAAAATGGTCTCCACCACTCGAAGAGTTCCTAGTATGAAGATAACATTGATATGGCGCAACACAAAAGACATCTCAAATAGACATATGTACGTACGATTCTTGGATCTCGAACTTGAGTGTAAATTAGGGTTTGGGAGGCAAAACATTTATCTTGAAAAAATATTTTTGCAAAATCCCCCTTCAAAAATTGATGCGAAACTTGTGTATTTATAGAAGACATGAATTTTGAGGCAACATGCTTTTTGAGGCAACTCATTCGAATGAAAACACATATTTCATTCGAATGAAAATGCAATCTCCCCATAACTAATAAAAACCTTGTTCGAAGAACATTCTAATCTCATTCCAACCATCTTCGAATAAGCTTCGAATGATATATCTTTTATCAATATAAATATCTCATTTGATGTTCATTTGAAGGCCGTTCTAACAAAACTCACATCTTGTTCGAGCAAAATACGTAAACTCATTCGAATGAACTCAAAACAAAAAATATTTTTCTTTTAAAATTGAATTTATAAAAAGGCCTCAAATAACTTTTATAAAATATCACCCAAAAGTATTCACATATCAAAATCAAATAAGCATTCACACCTTTAATGAGATCCTTAGAATGTTGAGGACAAAAACTCGGCACATAATCCAATATAACCATGATGTCACTTTATCTTTGTTGAGGCTTGAGGAAACATGACTCAAATCCTATCCTATAAATCAAATAAGGTTTATCCAAATAAGGAATTAAAATAATATATACATATTAACTCGATCAATGTAACCTTGATGTCGCTTTATCTTTACCGCATGGTCTTTAATCACAGATCATAAGCTTAAACGACACACGACTCAAGTCCTAACCTATGACTCAATTTTTTTTATCCAAACTCTAAATTAAGACAATACATATAAATTTGATTTGAAAATTTGTACTTACAAATCTTAAAGAAATGCTAAAGTGTGCTGATAATCACGCGAACCAGAAGGTCTATGAGAACATGCAGGTGCTAAAGTAGGAGCTTATGAGGGAGCAAGAGCATCACCATTCTATGATGTGATGTCGAATATTGGTTCGATAGCATGAAGGATCTCGATGTGAGGGCATCAAGAATCTAGCCCCTCAAAATGAGATAAATTGGTACCAGTGATAGGATCATTGATACTCATGTACATATTATTCGAGATCCTTAGAATTACAATTGAGTAGAGGTAACTGGTAATCAGCCTACTAAATGTTAAAGACTCAATAAATTATCATTTGAATATCATTGAATGACGTCAAGAATAGTCTAAGGAAAGTCCATTGCCTGCTATTGAATGATGCCATGAATAAATATAATTACCTCATAACGAAAGTTCTAATTATGATGATGAGAAAGATATACTACCCAATCATCATGTGAATAAGCTAGTACATGTGGTGTAGGTCTCCATGCTAGAATAGACCATATTCCAAGGCATTTGTATACAAGAAAGGAAAGCATCAAGGCTATCAATAAAAAGATTGCTCTCAATGTTTAGGTATAAATATGGACGATTATATCTAGAAAGATATAATTATGAACCAATTATTCATAAAAGACACAAGGGTCAGAGGGTTTTTTGATGACACTATCATATTTATGAAGAACACACAAATAAGTGTTGCATTCGACATAGGGCATGGTGAAAGTAAAAGGGATCTCAATAAGTTCTTAATACAAGTGACACATAAAGTCCCCTTTGGATTCCTCTCTAGATGCATAAAGTCGATGTTTCACTAAATATGAATAGCCCGAGTGGCGAATTCACCACAAAGTGGTCCGCGCTCAACCATTGTCAAGCCAATAAATAGATTATGAGGAAAATATCATAATGTATACTTATATGGAAGAGATGAGCATCGAGTGCAAGAGACCCAAAACTCTCTTGCAACACCGAGTCCGCCCTGAATGAGATTGATATTCCTTTATTTATTAATCGTGATAAAGGAATGAAGTGAAAATGGAATTGATCAAAGAAAATGGTTAAATAACATGGGAAAGAGTCCTGACACGTGTAATGTGAATTTATAATGCAAGATTATCACTCAAAATATCATAAAACACATGAAAAGTGCAAGGATACAACATGAGGTGGACCTAGGTATGTAAAACCTATCGAATGGATCAAATGGTGACAAAGTGCACGATCAACTACTATCAAAAGATCTAGGAACTAGAATCTACATAAGAAATAGTATGAAAGATTAAAAATTTAATTACCTTAGATGAATTGAAAACATTCCCCATATAATTACCAAACTAGGGTTTCAAACCTAGAATACTTCATTTGAATCGAATAAATGATTAAAGTTTAAATCAAGAATGGAAGAGTAATTGGAAGGGAAAATTTCATATCCCTAGAGATATACAGTGAGAAAGAAATGTTTGATATGACACAAATAAAGTTTAAGTTATTTATGATAGTCGGCCAGTAGGCCGGCCAAACTCAAGAATATGAAGCATCAAAAATAGTAACGGTTACTATCTTGGAATAGGGACAAGGATAAATAAATATCCACAGTCTTATCTATTATATACAAATGTAAATGCCTGAATATATAAAGGTATTCCATATCTGCATTCCTAACTATTATGAATACATGATTTCCCTAACCTCAAAAGGACGATTTAATCAATACAAGCACACTCAATACTGAACTATTGTGACCACCAGTAACGATACAAATAGTGGACGTAGGCTTTTCATATAGCTGAACCACTTTAAAAACTCTATTTTTTGTGTGTTTGCCTTGCTTGGTTATCTTTATTTATCCGTGATTATAAATTTGGACCCCCTCAATTTTTAGACATCAACAATCTCCATAAGTGAGGTTGTTATAATCGATGTGTCCATTTATGCTACTTAAAACTTCTCTTATTTTGTGAGAGAATAAATTTTATAATTAGTTAATAAATATGTCTTTCGGTAATGGTTCATTACTATCTTCTCTAAGCATTACATGAAATGTGAAAATATCCTTGCACTCTAGTTCTACAGATATTAAATTAGGATGCAAAGATAATTGTTATAAAACAATCAGTATTCTCACTAAACAAGAAGAACATGAATAATTATTAATTGATTTAATTGGAAAAATAGACAACCGAGAATGAAAATCATAAGACCTTTCAAAATTTAGAAAACTTTTAACTAAAGAAGAAAGTAGTATAACTAAATAAAATAAAACATGTTTTGAAAATATTTAAAACTCATAAATAAATTACATTACAAGATTTCTAGCGAGAAGTCAACGTATGAAGAACAATCAAAAGACTGAAACTACAATAACTCAAATTAATATTGAAATTATAATAACTTAAAATAAACTTAAAAAAGATATCTGATTAGTATAATCAATTGAACTGGATAAATTTGAAAGCATAATTAAATGTTTACAATTTTGAGAGGGAGAATTCATTTCAGATATTGCAGAATTGTCTCTAATATCAGTTATCATACTTGCAAACATTAAATTATGCTTTTAAGTTCATCCAGCTCAATCGATTGTGTTAAAAATAATCTTTTGTAAGTTTACTTTCAGTTATTGTGATTTTAATATTAATTTCAATTATTGTAGTTATAATCCTTTGTTAGTTCTTCTTACATTCTACATTATTCAATTATTTTAATTATATACTAGGATTCCCCTTTTAGTATAAGATCCAAGTTCCCTGTTGTTGTGTTTGATCTATATTTTTAGTTCTTCTTTAGAGCCAATTTAGACCCCAGTAAAATGATGTATTTTAGCCTAAATTTGTTAGATCACCTGAACAGTAAATTCGGTATCCAAATAGTAAGACCCGAGAGAGTAGCATGAGAAAATAGGTATGAAAGGGCATGTATTGAAACTTTTTGAGAAAACAAACATCATAATTGTAAGAAGAAACTAGGTTCCTTTAGAATCTTCAAAAAATAATAAATTATTTAGATAAAATTATTTGGCTAGTTCTAGCTCAAGGTTTTCTTTACCTTTTACCCCAGACATAATAAATGTGGAAAAATACCAATATGCGTAAGTAAATCTAGATTTAAATAATTGGAATAAACCTAAAGTCTCAATAAAGGAAATTTACAAACTAGTTTTCTAAAATCATCCTTAAGTAGTAATTACAATGTTAAAACTGTTGACGTGGGATCAAGTGAATTCAATTTGGTGCTGGAATCTGTCGACCAACACCAAACTACTACAGTTGAATTCTCTACTCCTCCAGCTGGTGGTCACCCTACCTTGCCTGCTCCTCCAGCTTGTGGTCACCCTACCGTGTCTGCTCCTGCTTCAAATCCTACTAGGTCTTCTTCAAATATGAAGAAGGTGTAGACCAATTTCCTGAGCAACTTTTTATTTTATTTTCTTATGTAGTTGTAATTTTTTTTATGCTGATGTACTTGTACTCAACAGTTTATCAATAAAAAAAACTTTTACTTCTAATTTTCCTATGTTTTCTCCTTATTTCACATACTGTTTTTGATTGGAAACTTTTCTTGATCTTAATAGTTCATGGATAAACTGGACCAATTTTCCACAAGTGACACCGAGCTACTTCAGAGATCCAATAAACTCTTGAAAGCTGGTCACCTTTCTTTGACCAAGGAAGTGCTATCAAAGTTACTCAGGGAAGATGTTTCAGATCTAGCTAAGGAATCCTACCTTTATCTGAAATGCCTCCTTGATCGGGTAGTGGCTAATAACGTGGCTTATTATGAAATGGTTGAGGAACTGCACGAGAATAATAAGGAATCCAAGTCCCTTTTACATGCTGACTACGAATAAAAATATTAGTCTTTAAGCGAATGTTGGGTTTTTTTAGCAGAAAGTGGAGAAATATGCTTCCCATTTCAGAAGAAAAGATTTTTCGCTAAATCGTGAAGTGGAATATAGGGCTATTACCAAGTTGCTGGAGGAGAAAATAAAAATTTGAGTGATGAGTTGAACACCTTAAGGACTTCCTCTTCTACTGCTATTACTACTGATGAAGGGTTTTTATTCTTGGAGGATAAAAATGCTAAGTTAAGGGAATAAGTAAAGTCACTGAAAAAGACCAAATATGCATCCTCTTCCCAAGAAAGAACTAAACCTGAACAAGCTACTAAAGATGAGTCAAGGACACAATAGACTCTTTCAAATCAAGTTGCTTAATTGAAAGCCAAAAATCAAACCCTTACTGAAATGTCCCAGAAGATTCAACCACAATCCGAGCAGCTTGTTACCGAGTCTACTCAGTTACAAGCCAAATACAGGGTGCTGAAGACGTTTTAACACCAAGTTGATAGGTTAACTTTCTAATTCCACAAGAAGCCTAGGGAAATATGGATGGAGGGGTACAATGAAGCTTTAGGGCATTTTGACGAGTGATTTAAACAAGATCAGAATGAAGGTTATAAATGGCGCTGGACCAATTACCTAACGGTACTGAAGGTGGAGGAAAATAGTTCTTTCTAAAAATGGTATGATCGTGGGTTGTTGAACCTTGAAGATCATCCCTTTAGGTTGGATGTTAACTAGATTCCTATCAATACAATTACCCAGTGCCTAATTTCCAAGTATTTAGGGGACTATGGACTTCACGACAAGCTGAAATCGTTCATCCTCCTCATTTATTAGATCGAACAAGCAATAGAAATAGAAGGATGCTCCAAGACTTTAACTTTATAAATTATCTTACACCTTAGAGGATCCTCCAACTAGTATGGAGCCAGTTTATAAGGCTGAAGGAAAACGTCCTTTAGAGTAATTTTCTGTAATTATGTTATGAACAAAATCATGTAATGATCATTAAATGAATGAAATATATTTTATCAACTCGTCTCGTCAATCTTTGAATGTGAATATCTTCTTTTTTTTATTAGTTCTATTGACACCCTTAAGCATCAATTACCAATGAATACATAGGTTCTACTCCTATACTTAGATTAAAATATAAATTTAGCACTAGTTGCCCATGTGTCTCCATAGGTTATACTAATGCACATAAATTGTTAGGCGTTCTACGTTAGTTACTAGTTGTGGGACCAGGCGTATGTGGAATATGTGTCCACATTCCTCTTGAGGAGTCCTCACAACGTTCTTCCTTCACTTTTCCCAGTTGGATAAAGATCTTGTTTTATCCTTATCTTTGTTGACCAAGTTTCTTAAGGACTTAATATCTTTTTGTACTTGGGTTTTTATTTGCTACCGATTAAGTTATGTTTATGCCGAAAAAATTCTTGACTGATCCGACTAACAACAGTGTGGTGCAACTTTTGAAGTTTTTCTGGCAACTTGATATTGTAGTACATAACATTAGTACTCTAAAGAAAATAAAAAATACAAATGGAATGAATAATCATTTTAGGGATACTAAAAATTGATATTGAACTGAGTACAATTGATTACATAATTGGTAGTCCTTCATAAGGTTCTCTTCATGCCATGGATTTTTGAATTCTTCTCCCTCAAAAGTCTCAATTTTTTAGGTTCCAAGTCGGATAGCTACTGAAATACGGTATGTCCCATGACAATTGGACTCAAGTTTGTTGTTCTTCTGGATAACCGTTTTTAGCACACAATCTCCTTTCTTTAGGTCAGTCAGCCTTATTCGCTTCTTATAGAAACGTGTTGTTTGTTGCTAGTAAGAAGTGTTTCTCAAAGATACATCTTCACGTAGTTCTGCCAATATATACAAATGCAATCTTTGCATTAGATCACTTACAAAAGAGCTAAAGTTGAAAACTCTATGGATCAGAAGTCCTAATTCAACAGGTATTATGGCATCATTCCGAAAGGCTAGCATGTATGGGGATACTCCAATTTGCAGTCCTTGAGGTTGTTCGGTATGCCCACAGAACAAAATATAACTCGTTGATCCAATTTTCCTTGGCATCATCAAGTATTTTTTCAACCCATTGAGTAGAGTTCTATTTGTAACTTCAGTTTGTCCAATAATTCGAGGATGACCTGGAGTAGAATGTACCTTTTGGATATTGGACTGAGCACAGTAGGAAGCAAATTCATCATTATCAAATTATGTTCCATGGTCGTTGATAACGGCATAGTATAACCCATATCTACCAATGATATTCTTCCAAATGAATTGGTAAACATTCTTATAAGGCATGTCTATCAGTGGTTCTACCTCAACCCACTTCGTAAAGTAGTTCACATCAACAACCAAGTTCTTGAATCTTCCTCGGGTGGTCGGTAATGGATCGAGCTAGTCTATACCCCATAGAGAAAATGGCCAAGGTGAAGTGATTGGGGTTAGATAAGCCTGCATAGTTTTGTGAATAGTAGAATACCTTTGGTACTTGTCACATTTTCTAGCAAAGGCCTCCCAATCTGCTCGCATTGTAGGCTAATAATATCCATGTGCACTGATTCACTGAAACAGTGTTCTTCCTGCTATGTGGGATCTATAAGATCCTTCATGCACCTCCTAAATAAAGTCTGGAACCTCTAATAGGTGAAGGCAACATTGCAGGTTAACTGTCAACCATCTCCTATACAAGACTCCTTTATCTAGAGCATATCTGACTGCTTTATACTTCATTTTTTAGCTTTAATCATATTTACAGGCAGAGTTCCTTCTTCAATGTATGCTTTGATGGGATCTATCCAAGATGGCCCATGTATACTTTAATAAAATTGATCAACAAATTTTCATCTATACTCTTATTGGCCAAAATCTCAATAAGAATAGATTGTCGGAGTTTGACTCTTGTTGTTGAAGCTAGCCGAGCAAGTGCATCTGCTCGGGCGCTTTCCACCCTTGGAATTTTGCTCATCCGAATAGCTAGAAATTTTTCTATTACCTCCAATGCTTTTAACATGTATCTGGTTGTCAATTCTCCTTTATCACCATACAAGTTTAATATTTGAATTACCACAAACTGAGAGTCACTGTGTACTACAACTTACTTGGCATATAGAGATTGGGCTAAATTTAAACCTACAATGAGAGCTTCATACTTCGCTTAATTGTTTGAGTCCTGGAAATGGAATCGCAAATCATATTTAATATCTATCCCATCAGGAGTGTTAAGTATTATACCTGCTCCACTGCCGGTTGTGCGAGATGAACCACGATATATATGTCCCATATTGGGAGATTATCATCAAACGCTTGGTCTGTTAAATTCCCATGATGAAATGTTTTTCTCCTTACTTCCTCTTACTTTTTGGACATCTCCAGTGTTTGATAAAAGGAATTTGGTAGGTCGATAGCGGCTTCTTCTGATTTTTCCTTTGATGAATGTTCCTCGAAAGTTTGATAGTCATAATCTCCTTTTGAACTATTTTCTCCTAATTTTTGTTTCGTTTGCTTATTTTTTGTTCGGGAACCTCGAGGTAAGTGAATTAAGCAATGAAATCCGTTATTTCTTGGCCTTTTAAAGAAGACCTTGGTTCATAAATGATATCATATTCCACCAGTTCTACTGCCCAATACATTAATCTGCCAGACTTCTCTAGTTTGTGTAAAGACTGCATTAGAGGCATATCAGTGTATACTACTATCGCATGGGATTGAAAGTAATTCTTAATTCATATGGACACCTCAATCAATGCTAGTGCCAATTTCTCCAGATGATGGTACCCGATTTTTTCTCCTAAAAAAACTTTACTGGTATAGTAGACAGTTTTTTAAACTCCATTCTCTTCTCCGATCAAGGAAGAATTTATGGCTAATTCATAAACAACTAAGTACAAGTATAATCTTTCCCCTAAATTTTTTTGGAAGAGTAGTGGAGGTGAGACCATGTACTTTTTCAATTCCATATCTCTCGCATTCTTTATTTCATTCAACTCTCTTTTTGAGCACTTTAAAGAATGGCAGGTAACGGTTCAAAGGTGCTACTCGCCCAGTTAGCCTTTGTACATCTTTCTTGCAAGTAGGGGACTGCATCTCTATCAATGCCTTGATCTTATCTGGTTTTTCTTCAATTACCCTTTGATTTACTATATACCCCGAGTCAGTACACGTTGACCATGCTTTGAGTCAGCATCACGAGGATCCCTTTCCAATTAGTCACGACGAGTCTCCCGGTCTATCCTTTATCTATGGGCGAGGTCCCAACTTGTTTCGATTATTGGAATATGATCCTAGGACGGGAGTGACAAGGAGAGCATCAACCCCCATAAGTGGGGTCGGGTGAGTTTATGGAGAGATGAGAGGTCGTCGCACCCCCGACGCGTATGGGGTGATTGTTGTCGTATTTTTGAGTCATGAATGAGTGTCATATAGTGTCTTGTTGCATTTTTCACATTTGTTTGTTTTATTTTTCCGCACTTTTCATTCGCCTTGAATTAGATTTTCGTCCTTTTTGCTTGAGGACAATGCAAAAGTCTAAGTTAGGGGGGGTCACAAGTGCGTATTTCTAAAACTTCACAAATTTTCAAAAATGCCCAAAATTTCCAAAAATATTTTTGTTCAAAATAAATAAAAATTGGAATTCAAATTTTTCAAAAATATCATTAAAAGTCAGTTTAAAGTCTCAAATTGTAAACATTCAACATACACAAAGCCGAAATTGACCAAAGATGGAAATTGTGCGAAAATTGACGACTTAACGAATAAATGTGGAGATTAACAAACCCGGTGAGATTCGAGCCTATCACGTTTTGCGAGATTTTAAATCAATCCGAGTTAATTGTTAACTCAAAGTTCTTTTTAGCGCTTAATAAGTTGTCAAGGATCTCAAATTTTTTCATTTGATCGGTTTTGAAAAATGTGTGCAATGTTGCCTTGAAAATCGTGCCAAACTAGTCTCTAAACTTAAATTCACCTCGAAACGCATATGGTAATGCAATTGGTATTTTGGACAATGAAGTAGGCCCTCGTTTGTCACCCAAAAATATTGGCCAGGAAAAAAGTAGCGAAAAATTATCCCTTTTGTAACCCAAATTGAGCCGAATATTTTTCCCTCTCGTTTGACAACCCGAAAAACCCAAAATAGCCCGGAATTGCGAAAAATGAAAAAAAAAAAAAATCAGAATTTAAGTCCGAAAAGTGCAACAAAAAGGGGGCAAAAAAAAAAAAAATAGAAGAATGCTCAACAAAAATAGCAACAAAGAAAAAAAGAAAAGAAAAAAAAAATAGAAAAAGAAGAAAAAAAAAAAATGAGCAATAGCCCGAAAAATGCACAAACGGACATCACGAATGACTTTTCCAATTCCAACCTTCCATACCTCCTTCATTTTACCCTATACACCCTTTAACCCGAAAAAAGTCCTAACCGAGTCCAAATTGCGAAAATTGAGTACCGCGTGGAGAGTTAATACACCAAAAGATAATATAAGAGGATAAATGCGCGAAATAGAGGCGATGTTCCCGTTTTTAAAACCGTAATCCGTTGAAGAGATCCTTTCACCATAAAATTTCCGTCTTTCTAATTGCATGCGTGTATTTGCTTCCACTACATTTACTCCTTATATCACGCATGCCGAGAGAATAGCCATAATCCGAGAGATTCGTTTGTGAGTGCATTCCGTGAGAAATTGAAATCAAAACGAATTTTCGGATAAGTAACGTAATGATCAATCGATGAAAATTGGCGGTTATATTTCCGGCTTCGCACACACACACTACGATTTGAGACTTGTAAATATGACTTGATGATGACTATTTTATGGAAAAGTTTGAATTGTACAATTTTTGCGTATTTTGAATTTTCTTTGAGTCGAATTTTGTGGGTATATTCACTGCAAACACTCACGAGACACAACTCGTCCTACTAGGGTAACCTAGAGGTTTAAAGGCTTGTTGCATATGCTAAATGCAATCGCTTGCCCGCGAAAGTGGCATTCTATCCCAATAAAGTCCTTGAAGTGTCCTTAACTCTTACTTTCATTCTTTTACATTGCTCGGGACGCGCAAAGTTCTAAGTTAGGGGGGTTTGATTGGGCATAAATATTGTATATTTATCCCCCTAATTTCAGTACTTTTGTGAACCCGAATGATGTAACATATATGGATTTGATTCACTTTTATGATTCTAACCTTCTTGGAGAGTATTGCGTGTTTTGTGCTTCTCCTATTGGTTTTACAGGTTAATTATGCAAGCAGTGCAAAGGAGGAAGCAAGACAGTGCAAGAAAAGCTAGGAAGGCAAGTTCAAGGGCATTTTCGTAATTTTTCAGCCTTAGTCCGGAAGTGGGTCCAACTAGAAAGTTTAAGATCTTTCAATTACAAGAACACCATAAAAAACGGCACCTCAATCCGAACTACGATGAAAGAGTTATGACCCCTTGAAGTTGCGGAAAAATCATAGAAGAAAGGCTAGGAAGGAAAGTTCAAGGGCATTTTCGTAATTTTACAGCCCGATTCTGGAGGTGGGGCCTTCTGGGAAGTTGAAGAGCTCGGAACAACGAGAACACTGGAAGAAACGGCACCCAAATCCGAGCTACGGTTGAAAAGTTATGCTCAGTTGAAGTTGAAGAAAAATCCAAGAAAAGAAGAGAAAAACCAGAAAAAAATCTAAGTGCTGAGAGCAAGACCAGGCTGGTACATGCGAACCGGTTCGCTGTACCTGCGAACCGGTTCGCTATACCTGACACGCGAATTTTGTCTTTCATTTGGATTGGTCTCCAAGTCTCCTAATAGGTTTAAAAGACTCCAAACTTGTGGGGAACGAAGGCATTAACCTAGGAGCAGCCTTTAGGGCTATTTTGAGAGAGTTTTTGATAGAGAAAAAGGGGAGAAATATCTAGGAACATCAAGGGCACAATTTACTTCAAGAATTCATTGTTTCGGGTTTGTTTTTACCATTTTTAATTCAAAGTTCTTGTTTCTTATTATTGTTCTTGCATGCTAAGTTTTTCCTATATGATTCAACTTATTTCCGCATTCATAATACGTATTTACATGTTTCTATCTAGTTCTATCATGAATTCCTACACATGCAACGCCATTATTTCATGCATTAGTCAAATTAACATGTCCGGCTAGTTTTTTCAAGGTTGGGATGCATGAACCCAACCTGATGTGTTAGTGCATGTGTATAACGTCGATCCGCTGAATTTAATGATTAATTTAAATCGTATCGCGTAATTTCTTAAGAATTGTAGATCTTTATATCTCGTTTGCCTCTGGGTACTCGTGATGATTTAGAGTACAATTTGACTGTAATTACCGCGATACCAATTTACTCATCCTCAGATTAGGTATGACGCGGGCTTGAACCTCGTATACATAATGCTTGGGAGTACTAAATTCCGGGTTTGAATTAATCGGATAAATTTATGATTGAAGTTGCAACTACACTACACTAGGGTTGGGGGATTGTATTCCCATCCTGTTTTCTCATCATTTAAGTTTAACAGTTTCAATTTAATCCTTCATTCTTAATCTAGATAATTTAGTTAGTTGCATATTTTATCATAGTTTCATAATTGCATTTAGTTTAATCAATCCCAAAAACCCAAAATCAATTTTTTTCTTTTCTTCTTAGAGTCAACGTTAGGATTCCTCTTTCTTATCCCGTCGTCACAACTCCGTTGTCCTTTTTCCCTGAGGATCGATACCCGACTTGTCGGATTATTACTTGAACGACAGGCTTGCACTTGAGCCTAGAGAGTACACACCTTAGAGACACATTCTGAGTCGTGTCAAGTTTTTGGCGCCGTTGCCGGGGAATTAGGTAGACTTAGGATTAGATCGAGTCAATCGAAAACTTTGACCAAAAAAAAAAATTCAAAAATCCAAAAAAAAAAAAAAAAAAAAAAATCAAAAAATAATAAAAATCCAAAAAGATTCACAATTGTCATCTCTCCTGAGCTTAATGCAAAATTCTGAAACCACTCCCACACCCCATAATACTCCAACCAGCATTCATGAAAATCCACTTGTTGGGTATAATCCTGACAGTCCCCACACTCCACAAGTCCCACAGTTCTGGATCCCACCCCCCACACCGTCACATTCAATCTCTAGCAACACTCCCTTCTCCTTCGTAGGATACACGCCGTGCACACCCAGTGAGAACGTCGAATCGTCGAGTGAAAGAGAGATGTCGCAGCACAGTAATGCAACTGTCGGTGAGGACGAGCCCCCGTACCGCCCGTTGAGAGAATTCTTATATCCCGAGCGCACTGTCACTCCGGGATGCATTATACTCCCGTATAATGCCGGGCAATTTCGTTTCAAAAATGGGATGATCCAGACACTACCACATTATCACGGTATGGATTCTGAAAAGCCATACCTCCACATAAGGGAATTTGAGGACGTGTGTGATACTCTCAACGATCAAACCTGCACACAAGAGGTAATCCGCCTCAAACTCTTCCCATTCTCGCTTAAAGATAAAGCCAAAGCTTGGCTATGGTCTTTACCTCCAAGCTCGATTCCATCCTGGAATGAGCTACAGTCTAAATTTCTCAAGAAATTCTTCCCAACACATCGAACAATCTCTATAAAGGCTCAAATTCAAGCATTCAGGCAACAAGAAAATGAGCCTTTCCATCGATGTTATGAACGTTTCAACGAGTTAGTGGCTTCGTGCCCCCATCATGGATTTGACCCATCGCAAATCATCTCCTTTATCTATAATGGGTTAAATCTTAATTCTAAACAGCTTGTTGAAACCATGGGAAGTGGTCCATTTGTCGATCTAGATGCCCATGACGCTGATCTTCACATGAGGTATGTTGCCGAGACTACCCAATCCTGGGATACCTCTGATCCGAACGCTCAAAACCGAAATCGACAATCTACCACAGCTCCGTCAACATCCGGTCTATTCCACGTAGATAAGAATTCTATGTCGGACTGTCGGTTGGACACCATTGAGAGAGGACTGCGAGACTTATGTGAGGTAGTTGGATCCATCAAGAATCCCGTCAAAAAGGTGTGTGCGATTTGTGAGGCGGGACATTCAACTGAGGAGTGTCCGACGATACCCGCCTACAAAGTAATGTTGCAAGAGCAAGTTAGTGGGATAGGAGGCTTTAAGGGTAATTTCGGTGCCCCGCACGGAAATTCATACAACCCTTCGTGGAAAAACCATCCCGGTTTTAGCTACGGGCAACAACATGCCGCAATGAACCCTCCTTCGCATGTTGCCCCTCCTTCTCCACAACAATTTCAACAAGCTCCACACATGCAAGGACATGTGCAAGCACCACCACCTCATGGAAACTATATCCCACCACAGCGGAGAACTCTCGAGGATACTGTGAATCAATTCATCGCAAGCCAGGCCGCAACCAATGCCAAGTATGATCGTCTCATTAGCGACCTAAATGCAAATCTGTCTAAGATACAATCCTCGTTGAGTGTTCAAGAGAAGGGCAAATTCCCTGCCCAAGGCCAAAGACCTCTCCAAGGTCAAACTAGTGTTATCTCGACACCCCACGACCATCCTGAGCAATGTAGCGCAATTACCACTTTACGCAGTGGGAGGGTAGTTGACTTGTCACCTCCCCCACGAGACATACTTAAAGACAAGGAGATTTCGCCCGGCACGAAAGAGGCCGAAGATGTCCCCTTGAATGAAGGTGATGAAAATAACACTAGTGAGCCTGAGGTAGTAGCGAAACCACCCACCGCGGCACCATTTCCTCAAAGGTTGATTCCTTCACAGAAAGGATGCCCACGTGATGAAGTGCTAGAAGTACTTAAGCAAGTGAAGCTAAACTTGCCCTTCCTTGATGCCATCAAGCAAATTCCAGCCTATGGCAAAGTTATCAAAGATTTGTTGACGGTAAAAAGGAAGATGAAGGTTAAAAAGAATGTCTTTCTAGCTCAAAAGGTGAGTTCCATTCTACTAAATGATCTCCCGCCTAAATTCAAAGATCCCGGTGCACCCACCATATCATGCATCATTGGAGATAATAAAATTGAGAAAGCCTTACTTGACTTGGGAGCAAGTGTAAACATACTTCCTTACTCCATTTATAGGCAACTTGACTTGGGCGACCTCAAGCCCACAAAGGTCACTCTCCAACTAGCGGATCGAACCGTGAAGATTCCACGAGGCATAATTGAGGACGTGATCGTCCAAGTTGACACCTTCTACTTTCCGGTAGATTTTGTCATTTGGGACACGGAGCCCTCCTTTACCTCAAGCAACCATGTCCCTATCATCCTGGGGCGCCCGTTCTTAGCTACGGCTAACGCAATCATCAACACTAGGAATGGGCGAATGCAACTCACTTTTGGGAACATGACTTTAGAGACCAACATCTTCCATATCACCCAACAGACAGGGGAAGAAGATGATATTCACGCGGTGAGTTCTATAAATGAGATCATAGAGGAATACAATGAGGAGAATTATTGTGGAGACACCTTAGGATCATCTTTAATGTCAAATCACAAGAATAAAGGGTCCCACAAGAGAGAGACGTTAGGAGTGTGCCCTATTTCACCAAGTAACGGTGGTAGATGTGACGATGAGAGCAAAGAGGGGGAGAGGTGTGTTGTGACCGCAATTGAAAGAGAGAGAGAGGGGGTAGAAGAGAGAAAACTAGTGGAGTTGGAGATCGAGCAAGTAAGAGAGGATGTAGGCACTACTAGAGAGGGAGAACTAGGCGACATGAGCATGGAAGATTTTGAAAGAGAATTCGGGAAGGTGGATGAAAGTATTACTATTGAAGGCCAATCCCTATTGGATTCATGTAGTCACTTAGACGACAGCGAATTAAAAGCAAAAATTGATGAATTCCTTCGTTGTGACAATCCACCCACAACACTAGAGGCCCCGAAGGCGAGTGAGGAGAAAAGTTGTGGTTCATCCGACTTAGAGCCCGACCCATGCGTCTTAAAAATTGAAAGAAACCTAGGTGTCCCCTCCGAGTCAGTACACGTTGACCATGCTTTGAGTCAGCATCACGAGGATCCCTTTCCAATTAGTCACGACGAGTCTCCCGGTCTATCCTTTATCTATGGGCGAGGTCCCAACTTGTTTCGATTATTGGAATATGATCCTAGGACGGGAGTGACAAGGAGAGCATCAACCCCCATAAGTGGGGTCGGGTGAGTTTATGGAGAGATGAGAGGTCGTCGCACCCCCGACGCGTATGGGGTGATTGTTGTCGTATTTTTGAGTCATGAATGAGTGTCATATAGTGTCTTGTTGCATTTTTCACATTTGTTTGTTTTATTTTTCCGCACTTTTCATTCGCCTTGAATTAGATTTTCGTCCTTTTTGCTTGAGGACAATGCAAAAGTCTAAGTTAGGGGGGGTCACAAGTGCGTATTTCTAAAACTTCACAAATTTTCAAAAATGCCCAAAATTTCCAAAAATATTTTTGTTCAAAATAAATAAAAATTGGAATTCAAATTTTTCAAAAATATCATTAAAAGTCAGTTTAAAGTCTCAAATTGTAAACATTCAACATACACAAAGCCGAAATTGACCAAAGATGGAAATTGTGCGAAAATTGACGACTTAACGAATAAATGTGGAGATTAACAAACCCGGTGAGATTCGAGCCTATCACGTTTTGCGAGATTTTAAATCAATCCGAGTTAATTGTTAACTCAAAGTTCTTTTTAGCGCTTAATAAGTTGTCAAGGATCTCAAATTTTTTCATTTGATCGGTTTTGAAAAATGTGTGCAATGTTGCCTTGAAAATCGTGCCAAACTAGTCTCTAAACTTAAATTCACCTCGAAACGCATATGGTAATGCAATTGGTATTTTGGACAATGAAGTAGGCCCTCGTTTGTCACCCAAAAATATTGGCCAGGAAAAAAGTAGCGAAAAATTATCCCTTTTGTAACCCAAATTGAGCCGAATATTTTTCCCTCTCGTTTGACAACCCGAAAAACCCAAAATAGCCCGGAATTGCGAAAAATGAAAAAAAAAAAAAATCAGAATTTAAGTCCGAAAAGTGCAACAAAAAGGGGGCAAAAAAAAAAAAAATAGAAGAATGCTCAACAAAAATAGCAACAAAGAAAAAAAGAAAAGAAAAAAAAAATAGAAAAAGAAGAAAAAAAAAAAATGAGCAATAGCCCGAAAAATGCACAAACGGACATCACGAATGACTTTTCCAATTCCAACCTTCCATACCTCCTTCATTTTACCCTATACACCCTTTAACCCGAAAAAAGTCCTAACCGAGTCCAAATTGCGAAAATTGAGTACCGCGTGGAGAGTTAATACACCAAAAGATAATATAAGAGGATAAATGCGCGAAATAGAGGCGATGTTCCCGTTTTTAAAACCGTAATCCGTTGAAGAGATCCTTTCACCATAAAATTTCCGTCTTTCTAATTGCATGCGTGTATTTGCTTCCACTACATTTACTCCTTATATCACGCATGCCGAGAGAATAGCCATAATCCGAGAGATTCGTTTGTGAGTGCATTCCGTGAGAAATTGAAATCAAAACGAATTTTCGGATAAGTAACGTAATGATCAATCGATGAAAATTGGCGGTTATATTTCCGGCTTCGCACACACACACTACGATTTGAGACTTGTAAATATGACTTGATGATGACTATTTTATGGAAAAGTTTGAATTGTACAATTTTTGCGTATTTTGAATTTTCTTTGAGTCGAATTTTGTGGGTATATTCACTGCAAACACTCACGAGACACAACTCGTCCTACTAGGGTAACCTAGAGGTTTAAAGGCTTGTTGCATATGCTAAATGCAATCGCTTGCCCGCGAAAGTGGCATTCTATCCCAATAAAGTCCTTGAAGTGTCCTTAACTCTTACTTTCATTCTTTTACATTGCTCGGGACGCGCAAAGTTCTAAGTTAGGGGGGTTTGATTGGGCATAAATATTGTATATTTATCCCCCTAATTTCAGTACTTTTGTGAACCCGAATGATGTAACATATATGGATTTGATTCACTTTTATGATTCTAACCTTCTTGGAGAGTATTGCGTGTTTTGTGCTTCTCCTATTGGTTTTACAGGTTAATTATGCAAGCAGTGCAAAGGAGGAAGCAAGACAGTGCAAGAAAAGCTAGGAAGGCAAGTTCAAGGGCATTTTCGTAATTTTTCAGCCTTAGTCCGGAAGTGGGTCCAACTAGAAAGTTTAAGATCTTTCAATTACAAGAACACCATAAAAAACGGCACCTCAATCCGAACTACGATGAAAGAGTTATGACCCCTTGAAGTTGCGGAAAAATCATAGAAGAAAGGCTAGGAAGGAAAGTTCAAGGGCATTTTCGTAATTTTACAGCCCGATTCTGGAGGTGGGGCCTTCTGGGAAGTTGAAGAGCTCGGAACAACGAGAACACTGGAAGAAACGGCACCCAAATCCGAGCTACGGTTGAAAAGTTATGCTCAGTTGAAGTTGAAGAAAAATCCAAGAAAAGAAGAGAAAAACCAGAAAAAAATCTAAGTGCTGAGAGCAAGACCAGGCTGGTACATGCGAACCGGTTCGCTGTACCTGCGAACCGGTTCGCTATACCTGACACGCGAATTTTGTCTTTCATTTGGATTGGTCTCCAAGTCTCCTAATAGGTTTAAAAGACTCCAAACTTGTGGGGAACGAAGGCATTAACCTAGGAGCAGCCTTTAGGGCTATTTTGAGAGAGTTTTTGATAGAGAAAAAGGGGAGAAATATCTAGGAACATCAAGGGCACAATTTACTTCAAGAATTCATTGTTTCGGGTTTGTTTTTACCATTTTTAATTCAAAGTTCTTGTTTCTTATTATTGTTCTTGCATGCTAAGTTTTTCCTATATGATTCAACTTATTTCCGCATTCATAATACGTATTTACATGTTTCTATCTAGTTCTATCATGAATTCCTACACATGCAACGCCATTATTTCATGCATTAGTCAAATTAACATGTCCGGCTAGTTTTTTCAAGGTTGGGATGCATGAACCCAACCTGATGTGTTAGTGCATGTGTATAACGTCGATCCGCTGAATTTAATGATTAATTTAAATCGTATCGCGTAATTTCTTAAGAATTGTAGATCTTTATATCTCGTTTGCCTCTGGGTACTCGTGATGATTTAGAGTACAATTTGACTGTAATTACCGCGATACCAATTTACTCATCCTCAGATTAGGTATGACGCGGGCTTGAACCTCGTATACATAATGCTTGGGAGTACTAAATTCCGGGTTTGAATTAATCGGATAAATTTATGATTGAAGTTGCAACTACACTACACTAGGGTTGGGGGATTGTATTCCCATCCTGTTTTCTCATCATTTAAGTTTAACAGTTTCAATTTAATCCTTCATTCTTAATCTAGATAATTTAGTTAGTTGCATATTTTATCATAGTTTCATAATTGCATTTAGTTTAATCAATCCCAAAAACCCAAAATCAATTTTTTTCTTTTCTTCTTAGAGTCAACGTTAGGATTCCTCTTTCTTATCCCGTCGTCACAACTCCGTTGTCCTTTTTCCCTGAGGATCGATACCCGACTTGTCGGATTATTACTTGAACGACAGGCTTGCACTTGAGCCTAGAGAGTACACACCTTAGAGACACATTCTGAGTCGTGTCAGGGAGTAATCAAATAAGTGCTCTCTTTATCTTTAGGATTAACTTTGATCTGATTATAACCAGACTAAGCATTTATGAAGCTTATCAATTCATGTCCAGAAGTGAAAGTAATAACCCAATCAATTTGGGACAAAGGAAAATTATCCTTTGGGCATGCTTTGTTCAAATCTATGAAGTAAATACATAATCTCCACTTCTTCTTCTTCTTCTTGACCATGAATACATTGGCTAACCAATTTGGGTACTTTACTTCTTCAATGAAAGCGTCTTTTTGAAGCTTTTCAACTGCCTCTTATATGGGTTGGTTCTTCTCGGGGGCTGAACAATCTTCGCCTCTACTTTACGGGCTTAACTTCTTTATTAACGTTGAGCTAATGGCAAAAAAATTTGGGATCAATACCTGGCATATCTTCACGACTCCATGCTAACACATGCTTTTTATGTCTAAGGAAATTTACTAGTTCCTGTTTAAGAACATGATCGAGTATTGTTCCAATTTGAGTGGTGCATTCTAACTTGTCATCGTCCAACATAATGCAAATTGTTGCCTATACTATCTGGCCCTTTACCAATTCTGTTTCCTCCCTTCGATCTAAGGTTTCAACCTCAGATTATTCATCGGGTTTAGAGGTGTCCACTTGGTAAGTGGTGGTTTTTTTCTTTATTTCTTTTAGATTTTCCTACTCGGCATATGAGTAGTAGCATTCCCGAGCTACTTTTTGATCACCCTTTACAACGCCTACTCCAAAGTTGGTCTGGAACTTCATACATTGATGGATTATAGATGGTACGACTTAGAACTTTTTAAACCCTACTCTTCCAATAATTTTGTTATAGGTCGAATGAACATTTTTGTCCATCACAAAGAAATGTATCTTCTCTATTCGGCTGGCTGGCCAGGTGCCGATCAACACTTTCACTTTAATTTTTCCCAAAGGGATACTTTCTCACCAGAAAAACTTATTAAAGGTCTGTGGTAGGTCTCAAGTTGGCTAAGCTTAAAAATCAAACTTTCAAAGTAAGGATAGAACTTATTATATGCTGAGCTACCATTATTAATTAGTACTCTGAAATAATGATATCCTGCTTTCTGAATTTTATTACTAGAGGATCATCATGAGGGTACAATAATCCTGAGAGGTAATTTTTAGAGAAACTGATCACCAGCTTATCTTTTTTGACCTTCCTCGATCGATCTTCTTCAGCTAGATTGATTCTATGTATATAGGAACAAAGTTGTGCCTCCTTGAGGTAAGCCTTCCTCTCTAATGTATGATCTCATCATTGTAAGGACATTTTTCTCATGTCTAACATGTTACATTTGTGTATGTCGTACCCCGCTACATCTGTCACGTCACCTCAAGATCTCACTCGACGGACTTAATTTGAATTCCGGGAATCAAGCATTTATTATCTCCATCATGTGTCCCTCATCTGCCTCAACGGCTTCACGTTCCATGATCTTAGGCTCGTAATGCAAGTGGTACGCAAGAGAAGTCAAAACAATGCAACAAGGATTGATAGGGAAGTTGAAGGGCAATTTGGTAATTTTACATCCACCGTTCGAATGACCGATCAACTGGAAAGTTGAAGATCTTGATGCAACAAAGATACTAAAAGAAACGGCACCTCAATCCGAGCTATGGTGAACAAGTTATGGCCCGGTGAAAATGGATATAATTCCAAGAAAAAGTTGGAAATTTTACAAAGTGTTGAAAACACCTTTTTCCAGCGAATTTCCCCGAACCCAGATCGAACCGGTTCGGGGGGCGAACCGGTTCGCAGGGACCCCAAACCGGTTCGGGTACCCAGTACGCTGGATAGAATTTCAGTGTTTTAAATTGGTGGAACTCTTCATTTGTTTTCCTATTTAAACCAGCTTCGGGGGAGACGTTTTTGAGAGTCCAAATTACTCTAGTCTTCATATTTTTTGAGTTCCAAGACTCATGTTTTGATTCACAAAATTTCCAAACCTTTGTGAATCTTTTGGTAACCCAAGTACACAACCTGGTGTTTGTTGAAACCTTTGTGGAGAGATCTTTGCAACCGAGGGATGCGTGTCATTGCTGAGGGAGTCTGTACAAAGTCTTATGGCTGTGTGTCATTGAGGAGAGCTGCGGTTCTTTCTTTATTGTTTGGGCTGCGAGTCCTTGGAGGGTACTGCGTGTATTCTCTTGCTGAGTTCAAGACTGCATGTCTTTGTGGGTTGACTGCGCGTTGATCCATTGCAGATTTCTCTATGTAATTGTAAGTTGCGATTTGTATATTCATAGTGAAATAAAGGTTTTACCCGAAAGGGTTTTTTTCTTGAAATCTGTGTCTCAGCATATTTACTGTGTCGCATGCTTTATATTTGATGGGTTGATTTAGACGCATGTTTAAGGGCTGATTTTATTTGGTTTAAAAGAAGACTCTAATTTTATAAGGCTTACTTGGAAACTTGCGAATTTAATTTAAAATCAATATCACACAGTCGCACCTTTTCACTCATCCTACATCTCCACCTCTAATCATTTGACAATCAAAAGAACCAAAGATAAGCATGAATACCTCATGTTCTGGTTGCCTAGGCTTCATAGGTAGGTTGGGATCATTCTCCTGATTATCTTCGTGGGTCCTCCTTTTCTTATCTCTGGGCTTGCAAGGCAATTTTGACCTTTGTCGAGCTCCTTCGTTATTCTGCCAATCAATAAACTGGTTCAATTTGCCTCTTCGAATGAGAGTTACAATTTCATTCTGTGTATCAAGTCATTGATCTACTGCATGACCGCGGTCTACATGAAATTCACAGTATTTGAATTTATCCTTCTTGATAGGGGAGCTCCTCAACTTCTCAGGCAAACGTACATCTTTGTTATGTTTAATTTCCTCTAGAATATGGTGAATACTCGTTGTTAATGGAATGTAATTGTTGTACTTATTAAGCCGATCTATAATCCCCTTTTGATTTGATTCCCTATGTTCCTTGGAATGTTTGTGTTCCTTTTTGTCAGTTTTTCTTTCACCTTTTACCCCCAAGCTCCGCTTAGTTACCATTGCCTCCTATGTATTCATGATCTTGGTTGCCTTTGCCATTAACTCGATCATTGTCTTTGAGGTATCTTTATCAAACATGTAGTAGCGCTTCTCGGGGAGCAGTCCAATAATAAGAGTTATTATAGCAGTCTTCTCCTCATAATCCATAACCTCGAATTCCTCATTATTGAAATGAGTGATGTAGTATCTAGTACTTTCTCCTTCCTTTTATCTCACACTCAGCAAATGAGGTACCCTTTTTACTTGTTTAGCCCCAAAGAAAAAGTTTCTAATGAACAGCTCTGCCAGTTGATTGAAGCTAAAAATTTCCCCCCGAGGAAGGCTATTGTACCAGATTTGGGCAGGACCAATAATTGTTTCGGAGAATACTCTACACCTCATCTCATCAGGAATGGCATATATGTTAGTTATTGCCTGATATTGCTCGATATGAAGGGAAAGGTCAGGTTTTTCATCATATTTTGGTGTATCCACAAGATATTCAAACTTTGAAGGTGTGGAAAAATCCATAATAGCTTGTATGAAAGGAAATCCTTTCACAAGGCTTCTTTACAAAGGGTTCCTAGCTTTCGAATTTTTTTCCAATCTATCCTCCAAGCGCTGGATGAAACCCTTCCATGCATTGTTACCAACATCAGATCTATGTGTTACACCTTTTTCATTCCTACCAACTGTTTGTGCTAAACTTTCATCCTGCGATTATTGTTCATTGCAGGCAGTTCGTTGGGCATTTGATCTATATTGGGCTGAGCCTTCCCTTTGATTAGTTGGTCATCGAGTATTCCTCGATAATGCCCTGGGAACTTTTTTATTCCTCCTGGGTCCTAAGCGGTCAAAAGGATATGACCAGATAAGCCTTTCTAAGGCACTCAATCTTTCATGAGTAAAAGACTGATCATCATAGGGCTTCAATGTTCTGAGAGAAGAACTTGCTCCTGGGAGATAAGAGGTATCTCTAGTAGTCCTTGATTTGCTATGTCTACTGCTTCTTGTAGGAGGAGGTGGTATATTTCCACGAGAAGGTAAGGAGGGTGACTTGGCTTGCAAGGTCTGCGCTAACTGCCTCATGGTATCTTGCATAGCTTCTTGTCCTCTAGCAAGACTGGACAGAATTCTAGTCAAATCATTGGACGTTGGTGGAGTAGAAGGAATATGCGGGATGCCATGAATTCTGAGGCTTGATTCAGGAATACCATCCATTTGAATGAATTAATGGATGAAAATGGTTAGAAACATGTTCCGACAGATGACACCAATCTATTGATACAAAAAATAGACCATCTCTAATAATTTGATCACAGATAAATAAGTAAATAATAGACACAAAAGATTTTTAAAGTGGTTTGACTAAAGGGCAAAAGCCTACGTACACTGGTATATATCGCCTTGTGTTTGTTCAGTTATCTCTTGTTTTGTTTGGGTGTCCCTTAGATGTAGGGATTACAATGTATTTATAGCCCCTGAGGGTGTACAAGAAGCAAAATATTACAGGATGGAATGACTTTATAACATGGACATTTACATCTGTACAACGTTCATAATGTATACAATTAGTGGCACTTTATAACCCTATTGGTCGGTCTTCCTGGCATTGGTTGGGCTTCTTTTGTATATTGGTCGACATTTTACACTGTTGGTCGGCATTCTTGGATTCATTATGATAAATAGGCCTTGTTGACTAGGACTAATGCCACATGTCTATTTCTCATTGGTCCACGTAATAAGATACTTTTTGGTATCAACATGGAGTTTCCCTTCCAACCAGTCATAACTCCATCTCTAGTCCAAGCAGTTAGGAAAATAAGTCAAAATACGATGAATATGACCTTAACAAGTTCAAATAAGTCATAATAACTCAAAGATTTAGGAAAACATCTTTTTTTTCTGGCTAAAGTCGAAGAGGAAGATGATTATTCTCCCAACTCTTCTTCTGAGTCAATAAATAGTCACCAAGTCAATGCCTCATATCCATATTTGAGTTCATTACTTCAAGATAGTTAAGACCCATATATTCTTTAATAAATTGTGTTAACATGTGTTTTATGCAAAAAATTTAACAATTAAAACCTCAATAATATTTACCCAAGTGAAGGACAAGTTACTCAAAGTTAAAGTAGTTCACCGAGGTTAAAAATATTTCACCAGATGTTAAAGCAGTTACTCAAGGTTAAAAACGAGTTACTTGAAGGTAAAGTAGTTACCCAAGGTTAGAAACATTTCACCCAAACTTAAAACAACTCAACCGAAGTTAAAGCGTCGGTTAAAGCTGTTCACTAGAAGTTAAAAGCAGTCGAGTAAAAGTGTTTCACCTAAGTTAAACTATTTTTACCCCGAGTAATCCTAAACTATAAATAAGCTCATCAGTCATTCATTCAAAGAAGAGTTCATTTCAGAGTTCACTTATGCAATCTTTAAATTTCTCTCTCTTAAAATTCTCTTAGTTATCAATTATCATATTTGGAAATATTTAATTATACTTTAAATTCATCCAATTCAGTCGATTGTATTAATCAATAATCTATTATAAGTTTACTTTCAGTTATTGTAGTTTCAATCTTTTGTTTTCTGTTAATACGTTTCTATGTTCTTTAGTTATATTTATTATATGTGTCGCTTTACCTATATATATAGAGAGAGCGACTGTCATACATGCCAAGTATACATACTTGGCGGTGAAAACTTGTTTTTCTAAAATATTAAAAAAATATTTTTGAGTTGATTTTTTTTGTGGTATCTAACATTTTAAGAGACCCATATAAAAAAAATCATCTCAAAAGAACTTTTTTGTTATTCTAAAAAAATTGGTCGAAATTTCATAGCTTTTAAAGTGCTTTAAAAGGTGTAAAAGTTTGACCAATTTTTTTAAAATAGCAAAAAATATTATTTTGAGTTGATTTTCTTTATGGGTCCCTTTAAATGTTTAAATACCATACAAAAAAATTGAACTCATAAATAATTTTTTTACTATTTAAAAGAAATTAATATGTATACTTTGTATGTATACTTGGGATATACTGGAGCCTATATATATATATATATGTATACAGTACTGCTCTTGTGCATACCAGTTCGCATTTTAAGAGTGCAGACCGGACATGTGTCACCTAGCGGTGAGCCCAGAAACGAGAGAGAGTGTGCCTATAATTTCTAGGCTCATCGCCAGGTGACACATGTCCGGTCCGCACTCATAAAATGCGGACTGGTATGCACAAGAGCAGTCTATATATATATATATATATATATATATATATATATATATATATATATATATATATAGGAGATACATTACGAACCAAATATTATTATGAAAATATGTAAGAGTTGTGTAAAGAAAAATCAAACAACATGATATATGTAAATAAATAAAAAATTATCTAAACATATAATATATTTTGTATACTATCCAAAATACAACAAAGTGTGACGGAAGTGACATAAATATAATATTTCTAACAATGATACAACACAACTATTTTCCAAAATATATATGTAATGAGTATAATAAGATCCATGTCTTAAAGACTACGAGACAACGATTCATCACAGAGATTAAGGTCCTTACCATTGTAATTTGACATATTCAAAAAAACATCGTCAGTTGAATGATCTCCAACATCATCATTAAAAATAAAAGGAAGGTGAGTATCTCGCATAGGTGGATAAACAACTCGACTAGCTGGAGTAGGAAGTATAAAGAACATATGCAATGTATTATTGGGTATACTTAATTTGATAATAGAATGGTTCCTCCAAATAAACTGTCATCCTTAAAATCAAGTTTGTGTATTCCCGATCTCTCAAAATTAATCCCGAGAAATCTAGTTTTCCCTATGGTTTCTATAAAAAACACTACCAATTTTTATTTTTCACATGTTTAATAAACTTTAAATGGTTAAAGTCACAAGTGTTGTGTAAAATAGTTTATCTAGTTTTAGTCTTGTACTAAGCATGAATATAAGTGCGAATAAGCAACGATAAAATGAGGAAACCATAACACGGTGATGTATGAGGAAAACCTGGAGTGGGAAATCTCAGATGCACAAATAACAAGTGTCCACTACGATATGGGTATATTTACAAGAACAACTTAAGCTTACTCATAGACTCAATGCCTTTAAGCCTTGATGTGATTCCTTTCAATCTTTGTCCTAGCCACTGTTGGATGCCTTCCAATTTTCACACAACACAGGTGCATTCCCACATCTTGGTATCCCATTGCTCTTACTTATTTCATGATTAATCCAACCACCGTTCAACACAAACACGGTTTCCACCACTTACAATGCTCAAAGTATGAAGATAAAACATATATGGTGCAACACGAAGGATATCTCAAACATACATAGATATGTAGGATTCTTGGATTTCAGAGTTGGGTGTAAACAAGGATTTTGGAGGAACAAGTTTTATCTTGGAAAAACATTTTTTGCGAAAACCCACTTTGAAAATTTATGACAAACCTGAGACTTTATAGAAAAAATGAATTTTGAGATGACACATATTTTTAGGAAACTTGTTCAAACAAAAACATAATCTCGTTTGAACCAACAAAAATGTCGTTTGAACTAACATGCTAATCTTGTTCGAGCGAGCTTCGAAAGATATATCTCTAATCAAGAGAAATATTGCATTTGATTCTCGTTTGAAGGCCGTTCTAATGACATTCACATCTCGTTGGAATGAACTGTGTAAAATCATTCAAATGAACTCAAACCGAAAAAATTATTTATAAATACAATTTGCGAAAAGGCTTCGAACAACTTTTATAAAAGAACACCCTGAAGTATTCAAGTATCAAAAATAAATATGCATTCATACTTTTGATGATATCCCTCCGAAGTTGAAGAGGAAAACTTGGCACGCAATCTAATGACTCAGCATGCAATCTAATGGTCTTCAATCACACATCATAGGTTTGAAGGAAAAATGATTCAAGTACTAACCTATGACTCAAACAATATTTGTCCAAGCACGAAAGACAATACATACAAACTGACTCAATTCAATGTAATCTTGACGTCCCTTTAGCTTTGTCGCAACGTTTTCAATAACACATCATAGGCTTGAAGGACATATGACTTAAGTCCTAACCTATGACTCAAATAAGTTTTGTCCAAACACGGAATTAAAATAGTACATACAAGTTGACTTGATTCAAAATTTTTTCCTAGTAAATCTTCCCCTCGGCTATTCCGGAACAAAACTCAAAAGAAAAAAAACTACTTGGTCGTCAAGCTTACTAAGACTCAATTCCCATCCCTAAAAGAAAAAAAGTTACATACACTTGACTGGGATATAACTTGAGTATCTTTGATCTTGGATAAACCTTGTTTGCATTGTTGTTAACCTGCACACTTAAATGCACCTTAAAATAAAAAGAGAATATAACAATATATAAATAGCACATGAAAAACCCTCCCCCTTTGACTAAATATCTCCAACATAGAAAGGACATATTCTCCTAAGTCAAAGATCTCCCCCAAATGAAAATATTTAGATGCTAATTCTCCACTTTTTTTATTCAGGAATAGCCAAAGAATAAGGTGTATAATAATAAAACATTTCTCTGTAATAAAATCAAATCCCCCCCCCCCCCCCCCCCAAGTGAAGCATGAGAATCATAAAGGACAAATTAATATATCCTTTAATGGTGTGAATCAAGACATGCAATGATAAATAATTTTGTAACACAAGTACAAATAATCCAAACTATGAACATATTATATGAACTAAGATGCAAGCATTTAATTATAATGTACCATGATGAATATAACTCATGCCAATATAAATAAAAAAACTAAGCATACGTCACACATGGATTAATTGAAAAGAAAAGGACTCAAAACACAAAACATTTCATATATAACCACACATATACCAATGAAGTAAATCTATATATAGGTATAAGCAACCACAAAATACACAAACACATAAGTTTTACACCCTCACGTAGAATCAATGTGTCTAAATATGGTGGTACGTAGTGTCGGGGCGTGAACTAGAAACAAGAGAAAATGACCCAATCCTCAAACATGTCTAAGTAGGTCTATCTAAACCCAATTATTTATCAACAATCAATTTAGCTGCACATGTAAAATATATAACTCTAAAGGATAAACAAGCACAACACACACATGCCTAGAAATGTTGTTGATTCTCAATACAATTGCATCAAAATAATTAAGCTCAACGAGGACTCGTTATGCAAACTTATTGATCGTCAACTAAACACCCTACCAATGGATCATTTTTTCTCTTATTTTCTTTCGATGATATCTAATTTTTTATGTGTCAATGCAAAAAAATTGGCGTTGGAATTTATTTTTATTTCCTCTTAATCTTTTAGGCTCTTGCCAATGGTGTCCTTTCACGTAAAAGAGAGTCATCCTTTCGCAGACCTTTATCTAGTAACTTGCTTCACAACCACTATTGGACACCTTCCAATATCCACACAATGCAAGCACACTATCACGTCTCGGTATCCTACCGATATTACATGCTTAACACAAAAATGGTCTCCACCACTCGAAGCGTTCATAGTATGAAGATAACATTGATATGGCGCAACACAAAAGACATCTCAAATAGACATATGTACGTACGATTCTTGGATCTCGAATTTGAGTGTAAATTAGGGTTTGGGAGGCAAAACATTTATCTTGAAAAAATATTTTTGCAAAATCCCCCTTCAAAAATTGATTCAAAACTTGTGTATTTATAGAAGACACGAATTTTGAGACAGCATGCTTTTTGAGGCAACTCATTCGAATGAAAACACATAGTTCATTCGAATCAAAAGGCAATCTCGCCTTAACTAATAAAAACCTTGTTCGAAGAACATTCTAATCTCATTCCAACCATCTTCGAATAAGCTTCGAATGAAATATCTTTTATCAATATAAATATCTCATTTGATGTTCATTTGAAGGCCGTTCTAACAAAATTCACATCTTGTTCGAGCAAAATGCGTAAACTCATTCGAATGAACTCAAACCAAAAATTATTTTTCTTTTAAAATTGAATTTATAAAAAGGCCTCGAATAAATTTTATAAAATATCACCCAAAAGTATTCACATATCAAAATCAAATAAGCATTCACACCTTTAATAAGATCCTTAGGATGTTGAGGACGAAAACTCGGCACATAATCCAATATAACCATGATGTCACTTTATCTTTGTTGAGGCTTGAGGAAACATGACTCAAATCCTATCGTATAAATCAAATAAGGTTTATCCAAATAAGGAATTAAAATAATATATACATATTAATTCGATCAACGTAACCTTGATGTCGCTTTATCTTTACCGCATGGTCTTTAATCACAGATCATAAGCTTAAAGGACACACGACTCAAGTCCTAACCTATGACTCAATTTTTTTTATCCAAACTCTAAATTAAGACAATACATATAAATTTGATTCGAAAATTTGTCCTTACAAATCTTGAAGAAATGCTAAAGTGTGCTGATAATCACGCGAACCAGAAGGTCTATGAGAACACGCAGGTGCTAAAGTAGGAGCATATGAGGGAGCAAGAGCATCACCATGCTATGATGTTATGTCGAATATTGGTTTGATAACATGAAGGATCTAAATGTGAGGGCATCAAGAATCTAGCCCCTCAAAATGAGATAAATTGGTACCAGGGATAGGATCATTGATACTCATGTACAAATTATTCGAGATCCTTAGAATTACAATTGAGTAGAGGTAACTGGTAATCAGCCTACTAAATGTTAAAGACTCAATAAATTATCATTTGAATATCATTGAATGACGTCAAGAATAGTCTAAGGAAAGTCCATTGCCTGCTATTGAATGATGCCATGAATAAATATAATTACCTCATAACGAAAGTTATAATTATGATGATGAGAAAGATATACTACCCAATCATCATGTGAATAAGCTAGTACATGTGGTGTAGGTCTCCATGCTAGAATAGACCATATTCCAAGGCATTTGTATACAAGAAAGGAAAGCAGCACGGCTATCAATAAAAAGATCGCTCTCAATGTTTAGGTATAAATATGGACGATTATATCTAGAAAGATATAATTATGAACCAATTATTCATAAAAGACACAAGGGTCAGAGGGTTTTTTGATGACACTATCATATTTGTGAAGAACACACAAATAAGTGTTGCATTCGACATAGGGAATGGTGAAAGTAAAAGGGATCTCAATAAGTTCTTAATACAAGTGACACATAAAGTCCCCTTTGGATTCCTCTCTAGATGAATAAAGTCGATGTTGCACTAAATATGAATAGCCCGAGTGGCGAATTCATCACAAAGTGGTCCGCTCTCAACCATTGTCAATCCAATAAATAGATTATGAGGAACATATCATAATGTATACTTATAAGGAAGAGATGAGTGTCGAGTGAAAGAGACCAAAAACTCTCTTGCAACACTGAGTCCGCCCTGGATGAGATTGATATTCCTTTATCTATTAATCGTGATAATGGAATGAAGCGAAAATGGAATTGATCAAAGAAAATGGTTAAATAACATGGGAAAGAGTCCTGACACGTGTAATGTGAATTTATAATGCAAGATTATCACTTAAAATATCATAAAACACATGAAAAGTGCAAGGATACAATATAAGGTGGACCTAGGTATGTAAAACCTATCGAATGGATCAAATGGTGACAAAGTGCACGATCAACTACTATCAAAAGATCTAGGAACTAGAATCTACATAAGAAATATCATCAAAGATTAAAAAGTTGATTACCTTAGATGAATTGAAAACATTCCCCATATAATTACCAAACTAGGGTTTCAAACCTAGAATACTTCATTTGAATCGAATGGATGATTAAAGTCTAAATCAAGAATGGAAGAGTAATTGGAAGGGAAAATTTCATATCCCCAAAGATATAAAGTGAGAAAGAAATGTTTGATATGACAGAAATAAAGTTTAAGTTATTTATAACTCAAAAGAAACCAAATATCATTTTGGGAACATCTGTGTGCACGGTGTAAGGAACCCTTTAAGCATAAGGTTATTCATATCCAAAAACATGAGCCATACGAATAGCTAAAACCCAGAAATGACTTTTGTGAGAACAAAAATGGACAATAAGCTCAAATACATTATGAAATAATCACCGTCTAAACATCTCAAATTCTAACCTTGTGCTCGATTTTAGGTATTAACAAAAATCAGGGAAAAATAAATCCATAAAAGACATAATGCATGGATAATCCCATAAATATCATTTTCTCTCAAACATTCTTTGATATGCATGTTTATGTATATTTTTGGAAAAATTTTAAAGTATTTTACAAAAAAAATAATAAAAATTTTTGTATATAAAGCAAAGAACATGCAAAAACATGATATTTGATCTAGATAACAAATTAACATCAACATTTAATCATTCATTAAACATGTTGAACAATTAATGTTAATTTGGAATAAAGATGTTCAAATAGATATTGCAATTATTTGAATTCACATAGGAAATTCAATGTAGAATGATGTATTAGAAATGTTAGTAAGTATGTGCAAAAAGAGCAAAATAGATCATATGTGTTTAAAATAGTATTTGATTCAAACCATGTGAGAACTAGTCAACAAAACAACCAAATCATATTATGGCCTCGAAAAAAAGATTCCATCCAATTAACGAACTCCCATGATCTGAGAATTTTTTATGGCAAAACTAAGATATAAGTTTCATTTAAAATATGCTAAACTTTTTCTATTTTTATTGATATTGTTGACGCTTTGCAATTGGATTTTTCTTAACATATGCCTTTTGAATTATTTTATTTTCACACACATCTTGGATGAAACTTTTTTTTAATAATAAGGAAATTTGAATTTGGTGTTATCATTCTAAGGATAGCCCTTATCATTGTATAAACTGATACATTTTCAACTCCGTAAATAATAACACTAATCACTCACATAAGTGGACCATGGAGACTTAATAAGAAAAAGATACAATGATACTAAATACATTTCAGATCAATAACCATAGTTAGCCAATAAACTACCAACATACATATGATAGTATGGTGTAGTAATATACAAGTTAAAAGTCTAAATTAAATCTACAAAATTTGTTTTATGGCATTTTGTAGATGTTTTTATACATATTTCCCATAAACCCGTGTAAATTAAACTTATTCAATTACATTATGCTTAACAAAGTTTATCTATTGACATTAAGTCATGATAAGATAAAAAAAAATATAACCAATAATTTTTTTTGAACTTTATTAAAAAAAATCATATATACACATACAATTGAAAAGATGCGTGGATTGATTAGTCATGGATATTTCATTTACAGCCCCTCATATTTATGCATTCTAGTATTATAAAATTCATTAATTCCTATAATTATTCTCTTATACTAAATAACCTTTATTTTCATTGTATATATCTTACGCAAGGTTTATCTGGGCTTTAATAGTTATTTGGAATGCTATACGTGAAGTTTGGTTGCTTGTTGGAAATTTTCCATCGAATAATGCAACTTGATAAGAATTTTTATAATTATTAACTTCATAATTTGGCCATTTCAAATACCTTTCGGTGTCCAACAATCGTGTGTCGTTTCGTGTTAGTATTAAGAAGTTATGTCAATTTCTGTACCGACAGGAGAAAAGGGAGCGAGAGGAAAATTGGTGAGGATAAAAATCAAACAAATGAATCGATTGTTTCAGAGATCCAATTTTTTTTATATTTATTAATATGTTTCTTTATTTTCTTCTTTCTCACTTACTATAATTTTTTTTTTTTTAATATACCGATATACTTCATTTTTTTGTTAGGTTAGGATTCATTATTTGGCCTATTTCTTGGGAGATCCTCTATATCACAGGGTTTGCTCCTTAAATGGTAGCGTTTATCTCTTTATCTCTCTTCATCGATTGTTTAGTTTTATAGTTAAGTTTTCAAGCTTCATAACCTAGATTCATTTAAATTAACTCAATTGTTTTCACTATCTATTGTTCTCAATATCTTTACCAATTATAATTAATTTAATATGCTTTTTATATAATTAATTTAGGCCAAGATTGATAAACCCACCCTTAATGGTTCATATTTTAAGTTATGGTATGGTTTTGATTCAATTTTGTTGAGACTTGTTTGCCATTGGAGTGTCATATCATTTTAACTTCCCTTATCATGCAACGATAGTGTTTAAGAATTTACTACAACATCAACCAATTTTCACCATAACGATTTGAAACTTTCATCTGTCATTATTGGTTTTCTCTCTCTTCATGTTTGATGTGTGGTCTCAAATGGATATGATCATTTAAATGCGAATTGAACCATACACCTTTGTTCAATTTGTTAGTCCAAGGTGGGGTAATATTCTCAACCAATAGTTTAATTTTTGTTCATTATTCTAGTTTAATTATTTTCCTAGCGTTAATTGTAATTTAATTCTTAAATTCCAAAAATTATGATATTTAAATTTACCTTTGTTAAGTAATAAATCAATTGAATTATGGGTTACGTTTTCTAAGAATTCTATCCATATTTTCCAGAAGGTGGTAGACATCTAGCGAAAAAATATTCATTTACAAAGTTTTTCACTCATCATAAATAAATGCATCAACTTCCAAAAATCTCACCAAAACTATAAACGATCCAAGATGAAACAATGAATATTAGACCTAAGAAGATGAAACGTATCAAAGATCATGTAAACATCTAGGATGAGAAAAATGCTAAGGAACTTATAAAATGCATTGGCATATCAAGACTTACATATGTAGTTACTGGGTTATTAGTCTCCTTGATCAATTGGAGACATAAAAATAACATTATTGAATTTCAAAATATTAATATCAACAAGATGAACCCTAAACTTAGTTACAACTCTAGGTTTGGGAATTTAATTCTTGAAATTTTCGACAATTTTAGGAGTCCACATTCCTCTTAAAAAGTCATCCTATCTCGATCTAACAATATTGTCTTCTTTTCGCTCACTAATATTGACAACAAAATCAATATATCTCCGAAGGCTATTAAATTCAACCCTCAAATACATTAAATGATTTCTTCTAACTAACATACAAAAATCATGAACAATATGTCCAAAATGATTGGAATAGGAATAAAAAAAGGTATATATTCATTGAACTTTGGTTTTGGTATGATTTTTGAACATTCAATATTTCCTTTTCTCATATTTCCTTCTCTTGTAACCCAATAAAATAACATGAAAAGTTCTAGAATTATTTTGTTAACTTTAATTTTTTGAATTTTTTATTAAAATATTTATTGATTTTTGTCAAATACATGTAGAAAACTTCCACCTTATTTTTTGTCATGGGAAGTTATTCATTTTCCATGTTCTACCAATAAAATTTGGTCCTAACATGTGATTCACACTTGTCTTTTAATTTGTCATTTGAACTAGAAAATCCATTGTGATTTTATTATTTTTCATTTGTCCATGTTCAAAAGGAAATATAGTTGATTGTTCCCTACTCTTTCACACCAAGAGTGAGAGCATTGAAAAATACTTTTTTTCATCAAAACATTCCATACACATTTTTTCACTCCTCTTCTTTGTGCTCGTGAATCCATTGTTGTTGAATTTTCTCCTTTAGAAAACTTTAGAGATTTGTTTAGTCACATTTGTGTTAAAAAATAGTTATTTTTAAACTATTTTGTTTGTGATTAAATATTTTCTCTTGCTTATCTTAGAAAACTCATTTTGAGATTTCGAGCACAATAACTTTGATCCCTTAAGATTTCTTCAAAAAATTTGGTGAATCGTTTGGTTTTCTTGAAGGTTCGAATCTTTGAATAAGTTGATTCAATTTTAGAGAAGAAAGTTTTGGTTAGATATTTTACGACATTGGTCGCAGACTAAAAACGGTGACGGTTGTGCAATGTACTTTAGTGGTCGATGCTCGCTTTGGAGAATATGGTGTGAAAGAATATCTAGTCGGTCATGGAATCATATGGTTGTAAGTCTATGAAGAAAAACTCGTTAATTGTTTGAATACCACGTATTTCCCTTTCTTCACTTTCGGCCTTTCGATGAAAAACTTGGTTAACTAGTTCATGGAGCATGAGGCCCAAAAAGCAAGCAAATGTGAACTTTAAGGACGATTCACATGTAACGAGAACTCTAATGTGATCATTTTTGGCAAATGTTGGCCTCTTTGGAATTTCATTAGAAATGGCATGTATAGGTGTTCAACCGAGATGCGATAAAAAATGCTCTAAAAATGTTAAGCTTTTTTTTAATGATATGAAAGTGAGTTAAATAGGAGTTTTATTTTCAAACACAAACTTATCTCGCTTTGGAGAATTTGGTGTGAAAGAATTTCTAGTCGGTCATAGAATCATATGGCTGTAAATCTTTGCCTATCTCCACCATAGTGAATATTTCATTCTTATCGGCCTAAGGATTCTATCGTTAGTGGGTTTTCTTTCGTACATCCGATATTGTTCTTATTTTAATTTTTTTTTCATTTTTTAGAATCATTGTCTTAAATATGAAGATAAAATTTGGGATTCTAAAATCTGGTAAAATATTTTTTTCACGTAGATTTTGGTTTGTTAAACCCTTTTGATAATAATAAATTGGTAAACATTTATTTTTAATTAGGGGAATTAACTTTTATTTGGGTAGCTACAGATGAAAGGCATACACTGACCTAACCTCTAAGGAATTTAGGGTATGGATTACATGTTGTTTTCTCTTTTTGACGGAGGTCATGCTTTTCCTCTTTCTAACTTTGCTGAGATCTAACGGGCTCTTCCACCAATGTGGGTAAAGGATGTCTTTGGATAACATCATTCAGATAATCTTGGAGCTCTTTTTATCAATCCTCCATGTCTTTCAAGGAGTGAGCCACCTTGGAATTTGTTCTCTTCTAGATGAAGATGACATTTTTATAGGATTGTTAATTCAAGAAAAAATCGTTCCCAAAAACGGTTCCAAACTGCTGGTGATGGAAATCTGTTTGGAAACACTAGCTCCAATAGGTGCTCCTAATGAGACTTTAGATGTTGTTATGAGGAGGTGTTTCACAATGAGAGGCAAAGATATATATATATATATATATATATATATATATATATATATATATATATATATATATATATATATCTGTGTGTGTGTGTGTGTGTGTCGTGGAACTCAGGCATGTGATGTGTTGAGGCACCTGGGGTGAAATTAGCATGGGGATGCGAAAATTTCTTATCTCTCATTTCGCCGCTTTTCCCAGCATCGGGATATTGGTCTGAGGTTGGACTAGGTGACCTACCTCTAGAAGATGTTTGACGCTATGTCCAGTTTGATTCGCACACCTTTGCTTCTCAGGCCTTGGTCTGAGTGTGTTTTGCATTGGATAAGGGGTTGGTTGGTTTGTTTAGAGTTTCCAGTTTGTTTTACATAAAAACAAGAGAAAAGATTCAGGTTAGCCCAGTCGTGCTAATCTTTGGGAATGTTTAAGTCTGCATTTGATCTACATATTCTTATTGCATGGGTTGGAAAATAGGGTTATGATTATGAAATGTGTTAGGCATCCCACTTGTTCTATATGCTTCCTTGATTATATGTATATTATTTGTCTTTACATTAATTGATAACTTTTTTGTTATTTTTAGAACATGCTTAGGGACCTTAGTATGATAGTCACTCCAAAAATGTAAATTGATGTCTAGGTGGGAAAATAGTATTAGTGATAGGTATATAAACATCACTTCAAACAATGTGGGTACACAAGATTGCTTGTGTATGACTCCATTCTTTATATGTATAACAGGTGGCCATTAGTGTGTATGTAAGTCTACGAGAGATATCACCTTTGAGATGGTTCGATATTTTTTTCCCGGTTGAGGAGAGATATAATGGTAAGGTAAGAGATGGGTGCATCTCTATTGTGATTAGTGTATATATGTTTATATATTGGTATAATGATCGCGAGAGATCCCAACTTTGAGATAGTTTTATATCTCATTTTTAGTTTGATCATTGGTTGGATCGTGCCTTGAGATAGTTTGATGTCTCATTTTGTTTTATTTAAATGTAACGGATAAAATTAAAGATATGGATGAATCTATATGGGTCATGAGACATGTTGTCGAGGCTCGAGAACCTGAGAAGGACTCAGTATTGAGTTAATGTACTCGTGTAGCCACGAGATCGAATCTTACGTAGTTCGATTGTTCACATGTTTTAACATGATATATGTGAAATTGTAGGACATGGATCTGGAAGGGGAGGGATGGTGTATGTAATATTATAATGGGAGTGGACACCAAGATGACTAATATTAGGACATAACCTTATAATAGTTTGGTAAATACTAGTCAGAAGGTGTTGTCCTCCCATCTAGTTTGGAGGTGTAGAACTATGAGGAGTTAGGCTAAGAAGCAATGAGGTTACACCAAGGATGTAAAGTTCTAATACTGAGAAGCATAACAAGACATTATATCTTAGTATTTGGGTGTCTGAGGAGAAGTAAAGGAGTTCAGGATCGGGGATGGATGCATCCTTAGTAGATAATATGCGGAGATACATATTGTGAGTCTTGGGCTTCATGAGTTTAACTCGATATAGCACTTACATACATAAGGAGAGATGGGATCAAAGCCAATGTATTTCTAACAATGGGGTTGGATAACATATAGGGGGTTAAGATTATATATAAGGGGTTTTGTATTAGAGATGGAGGCATCCCGAAGAATAATATGCTAACAGACATATTATGAGGCTTGGGCTTCACGAGTTTAGTTTGGTAAAGGGCCAACATACCTAAGGAGACTTAGGATCAAAGCTAACATAAGTCCAACAATGGAATTGGAGAATAAATATGGCTATTTGGATTATATATAAGGTGGTTTGTATTAGAAATGGAGGCATCCCTAAAAAATAATGCAACTAGAGATGTTTTTTGAGGCTTTGAATTCATGAGTTTAGTTCGGTATAGCACTTAAAATCCAATATAGTGTAACACCCCGCCCGCCCGGAGAGAGCGGAGCGGGGCGCTAATGCGATAAAACTAAACTAAATCAGCAAATAACAAGGTATAGAGCATCTAAATCCCATAACAACAAAAGAGAAACTACAAATCTCAATTTCTTCAAATAAATACCAAGTCTCTCGAATTACATACAACAACTAACTCGAAAATAAAATACAAATCTCCAATGCTCTATACAACAAAATAAATAATACAAATCTTCCAAAAATAATCCACGCTAAAATAATCCCAATTGGTCCATAGCGTCCCAATCCACGCTAACCTGCCAACTAAAAGAAAATATGGGGAAGTACACAATACGACAGGAAAGATGCTCAACAAATATGGATTAGCAATGAATAAAGCGTAACAACACGAGTACGAATATTCAAATCAAATGCGAATTTCAAAGCATTTATCAATATAATTTCTCAACAACACATCAATGGGTAACCAGGCCTCACCCCATTCGCATATGCTTTATCAAGCCATAGCCGGGAATAGGTATTTTGACGGGTACTCAACATTCGTGCCTTATTAAAATCTCATGACAACATGCTCATCAACAATATAACGATACCACATGAATCAAAATAATTTCAAAAATTATTTTCCAGATTTCAATGAATTTAACAATTCAAATATGAGTTCAATTAATAGAAAATCAAAGAGAATGACACTCTCAAGATTTAAGGAGCATATTGTGTAAAACCCCATACCTCAAACCATGATGAGAAACCAACGATCACATCATCAAGATCAAGACAAAAGATCTACAAAAGCTCCTCCAAGAACCTCCAACAAAATAGCCCCAAGAACACCTCTAATCTAAGGTTGGAACTCACAAATCTCAAGGGCCAATGTGTATATAAAAAGAAGACAAATATAAAATATATTTGCTGCCAAAATTTGTGCCAAAAGTAGGTTAAAAGGGTTGCCCACGACTTCCTTTTATAATGCAAAGAAATGAAGAGTTGGAAGCCAAAAGACTCCTTTAAATAAGGCAAAGAAATGAAGAGTTGGAAGCCAAAACAACTCTTGAAAATTACTTGTTGTTCACAAAATCTGGGTAGGTCGATCGATCGACTCCCAGGCTTCGATCGATCGATCCTTCAGGAATTTTGACAGTTCGCCGATTTAGAATTCCAAGAGTTAAAAACATTTAAAAATCATTTCAAAATCCATTTTAACTCCGTTTTCGAAACCGTTTGAAATTCTCGCCTTTAAAAATAATAACCAACATATTTGAGCAATAAAAATAATTTTATCAAAAACTTTATTTTCCTCCGTTTTCCAAAAATGAATTAAAATAGCCCAAAATTACGCGGGTTATTACACTTCCCCACTAACAATGGAATTTCACCCTCGAAATTCGCCGAATACCTAACTCTCAAAAATCAGGCCAACAATCTCCAAAATAATCTCGTCTCCAAAAATAATTTCCTCACATGTAATCTAGATGCCTAATACGAAACAATTCTCTAAAAATTTCTATCTCCAAAAATTGCTAACCACGCAATGAACCCAAAACCCAAGCCCCGCAAAAAAATGGGTATATTTATAGGTTCAAGCCATGGGATGCCAGGTATAAAAGGTACATTAGTACAATATTTATGGGGAATAGTCCTTAATATAGAATTTTCATTATGTTGGATTGATATATTTATATGTTAAAATAATCGCTCGATGAAATTTTTTGGGGTGGCTCGACTCATGGAGACTTTTCTCATAATGATTTTGAAAAGTATGTTTTCATGTTTTCTAAAGGTTGTTGGGGCATTTTATTATCATTGTTTTAGCAAATGAGCAAGTCATTACACAAGTAGAGTTGCTAGATTAGAAACCATGCTTTTGAAATATAAACATTGTAAATTGCATACCCAATCCCTTAAATGGGGACCAGACTAAATGGAATAAATAGATATGTATGATCTATTACTATATATATATAGAAGAGGGGCATTGTCCCAAAATTTGGGTAGAGGTTCTTTACCCTCGTGATGAAAGCCAATTTTTTTATTCGGAGAATGTCTCCATTTTTAGTGTTTTTCAGTCGGGTAAATCTTTATCTAGATGTTTTAAATTTTGAAGAATTTATCTCTTTTGTTGGGCATAGATTCTTTTAGAAGTGTTTGTTTTTCCAGAATTTTTGCATACGCCTAACTCTATATGGGACTCAAACGCGACTTCAGGACGTATGTGATTTCTTTTTGAGTGGAAAGTGAATTTTTGGAAGAACAAGCTTCCTTGGGACTTTCAAAATGAGCTCGAGTATCTCGAACATTTGGGGGAGATGAAAGTTAGAAAATCGGATCGTGGTTTGGTTTTGGAATCTTTTAAAATGAGAGCCAATGACCTCTATTTATAGGATTTTGGGTCTGCCCTTATGCTGTTCAGCAAAAGGCTGAGGGTTGTTAGTTTTGCATAGGTCTTCTGCATGTATGGTTAGGAAAAGACTGTATGATAGTCATTCTACCGATTGGTGTAAGGACCTTAAATCCATTTGTCGATCGACATATGGTTCTTGTTAAAGTATTTGGGAATTTTTGCAAATTTTTCTTTTCAGTTTTGATCCCAAGATTTTTTATAGCACAGGTTTTTCGTCCTTTTGGTATCCATTTGAGGTGATTTTTATTTCGGGGCTTAGGTGAGGCTGGGTTTAGGGTGTCTGTGGGGTGGATAACATAAGCCACACCCTGATTGTATCTTTTTGTGAGGTTTTGGTTCTTTTTGGTGTTGATTCGGGCATTTCATCTCCGAGACTCGTGCAAGGTCGAGATTAGTTTATTTTTTGGGTGGGGTGAAAGGAGTGCGCTTGCGTTCAAATAAAGAGATTATTTAATTAAACTCATTTTCCCAATTAAATCCTAAACATGCATCTAGGTGTGATGAAAATATGATGAAATCATTCAAGAACATTCAAACACACATACGTGAGAAAAAATCCCCCGAAGGGGCAAAACCTTTTTATTTTCACTATAATGTTGTAATATACGGTTACATGGATTACAATGAAAAATATAATGCCATAAAAATACCCGCAGATGTCGGTTCTGTAGTCGTCGGCTGGAATCGCCTTTGGGAACACCAGGTGATCAGCAATGAAAAAGTAAGACGGCTTCTCCATAAAGGTTGAACGAACACAAGGTTGTGTTATTGGGTTACAAAAGGATTCACAAAGATTTGGTAATGACATGTGAATCAAAACATGAGTCCTGGGACTAAAAAATATGAAGACTAGAGCAATTAGAACTCTCAAAATTGTCTCTCCAAGTCTTGCAAAATAACTCCCTCGAAGTTGGCTTTTATATGAAACGAAAAAGAGTTTTAATTTTTTGAAACTCTGCCAGCATACAGGTACCTAGAACCGGTTCGAGTGTACCACAAACCGGTTTGCCCCCCGAACCAGTTTGGCCTTCGGTTCGCAAAAATTCGTTGGAACTTGGGGCTTAAATACTTGGCATTTTTCCAACGGTTTTCTCGGAATTCTCTCTATTTTTAAAGGACCATAACTTCTTCACCGTAGCTCGTATTGAGGTGCCATTTCTTCCAGTATCTTCATTACAGCGATATCTTTAACCTTATAGTTGATCAGACCTCCGAACGGTGATTGTAAAATAACCAAAATTCCCTTGAACTTCCATATCTTGCCTCCTTTCACTGTTTTGACTTCTCTTGCGTACCACTTGCATTAAGTCCCTAAAATCATGGAACGTGAAGTTGTTAAGGCAGACGTGGGACACATGATGGATATGTTGAATGATTGATTCCTGGAATTGGGATTGAGGTCGTCGTGTGAGATCGTGTAGAGACGTGCCAAATGTAGGGCATACGACATACTTAAATGTAAGATATTGGACATGACAAAAATGTCCTTACATTGGGTAAAACAAGCCACACCCTGATTACAATTTAGGGTGTCCACAGAGGTGGTCGACTAAGAGTGTGCACATGCAGTCATTCTTCGTTGAAATTAAAAGGCCTAAAATAGTTTTCACCATTTTGGGGGAAGTATTGGGGTGTAAGAGGTGATGGGGAAAACCTTGGAGTTAAAAGTGATATTTTGGTAAACATGGCGGTGTCTTTAACCAAAAGGTAGGTTTATTGTGTCACTCGAGGGTTTGTCCCAACAATAGTTTAATTGGGAGCGATTTATCCAAACGATAGAAGCAATCAGTCTCCGAAGGATATTAAATGGAGATTTGAGAGAATATTTTTGTAAAGTTTCCCTTCTCTGCTTTCAACGACAATTATTCTCAGGCTAACATAATTGCATTCTTGAGATAATTATAAAATAAGATTATATCCGTTTTCCAAATCATGATGGATAAAGGGAGTGGCTTGAGTTTTGGGATGCCGAACGTCCCATCTTTGTTGTTGTTTTTGGGAAGACCTCTAGTGGGGATGCAAGCATTTTTTCGATGTCGATTGTACTGAGAGTGAAGAAAAAAACCACTTTTGTTACCTTGGTTAATGTTAGTATGTCTTTATTGGCATCATGGTCTGCTCATTGCACCCTTCCAGTGCTGCTGCCTACTTTCACAGTGGTTCTCCACGGGGATGACCAAGTTATACATATTCATCAACATGGCTCGACTTTTGGTATGTTAGCATCGTCTTTGGACCCTGAGCTTTTTGAAAAAGATGTGAGTTTTCAATAGTTTCTTTCATATGTCTTTTTCTTCTTCTTTTGCATTACTGGTTGACTGAGTTTTATGTCCTTGTAAACTTTCAACAGGTACTAGCTAATGTTTCCCAACTAAGGGAAATGCTGATGTGTTGTTTGGTAGCCCACTTGGGTTTACGCCAATTCCTTACGTAGGTTACGAGAGATGTTGGTATTGACTATATGCGGCTTTAATGGGTATGGTTCCAATTTTAGGTGGTTTGTCATATCCAAATGTAGTGTGTTCCTTTGGTGTGAGGGCCAATTTGCAAAGTTCAGGGACTATGGATGAGAGTCGTGTTGGCGATCATTCCGAAAAGAGTCCTCATATCGGATAGTTTCCATGATGATGGTATTTTAGGGTTGGTTTTTTAGGTGGGATTTTATGTAACCCCTGAAAAGATGCTCTTTGTACTTTTTTTTAACTTTATATATATATATATATATATATATATATATTTGTGTGTGTGTGTGTATGAAGTATGTTCCTAAATGAGGAATAGGATGAATCGCCGACGCATTTATGTTTTGCATGGGGATTCTCGTTTTATACATCTATGTATAAAAAGAAGGCCAATACCTCATTCGAGGGTATGTTTTTAGTATATATTTGTGTTTAGATTTTCTTTACCTTATGCATGAAAGATGTAAGTATGGACATAATCGGGCCGAAGACCTTTTATTTTTATGTGGTATTACTAAAGTTAATAATAATAATGACAACAACAACAACAATAACAATAACAACAACAACAACAACAACAACAACAACAACAACAACAACAACAACAACAACAACAACAACAACAACAACAATAATAATAATAATAATAATAATAATAATAATAATAATAATAATAATAATAATAATAATAATAATATGAATATGAATATGAATATGAATATGAATATGAATATGAATATGAATATGAATATGAATATGAATATGAATATGAAATTGAAATTGAATATGAGGGGAAGGGTATGGAAACAGAGGTTCCCCGTCTTTTGGAGATTTTCTTTCGGGGAGAGCCAACTTTTATTTTTTGATGGGAGCCACATTCTTTGAACGAATGCGAGAGCAGGAGGGGAAAGCCCCCAATTTTCTATAGTAGGGCAAGAGTCGTTTTACGTAGGCTTTTTAAAGTTGAAATAACTTCTTGTTTCCACGAATAGGGTGCCGTTTTGTGGGGGTCCTTTAGGATGTTAGTATATCCTGGTCTTTGTCCCGGGTTACAGGGTCTTTGAGAGTAGGAGGTGTAGGAGGATTGGAAGGACACCATTTTTACTAGAATAAGGTGCTAAGTACGCCTGATTTGAGATGTGGGGTGATTTGGAGTGGATATGGTTTTTTTTTCCGGGGAGAAGTGTATAGGGATAGAGCATTTTACCCTTTGAAGATTTTTATTAATCAGTATTAGTTTCTGTGTATACTTGAAATAATGATGACCATGCAGGGTGTTTAATTAGCCTTAGAGCACTGTTATTATTACTTGACACTCAGTTTATATAGACTATGTCGTTTCTTTTCGAGTGACGACACAATGAACATAATCAGGTTTTCCCGTAACTTGAGGTTTTTTGGTGTTTATTTAGACCAGGTCAGAAATGATACCTCATGTTGCCTACGTATCTCTGATTTAAAGAAAACTTGTTGCCTCTAAACCTCTGGGATAAAAATATAATGGATAATCAGGTCTACATAGTTCTCTCTATATGAAAAAAGAAAAGTTTGGGGGCCTAAAGTGTTTTAGCTGACTTCAAATGAACAATTGATGGCTTAAATGGGTTTTTTACGTAAGGCTGGGAATGTGTATGGGCTTGCACAGTCTTCTTTTACAATGAAGATCGATTTTTCAGGCCATTTCCTTTGCAAGTTTAAGATTCTCTTTTGGGGATAGGTCGCCCTCTTAGATGTTTTGATTTTTGACTTGTTTATTGAATGCCAGGGCAATGCGATATTGGTAGCCCTGGTTGTGGAAAGCAGACTTTAGCCTCCTCTCCTAAAGGAGAGATAGTTCGTCATAGCAGGCTTAAACCCATTCGATTTCGGCTATCGGGATTGTTAGCATACCCTTATTGAGGGTACTTCAACTTTGATGGGTAGGACTGCTTCCATGCCATAAAGTAGTGAGTGGGGTGGTCCCGTTGAAGTTTCATTCTATAGTACAGTGGCCCCAAAGGGCATAAGGGAGTTTGTCGGACTAGTCGCTGTAATTTTTGGTCATCTTGCTGATAATGTTTCTAACATTTTGGTTATAAGCTTTTATTGCTCCATTGGTTTTAGGTAGAGGGGATGATTTATTCCGAGTGATCCTGTATTCGTATAATAGGTTTGAGGCTTATACTTCAAAGTGAGACCCATTATTTGATATCATCTTGTGGGGTTTGTTGAAATGAAAAATGATGTTTCATCATATGAATATAGACACTTTCTTAGCATTCAAAATTGTGTAAGATTTGGCCTCGACCCATATAGTGAATTGTTCGATATCAACTAGGATAAATTCATGCTCAGTAGAGGCCTTGGGGTCACCTTCTCTATGATGTATATCCCCCAAGTGGAGAAAGGATAGGGTGAGGTCATGCAATAGATCCCTCGGATAAGAAGATGTTGTCATAGTGTGTATAATTGACGTTTGAGGCATCTCTTGACATACTTAGTGCAGTCCTTTTGCATTGTAGTCCAGTAGGATGATTGTATAAGGATTTTATTGGAGAGGGCGTGTCCACTGATTTATGGTCAACATTCACCTATATGGATTTTGTACATGATATCTAAGGTCTCGTCCTCGGTGATTCATCCTAAACGTATTCCATCAGACCCTGTTTTGTAAATTCCCCCCCCCCCCCCCCCCCCCCCCCCGAGATAATGAATTGGGTTGCTAATCGTCTTAGGGTCAGACGATGATTTGGGGAAGAATTAAGTGGGTAGTCGTTCTTGTTAAGAAATTTCCAGATGTCATAGTACCATATCGTGAGTCTTATAGTTGTTTCTTCAATGTCATCGATCCTAAAGAAATAGGAAGGAGTGATCCGGATAGTCATGGTAAATGTGCTTTCTGTTCCTTTTAGGATGTCTATTATGAGTGAAAAAATAATCACAATAGATAATCCCAAGAAAGAAAGTAGATGAAGAAAGTAAATCAATCACATTCACAACACATAATATATATGGTTTGAGAAATTGACTACGTCCGTGGATAGGTTAGTATTTTTCTTATTAATATATCTCTCAATATTCAAAGTTGCATCCTTTTGGCCCTCATATGAGGGTTTTCATTTAAAGTAATATTCAAGAGGTTCAGTTGTTCACGTAACTCTTCCTGTTTCAGTGTATCTCGTAAGGTATCCCTGAATATCTCTTCGATATTTTTGGTAAATGATTTTAAGCATATCATAATGTATTTAAGCACACATTAAATACACAAGAGAAATTAGGTATTTGAGTTTGGTTGGTAGTCCTATTTTGTAGTGGGTTGCTCGGCCAACTTGGTTGTTGGGCCTAGTGAATTTTTTTTACCCCTACAATTTCCCCTAAAATATCTCGGCTCAGACTTGTTGGGCTAATAGATTTTAATCTCGACATAGGACCAAGACCCACGTTCATGGAGACCGGTATGGTAGTTTTGTAATACCCCTGAAGTACTAAGGATATGCTCATTCGAGTTAGGTTGACATAAAAGATCTGTGATAACCCTAAAATGCTGGGGGTACATTAGTCCGGGCAATGATCTGAAGTGCCAAAAATCCTTTTGGAGAAATGTACCTCATGATTATGCACAAGGTTTCGAACAAATCTCTACCACTTTAGAACGTCGTCTCTGAATTTTTGAGTTTTCTTCTTTATAAATCTTATGAGAGATTCCTTTCTTCTTTCCATTCCTCTAGAGCTTCGTCGTGTTATTTTTCTTTGTAAGTACCTCTATCTTTCTTCCTTCGTTCAAAGTTTTCTTCCCTGCTATTTATTGTTTGAATTTCTTCCATCAATGGCAAATATCCACGGTAAAAGTGCTAAGAAGTTCAGAAAATCATGCTCCATTCATTCTTGGGTAAAAATCGACTATACCCCATGCCCAGAGATGTCAGGTACATGGACGATGGGCACTATATTCACACCTTGCAGTAGTCCAAGGGGTTTTGACTTCCACCAAACCGATTATTTTTATATTTTGTTTATTATTTCAAAGTTATTCTTACTCAGTGTGCCCATAATACCTAGAGTATGGTCAATGGGGTACATAGGATAAACAAGCTATATGGGAATGACCCAGGGTCCTTAAAAATTAAGTTCTTTTACTTTCGGTCGCACACATCTAGTGGTCTATTCTACTTGAAGGCGTAGAAGGCCAATAGAATTTTGGTGGTAAACCTCCCTGATTCCAAAACGTATATTGGGATTAGGGCTTTATTTCCAAGAACTGGCAACATCTGCCACTTCATAAGGGTGAGAGACACAGAGGGCCTTCGTGCCCTGATTGGAGGGGAAGAATAGATAGGTTGCCATTTGTTTTGACTTTTAAATTTCCGATCCTTTATTTCTCTTGCCTGGACTTTTTGCTAATCTGTATCATCCTTGTCTCTATTCAGCTTGCGATAAAAATAAGTAGCAGTTGCTCAATCATGTCAAGGTTAGAAATCTTTTAAAAGTGTGGGGAATCAAGGAGAGACTTCCTAACGGTGAACATCCTTGGTTAGATGTATATCTCCTTGAGTATACTAATACCGCCACAAGCTTTTATTGCTCGCCCAATGGATGAGATCTCAAAGATCATTCTTTCGAATGAGTATACTACTTTTGATTCCAAGCTAATGGTGGTTGAATCTTGTTCCTAAGAGGGAGAAGCGATAGATCAAATGGATCCCCCCAAGAAAAGACTGTTGCAAGATAATGTGATGAAGAGGATGAAGTTTCCCATTCTTCTAGGGTTAAGGCCCTGAAGAAGTCTGAGGGGTATTCCCCTAAAACTGGTGGCCCTACCACATCATCCAAGGAAAAGAAGGAGGAGGAGAAGAATAGGATAGAGAAGGAGAAAAAAGGAGAAGAAGAGAATAGGAGAAGAAGAGGATGGTCATTGAGGACCCAAATAGGAGCGAAGTCCTGACTTTTCTTGATAAATCCCTAGAGGCCAACAACGTGGATTTCAATCCTTCTTTTCCCCCCAACCTACTGAGAGGGAAGTGATCATTGGAGACCTCAAACGTGCTATGATGCTAGGTCCTGACCAGCTATCCCCGCGATCCTCCCAAACACTTACTTTGGTAAGAATCTTCTTTTTTACTTTTGTCGCGTTATTTAAAAATGTGATGCTTCCCTTTATTTTTATTTTTTTTCTAATTTTTAGTTTCTGGCGGAGTTTAATACACTTCTGGATAGTCGGGCCAACTAGTCCAAGAAGACTAAAAGGTTGTCTGCGGCCTTGAAAAAGTCTGAGAAAGCCCTAAACGATTATGTGAAGGCTTACGATGAGGAGAAGAAGACCACCATTGAGACGATGGCCACATTGAAGATGGAAAATAGCCTTCTGACCATATAAGACTAAAATCTCGTGACAGATGTTGTGAAATAAATGGATGAAATTGACAAAATCAAACAATACAGCTTTATGCAAGGATGGAGTAAGTCATATGACGATGACCAAGTCCAGGTTGCCCATGCTAGGAAGCCAAGCTCTAAAAATGGTTGGGACAAGGCCTTAATGGAAGATGGGGTCCTTATTAATTTAGAGCTCTTTGAAAGGCATTGATCGATTGCTTGCCCTATAATCTAAGAAGATCCTACAATCATCCACACTATCGACCAAGTTGAGATAGCAATGGACTAGGTCATGGAGGCAGCTGATGTGGCTGAGAAGGATGCGACCAAGGAGAAAGATCCAGAGCTATTTAAGTAAGTGGGGGCGTGAATCTAGTAGACTTAGGGTCTTTATTCCCTTTTCTTTTTCAAACGTTGTCCTCCATTGTTTTCCTTGGTTATAACGACAATGCCCATCTTCTTTGTTAATGAAAGATGAAACTTTCCTTTACTTAGTTATCTTCCATTATTTGTTATTTGCTTTATTCATTGGTAGTTTATTTCTAAGGAATCTTCTTCTTCTAAAAATATTGTTAAGTTGATCGAGCGAGATGCAAGCGAGCAAGCTCGTTAAGTGTTCTTAAAGGCCTATAGAGCATTAAAGGTGAGAACTGAAGCATATAAGTTCCAATCCACCCTAGTCGTGAAGTTGAAGAACAACCTTCAAGATTTGCAAAATATGAGCTCTGAAATACTGAAGGAAACAACTCACCTGAAGACCCATATTGCTGAGAGAAATGATGTAAATGAGGTCAGGGCCTTGGTTTAGTCTGAAAATGATGCTTTGAAAATGAAACTCTCTGAGTCAGAGGAAAATCTGCAAAGGATTAATGTCATTATTGTCGGGCTTCAGCGTGATGTAAACAAGCTCTGGTACTTGTTGAGAATGGTCCCTTAAACTCCCTAGTCGGCAAGATATAATGAAGGCTGGTAGGATTCCCCAATTAGGTTACAAAAAGTCAAGATGTGTCATATAATCACGGGTGGTTAAACACCCTGAAGGTTCTCATAGAGCTGAAGGAGTCTCAGTTGTGGTACATGTACCAAGTGGATTATCCGACATACCACCAACCTCCCCTTAGAAAGAGATGATTAATGGTTTCCCTTGGACACCATCCCCAATTAGCTAGTCAATGACTACCTAGCGAATCATAACAGTGACAATGAAGATGCCCACAATTACGAGTATAGGTGGAGGATGGAAATATAGCAATTTCTATCACGTCGACCATAAAATGTTACACAATGTTTTGTAATTATGCCATGTAATTGATACTTTTTGTATTTTGGGTTTTCACCAAGTAAATAAAATTAATATCAACTGTTGTTGCCTTTTCCAGTAGAATATGCCTTGGCATGTGTTATTATAACCTCTTTACCTTTTAGGTTATGTCGTCACACTCCCTTAGGCCTAGTAAATATGATGGCAAAAATGCACGTCGTTTGTGTGCAATCCACCCATTCAAGATTTTGATTGGTTAAGAAAAGTCGGATGATTCCCTAGGTATCCCCCATAGGGATTTTGTCTTGACTGAGCAAGTTTGTGAGGTTGCCTGTGTAGGTTATGATGTGGACTTGTGGACTTTAATCTTTAAATGAAATAATCAAAACTGCCATTGTAATTAAATTAAAGTCTGATCATATGATAGTACGGTCGGAGTTCTTCCATAATTAAAAACTAATTATGATCCAATTACTTAGGAAACAATGTTGATTAACCGAATTATGTTAAGAAATTTGAGCATAATGAAAGAGAAACGACCTTCCTTTATTTAAAATGTAAGAAACTGTGAGCAACATAAGTTTAAAATAAAAATTTGCATAAACTGAATGTTCTAATGTATAAAAAGACAAAAAGTATAACTTCTTAAGGTTATTTGCATTGCATGCCTTTGGTATCTCCTGGTCCTTCATTTTTCATAAGTGATAGGATCCTTAAAGATCATCCATGACCACCTTGAAAGGTCCCTCCCATCTAGGCCCTAGTATGTTGTCCAATGGCCTTATGGCATTGTTAAGAACTTTCCTTAGGACGTAATCTCCTCCTGTAAATTTCTCGGATTGTACCTTTTATTGTATTGCGTTGCCAATTATTTCTGGTATGATGCCAGCTTAATCATGGCTTAATATCGTTGTTCATTTGCTAAGTCAATTTTATCACAGAGGGAATCATCATTCAGCCCTTAGTTAGCCACTCTAGTTGTCATAATTTGGAGACTAGCTTCAAGTGGTATGATAGCTTCCATTCCATAAGTGAGTGAGGTGTTTTCCCAGTTGGTATTTTGGGTATCGTAAAATATTCCCAAAGGACATGATGAAGTTTGTCCACGAAGAACCTTTTTCTTTTTTTATCCTCTTCTTAAGGCCATCGATCATTGTTTTACTTTTAGCTTTTTCTTTATTGTTACTTTAAGGGTATGATACTGAGCTAAAGTAGTGCTTGATTCCATGCCCATTGGAGAAATTCTAAACATGGCAACTCTCAAACTGTGTACCATTATTAGTGATGATGGCTCTTGGTACTCCAAAGCATGTTATTATGTTCCTGTAGATAATCCTTATCATGTCGATGTCTCTAATGTTGGCTAGTGGTTTTTCCTTTACAGACTTGGTGAAGTAGTCTGTGCCAACCAGTAAATACTTGTAATTACCAGGTGCGGTAGGTAGTGGTCCCATGATATCCAACCCCCATTGCACAAATGGCCATGAGCTGGTGAAAGGCCTAAAATAATTAGCGAGTTAATGAACCTAAGGAGAAAACCTCTAGAACTTCTTGTAGTTTTGAACATAGATACTTGCATCTTTTTGCATATATGGATGCGGGTATCCTTCCTTTATTGCTTAGAATGCCATAGATCTTCCTCCTACGTGACTTCCACAAATTTCGTCATGAATCTCATAAAGAACTTTCTCGACGTCATTTGGGGGGATGCACTGAAGGTCTAGATCCATGAAAGATCTTTTGTAGAGTTTTCCTTTGGGATCAAGATAGAAGATGAAACCTTCACTCTCACTTATTGAGCCAATTTCTTGTTGACTGGTAGTATCTCATTCTATAAGTATGTAACAATTGAACATGTCTAGTTGGGATCCTTTTCAATGGTGCGAACATGTTCGGTGACAATCATCTTGTCAATACTAGGCTTGATGAGGAATTCCACTTTAATTGTTCGTTTGAGGTCAGAATCCATTGCTAAGCTTAGGGCTACTAAGGCATCAACATGGATATTTTGATACCTTAGGAACTCTTGAATGTTAACCTCTTGGAACTCTGCTATGAGCTCATGAACCACAACGAGGTGGGCTACCATTTGATCATCTTTTACATTAAAATCACCACTGACCTGGTTGGACACTACTTTAGAATCACCGAACACTTTGAGCCACTTTGCCGATAGCAGTATGGCCTTTCATATTACAGTTATTTGTGCTTTGTACTCGGCTTTGTTATTGGAGGCTTTAAAGCCTAACCTGATTCCTTTATGAATAATGGTGTCTTCTGGGGTTATCAGAATAATTCCCACTCTTGCCCGTTAGAATTGGAGGCCCCGTTAATGTCAAGGGTCCGATTCTTTGACTATGCTTCCTTGTTCAGTGATTGTTGTGTTGATAGTTGATTGGCTGAATCGCCTCCAGTGAATTCGGTGATTAAATAGGCCAATATATCCCCTTAATCGTTGTTCTTGGGTGAAAATGAATGTCAAACCTTCCAATCTCCATTGATCATTCTGGCAATTGTCCAGAAAGGTCGACTTTTTAAAGAATAACTTTGAGGGGGATCTATGTTATCATGGTAATGAAGTGGGATTCAAAGTAGTGCTTTAGTTTGCCTGACACAATTATAAGAGCATATGCTAGCTTTTCCAGTGGTAGGTAATGCTGCTTTATGTCTAAAAGTGTCTTGTTAGTATAATAAGAAGGACATTGATTTCTATAGGAGGGTAGTGTGACTGGGGTCTGATAAGATACTGGAATGGGTGAGGTGTGACCCACTTCAATGAACTCTGCCTCCAAGGTTTTCAAGAGTTTCTAGAGAAGCACCTTGTAAAACCTTCCCCTTTCTGGTAAAATTGGAACCAAAGCTAGAACCAACTCATGTGAGATGATAAACTTCACAAACAGTAATTGTAACTTTTCTCAAAAGGATCTCTTGAGAATGATGGCTGATATGGCAAATATAGGCCCCTGTCGTGGGAGGTCTATGATAGGCATGCGACGAAGCCTTAATGATGTAGCCTTACATACATAGGCTGCGGCCATACACTATAGGGTGCAACCTCATATACTACAGGGTGTGGCACCCTCTTATTCACATGCTGCAGGGTATGACCCTACCTTTCAGCATAGCTGGCCGCATCTCCTCTCCATTCACAGCAATAATACAACTCCCACATCTCTTATAAATAGAGGTCTACACCTCAAGATTAGAGAGGATCCTGATCTTGATCAACGTACATTTCTTATACTGATATCCAGTCCGGAGACTAAGACATTTGAGGAGGCATTACCAAGCACTCTACACCCCTCGGTACATCTTGGGGCCTACTCACCGGCATCACGGTCATCTCTCCGGCACTCCTGGAACCATCACAGATATGTATTCTCTTCTCTCATCTACATTGTACGCCTATTACGGCATTGTAAACCTGTACTACGACATATATAATGAGAGTGTGGAACCAAAGTGGACGTAGGCTCATTTTAATAGCCGAACGACTATATATCTTGTCTCTTATCTCTCTTTACTAGCTCTATCTGCCTATTATGTATTTTACACTTGAGTTGCTGGTACGAGAATGACGAGTGGATAATTTCTTGTATCAACAAGCTGGTGACGTCTGTGGGAAAGAAGGTATTTCAATCTTGTTTCTATAATTTTTGGGTTCTTAAACACCTTATTTTGTTCATGGGGATCCTTTGGATCATTACCTCATCGGTGAATTTTTGGTTATTGAACTCGTATTTTTTATACACACCCTCAAATGGGTATCACATATATTCAGATCTATTTATGGGTATCTCTTTTTTATGACCCTAGATTTATTTTTGTATACCCCGATGATGTTACCTCACCAAGATAACGCTGAAAAGTGCAAAAGGCAATAGCCTCGCAAAGGTGGGTAGCTATGGATGAGATCTATTTGCTCGTTTTCTACTTTCTCAATTTGTGATCTAGGGTTTCCCACCATGATTGTGACTCATTGTGCACCAAGAGGTTGTTATGTCCAGGATAGTCCCTAGTAGGTATGTTCCCCATGTGTTTCGTGTGAAAAACTCAGTTTATGGGTTCCAATTTTGGGATTTCTCCTTCTTGCCCAAGAAGCGATGTGTCCTAGTAGTTTAACTGCCCTTTTTTTATAGCCCCTACTAGTGTAGTTGATTTACATCAGCTTAAAATCATCAGGGAGTGGACTCAAGTAGTTTCAAGTTCAACCTTGGTGAATTCCAGTCAAAGGCAGCGACAGTGCACATACGTGCCTTACTGGCCGTGACATTTCCATTAAAATCATGCGGCGATGCAAATGCTGCATCCCAACTTTATATTTGGTTTATCCTATATTTTGTGATGACTCACTTCTGCTAGTTTTGTCTCATATTGTATATTTTTTAAAAGACTAACAAAGAATAAAATGGAGGTAGAGTCCATCCAAAGCACATAAATGAAGAACAAGATTGCTCAGTTGTACAACCACCTCAGTCATGTGTATGACAGTCACACCTCACTCCAGACTCAGGTAAACTTCTTGACCGAAAGGGTTTTTATCCTGGAGGTCGTGACACCCAAAGTTGATGTACGAGCCATGGATGCTGCTGCCATAGACGCTGATCTGCCTGATGCTACAACCCTGAACTAAAAGAGGAAGAGGGTGAAGAAGACAAAAGAAGATCTTGAGGTCTACACCCCTTTGTTTTAAATAATTGAAGACATCTTAGATCTCATCAACGGAGACAAATTGCTGAAGTGGACGGAGAAGCTAAAGTCTCCTCCACACAAAAGGGATCGGGTCAGGCCAAGTGGTGAAAATTCCATACAGACCATGGCCAGTACACCGAGGCATGCCACTCCCTGAAGAACTAGATTGAAAGGCTTGTGAGGCAGAGGATGTTGCAGAAATTCCTGAAAAATTCTTTGAGGATGCAACCTTTACCAAACAGGCCACATGCTTAACCCCACCTTAGTATATATATATATATATATATATATATATATATATATATATATATATATATATATATATGAAGAACATATTTAGTCATGATTTATCTCTTGACTTCCCATTTATAGAAATCTTATGAATGACCTTCATCTTGGAGAGATTTCAAGGGAAATATGATTAGTTATCTCAGAAGGTTATTTATTTCGAGAATGATCTAATGGTTAAAAAATTCCAACCTTATTTGGCTTAAAACGCCGCTCATGGTGCAAGGACGTAGTCTTATATTCATAAGGCCAACCATCCTTCTGTATATGCTACTATCAACATCAAGGGCTCAAATTGTCCCACTCAGTTTTCGGGATGCGTACATTAGCCTGGGGAGGCTTGAAAATGTCCAATCCCATACATTAGCTTGGGGAAGCTTCATAATACCTAGCCCGAGGAGGCCTGATAATAACCCACAGGGGCCGAAGACTTAATTGTCTACGGATAATCCTATATTTGAATGGGCTAAAGACTTAATTATCTATGGATAAATCTATTATAGCCTAGGAAGGTTTTATATATATATATATCCAAACATAGCTTGGGGAAGTTTTATAATACCTTGCCGAGGAGGCCTAATAATAACCCAATCAAAGTGACCAAAGGAAGCTATAGAGTCCAATCAAAGTGACTAACCATAAGCTACGAAAGTGGTTTCATGACAAAGCGACTAACGAGAAGCTATGAAAGTGATTTCATGATAAATTGACTAAAGGAAAGATACGCAATGCAATTGAAGTGAATAGAGGATGTTGTGACACTAACATCATGAAGCATCATAAAGTTACATAAAAAAGTTGGCCTCAGCCTAGCATATTGTCGTAAATTTCTTAACAAATGGCCTGGAAGACGCCGCAACCCTATCAGTATGTCGTGGCCTTATCAATACGATTGCAACCATTATGGAGTCCATTCATCCATTTGGAAGATGAATAAGAAAAAAATATTTGAATTGCTCAAATGCCGCGACAGGACTTCAAACCCATCACAGCCTCTGAATTGCAACCAAGACTTGGAAAATTGACAACTTAAATGAAGCAGAGGAAGTTAAGCCGCAACCCCAAAATCCATTTCTCTTTGGCACTGCGGCATGGGGATGATAGCCACAAATATGGAGTAGAAAATTTACTTAGTGAAGGAAAAACACAACATGTTTTGAAAAGTCTAAGGCAAAGTACAATAGGCTACCACCTACGTAGAGGAATAATTTACAAAGGTGTTGTTGCGACCTTATATCCACATTTACAGTTATTGAAGTATTTTTGAAAGGTCACTCAAAAAATCAACATTATGAATATAGAAGTAGCATTCATGCAAATATCAAAGAAGATAACAAAAGAGCAAGCAAAGGAGCAGTTAAGACAAAAAAATATATTAAAGGCTGTCGCCTTGGCAAAACATTGAAATGTTAAGTTGTACAGACAACTGGCCGCAGCCTAAAATAAAGTTCAAATATTTATGGGTCGTAGCCCAGTGTACATCACAAAAAAGGAGATCCCTAAGTTTTAAGACGTAGCATCATCTTCAATAACTCCTTCTTATCCTTCTGCGACAGTCTCAGTTTCTTCATCATCAGTCGCAGCCTCTTCCAACAACTTCCTTTCTCTCTCCTCTACCGTAGCCTTCATTTCAGCCATGCAGGCACTATGTTCTGCATCACCAGCACTGCAGGACATAACCTAGTCCTTGGCACCTGGGAAGTTTTTGTCTACCCTATATCTTAACTCTTGATAGCCGCGAATGTATGCCTTGTTATTGGTGAGGAAAAAGTCTCTTGATTTTTAATAGTCTAGCACGACAGCTTTTGAGTCCTGTTGGAGGGCTACAGAGTGTGCGTCCTCCATTTACTTGATGGCCACAGTGTGATCAGTCTCGTGTTGGGTAAATTATTCTTGGATCTTCTTCAACTGGTACTCAAGGCTAGAGGAAAGTTTAGTAGCCTCCATAGATTTTGCTTGTTTAATTTCTAAAGAGGCTACGACGGTTGTCAATTTTCCATCTGCATCATCCCTAGCCTTGATAGCAGCATCAAGGGCCAACTGAGATGCCTGGAGTGCCGTAGAAGTAGACTTTTTACCTGCCTCAAATGAAGAATTCCTGTCATTCTCCAAGTCAGTCAAATGGACCCTCTTCGTGGACTCCTTTTACTTGTAAAGGTCTTCACACTTCAGCTTTTGAGAAACCACAATGCCCGCGGCCTGAAAAGAAATTCAAGGTTAGAAATAAAATGAACTACAAGAAAGTATTGAAAATGAAAATTTGCACTTACCCTCAGTAGGCTTTGAAGAGCATACTTTTTAAGCTGCTCATGGTCCTCCTCCACCAGGTGGTCCAGGTCTATGTTGTCAGGAACCCTCCATATCTTAATTCACGCCCTGACAGTAGTGTCCCACGATAATTGAGGATCTGGTATTCTTAATTGGGGTTATGGATAACAATCTGGGCCAAGGCTTGCCCGGCTTTGAGGAGGTTCTATAATGGCATTAACAGCCATTATTATTGGAGGAGGAGGAGAATTTGAAGTGTTGGTTTGGGAGTTTCCACGGCCATGCTGCGGCTCCAACCCAGAAGGCATTAAGCTTGTCGTGTCCTGATGACTGTCGATGTCATCATCAAATTGTCCTTCAGGACTTTCTTGAGGAGCAAACTCCTCAACCTGAACCGTGGGCACGGAAAGAGTAATTTGGTCGCCCGCAGTAGGTGTGGCAAACACAGTGGGTGCAGTAGGACGCTTGGAGTTGACCCTTTTCCTCTTCTTTTGCCTAGCTATGTTATTTAGGGCAATCGCGTCCTCATCCATTTCGTCCAATTAAGCTGCTAAGAGCTCCCTATCTATCTCGTCACCTGAAGAAGAAATGAATCAAAGTCAAAATTTTAAAGTCTGAGAATAACTGCCGTGACATTAATAGAATAAGGGATTAATACCTTCCACAACCATAACTTTGGGCAGAGATTTGTTTGTGAAGTATCCTCCCTAAAAAATGGAAACTGAAGTCACTAAGGTGCTAAACTCCTTCTCGTCAGCACTTACGGCCGCAATCCTTCTTATCCTACTCTTTTGTCGCTCACTAAGGGGAAAATTATCAAGAGCTGCATAGAAAGTTCAATATTAGTACAAAATCAAAGGAATATGGCAAATACAAGCTCTGAAAATAGGATATGACATATTCACAAAAGGCTGTAGCCTTATTTACCTAGCTTAGATGGGCGTCCCCACTACCGCGGCATCCAGAAGGATTTCTCTCTCTCAGTCTCATCTGGGTGGATTTCCCACCCTTCTCCAGAAATATAAAAATACTTGCCCTTCCAATTTTTTACACTGGAACGACTCCCAGTATAAAAGGTTTCATCATTGATGTGGATGGTAAAGTTATAATACCACACAAATTTCACAAACTTTTCTTTTGGGCGGTAAAAATAGAAATATCTGCGGGAGTTATGTCTCTACTGAATTTATTCTTCCACAGCATTATCGATGAAATAATTACCCTCTAACCATTAGGATCTAGTTGGGCTGGGGCTAACTTCATTTTTGGAAATTTTTTCTAATTAGGACTAGAACAGGTAGCCGCAACCCATATACAAACGCGTGGAGGTGGAAGAAGACCCCATCATTAGTAAGAACGGTGAAGGGCATTTGTTCCGTGGTGGGTGCTGAGCAAACAAAATTTTCAGGAAACTCTAATGCGTCAGCAACTTGGTCAACCCATTCATGAGTTATGATGCTGCGGACATTTAAGGTTGCAGGGGGTCTCTCAATTCTGTTCCATGGGCCAACAAGTGCATCCCTGGACTCTAAAGGCCCACCAGCCACGACATGAATGTCCATAGGGTTTGTGCTTGATTGGGTTTCCTCTATCATTGCCATAGAATTATCTTTCCTACAAGTGGAGTCCACGGAGTCAGAATCTAAAGTGACGCAGTTTGGGCAATCTTTGAGCATGCAAGGACTAAATGTCTTTAAAGGACGCACGAAAGGGAGTTCAGGAGGAGAAACTCCAAAATGTTTATTCCAGAAATCCTTCAGAAATTCATCAGGATTCTAACTCATATGGTTGTAGCAAGTTCGGAAAAGCAGAAAGTTCGTTGTTAGGTGCCGCAACCAGTATGGTCAGAAAAGCCTTTTAGAGAATGCGACTATAATACCCTGTACTTTATGGCTTTTAATTATGAGGTTAATTAAATGGAATTGCTTTTAATTCTGGGATTTAGTAAATTAATTTGGGATGTATTAAATTAATTTGGGATTTATTAATTCGGATATAAATGCTAGCGAGACGAGAGTTAGTATTTGGTTATTATTATGTTGTTGAATATTACTGAGTGATTATGGTAATATGTGATCATTGAATTTATTAAAAAAAAAATTATCGTGAGTTGAAAATACGACATTTTCGGTAATTTAGTTGGGACGCGCGTGTCAGTCGTGTCAGGACCTAATTTAATGGATTTAAAAGTATAATATTTTTTATGTCATTTGTATGAGCTTTTTGAGTGCGCCAACATGTCCGGAAGGGTCGAGATAGTCAGAAAACACTAGCCGGGGGTCTAGTTTGGGTTTCGGGGCATTTTTAGGCCAAACCGACAACCCGGAAGGGTATTTTAGTAATTTTAAAAATTAAGGAATTAAGACCCACGAATTTTAGTGTTGATTTTATTATTTTTGGAAAGGCCATTAGGGCCATGATCAGCCAAAAACAAAGAGGGAAGTTACGTGAGTTAGAGGATAGGTTACAAAAAGTTCCCAAACCAAAATCACCAACTGCCACCACCAATTTGGACGGAATGGTGACCGGAAAGAAGAGAGGACCAACACTAAACATCATCAACGGATCAGAAACAACATATTACAGGAAAGTGATTTATCTTGCAAATATTCAAAGCATATAGTTTACATGTTTTTATAGATTTGAACATTTGTCGTGAAAAACAAAAATTGAATAGATTTGAAAGGTTTAAAAATCATAATCTGGATAGGACTTGCATGTAGTAAATGTTAGAGATGATAACAACCACGAATTTATGATTTATGGGTAGAGAATTATGAAATTTGATGGGATTATGTGATGTTCTTAAAGAAAATAGGAAAACTAAGTTTTTATATGATAATTGGGTATTTTGATCTAAGATATTGATGTTATATGTTGATTGGATGAATCTAAAACGTGGGGAATGATATAAACATGTTAGTAGGATTATTTGTATTTTGATTTGTGAGTTTTGGACGTTAGAATGAAGATTTAGAGGTGTAAAAAGATAATAACCCGTAACTGTTAAAGATTTCTGGGTTGATACCTTCTTGATCGATCGATCGACTCAAGAATGTCGATCGATCGAACCATCGATCGATCGACCCTTACTGAATTTTGGCAATTGTTTCTCTTTAAGGTTTAAGGATTATTCCATATCCAATGTTGATTATTAGGGTGAACAATATAATCTTGTGGGACTTAGATAAAGTCAGTAGGGCCTTAGTTATTATCGAAGAAGGATATAACTTATGGGATTGATTGTTATTACTTACGAGGGTCCACCTAGTGAGGTACGATTAGAAAACATTCAAACTGAATCTATAATGGGAATTTATGATGAGGTAAGGTTAAGGACAAGAACAGAGTGACTTTAAGTATTGAGATAACATTTGAAATTAATAAGAAACCTAGTAACCTCTTTAGATAGGTTAAATACTCAATTTGATACGACGAGAGAGTTATCAAACGAAAAATATGTAACGTGTAATGTTCGGGGTAAATTTGCTACGTATGAGACTAACTAGATGAAATGTGTGAACATATATATTGTTATATGATTACTTAGGTTGTGTGAATGACTAGCGTATGGATTTATTATGTGTATGACATACCTACCATACTTGCTATCACGGGAGGTTAGTTTTATTATGTAAAATGACCCTCTTATGCTTGTGTGCCTTCGGGGGGATTTAGACTGGTACCTTAAGGACATAGTACTGTGAATGACTTATTTTTGAGTTGATAAGTCAGCTGACCATGGGAGCGTAGGTATGTGCATGACCCATGGGTATGTGAACTATGTTCGCCTCCAATATGTGTGATTTGTATTTAGACGGTTCCTGAGAGATTCGAAACACGTGATCCTTGCGTACCTGATGTACATGGATTTGATAGCAGAGTATGTGTGCACCGCAGCTGAGCCTAGGGGTTCCATATATGTATTTATGTAGTGAGAGTGATGTACTTATGTATTTTTTATGGGTTCATTGTTGCTTAGTAGATTTGAATGACTAAGATATTCGAATGGGTTAAGAATGAGAATTTAACTAATACTTGAGATAACTAATTTAATGAATGTGAACATGAGTTATAAAAATGGCTTATTTGGGGGTCACGTGTAGGTACTCTATATTAAAATGCGAAGTCAGGAACGGTACAAACTAGTTAGATAGTGGCATAACTAGGATGGGTTAAAGGAAGACGTTAGGCGTGCATAGTAGTTGAGAGGTGAGAAACTCATGTGAGACTACGTAACTAACGTGTTTATATTATGTGATGTTTAATTGTAATTTAAATCACTTGCTAAACTGTTTTCACATCGGGCTCTGACCCATTTTCCTCCAAATCTATTTTGTTTTGTAAAAATATTTTAGGTGCCCAGCCACAGGGATGCCAAGCGTAGGAAATTCATTCTGAGGACGTGTTGTAGCTATTGTGGAAGTTACAGGATATTGGTAGTAGACGCTCTCATTTAATCTTTGATTCCTTTAGAGTCATTTGTATCAGTTAGGGCATGTCACCCATTCATATTTAGAGGTTGTAGTACAGACTTTCATTATTTCAGTTTCTGGTTTATTATTTATTCAGACTCTTGTATTGGGACATCATTTATTATGGCATCTTTATTATTGGAGTGTTTACTCTAGACTTATTTGATTTCTTCTCATTGAGAATTTATAAGAGATTGTTTATGCGATTTATGGTTTATAAATAAAGTCTTATTTATTGGCTAACTTATTTAATAAAATTTGACATTTCTCTTTTAAATATTATGTGGCTAGTAATTAATTAAATGCTTTTTGACAGTGATGCTAAGACTGAACCAACTTGATATTTTGTATTAATTTAATAAAAGAGTAGCTACCCGATATTTAATTAGACGGGGTGTCACTGGTGGTATCCGAGCATCAGGTTCTAATGTCCTTTAGGATCTGTGCCACTTATTATGCTTCCAGTGTAGCTTTCTTTGATGTAGAGCCCTATATTTAGGATTGTTGATTTCTTGGGGTGAGATTTCGTTCTCTTGCTATGATATATATGATGGTGAACTTTTTCCATTCGGGTGTGCTCGTGCGCCGAACGATGTGATACGTCAGGCGAAGACAGTTGGGTGAACAACATGAGGCAATAGATCAGTTGAGGTTAATTGATGTAATAAAGAAGGATGACCGTAGTTGAAGTCATCCATATTATAGCAAGGAAGTCCAGGATGGTATGGACGGCCAAGGCGCGACTTGTGACTTTCCAGGCACAACTGTGGTAGAAAGTGGGGTCAAATGAGACTCGCCCAATAAGATTGGAATGGGAGAGAAATAGTTAGGTGAAACATTGAAGGGAACCAGCAATGGAAATACTCTAAATGCAGAGATGGCGTGTGCTAGCCAAACGAACGTAATATATCCAAAGATTTGGACCTATGTCGGGGTATGGACAATCGAGGGTGAAAATTTGGGGTAAAATTTTTCTTGGCTCGTAAGAGAGGAGTGTTAATGGTGAAAGGAAATTACCACACTTAGAAGTGGAATGTGACGTCGAGAGAAGGCGTATACGTATGGTTTGACCATAAGTTCCATCATCAGATGTGCAGGGTGAAAGGCAAATGTTATGCTGAACTCACAAAAGAGGGCCGGACAGAGGTCACTTGGTGAGGAGAAATGTAGTTATGTAGATAGCCTTACACCGGGTGAAGTAGGTGAAAAGGTGAAGAGGATATTAAAGGAATAATTTACATACAAGAAGAACTGTTAAATCTTCTGGGGAATTCTGCTTGGATGGACAATGCAGATAGTAATAATGTCGCGTAGTGTTAATTTGGAGGTAAATGTTCCCTTGGGTGGGGAGATACAAGAATCAAGGATCTTTATCGAGTAAGACTGGGAAAATGGTGTTGGGGAAGCACCACAAGGAGAAGACTCAATGGGGAACCCGTTAAAATGATTCATATAGTTGAATTATTATCGAGCGATGGTGATTTCAGTAAGAGGTGAGGAAACTAGTAGCGTGTTCCTTATGCCCAAAAAGCTAAGGGAACAATGGAGGTAAGCATCAGGGCCGAGACTACCAACGTCCGAGAGAAGGACCACCTTAACATGGTCAGTGTGACCGAAGATAAGTGAAGTATGTGCAGAGGTATTTCGTGGGAAGTGAAACCCGTGTGTTATAAATGTTTCCCGATGCAAGTGTAGGGATAAAGGTATTGTGCCTGGTAAGGCCAAAAGTTATTGGAATATTCAGTTTGGTACGGATAGGTGTATTAAGTCCAGGAATCATTTGAGCAGCATGACGTTTGTCAGGATAGAAGTAGGAGTTATATCCTCAGATGATGTTGCATGTTGTTTGTGGCATGAACGAGTTGCTACAATTGTTATTATTGTTATATTCTTTCTTGAGAGAGTCGAGTTTAGTGAGTATCGACAATTTTATTTATTTATGTGAATATTTTTCCCTGATAGTGTAGGGCTTTATTTATTTTCATCCGTGGAGGATGAATGAGTATATTGATAGCGATATATATACTTTACTGATATTACTCGTTTTAGTGTTGTGTTATACGAGTATGATTGAGAACGTATGTGCTTGCGTTCAACTGAGCAAATTATATATTAAACACCTTTTAACCTAAACAATCCCTAAACATGCAACAGTATGTGATTGAATAACATAATGAACTAAGCAAGAACATTCAAACACATGCTTGTGAGGAAAAATCCCCCAAAGGGGCAAAACCATTTATTTTCATTATAATATAGTAGCTGTACAATTTCGGATTACAATGAAAATACAAGTGACTAAGAATTACCCTCAGGTGTCGAATTCTGTAGTCGGCGGCTGGAACTATCCATTTCTAGGAGGGCTGCAATGAAGAAGAAGAACGGTCTTCTCCACAAGGGTATGAACATCATAACTCCATTCCTGGGTTGCAAAGTGATTCACAAATGTTTGGAAATTTGTGTGAATCAAAAACCTAGAGTCTAGGGCTCAATAGGTGAAGACTTAGAGTATTCTGTACTCTGAAAATCGTGTGTATGAGTCTTAGAGAAGTGGTATTAAATAAGAAGCCTTGAGCCATAAAAATCTGAGCACGATCGGAATACGATCTGTTTAAGTTTATCCCAGGCGGACCGGTCCGGGTCTGAGGCGGATCGGTCCGGTTGACCGGATCGGTTCTTTTATTGCAGGCAGATCGGTCCGATTGACACCGGATCGGTTCTTTTATTTCAGGCTTCATCGGTTTGCTTGCAGTTCGGGGTATACTGGCCTTCAGCAAACGGATCGGTCCGGGTCTGAGGCGGATCGGTCCGGTTGACCGGATTAGTTTTTTTATTACAGGCGGACCAGTCCGGTCTGTCAGACTTTGATTCCTCTTCTTCTTTTGATATTCGGATCCGTTGATGAATGTATGAATCTTGAATTTCTTCAACGGTGTAACGGCGTGCGACATAATAAATTGTTAATGGACAAAAATGTCCGTACAAATTTCCCCCTATGTCTATGCCGGTACATACATAAAAACGAACATCCGAATTATCAAACAACTAAAAATGCCTATACAAATCTACCCTTCCATGAACCCAAAACTGGAAAGATACAATTGAATAAGACTACAGTGTTTGCTCTTCAATTCTTCATAAATCTCAACACTTTTCTCATCACGGTGTGCAATCCAATGATAATCCATGTAGTACCTACACACATGAGACAAAGCAAAATACCAAGTGACATATCGAGTTTGAAATGAGATAAACATATATACCAATTTATGAGCAAACTCAAACTTTCAAATCTCCCCCATAATTAGATAATTCATTCTCCCCCTTTTTATGATGTCCCTAAATAGACAAATGAGAGAAATAAATCAAATAAGCAAGTGCGGGGTGTCACTAGGATAAAATCACACCATGAATGAACACAAAGTAACCAAAACGATGATAGCGTAAAAGAAGTGGTGTGATCAAATTCGATAGGAAAATCAATGCATACAAACATGACATATGTGCACGATGAATATTGGATACTCCTAGCGAATGAACTCAAATGCTTCCTTTGGTGTAAAAGAGTGACAATATAAGATATTGACTCAATCAAATCAACAAATCAAAGCTCAAAGTGATTTTCACACCAATAACGTCCAAAATGATTTTATGCTTTTTTCAGGACTTTCAAGGAAGTGAAAACCCGTTTAAAGATTCTCCAACCAAACTCCCTCAGATATTATTTTGAATAGAGGCATTCTAAATTCTCAAACTTTGGAGAATTGATGGTGAAACCTAAGTGTCCCATATTTGGCATGAAGTGCTTTTTATTGCCTTTAAATTTTTTCGGGCTCTTTTAACCTCTTTGGACCTCGGATATTAAAATTCCTCCATTTTTAGGTCCTTTTTGACGGTGGCTTTTGCGCAAAGGATAGATGATTACCTTTCACAGCCCCTCCCCATTATACAAAAACACACAGTCTCACTAAAACGGTTGTTACATGCATTCCAATCTTGTCAAGTTTTATCCCATATTGTACATTGTATAGACATGATTGAGATGGAAACACTCAAGCCAATATGAGATATACAAGTGCAATAATCAAATATAGCCGTGAATGTGTGCAATAAAGGATATATGAGTCAAACATATAGGAAGATATCACTAATTACATCTCAAAGACTCCATACTAAGTAAAGCACATGGATGAAATGATGTAGCGTCTCAAATCTCTATCAAATAGTCACATGGATAAATGGAATGAAGTTGTGACTTGGCTATCTTAAATGCTCATCCATAAAAGGTGCATAAAAATACAAAAATCGTTTTGGTCTTTTTCAAAAAATTTATCAAAATAAAATCTTTTTGTGCTTTTTTTAAAAAGATAAAAGAAAATCTTTTTGTATTTTTCAAAAGAAATTAAAAAGCAAAAAGAATTAATAAAAGCTGTACAACTAAGCAATGGTACATATAAAACAGACTGGCAATAGGAAGCATATGATATGAACATGAGAAAGCATCCTATTCTAGTCATAGACCAACCTCTTAGTCAACTGTGAAAATCCCCAAATACTTCTTAAGACTCTCAAATCTAAGGGCATCTAAAGGTTTCGTGAAAATGTCTGCTAACTGACGGTCGGTAGGAACAAAACTCATGGATACAGTGTTCTCCTCTACTAACAGACAAATAAAGTGCTCACGTATCCTGATGTGTTTTGTGCGCGAATGCTGGACGGGATTACGAGATATGTGTATCGCGCTCGTGTTATCACAAGAAATGATCATGGTGTCTTGTGAAATCCCATAATCCTCCAACATTTGCTTCATCCACAAGAGTTGTGTGCAACAACTACCGGCGGCTATCTACTCAGCCTCTGCAGTGGACAAAGAGATGGAATTTTGTTTCTTGCTCAGCCAGAAGACAAGAGCAGAACCAAAATAGAAACACCCACCAGAAGTGCTTCTACAACCATCTACATCCCCGGACCAATCGGCATCCGAATAGGCGGACAAACGGTCATCAGTATCAAAGGAATACCAAATACCGTATGAGAGAGTCCCACTTACGTATTTAATAACATGTTTTAGACCAAGTAAATGTGACTCTTTCGGGGACGCCTGATATCGCGCACAGACTCCAACACTAAAGGCGATGTCGGGACGACTGGCAATCAAGTAGAGAAGACTACCTATCATACTCCGATATAAGGTTTGTTCTATGTCCTTGCCTTAAGTGTCCTTACTAAGCTTGGTAGTGGTACTCATAGGTGTACGTGCATGCTTAGCGGAGTCTAAACCAAATTTATTCACTAGGTCTCTAGCATACTTGGATTGGGAGATGAACATCCCATCCTCTAGCTGACGAACCTGGAGACCAAGGAAGAATGTAAGCTCACCAACCATGCTCATCTCAAACTCACTTTTCATCTCCTCCTCAAAGTGGTGAGCATCCAAGGAGCATGTGGATCCAAAGACTATGTCGTCTATATAGACCTGGGCAACCAAAATAGCACCGTCATCTCTCCTGACGAACAACGTCATATCTACTCCCCCTCTCTTGAAGCCACGAGCTAAGAGATAGGAAGTAAGCCTCTTGTACCAAGCACGGGGTGCTTGCTTCAAACCATACAAGGTTTTCCTCAGATAGTAGACGTGCTCTGGGTGCTGAGGGTCTTCAAACCCTTTTGGTTGTTCCACATAAACCTCCTCCTGTAGAATGCCATTCAGAAAGGCACTCTTGACATCCATCTGATATACCTTGAAGCGCAGATGACATGCGATGGCGAGCAGAAGACGGACGGACTCAAGCCTCGCAACAGGAGCAAATGTCTCCACAAAGTCTACACCCTCTATCTGTGTGTAGTCTTGAGCGACCAACCTAGCCTTATTTCTGATTATGGTACCATTTTCATCCATTTTGCTCTTGAAAATGCACCGGGTACCTATCACATTAATCTCACTAGGCCGGGGGACAAGTTCCCAGACATTATTCTTTTTAAACTAAAGCAATTAATCCTGCAGAGCAGATATCCAATGTTCATCCTTGAGTGCTTCTTTATGATTCTTGGGCTCGACTTTGGACGTGTAGCAAAGATGGATAACAACGTTCTCTAGCTGAGAACGAGTCTTGACCCCTAGAGTGGGATCACCAACAATGGCAGAAGGGTCATGACTCTTGCGAACCCAAGAAGGTGTGTCCCCTAACACAGGAGTAGGGTCCACAGAGTGTGAGAGAGGAACAGGTAAATCACTGTCAGAACAATCCTCATACTCACACTGAAGGTTAGGATCAATAATCGTCGAAGGTTCGTCATCTTGCACGGTGACGTTTATTGATTCCATAACCTTAGAGCTCTTTAGGTTAAAAACCCGGTAGGCTCTGCTATTCGATGAATATCCTAGAAATATTCCCTCGTCGCTTCGGGAGTCGAACTTTCCTAATTGCTCTCTATCCCGTAGGATGTAGCATTTACTCCCAAAAACACGGAGATATGGCAGGTTGGGCTTCTTGCCAGTCCACAACTCATAAGGATTCTGAAGTGTGTGTGGACGCAAATAAACCCTATTCACCGTGTGGCATTCAGTAGACACTCCCTCTGCCCAAAATCTCCTAGAAACTTTACGACCTAGAAGCATAGATCTAGCCATCTCTTAGATCGTTCTATTCTTTCTCTCAACAATCCCATTTTGCTGAGGAGTTCTCACAGCAGAAAACTCGAGTTTGATCCCGAGGCTATCACAGTAAAGGTCTACCTTTGCTTCTGTGAATTCAGTGCCATTGTCACTACGCATCCTGTTAATAGCGACACCATGTTGATTTTGCAGGACACGACACTTGGTCGTTAAAAATTCTAGGGCATCGGATTTCTCTCTCAGAAAACCTACAATGGAGTATCTGGAGAAATCATCTACCATCACGAGGATGTACCTCTTACCACCTAGACTCTCAGTACGAGTGGGACCCATAAGATCCATGTGAATCAACTCAAGAACACGAGAGGTGGTAATGGAATGCAACTTTCTATGAGGACTACGAATTTGTTTTCCCAACTGACAGGGTCCACAAACGGTCGAAGTTGACTTTCCAAGAGATGGTAAGCCACGTACTAGGTCCTTTTTAGCTAAACGATTGAGATCTCTAACGTTCACGTGACCTAGACGGTGATGCCACAGATCCATAGGTCTGATCGTGGCGCTGTTGCAGATAAGTGAGGACGTGGGCTCAGTCCCATAGCAATTATCCGCTGTCCTCACCCCTTGAATCAAAAGTTTACCGGCTTGATTATAGACTTTACACGCGTCCCGGTCAAACTTTACTGCAAAGTCAGTGTCGCATAGCTGGCTAATGCTGAGAAGGTTTGCTTTCAAAATTTTGACGTACAAAACATTTTCTAGCTTAGGAAATCCAGGTAACTCGACAGTACCGCGTCCTATAATGCTAGACTTGCTCCCATCTCCAAAGGTGACTCTGCCATCCTGATAATCCTCAAGAGTCGTAAAAAATGAGGCATCACCTATCATATGTCTGGAGCATCCACTATCAAAATACCACTCTGAGGTATTGTGTGCTTTGAGAGCAACATGAACAACGAAGGCCTTTTTATCTTTCTTAGGTACCCAAGCAGAGATGACCTTTTGTTTGCCTTTGTTGTTGGTTTTATCTGGAATGTGAGAAGCATTCACTAACAGCAAAGACATCCGTCAGAATTCTTCCATTAAACTCTGGGTCGTGGAAACTAAGAACTCAACTCGCTCTCTAAGACTAGAAAACTCATCACTATGACGTGGTGGATCAATAGTACGTCGTGTCCGACCCATGATATAGCAAGTCTCCCTAAGGTGGCCTTTTCTTTTGCAATAAGTACAAAAGAACACAGTCAAAGGCGGACCTTAGTTTGCTTTTCTTGGTCGGAATTTCCTTCGAGGTTTTTGACGGTGACCATAAGGAGTTGTAGTAAACTCAGGAACTGGTCCAGGTGCAATTTGGGACGTGGAGGCACCATCATATCCAATTCCTTATTGATCACCAAAACCTAAAGCGGGGCCAAGGAGCATCTTTCCCATCTTCCCAGATCTGTCCTCGATTTGTACCTTGACTTCCCGTGCTTTCTCAAGATCATGAGTCAGCTAGGCAACAAGGGCTTCAAGTTTCTTCCTAGTCTTTACGGAGGAATGGAGCTGACTCGTAAGACTAGCCACTTGTTTAGTCAAGTCCCCTCTCTCTTTCTCTAAAACACTCTCTCTTTCTCTAAACTGACTCTCTTTCTCGACACAGGCATATTCTCTCTCTCAGGGCGGTGAAGGTGGAGGACTCTCTTTCTCTCGCCTTTCTTAAATCATCCTCTAAGCTGGTGATCTTAAGAACTAGCGCCTTGTTACGTTTTTTAGTTTTAAAAGACTCAGAATATAACTCAGCGTAGGCGCGTTGAATATCACTCTCGCTCTCACTTGAGTCATCCTCCCCCTCACTTACGTCGATCTCACTATCGAGGTGTCCCTGTGAAGCATCATCTTCATCGTCGTGAAGAGAACTAGGAGTGCTCACTTGACTGGCCATGAATGCGGTGAAGTTACACTCATGCGGTGACTCATCTCCTGAATCCACCGTTTCGACCTCACGGTCGTCACTAAGAGTAGCATTAAGGATAGCTTTCCCTTTCTCTCTATTCAGACGAGTGGCACACTCAAAGGCTCCATGACCCCTACCATCGCACTCAAAACATCTCTCACTTTCTTTCTTAGGAGGATTTTTGGAGTCCTTTTCATTTTTCTTTTCAAACTTATTTTTCTCAAATTTCTTTTTACCTTTAAAATTGCCATTTTTCTTAAATTTGAGAATCCTCTTGAAATTTTTTGCAAAAAGAGCCAAATCATCTAGGTCAAAATCACACTCAGAATCTGACGTGTCAGTCTCTTTCTTTCTAGACGACTCTACCCTTTTTCTAGCCGACCCCTCACTCCTTCTCTCTTGGGCTTTAAGTGCAATTCCCTTATCTTTAGATTTAGCAGTTTTAGGGAACATATCAATTTCATAAGTTTGCAAATCTCCTACAAGTTCTTCCAATTTTAGCGTATTTAAATTACCCATAGAATTTAGCACAGTGACTTTAGGGATAAAACGCTTAGGCAAAGAACGAAGAATCTTTTTAACAACTCTCGCATTAGGAATATGTTCACCAAGATTAAAGCTAGTATTCACAATGTCAGAAAGTCTAGCATAAAATTCATCAAAGCATTCAGATTCATGCATGGTGATGGTTTCAAATTGAGTTGTCAAATTTTGCAACTTAGATTCTTTCACAGTATTAGTTCCTTCATGGGTGAGTTTTAAAACATCCCATGCCTGTTTTGACGTGGTGCACGTCATTATGCGTTTGAACTCATCAGGTGTGACAGACCCAGAAATAGCACTAAGACCCTTAGAATTAAAAGATGCCCATTTAAATTCTTCATCAGTCCAAGAAGTGTCAGGTTTCAAATTGATCACATTATCAACAGTCACGGAGGGAGGAGTCCACCCTCTTTCAACTAAAATCCAAACCCTTTCATCTATGGCTTTGAAAGCCGACCTCATTCGGGCTTTCCAATAAGCATAATTTGTCCCGTCAAAAACAGGCATTTTATTATATAACTTCTCCATTTGAACACGCACTTTTTCAAAAATCTATTTTTTCAGAAAATTGATATCTTAGAAAATTTTTGCTGAAAATAGGAATACGCGATAGATTAGCGTAACCTGCTTTGATACCAATTTGAGAACGTATGTGTTTGCGTTCAACTGAGCAAATTATATATTAAACACCTTTTAACCCAAACAAACCCTAAACATGCAACAGTATGTGATTGAATAAGATAATGAACTAAGCAAGAACATTCAAACACATGTTTGTGAGGAAAAATCCCCCAAAGGGGCAAAACCATTTATTTTCATTATAATATAGTAGCTGTACAATTTCGGATTACAATGAAAATACAAGTGACTAAGAATTACCCTAAGGTGTCAGATTCTGTAGTCGGCGACTGGAACTATCCCTTTCCAGGAGGGCTGCAATAAAGAAGAAGAACGGTCTTCTCCCCAAGGGTATGAACAGCAAAACTGCGTTCCTGGGTTGCAAAGTGATTCACAAATATTTGGAAATTTGTGTGAATCAAAAACCTAGAGTCTAGGGCTTAATAGGTGAAGACTTAGAGTATTCTGTACTCTGAAAATCGCTTGTATGAGTCTTAGAAAACCACCTACCGTAGTGGGATTAAATAAGAAGCCTTGAGCCATAAAAATCTGAGCACGATCTGAACACGATCTGTTTAAGTTTATCCCAGGCGGACCGGTCCTGGTCTGAGGCGGATCGATCCGGTTGACCAGATCGGTTCTTTTATTGCAGGCGGATCGGTCCGATTGACACCGGATCGATTCTTTTATTTCAGGCTTCATCGGTTTGCTTGCGGTTTGGGGTATACTGGCCTTCAGCAAACGGATCGGTCCGGGTCTGAGGCGTACCGGTCCGGTTGATCGGATCGGTTCTTTTATTGCAGGCGGACCGGTCTGGTCTGTCAGACATTGATTCCTCTTCTTCTTTTGATATTCGGATCCGTTGATGAATGTATGAATCTTGAATTTCTTCAACGGTGTAACGGTGTGCGACATAATAAATTGTTAATGGACAAAAATGTCCTTACAATGATATTATCCTAATTATGGTTTTATAATATGCTTATACCGATAGTGTACTGGTATTTCAAGTTTATCAGAGTTACTACCTTGGGGTAGAATGTTTTTATTCTAGCGAGGTCCCATCTGTGAGAGGGCCGGGCTCGTAATTGTACTTTTGTAGATATGAATATTTATATATATTATTGTGATTGCAAAAAGGTATAATGGTCTCATATAATTAATCCCAGCATGTGTAGGGGTTTAAATTGATATGATTCGTAAGTAATTGGTTTAATAGTCATCAAAAAGGCTTAGCTGGTTATTATATTAACGCTCAGGATGTTGTAATAAGAAGAGTGCATTGTTTTATCACCATTTAGAGATTATGGAGTTTATACTCATAGTTGTATGTCTGGGGATGGGGTTTTGAGAGCCCCGATTTTATTTGCATGGTGTATATGGAATGTGATTACCATCAATGTCAAGAGAAAGCGACTTTTGGGAAGAGTTCCTTGTTTAAGTGTAATTGCGGAAGGAAATGTAACTTTGTTGTTAAGAGACGGGAATATAGGGGTACATGTTATGGAGTGAGGGTTAACGGATCCTGATGTTAGGTAGTAGTGTATCGGGGGGTTCCTTGTTTGGATTTCACTTTACGAGACATCCCATTCATGAAACATAGCGTAAAGTAGGTAGTAGGGAGATGTTTGACCATTAGTCCATGAATTTGATACCTTAGCGTAAAGTAGGCAAAGTAGTTATAACGGGAAGTTAACAAGGTAAACTACGATGTAAGGACAGTACAACCAGTTGTTAGTCAATTGTGATGTAAGAACTGATAATGTTGGTTTGTTACGGCGGGTTGAAGGACGCATTGAGGTTAAGGAGGATTTAGGATTTCAAATTCATAGGTGATTGAGAATGCCCAAGTGGTATAGCCACGTTGAAAATGCAACGGCAATAAAGTGTTTGGAATAGTTGTGAAGCGTGTATAATGTTTAAAATAGTATGGTTGGGTTATAAGGAGTGTAGACATCTTGGTTTATTAATGTAGTAATCGCCGGAAGAAGGGATATAGAGGGGTGAAATTTGTACTTATGGGATTAAGCGTCGTAAGAGAAGGTGGTAATGAGTATATCATGTGTAATCAGTATAGCACGTCCGAATTTGGTGAAAAAGCAGTGGAAAGCCATTTAAAAAGGGGGTATATATTGAGAAGGGAAATAGTTAACTATTATGGACAATTTGGAGTAGAGTTTCGACCAATCGAATGTTGAGGGTGGATCAAGAGTAAATAGAGTGAGGATGTCAATAAACTATAAAGGGTCCAGATGTGCACAACGTGGTGAAAAGTGCAAGGGTCGAAACTTTTGTTAGACGCCGAGAGAAGAAGAAGATCATTAAGTATCACTTAATGGGAAGAAATATTTACGTGAAAGTCGACATTGAAAGGGGTGTAGTAAGTAGTAGAACGGTGGGTGTTAGATGATCAACCAATTAATTTTGTATCCAACCGATGATTCCAGGGATGGAAGAGTCAAGTTAGTAAATTCCTTGAGGGGTAACGAGTTCCTTAGAATATGTGGGACATGTTCTCCAGAAGGAGTGAAATTGTTATATACTTGGGTGATTTACACTATTAGATAATGAACACGCTGGTACGTGGTTTGACGTAGTATTATTTAGAACTAAGAGGAGATCCCCGAAATCCATCTTCAACGTGAGGTAGCAGGAAGTAGTGGAAATAGAGTTTCGTTCTGAGGGCTGTATCACCTATAGCACGAGGTGTAGGCACAACGTGATTGACGACTGGTGGATTGTGTGAAAGAAATTTTGGATCCATGGCGATCTTTTCATTTCTAAATCGGGTATAACTAGTAAGTGAGGTATATTGCGGTAATGGGGAGAAGATATTACCTAATGGTAGAGTTGGGGAAAAAGAACCCGTATCTATTTATAGTGGATTAGGTGCTTACAAATGTTTTGTGTAACACCAACCGGCTGAAGTGGTTTTCCCTTTGTGTAAAGGTTACAACACTGGGAACAGAGATTCAACGAAGGGGCAAGAGTAGTCATATGTGTTATTGATTTCTTCCAGAGTGGGAGCTTGGTGTTTTGATAAACGCGGGAGTTAATGCGTAGTGAGGTGCGGACTCAAAATTATATTGAGATAATGCGGCCAACGATGTATAGGCTATTTTTATTCGAATGCTGTTTAGTAAGAGCACAACGTGAAGTGTATTTATTGAAGTGAATTCTGATAAAGCATCAAGTCTGTTAAACAATATTTTTGTGAAGCGAGGGCTTTACTGATTGGGACTTTCTTTATATTTTGTTTTGAATACTGGAGGATTATTTCTCTTTATATTTTGTTTTGAATTCTGATTGGGCTTTAGTGATCGATTGACCCGTGCTGAATTTTGGCAATTGTTTCTCTTTAAGGTTTAAGGATTATTCCAAATCCAATGTTGATTATTAGGGTGAGAAATATAATATTGTGGGACTTAGATAAAGTCAGTAGGGCCTTAGTTATTATCGGAGAAGGATATAACTTATGGGATTGATTGTTATTACTTATGAGGGTCCACCTAGTGAGGTACGATTAGAAAACATTCAAACTGAATCTATAATGGGAATTTATGATGAGGTAAGGTTAAGGACAGGAACGGAGTGACTTTAAGTGTTGAGATAACATTTGAAATTAATAATAAACCTAGTAACCTAATAAGATAGGTTTAAGTACTCAATTTGATACGACGAGAGAGTTATCAAACGAAAAATATGTAACGTGTAATGTTCGGGGTAAATTTGCTACGTATGAGACTAACTAGATGAAATGTGTGAACATCTATATTGTTATATGATTACTTAGTTTGTGTGAATGACTAGTGTATGGATTTATTATGTGTATGACATACCTACCATACTTGCTATCACGGGAGGTTAGTTTTATTCTGGAAAAGGACCCTCTTATCCTTGTGTGCCTTCGGGGGGATTTAGACTGGTACCTTAAGGACATAGTACTGTGAATGACTTATTTGTGAGTTGATAAGTCAGCTGACCATGGGAGCGTACGTATGTGCATGACCCATGGGTATGTGAACTATGTTCGCCTCCAATATGTGTGATTTGTATTTAGACGGTTCCTGAGAGATTCGGAACACGTGATCCTTGCGTACCTGATGTACATGGATTTGATAGAAGAGTATGTGTGCACCGCAGCTGAGCCTAGGGGTTCCATATATGTATTTATGTACTGAGAATGATGTACTTATATATTTGTGATGGGTTCATTGTTGCTTGGTAGATGTGAATGACTAAGATATTCGAATGGGTTAAGAATGAGAATTTAACTAATACTTAAGATAAGTAATTTAATGAATGCGAACATGAGTTATAAATATGGCTTATTTGGGGGTCACGTGTAGGTACTCTATATTAAAATGTGAAGGCAGGAATGGTACAAACTAGTTAGATAGTGGCATAACTAGGATGGGTTAAAGGAAGACGTTAGGCGTGCACAGTAGTTGAAAGGTAAAAAACTCATGTGAGACTACGCAACTAACGTGTTTTTAATATGTGATGTTTAATTGTAATTTAAATCACTTGCTAAAATTTTAAACTGTTTTCACATCGGGCTCTGACCCATTTTCCTCCAAATCTATTTTGTTTTGTAAAAACATTTTAGGTGCCCAGCCACAGTGACGCCAAGCATAGGAAATTCATTCTGAGGACGTGCTATAGCTGTTGTGGAAGTTACAGGATATTGGTAGTAGATGCTCTCATTTCATCTTTGATTCCTTAAGAGTCATTTGTATCAGTTAGGTCATGTCACCCATTCTTATTTAGAGGTTGTAATGCATACTTTCATTATTTCAGTTTCTGGTTTATTATTTATTCATACTCTTGTATTGGGTCATCATTTATTCTGGCATCTTTATTATTGGAGTGTTTACTCCAGACATATTTGATTTCTTCTCATTGAGCATTTGTAAGAGATTGTTTATGCGATTGATGGTTTATAAATAAATTCTTATTTATTGGCTAACTTATTTAATAAAATTTGACATCTCTCTTTTAAATATTAGGTGGCTAGTAATTAATTAAATGTTTTTCAACAGTGATGCTAAGACTGAACCAACTTGATATTCTATATTAATTTAATAAAGGAGTAGTTACCTGGTATTTAATTAGACGGGGTGTCACTGAGACACGAACAATGAAATAACAAGTTTGGAAGAAAAATAGAAGTTTCAACAATTTCGGCTAACTACACCAAGTGCTAGGTTTTGGAATCCTGGAGATTACAACAACTACTACCGCGACACCTTGTTTTGGGGAAGGAGACATTTGGTATGTCTTGATATGCCGCAGTCCTTTAGTTCATTGGCAAATACAGTGGCTACTAGCCTAAGGATAAACCCTAAAGTCAAATGGGAATATTTATCATACAAGTATTGACATGATGCCGTAGCCAGATATGTCACCTATCGCGGCCAAACTCCTAAACAGTTTGGTAACAAATATGGACTATTCTAAAGATCAAATCCCTAGAATTTGAAAGGTTTGCTCAAAAACATCAAGAATACAATGGCGTGTTTTCAATGCTTAAACTACTTAAAGCCAGCAAATGTGATCCTATACAAGTATATTTAATTGGTTTGTGTTACAACTTGATCCTACAAACTAGGGGTTCAAAAGCCCTAGAAATCTAAGCCTAGCTAATAACATTTACTTCTTGAATCAACAATGGAAGATTAAGGGTTTATTATGCTAATTAGAAACATGTTCTATTCCAAGCAAGCTTCTATTACAATTAAGGAAAATCAACGTATTCAAGCAAGCCCAATGAGATTGTGGAATTAATAGTATGGATTCAAGTGATTATCAGTTTATTTATGTGGTTATTTTAGAAGATATGAGTTTGTATAGATCATTTACTAGTGGAAACCCAGAACAAACAACAAAGAATCGAATTATGGAAGGGTTTAGGAGGTTTTTGGTTAAAAAATTTCCTGGTTATTGATAAATATTGGTTCCTCAGCCTCCTGAGATCACAAGACACCACCTAAGGATCGCCGAAAAACTCAAGAGAGGGAATAACAGAGGTTTGCTCTCGATATGCTCTCAAGGATTTAGAAACGTAATGAAAGACACGACCAGTTGCCATTTATATAAGAGGCCATGTGAAGATGAAGTGTCATATTTGAATCGTCTCGGAAGCTTGAGAAGACTTGACTACTCAGCCGCAGCCCCAATCATTATCTCGTAGAACTCTGACTTGGGGGCTTATTGATATGTAAAATATAGGCCCCTACCGCAGAAGGCTTATGATAGGCATGTTCCAAAGCCTTACTGATGCATCCTTAGATACACACGCTGCAGCCATACACTATAGGGTGCGACCTCATATATTACAGGGTGCGACCCTCTCTTATTCACATGTTACAGGGTGCGGTCCCTACCTTTCAGCATAGCTGGCCGCATTACTTCTCCATTCATAGAAATAATATAACTACCATATCTCCTATAAATAGGGGTCCACACCTTGAGATTAGAGAGGATCCTGATCCTGATTCGAGTACATTTCTTATACTGATATCCAGTCCAGAGACCAAGACACTTTGGGAGGCATTACCAAGCACTCTACACCCCTTGGTACAACTTAGGGCTACTCACCGGTATCACGATCATCTCTCCGACACTCTCGAAACCATCACAGACATGTATTTTCTTCTCTCATCTACATTGTACGCCTATTACGAGATCATAAACCTGTACTATAATTTATGTAATGAGAGCGCGACACCAAAGTGGACGTAGGCTCATTTTAATAGCCGAACCACTTATATCTTATCTTTTATCTCTCTTTACTAACTCTATCTGCTTATTATGTATTTTACATTTGACTTGCTGGTACGAGAACGACAAGTGGACGATTTATCGTATCAAAAATGGCTATGAAGGTGGGAGTGAAGGGATAAGTACTTAGCACTTATCACTTAGAGAGAGAGCATGAAGAGAATATTAGGTAGCCTGGTGTGATTTTGACAGAATAATGACTTGACTTAAATGTCTTATATATGATTTGACCTCACCATAGGTCCTATTTATAGGTCAACACTAGGAATGGTTTAGGGCTTTTTGGGCACCAAAAATAAGAAGGAAATCTTAGAGGGACAAGGTCTGCAATGTACCTTTTTCTCAGCCCCCTGTCCCCTCTGACAGACGAAACTTGGTGTGAGCCAAAGTCAAAAGGCAAATATATCTTATTTGTTACATTTCTTTTGAAATGGTAACTTGTTGTACAAACTTTGTAAACTTAAGAGTGGTCTCGATGACCACCCTCTCTAAAATCAGATTGTAAAAAGTTCATTTCTTGTGAGAAGCCCTTTAGCAAGTCACCTTAGTTATGTCTAAGTTTGAGTTATGTAAGGACTTGAGTGACTCCCAGAGTCTCTCTACTAGTATTCTCTCCATCTTAAAGTGCTAAGTGGTTGAGCTTTCTTAACAAACCTTGTTCCTCAGCCACAAAGCCAAAACTCCCAAGATATCCCAAATGGCCTCATTGAGCCCTGCCTGCTCAACTAAGCTACATGTACAAGATGTAAAAATTAGTACTTTTGTTATTTAAAAGAATATATTTTTCATGACGAGGGGCTGTTTATGATTGACCCCCTCATCGTGGCTTATGTCTAGAGGAATTTTGCTCAATATACTTTTCTCTTAGAATGGATGTCCCCGCAAGTATAATGATTAAATTTCCTCTTTTTCATGGACCCTCTTCTAGTCAAGTATAAAGTGTTTCTATTTTTTTTTACTTTATTTTTTTAGCGAAAAAATTGTTTTAGTGCATCTACCTCATATAACAGGTAAGTAAACAAAACAAAAATTATCATGCAATGATAAAAAAAAAGTTTGTATTCATTTCTTACATATTGGTAATGTTTACAAGACTTCAATTCTCTATCAACTTTACAAAAAAAAACTTTCTAGTTTCAGTGTAAGCTACTCAAATATTTCAAAACAAGTGGATTTTAACAAAAGACTAATCATAATACCTTTTCATCCATTTGTAGTTGATGGATTCAAGATAGTCACACTTTGAATCTGAGATCTGGTAGTACCCTAACTTGCCTACCCCCTCACTATAAAGGGGCCTTCTCAATTATCTTTGAACTTTGATGCCGACATGTTTAGGAGGTCGTGAGTGGATGCGTGAAGGACCAGGTCTCCCACTTGAAACTCTTTGGGCTTGGCAAAGTTCCCATAGGCTCTGGACAGCTGTTGGGTGTAGAATATAAATTTCTCTTTTTCCTTATATATGTGCTTTTCCAATGCCTCCATTTGAACATGTCGTGAATTAGGGATGAGTCCGTTAATTAGAGCGACCCTAGCTGAGGGTACCACCAACTCCATCGATATGACAACTTTGATCCCATACACAAGTGAGAATGGGATAAACCTAGCCGACTTTCTCTATAAAGTGTGGCAAGCCCATAGTACCATGGGTAGATTCTCATACCATGCCCCTAGCATGTCCTCAAGCATCTTCTTTAGTATATTGATCAAGTTTTTTTTGTGGCCTCTACTTGGCCATTTCCCTTTGAGTAGGAGAGTGTTGAGCTGTTGTGCACAATTTTAGACTTATCACTGAGTAGTACCATCTCCTTCCATACGAATTATTTCCCATTGTCTGTTAGAATCACCTTGGTTATACCAAAACTGTATACAATATACTCCTTGATAAACTGAGGTCAGTTACTCATCTTAGATGAATGGCCTTTGCCTATTTGGTATACAGTTTTATAGCCACGATAATGAAAGCTTTGCCAAGAGAGTCTGGGTTGATCTTTCCCACCAGATCAAATGCCCATGTGTGGAAGGGATAAGGAGTTGCCAATATTTACAGATGTTGCCATGTACTTGACAAGCTCTGCACTTCTTCACATAACCAATGGAGTCAGCCTCTATGGTTGGACAGTAGTACCCCTACGTCATTAATTGATTGTACAGTTTGGCACCTCCCATGTGGGATGACCCGTGAGATTTTTTTATCACCCTCTTTGTATCCCCTTTAACTATACATTTCAATGCCTTCTCGTTGTATCCCTTCACATAGATCTCCCATTCTACTAGATAGAAGTGGCTCACTCTCTTTCGAAGATAAATCTTATATTCCCTCTTCGCTGGCAACTCACCATATTTCAGATAGGCTATGTATGGTTGCCTCCAATCCCCAAAGGCCTCTACAAAGTTAGTTTCTGCTGGATGGTTGAATTGAGTTTGGCACTTTAGACAACCCGACTATAGACGAGTATCCTCCATGCTCATGGTGGTCCATTAGTAGTCCCCCCATTATAATCTATGATAAAGAGGGATATTAGCATCCCCGCTATGCTTCTCATGCATTGATAATAATCTTTCTTTAGCTTCCTCTTCTCCTACACACCTTGATAACAACCCACCATGGGTCTCTTATAATAAAGTGTTACATATAGCAGGTTATAATTGGCCATCTCTAAAATCTTCATTATTCCTTCTTTTATTTCTAGCTGCTTCATAACTAGGCACCTCTAGTTTTTCATCTCATCACTCGAAAATAGGGACCAAACTGTGGTAGGCACTATTCTCCGCCATACTGTGATGTTTGCTTCAGACTCATCCATGTCTAATTTCTGGACTATTGTAGCAAGTGCATCAGGGTACCTATTCATTATTCGCCCATGTCTCTAAATGGTTACATTCAAGAATTGGCCCAACAACTTCTGGATGATGGATCTAGACAGTGCCAGGTTGTCATGCTTGAGGGAGAACTCCCTATTAAATTATTTTTCCACTAAGTTAGAGTCCCCTCCTATACACAACACTATAATTCCTCTTTATAGTGCCTCCAACAATCCCAGAATGAAGGCCTCATACTCATCCTCACTGTCCGAGCACTTAAAATGTAGCTTGAATGAGAGAGTGAACTACTCCTCACTATTTGAGAGGATAATACATGAGCCCCATATTCCTTGTGCACCAGATCCATCAAACTCCATCTCCCACTCCTCCATCTCTTCTACCAAACATGCTTGGAAATTTTCCCTAGGCAACACTTCACTGGGAAGCTCAAAATTCTTACTTCGGAAGTTGGCCAACAAATCTTTTACTTCTTGACTTTTTATGGCTTTTGGTGTCACGCCCTTCAAATCATATTACGGTAATATTAAGAACCACTTTGATGCCCGCCCTACTAGGACTGCCTGTACCAAGAGGTAAATGATAGGGTCACACTTAGTGACACTGTGAACTGTAAAGGCCAGTAAGTAGTGTCTCAACTTTTAGTCCATGAAGACCAGGGTGAGGCAATGACTCTTAACATTGGTATATCTTGATTATGTACCTGAAATCATCTTTGACAAGTAGTACACTGTCTTCTCTACCTGATTAGGCATAAATTCTTCCTAATTTATCCCTTAATTTAGTTACTTTTAGCACCTCGAACAACGTAATTGATTTGAATTTATCGCATAATATTGCTACTGACTTATCCTAACGAGTACACCGAGTATCTGGTATTTCGTAGTGATTTTACAGGTATTTGATGTCAAGAAACGAAAGAAGGAAATCGGAAGAATCAAGGAAGACAAAAAGGAAAGTCAAAAGTGTAATTTCTACCCGGAATTCGGATGAGGTAACTAAAGAGAAGTTGAGGATATCACACTCATGAGCACATAAGAAGAAACGACACCTCAATCGGAGTCCCGGAATAAAAGATATGAGCAGTCAAAGTTGAGAAAAAAAGTCAAATAGGTGGATCGATCCGCCCTATCCCCCGGACCGGTCCGCTGTGCAAACTCCAATAGAACTCAGATCGAAAGCAAACCGAATAAGGATGAAAAATAAATAACTTGTCCGCCAGAAAATAAAAGGAACTGATCCGCATTGGGAGGCCGACCGATCCGCCTAAGGCCTGAACCGGTCCGGCTATCGAGATCTTAAAATCTTATCTCTTCCTAAGAAGAGTCCTAGTGCAGCTAAAATTCCTGAATTCTTGTAGGGTATATAAACCCATTTTATTATCATTCTTAGCATGGAGAATTAGTATAATTTTCCTTATTTTTCAGAAACCCTAGTTTAGATACAATTTAGAGTTTTAATTCCAATAATGAAGATTATTCAAAAATTCTTTGATTACAAGTGTTGTTAATTTCTGCTGTTACTGCTTTGGTGAGATTAGTGAGTTATTTCCTTTCTTCAATTCCTTTTTTACATAAATTCACAAGTTTTCCTTAGATTAATCATGGTTTTCTGCACATCAAACACTATTTTCATTACTTTCAGCATGCTAGGCTAGATATTCTAAGGCCGGGATACATGAACCTAGCCTGATGTGTTAGTTGCATGTGTATAAAATTAGTCCTCTGAATTTAGTGATTAATTACGACCGTATTGCGTAGGAACACAACAATTGTAGATCTTTATATCTCGTTTGCCTCTGGGTAACCGGGATGATTTAGAATGCAATTCGAGTGTAACTATCGCAATACCGATTTACTCGTCCTCAAATTAAGTATGTTGCGGGCTTGAGCCTCATATACGTAATGCTTGGGAGTACTAAATTTCGGGTCTAATTAATAAATTAAATTTACGATTAGTATTATAACTAGGGTTGGGGGATTGCATTCCCGTCCTGTTTTTCTCATCACTTAGTTCAAAAGTTTCAAATCATCTTTCATCAGTAATTTAGGTAGTTTAGTGTACTTGCATCTCTTCATAAGTTCATAATTGCATTTAGTTATAATCAATTCTCAAAACCAAATCATTTTTCCCTTCCTTGTAGAGTTAGAGTTAGGATTCACTCATCTTTCCCGTCGTTACAACTTCGTTGTCCTTTTTCCCTGTGGATATGATCCCGACTTACCGGTTTTATTACTAACGCGGCAGGCTTGCACTTGAGCCTAGAGTGAATGCACTTCTGAGACACATTCTGAGTCGCGTCAAGTTTTTAGCACCATTTCCGGGGAAGTAGGTAGACGTAGGATTAGATTGAGTTAATCTAAAACTTTGACCAAAAAATTTTGAGCGAGAGCGAGAGCGAAGAGGAGGAAGAAGAGGCAGCCGACGCAGATGTCGAAATGGGGGATATCGGTCCAGATGAAGAGTCGGTTGACGAAGAGGATGATCCTGATTTTGAGTAGCCGGGAAGCGACCTCACAAACCGAATGGCGGCACTTGAGACGAACTTCGGCAACTTTTTGACCGTTTACCATCGTGATACGAGCTTAATACTCTGCTTCCAAGCGGACGTATACCAACGCCAAGGGGATCCTAATGAGCCACTGCCATCCTATTACTATGATCCCTATGCCCCAGACACGCCCGGTTCTTCCCAACCCCCGCCCCAGTGAAGCTTCATGCGGTTATGGCAGTTTGTTATTTGTTTTTCCTATTCACATGTTTGTATGCTTTTCCTTGTAATTATACCACAGTCTTGTTTGCTATAAAAACTGCATTTTCTCCATTTGTTTGTTTTATTTATCGCACTTATTATTTTTCCTTATTTAGATTTTAGTTCTTTTTGCTTGAGGACAACACAAAAGTCTAAGTTAGGGGGGTCACAAGTGCGTATTTCTTAAATTCACAAATTTTCAAAAATGCCCAGAAATTTCCAAAAAAATCATAAAGTTTTGTAAAATCCAAAAAAAATTGTTCAAAATAAATAAAAATTGGAATTTAAATTTTTCAAAAATATCATTAAAAGTCGAATTGAAGTCTCAAGTTGTAAAATTCAACATACACTAAGACGAAATTGACCAAAGATAGAAATTGAGCGGAAATTGACGACTTAACGAATAAGTGTGGAGATTAACAAACCCGGTGAGATTCGAGCCTATCACTTTTTGCGAGTTTTTAAATCAGACCGAGTTAATTGTTAACTCAAAGTTCTTTTCAGCGCCTAAAAAGCCATCGAGGATCTCAATCCTTTCATGTTGATCGATTATGAAAAACGTGTGTGATATTTCTTAGAAAAATGTGCCAATATTGATCTCTAAACTTAAATTCATCTCGAAATGCATATGGTAACGCAATTGGTATTTTGGACAATGAAGTAGGACCTCGTTTGTCACCCAAAAATATTGGCCAGAAAAAGATGTGAAAAATCACCCATTTTGCAACCCAAATTGAGCCGAATAAATTTTTCCTTTCGTTTGACAACCCAAAAAACCCAAATATACCGGAATTGTGAAAAATGGAAAAATTCAGAATTTAAGTCCAGAAAGTGCATAAAAAGGGGCAAGAAAAAATAGATATGCTCAACAAAAATAGTGAGAAAAGAAAAGAAGTGAAAAATAGAAAAAATAGAGTAAAAAAAATGAGCAATAGCCCGAAAAAAGCACAAATGGACATCATAAATGACTTTTCCAATTCCAATCTTTCCTACCATTTTCATTTTACCCCGTATACCATAAAACCCAAAAAAGTCCTAACCGAGTCTAAATTGCGAAATTGGTTACCGCGTGGAGAGCTAATACACCAAAGGATAATAAAGGAGATTAAGTGTGCGAAAAAGAGGCAATGTTCTCATTTTTAAAACTGTTATCCATTGATGCGATCCTATCACTATGAAATTTCCGTCTTTCTACTTGTATGCGTGACTTTGCGTCCATTACATTTACTCTTTATATCACACATACCGAGAGAATAGCCACATTCCGAGTGATTCGTTTATGAGATCATTCCGTGAGAAGTTAAAATCAAAACAAATTTTCGGGTAAGTAACGTAATGATCAATCGGTAGAAATTGGCGATTATATTTCCGTCTTCGTACACACACACTACAGTTTGAGACTTGTAAATATGACTTGATGATGACTATTTTCTGGAACTGTTTAAATTACACAATTTTTGCATATTTTGAATCTTCTTTGAGTCGAATTTTGTGGGTATATTCTCTGCAAACCCCCATGGGACACAACTCGTCCTACTAGGGTAACCTAGGGGTTTAAAGGCTTGTTGCATATGCTAAATGAAATCGCTTGCCCGCGAAAAAGGTATTCTATCCCAATAAAATGTTTTTCAAGAATTGAGCCTTGCTAGGATTCTTTTACATTGCTCGGGATGCGCAAAGTTCTAAGTTAGGGGGTTTGATTAGGCATAAATTCTTCCTAATTGATCCCTTAATTTAGTTACTTTTAGCACCTCGAACAATGTAATTGATTTGACTTTATCTCATAATCTTGTTACTGACTTATCCTAACGAGTACACCGAGTTTCTGGTATTTTGTAGTGATTTTACAGGTATTTGATGTCAAGAAACGAAAGAAGGAAATCGAAAGAATTAAGGAACATAAGAAGGAAAGTCAAAAGGGTAAAAGTGTAATTTTTACCCGAAATTCGGATGAGGTACCTAACGAGAAGTTGAAGATATCACACTCATGAGCACATAGGTAGAAACGACACCTCAATCAGAGTCCCGGAACAAAAGATATGAGCAGTCAAAGTTGAGAAAAAAAGTCAAACACGCAGATCGGTCCGCCTCACCTCGGACTGGTCCGCTGTGCAAACTCTACTAGACCTCGGATCGAAAGCAAACCGAAGAAGGATGAAAAATAAAAGAATCGGTCCGCACCGGACTGGTCCGCCAGAAAATAAAAGGAACCAATCCGCATTAGGAGGCAGACCGATCCGCCTAAGGCCAGAACCGGTCCGGCTATCGAGATCTTGAAATCTTATCTCCTCCTAAGAAGAGTCCTAGTGCAGCTAAAATTCCTAAATTCTTGTAAGGTATATAAACCCATTTTATTATCATTCTTAGCACGGAAAATTTGTATAATTTTCCTTACTTTTCAGAAACCCTAGTTTAGATACAATTTACATTTTTAATTCCAATAGTGAAGATTATTAAGAAATTCTTTGATTACAAGTGTTGTTAATTGCTGCTGTTACTGCTTTGGTGAGATTAGTGAGTTATTTCCTTTCTTCAATTCCCTTTTACATAAATTCACAAGTTTTCCTTAGATTAATCATGGTTTTCTGCACATCAAACACTGTTTTCATTACTTTCAACATGCTAGGCTAGATTTTCTAAGGTCGGGATACAGGAACCCAGCCTGATGTGTTAGTTGCATGTGTATAAAATTAGTCCTCTGATTTTAGTGATTGATTTCGATCGTATTGCGTAGGAACCCAACAATTGTAGATCTTTATATCTCGTTTGCCTCTGGGTAACAAGGATGATTTAAAATGCAATTCAAGTGTAACTATCGCGATACTGATTTACTCATCCTCAGATTAAGTATGATGCGGGCTTGAACCTCATATACGTAATGCTTGGGAGTACTAAATTCTGGGTCTAATTAATCAATTAAATTTATGATTAGTATTATAACTGCAATACACTAGGGTTGGGGGATTGCATTCCCGTCCTGTTTTTCTCATCACTTAGTTCAAAAGTTTCAAATCATCTTTCATCAGTAATTTAGGTAGTTTAGTGTACTTGCATCTCTTCATAAGTTCATAATTGCATTTAGTTATAATCAATTCTTAAAACCAAATCATTTTTCCCTTCCTTGTAGAGTCAGAGTTAGGATTCACTCATCTTTCCCGTCGTTACAACTTCGTTGTCCTTTTTCCCTGTGGATATGATCCCGACTTACCGGTTTTATTACTAACGCGATAGGCTTGCACTTGAGCCTAGAGTGAACGCACTTCTGAGACACATTCTGGGTCGCGTCAAGTTTTTAGCACCATTGCCGGGGAAGTAGGTAGACTTAGGATTAGATTGAGTTAATCTTAAACTTTGACCAAAAAATTTTGAGCGAGAGCGAGAACGAAGAGGAGGAAGAAGAGGCAGCAGACGCAGATGTCGAAATGGGGGATATCGGTCCCGATGAAGAGTCGGTTGACGAAGAGGATGATCCTGATTTTGAGTAGGCGGGAAGCGACCTCACAAACCGAATGGCGGCACTTGAGACGAACTTCGGCAACTTTTTGACCGATTACCGTCGCGATACGAGCTTAATACTCTGCTTCCAAGCGGACGTATACCAACGCCAAGGGGATACTAATGAGCCACTGCCATCCTATTACTATGATCCCTATGCCCCAGACACGCCCGGTTCTTCCCAACCCCCGCCCCAGTGAAGCTTCATGCGGTTATGGCAGTTTGTGATTTGTTTTTCCTATTCACATGTTTGTATGATTTTCCATGTAATTATACCACAGTCTTGTTTGCTATAAAAACTGCATTTTCTCCATTTGTTTGTTTTATTTATCGCACTTATTATTTTTCCTTATTTAGAGTTTAGTCCTTTTTGCTTGAGGACAACGCAAAAGTCTAAGTTAGGGGGGGGGGGGTCACAAGTGCGTATTTCTTAAATTCACAAATTTTCAAAAATGCCCAGAAATTTCCAAAAAAATCATAAAGTTTTGAAAAATCCAAAAAAAATTGTTCAAAATAAATAAAAATTGGAATTTAAATTTTTCAAAAATATCATTAAAAGTCGAATTGAAGTCTCAAGTTGTAAAATTCAACATACACTAAGACGAAATTGACCAAAGATAGAAATTGAGCGGAAATTGACGACTTAACGAATAAGTGTGGAGATTAACAAACCCGGTGAGATTCGAGCCTATCACTTTTTGCGAGTTTTTAAATCAGTCCGAGTTAATTGTTAACTCAAAGTTCTTTTCAGCGCCTAAAAAGCCATCGAGGATCTCAATCCTTTCATGTTGATCGATTATGAAAAACGTGTGTGATATTTCTTTGAAAAATGTGCCAATATTGATCTCTAAACTTAAATTCATCTCGAAATGCATATGGTAACGCAATTGGTATTTTGGACAATGAAGTAGGCCCTCGTTTGTCACCCAAAAATATTGGCCAGAAAAAGATGTGAAAAATCACCCATTTTGCAACCCAAATTGAGCCGAATAAATTTTTCCTTTCGTTTGACAACCCAAAAAACCCAAATATACCGGAATTGTGAAAAATGGAAAAATTCAGAATTTAAGTCCAGAAAGTGCATAAAAAGGGGCAAGAAAAAATAGATATGCTCAACAAAAATAGTGAGAAAATAAAAGAAGTGAAAAATAGAAAAAATAGAGTAAAAAAAATGAGCAATAGCCCGAAAAAAGCACAAATGGACATCATAAATGACTTTTCCAATTCCAATCTTTCCTACCATTTTCATTTTACCCCGTATACCATAAAACCCAAAAAAGTCCTAACCGAGTCTAAATTGCGAAATTGGTTACCGCGTGGAGAGCTAATACACCAAAGGATAATAAAGGAGATTAAGTGTGCGAAAAAGAGGCAATGTTCTCATTTTTAAAACTGTAATCCATTGATGCGATCCTATCACTATGAAATTTCCGTCTTTCTACTTGTATGCGTGACTTTGCGTCCATTACATTTACTCTTTATATCACACATACCGATAGAATAGCCACATTCCGAGTGATTCGTTTATGAGATCATTCCGTGAGAAGTTAAAATCAAAACAAATTTTCGGGTAAGTAACGTAATGATCAATCGGTAGAAATTGGCGATTATATTTCCGTCTTCGTACACACACACTACAGTTTGAGACTTGTAAATATGACTTGATGATGACTATTTTCTGGAAATGTTTAAATTACACAATTTTTGCATATTTTGAATCTTCTTTGGGTCGAATTTTGTGGGTATATTCTCTGCAAACCACCACGGGACACAACTCGTCCTACTAGGGTAACCTAGGGGTTTAAAGGCTTGTTGCATATGCTAAATGAAATCGCTTGCCCGCGAAAAAGGTATTCTATCCCAATAAAATGTTTTTCAAGAATTGAGCCTTGCTAGGATTCTTTTACATTGCTCGGGATGCGCAAAGTTCTAAGTTAGGGGGTTTGATTAGGCATAAATTCTTCCTAAAGTATCCCTTAATTTAGTTACTTTTAGCACCTCGAACAATGTAATTGATTTGACTTTATCTCATAATCTTGCTACTGACTTATCCTAACGAGTACACCGAGTTTCGGGTATTTTGTAGTGGTTTTACAGGTATTTGATGTCAAGAAACGAAAGAAGGAAACCGAAAGAATTAAGGAAGATATGAAGGAAAGTCAAAAGGGTAAAAGTGTAATTTTTACCCGAAATTCGGATGAGGTACCTAACGAGAAGTTGAAGATATCACACTCATGAGCACATAGGTAGAAACGACACCTCAATCAGAGTCCCGGAACAAAAGATATGAGCAGTTAAAGTTGAGAAAAAAAGTCAAACACGCAGATCGGTCTGCCTCACCCCGGACTGGTCCGCTGTGCAAACTCTACTAGACCTCGGATCGAAAGCAAACCGAAGAAGGATGAAAAATGAAAGAATCGGTCCGCACCGGACTGGTCCGCCAGAAAATAAAAGGAACCGATCCGCATTAGGAGGCAGACCGATCCGCCTAAGGCCCGAACCGGTCCGGCTATCGAGATCTTGAAATCTTATCTCCTCCTAAGAAGAGTCCTAGTGCAGCTAAAATTCCTAAATTCTTGTAAGGTATATAAACCCATTTTATTATCATTCTTAGCACGGAAAATTAGTATAATTTTCCTTACTTTTCAGAAACCCTAGTTTAGATACAATTTACATTTTTAATTCCAATAGTGAAGATTATTTAGAAATTCTTTGATTACAAGTGTTGTTAATTGCTGCTGTTACTGCTTTGGTGAGATTAGTGAGTTATTTCCTTTATTCAATTCCCTTTTACATAAATTCACAAGTTTTCCTTAGATTAATCATGGTTTTCTGCACATCAAACACTGTTTTCGTTACTTTCAACATGATACGCTAGATTTTCTAAGGTCGGGATACATGAACCCAGCCTGATGTGTTAGTTGCATGTGTATAAAATTAGTCATCTGATTTTAGTGATTGATTTCGATCGTATTGCGTAGGAACACAACAATTGTAGATCTTTATATCTCGTTTGCCTCTGGGTAACCAGGATGATTTAAAATGCAATTCAAGTGTAACTATCGCGATACCGATTTACTCATCCTCAGATTAAGTATGATGCGGGCTTGAACCTCATATACGTAATGCTTGGGAGTACTAAATTCTGGGTCTAATTAATCAATTAAATTTATGATTAGTATTATAACTGCAATACACTAGGGTTGGGGGATTGTATTCCTGTCTTGTTTTTCTCATCACTTAGTTCAAAAGTTTCAAATCATCTTTCATCAGTATTTTAGGTAGTTTAGTGTAATTTCATCTCTTCATAAGTTCATAATTGCATTTAGTTATAATCAATTCTCAAAACCAAATCATTTTTCCCTTATTTGTAGAGTCAGAGTTAGGATTCACTCATCTTTCCCGTCGTTACAACTTCGTTGTCCTTTTTCCTTGTGGATACAATTTCGACTTACCGGGTTTATTACTAACGCGATAGGCTTGCACTTGAGCCTAGAGTGAACGCACTTATGAGACACATTTTGAGTCGCGTCACTAGCCCATCCTTCTCTTGAGGGAGTACTGCTCCTATATATTTTTTTTGTTAAAGTGAGGTAGATCAGTAGCAGTGCCCAGGCCTCTAGCTGTATCATCGTAAATGGAGAGGCTAAAGTTTCCTTTATTTTCTCAAAATCTTTCTTTTGCTCCTCTACCCAAATCGAATTAGATTTTTCCTTGAGTGGGGGTGAAATGGGTGGGTTACCTCCGTCAGTTCGGGTATGAATCTGCTTAAGTAGAAAACCTTGACTAAAAAGCTCTTGAGTTGCTATTAATTCTTTGGTTGTAGCATTATCACAATGGCTTTCTTCTTGTCCTCATCGACCTTCACCCCCTGCCAATTTACTACAAATCCTAAAAAATTTCCAACAGTGACCCTAAAGGCACACTTTTAGGGGTTTATTCTCATCTTGTACTCGCGACATATTTCCAGCACCAGCCTGAGGTCCTGGATGTGCTTTTTTTCTTTCTTTGACTTGACCACCAGGTCATACATATATAATTTCAATATATTATAAATCAAATCATGGGAGATGGCCATGATGGTCCTCTGGTAAGTGGACCCAACGTTATTCAAACCAAATTGCTTGACTGTGTAATAAAAGTTTCCCGATGACATGCGAAAGAAAAAATTCTCTGTGTCCTCCAGTTCCATCCTGATTTTATTATAGTTTATGTACCCGTCCATGAAACTATAAATTGCATGACCCACGGTAGCATCTACTAAGTTGTATATACTCGGCAAGGGAAACTCATCTTTGGGTCATGCTTTGTTTAAGTCACAAAAATACATAAAAATATGAATTGACTTTTATCCTTCTTCACCATCGGCACAATTCTAGAGAGCCACATAGGGTGATGAATGGGTTTAATGAACCCTGCCATCAATAATTCCTCTACATCTTCTTTTATCTTAAGGCCTAAACCAGCTTTGTATGTACAGGTTTCTTGTCTAATTGGGAGAGGATTAGGAAGAAAATTTATTTTGTCAAAACTCACCTTTGGGTCTATCCCCGACATCGTTACGTATTTCTAAGAAAACACATCAGTGAATTCCTTGAGCAGGTTGATGAGCTCCTCCTTATGCTTTGAGTTCAAACTTTTGGAAATTAGAACGGGTCTACTCTCACCCACTTCTATTCCCAAATTAATTTCCTCTAACTCTTATAATTGTTCCATTATTCTATCTTGCATACACTAGGGGGATACTTCAGGCTCCTCAATGTGTTTGATAATGTGGGATTCGTCAACCATAAAACACTCTGATGTCAAGTCGACACTCTCATCCCATAACATTACCCGTGCAAACCATTATAAGTGGTATACGATTTACCATCCGATAGGACGACCTTCTTATATTCTTGAGGGGGCTTGGCTACCTCCTCTACCTTTTTATTTCCTTTTTCCATCTAGAAAATAACTCTCTTTTCTAAATGACCATGCACATACATTCTTGGTTGGGTACCTACTTCCACCACTTGCATTTCCTTTAACTTTATTTCTCTCCATCACATGCAACGTGTTGATTGCATGATTTTGATGGATGCTACTCCATCCATCAATTCCCTAGGGAAAGAAATTCCATTGATCATGGTTGTCACGTAGAGCGGGAGGTTGTGAAAATATGGAACTTTCCTATCTGTCTCAGAGAACACCATTTCAGAAGTGTATCTTTTAATCAACCGCTCAAGGGGTCCCTACCATTTTAACGAGGGGTCCCCGAGCTACTGCACTTCTTCCAAAACCTTCCTTGTGATGATACCCTGGGGTTATACTTTAATCCTATCTAATCGAAGAAACATTTGAACTTAAGGCTTCTTAGTATGGATTCACACTCGGAGTCCAAGTCTACCTCATAAGTTTTAGCATTGCAAACATATTCTTCCTCTGATGTTACTCCTTCATACAGAGAGAGGATAAAGTCTAATTTTCCTTATGGGGGGTTCACTTGCTCAACCCCTTCATATCTATCCTATTCTTAATCAGGATTGAAGAACCACTCCTCGCGCATCCTCTCCTTCTCAGTTCTCTATTATCTATTCTCTATTAAGTGATAGCCCCTCTAGCTCTTCACATATCTTCTCACTACCTTCCCATTCCATCAGGTTTTAAGCTATTACTTTATCATATGCTACCACCCTATTGGCAGTTCCATAATGATGGTATGGAAGTGGGCTCTCATTGACATCTATAGGTGATGTTTGAAAAGTACCACTGTCCACCTGCTCACTAATGATTATCCTTTGGTAGTAACAGTCTTTGGTGGCGTGTTGCACCCTTTGATGAAACTCACAATACTTGGCATTAACTTTTTCTACTACTGTTGGTATTTCCCCATTTAAATAAGGGGTCCAACTACCCCCTCTCCTACCAATGTATAATAACAGTCCATTGCTTTCACCACACTGTAAGGAAACGATGGGGGCATCCTCTCCAAATTTCCTCTTATTATCTGGGTTGTTGGCTTTAAATATGGGGCCTCTGTTCTTGCCCTTTGAACCTCCATCTTCATAATTAAATTCTTGCCTCCTCGAGACTTGAAATCTCCCAGAAGTTAAAGGCACATACGCCTCTAATTTGAAGACCTAGGCTTGATTATAATGGCTATATTACTGGCATCCCTGGTGAATTATCTAAAAGTCCCATATCTAGTCTCATTGACCAAGTGGATCTTATATTTTTCCAATATCCCCTTAACATATATTTTCAGTAGCCTTACCTCTGTCACATCCCCATGGATATCTAGTGCCCTCTCGTAAAAATGCTTAATATATTGCATCAGCTCTTCACCGGGCTTCTGCACCTTGTGCGCCAGGTGTCTCAACATGAACTCATCATTTCCTACGAAAAACTTTTGAAGGAACTTCCTATGCATTTACTCCCATGTGGGGATTCTCTTGGGTACCAACTAGGAATAACACATGTAGGTCTTCCTCGTGAGGGTCTTGGAGAACTCCCTGAACTTTATATTTTTATCATTCCCACACACCCTTAGGTACTCCACAAATCTTTTCACATGTTCCCTTGGATTTTATCCTTTTTTATTAAATTTGATAAATTTTGGTGGAACATACCCCTCAGGGTATAAATTCTCATTCATACTTTCTGGGTAGGGATTCTATAACTCCTCATATAGATGAGAAGTTTCCCTATGAGAGGAGGATATTATATTCTTCACTTCCTCTATGGTAACAACCTTGGATGGAGATTACTGCAAACCCACATTATTTTCTGTTGGTGAACTCAATGGTGTCACAACTTTCTTCGACACCACCTTTCGTGGTGGAGCCACCTCTACAGTTGCTGCTACTGCAGTGGCTGCTGGAGCTGTTGCTAATGTTACACAACTTTGGCTCAAACTTGTCAAATCCATGTTATTTTGTTTGAAAAACTCAAAAAAATTCCCATTAGATTCATACCTACTAATGGAGTTATTGTTGTTGTACTGGTCTACCCTCCTTGAGGAGCAGGAACTCTAGCCTCGATCACCACCGCCTCTTCTTAGGTGGTCTCATCATTTTCAACTCCATTCCCAAGTAGAGTATCTTCGAAAATTAGCTGCTTAGAAACGTTAAAACCTTTTTTATCCATGAAAGTGAGGATACATGCCCAGTAGAGTCGCCACATGTAGGAGGGTAGTGTGGTTGGGGTCTTATAAGAAACTACAACGGGTGACGTGTGACCCACTTCAATGAACTATGCCTCCAAGGTCATCAAGATTTTCTAGAGTAGTACCTAGTAAAACCTTCCCTTTCTGGTAAAAATGGAACCAAAGTGAGAACCAACTTCTGTAAGAAGATTAACTTCACAAACCATAATAGTAAATTTTCTCGAAAAGATCTCCTGATAATGATGATTGTCAAGGTGGGAGTGAAGGTACAAGCACTTAACACTTAGAGAGAAAGAGCAGTGAGAAAATACTAGGTAGTCTAGTGTGATTTTAACTAAGTAACGACTTAACATGAGTTTCTAATTTATGATTTGACCTCACCAATGTTCCTATTTATAAGTGAATACTAGTGATGGTTTGGGGCTTTTTTGGGTGCCAAAAATAAGAGGGGAAGCTTATAAGAACTAGGTCTGTAATGTACCTTTTTTCCCTACTAACTCTGCAGCCGCCTGTCCCTTCTAATAGATGACACCTAGTGTGAATCAAAGTCAAAAGGCAAATATGTTTCCTAATAGAGATAAAATATGTGATTTGGTAAATATCTTTTGAAACGATAACTTGTTGTACAAACTTTGTAAACTTGAGAGTGGCCTGGAGGACCACCCTCTCTAAAATCATTTTGTAAAAAGTTCATTTTTTGTGAGCAGCCCTTTGGCTACTCAGCTCAGTTGTGTCTAAGTGTGAATTCTATAAAGACTTATGCGACTCCTAGGGTTTCTCTACTAGTATTTTCTCTACCTTAAAGTGATAAGTTGTTTAGCTTGCTCAACAAACCTTGTTCCTCAACCACAAACCCAAAACTCCCATGAGATCCTAATTGGCCTCTTTGAGCCTTGCCTACTCAATTAGGCTCCCTGTACAAGAAAGTAAATGTTAGTAATTTTGTTATTTAAAAGATTATTTTTCATGATGAGGGGTTTTTCTTGATATGCCCCTTTATCCTGGCTTATTTTGTTCCTTGGGTCACTTCTTAGACCCTCTTGCTACAAAACAAATACTATTTAAACATTTTCTATAAATGTCCCTCACTGTGGACTTCCTCACTTGATTTTACATTTGATCTAGTCTTAGTAGAAGGGTCCCTAATTTGTGGATTCCCTCACCCTGGTATCATTTCAATTGGATTTGTTAAGGGGGAGTCCCTCACCTAAACTATATCATCTTGGAAAACCGACGGCGATGGGGGAGGGGTCCCTCGCCCAGGCTATAATATCTGTGGATTTTGAAGGAGGCGGGGGAGGGTCCCTTGCCCCAAACTATATAATTTTTGGAACATGAAGGAGTTGGGTGAGGGATCCCTCATCCAAACTACATCCTCTTTGTAACTGGAAATAATTGGGGGTGGGGGTGTGGGGGGGGGGGGGTACTCACCCTAAACCATTCACCTTTGGAATTGGAAGGAAGGATGGGTGTCCCTTTCCCTAAACCATAATATCTTTGTTACTCGAAGGAAGTGGGGGGGGGGGGGGGTTTCCCCAAACCGTATTATCTTTGTAACTGAAAGTAGGTAGGAGAGGGATATCTTCTCAAGAACTTTGTGATAAAATTATAATACCCTTCTAGACTTTTCCTACTTTTCACATACTAAGGCCGAGCTAATTGCGTGCCCTGATACTGCGAGGTAGAGGTATAAAGGATATCCATCATTGAGAATTTCGAGTAGAGGTAGTTCGATGAGTTAAGACTTGATCACTTTAAGGGTTTTGAACAATCATCATTCCAGGTGAGGCCTCTATCCTTCTTGTGCAGCTGAAAGACTGGTCGACAACGCTCCAATGACTTAGATATGAAGCGATTGAGTGCCGCAAGCATTCTAGTGAGCATCTAGATGTCGCACAATGTCTTCGATGAATGGATCCTATTAATAGAGTCAATATGGTCTGGATTTGACTCAATGCCTCTTTTACTGACGAGATAATCTTGAAATTTTCCTGACTGGATAGCAAATGATCATTTGATCGTGTTGAGCTTCATTCGGTAGTTATTGAGAAAATGTTGGTTAGATCACTAAGGTGGTCACCTTTGTCCTTTATTTTGACTAGCATGTCATTGATGCAAACTTGCATGGTTTCTCCCTTCTCTTTCTTGAACATTTTAGTGACCAAAATCTAATATGTGGTCCCAATGTTTTAAGGCTGAATGACATGTCATTGTAGCAGTATAAACCAATTGGGGTAATGAACGACGTCTTGTCCTGGTCGGGGATAAACAATGGAATATGGTGATAACTTGAATAGACATCCAAAAAGCTCATTCGTTATGCACATCTATGGCGTCAACCAACTGATCTATCTTCAACGGAGGGAAACAGTCCTTGGGGCATGCCTTGTTGAGATTAGTGAAGTCACCGAAAACTCTCCAGCTACCGTTGCTCTTTTTCACCCCCACTAAATTCGAGATCCTCTTAGGGAATTGAAATTATCTACTGTACCTTGTTCCAAAAGTTTCCCCACTTTTTTTTCCACTACTTTAGCATTTTGGAGGCTATTCAGTGTGCATTATGAGTGATCGACTTAAAAATTGGGTCTATGTGAAAATGGTGGAAAGCCACCCGAGGATTAATTCCTAGCAAGTCATATTGTTCGCATGAAAGTACATCCAAGTTAATCTCTAGGAAGACAATGATCTCCATTTTTCATGATCGATGAGTGTTGTCCCCAGAAGGACCTTTCTCTATGGCAGGTTGACATCAAACATAACCTCCTCCAGGTTCTTAACGACCCTCTCAATGGGGTGGACCCTAGTCTCCTCCATTCTAATTCAGTCGTACCGTAGTTGATATTTTGAAGGATTAGCCCCATCCTGGGATTTCTCTCGTGGGGATTCATTTTATTTATTCTTTTCTTTATGGGACTGAATGATGGCATTGAAGCATTTCTTAGCGGTGGCCAAGTCACCCCGAATTTACTCTATTTCCTAGTCTATAATGCACTTGAGCTTCTGGTGGTAGGTCGATGTTACGGCTCTTATTGCATGAATCCACCCTCTTCCTAGAATGGTGTGGTAGGGAGAGTCTACGTCTACCACTATGAATTTGATCAATTTTAAAATACTCCCTACCTTTATTGGTAGGACTATCTTACCCAACGACATTGTGATCTTCCTCACGAAGACTACTAGCAGAACAATTGCCTCTTTTAGATAGGCCAAGTTGAGCTTTAATTTATGGAAGATATCTAGGTACATCACTTCAAATGAGCTCTCTTGATCCACCAATAGCCTGTCAATATCCTAGTTCACAATCCGCAGCATGATTATGAGTGAACCATGGTGTGGACTCCTTACCCCAATAAATATCCGCAGTGAAGACGATATGTTTATTGTAGTCAAAATCCTCTCGTCGCCGACTCTTTCTAGCCTGAATGTTAACGGGGTCAATCTGGAATGGTTCCATAACATTCATGACCTTCTTCAACCACATCCAAATAGCATTCCCTTGGATCTTCTTTAGGTCAGATGCTTTGTGAATTATTGCGAATTCTTATCCCATATCATCATCTAGGATATTATCTATCTTCTCATCACTTTTGGTTGTAACCTTGTCAGCTATACTGTCTATATGCTCATCGAGATGCCCATCTCAGGACAACTCCTCCGAGTTGAATTTTAACACTTTGTAGTTTCCCGTTCGGTGACCTTCTTTCTGGAAAGAGCATCAAAATGCATTTTGCCTCTTCGCTGGTCACCACCCTTTTTCTTGGGCCAATTTACAAACTGATGATCCTTAATTTTTCTAAGTATCTAATATATTAGTTCATTGAAGATCATGTTAATACCTTGGAATTCTTTCGAATAATCTGCCATGAACGCATTCTTGGAACCATTCTTATTCCCCTTCTTACGACTGTTGTACTTATTGCCTCCCTTATTTTCCTTTACACGTTCATTTCCAACATGACTAGTGTGAATCACATCCTTAACTTTAGATTATTTCTTAATACGCTCCATGAGGTCGTCAATGGTAGGAGCCTCCTTCTTTCTAAGGGATTAGTGTAATAAAGAGGTGGTGGATAGATCGATCTTAAATGATACTACAATAACTTACTTCGAGAAGTGCTATATTTCATTTAACACTTCTCAGTATCTTTTGTCATACTCAAGAAGAGTTTATTGTGGGTTATTCTTCATTGTGAGTAGCAAATCAATCCTCTTCGGATGGGAGATGCTAGTTATGAAGCGAGCGATGAAGACCTCAATGAGGACCTTGAATCTCTTGATGGATCTGAGGGGAAACCCCTTAAACAAATTATGAGATACGCCATGTAGGTTAGAAGATAATATGTGACACATAAGATGATTATTATGGGTCCATAGGGTCATGTCTTGCCTGTATTGCCTGACGTGGTCTTGGGGATCCATCGTGTCATCATAAATTTTAAATTAGGGATTATGAACTTATTTAAGGGATCTTAAACCTCGATCACCCTTGAGAAAGGGGATTTCATCTGTATCTTAATATCTCTTCTATACATCTCTTAGGTGGACCTACCCCCTCGATGGGCTGGGTGTTGATCCATCTCTATTTGGACCATACTTCTTAAGTCTCTATGTTCATCATTTTTGTGGTGACTTTCTGGTCGACCTTATTTTGGTCTATCCAAATTGCGCCTGGATATCCTCCCTCGGCTACGAGTGTTTCTCTCCTGATGACTAGGAGTTCTTGTATAATGCTTCTGGTTGTCTCCGTGGATCTCTCCCTCTATTCTCTCTAGTTCCCTCTAAAGGCGATCATTTTCTTCCATCTGGAGGCATGTGGCCTCTTCTTTCTCTTGAATCTTGGCTTCATAGGAGTCGACCAACCTGGATATTTGTGTAGACTTACTCATTCCATAGCTCTTTTTAAAGGATAGTCTCTCTTGGCAAAACCTTAGATTTAACTCCTGACGAATTTGAGACCTGACCCTGGGTGGTACTGGGTCATCCTTTACATCATCGGCCTGAGGTAGGTTATCGTTGTGGTAAGAAATCATGGAAAGAGAATCGCTTCCCATAGACGATGCCAATTGTGAGTGCAAAAATAATCACAATTGATAATCGCAAGAAATCAAGTAAATGAAGAAAGTAAATCAATCAGACGCACAACACAGAATATACGTGGTTCACTGAATTTCCTACGTCCACAGAGAGGTTATTATTTTTCTTATTAGTGTATCTCTCAAGATTATAAAGTTGCATCCCCTTGACCCCGTGGTGAGATTTTCATTTATAGTTATGTTCAAGAGGTTTAATTCTGCATGTAACCCTGCTTGAGTATAGCTCGTAAGGTGTCCCTGAATATCTCTTTGATATTTTTGGTAATCAATTTGATCTTATCATAATGTATTTAAGAGCATGTTAAATACATGGGTCAAATTGGCTATTTGAGTTGGACCGAGCAGTCCCTGTCTCACAATTGGTTGTTCAGACAACTTGGTAACTTAGTCTAGTGAATTATTTATCCCGCCACATCTATTATGAATGCTAGAGTGGCAAGTGTGGATGCAAAATTATTTTTAACCCTCGGGAGAAAGTCAAATTCGAGATGTTCAAATTGTGAAGCTACCTTTTCTAAGTAGGCAGGGTATGGCTACAGCGTGTCATCCCATATTTTCCATTTTCCTAATATTTAAATGATGACTAGTCTTGAATATATACAGGCTTTTAGGTTGGTAATTCCCATTGCCAAGGAAATTTCTAGAATAGTTATGCAAGCTTTGTACTCGTCCATGTTGTTGGTGCATTCGTAGGTAAGTTTAATATAATTCGGGATCCGTATTGATCCGGGAGGTATGAGTAACATTTTGATCCCTAATCCCCTTTTTGTTAGATGACCTATTTAAGATATTATTCCAAGTTTCTCTATCATTTAGTGTGAAGAGGTCCTCGTCCAGGAATTCATAAGAGCAAGATTTATAATGATCATTATGTTTTTTAGTTTGGCATATTTGATTACACCTCTATATCATCATGTACATTATCAAGAGATTTAAGTGAAGACAACTTCAAGATAAAACGTGACAATCGAAGATCGAATAGTTGAGATCGTTACTACAATCATATGGAGAAGGTATATGAGGTTGATTTTTTGCAATCAAATTATTCATGGGTATTTTAAAAGTGTTTGAAAGCATAAAATGTTTTTTTCAAAATAATTTTAAAATGTTTTTTTTATAAAATTTAAAGTCATTAGAATGATGTTGGGTGTCGTTCGAATGAGTACACATACTTCGTTAGAACATTTCAAACAAGATCGATTTTAGAAGACATTGGGTGCTCTAGAATCTCCTTGGATAGTTCATTTGATAGATGTTCAAACGAGAGAGGGTACTCCGTTCGAAAGAGATGTATCTCATTCGCACGATCTAGAAAAATATTATTTTTTACCTAATTTCGCATGTAATTTTTCAAGTTTATATCTTTGAGAATTTTCTTGCCATATATAGGGATAAGAGCTTGAAGTTTCTATCAAGCCTTTTAGACATACTTTTGTGATCCCTAGATGTGTTATGATCATTTTATCAAACCCTGAAGAAAACACCATATTTTCTAATCCCTATAGAGTTAATTCTTCACTACTGAAGATAGGAAAGGAGTTTCCCGAGGTTGATCGTTGGAAATCGAGGTAATTATGGGGAGTTAATGGATCTGCATCACTTTCTGTCAACAATAAGGAAGGAATACATAATTGGTGCCTAAGTCTGTAAGTATGTTTGTGTCATTCTATTTTACCTAGTTGTAATAGTGCTGAAAAATAAAAGGTTTTTCTTGAAAGGGAATTTTCCTCATCTCCTTTCTTATGGCTTGTTTGTTTCAATTTAGATTCAATATCTTGCACATTTAGGTTCACCTAGTTAATCAAGATAAATTTCGGATAAATTGAATTTGTCTTGTGTGTGACATAATCTACGATTTTTACATAAAATCGAACCACACCAAAAAAACTACATTTTATAAATTAGTATGAGATCCTGTTTCTATAAATTATTTAGGTGAATCTTGGTGGTTTTATGGAGAATTCGTAAATAGTACACCTTTGTTTGAGGACAAAAAAATCCCTATTAGAAAGATTGAATGAGATCGTCTCTATAATCTATTGACGAGCGCGTCTGGATTCCTATTGAAAGGGGTGGACTCCTCTTATTATGACTAATGAAAATTTTGTTAGGTAAAAGACAGTCACTAATTGGTCTGAAAATTATTTTTAACCGAGTAACTTCAACTCTTGAGGTTTAAATACTATTTTTAGTGCGGTCACACCCGACGAACTTCATCACATCATGATGCATATCACGTCTGAAGAGGCTTGGGCTATCCTCCAACTCAGCATAAAGGAACCAATGTTGTCAAAGATTTTAAGCTTAAAAAACTCACCAAAACATTTGAGACTGTTATCATGCTTGAAACTAAATTTTTTGATGAAATCTATGCTCGTTTGTCTCATATTATGAATTATAGTTTTAATTTGGGCTAGTAAATTATAGAAACGAGAGTTGTTAAGAAAATTATGAGATATCTCCTATCACGTTTTAGTGCAAAAGTCACCGTCCTTATCTCTTTGGTAATTCTAGACACGATTAGGCTAGAAGAGCTCGTATGTAATTTTAGACATATGAAATAGACATGTTTCCCATGACCCCTCAAAAAAGAAAAAGAAATAGTTTTGAAACCTAAATCAAAGAAGAAGGATGTTTCTGACTCCGATTCTAATTTTTATAAGATTATCTTTCCATGTTTGAAAAAAAAATTCAAAAGTTTCACAAACTAAAAAAATCAAAATTCATCCAAAATGGAAAATAAAAAATTTTAAAAAAACAAAAATTTCAGAGTGGGCAAGATTTTATGAAAGTGATAAAAAGGAATCTAGAGGTCAGAATCCTAAGAAAGATAAATTGGAGAGATGTTATGAGTTCGAGGAGAAAGTTGACAAAGCCCATGAGTGTCCTACTAGGATTAAGATATGGGGTAAAGGAAAATATGCATATAATTCTACTTTAAGTGATAGTGATTGATATACCAAAATACACCCTCGGATAGGCCGAGGGTATCCTCATCCAGGACGAGGGTCCAACTCTACTACATCGGGGGTATTATCAGAGATCGGACGACCCTAAAATAGGCCAACTCCTCATCATAGGTCGAACGACCTTATAACGGGCCGACCCCTCAGCATAGGCCGAATGACCATGCGACCGTATGAGGCTAACTATCAGCACGACTGGACGTCCCTATACGAGGACGACAGTATGAGGCCTACATCCAGCAGTCAGGACCTATTCCCAGCATGAACCTTAGCCTCAGCCTGACATCATAAGCCGTTGGTGACATAACCATGGTGCGTGATTTGGGAGACGCGTGGCACAGTGCATGTGGGACTCATATAATACGTGGACAGACCGTTATAACAATATCATTCCCTCATGTGAAGGAATATTATGTCATCATTAATCACAAGTGGCACAGCCAGGTGCCAAGAGGGAATTGGTTAGATCATCATTCACATGCTCAATGAATGCTGGGGGTACACTACACCACCCAATCCCTATATATACTTATCATCTTCAACCTTGTAAAGGGATCGAGAATTAAAACCCTAGCTAGAACTCTGCTTGTACACACAGTGGAGAGAGAGTGAGCTTATGAGAATTGTATCCAAGGCCATTAGTGCCCATATTTGGTGGATCACACACTCACAAGATATGTAAGCCTGATTGGATGAACCACTATACATCATTGTATTCATTGCTCTTATACTCATACCCTTCTATATACGTATACACATATATAACTCTATTGCTGCCATTGCTACTGTTTGAGTCCTCCACCTCTTATCTGGTGGGGTTGAACCTTAGCATTATCAGTTTGGTGTCGTCTGCGAGAACGAGAATCTATCTCTTCCTTTATACAGCTTGACCTCACCGAAAACTCTGGTGGTGAACCAATTCTCCCCCTTCGTGTGGAGCTATTTCACCACTTAAAGAGATCCATTAAGGTTCTCAAGCTCATCAGTCTTTTGATAATTCATCTCTTCACAGCTCAAATATAGGGCACTGGAGTTACCACCTCCTCCTCCTCCACCAGCTAGTGGAGTAGGACCTAGTTACAGGCATGTACCACCCCAGTCTGAGATGGCTGAGGTGGCTTCCGCCCTGAAATCTTTAGCAGCAAGCCAAGAGGTTATGAAAGAGCAATTTGCATCCCTTAGCCAAAACATACTGAGACGCCCTAGAGTCTCACCCGAGATGATTACTCCGGCAGTTACGCCAGGAAAACATGACTCCAGGGGACCACCCCAGGCGCCATGTAAAGACATGCCACCTCCACAACGACGGAGGGATGTTGCTGACCCCCGGCATCTGCGCTTGGGGAGGCACGGGAACCCTTGCACGAAGGATAGATACGATGACGTGGAAATGGAAGAGGACCCCATAGAATGCTGGGAGCCGTATGAGGTCTCCAACACTGTTGACCTATCCAGGAAAGTACAGGGAAGTGTGGAAGGCAAAATTCTGACGATCACCCGAGGCTCAGCTTTTGATCGCTTGAGCAGGGGGTCAGCCTTCGAGAGGCTGGGCCCAATAAATGACCTGAGGGAAAGATTATCCAGATCGAGGAGTATTGGGAGGTCCAGAAGAGAGATAGTAAATGGTTGACCCCACGGTTGCCGACCCCATGAACGGAACAACAATCAGGGGAAAGTGAACAACTGACACATACCTACAGCAACAGAACCCTCAGTTCACTCCAAAGAGGCGGAATGGGATAATATCGGCCAAGCCAACCCTACGAGGCCCTGGAACGACTCGATCCAAAGGCTACAGGATAAAATTGGTGATATCCTGAAAAGCCAGGACCCTATTTAAATAGAATACTCCATAGGTTCACCCTTTGTGGCGAAGATAATTAACTTCCCAATGCCATCCAAGTTTAAGCCACATGTACTCACCCCAAGGTATGACGGGAGTACCAACCCTGTCCATCATATTGAGATGTACCAATAAGCGGCAGACATATACTCCATCTCATATGAGATGCGGTGTCGTGATTTTTCCAACACTTTGACTTGGGCCGCACATGTCTGGTATACCTCTCTCCTAAAGAACTCCATTGAAAGCTTTAAGTAGCTGGAAGATCAGTTCATACACAATTTTTTCTTTAGAGTAAGGCCACATAAGAAGAACACACACCTGATCTATGTTAAGCAAGGGAAAAATGAGATCTTGAGAGACTACATAGCCAGGTTTAACAAAGAGAAGTTAGAGGTCGAAGACTATGAGGAAAGTATAGCCATGATAGCTGTGACAACCCGAATATAATTATGATAAATTATATTTAAATCATGATTAGCTTGTGTGATATGTATAATATGTTATTAGTATATATAATGTTAATTCATTATGTTTAGTCTAATCCTACCTTCATAAAGCTTGAAATATCGAATTAGTTACAAATGTGAAATTTTAAAGTTTTCGGTAGGAATGTTCCTGTTGGAGGCTAGTTTTGACCTTTATGACATAACAATGAACTTGAGGTGTAAACTAGATATTTGTAGATATATGAGTTAGGTTTATAACGAAACAAACGGTTCATCGAACGGACATCCGAGTGGGAAGATATTGTCTTTTTACGAACAGGAGGTAAAGTAGTCATTTAGCCTTAAATGATATTTTGTTTTATGTAATGCCACATGCTATATTTTGATTGGACCAAGAGGGGGTGGCCTTATGCCGACTTAAAAACCTTTAATTAAGATCTTACTTCAGCATATTTCAGCCATGGAAGAGTTTTAACCTAAGGAAAGAGAGTTTTGAAGTTTAGGAAGAAAGTGTGAGGAGAAATTGAAGAAAAATTCATATAAACATTACGTAAAAGCCCCTAAGGTATTTCCATCCATAAATCTTGTTTATTTTTTTGTATTACTTATTTAAATGATTGAAATAATCATTTTTTTACAGAAATTCCATGTCTTGATATGTACTTATGGATAGATGCAAGTTTAAGTAAACTTGAATGTGTAAACCCTTGAGATTGTTTTGTTTAGGAGCCTTGTTTATTCAAACTTCCATATATTTCTCTATACTTAATGGAATTGATTGATTCCAATTGGATATTAACCTGGACTCATATATGTATGATATATCCGAAAATCATGAGAAAATACCAAGAAATGAGTCTTTGGTGAGAGTTTGAAGTTCGGGTATGAAATCTTCCCTAAGGGTGAAAATATGCCCGCTATGTATTCGGTGTTTTGCTTGACATAGCAAACGAACCTTAAAAATTATGAAAATTTAATTTTGTATTTTTCAATATGTTTACTGATGTTGGGTGAAATATCATATAAATTTATGATGTAGAAAAATTATGGAAATTCGTGGAAGTTGAATGAACGATAAGAGGGCCTATAGGGAAGATTTGCCATGTGGTAAAGAAATGAGCATATCTTGCTCTACGAGACCTAAAATGATGTACCGTCTTTTATATTGGAATACTAATATGACAAGGGTTGAATTTCCAAGAATAAATGAATTTATATTTAGTCTATGATTTGGATATGTTAAATATACTAGCATGGATTTGGATGGAACTTCACTTGTGATAAATGATTTGAATGGAATCATGTGATGCTTATGGATTGAATTATGTTTAAATCGTTCTTTGGATTATTGATATTATTATGATGATACTAATATTTTAAGAATGATAGGAAGGGAAGAAGATATGATTGAACAAATACTAGATAAAGGCAAGGGAAAAGCCAGTTAAACTATCACGGTGAGTGCACTTATGATTTGTTTCATATATAAATTTGAATATAGCTCTAAGAGAGGATTTGTTTAAATACTTTGGTATTCAGGATTTGTTTGGATATTAAAATATCCAGGATTTTTTTGGGTCTCATGATCCAGGATTGGTTTGAATACTTCGATATTCAGGATTTGTTTGGATATTAAAATATGCAGGATTTGTTTGGGTCTCATAATCCAGGATTGGTTTGAATACTTCGGTATTCAGGATTTGTTTGGATATTCAAATATCCAGGATTTTTTATTGCCAATGGGCATAATTATTTGGATCTTATGATCCAGGATTTGTTGTTGCCAATGGGCAGAATTTATTTGGATCTTATGATCCAGGATTTGTGATTGCCAATGGGTAGGATTGTTCGGATTTTATATCCACTTATTCGATATAGAATGTTTATTTCATTTTAGGGAAGGAATACCTCACTAAGCTTAATGCTTACAGTTTATACTTTAACAATTTCAGGTTCGTACGCTGCCAGCTAGGATACCATATGACCGGTAACTTTGAGAGTTGCACCATTGGAGAGAGTTGGGGTTTAAAAATAGGGATGTTATTGTTGTCACACTAAAGATTTTAATACACTCACACATTGTATATATTGATTTAGTATGGATTGAGTTGATCATAGTTAATCAAGTATTGTATGTCTGCTTAATTATGATTCTGATATTGAATTTTATGGTATAAGAATAATATTATGTTCATTATGCACATTGTGCAGAAAAATATTGATAAATGAAGTATATTTTCCAATGGGCTCGAGATTATGATCCAATTATTTTAATAACAAATGATTTGTATGGATATTGGGTTTGGGGTGTGACAATTAGTGGTATCAGAGCGTGGTTGTTAATTCTGGACGTGTGTGACGGTTAGATGGCAGTATTGAATTGATTTGATATTTATGGATTGTTTATGTACTAACTAATAGTTTAGTATTATAAACTGTTATTATTGGTTGTTAGAATTTTTTGTATTACAGATAATTCCAGATGGAACATGGGAATGGACAACATCGAGAAGAGGGAGTAGTTTCTCGTACATACAATACTGAAGAAGAGCAGAGTGTTGCTGGAAGGGCCAGAGAGAATGAACAACCTATAGAGATTCAGATGATGGTGCAGGCAATGATGAGGATGGCAGAGCAACAAGAAATAAATATGGCGCAAATGGCAGAACAACATGCTAGATATCTAGAATCAAAGACTGTGGCCGGGATTGATAAAGAGGAAAGGAAAGAAATGAAATATTCCATGCATGAGAAGTTTTTGAAGTTGAATCCTCCAGAATATTCAGGGTCAGTTGAACCTACAGAATCTGAGATGTGGGTCAGAGATCTAGAAACTATATTTGCAGTTATGAAGGTTCCAGATAACTAGAAAGTGAATCTAGCTGTGTTTAAGCTCAAAGGAGAGGCCAAATATTGGTGGGAAGCCAGCAACCATTTGGTGCCCAGGATGGAAGGTACTGATGTTATTACTTGGGCTGAATTTATTAAAGCTTTGTATTTTAAGTGTTTCCCTAAGATTTATAGGAGGGAGAAGCTGAGGGAGTTTATAAATTTGACCCAAGGGAAAATGTCTGTAAGGGAGTATGATGCTAAATTTACTGATTTGTCTAGATTTGCTACTATGTATGTGAAGGATGAAGGAGATAAATGTAGTAAGTTTCAAGATGGACTGATTTGCCCTATTCAAAATAGAGTGGCCACTTATGAGTTAGAAGATTATGCTTCTCTGGTAAACAAAGCCACGATAGAAGAAAGGCAAATGAATAAAGGGGTGGCGAGCAAAGAGAGTTTTAAGAAAAGTAGATTCGACGCATCTCACTTAAAGGGAGGTGAGGGTGGAAGTGTTAAGATGGAACCTCATAAATTTCAGAGAGGTGGTGGAGATAGTGGTAGAGGTCAGGGGAGATTTGGTAGATATACTTGGGGTGGAGAATCTTCTAGTCTGGGTTGGAGTTTAGGAAAAGGTGAGGCACCAGTGAGAGTTGTTATGTGTTTCTTTTGTAAAGAGGAGGGGCATTATAAATCCGAGTGTCCTAAGCTTAAAGGAGTGGAATGCTACCATTGTCATCAAGTGGGGCATGTTAAAAAGAATTTTCCACAGTTGGCAGAGACTCCAACAACACATAGTGAAGTAGCAAGCAGAATGTTATCTCGAGGCAGTGCAGTGAGAAGTGTGGGTAGAGGACAAGCTAGTGGTTCCAGGCCAGGTGGACGAGTCTTTACGATGAAAGAAGCTCAGATTACTCCAGATGTGGTTACAGGTACACTTTCTATTACTGATAGAAGTGCTTATGTTTTGATTGATCCTGGTTCCACACATTCTTTTGTGTCCTATGCTTTTGCTGTATACCTGAATAGACCATGTACTCGTCTAGATGTGGGGTTGGGTATTTATATGCCTATGGGGGATATGGTTGTAGCTGAATATGCTTTTTGTGATTATGTTTTGACTGTGGGGTCTACAGATACAGTTATAGATTTACTTCAATTGGATATTTTTGATTTTGATATAATTCTGGGAATGGATTGGTTATCTAAATATCATGCATCTATGGATTGTTTCTGTAAGGAAGTTATTTTTAATATGCCTGGTGAGCCTGAATTTAAATTTGTGTGGGAAAGGAAAATTGTTCCCAGTTGCATCATTTCTGTTATTCAGACGAGGAAATTATTGAGTAAGGGTTGTGAGGGTTTTATTGCATAAGTTCTTGACACTAGGAAGGGGTCTTTACAATTAGTCGATGTTCCTATTGTACGGGATTTTCCTGAAGTGTTTCCTACTAGTGAGTTTCCAGGGTTACCTCCAGAAAGAGAAGTTGAATTTAATATTGAATTAGCACCGGGGACAACATCTATTCCTATGGCACCGTATAGAATGGCACCTGCTGAGTTGAAAGAACTCAAGATTCAGTTACAGGATTTACTTGATAGGGGGTTCATACAGCCTAGTGTATCTCCATGGGGTGCACCAGTTTTATTTGTGAAGAAGAGAGATGGTACCATGTGTTTGTGTATTGATTATAGGCAACTGAATAAAGCTACAATTAAGAACAAATACCCTTTACCTCATATAGATGATTTGTTTGATCAGTTACAGGGTGCTAAAGTGTTTTCAAAAATAGACTTACGATCGGGTTATCATCAGTTGAGGGTCAAGGAGAGTGATATTTCTAAAACTGTTTTTCGTACTCGGTATGGTCATTTTGAATTTTTGGTGATGCCTTTGGGGGTGACTAATGCTCCAGTTGTATTTATGGATCTTATGAACCGGGTACTACATCCTTTCATTGATTCATTTGTGATAGTTTTTATTGATGATATTCTGATTTATTCACGGGATATGGTTGAACATGAAAAGCATCTCCGAACTATTTTGAATGTGTTGAAAGATAAGCAATTGTATGCAAAGTTTTGCAAATGTGAATTTTGGCTATCAAAAGTTGTATTTTTAGGCCATGTTATTTCTGGAGATGGTATATGTGTTGATCCCAAGAAGGTGGAAGATTTTGTAAAATAGGAGAGGCCCAATAATGTCACTGAGGTGAGAAGTTTTCTGGGTTTAGCTGGGTATTATAGAAGGTTTATTAAGGGATTTTCTTCAATAGCCTTTCCGATGACTAAACTAACCTGGAAAGATGTTAAGTTTGAATGGAATTCTGATTGTGAAAATAATTTTGATGAATTGAAAAATAGGTTGGTAACAGCACCTGTTCTTACTATTCCACATGATGGAGATGGTTTTGTTATTTATACTGATGCTTCACACCAGGGGTTGGGTTGTATTTTTATGCATCATGGTAGAGTTATTGCTTATGCTTCTAGGCAGTTGTGTACACATAAACGTAATTATCCTACACATGATTTGAAACTTGCTGCTATTATGTTTGCTTTGAAATTGTGGTGTCATTATCTATATGGTGAGGTATGTGAAATTTTTACTGGCCATCGAAGCCTTAAGTATTTATTTACTCAAATGGAGTTGAATTTGAGGCAGAGGCGATGGATGGAGTTAATTAAAGAATATGATTGTACAATTCACTACCACCCAGGGAAGGCGAATGTAGTTGCAGATGCTTTGAGTAGATAGGATTCGGGCAGGTTATCTTGTATTCAGTGTGCTAGAGTTTCCCACATCATGGAGTTGAGATTGATGGGAGTAGAATTGAAGCTAGCCGATGGGGACAGGTTATTTGCTCATGTAAGCGTGAGGCCTTTATTAGCTACCCGTATTCATGATTTGCAAAGCCAAGATCCTTTTCTTGAGAAGAAACGGCAAGATGTCCGAGATGGTAAGTCTAAAGATTTTTGTATTGTTAATGATGGCACTTTATTATATAAGCAGCCTAATGTGTGTGGATTAAAAGAGGAAATTTTAGATGAGGCTCATAATTCAATTTATACCATGCATCCTGGTAGTACTAAAATGTATAGGGATTTAAAGGAGCATTATTGGTGGAATAATATGAAAAAGGAATAGCTAATTTTGTTGCTAGGTGCCTTATATGTCAGCAAGTGAAAGTGGAGCATCAGAAGCCTATTGGTCTGCTTCAGCCATTGCCAATACCGGAATGGAAATGGGATCATGTAACGATGGATTTTGTGGTTGGGCTTCCTCGATCTCAGAAGGGTTCGGATTAGATTTGGGTAGTGGTGGATAGATTGACAAAGTCCACTCATTTTCTAGAAGTCAAGACTATGTATACAATTGATAGGTATGCTAGATTCTATGTTAATGAAATTATTCGATTGCATGGAGCATCGGTATCTATTGTTTCAGATAGAGACCCTACTTTTACATCCAGATTTTGGGATAGCTTGCAGTGTGCTATGGGTACTAACATGAAGTTTAGTACGGCTTTTCATCCTCAGACAGATGGGCAGTCTGAAAGGACAATACAGATTTTGGAAGATATGCTTAGAGCTTGTGTGCTTGATTTCAAAGGTAATTGGGATGAATATTTGTTTTTGATAGAATTTTCATATAAAAATAGTTTTCAGTCTACTATTGGTATGGATCCATATGAAGCATTGTACGGTAGATGATTTCGTACACCGATATGTTGGGGTGAAGTTGGTGAAAAGAAGATAGAGGGTCCATAATTGATTCAAGTCACCACTGAAAAAGTGAAGATTATTCAAGATAGAATGAGAGCAGCTCAAAGAAGACAAAAGTGTTATGCGGATAAGCGACGAAAAGATTTAGAATTTCAGAAAGGGGATTACGGGTTTCTTCGGATATCTCCATGGAAAGGAGTTATGAGGTTTGGAAAGAAAGGTAAATTAAGTCCACGCTACATTGGACCTTAGGAAATTCTTGAGAAAGTTGGGATGGTTGCCTACAAGTTAGCATGACCACAGGAGTTAGCTCGATTACATGATGTTTTCCATGTTTCCATGTTGAGAAAGTATGTAGCGGACCCTTCACATGTATTGGTGGAACAACCTATTGAGTTGAAGGAAGATTTGAGCTATGTGGAAGAACCACTTGCAATCGTCGATAGGAAAGAACAAATATTGAGATCAAAAGTGATCCCACTTGTGAAAGTTGTGTGGAGAAGGAACTACATGGAAGAAGCTACATGGGAGAGTGAGGATAGCATCAAGATGCGTTATCCGTATTTGTTTGATTCAGAGAACCAAGGTATGTCAATTTCGGGGACGAAATTTCTTAACTGGGGGAGAATTGTGACAACCCGAATATAATTATGATAAATTATATTTAAATCATGATTAGCTTGTGTGATATGTATAATATGTTATTGTAAACGTGTGATAATTGATTAAGTTCGTAAATTTCTAATATAGCACACTTATTGAATTTCAGCCCCTAAACATGCATCTAAGGTGCGTGTGTCAACCCATAAATAAATAAAGCATGTAACACAAAAATTATGCTGAGACACAGAATTCAGGAAAAAACCCCTTTCGGGTAAAACCTTTATTTCACTATGAATATACAAGACGCAACTTACAATTACATAGAGAAATCTGCAATGGATCAACGCGCAGCCAACCCACAAAGACACGCAGTCTTCAACTCAGCAAGAGAATACACGCAGCACCCTCCAAGGACTCGCAGCCCAAACAATGAAGGTAGAACCGCAGCTCTCCTTAATGACACGCAGCCAGAAAACTTTGTAGAGACTCCCTCAGCAATGACACGCAACCCTCGGTTGCTAAGATCTCTCCACAAAGATGAACAACAACAAAGTTTGTGTTCTAGGGTTCCAAAAAAATTCACAAAAGTAATTGGGATTTTTGGTGTGAATCAAAAAGAGTCTTGGGACTCAAAAAGGTGAAGACTTAGAGTATTTAGGACTCTGAAAATCGTCTTGAAAAGTCTTAAAAAATAACTCCCCGAAGTTGGCTTTAAATAGGAAAACTTAGAGCCTAAAAAATCTGCAGCGAATCTGGCCGAATTTATCCCAGTCGGACCGGTCCGGTTCTGAGGCGGATCGGTTCTTTTATTTTGTCCTCCATCGGTTCGCTTGCGGTCCGGGGTATACTGGATCTGCAGCAAGCGGATCGGTCCGGTATGGGGCGGATCGGTCCGGTTTTCCCAGAAAAATAAAATCCTTTTAAAAGCCTCATTTTGCTTGAAAAAACTTACTTCTTATTTTTATAAAAAACATTTTATAAAAATTTCCCAATACTAAATATGAACTTTAAGGAACGTAAAAATAAAATTTTACCAAGTTCATTCTCGCAGAGGCTATGATGTTGAAGACGTTTTGATATTCGGATCCGTTGATGTAGATGCGATCTTGAATTTCTTCAACGGTGTAACGGAGTATGACATACATATTGATAATGGACAAAAATGTCCTTACAGTTATTATTATATATAATTTTAATTCATTATGTTTAGTCTAATCCTACCTTCATAAAGCTTGAAATATCGAATTAGTTACAAATGTGAAATTTTAAAGTTTTCGGTAGGAATGTTCCTGTTGGAGGCTAGTTTTGACCTTTATGACGTAACAATGAACTTGAGGTGTAAACTAGATATTTGTATATATATGAGTTAGGTTTATAACAAAACAAACGGTTCATCGAACGGACATCCAAGTGGGAAGATATTGTCTTTTTACGAACAGGGGGTAAAGTAGTCATTTAGCCTTAAATGATATTTTGTTTTATGTAATGCCACATGCTATATTTTGATTGGACCAAGAGGGGGTGGCCTTATGCCGACTTAAAAACCTTTAATTAAGCTCTTACTTCAGCATATTTCATCCATGGAACAGTTTTAACCTAAGAAAAGAGAGTTTTGAAGTTTAGGAAGAAAGTGTGAGGAGAAATTGAAGAAAAATTCATAGAAAAATTACGTAAAAGCCCCTAAGGTATTTCCATCCATAAATATTGTTTATTTTTTTGTATTACTTATTTAAATGATTTAAATAATCATTTGTTTTCTGAAATTCCATTTCTTGATATGTACTTATGGATAGATGCAAGTTTAAGTAAACTTGAATGTGTAAAAACTTGAGATTGTTTTGTTTAGGAACCTTGTTTATTAAAACTTCCATATATTTCTCTATACTTAATGTAATTGATTGATTCCAATTGGATATTAACCTGGACTCATATATGTATGACATATCCGAAACTCATGAGAAAATACGAAGAAATGAGTCTTTGGTGAGAGTTTGAAGTTCGGGTATGAAATCTGCTCTAAGGGTGAAAATATGCCCGCCATGTGTTCGGTATTTTGCTTGACATAGCAAACGAACCTTAAAAATTATGAAAATTTAATTTTGCATTTTTCAATATGTTTACTGATGTTGGGTGAAATTTCATATAAATTTATGATGTAGAAAAATTATGGAAATTCGTGGAAGTTGAATGAACGATAAGAGGGCCTATAGGGAAGATATGCCATATGGTAAAGAAATGAGCATATCTTGCTTTACGAGACCTAAAATGATGTACCGTATTTTGTATTGGAATACTAATATGACAAGGGTTTAATTTCCAAGAATAAATGAATTTATATTTAGTCTATGATTTGGATATGTTAAATATACTAGCATGGATTTGGATGGAACTTCACTTGTGATAAATGATTTGAATGGAATCATGTGATGCTTATGGATTGAATTATGTTTAAATCGTTCTTTGGATTATTGATATTATTATGATGATACTAATATTTTAAGAATGATAGGAAGGGAAGAAGAGATGATTGAACAAATACTGGATAAAGGCAAGGGAAAAGCCAGTTAAACTATCACGGTGAGTGCACTTATGATTTGTTTCATATATAAATTTGAATATAGCTCTAAGAGAGGATTTGTTTAAATACTTTGGTATTCAGGATTTGTTTGGATATTAAAATATCCAGGATTTGTTTGGGTCTCATGATCCAGGATTGGTTTGAATACTTCGATATTCAGGATTTGTTTGGGTCTCATGATCCAGGATTGGTTTGAATACTTCGGTATTCAGGATTTGTTTGGATATTAAAATGTTCAGGATTTGTTATTGCCAATGGGCAGAATTATTTGGATCTTATGATCCAGGATTTGTTATTGCCAATGGGCAGAATTATTTGGATCTTATGATCCAGGATTTGTGATTGCCAATGGGCAGGATTGTTCGGATTTTATATCCACATATTCGATATATAATTTTTATTTCATTGTAGGGAAGGAGTACCTCACTAAGCTTAATGCTTACAGTTTATACTTTAACAATTTCAGGTTCGTACGCTGCCAGCTAGGATACCATATGACCGATAACTTTGAAAGTTGCACCGTTGGTGAGAGCTGGGGTTTAAAAATAGGGATGTTATTGTTGTCACACTAAAGATTTTAATACACTCACACATTGTATATATTGATTTAGTATGGATTGAGTTGATCATAGTTAATCACAGTATTGTATGTCCGCTTAATTATGACTCTGATATTGAATTTTATGGTATAAGAATAATATTATGTTCATTATGCACATTGTGTAGAAAAATATTGATAAATGAAGTATATTTTCCAATGGGCTCGAGATTATGATCCAATTATTTTAATAAGAAATGATTAGTATGGATATTGGGTTTGGGGTGTGACAATAGCCCTCATCGGAGGACTCCAAAAGGGAAAGCTATTATGGAAGATTACTAAAGATCCCCCGAAGATGATGGTTGAATTGATGTAAACAATGAGAAAGGTGATGACACCAAAGAGGCGATGGAATCCAAATACGAAGATGAAAAAGGAGGCACTAGTGGGGTAAGTAACAGAAAAAGAATAAGGAGGGGAAGAAGAGGCTAACAGATGACAAATTCATTAATTACACCCCTCTGACGGTTAGCTACGAACACATTCTAAATGAGATAAAGAGTAATCGATCCCAAAAATGGCTTGAGAAGTTGAGGGCACCTCCTCATAAGAGGAAAAAAAACATGTGGTGTGAATTTAACCAAGACCATACCCATCTGATCGAGAAGTGTTTCGCCTTGAAAGATGAAATTGAAAAAATGCTAAAAGAAGGGAGCTTAAGAAAATACGTGGATAAGGGGGCCCTCAAGAGGGGCCAAGGGTACGACCCCAGGAATAAAATAAGCGATGCATGCAGAGAAGATCCCCCCAATAGAAGAGACGACCCTTCAGAGGACGATGATGATCTTGAACTCCCGCCAAGAGATGACCATAGTCGTGTGAAAAACTCAATATGATCTCGTTCGGTGTTGGAATGATCTCTTGGGGCCTGGAAGGAGGAGGATCAGAGGTCACAGACAGGAAGTCCTATGTAACTGAAGCCAAGGCAGTGAAAAAAGCTATGCATTCAACCTCTATTGAGGCTAAGGTAGAGAAGAGGAAGAAAGTTGATATGGATACTCAGATAGTGGGATTCTCAATAAGGGACTTCAAGGGCCTCTTAGCCCCACATGATGACCCTCTCGTCATCACTACTAGAGTACATGGATGTGAGGTGCCAAGGATTTTGGTAAATGGGGGTTGTTCTGCAGATGTGATGTTTTGTCCGTGCTTTAAGGCCTTAGGACTCAGCCGTGCTAGGCTCATCCCATACCATCACCCCTTGATTGGTTTCAGGGGGGAAAAAGTTCATCCCCTAGGTGTGTATGAGGCTGATGTTAGAATGGGGGACGAGTGGCCGAGATGGCTTACCAAGAAGGTCAACTTTTTTGTAGTGGATAAACATGTTTTCTCAGCCTACAACATTATACTCGGGCGAGTGGATCTCAAGGAATTTTAGGTCGTGCCTTCCACGATTCATCAGATGATAAAATTCCTGACCCCTTACGGGGTAGGGGAAGTTCAGGGAGACCAGACGAGGGCACGGTAATGCTACTTCAACTACGCTGAAGAAAGAGAGGTGCAGAAGAAAGAAATAACTACTTATAATATTGATACCCTCGACCCTAGGGATGAGACCCCAGGGATGAGACAAAGCTGAAGAAAGGAGAAGCCACGAAAGAGGTAGAATCCATCATCCTCAATGAGGATGAGCCAGAAAAAATAGTCCAAGTTGGTAAATCTCTAAAGACAGATATAAAAGAAGACCTCATCAAGCTGCAAAGGAGAAGGTAGAATGTCTTTGCATAGAGTCATGCAGACATGTCGGGGATCGACCCCAAAATCATATGCCACAAGCTCAAATTGGTAGAGGATGCAAAGCCGATAAAGAAGAAGAGGAGAATTTATTCTCGAGAAAAATATGAGGTCATAACGGATGAGGTTAAGAAGCTAGAAGATGCTGAGTTTATCAGGGAGGTCATCTATCCCGAATGGCTATCTAACGCAGTCATAATCCCCAAATCCATCGAGATATGGAGTATGTGTGTAGACTTCACCGACCTCAACAAATATTACCCCAAAGATAGTTTACCTTATCCCCGCATTGATCAGATGGTGGACGCTACCACAGGACATGAGATAATGAGTTTCATGGATGCGTATTCGGGATACAACCAAATCTTCATGAATAATGAGGACTTAGAAAAAATGGCTTTCATTATTGACAAGGGGATATACTATTATAGGGTCATGCCCTTTGGCTTAAAGAATGCGGGGGCAATATATCAGCGCCTTGGGAATAAAATGCTCAAAGACCAAATCGAGATGTCTATAGAGGTCAATATAGATGACATGTTGACCAAGATCTTAAAGGCCGAAGATCATGTGGCTTACCTAGAGAGGACCTTTGGCACGATGGAAAAATATCGGATGAAGCTCAACCCGGCCAAGTGTGTCTTTGGGGTCGGAGCATGAATGTTCTTAGGGTTCATCGCCAATGAAAGAGGCATCGAAGCCAATCCCGAGAAGATAAAGTCTCTATTAGAAATGAAATACCCTAGGACCATTAAAGATGTTCAGTGGCTCACAGGGTGAGTGGCTGCTTTGAATAGGTTCGTATCCAGAGCCACAGACAAGTGTCTACCATTTTTCAAAATTCTCAGAAAGGCCTTTGAATGTAATGAAGAGTGTGACAAGGATTTTAAAGAACTAAAGTCATACTTGGGGTCTCCCTTGCTATTGTCACGGCTAGTGCAAGGAGAAAAATTATACGTGTACCTAGCCATATCAAAGTCAGCCATCAGTGCAACCATTGTGAGAGAAGAAGAAGAAGTGCAAAAGCCTGTGTATTTGAATAGTAAGGCTCTCCAAGGGGAAGAGAAATGGTACCCTAGGATGGAGAAGTTATCCTATGCCCCGATTCATGCATCAAGGAACATGAAGCCATACTTTTAGTCCCTTGTAATGCTCATCCTCACTGAATCCCCTCTTAGGCAGGTCATACACAAGCTAGAAAAAGTAGGGAGGCTAATGGCCTGGGATATAGAGCTGAGAGAGTTTGATATTGTGTACCAACCTAAGGTGGCCATCAAGGAGAAAGCATTGGCAGATTTCATGGCCGAATTTACATGGGAAGAGGATGAGGCTAAAAATAAGAACCTCGAGAAGACAGATATCCAGCAAGGCAGAGTTGTTGACCCGTCCACAGGTAAGGATGAGACAAGCACTGCTAGAGAAAAAGTTGTCAAAAAAAGGAAGGAAGATACCTCTTTAGATAGGGATCCCTCACCGAAGGAATTTTCTCAGAAGAATAGGTTTTGTGGAACCTCTTTGTTGATGGGTCCTCTTGCGAGAGCGGAAGTGGAGCTAGATTAATAGTATCAATATTTAACAGCACGAACATTGAGTAAGCCATGAGGTTCAACTTCAAAGCCTCCAACAATGAGTCTGAATATGAGGCCCTGATAGCAGGCCTCTCCTGGGCTAAGTCTCTTAGTGTTGGCCAGATTTGGTCCATAGTGATTCAAGACTGGGGGTGAATCAGATACTAGGAGAATACAAGGCTAAAGATGAGAGAATGGCAAAATATCTTAAAAGAGTAAAGTCACTATTGAAGAGCTTCAGAAAAGTAAAGTTAAAGAGGATACCTAGGCTGGATAATGGTTAAGCTGATGCACTATCTAGGCTAGCCTCAATAACGAGGACAGATATCAGGAGGATAGTCCCAGTGGAAATCTTGCTCCGACCAACGATTGAAGATGAAGATGGAACACTTAGCACTTTCTTGAATATTAGCAAGGAAGCTTCATGGATGGACCCTCTAATCAAATACATTAAAGAGGGGAGATGCCAAAAGAAAAATGAGAAAGGAAGAAGTTAAGATACAGAGCAAAAAAATTCATTCTCATCGAAGACACCTTATACAAAAAGGGGTTCCTGCTCCCTTTGCTCAGATGTGTGCACCCGTCTGAAGTTCCACACATTTTACAAGATGTGCATGAGGGGTCTTATTCAAGACATATTAAGGACAAGTCATTAGCAAAGAGGATAGTCACCCAGGGATACTGGTGGCAAGCCTTGAGGAAGGATGTACGGCATACGTAAAGAAGTGCGATAAATATCAGAGGTTCGCCACTATCCCTCATCATCCCCATCAGCCTCTTACCTCCATCACGTCCCCATGGACATTCGCAATATGGGGAATCAATTTGGTAGGACCCTTGCCTAAGGCTATCAATAACTATAAATACTTGATCGTAGCAATTGACTATTTTTCAAAATGGGTGGAAGCGGATCCGATGGTCACGATCACTAAGAAGAAGACCTTCTAGTTCATCTGGAAAAATATTCTATGCAGATATGGTCTCCCCAACACACTCAACTCAGATAATAGGACTCAATTTAAGAATGTATCACTGGAAAAATACTGTGAAAGAGTGGGGGTCAAACAGTTCTTCTCTACCCCAGGATGACCTCAGGCTAATGAGAAAACTGAAGTTACAAACAGAACAATCCTAGACGGGATCAAGAAAAAACTCGAGGAGGTAAAAGGAAGATAGGTTGAGGAGGTATACGTTGTACAGTGGGCCTACAGGACGACGAAAAAGATTCCTACTGGGGAAACCCCGTTCATGTTGACGTATGGCTCAAAAGCCATCATCCCCACCGAAATTGGGTTTCCTACTCACAGAGTCCAAATGTATGACCCCCGGAGAAATATGGAAGAAAGGAGACTTGATCTAGACTTGATCGAGGAGAGAACAGAAAACATTGAGACAAGACAAGTAGCCTACTAGCAGAGGAATGCCAGGTTTTATAATCAGAGGGTAAAGCAAAGGCCAATCGTTGTGGGGGACCTAGTCCTAAAAACGACATGGCAGAAACCTAACAAGCTCCACCCAAATTGGCATGGCCCATATAGGGTGATTGATGAAGTTGTCCCTAGAACCTATAGACTAGAGAACCTTGAAGGGGAACCCTTTTCAAACCCATGGAATGCATATCATTTGAAGAAATACTATCAATAATGTTGTAATGTCCTATTGGGCCACCGTTGTAATGAATGTGTTGCTCCAATAGAACACTTGGAGTGTTAATGAGAATATTATGTTATCCCTTCATCTTGTGTTTGTCAATTTAGATACGTTGGGGGAATTCTTGCTAAACCACCCTCGGCTAAAATGAGGGTGAATGGTAGGGACTACCCTCCATTCACTCTCAAGAAAGACGAGGGGGACTTAAAATTGAAAAACATCATTAATTTGGTGAATATCAACCATCAGCTATAATGAGGGTGAATGGTAGGGACGACCCTCCATTCCCTATCAAGAAAGACGAGGGAAGACTTGAATTGAAAAACACCACTAATTTGGTGGGTATCAACCCTCGACTATAATGAGGGTGAATGGTATTGACGACCCACTCAAGAAAGACAAGGGGGACTTCAAATTGAAAAACATTATTAATTTAGTGAATATCAACCCTCGACTATGATGAGGGTGAATGGTAGGGACGTCCCTCCATTCACTCTCAAGAAAGACGAGGGGGGACTTGAATTGAAAAACACCAATAATTTGGTGGTTATCAACCCTCGGCTATGATGAGGGTGAATGGTAGGGATGACCCTCCATTCACTCTCAAGAAAAATGAGGGAGGACTTGAAATTGAAAAACACCATTAATTTGGTGGGTATCAACCCTCGGCTATGATGAGGGTGAATGGTACGGAGACCCTCCATTCACTCTCAAGAAATACGAGGGAAGACTTGAAATGGAAAAACCATTAATTTGGTGGATATCAGCCCTCGGCTATATTGAGGGTGAATGGTAGGGATGACCCTCCATTCACTCTCAAGAAAGGCGAGGGGGGACTTAAAATTGAAAAACACCATTAATTTGGTGGGTATCAACCCTCGGCTATGATGAGGGTGAATGGTAGGGAGACCCCCCATTAACTCTCAAGAAATACGAGGGAAGACTTGAAATGGAAAAACCATTAGTTTGGTGGATATCAGCCCTCGGCTATATTGAGGGTGAATGGTAGGGATGACCCTCCATTCACTCTCAAGAAAGACGAGGGGGGACTTGAAATTGAAAAACACCATTAATTTGGTGGGTATCAACCTTCGGCTATGATGAGGGTTAATGGTATGGATGACCCTCCATTTACTCTCAAGAAAGACGATGGAAGACTTGAATTGTAAAAAACATTAGTTTGGTAGATATCAATGCTCAGCTATAATGAGGGTGAATGGTAGGGACGACCCTCCATTCACTCCCAAGAAAGATGAGGGGGGACTTGAAATTGAAAAAGGCCATTAATTTGGTGGGTATCAACCTTCGGCAATGATGAGGGTGAATGGTAGGGATGACCCTCCATTCACTCTCAAGAAAGATGAGGTAATACTTGAAATGGAAAAATATCATTAGTTTGGTGGATATCAACCCTCGGCTATGATGAGGGTGAATGGTTGGGACGACCCTCCATTCACTCTCACCCTAGCCGAAGTACATCAGCACAAATCATAAAAGGGGGTAACATAGAAGATAGAAGAGGGGAACACTTCCATTACAAAAATTAAAAGTGACAGTATACGTTCAAAAGAAATCAAAAAACAAAAGATTTATAAGACAATGGCCACCCTAATGTGCAACATCGGAAGGTAGAATATTAGCATCATCAGGAAGAGTCCCTTCGGTGACCATAACAGGAGGCCGATCCTCAGACGTGTCGGTGCCTTCGTTATGAACTTGGGACTCAATATGGGCTAGAGCCTCATATATCAATGGGTCATACATCTCCACTTCTTCAAGGGAGGGGTGAATAGATGACACTGCATTAGAAAATTTCAAGATGACCCACCGACATGCCATCTTAATTCCCCTCTCCAAGTACTCAAAATCGAAGCCTTGGAATTCATAGAAGAGTTTGTAAGCCTCCACAGCAACAACCGCAACCCTTCGTACAACATCAGTAAGTTTATTTTTGAACTGGACCCCCTGGCTGGTCAGAGCCTCATCCTTGGCTACTATGAGATCATCCTTCAGTTTAAGCTGAGCAGCGTGCTCCTTTATAAGCTCATCCAAAACCCTTGCATGCTCAATCTTCACGTTCTCCAACTCAACCCTGATTGTCTCCAACTCAGTCTTTAAGTCGGCCTCATTTTGAATAGCTCTCTCGGCCTCATGAAACTTTTGTTGGTTCGTAGCCATCCACTTGGTGGCAGATGTCAAGGCACAGACAGACTATAAAAGACGAGAGAAAAGCCATATTAAAGGGGGAGGGAACAGTTTGTAAAATACTAGCGAATCAAAATTTAAGGCATGAACAAAATACCTGAGCCAGAGTATGAAGACTATAGTCATAAACCTTAGTCGAGGGAATTTTGGCCAAAAATTCATAATCGGCAGCCGATGGTACCGACGACATGGAGGCCTTGGCAGCTCTCAGATTGGCGATTAGGGAGGAAAGGTCGGCCTTTAAGAAGGTCAAATTAGACGACCAATAGGCGCCCATGCACGAGGAAGAACTAGTCCTCTCAGTATTCGTCTGAGGTACCTCTACCCTCGCCCTTGTACGTGAATCAGGCCGAGAGCCAGCAAGGACTTCTGGCTCCTTACATTTGTGGGTATCGACTATTGGCTCGACTTGGTTTGGCCCCATGGCCTTTGTCTTTTTGGGGGAAGTTGAGGCTCCTTACCTTTCTTCTTATTTAGACCTGACATCAAGATGGGGGTAGTGATTTCCCAAATATGATCAGATATGTTGGGAGGCTGACCTGAAAAAGTGATATGGCATTAGCAACAAGTAATAGTACTAAGAAAACACTTGGAAAGAAATGAAATAAAAAAGCAACTTGCATAATTTTGTCAATGGTCCGACCCTTAGATCAGCTTCTTTGAGGAAACGAGGGGCTATTAAATCTTTAAACTTTGCAAGTCCACCCTCTTTCCCTTGTTCCCTCAGGTAGTCAACTATACCCCTTTCATCAAACCTAAGTCTAGGGTCTAACCTTGCTTTTATAAAGGGGTTAGACCATTCCCTTGGGACCCTCAGACTGTCTTCTAGAGGCTCAAACCCGGTGGGGAATTCCCAATCCCCAGAGATGAAGAAGAACCTCATCTTCCAATCATGGTTGGAAGTTTGTGCTAATGGATAAGTTTTTTGTTGGACTTTCTAGCTCCTAGATGAAAATATCCATGTTGCTTGGACGAGGAAGTTATGTTGTAGTAGGCTAAGAACAAGTCACCCAAGGTCTCATGAGTGAATGTGTTCTTCCAGAGGGAGATGTAACCAAGGATGGTTGTCCAAGAGTTAGGAGGAAGTTAGTAAGGAGTAACCTCGAGGGCAGAGAGTATGTTAACTATCGCAGGGTGAAAAGGGAACCTAACACTGACCCTAAGCATCTGCTCATAAATAACAACCTCTACTTCTTTCCCATGGAAGACCCTCTCATCTTCATTCGGGACCCTAATACTTACATTACGATGTATGCCAAAAGGTGCATCCATAGTAAGAGGTCACGATCCTTAACAGACGAGGTGTAAGCTGAGGCCCCTGAGGTATTAACTTGATCATTATCAGAATCCCCACTATCGTCCTCAGTCCTCTCGTTCCCATACCTCTCAGCCTCGTTGTCTATTGGAGGGCCATCTGGAAATGCAGCTTGGAAAGAAAGAGGGGATATGGCTATCATAAGGACAACCTCAGAATGAACTGTCCCCTTGGCCTATCGGTTTGGACTAAGTGTTGATGCTTCTCTTTTCCCAGAAGTTGCAGCACCCGATGGTGACGATGCTATTTCGTTGAATTCTCCCTCTTGCATCTGACACTCGTCTGGACGATAGGAAGACCCAAAGGTCTCAGAAGGTGAAATTATGGCTAATGGAATTAGGAAGATGGGTCGTACCCAAACAGGGTCGGCCCCTCGTCTACGCTCGTTCTCTTCCTCTATTCGCTTGATCTCTGTAAAACACCTCTCTCTCAAAGTCGGAAACTCCTCAACTAAATCATAATGTCTTTTGAGCATTAAGAGGGAGACCCTACACTTGTAGGAATTTTCTCAAATAACCTACAAACAAATTAAATAGTTGACCCACTTGACTTTTGGATCAAAACTAGAGAAATGAAAGGTTTTTGTGGATGAACACCCAAGAACAGGAAGAACAAGGTTCACCGGAGAATAAAACTGACGGTTCACCGGAGAACCTCAAAGCATCGAAACTCAAGGTAGAACCACTGCTAGATGGTGGAAGAGGAATTGGGGAAAGCCTAAGGCCTAATATCTAGCCCTACAACCGCCACACGAGGGCGGGTTCTCACGCCAAAAAATTGAAAAACAACCAAGAAAATGGACAAGAGACCCAAAGCAAGAAATAAAGGAAAATAGAAGATAAAAGGGAATTTAGGCAGAAAAGTTACTTGAGGATGAATACTGAGACATGAGTAAAGCTTAGAACACAAGTGGAAAGGCAGAAAATCGCAGAAATGGCGTTTGAGCGTCTAAGAAGATGGAGAGAGAGCGTACGCGCGAAGAAGAAGAAGAAGAAAAGATATAATTATTTGAAAAAGGGTTTAAATACTTTGTTTTTAGTGGGACCATTAACCAAAGTAGTGCACAGCCCACGAGGAGAAGCACCATTAGGCCAAAAAGCCCCAAGCATAGCGTGCAGCCGTCATATCTGGGAAATGCAAATGATTATTGCCATCTGACAAGATGTCAATCAATTCGACAAATGTCACTCATCAACTTGACCACCCATTTGGAATTTAAAGGTAATATTACCCCTCAACCATCTCAACAGCATCGATAACCAAGGGCTAGGGGTTGATTGATATACCAAAATACACCCTCGGCTAGGCTGAGGGTATCCTCGTTTAGGACAAGGGTCCAACTCTACTACACCGGGGGTCTTATCAGAGATCGAATGACCCTACAATAGGCTGACCCCTCCTCATAGGCTGGATGACCCTATTACGGGTCGACCTCTCATCATATGTCGGATGATCATGTGAACGGATGAGGCTAACTATTAGCACAACCGAACGACCCTATGAGAGGACGACAGTATGAGGCCTACATCGAGCTTTCAATACCCAGTGCCAGCATGAACCTTTGCCTCAGCCTGACATCATAAGCCGAGGGTGACATCACCATGGCGCGTGATTTGGGAGATGCGTGGCACAATGGACATGGGACTCGTATAGCACGTGGACCAGGCCGCTATAACAATATCATTCCCTCATGTGAGGAAATATTATGTCATCATTAATCACAAGTGACACAGCCAGGTGTCAAAAGGGGATTGGTTATATCATCATTCACATGCTCAATGCATGCTGGGGGTACACTACACCACCCAAGCCCTATATATACTTGTCATCTTCAACCTTGTAAAGGGATCTAGAATTAAAACCCTAGATAGAACTCTTCTTATACACATTATGGAGAGAGAGTGAGCTTATGAGCATTGTATCCAAGGCCATTAGTGCCCATATTTAGTGGATCACACACTCACAGTGGATGTAGGCCTTATTGGCTGAACCACTACACATCATTGTCTTCATTCTTCTTATACTCATCCCCTTCTATATACTAATACACATATATAACTCTATTGTTGTCATTGCTACTGTTTGATCTCTCCACCTCTTATCTGGTGGTGCTGAATGTTAGCATAATTGGTGACGTCAAGTCTATGCATTCTGGGGATGAATTAATGCATGGACATAACTTCATCGTGTTTATGCTTAAACATGTTATCCTTTCAAGTATGTCACTTGCCGATGAGGACATTTCTAAATATGATAACCTCAATAATGAGTCAAACCATTCTGGAGAGTTTAGGGGTGTTGATTTGAGTGAGGGAGAATAATGTCTTCAATATGCATACTCTGAACTTTACTTCGAGTTTCTAAAAACCAAAAATAAAAATAAAATTTTTGCTCTTAGGGCGTTGTCTATAGAGAACGAGTTGACAGTTTGATAGAGAATGAGACCTTGGTGAGAATCTCTTTGAATGAGAAACTTGTTTCGATGTGAAGAGAAAACAAAAACTTGACTAAGAAAGTGGATAGTCTTATGAGAGATCTTTAAGCATCATTGGAGACTCCCATGTTTCCTAACTCGAGAAAGATCTCGAATGTTCCCGAGAGGTTAAAGTCAATTTAGAAGAAACATCTAAAATGGATGGAACTATGTTCCTAGGTCCCGGTTTAGATTTTAAAGAGAGGCAAGGGATGGGTTACGAAGGTGAATCCACTTCCAATATCACACCGGTATTGGTTCCAAAGTTTTTGATAGATCCTTATGGGCCTCAGCCTAACCCAATAAGGAGAATTCGTCATAGGCATTTTAACCGAGGTAGATATAAAAAAATCTATGTTTATAACCACTTCAAATAAAGAGGTCACCTTAGGGAGTTTTGCTATAATCTAGGAAGAGTCTCTCGCACACATGCACCCATACACCACTATAGTGACTTTGCTAGTCTTAGAGAGCAAGTTGAGTTTCTAGTCAATACTTCTAGAAGTTTGATGGAAGAACTTCAAAATATGTCTATGACTTTCGACAACACTTCAAACACAATGACTAGTGCTAACAATGAAAAGGGCAAACAAAAGGTTACCACCACTTGGGTACCTAAAAATGATTAAAAAAATCCCTTGTTATTTACGTTGCTTTTAAGGTTCAAGATACCTATTAGTGGTACTTTGATAGTGGGTGATCTAGGCACATGAATGGTGACATGTTACATTTTACCAACTTTGGGGATCAAAAAGAAGGAAAAATGACCTTTAGGTATTGAAGTAGTTTTATCATATTTGGATGAAGTTGAGTGGAGATTTTTATTAAGATAGACAATGTGTTATATGTTGAAAGATTGAATGAAACTCAATAAGAATAATCCAACTTTGCGATGTTAACTTTGTGGTAAAGTTTGACCGATTGGAATGTAATGTTTTTTATCAATCCGATGAACTTTTTTTATAAGGTATGAGGACCACCGTCAATTTCTATGGTATTATTCCCAAGTCCTCTTTAATGTGCAATTGTGTGAAGTTCTTTGACATGGACCTTTGGCATCAACAAATAGGTCACGCTAATGTTAGAGATCTTGTGAGATTAGTTAAGAAAGACCTATTTCATGTCATACCATCACTTGTAGAACAATATTCCTTGATTTCTAGTCCTTTCTAATAAGGGAAATAAATAAAGAGTCCCCATAGAAAGTAGAATACCATTACCGCCTCCGATGTTTTAAAGTTGATTCACATAGATATTATGGGTTCCTTATGTACGTAGAGTATTGTTGGTAAGAAGTATCTTATTGTGATGGTTGAGAACTTTTTGTGATATTTTATCGTTGAATTTCTTAGAGAAAAGTTTAGGATTGTCGAATTTCTAACCGCTAAGTGTCATCTTCTTCCAAATCTACATGGAATCACTATAAATCATATTCTTAGTGATAATGTCACCAAATTTAAATTTTTCAATGTTAATAGTTTTTGTGATGTGTTTGGCATCAAATATGACTTTTCGTCCGTTCATACTCCTAGGAAAAATAGCATAGTTGAGAGGAAGAATCGAATAATTCAAGAGATGGCAAGGTCCACGCTTCTTGGAAGGAAAGTGCTCAGATTTTTTTGGCCAAATATGCCACATGGTGAATATGGTTTATCTTTGTCCACATGCACTTCACACTCTATATGAGTTGTGGACCAGTAAGAAACCTAACCTATCCAATTTTTGAGTTTTGGGGAGTCCTTGTTATATCCTAAGAAATAAAGAGCACTTAGGAAAATTCGACTCTAGAAGAAACGAGGAAATAATTTTAGGATATTCATTGAATAGTAGAGCCTATAGGGTGTATAACCTTAAAATCTCTAAGGTAGTGAATTGATAAATTTCACGATTAGAAATGATGCACCAGTAGCATTTAGTAATTATAATCTTATGTGTGAGAATAATGCACCCCCGATGATGATCTCATGGTTCCTCATACCACTACGGTGGACTCCACTCTTAACAAAGAGAATCTTCCCTCTTAGGTTCAAAAGAATCATGACCTTATCGATATACTTGGTGACTCCACACTGGGTGTTAAGACTCGTGCTCAACAAGAGAATCATGTTAGATACTTTTTCTACACATCCATAGTAAATCCCAAGAATTTGAAGGAATCACTAAATGATTATCATTTTATATGTTCTATGCAACACGAGTAACTTTAATTTCTAAAGAACGATATATGGGAATTAGTCCCCTGACCTAGAAAGACTAAGGTGATTGGTGCTAAGTGGGTGTACAAAAATATGATTGATGATAATAGTACAATCGTTTACGATATGTCTATATTGGTCTCTCAAGGTTACCTACAATTTGAAGGTGCAGACTTTTACAGTACATTCACTTATGTTGCTGGGATTGAGTCCATCCATTTACTACTCACCATATCATGTCATTTATAGTTTAAGATTTACCAAATCGATATCAGAAGTTCCTTCTTTTATGGAATTCTTTAGAAGGAGTTTTATGTGGAACAACCAAATGGGTTCAAAGACCCAAAGCACCTAGAACACATATTTTATCGAAAGAAGGCCATGTATGGTTTGAGGCAAGCACCATGTGCTTGGTACAAAAGGCTAACTTTTTATCTCTTAGCTCGTGAATTTAAGTAAAGGGAGTTAATATGACGTTGTTTGTTAGGATACATAGTGGTTCCATCTTAGTTTCCTAAGTACATGTAGATGACATAGTCTTTTGATCTACGTGTTTCTAACATGCTCATACTTTTTAGGAGGGGATGAAGAGTTAATTTGAGATGAACATGGTTGGTCAACTTACTTTCTTCCTAGGTATCCAAATGCGTCAACTCGAAAATAGAATATTTATATCTTAATCTAAATATTATAGGGATATAGTGAATCAGTTTGGTTTGGACTCTTCTAAGCATTCTAGCACACCCACGAGTTCTTAACTCAATCTACCAATGACACTTTAGGTAAGTACATAAGGTAAAACCTCTATAGGAGTGTGATAGGTAGTTTTCTATTTATACGCCCAAGTGTAGCCTCGTTAGGTAACAACTCATATTCGACCCAACCAACATCGTAAAGCCTGATTACCACAAGGAGTCCAAAGTAAACTGTATCGACTTCGTCCATTATTTGAGGTCGAGATCTTCTTCCAGTCAGGACCACCTTTTTAATGTGTCGTCAGGTACACCAGATAGTTGAGACCTCATCTCGTCCTGATGTCTACTAAGTCGAGACCGAACTCTTTGGACTATGTTTGAATAAGACCATGTGGGTATCAAACTCGATCGAGCTAAGACCCTTATGCACGAGCTCTCTACCAGGTGCAAGGCAAAGCTCCAACGCCATCATCCCATGTGGATAGTAAGTTACAACCATACCACGTGTGCACATGGGAGAAATATTTTGTCATTATGATCTACTTGCATAAGTGATAGGTGAATATTACTCATTGGTTAATGCATACCACACATGCCTGGTGCTTTCATGGGGTGCACATTATACCACGCCAGCACTATATATACTTGCCCCCTTCTACCTTAAAAAGGATCCTTAATTCAAAACCCTAGTAAAACTATATTGAAATTACAACAGAGAGAGAGAAATTTTAGTGCATTGTAATATAAGGCCATTAGAACCAAGTTTAATAGTAAACATACACTCATATGCACACTAGAGTGGGCCTAAATAGGTTAAACCACTTATATTACTGTGTTTTTCCTCTTTACCTCACCTCCTGCTTCATTTATATTACGGTGATTTCACCATTGTTTCACACTTGTGGTTCTTCTGGGTTGAGCTCTTACACAGTTACTTGGTGTTACCATATTTGGCAGTATCAGTTGGCACCATCTGTGGGAAGCAAGATCATCATCTTCTTCCTCTCATTTGCAATTGCACCTCATCGGATTCTCTGGTGGTGGTTTAACTCCACTTTTAGTTAGACTTGAACCGCCATTAAAAAGCACTATTTTGAGTTGATAAATCTGCTCTAAAGTCCATTCATCTATTCTAGTACACCTCTTATTCTTCCCATAAACTAGATTTTATTGCATTAATTCTTCCATCAGTTGGTGGCCTTAGTTCCAATCAAGCACCGCCACAGTCTGAGATAGCTAGTCAAATCAACATGCAAGAGAAGTTGGGTACCTTTAGACATAATTTCTTGACAAGGTCCGCTGGCGCGATGACGGAGATGATAACTCTGGCCTCTAGGTAAGGCGTACATCAGGCGATAGGGGGACGGTCCCTGGCCCTATAGAAGGATGCACCACCACAACAGAGATGAAGATACATTGTTGATAATAAGCACTTATACCTAGGGAGCGAAGGTCAATAATATGAAGATAATGATTATAATGATGATGTAGAGTGTTTGGAACCATACAAAATTTTTTGAGATACTGTGCGCCCTATTCTAGCAAGTAGGGGAAACATGCAAGGCTAAGATGAGAAGGACAGTCTCATCCTTCATCAATTGAGAAGCTCAATGGGGGCTCCGCTTTTAAAATACTATTCATCGTAACTGATCTCTGAGACCAATTATCCAGGTCTCGCAGTAGGTAAGGATCCACGAAAAATGGAGGATGTGATTACCAATGACCCTCCCGTAGTTGAGACAAGGAGAAATATGATGTCAATAGTCATCAGAGAATGACCATATGGGAACCCATCCAACGATGTGCCGAAAGGGAGGGAGATAGCGAAAATGCTGCTCTGGCTGAGGGAGATAATGCCATATATGCTACTAATAAAAAACCATGGAACAACTCTATTAAAGGACTAGAGGATAAGATTGGAGATTTGCTGAAGAGCCAGGATCCTCTAAAGAGGGGGTATATAGAAGGGTCACTATTTATTGCCAGAATCGTGAGCTACCCTACCCTGGCTAAGTTTAAGACATTGATGGTGACACCAAAATATATTGGGAGTATGAATCCTGTATACCATGTCCAGATGTATCAATCTGTTGCAGAAATCTTATCGGTCTCAAATGAGATCAGGAGCAGAGCATTTTCAAGTACCCTGACCGGTGTTACGCATGTCTGGTATACTTCTCTTCCAAGAAAATCAATAGAGAACTTCAAGCAACTGGCTGAGAGGTTAATTAATAAGTTATGCTTTGGGGTTAATCCGAGTAAGAAGACCACCCACTTGTTGTACGTAAAGTAAGGGAATAATAAATCTCTTCAGAACTACATTTCCCTCCTTAATAAAGAGAAAATGGAGGCGAAAGACTATGACGAGAGCATAGCTATCACTTCCCTGATGGGAGGATTATAAAAGGGAAATCTCATGTGGAAGCTGGTAGAGGATCCTACAAAGTCCATAGCTAAACTCTTGGCTACGATCGGGAGGGTAATGAATACAGAGGAGTATATCGCGGACAAAGGAGAAGATGAGAAGGGAATCGGAGGGAGTAAATCCAAAAATCATAAAGGCAAAAAAGATAAGAAGAGGTCGATGGATGGCAAGTTCGTTGACTGCACCCCATTAACTATTACACCTGAAATGATCCAGAATGAGATAAAGAATTATAGTTCCTTGATATGGCCAGAGAAGCTCAAAGTCCCTCCTCATAAGAGGGATAAAAGAAAATGTTGTGAATTTGACCAAGGCCATGGCCACACCACTAGCAAAGGATTTTCATTGAAAGACGAGATAGAGAAAATGCTGTAGCAAGGAAAAATTAGAAAGTACGTGAATAAGAGGGGTGGATGAGATGATACCCAGAAGAGAAAAAGATGACAGGTGTAAACCTGATGATCTAGTGAACAAGGATGATGATGAATCGGTAATGATAAGGAGGTGACCCTAACCTCCCACAGAAGAAAACTGATCCCAAGGGTCAGCTGGATTGTATTTCTCATGATGTGAAAATAATATGTGGTGGTCTGGCAGTGATGGTCAAGAGATATCCGACCAAAAAGCCCATGTTGTAGAAGCCAAAGCTCTCCCCAAGCTGGAGGTAGTCAACTTGTCCACTGTTGATCCAAATCCAGGTAAGAGGAAGAAATTTTACATGAACACCTTGGTCATCATCTTCTCGAGACTAAACTTTAAGGTTATATTAGCCCCACATGATGACCCTCTAGTTATCACCACTAGAGTACATGGGTATCATGTCCCTAGGATACTAGTCGACGGTAGCAGTTCGACCGATGTAACGTTCTGGGATTATTTCACTAGCGAGGGATTGAGAAAGATGAGGCTCACCCCATATCATCAACCAATAATTGGCTTTAGTGGAGAGAAAGTACATCCTCTAGGGATTTATGAGATGGATGTAAGTATAGGGGAGACATGGCAGAGATGTCTCACAAAGACTATTAATTTCTTTATCATGGACGAGAACGTTCATTCATCATATAACATAATTATGAGAGGAGTAGCCCATAAAGAGTTTGAGGTCGTGCCCTCAACCGCTCACCAAATGATAAAATTCCCGACTCCTTATAGAGTAAGGGAAATTCAAGGTAACAAGGTTAAGGCACGTGAATACTACTTTAATTCAGCCTAAGAGAGAGAGGCGCATAAGAAGGCCACCAATACTTATAACATAGACACTCTCGACCCCACAGATGAGACAAAGCTGAAAAAGGGTGAAGCCACCGATGACATATTATCCATCGTCCTTAATGAGGGTGAGCTAGAAAAAACCATCCAAATCGGTAAGGCCCTAAAGAAAGAGATTAAATAAGATATGATCAAACTCGTAAGGGAGAGGAAAATCATATTTTCATAAACCCGAGAAATTGGGCAGTTTGATGGTGTGGTCGATAGTGTTGGGGGAATTGGACGTCGTATATCAACTGAGAATAACCATTAAGGGGAAGGTTTTAGCTGATTTTGTAACCAAGTTTACATGGGATGAGGCCGATGTAGAGGAGATTGTGGACCAAGAAAATGATCCAGAAGGAGAAAGTCTTAACTTAGCTGAAGCTTAGACGAGTAAGACCATAACAGTTGTGGCTGAGAATGAAGAAAATAAGTTCACGTTTAAGAATGGAGCATTGGAAGACAAAAACTTCTCTAAAAAAAGGTATTTTGTGGATCCTCTTTGATGACAGTTCTTCATGTGAAGCAGGGAGTGGAGTCGACCTGATAGTGTCGGGCCCAGATGGAACGAATATAGAGTATGCTTTAAGATTTAAATTCTAGGCATCCTATAATGAATCTAAGTACGAAGCCTTCTTGGAAGGTCTCTCCCTCGCTAAGGCACTGAATGTCAGCTAGTTGCTGGTTTACAGTGACTCAAGGATGGTAGTGAATCAAATCCTAAGATTATATGAAGAAAAAGATAAAAGGATGGCTAGATAATTGGCAAGGGTGAAAGAAGCACTAAAAAACTTTAGGAGGTGAAACTGAAAAGGATCCCTCGTCAAAATAATAGCCGAGTTGATGTACTGGTAAGACTAGTGTCAACAAACAGGATAAAAATCAGAAGATCAATATTGGTAGAGATCCTACACTAATAAATCATTGAAGAAGAAGACAAAATGATTGGGTTCTCCTTAACCCTTGAGATAGGTGAATCTTGGGTGGACCCTCTCATCCAATATATAAGGGATGGTGAACTACCAGAATTAAAGCTTGAAAGGAAGACGATAAGGTATAAAGCGACTAAGTTCCCAGTCATTAGAGATGTGTTATATAAGAAAGGATTTCTCCTCCCTATGCTCTGATGTGTCCATTTGATAGAGGTGGAATACATCCTAAAAGATATACATGAGGGTTATTGCTCTAATCATATATGAGGAAGATCGTTGGAAAAAAGGGTAGTGACACATGGGTATTGGTGGCCAACCTTATCTAGGGATGCAGCTAATTATGTGAAGAGATGTGATAAATATCATAGATATTCCAGCATCCCTCATCAATATCATCAGCCTCTATCATCGATCACCTCTCCTTGGTCGTTTTCTGTTTGGGGAATTGATCCAGTAGGACCCTTGTCCAGGGCAATTGACAGCTACAGGTATCTCATTGTGGCGATCGACTATTTCCCCATTCGGGTTGAGGCACATGCCATAATAACCATCAATGAGATGAAGACCTTCAAATTTATTTGGAGGAACATTATTTAAAGATATGTTCTACGTCGTACCTTGATCTCAATGATGGTTATCAATTATACTTAACCCCTAGTCATCCTGATATCTTCTTTAGTGTTAGATTTTGTGCACATTACCAAGCGTCCTCCAAAGAGTCACACTTGTTTGCACTTAAATTTATCATCATATACGTGAGTAGTAATCTTTCTTATGGTATTTGGAATTCCTTTGATATCGATGACCATTTGTCAGAATATTTAGATGCTGATTGGACAAGGGATGTTGATGGTTGTAAAAGCACATCGGGTGGATGATCTTACTTTGGGAGTAATCTTATCTCTTGGTTGATCGAGAATAAAAAACAATTTCTTTGTTCACGATGGAGGTCGAGTATATAGCCATGGGGAGTTGTTGCACATAACTCTTATGGATGAAGCAAATTTTCCAAGATGATGGGCCTATTACAAGCGCAAGCCACTATTTCTTGCAATAAGATGAATGCAATTCACATCTCTTGTATTCTCGTCCAACATTCTCGTACAAAAAACATTAGGAAACCTGAGCCTTTTACTTGTGATCTTGTTGAGGATAATATAGTTTCTTTGAGCTTAGTGAGTATTGAACGTCAATTGGCCAACATTTTAACTAAAATTTTAGATGCACTTAGATTTGAGGATCTCGGGAAGTCTTTAGGTATTCGTTCCATTGATTGAGTAAAGGTATAAGTTCTAGTTTAGGGTTATTCTCATGTTACTATCATTTATCCCTCAACTAGATTATTTTTTTATGTGTATATCGAGAAAAGTTCAAAAATATTTTCTTTTCTTTTAAAAAATTCAAAATTTTTAACAAGATTTTATTTTTTGATAAAAAAAATTCAATTTTTTTCATAAATATTTATGTATTTTCTTTTACACCATATATGGATGCACATTTAAGATATTCGAATTACGATTTCATTCCATCCATTCATACGAATTAATCATGGTGTTCTTTGAGTTGGCTACATTTTTGTGTGCTTAGTTATGCATGTTTATTACACTGTTCATTGTTGACTACTACATTCATGCTAGACTCATTATATCGCCTTGATTGCACACATGCATGAACTTTTTGAACATTGTACTTGTGAGTCATATGTTGATGAGGATGTTCTCATCTCAATCGTTCTTAAAAATAAACTAAATGTACTAGGAACTAATTGTTCCTGTAAAAACCATTGTAAATATTATTCTTCCAAAACAATTATATATGTTTAAGAAATGGAAAGGCGATACAAAAGAATCAGTCTTCTTTGCATTAAAGTCTAGCGTTGGTGAGATCCTAAAAGTTTCAAAACACATAAACATAAGTGCCTTGGCCAATTTTGTTTGTTTCATTGATGCTCATTATACATGAGAAATGTGATTCCTTCAAAAAATTTGAGATTTTGCTTAAAATGTGATCTTTTGAGGTGTTATAAGTTCAAGATCAATGGATTTGCACAATAAAATTACTTCAAAAATATTAAATAGTTTAGAGTTATTAATTTGACAAATAATGAAATTTATGACATTTTGTATAAGTTGAGTCGATTTCACTTTGTTCAAATCTTTTACACCAAAGGTTCAATTAAGTCCTTTCTTTAGGAGTTCCCCTTTGACTTTATGCATCATCGCTACATATGCCTTTGTTGATTTTATTATGCATTAACTTCATACACATTCATTCCATATTCATGATTTGAATATTTTTGTGCTACTTCATGGTGTGACAGTTTGTATTTGTACTTATATATACATTTATATACTCAAAAAATTTTAAAAGAACTTTGTTGCTTTGTTGAAGTTTCATCTCCATTGCTTAATTTTTTATTCTTTTTTATGATATTTCAAATTTGGACTCTCATAATTCTAACTTTTTAGGCTTAGGTTCTAACCCTTTGTCTATTTCGGACAAAAACGGGGAGAATATATTAAGGGGAAATTTTCTTTGGTTTAAACTCCATGCGTCACGGTATTTCCTTTGCTTCATATGTGTAGGTATTTTTCCTCATTAGTGATACCATAGACTACACGATGGAGATTTCGGCATTAAAATTTTACAAGTATCATTTCTTTTTAGGGTTTGGGAGGGACATTAGTTGAATTTGTCCTTGGGGGTTATATTTTTTTGATTTTATGTTTTATACTAGAGTAACCAAAAAGGGAGATTTGTAAGAGCAAGATTTATAATGATCGTTATGTTTTTTAGTTTAGCATATTTCTCTACACATCTACATCATAATATACATTCTTAAGAGATTCAAATCAAGAAAAGCTACTGACCGAGCACGATAATTGAAGATCAAAAAGTTGATATGCCGCTACAATCATATGGAGAAGGTATATGAGGATGATTTTCTATAATCAATTTATTCAGGGATATTTTAAAAGTGTTTAATAGCTTAAAATATTTTTCCAAAACGTTTTTAAAATATTTTTTGAAAAATTTATAGAGTCGATAGAATGACATTGGATATTGTTCGAACTAGTACATGTTCCTTATTAGAACAACCTCGAACGAGACTTCGAACAAGATCGATTTTGGAAAAAATTAGCGCTTTGGAGTCTCATTGGAAAGTTCGTTTGATGGGTGTTCGAATAAAAGAGAGTACATTGTTCGAATGAGATGTACCTCATTTGAACGAACTGGAATTTTTTTATTTTATACCTGATTTCAAATGAAATCTTTCAAGTTTATCTCTTGGAGACTTTTCTCCCTCTATATAAAGATACAAGCTTGTAATTCTATCAAGTCTTTTAGACAACTTCTTATGATCGAATAGTTATTTTATAAAATGCAAACCCCTTAGATGTTTTGTGATCACTTTATCAAACCCTGAAAAATACACCGTATGTTTTAATCCCTGTGGAGTTAGTTCTTCAATGGTAAGGATCGGAAAGGGATTATCATAGGCTGAACTGTGGACACCGAGGAAAGCAAAGCTTATTGTGTGAGGAAAGCAAAGCTTATTGTGTGGGGATAATTGATAAGCAACCAAAAGTGTTTAAATAATACCCCGAATAGACGATTTTTAGTTGCTAATTCTCAGAATTTGGGTCTTATGTGCTTTATTGTGTATTTTGTAGGTCGAATGCATGATGCGCTGCTCAAACGCGTATTTCAAAGCATTTGTGCAGATTATGAAGCTAATTACCAATCTTGTAACCCGACCCTACTCTAAACCGAGCCTAAGCCTACCCCGAACCCCGTGTGTGTTTAGTTTGCCCCTTTTAATATTTTTTATACTTTTAGTGAGTCGTTTTATTTTTTAGTATTTATTTTTTATTTATTTAATATTTTCTAGGTTTTGTTTCTATTTTTCTATTTTATCTTTATAGGTATAATTTTATTTTATTATGATTTTTATTAGTTTTTAGTTTTTATTAGGATTGGATTTTTTTAGGATTTCATTTATTTATTTTATTTTTATTAGATTTTACATTTTCTTTTTAGGATTTTAGTTTTACTTTTAATAGATTTTTATTTTTTATCTTTTTATTTCTTTTTAGTTTCATTTTTAATTGAGGCTTTATTTTTATTTTTAGAGTAGGATTTTATCTTTAGATTTTATTTTTTAATTAGTTAGTATTATATTTTTAGGTGTCCAAATTAAACACACACACACATATAACCCATAACTCAAACACACAAAAACTCACTCACATCCATCTATCCTATACTCCAATACACCCAACTAGCACACTCACCCTCACACTATCCCCTACACCCTCACACACACAATACCACCAAAACCCATCTTCAACCTCCAACCATCTCCTCTTTCCTCTCTCATCACGCACCTTCATAACCAAAACACACTTTCACCCATCACATCTCCAAAACTAACCAACCCCTTACCCGACCTCATCAACCAAGGCCCCATCACCGGAACCTACCCAAAACAGCGTCCGACCTCCCTCTCTGGTGAAGCTCCGGCGCACCCTTTTTAACCCATGTCCAAGCTGAAGACAACAGTACACCTATGACTTCCATCCCTGTCAAACCTCACAACAGCACCTCCAAACCCGGCGAACCAACCCGACTCACCCTGAACCGCTACTAACCCCTCCGTCCTGAACCGAATTCGCCGGATCTCCAGCCTTAACACGACCCAGGCCAACTCGAGTCCTCCCTAACTCGTGTTCCCACCACTAGTGCTCAGACCTCCAACCCAGCCAGCAGCCCAGACCCTCATCTCCAACCCAAACCCATTGGCAACCCACTTCTAGCTTAATCCATTTTTCCCACCAAAGCCACGATTTCCTTACCTACTACAAACCAAGACAAGCCAAACAAAACTAAATAAACCCACATGTTTAAATCACACCTCTTTTAACCCCAATTCCAAAAATGCCCCCAAACCTCTCATCCCCAAATCATATTTTATTCCCTCACCTCACTTCCCACATAACCTCACATAAGTCATGCACATTTGTGCATTTCCCTAGATACCCTCACCCAAATACCTTCCATATCCCATACGCCTTTGTCCTCCCATTTTTACCCCCATGCTCCATGCTTACTATTTAAAGAATGGAAGACTAAATTTGAAGGAATCTTGAGATATCAATTTTTGTAGAGAGAATTGTAGAGAGAGAAATACCATTTTACTGTAGGTTTTAGATTAGAATTTTTATTTTATTTTTTTTATAGTGAGGGAAAAATAAATTATTGTGAGAATTAATTTGAGTGAAGTTTGTGATGTAATTTTTTGTTGGATCATTCAAATTGATGCATGTTAATTTCAACTTATGGATTGAAGTTCAATTAAGCATCAAGAGATTGGGTTTGATTGTTCCTTTCTCTTCTCATTTATTTTATGCCTTTGATTATTAATTTGTCAAATTCCATACCATGATTAGGCTAAATCCCCTTTAAAGGGGTGGGGGGAAACCCTTATTTGATATTATTTTAGTTTAATTAAGTTGATTACTTGAAAATTCCCTTTGAATATTAATTTTGATCCCTCACCCTTAAATTTACGCCTCGGGAGAGGGTAAATGATTTTCGAGAGAAAATCGAAAGTCTAGTTATAATACCCATTTTAGAATCGAACTAGAGATAGGGGTTTCTTAAGTGGGGTATTATAACTTGAATATAAACTCTAAATTTATTTTTGAAGATTTACATAAGTTTTAAATGATCGATCCTAGCTGGTGATTAATGAAAAGGAGTGTAGATATATTTTTCTAGAGTTGTGGGGTGTTAAACTTAATTTTTTAAAAGGTTACTATTAAAATTACATTTGCAACGAGAGTTTGATTTGTAAGTTTGATATTAATTTGGGAGAATTCAATTAATTAAATTAATTAATTAGAATAGCAAAAATTTGTGGTGTAATCCCACTCCTTGATTGTTCTCCAATTTATTTACCTCATTTATCTTTTATTTTTGTGTTAGACTTTATTTTCCATTTTAGTCACTTTTTAGTTTGTCATTTCATCTCTCATTTAGTTTAGTTTAGTATTATTTCACATCCTCACCTCAACTATAATTGTTTTAATATTTGAAAAGACTAAAAAAATAGAAAAAGCAAAAGCCCAAAAAGAAAATAAAAATTGAACAACAATTGAGTTTGTCTCTACCTTACCCCCTTGATGTGGATTGATACCCTTACTTACCTCTACACTTGAGATTGTTATATTTTGTAGGTAATTGAGGTTTTGACTAACTTGGCTTTCAACAACGACACACAAAAAGTCAAGTTATCAAATGGCGCCATTGCCGGGGAGAAACACACCGAAAAGTCATTTCTATCAAATGGCGTCGTTGTCATTCTTAGGAGCGTGAAGCAAATGGCAACGTTGCCATTCTTGGGAGCATGAAGCACTTGGAGCGGATTTCAACATGTAGTTCATTTATTTTTGCACTTTATTATTTTTTGTACCATTTTTATATTTTTAGAAGGCTTGTATTAGGATTTTTATTCTTGGCTTGTATTGAGGTGCATAGAGACACCATATTTTTTCATTTTAAACAATTATAAAAATAAAAGACAAGTGTGATAGGGAAGCCGGACAAGGTAGAGAGAGGGCGTCCATTAGCGAGGATTTAGAAGCCTCTCTACCTTGGGTTGGTAGGACTCCCGGGGCCGACTAAGATAGGCGTAATCTTAGTCCATATTTTTCCCCACCTTTTCTTGCAAAAAAATCCAAAAATATTTTCTTTCCTTTTTATAAAAAAACAAACAAACAAAAATATTTTCTTTCATTTTTATAAAAAAAAATCCAAAAATATTTTCTTTCCTTTTGAAAAAAATTTTTTTTAAAAAAAATCTCTCTCTCCTCATGGCCGAAGAACATCCTTTACGAGATTACTTTGGTCATTTTCCATTGACAGGCGACACATGTGAGAATGATCCCGAGCCATCTCTTTATGATATTCTTAGTGGTCACAGCTCTCTCACGAGTAACGTTGGCACTCTTGACCCGCACATGCACGCACCTCATTTTCCATCACCCTCGGTGTCAAGTGTCAAGTGTTGCGTACCTTATCGTGCACCCATTGTTCCTATGTCGATCACTTGTCCCATGAGTGTCCGTACTTTTCATATCCATCCGAATTCACCATGGAGCATGTGTATCCTTATGACACTGTTGCGGAACCCACCTCGGCCTACTATCCCGATGTATTTCATCCCGAGTTGTGTGAGTACCCTAGTTATTCGTGGAGGCCTGATCACCATCCCACGCAATACGAATCCCAACCCGATGTTGTGGATCCTCACACGTTCCAACAGTCGTCATGGTAACATTGGATATTGTTCACGATCACTTCCCAAACTATACACCCTATGAGTATCAAGCAATTGTCCATCACTAAAGCGATCCTTTCGTGTATGATGAACTTGGCCCAACTCCACACACTTTATTTGAGTATTCTCCATATAGTCATGATCGTAGCGAGTTGTGTCCACCTCACCCACCTCCACCACCCGTCACTCCACCACCACCACCATCCACCTCCGCTCGCGAAACCCTCTTGCAAAAGTTCATACTTGAGCAAGAGCACGCCACTCAAATTCAAACTCAAGCACTCCAAAGGCTTGAACAACGACTAAAAGAATTGGAGTGTGAGCGAGAGCCAAACATTCCCATGGCCCCACCCATCGTTGCACCCGAGTAAGACGATGATGTGTCCTCTTGTGACATAGATTTTGAGTGTGACCAGCCCTACCACCCAGAGAATCTCGAAGTTGAGACCATCCCATGGTCCGGGTCCCAAGTCGACAATTGTGTTGACTTACCTATTGATAGTGACCCTGATCCAATTCCACCATATCCAAATGAACCCATCATTGTTGTTCCCACTCAATTTCCCGTATTATCCAAAAATACGCCCGAGCTTTTACCTTATGCCCCAATTGCATATGTCTCTAACATGCCCATATATTTTAGGTTTGCTCCGGCTACGAGTGCTCACCATTGTACCGAGATAGCATCAGAGATGGTTCCCACCTCTCTTGATATGGATCCTTCCCCATCATATTTGGCTCCCCTTGATCCGAATATTTCTATTGATTCATCTATCTCGGATCTTAATGCCTCGTTAGACCCTTTCAGCACCTTGGATGGCCACATAATGGTGGATAAGTTGATCACTCACTCGTTTATTTCCACACTTCCTCCTGCGATTTCCCTTGTGGATCACTTCTCACCTCGTGAGGAGTGTGTGTCTCCCACTCTTGAGTTGGATCATCTTACTCCACCTTTTATCCCACCCGACCCACCCATTATCCCTTCCATCCCACCACCTGATTTGGATCTTGAATTTACACCTTGCCTTTTCCAAACAACATTTTCAGATTCTAACCTAAAACCATACCCCACCCATGAGAGTATTTATGGTTCTACTCTCCACCGTGACACCGAGCTTGTTACTCTATACCCGCCACTCTCTTGTTGCGTTGATTTTTCCCATCAACAGCTCCCTGGCGTGTCACGGCGCAACCATTATCATCGCCCATTCATAGAACGGTCGTGCAATTTCCATGAGCCCCACCCCATTCCACTTTCCCCACCATATTTCCTTCCTCACCAACTAGAGCACCATTCTTATAGGTCCCTAGTTTCCCTTACCTTTAAGCTCAATATGGCCCGTGATCGGTGCCTAGTCACCCTTACCCTTTCCTTTCTCCCCTATACCCTAATCCCCACCCACTCATGGTCCACCAATGCTTTGCATCGTGTGATGTGCTTTTCCATACAGGTGCATTGACCATTTTAGCCTTCATCCAATAAGACTGACGCTTTAGTCTTGTTTGGGGGTGATTCTCATCACCCAATTTTTCTACCGCCCCGTGCTTTCATAGATCTTATCTTTTGGGTGATATTCCACCTGCCTGGCTGAAGACATTAAACTTAGCGCTACTGGGAGGCAACCCATGTTTTTTGTACTAGTCTCATCTTTATTTGGGGGTGGTGTTTCACACCACCCAATGCTTTATCATGCTTATAGACGTGTACATATTTTTCTCTTATCATTTATTCAGGTTTATTCTTCGTTACATTTGTCCACTTCATTAGCAGTTGATTCTGGTAAACTCCTTCTTACCTTATGCTCTCAATTTTAAAAATCATTTTATCTAACATTGAGGACGAAGTTCCTTTTTGTTTGGGGGTGGGGAAGTTTATCAAAATCATACCTCTTTTGAATTTTTTTTATTTTTAAACCTGATTTTTAAAATTTCATGCTATTTCTTTCATCTCACTCATTGATGTGAATTTTAAATCAGCCATCTTTCTAAGTCTAGAAATCAAGGTAGAGAATATTTTTTCTAAATCGCTTATGTAATACATAACAAGGAATATTGCACCATGAATTCCTAGACTCAAAAAAGATTTGCGCACTTATCAAGTCACTACAGTTTAGAGTTGATGAGTACTAAAATTCCCAAGAGAACCTTAAGGGTCACTAGTAGAGACTTTAACTTGTCCTATTTGTGCCTTTCACCCTTTCAATGTGTCTTATGCAATCTCCGAGTCCCAAGTTGATTCAACTTCATTTGGGTCCTCATTAAATTGTTGTATGATCTCATTATTTTTCATTAATATTTTGGCTTGATCACTGAGAATGATATCTTTTTTGACTTATAAGAAACACGTGTCTTGAAGTTTGTCCCGATCACCAAACTTTCATCTATACACTCACCCCCTTTCATACCATTTACCATTCATGTAACCCATTGCATTACCATATTCACATATTCCCTACATCATCCACATACATACCCCATTCCATTCATATATCATCCATTATTTTCAGAAAAAGAGTGTTGATTCCAAATATTAAACGTCTTCAGTGTTGAGAGTATAAAAAAAAGAGAAAGAAAAAAAATTACAAAATAGAAAGAGAAAAAAAAGAAAAAAAAAGAATATAGAAAAAAAAGAAGAAAAAAAAAAGAGAAAAGAAAACAAACAAAGTTTGTAGTTAGTAGTTAGTTTTGAAATAAAGACATTTGATCTTCAAGTAAGTACACTCTTCTCTTTCATCCATCTTCCATCCATCATCTATACATCACCATCCAGCCTCATATCCCATCCTTCTCATTTCATTTCCCCCTCACCCATTATCATCCATATTTTCCCCTAGATGTTCGAGCAAATGAGAGTCAACGTGGTTAATAAATCGACGTTCTCACTATAGTGATTAGCATTCTTTCATTAGATCACTTTTTTTTCTAATTCTTTGTTCTTTCTTATGTGTGTGTGAGACGTTTGAACTTGCTTACATTTACTCACCTCCTCACACACAAGAGCGATACACTGGCCCTAATCTCGAGAGTTCGTTTGAGAAAGAGATATCCAGTGAGATTTGAAGTTGAAGCGTTGATTCCGAAGAGGCAATCTAGGAATTACTCTTGTGATACTCGACCCGTTTTGACTGATTCACACTACACACGTTGAGTTCTAGGAAGGTTGTGCCTTGTGTACTCACTTAGCTAAAATTTTTATACATTCTAGCTTGTATTTCTAAAATTATCTCTCTGATGACGGATTGTGCGATCATTCTACGTCTAATAAAAGATTGACTGTTGTCAATAAATCATTTCAAATAAAGAATTTTGTCGGTATATTCCCTGCAAACCCTCACGAGACACAACTCGTCCTATAGGGTAATCTATAGGTTTAAAGGCTTGTTGCACGTGCTAAGTGCAATCACAAGTGCCCGCGAAAGTGGTACACTATTAGTTTCTTATCTTTTTCTTTCTCTCTATCTTATTGCTCGAGGACTAGAAACGCTCTGTGTGGGGGTGGTATGATAAACAGCCAAAAGTGTTTAAATAATACCCCGAATAGACGATTTTTAGTTGCTAATTCTCGATAATTTGGGTCTTATGTTCTTTACTGTGTATTTTGTAGGTTGAATGCATGTTGTAGTGCTCATACACGTATTTATAAGCAATTGTGTGGATTATGGAGCTAATTACCAATCTTGTAACCCTACCCTACTGTTGACAACAAAATTAGTATGCTGATGTGGACGAATAATAAGAAGACACGTGTCAATCTACGTGGCACAATAGCAACGAGGAAGATTGCTTCCCCGACCAGCATACTCACTCCGAGGAACACCAACCCTCCGAGGAACTTCAATGCTCCGAGGAACTTTTGGACGACGAGCAACTAAGGCGGTTCGAGCTGCACGTCGACCACAGCATTAATTGCCAGATAATCAACAGTTCAACTATTCATTGAATGTTTATCATCTTGATGCGCACGTTTGAAGAACATTAAATGAATTACCCTTTCATATGTGTATCATTTAATGTAACACCCTTTCATGTACAGCCTAAGGGCTATAAATACCTTGTATCACCCTCATCCAAGGAGAGGATTTTCTTGATAGCACTGGTAATCGAGAATTCCCAAACACTCAGCAATAACATAACAGTGGATGTAGGCCATTCATATAAGGCTGAACCACTTTAAAATCTTTTGTCTTATTTATTTATCTATGATTAAATAATTAGAGTAATCTAGTTTTTTACATCAACAGATTGGCGCCGTCTGTGGGAAAAGATTTGTTATTATCGGTTTTCACCAAAAATCATTCATCACCAATGGCGGATAATCCAGAATCTAGCAATCGAAATGCTGGAAATGCTGGAAATCCTCCAAATCCCCCTGCACCTCCAGATCTGGCCGGGATTATGACAAATTTGGCTCAAGGACAAACCGCCATGCAAGAGACGATGCGACAACTCATACAAACTCTTCATGGCGGCGTACCTGCACAGTCAGGGCATTGAAGTGGTCAGAGGCAAACCTATTTACTTTCTTCGCGATCCAGGCATACTGAATCATATCGTAATGAGGAATATGATGATTTCTCTTATCAACCTGGGCAAATGTCGTCAATACGGGTTACAGATACTGAACAACGTGTCACCCTTTCCCCAGAAAGGGCCAGCGCATTGGAAAGGTTAAGTAGGGCCTCTCCTTTCAGTCGATTAGGCCCTAGGAGGAATAGGAGTCCACCTAAGACCATGTCGAGGAATTTTCGACAACCATCAGATCTAAGAGAAGGATCAGCACAGTCACGACCAGCTGCTCGTCAAGATAGATCTCAAGAGGCTACTTCAGAACGATCAATTGCTCGAACTAATAGGCCCGAGGAAGGAAATGAAGCGTGGAAAGGATCTCTTCAGCGCTTGGAAGATAGATTGGGAGAAATGGCTAAGGCGAAGAATCCCCTACAACGAACTTTTGTTCAAGGGACACCTTTTGTCCAGGCCATTATAAATTTTCCAACACCGTCAAAATTTAAAGCCCCTATGGTGACCCCCAAATACGATGGAAAGACAGATCCTGTTCTTCACATAGAGCAATATCAAGCTGCTGCCGACATCTATGTTGTCCCCGACGAGATGAGATGTAGGGCATTCTCAGGAACTCTTACTGGATCTGCCCAGATATGGTACAATAATCTTCCTCGGGGTAAGATTTCAACTTTCTTTCAATTGGCCGAGTTGTTCATCGGCAATTTCTGTTTTGGAGCAAAGCCAGTAAAAAGAGTAGCACACTTGTTAAGTGTTAGACAAAAATCTGGTGAGAGCACTAGAGATTACATAACTCGTTTCAATAACGAGAAGCTGGAAGTCATAGATTATGAGGAAAAGACAGCAATCACCGCCTTGATGAGTGGGTTGTTTCCTAATAAGTTGTATTACACTTTGGCGAAAGATCCACCTAAAACTATGTCAGAGTTGATGGCAAAAGCAGCCAAAATCATGAATGCCGAAGAAGCTATGGCTGCAAAGAAGAATATGGATAAAGACCCTAAGGTGGACGTCGACAAGTCTAAAAATAAAGAGCATAAGGGCAATGGCGGTGACAAGCGTTCCAGAAATAATAAGTCGTCATGGGAAGTCCTAAAGAAATTCGATAATTATACTCCCTTGAAAATGGGTATTAATCATGTCTTGGAAGAAATCAAGAATAGCGAGGAGGTAAAGTGGCCGAAGAAACTGAGATCAGACCCTGATGCGAGGAATAGGGATAAATATTGCGAATTCCACAAGGATCATGGTCATATGACTAAAAATTGCATAGCTCTTCAGAACGAGATTGAAACACTCATCCGAAGAGGAAAGCTAGCAAAGTATGTTGATCGTGGAGGTGAAAGAAGAAATAATGATCGAACTAGAGAGAGATCTAGATCTCCTCGTCGAGCAGATGAGAAAAAGAAGAGAGAACATGAAGATGATTCCGAGGATGACCCCGATCTTCCCAAGAAACCAAGGCAACCAGAACGAGAGGTATTTTCCATACGTTTTGGGGCATTTGATTGTAATGTTATTACAGGAGGAGATGCAGGAGGAGGAGACCTTACTGCAGAAAGAAAAGCTTACCTCGGAGAGGCACAAGCTTGTTCGTACATTCAGCAAATAAATTTGGCCAAGGAGGATCGTCCGAGGAAGGTAAACAAAGAGAAGCTAGTCATTGGCTTTTCAAAAAACGACCTGGCAGGTGTTCTTTACCCTCACGACGACCCTTTGGTGATTAAAATGAGGATGAAAGAAGTAGTGATTTCAAGGGTGCTGGTAGACAATGGTAGTTCAGCAGACAGCATGTACTATTCATGCTTTGACAGCTTGAATTTAAAATTATCTCAATTGGAACCTTATCACAGACCTCTTTTGAGTTTTGCTGGCGAGAAAGTTTTTCCACTTAGGACGATCAAGTTGGAAATATTCATTGAAACTTGGCCTGCTTGTCGAACAGAGAGAATACGCTTCTTTGTGATGGATAAGAATGTGCAGTCAGCCTACAACATCATTATGGGAAGAGTTGGTTTGAAGAAGTTCTAAGCAGTTCCATCTACAGTGCATCAATGCTTAAAATTCCCAACAAATTTTGGAGTAGGAGTTGTGAAAGGTGATCAGAAAGTAGCTCGGGAATGCTATTATTCATCTGCCGAGCAAGAGGAGCTTGAATATTCAAGAAAAAAGACTACTACCTACCAGGTGGATGAAGGTACAGAAATTGAAACACTGGATCCTCGAGATGAATCTCAACTTGTAAAAGGACAGGTGGTGGAATCTACAGATAATATTATTCTGGACGACGAGCACCCTGAACGAGTAACCCAGATAGGTTTAACGTTGGATTCTTCAATAAAACAGGAGTTGATAACTTTCTTGAGAAACAGGAAGAAAAATTTTGCATGGAGTCATGAAGACATTCCAGGAATAGATCCAAACTTCTTATGTCATGAGCTCAATGTGAATAAGGAGATCAAGCCTGTAAAGCAGAGAAGAAGGGTATTTAGCCCCGAGAAGAATCAGGCTATACAAGAGGAGGTCGAGAAGCTCCAGAAAGCCCAATTCATTGAAGACGTGAAGTATCCAGCCTGGTTGGCAAACGTGGTGATGGTAAAAAAGAAAAACAATAAATGGAGAATGTGTGTTGATTTCACCGATCATAACAAGGCATGCCCAAAGGATCATTTTCCATTGCCCAGAATTGATCAACTAGTGGATGTTACCTTGGGACACGAGCTGCTCAGCTTCATGGATGCTTACTCTGGATACAACCAGATCAAAATGAAACCTGAAGATAGGGAAAGTACTTCTTTTATTACCCCTAGGGGAACTTATTGCTATAATGTTATGCCTTTTGGTTTGAAAAATGCAGGAGCAACATACCAGCGACTGATGAACAAGGTTTTCACCGAACAAATCAGTCGCAACATGGAAGTCTATGTCGATGATATGTTGATAAAGAGCAAGAAAGCTGCTAATCATCTAGTTGACTTAGCTCAGACCTTTGATCAACTGGATAAATACCAAATGAAGCTCAACCCGCCGAAGTGTACATTTGGAGTACGAGAAGGGATGTTCCTCGGATACATCGTCAACCAGCGAGGCATTGAGGCGAATCCAGAAAAGATCAAAGCTCTTTTAGGGTTGCGATCTCCAACGAAGAAGAAAGAGGTGCAGAGTCTTACAGGACGAGTTGCAGCGCTCAATAGATTTGTATCTCGAGCAACTGATAGGTGCCTTCCATTCTTCAAAACACTTTGAAAAACTTTCGAGTGGAATGATGAATGTGAAAAATCCTTTCAAGACTTGAAGAAATATCTGGGAACACCTCCATTGCTGTCCAGACCAATGATGGGCAAAAAGTTGTACTTATATCTGGCAGTATCAGAGAATGCATTCAGCTCGGCATTGATCAGATTGGAGAATGGAGTCCAGAAGCCAATTTATTACACAAGTAAGGCTTTCCGAGGTGCAGAGATCAGGTACCCGAAGTTGGAAAAATTGGCATTGGCATTAATTGAAGCAAGTAGAAGAATGAGGCCATATTTCCAGGCCCATACCATCGTTGTGTATACCGACATGCCGTTACGACAAGCCCTTCATAAAACAGAAAAATCAGGGAGACTGATGTATTGGGCAATAGAGCTCGGTGAATATGATATTGTGTATGAACCTAGATCATCACTAAAAGGGCAGGCCGTAGAAGATTTTATAGCAGAATTTACTTATCCTGATACCCCCGAGGAGCAAAAGTTGTTCGCTGATCGACCTGTGGATGTTACAGGATCAACAAACATGAGCCCAGACCAACTCCGATTGGTAAAAGGACGAATGGATGTTAAAAATTCTACAGACATAAACTCAGACCAACCCCGGTTGGTAAAAGAATTTGTGGATGTAGAAGGATCATCAACTTCGAACTCAGACCAGCTCCGGTTGGTAAAAGAGCGAGAAGAGATGGTCGACGAGGAGCGAAAAGTACCAGGGGAGGATGAAAGGAAGCAACAAATATTTCATCGAGGAACTCTATCAGATAAGGAATTTGAAGACGGGTTACCCATATGGAGATTATATGTAGATGGCTCATCTTGCACAGCAGGTTATGGGGCAGGAATTGTTTTGAACACCCCAGACGAGATTGACATGGAATATGCCTTACGAATCCAATTCAAAGCCTCCAATAATGAGGCTGAGTATGAGGCCATGATAGCAGGTCTTAATTTAGCAAAGATTATGGAAGCGCAACAAGTGATGGTATTCAGTGATTCTCAATTGATTGTGAATCAGATGATGGGAACATATGCAGTTAAAGGGGAATTAATGGTCAAGTATCATGCCAAGGTAATGGAGTTATTGGCAGAATTTGATGTGATTCAGTTAATCAAAATACCAAGAATAGAGAATGCACGAGCAGACGCACTGGCCCGACTAGCATCAGCTACTCGTACCGAGCTGCGAAGAATAATACCAATTGAAGTATTAGAAAGTCGGAGCATAGATGAAAACCTGACGATGAATATTATCACCCTTGATTTAGGACCATCTTGGATGGATCCCATCAGGGCATATGTTGAAGAAGGAGAATTACCGGAAGATAAGCTCGCTGCCAAGAAATTGAAGTATAAAGCTGCTCGGTATGTACTAACTAATGGTATTTTGTATAGACGATGAATTATGGAAGGTTTGCAAAGATGTGTACATCCTTCCGAGGTGAAATATCTAATTGAAGAAATCCATGAAGGGTCCTGTGGAGCTCATGTAGCAGGTCGAACACTTTTGCAAAGGGTGATGACTCAAGGATACTACTGGCCGACGATGAGGGCTGATTGTATAGCCTATGCTAAGAAATGTGACAAGTGCCAACGTTTTTCCTCCATCTGACGAACTCCACAAGCATTGTTGACACCCATAACTTACCCTTGGCCATTTGCCATGTGGGGAATTGATTTGGTTGGACCATTGCCGACCACCCGAGGAAGATTCAAGTACCTCGTCATCGCAGTAGATTATTTTACTAAATGGGTAGAAGCTGAACCCCTTATCGATATGATGTACGAGAAGGTATACCAGTTCGTTTGGAAGAATATCATCTGTCGATATGGTCTCCCTCATGCCTTCATCACAAACCATGGAACACATTTCGACAACGAGGAGTTTGCTACCTATTGTCAACAATCAAACATCTTGAAGACCCATTCAGCACCAGGTCATCCTCAAAGCAATGGGCAGACAGAGGTGACGAACAGAACACTGCTAAATGGTTTGAAGAAGAGGCTAAGTGAAGCTAAAGATAATTGGATTAACGAGCTACAGTCAGTCTTGTGGGCTTACCGAACAACTCCCCGAGCAGCAACGGGAGAATCCCCATATATGCTAGCATTTGGAAGTGAGGCAGTAATACCTGCCGAGTTGGGTCTTCTGACACACAGAGTGCTGAATTTCAATTCCCTAGTCAGCGACTTAATGAGAAGACTGGATTTGGATATGCTTGAGGAGGTTAGAGAAGAGGCAGCCATTAGGAATGCTGCTTACCAACAACGCACAGCTCTGTTCTATAACAAGAGGGTGAAGAAATGCGACTTAAAAGAAGGGGATTATGTGCTAAAGAAGGTCATTCAGAAGCACAATAAGCTGGAAGCAAACTGGCATGGACCTTACCGAGTTGCAGAAGTTGTTCGACCAGGGACTTACAGAATAGCAACTCTAGAAGGAGAGGAATTTAAGAATGCATGGAATGCTAAACACCTACGCAAGTATTATCAGTAATGTAAAATGTAAAGCAGTTCCTTCATTATGAATAAAACGATGATGTTTCACCATCTTCTTCCTTTTATTACAAGTTTTTCGGGGAATACTAGTGTGATACACTACACTGATAGTTCGAGCGTGATAAACTTCGGTTGGTAAAATAGCGAGAACAAATTATACTCCTTTGGTTAGGAGGCGTACACTTGCGTGATCAACTTCGGTTGGTAAAAGAGCTTGTGGAAAAGATAGTTCGAAAGAACCTGATAGTTCAAGCGTGATCAACTTCGGTTGGTAAAATAGCGAGAACAAATTATACTCCTTTGGTTAGGAGGCGTACACTTGCGTGATCAATTTCGGTTGGTAAAAGAGCTTGTGGACAAGATAGTTCGAAAGAACCTGATAGTTCGAGCGTGATCAACTTCGGTTGGTAAAATAGCGAGAACAAATTATACTCCTTTGGTTAGGAGGCGTACACTTGCGTGATCAACTTCGGTTGGTAAAAGAGCTTGTGGATAAGATAGTTCGAAAGAACCTGATAGTTCGAGCGTGATCAACTTTGGTTGGTAAAATAGCGAGAACAAAATATACTCCTTTGGTTAGGAGGCAATAGTTCAAACCCACGACCAACTTTGGTTGGTAAAAGGGCAAGAATAACATTCTTAAAACGCCATTCTAGGTTGATTAAGAAACGAATATGCTCTTAAATGCCAATTTATGTTGGTCGGGAGGCAAGATTATTGCAGAAAAATACAATAAGTTCTTTGAAGAACAAAATATTCCAAAATGAACCAAATATAATTGGTCGGGGATAAAAACCCACTAATTGTAGTTGGTCGACGAGGATAATTTATCGACCTTGGTTGGTCGAACACATTTTAAAGACAAAAAGTTACCAAGTATGGTTGGTCGGAGATAAAAACCCACTAATCATAATTGGTCGACAAGCATAATTTAACAACCTTGGTTGTTTAGAAAAATTTTAAAGCAGTTATTTTACTCATTACTTTATTATTAAGTGATCGAGCAACATTTCTGATATTTTATTTTGGTCGATGAACCATACAATATTGTTATGCAAGCACAAATATAAAGTGTTTAATAGGAACAAGATAATAGCAATACAGATTTGCAAACAGAAAATGAAAGTCTTTCATTAAAATTCAAAATAAATTACAAGTTACATATATGTGCTAACTATTACATTGAAAATCCTATTCTATTGGTTTTTTCCCTTCAGCCTTCGATACAGGTTCCTCGCCAGCAGGAGGATCATTTAATGTCTGAGGAGAATTGATAAAATTCAAGTCCTTCAACATTCTGACATTCATTACTGAAGGAGTATCCAAGAGATGCTCGGGACGAGATACGTCAATTTGAGAATGAAGGTTATAGTTACCAAGATAATTCGCAATCAAGCTCCGAGGAATGGCGCGAGCTGGTATCCATTCCATGTCCAACTTGAAAGGTGGCACAGTCAAGTCAAGCACTCCAGGCTCGTAGTAGTACCACAAAAAATGTCCTTGGTCGAGCTTTAATACACATAAGGCATTCAGCCAGCCTTGTTTATAACCCTCATTATTGGCATTCTGGATACGAGCATCTAAATGAACTAGAGCTTCGTTGTATCCAGCCATCCAAAATTCCCTGGGCTGTTTATGGAATTGGAAGGTTAATCTATCCAATTGTTCATGAAGGTTTTTAGCAAAAAGTTCCTTGGTATGTAAAGCAGACTTCGTCGCAGTAAGTTGATCTTCCAAAGTCAGGATTTTCTTGGACATTTCAGACAAAGCTCGATATTTTGCGTTCAACTGGTACGCTTGAGTTTCCAATGTTGACAGAGTACGAGCTTCTTCAATACTACGAGGAGTTCTTGATCGACCCCGAGCAGCTGGAGTGCTTCGTTCCTCGTTAACATCCTGAGCAGCTCTTCCTCGCCCACGAGAACCTCTTCCTCGTCCCTGAACAGTAGCAAAAATACCAGACCTTCTTAAAGTATCCAATTCTTTCCTTAATTTGGCATTCTCAACCTCTAAGAATGAGAACCCTTCGTCGGAGACTGGTACCAAGGCAGTGGAAGATGAAGCTGCAGACTTATACTGTGCTAACTCTTTCTGCAAATTGTTGTTCTCTTGTTCCAGCAGCTCGGTGATCTGTCTGCAGGCCTCAACTTCACCTTTTAGGGTCCTCTCCCTGATATCGTACCCAGCAATGATCTTTTTGTGGCCTGTCTCGGAAGAAAGCTGTTGATACCTATCCTCATACCCCTCATGCAACAGGGCATTCGATTCATTGTGCTGATTCTGAAGATCCTCTAAAGTACAATGAAGCTCCTCGATCAAGTCATAGTAGGCCACGTTGTTGGCCACAGCTCGGTCAAGTAAATCCTTTAGGTACTGATAAGCCTCAATTGCTTGTTCTGAAGCATCATGGCCAAGGATGTCAGCAATTTCTAATACGCTCAAATCTGTGTGACCAACCTTATAATATTCACGGCATTGCTGCATCAGCTTTGTATCATGGGCAGATATCAGTTCCATTCTAGCCATAAACTAATAAAGAGGAGAAGGCAAGAGTTAATAAATAAAAATAGACAGAGCATCGACAATGTAGAGGAACAAAAAGATGTGATTTTATTACATCATCAACAAGATTACATCGTTTGGAATACAGAGGATAAGTAAAAGAAAAATAGAAAGAGAGTACCGAACAACTTCACACCTTTTCCTTGTCTCCCAAAACTTTCTCGGGAGGCTGGGACGAGGGGCTTGGTTGCTCGGTAGGAACGATGATCTGATTAGTAGAAGCTGGGACTTGTTCTGGAGGAGCAGGCAAGGATGAAATCTCCTCGGTGGCCGTCTGGTTGGGTTGTGGAACAAGGACCTGATCACCCATAGTCATTGAGGATTCTTCAGATGCATCTTTGTCTTCATCCTCATCTTGAATAACTGGAGGAGGACCAGGGAGATGTTGTTGAAATAGCTCGGAGTCCTCGCTCACCTTCAGTTCCTCTAAGGCAGCAACCCAACCATCATGGAAGTATTTCAAACTTCCATACTTCACCTGAGTCATCATCACTGCTACCCCCCTGTCCCATCCTTTGTCCCAACCAGTTCGGAAGGACTTCTTCACAGATGTTTTTCTCTTCATTTTTTCCGAGGAGAGCTTCTCGGACATAAGATTCTCGGTGGCCTTCAATTTGGTCTCCACCTCCGCCTTCTGACGATTTACTTCTCGCAGGAGGGTCAGCTCTTCTTCAGCTAATTTCAATTTATTCTCAAGCTCCCCAAAGGCTGAAAGTTTCTCGGCATAGTCTTTATTCTCTCTCTCCAAATCCTTCACCTTATTACCCAGTTGTACTTTCTCTACATCAGACGCAGCCAACTTCTTCTCCCATTCAATTTTATCCTCGTCATACTTCTAACGGGATTCACTCACAGATTTGATAGCTTTCTCCAGTGCTCCTTCCACAGTGGACGAGGAGCAAGAAGCTTTGATCGCTTCATCCTTTTTAAGGATTATATTGAAACAGCTCGTCAACTGTAATCCGAAAAGGGAAACGACATCAGAAACAATTATGAGAAATAACAAAGGAAAATATGAAAAACTCAAAGTATAGATACTTACTGAAGCAAGATGACGAGCAACCAGAGAAGTAACCATATCCCGAGTAAGGTCTTCTTCAGTACCTTGCACCTCGGGAATGGGCGAAAACTTTGCCAAGCTCATCGTAGAGCTCGGAGGAACAGTGATTGGAACACCATCTCCACCAGCTGGGAGCTGGGGAATGGCTCCAGAAATACTGACCAAGGAGGATTTCCTCAATCTCCTCGGTGCCTTTTCAACAACCTCAACCAAAGAAGAACTTTTGGTTGGTGAGATAGTGATTACTTCAACAGGTGCATCCTTCTGCACTGGATCCACTGGGGGATTCTCGACAGCCTTTTGAGAAGCAACAGGAGGGGTGGCATCTTTATTCTTTGTCCCTTTTTGGACATCAACCTTATTTTTCTTCCCATCTCCAGCAGAGGAAGTCTCCTCGAAGAGAGCGGGAACTCTTCTTTTGCCCATTTTTTGGCTCAAAGGAATATGAGATTCTGGATCAGAGTCTTCAGGAATTTGCACTGGATCACTGATGCTGACCACAAGACGAGCAGTAAAGGACGACGTATAGCTCCTATACTGCAATAAGTATGAAGCAGACCTGATGTGCTCGTCTGTAACTTTCTGATGCAAACTCCAGATATGTTTCAATTGCCTTATATTAACTTCTGATTCTTTGGGAGTTTTTCTCTTGCTGTTAATTGCAAACAAAAATAAATTGAAATGTCAATCATGCATTTATTCAAACATGATGAAATCATAATTTCAAAAATAAAATAAAATGAAAATAACCTATCCCATTGCCATATGGGGGGCATTTGGGACCTTCATACACGTCGTCTCCGACTGAAGGAGCATGTTGCCAATTTTTGAAAACTAATCCATGTTCAAAATAATCCATGTTAGCATCAGGGAGGTTGACTACTAAAGCCCTATTCAAAAATCTGGTTTTTAAATAATAAACATTATCTAAAACAGCCCATCTATAGCAATACTAAAACTCAGGAATTCCTATACGAGTTCCATGAGTTTGATTTAACTTATGCACCCCATTAACTATTCTCCATGTATTGGGGGCTACTTTTGTAGGAACAACATCGAAATGTTGACAGAATTCTAAGCATAAAGGGTTAGGTGGAAAAGAAAATCCACACTCAGCGATAAAGAGGCTGGGGAACCAATGCCCCTAAGCCAAACGAAAATAGTCAAAGGGCTCAGGAAGATTCTCCAAAGTTACCCAAGACGGAATGGAATAATCAGAACGGAATTTTTCAATAGATTCAATAATATAAACCATGGTGAATAAAAGGAGAAAGAAGAGGACCTTACAGGAAGAATGGAGATCTGTTGACAACGAACGAAAATAAGGATGAACGCACAAGAGAAAGAAAAGCTATGGCGAATTCGAAAGTAAGAAAATTGGAAAAGGTAGAGGACGGTATGATTGCTTGGGAAGTTTAAATACTGTGCCTAGGGAAATGGCGAAAGAAATGATTACAAAGAGAAACTATTGAGCTCCCGGCGGCTAAAAGGACAAAAAGAGCACGAAGATCGAAGCACTCATAAAAAATCGAAAAAAGGCGGATTCTGTGAATTTGGAAGGAAATTTAAAATAAGGCTCCTAAAACCCAGGAAGGTCATTTAATATCGCCATATACCGAGAAATAATGTTCCATACTCCTTAAAGTTTGAAATATGAAACATTGGGGGCTTCTGTTGACAACAAAATTAGTATGCTGATGTGGACGAATAATAAGAAGACACGTGTCAATCTATGTGGCACAATAGCAACGAGGAAGATTGCTTCCCCGACCAGCATACTCACTCCGAGGAACACCAACCCTCTGAGGAACTCTTATCCTCCGAGGAACTTCAATGCTCCGAGGAACTTTTGGACGACGAGCAACTAAGGCGGTTCGAGCTGCACCTCGACCACAGCATTAATTGCCAGATAATCAACAGTTCAACTATTCATTGAATGTTTATCATCTTGATGCGCACGTTTGAAGAACATTAAATGAATTACCCTTTCATATGTGTATCATTTAATGTAACACCCTTTCATGTACAGCCTAAGGGCTATAAATACCTTGTATCACCCTCATCCAAGGAGAGGATTTTCTTGATAGCACTAGTAATCGAGAATTCCCAAACACTCAGCAATAACATAACAGTGGATGTAGGCCATTCATATAAGGCTGAACCACTTTAAAATCTTTTGTCTTATTTATTTATCTGTGATTAAATAATTGGAGTAATCTAGTTTTTTACATCAACACCTACCCTACCCTAAACCGAGCCTAAGCCTACCCCGAACCCTGTGTGTTTAGTTTGTCCCTTTTTAATATTTTTTAGATTTATAGTTTGACTCGTTTTCTTTTTTAGTATTTATTTTTTATTTATTTAATATTTTCTAGGTTTTGTTTTCAATTTTTCAATTTTATCTTTATTAGTATAATTTTATTTTATTTTTATTTTTATTATTTTTTAGTTTTTATTAGGATTAGATTTTTTTAGGATTTCATTTTTTTTTAGTTTAATTAGATTTTACATTTTCTTTTAAGGATTTTAATTTTAGTTTTAATAGATTTTTATTTTTTATCTTTTTATTTCTTTTTAGTTTCATTTTTAATTGATTATTTATTTTTATTTTTAGAGTAGGATTTTATTTTTAGATTTTAATTTTTAATTAGTTAGTTTTATATTTTTAGGTGTCCAAATTAAACACACACACACATATAACCCATAACTCAAACACACAAAAACTCACTCACATCCATCTATCCTGTACTCTAATACACCCAACTAGCACATTCACCCTCACGGTATCCCCTACACCCTCACCCACACAATTAAACCAAAACCCATCTTCAACCTCCAACCACCTTCTCTCTCCTCTTTCATCATGCACCTCCATAACCAAAACACACTTTCACCCATCACACCTCCAAAACTAACCAACCCCTTACCCGACCTCATCAACCAAAGCCCCATCGCCGGAACCTGCCCAAAATCGCGTCCGACCTCCCTCTCCGGCGAAGCTCCGGTGAACCATTTTTAACCCATATCCAAGCGAAAGACAACAGTAGACCCATGACTTCCATCCCTGTCAAACCTCACAACAGCACCTCCAAACCCGGCGAACCAACCTGATCCACCCCAAACTCGCTACTAAACCCTCTGGCCAGACCCAAATCAGCGAGACCTCCCTGACTCGTGTTCCCTCCACCAGTAACCAGACCTACGACCCAACCACCAGCCCCGACCCTCATCTCCAACCCAAACCCGTTGGCAACCCACTTCTAGCATAACCCATTTGTCCCACCAAAGCCACTATCTCCTTACCTTCTACAACCCAAGACAAGCGAATCAAAACCAAATAAACCCACATGTTTAAATCACACCTCTTTTAACCCCAATTCCAAAAATTCCCCCAAACCTCTCATCCCCAAATTAGATTGTATTCTCTCACCTCACTTCTCACACAACTCATGCACATTTGTGCATTTCCCTAGATACCCTCACCCAAATACCTTTGCATAACCCATAAACCTTTGTCCTCCCATTTTTACCCCCATGCTCCATGCCTACTATTTAAAGAATGGAAGACTCAATTTGAAGGAAGCTTGAGATATCAATTTTTGTAGAAAGAATTATAGAGAGAGAAAATACCATTTTAATGTAGGTTTTAGATTATAGTTTTTATTTTATTTTTTTTAGATAGTGAGGGAAAAATAAATTGTTGTGAGAATTAATTTGAGTGAAGTTTGTGATGTAATTTTGTTTGGATCATTCAAATTGAGGGATTCTGATTTCAACTCATGGATGGAAGTTCAATTAAGCATCAAGAGATTGGGTTTGATTGTTCTTTTCTCTTCTCATTTATTTTATGCCTTTAATTATTAATTTGTCAAATTCCATACCATGATTAGGCTAAATCCCCTTTCAAGGGGTGGGGGAAACCCTTATTTGATGTTATTTTAGTTTAATTAAGTTGATTACTTAAAAATTCCCTTTGAATATTAATTTTCATCCCTCACCCTTAAATTTACGCCTCGAGCGAGGGTAAATGAATTTCGAGAGAAAATAGAAAGTCTTGTTATAATACTCATTTTAGATTCGAACTAGAGATAGGGGTTTCTTAAGTGGGGTATTATAACTTGAATATCAACTCTAAATTTATTTTTGAAGATTTACATAAGGTTTAATTGATCGATCCTAGCGGGTGATTAATGAAAAGGACTGTAGATCTATTTTTCTAGAGTTGTGGGGTGTTAAACTTAATTTTTTAAAAGGTTACTATTAAAATTATATTTTAAACGAGAGTTTGATTTGTAAGTTTGATATTAATTTTGGAGAATTCAATTAATTAAACTAATTAATTAGAATAGCTAAAATTCGTGGTGTAATCCCACTCCTTGATTGTTCTCCAATTTATTTACCTCGTTTATCTTTGATTTTGGTGTTAGACTTTATTTTCCATTTTAGTCACTTTTTAGTTTGTCGTTTCATCTCTCATTTAGTTTAGTTTAGTATTATTTTGCATCCTCACCTCACCTATAATTGTTTTAATATTTGAAAAGACTAAAAAAATAGAAAAAGCAAAAACCCAAAAAGAAAATAAAAATTGAACTACAATTGAGTTTGTCTCTAGCTTACCCCCTTGATGTGGATTGATACCCTTACTTACCTCTACACTTGAGATTGTTATATTTTGTAGGTAATTGAGGTTTTGACTAACTTGGCTTTCAACAACGACACACAAAAAGTCAAGTTATCAAATGGCGCCATTGCCGGGGAGAAACACACCGAAAAGTCATTTCTATCAAATGGCGTCGTTGCCGTTCTTGGGAGCGTGAAGCAAATGGCGTCGTTTCCATTCTTGGGAGCATGAAGCACTTGGAGCGGATTTCAATATGTAGTTCATTTATTTTTTCACTTTATTATTTTTTGTACCATTTTTATATTTTTAGAAGGCTTGTATTAGGATTTTTATTCTTGGCTTGTATTGAGGTGCATAGAGACACCATATTTTTTCATTTTAAACAATTATAAAAATAAAAGACAAGTGTGATAGGGAAGCCGGACAAGGTAGAGAGAGGGTGTCCTTTAGCGAGGATTTAGAAGCCTCTCTACCTTGGGTTGGTAGGACTCCTGGGGCCGACTGAGATAGGCGTAATCTCCCCCCCGGTCGACTCAAATTTTTTGGCACCCCACGGCATAAAAATCGTGGGAGGTACATTTCTTACACCCTTGCGCCTCTCCTGTTAGCAAGTCAATTATTTTGTGTGCTTTGTGTGCTCTTACTTGATTTTATTCTGGCATTTATTTTCGAATGGTGTGATGAATTAAATTACTAAGACCTACACCCGGTCACTCACGAGAAGGGATTTCATCACCCAACTCACTCTCTTACCAATTGTGTGCTACCCTAGCCATCACTAAATTTAAAATCAATCAACTAGGTAGCCCACTAGGAGAAAATTTTGCAAAGGCGATCACTCAGAAAATTTCGTGAATTTTTATCGCCCGCGGACTTAATTAAAATTTTACTTCCCCTTTCACTAAATATAAAGATAAAAATTGACTATGTTCTAGTTAGAAAATTTTCTTGACTTGTGTGTGTGTCCAATTCATTTTTCGGTAGTCGATTTTAGTTTGTTCGTCCAAATCAAGAGTCCATATTTTTCCCCACCTTTTCTTCCAAAAAAATCCAAAAACATTTTCTTTCCTTTTTATAAAAAAACAAACAAACAAAATCCAAAAATATTTTCTTTTATTTTTATAAAAAAATCCAAAAAATATCTTCTTTCTTTATTTTTATCGAAAATCCAAAAATATTTTCTTTCCTTTTGAAAAAAAAAATAAAAATAAAAAAAAATATCTCTCTCCTCATGGCCGAAGAACGTCCTTTACGGGATAACTTTGGTCATTTCCCATTGACACGCGATACATGTGAGAATGATCCCGAGCCATCTGTTTATGATATTCTTAGTGGTCATAGCTCTCTCACGAGTACCGTTGGCACTCTTGACCCGCACATGCATGCACCTCATTTTCCATCACCCTCGGTGTCAAGTGTCGACATATTGCGTACCTTATCGTGCACCCATTGTTCCTCTGTCGATCACCTGTCCCGTGAGTGTCCGTACTTGTCATATTTGTGTATCCTTATGACATTGTTGCGGAACCCACCTCGGCCTACTATCCCGATGTATCTCATCCTGAGTTGTGTGAGTACCCTAGTTATTCGTGGAGGCCTGATCACCGTCCCATGCAATACTAATCCCAACCCGATGTTGTGGATCCTCACACATACCAACAGTCGTCATGGCAACATTGTCCACCCATTCACGATCAGTTCCCTCACTATGCACCCTATGAGTATAATCCAATTGTCCATTAACGAAAGCGATCCTTTTGTGTATAATGAACTTGGCCCCACTCCACACACTTCATTTGAGTATTCTCCATATAGTCATGATCGTAGCGAGTTGTGTCTACCTCACCCACCTCCACCACCCGTCACTCCACCACCACCATCATCCACCTCCGCTCTCAAAACCCTCTTGCAAAAGTTCATACTTGAGCAAGAGCACGCCACTCAAATTCAAACTCAAGCTCTCCAAAGGATTGAACAACGACTAAAATAATTGGAGTGTGAGCGAGAGCCAGACATTCCCATGGCCCCACCCATCGTTGCACCCAAGTGTGATGATGATGTGTCCTTTGTGACACAGATTTTGAGTGTGACCAGCCCTACCACCCCGAGAATCTCGAAGTTGAGACCATCCCATGGTCCGGGTCCCAAATCGATAATTGTGTTGACCTGCCTATCGATAGTGACCCTAATCCAATTCCACCATATCCAATGAACCCATCATTGCAGGTCCCACTCACTTTCCCGTATTATCCAAAAATACGCCTGAGCTTTTTCCTTATGCCCCAATTTCATATGTCTCTAACATGCCCATATCTTTTAGGTTCGCTCCGGCTACGAGTGCTCACCATTCTACCGAGATAGCATCAGAGATGGTTCCCACCTCTCTTGATAAGGATCCTTCCCCGTCATATTTGGCTCCCCTTGAGCCGAATATTGCTATTGACTCATCTATCTCAGATCTTAATGCCTCGTTAGACCCTTTCACCACCTCGGATGGTGACATAATGGTGGATAAGTTGATCACTCACTCGTTTATTTCCACACTTCCTCCTGCGAGTTACCTTGTGGATCACTTATGGCCTCATGAGGAGTGTGTGTCTCCCATTCTTGAGTTGGATCATCTTCCTCCACCGTTTATCCCACCCGACCCACCCATTATCCCTTCCATCCCACCACCTGATTTGGATCTTGATTTTACACCTTGATTTTTCCCAACCACATTTTTAGATCCTAACCTAAAACAAGCCCCCACCCATGAGAGTATTTATGGTGCTACTCTCCACCGTGACACTGAGCTTGTTACTCTATACCCTCCACTCTCTTGTGGCGTTGATTTTTCTCATCAACAGCTCCCTGGCGTGTCACGGCGCGACCATTATCATCGCCCATTCATAGAACGGTTGAGCAATTTCCATGAGCCCCACCCCATTCCACTTTCCCCACCATATTTCCTTCCTCACCAACTAGATAACCATTCTTATAGGGCCCTAGTTGCCCTTACCTTTAAGCTCAATAAGGCCCGTTATCGGTGCCTAGTAACCCTTACCCTTTCCTTTCTCCCCTATACCCTAATCCCCACCCACTCATGGTCCACCAATGCTTTGCATCGAGTGATGTGCTTTTCCATACAGGTGCATTGACCTTTTTAGCCTTCATCCAATAAGACTGAAGCTTTAGTCTTGTTTGGGGGTGATTCTCATCACCCAATTTTTCTACCGCCCCGTGCTTTTATAGATCTTATCTTTAGGGTGAGATTCCATTGGTCTGGCTGAAGATATTAAACTTTGTGCTACTGGGAGGCAGCCCGTGTTTTTTGTACTAGTCTCATCTTGTTTGGGGGTGGTGTTTCACATCACCCAATGCTTTATCATTCTTATAAACTTGTATATATTTTTCTTTTATCATTTATTCAGGTTTATTCTTGGCTACATTTGTCCACTTCATTAGCAGTTGATTCTGGTAAACTCCTTCTTACCTTAGGCTCTCAATTTTAAAAATCATTTTATCTAACATCGAGGACGATGTTCCTTTTTGTTTGGGGGTGGGGAATTTTATCAAAATCATACCTCTTCTGAATTTTTTTTATTTTTAAACCTGATTTTTAAAATTTTCTTGCAATTTCTTTCATCTCACTCATTGATGCGAATTTTCAATCATCCATCTTTCTAAGTCTAGAAATCAAGCTAGAGAATATTTTTTCTAAATCTCTTATGTAATATATAACAAGGCATGTTGCACCATGAATTCTTAGACTCAACAAAAATTTGCGCACTTATCAAGTCACTACAGTTTAGAGTTGAGGATTAGTACAATTCCCAAGAGAACCTTAATGGTCACTAGTAGAGACTTTAACTTGTACGATTTGTGGCTTTCACCCTTTCAGAGTGTCTTATGCAATCACCAAGTCACAAGTTGATTCAACTTCGTTTGGGTCCTCATTAAATTGTTGTATGATCTCATTATTTTTCATTAAAATTTTTGCTTGATCACTAAGAATGATATCTTTTTCAATTTATAAGAAACGCGTGTCTTGATGTTTGTCCCGATCACCAAACTTTCATCTATACACTCACCCCCTTTTCATACCATTTACCATTCATGTAACCCATTACGTTACCATATTCACATATTCCCTACATCATCCATATACATACCCCATTCCATTCATATATCATCCATTATTTTCAGAAAAGGAGTGTTGATTCCAAATGTCAAATGTCTTCAGTGTTGAGAGTATAAAAAAAAGAGAGATAAAGAAAAAAAAGAAAAATAGCAAAATAGAAAGAGGAAAAAAACAAGAATATAGAAAAAAAAAAAGAAAAAAAAAAGAGAGAAAAGAAAACAAACAAAGTTTGTAGTTAGTAGTTAGTTTTGAAATAAATACATTTGATCTTCAAGTAAGTACACTCTTCTCTCTCATCCATAATCCATCCATCATCTATACATCACCATCCAACCTCATATCCCATCCTTCTCATTTTATTTCCCCCTCACCCATTATCATCCATATTTTTCCCTGGATGTTCGAGCAAATGAGAGTAAACGTGGTGAATAACTCAACGTTCTCCCTATAGTGATTAGCATTCTTTCATGAGATCACTTTTCTTTCTAATTCTTCGTTCTTTCTTATGTGTGTGTGAGACGTTCCAACTTTCTTAGATTTACTCACCTTCTCACACACAAGAGCGATACACTGGCCCTAATCTCGAGAGTTCGTTTGAGAAAGAGATATCCAGTGAGATTTGCAGTTGAATTGTTGATTTCGAAGAGGCAATCTAGGAATTACTCTTGTGATACTCGAACCGTTTTGACTGATTCACACTACACACGTTGAGTTCTAGGAAGGATGTTCCTTGTGTATTCCCTTAGCTAAAATTTTTATACATTCTAGCTTGTATTTCTAAAATTATTTCTCTCATGATGGATTGTGCGATCATTCTACGCCTAATAAAAGATTGACTGTTGTCAATAAATCATTTCAAATAAAGAATTTTGTGGGTATATTCCCTGCAAACCCTCACGAGACACAACTCGTCCTGTAGGGAAACCGATAGGTTTAAAGGCTTATTGCACATACTAAGTGCAATCGCAAGAGCCCGCGAAAGTGGTACACTTTTCGTTTCTTATCTTTCTCTTTTTCTCTATCTTATTGCTCGAGGACTAGAAACGCTCTATTTGGCTGTGATGTGATAAGCATCCAAAAGTGTTTAAATAATACCCTGAATAGACGATTTTTAGTTACGAATTCTCGGCAATTTGGGTCTTATGTGCTTTATTGTGTATTTTGTAAGTTGAATGCACGTTGCGGTGCTCAACCACGCATTTCTAAGAAATTGTGTGGATTATGGAGCTAATTACCAATATCGTAACCCTACCCTACCCTACCCTAAACCGAGCCTAAGACTACCCGAACCCTGTGTGTTTAGTTTGTCCCTTTTTAATATTTTTTAGATTTTTAGTTTGAGTTGTTTTATTTTTTAGTATTTAATTTTTATTTATTTAATATTTTCTAGGTTTTGTTTTCAATTTTTCAATTTTATCTTTATTAGTATAATTTTATTTTATTTTGATTTTTATTATTTTATTGTTTTTATTAGGATAAGATTTTTTTAGGATTTCATTTTTTTTTTAGTTTTATTAGATTTCACATTTTCTTTTAAGGATTTTACTTTTAGTTTTTATAGATTTTTATTTTTTATCTTTTTATTTCTTTTTAGTTTCATTTTTAATTGAGTATTTATTTTTATTTTTAGAGTAGGATTTTATTTTTAGATTTTAATTTTTAATTAGTTAGTATTCTATTTTTAGGTGTCCAAATTAAACACACACACACATATAACCCATAACTCAAACACACAAAAACTCACTCACATCCATCTATCCTATACTCTAATACACCCAACTAGCACACTCACCCTCACAGTATCCCCTACACCCTCACCCACACAATACCACCAAAACCCATCTTCAACCTCCAACCATCTTCTCTCTCCTCTCTCATCACCCACCTCCATAACCAAAACACACTTTCACCCATCACACCTCCAAAACTAACCAACCCCTTACCCGACCTCATCAACCAAAGCCCCACCGCCGGAACCTGCCCAAAACCGCGTCCGACCTCCCTCTCCGATGAAGCTCCGATGAACCCTTTTTAACCAATATCCAAGCCAAAAATAACAGTAGACCCATGACTTCCATCCCTATCAAACCTCACAACAGCACCTCCAAACCCGGCGAACCAACCCGATCCACCCTGAACTCGCTACTAAACCCTCTGGCCTGACCCGAATCCACGAGACCTCCTTGACTCATGTTCCCTCCACCAGTAACCAAACCTACGACCCAACCACCAGCCCCGACCCTCATCTCCAACCCAAACCCGTTGGCATCCCACTTCTAGCTTAACCCATTTGTCCCACCAAAGCCACGATCTCCTTACCTGCTACAACCCAAGACAAGCCAATCAAAACCAAATAAACCCACATGTTTAAATCACACCTCTTTTAACCCCAATTCCAAAAATTCCCCCAAACCGCTCATCCCCAAATCAGATTTTATTCTCTCACCTCACTTCCCACATGACCTCACGCAACTCATGCACATTTGTGCATTTCCCTAGATACCCTCACCCAAATACCTTCCATAACTCATAAACCTTTGTCCTCCCATTTTTACCCCCATGCTCCATGCCTACTATTTAAAGAATGGAAGACTCAATTTGAAGGAAGCTTTAGATATCAATTTTTGTAGAAAGAATTGTAAAGAGAGAAAATACCATTTTAGTGTAGGTTTTAGATTAGAATTTTTATTTTATTTTTTTTAGATAGTGATGGAAAAATAAGTCGTTGTGAGAATTAATTTGAGTGAAGTTTGTGATGTAATTTTGTTTGGATCATTCAAATTGAGGGATGTTGATTTCAACTCATGGATTGAATTTCAATCAAGCATTAAGAGATTGGGTTTGATTGTTCTTTTCTCCTCTCATTTATTTTATGCCTTTGATTATTAATTTGTCAAATTCCATCCCATGATTTGGCTAAATCCACTTTCAAGGGGTGGGGGGAAACCCTTATTTGATGGTATTTTAGTTTAATTTGTTGATTACTTGAAAATTCCCTTTGAATATTAATTTTGATTCCTCACCCTTAAATTTAAGCCTCGAGAGAGGGTAAATAATTTTCGATAGAAAATCGAAAGTCTAGTTATAATACCCATTTTAGATTCGAACTAGAGATAGGGGTTTTTTAAGTGGGGCTTTATAACTTGAATTTCAACTCTAAATTTATTTTCTATGATTTACATAAGTTTTAATTGATCAATCCTAGCGGGTGATTACTTAAAAGGAGTGTAGATCGATTTTTCTAGAGTTGTGGGGTATTAAAATTAATTTTCTAAAAGGCTACTATTAAAATTACATTTGCAACGAGAGTTGATTTGTAAGTTTGATATTAATTTGGGAGAATTCAAGTAATTAAATTAATTAATTACAATAGCTAAAATTTGTGGTGTAATCCCACTCCTTGATTGTTCTCCAATTTATTTACCTCCTTTATCTTTTATTTTTGTGTTAGACTTTATTTTCCATTTTAGTTACTTTTTAGTTTGTCATTTCATCTCTCATTTAGTTTAGTTTAGTATTATTTCACATCATCACCTCACCTAATTGTTTTAATATTTGAAAAGGCTAAAAAAAATAGAAAAAGCAAAAGACCAAAAAGAAAATAATAATTGAACTACAATTGAGTTTGTCTCTAGCTTACTCCCTCGATGTGGATTGATACCCGTACTTACCTCTACACTTGAGATTGTTATATTTTGCAGGAAATTGAGGATTTTGATTAGAGGAGCTTTTTAAGCAACGATGAAAATACATACCGAAAAGTTCACTATATCAATAATGAACCTTATCTTATTTTGGCGGCCAGGGTGCATTTTTATCTATTATATCCTTCGAATCCATCGACGATTTATAGGAGTGCATTAATGGTTATACTGTCTACTAATAGGTCGATGTCTAGTAAAGGGAAATCATTTTTGGGTGAATTCCAATTAAGATACCTATATTCTATGCACATTCAGACGTTGTCATTGACTTTAGGTACCGGTATGATGTTGGCTAGCCATGTGGCATATTCGATGACTGAAATGATTTCGACACTGACCTATTTTTCTACTTATTCTTTTACTTTCAAGGACCATTCAATTATTAGCTTACGGAGTCTTTGGTTTATGGGTTTTTCCTTAGGGATAGTAGTTAATTCATGCATGATTATAGTAAGGTTGATGTTGGGCATGGTGGCAGAGAACCAAGCGAAAACATCCATGAAACTGGCGAGGAGGTCCATGCATTATTTATGTTCATTTTCATCTAGGGAGAACCCTGTAACACCCCGTAATTTTGAGGATTTAATATTTAATTATTTTGGAAGTTATGAAAATATTTAAATTGGAGAAACTTAAATTCATGAGTTGGAGAATTTAATTGAGTGAGCCGAATTATTTATAATTATCGACTTTTAAGTTAATGGTTCAAAATCTCGTGTGTCGCATTTTGAGGTTGAAATTTGGTGATGTCGAAAAGTATTTCGTATGGCAATTCCGAGTGAGCGGTTGCATCCGAATGGGTCGAGATAGTCAGAAAAGAGTACCCGGGGTAGTAATTGGGTCTAGGGGTATTTTGGGCATAGTCGGGCCCACACGGGGTGAGTTGGGCCACTTTAATTAAGCCCATTAGGTGAAAAACGGGATTTAGAGTTTTAACTTAAGTAAGGGATTAGAAAATCAGCAACCATCACAAATCTAAGCCTAGGGCTTGAGAGGGAAATTGGGGGAATGCTTAGCAAAAGCCAATTTGGGAATTTTGGAGCCAAATTAAGGGACTACACCAACGGATCAGACCCTACGAACAATCCAGGCAAGTGGTTAACTATTGTGATTTCTAAATTTATGATAATCATTCATATCATAGTGATGTCTATATGAAAATTCGTTTTGGGTGTGTGACCAAAATTTAAATTGGGTTTTTGGAATTTAATATACCTTAATGGGATTACGGATAAGATTTATTGTGTTTATGATTCTAGAATGTAGAGGAATGAATTGTATGTTAAAAAACAGTGAGATCAAATGGTTAATTACTGATAAAATGAATGAAATTCATATTGGGGATTTGAAACCTGGATAATACCCAAATCGGGAAAACCTTGGAATTTATGGATATTGATGATGAATTTAGGTCTGTGAGATGTTTAGACCCTTTCCTTTCATGGAGGATGTGTTATTTGTAAATGGGTAAGGGCTTAGGTTGAGAAATTAAGCTTTAAGTTTCGTCCATGGCTGACAGAGATTGGAGAGGACGAATACTGGAACGATCGATCGATCGACCAAGGGGGCTCGATCGATCGATGAAGGCAAAATCTGGGTAGTTCAGCCAGTTTGTTATATAAAGGGAAATTTAGTAAAAATTAAGTTTCATACATTAATAAGTGATAATTAATTATGAAACAAATATTCCTAGCAATTATGGGAGAAAGTAATTGGAAATAGGATGAATTTATGTGGGGCACTTAATGGATGAATTTGAGAAATTTTATTCCAAAATAGTGAGATATGGGTCAAGTGAGCGAATCCGGGTATATTGGTCAAGCGACCCCAAAGTAATGAATTAAGTTTGGAGATAAATTAATTAATTTAGAGTCGGGATAGAGACTCGGGAAATATTTAATTTCGGTCCAAATGATCGAGTCCGGGTATGTTGGTAATTATAGATAAATATAATTGGGAACTTTATGAAGATAAATGCGTGGCATATTGTGGGCGAAAAATGTGGGAATGAAATTATGAGATACAAAAATGGACCGAGTGAGTGAGTCCGGGTATGTTGGTTATGTGACACCAAAGTATTAAATTAATTATTGAGATAGAGTAATTAATTTGGAGTCGGAACATAGACTCGGGAAATATTAAGTTACGGGCCAAGTAAGTGGGTCCGGAGATTTAGTATAAATTAATTAATGTATAAATTAATTATATTAGAGTCGGACCACAAACTCGGATTTGTGTTGATTAATTAATGTGTAAATTAATTAAATAAGAGTCGGATTGTAGACTCGGGTAAGTATTAAATTAATGGATGTAATAATTAATTTAATTAGAGTCGGGGTGTAGACTCGGTTAATTATTAAATTAATAGGTGTGTAAATTAATTTAATTAGAGTCGGATTATAGACTCGAGGAGGTATTAAATTAATAATTGTGTTAATTAATTTAATTAGAGTCGGATGATAGACTCGGGGAGGTATTAAATTAATGTGTGTTAATTAATTTAATTAGAGTCGGACGATAGACTCGGGGAGATATTAAATTAATATGTGTGTTAATTAATTTAATTAGAGTTGGACGATGGACTCGGGGAGGTATTAAATTAATATGTGTGTTAATTAATTTAATTAGTGTCGGGTGATAGACTCGGGAAGGTTTTAAATTAATAAGTGTGTCAATTAATTTTATTGGAGTCGGACCATAGACTCGGGGAAAGTATTATATAAATTGAAGTGTGAGTTAAATATATTAGAGTCGGACCATAGACTCGGGAAGACGATAAATTATTAAGTGAGGAAATTAATTACGTTGAGTCGGGCCACAGACTCAAGAAATTACAGGAAGTGTACGGGATTTTTAGTACACGGTAAAGCCGGGGTTTATAATACATATAAATATGGTGTAGTGATAGTATATATATATATATATATATATATATATATATATATACGTGTATATATTGTGTGTGATATTAAATTACAGGCGGTGTACGGGATTTTGAGTACACGATAAAGCCGGGATTTATATTATATATATACGGTACAGTGATAGTATATATATACGTGTTTATATTGTGTGTGATATTAAATATCAGTGACTAGATATTTATTCAATTTATATACTCTAATGCTATTAAGGGAGGTTGCGCGATGTGGGTGAATCCCCTAGCTTAAGGAGTAGGGCGAGTATATCCCCAGGTCATAGCGTCCGGTATATATGGGTGAGGGATTTATCTCACTTTCAGGGAAGGAATATGACCGCCTCCACTACGTTTATATTTTGGGCTAAGTTGGTGAGCGATTCCAACTTGGGGAAACTAGGTTTTGTGAGTACACATAGTGAGAGAGCATTTTAGAGGGAATCATCTGGCGAGGGTATACTCGAAGGGATGGATATACGTATGTTATATGTGTGGATTTTGTGGCAAAGTTACGTATATAATGGTAGTAAATATTATATATGGGTAACAATACAGTGTGTGATGTATTTACTTTATATAACTTGTGATACGGTTATATGTTACTATTTAAGAGGAATTTATTAAGTTAATTGTGAAATAACTTATAATTGAGAAAATCATTATACTCGGGTTAGAGTAGTATGGCAAGGGAAGGTTATACCAGGACTAGTTGGATGGGGTAGCACAACTAGGTGGGGTTAAGGTAACCGGTAGGTGTGCACAATAGTGGAGGGATGAGAATGTCCATAAGGGAGTGCGACACTAACTTTAATATGAACCGCATTCATGCATTTTAAATTACTGCAGTTAATTCACTTGCTAAATATTTTCAAAATTTTGTGGGTTCTAACCCTTGCTATAAAACTATTTTCAAAACCTTTTAGGTGTCCAGCCATAGGGACGCCAGGATTGATATTCTATTCCAGAGACACAGAGCTATGTCATATGTGGATGCTAGCAGGAGTTTGGATTAGACGCATCATTCATTCATTCCTAGAGTAGCAATCACTCATTAGTTCCAGTTTTATTTAGGGCATCTCGCCCAGACTTTCAGTTAAGTTTCCATATTTGTTTTATTCCGATGTTGAATATTATATTGGATTATTTCACTTTGGTGGCCGATGTTTTATTCGGCAAGTTGTGTAATAAGTTATTCAGTTGAGTTTTATTCAGTTGTGTGAATGGTTTATATTTATTTCTGCATGTACTGTTTTGTTAAATTAAAAAGGTTAAAATTCGGCACCAGTTTTTGGAATACTAGGTGGTTAGTAAGTTTTAAAAAGTTTTCGACAGTGATGCTAAGGATGATCCAACTGGGATTCCTGTTTTAATTTGGTATAGGACTGATCACCCGGTATTTTATTAGGCAGGGTGTCACAAACCCTATTTGTAACCCTTCGGGTTTTAAGGAGTGCCCAAGTTTATGTTTATTATGTCATCCTCATTGGGAGATATACGTCTGTTTTGACTTTGATCAAGTTTATGTAAGTGTTTTAAGTATTTTAAGTCTATTGAGTTTTATTATTAGGGGTGACTACTAATCCATCGCTAGATTCATAATCCTCACATGTAACACACACGACTAAATATTGGAAATAACCTTTTATTATGCCATATATAGGAGGAAGGAAATCATTGATAGTACCAAAAACAATTTCCTTATAGAAGGATATATTATGAGATGGGATAAGGTGCAGTCTTTAGCTAACAGGAGAGACTCAAATGGTCTCTGTATGATGGGCGTTGGGGTGCATCAGGTATGGTCCAGTTATTATGTTTTGTGGTTCCCTTGATGTTTATGACCAGGTGAGATATATTTTTCTAGGGCACCTATGGAGCGACCTTCGGGCATTTGGTGACTTTGGTATTGACTCCAAGCTAGGTTAGGCGGTGTTTTTTATCCTTGTCCATTTTTCCTTTAGGGTGGGCTTTAGGATTTTAGTCAGGCATGTGATAGGGTCTCTATAAGTCATTCCTCGGAGAGGGCTTTCAATAAGAGTTGGTGATTTTCCTCATTCCACTGGTAATACCGTGGGGGTTTTCTGGTCGTATCTTAAGGCTTAATCAAAGGTGATGTTCAAGTGGGCGAATTTTTGGTTCTCATACATGGCGGTAGAGAATGAGCTTAGTCATGTTGGTCAACCTCCCTTTCTCTGTATTAATGCCTTCTGTGGCATAGGTGTTGTATCAATGGTGAAAGCATTCAAAGGTGTTAAGTTAGTGGTCCTTAACATGTATATTATAGAAGTCTCACCAGGGAATAATGAGGGTTAATCCGGATTCAAGCACTGGCTGGGAGATTTATCTATGTTTTACGGTAACCCATGATATGTTAAATTCACCCTAGTTCTCTTTATGAGTTTTCCCATAATCCACGTATAACTCTTCTTTGTGGAGGATTTCCATTCTGGGGTGTAGGGATTTGTTTATTTTTCCCACCATGGATATGGAAGTTCGTGATATGTGAAGTCCTTTCCATGGAGACAAAAGTTTCTATTCCACCCTTGATGGGGATCGTCGAGGCTTTTGGTTATGTCTTTCCATCGGGGGTGTACCCAAGATCGATTTTTCTCTTGTGTTCCATAACGGTGGAAGCTTCGAGGGTTCCATATTGATCTTTTCCAAGTCCAATCCTGAGAATTTATCCTATCTTTTAGATGATTGATGTGGTTAAATTATGGATAATCGACTCCTATTCTATCATGTGAAAGAGAAGGATGACCAATAACCCATTGAGGTAGATATACTGTCGTGAAAGGTTTTAGGAGAGGAGCAGTGCTAGTATTGGCTATAGTGACCCAGTTCATTTCCTTAGATGGTGATGACCTCGGTGTCGAATGATAACTTAAAATTCATTCTAAGAGATGAGGGTAATGCCCCTATAGAGCATATATAGGCCCTTTCGAGTAAAAGCTTGAAGCTTACTGGAATGTTGAGTACTTAAAATTCCATATTTTATCTGATGGGTCCTATTATAAGGTGAGGACAAATTCCCTTAGGACCTCTTAGCGAGTATTATCATAAGATCAAATGGATATGATTATGGTGCAAATTTTGAAGCAATGTGTCCTAGACCAACGACGATACGAACGGGTCATACGATGATGGTGGACTCATTGTCTATTAATACTAGGGGCACGATCTCTTCACAAGTCACAATGGTAATGTGAAGTGGGAATCGATTATTGTGGTCTTGTATGGGAATGTCTTTATTAGAGAAACTGATGTGTTGTTGCATGGTGATGGAACTGATGGTGGTGGAAATCTCATCCAGGGATAGATCCTTACCATAGAAGCTTGGGATAACAGATGGACGAGGGCGACACGATGTTCCTGGGATGTAGATAGAAACTCCTAGATGGTGGTATTTAAATATGTTCACAAGAGTTGATCTTGGATTTTATCATTCTCCTGTGGAGGGGGATCTTGATTATTGTGGGGGAGCCTCCCTCTTTATCAGTAGGGTTTGGGGGTGGAGTTTTGACCCGAACTAGTGAGGAAGGCGACCTCTTTATCTCAAGTGAGAATGAGTTTTTAACGAGTCTTTCATTTATTTATCTCTAGACGTTGTATCAAATCAGTCAAGTATGCAGGGCCTAAGGCAGGGGGTGTTGAATTTAAGGCCATAACTTAGGTCCAATGCAAGGTAAGGGTTGATTACATGCTCTTAGGAGCTTCTTTTTAGGTCGTCGAGAAGGAGCTATATATGGAGTTGTCTATCCAATATACGACAATGTCTAAGTTCAGAGTGGGGGTGGGATTTTTTCCACCGTGCCTAGGACTGAGTCGTTTATCTAGTTCGGTGACTTAGTTTGGGTTTCTATAGAAATTGTGGATCTCAACTAGATGTCTTTGTACGATGGAATTTGTTGGCATTTATTATCGTCAGGGGGGCATTCGATGTGATTTCTTGGTGCTCTCCAATGTAAGAAAGGGGACTTGGTTCCTATGGATCCATTTCCTTTACGACACATAAAATGTGTCCGTAATAGTATCGATACTTCGTGTAATCTGACCCCTAAGGTAAGATTTCATAAACACAAATGACAAGGGTTGTACAAATACCACGTATTACAGGGTGTACAATTTCCCGTAATTATGGTCATTGGGATCGAGTTGTAAAAGTTCCATTTCGGTTGTATATGACTACCTCCACGAACGGTGACCTTCTGGATGAGGACAACCTCAGTGGGTCAATTCATCTTTTAGTTTAATAATACTGACTATATGGTCGTCTTCTAGGTAGGTTCTCCCATGGCTGGGTCATGTGTCATTATAATGGTAGAACCAGGGAGATATCTCTAGGAAGAAGCAGTCATAAGCCACCTATGAGACGGGAAGATCTAGTTCACTCTTAGGATCGACGGTGTCTTCCTCGTGTAGAGGGATTTCAGGAGGGTTACTCTTTATTATTATGGAGTTGCACATGGTACCTCGTATCTATGGGTAAGTCATCCCATCCAGTGGCTCGAATGCTCTGATAAATTTTGATACTGGGAGACAAGTGCTCCCCTTAGTGTTGAAAAACTGGAGAGGTAGACCTCCATATGAGATCTGCAATGTGACCTCGCTTTTTCATGTGGCATATCTAGTGTTTGTGTTTCTCGAGTCTATTAAGATTGACACACCCTAATCCTGTTTACTTATAATTAAGTTTGAAAGTCAAAGTGAGTCAAACCATAATTCAATTAACCAAACCATAAACAAGAGTCTTAATTATAGAATTGTCAATGAAAATTTATAAAACTAAAAACTTTTAACAATATTAAAATGCTTGTGCTTATATTGACTTTCTTGAAGGATAAGTAGACTTAATTACACCATTTACATTTTTAAAAAATCATATTTTTCTCATTCCTTGATAACTCAACTCGACCTTCTAGATTTGGCATTGAAATCACGATATCAAAAAAACATAAACATAGTAGTCATGAGCAAAATAGTTCAATGAATGCATCACTATTATGGTATTGCATAAAATTAAATTCAATAAATCATATCCATATATTAATGTATAAACTTATCTATTCCATTCATAAAGAATGACCCAGTTTTCTAAACCATGATTCACATATCATGTCTACAATGGACAATTATCCACCATTCCTAGCTGGGGAGTGACACCTTGTTTATAATAGAAAATCTTCCCCCATTCCGACTCGAGGAGTAACCTCCCATTTCGGTAAACGAAAATGATATAATTTCACAATAATAATTCCATGATCATATCCATAACAATGTACATATACACCATTTCAGTGAGTACACTCACCTTGGGTTCTCAATATATGTTTGCATTTCTCTCGGGTGGAGCTGAAGTTGGTGGATTAGATCTTAATCATGTCAATCAAAATAAATCAGTAATTAAATTAAATCATATATATAATATTAATATATTAACATAACTTTCAATTATTACACAACTACAATATAATCCCTCTTCAGTAGAATTCCATGCAACTTGAGTTAGGATGATGCGATGGAATCTATATTGATAAAGTTATAAACATTCAAACCTAGAAAATACATCACAAGGAAATTATAAATAAAACCAAATACCCATAAAATTATACTTCTCAATACATAAAATCATGGTACATGTACTCAAATTACCCTTTGGAAGGAGGCTACAAGAATATTAATTTCAAGGGGATCTAATATAGAATCAAATTGTTGTTCTCTATTCTTGGCCATTATAAATTCATAAATTATACATATAAAGGTTTCCAACCTTGTCAATATGAAAACATATCTAAATACAATTTCCCTTATAACTGATGGTGTAATTTTCAAGCTTCCTATAGCAAGATATGGTCATTTCTTTGCGATATATTACATCTGTCCTACAAGCTCCTCTATTGTGCAATTAACTTCCCTAATTTTTCATACTTTTTCTAAAGCATAAATTTCTATGATTTTCAACCCGTTTTAAATATACATACCGAGTAATATAAAATTAAAGTTTCATAATTTTTAATGTTCATGTGCTATGTCAAAAGATTTATCAAACTTAGGGTATATCTAATCAAATTATGCAAACAACTTTGTACCAAATTACAACCATCACCAAGGTCTAACCACGAGGATTTTATTTATAATTTTTGAATATGCTTTGTATATATGAGCCTAGTTTCATATTCAACTAGAATTACTCAATTCCAGTGTGTATAGAAAAATATATAACACTCAATAAAAGGGAGTTCTATACAGAGCAATATGGCTTACACATACCACTTGTCTTAAGTATGAATATATATATATATATATACACACACACACATAAAGTAGGGTGAAAGTTTAATAATTAATTAGTGATTTATATATTTTCAATAAATATATTCCAAGAATAAAACAATATAAACATATAAGTATACATTGGGAACACTTTTATGATTTTATTTGGATTGTTCCCAAGTTTTCTTATCACATTTTCTTCTTTAAGCTTCTCCTTTCTCTCTCATCAATCAAAAACTTCTCCAAACTAATCCAAGGGTTCAAAATGATAAAGAAAGAGGTGATATTTTGGGGTTTAATTCGCATAAATCTTCTACCCCTTTCAATTAATCAAATCAAACCATTTGATGTACTAAAAGATAAAATGCAACTTAAAAGGATGGACAAATTTTCCCTCGGTTCGTAAATTTGGTATTTCTTACTCAAAAATATGTTATACATTGTTTGTTGAGTTACAAATATAACTCATATATCAATAACAAGATAATTTTTATCTTTACCAAACTCTCATATACTAAAGGCCAAAGCTTATCTCTAATATGAACATTCCTATCAAAAATTTTAAAGTATTGTTATTTGTAACCAACTTGATATTTCATGATTCTTGAAGGTACAAATAGACTAAAATATAATAACCTAACATTGTATATATAAATAAAATAATATATATAACATAAGGTAGGCATGATTCAAATATTATATATAGAACTCTTCCTCCTTAGAAAATTTTGTCAACAAAAGTTAATATGAATGTCACTTACCGAACAAATGGGGATACCATTTCCTCATTCTATCCTCCCTTTCCCAAGTTGCTTCTTCAATTACGTGAATCATCCACAACACTTTAACTAAGGGAATACCTTTGTTTCTTAATACTTTTCCCTTGTGATCAAGAATTTCCACCGGTTCCTCGATGTATAACAAGTCTAATTTCAATTCAACAATTTGAGTTTTCAACCAATATGATGGATTTGCCAAATACTTATGAATCATTGATACATGAAACACATTATATAAATGAGACAACTATGGAGGTAATACAAATTTATATTCTAGAGTCCCAAATATTTCCAACAGTTCATATGGACCAATATATCTTGGACTATCAGGTTTTTGGTATGAATCAACAAGAAGTGCACATAAAGAAATGAATTAAAGTTAAGCTATAATAACATAAAATTTTATTCATTTGTTAGATAGAGTTGAACCACCGCAGGGGTGAGTTATAATTTTATAGTACACACGATAATATAGAAAATTAAAAAGCGCCACTCCTTTCTCCCATCTGGTTTAATCTTTGCCCATACGATCACATACGCAAATAGGTGGCCAATTTCAATCTCTAATAGGGAAGAGATACTATTTCCATTCTCTTAGCACATCTAGAGAAGGAAGAAATTAGGACAAATATGCTAAGAAGGTTCTACCTGTTCTATAACAATGATATAGATATAAATGAGAGTTGAAGTGTGTATAGAATCAGTGTTTAAAATGGCTGACAAAAATAAGAAGATAATTATATATTTATCAAATTATAAACATCAAAATGTTGGAAATTTATAATTCCATAGTGATTAGTCTGTTTAAGAAAATATGGTACATTACTAGTTTAGTTAGAATCATATTTTGAATAAAGTCAAGGAATTTTAACTAATAATCCAATTCTTACTATTTCACTAAAAGGTATAGAGGTAATTAAACCATCAGTGTAACTTTATAAACCATCCTAAAAATTTTGGGGAAAATAACCTGATATGCTCACAATTAAAGTGACACTCATACGTATGTAGCAATAATCACGACTCTAAGTCATTTGAGACTAATAGTTCAAGTATAAAGCTACATGCAATAACACGTCCGTCTACTTCCGTGTTAATATTGATGCTTAGAGTAAAAATGGCAAATAAGTGCAAGCGCAAACACAATCAATATGGTACATGATATCAGTTATTAGGTGAGAAGGGTTCAAATTGATTCTAAAATAAAATACTGGTGATAATTCAAATACTAATAATATATAACAAAATACCTAGTATGGCAGTATAATAAAAGACACATACTCATAGTAAATGTGGTTATCACATAGTGATATCAATAGCAGTATTTCAAATACGCAGAGTATAATACTGAAAAGGAAGGAAACAACTACTTACTTGGTATTCGATTGAATTTCTATCACACTGGGATATTCAAAAGATCTGGGGCTTGATTTTATGTTATAAAATGTGTGGTATAGGAGTATAAGGGCTTAATTAGTCAATTTTTATATTTAAGACTGTCTTTAGTAAAGTTTTAGGGGTTATCTATAATTATCTTGGGACTTCAAAATAAGGACCTTAAGGTCATTTTTGGACTTGGGTGTGAGAGTTTTTGTCTTAAAATAGTTTGATGTACGTATGGGCAGAGTTTGGGGTGCAAATACCAAAGTTAGAAAACTTGATAGGGGTTGATTTGAAATTTTATGTTAATTTCTTTAAAGAAAATCCTTATTTTTACATAACTTAGGCTAGTAATATCCAAACATGGTCTTATTTTATACCATTTTGATAAGAAAAGTTAAATAACATTTGTGGGGAAAAATCAGAATTTTGCGATTAGCCACTTGCCCTCACGCGCGTGGTCAAGGTCTCTGACCAAAGTCATCATCATTAACCTCTCGATTATGACTTTCTAGGGCTTAAATCTTTGACTGAGGTTTTTCGCTTCGTTGTTATACCATTTGAGATGATTTCTTAACTATCTTAACCTAATTTTCCATGAGGATGTCTAATATATAAGCTTCATGGATTGAATCTCAGTATAACTCGAGTTTTAACACTATGTGTTTTTATGAAAATTTGAACTAACATTCTTGGATTTATAGAGTATGGCGGGATCTCTTATGAATCGTCTTTGGTTTTTGTTATATGTGAGATTGATTTGGTTTTGGTTTCAAGGATTTTGATGGATTCTACGTTGAGAATTTTGGATTTATAGGTTTTGAGTTAAAAAAACACTCTCGATCGATTATCTCTCTAGATGAACATTCATGGATTTTCACCATTACACTCGATATCCTGAGGATATAAGATTCTACCCATGGATTTAAATCAAAGTTTAAGTTAATTTAATGAGTTTCACCCTTAAAGATCAAGCTTTAATGGTGTTCCTACTGTTTTTCACTATCCTAGCCATTCTATACGTAAAATCTTGCATACTATCAGTGTTCTAACTATATTAACTATGAAGAAAACTACTAGAATTGAAGGAATTGAAAATGAAGCTTAAAATGATGAGTTACCTGAATTGAGAGAAAATTCAAGATTTGAAACTGAATTGTGGGATAAGTTTTTACTGGCTAGGACTTGGGGTATTGATACTACTTCAGGTGGAGATTTGATTGCAGCAAACAGGAAGAGGATTTGAACTAGTTTAGGCAGATTTTTAATTGTGGGTAAATGGGTTTAACATGGGTTCCAAGGGTTTACCATGTGTTACCATGTGTTTTTGACCTCTTATGTTGATGTAGGGTAGTGTATAAATAGTGGTTAAAACAGAATTCACTAAAATTTTGATCTTAGTCCTTGATCATTCATATAATGACATTTGTATCCATAAAAGTACACTTTTTGTAAACTTTAAGTGCATTTTGGTAATTTTTAAAAGTTTTTAGGGTTAAAAATGTAATTTTAAGTTACATGAGGTCTAAAGGATTAATTTTATACGAGGTTGAGGTTTGGGGGTTAAATATATCTCAATTTATCTTATTTTGAAAGATTTAGGGACTCTTTTATAATTAATTAAAACTTTAAGGGGTTGAAGTTAATGCAGCTAAGTTGTAGGATTTTAAACATAGTTCCTTTCTTCTTATAAGACTAAATCGACGTTGTAGGTAATTTTAGGGGTCGAAAATGTGTCGGTTCTTACAATCTACCTATCTACAAAAAAAAAATCATCCTTGAATTTTACCTTGGAATAAGTCGGGGTATTGGTCCTTAATTGCTTGTTATGGTTCCCATATAGCTTCTTATTAGTTATAGTGTTCCCAAAGTACTTTAACTAAGTGGATTTACTTGTTTTTGAGATACTTCACTTGCGATCAAGAATTTGAATGGGGCATACTTCAAATTCATGGTTGGGTTTAACTGAAACATCTTGCCATGTGATAATATGGGGAGGATCTGGTACATACTGGTGTAATAATGATACATGAAACACGCTATGGATATTACATAACTCCATAGGCAATTATAATTGATAGGCTACAGATAAGATTCTTTTAAAAAATTTGAAGTCCATTATATCGGGGGGATAATTTTCCTTTCTTCCCGAAATGTAAAATTCCTTTTAAGGGAGATACTTTTAGAAATACTTGATGCTTTTCCTAAAATTCCAATCGTTTTTGATGATGATCAGGATAACCCTTTTGTCGAACTTAGGTTGTCTTCCAATTCTCTCGAAACTGTTGTATTACCTTAGTGGTTTCTTGAATTATTTAAAGACCAAAGTGTTTACTATCTCCTGATTCTGTCCTTGATACCGGAGATTTATAAGGTCTTCTATATAAATGCTTTAGTGATCACGTTATAAATTTATAAAGTTGTAAAACCAAACTGTTGTAAAACCCTTAAAGCGCACTTTTTTCTAAAAACAACAATGCTTTAGTGAAACGATATCGCTTTAAAGAATTTTGTTACAAGCCGGACCATTATCTCTTCCAAAATAATCAAATAGTATCTTAATTTGCATATATTCAGACATATTTTTATGATATGTACAATTTTATTGTTTTAATAGCCTTATTATGGTTGAAAAATATTAAAATATATTAAGAAGGTCTAAACGCCTTTTCACACCTTTTTACGCATAAGGCCCGCCTAGGCTTCTAAATCTTAAGGCTTGGACTCCACGCCTAGATCACGCCCCGCATTTTTTAAAACCTTGGTTAAACCAAATGATATTACGCTAAATTCAAAATGTCGTTCATGTGTTCACGAAAATCAATTTTTGGAATGTCTTCCTCTCTGACACCTAACTGATGACAACCAGTCATAAATCTATTTTAGAAAATATCCTTGCTCCTCTGAGTTGATCAAACAGATCTCCTCTTCAGTGTAAAGGGTACGGATTCTTCATAGTTATAGGATTCAGTTTACGATAATCTATGCACAGTCTAAAGCTTCCATCATGTTTCTAAACAAATAATACAGAATCTTCCCAAGGTGATGAACTTAATTGAACGAAACCTTTTAATAAAATATCATCTAGTTGGGTACAAAGTTCTAAAGGAGCCATTCGATATGGGGGTATCGAAATAAGAAGTGTATTGGGACAAATATTGATACTAAACTTAATTTATCTAAAAGGAGGTAATCCTGGTATATCTTTGGGAAAGACATCTTCAAATTGTTCCAACAAATTTGGAATCAAAGAAGAAATCTGAATTCAAGAATTTGAAGGGTTTGATGAACCTATCCCTTGGAATATAAAAGAACACTTATTTTCATTGCAAAAATGAATTTTCTTAGCATGACAATTGATATAAGCATGATATTCAGATAATACATCCATTCCGAAAATAATATCGAATCAGCGAATATCTAATATTATCAAGTTCACTGAAAGAGTTCCTAGACCAAGCTAAATTTTACAATTCCTATAACCTTGTGTTGATGTATTGATTTCACCTGTTGATAATTCAATATTCACTGGACTAATTAAGGAGGTTGGAGATAATCGTATTAATTTAACTAGTCTAAGACTCATAGAAGAATGCATAGTTCTTGTGTTAAACAAAATATATGTCAGAATATGCTAAACAATAATCAAACCTTTAATCACATCAAGAGCATTTCACATAGGCCGTGTGGAATAATTCCTTCCACGATTTAGAATTAGATGAACTCTCTGAGTTAGATTGAAGTGATTTGGAATAGAACAAAATTTTGAATTTTGTGAGGGTTTGTTCTCTTGGCGGTGGATTGGAGCTGATTTTATCTTAGGAAAATGGGGTCCAATATGTCATATCTAATGACATTCGTTACAACAGATCTCGAAATGGGTTGTGTTTTGACTAATTTGGAAATAAGCTTATCCACTTGAGTTTGTATATAGATGGGGTCTAGAATGAGATGCGGTTATGATGATATGGTTGTTCCTAACAACTGGGGGTAGAAATTGGAATAAGGGTGAAGAATTGTGTTCCACAATAGCCTCAACGTCAATCAACTGGGAATACTCACAATTTTGTAACAGAGTTATTGAATTTTTAATTCTCGAGTGTAGTCCTCTTTCAAAATGCTTACATCTTATCATCTTAGTATATACGTATTCTAGGACATAACGAGATAGTTCAGTAAACTTAGACTCGTATTGAGCTACTCAAAGGGTAGCTTGTTGCAATTTTAGGAAATCAACTATTTGTTGGTCTCGTTTAGTCTCTGGAAAATACTTTTTGAAATAAGTTTCTTCAAATTGTTCCCAAGTAAAATTGGAAAAATTCTAATTACGTGACATGGCTTGCTACCACAAATATTCTTCTCCTTCAAACATGTATGCAACAAAAGTGATTTAGAGATTAGTATCTATACCTACTCCGTTCAGGATTTTCAGAATCTGGTGCATCCATTTCTCAGCTTCATTAGGACCTCACTTTCTTAAAAAATATGGAGGTCGTTGTCATAGAAATTCCTTAAGATCATTCATTCTACGAAGTTCTTCAGAAACATCTTCTGGAGTAGAACGAGTAGTCTGCTATTGTCGAGCTAATATAGTAAGTTATTGAAGACACCTCATGATTCCTTCAATTTGAGTCTGTTCAGGTTGAGTTTTGGCAAAGAGTATTCGAGCACTAACCATCCTTAAATAACATAATTTAAATAGCAAGAATTATAATAATAAACAAAGAAACAAGCCTCCTTTATATAAGGTTAGTTTTATAGTACTGTTATACATAACTATTCATAATAATTTGGCTAATATTTATATTCTATAATATGACAATTGTTAAAATTAGATTCATCTCTAAGAAGGAAAGATTATATCATCACTAGTTGTAGACTCGGGGCTGACTAGATAATCTCCTAGGTCTGCATTATTCGTCGAGTCATCTGTAGTGCTAGGGAAATACCCTCCGTGTATGTCACCATTTGATGTCTCCTCTGGGTACATTGGTGGAGATGGTAGTTCATTGGCAAATGATAAATTTATGGCTTCTTGGAGTATGACCGGATCATTAGCAAAGTCATCCACTTTTCTCATTACCTACATCTCACCCGATGCTCAATTAGTTAATACTATACTCTTAATTTTATTACTTGAACCTACCCCATTTTCTTCCACTCCAGGGTGTAATAACCCGCCCTTTTGGAGACGATTAAATTCCATAATTAAGTATATTTTGGAATTTGGAGAATTTCTCGAAATAGTAAATTTTGGGATTTTCGAGGATTGAATGATTTTCGATGGGTGCTGTAATTATTTTTGGGACTATATAGGTCGAAATATTTTAATTATATGTCATCGTTGAGTAAAGCGACACGAGGTAAGATTTTTAATTGGAAAACTCGCATTTAATTATTTTGGGTTGGAATAGTGATTTGCGGTCAAGTACCTCGGATGGGAATTTCGACTGCGCCATAATTCTCGGAATGTCCGAGATAGTCGGAAAAGAGTGTCCGATTGTCGAAAATGAGTTTCGGGTAATTTTAGAGCTAAAAGTAACTCGTAATTGGGTAAACGAGTCGTTTTTGGGTTTTAAGGGTTTAAACCCTTTTTCTTTCTTTATAAAGAGGGAGAGAGGGAGAAAAGAGAAGGAAGAGAAAGAAAAGAGAGAGAAGAGAGAGAGGAAGGAGAAAAGAGGGGAGAAAAGGGAGATTCGGGTCAAACTCCGCCGGATTCGACTCGAGGTCGTCGGATTTCATCCTCCAGGCAAGTGTTTACTTGCTTTATTTACTTTTGTGCATTAATCTCATATCATAGTTGGTAAAAACATGATTTTGGGGTTAGAACCCTTAAAATAAATTGGGTAAAAGTTGATTATAAGTTTACATATTGATGTAGTGTAGACTCTTAATGATTTTTAGTGTTAAAATCATGTTAATGGAGTATAAAAATGGGTTTAAAGGTTAAGTTGGGGTTTTTATGGTTTTAGGGTTTAAAACTAAGAGAAATGATTTAATACCCCAAAATAATTGATGTGTTAGTTGTAAAGCATAGATTAGATGTTTATTGAGTTGTTGGGTGAAGTTAGAAACAACAACAATGGAGAAAAATGGAGTTTGGGATTTTGGGAGAGACAATGAATAGTAACCCGTAGCCTTTGGGGTCATTTTCGGCCAAGAAGATAATTGATTTAGCTTTCGGCTAAAACACGAAAGTTGTAGATCTTTTCGATACGGTCGCGTGCGCGCCGACCACGTATTTTTCTGATTTTTCTACGATTTGATATGATTTTTACAAGATGGCAGCTCCGGGTTGAAAGTACCAACTCGGAAATCAAATCGGAAATTGGAAAAATAAAGGCTAGAAATTATTGTGTAGATGGTTGGGATGATTTTTGGTGTAGATTAGAAACCATGAAAATGAATTTGGATTAATTTTTGGGTATTTTGGAGTTTGAGAAATCGCCCAAACTGTGGCCCTCGAACAGGCCGAATCGATTCGCCTAAGGGGAATTGGGTTTCTGCAATGGGCCGAATCGATTCGGGTACAGACCGAATCGATTCGCCATTTACAGACCTGTTTGCAGAATACTTTCCGAATCGATTCGGATTGGGAACCGAATCGATTCGCCCAACTGAATCGATTCGCTAAAGGGGCGAATCAATTCGCTTAGGCCAGAATTTCTAGTTTTCTCCCTTTAAGAGTATGGGGAGTTGAATTACCATTTGGGATTTTTATGGGGATTCCTAAATAAGGGTTTTGAGGATAAATAAACCTTTAAGAGATGATTGAGGTAATTAGTATTGAACAAAGTAAGGAAATCTTTGGGATTAATGGTCATCGCTATATATAGTTGGCAAATATGGCCATTTATGTATATTCAAGGATGAATATATGGTATATGTATATACTATGTGATTAAAGTATATATGATATGATGAAAATGATTTTGAAAATAATATATAAATGTTTTCAAAATGGAAAGACAAATGATTTTCATAAATAATAAAAATGAGGATACACACCTCTCTAAATCGCTATCATAAGGGAAGTTGCGTTCGTATGGTGAAGCCCCCTGGCTAATGATGCAGGGTGGATATAGTCCTATTGGCCATGTGAGCGTTTGTTGTTATATTTTCTGCGCTGGTTAGGAGATTCCGGGTGTGGTCTTGACTATCCCGCAGGCACATGGTCGCTTCCCGACGTCTTTCGATATAGGATCCCAGGTTGTCTTGGAGGCCCTGGAAGATGATAGCCATTTAGGGGCGCGCACAGTGGAGAAATCCGGACGGGCGGTCTTAGATAGCGTTTATTAAAGCAGTTCATAATAATGGATTTGCTTTAATTATATTTCCTGGATATAGGAAGGGAAATGGGTTATATTATTTGGCTTCGGTAACACTTCCCGGATGGAAGAAGGGATGTGGAAGCATATGTCATGATCAAAGCATTTTTATGATAATGAAAATGTCTTTGAATACATTTCCTGAGTATAAAAAGGGAAATGGGATAATTGATAAAGGAAAAGCATTTTTATGTTAATAAAATTGGCTTTCAAAAAGTATATGATTTGTTAAAGAAACTCATGATAATGAATTGGCTTCTATAAATACATTTCCTGGATATGAGAAGGGAAATGGAAGTTTTTGAAATGAAAAGGATAAGTATTTATAAATACTATATGTATCAAGTAATCCTCAGTCCGGGAGATATTATCCGGACGTATATTGTAGATGTACGTATACGTATAAATCGAGTGCCGAGGGTCTAATGGATCCCGACGATCGACCGTGCTGCATAGTAGTGTATCGGGGGGGTTCCTTGTTTGGATTTCTCTTCGCGAGACACCCCACGCATGAATATGGCATTGTGTTGAGACTGGGGAGAAGTTTAATCCTTAGTGCTCTTATATCATTAAATGTTTATGGTATATATATTATATATATCTTTCTGTACTGAGGGACTGGCGGATCTCAAAGATCGACCTTGCTGCATAGTAGTGTATCGGGGGGTTCCTTGTTTGGATTTCGCTTCCCGAGACACCCCACGCACGAACATGGCATAGCGTCGAGACTAGAGTGAAGTTTAGCCCTTAGTACACCTGTTTGACTATCTAGGTTAGATAGTTGTGGGGTATTAGACTAGTTTAGCAAGGTAGCTTGACTAGGATGTTTATAGGGATGCGCTAGGTGTGCACTGTTAGAGGAGAGGTGAGGGGTATCTCATGAGAGTGCGATACCAATTTAAATATGAGATAAAAACTATTTTTCTAAAAATAAAGCATTTATGCACTTGCAAAATATTTTCTAAACATTCGGGCTCTGACCCGTTTGTCTACTCTCCTTTCTTTCTCTATACTATATATATATAGGTGTCCAGACACAGGGACGCCTGGATGGAAACTCTTTCGGGTCAGACGTCTGCTGCAGCAGCTGTGGATGGTTGCAGGTTATCGGTAGACGTTTCTTTCTTTGTACTCTAGATAGGAGATATTGTATAAACACTCGAGCCAATGGCTCAATTGCATTTATTTATTCTTTCAGTACAGCATTCGATATGGTTGTATTTTTGGACCGAGTGTTTGGTTATTTTAGTTCCTTTCATTTCCATTTCAGTTCATTACGCATTTAATTGTGGATGTTTTAATTTATTTGCTAAAAAGAGTAGTTAAGTAAAAATTTTTAACGCTCACCTAATAGGATATTAGTAATTAAATGGATTTTCGACAGTGATGCTAAGAATGATCCATATGAAACTCCTGTTTTAATTTAATATTGAAGTGATCGCCCGGTATCTTATTAGGCGGGGTGGTACAGATGGTATCAGAGCATCAGGTTCTAGTGTCCTTAGGAATCTGTACGGACGTACTACGCTTTCAGCGTTGCTCTCGATTTGTTATAGAGCCTCAGGAATAGGATTGTTGATTTCTATTGTGAGATTTCGATCTCCTGCCATATTAGAAGATTATAGAAATCTTTTGTGCGCTCGTTTGAGAATCGTGTGCGGAGCTTGGATGGCAGCAGGAGGTGAGGCTTAGCTGGTGCAGCTGGTAGAAGGTTGGGATGAGTACCTTAGTAGAGGTCACTCTCTCTATGGTAATTGTTAAGGATTATCTCAATGACCACTAAAGCATAGTATTTATGAGTACCATAGTGCCGCCGTAGTAGAGTGTGGTACTAAAGTTGGATTTCCCAGTGAAGTAAGGATTCGAAAGGGATCTTACGGATAGTTCTAACCGTCAGTCCCTATAAATCAGCAGGATGAGAAGAATGCAGCTTTGGGAATTATTCGCCTAAGGTTCAGCAGAGGTATATGGTGTTAGTATTTGACATGACCAGATAAAGTCGCGGTATTAGTTAGCCCTAGACTCGTGTGTGTATTTTGAGTTGTGGCGGTCTCGATAACATTATAATGTATGACTATGTGTTTTTCGCAATAGCGGAATTTTATTTCCCTTCATTCGCCATAGAGGCGGGTGATTATATTTTGTATATATACGTATACGGTATATGGTGTATTTTCGGAGCGATAGCAGGCTAAGAATGGCAAGTCTATCGTGTCCATGGTTCCTCGAGGGAACAGGTTATTGTTGCGATGTCTCACCTAGATATAGGTTGAGTTCACCTTATTTTTTATGGGTTAATGGAACTTCAGTGAGAAGAGGTTTCCTTATCGTGATTTGGGTTTATGGCGACCTTATATATATGATTTAAGGCCGCAGGATTTTCGTTAAGCTGAACATAAAGCTCATTATTGTTTGCGCAAGGACTTAAAAATGAGTGCGAGCGCAGGGTGGTATGACTCTTAGTTAGAGATAGGAGTTCAGATCACCTTTTTGTTGTATTAGGGGATAGGGATATCCCGTTTGCATGTTTAAATGACAGAACTCCATAACCAACGAAGTCAAGGGTTAATGTGTGGAGGGGTTCCTTGTTTGGATTTCGCTTTGCGAGACACTCCACACATGACTCTTAACGGCGTCGGGAGTGGGGAGCTGTTATGGGATGAAAGGATGTTGATCTTGTGGAAAGGTCTTATAGTGTAGATGAACCACTATAGGCTATGAGCCACATAATGTTAATATACTTATGGAAATATTGTGATATGGAGAAGCACTAAAGTGGTCCCTTCGCCACAAATGGGTGGGTGAGGTTGGACTTAGAGAAATTTATTTGAGGACAATAGTCAGGCCTTAATGAAAAGGCAAGTTTTGAGGAGTTACATTTTGAGTGTAATGTTCGTGACACTTTCTACAGAAAGTGGGCACTTGATTAGTTAGGTTTCCTTCTGTATGGGCGGAAGGATAAGAAAGTAGGAATGCGTTCGTAGGCTAGCCTAGTAGGATTTAGGACGTCCCGCTTCTGTGCTTTGGGTCGTTATATCTCGATGACCGACTACGTGAGGGAGTAGTGTAATGGGAGGGTTCCTTGTTTGGATTTCGCCTTGGCGAGACATCCCACGCATGAAACCAAGCAATCGTCGGGAGTTGAGAGAGACCTTGGGCACTAGGGACATACTTAGGATTATATTAGTTTCATGTAGATAGGGTAACGCATAGATTGTAGCATTTTTAGGATATAGGTTCGCTAGTATTAACAGCGCCGAGGTTAGGAGTATTGGAATGCGCGGGTTCGGAGGACCCATAGGTGAGTATTACACCGAGGAAAGGAGACCCTTATTGGGAGAGAGTGATGCGTGTCAGACGTTCGTAATGTTTGTGCTGATGTGCACAAGTTAGAAAGTTGTATGGGCACCTTGGTAAGGTAGTTTGATGTACCGCCTAGATAAGATAGGAGTAGTACACAAGATTGAAATCCATGCCAAGAGGCATTTTAGAGGATGGGTATTAAGTGACGTATTAGAGTTACTTTATGATTGCGGTAGCCGCATAGTGTATGGTTCGGAACCATTAGGTTAGTATCTTTTTCCTTGAGGTTTTAGGATTTGTAGTAATCCTAGTTAGAGGGTGTAGGCTACATCTGAATTTCGAGGACGAAATTCTGTTGTAAGGGGGGAGTATGTAATAACCCGCCCTTTTGGAGACGATTAAATTCCATAATTAAGTATATTTTGGAATTTGGAGAATTTCTCGAAATAGTAAATTTTGGGATTTTCGAGGATTGAATGATTTTCGATGGGTGCTGTAATTATTTTTGGGACTATATAGGTCGAAATATTTTAATTATATGTCGTCGTTGAGTAAAGCGACACGAGGTAAGATTTTTAATTGGAAAACTCGCATTTAATTATTTTGGGTTGGAATAGTGATTTGCGGTCAAGTACCTCGGATGGGAATTTCGACTGCGCCATAATTCTCGGAATGTCCGAGATAGTCGGAAAAGAGTGTCTGATTGTCGAAAATGAGTTTCGGGTAATTTTAGAGCTAAAAGTAACTCGTAATTGGGTAAACGAGTCGTTTTTGGGTTTTAAGGGTTTAAACCCTTTTTCTTTCTTTATAAAGAGGGAGAGAGGGAGAAAAGAGAAGGAAGAGAAAGAAAAGAGAGAGAAGAGAGAGAGGAAGGAGAAAAGAGGGGAGAAAAGGGAGATTCGGGTCAAACTCCGCCGGATTCGACTCGAGGTCGTCGGATTTCATCCTCCAGGCAAGTGTTTACTTGCTTTATTTACTTTTGTGCATTAATCTCATATCATAGTTGGTAAAAACATGATTTTGGGGTTAGAACCCTTAAAATAAATTGGGTAAAAGTTGATTATGAGTTTACATATTGATGTAGTGTAAACTCTTAATGATTTTTAGTGTTAAAATCATGTTAATGGAGTATCAAAATGGGTTTAAAGGTTAAGTTGGGGTTTTTATGGTTTTAGGGTTTAAAACTAAGAGAAATGATTTAATACCCCAAAATAATTGATGTGTTAGTTGTAAAGCATAGATTAGATGTTTATTGAGTTGTTGGGTGAAGTTAGAAACAACAAAAATGGAGAAAAATGGAGTTTGGGATTTTGGGAGAGACAATGAATAGTAACCCGTAGCCTTTGGGGTCATTTTCGGCCAAGAAGATAATTGATTTAGCTTTCGGCTAAAACACGAAAGTTGTAGATCTTTTCGATACGGTCACGTGGGCGCCGACCGCGTATTTTTCTGATTTTTCTACGATTTGATATGATTTTTACAAGATGGCAGCTCCGGGTTGAAAGTACCAACTCGGAAATCAAATCGGAAATTGGAAAAATAAAGGCTAGAAATTATTGTGTAGATGGTTGGGATGATTTTTGGTGTAGATTAGAAACCATGAAAATGAATTTGGATTAATTTTTGGGTATTTTGGAGTTTGAGAAATCGCCCAAACTGTGACCCTCGAACAGGCCGAATCGATTCGCCTAAGGGGAATTGGGTTTCTGCAATGGGCCGAATCGATTCGGGTACAGACCAAATCGATTCGCCATTTACAGACCTGTTTGCAGAATACTTTCCGAATCGATTCGGATTGGGAACCGAATCGATTCGCCCAACTGAATCGATTCGCTAAAGGGGCGAATCGATTCGCTTAGGCCAGAATTTCTAGTTTTCTCCCTTTAAGAGTATGGGGAGTTGAATTACCATTTGGGATTTTTATGGGGATTCCTAAATAAGGGTTTTGAGGATAAATAAACCTTTAAGAGATGATTGAGGTAATTAGTATTGAACAAAGTAAGGAAATCTTTGGGATTAATGGTCATTGCTATATATAGTTGGCAAATATGGCCATTTATGTATATTCAAGGATGAATATATGGTATATGTATATACTATGTGATTAAAGTATATATGATATGATGAAAATGATTTTGAAAATAATATATAAATGTTTTCAAAATGGAAAGACAAATGATTTTCATAAATAATAAAAATGAGGATACACACCTCTCTAAATCGCTATCATAAGGGAAGTTGCGTTCGTATGGTGAAGCCCCCTGGCTAATGATGCAGGGTGGATATAGTCCTATAGGCCATGTGAGCGTTTGTTGTTATATTTTCTGCGCTGGTTAGGAGATTCCGGGTGTGGTCTTGACTATCCCGCAGGCACATGGTCGCTTCCCGACGTCTTTCGATATAGGATCCCAGGTTGTCTTGGAGGCCCTGGAAGATGATAGCCATTTAGGGGCGCGCACAGTGGAGAAATCCGGACGGGCGGTCTTAGAACGCGTTTATTAAAGCAGTTCATAATAATGGATTTGCTTTAATTACATTTCCTGGATATAGGAAGGGAAATGGGTTATATTATTTGGCTTCGGTAACACTTCCCGGATGGAAGAAGGGATGTGGAAGCATATGTCATGATCAAAGCATTTTTATGATAATGAAAATGTCTTTGAATACATTTCCTGAGTATAAAAAGGGAAATGGGATAATTGATAAAGGAAAAGCATTTTTATGTTAATAAAATTGGCTTTCAAAAAGTATATGATTTGTTAAAGAAATTCATGATAATGAATTGGCTTCTATAAATACATTTCCTGGATATGAGAAGGGAAATGGAAGTTTTTGAAATGAAAAGGATAAGTATTTATAAATACTATATGTATCAAGTAATCCTCAGTCCGGGAGATATTATCCGGACGTATATTGTAGATGTACGTATATGTATAAATCGAGTGTCGAGGGTCTAATGGATCCCGACGATCGACCGTGCTGCATAGTAGTGTATCGGGGGGGTTCCTTGTTTGGATTTCTCTTCGCGAGACACCCCACGCACGAATATGGCATTGTGTTGAGACTGGGGAGAAGTTTAATCCTTAGTGCTCTTATATCATTAAATGTTTATGGTATATATATTATATATATCTTTCTGTACTGAGGGACTGGCGGATCTCAAAGATCGACCTTGCTGCATAGTAGTGTATCGGGGGGGTTCCTTGTTTGGATTTCGCTTCGCGAGACACCCCACGCACGAACATGGCATAGCGTCGAGACTATAGTGAAGTTTAGCCCTTAGTACACTTGTTTAACTATCTAGGTTAGATAGTGGTGGGGTATTAGACTAGTTTAGCAAGGTAGCTTGACTAGGATGTTTATAGGGATGCGCTAGGTGTGCACTGTTAGAGGAGAGGTGAGGGGTATCTCATGAGAGTGCGATACCAATTTAAATATGAGATAAAAACTATTTTTCTAAAAATAAAGCATTTATGCACTTGCAAAATATTTTCTAAACATTCGGGCTCTGACCCGTTTGTCTACTCTCCTTTCTTTCTCTATACTATATATATATAGGTGTCCAGACACAGGGACGCCTGGATGGAAACTCTTTCGGGTCAGACGTCTGCTGCAGCAGCTGTGGATGCTTGCAGGTTATCGGTAGACGTTTCTTTCTTTGTACTCTAGATAGGAGATATTGTATAAACACTCGAGCCAATGGCTCAATTGCATTTATTTATTCTTTCAGTACAGCATTCGATATGGTTGTATTTTTGGACCGAGTGTTTGGTTATTTTAGTTCCTTTCATTTCCATTTCAGTTCATTACGCATTTAATTGTGGATGTTTTAATTTATTTGCTAAAAAGAGTAGTTAAGTAAAAAAATTTAACGCTCACCTAATAGGATATTAGTAATTAAATGGATTTTCGACAGTGATGCTAAGAATGATCCATATGAAACTCCTGTTTTAATTTAATATTGGAGTGATCGCCCGGTATCTTATTAGGCAGGGTGTTACACAGGGATCATTTCTCTTAGTATAGCCAAAGGATCTTCTCTTACCCACGTTTCCATCGATTATTTGGCTCTAGATCTAGGTTAAACAAAAATGTATCCCATGCATCCATACAGAAAAATGTATTTACCATATAATAATAAAAGCAGTTATAAAAATAAAATAACTAATATCATATCTATTTCCCGCATAGAATGCAATCCTGGCGATGTGTTTTAATTTTAAAACATTCTCTGATACCAACTTGTCACACCCTGGGTTTTGGTATGAATGAACAAGAAGTATACATAAAACAATGAATTAAAGTTAAGGCATAATAACATAACTTTTTATTAATTATTAATATGTTAATTAGGGTTGAACCACCGTTGGGGTGAGTGACATGTTTCAAGTACAAACGACAACATAGAAAATTGAAAAGTGTCACTCCTTGCTCCCATCTGGTTTAATCTTTGCCCATATAGTCACATACGCAAACAGGTGACTGATTTCTGTCTCTTGTTGGGAAGAGATAATATTTCCTTTCTACTGGCGCATCTGGAGAAGGAAGGAGTTAACACAAATATGCTTAGCAGATTGTACCAGTTCTATAACAGTGATATATATATATATATATATATATATATATATATATATATATATATATATATATATATATATATATATATATATATAAATGAGAGTTGGACTGTGTACACAATTAGTGTTTAAAATGGCCAACAATAATAAGATGATAATTCTTTATTTATCATATTATAAACATCAAAATGTTGGAATTCATAATTCCATTGTGATTAGTTTCTTTAAGAAAATAGTGTACATTACTTGTTTAGTTAGAATCATATTTTGAAGAAAGTCAAGGATATGAACTAATAATCCCGTTCTTACTAGTTCACTAAAAGTTATAAATGTAATTAAGCCATCAGTGTAACCTTATAAACTATCCCAAAACTTTTGGGGAAAATAATTTTGTATGCTCACAATTAAAGTGACACTCATACATACGTAGGAATAATCAGGTCTCTTAATCATCTGAGACCAATAGGCCAAGTAGAAAGTTTCATGGGATAACACGCCAGTCTACATCCTAGTTAAGAGTGATGCTTACAGTAAAAATGGCACAAAACTGCAAGTGCAAACTAAATTAATATGGTATATGATCTCAGTTATTAAGTGAGAATGGTTAAAATTGATTCTAAAATTAAATACTAGTGATAATTGAAATACTAATGATGTATAACAAAATACGTATTGTGGCAGTAGATAACATGCACACACTCAGAGTAAATGTGGTTATCACACAGTGAGATAAATAGCAGTATTTCAAATACACGAAGTATAATAGTGAAAAGTTATGAAAGACCTACTTGCTTGGTATTCGGTTGAGTTGTTGTCACACTTGGATATTCAGAAGATTTGAGGCTTGATTTTTATTATAAAATGTGTGGTATAGGAGTATTACGGCTTAATCGATAATTTTTTTATTTAAGACTGTCTTTAGTAAAGTTTTGAGGCTTATCTATAATTATCTTGGGACTTTAAAATATAGGCTTTAAGCTCATTTTTGTACTTGGGTTCAAGAGAGTTTTTATCTTAAAATAGTTTGATGTACGTATAAGCAAAGTTTGGGGTGCAAATTCCTATGGTGGAAAACTTGTTAGGGGTTGATTTGTAATTTTTAATTAATTTCCTTAAAGAAAAACCTTATTTCTTCACAACTTAGGCTATGAAGATCCAAATATAGTCTTATTTTATACAATTTTGATTTGAAAGATTAAATGAAAATTTTGGACAAAAAATCAAAATTTTCTGACTGCGCACGCTCCCTTACGCGCGTGATTAAGGCTTCTAACCAAAGTCATGATCTTCAACCTCTCGATTTTGACTTTCTAGGGCTTAAATATTTGACTGAGGTTTTCTACTTCGTTGCTATACCATTTGAGATGATTTCTTAACCAAGTCAACTTAATTTTCCTTGAGGATTTCAAATATATAAGCTTCATGGATCGAATCTGACTATAACTCGAGTTTCAAAACTGTGTTTTTATGAAGATTTGATCTAACATTCGTGGATTTATAGATTATGGCAGTGTTCTTATGAATCTGATTTGATTTCTGCTATATGTGAGAGTAATTTGGTGTCGGTGTCAAAGATTTTTTTGGATTGTACGTTGAGAATTTTGGTTATACAAATGTTTAGTTAAAAAAACTCTTTCGATCGATTAGCTCTCTATGTGAACATTCATGGCTTTTCACCAATACACTCAATATCCTGAGGTTATAATGAGTCTACCCATGTCTTTAAATCAATGTTTAAGTTATTGTAATGAATTTCACCATTAAAGCTCGAGCTTTAATGTTGTTCCTACTATTTTTCACTATCCTAGGCCATTCTATATTTAAAATCTTGCATATTCTTATTGTTCTAACTATTTTAACTATGGATAAAACTACTAGAATTGAAATAATTGAAAATGAAGCATAAAATTATGAGTTACCTAAATTGAGAGAAAATTCGAGATTCAAAACTGAAGTGTAGGATGAGTTTTTACTGCATAGGATGATTTAGTTGGACCGAAGTGGAGGTGGATTTGAACTAGTTTAAGGAGAGTTTTAATTGTGGGCGAATAGGGTGCACATGGGTTACTAGGGTTTGCCAGGTGTTACCACGTGTTTTTTACATCTTATCCTGATGTGGCGTAGTATGTAGACAGTGTAAAAACAAAATTCAATAAGGTTTTGATCTTGATTCTTGATCGTTCATATAATTCCATTTATATCCATAAAAGTACACTTTTCGTAAAATTTAGGGGAATTTTGGTAATTTAAACGTTTTATATGTTAAAACTATAATTTTATGTTAGTTGAGGTCCAAATGGTTAATTTGATATAAGGTTGAGGTTTGGGGGTTCAATATATCTCAATTTATCTTATTTTAAAAGTTTCAGGGACTCCTTTATAATTAACTAAAACATCAAGGGGTTGAAATTAATATAGAAAAGTTGTAGGATTTGAAACATAGTTCATTTCTTCTTTAGAAGACTTTTGATTATACTTATCTTACGAGGGTTTGAATCGAGGTTGTTGGTAATTTTAGGGTTTGAAAATTTCTCAATTCTCGCATGGACTTAGCTTCCCCTTCTTCCCAACTATCATGACTCCTTTCCACAGTGAAATACGTAGGAATAAAATATCTCCCTCTTTAAATTCCAATAGATTCTTTCTTTTATGCGCATAAAAGTTCTGCCTACTTTGTGCTAGTCTTATTCATTCCCGAATCGTTTTTGTCTTTTCAGTGGTCGTATCTATTAATTCAAGACCCAAAATTGTTCTTTCGCCTACTTCATCCAAATACAAAGGCGTTCTAAATCTCTTCCCATATAAATCTTCACAAGGAGACGTACTTATGGTAGTTTGATAACTGTTGTTATAAGATAATTCCATCAATGGAAAATAATCATCCCAACTACACTTGAAATCAAATATACAAGATCGTAGCATGTCTTCTAATATTTGAATCCTCCTTTTTTATTGTCCATCAGTTTAGGGACGAAATGTTGTATTGAACCTCATGTAATACCCCGTATTTTTAATACTTTTAAAATGAGATAAATAAAAAATGGGTTAAATCAATGGGGATTAATTGGAACTAATCCAGATTGAATATTACTAGATTAAAGTAATATGTAATTGATATTAAATAATACTTAGTGATTAAAAGTAATATATGATTATGACTTTATAAAAATTATCTGGATTTATAAGTACTACAATTATAGTAATTAAGTCGGGACGCGCGTGTGAGTCGTGTCGGGACTACAATTGAATCGAATGAAAAGTAAATTATTTTTTTGTCATCATAATGGTCTTTTAAAGCATGCCAAAGTGTTTGGAGGGGTTTAAATAGTCAGAAAAGTCTACCCGAGGGTTTGATTTGGGTCTCGGGTCAATTTGGAACATAATATACACCTCAAAGGGGTATTTTGGTCATTTTACTTGGGAGATTAATAGTACTTACGAAATTTGGGTATTTTTATATAAGTTAAGAGATATGTTAGCCAAACGTTTATTCACCAATAGTCTAAGAGACATCCATTGAGGAAAGGAAAAAATTCCTCTAGGAGAGGAAGGATTGTTCTAGGAAAAAACCAAGGGACAAAGGCACCCTGCACCACCACCGCCGCCACCGGAGAGTGGCCTAAAAAGAGAGGAACACCATAGAATCACCTTCTCCAAAGGTTCAGACCTATGAAATCAAAGGCAAGTGTTTTAATTCTTGCCATCAATAACATGTATGTTGTCCATGGTAGAAAGAAAAAGATTTTTTTTTAAGTTTTATAAATCAAAGATGAATTTTGATGATTTTGATTTAATTCTTGAAATGGAAACCATATATGATTAATCCCTTTTGATTTTAGAATTAACATCACGAAACTTGGGATTATTTTAGGAAGAAATTTGGGGTTTATATGTGTTCTTGAGTAAGAATGATAAAATGCAGATTTTCTGAATTAAAATGAGATTAGCATGATTAATCAAAATTACATGATGATTTTGATATGATTTGATGTTATATATCATGTACTTACTTGGCTATATCATTTATGATGGATTATAAGGAGTTAGGGATCATTTGGTAGAGATTTCGAGGATGAATTATGTTACAACCCGTAGGTAGAAATATGTAGAAAAACTACTAACATTGTATGATAATGTTAGTAATGTTTTAAGAGGAAATTGGTAGTGTGCACACGCGTTCTTGTATAAAATCACTTTCTGCACAACTTTGTAGTTTTAACTTTTTTTCAAAATTGGAGCAAAAAAGCCTCAAATTGTAATTTTATATTTCTGGGCAGAATGTAACTTTATGGGGAAAAAGGATTATTGGGAATCATAATATAATCCGAGTTTGTTATAATGAGTCTGGGTTTTGTACCATTAAGTATGGGTTGAATGTAGCTATTGGAATAATTAATTAAATTCTTTCGGTTAATAATAGATATTTGGACTAATGGGAAATGTGAATAAAATGCGAATTATTAGTTTATGGGATAAATTTGAAATATACTACGTGTGGGATTTGTATATGGGATGAGAGTATGTCCATTTGTTGATACATATATACATAGGTTGAGAGAATACCTATAATATAATTGAGGTTTAAAATACCATTATATGTAGGATATTTGAGATATAAGTATACTACGTATGAACCTCATAATATGGGATGTACTTTGGCCCTATTATTGATATATATATATATATATATATATATATATATAGGTTGAGTGTATACCTTTATGATGATTTGTGTGTATGACATACCTTGTCTACTTGCTATCGACGAGAGGTTTGCGCATTAAGGACAGTCATATCCTGATGAGCCTTAGGGGGATTTTTGACTTGTTCCTCAAAACATAGGACTTAGGTTGGATTGCCATTTGTGAAAACAATGGTATTGAACGGTCATTTGGGTGCGTAGGTATGTACGTAGTCCAAAGGCTTATGACTATGTTTGCCTCTGATATTTGTGTTTGTTGTTTATGGTTCGAGGGATATATCGAACCGACAGTCCTTTGTACAATGGCAAGATGTACCCGGACATGATAGCATAGTATGCATACACTGCAGCTGAGTCTCGGGGTAAGTGTTGTATATATATAATGGAGTGAAAGTGTGTGTATATATATATATATATATATATATATATATATATATTTGTAATATTATCTACTGTCTGAATTAAGTAGACATGAATGATAATGAAATCTGAAATGAATTAAGTTAGTGAACACTTAATTATATTAAATTGAAAAGGTGCTTATCCATGTTAAGGAGAAATTGGATATATATGTATTACTCTGATTTAATTGGGTATAGGACTGATCACCCGGTATTTAATTGAGTGGGGGTGTTACAGGTGGTATCATCGCATCAGGTTCTAAAGTCCTTAGGATCTGTACGACTATCTACGTTTCAGCATAGCGTCCTGTGATGTTGAGCCCTCTGATTAGGATTGTTGTATTCCTTCACGTATGAAGATTTATGTTCTCTTCCTACTGAACAAAATTGGTGAAATTATTATACAAGTTTGGTCAGGCTTCGTACGCTGAACAGAATAGGACGACCAGTGAAGGCCGTTGGACAAGATACGATAGGAAAGGATCAACATGAGACTTAGTTTAAATGTTGATCAAGGTAAAATTCACCGTAATTATTGTTCAAGTTGATGACAATAAAGAAATCGCTTGGGAACTGTAGTTTCCTTAAACACTGTCGTTGGTGACCATGGTGTTGTTCCAGACTCACGCAACATTTATCGGTGAAGGGTGGCGGAGTTGGAATATATAGAAAAAACATTTATAAAATTTGTGAAGGAAGAAGTGTGAGGGGCCAGATGAAGTAGAAATCCAACGGCAACTGTATAGGGTGAAGTGTAGCAACACCCAGGATTTAAGAATTTTCGACAACATTTCGCTCATAAGAGCAATCTTAAGTGATGGACAATAGACTTCGTATAAATGTGGCATTTGGGGTACAGTTTGACCGTAAAATCGTACATATGCGGTTGTAACAGAGATGCAAATGAAATTATGAAATTGTGAAATTTTAGACCTTATCATAAATGGGATGTACCTGAAAAAAATGAATTACTTTTTGTTAAAGAGTTTGTGATTTATATATCCATGTGTAAATGGAAAAATTAGATTTAGATGACTAGTGACGATATCATCAAGGGTGTACATTTACGAATCAATATCAATGCTTTCGTGAGAAGGGAGTTAAGGGTGTTGGAGAATTTAGTCAAAAGTAAGACTAGGGTGAACGAGGATAGTAGAACACCACTTAGGGGCATACCCGGTAAGGTTAGGGGGACCCATATATATGGTTTAATTGAATACCTACTACGTGGAGGCGGATTCAGTCACGACTACTATAATCGATAACGAGTAACATCGAGAAAGTGGAGCCGAAGTAATCAGTAAAGAAATAATTGATGCTAGTATTGTTAGGTTCAAAATGGTCTGTTGGACCAGGGATAGGGAAAATAACACGAAGAGTTGTTCCAGGTGTAGGAAAAAACTGGGACTATTAATTTTGAATGAGTCCATAGAAAGTGAGTGGTACCCATGAGACTCACAGTAGATGTGAATCCTAGGTATGGATATCATCATATATGTTTATAGGGTAGCAAAACTTGTTGTTGACACCAGTAGGGAGAAACGGGTAGGATCAATAAGAATTATCTTACTATATACTACATTTGTGAGTGAGGAATGTAGGATTTATTACGGTAATGTGTAGTGACTTGTAATACCCCGTACTTTTAATGAATTTTTAAATAGAATTAATTAAAAATAAAATGGGGATTAATTGAAATTAATTATGAATAATAATTGGAATTAATCCGGATTGAATATTACTAGAGAATAAAGTAATATGTGATTGATATTGAATATTACTTAGTGATTAAAAGCAATCTATGATTACATGGCCGCGAGTGAATAATATGCGAATTATTGAAATTAAGTTGGGACGTGTGTGTGAGTCGTGTCAGGGTTAAATAAAAAGGGCAAAAAGGAAAATTATTTTTAAGTTATCCATACGGTCATTTTGACTGCATCGTTGAGTCTGGAAGGGTTGAAATAGGCAGAAAAGTCTACTCGGGAGTTTGATTTGGGTCTAGGGTCAATTGGGAACCAAAACGACACCCCACAGGGGTATTTTGATCATTTTTCGGGAAGGTGAATAGCACCTGTGGGATTGGAGTTTTATTATTTAAGATTAGAGTTTGTTAAACCAAGAGATTGTTTACCAAAAGACTAAGGAGAGGAAGGGAGATAACTCTAGGAAGAGGAGGGGTTTTGCGAGAAAACCAAGGGTTGCACCACCACCGAAAAAGTGATTGGAAAGGAAGAAGAAGTATCCAACATACATCTTCACCAAAGGATCAGACCTACACCTTAAGGCAAGTATAATTCTTGTTCCAATTAGTGAGTATGATATCCACATTAAATTAGAAAGGATAAATATCTATGAAAACTATACCTCAAAATTGAAAATTTGATGATTTTGATGTAATTCTTAAAATGGAAATTATTTAGGATAATTCCTTTGATGAAATTACAATTAACACCATGAAATTTTGGATTTAATTGATGAGGAAATTTGGGGTTTATATGTTTTCTTGAGAAAGAATTATATCATATAGATTTTCTTGAATTTAGAATAAGATTAGTATGATTCATCGAAATTCGATGATGATTTTGATATGATTTTATGTTATAAATCATGTACATACTTGGGTATATCATTTGGGATGAATTATAAGGAGTTCGGGATCATTTGGTGGAGGTTTTGAGGATGAATTATGTTACAACCCGTAGGTAAAAATATGTAGAAAAATGACGAACATTGTATGATAATTTTAGGACTGTTTTAAGAGTAATTTGGTAGTGTGAACGCGAGTTTTTGTATAAAATCACGTTCTGCACAACTTTGTAGTTTTAAGTTTTTTCAAAATCGGAGCATAAAAGATTCAAATAGTAATTTTATATTTCTGGGAAGAATGTAAATTTATCGAGAAAAATGATTATTGGAATTATAATATAATCCAGGCTTGTTATAATGAGTCTGGGTTTTGGACCAATAAGTGTGGGTTGAAGGTAGCTACTGGAATAATTAATTAAATCCTTTCGATTAACAAAAGATGTTAGGAGTAATGGGAAATGTGAATTATTAGTTTATGAGATAAACTTGAAATATACTACATGTGGGATTTATATATGAGATGACAGTATGCCCATTTGTTAATATATATACATAGGTTAAGAGAATACCAATAATATAATTGAGGTTTGAAATACCATGATACGTAGGATATTTGAGATACAAGTATACTACATATGAGACTTGTAATATGGGATGTGCCTATGCCCTATTGTTGATATATATATATATATATATATATATATATATAGTGGATGAGTGTATACCTATATGATAATTTGTGTGTATAACATACCTAACATACTTGCTATCGATGGGAGGTTTGCGCATTGAGGACATTCATATCTTGATGAGCCTCTGAGGGGATTTTTTACTTATTCCTCAGAATATAGAACCTAGGTACAGGCTATCTGTGATAATGATAGTGATGATGGTCATATGGGTGCGTAGGTATATACGTAGCCCATAAGCTTGGAACTATAATCTCCTCTAATATGTGTGATTTGTGATGATGGTTTGAGTGAGATATTGAACCAATAGTCCTTTATATAGTGACAAGATGTACAGGGGCTAGATTGTAGAGTAGTGCATGCACCGCAGTTGTGTCACATGGTGCAATATTGTATATATATAATAGAGTGAACGCATATATATTCATGTGATATTATCTACTGTGCGACTTACATAGAGGTGAAAGATAAAGAAATTTGAAATTAATTAAGTATGAGAACACTTAATTATATTGAGTCTTCAATTAATATATTTATTTATTACATGTATTGTGAAGGAAATACGTGGGGAAAGATAAGGGATATGGTTAGTTGATACAATGAGATAATCTAGTGAAAGTGGGAATAGTAACTAGAATTTATTGAGAATACGTTAGGCGTGCACATTAGTTGCGAGGTGAGAATCTCAAGTGAGAGTTCGATAATCTAACATGTATATAATAATTGTTAATTGTAGCATTTTTCACCTACAGTTTTTAAAATCTTTTACAATCGGGCACTGACCCATTTTCTCTTACATATTATCTTTCCTCTTGTATATTTTATATCAGGTGTCTAGCCACAGGGACGCCCAACATGGAGGATCTCATATTTATTCGCTATGGATGATTTCGAGGGTGATCCTTGCATTAGACACATCATTTTATTGATTCCTTTACTCTGTAGTCATTTTCTTGTATGGCATGTTGGCAATGGATCCTTGTCATTTTCATTCTATCTGAGTGATTAGTTTTACTTATGTTGGTTTTGGATACATTTGGTTCGACTTGGTTTATTGTATTGAGATGTTTTAAACTGGTGAGTTTATTCAAGTTATATTAAATAAGTTATGATATTTATTATTTATTATTCATTGTTGTGGATTGGGATATGTGATAAATGATTCCTATTGTTAAAAAGAAATTTTATTTAAAATTAAAAGTTTTAACACTAGCTTAATTGATTACTAGGTGGTTAATAATGAAAGAAAAAATTATTTTTCGACAGTGATGCTAAGAATGAGCCAACTGAATAATTCGAATTAATTGGATAAAGGATTGTCCACCTAGTATTTAATTAAGTGGGTTGTTACATGACTGAGCTCCGAGTATTGAAACGATGGTAAATTGTGTAATAAGACTATCGTATTTGTTATTTCAGAGTGAACTGTATTAGTTCTGTTAGGTGCCTCCTGAAAGAAGGTTGGGCCTAAGTGTATAAATTTATAGATGGAATTCAATACTTTCTGCCGATGTGTAGGGACTTGTTGCTGATGTGATTCAGGATATATTGAGTTCTTAATTCGTGCAGAGAGAGATATTTCTTATTATTTTATAGCACCAAGAACTTTTGATAGTGAGAGAGTCATGTTTAATATTACCTTTGAGTGACATGAGAGTGGATGAGTAGACTTTATATAAACAGACAAAACTTGTTGGGAAGGTACTTATTGTGGACTAAGGACCTGAAGGGTTTTGACAACCGACTAGGTTAGGTAGTAGTGTATCAGGGGGTTCCTTGTTTGGATTTTGCTCTGCGAGACACTCCACGCATGAAATTAGCGAACGTTGGGAGTCGAAGTAAGTTGTGTGAGAACTGAGATAATTGAGAATTGTGTCACTGTAAGTATTTTAGAGGTAAATCAATGTAGAAGTTGTGACTTCAGGACTTAGTGGTTTGATGGTTTAGGTCAGTTAGAATAGCTACTCCCCAAATTTTCCACGAGGATGGTATATGAAGAATTTGATAAAGTTTAACTCAAGAAAGTTGAAACTTACATTGTAAAGTATGTGGAGGCCTACATTTCATGAGAATCCAAAATTTTAAGGGGGGAGAACTTGCGACACGCAGTGAGGGCACCGTCGCACGAGTCATGGTTGTGAGTGTGTTTATATGAATAATAAAATGCATCATGATATAAAACTGTAGTATTGATGTCATAACACCACACAAGACATTATTGAGTTCTAATTGAAAGTGGACCATAAAAAATTATTAGGGTTTCTTCAGCTGTTGGGAATTCCTTGGTAGAAATGGGAGAGCATATCTCTAAAATTATCACAGAGCTAATTACTTCGCAAAGGGATCACGACCCTATATGGGTGATAGTGGGTCGGATAATCGAAGTAGCTCACGTTATGCCAGTTAGAACTAATCATAACGTGTTCCAGTATATCCCAATCATTATTCTTGAGATTGTAAGGTTATATGGGGAACATTTCAACATTGTGTCTTATAGAGACAAGAGAGTTATGTCTCGATTATTAGGAAGAGTTTTTGGAAGGCCATTAGTATCGAGATGCGAATGTATACGGCCTAACACACCCACAGATGGATGGGCAGACTGAGAATTCTAGTTACATATTGAGGGTTATGTTGTATTTCCAATTATGGGAAGATTTAGTGTCATATTTGGAGTTCGTGTACAATAACTACTCTCAGCTCATTTATGGTATGACTCTATTTGAGGCATTGTATAGAAGACCTTATCGTCCTTCTACTTATTGGCTAGAGGTGGAGGACAATGAGATAGTCGGGCCAGAGGGATTCAAGGCCCGTAAGCCAGAATTGAATTGATTGGTTTTATGTTATTGCATGTTGGAAAAAGGGAAATTGGGACCGAGATACGTAGGACCATTTCCTTTTATTGTAAAGATTGGACCGATAGCTATAGTCCTTTGCTGAGGTAGTATTGCGAAAATGTGTTGGCATTTATAGTATATATTGTGTGTAAAATATATACCGTACAAACAAGAATAAACTACTTATGTTACATAGAGTTTGTATTTATCTAAAGACTAATTATTCTAATATAGTGCAAATAGTGTGAGGATAGATAGTGATTATCTAAAATTAAAATTTAAGTAGTGAAACTTAAATGGTAAGGCTTGGAGTATAACATCAGTGATGTGTTCATTATTAGCGGTATTCCGTAATGTACTGTATGGGTGGTACGACGGAGGTTACATGAGATGTGAGATTAATAACCGGAGATGTCCTTACAAGATATGCCTTAATTTCTGAATTTTGAAACAAAATTACGTTATAAGGGGGAGTGCGTAATACCCCTTAGTTTAATTACTTTTAAAATGAGATAAATATATAATGGGTTAAATCAATGGGGATTAATTGGAATTATTTATGTAAAAGTAATTGGAATTAATTCGGATTGAATATTACTAGAATAAAGTAATATGTGATTGATATTAAATATTACTTAGTGATTAAAAGTAATATATGATTATGACTTTATAAAAATTATCGGGATTTAAAAATACGATAGTTACGGTAATTAAGTTGGGATGCGCGTGTGAGTCATATCGGGACTATAATTGAATGGAGTGAAAAATAAATTATTTTTATGTCATCCGAGTGGTCGTTTAGAGTGGGCCAAAGTGTCCGAAGGGGTTTAAATAGTCATAAAAGTCTATCCGGGGGTTTGATTTGGGTCTCGGGTCAATTTAGAACAGAATAGACGCCCCAAGAGGTATTTCGGTCATTTTACTTCGGAGATGAATAGTACTTACGAAATTTGGGTATTTTTATATAAGTTAAGAGATATGTTAGCCAAAGGTTTATTTACGAAAACTCTAAGAGACATCCATTGAGGAAAAGGAAAGATTTATCTAGGAGAGGAAGGATTGTTTTAGGAAAACCAATGGACAAAGGCACCTTGCACCACCACCGCCGCCACCGAAGAGTGACCGAAAAAGAGAGGAATACCATAGCATCATCTTCTCCAAAGGTTCATACCTACAAAATCAAAGGCAAGTGTTTTAACTCTTGCAATCTATAGAATGTATGTTGTCCATGGTAGATAGAAAATGATTTTTTTTAAAGTTTTATAAATTAAAGATGAATTTTGATGATTTTGATTTAATCCTTGAAATGGAAACCATGTAATATTAATCCATTGTTGATATTAGAATTAACATCTTGAAACTTGGGTTTATTTAATGAAGAAATTTGGGGTTTATACGTGCTCTTGAGTAAGAATGATAAAATGCATATTTTCTAAATTAAAATGGGATTATCATGATTAATCGAAATTCCATAATGATTTTGATATGATTTGATGTTATAAATCATGTCCATACTTGGATATATCATTTGTGATGAATTATAAGTAGTTTTGGATCATTTGGTAGAGATTTTGAGGATGAATCATGTTACAACCCATAGGTAGAAATATGTAGAAAAAGAACGAACATTGTATGATAATCGTAGGACTATTTTAAGTGGAAATTGGTAGTGTGCCCTTGAGTTATTGTATAAAATCACGTTCTGCACAACTTTGTAGTTTTAAGGTTTTTCAAAATCGGAGCATAAAATCCTCAAATGGTAATTTTATATTTTTGGGTAGAATGTAACTTTATTGAGAAAAAGAACTATTAGGAATTATAATATAAGCCGAGATTATTATAATGAGTCTGGGTTTTGGATCAATAAGTATGGGTTGAAGGTAGCTACTGGAATAATTAATTAAATCCTTTCAGTTAATAGTAGATGTTAGGAATAATGGGAAATGTGAATAAAATGTGAATTATTAGTTTATGGGATAAACTTGAAATATACTACGTGTGAGATTTGTATATGGGATGAGAGTATACCCATTTGTTGATATATATACATAGGTGGAGCGAATACCTATAACATAATTGAGGTTTAAAATACCATGATAAGTAGGATATTCGAGATATAAGTATACTATATATGAGACTTATAATATGGGATGTGTGTATGCCCTATATATATATATATACATATATATATATATATATATATATAGAGAGAGAGAGAGAGAGAGAGAGAGGGGGAGAGAGAGGTTAAGTGTACACCTATATGATGATTTGTGTGTATGACATACTTAGCCTACTAGCTATCGACGGGAGGCTTTCGCGTTGAGGGTTGTCATATCCTGATGAGCCTTAGGGGGGATTTGTGACTTGTGCCTCAGAATATAGGACTTATGTTGGATTTCCATGTGTGAAAATAATGGTATTGAACGATCATTTGGGTGCGCAGGTATGTGCGTAGCCCAATGGCCTAGGACTATGTTCGCCTCCAATATTTGTGTTTGTTATTTATGGTTCGAGGAATATACCAAACCTACACTTCTTTGTACAGTGAGGAAATGTACCCGGACATAACAGCAGAGTATGCATGCACCGCAGCTGAGTCTCGGGAGTTCATTTTTGTATATATATACTTGTGATATTATCTACTGTGTGAATTAAGTAGACATGAATGATAATGAAATCTGAAATGAATTAAGTTGGTGAACACTTAATTATATTAAATTGAAAAAGTGTTTATCCATGTCAAAGAGAAATTGGATATATATGTATTACTTATATTGCAAGAGAAATATGTTGGAACGATATTGGGCTATGTTTATATGTTAGACTGGAAAGAAATAATTACAATGGGAAAGTAACTGGTATGGTTTGAAGGTACGTTAGGCGTGCACACTAGATTAAAGGTGAGAATCTCAAGGGAGAGTTTGAGAATCTAACATGTACATAATAATTGCTTAATTGCACTTGTTAATCACTTGCTATTTTTAAAAACACTTTACCATCGAGCTCTGACCCATTTTCTTGCATAGTCTCACCTCCCTTGTATCTTCTATATTAGGTGTCCAGTCACAGGAATGCCAAAGATAGAGGATTGGATGCTTGACGTACTATGGATGTTATGAAGTTGTAGACTTTGCTTAGACGCTTTTATTATCTTTATTCATACATTCGTAGTAATTAGTTCATGTAGGGCATGTCATCCAAGGATTCTAGTTATTTCGATTCTATCTCAGACAGTGGTATTACTTATGTCAGTTTTGGTACATTCAGTTTATTTGGATTGTTGTGTTGAGATATTTAAACTGGAGAGTTTATTCTAGTTACATTTAATTTAGTTATGCTGATACTTATCTATTATGCATTGTTGTGGAATGGATTACATGAACTTATTTGTAGTGGTAAGATGATATTGTATTAAATTAAAATTTGAAAGTTTTTAACACCAGCTTAATCGAGTATTAGGTGATTGACAAAAATAGAATGTTTTTTTACAGTGATGCAAAGAATGAACCAACTGTATACTCTGATTTAATATGGTATAGGACTGATCACCCAATATTTAATTGAGCGAGGTATTAAATCTCACATTTATGTCCATGGCATTATGTAGATGAGGCCAAAATTTAGAAGTGAACGTTAGATCTCTATCGGATACAACTAACACTGGTGTCCCATGTAAATGGATAATCTCATCAGTGTACATACTTGCGTACTTGTCAACAATGTAGGTAGTCTTAACGAGAAAAAAATGAGTTGACTTTGTCAATTGATCTAAAATCATCCAAATAATGACATTCCCCTTTTGTGACTATGCTAATTCCATTACAAATTCATCATTATATGTTCCTGCTTTCATTCCAGAAGAGGCAATGGTTGCAATAATCATATCGTCTTCTGATGCCCTGCCTTCATCTGTTGGCATAAAATATTTAGTTACAAATTCTACAATCTTACATTTCATATTATTCCACCTATAATATTCGGTCAAATCTATGTACATTTTGGTACCTCCAGAATGCATAGAATAAATAGAACGACGAGCCTCTTCTAATATATCCTTTTTTAAACATGGATCAATTGGTACATAAATTCTATTTTATACAACAACAATTCATCATTCTTAATCTCAAAGTCACTCTCATTACCATCTTGAATCTCGTGCGTATTCTTCGCAAGGAATGCATCATTAATCTGCAAATTTTGAATGTGTTCAGTGAGTAAAGGTACCATTGTAACATGTGCCAATAACCATCCCTCTTTTTGACAACTTTAATTCAATCCCATCGATGTCAAGTCATGAATATTTCCAACACGTGCACATTGTATGTAACCAAGAATCCCTGATGATTTTGGACTCAAAGCATATTCTACTACACTGTCCTTCCATGATGATGATGGATGACACAATCATAGACTTTAATCATCTTTATCCAACACTTCTATCTCAAATTCAGTTCTTTTGGGGTAAACAAGTATTTTGAACTTTGATGATCCGTAATTATCTCACAAGTTTCTCCATATATGTAATGTCTCCAGAAATTCAAAGAAAGTCAGTGGAAGCTATCTCCAAATCATGTGTAGGGTAATTTAATTCATGGATCTTGAATTGTCTAGAATCATATGCGATTAGTTTCCCATTTTTCATAAGAACGCATGAAATGAAGCATTTGTATAGATCCCAAAAGACACATTCCCATGCGAAATAGTAGGTATCGCAGCTAAAATGAACTGATTATGTAATTCTTTAAAACTCCTCTCCCATTATTCATCAAACATAAATTTCACTTATTTATGAGCGATCTTTATCAACGGTAATGCTATTGATGAAAATCCCTTAAAAAATCTACGGTAGTAACCTTTCAATTCTAGCAAAATCATAATTTCTATCATTTTCTTCAGACTTTCCCATTAAATAATGTATTCCACCTTCTATGGATCAACATATATCCCATATCCTAAGATAAGATGCCCTAAGAACACAATTTCATATCACCCAAACTCAAAATTGCTAAAGTTAGGAAATAATTTCTTCTCTCTTAAAATACATAATACGTAGTTCAAATGTTTTTCATGTTCCTCCATATTACGTGAGTAAATCAACACATCATCTACGAACACAATCATAAATGAATCAATAAAAGTATGGAATAGCTTGTTCATAAGATCTATAAATACTGTTTGGGGATTAGTTAATCCAAATGTCATCAGCAAAAACTTATAGTACCCATATCGGGTCCGACGAGATATTTTGGAAATATCATTATATTTTAATTTTAATTGGTGGTATCCCGGTCTCAAATCAATCTTTGAAAAATTAGAGACCCTTGTAATTGATCAAACAAATCATTGATACACGGTAGAGGGTATTTGTTTCTAACAATCGCCTTATTGAGCTACTGATAATCAATACATAATTGTATTGTTCAATATTTTGTTTTTCATTAATTACATTAGGGCTCCCCAAATTGAAACACTAGGCCGAATAAAACCTCTGCTTATAAGATATTGTAATTTCACTTTCAATTCTTTTAACTCTCTCGGTGCAATTATGTATGGAGCAAGGGAAGTTGGAGCACTATTGGAAACTAATTCAATGGAAACCTCTACTTCCATATCGAGTGGAAATCCTAGCAGATCTTCTGGAAATACATCAAAAAATTCTCTAACCATTGGTATATATTCAATTATAAATATCTTTTTGCTAGTCCCAACAACATGGGCTAAATATCCTATACAACTATTACTTTACAGCTTCATGCTCTTAATTGTTGATATATGACCATTAAGAACAACATTCATTTCTCTTGTAAATCAAAACTCGGATTCACCTAGCAAATGAAATGTAAATTCTTTTCAAAATCCTAAATGAGCACTAGTATCAAATCAACATATAAATATCATTCATCCATTCATAAGACACAACATGCTCAACCGAAATTACACTCTACATTGGTGTAAAAATATATAAAGCATGATTGAGAAATGAACATTGTTTACCCATATATGATATAATAGGTAATGCCATGAATGAATGTATAGATAAAGGATCAATAAGAACATAGAGATCAATATTTTCAATAGAAAGTTTACCTGATACATCTTTCGGTGTAACATGAGCATCTTGCAACATCATCACAACTAATTGTTCTCTAATCTTGGATCCACTTGCTTGTCATATACCTCTTCCTCTAGTTGTATTACCTAGTGATAATCCTTTACTAGGTCCCACACCATTAACTAATTTTTTTCCTATTAACACATCATAATTCTTTTTTAGATGACCCTCATGATGACAATTAAAACATTCTACATCCATTAACTTTGAGGAAATTCACTTTATCTTACCTTTCGTCCCACAAAATAAACAAGCATTTGAATTTTCATATGTTCAGACTCCCAAACCTCTTCCACTACTAGGTTTATCCCTTGTGAAATACTTTTCATACCCCTACCATATTGAAAATTTTGTACTCCAAGCCTTGAATTTTCTGTATCACTATCCCTTTGATAATTCGAATCAAAACCACGTCTTTTTCCACCTTGTTTTTTTTCCCTCTTGCTTCATTCACATCATTTTCTACTAAAATGGCTTTATTTATCAAGGTTGAATAATTCACATTTGCTAAATCCTACAACCGTGATTTAAAGACCAACTCTAGTCCATCATGAAATCGACTACACTTGTCTTCCTCATTCTGTATAAACCCTAAACAAACTTAGACAAGGCTTTAAGTTTAACTTCATATTCTATGACTATCATCCTTTCCCTATTCAATATAAAATATTCTTTCTTCTTCTCTTTTTGACACATTGGATGAAAATATTGAGCAAACAAAGCTTTAACAAAAGCATCCCATGATATCACATTCCCACCTCCTAGAGTAATCAAATAATGTTTGATGGAATTCCATTAATATTTTGCTTTTCCTCTTAGCATATATGTTTCCATGATCACTTGTTGGTTTTCATGCATTCTCATTACTCCAAAAATAAGTTCAATCTCTTTAACCCATACTTCTGCCTCAATAGCATCAATGACTCCTTCAAACGATGGTGGATTCATCTCAATAAATTTTTCATGTGAAGTATTCCTCTCTTCATAATGTATCACCTCGTTAACCCTAGATAATGTTTGTGCCTCTTGTTTCCTAGCATTTTTTCCTTCGATCTAACCCATAGACCTACCTTGTTTCTCATAAATTAAAGGCATATAACGTATCTTTATTGCATATTCATCAATTATTCTGGATTGAGTTCTATATTTATATGAACCGTTTGCTCAACCTACACTTGTGCTGGAATATTAAAACCCTCATCTTCGACTCTCACATTAATATTACATCGTTCCATTATTTTAAATATTAAATGCATGAAAGATATAACAACATGCACATATACATATCCTCTCTTATGGAAAAAAAAACATATTTTTAAATTCACTTTCATATATAGACCTTTTTAACTCCAGAACGTATAATGTCTAGGCTCTGATACCAAAAGTTGACACACCCTAACCCAGCTACTTATAATTAAGTTTGGAAGTCAAAGTGGTTCAAACCATATTTCAATTATCCAAACCATAAACATGAGTCGTACTTATATAGTTATCAACGGAAATCCATAAAACTAAAAACATTTCACAGTATTAAAATACTTGTGCTTATACAAACTTTTATAAAGGATAGGGTTACTTAATTACATCATTTACATTTAAATAAAACTTATTATTTTACTCGTTCCTTTGTAACCCAAACCGACCTCCTAGATTTGGCAGTGAAATCACGAAACCAGAAAAATATACACTTGGGAACCGTGAGCAAAATAACTCAATGAATTCATCACTGCTACACTATTGAATGAATTTAAATTCAATAAATCATATACATCTACTAGTGTATAAACTTATCCTATCCATTCATAAAGAATGACCCAACTATTCAAACCATGATTCACATATCCTATCTCTAATAGACAGTTCTCCCTCATTCCTAGTCGAGGAGTAACCTCTTATCTATAATAGACAATCTTCTCCTATTTCGACTTGGGTAGTAACCTCATATTTCGATAAAACAAATTGAAACAATTTCATGTTAATAATTTCATGATCATATCCATAGCAATGTACATATACATCTTTGAAGTGAATACACTCGCCTTAGGTTCTCAGTTATATGTTTGCGTTTTTCTCGAGTGGAGCTGAACTTGGTGGGTTAGACCTTAAACCTGTCAACCCAACTAAATCAGTATTGAATTCATATTATAAGTATCATATTAATATATTTATATAACTTTCAGTGATTATACAATTGCAATAAAATCTCACTTAGGTAGAATTCCATGAAACTTGAGTAAAGATGATGCGATGGTATTATTGTTGATAAAGTTATAAACATTCAACCCTAGAAAATATTTCTGAAGGAATGTATGAATAAAACAAAATACACATAAAATTATACTTCTTAATACATATAATCATGGGACATTTACTCAAAATACCCTTTGAAAGGAGGAGATAGGAATATTCTTTCACGGGTTATCTAGTATGACAACAAATCATTGTCCTCTATTCTTACCCATTCTAAATTCATGAATTATACAAATAAAGGTGTATAGGCTTATATATATATATATATATATATATATATATATATATATATACACTTTCCATTTCAAGTGACGATGTAATTTTTCAAGATTCCTAGAGAAAAATATGATCATTTCTTTACGACATATTAAATCTGTCCTACAAGATCTCCTATTGTGAAGTTAACTTCCCATAATTTTCATAGTTTTTCTACATCATAAATTTGAATAATTTTAAACCATTTTTCAGTACACATACTTAATAATACAAAATGAGGTTTCATAATTTTTAGTGTTCATATGCTATGTCAAAAGGTTTATAACAAATTGTGCAAACAATAAATGTGTACCAACTTTCAACCATCACCGAGGTCTAACCACAAGGAGTTTAATTCCAAATTCAAGATATTATTTGTATATATGATCCAATTTTTAGACCAACTACAATTATGCAATTCCATTAAGTATACAAAAATATATATAAATTTAAATACAAGGGAGTTCTATGCCGAGCAATATAACTTACACATACCACTTGTCTTATGTACGAACATATACGTACATATACATAGGGGGTGAAATTTTAATCAAGAATTCATGATTTTTATATTTTCAATAAGTATAATACAATAAAAAAAAACAATATTAACACATAAATACACCTTGAGAACACTTTTATCATTTTAGTTGAACTTTTTTTAGCTTTTCTTATCAAGCCAAAACTTCTCCAAACTAAACCAAGGGTTCAAAATGATGAAGAAATATGTGATATTTAGAGTTTTAAGCAGGACAAAGCTTCATCCCCTTTCAAAGAATCAAACTAAAACATTTGGTATAGTAAAAGACAAAATGCAACTTAAAAGGATGGACAACTATGCCCTCAGTTCATAAATTCGACATAACTTCTTACTCAGACATTCGTTTGACACACTTTTTATTTTGTTACAATCTTAACTTGAATATCTACAACTATATAATTTTTACCTTGGCCAAATTGTCACGTACTACGGGTTAAAACTAGTCTCTAACATTAATATTCCTATTAGAAATCTTAAGATTTATTGTTTGAAACCAACTTGATACTTCGTAATTGTTAAAAGGTACAAATAGGCTAAAATATAATAAACTAATGTTATATATAACATAATGTAAGCATGATTCAAATATAATTTATCATAGTTGTATTCGAGTTGTCACAAACCTATTTTATAGTGGTTTTCTATCCAATTCTGAATTTGGAGTCTCAAATGTAAGGGACTTGAGACGTTTCTCTGGGGAGTAGTCCCACATTTTCATCATTTCCCAGACCTATGAGTTAAGGGTGAATTAGTCTCTGGGACTTGAGGATACGTTCCCTTCACTGATAAGGAGACGGTCAATGAAATTAGTAATCCTTTATTTTGGCATGTCAATATAGTAAACATGGTTGATATATGATGTTAGGGATTTCCAAGTATGTTTCAGATGGTCAAATATGGTGTTCCTTACATAAGGAAGGATTATGGATCTCGGTCCTATTATTCTTTAGGGATCAATATTACTCCTGATGTTTGTTCACATCATGTGAATGGTTCCTAAGGGGTAGACATGTGTCTCGAGTTTTTATAAAGGTGATCGGGTGAGTATTCCATGTCGTAGGACTCAAACATAACTTGGGATACTATGACCCTTTGGTTATCATGGAGTTGGTTCCACTTTATTTTGAGATATCCAGGTGGGGTGCATATGAGTTAGGTCCTATACAGTCACTGAGTTTGGTTTCCTATAGGATGATGAAGTGATATTTCAATCTTTCTTCCTCTTCATACAATAATTGATGGCGAGCTCGGTATCTCTCAGTGATATGATAGTTGGCTCGGAGTTACAGGTCTCTTTCATGCATCTGGATCAAAGGACTTGGGTATCGGGGTGGACAAATCATGGGTCATTTGAAGGATATAATCCATAATGTCTCTATTATTTTTAGAGATTAAACCATGGGTGAGCCTGGTAGGTGCGTATTGCTATTGGTTCCTAAATTTGAGAGGGTAAATAGGCACACCTCTGAAGTAAGTTATTCCCACCCTGTGGGTTGTATAGGTTATACAAAGGTGGTTACGTGGAGGGCTTCATCATATATTTTTTCCCATTCATTCGAGTGATCAGCTTCTGTTAAGAATGGGATAATGACTCTCGACTCTTTAGAGACCATGACTTCTATGACTAGGAAGAGATGAGGGATGCAATGTTTATTATGAAGGGAGTGTACGACCATGATTACAAAGGTCATATGGTAGATGGTGGGATTAGTTTCAGTGATGACTTTTCTAGTGGGCGATATCATGCCCAGAGGGGTTGATGTTGGGAAGAGTGCGTGTTTCCTCATCCCCATCTTATGATGAATGAGGACTATATTAGTAGAAGGGTTGGTGTTTGTAATAGGAGAATTAGACATGGTGTTGCTACCTAGATTGGGGTGATATGGTAGTGTATTGCTGCTGACATTGGGCTTTTATATGATAAGTCTTATGACATCAATGAGGCCTTGGATGGCAAACCCTAGGGCCAGCTGTTGTCATTAATGTTGTCAGTTCCTTGATGGAACTTGAAATGTGTGTCGGATTGCTAGTTCTTTTAAAGGAATACAAGGGGTGGTCTAGGGTTGAGATATTTTATGAGACCGTCCATTTACGGGGTGGCATATACTCGGCTGAGGGGATTCTATAGATTGGTGAATTATCTTGGTGGACCCTGGACTCTTTAGGAGGGGGCATATCTTGGTAATTTCTTGGAGAGGGCCCTTATTGAAAAGTTATAGCGGTGGCTAATATTGCTTAGGAAGTATTTGTAACCGATCATGATGTTGGGTTTGGAACGACCATAGCTAGATGAAGTTGATGTGTATATTTGTCACCTCTATTTACCAAACTCTCTTTGATATTGCATCGATATGGTTGAGTTCTTTGATATCAGGGATCAAGGTGAGTTCGAGCTCATTTTGTACCTCTTTATGAAGGATTATGATCACTATCTAAATTTATTTATTTTTTAGGGGGAGATTGATCATCTGACCGACTTTCTCCCTCTAGCGAGTGAGAAAAGTGCCAACTCTCTCTCCGTTATCCTATTTCAGCATCTTTATGTCTTTACAGGTAATGAAGAGTTCCTTGTTATAGTCCTACTATTTCAAGAAAGCACGACACATGTCATCCCAGGTTTTAGTAGTCCCTTCATGTTTTAGTCCTATGTACCAAGTTAGGGCTCCTTCGGATAGAGTAAAAAGGAATATGATCTTTAGAACCATTTGTCCTATGCTTCAGTCATACATCTAAATGTGGTATTTGGATAAATGGGTAGTTAGGGAGCTCAATACTTTGTAGGAATGGGTAGAAAAAGTCAGTGAACTTTTATTCAGGTTTTTATGGACCGAAGGACAATAAATAGCAGAGAAGCACTCATATATGCATGACAATTTCTGATGTAATTCTTTTATCTACATTTAACCATGTGTGTATGGTACTTTGTTATTTTTATTTTTGGTTTTGTAGTATCTACTGAGGGAAAGAACTAAATAGAGTCCCGTTGGATTCAGGTAAACATGAGTGAGGTCTCATCTTGTTAGAACGAGGATGGAGGAAATAATAGATTATGGTCTAGTATTTTCTCAAAATAAAATGTTATTAGGGGAATCTAACATAGAAGGTAATATTATTTGGTGATAATTTACGTATTCATAATGATTATCTTCCTCCCGAAATGGGAAGATAATAAGCCTAAAATTTGAGGGGTTATGGATCAACCTCTGGTTGTCTGATATTTTTAAAAAAATTCATCAAAGAGAATGACCCCAGAGTATCTATTCTCTTGGTGCAATAGGGTGTATTCTTAGAGATTTCATCAATATGGAAAAAATTTAGCATGACTCAGTGATCGATAGATAAGTTTTCATTGTCATAGATTATGATATAATGGGCTGCTTGGACTGAGCAACCTTTAAAGTATGTATGAAACCAATTTACCCTAGTACAAAATAACTGTAGCCTATTTTACATACCCCAGTACTGATTAAATCTCAAATATTCCCTCTTACCGGGACTTTGGGATCAAGAGAGAAGTTGTTCGATATACGAATCAGGTGCGCAAAAAGAGACAAAACTCATTGGTGACTAGCATTACGGGGAAACAAATCTTAAAAAGTACAAACTTTATCCAGGAAAGTGACTTCTCGAAAGTACAAACCTATTTTTAAGGAGTGGTATCATTTTCAAAGTACGAAATTCCTTTTGGTTAAAGTGGTTTTCCTAAAGTAGGAAATTCTATTAACTAGTAATTTTTTTAGCCTTAGGGCTATAGGTTCTAAATAATATGAAAATAAAGAATATAAAGTGCATGATAAAAACATGTAACCTTTTATTTTTACATATTTTGATTTTTTTATTGCGATGTCCTTTGCACATACCTATATGTTTAAGAAAATGTACAATCCAAAACATGGGAACCTAAGAACGCATCTACATTGTGAGGGACCCTAAAACTAAGGATGCTAGACAGTTCTAAAATTTACATAAACTGGCCATGCAGTAGAGGGAAATATCAAATATGGTAGAAAGAATGCATATAAATATTTCAGTTCTCTTTATTTTTTCTCTGTGGAGTTGCCAGTGTGATGTAGCTGGGAATCTGACTATAACATGCAATTTTGATTTCTGATGATAGAAAATTTATCATGCTAAGAGTCACCACTATGGCATCGCAGGCCCCAGGTGTGTGGTGCATTGGCACACCTAGGGAAATTAGCATGTGGACACAAATAGTGTTTGTTTCTTATTTCATCGCTTCCCTCGAGGTCGAGTTATCGTTCTGATGTTAGACTTAGTGACTTCCCATAGAATATTTTCTATGCCATGTTAATTTTGAGTCCCACACCTTTGGTTCTCAGACCTAGGCATGAGTGTGAGTTTTCATAAGATAAGGGGTTAGGTTGGTTTGTTCAGATTCTCCAGTCTGTTTTATATAAAATAAGCAAAAGATTCAGGATAACACTTTTGGGAAAATCCTTAGACATGTTTAAGTCTGAGGTTAGTCCAAAGATTCTTATTGTGTTGGTTCAGGAATTGGGTTACGAGTGGACAAATTGTTAAGGAACCCCACTTATTTTGTATGGTTCCTTAATTCTATGCTTATTATTTCTATTTACATGAATTGATTACTTTTTAGTTATTTATAGAACATATTCAGAGGCCTTAGTGTCAAAAAATGTAGATAGTTGTTTAGGTTAGAAAATGGTAATGGTGAGAGGTATAGAAAAGTGACTTCAACCACTGTAGGTACACAAGATTACTTGTGTATGGGTTTTCACTTTATATGTATAATGGGTGGTCGTTAGCATGTAAAAACTGTGAGAGAGAGGTTATCTTTGAGAGAGTTTGATATATCTTTTTTGGTTTAAGATAGGTAGAAAGGTAAGGTGAGAGATGGGTGTGTATCTATTTTGATTATTGTATATGTGTTTGTATGTTGGTATAATGATGTGCCAGAGATCGCGGATTTGAGATATTTGGATATCTGCTTAAGAATTTTTATGTGTGTATTTAAGGGATCACGCCATGAGATATTATTATATCTCATTTTTTGTTATTTAGATGTAATGGACGAAATTCATGAGATGGATGCAATTCTATTAGGACAACATATCATGAGATATGTTCTCAAGGCTAGAGATTACGAGAGGGACTCATTATTGCACCAAGGTACTCGTGGACATGAGATCAAAGTCTATTTAGTTTTTTTGTTTACGTGTTACAACGTGATGTGTGTACGAGAGTATAGAAGTTGGCTTGGTAAGGAGAGGCTAGTGTATGTATTATCATAATGGGAGTGGACCCTAAGATGTCTCTCATTATCATTAAATCTCATAATAGTTAGGTGATTAGTAGTCATAAGGCATTGTCCTTTAGACTAATTTAGAGGTGTAAAATTAGGAGGAGTTGGGCTAAGAAATGGGGATGTTACATCAAGGATGTAATGTTCTATTATTGAGAAGCATACCAAAACACTACATTTCGGTATTGGGGTGGACTAGGAGAATTTGGGGGAGTTTATGACTGAGGATGCATGCATCCCTAGTAAATAATATGTCGAGATATGTATTATGAGGCTTGGGCTTCACGAGTTTATCTCGGTATAGTGTCTATATACCTAAGGGTACTTGGGTTCAAATCAACTATAGTTCCAACAATGAGGTAGTAGAATATATAGGGGTTGTATTATATATAGGTGGTCTTGTATTAGATATAGAGGCATTCCTAAGAAATAGTACGATGAGAGACATATTATGAGGCTGGGGTTATTTCGTATAGCGCTTACATACCCAAGGAGACATGGTATCAAATCCAACATGTTCCAATAATCGCATTGATGAATAGATAAGGGTGTTTAGATTATATGTAGGAGGTTTTATTAGAGATGGAGGCATCCCTAACAAATAATATGCTGAGAGACGTATTATGAGGCTTGGGCTTCACGATTCTAATTCAGTATAATGCCTACGTACCCAGGGATATTAGGATTAAATCCAATAAAGTTTCAAAATATAAGATGTATTTACTAGGGAATGCTACGGGATACGAGGTATACAAGGTACAATATTATGGTATTTATTAATCCTAGAGCTTAATATAGTATTTTCGTTATATTGGATTGATATATTTATATGTTAAATAAATGTCTAATCGAAGGATGATGTTTGATGAGTATTTAATATAAAAACACATATTTGTGGCGCCATCGCCTCGACAAGATTTATTTGTTTGGAAAAGTGGTGGAAGTAGTCGTATTCTAAACTTGTTCTCAATGTCAAGTTTTGGACTGACTTGGCTCACGGACACTTCCCTCAGAATGATTTTGAAAAGTTTGTTTTTGTATTTTATAATAGTCCCCATGGTATTTGATTAGCATTGTTTTAACATATGATCATGTTAAGTAGAGGTGTTGTATTAGAAACTAGGATTTTGAAATATAAATGCTATAAATTGCATACCCAATCCTCTAAACAGGAGCCAGGATAATGAAATACACATATATGTTCATTTTATTCCAACATATATCTCAAAAGTATTGTCACACAATTTGGAGAGAGATTATTTACTCTCATGGGGGAGTGTCTCCCTTTTTGGTGTTTTTCGATTAAGTAGAGCTTTGTCTAGAAGTCTTGACTATTTTGGAATTTACTCTTTAGTTGGGAAGTGCTTCATGTAGAAGTGTTTTTTCCAGAATTTTTGCATAGGTTTGACTCTATTTGGGACTCAGAAGTGACTTTTTGGAAGTACGATCTTTCATTTTGAGGGGAAGGCAACTGTTCTAAAGTACGAGTTTCCTCGAGACTTTCAGAGTGAGATCGAGTATCTTAAATGCTCGGGGGAGAAAAAAAGGTAGAAAACGGATGGTGGTTAGGTTTAAGGATCCTTCCAAATAAGATATGGGGACCTCTATTTATTAGAATTTGGGACTATCCTTATGCCATTCAAAAGAATGATGACGGTCGTTAGTTTGGGATAAGGATGTCATGTGGACATTTAGAAAAATCCTTTCTAGCATCCCTTATACCGATTGGTGGAAGGACCCTTAAGCCTTTTGTTGATCGACAAATGAATCTTGGTAAAGTTTGGGCATTTTTCGTTTTGATTCCAATAACTTTTGTATCACAAGTTTTTGGTCCTTTTAGTATCCATTTGGGGTAGTTTTACCTTTGGGACTTAGTTGAGGTTCGGTTTAGGGTATCCATGGGGTGGGATAACATAAGACATAGCTCGATTGCATCTTTTTATGAGGTTTTTTCCTGGTGTTGATTCGGGGCCATTTTATCTTCAGGACTTATGTCAGGTCTGGTTTAGTATTTTTTGTTAATTATGGCATAACAAGACACACCTGGATTGTAAATCGATGTGTCCACAATATAGTGGTTTAGTTCCTCTATTGAAGATCCTACGTCCCATACTAAAAATGTTACTTCTTGAATTAGATTATAAATGAGGATATTATAAGTGTGAGGCCTCTTGGGATTTGGCCAAGAGAGTCTGAAGTCTCTCAGTTATTTTTTAATAGTAAAAGGGCCTATTGGGGGTAACTTATGGATTACTGAAGAAGTTCTTAAGGTAATTTAGGATTCAACATATAATACAAATTATGAGATGATAAAAGTGATGGAATCCTTATAAGAAAGTATTATCAATTGTTGGTTATCAATTACTATCGAAAAAATATAGGATACATGTATTCTCTATTTTATAATAATTTTTAGATAGTTCTTTGAATTAAATATGACATTAACCCTTAACAATCTTTTAAGATATAGGCAGTCCATTGGGAAGAGTAAAGTGAACTACATCAGTATGGATGGAGTGACCTTGAGGTCTGATTACTACACTAACATGATGTAGTATTAGTGAAAGGGTTGTAGGTCGTGTAAGATAGTTGTTATGGGTAATAAATGTCGATTTAAGCCTTCAATAAAGGTGTGAGATAGTAGTGGGGGAAGTTGGAATAGTCCCCGTGCTTTCTACCTACCTGCCACACAGGCTTTGAGTTCTTTAGAATGTGTTTGAGGTGCTTTGAGGTGGCAGTGGTCACCTTGGGCCATTCTAAACTTAGTGCATTCGAAAGGGAGAATAATGAACCATTTGCGGAGGTATTAGGATATGGAAAAAGGGGCGTCCTCGTAGGTCGAAGATCATCTAAGAATGAAAAAACCTTAGATGTGGGATAAGTAGAAAAGTTAAACCTTCCCATTATAGATAATGGTGCCAAGATGCACCAAATGAGTCGCTTGTCCACTTTGTATATAGAGTCAAGGTGTTTGAGGGTTTGCATGTTCCATACTGGTAAGGTTAAGGTTCGTTTCCATGGCATGGGAACAATTTTAAATGTGGAGTTGTCCCGAGGGTATTGTGATGGCCCCTAGTTTGTTTTTTATTAATCCATAGTGATAGATGTGGTATTTAGTAACCATAGGCTACTTGGCAAAACTACAACCCCATTCGTGGGAGAGGAAGAGGTTAAAAATCAATGGAGTATTTTATGGATCAAAAAGGGTATCATAACTAACCATGTTGCTCCGGAGACTTCTCAGCATTTAGAGAAGTAATAATAGTTTGGAATCCTTAGATCCCACTAAAAATGAATTGGCAATCTCCATGATTGCAATGACTTATATATATTTCTTGTGGTTCTCCTTATAAACATAGGCCATATGTCTTATAATACCCCATATTTTAAACAAATTTAATGATTGAGTAAATAAATGATAATTGTGCCAATTAATGGAAACTCAGATTAATGATAATTCGATATTTTTGTTTTTGATAGTCTAAAGTCTAATTGGGACAAGTTTAAATGGGTTAAAATGCAATTCTAGTATTCATTAGTAAATTTTTAAAGTTTTACGAGCTTTGGTTTAATATTTAAGAAGTTGGGTTTAAACTATAATTTATGTAAAACAGAACTCTTAAGTATGGGTATATGGTACATTTGGGGAAAACCCCAATGACATGTTGGTCTTTTGAATATTTCTTGATTCAAAATTTTAGGGTATGGATAAAAACACCACACGAAAAATAAAAATATAAATCAAATAATAAATTTGAGTGGCGCACAAATGGGACACCTCTATAATGGGTTAATCAAGCCGCTAAAAGAGTTTGGCTTTCGATATGGCGGCATTATTATTATATAGTGAGGATCAACCTATTTTTCCCCGTTTTGGACAAAATCATCTCGCCTCTACATACCTCACCCAAAACTCTATGCTTCTTAACACAAAAACCTTTTCTCTTTGTAATCTAAGCCTCATTTACAAACTAATTTCAAATCCAAAACGCTAATTTAAAATACAGGAATTCATGACAAGATTAAAGAAGGGAAACATAACCAATTTCAAGCCTTTTAAGGATGATTTCAAAAAAGGACCCAAGGTTGTTTTCCAAGGCTTCTACAATTAAATATTTTAATTACACTATTTGGACATTTTGAGGCAAATTACTAATTTAATCTCCTCCGTTTATATAAATAACTCTTAATTTCACCTAAGTCTAATTTCTAGAGCTAAAATTTCTAATAAACATATAGGGCTTAAAATCCCCATTATATTGCCTTATTATGACGTAATGAATGGAATCACAGGATTTACATTGGTCTAGATTCGATTGAATTAAGAATCATCGAAATTGGATTAATGGTAATTAGACTTGCATAATAGGGTTTTGAGTATTAATTAGTGTCTTTGTGATAATATGAAATTGATACTTGATAATAAACCCTTAGTTTAAATTAAATTATTGATGATAAATGGACGTTTTTTGTGGGGTTGTACCTTTAGCTTGATATGTTGTACTTTTAAGTAAAAGCACCCAAATTAACATGGTTCAATGCATAATGTTTAATAATTGAAGTTTAATTTCACATATAGGTTTATAAATGAAGAACACCCCATGTTTATAGTATTGTATTCCATTTTTAGATTTCCCTCATTTGATTAATTATTTGGAAATCTGATATTGAACTTTAATGATTTAAAATTGGTATTGAACGCCTAATTATATAACTTAAATTGTTGGTATTTAAAATAGTAATTGATGTTGGATTTTGGTGGGTTGTTGTTATTGTTTTTGACTTGGAGGTTGTTATATTGATTCGACAAACTTTAATAAATTAACCTTAATAATTCTATAACTAAATTCGGTGTCTGAATGATTAGCCTATCTAAAGAGTGTATCGGGGTTCCTTGTTTGGATTTCATTTATGAGACGTCCGACGCATGGAGTCTAAAGATGAGTAGAAGTGGGGGATTTAGGAATATTGTGAATGTCATATTTCCTTTGAATGTATGCCTTAAGTATTGGAAAAACCTACGATATTTATACTCTTATTGTGTAGGTTAATAAATCATTTATGTGATAATGAAATAACGTAACTCATGAACTATATTATAGTTTAATAGGTTAGGATGGGCGGGGAGAGTGGAATAATATGCAATTATAAATTGAGAAATAAATTAAATGAGGAGCGTGGAATGATATTGAGAGAATGATAGTAATTATTAAATGATTTCGGTAAATCAAGATGGTTATAAGTACGTCGAGAAAGGACATTATTGTTTGTTGTGTGACCCGATGAGACACAATATTATTTGTGCATAACACTTGTTGTTTTTATGACCACTCTATTAAATCGTGTTATCTAATTTGCATGAAGGGATCATGTTTATCCACTACATTTCACTTTATTGAATGGTGGTGTCCGATTTGTGTGATGGTATTTACGTTTGCTTCATACGGGTCTTTATTGTTTCAAAAACACCAGAGAATAGTGTTATATGATTTTTTGTGACGGTATTTATTTGTACTTACCGCAAGTTCATAAGATGGACGGGGGGAAGTGGAGCATGGAAGTTGCGATTTTATTAATAAAGAGGTCAATTTATGATTTAAACTAGTAATAGAATTAATATGTACTATGAGGTTCCATTTTCTATGGGTTGCTATTGTAGTAGGTTATATAAGTTGTGGACTTCTCAGTTATATATATAATATATTTTGAGTTGCGTAGCTTTGGTAAATTTTTGGGCTCTGATTTGCTTATTATTGTGGAAACATTTTAGATGTTAGGAATGTACCTCACAAGTAGGTTTTCGTCCATCTAGCATGAACCATTCCTTACCTCTATCATAATTATCATCTTTAGGAGATTGGATGTATGTTCATCTTCATGGTAACTATCCTTTATTCATTCCTGTGAGCTTAGATACATTAGGTTTTCTAGTTGGTAGGATAACTTTTATAATGTAGTACTTTCTTCCACTTTGTGTTCAGATGAGAGTTAGACTCTCTAATAGTATCATGTCGGATGGGTTTTTATATTACATTACTTCGAGACATATTTTACCAAGTTGGTGGTGATATTGTGATTTCAAATTTAAAGTTTATCACATCGCATCTATACATTATCATGTTGTTTAATTCAATTTTTGTGCCTACTAAAAATGATATTTTAATTTTTTTGATAATTTGTATGTTTTAATATTAGGATTTGACCAACTCTATTGTAAAAATATATAGGTTGTTATAGTTAGTATTAGAGCATGGTTTTAGGCCTCGAGGTTTATATGTTCTCTTAGACTTTTTCATAGCGTTCTTTTTATGTGCATTCGTTTTGTACTCTTACTTATGGATAATAACTTATATTACTTTATCTTGAATTTCTAATGCCACAAAATGGAGAGCATGATTAGTTACATCACATGTAGGATAGGCCTACTCCTCAGCCCCAATTTAGTCGGCACCAATAATTCGATGAAAAATTCATATGATCAGTGTCATTTTGTCCCTCAAGAGCTAACTGATCTTATCTACCAAATTGTTGTGGCGGGGATGGTAGCGGTCCACGATGCGAGGGACTAGGAGGCAAAGCAGTTGATAGCACAAATGTCGATATGGGAGAAGGTCCAGGATTCTCTAATAAAGAACAATTTACCTACCTTTATTGGTTCATTAAATCCTACTGTGGCATATCTGTGGTGGCCAGATATGGATCATCACTTGAGGTTAATTATATTCATGTTCATAAGCAATTGATAATGCCATTTAGTGGTAGGAGAGCATGACTACATTAACCCTACAGAGAGAGAGAGAGAGTTTTTCCTATGCCAAATTTATGGTAAGGTTTGACGAGAAGTACATTCTTTACTCTTTAGAGGAGAAAAAAATGGGATTTCTTTCTATTATAGTATGGAACTCATACTGTGGACAAGTACAAAAAGGTGTTTACGGAGTTGTCTTTGTTAATGCTAGAGGAGGTGGGCATAGAGAATATGAAGATGAAGTGTTTCTTACACGTCTTGATGTGTCATATCAAGTAGGTGACGCCATTATGCATTGTCAAGATCAGAGAGAGAATAAGAGGAATCTAGATAAAACGGTCCAGTCTAGCGGTCCAAAAGTGGAGCGTACCAAGAATTTAGAGGCCTCAATAGAATCTATGAGGATACCTTCAAACATAATAAAGAAAGTGATAGTATTAGAGAAAACACGGGGCTCCTCTATTCCTAGTCATTAGTGCTTACTTTAGATGCGATAAAAAAGAACATAGATCTCGAGTTTGCCCGAGTGACGGGGAACTAGGATAGTAGAGACATGGCCAACAAGTTCATTATCTGGGGCATGGATAGTAGGGAGTAGTCATAGCAACACCATTATCTCCCTCAACATCTTCTAGTACCAAGACCTCGAACATTAGCAAAACTCCCAGTGCCTCCAACCGCGCAACCAAAGCCTTAGCTTTAGTACAGTAAAATGTACTAAACTGCATAACTACAAGAAAATGATAAGGGTCCGTATTAGGTAGTGGATGGTACATTTTATGTTATGGAAATTTAGATAGAGTTTGTTTACACAAGCACCAAACACTCATTTGTATCATATAGTTTCGTGGACATATTAGGTTTGTTGCCTAGAACGTGCGATAGTAATTTATCTATAATTACTCCTTTGGGTGTGTCAATTCGTATTTCAGAGACATGTTAGTATCTTGGGATATATATTAGTAGACTAAATTTTGGGCTAATATGTTGTTTTATCTACACACTCTTATGATGTGATATTGTGTATGGATTCATTATTTCGATATGAGGGTCATATAAACTGTAGGGATTGATCGATTATATTCACAATACTGAGCTAAGATATTTATATAGTGTCTATGCCTAGATAGGAGGGTGGTTCCATACTCAGTTATACTTTATCGAGGAAGAGATTTAATAGGATACCATTCTTTCGTTAGATACGATTCATATAGTAGGTGACTTTGGTAATGTTTTTTAGGAGGTTGCGAAAATTGATTTTGTTATTGACTTGGTTCTCGACACTTAACATATTAACAAGGCACCATATCGAATGGATGATTTGGAGTTGAGAGTTATCGGAGCATATTAAGAAGTTATTGGGGAATAGATTCATTCAATATAGCACATTTTCATGGAGAGCTTTATTTTTTATATGAAGAATATAAATAGTTCATTACAGTTTTCCATTGAGTACCAAGAGTTAAACATGGTGATGATAAAGAACAATTAATCTTTGCTAAGTATTGATAATTTATTTGATCACTTGCAAGGTGTTTCTTTCTTATCAAAGATCGATTTGCATTCCGGCTGCCATCAGCTAAGGGTGAATGAGGATACCGTACTGAAGAGTAACTTCTTGACTCATTATGGTTCATACGTGTTTAGGTTTATGATGTTTGGGCTGACCAATGTCCCATCCATGTTGATGGATTTTATGAATCGGGTGTTTCAAGTGTACTTAAATCAGTTCATCAGAGTCTTCGTTGATGACATGCTAATTTATTCATGGATAGAGTATGAGCATGCAGAGCATATGAGAATAGCACTCTAGATAATGTGGGAGCATAAGATGTATTCTATGTTCAAGAAGTGTGATTTTTATGAGCGTGATCTAAAGTTTTGGGGTTATATAGTCTCAAAGAAGTACATGTTAGTGGATCCAAGCAAGGTGTCAACCATCCTAGATTGGGGATAACCCAAAACACGTATATAGGTTTGTAGCCTTTTGGGATTGGTCGGTTATTACAAAAGGTTTGATGTTTTTTTAAAGATATCAGATCCATTTTATGAGTTGACACATAAGGGTTTTCACTTTGTATTGACATAAAGGTTTCATCAGGCTTTTGACACTCTCAAGGAGAAGTTGAGTTCGATTCTAGTTTTGGATATACCCTGCAGTGGGGTTGAATATCTGGTAAACACTAATTCTTGCCTATAAGGACTAGGTGGGGTGTTTATGCAGGTTGATTGATAAATTTCTTATGCTTCGTGGAAGTTAAAGTCTCACGAGTTTAATTATTTGACACACGATTTGGAGTTACTTGTAGTAATGTTCGCACTATATGATTGGAGACACTATTTTTGGGGTGAGAAGTTTAGATTCTTCAGTATAAAAAAGAAGATACAATATATATTCACAGAGGAGGAATTTTATATGAATAAGTGATAGTGGCTTGAGTTCATTAAATAATATCAGTTTAGGATGTATTATCACCCCCAGAAAGGCCAATGTCGTGGAGGATACTTTTAGTCGATGACCAAGTGGATTTTTTTTACTATTTAATTGACAAAATTGGGTTCCTTCTAAGTGATTGGTGATTTGGTCGATGATTGTATGAGGATACTTATAGTGGCTTGCAATATCATTATGAGAGCAGTCCAAGTAGAGGTCGATGATTTGGAATATAAGAAGAATGTGATTGAGCTTCATTCTATTGGCCTACCCTTTTACACTGTCAGTTCATATGGTGGTTTGTGGTATAGGGAAAGGTTAACTGTATTTTTAAATGAGGATTTATTTTGGTAATTCATGCAAAAGGCCATGTATTGCAATTTTTGATGAATCTTGGTGGGGATAATATGTATGAGGATATGCAAAGGCAGTATTAGTGGGAAGGTTTGAAGCACCATATTGCTATATTTGTATCCCAAATGTAGTACTTGTTATATGGTGAAAGTGGATCATCTATGACTGTCAAGTACACTTTCTCCCTAACCCATTTCCAAATTTAAGTGGAATAGCATTATGATAGACTTTATCACAAGATCTCCTTTAATGCCCAGGCATCATGACTTCATTTGGGTTATAGTGGATCATTTGACTAAGGTGACACACTTCCTGTTTGTCAATTTCTCAACAGAGCAGTATGTGCGGTAATACATTACAAAGATTGTCTGGGTGTTTGGGGTACTTTTATCAATCATTTCAGATAGATAGTTAACTTTCGTATCAATTTTGGGGAAGATTTTAGGAGAAAATGGGGACATTATTACATATGAGTACATCTTATCATCAATAGATAGAAGGGGGGATAAAAAAAAGGTGAAGCGAATTTTAGAGGATATGTTGGGAGCCTGGATGGTGGATTTCAAAGGTAGTGGGGAGGTACATTTTCCATTGGTGGAGTTTGCCTACAAAAACATCCATTAGAAGTCTATTGGTATGGAACCGTATGAGGCGTTCTATGGGTTAACCTATTAATCACCCATACAATGGTTGGACCCACGAAAGAGTAGTTTATTGGGTCCCAATGTCTTCAGGAAAAGACAAAAAAGATTAAGATTATTCGAGATTGAATCAAGACTACCCAGATTCAGTAGAAGAGTTATGCATATTTAAAGAGGAACGATGTGCAGTTTCAGGTGGGTGACCAGGTGCTTCTCAAAGTTTCACCAATGAAAGGGGAGATGCACTTTGTGAAGAAAGGAAAATTATCCCTGAGTTATATGGTCTTTTTATTATTACATATTGGAATGGATGCCTTATTATCATTTAATACTTCCAAACCATTTAGAATGGGTGCATAATGTGTTCCATGTATCCATGCTTCGTCAATTATTGTGGAGTGAGCCCCTTATTAGCACATTGATATAGGGGATATTTAGTTAGACACATGAATGCTTTGTATAGTGAGGAGCTAGTGCGTATACTAGATTGCAGAGTCAAGATTTTGGGGTATAAGGAGTTACCCATAGTTCACATTTAGTAGAACCACTATAAAGAGGACGACTCCATTTGGGAGCGTGAGGATATTGTGAGACAACATTATCCACAACCTTTTTTAGGAATATATATTTCATTTGTTTGTGAGTTCCAATAACGAAATTCTTTTTATTACTTTTTTGGATGCACGTGGAAAATAGGTACGAAAAAATCAAAGTGAATGATTAATGATTAGGCTACAAATCAAAGTAGAAGAATAAAAAAGCATTGAAGACTCACCCTTATCCATGTTTTACGAAGTCAACAAAATGGTGAATGAAACCCAATGAAGTCGTTCATATGTTGATGATCGGTAGTGGGTGCATGATAGGCAAAGACATTTCCTTAATATGATAAGTGAAAGTTATGATTTTAAAAATCACATTTCCCTCTTATGTGGAAGAAACATGCAGTCATCATTGTTGGCCAAGAAAATAAAAAGACTATTATAATATTTAATGATCAATGTATTACTTGGACAAATCATTAGAAAGAAAACATGTAAACTTAGAGGGACTATAAAGCGTGGTCTATAGTTTGGAACTGGTTTTGGAGGCCGTACCCTGAGCAAGTGGGGAAGAAGGGGGTTTGAGATCCTAGAATTTCCAAATATATATATAGTCTAAAACAATAGGCTTGTCTTGTGGACTTATGTCGATGGTTAATTTAGGTTCAAATAATTTTACAACATCAACCATATTAGCAAGGTTCCTCTGTGTGTATGTATGTGTGTTCATGTCTCTCTCTATATATACATATTTATATGTCAGTTTTTGAATTTTCCAAAATGTAAATGTTGATCAATGTCTCAAAAATTTCCACATTATCCAAATTAATATTTGATATAAAAAAAATTTATAAACATTTTCAATTTTAAATGCACTTTTATTTCTGTTTCCCCACTAAAATTTAACATTATCTTTTTCCTCCTTCCCCCACCGCACACACTTCCTAATAACACCTTTTCATATTCTCCCAAATTTTCCCACTACTACTACTACCCACCACACCTTTTCTAACACAAATATTTTGACATTTACTCTCTCTCTTCTCTTTCCACTACATGAACTCTCTTCCATCTCAAACCACTAAACCTCTCCCATATCTAAGCATAGAACCATATACTCTCTCTCTCTCTCTCTCTCTCTCTCTCTCTCTCTCTCTCTCTCTCTCTCTCACTACAGTCCCCGATCCTCATTTTCTCTCAATTTTTTTTTGTGTTCATCTTAGGTAAAGCTAATTGGATTTTTTTCAGTTATCTCTATCCATTTTGTTCTCTTAATCCCTTTACACTTGATTTTTTCTTTGAAACAATTATAATGATTGTGTTATGTTTAAGGTTCTAGTTTGTATATTTAAGTCTTGAAAAAATGCAAATGACAAGGGAATTTTCATTGTAAGTCTTCAACATATTTAGTCTTCAAAATTTTTGCAGATTTATATCTTCAACATTTTTAATTTCATTATAAGTGTTCGAAGAAATACCCATATGAATATTTTGATTATGCTTGAATAAATGCTTGTATGGGCCTACATCAAGTTTTAATTGTTTCAATATGGGATTTGGTTTCTAATTAATTGATTTTTGGTAGGTGATTTTGTAGAACTAACTATATTATTGTATTTTATTGTTACTATTTGTGTGTTTTCAGAACAAACTATACGATATAACTAGTTACATTTTTGTGTTTGCAGAGGGGAGTAATGGGTTATTAAAAGCGTCACAATGATGGTCAAGTGATATTCATGAGTTAAGGTACAAAATTTGTTTTAGATATGTGTTTTGTTGGATATGTTTTACGGGTCCCTAACTAGACCATTTAATATTTGGTATTTTAGTTTGAGCTTTACTCATCAAAATTTTTTGTTTCTAATCATTATTTTTACCTTTTCCATTTTTTCAAATTTTAGATCAAATGAGTATGAACTAGCTTTTTTGAATTTTAGGGAGTAGTAATTCTTTTATCCTCACATGTGGTTCATGCGATGTGGATCAAAGGAGGAATCTTAGTTGGTACTTCTCATCAACTTATATATTTTTTTTGTCTTCAGGTTTATGTGACACCCCGACTAATTAAATACCGAGTAGCTACTCCTTTATTAAATTAATTCAAAATGCCAAGTTGGCTCAGTTAATAGCATCACTGTCGAAAATATTTTAATATTACTAACCACCTAGTATTTAAAAAGCAAGTTGCCAAATTTTAATTTAAGTCTGATTAGCATGCAACAAGTGTAAAGAAGAAATAAATAACACCATTCACCATACTGAAGTAAAACGAATAACCATCACATAACAGTAATTAAAGTCTGGAGGAAAAACTCCTCACTACAATCCCATAACTGAAATGAATAACTAAATATTGAAACCATAAATGCTAAAGTCTGAAAACTGAAATAGAAAAGATGTCTCTAAATAGAAATGGGCAACATGCCCTACAACTGATAGATAGTGACTCTGGAATCCAAACGATAGAAGCGTCTACATGCAAATCCCTGTAGCTTCCACAAACAGCTACAGCTCGTCACCTGAATGAGTATCCTATGCTTGGTGTCCCTGTGGCTGGGCACCTAAAAAGGTTTTACAAGAAAAAGATTTGAAAAGCAAACGGGTCAGAGCCCGAATGTGGAGTTATATTTTAAAAACCTGCAAGTGCTTTAAAAACATTTAAAACATTAAATGCAAAGTACATGTTAGGACGTGCACTCACATTATATTCTCACCTCTCGTCTAACTGTGCACTCCTAACGCAAGTACCCATCTATAACTACCCATACTACTAGCTAAGTGACAACATATCTAGCTAGACTGCCAAAGGTCCTGCCCATACTACTTGGTTCCATTAACATAATAACGCTCGTAATTAAATAGGGTTTAACGTCCACTCAGATACTCAATATGCAATATATATATAACTATCAGTTAACTCGTTATATTTCTCGAAACAATACCGTAATATAATTACAACATTAACATGAGGATTCTCATTAATTAAATGTATATTAATCTCATCATATATATACAATACAAGCACCCCGAGAACTAAGCTGCGGTGCTCACATACTCTGCTATCCATCCCGGTACATCACGTACATAAGGATCACATATTCTGAATCTCTCAGGAATAGTCCAGATAACACAAATCACAAATAGTGGAGGCGAACACAGTCACCATCACGTGGGTCACGCACATACCTACGCTCCCACGGTCAGCGGACTTATTAATATCACAATAAGTCTTTCTATGACCTATGTTCATCAAGGTACCAGTCTATATCCCCCCCGTAGGCACACAAGGAATAGAGGGTCCTAAGCGAACGCAACCTCCCGTGATAGCAAGTATGGTAGGTATGTCATACACACAATCCATATACCAATACTAAGTAAACACACGTCTTAGTAATACCGTATTTTAATCGTAGTACATATCGCATACTCGTACTAGTTTATACTTATCATGATTCATACTATTCCGATTTGTAATTATACGCGTCATAATTATCTCACGTCGTAGTAGACACTCACGTCTCAACCCAAACCGTCCATGTAATACACTCTCGTATGTAAATTCCTTCTCATAAATACCCAAATGTCCCAATTCTATCATTATTACATCTACGGAATGATATCTATATCCTCGAACAAGTTTACGGAACTCCAAAAGTCAAAACAGTCCAAAAAGGACCAAACTGCCAGCTCGTTAGAAGTCTCGTTCGAACGAGACTTCAAACGAGTTTGGACTGTCAGGTCGTTAGAAGTCTCGTTCGAACGAGGCTGTTCGAACGAGATCCCAGTTCGTTCGAACGAACTATCCCTTCTAACGATATCTCGTTCGAACGAGATATCGAACGAAATCCCTACTCGTTAATAACGACTGGTCAACTCGTTAGAAGCTCGTTCGAACGAGTTCGTTTGAACGACCTGGGGGCTGCTTCTAACGAGCTACCAGTTTCAGCCCAGATTTTTCCCAAAATCGTTTTTCACCATTTTTATCAATTCTAATCTCTTCCAAGGTTCATCCCAATAACGTTTTAGGGTCTCTAATTCATCCTAAACATATTTACATCATCTCCTAACATGTTTTCAAGGATTGGATCATTATAACATCAACCAAACTTACAAATCTCTACACTTTTCCCAATTTCTCTAGAACATGAACCCTAGGTTTATATCATCATCAAATCCCATAAATTTATTTCGTTTTAATTCCTTCAAATCATAATTATTATAAGGGAAATCATCTACCTATCATACTACATGCAATTCTCTTCACAATTTCTCAATTTCTATGATCTAAACTACATGGGTTTTCATATTTTCTTCAAGAACAAACCATAAATCCGAATTTTCTAACATGGAGGAAACATTCTCAGAAATTAAATGGAATAAAGTCACTTGCCTTGGTTGTCTCTGAGTTTGGTGTAGATTAGATGAAGTTTTCTGCAGAAATTCCTCTCTCTCCAAGCTCTTCTCCAATGGTGGCTTAAGGTGGCTAGGGTTTTGATTTGGGGAAACTTAGAAAACCTAAATGACAACCTACGTAGCTTTCTAGGTTAATATGGGTTGGTTATGGGCTTAGTGGGCCAAATTCCACATCAGATTTACATCTCCAATTTTCGTCACTTTTAATTCCTCAAAATGTAAAATTACCAAAATACCCTTTAAGTTGCCGTTATGGCCTAAAAATACCCCGGGACCCAAACTATACCCCCGGCTAGTGTTTTCTGACTATCTTGACCCTTCCGGACGCGTTGGCGCACTCAAAACGACCATACGGATTATAGATTTTAAATTCACTTTTATTATCAAAATATTATACCGTGACGCGGCGGTCCCACGCGTCTCAACAAAATTTCCAAAATGCCGTATATAAATCTCACGACAAATTTTATAATACCAAATACATATATAATCATATATGCACATAATCAAATACCAACTCGCATCACATTAGTATTTATAACCCGGATTAATTTCCAATTAATACCCAATTTAATTAATTAATCCCAAAAATAAATATAATCAAAAGTACGGAGTATTACATACTTCCCCCCTAATAACTGAATTTCGTCCCGAAATTCGAAACTAGAAAGTACCTGCTAAAAACAGCTCTGGATAACGCTCGCGCATCTCATCCTCGCGCTCCCATGTGGACTCCTCGACATTGTGATGTCGCCACTGAACACGCACTAACGGGACTATCTTTGACCGCAGTTTCCTCTCGCTTCGGTTCAAAATAGCTATTGGCCCCTCCTCGTAGGAGCTATCCGGCTGGAGATCGATGTCCTCCACAGCAATGTGAGAATGAGCCAAATTATCTCTAAGGTATTTCCTCAGTGAGGAAATATGGAACACGTCGTGAATTCAATGCAAGTGCTCCGGTAGTCCAAGTCTATACGCAATCGGTCCGATCCGCTCGATAATAGGAAATGGCCCCACATACCTCGGTGCCAACTTCCCCTTCTTCCCGAATCGCATAATCCCCTTCATAGGAGATACCCTGAGCAAAACCTGGTCCCCCACTTGGAACTCCCTGAAAAACCTCTTCGCGTCAGCATAACTTTTCTGTCTGTCTTGAGCTTCCCGAATGCGACTCCGAATCAACTCAATCCTTGCCGAAGTATCCTGAATCACTTCCGGCCCAAGTAGTTTGTTGTCCCCCACTTCTAACCAACATGCTGGGAAACGACAAGGCCTACCGTACAATGCCTCAAACGGAGCCATGCCAATCGTGAACTGATAGGAGTTGTTGTAAGCAAACTCCACCAGTGGAAGGTACTGCTCCCATCCACCCCCGAAGTCAATAATGCACATGCGTAGCATGTCTTCCAACATCTGATTGGTGCGCTCTGTCTGCCCATCAGTCTGCGGATGATAAGCCGTACTCAACCGCAATTCCGTGCCCATTGCCTCCTGGAAACTCTCCCAAAACCGCGAAACAAATATCTTGTCTCTGTCAGACACGATATTTAAGGGTACACCGTGAAGTCTCACAGTCTCTGAAATATAGAGCTGGGCGTACTGTCCCGCAGTGTAATCAGTCCTTACGGATAAAAAGTGAGCGACCTTGGACAATCTGTCCACAATTACCCAAACGGAGTCGTGACCCCTCTGCGACGTAGGCAACCCCGTGATAAAGTCCATTGATATGCTCTCCCACATCCACACCGAGACCTCCAACGACTGTAGCAATCCTGCCGGTCTCTGATGATCCACTTTTACGAGCTGACAAGTGGCGCATTTCGAGACAAACTCAGCGATATCTCTCTTCATACCGCTCCACCAATACTGCCGTCTCATGTCCTGGTACATTTTGTCCCCTCCGGGATGTACTGCGAACCGTGAGCCGTGCGACTTTGCCATCACATCGTGCCGCAATTCTTCCCCTTCCGGAACTACCAATCTCCCATTGAAGCGCAATCCCCCGTCTGAGCTAACGGTATAGGACTCGGCTCCCTCTGCAAGTAATCGAACTATCTTCTCCTGACAGAACGAGTCATTAGCCTGTGCCCGTACTACCCTCGTGATAATCTGCGGTGTAACGGTCATCACTGACATGAAAGATCGGTCCACTGCATCCTGGTGTCCCAATTCCTTCCACTTTGCTTTCCACACCTCTGCCACCTCATCTGCTGGTCTACGGCTCAACGCGTCTGCTACCACGTTAGCCTTACCCGGGTGGTACTGGATGTCGAACTGGTAGTCTTTCACAAACTCAAGCCACCTACGCTGTCGCATGTTCAACTCGTTCTGCGTGAACAGATACTGTAGTGACTTGTGATCCGTGAACAGCTGAAACTTCTCCCCCAAAAGATAGTGCCTCCAAATCCGTAAGGCAAATACCACTGCCGCCAACTCCAAATCATGCATAGGGTAATTCTTCTCATGAGGCTTAAGCTTACGGGAAGCATAAGCTATGGCCTGTCTCTCCTACTGCAATACACCTCCAAGTCCTTGCAAAGACGCATCGGTGTAAACTAAATACTCAACTCCCGGTCTCGGCAATGCTAACACAGGTGCTGAGGTCAATTTATCCTTCAATTCATCGAATGCCAACTGACAGGCATCACTCCAGATGTATGGCACACCCTTACGAGTAAGATGTGTCAAAGGACCTGCTATCTCCGAGAAACCCCGAATAAACCTCCTGTAGTATCCTGCTAGACCCAAGAAACTACGAATCTCCGTTGGTGTCGTGGGCTGTCCCCACTCCCTCACCGCTAATACCTTCCCCGGATCAAGAGATATCCCTTGGTCGGAAATAATGTGACCCAAGAACTGGACTTCTTTCAGCCAAAACCCGCACTTCTCATATTTTGCATACAACTCGTTCTGACGGAGTGTCTGCAAAACTTGCCTCAAATGCTCGGCGTGCTCCTCCTCTGTCTGAGAGTAAATCAGAATGTCATCAATGAAGACAATGACAAACTGATCTAGGAAATCCCTGAACACTCTGTTCATCAAGTCCATAAACACTGCTGGAGCGTTGGTCAAGCCGAAAGGCATAACCCGAAACTCGTAAGATCCATATCTCGATAAGAACGCAGTCTTCGAGACATCCTCCTCCCTGATACGCAACTGATGGTATCCCGATCTCAACTCAATCTTCGAGAAGAAAGAAGCTCCTCTCAACTGGTCGAATAAGTCATCGATTCGAGGCAACGGATACTTATTCCGTATCGTGACCTTATTCAACTCTCGGTAGTCCACACACAATCTCAGTGAACCGTCCCTCTTCTTCACAAACAAAACCGGAGCGCCCCAAGGTGAGGTACTCCTGCGAATAAAGCCCTGCCCTAACAGCTGCTCTATCTGATCCCGAAACTCTCGCATCTCAGCTGGAGCCATATGGTACGGTGCACGTGCTATAGGTCTCGTACCCGGTAGCAAGTCTATAACGAAATCTATCTCTCGACTGGGCGGTAAGCCTGGTATCTCCTGAAACACATCCGAATACTCCCTGACAACCGGGATCGAATCTAAAGGAATAACAACCTCCTTAGAGGTATCCTCCTCTATATAATACAGATGAGCGGTCGATCCTCCCTCTGGGCGAGGCATCGCCACTATAAACATCTCTTGCCCCGGAATGGCAAAAACAATGCTCCCGCTGAAGTAATCAATCATGGCCCTATATGCTACGAGCCAATCCATACCGATGATCACATCGTGAGCATGCATGTCTAACACTAACATGTCTGCAGGCAATACCAAATCACCAACCTCTACTCCCACTCCCCGACATATAAAGAAAATAAGTGACCCACTCCCTAATGGTGAGTCGACACACGTCACTGTGCTCTCCGCCGTAGCTAACAATCCTAAAGCTTTCGCGAAGTGTGTAGCAATAAAACAGTGTGTAGCACCCGTATCAAATAACACCCGACCCATAGTGCCATGGATAGGAAACGTACCCTCGATCGCGGGCGGTGCCTGTGGAACTGCAGCCTGGTGGACGTTGTAGACACGTCCATACTGTAGTTGCCCCTACTGAGCTGGGACTGCTGGAATGGGTGGCAATGCTGCCATCTGTGGCGGTACGGGAAGAGCTGCGGGAAACATCGGCCTCTGTGGCTCCTGGCGAGCACCCTGCTGCTGCTGCTGTGGGGCCCTGCCCCTATCAGGACAATCCTGCTTCTTATGGCCAGTCTTGCCACAAGTAAAGCACTTACCTGGGAAGTTCCCTCCCCTTTGCCCCTGCTGTCCCCGGCCCTGGTGGCTGTTACCATTCCTCCCTTGGCCCTGCTGTCCCTGGTGAAACTGCTGCCCATTCTGTCCCTGCTGGCCCTGATGGCCGTTTGGACCCTGATGGCCCTGACGGAAACCTCCCTGTCCCTGCCTGTAGTTCCCTGACTGGAACCTCTTATTATCCCCCTGCTGGGTACCCTGCTCATTCTGTCTCTGCCCCTGACCAGATTGTGCCCCGCTGGCACCATGTCCTCCAATCCTGCCCTGATGGCTAGACTCTCCCGACTGTTTGCCCTCGGCCATATGAAAATGGTGGTCCTGGCAGTGTAACAATGCTGCGTTAACCACATCAGAATAAGTGGCCAACGATAGGTTCCCTAGCAGATGTTGACGGATCCTCCAATTCAACCCATCTGTGAACTTCTCAATCTTCTTCTTCTCTGTTGGAATCTCGTCTGGAACGATATTCAACAGGTTAGTGAACTCGGCCTCATACTCGGCCACTGTCTTGCCCTCCTGCTTCAAACTCATCAGCTTCCTCCTCATCTCTGTATGAGCTGCGGATGGAAAGTACTTGCGGTCGAACCGCACCCAGAACTCCTGAATCGTGAGGGTATCCCTTTCCTCCGCGGTGGTAATGGACTCCCACCACTGCAGCGCAGATCCAACTAGCTTGAAAGTAGCTAGCACCTGCTTCTGAACATTTGTGCACTCATGCATCCTCAAATGCCTCTGTATGTCCTTCCTCCATTGGCTCGATACTACCACGTCTGAGCTACCTGCAAACTCTGGCAGATGCGCTTTCTGAAAAGCGTCACGTACACGCTCCCAAGCAGACGGGAATGCATTAACCTGTGCTGGCGCGGCAACCGGCGCCTGAGGCGGTGCCTGCTGAATCACGGCAATCGCGGCATTTACCGCTTGGGCTACTATAGCAGCAACCTCAGCGGCATTCAACATGCCCTGAACTGGAGCGGGCTGTGGTTCGGGCGTAGCATTCCTGGGAACTCGTCGTGCACGTCTTGGAGGCATCTGAAATAAGAACAAAGTTTATAAGTTCACGGTTTATAAACTTAATATAGCTGAAGAACGAAGCATATACATAAAGAGTACAACTGTCCTAAAATATAGGGCTCTATATCAAAGAAACGTCGCGGAAACATAATAGCCGTACAGATCCTAAAGGACACTAGAACCTGATGCTCTGATACCACCTGTGACACCCCGACTAATTAAATACCGGGTAGCTACTCCTTTATTAAATTAATTCAAAATGCCAAGTTGGCTCAGTTAATAGCATCACTGTCGAAAACATTTTAATATTACTAACCACCTGGTATTTAAAAAGCAAGTTGCCAAATTTTAATTTAAGTCTGATTAACATGCAACAAGTGTAAAGAAGAAATAAATAACACCATTCACCATACTGAAGTAAAACGAATAACCATCACATAACAGTAATTAAAGTCTGGAGGAAAAACTCCTCACTACAATCCCATAACTGAAATGAATAACTAAATACTGAAACCATAAATGCTAAAGTCTGAAAACTAAAATAGAAAAGATGTCTCTAAATAGAAATGGGCAACATGCCCTACAACTGATAGATAGTGACTCTGGAATCCAAATGATAGAAGCGTCTACATGCAAATCCCTGTAGCTTCCACAAACAGCTACAGCTCGTCACCTGAATGAGTATCCTATGCTTGGTGTCCCTGTGGCTGGGCACCTAAAAAGGTTTTACAAGAAAAAGATTTGAAAAGCAAACGGGTCAGAGCCCGAATGTGGAGTTATATTTTAAAAACCTGCAAGTGCTTTAAAAACATTTAAAACATTAAATGCAAAGTACATGTTAGGACGTGCACTCACATTATATTCTCACCTCTCGTCTAACTGTGCACTCCTAACGCAAGTACCCATCTATAACTACCCATACTACTAGCTAAGTGACAACATATCTAGCTAGAATGCCAAAGGTCCTGCCCATACTACTTGGTTCCATTAACATAATAACGCTCGTAATTAAATAGGGGTTTAACGTCCACTCAGATACTCAATACGCAATATATATATAACTATCATTTAACTCGTTATATTTCTCGAAACAATACCGTAATATTATTACAACATTAACATGAGGATTCTCATTAATTAAATGTATATTAATCTCATCATATATATACAATACAAGCACCCCGAGAACTAAGCTACGGTGCACACATACTCTGCTATCCATCCCGGTACATCACGTACATAAGGATCACATATTCCGAATCTCTCAGGAATAGTCCAGATAACACAAATCACAAATAGTGGAGGCGAACACAGTCACCATCACGTGGGTCACGCACATACCTACGCTCCCACGGTCAGCGGACTTATTAATATCACAATAAGTCTTTCTATGACCTATGTTCATCAAGGTACCAGTCTATATCCCCCCCGTAGGCACACAAGGAATAGAGGGTCCTAAGCGAACGCAACCTCCCGTGATAGCAAGTATGGTAGGTATGTCATACACACAATCCATATACCAATACTAAGTAAACACACGTCTTAGTAATACCGTATTTTAATCGTAGTACATATCGCATACTCGTACTAGTTTATACTTATCATGATTCATACTATTCCGGTTTGTAATTATACGCGTCATAATTATCTCACGTCGTAGTAGACACTCACGTCTCAACCCAAACCGTCCATGTAATACACTCTCGTATGTAAATTCCTTCTCATAAATACCCAAATGTCCCAATTCTATCATTATTACATCTACGGAATGATATCTATATCCTCGAACAAGTTTACGGAACTCCAAAAGTCAAAACAGTCCAAAAAGGACCAAACTGCCAGCTCGTTAGAAGTCTCGTTCGAACGAGACTTCGAACGAGTTTGGACTGTCAGGTCGTTAGAAGTCTCGTTCGAACGAGGCTGTTCGAACGAGATCCCAGTTCGTTCGAACGAACTGTCCCTTCTAAGGATATCTCGTTCGAATGAGATATCGAACGAAATCCCTACTCGTTAGTAACGACTGGTCAACTCGTTAGAAGCTCGTTCGAACGAGTTCGTTCGAACGACCTGGGGGCTGCTTCTAACGAGCTACCAGTTTCGGCCCAGATTTTTCCCAAAATCATTTTTCACCATTTTTATCAATTCTAATCTCTTCCAAGGTTCATCCCAATAACGTTTTAGGGTCTCTAATCCATCCTAAACATATTTACATCATCTCCTAACATGTTTTCAAGGATTGGATCATTATAACATCAACCAAATTTACAAATCTCTACATTTTTCCCAATTTCTCTAGAACATGAACCCTAGGTTTATATCATCATCAAATCCCAGAAATTTATTTCATTTTAATTCCTTCAAATCACAATTATTATAAGGGAAATCATCTACCTATCATACTACATGCAATTCTCTTCACAATTTCTCAATTTCTATGATCTAAACTACATGGGTTTTCATATTTTCTTCAAGAACAAACCATAAATCCGAATTTTCTAACATGGAGGAAACATTCTCAGAAATTAAATGGAATAAAGTCACTTGCCTTGGTTGTCTCTGAGTTTGGTGTAGATTAGATGAAGTTTTCTGCAGAAATTCCTCTCTCTCCAAGCTCTTCTCCAATGGTGGCTTAAGGTGGCTAGGGTTTTGATTTGGGGAAACTTAGAAAACCTAAATGACAACCTACGTAGCTTTCTAGGTTAATATGGGTTGGTTATGGGCTTAGTGGGCCAAATTCCACATCAGATATACATCTCCAATTTTCGTCACTTTTAATTCCTCAAAATGTAAAATTACCAAAATACCCTTTAAGTTGCCGGTATGGCCTAAAAATACCCCGGGACCCAAACTATACCCCCGGCTAGTGTTTTCTGACTATCTCGACCCTTTCGGACGCGTTGGCACACTCAAAACGACCATACGGATTATAGATTTTAAATTCACTTTTATTATCAAAATATTATACCGTGGCGCGGCGGTCCCACGCGTCTCAACAAAATTTCCAAAATGCCGTATATAAATCTCACGACAAATTTTATAATACCAAATACATATATAATCATATATGCACATAATCAAATACCAACTCGCATCACATTAGTATTTATAACCCGGATTAATTTCCAATTAATACCCAATTTAATTAATTAATCCCAAAAATAAATATAGTCAAAAGTACGGGGTATTACAGTTTATTGTTCTTATAAGTTTATTTTCATATGTCTTTAGTTTGGTAGGTATACATAGATACATGTTCACTATGAAAAAGACTTGCTCAGGTATGCTTACTAGCCACTTTTGTATTCCATAATATGTTTGTTAAAATGTCTAACATAAGTTTAGTTGGGCCAAACAAAATTCTTTGAAATAGGCTTTGTGGTATTAGTTTATCAATTACTAAGGATGAAATGTAGAAAAATTAAGTCAATGATGAGGTAAGGGAGTGAAATCATTTTTTTCTAATGCTTTTGTTTCTAATATTTCTATTTACTTAGACTTATATATAATAAAATTATATATGGTGTTCTTTAACTAACATATCAACTAATTCTGACAATAATATTCTATGATTCTTCACCGTTTTGTACTAAGGCAAGCTATTATAGATTATGTTTTACTTTTCTTTCGTAATGATTTTGTTATTGGATTATTGGTGCTTGATTGAGGTAAAAGCATACTCTTTTTTTATCATTAACTGTTAGGATGCGGAAGCCTCCAAATTTTGAATTCTTAAAATTAATGTGATGGTTCAATTAAATTCCCAACTAAAATTTCATTACAAATTTTAAACAAAGACAAACTTCAAATTTTAATTTCTTCAAAATTAAAATTCAGTTAAACTAAAAGTGAAATTAAACTACTCAAACATTTTAATTTCCACTTAAACAAAATTAATTGAACCCAAGTCCTAAAACTTGCCTAACAATGATTTATTCTAATTTTCAATATAGGTCAAACCAAATTTTATCAAATTAAATTCTGGACATGAATTAAATTAAACTTACCCAAATTATCCAAACTTAAATTAGCACCAAATTAAACAAGGGTGATGATTTAAACCAATTTTTATCTTGTTTATCCTATCATGCATCTATAGTGAGTTTTGCAAGATAAAAAAGAACACAATCACACTAGGCGTTAATGTACGAGGCAAACCCAAATGGAAAAACATCGGGCGACCCTAGCCTAACAAATCCACTAGGTACGGTACGTTTAAAAATGTAATGACAAGAAGACTTATAAGACTCGACTCGGATCCTTCAACCCCCGACGCTTCCTTCGCTCTTCAAACTCTTCCTTGTAGATAACTCCGGAATCCACCAATGGAGGCAAAACAACCATCAACCACACATGGTGCCTTTCACGATGTGAGAAAGCTACATCAAATAAATTTCTTCTCCTTTATGGGTAGAGAATGGACCCAAACTCTCTTCTTGTTGGTGTAGAGAAAATCCGGTGCCAAAACTCTCCAAGCAAATATATATATATATATATATATATATATATATATATATATATATATATATATATATATATATATATATGTGTGTGTGTGTGTGTGTGTGTGTGTGTGTGTGTGTGTGAACTTAGAATTAACTAACATATGGGTGCATATGTATTTTTGAAGCTCATCTCTTGAAAATTAAAACATACAAAAAGGGAACTTTTGGAGAAAAGATTTTTCTCTCAAAATAAGTTATAAACATCTCAAAATTTACTTGAAAAACTGTTGGCTTGAAGTGTATAAACTGGAAAAAGTAGTGGGAAAAAATGGAGGGAAAAACAAATATTGCCAAAACTGACGAAATCTCGTTCGAATGACTTTTTCTTGTTCGAACGAGCTCATTCGAACAACATTACTAATGAGAATTCAGAGTGTAAAGAAAAAATGTCGTTTGATATCTTGTTCGAACGAGTTTCTTTCAACAACTTCGTTCGAACCAAACTTCTAACGAGAAAACAGAGAAATGGGAAACAATCTCGTTAGAAATTTTGTTCAAATGACATGGGAATCTCGTTCGAACGAGTTCCTAGTTTCGTTCAAATGAGTTCCCAGTTTCGTTCGAATGACTTTTCACAAAAACCTATTTTTTTATTTTAAGCCCAAAACTTTTATAAAACATCTCTAAGATGTCTAAAATGATTTTCTGAGAAAATTAAAAGTCGTTAAGACAAAACTTTATAAAAACTAACACCCATAAAATATATTCCAAGCTCTTATATATGTAATAGTGCATTCATACCTTTGGAGGCTTTAAATCCTCAAATGTTGATGACGTGAAACATGTGGCACGAAACTCTGCAAAAATAAAACTTTAATTTTTGGCCGCTACGTCTTCAACTTCTTCAAACGTCATAGGCTTGACAAGAACAAACTACTATCCTAATACTCAAATGGTTTGTTCTGGAATTAAGCCAAAACTACATATGAACTCAATTGGAAATATGTGTCCTTACAAATCTACCTCTTGGGCTATTCCGGGACAAAACCTAACCAAAAATCCTAAGGTCCATTAAGCTCGTCTGGACACAACATCCCACTCAAAAAAAATAAGAATATAGACTCTATGACTCGACCCACATAAGCTTTGTCGCTTTCTCGAATTTACCTCTAGAAAGATAATTCCTGCACACTTAAGCAAACCATTAAACGCATAGGGAATATCAAAAGATTCAATGCAATGTAAATAAATACTCCCGCTTAAATAATTATCCCCATTTATCTAATAATGATATGCCTTGAAATACCGCGACTCCCCCTAAGACAAATCTCCCCAAACTAAAGGTTTAGATAGCATCTCTCCCCCTTTTTGTTTAGGAATAGACAAAGGTTAAAGAATTGTAAACAAACTTATTTCTCCCTCTTATTTAAAGAAAATACTATTTCTCCCTCTAAAGTCTAAACAAGGGATATGAATGAAGAAGAAACAAGATAAATATGTAATGGTGCACAAACAAGAACAATAAAGCATATGGCAACAACAAAATGCAACTAATCCACACAATAACAAAAGATACCAATTATGATGCCATGAAAAAAATGATACCAGCTAAAGTGTATTAAACATAAGCAGGGATATCAACCAAAATTCACAATAATATAGATACCAATTTTGACTTCAAAGCATATATGGACTAGCAAGCAAGGCAAAGACTCAAAAATAAAAAATACCTTATATATATATATACACACACACACACACACACACACAATGAAAATACTAATGCACACGCACATATACATAGGTATAAACACCACACACGACAGAAAATATAATAAGCTTTTCACACTCGTATGGCAAAAAATGTGTCCAACTACATATTGTAAACGGAGGTGAAGGCGTTGAACTAGAGACTGAAGGAATATAGACCCAAGAACATAAAACGTGTTCATGGAGTTCTCATTTTATTGCAAAATTTTATCACATTTAGATATAGCCTCATGTGACAATATATATTGAACATAATTAATAAACATACACAATGCACACAAGCCTAGAATTTTGATGATTCTATAAACCAATAGAGTCATGACAATAAAAGCATAACTAGGATACATAGTCATTGTGCAAACCCGTTGATACATCCAACCAAACTACTCATAATTTTTTTTCTTTTTCTTCTTCTTTTTCTTTTTCTTTTTATTTTTCTTTTTCTTTTTCTTTTTCTTTTTCTTCTTCTTTTTCTTTTTCTTTTTATTTTTCTTTTTCTTTTTCTTTTTCTTTTTCTTTTTCTTTTTCTTTTTCTTTTTCTTTTTCTTTTTCTTTTTCTTTTTCTTTTTCTTTTTCTTTTGAACATATCAACTAAACTAAACAGGCCTTGGCAATTTTTTTATTTTATAATGCCATATCTTCAATGGTGGCTTTTCGCGCAAAGTAATTTTGTCTTTCGTAGCCCGATTTCATTGATAAACAACTACAACACGGATAAATATTTTTCTATTTTTTTGAATCCGAAAAATGGTTATTACATGCACAAATCCTCCATTGTCATAGCAACATGTAGATGACTACATTAATAAGATAATATCTCACTTAGCTTAAATATACACGAGAAGTTAAATTTCAAATGAGCTCGTGCATGTGTGAAATGAGGCATATAAAAACAGAATCCATTAAGCAACATAAAATCCAACTACTCCATGCAAACATGACCGAGAACATTTTAAAGATTAAAAATCGTAACCAAAAGTTCTTCCCACATGAAAGAAAAAAGGGAAAGGATTCAAACACAAGTATTTTACACATAAAGTGTGTCAAACTAAAATACACACAAAACAAAAAATATTTTTGAGATTTTGAAAAAAAATTCACCAAACACAAAAAAAATTCAACTCAAAAGAAAAGGTAAAGAAAATCTTTTTGTATTTTTCTCAATAAGACACAAACAAATAAAAATAAATACAAAAGATATACACAAATCATAATTCTAGCATATGATTAATCATAGAGCATAGACTAGAAAATGACAAATGCATACAACTAGCATAAATATATCATGAAGCACAAAACGGCTAGAGTATGTAAACAAAACCAACACATTTAACCTTTTGATTTAGCATGGGAGGTTTCACGTGATAGCAAATGAGAATCATAAATCCTATTTTGTAAAGTTTACAATTCGTATCTCCTAACCCAAACAAGTGAAGAGTGATAATATCGGGATTGGGTGACCTTGTCTACCTTAGTGACCTTACTCTTGGATTTCCTAGATCATTTTTTAGATCAAAACAAAATTTTCTAAGATCACCTTTTTTACCACAACATGAGCAAGTAAAGACCCGACGAAAGTAGTACCTAAGGATTGACCTTTGGAAATGTTCCTAGGTGATTCTCTCAAAATAGTGGTTTTGGCTTTATTAGAGGAAGCATTATAAGAATTGAAGACTAAACCACAAGTGTCATTTTTTACTTGGACGGTTCCTAATATTTTGTCTAATTTAGCGGATCTACATTCCAAATCAAATTTGACCCTCTCAATTTTTCTTCTAATTCTATGATCCTAAAATCTAGCAAAACCTTTCTCTCTTCAAACACGAGAAGCTCGTTCTTTGTTTCCATCAAACTTCTAAGGCCATCTCTCTCATGTTTAACATACTAAATCTTCTCATAAAGAGATCTTGTACTTGTCCTAAGGAATTTAACTAAATCACTCTCATCAATGACCTTGGCACACTCTCTCAAACAAGCTTCTAACTACAAGTTTTCCCTTTTTAATTTAATTGATTGGGCATACAATTCTTGAAATGCTACTTGAAGTTCACTCTTATCAACCTCTTCATCATTCTCATTATCACTTTCATCTCCACTCTCATTACCAACAAATTTATGAGATTCACAAGCAAAGGCCTCAGAAGGGTCATGTAAATGTATATCTTCAGGGGAAAATTCATTATCGGTGCTCACATGACTTGCCATGAACACGGTAAAGTTGTGCTCAATAGGGGGAATCGGGTCCCTCTTCCTTATCACTATCAATAAATGTGGCATTGTATAAAATTGGTTGCTTTCCCTCTCTTCTTAGTTTAGTGGGACATTCAAAAGCCCTATGGACATACCCTTCCAACCAAAGTAACGATTTGACTCATCCCTATTAAGATCATTATTAAGATTTTTAGGGATCTTCTCGGGCTTGTCATACTTGGATTTATAAAATTTCTTATATTCATTTTTGAGACTCTCTTTATTAGTCTTAAGAAATTTTCTAAATTTCCTAGCAAACATAGTTATGTCTTCCGAGTCAAAATCACTCTCATCATCCGAAACTTGTTTTTCCTCCTTTCGGGATTTTAAAGCGATGCCCTTATCTTTCTTCTTTTTGGTCTTAGAGGAAAACATGTCAAGTTCATAGATTTGTAACTCACTTACAAGATCTTCTAATTTCATAAAGGCTAAAGTGGGTAAAGAATTAAACATGGTCACATTAGGAATGAATCTATCGGGTAGGAACCTCAAAATTTTCTTTACTACTCAGTCGGCGGGTATCTTTTCTCCCAAATTAAAAGATGAATTTACAATATCGGAAAGTCCCTAGAATAAATTTCATCAAAAGATTCATTTTCAAGCATTTTAATGGTCTTTAATTGAGTGGTGAGGTTTTCGAGTTTCGAATCTTTTACGACACTAGTTCCCTCGTGGGTGAGTTGTAAAATATCTTAAGATTCTTTAGCGGTTTCACATGTCATGATACGTCAGAATTCATCCGGTGTGACCTCACTAAACAAAGCATTCAATCCTCGGGAATTAAAATTGGTTAATTTAAGTTCGTTCTCACTCCATCTCCCTACGGGTATGGGGACACGTTCATTTTCAACTAAACATATATGTGGGGACCACCCGGTAACGACAGACAGGCAAACCCTCTCATATTTGGACATTAGTCCCGATTTCATACGCATTTTCCAGCACGCGTAATTAGAACAATCAAAAACAGGAAATTTAGAAAACGAAAAAAATTCCATTTTTAAACAAAACTAAATTAACGATCTTAACGTAATAACTTAGCTCTCTAGCTCTGATATCACTTGTTAGGATGCGGAAGCCACCAAATTTTTAATTCTTAAAATTAATGTGATGGTTCAATTAAATTCCCCACTAAAATTTCAATACAACTTCTAAACAAAAACAAACTTCAAATTTGAATTTCTTCAAAATTAAATTAAGTTAAATTAAAAGTGAAATTAAACTACTCAAACATTTTAATTTCCACTTAAAAAAAATTAATTCAACCAAAGTCCTAAAATTTGCCTAACAATGATTTATTCTAGGTTTCAATATGGGCCAAATCAAATTTTATCAAATTAAATTCTGGACATGAATTAAATTAAACTTACCCAAATTATCCAAACATAAATTAGCACCAAATTAAGCAAGTGTAATTATTTAAACCAATTTTTATCTTGTTTATCCTAGCATGCGTCTGTGGTGATTTTTGCAAGATAAAAATAAACACAATCACACTACATGGAGATGTATGAGGAAAACCCAAATGGTAAAAACCTCGGATAGTCCTAGCCTAACAAATCCACTAGGGATGGTATGTTTATAAAGACAATGACAAGAAGACTTACAACACTCAACTCGACTCCTTCAATCCCTGATGCTTCCTTTGCTCTTCAACCTCTGCCTTGTAGATAACTTCAGAGTCCACCGAAATCTTGGAGTCCACCAATGGAGGCACAACAACCATCAACAACACATGATGCCTTTCGCCATGTGATAAAGCCATATCAAATAAACTTCTTCTCCTTTATGGGTATTGAATGAACCCAAACTATCTTCTTGTTGGTGTAGAGAAAACCCGGTGCCAAAACTCTCCAAGCAAAGATATATATATATATATGATCTTGGAATTAAACTAAAATATCGGTGTATATGTGTTGTAAAGATCATCTCTTGAAAATTAAAACACACAAAAAGGGAACTTCTGGAAAAAAGATTTTTCTCTCAAACTAAGTTAGAAACCTCTCAAAAGTTACTTGAAAAACTGATGCCCCGATGTGTATAAAACTGGAAAAAGTAGTGGGGAAAAGTCGTGGGAAAAATTGAGGGAAAAACAAAAACTGACAAAATCTTGTTCGAACGACATTACTAATGAGAATTTAGAGTCTAAATGACAATTGTCATTTGATATCTTGTTCGAACGAGCTCATTTGAATGACTTCCTTAGAACCAAACTTCTAACAAGAAAACAGAGGAAGGGAAAACAATCTTGTTAGAAATGTCGTTCGAACGACCGGGGAATCTGGTTCGAATGAGTTCCCCGTTTCGTTCGAACGACTTTTTAGAAAATCGTATTTTTTTATTTTAAGCCCAAAACTTTTATAAAACAAGTCTAAAATGTCTAAAATGATTTTCGGAGAAAACTAAAAGTCGTTAAGGCAAAACTTTATAAAAACTATCACCCATACAATACATTCCAAGCTCTTATATATATAATAGTGCATTCATGCATTTGGAGACTTAGAATCCTCAAATGTTGATGACGTGAAACATGTGGCACGAAACCTGGTAAGGATGAAACTTTAATTCTTGGATGCTACGTCTTCAACTTCTTCAAATGTCATAGTCTTGATAGGAAAAACTTATATCCCATGACTCAAATGGTTTTGTTCGAAATTAAGCCAAAACTACATATGGACTCAATTGGACATTTGTGTCCTTACATTAACTTTGATGATGTTGTGTACAACTTAGTGTGTATTTTTCATTATTTGTGTTTAGTTCTGTTTTATTATTTCCTTATATTCACATTGATATTTTCCTCGTTCCTTTTTTTGTTGACAAGGTACTTAATGAAGAATAATTGTCCATATGCTTGCAACATATGAGGTATATTATTGTAATATTCACTGTTTTAGTGTAAGAATCATCAATGAAATTAAAAACATTGTCTAGATGTTTGCGCACTTTAATTCTATCTTTTTCCATCTTTTCCCACAATCTAATTCTGTTAGAAATTATTTTACACATTACTATTTGTTTATATCCAAGAAGATGACTCTTTTATTCTTAGGGCTATTTATCTTGAAGGCAATTGGTTCTTTTTCATAATGGTGTTTCTTAATTGAAGGAAGAACTAACTTTTCTAAATATTCAAGGCCTTCAAGTTGGGGATAGTGATGAGGTGCGCTCAATACAAGAATTTTGCTATTTATGATCCACTTATATATGTTTATGTGGAGCTTAGCTTTAATAAAACTTTAAACATGCTATTAACTACGTGCATTTTATTTCTTTATTATTATTAATTTTCGTACTAATGTTAATGTTACTTAATGAAGAATAATTGGCGATTAATTTGATCCGTTGATTTTATTGACATAATGGCTGCAATCGACTCAATTTTATCACTCTTTCTTTTTACTTATTTTTTTTTCTTCTTTAAATGTGGGGGGGGGGGGGGTGATTTTATCGATTATACTTTTTTTTTAATAGGGTTAGTTAATGAGAATTTTTGACATCTTTATTTATTGAGTTTGTTGTTGACATGTTCCCCTTCTCCTCTTATATAATTTTAAAAGGGCTTTGGAAGTTGTAGTCTAAAGCAAACATGTTAAAGATATTGGGTGATCTTATTAATTTAGTTCCTTTATATTCCTATTCTTTGATGAACATTGGTTACACCGATTTGAATACTATGTTCTGGTTATTACTTTTAACAAGCATGGCGAAATGGTCATTGTTTCATTTGTTGTTCTTAATACATTTTAATTTTTTTGGTTTCTTCTTCTTATATTAGCAAAATATGTGTCTCATATTGGCATCACCTGTACAAAATAGGGTGCGGGGGGTATCACAACACAACATCAACTTAGTAATTTTTGTTCAAAACATAATTTATCTATTTGGTTTATAACCTCATTTACTTACTTAATTAAATACCTTTTTTGTAAAGGGAATTGAATATTCTCATTTACTAATTATTAAAGGTCAATGATTAGATCCTTGGGAGCATACATGTTTATTATTAATGGGTGTAAAATCCACTGTACATAGTGCCAAATCCATGCATGGGCAGTGCACTTGGACTTGTCCATCTAGATTAACCACTAACTTTTAACCTTTATCTATTATGGTTTGAGATATCAACTTTATTGAAAATATCAGGTTCTTATGTTCAATAATGATTTAGGCTAATTTTTTAATTAATGTATCGATATTTACAGTTTAGATGGGAGAAATAAAAGTGAATAATGAACTATTTTAGTAGTTATTATGTGAAGTCCAATCAATCCAATCGATTTTATTCACTATTATAGGGTACGTTTGGTAGTTTTCATAACGGTTCTTAGTATTGTGTTGTTCGGGGGTGAAGGTGAACATCATTTGATTTATTTTGTCCAGTATTCATCTTTTAACTATTAGTTAGTTAGAAATTTTAAATTATCCCATTTTGTTTGATTATTCTGCACTATAATTATGGGTGCAATATGTTATAATTATTTCTTGCTTTGATTCTTGGTAATCTCATACTGGTAATGTGGTTTAATCAGATTGATTCTATCGTGAAACAAAATATGTGAATCTGAAGGTATTACAATTTTAATAAGTTCAACATACCATGGCTAAAAGTTTTTGTATTGTGATTCATTATCAAATTTATTATTACTATTTTGTTCATATCATAATTGGATTTTTTTTACTTTTCTAATAGTTCATTTACTTTTTTTCATTGCTAATTCGAAGATTTTACTCTAACAAATGAAGTTAAGTTTTGCATTTTTTATTGGTTTGGTATTTCTAAAAATTTACACTCATCATATTAAACCCGTGTTAATTGTTTTGGTTATGTTTTTCTCTATTTGTATTTGTTTTGTACATTTATTATTTTTAGAGAATATATTCCTTAACTATTGTTCTCATTTTGAACTTTTTTTTGTGTTAGGAACAAAAGTAGTTAATTTCATTTATTAAATTTTTTCTAACTTTGTTTTGTGAAAGTGAGTGATTGTGCTTATATTAAAACTACAATCTACTTGGAGTTAGACTGCATGTATGGTTGATTCCATTTTTTGTCTACGATGATTAATTTTAATTTAAATTACATATTCTAATCATAGTTGGCCTCGTTATATATTAGTTGTGTTAGTTAATTTGAAATTGGAGATATTTTAGTGAATTTGGACTAAAAAATTTGACCATAAATAGCCACGTATTTCCTTATATTATTAATGTGTAGAATCAATGAGATTTGGTGAATCGGGACTCAGATATTTATTTGTAAAAATACATGGATATATTTGATTATGGATTTAGTGAATCAATGAGCTTTTGTGAATCAAGACTTAGGTATTATGTAATGCTTAGAGATATGGAACATTGAGTTATAAATGTATACATTGCAAAGATTTTTGACAAAAAGCATACATTTGGCCTCATTTATGGTAGTTTTTACTATTTTATTTCAACTTTATAATGCTATGTAGGTGGCTAAAACACATCATCCCAGTTTCATTTTTTCATTCAAAGCCACAAATGCTCTTCAATATAGTTTTCCCCGTTCATTTTATTCTTATAATTAACTACCAATGATATTTTTCTGATTTATAACTTTGAATTATTTTATGTGGATTGCAAATTTTTAGTGAAATTTTATGTTATTAATAAATGTAGTCCTAATTATCATGTTTTTACAAGTTGATATGTAGCAATTTCTGGAGTTTAAAGTGACCTAATTGTGACACCTCGCTTAAATATATACCAGGTAATCAGGCCTTTATTAAATTAAAACAAAATATCCATACTGATTCATTCTTAGCATCACTGCCGAAAAACTTTTTTATATTTACTAACCACCTAGTATTTGAAAAGTTGGTGTCAAAATTTTATCTTTTAATTAACATGTAAGGATTTAAAATAATTAAGTAATTAAATTTCACACTCACCATACTAAATTAATCAACACCACAATTAGTGAAATACTGAATCAAATAAGATATGACGGGAGTAAACATACCAATATACAACTCTAATACAATAGTTCAGAATTAAAAGTCTAAAATTCACAACTGAAATAAAAGGAGTACAATGTCTCGAAAACAACTAGTAATAGAAAATGGGCAACGTGCCCGACTGAGACAAAATGAGGAGTGCATCAAATTTTCAAGAAAATGGAGGCATCCATCAATTAAGACCTGCAATCGTCCACAACAATTGCAGTAAGGGCAAATGGAAATGAACTCCTAAGCTGGGCCTCCCTATGGCTGGGCACCTGAAATGTTTTTTACAAAAATAGATTTCTGAAAACAAGTCAGAGCCCGAGTAAAATGGAAAATTAGTAGATATTATATGCATGTTAGATTCACGGCTCTCACTTGAGGTTCTCACCCCTCAAGTAGTGTTCACTCCTAACGTATACTCTTAACCCATCCTAGTTATGATACCCTGCCTAAATAGTTGCAAATAATATTTTTACTTCCTCTACTAACTTTTGGTGTTCACCTATATTACTCATACAATAATTTATGTTCTATGTCTATTAAATATTTATAAATTTCTCATATAATATTAAATTCATGCACATTTATATTCATTTAGATACCATTATCTTTCTCATCTACTAAGCACAAATAGTAGAATTAAATAACAAGTATATATATATATATATATATATATATATATGTCACTCTAATTATATATACTACTATAGCACCCCTAGGTTAGGTCCTGTGGTGACTGCATACTCTGCTATCATGTACTCATCACGCGTTGTGTAAAGGACTGTTGGTTCGATATCTCTCTCGAACCATAAATGCAAATCACATATATCGGAGGCGAATATAGTTCCAACCCTATGGGATACGTACATATCTACACACCCATAAGATCGCCAACTTATCGTTCTCACAGATAGGCCCTCCCTAGGTTCTATATTCTGAGGTACAAGTCAAATATCCCGCCAAAAGGCTCATCAGGATATGACTGTACTGACGTGAAAACCTTCCACGATAGCAAATAGCGTAGGTATGTCATACACATAAGAAAGCATGCAATAGGTATATACACAACATATATATTTATATCATCAGTATAGGTATAATCTCTACCTATATTATACATCCCATACGTAGTATAAATCTATCTCTCGAATCACTCACATTTGGTTAATTATCCATTATACTTGTCTTTGTATATTCACGAGTATCTCTCACCACTCGAAGTGTGTTCATTATTCTACACATAATATCCGTAGGTAACTCGCTCATATCCTACTGATCTAGTCATCATTTTCCTCGAATTCCCGTGAATCGAATTATCCCTCAATTTAGGTATTTCCTCTCGATTAAGCCTAATTAATTTAGCCCTAAAATTCCCCTTATAGGGTCAAGACTAACACCCTACCTAGGCCTACTGGTATATTAATATAATTCCCATTATATTTAAATTTTTATTCAATAAGTGAATCCCAAAGATTCTAAATAAAAAAGGAAAAGTGGCCAAAAATCTAGGCAGACTAATCGGTTCAACCCTGATCCGAATCGATTCACCTTGCCGACTCGATTCGTCCAGGAACTGAATCGATTCACCTATACAGGTCTCATTTTCTGCATTCATTTTCTATGGGTTTCCTCCATTGATACACCTCCAAACCTTCATTACATTATCCCAAACTCCCATTTAAAGGTCTATATCATTATAGTAACATGTATGGGAGATTTCTAACATTCTAGAATCATCAAATCATAATTTAATATCAATAAATTTCAAAATCCCAAATTCAATTCTTTTAAAACCTAGTTCATCACTTTTTATTCAAGAACACCATAAAATCAGATTTTGTCACCAAGATTAATTATAATTTTGTGGGTTTAATACTATATGCATGAGGGAACCTATCTTATATAAATTTCAACCCAAAAGTATGGTATATCTCTTCCAAATTTCCCAAGAACACATAAACTGCATAGACAATTCAACTTATTCTAACATGAATATCACATATGCATATAATTTTGCAATTTTAAACGCTTACCATTAACAGTAGTTCTGATTCGTTATAGATGATGGGTATGGTGGTGTTCCTCTCCTTCCAATCTACACAGTGTTCCCCTCCTTCAGATCTACACAATGGTGGTGTTGGTGGTGCAAAAAGTGTTACAAAAGTGGTTCTAGCCTTGGGACTCTTCTCATCTTCCTCCTATGGCCTCTCTGTGACATATCTTTGTTTCTCACATTTCTAATCCTAACTCTTTTCTCTTATTAGATATATAACACTTAGAAATTTTGTATGTATTGTTGCTCCAATAATACAAATGACCAAAATGTCCTCCCGAGATGCTGATTTAATCCAAAATTGACCCGGAACCCAAATTAAAACTCTAGGTAGACTTTTCTTACTATATCGACCCCGGCAATGTTGGCACACTCAAAATGACTATTTGGATGATTTAAAAATAAATTACTTTTTACCTCATTAAATTGAGTCCCGACACGACTGACACACTCGTCCCGACTAAATTATTGTGATTGTCGCATTTTTCACTCGCGACAATTTTAATAAATTCATAATCACATATTAATTTAATCACTAAGTAATATTAAATATAATTCACATCAATAAATACTCACACCTGTCTCGTTGGTTAATATTTATTTTAATCCAGATTAATTATGTATTAATTTCCCATATTTAATCTAATTAATCCATCATTTAAAATTATTAAAAATACAGGGTGTTACACTAATTATGTTATTGTACTTGCAAGGTTGTTCTAATAGAACAAGATACACGGTTTCATGTTATGTTCTTAAGAGATTTTTGCCATTACAATGTATGGTCTTCGTCAATATGATGTACATTACTTAAAACTATTCCTTCTAAAATAATTGTGCCTTGGTAATACCCATTGTTATAGTTATTGGACCTTACATGTTTCTTTTTAAAAGAATAAATCTAGAAAATCAGATTTCCTGAAGAAGAGAAATTTAGATTATGTTTATGTTCCTTTATATTCAATTTAATATACGTCAACTACACTCACAATGGATGATATATGAGCTCATCGAGACATCCTTTTGTACGTATTAAAGTTTTTCTTAAGTTGGTATATGTGAATCTTTGATGTTTTGTTTTTTTCTTTTCTTTTAAGATTGTTTTTGGTCGGTGCCATGCATTCTTATTATAAGAGAAACTTTTATAGTTGTTCATTTTGATTGTATTTTGGATTATCCTATTACACTCCATCGCATCTTCATGACTACTTTCACGTATTCGAAGAGAAGAAGTTGATGACATTTATAATATTAAAGACGGCTCATCTGAACAACATTCATAAGAGTTATGAGGTGGTTTGGTAAAGACTTTAATTTATGGGGAAATTTTAAAAAGAATTTTCATTGAAAGGTTTTCAAAATATTTGAAAATGATTTGTTAAAATTTCGTTAACTCATTAGAAAGAGATGGATATGTCGTTCAAACGCGATTAGACATTTCGTTAGAACGAGTTCCCACGTTCAAACGAGATCGATAACGTCGGCTTTTGTGTGCTCTCTAGAATGTCATTTGAAGTTTCATTGGAAGATGTTCGAACGAGATGAGGTGCCAGGACATTCGAACGAGTACGCGAGTTTTTATTTTTTAAAACCAATCTTTGCAAATCTCTAATTCCTATCTCTTTGTAACAACTTTCCATATAAATTGAGATGCACGATTATATTTTTAAACAAATCATTTTAGACTTTCAAGGAGCCTTTTTATATTTCATTTTGTGATCAAACTCTACACTTTTTCAATCCAAACCCCTTGGATTTTTTAAGATCACTTTTCCCAATCAAGAAGAATAAATTCCAAGTTCCAGAAGCCTTATAAAGATTTTTGTTACTGCTGAATTATAGAATCGAGGTTCTACGACTGAAGAAGAAAGGATTTTGATATCCTGAGGTTAATTGGTAAATATTGAGGGAAGAGATGCTTCCTAGGGACAATGCTGGACTGTGCCCTATTCTTTAGAAGATTTGAATAATTTTTCATTATATTTAGTGGATCTCTAAGTAGTCTGTAAGTCATCTAGTTTATCAAACTCCTTACAGTGCTAAAAGCCAGGTTTTTCCCTGTGTGGTTTGAAATTTAGCTTCATATTTTGTGTTGGACAATATCCTGCATGCATAACTAATTATTAATCAACATAAAATTTGGATTAAAAATTAGATATTGTGTGTGCGTAACCTAATATACGAACTATTCATACGAATATAATTTCTCAAATTGGTATTAGAGTAGGTTACACTAAGTTTTGTGTGATCTTTTAGATTTGGGTTTTTATCGATAATTTGTATAACACACTACCTGTTTTTATGGGTATAATTTTGCTTATTGGAATGCTTAAATGAGGTCAACTTTGAAAGAGATTGATGAGCATGCCTGGATTGTGTGTGAAAAAGGGTGGACACCACCCACTGTGAATTATGGCGATGTCATAAATCCTAAACACGTCACCACTTGGACGGAGGATGAACTACTATGGAGTAATTTTAACTCATGTGGTTTAATTTCCATTTTTAGAGTCTTCACCCCTAATGATTTCCTCCGCATCATGACGTGCACCAAGTCTAAGGAAGCATGGGATACACTCTAGCTCACTCATAAGGGTACCAACGTTATGAAAGTTTCTAAGCTACAAAATCTCACCGCACAATTTTAGATTATTACTATGCAAGAGTCTGGTCATTTAATTTATTTAAGCATGATTGTCTGATATCATTAACTCCAATTTTAATCTGGGTGAGAGAATTCCTGAGACGCGCGTTGTGAAAAAGATATTGAGATTCCTTCCATCCCTTTTTATTCCTAAGCTCACTATCCTTAATTATTTGAGAATTTTCGATATGCTTAGGTTGGAAGAACTTGTAGGAGACCTTTAAAATTGTGATATCGATATGTTTCCCAAAACTATTAAACCAAATAAAAAGGTAATTATTTTGAAAGAACAATCTTAAAAGAAAGAGGAGGTTTATTTTTACTCCGAGTATGATTTTGATCTAGATGATCTTTCCCTTTTTTCAAAAAATTATAAAAAAATCCTCAAGCTAAGAAACTAAAATACTTCCAAATAAACAAAAGTTTTGAGAAATATAAACACTATAAATCGGCCAAGAAAAATGTTGAAAAATTGAGGGGAGAGTAACCTAATAAAGATAAGGAGATATCTTATGAGTGCGAGGGTAAAATCCCCAAAGCTCTGTGTGCTACGAGATTAAAGAGACAAGGAAAAGGCAAAGATACCTTTAATTCCATGCTAATTGATAACGATGTTGAGTAGGTGGATTCTGGGGATGAATTAGTGCATGGACGTAACTTCACTGTGTTCATGGCTAATCATGTTAATACATCTAGTACACCTCACACAGATGAGGAAGTTGATAAACATGATGAGATTGACAGTATGTCTAGTCATTTTACAGAGACTGGGGGAGATAATGTCTTGAGTGAGGAAAAGAGTGAACTTCAATGTTCTTATGCCAAGCCTTAGACCAAGTCCTTTAAAACGAAAAAGAAAATAAAAGTTTGGCACTTAGGGGTTTAGCTTTAGATGAGGATTTGAGAGAGTAGAGAGAGAGAGAGTCCTCGATAAGAGTTTCTTTGGGAGAGAGGGTTATTTCAGTGGAGAGGTAAAATGGTGACTTGATAAAAAAATGGCTAGTCTTACGAGAGATCTTAAAGCTTCATTAAACACTAGTGAAAAACTTGAAGCCCTTGTATCCTAACTCTAGAATGATCTCGAGTGTTCCTATGAGGTCAAGGTTACTATGGAGGATACATTAAGTAAGGTGGAAAAGTTGTTCCTCGGTCATGCTTTAGGTTTTAAGGAGAGGCAAGGAATAGGTTAAGATGGTGCATCCACTTCATATGCCATACCTGAATCGGTTCCTAAACTTATGATAGATCTTTATGGGCCTTGACCTAAACTACTAAATAAAGTTCAACCTAAAAGAGAGAACAAAGGTAGACCAAAACGAGTCTATGTTTGCACCTTTTGTAAAATAAGGGGTCACTTTAAGAAATTTTTCTACAAGTTAGGGAGAATTAAAAGTACATATACTCTCGCGCAATGCTATAGAGACTTTTCTAGTCTTAGAGATAAAGTTGAGTTCCTAGTCGCGACTTTGCAAAGCCTAATGGAATAATTTAAAAGGATATCTATGCCTCTTGAGAACACTTCCAACACTATGACTAGAGCTAACAATGATAAGGGCAAATGAAAGGTTACTTCCATTTGGGTACCTAAGCAAGAAAATAAAGCCCTTGTTGTTCACGTTGCTCTCAAGGTTAAAAATACTTCCCAATGGTGTTTTAATAGTGGGTGATCGAGTCAAATGATTGATTACAAGTCGTATTTTACCAACGTTGTGGATTACAATGAAGGGACATTCACATTTAGAGATAGGAGTAGGTCTAGTATTTTAAAAAGTGGTTGTATTGAGATACTAAAATATCCTAAGATAGATAATGTGTTGTACATAGAAGGGTCAAAAGAGAAATTTATTAAAATAAGCCAACTTTATGATGCAAACTTTATGGTAAAGTTTAATTGGTTCGAGTGTAATGTATATGATCAATCCGGTGAACTATTACTTCAAGGAGTGAGTTATGGGATGATTCCCATTTCCTCCTTTGTGTGAAATAATTTCACGATCTCTTTTATGAACCTTTGGCATCAATGAGTAGGTCTTATAAACTTTAGAGATCTTAAGAGATTAGTGAAGACAGACTTAGTTTGTGGCTTGCCATCGCTTGGGAAACCAACATCCAAGGTTTGTGGTCCTTGACAACAAGGAAAATAAATCAAGAGTCATCATTGGAAGTTGAATACCATAATTACTTCTCGTGTGATGGAGTTGATACATATGGATCTTATGGTTTGTACTCATGTAGAGAGCATATGGTGTAAGAGATACATTCTCATAATGTTCGATGACTTTTCGACATACTCTAATGTGGGTTTTCTTAGAGAAACATTTAGTGTGGTTGAGTTCTTAACAACCAAGTGTCATGTCCTACAAAACCAACATGTTCACATTATTAATAGGATGTGTAGTGAAAATGGCACTTAATTTAAATAAGATTGAGTGGATATCTATTGTGATGGATTGAGCATCAAATAAGAGTTTTTGGCCATTCGTACTCCTTAACAAAATGGGATAGTTGAGAGGAAGAACTAAACAATTCAATAAATGGCTAGATCCATGCTTCTTGGAAGAAACGTGCCAGATGTTTTTAGGTGAAGGTGGTTAATACTTCATGCCATATAGTGAATAGGGTATATCTTCTTCCAAACATGTTACATATGCCATATGAATTGTGGATAGGGAAGAAACCCAACTTATCATATTTCTATGTCTTTGGGAGTCCTTGCAACATCTTAAGAGATAGAGAGCTCCTTTGAAAGTTTAACTTCTAGAGTGATGAGGGGATATTTTTAGGTTATTCATCATTGATTAGGGATTATAGGGTGTTTCACCTTGCAAGCTCTAAGTTTATGGAGTCAATAAATGTCACGATTAGAGACGGCGATCCACCGGCATGTATTGACCCTAACCTCGAGTGTGATGACAATGAACCCCTGATGACGATCCCATCATTCCTTGTACTACTTAGATAGACCCAACTCTTGATTTAGAGGATCCACTCTCTTAGGTTCAAAAGATTCATGACCCTTCCACTATACATGGTGATTCCAAACAAGTTGTCAAGACTCGCATTAATCATTAGAATATGGTTAGCTACCTTTGTTACACCTCCTTAGTCCACCCCAAGAATGTGAAAGAAGCACTCAAGGACAAGCATTGGATATCCGCTATGCAAGATGAGTTTCTTTAATTTTGCAAGAATGATGTCTGGGAGTTTTTCCCCCGACCTAGCGAGACAAGTGTGAATGGTACAAAGTGTTTTTATAAGAATAAGATGGATGATAATGGTACCATAGTTCACAATAAGCCCACGTAATTTGCTAACGGCTATACATAGATTAAGGATGTAGACTTTGACGGGACATTCGCTAATATTGCTAGGCTTGAGTTCGTCCTCTTAATACTTGCCATAGCATGTTATCTACGCTTCAATTTATATCAAATGGATATCAAGAGTGCCTTGCTTAACGGTATTCTATAGGAGGAAGTTATAAGGAACAACCAAAGGAGTTTGAAGACCTAAAGCAATGGGACACGTCTTTTATCTTAAGAAAACCCTGTACGATTGGAAGAAAGCACCTCGTTCTTGGTACGAGAGGCTCACTTCTTATCTATTAGCTTGTGGCTTCAAGAGGGAAGGAGTGGATGAGACATTATTTATGAGGAGAGAGAGTGGTGTGATATTGGTTTCCAAGTCTATGTGGACCACATAATATATGTATCCACGTGCTCCCAACATGCTCACACTTTTGATGAGGATATGAAGAGCGAGTTTGAGATGAGAATGGGCTATGATCTTACGTCCTTATTTAGGTTTCCAGGCTCATCAACTTGAGAACTGTATATTCATACCTCAATACGAATATTCTAGGGACCTTGCAAATAATTTTTTTTAGACTCTGCTAAGCACTCACGCACCCCCATTAGTACATCAACTAAGTTTAGCAAAGAAACTTCAGGCAATAACGTAGAGAAACCCATTTATAGGAGCATGATAGGTAGTTTTCTCTACTTTATGTCATCTCGGCATTGCCTTTAGCGTTGGATTTTGTGCGCGATAATAATCATCCAAAAAAGAGTCTCACTTGCTCGTACTTAAATGTATCATTAAATACATGAGTTGCATTCCTTCCTATGGTATTTGGTATTCCTTTGATACCGATGATCGTTTGTACTCCTATTCAGATGTCGATTAGGACGGGAATATTAAAAGTTGTTGAAGCACCTCGGGCAGGTGTTTTTACTTTAAGAGTGCTCTTATTTCTTGGTTGAGGAAGAAGAAAAAGTCCATTTCTTTATTCACGGGGAAGGCCGAATACATAGCCTCCAGGAGTTGTTGCCTACAACACTTATGGATGAAGAAAATGTTGGAAGATCATGAGATTTCTCAAGGAACAATGACTGTTTCGTATGATAATACAAGTGCAATTCATATATTCCATAATTTGATCCAATATTTTTGCACAAAGCACATTAAGATGTGTGAATACTTTATTCCTGGTCTCATTGAGGAGAAAGTCATGTCCTTGAGCTTTGTGAGCACCGAACATCAATTAGTCGATATTTTTACAAAAACTTTAGATGCACTTAGATTCAAGCATCTTAGGAAGTCTTTGGGTATTTGTTCCATTTATTGAGTTAGGGTAATGTGTCTAATATAGGGTGATTGTCATGTTGTTATTATTTAACCCTATTGGTACATTATATTTCTATGCATTTCAATGTTTTTTTTATATATTTTGAAAAATCCAAAAAGATTTTCGGGTTTTTAAGAAAAAAGTTTGAAAAAGTTCCAAAAAGATTTTATTTTTGATAAAAAATTTAAAAAAGGCAAAAAGATTATTGTATATCTATTTTTCACCATATATGGATGTACATTAAGATGTTTGAATCAACCCTACACTCCATCTATTCATGATGTATGGAGACATGGCTTTATTTCTTTAGTGTTCTTAATAATGTGTGGATAAAATTTCGTTGATCATTAACGATTACATTATTCATGCTAAACTCCTTATCACCTTTATTGCACATGTGCATGGACTTTGTGAGCATTGGTCTTACTTATCATGTGTAATATGCTGTTCTCATCTCAACCATTCTTAATAATGAACCAAATGTTTGTGCTTGTGAGAACCATTGCTGGAATTTCGTTTCTCAAAAAAGATTATTATATATTAATAAATGGAAAGGGGAGCAAAATACTCTTTGCAATAAAAGATATCATTTGCAAAAAGAGCCTAAAAGATCAACCGCACACAAAAACAGAAGTGTGAAGGCTAATTTTACTTTCATTAATGCTTTGCTACATAGGAGCAGTATGTTATCTTCAAAAATATTTGAGAGTAAATTCTTATATATGTGAGATTTTGAGGGTGTTATAAAGTAGAAGATCAATGAGTTTGCACAACTGAATCTCTTGAAAAACATTAAATAGTTTCGCGTTATTGATTTGAGAATAATTTAAATGCATGGAATATTGCATAAGTCGAGTCCATTAATTTAAGTTAAAAAATTTTACACCTAAGATTGAAATTGATTTCTTTATCTAGAAGTATCTCACGATTTCATGCACCTATGTTATGAATCCCTTTATCGATTTTCCCAATCAGAATGTTCACATAATTACATGCATCTTTCACTATTCGGGTATTTTTGTATTATTCCATAGTGTTTTGTATTTGTATTTTTATACTTGAAAAAATTGAATTTTTGAAACATAGTTTGTATTCTTCTTCGAAATTTCATCGCATGTGCTTTATTGATTATCTTTGTGATGTTGTTTCATTTGGATTTACAAGATGTTAACATTTGAGGATTAGTTATTAACCTTTTGTCTAATAACTAACAAAAAGGAGGGGTAATTGAGGGGGAGTTTATTTATTTATTTTTTAAACTCTTACACGTCACGATATTTATTTTGTCTGTGTAGGTCATTCCTCCTTAATGATGATTTCATAGGACACACAATACGATGATTTCTCAGTTGAACATTTATACATTTATGCTTTTTTTCTTGATTTTGAAGGGCATTAGTTGTATTAGTCTTACGGATCAATTTGTCTTTGGTTTGTGTTTTGTACCAGAATACCCAAAGGGGGATATTTTAAAGAGAAAGTTTTATAATTTCTCATTTTGATTATATTTTGTCTTATCTCGTTACACCCCACTGCACCTTCATGACTACTTCCACGTATTCGAAGAGAAAATTTTTGTGTCATTTGGAAGATTGAGATCGTTCGTCTCAAAAACATTCAAAAGATTTATGAGCTGCTTTTGTAAAGACTTTAAATTTCTAGGGATTATTTTAAAAATAGTTTTCCAGTAAAAGGTTTTCAAAATATTTTAAAATAACTTTTTTAAATTTTGCTAACTTGTTTGAACGAGATAGATATGTCGTTCGAATAAGACTAGGAATGTCGCTAGAACGAGTTCTCACGTTTGAACGACATCTGCAATATTGCCTTTTAGGTGCACTCTAGAATGTTGTTTGAAGTTTTATTGGAAATTGTTCGAACGAGATTATGTTCCACGTTCAAACAAGGTACCACATCGTTCAAACGAAGACATAATTTTTATTTATTAAATATTTTCAAATATCTAATGCCTATCTCTTTGCAACAAAATATCCTATAAATAGAGATGTGGGATTAGAGTTTTAAACAACTCATTTCAGACTTTCAAGAAGACTTTTTAGAGTTCCTTTTGTGATCAAACTTTACTCTTTTCAATTGAAACCCCTTAGATTTTTTAACTTTACTTTTCCAAATTTATAAGAATAAATTCCAAGTTCAAAAATCCTTGTAGATATTTTCTCTACTACTGAATTGTAGAATCAATGATTTATGGATGAAGAAGAAAGGATTTTGATATCCTCAGTCTTATCGGTGGATACCGAGGGAAGAGTGTTGCTTTATGTGGATGGTGATGGACTGTATCTTATTTAAAATAATATTTTTAAGACCTGTGAGTTATACTTAGTGGATCTCTAAGTAGTTTGTAAGTCATCGAGTCTTTCAAAATCTTTACAGTGATGAAATCTAGCTTTTGCCCGAAAGGAATTTTTAATTATTTTCTTCTTCTATGTAATTTGGAATTTGTCTTCATATTTTTTTTTGGATAATGTCTTGCAGCACACCTAGTTATTAATCAAGGACAAATTTGGATTAAAAATTGAATCTTGTGTATGTGTAACCTAATGTACAGACTATTCATACAAACCTTCTTTATGAGTTATTTTTTAGAAATCTAACATTTTAAGCTATAAATATTATTAGTCTCATACATTGGGAAGTTTTCTCTCATAGTATGAAATTCATGAGGTTATATTTTTTATTTTCAGTTAAAGATACATTACTTATAAAATGTTGGACGTGAATTTCTCTAATTTTGTACTAAAATGACATTGTTGTAATGAACAACGTATCAATTAAGAAACAGTGGCCAAAAATGCGACAGGTTATGCCGTTGTTTTGAATCTCAGGCAATCATCACATATATTAATGAGAAAGTGAAATGTGGGGAATTCAACACGTTGATTCAGTAGATTGAGCTTCTATCATTTGTGTTGTTTTTTTAAAGTTCTTTTATAAATCAAGATTGTGTATATTGGGTAATATTTTGATAACTTATTTGTGTATTTTGTAAAATATTTAGTTTTGCTGGACACATTCTATGCAGCGTTGTTTAGCCCTTGCAAAATGTGAAAGAGACTAGAAATTGTGAGTGTTGTTTTTCTCACATTAGGTTCAAATGAGACTAATCTATGTTCGTTTAAACACATGTGTTATACATCTATATATAGACAATGGTATTGTATTTGAAGTGATAATTTAAGAGCTTGGATTGTGAATAGGCCAAAAAAAAATTTGCTATAAAATTAGTTTAAAAGTAGTGATGATTTAATTAAATGGTTATTGTGTTATTTGTTTTCCCTTGTAATTGGGGGGAACAGAGATATCATCTAATGACTTTTTACTTGGAAACCATATGTAATTTTGTTTTTTTTATTCTTATTCTTTACTAAATTATCGAGTTGTTGTTTATCACGAATAGGAGCGTGAAACACAAATTGATACTCCCTTAAATATTTATCTTCTTTACGAGTTGTTAAATTTTTAATAAAAATTTTTGTCCATATACAATATGCATGTGCTTGGTTTTGGGCACTATTATACCCAAACATCCTCTTTACAGTTGGATTCAATGTCTACAGAGTTCGTTATAAGATTTCAATTTTGTTATCGTGATTCATATCAATTATATTTTTTACTGTCATTTAATTTGGATTGTAGGTTATCCTATGTTTATTATATAGATGTTTTCCATATTGAATGATCATAATTAACCGTATGGAAATTTTATCCCGATGATGGTTGAAGAAACTATTACATAGTCAATTTGTTCTTTCTCAACAAAATGGTAGGGATTATTCTCTTTATATTAATACCATGGTTTGTATTGCACCGTGCCAAGATGGACTATTAGTATTGTTGTTAGATTATATTTTATTTCTTAAATAGGGTGGATAGTCATATAAAGAGAGGGAATGCTTCTTAAATTTTTTAAATTGCGTACAACTATTTGTGTTATATAAAAAATATTTTTTGACTTAAATTATACATGACTTAATACTTTGGAAAATTATATTGGTGTCTTCACCCATGGTAATCCACTAGTGTGTGTGTATATATATATATATATATATATATATATATATATATCCAATATCAAATCCTTTTTATCCTCCTTAAGATTAAGCTCTTATGACTATAACCATTTATTAATGTTAAGGAGGGAATGATAAGTAAACACAAAGTTCAATAAAGATGAGCTACCATAAAATTAAGGCCGTATGCTCATTAACTCATGTTAAATTAAAAAATAATGCAGATTATGAAAAATCATGGATACTAGAAAAGAATACAATATTCACCATATTGAGAAACTGGGAAAGTCTTACTAAAGCAAATTAAAGTTTAGATGAAAAGGCAAGAAAAAGAATAACTAAGTAGAAAAATGGTGAATTTAAAAGATGAAAATGATTGAATTGTAAAATTTTAACAATCGGTAACCACTGAGATAAAATAGTGAAAATGTATATGTGGAGGGAGGTTAGAGTGAATATATTTTAAGATCTTGATGAATTATTGCATTTAACATGTATCATTCTCCCCACATGTCGGTTTGTCATGGTTACGCTAGCACGCATGTGATGGACATTTATATGCACAAAACTTGCAAAACTTTTAATCGTAAAGACTTAAATAATTGGATATGACAGTTCAATCATATCGATCTAAAGAAAATTATAACAACTTCGATGTGATAGAAAATATTAAGGGATTGGGGGTCATCTAATAAGAGATGTTTTCATCCTTTGTTGAATACTCACCTTATATAAGCCTAAGGTTAGGAAGGTCATATGGTCCCGAGCACGTCGACTAAGAACATTTCAGTTAAGATGCTCTAAATGGTCATTAGCTTAGTGTATACAGTGATCAAGTAATGGGGTGAACTTATCTACATAGTTACCCAACTCCTCATGACTTTATTTCTATTATACCATGTGTTATCACCTGAAACTAATAAAATGATTTGTCTTAGCTTGAGTATATAAATTATAAGCAAATAACATATAAGAGATGTAAACTACTGAAATACTAAACAGGAGAAGATAGTATAGAAAAGATATAAAGCTATTAAGAACCAGATTTATGTGGTTCATCCCAAAGAGGTGCCTACATCCACAGGTGAACTTTTTATTGTATTTAATTATTGGGAAGAAGATATTGATGAATACAATAGTGAAGCTCTCTAGTTCTCTCTGGAATTGGACAACATAATAGTAAGAAAAATATCTCAGATCTCCCAAACGTGTGTGTGTGTGCTATTTATATTCTGTTAGGTGAGATAAAAGGGAGAGTACCATATGCCTTGCCTTTATAGGCTAGGAAAGTACACGCCTTACATGTGATGTAAAGGAATAATCATAAAGTTAGTTATCGGCACGTGTGGAAATATTTCCATATCTCCTCCACGTGTGTACTATTGTTATCATCCGATCACACAATACATGATTGTTGTAATGAAGATAACTAAAAGTTTTAACTTACTACTCCCTAACATGGTTATATGACTTGATCAGACTATTCGGGTTGACCAAATTGCCAGGGCTGACTAGATTTCTAGATGGGCGGATCGTATTTTTATAGTGTGAGTCCAGGTGTCCTCTTAGAATAGGTCCCAGAGTCATCCCATGCTTATGGTATAACAATAGTCCCTAATACTTTTCTCATGATTATATCTTTTAGAAGATTTTCTAAAGTATCATAACTTTTGAACAGGTATTCAACAAATGAGTGAGTAAAATTTTAACCGGTGAAGTGTCATCGGCTTATGTTCTAGTCAGATTATGCGAATCTTCTTGGATTGAGATATCCTCGGCTCATCTAGGTCTGGTCACATTGACTTGTGAGATTTAAAAAAAAATTGCTTAAGCTTGAAGTTTCCACATGTTAGGAACTAGCGGTGGTGACCATTGCACTTCATGAGCACGCACCTGGGGCAGTGTGCACATTGGTATAAGGTGTTAGTTATACTCCTAAGGCATGATGTCATCCATCTTTCCAAACAAAAGCAATCATTTTCACCTAAAAAGAATAAAAATTCATTTCAACGTTACTTCAACCTTTTCATATCATCTCCCTTTACATGCAAACCTTAGAGGGACAAAAACTCCGCCCATTCACACTCTTTTCTTTCCCAACTAAAATTTTCCCATTTTTCGAGCACTTGTTTCTTAAAAAGTTCCAGTCGGTAGTGTATTTTATTTTCACCTATTCGTAGTCTATTTTGAGCAATCTTCTGCATTGTCTTTCATTCTTTTGGGTTTCATGCACACTTTCCTTAAATTTTGCAGTTCTCTAGGGTTTTTTCTTCCTGTTTATCCATTTTTGTTGTGATTTGTTGTTGTTGTTTATTAATGTTGTTGGTTTTACCATTGATTGACATTTGGTTGGACAATCGCATGTTTTAGGTGGCCATTGATTTTGGTTGGCCTAAGGTTTCATAGTTTTTTTTATGTATTCTAGATCTTTTCTCTCTCAAATCCATTATTTTATTATCAAATAGACCCCAATCCTTTACTTCTCTCCAAAGCCTACCCTTTATGAGTGAAAACACTTGGGTTGAGAGAGAGTTGAATCGGATTTAGGAAATCAACGAACTCTTACCGAGTTTCTATAAATCCATGAGATATGTTCCTCTCTAAGTTATCCATTCTGAAGACAATATAGACCACTGCAATTTCACCCTTAAGATTCCATATTCCATTGGGTCGGCTCCTCATTCCCCAATTACATAGTATAGTAGGTTAGAGTTTCAATCTTCTATTAGCTCAGACGGTGTGAACCATGAGCCTAGTGGCATAAATTATGCAAATAAGGATTTCATGGCGTTTATAATTGAACTTGGGACCTCAATCGAGGAGGCCACGTATAAGGCTCCATATAAATCTTCAACATCACTTGTTATCGTCCCCGATGAAGTGGAGAACACCTATGGAAGTTAATACAATTATCGTTACACTAAGGTTAAATATCACGCAAGTGATATGATTAATGATGAGATAAATGAGTTACGAGATATGAATGATATCCCTATTGGAATCACATTGAGATTGTTTAACTCAGATGAGAGGGTGTTTTATTGGCATGATGTTGGCGAGATCCCCCCCCCCCTTTTGTCTTCATAAGTTGTATTTCGTCTACCTTTGCACCCCATTATAAGTTCTATCTTATGATATTATGGGGTAGCTCCAACTCAACATCCCCCAAATGCCTACAAGACCAATTTAGGGTCAATGATCTGTTGGAAACAATACACTGAACTTGATATAACTAGGGATATTTTTAGGTTTATAAATTTAATAAAAATAATGCTAAGTCACCTGGATACTACTTCTCCTCCACAAAATCAAACCTGAAGTTGGTAAAGGTTTCCCAGAAAAAATCGTTGTTGGAAGATTAAATTTTGGTTTGTGATAAACAATTGGGAGTTTGGCCCCAATGATAGGGACCGATATTTTAGTATTCCATGTGACTGGTGTGTGCTGAACCACATTGATTTATACTCTTCCTCTATTTTTTTCATTTTCTTTGGTTGACTCCGTGTTAACACTTTTGTTTAACCTTTTCTTAGTAAAGAAGGCTCCCAAGTCACCTCCTCCATTGAAAATCCTGGTGGAGAGAATCCATGTGGTTGACTCCATTACCTTCCGGAGTCTCTTCACCTTGATCAAGTTTACTAAACTTGGATACTACACTCTTGCACGAGGTTCTTAGTCCAAGGATGTCTCCCAAGTACCCATTATAGTCGAGGTCGATCAAGAGGTCAAAGAAGGTAAGAAAAATATGATAACTCTTGAATTTTTTCCAACTATATTACGTTGTACTTAGTCAAGTGTTAGGTCATCCTTTGTTTTCCATTCCACACTTACTAATCTATTGAATTTTCTAAACAATGTCTACTCCTTCAGTTTTAGAGTTTCGCATTAAGAACTTAATATGAATGGCCCCAAAGTTGACTCGCTGAGATGCTCCTTACTTGGATCGCAAGAGGAAAGCTGCTAAAGAGGCCAAGAAAAAGGTCAATAAAGAAGTGAAGAAGAAATCTCTAAACTGAGGTTATAGCCAAGAAAAGGGTTGATGCTGAAGCGTAGAAAAATGTTATTGTAGCTAAGGACAATGGAAAAGTAAAAGTCGTTGCTACCATTAACCATTCGGGTGCTGGTGGGAATAGGTCGTTAAAGGGCCCCACTACCCAAGGTGGTCCTAACAATTAAAGGGTAGAAAAGTTTAGGGAAACATGTCTTACTTTGGAACATGTGGTGATAGAGGGACATCCTGATCATAGACTGGCTAAAAAAGCAGGGTTGTCCACTCGTTACCCTTTGGTAGAGGAAAATAAGTTTGATTCGGATAAATTTGTGACCTCTAGTCAAATAAAGAAGGGCAAAGACTCTATCTTCCATCACATGGTTAATTCCTTGATGTGGTTGGTTATCATGGGTACAATCCATATTTTTAATTCTTTAGGATCTTGGATGTTGACACTCCATGGAAGTTTGCTCACCACATAGCCTACGTGATAAGTTGTTGGTACGATTTTCTTTTTCTTGTCAATCTATTTTATTATTTGGTGACTCATTGCCTTCTCTTTTAGGTCATGATGGCTAATAATATTTTTGGTAGCTTTAATGAATCACCATGCCTATTAACTAGAGAAAAATGCCAACAACAACCTCCGCACGTACTGTCATACTTGGAGTGATAGGTAATTAGGTTTTATGAAGCACGTACTAAGGCTGAAGTGCCTAATAGAATTTGAACTGTGAAGATATTGTTAAGAAGGATAATTAGTTCGTGGAGATGACCTCGGCTCTCAGTTTGGCTAGAAAAGATAATTGTAAACTTAATGAGAAAGCCAACACTAATGTCGCCAAGGTTCGGAGTTATGAAGAAGCATTGGCTAAGGCCAAGGAGGATGCCATCAACGAGTACAAAGCTTATAAATAATTCACTATTAAGGTGATGATTTAATTTTCAGATTGTTATGATGAGCTGAAGAAGATGTTTATAAAACATTTCCCTAATATTGTTGAAGCGGTTGTCCAGTTATAAGGCGACAATGATGAGGGAAGGGTCTTGCCTGTCGAAGAGGTTGAGATGGACATTAATGAGATAATTACTGAGGATCAGGATATTATTCAGTCCTAACAGGCTACTTCTAATGGGTTCGATCCTCCCACAGTCCCTAAAGTTTCCCAAAATGCTCTTATGACCGAAACTTCTAGTGCCAATGATCCTCAGGTTGCTCCAGCTAATGAAGAGACTCCCACAACTTGAACTCCTTGATTTGTATGTTTGTGTGTTAAATAATTTTTGTAATATTTATCTACTCTCTACTTGTTGATAGTTTCTAATGAATGGATGTTTGATTTGAAGTCAAATGCTATCTAACTATTTTCTTGTCTACATGCATGTGTTGTTCATTATGCTTTATATTCTCAACAAGTTAGTGTGATCAGCTAACTTATTATCCTTCATTTGTAGTCAAGTCTTAAAATGTTGGGAAAAATATTTTTAGAAAGTTATTATGGTTGGATGTCAGTGTATTTAGCTTGTTAGGATATGTTTTTCAGTAGTTTAGTCATATGGTCAGATCTTGTCGACCTGACCTGACTTACCGGCTACCAATTGGATGAACCTGAGTTGTCCTGATAGGATTGTTATAAGTGAAAACTTAAGTTTCAGCTATCAATTTGACTTGGGATTTGTCGCATCCGCGTATTCTATGTTTTTAATGGTAAGTAAGGAGTAAAATAAATATAAGAAATAAATTAAAGGCAAAGGAAATTAAAAGATTTTTATTATGGGGATACATAGCATCTTATTACATGGTTGAGTCTGAAATAAATGGAAATACATAATTACTGGTATATGCCATAAATAAGATAAAACTTGTAGAAAAACATTCATGAATCATAAGAGCTGATAAGCTTCAGTGTAGATATTCTAATGGGGACTCTACTACTACCCATACGTACATAACCAAAAAGATTTTTTGAGGTAATATAAAAAAAGTCCAAACGTGCGGGAGGTATCTCATCTTCCTTAGGTTCATCGTCCATCTGGAAGGAAAACAATTAAGCAGACATGCCAAGTAGATAATTTTATTTCTATATAAGGTATGGGAGAAAATGTATTATTAAAGAGTAACTAGATTTAATGTTGATATGATAAAAATCTAGAGACGAACTGAAATATTATAGGACTCTCAGGGGTATACTGGAGTCTAATGATATGTAAATGAATAACATACACTTGGATAGGAAATCCAAAAATTGTTGGGGAATAATAATAATAATAATAATAATAATAATAATAATAATAATAATAATAATAATAATAATAATAATAATAATAATAATAATAATAATAATAATAATAATAATGGCTTGGCACACTTAGCTAGAGTGGCACTCATACGTATGTATCAAATAAAAACTAGGCACTCGACATCGAAGTCCTACAGGCCAATTAGAACAGTCGTGGTATACTAAGGTCTAATCCTTGAATCATAAGGTATTCTATAAGAGATTTCACTGATAATGGTTATGAATTGCAGGTTATATGCAATTATTGTATTAGGTTGCTAGACTATACCACAATTAAGGGGGAAATAAGTTCAATGGCTTTTACTGAAGTCGTAGGTTGCAGCGGTTTATCGAGTTTAGGGATAATTGAAATATCAAGATAATCAATCTATGGGATGAGTTTATAATTGAAACATGAGTGCAAAATTATCACAGAGTGATATAAAAATCAGTAATTTTTGAAAGACATAACCTCAATTTGTTTAATACTGAAAGTGAAATCACCTACTTTGAATTTTCAAATTTAGGGTTTGTGCATCTAATTCATTGGAGTTGACTAGATAGTCTGAAATTAAGGAGGGTATAAGTAGGTCATATAGGCCTAAAATAGTTCTTATGTGATGTAGTAGGATACTAAATTATAAGAAGTTTTAGAGTAAAAATAACTAAGAATGTATAATATATAATTTTAGAACACTTTAAGAATAATGTTTTTCTTTATTTCTATTTGGATTTGGATTTAGTTACAAGAGACAAAATGGCTTTATTTGAACTAAAGAGTTTGTGAAAAATGTTGTGGGGTGTTTTGAAATACATGAGAAATTGGTTAGGGTTTTATGTGTAAAATTAGATCTTGAATTTAAACCTTAAAACTGGTTTTCTCTAGATAATAATTTCCTAGGATCCAAATATGGTGATCTAATATACCATCAAAATTTAAATTTTTTTTGGAAAAAAAAGTCAAATTTTCTGATTGGAGACGCACCCTCACGCTGTAAGTCAAACAATTCACACGCTTGGTTGGACCCTTACTCACGCACATGTAACTTACTCATCTTCAACCTTTGACCCTTTGCATTTAGGGTTTTGAAACATTGACCTTAAATTTGAGATTTTTTAGAAATCCTTTTTAGTTAGTTCCTGAATGAAAATTGCATAAATTTTGAGGAGGAATTCAACCATATTGGTTTCAAGGATTTTTCTCGGCTAAATTGAGCTATTAAGTTTTCTTAAAAATGGCAAAATTTTAACTCAACATAAGTGACTGAAAGATATGATTCTTATTCCTTCATCATAAGGGTTTCTTCAATGTTGAAAATGTAGCAAAACAAGACTCGTTTGAGGAGTTTTGGTCGAATAAAACTCTTGAATTTATTTTCTAGAAATTTTAGGCCCGAAAACTTCAAGCATTGATTTGAAGTACCAAAACTTGTTCTTTATTTAATTAAACCTTGCACCTAGGTCCTTGAGAACCTAAGCTCATCTTACCTCACTTTGAAACTAGTTTGAAGTGAAGGAAGAAAAATCCACCATTGAAGCTTAAGCCTTAATGGAGTTTTTTTATTTTTGAGCTATTCCAGTGCATACACATGATAACTAATACATGTAAACACTTAATTATATTCTATATAAGTGCAAAAACATAGTCAAATTTAAGAAACAAACATACATACATATAATAGAAAAATTGTAAAAATTCTCAATTTTTTACATTGGAGAAGTTCTCAACTAGTGTGCATTTTTACTGAGGTGAAGCGGGCCTTTTATAGGGTTGGTGAGGGGGAGTTTATGGGTTGGTTTAGGAGGTGAGTTTTAGCTAAGTTTGCACAAGTTCTACCATGGTATATGTGGAGGAAAAATGGGTATCCATGGTACTCCACATGGCACATGCTATGTTGGTAGTCCACCTGATCCCATGTTAGTAGGGGAGTAGGTATGAATAAGTTTTGGTTTTGGTTTATGTCCTTGGATATTTTATGTATAGAATTTAGGGCTTTTATGTTACTTCATAAAAGTTTAGGGCCTTACGTGTAATTATTTAGACCTAATGGATTTGTTTATGATATTCCTATAAAATACAAGTCACTTGATCAAACTTTGAGTGAAAGTTTGTTTTTAATTGTAACTTAACAAAATTCTTCTTTTAGGGGTATTTTGATAATTTTGCAAAATCCTAGGGTTTATTTGGAATGATTACCTTTTAAAGGGACTAAAGGTATATTTCGAGTATATTTTGAGTATATTTAGAGTGGTTTATTACATTCTTTCCACCTAAAAAAATTCAATCCACGAATTTACCAAAGAACTTTGACTAGTGGGATGGTTTTACAATGGAGATTTTTTTCTTCGAAGGTTGAGAATGAATAGGAATTTCTTCAAATTCGTGGTTAGATTCGACTGTCATCCTTCCAAGTAATGTTGTGACTCGGGTCAGAGATGTATTTTTTCAATTGCAAAATATGAAACATGTCATGGAGATTGGATAGTTCGAGAGGTAATTCCAGATGATATGCTACTGGTCCAATGCGTTCGATGATTGTAAAAGGACCAACATAGTGAGGTGCTAATTTTTCTCTTTTTACAAATTGAATTATTCACTTTTTTAGAGATACTCATAAGAACACCTGGCTATTTATTTGAAATTCTAAGGGTTTTCAGTGGGTGTTGGCGTAACTCTTTTATCCACTCTAGACTGAATGTAATATTTTCTGAATAAGGCGTATCTTTTCTATGATTTTGATGATGATTTCGGGTCTGAGTGTGTGATTTTCTCTTGATTCATTCTAGCATAAGGGCGAACGGCAAGGTCGTCCATAGAGGTCTTCACATGGAGTGGTCTGAATACTAGTTTGACAATTTTTATTAGGAGAATTTGATCAAGGCAAGATGATTTTTCCATGAACCGGGAAAGTCTAACGTGCAGGCTCGTAACATGTCTTCCAGAGTTTGAATTACTTGTTCAAATTGTCCATAGGTATGAAGATAAAAAGTAGTGATTAGGTAGAGTTTGGTTCTTAAGGATATTTGTAAGGCTTGCCAAAATCTATAAGGACATTTTTGTCCATTATCAATTTGTATGTCGTACACTGTTACACTGTTGAAGAAATTCAAGATCGCATCTACATCAATGGATCCGAATATCAAAGCTTCTTCAACATAATAGCCTCTGCGAGAATGAACTTGGTAAAGTTTTGTTTTTAAGTTCCTTAAAGTTCATACTTAGTATTGGGAAATTTTCATAAAATGCTTTTTATAAAAATTAGAAGTAAGTTTTTTCAAGCAAAATGAGGCTTTTAAAAGAATTTTAATTTTTCTGGACCTCCGGACCTGTCCGCCTCTATACCGGACCGAATCACCTCCGGACCGGTCCGCCCTCTACCCGGACCGATCTGCATTGCTGAAGATCCAGTAAACCCCGGACTGGTAGCGAACCGATAAAGCCATATTTTAAAAGAACCGATCTGAGGTCGGACCGATCCGCCTCCAAGCCGGACGGGTCCGCCTGGGATAAACTCGATCAGTTCCGTGAGTTTTTTATCCACCAACTTATTTTTTCTATATATATACCTTTTTCGGTGGTATATTTTTGAAGTCTTTGAGAAAACGTTTCTAAGAGTACAAACACAACAAGACTTCAATTTTTGATGTGCCAAACATCTTTTTGATTCACACACAAAAATCCCAATTGCTTTTGTGAATCTTTTGGAACCCTAGAACACAAGTTTTGCTGTTGTTCAACCTTTGTGGGGAGATCTTTGCAACCGAGGGTTGCGTGTCATTGCTGAGGGAGTCTCTACAAAGTGTTATGGCTGCGTGTCATTGAGGAGAGCTGCGGTTCTTCCTTTGTTGTTTGGGCTGCGAGTCCTTGGAGGGTGCTGCGTGTATTCTCCTGCTGAGTTCAAGACTGCATGTCTTTGTGGGTTGGCTGTGCGTTGATCCATTTGCAGATTTCTCTATGTAATTGTAAGTTGCGACTTGTATATTCATAGTCAAATAAAGGTTTTACCCGAAAGGGGTTTTTTCCTGAAATATGTGTCTCAGCATATTTTAGTGTCACATGCTTTATTTATTTATGGGTTGACACACGCACCTTAGATGCATGTTTAGGGACTCTAATTAAATAAGGGGTACTTGGAAACTTGCGAATTTAATTTAATCAATAATCAGAGTAGCACACTTTTCAAATTGGTATCAGAGCGGGTTACCCTAATTTATCGCGTGATCCTATTTTCCGCAAAATCGTGTGATATTGATTTTTTTTGAAAATTCAATTTTGTGAAAATTCGCATTTTTTCCTATGGAGCACTTATATAATCAGATGCCTATTTTTGACGGGTCTAATTATACCTATTGGAAAGCTCGTTTGAAATCGATTTTAAAATCTATTGATGAGCGTGTTTGGTTGCTTTGCGAAAATGGTTGGACTCCTCCCACGGTCACTGTTAATAACATCACCTCTTTAAAACCCGTGTCAGCCTGGACTGAAGATGATTATAAATTGTCCAATTTTAATTTCCGTGGTCTGAGTGCTATTTCTGGAGTTGTCTCTCCTGATGAGTTTCGAAGAATTATGACGTGCACCACGTCTAAAGAGTCTTGGGATGTTTTGAAATTGACACATGAGGGTACGAACGCGGTTAAAGAATCAAAATTACAAAATTCGGCCACCCAATTTGAAACTATCACCGTGTCCGAGTCTGAATGCTTTGATGATTTTTATGCTCGTTTGTCAGACATTGTTAACACATGTTTTAATTTGGGTGAGGTGATTGATAACACGCGTGTCGTTAAAAAGATTTTGAGATCTCTCCCAAAATGCTTTATTCCTAAAGTCACTGTTTTGAACTCTTTGGGAAATTTGAAATCACTTAAGTTGGAAGAACTTGTAGGAGATCTTCAAACCTATGAGATTGACATGTTTCCCAAAACCATTAAGGCTAAGGATAATGGCATTGCTTTAAAGACTCATTTTAAGAAAAAGAAAGAAAAATTTTGTGAGTCAGATTCTGAGAGAGATTTTGATTTTAATGATATGGCCTTGTTTGCGAAAAATTTTAAAAAATTTCTCAACATGAACAAAAATAATTCTTCCAATAAAAAGAATTTTTTTGAGAAAAATATAAAGAAAGGAAAGGCCAAAGAAAGTGGTGAGAGGGAAAAAGAGAATAAATCCGATGAGGAGTGTGAGGAAGATTTTGAGAACGTCACTTGTTTTGAATCTGGGGGTAAGGGACATAAGTCGTTTGAGTGTCCTACATGGCTTAGAAAGAAAGGAAAGAAAGTAGCTATGCCTGCCACACTTAGTGATAGTAGTGAAGGTGAGGGTGATGAGACTAGTGGTGAGAAGTTTGTAGCTTTTTCTAGTCGTGTGAGCACACCTACCTTGTCCCAAAATAGTGCACACGAATGTGATAGTGATGGTTTGAGTGCTTCAAGTGAGGGAGAAAGTGAGAGTGAAAGTGGAGATGAAAGTGAGCTCCAAAAAGCTTTTAGAGATTTGTACACTGAGACCTTGAAAACAAAGAAGTATAATCGTGATTTAGGTCGTCGGGTTTTAGATTTGGAGAAAGAGAAGGAGGTTTTGAGAAAGGAGAAGTGTGATTTGACCGACACGTTGTCTAGTCTGACGACGCGTGTATCCCAACTCGAGAGTGATCTCGAACGTCCCAGGGAGGTCAAAGTCAATTTTTTGAACGCACCTAAGAAGGTTGAAAAGGTGGTTCATAAGGGTAAAGGTGAGAAGTTAGGAATAAGTCATGACGGTGCTTCTACTTCCAAATTAGCATCCGAGCCGGTTCCCAATTTAGTGTTTGATTCACATGAGTCTCACCCTAACCCACCTAGGCGTCCCATTCCCATTAGGAGAGTGCGTCCTAGAGTTTTTGAGAGAGGTGTTCTTAGGCCTATTTATGTTTGCTCACATTGCAAGAGGAGAGGACACCTTAGGGAATTTTGCTTTAAGTTGGGGTATGTGTAACGTTTTGCTTATACACGTGTTTCTGGCACACATGCACTCACACGTGATACTTTACATGCTCCCGGAGACTACATGAGAGAGTTTTCACATTTAGGTGAGCAAGTTAAGTTTTTAGTCAAAACTTCACAAGAACTGATGGAGGTTTTTCATAAACTGTCACCACCTTTGGAAAACCCCTCTGCACCTAATGATTGAGGTTTGACTTGTTTACTAGCATAGGGTGATTTTCATGATGACATTGTTTGCCTATTGCTAGTATGTATCATTTTTGTATGTTGTATTTTTTTTGATAAAATTTTGAGAAAATCCAAAAAGATTTTTGTATTTTGTTTGCACCATTTATGGATAAACACTTAGGATGACCAAGTCACAACATCATTCCATTATTTTCATGTGACTATTTGATAGTGTTTTGAGACAATAGGTCAATTCATCCATGTGCTTTATAATGTTTGGAGTCATTAAGATGTAATTAAGTGTTTCTTCCTACATGTTTGACTCATAATTTCCTTTATTGAACACATGCACGGATTTGTTTGATTATTGTTCTTGACTTATCACATGTTGGTTGGGTGTTTTCATCTCAATCATGTCCTTAAAACGAACCAAGTGCAATAATACGAGAGTAATAAAAGTAGTGCATGTAAAAACCATTGCCCGTGAGGAATAAATTGTTTAGTTTAAAAAAATGATGACTGAACACGGGAAAGGGCTGCGAGTGAATAATAATCACGTCGGGAAAGCCATCGTTTGAAAAGAGCCCACGCAAAAAAATTGTATGGCAATAAAAAGAAATTCATGCCAAAAATTTGGGCCAATAGGTTTTCTCTAAGTTGAGAATTTAGTACCTCTTCAGATATAAAAAATTGCATTATTATAAATGAGGGAGTTTTGGATGGATATATCAATGGGATTGCACGTCCTTTGAAAAGTTCTCGAAACGGCACTAAATAGTTTTGGACATTATTGGGGTGGAAATCGTTTTGACTTTGATTTGTTGATTTGCATAAGACGATGTCATCTAAATTCAACAATCTTTACACCTAAGGATACTTTTGATGTTCATTCGTTAGGAGTACACATATTCATCGTGCACATATGATTGATTGAGTTGATTTACCTATCGAATGTGTTCACACCCATTTATTCCATTTCCATGACTTGGTTGTTTGAGTCTAAATCCATGGTGTGATTTTTGTATCATATTTGTTCAAATTAGTATCTTATTTTTGTACAAAAAATTTCAAAAATTCAAAAATAGTTTGTGAAGATTTGTTTGAGCATCTCCTTGCAAGAGCACGTTTACCATATTGTTTGATGCCTTGTTTTTGAGATTTAGCTTATGCTTTTATCATAAATTGGTATCTATGTTTATCTCATCTCAAACTCGATATATCACGTGGTATTTGTTTTGTCTCATGTGTGTAGGTATGAAGATTGAAGATTAATATGTTGCACACCCTGATGAGAAAAGCTTTGGGATTTGATGATTGTTGAAGATTGAAGAACAAACGATGAAGATTTAAACATTTGTATCTTTCCATCTTTAGGGTTCATGGGAGGGTAGATTTGTATAGTTCATTAGTTGATAATTCGAAGGTTTTTATGTATGTACCGGCATAGACATAGGAAGAGATTTGTAAGGACATTTTTGTCCATTATCAATTTGTATGTCGTACGCTGTTACACTGTTGAAGAAATTCAAGATCGCATCTACATCAACAGATCCAAATATCAAAGCTTCTTCAACATCATAGCCTCTGCGAGAATGAACTTGGTAAAGTTTTGTTTTTAAGTTCCTTAAAGTTCATACTTAGTATTGGGAAATTTTCATAAAATGTTTTTTATAAAAATTAGAAGTAAGTTTTTTCAAGCAAAATGAGGCTTTTAAAAGAATTTTAATTTTTTTGGACCTCCAGACCGGTCCGCCTCTATACCGGACCGATCCACCTCTGGACCGGTCCTCCCTCTACCCGGACCGATCCGCCTTGATGAAGATCCAGTAAACCACGGACTGGTAGCGAACCGATAAAGCCATATTTTAAAAGAGCCGATCCGAGGTCGGACCGATCCGCCTCCAAGCCGGACCGGTCCGCCTGGGATAAACTCGATCAGTTCCGTGAGTTTTTTATCCACCAACTTATTTTTTCTATATATATACCTTTTTCGGTTGTATATTTTTGAAGTCTTTGAGAAAACGTTTCTAAGAGTACAAACACAACAAGACTTCAATTTTTGATGTGCCAAACATCTTTTTGATTCACACACAAAAATCCCAATTGCTTTTGTGAATCTTTTGGAACCCTAAACACAAGTTTTGCTGTTGTTCAACCTTTGTGGGGAGATCTTTGCAACCGAGGGCTGCGTGGCATTACTGAGGGAGTCTCTACAAAGTGTTATGGCTGCGTGTCATTGAGGAGAGCTGCGGTTCTTCCTTTGTTGTTTGGGATGCGAGTCCTTGGAGGGTGCTGCGTGTATTCTCCTACTGAGTTCAAGACTGCGTGTCTTTGTGGGTTGGCTGTGCGTTGATCCATTTGCAGATTTCTCTATGTAATTATAAGTTGCGACTTGTATATTCATAGTGAAATAAAGGTTTTACCCGAAAGGGTTTTTTTCCTGAAATCTGTGTCTCAACATATTTTCGTTTCACATGCTTTATTTATTTATGGGTTGACACACGCACCTTAGATGCATGTTTAGGGACTCTAATTAAATAAGGCGTACTTGGAAACTTGCGAATTTAATTTAATCAATAATCACAGTAGCACACTTTTCAAAATCTTTCTATAAATCTGGGGTCTCGATATGACACAATGGAAATAGGTACACCATTAAGTCTAACAATTTCCTTCATGTAAAGTTCACTTAGTCGTTGGGAGGAATCAGTGGATCTGGTTGGTAGAAAATGGGTGGATTTTGTTAGACGGTCTATGATAAACCATATCTTATTGTATCCTTAAAAAGTTCCATGTAATTGACTGATAAAGTCCATGTTGATGTGATTCCATTTCCATTCTTGGATGGGGGTGGTTGGAGTAAATCACTGGGATGTTGATGCTCTATTTCCACTTGTTGGAAATTTAGACACTTTGCTATGAAGTATACAATATCTTTCTTCATACCGTCCACCAATAATGTTGCTTGAGGGTTTGATACAGTTTTATTCTTCCAGGGTGAATCGTGAATTTAAAATGGTGAGCTTTCTGCAGGATTCCTTCTCCTAATGAGGCTATGAGAGGAAAACATACTCGATTTCTAAATTTTAACCCACACTTGGGGTCCAAAGTCCACTCATTTTTAGGGCGGTTGTTTTCTAAGTTTTTGCTTCTGGGAATGCCAAAATTTATCCTGGTCTTGGAGTTCAATGTTTTTTTTATATATAGAATAGGGTGAGCGACAATTTTTTGTTGAACAACTTGGGTATTGGAGGAGTCTTGTTGTACATTGTAATATCTAATGGTTTAAAATAATACAAACATACTTTGGAGGCTTCCTTGGCCTTTGCAGCTTAAGGTATTTGCAACTACATTACCTTTTCTAGGATAATAAAGTAAGTTAAACTTATAATCCTCTAAGAATTCTATCTATCATCTTTGCCAAAGGTTGAGATCCTTTTGCGTGAAGATGTCCTTAAGATTCTTATGATTAGAAAATACTTGATATTCTTCTCCATACATATAAAATCTCCAAATTTTTGAGGCAAAAACTACTGCTGCTAATTTGAAGTCATGTAATAGATAGTTACCCTCATGAATTTTCAATTTTCATGATCCGTACTCGATCATTTTCCCTTGTTACATCAATACACAACTGACTCCTTGTACGGAGGCATCGATATAAACATCATAATTGTTGTTGCTCGAAGGAATGGTCAAAATAGGGGTGGTGGTTAACTTTTCCTCCAAGTAACAAAAGGCTTGTTCTCATTCGGATGTCCATATTAATCTAATATCATCTCTGGTCAATTTCATTAAAGGTAGGGCAATTTGGGCAAATCCTTCCACAAAGCGTCGATAATACTTAAAAAGTCCTAGAAAGCTATGTAGCTCTGTGATGGTGGTGGGTTGACTCCTTTTAAGTAATGTAATGGTTTTGGCTGGGTCTACTTGTATACCTACTTCAGTGACTATGTGTCTAAGGAACTTCACCTCTTTTATGAGGAAATTTCATTACTTCATTTTGTGTAAATTTGATGTTTATGGATGGTTTCAACACTATACATAAGTGCTCTTCATGTTCTGTCCTGGTCTATGAATAAATTAATGTCATCTAAAAGACGATCACAAACTGATATAGGAAAGGGAAAAATATTCGATGCATTAGGTCCATGAAAGAGCCAGGGGCATTTATCAATCCAAAATACATAACTAAGAATTCAAAATTGTCATATTGTGTCCGAAAAGCGGTTTTGGGTATGTCTTCTTTCTTACACGAAGTTGGTGATATACAGATCTTAAATCAATATTTGAAAATATCTTTGATCCTCACAATTGGTCACACAAATCACCTATTCTGGGCAATGGATATTTATTAGTGAGGGTCACTTGGTTCAAATTCCTGTAATCGATACATAACTGAAAAGATCCATCTTTCTTTCGCACAAATAAAGCTGAAGCTCCCCAAGATGATGTACTAGGTAATATAAATCCTTTATTGAATAGGTCATCCAGTTGTGTTTGAATTTCTTTCCATTCTAAAGGATCCATACGATAATGGGGTATTGAGATGTGGGAGGTATTTGACAACATATTGATAAAAAAAATCAATTTCTTGAGTTGGGGGTATTTCGGGTAAATACTCGGGAAACACATCTTTGTAACTGGTCAATATGTTAGAAAGGGAGGAGGTTTATTTTTCACTTATCCAAAAAAGTAGAGGTTAGTGGGGATTTTATCCTTGGAAATGAAATGAAGTTTGATGGGGTGGTTTGAATGTCACCGTCTTCACATGGAAATTAATGTGAGAAAAGTTGAGGGATACAACGTCCATTCCTATTATTCAATCGAACTCCATTAAATTGAGTACTATTAAATCTATGGTTAATATCCTAGCACCAAAATATAAAGTGTGATGTTTACAAATTCTATCGGTAACGGCCATCTTTATTTTTAGCATTCCTATAGTAAAAGTGTGAGCTAATGGACAAAAGGATAATTGTAGACGAGTCATACATGAATGACTAATGAAAGAGTGTGTAGATCTAGAACCAAAAATATATGTCTGAAAATATTATAAAAAGTAAGATTACCTTCGACTACACCGTAGTAATTTGGATTTTTCTCTGGGAGAAAGGAGGAATTCTGGTTTTGGTTCCTATTGAGTGGTTCTTGCTTTATTTCATAGGGATTTTTTTGAGGTGAAAGGTTAGAGTTATTGATGGGATTATTTAAAGGATATTTAATAAAGCTAGGGGAAGTAGAAGGATGAGGAATGTGTAGAATAGGGCATTATGGTTTAAGATGTCCTACTTGGTGGCATTCATGACAACACATCGAAGGTGTACTTTGACTGTGTTGAATCTGACTGAATACTTATCCATCTTTGGGCTTGTTGTAGGGATGATCTGGTTGATTAGGTTGGTTCTTAATAACAATGGGATTTTGGGAAGGAGTAGAGATTTGGGCTATGTTGGTAGAAGTTGGATGTTTTTCTATAAAGGAGGCGATTTCAATCATTCGGTTAAACTCTCAAACTTGTAAAGGAATGATAGGGGATTCGATGTTCTGGCATAAACCTCGATCAAAATTCTTGCACCTATTAGGTTCGCTGCCAATGTATTCCGAGGCATATCAGGATAATTAGGTTAACTTAACCTCATACTGGGATATAGTTATTTGTTGTTTTTGTAGGCTAAGCAAATTTATGTTCATTTGATCTCTTACGGACTCTAAAAAGTACTTGTTGAAGAATATTTCTTCAAACTGCTCCCAGGTTAGTTCATTCAAATTTTGGGAACGTAAAATAGACTGTCACAAGAAACCTTCTTCTCCTTCGAATAGATATAAAGCCAATCTTAACCTAAGTTTAGGGATAATGCCTAGCCCATTCATCACCTAAGTGTTTGATGAATCCATTTTTTTGCATCAACCGCATCGGGATTCCCCAAGAATTTTTTTTTTTTTTTTTGGGGGGGGGGGGGGGGGGGGGGGGGTTGTCTCGAAAAATCCTTAAGGGAGTTCATTCTCCAAGTTTCTTCTAATAGGTTAATATTAACGAGGGGTGGAAGCATATTTTGTTATCGATGGGTTAGTATAGTTAATTCTTGTAGACAACATAAAATTCCTTCATTGCTGGTAGTTGAATTAGGCATCTGTGGAATAGATCATTCCTCTTAAGTTCCACTGGTAGTTACTTGATTATCAACCATTCATAAAAATAATGTATCATGGGATAAATTACAAGTAGAGATATAGAAACAGACTTATCTATTATATCACATTGTGTTACATAGTATTACATATGCAATGTAGAAAAAGAACAACGAAAATCACCAAACCGTTAAACCTATTTTACAACAAAAGAATGATTAACTAAAGCAAAAAAAACAGTTAGTTTAAACTACAACGGTCATTCAAAAATATGGGTTTCGTCTACTTGCACAGGCACACTTGTAGATTTTTATTAATTTATGGCCATATTCCAACAGTAGTCTTTAAGCCATTTGAGGAACCATTCGGTCAAATATGGGATCTGGGTCAGTTTCGAAGGGATCTAAATAATCTAGAGAAGTACTGGTGTTCGTGGAGGGTAAATATAGTAGTGGATGGAAAAAGAGAACCATAGTCGATTGGCGAGTTAGGGGGAGTAATTGTGACTTCATTAGGTGGAACGACATCCCATGCGAGATGTATGGCTTATTGAAGAGTGTCAAGGTCTTACGAGAACCTTTTGTCCTATTAAGTTGCTTGATCCTCTCCCATAAGGCAACCAATTAGTAGACCTTGTTTGATCTTAGGAGGAGAAATTTCCTAGTCATGATCAATTCTCCTTATGTGTTGAGAAAGCTTTGCATAGACGACCTTTTTAATTTCTCGTTCAAACCTGTTGTGAGTCGAATCACGAATACCAAGGTAGATATCATCCTCAATATTCAATATTGCTCGAATCATGAATATCAAGGTAGATATCGTCCTAAATATTCAATACTGCAAAATAGTATGAGTAACAAAATGTGATAAAGGAAATATTCGTAATAATAATCGTATAAGTCATAAGAAAAATATTCTTGTATTCGGTCATGTGCATGCATAAAACCCGGTGATGCTTTGATACGATGTTGTCATATCCGCGAATTCTATGCTTTTAATGGTAAGTAAGGAGGAAAATATATATAATGAATGAATTAAGGGAAGCAGAAACTAAAAGATTTTTATTATGGGGATGCCTAGCATCATATTATATAGCTGACTTTGAAATAAACAGAAATACATAATTATTCATACATGTTATATATACGATAAAACTTGTGGAAAAACATTCGAGAATCATAAGAGTTGATAAGTTGCGGTGTAGATATTCCATTGGGGACTACCATCCTTGTCTGCTACCACCTATACGTACGTAACCGAAAATATTTTCGAGGTAATATATAATAAAGGTCGAAACATGTGGGAGGTATCTCATCTTCCTCAGATTCGTCGTCCATTTGGGAGGCAAACAATTAAGCAGACATGCCAAGTAGATAATTTTATTTCTATATAAGGTATGGCCGAAAATTTATTATCAGAGAGTAACTTAATTTAATATTGATATCATAAAAATCTAAAGACATACCGAAATATAATAGGACTGTCAGGGGTATATTGAAGTCTAATGATATGTAAATGAATTATATAGTGGAGTGTAACCGGATAAGTTGCGTATCACATTACCAAGATAAGGGTTCAGACTATAACAAGATAACCCATATATTATTGGTTATAGGGGCTTCAAATGCGTAGATATACCATTACACTATCAAAGCATATCATGCGCTTGGACAGGCAATCCCAAAATTGGTGGGGATAATAATAATAATAATAATAATAATAATAATAATAATAATAATAATAATAATAATAATAATAATAATAATAATAATAATAATAATAATAATAATAATAATAATAATAATAATAATAATAATAATAATAATAATGGCCTGGCACACTTAGAGTGGCAACTACAACAATTCTCACATTTACCAGCGAATTTTTCGTAGCAAAATGTTCATATTTCGTTGCTGATAGTTTTTTGCAACGAAAATTATTTCGTAACAAGTTCATGGCCAAAGGCCTGTTGCTAAATGTATTTGGCCACGAAATTAACTTTCGTTGCCAATTGTTTAGGACATTTGCCACGAAATTATTTTCGTGGATAATTACCATATTTAGGCTACAATTTTTTTCGTAGAAAATAGACTAACATTTCGTTGCAAAATAACTTAATTTCGTTGCCAATTCTTCAAGGAAACTAGTGTTTATAAACTTTCAACTACGAAATTTATAATTTTTTTGTAGCTAATTGTTCAACATCTCGTTGCTAAATGTTTACATTTCGTTGCCAATTCTACAATTAAACTAATCATTAGAAGCTTTTAGCTACAAAAATTGTACCTTCCCTCAAGATCTATTAGCTACGAAATTTTATTGTTGAAGAATGATTCTTAATCATTAATTTTTCAATAATAACTAAATCGCACTTTTATTTATCAATTGCAATATTAACTACTAAAATATTTATTTTGATAACGGAATGTTTTCAAATATATATTTTTTTATTTTGAATTTGATAAATTAATGTAAACCACGAAATTTAAACAAATTACCATAAAAAACACGCATTCGTTAAAATCCACAAAATAACTAAATTATCTTAAATAAAATCCACATTAAGTCACATACACATACGTTGTCGAGCCAACTAAACACTAGTTACAGGAAGTAGAAGTCCCACATTTCATCCCCGACAAATATCCATGGTGCAAAAAAATAACTTATACTAGTTAAAGGACTTAGAAGTCTCCGATTCCATTTGCAAATGTGCAATTAAGAGAATACAATATCATTAGATAAAATAAAGTGGGAATTGATTCGTCTTTATCATGAAAAAGTTATAACGATTAGCGAAAGGATGTCTAGATTACCATCATTCGGAAGATGAGGAACGTGATGTGATCAATGACTTAATCAACTTATTGGACTCCGCTTGTCGAACTAGAATAGACTTTAGCATTGCACGTTGATTCTCCATATAGGCCTTTTGTGCCACTGACTCTTCTCGTTGAATCGTTGCCTCTACCTCACAAGCTTGTAAATGCTCCATCAAATCTTCTTGAACTTTCATAGACTTCCCAAGTGCCTCTTCCAATTCGGCATTCCTCAATCGCAATATATTAATTCTTGAATCCTTTCTTTTGGGACAATACCCAAGACCATTAATATATCCTGGTCCTGTGCCAAGAACTTTATCTGCTATCTCGTCCGAGCTCATCATGGTACCATCCTCAGATATTGATTCAGATTCAAGGCGTTTCATCTCATTTTGCAAACAAAATAGAAGAAAAAGGATTATAGATTTGGCCAAACTGTTAAGATGTCTACAATTTTTAAGCTAATTAAAGACAAAATAATTTTAAAACAGTAAAGCATAATGCAGTATGTGTAATTTTTAAACTACCAAAGGAATTACAAACCAGCAGTGTTTGTTGGTTTGTAATTCAGCAACAATGGGATAAATTCAAAATAAAATCAATAAGACTTACATAGAGTATTTCGGCTTCGGTAGATGTCCACTTTTCATCTTTACAATGCGTTTCTTTATAAAACTTGATCATATTCGGCTCTTGACCGTCCACCTCTTTACTCCGCTATTAAACAACAAATAATTAATAATTATACTTGTAAAATAAAATTCTCAATTGATAAACCAAAACAAGTTGATATATTACCAATTCATGACGAACCACCACAAATGCTTTTGACCCTTGATTATGCTTTACAATTTGTTTAGACTTGTTATTCTGATTTACAATACATTGTCTCTGCAGTAATTTTTCAAACATCATAAGTATGCATATTTTAATAAAAAAAAATATTTACAAGTTACAACATCAACGATAATTCAAACCTGATATCTTGGACTTCCATAAAGATCGCATAGACTAAGCCAATTATCCTTGGTCATATTAGTAGGGACATTTTCTCGAGCCTCCTCTGCTGATCCATATTTTTTATACACTTCACGAAGCTTGCTCCGTTGACTCCTACTTCTCCCTTTCATTATCTCTTACAAACACTCCTTTGCATGATCATCCAAATCAATGTCGAATTTCTCCTGAAATTTTATTCTCAATCAATAACTGATCAAATGAAACGATGTAGCAGTGTAACAATGTAATAGTGTAATAAAACATACATATATTAACATTGATGGCCTTTAATTTCAATTCTAGTATACCAATAACAACATGATTAGTTAAAACTCTTTATAAAACTCTTTATGATTAGTAGAAGGGGTCCATGCTGTAACATTTTTTTATAAAACTCTTTTTTGTGTCTCCATACATATCTTAACATTTTGTATATGAAAACACCTCTCTCTGCTAGCCTCAATTTCAGACTAAAAAAATATCATTTTTTGGATAAGCATAATTACAAGTCATCACATATTCCAGTCAATGTTATCATTCCACAAAAACGGTTCATATGGGACAAGTGCGCACGTGAAGAGAAGTGAAAACAAGAAAAAGGCACTATAAATGTGTGTATACATTTACATATTTCCCAAACAAGCAAAAAGACAGGCAATGGGTGGCTTGAAGAATTGGATTGTTATACTATTTATCGCTCACTTTCCTTGCTTCTTACATGCTCAAATCGACTACCCTTCAAACCCGTCAGCGAATATATCCACTTCATGGAGAAATCAAAACTCCACTGGGCAGCAAACTTGACGATTCATAGATGGCTCTAGCATTAGACCCTCCTATTTACAACTGATACTTTCAGGAAAATGGAACCACACCCAACAATTCCTATTATCTTGTTGTATTCTTTCTCACGAGATCAGATGATGATTTTATCTTAAGATCCTCGATCATTGCCTGGTCTGCAAATAGAGACAACCCAGTGAGAGAAAATGCAACCCTGGATTTCACAGCCCAAGGAAACTTGGAATTGAGGGATGTAGATGGCAGCCTTACATGGTCCTCCAACACTTTCGGTTTCTCTGGATTTTATAAAACTCTTTTTTGTGTCTCCATACATATCCTATCATCTCAAGCTAGAGGAATAATTTTGGAGGCAGAAGGCTAATTGTAAATGGGATGAAACTTCTTAAAGCTATCAGCACACATAATGTCACAATCAGAACAAGGGACAACATGAGACTCGCCTTGACTCGCTACTATTTATCGCTAAATTATAAACAATAAACACATTTGCAGCTCACCCAATTGAGACAATAAACCAACACTACGGAAGGGTACATTAAACAGTTATACAAATTGGGGACACATTCTGATTTGCCTTAGGATAAAGATGTCATGACTAGTAAAATCCAACAATGGTTAATAAAAACACCTAGTCATCACATATTCTAAGCCCTGACTAGTTTCTACCAATAAAATCAATACCATAGATATAATCATTATCATCTTGTAAAAAGAGTTCAAAAAATGAATAATTACTTTTTATTAGACATTTTCACAACACATATTAATTACTGTTAACAAAATAGAAGTGAGTATAAATTGATTTTCACAACATAATGATGGGGTAATATTCTAATCCCTGACTGCATGTGCTAGTGTTTTCAGTCTACTTGAAATAAATAATGACTACCATATCACACTTCCTAATACAATGTGACGCTAAAAAATAAATGTATTATTTTTATTGCTACATATTTGTGTATGTATATCTACATATTAAGTTTGAGGTTCACAAAATGTCAATGTGCAATTGAATAGAACAGTGTGTAGCTCTTCTGCTACTTTCCAACTTCTACACTGGGATGCAAGCTTAACTCCTGCTTTAAATAGCTGAGGATCAACTGGAACTGCATTTTTTAAAAGTTTCCAAATAAAAACTAAAATTTTAATGGACAGTGGAATCCCAAATTAGGTTCTAGCTCATAGAGGTAGGAGAGGCACATCTAAGAGCCTCAAAAATTGATTTGAATGTTAATTCACCTAAAGAAGAGGGAATGATGCCAAACGCAGAAAGTAACTACTTCACTCATCGCTATGTGGTATGATTTATTCACTCTCTATACTAACGTGATTTAACTTTTTTGAGCTAATTCATAGTTGTTGACATTTGAATATAATATCTTCAGTGTGAATACAAAAGCAATTGCCTTCATGATTACTTATGGCCTCAACGCAACTGCAAGGTAAGAACAAATTAATTTGTGGGTTATTCTCCTTTGGTCTACTTTATATTGGTATATTGAGCTAGGACCCCCACTATTTTCCTTTATTTGACTTCTGTCCCCAATAGTGTCGAAATCAGGGGCGGAACCAAGATGCTAAAAAATTACTAGAGAAAATATATGCACAAGGTGACATGAGTGTCATGTTTATTTTATTTCAACTATTGAATTTGTAATAAAAAATGGTTCAATATGTACAACACAAGGGTGTCAAATGAGTTAGGAGCAAGCAATCCTGATGAGGCTAAGCATGCTATGACCGTCACTCTCAAGCTTTCTGTCCTTGCACTTATTACTATTTCGACTTTAGCCCTTGGTCACAATATATGGGCTAGCTTCTTGAGTGACAGTCCTGCTATATTAACACAATATGCTTCCATGATACCCTTCCTTATGCTCTCCTTTATATTTGATTCTTTTCAAGGAGTATTATCAGGTTCAAATATTCATCTTTTATCTTCTAATAAAATTATGGATGGATGTTTTTTTATTCTCTCAGTTCAAATGGTTATAATTCTGCAGGAGTAACCAGAGGACGTGGTTGGCAGTATTCGTCTATATGCATTAATTTAGCAATGTTCTATCTCATTGGCATGCCAATTGCAGCCATCCTTGGACTTAAGTTGAAACTTTATGATAAGGTGATACATAAATTATATATGTTATGGATATTTTGAGTTTTACCATCACTTTGAGTTGCTCCCAAAATTAAAATATTTGAATTATACCTTTACTCAGTGTTTTAGCTGCATTTTAGGAGGATCTTTTATTGCACTTTTGTGAACTTCTACAGAATTTAAGTGTAACTTAAAAAATATTATATATGATTTGTGAAAGTAACTCAAAACCAACCCTAAAATTTGGGTAAACAACACTAGGCATCGTGTCACCAATTCAGTACATACTCTGTCACCAATACTTATCAAGATTACTTCCTAGTTATTAACTTACTCTACATGTGGAGCAACTTTCTCACAATTATTCAACGTATACCACCGCATAATTTCCATCTCAGTCACTATGAGAAAGTCATAAGTACATGCCCCAAAATGGCATATCTTTTGAGAGAATACATCCAATCCCTCCTCTTGCTCCTCCCCGTCATAATTTCTTTCCAAGCGGTTGAGTTTAGTTTCAATCCCGTCAAAGTAGATTGAGCAAAATGTCAAACATTCATTAACGATGTAGGCTTCCATTATAGAACCTTCCGGGCGAGATTTATTATGCACATAACCCTTTAATGTGCCCAAGTACCTATTATCATTTACAAAGAAATAAATTACCTCATGTTAAATCTATAAACTATACGTAAAAAATAAGTATTTTGATTTAAACCCCCACTTTTTATGTCAAGTTTGACTTAAAAATTGGGGGCTATGTCGAAATAACCCTAAAAAAATGACGACGAGTATATTGACATACCTTTCAATAGGATACATCCACCTATATTGCACCGGTTCTCCAAGCATAGCCTCTCGCGGCAAATGAATAACTAAGGGGACCATTATATCAAAAACAGTCGGTGGATAAATCAATTATAGTTTGCACAAAATCACAAAAATGTCTTTCTCTAACCTCTTCAGTTCTTCTACATCTAGTGTTTTATAACACAAATCATTGAAAAAATTCCCCAACTCAACAATTGCACTGTAAACTTCCTTGTGCAACTATCCACGAACCCCAATGGGCAATAATCGTTGTAATAGAACATGACAATCATGACTTTTCAACCCCGATACCTTACCATCACCAACGTTCACACACCGAGATATATTCGAAGCATATGCATCTGAAAAGTTCACTGATTTCAAGAACTCACAAAAACCTTATTTCTCTAATTTACTAAGTGTATAACATGCAGGCAGCATTACATATGTATCCCAATTCCGTTTCAAATGTAATTCCTTCCTTATCTTCATGTCCTCCAAATCTTGCCTCGCCTTATATGTGTCTTTTGTTTTCCCCTAGGTATTTAATAATGTTCCCAACACACAAATATTTCTTTCAATATTCATGACATCAAGGTTGTGTCAAAGTTTTAATGTTTTCCAATATGATAATTTAAAAAAAATGCTTTTTCTTGTCCAATTTAGCTCTTCAGGTGTACGTTTCCTATTTTTATTACCCGAATGTTTCCCCGGTATATAATCATTGACATGATTCAATTGTCGCAACAAATCATCCCCATTTAAGTCCATGGGTTATAACCGGAGCTCTTGCTTGCCGTCAAGTTTTCTACTCTTCCTCCATATAAGGTTGGGATCTAGATATCGGCGATGGTCCATATAACATATCTTACTTCTTATTCTTTTCGAAGAAGTATTTTTGTTACACGTAGGACGAGCCATATAACCCTTAGTGCTCCAACCAGACAAATTACCATATGCCGAAAAGTCATTTATAGTCCATAAAACTGCCGCATGAATCTGAAAATTCATTTTGGTGGATGCATCATATGTTTCTACACTAACTTCCCATAACTCATTCAACTCATCAAATAATGGTCATAAATACACATCCATATCTTTACCTGGTGCCATAGGTCCTGGAATAAGTAACGACATCATAAAAAATGACTCTTTCATACATAACCAAGGAGACAAGTTATATGGCATAAGTATTACTAGCCACATGCTATATGAGTTGTGCATATTACCAAAGGGGTTAAAACCATCACTCGCGAGGCCAAGCCTTACATTACGAGGGTCTTAAGAAAACCACTCGTGCTCCGAATCAAAATCCTTCCATGCACTAGAATCTGCAGGATGTCTCAATACATTATCTTTGACACATTTTTCTTTATTCCACTTCATATCATCAGCCGTTTTTCTCGACATAAACAGTCTTTGGAGTCTTGGCTTTAGTGGAAAGTAACGAAGTATTTTGTGAGGAATGCGTTTACCCCTATCATCATTAACCTTCCATCTAGACTCTCCACATATTGGACACTCATATTTATTTTCAAGCTCCTTCCAAAACAAACAACAGTCATTTTTGCATGCATGAATCAATATGTATCCTAATTCCAAGCAACGCAACATGCTTCTTGCCTCATAATCTGACTTTGGAAGTGTCTCACCATCGGGGAAATCTTCCTTCAGTAATTCAAGCAACAGCTTGAGTGATTTATTACTCCAGTGATTAATCACTTTCAAGTGGAGCAACTTCACGAGAAAAGACAGTATAGAGAATTTTGTGCAACCAGGATATAATTCACGCTCTGCATCTTTCAATAATTTGTTAAAATTTATCTCATCCCTGACACCAACTTGTCTAGGAGTATTACCAGATTCAAAGGCTCCAGCTGGACCAGCATCAAAGAAAAACCATTTATGCATGTCTTCCAACACTTCTTGCATCTCGTGCCCTTCTTCATTTTCATTATCCATCAAACCATCGACATCAGAATTATCATCATTGTCATCATTTACATCATCATGAACTATATCATTAGAATATTCCTCATGATATGTCCATTGGGTGTAGGTGGTACAAATACCTTTTAAGAAAAGATGATCTTCTACTTCATCAATATTTCTGAGATCGATGTTAAGACAATAAATGATCTATGATCCTTCGCAAATCGAATAAATGATCTAACACCCAAGACATACTTTTCACAAAATCTATTTGTTTCGTGCATCCAACTCTTATCCATCTAGTTCACATGAAAAATCAAACCCTTTAAATGTTAGTTTAGTGTTTAATATAATATTTTTGTTGTCTAAGATTCAAGAGCATAAGACAGAATATGTTTATTCATAATCACTAATCAATATCCATCAAACTATAGGATATTGGTAGCCTTCAAGTAAAAACACAACATTTCTAATTAGGTTCCCACTACATAGACCTAAGTCCCCTAATCAATAAAAAAGTAACACGCAACATTAACAATTAAACAAGGGTTTTCATCAATCTTACTAAATTTTTCCTACATATATGTACTACCTATTGGGCCAGCACGCTACATATATGGTGCGTAGCAAGTTAAGAAGTAGAAAAAATTAGTTAAAATAAATGGGATCTAGTAATATACTAAACAAAGTCGTAGTAAATACCTTGAAATTATAATCCACAATTCGAAGGTACAAGCCATTGGAACAAATAAATTATATATTATTGTTATAAAATAGGTCCTAACAATGGTTTAGTACACTAATTTATATAATTGAGTAAACAAAGAATGTTTATCAAATAGAGCTTGGACAATAGGCATGCAAATTAGGGAAATTCTAATTCTGCAAAAAGTGTTAAATGTACTACAAATATTTTGTAAAAATAACATGTATCATAATTTGGGGAACCAAAACAACTGGTGGTAGCATAATAATGGCATATAACTACAAATGTAAGTAATAAAAATCATTTTGACTCAACTATATTAATATTTGACATTAATTTTTTCTAAAAAGTCAAAATTCGTGTCTATATCTAAAACGATAAAAGTACATAGTTATGCACCAATAAATTTAACATAAACAAAATATTATCAAGATCTTACTATAAAGAGGATAGAAATATGAATGGGGTGGGGGTTATTCAAAAAAATTCAACACACAACAAAAATAAAAATGATTTTAGCATGCCCTTATTAACCCATGAAACACAAAATGCACACGATATATCCTCTTTTCTGCATTCTTAGAGAAGGCAAACCCGATTTATTGACGTTCATCAAATTAGCTAAAGAATCTGAAACTATATTATCTTCTCTATAACAATGCAAAAATTGAATATCCATATCTTCACATAAAAGAAGAATTTCGTTAATAATCTTCTTTAATTTCTATTGAAATTTATCATTATCACCAATTAACTTTTTTATAATAACCATTGGAAAGATTAATACACACAAAACATTAATATCTGCATAACTTTCAATACCCTGTACACAAAACACAAAATATATACCTGATTAGGTTTGTCAAAACATTAGCAAAACAAACAAACGAAATCGTGCTTAAATGTTCGTGGGTTTGTTTGTGCTTAGACGTTCGAGGGTTTCTTTATGCTTAGACGTTCGCGGCGATGAATACAGAGAGAGAGAGAGAGAGAGAGAGAGAGAGAGAGAGAGAGAGAGAGAGAGAGAGAATGTACCTAAAACAAGGGTTCGTGAAATCGTGGGTTTGATGTCTCTCAAAGTTTGTTCCGATTTTGGAGCGGTTTGTGAAAGCATAGATCGAAATAGTGCGAGGGGTGTTAAAAAAAATTACCTTTTGCCACAAAACAAGGCGTTGTCCACTAACTTACATATTAGGCCACGAACTCTTTTTCGTTGAAAATATATATATATATTAACTACTACGAATCATTTCATTGCTAATGATATTAATTTCGTTGCTAAATAATTTTCCCCTACACTCATGCGCGGGAAGAGTTTGGCGCCACCCTTTTGGGGATCTATTGTCAACGAAATTTGAACTTTCGTGGCTAAAGATGATGTTTTTCGCCACGAAATTAATTTTGTAGTAGATATTGATATTTAGCCACAAATTTTTTTTTGTAGGTAAGAAAATCGCAGCTAAATGTAAGTTTTGTTATAGTGCACGTATGTAGAAAATAAAAACTAGGCACTCAACATCGAAGTCCTATAGGACAATTAGAACAGTCGTGGTATACCGGGGTCTAATCCTTGAATCGTAAGGTATGCTAGTAGGAATTTCACCGATAATTGTTATGAATTGTAGGGCATACTCAATTATTGCAGTAGTTTGTAGGGCTATACCAAAATTAAAGGCAAAAAGAACTCGGTGGCTTTTACGACAGTCGTAGATTGTAGAAGTTTATCGAGTTTAGGTATAAATAAATATCGGGAGAATCAATATATGGTATAAACATGAACTACATAAATGAGTTCGTAATTGAATAATGAGTTAAAAATTATCACAGGGTGATATAACAGTCAATAATTTTTGAAAGACAAAGGCACGATTTATTTAATACTAATATTGAAATCACCTACTTTAAATTTTTGGATTCTGAGTTTGTGCATCTAATTCACTGGGCTTGACTGGATAGTGTAAGATCATGGAGAGTATAAGTAGGTCATATAGGTCTAAAATAATGCTTATGTGATGAAGTATGCTATTAAATTGTAAGAAGTTTCCAAGTAAAAACAACTAAGAGGGTATAATATATAATTTTAAAACGTTTTAAGAGTAAAGTTTTTCTTTATTTCTATTTGGATTTAGATTTAGTGACAAGAGACAATATGGCTTCATTTGAACTAAAGAATTTTTGAAAAAAGTTTAGGAGTATTTTGAAATATCTGAATGATTAGTTAGGGGTTTATGTGTAAAATTTAAACATGAATTTAAACCTTAAAATTGGTATTCTCGAGATAATACTTTTTGATGATCCAAACACGGTGTTGTAACATACCATTTTATTCATAATTAAAAATTATTTTTTTAAAAAAAATAATCATATTTTTCTGATTGGAGACACGTCGTCACGCGTTAAGTCAAACTATTCACGCGCCTGGTTTGACCCTCACTTGTGCGCGTTTAACCTGCTCATCTTCAACCTCCGACCATTTGACTTTAGGGTTTTAAAACTTTGACCTTAAATTTGAGATGTTTTAGAAATACATTTGAGTTGGTTCCTAAATGAAAATTTCATAACTTTTGAAGAGGAATCCAACCATATTGGTTTCAAGGATTTTGGTGGGCTAAATCGTGCTATTGAGTTTTGATAAAAATGGAAAAATTTTGACTTCACATAAGTGACTGAAAGTTATGATTCTTATTCCGGCATCATAAGGTTTTTTTATGTTTAGAATGTAGCAAAACAAGCCTGGCTTAAGGGATTTTGGTCGAGTAAAACGCTTGAAGTTGTTTCCTAAAAATTTCAGGCCCGCAAACTTTAAGCTTTGATTTGAGGTATCAAAACTTGTGCTTGGTTTGATTAAACCTTGTACCTAGGTTATTGATAATCTAAGCTCAACTTACCTCAATTTGAAACTAGTTTAAAGTCAAGGAAGAAGAATCCACCATTGAAGCTCAAGATTTAATGGAGTTTTCTGTTTTTTATGCTATTTCAGTGCATACGTATGTTAACTAACACATGTAAACACATAATTCTACTCTATATAAGTGCAGAAATATAACCAAATTGAAGAAACAAACATACATACAAAAATTAACATAAATGTAAAAACTCTAAAAAATTTACAATGGAAAAGGTCTCAACTGCTGTGCGTTTTTAGTGAGGGGAAGAGGGCCTTTTATCATGTTAGTAAGGAGGAGTTTATTCGTTTATTTTGGAGGTGAGTTTCAGCTAAATTAGCACAAGTTCCACCATGACATATGTGAATTAAAATGGGTACCCATGGTACTCCACATGGAACATGCCTTGTTTGAAGTCCAATTGGTCCCATGTCAGCAGGGCAGCAAGTATGAATAAGGTTTGGTTTTTGTTTAGGTCCTTGAATAGTTTTTGTATAGAATTTAGGGCTTTTAAGTTACTTTGTAAAATTTTAGGGGGTTATGTGAAATTATTCAAACCTAATGTATTTGTTTATGATATTCCTATAAAATATAAGTCAGTTGGTCAAACTCTCAGTAAAAGTTGGGCTTTAATTGATATATAAAGTGTAAGTGAACTTTGTTCTTCTTTTAGGGGTATTTTGGTAATTTGTAAACTCCTAGGGTTTATTTGGAATTATTAACTTTTAGAGGGACTAAAGGTGTATATAAAGTATATTTATAGTTGGTTGTTATAGGATCTAGCATTACTTTATCCATCTTACTGGACATATAAACGAATGTTGTCATTCTGACCATGTGATAACATTAGTTTCCCAAATCGGCTAATGTAGTGGGATTTAGTATTGATTTGGTTAGATTTTTAGTCATTTATGATTAGATCATTTTGACCTAACCATGTGACAACATTATTTTCTCATATTTCGCTAACTTCTTAATCTTGAATTGTCTAAGATGAAGTCATTCATGAAGTGTGCTTGATCTTAGTTATTTTGATATGCTCGGCTTTAAGATGTCTTCGGCCTGGGATCCTTTCACATCTCTTAAATAGATAAATTTGGCATTGAAGAATGAAGAAAACTTAAAATAATAACATAATATAGAGGAAGAACTACTAATTCTCATTAATCTTTTGAATTAATTACAAGGAACTCAAAATTGTTTACATAAATTTTTCTTAATAAAACTACAGTTTACTCAACTTTATCGGTAGTACTCTCTCAAATGTTCAACATTCCATGAAATTTTCAACTACTTGCCCTCCAAGGTCTCAATATGATAAGTCCCTTATCACACTACTGGGGGAATTTTATATGGGTGCAGGTTCCATCTTGTTTCTCTTTGGCATAACTTTCTTCAGGACATAATATCATTCCTTTCATATACTCCTCTTTATACTATTATTGTAAAAATGTGATGTCCGTTGTTGGTAGACTGTCACTCGTAGATCTTTATACCCCCTAGCTTCTTCAACCAAATCCTGATCTAGTTTAAGCATTATATCACCCCTGGGAAAGTCTAAGTTAATCACCAGATGACTAGGTAGGCCGATCTCAGCGGGCACCACCAACTTGGTGCCAAATTATAGCGCGAGGGGGGGGGGGGTTCCCGTGGTTGCCCCCATCATATTTCTATAGGCCCAGGGTCCACTATGTAGCTCGATTATTTTCAATCTTATGGATGGTTTGTCGAAAGGGAAGGTCTGTATACACCACAATAGAATGTGCCCAAAATTTTGGTCTCATCCTATGAGAATCCTAGATAAAAGACAATGCTAATTTCTCTAGCCTATGGTACTAGATTTTAGCTCCATGGTAGACTTTAATGATGTAATATACTGGCTTTTGCACTTCATCTCCTGATTGTATAAGTGTTAAGTGTATTGTGGACTTAACCATAACAAAATATAAGTAAAGTTTCTCACCAAGGATCAAGCCTAAGAATGAATGCATATATCCAAGATATTTCCTCAACTCCAAAAAGGCTTTATCACACTCGTCATTCCACTCAAAGGTATTTCTGAGAACATTAAAGAATGGAAGATATGGATCAGTTGGCCTTAAAAATAACCTATCTAGACTAGTTATATGCCAAGTCAGGCTTTTGATCTCCTTCTTACTTTTGGGAGGCTTCATATTGATCAACGTCTGGATCTTGTTAGGGTGTGCCTAAATTCCCTTTTAATTAATAATGAAGCTGGGAACTTTCCTTCTCTTACTCTAAAAATGCATTTCATCGGGTTTAACTTCATGTGATACTTCTTTAGCTGATTAAATGTTCGATTCAAGTCATTAATGTGATCAGTTTCCTTTCTTCTTTTTGTCAGCATCTCATCAACATAAACCTCCATTATTTTCCCGATCTTCTCTTCAAAGACCTTATCACTAGGCTTTGACATGTTGCTCGAACATTTTTTTAGCCCGAAGGGCATAACATTATAGCAATGTGTAACTCGATTGGTGATGAGTGAAGTCTTCTTTCGATCTTCATGTTTTATCTTTTTTTCATCATACCCGAAATAAACATACATGAAGCTAAGCAGCTACTTCCCAGCGATGGTGTTGACCCATTAGTCAATTCAAGGTAAATGATAATGATCCTTTGGGCAAGCTCTACTGAGGTCAGTGAAGTCAATGCACATACGCAATTTATCATTATTATTAGGGATCATGATACTCTTTGAGAGCCAATTTGGATACTTCACATCCTCAATTAAGTTTTCCTTCTTCATTTTATCCACTTCTTTCTAAATGGTTATGTTCTTCTCTTGGAAGGCCACATAAAGTTTTTTTCTTGATGGGCTTCACAACTTTCATAATACTGAGTTCGTGGAAGAGTGAAACTAGGTAAATTATAGGCATATCCTCATGGCTCCATATGAACACATTCTTTTTCTATCTCAGAAAATTGACCACTTCTTTTTTCATGGTTGGATAAACAAATGAGCTAATTTAGGTTATCTATTTTGTATGTTCGTCATCAAGTATTACTGCCTCAATCTTCTCTATCACCGTGTATATGACTAGTTTATCTTTATCTCGAGGATTTAGTGTCTTTATATGATAACTAGTGGTCAACCTCTTAAGTTCCACCTTTTCTACAGATATGTAGTATATTCATGTACTTCTACCTGATTTCCCTTCACTACACCAACACCATAACTTTTAATGAACTTTAATCATTAATGTAAAGTGGAAGAAATAACCTTAAACTTCTTCAATCCAACCCTTCGAAAGATAATATTATAAGTTTATGGTATGTTCTTGTCAACGATGAAGAAACATATCTTCTTCGTACGATAGGCTGGACACATACGAATGATGACTTCCAACTCTATTATTCCCAAAGGGTACATCTTTTCCACTGAAAAACTAATAAGTGGTATGTGGTATGCTTAGAACTTTTTTTCTGTAACCTTAATGTCATGAAATAGCCATAAAACAGCACGTCTATCAAATTGCCACTATTAACTAAGACTGTTGCTACTCTCCTTTCACAGGACATCATGGTGATAACCCTGGTGTCGTCATGTGGATACAACAAACCAGACAGGTCGTCTTTGGAAAATAAATAATAAGACAATCGTTTTTACCTTTCGAGGGAGTGTCCCTATAGCCTCCACCAGATTTACCTCCCTAACATGCGCAAAAGCCTTCACCTTATTAGTTAGGCTTTCCTTTTTGTTGGTTCATCACCACCACCATCGTCTCTTCCATATATAAAGTGACATCCCAAGGAAATCATGCCAACATCTTATACCGGATCCTTGGTATTCTTAGGAAGATATGGATCAGCTCCATCATCCGATTCCTCATTTAATCCATGTTTCTTATCACCAGTACCCTTGCAAGGAGACTTATATCTTCTCCTGGGCTTCTGCTTGGCCAGCCTTTTCCACTTACTTTTTTAACTTGCCTTGTTGGATCAAGGCTTCCACCTCGTTCTTGAAGGCCAATCATTTGTTAGTTTTATGGCCATGATCCTTATAGATTTCATAGTACTTTTTATTATCCCTTTTGTTCGGATATTACTTTAATTTTCTCAACCACTTGAGGTTATAACTTCCTCGAATCTTTTCAAGGATATGGTGAATGCCCACAGTGAGTGGAGTGTACTCGTCATATCTCTTTTTTTTATCTTATTTCTCAGAGTTCTTAGACCTTTTCTTTTTGTCTAATATTTTTCCAGCATCTTATTTAGCATGACTGGACATATTTTCTTCTATTACCTCCTTACTATTCATTATCTTCCCCTCCTTTTCCAGGAACTCGACTACTATGCTCAACAGTTCTTTTTCCAATGCCCATTACTATTTTCCAGGTAGTAAGCCACTAATTATATCTATGATCTCGATCATCTTATCATAGTCTACCACCTCAATATTTCTATGTTAAAACGAATGAAGAACACTCTTGTCATTTCACCCACCTATTGGTGGATGCTGAACAAGTGAGTCATCTTTTTTTCTCATCTTGGTGCCGACGCAGAAACTATTCATAAAAGGTTTTCTAACTATTTTGAAATTTCCCCTAAAGATGTTGTTGGACCATATTTGGGTCGACCAATGAGACTACTGGAGAAGTCCCTACATCACATCTCGTCACTGATAGAGTCAGTATCAGAAACATCTTGATATTTCTCCACATGCAACATCGAATCAGAATTCACATCATACCCAGGCATAATAATAGGTATATTGAACTCTACAGGTGATCGATAACTTATTACTGAATTTGTAAATGGATATCCTTAAACATAACCCCTTTGCAAAGGGTTCTTCGTCTTGATGAGGTCACCCAGCAGATCTTTCAGGCACTTAATTGACCTTTTCTAAGTTTTTTCCTCTTACTCGGCCTTCACAATCTTCTTTATTTGTCCTAGGCTTTTGACTGAGCTCTCTTCCTTCTATGAAATATAGTCAACCCTTATACACTTTGTCTTAAACTGGCCAAGAATTCTACCCTCTGAATCTTAGATCTTTATGACTCTTCTCTATACTCCCTAAGCTTTTGGGGTTCCATATACTAGTGAGCTCGTGCAACTCTTGGGCCCAATTGATCGAAAGCGAATCCTTACTCAACCTCTCTAATACACTTAGGCATTACATTGAATAGGTTTGATCATTATCATATCTTTTTTATTGGATGGTCGATGTTACCTCTGTCTTATATGACTGATCTTATTATCTAGATACTGAGAATCTGGGCATCCTTCCATTACGTCTTGAACCCAACTCGAATCGCTTGGGTTTTTCCACTTCTCGATCATAGTGTGTCTGCTTTCTGCCACTATGTGGGTCTAGAGGTAGCATTTCACTCCTCCTGTAAGAATCCTCCCTAATATCTGGGTGATCGAATTCATCACCGAATAAAATACTTTGGGTTAATTGCTTCATGTCCTGAATAGCTTTCTGGCTTTTGTCTAAGCTCTATAAGATCCCTTGCGAGTCTTCTATATCCATAGGTGTAGAGGGTGGACCCCCATTTCCAATACGGTTACATCTAGGTTCTCAGTCATTTTCAATAAAAATTATGGAAAACAAATTATTGTAGAAGCAAAAATAGAGTATCAAAAACACAATAAAAGAAATTGCAGGAAAAGTGAATCTAAAATAAAAATATGTAGATGTTATGCAGTATTCAAGGAATTAAAAAGATTCAAAAGAAAATACTTAATAGAAAAACTCTAACCTATTGAAACCTACCCGAATCAGAGTGTGATTCACTGGCTTACCAGAAATGAGTATTCTCAAGTTTCAGAAATTGAAATGATGGAAAGTGACAGTGGTTAGTCATTCCCACAGACCGCAAATCTGTTATCGCATAAAACTATTATACAAATTTGTTATATCTTGAGTATACAAATTATAAGAAAATAATATACAAGAGACATAAATTACTGAAATACTAAACTAAAGAAGATAGTAGAGAGATGAGAGAAAGAGAATAAGAACGATATTTAGGTGGTTTGGCCCAAAGATGTGCTTACGTCCACAGATGTTGTGTTTGTTGTATTAAATTATTGGACAGAAGCCATGAATGAATACAATAGTGAAGCTCTCAAAGTCTCTCTAGAATTGGACGACATGACTGTAAGAAAAATATCTCAAATCCCCCCAAAATGTGTGTGTGTGTGTGTGTGTGTGTGTGTGTGTGTGTGTGTGTCTGCGCACGCTATTTATAAGTTATTAGGGGAGAGAGAAAATAGCGTACCATGTGGCTTGCCTTTATATGTTAGGCAAGCACACGCCTTACATGTGAGGTAAGGGAATGATCATAAAGTTAATTATTAGCACATGGGGGATATTTTCATATCTCCCCAATATGTGTGTACTGCTGACATTATCCAACCACATGGAACATGGTTTCTATAACATAGTTAATTAACAGTGTTAATCGATTGCTTACTAAAGAGGTTAGATGCCCCGATCTGACTGCTAGGACTGACCAGATTGCTAGCTGTACTGATCTCAATTTTATAGGTGTGATACCAAGTTTCCTTTTCTAATTTCTCCACGAGACGCCCCATATTTATGGTATAATTCCATGGTCCATGGATCTCAGGTTGGAAAAATATCATACCACATGTTTAACCATAGTTCATATCCACCATCCCTAAAAGTTTGGAGATGAATGTAACTAGGAATCTTATAAGTTTATTATATAATTCCAATCATGTCGTAAAGATAAGATACATGTTATTTTGACATAAGTGAGAGAGAGGTAAAGGTAATATTACAACAATCAACTTTACTTTAATAAACTCGAACCATCCCCTTTCCTGTTAACGTCAATCAGACCCAAGTTATATATCTTTGTTTTTGTAATGATTCATTTCTTATATTCATATATTTAAGATGCTGAATTTTCACATTATTCTAAAATTAATGGGTATTGTTAAGAGTTATCAAATCAAGTTAGTTGTTAAACCAATAGTCCACCTTAGTTTATTTTTAATACAACTAGGTGTCAACCCGCACGTTGCGCGGGCGAGGGGCAATGTGAGACACATAATGAAGAAGAAAAAATACGAATCAAAAATTCAAAGCAAGTAGATATTTTTCACCACAATCTTTGAGACATTTGTTCAAACAATACATACATAATATGAGGAGAAGAAATAGGTAAATAAATATTAGAAGCATATTTGGTGTTCTATTTTTACATCCAATAATATATCCTCTAAAGTAATGAGGAACGTTATCCCTAAGAAAAAAATGAGAAGGCAAAAAAAGGACTAATGGACAAGAAATATAACAACGATGCGCAGGCACATAAATCACTTTATATAAATATTTTACAACATTATTGTAACTCACTAATACCATAGCACAAAATTACATTTTATTTTAAAAAATTAAACATTACATTGGACAAATAGAAAAAACTACTTGCATGACATGGAATGCAATACTTTTGGATTTGTACCTTTGGTACTTTTGTTGTTTAATTTGAAAAATGTTATTTTTAAAAAAATTTCAATATAAATGATACTTTAATTGTTCCAGATTATAAATTAGTTTAATGAAATATGGAAAAATTTAAACTTGAAATAAAAAAAACTTTTGATATAATAAAAAAATATTATTATTATGTTTTTTTCCATAAGTAATAAGCCCCAAGATAAAAAAATAAAAAAAATAAAAGGCTTAATTACGTTCCATGATTGCATTGGAGTTTTATATCCTTAGTGAAGGTACAATGCTTTTATCCATTTAGAACAAAATATTTTATTATAACCTATTAAGTATAACCATACTTTAATAAAAATAATTCAGACAACACGAACAAATGGTATGAGCTTGAACTAATAACAAATACTAAGATTTATTTAGATGACTAAATACTAATATTTCAATTCCCAAAAATTAAATTTTACAGTAAAATATTTAAACAAAATAGCAAAGAAAAATACTCTAAAGAAATACATAAAACAAAAAATATGGCTTCACTACATATTATGAAAATTAATAAAAAAAAAATGACCTTCTGGGTATATATATTAATACAAAATTCCTTAAGATGCAATTGGTCCTCCTTTTCTATAAATAAAAAATGAGATAATAGTAATTTTTGCTTCTCTCAATTTAGTTGAAACGAAAATTATACAACTATTAGCGGTTTCCATAACTGCCGACAATTGTATAAAATCCAAATTACCTCTAGCATAAAATAACACTATTGACGACTAACAATGAACACATTTCTTTCTCATGTATTGCTTTAAAAATGACACTCTTGACCACTAACAACAATTGTAAATGAATATGTGGTCCCTTTGTAGATAATTAGAAATGAAAGCAAAGACATAATTCATTAAAGGCAAATACACCCAACAGTATATAAAATGAAATTAGTAAATAGTCATTTAGAGTAAAAATATATAGAAAATCTAACAGTGTTGTGATCACAGATATGCATTACATCAAAGACTCTAGCTCCTTTCTTCTCAAAAGCTAACCTAAGAAAAAAAACTTGTATTGCATCCAAGAATCTCCTTCCTTTATTCAAAGCAAGATAACTAAATTTTACAAACTAAACAAAGACAAACAACACCGCCCATATATACACAACCAAAACCCTCGATTTTTCTGTCGCCAAAGTATCATTCAATTTCATAAACTAAACAAACTAAACAACTCCCATCTTTGTATAACCCAAACTCTCTGATTTTTCCTCATTAATACCCAACCCAAACAAATTATATTTCAAAAAATTGTTGTTAAACCAAGAAAACTATACCCATATCCCCATAACCAAAACCCTCTCTCTTTTATTTCCGAATAGCCATAACAAATTAAATTTTAAACCAAACCCCCCTAAATCTAAGAGATGTATCCCACCTAACACCAAGCCACAAACCCACCTATTTAACTCCGCTGTACCCACCACCACCTCCTCCTTGTGCTTGAAATGGAAAGGGTGTCGGAAAGTTAGTCGGGATAATAGGGCACCACACCCTTCAGGTACCCGTTTCGTTCGCCGAAGTCCAGCTTCCGGAACATCGGAACCTCGCCAGACCCTTCCTATGGTGGGTGTGGGGTTTGAACACCGAACCCTCACTCTTCTGATAACACGATCACACTCTATCTCTCTCTCTCTCTCTCTAGTTTAGGGATTGAGGAAGGGGGCTTAATGTATTTAAGATAAGAGGGGTGATGGATCGCTTGAATAATATGTTGGGTATATGAGGCGTCTGACTTTGGGAAGAGAAAAGCGTAGGAGACAGAGACGAAGGTGGAGAGAGATGGACGAAATTTGCGTGGACTCTCTCAAATGGTTTTAAGAGACTTAATGTTATTTAATGTATCTGCCACGTGTCATCTTCAGATAATTTGAATCTACAATTTTTATATAAAAATATAGATGTGCCACGTGAATAGCTTTAGAAGAACATGTCATTAAATGCTTGTTTAACATTTTATAGTATATAGAGATAATGTAGCTAATTATTGTATCTAGATAGAAAAAACAAAACAATTCTATATTTCCTTGATATATATATATATATATATATATATATATATATATATATATATATATATATATATATATGTATGTGTGTATGTATGTGTGTGTGTGTGTGTGCGCGCGCGCGCGCGCGCGCAGGTGTGTTTGTTCGTATGTACATCAAAAGGGGACTTTACTAATCCCCATGATGTGAGAAATTCTAGTGAGATTTACCATTCGTCACTCTTTTAACATTTAACTTGTACATAACTTATGTGAAAAATAATCTATCATGAATAACATAACCTAAGTGAAAGTATTTCACCCAAGACCATACATATTTTGCATTATTCTCGATTTAATTACATACGACATACTCAAATTTTAAGAAATACATAATTCAAAGAAGTGAAAACGTATATTAGGTACGTAATATAATATTCATTTCCTTAGTACTTGGTATATCTGACTCCCATGTCATGGCTCACTGATTTAAATCTCATAATGATGAACCACAATAAAACAAAAATCGTCATGTTCCTTGTATTTTTTATTTTTAAATATTTAATCCAAATATGACAATTTTTATTTTTGGGTTCTGTTTTTCTTGATATGACAACATGAAAATATGTAGATACAAAAATGATATGACACATTATGTTATTATTTTAGGAAAAGATAACTTAAATATGGCAGAATTAATATTATTACTAATTTTCTTACATTCAATTTAGAGATTTGATTTGTACAAATACCATGTCCACAAAATGGTTTGGTAGTCCATCACATAAAGAAGCAATAGTATGCTACTCATAATATTTATCATATCACACTAATGTTTACATGATAAGGACGATTTGTGATATTTGTTTGATGCATCACATTGTTTTTAATTTTTTCGTACATAGTTTAACACCCCTTAAAGAAGAAGCAAGACGTCATATGATAACTTCAGATTAATTTTGTATCATATCATGTTATTCGGAATAATTTCATATCATATTATGTTATTTTTTACAGTTACCATCCTTAGTTTATCCTCATTGAAAATATTTTTTAATATATGTTTATCTATGATCTTAAAAAAATGTGATTTTAGACTTTAGTAGATTTTACTACATATGTTAGATGCTGGTATCTTTATCGTTAAAGATATGTTAGACTTGATTGTCATTTGTCTTGCACATGACCTTTTAATAATTAAATTAATTAAAAAATACCTGCATATCCCTATGATAGGTATACCTTTTTTTGTGATCCTTTTTTGTTACCCAAACGATGTGTCAAATACACATTAGATGGTGTTTATGATGGGACCATATAAATTACAAACACCAACCAATATTTATTAGACAAATCGGCCGAATAACAAAAAACGCTATACCTTGTATTACCTCCCCCCACCCAAAAAAAAAAAATTAAGAAATCACTCTATCTGTCTCACTCACACAAAACACCACCAATGAGCAACACCAAAAATCAGCCACCATTATTCGACAACTCCTATTTCAATGTCCCAACCCTCCCGCATCCTCACAGACTCCCTCTACGAAGCCATTTAATCCTAAGATCTCAAATATCCAAACATGAAAACCAATTAACAAAATGTTAAGGTTATCTCCATTCTCCACAACATAGAACGATCAAAATTGAAAATTTAGGTCCATGACACACTACAAGAAAAAAGACATTTAGCGACTAATTATTTTTGCGACGCATTTTATTTCTCGTTATAAATGTGTTTTTACGATAAAATATTAACTTCGTCGTAGTAGTTATGACAAAGAATTTAATCATTTACGATGAATTAAATAAATCGCAAAAACAATACATATTGCGAGGAAATAGTAAATTCATCGCAAAATATTTGGTACCAAAAATTGGCGCCTACTTTCCCACATTTTATTTGACTTACTACGATGACTTGGAATTTTTCTCGTAAAAAAAATCAAAATTATTAATTATTTCATCGCAAAAGACCCATTTGAGTTTTAAAAAATTAATTAAAATTTTAATCCTAATTAACCCACTCCCCTCACGTCTCTCCCCTACTCCAATCCCGTCACTCCCTTCTTCCTCACGCCTCTCTTCCCTTCAAATTCTCACCCGCCTCTTTCCATATTTGTTGCCCTCTCACCCGCCTCTCTCCATCTCTCTCGGTAGCTTCCCATCTCTCTCAACGGATTTCTCATCAGGTATTTCATCTTTCCCATATATATACATCATGTTTCCTGCGCTGTTTCCCTGTTGCGTTTCCTCTGTTTTACGTTTCCCTGTTCCGCCCGTGACATATATATACCATGTTTCGTGTTTCCTCTTTCCTCTGTTTTACATATATATCTATATATATATATATATAATACATACCTGCAGTCGCTATTTTAACCACACGTTTTAAAGATCCACAATTTTAAACAATTTATCTCTCCTCTATTGCGTCAGACGGTAAAACATGAAATCAGCAAAAGCTAATTCTCTCTCCACTGTCACACGCCACTGTATTTGGTTTGAAAAGCAAAACCTGAGTACTGTTAATGAAAACAAATTCTGAATACCAAACCTCCACTGTCAGGGAAAAAAAATACTCATGAAGATCAAAGACTATTCTTTGATCTTTCAAACTAACTCAAATAGAGCAGTGCTAGAATTCTCAATACCAAACCGTATGGAAAAAAGCTCCATTCTTAATTGTTTTCTTTTCATTAAAACTGTTTTCTTTTATAAAAATCTATATTTTTTTATATAAAAAACAGTGCTTTATAAATAAATAAAAAAGAACACGGACATGACTAAATTAAAATAACCCGAATCCTACCCAATTAAATGAGACAAAAAATAATTGTTTTATCAAATACGGACATGATCTAATTAAAACACGACATAAATTTTTTCGGTATTAATTTTTTTTAGGTAATAATTTTTTTTTGTTAAAACTAGTTTTAACACTTTTTTGGGGGATGTAGGTCCACACCAGCGATACTAATTAATCGCGAATCTACGACATCAAATTAAACATTTTTTTTAATTAAAATTAAAAAAAATATTTATTTATAAATAAAAAAAGGCTAACGCTATTCCCGCTCCCCTAATATTCTCTAGCACTCCATACCAATGCAACTTTACATAGATTGACAAATATACCCTTTTTTCCATATTTGAAGACACATGTCACCTTTATATGTTCTACTTCATTTAGCTGGCAAGAGTTATCTTAGCAATTGTCTCATTAGCAGTTAACTTGATAACAATTGTCCAAGTATATTACTAATAATAAAACTTATGTTATGATAAACATATAATAGTAGAAAGCATAATAATATATGATATTTTATTTTGGTTAACTACAAGAAAAGGTAATGTACTTTTTCTAATTTTAAACTTGAGAGTAATGCATTTTTTTCTGACAAATTTAATAGTGCACTTTTCAAATTTTTTATTTAATGAATAATATTTAGGATGTGTTTGATATACCATATTTGTCGTGACAAATGCGACAAATAATGCCAATTGAAGGATTTGTCAATTATTGTGTGTTTGATTGCTCTTATTTGTCATTGAATTTTTTTTATGTATATCCGTGCCCACATACAGATTTACCATCATTTCTTCACTTTTGCTGGAAAAATTAGTTTTGCTATATAGCAAAGAATTTTTTCCAAAAAATTTTTCCATTCTTTTTAAAACTGTTTTTTTTTTGTTAAAAACTTTTTTTCTTCATAAAAACTATTTGTTTTTATTTTGCTAAAACTATTTTTATTTTTAAAACAATTTTTATTTAAAAAAACTATTTTTTCTTATAAAATTTTTTATTTCGTTAAAAATTGTTTTGTTTTGTTTTGTTAAAAACTATTTTTTTTGTTAAAACTGTTTTTTCTCTACAATTTTTTTTTTATTTTGTTAAAAATTATTTTACCTAATATGAATGCAACCTAAATAAAAAACGACACAACATAAAATCATATTATTTTATCTAACACGATATGACCCATTTAAAACATGAAATAACCCATTTAAAAAAATATGATTTTATATCTGCGTGAGGTCGTGTTAGCGTGAGGTTAAAAAATATAATTTTATATCTTATCGCGTTTTATTTTGCACGTGTTCGTGTTAGGTAAAAAAAAATTTTACCTAACACGAACACCATTCAAATAAAAGAGACACGGCATGACACGATCTGATATTTTATTCTTTTTACTTAACATGAACACATCATTATTAAGACAACACACAATCTTATTTTTTTTTACCTAACACGAATGAACTAACCGAATAAAAGCGACATGACACGTAATCAAATTTTTTTAATCAAACACGAACACGACTCAATTAAAAAGTGGCACGACACATAACATTAAATCATTTTTTTCACCTAAAATCAACATGATCCAAATAAAAGCAATACGACGCAAAATCTTATTTTTACCAAACACGAAAACAATCCAATAAAAATGCGGCGAGACATGAAATCTTACATTTATTTAGCTAACACAAATAAAACTCAAATGAAAGCGACATGACCCAATACAACATGACACAAAATATTTTTGAATAAATAAAATATGAACACAACCCAATTAAAATGCGACATGTTATGAAATCTTATTTTTTCACCTAACACGAACACAACCCGTGTATATTGTGATATGACACGACCCAATTAAATCACGACACGTCACACCAATGAATCTTATGAAAAATATGTAAAACACCCATATAAAATAACACAAATCATTTTAAATCATAAAATAATATGAAAAATATTCAAGGGACAATTAATATTGAGTCATATGTCACGTCTCTTTTTAATTGAGTTGTATTCATGTTTGGTATAAAAATAAAATTATGTGTCATGTTGCTTTTATCAAGGTTGTTCATGTTAGGTAAAAAATAAGATTTTATGTTGTGTCTTAATATGGACGCGATCGTATTATATAAATTTCGTGTCCCTCTTTTATATATTTATGTTACTAAAATGTGATTAAGTTTATTAGCAATGTGATTAAGTTTATTAGCAATGAGTAGGTTACTAAAAATAAGAGGCGATGGTGGTTGTAGCAGGAATGAATACATAATGTTGAAGTTGCACATGGGACACAAAAAAAGTGTTTTTTCTTTATTTTTTTATTTTGTTTTTTTCTCTTTTGTTCCCTTTTTATTGTTTAATTTTATTTTCCTAATTGTTTTATATTTCTTGTGTTTTAAAAGGAATTAGTCTATTAAAATGACTCATAAATGTATCATGATCTTACTAAAAAAGCCAATACAAAAAGCTAAAGTCTAAAAGACATAATTAAAAAGATAGTTAAGTCAAACGTTCCATCCCCAAATAAAATTGGTATTTCTATAGTTTAACCCACGCAAATATGTTTTGAACATTAAAATCAAAAAAATAATTTTTTAAACACGTAGGTCCCTCAAACACCCATTTATCCAATACTTTTTTTATTTTAAATGAAAATGTGTCCATCTTGCTTACCATTGAGGTTGGACGACCGAATACTTTTTTATTTTTAAATAATTACCACAATGGTAGGTAACTATTTGCCTACCATTCAGGTTGGACGTTCGAAAACTTTATAATGAAAATGTGTCCATCTTTTAACAATGATAAAAAAGAATATAGTTATTAATATTAAAATGAAAGCATGCACTCGATGCATACACTAACACCAATAAATATAAAATATTTGAGTTAATAATAAATGCTTATTAACTATTAGCATATGCTAGTGCATTATTCATTCATTTATTCAATTGGGGTTGGTAGGTGTACATATATATATATATATATATATATATATATATATATATATATATATATATATATATATATATATGTGTGTGTGTGTGTGTGTGTGTGTGTGTGTGTGTGTGTGATATCAAAGTAAAAAGAATAACATTTTATGTTATCCTAACTCAATTAGGAAATAATTCGGAACATATTTTAGGACTCATTTCATTACTGAGTCTAGCTATCCTCACTCTTATACAATCTTCACCCACTCCACTTTTACATTGAATGACTATATTACTCTTAAAACCCACAAAATCTTTTCACATATCGAAAATCTTATTAGAATTTACCGGTTTTAATTAAGTTGACAACATCAAATTTTGGTCAACTTTAGGGTCAATTTAATATGGGATCCACACATCTTTTGAGAAGGTTCTGAGTGGTAACGCGCTCTCTTCCGCAAGGAGTATAATGTGATATACTCACATGCATAACATCATAGATTAATGAATGAGAAATTGTAGCTCAAAGTACCCACATTGAGAATGGAACTTGGTTAAAGTGTTATACTAAAGCACTTGCCCCATATAGGAAGAATAAGAGAAATGGATGTAGTATAATATAAACCATTTTGGGTTAAAGGCTTGGTACCCTTGGGGTGTCCCAACTCTTTAAAGGATGGAGGACATACATGGGCTTGGGTTGACTTATAAGCCCACATGTGCGCCAGCGCTGCCGTTGCACGCTCGGTCCGGTCCGGCTTTGCTCGGTTCAGGCTCGTGGACCATGGGCCTTGGGCTTTAATTTGGACAAAAGTATAACATTTTGGTCAAATTTCAATAGGCTTTTTATTTATTTTTTGTGGGTTTGTTTTATTATTTCTAGTCGAGTTCTATTTCTGTTTTTTATTTTATTATAATTTTTGTCAGTAGTTATATTCGGTTTTATCCCAACAGCTAACTGTTGGGAATTTTCCAACCGTTTTTTTAACTTTCATTTATTTAGTATAAATAAGTGACTTGGGTTATAATTATTTGAACATTTTTTAAGAGAGAAATAAAACATTTTCTTTACTCAGTACACATATATTTAAGGGTTCTACAATGTTGGTTCATAAGGCTTGCGATTTGGAGTGCTACTATTGCAAGTGAGACTGTTGTATCCTGGAAGAGTATTGTTGCTGAGTCCGTGAAGTATCAGTACGGAGAAAATTTTATCTTAAGGACAGAGTGTCATACAATTGCCTCAGCCATATAATCCACATCCAATATCACTGTGAGTTTGTATGTTGTTATTTTCAGATTAATGTTTCTTCATTATTCATAGTTTATATATTCTGTAAATAAATTACAAATAATTTTGGATAACAATCTTAAAGAGGAATTTTTTTCCTGTTATAAAATTCCAGAATGACTTTCTGTGTAAATTAAGTACAAAAATATTTTATAATAATCTCTGTCATAAGAAATTATTTTTTACTGTTACAAAAATATTGTTTTCACATTTTGTAAAGGTTTTTTGTGAAAGAAAACTTTTCTGTATAATCAGAAAATATAATCTAACAATTAAATGCTTATAAAAAAATTATATATGTACATTGCATGTTATTTCTCTTATTCAGAAAATTAGTCTAGTATTATTTGTTGTGAATTGTAAACAAGTTGTTATTTGACTATCATCTCACATATCTTGTTATAAACACATATTTATTTATGCTTGAAATAAAAATGGCATCTACTTCTGCTTTGCCCATTGTGGTTATACCAACTAATGTTGGACATAGTGAAAAACTCGAAAAGTTCAAAGAGACTGATTTCAAATGACACACCCCAACCCAGTTACTTATAATTAAGTTTGAAAGTCAAAGTGAGTCAAACCATAGTTAATCTAACCAAACCATAATCACGAGTTTGATTTCAGAGTCATCATTGTAAATTCATATAACTGAAAACCTTTTTACAACATCAGAGTAATCATGCCCATAAAAACTTTTTTGAAGGATAAGTTAACTTAATTACATCATTTACATTTACACAAAATCATAGATTCTCCCATTCCTGGCTAACCCAACCCGACCTCCTAGATTTGGCAGTGATATCGCGTTACCTGAAAAATGTGAACATAGGAACCGTGAGCAAAATAGCCCAGTGAATGCATCACTACTATACTACTGCATGAATTTAAATGCAATAAATCATGTCCATATACTTATGCATTAACTTATCCGGCTCATTCATAATGAATGACCAACTTTTCCGAATCATGATTCACATATCCTGTCTAAATAGACAATTCTCCCCCATTCCTGGTCGAGGAGTAACCCCTCATTTCGATAAACCGAAATGAACAATTTTATATTCATAACATTATGATCACATTTGTAACAGTATACAAATACATCATTCCAGTGAGTACACTCACCTTGGTTGACAACTATGTATTCACGTTTTCTTCTGGTGGAGCTGAACTGGGTTGATTAGGCCTTACACCTGTCAATACAACTAATTCAGTACTTAACCTCAATCATAAATATTATCCAAACATAATTATGTAACTTTCCATGACTATACATCAACAATATAATTCCAATTAAGTCACATTCCATAAAACATAGGTAAAGGCAAACAATGATGTACATATTGATAAAGTTACGGACATTCAACCGTAGTAAATACCTTATGAGGAATTTATAAACAAAGTCAAGTAAACATGAAATTATACTCCTCAATGTATATACACATGAAACATGTACTCAAAGTGCCCTTTGTAAGGACGAAATACAAACATTCATTCAAGGGGTACCCAGTATGGCCTGAAATTATGGTCTTACATACTTAACCATCCTATATTCCTAAATTGTACAAATACATGGGTTTAACCTCATCAATATGAAAACATATATGAATATACTATCCAGTACAAGTGACGGTGTAATTTTTCAAGCTTCCTAGGGCAAGTTATGACCATTTCTCTACAACACAAGAAATCTGCCCTACAAGCTCCTTTATTGTTCCTTCAACTTCCAAGAATTTTCATAATTTTTCTCCAGTATAGCTTTCAATGATTTTCAACCTATTTTTAGTAGACATACTGAATAGTACAGAACTAAAGTTTCATAATTGTTTGACTTCATTTGCTATCTCAAAAGCTAGACTAAACTCAGGGCATACCAAAATGAAGTATAAAAACAGCAACTATGTTCCAAATTGAAATCATCATTACAGCCTAACCACAAGGAGATAAATTTTAATTTTCAGATATATTATGAATATATGAGTCTTATTTCATATCCAATTGGAATTTCTCAATTCCAGTAAGCACACAAAGATATATGCAAGTTTGAATGCAAGGGGTTTCAATACAAAGCAATTTTAAGGATTTCTACATTCAACTTAACATAAACTTGCATCTAACCATACATACATATAAAGGGCTGAAACTTTGGTAAACTTATGATGATTTATATCATGTAAATCAGTAATATAAGATAAATAACAAGAATTACAATTAGGATTACCTTCATGGCTTTTTACGTAATTTCTACGGATTTTTCTACACCTTTTCTCCTCACTTTTCCTTCCTAAACTTCTACCTTCTCTTTCCTTAAGCTTAAAACCCTCTCATGGCTGATCTTGGCTGAAGGATAAGTCTATTTCAAGGGTATAAGGTCGGCCAAGGCTGCCTCCCAAGCCAACCAATCAAATTAAACCATTTGGTTTAATAAAAGACAATTTACCACTTAAAGGGGATTGACGAAATTGCCCCTTGTTCGTAAATTCGGTATAACTCTTTACTCGGGCATCCATTTGATGATCCGTTTATTGTGTTACAACCCCAACTCACATGTCTACAACTATCTAGTTTTCACCTCAAGTCATTTATAATGTTATAAAGGTCAAAACTAGTCTCTAACAGGAACCTTTCTACCGAAAACAACAAAATTTTGTGTTTGTAAATAATTCGACCTTTCATGATTTATGAAAGTAGGATTATAATAAACATAATCAATTAAAATTAGATATACTAATAACACATTATTCATATCACATAAGATAAGCATGGTTTAAATATAATTTATCATAATTATATTCGGGCTGTCACAACTTCCCCCCTTAGAAAATTTCGTCCCCGAAATTTAATATAAAGGTCACTTACCAAACAAATGGGGATACTGTTTCCTCATGCTATCCTCCGTTTCCCAAGTTGCTTCTTTAACTCCATGGCTCATCCACATAACCTTAACTAAGGGAATAACTTTATTTCTCAATACTTGCTCCTTACGATCAATAATTTCCATTGGTTCCTCGATGTACAATAAGTCTTCCTTCAGTTCAATTGGTTGAGTTTTCAACTGATGAGATGGATCTGCCAAATACTTACGAAGCATCGATACGTGAAACACATCATGTAACCGAGATAAATCTGGAGGTAGAGCTAATCTATAAGCCAGGGGCCCAATTCTTTCCAACACTTCAAATGGTCCAATGTATCTTGGACTTAGTTTCCCCTTTTTCCCAAATCTCATAACACCTTTCCATGGTGAAATACGCAGGAATACAAAATCTCCCTTCTGAAATTCCAATGGATGCTTCCTCTTAAATGCATAAAATTTCTGCCTGCTTTGCGCTATCTTTATCCGTTCTCGAATCATTTTGATCTTTTCAGTTGTCATATCTATCAATTCAGGACCCAAAATTTTCCTTTCACCCACTTCATCCCAACACAAAGGCGTTCTACATCTCCTCCCATATAAAGCTTCATAAGGAGCCATACCAATAGTCGACTGATAACTATTATTATACGAGAATTCCATCAATGGCAAATGATCATCCCAACTACCTTTGAAGTCAAATACATAGGCTCGTAACATGTCTTCTAATATTTGAATCGTCCTTTCTGATTGCCCATCAGTTTGTGGATGAAACGCAGTGCTGAACTTCAAACTTGTGCCCATGGCATTCTGGAGACGAGGCCAAAACTTAGAAGTGAATGTTGGATCTCTATCTGATACAATTGACACTGGTGCCCCATGTAACATATAATCTCATCAATGTACATATGTGCATACTTGTCAACAGTGTAAGTGGTCTTAACTGGGAGAAAATGAGCTGACTTCGTCAATCGGTCTACAATCACCCAAATAGAATCATGCCCCTTTGGTGACCGGGGTAATCCTGTAACAAAGTCCATCGTTATATGCTTCCACTTCCATTCCGGAATAGGTAATGACTATAATAATCCTGCCGGCTTCTGATGCTCCGCCTTTACTTGCTGGCACACTAAACATTTAGCTACGAACTCTGCAATCTCACGTTTCATATTATTCCACCAGTAATACTCTTTCAAATCTCTATACATTTTGGTACCTCCCGGATGCATAGAGTAAATTGAACTATGTGCCTCTCCTAATATATCTTTCTTTAAAGGTGGATCATTAGGTACACAAATCCTATTTTTATAACACAAAGATTCATCATTCTTAATTTCAAAGTCACTCTCTTTACCATCCAGGACATCTTGTTTCTTCTTCTCAAGGAATGGATCACTGGTCTGCAAATTTCGTATGCGTTCGGCCAATAAAGGTCTCACTGTGACATGTGCTAATAATCCTCCGCTTTTTGAAAACTTCAATTCAATCCCCATCGATGCCAAGTCAAGAATATTTCCAACACGGGCACACCATATGCAACCAAGCATCCCTGATGATTTTCGACTCAAAGCATCTGCTACCACATTGGCCTTCCCAGGATGATGATGAATGGTACAGTCATACTCTTTAATCAGCTCTATCCAACGCCTCTGTCTCAAATTCAGTTCTTTATGTGTAAACAAGTATTTCAAACTTTGATGATCCGTAAATATCTCACAAGTTTCTCCATATAAGTAATGTCTCCACAACTTTAAAGAAAAAACAATGGCCGCTTGCTCCAAGTCATGTGTAGGGTAATTTCGTTCATGCGTCTTTAATTGTCTGGAAGCATATTCTATTACCTTCCCATTATGCATAAGAATACATCCTAACCCCTGAAATGAAGCGTCTGTATAGATCACAAAAGACTCATTCCCACATGGAATAATAAGTATAGGGGCTGAAACCAACCGATTCTTTAATTCTTTAAAACTCCTCTCACATTCTTCATCCCATACAAACTTCACTTCTTTACGAGTCAACTTTGTTAGTGGTAATGCTATTGCTGAAAATCCCTTAATGAATCTGCGATAGTAACCTGCCAATCCTAGGAAACTCCTAATTTCTGTCACATTCTTAGGACTATCCCATTCAACAATTGCTTCCACCTTCCTTGGATCAACATATATCCCATCTCCTGGGACAACGTGCCCTAAAAACACAATTTCATTCAACCAAAACTCACACTTGCTGAATTTAGCAAATAATTTCTTCTCTCTCAAAATCTGCAATACGAGTCTCAAATGTTTCTCATGTTCCTCCATGCTACGTGAGTAAATCAACACATCATCTATGAATACTATCACAAATGAATCAATGAAAGGGTGGAATACCCGGTTCATTAAATCCATAAAAACTGCTGGAGCATTAGTCAATCCAAAAGGCATCACCAAAAACTCATAGCGCCCATATCGAGTCCGAAAAGCTGTTTTGGAAATATCACAATCCTTCACTTTCAGTTGGTGGTAACCCGATCTCAAATTAATCTTCGAAAATACAGTGGCCCCCTATAATTGGTCAAACAAGTCATCGATACGAGGTAGAGGGTACTTGTTTCTAATGGTCACCTTATTCAATTGCCGATAATCAATACATAATCGCATTGTTCCATCTTTCTTTTTCACAAATAACATGGGTGCTCCCCATGGTGAAACACTAGGCCAAATCAAACCTCTGCTTATCAGATCTTGTAATTGCACTTTTAATTCTTTCAACTCCGCTGGTGCCATTCTATATGGAGCAAGACAAATTGGACCAGTACCTGGAATTAATTCAATAGAAAACTCTACTTCCCTATCGGGTGGCAATCCTGGCAATTCCTCTGGCAAGACATCAGAAAATTCTCTAATAACTGGTATATCTTCAACTTTAAGTGCATCCTTACTAACATCAACCACATATGCTAAATACCCCGTACAACCCTTACTCAATAACTTTCTACTCTTTATTGGTGAGATAAGATAATTAGGGAAAACACTCCTTTCCCCTGTAAACTGGAACTCGGGTTCACCAGGAAAATGAAATGTAACTTCCTTTCGAAAACAATCAATGGAAGCATGATACGATGATAACCAATCCATACCCAATATAATATCAAAATCTCGAATAGCCAACGGTATCAAATCAACATAGAAATCTCGCTCACCCATTCGTAAGACACAATTTTTATAAACATGCTCAACCAGAATCACACTTTCCATTGGGGTAGAAATATATAAGGCACAATTGAGAAATGAACATGGTCTACCCAAGTATGAAATAATATGTAATGCCACAAATGAATGCGTAGATCCAGGATCAATGAGTGCATATAACTCTTTGTTCGCAATAGTAAGTTTACTTGTAACCACTTCAGGTGTAGCATGGGCATCTTGCAGCGTCATCGCAAACACTCTTCCTCCTTCCTTCGATCCACTTGCTTGTCCTGTACCTCTTCCCCTGGTGGCACTGCCTGGAGAAGATCCTTTATGAGGCCCCACACTACTGACTGAAACTCTTCTTGCCCACATAGGACAATTCTTTCTCAGATGACCCTTTTGGTGACAGTTGAAACATTCTATATTCAGTAACTTTCGGCAATTTCTCTTTATATGACCCGATGACCCACAAAAGAAACAAACATTAGCATCTCCTTGTGCTGAAACTCCTGAACCTCTTCCACCACTAGCCTCAACCCTTTGCAAACTACTTCCACCTCTACCCTGTTGGAATTTCTGCCCTCCAAACCTTGAATATTCTGTATCAATACCTTTTTGATAACTTGGATTGAATCTGCTTCTTTTTACACCCCGTTCTCGATTCCTTCTTGCCTTATTCACGTCATTTTCTACCAGCAGGGCTTTATTCACCAAGGCTGAATAATTAACAGTCTCTAAAGCCGACAACCGTGATTTAATGACTAACTCAAGCCCATCGAGAAATCGACTGCACATATCTTCCTCATTTCGTATAAACCTCGAAGCAAATCGAGATAAAGCTGTCAGTTTAGCTTCGTATTCTCTAACTGTCATACTCCCCTGATTCAACATGAAATATTCCTTCTCCTTTTATTTTTGATACATTGGGGGAAAATACTTATCATATAAAGCTTTGACAAAAGCATTCCATGAGATCACATTCCCACCTTCTGGAGTAATCAACAAATGTTTTGTGGCATCCCACCAATATTTTGCTTCTCCTTTCAGCATATACGTCGCCAAGGTCACTCGTTGATTTTCAGGCATCTTCATCACCCCAAAGATAAGTTCAATCTCTTTAACCCAAACTTCTGCCTCTGTGGGATCAACTGCTCCTTCAAATGGGGGTGGATTCATTTTAATAAATTTCTCATGTGAAGTACTCCTTTCTTCCCGGTGTATAACCTCATGAGCCCTGGCCAATACTTGTGCCTCCAGTTGCCTGGCCTGTTGTGCTTCCATCTGAGCCATAAATATAGCTTGCTGCTCTGCCATTAAAGTCATAGCACGTGCCAATTTTTGCATGTTTGTCAATTGTTCCGGGTCAGGTTCTACCTATCCATGAACAAGTTGTTCAACCTCTGCTTTCGCTGCCATATTTGAAGCCTCATCTTCTATTTCCACATTCACATTCCCTCCTTCCATTCTTTTATATCTGAAATGGATCAAATATATAACAACATGCAGATATACATATCTTTCCTAACATGATCGTTAGTATCAAATAAAATATATTTCTGACATTCACTACCAAATCTAAACTCTTCTCACTCCAGAACCTCTAAAACCTAGGCTCTGATACCAAAAGCTGACACACCCCAAACCAGTTACTTATAATTAAGTTTTAAAGTCAAAGTGAGTCAAACCATAGTTAATCTAACCAAACCATAATCACGAGTTTGATTTCAGAGTCATCATTGTAAATTCATATAACTGAAAACCTTTTTACAACATCAGAGTAATCATTCCCATTAAAGCTTTTTTGAAGGATAAGTTAACTCGATTACATCATTTACATTTACACAAAATCATAGTTTCTCCCATTCTTGGCTAACCCAACCCGACCTCCTAGATTTGGCAGTGACATCGCGTTACCTGAAAAATGTGAACATAGGAACCGTGAGCAAAATAGCCCAGTGAATGCATCACTACTATACTACTGCATGAATTTAAATGCAATAAATCATGTCCATATACTTATGTATTAACTTATCCGGCTCATTCATAATGAATGACCAACTTTTCCGAATCATGATTCACATCGCCTGTCTAAATAGACAATTCTCCCCCATTCCTGGTCGAGGAGTAACCCCTTGTCATTAATAGACAAATCTCCCCCATTCCTGGTCGAGGAGTAACCCCTCATTTCGGTAAACCGAAATGAAAAATTTTATATTCATAACATTATGATCACATTTGTAACAGTATACAAATACATCATTCCAGTGAGTACACTCACCTTGGTTGACAACTATGTATTCACGTTTTCTTCTGGTGGAGCTGAACTGGGTTGATTAGGCCTTACACCTGTCAATCCAACTAATTCAGTACTTAACCTCAATCATAAATATTATCCAAACATAATTATTTAAATTTCCATGACTATACATCAACAATATAATTCCAATTAAGTCACATTCCATAAAACATAGGTAAAGGCAAACAATGATGTACATATTGATAAAGTTACGGACATTCAACCGTAGGAAATACCTTATGAGGAATTTATAACCATAGTCAAGTAAACATGAAATTATACTCCTCAATGTATATACACATGAAACATGTACTCAAAGTACCCTTTGTAAAGACGAAATACAAACATTCATTCAAGGGGTACCCAGTATGGCCTGAAATTATGGTCTTACATACTTAACCATCCTATATTCCTAAATTGTACAAATACATGGGTCCAACCTCATCAATATGAAAACATATATGAATATAATATGCAGTACAAGTGACGGTGTAATTTTTCAAGCTTCCTAGGGCAAGTTATGACCATTTCTCTACAACACAAGAAATCTGCCCTACAAGCTCCTCTATTGTACCTTCAACTTCTAAGAATTTTCATATTTTTTCTCCAATATAAATTTCCATGATTTTCAGCCCATTTTCAGTACACATACTGAATAGTACAGAATTAAGCTTGACTAAACTCAGGGCATACCAAAATGAAGTATAAAAACAACAACTACGTACCAACTTGAAATCATCATTACAGCCTAACCACAAGGAGATAAATTCTAATTTTCAGATATATTATGAATATATGAGTCTAATTTCATATCCAATTGTAATTTCTCAATTCCAGTAAGCACACAAAGATATATGCAAGTTTGAATGCAAGGGGTTTCAATACAAAGCAATTTTAAGGATTTCTACATTCAACTTAACATAAACTTGCATCTAACCATACATACATATAAAGGGCTGAAACTTTGGTAAACTTATGATGATTTATATCATGTAAATCAGTAATATAAGATAAATAACAAGAATTAAAATTAGGATTACCTTCAGGGCTTTTTACGTAATTTCTACGAATTTTTCTACACCTTTCTCCTCACTTTTCCTTCCTAAACTTCTACCTTCTCTTTCCTTAAGCTTAAAACCCTCTCATGGCTGATCTTGGCTGAAGGATAAGTCTATTTCAAGGGTATAAGGTCGGCCAAGGCTGCCTCCCAAGCCAACCAATCAAATTAAACCATTTGGTTTAATAAAAGACAATTTACCACTTAAAGGGAATTGACCAAATTTCCCCTTGTTCGTAAATTCGGTATAAATCTTTACTCGGGCATCCATTTGATGATCCGTTTATTGTGTTACAACCCCAACTCACATGTCTACAACTATCTAGTTTTCACCTCAAGTCATTTATAATGTTATAAAGGTCAAAACTAGTCTCTAACAGGAACCTTTCTACCGAAAATAACAAAATTTTGTGTTTGTAAATAATTCGACCTTTCATGATTTATGAAAGTAAGATTATAATAAACATAATCAATTAAAATTAGATATACTAATAACACATTATTCATATCACATAAGATAAGCATGTTTTAAATATAATTTATCATAATTATATTCGGGCTGTCACAACTTCCCCCCCTTAGAAAATTTCGTCCCCGAAATATTATATAAAGGTCACTTACCAAACAAATGGGGATACTGTTTCCTCATGCTATCCTCCGTTTCCCAAGTTTCTTCTTTAACTCCATGGCTCATCCACATAACCTAAACTAAGGGAATAACTTTATTTCTCAATACTTGCTCCTTACGATCAATAATTTCCATTGGTTCCTCGATGTACGATAAGTCTTCCTTCAGTTCAATTGGTTGAGTTTTCAACTGATGAGATGGATCTGCCAAATACTTACGAAGCATCGATACGTGAAACACATCATGTAACCGAGATAAATCTGGAGGTAAAGCTAATCTATAAGCCAGGGGCCCAATTCTTTCCAACACTTCAAATGGGCCAATGTATCTTGGACTTAGTTTCCCTTTTTCCGTAATCTCATAACACCTTTCTATGGTAAAATACACAGGAATACAAAATCTCCCTTCTGAAATTCCAATGGATGCTTCCTCTTATCTACATAAAATTTCTGCCTGCTTTGCGCTATCTTTATCCGTTCTCGAATCATTTTGATCTTTTCAGTTGTCATATCTATCAATTCAGGACCCAAAATTTTCCTTTCACCCACTTCATCCTAACACAAAGGCGTTCTACATCTCCTCCCATATAAAGCTTCATAAGGAGCCATACCAATAGTCGACTGATAACTATTATTATACGAGAATTCCATCAATGGCAAATGATCATCCCAACTACCTTTGAAGTCAAATACACAGGCTCGTAACATGTCTTCTAATATTTGAATCGTCCTTTCTGATTGCCCATCAGTTTGTGGATGAAACACAGTGCTGAACTTCAAACTTGTGCCCATGGCATTCTGGAGACGAGGCCAAAACTTAGAAGTGAACGTTGGATCTCTATCTGATACAATTGACACCGGTGCCCCATGTAAACGGATAATCTCAACAACGTACATATGTGCATACTTGTCAACAGTGTAGGTGGTCTTAACTGGGAGAAAATGAGCTGACTTCGTCAATCGGTCTACAATCACCCAAATAGAATCATGCCCCTTTGGTGACCGGGGTAATCCTGTAACAAAGTCCATCGTTATATGCTCCCACTTCCATTCTGGAATAGGTAATGACTGTAATAATCCTGCCGGCTTCTGATGCTCCGCCTTTACTTGCTGGCACACTAAACATTTAGCTACGAACTCTGCAATCTCACATTTCATATTATTCCATAAGTAATACTCTTTCAAATCTCTGTACATTTTGGTACCTCCCGGATGCATAGAGTAAATTGAACTCTGTGCCTCTACTAATATATCTTTCTTTAAGGGTGGATCATTAGGTACACAAATCCTATTTTTATAACACAGCGATTCATCAGTCTTAATTTCAAAGTCACTCTCTTTACCATCCAGGACATCTTGTTTCTTCTTCTCAAGGAATGGATAACTGGTCTGCAAATTTCGTATGCGTTCGGCCAATAAAGGTCTCACTGGGACATGTGCTAATAATCCTTCGCTTTTTGTAAACTTCAATTCAATCCCCATCGATGCCAAGTCAGGAATATTTCCAACACGTGCACACCGTATGCAACCAAGCATCCCTGATGATTTTCGACTCAAAGCATCTGCTACCACATTGTCCTTCCCAGGATGATGATGAATGGTACAGTCATAGTCTTTAATCAGCTCTATCCAACGCCTCTGTCTCAAATTCAGTTCTTTCTGTGTAAACAAGTATTTCAAACTTTGATGATCCGTAAATATCTCACAAGTTTCTCCATACAAGTAATGTCTCCACAACTTTAAAGAAAAAACAATGGCCGCTAGCTCCAAGTCATGTGTAGGGTAATTTCGTTCATGCGTCTTTAATTTTCTGGAAGCATATGCTATTACCTTCCCATTCTGCAAAAGAACACATCCTAACCCCTGAAATGAAGTGTCTGTATAGATCACAAAAGACTCATTCCCACATGGAATAGTAAGTATAGGGGCTGAAACCAACAGATTCTTTAATTCTTTAAAACTCCTCTCACATTATTCATCCCATACAAACTTCACTTCTTTACGAGTCAACTTTGTCAATGGTAATGCTATTGCTGAAAATCCCTTAATGACTCTGCGATAGTAACCTGCCAATCCTAGGAAACTCCTAATTTATGTCACATTCTTAGGACTCTCCCATTCAATAATTGCTTCCACCTTCCTTGGATCAACATATATCCCATCTCCTGAGACAACGTGACCTAAAAACACAATTTCATTCAACCAAAACTCACACTTGCTGAATTTAGCAAATAATTTCTTCTCTCTCAAAATCTGCAATACGGGTCTCAAATGTTTCTCATGTTCCTCCATGCTACGCGAATAAATCAACACATCATCTATGAATACTATCACAAATGAATCAATGAAAGGGTGGAATACCCGGTTCATCAAATTCATAAAAACTGCTGGAGCATTAGTCAATCCAAAAGGCATCACCAAAAACTCATAGTGCCCATATCGAGTCCGAAAAGCTGTTTTGGAAATATCACAATCCTTCACTTTCAGTTGGTGGTAACCCGATCTCAAATCAATCTTCGAAAATACAGTGGCCCCCTGTAATTGGTCAAACAAGTCATCGATACGAGGTAGAGGGTACTTGTTTCAATTGGTCACCTTATTCAATTGTCGATAATCAATACATAATCGCATTGTTCCATCTTTCTTTTTCACAAATAACACGGGTGCTCCCCATGGTGAAACACTAGGCCGAATCAAACCTCTGCTTATTAGATCTTGTAATTGCACTTTTAATTCTTTCAACTCCGCTGGTGCCATTCTATATGGAGCAAGACAAATTGGACCAGTACCTGGAATTAATTCAATAGAAAACTCTACTTCCCTATCGGGTGCAATCCTGGCAATTCCTCTGGCAAGACATCAGAAAATCCTCTAACAACTGGTATATCTTCAACTTTAAGTTCTTCCTTACTAACATCAACCACATACGCTAAATACCCCGTACAACCCTTACTCAATAACTTTCTACTCTTTATTGGTGAGATAAGACAATTCGGGACAACATTCCTTTCCCCTGTAAACTGGAACTCGGGTTCACCAGGAAGATGAAATGTAACTTCCTTTCGAAAACAATCAATGGAAGCATGATACGATGATAACCAATCCATCCCCAATATAATATCAAAATCTCGAATGGCCAACGGTATCAAATCAACATAGAAATCTCGCTCACCCATTCGTAAGACACAATTTTTATAAACATGCTCAACTAGAATCACACTTTCCATTGGGGTAGAAATATATAAGGCACAATTGAGAAATGAACATGGTCTACCCAAGTATGAAATAATATGTAATGCCACAAATGAATGCGTAGATCCAGGATCAATGAGTGCATATAACTCTTTGTTCGCAATAGTAAGTTTACCTGTAACCACTTCAGGTGTAGCATGGGCATCTTGCAGCGTCATCGCAAACACTCTTCCTCCTTCCTTCGATCCACTTGCTTGTCCTGTACTTCTTCCCCTGGTGGAACTGCCTGGAGAAGATCCTTTATGAGGCCCCACACTACTGACTGAAACTGTTCTTGCCCACATAGGACAATTCTTTCTCAAATGACCCTTTTGGTGACAGTTGAAACATTCTATATTCAGTAACTTTGGGCAATTTCTCTTTATATGACCCGACGACCCACAAAAGAAACAAACATTAGCATCTCCTTGTGCTGAAACTCCTGAACCTCTTCCACCACTAGCCTCACCCCTTTGCAAACTACTTCCACCTCTACCCTGTTGGAATTTATGCCCTCCAAACCTTGAATATTCTGTATCACTGCCTTTTTGATAACTTGGATTGAATCTACTTCTTTTTACACCCCGTTCTCGATTCCTTCTTGCTTCATTCACGTCATTTTCTACCAGCAGGGATTTATTCACCAAGGCTGAATAATTAACAGTCTCTAAAGCCGACAACCGTGATTTAATTACTAACCCAAGCCCATCGAGAAATCGACTGCACATATCTTCCTCATTCCGTATAAACCTCGAAGCAAATCGAGATAAAGCTGTCAGTTTAGCTTCGTATTCTCTAACTGTCATACTCCCCTGATTCAACATGAAATATTCCTTCTCCTTTTGTTTTTGATACATTGGGGGAAAATACTTATCATATAAAGCTTTGACAAAAGCATTCCATGAGATCACATTCACACCTTCTGGAGTAATCAACAAATGTTTTGTGGCATCCCACCAATATTTAGCTTCTCCTTTCAGCATATACGTTGCCAAGGTCACTCGTTGATTTTCAGGCATCTTCATCACCCCAAAGATAAGTTCAATCTCTTTAACCCAGACTTCTGCCTCTGCGGGATCAACTGCTCCTTCAAATGGGGGTGGATTCATTTTAATAAATTTCTCATGTGAAGTACTCCTTTCTTCCCGGTGTATAACCTCATGAGCCCTGGCCAATGCTTGTGCCTCCAGTTGCCTGGCCTGTTGTGCTTCCATCTGAGCCATAAATATAGCTTGCTGCTCTGCCATTAAAGTCATAGCACGTGCCAATTTTTGCATGTCTGTCAATTGTTCCAGGTCAGGTTCTACATATCCATGAACAGGTTGTTCAACCTCTGCTTCCGCTGCCATATTTGAAGCCTCATCTTCTATTTCCACATTCACATTCACATACCCTCCTACCATTCTTTTATATTTGAAATGGATCAAAGATATAACAACATGCAGATATACATATCTTTCCTAACATGATCGTTAGTATCAAATAAAATATATTTCTGACATTCACTGCGAAATCTATACTCTTCTCACTCCAGAACCTCTAAAACCTAGGCTCTGATCCCAAAAGCTGACACACCCCAACCCAGTTACTTATAATTAAGTTTTAAAGTCAAAGTGAGTCAAACCATAGTTAATCTAACCAAACCATAATCACGAGTTTGATTTCAGAGTCATCATTGTAAATTCATATAACTGAAAACCTTTTTACAACATCAGAGTAATCATGCCCATAAAAACTTTCTTGAAGGATAAGTTAACTTAATTACATCATTTACATTTACACAAAATTATAGTTTCTCCCATTCCTGGCTAACCCAACCCGACCTCCTAGATTTTGCAGTGACATCGCGTTACCTGAAAAATGTGAACATAGGAACCGTGAGCAAAATAGCCCAGTGAATGCATCACTACTATACTACTGCATGAATTTAAATGCAATAAATCATGTCCATATACTTATGTATTAACTTATCCGGATCATTCATAATGAATGACCAACTTTTCCGAATCATGATTCACATATCCTGTCTAAATAGACAATTCTCCCCCATTCCTGGTCGAGGAGTAACCCCTTGTCATTAATAAACAAATCTCCCCCATTCCTGGTCGAGGAGTAACCCCTCATTTCGGTAAACCGAAATGAAAAATTTTATATTCATAACATTATGATCACATTTGTAATAGTATACAAATACATCATTCCAGTGAGTACACTCACCTTGGATGACAACTATGTATTCACGTTTTCTTCTGGTGGAGCTGAACTGGGTTGATTAGGCCTTACACCTGTCAATACAACTAATTCAGTACTTAACCTCAATCATAAATATTATCCAAACATAATTATGTAACTTTCCATGACTATACATCAACAATATAATTCCAATTAAGTCACATTCCATAAAACATAGGTAAAGGCAAACAATGATGTACATATTGATAAAGTTACGGACATTCAACCGTAGGAAATACCTTATGAGGAATTTATAACCAAAGTCAAGTAAACATGAAATTATACTCCTCAATGTATATACACATGAAACATGTACTCAAAGTACCCTTTGTAAGGACGAAATACAAACATTCATTCAAGGGGTACCCAGTATGGCCTGAACTTATGGTCTTACATACTTAACCATCCTATATTCCTAAATTGTACAAATACATGGGTCCAACCTCATCAATATGAAAACATATATGAATATACTATCCAGTACAAGTGACGGTGTAATTTTTCAAGCTTCCTAGGGCAAGTTATGACCATTTCTCTACAACACAAGAAATCTGCCCTACAAACTCCTCTATTGTTCCTTCAACTTCCAGGAATTTTCATAATTTTTCTCCAGTATAACTTTCCATGATTTTCAACCCATTTTCATTACACATACTGAATAGTAGATAATTAAAGTTTCATAATTGTTTGACTTCATTTGCTATCTCAAAAGCTTGACTAAGCTCAGGGCATACCAAAATGAAGTATAAAAACAGCAACTATGTACCAACTTGAAATCATCATTACAGCCTAACCACAAGGAGATAAATTCTAATTTTCAGATATATTATGAATATATGAGTCTAATTTCATATCCAATTGTAATTTCTCAATTCCAGTAAGCACACAAAGATATATGCAAGTTTGAATGCAAGGGGTTTCAATACAAAGCAATTTTAAGGATTTCTACATTCAACTTAACATAAACTTGCATCTAACCATACATACATATAAAGGGCTGAAACTTTGGTAAACTTATGATGATTTATATCATGTAAATCAGTAATATAAGATAAATAACAAGAATTAAAATTAGGATTACCTTCAGGGCTTTTTACGTAATTTCTACGGATTTTTCTACACCTTTTCTCCTCACTTTTCCTTCCTAAACTTCTACCTTCTCTTTCCTTAAGCTTAAAACCCTCTCATGGCTGATCTTGGCTGAAGGATAAGTCTATTTCAAGGGTATAAGGTCGGCCAAGGCTGCCTCCCAAGCCAACCAATCAAATTAAACCATTTGGTTTAATAAAAGACAATTTACCACTTAAAGGGAATTGACCAAATTGCCCCTTGTTCGTAAATTCGGTATAACTCTTTACTCGGGAATCCATTTGATGATAAGTTTGTTGTGTTACAACCCCAACTCACATGTCTACAACTATCTATTTTTCCCCTCAAGTCATTTATAATGTTATAAAGGTCAAAACTAGTCTCTAACAGGAACCTTTCTATCGAAAACAACAAAATTTTGTGTTTGTAAATAATTCGACCTTTCATGATTTATGAAAGTAGGATTATAATAAACATAATCAATTAAAATTAGATATACTAATAACACATTATTCATATCACATAAGATAAGCTTGGTTTAAATATAATTTATCATAATTATATTCGGGCTGTCACATCAAATGTTGGCGACGTAAATATTATTTTATTAAACAACTTTGAACTTGGAAAAATTCCTTAATCAAGAGGCACCAACCTTACAAGAAGGTGAAACTGATAAGCAATTAATTTATACGGTGGGTATATGAAAACATGTTAATTTTCTATGCAAAAATTATATCCTCAACTATCAGCAAAAACACATTATATAACGTGTATAGGCCTCTTAAAATTGCTAAAAAGGTGTGGGAGTCTTTGAATTAAAAGAATACAAAAATAGAAGATGCCGGAATAAAGAAATTCATTGTCGGTAGATTCTTAGATTTTAAAATGGTTGATTCAAAGACTGTCATTAGTCAAGTCCAAGAGGTCCAATTGATTTATCATGAAATATTTTCTAAAAAATAAAATTTAGTGAGTCATTCCAAGTGGTTGCAATGATTGAAAAATTTCCAACATCTTGGAAAGACTTCAAAAATTATTTTAAACATAAACGTAAAGAAATGGGGCTTGAGGACTTAATTGTGAGATTAAGGATTGAAGAGGATAATCCAGTGTCAGAGAAGAAAACTGAAAATCCTATGGAATCCAAATCACATGTTGTGGAAGAAGGTCAAAGTAGCAAGAAGAAGAAAAAGAAGCGCGTGAACTAAGGTGAGATAAACAAAGGGCCTAAAAGTGGAAACTTTAAAAAATTTGATGGAAAATGCATTGTGTGTGACAAGCCGGGACATCATGCTAAAGATTACCGTGATAAAAAAATCAAGGGAATAAGAAACATACCAATATCACTGAGGTTGAGAGCATTTCTGATGATATTAATTATTTGAGCCTCTCGGTCATGGTTTATGAAGTCAACATGGTGGGAAACACTAGGGAATGGTGGGTGGACATAGGGGCCACTCATAACATATATTCTGATAAGAATATATTTACTTCTTACCAACACTCTGATCACGAGAAATAACTTTTCATGGGAAATTATTCTATGTCAAAGGTTGAAGGAAAAGGAAAATTTATACTCAAGATAATTTTGAGAAAGGAATTACTCTCAACGAGGTTTTTCATGTCCCATATATTCGAAAGAACTTGGTTTCGGGATCACTTCTTAGTAAGAATGGATTTAAACTTGTATATGAATCTGACAAATTTGTACTCACTAGGAGTGGTATGTTTGCGGGCAAAGGATATTGGAGTGATGGGATCTTCAAACTCAATGTAATGATTGTAATGCGTATTAATAATAATAATAATAAGAATGTATCTCCTGCTTATTTTCATGAGTCTTGTAATGTATGGTGTGGTAGATTAGGTCATGTTAATTATGATAATATTCATAGATTAATTAATTTAGAGTTAATACCAAAATTTAGTATTAACTCAAGCCACAAGTGTGAAATGTATGTGGAATCAAAGTTAACTAAAACTCCTTTTACAAATATTGAAAGAAGAACAAACCCTCTTAGGTTAATTCATAATTATATATATGATTTAAAATTTGTACAAAAAAGAGGTGGAAAAAATGTTTATTACTTTTATTGATGTTTGCACAAGATATTATTATGTATACTTGATTAGGAGCAAGGATGAAGCGATAAATATTTTCGAACATTATAAAAATGAAGTTAAAAGTTAACTTAGCAAAAAGATTAAAGTAGTTAGACGTAATAGAGGAGGTGGATATGATTCCCTTTGACCAATTTTGTTCAAAACACGAAATTATTCATCAAACTACGTTCCTTACTCACCTCAATCTAACGGGATTACGGAACACAAAAATCGAACTCTAAAAGTGATGATGAATGCTATGTTGATAAGTTCAGATTCACCTCAGAACTTGTGGAAGGAAGCTTTGATTTCTGCAAATTACCTTCTTAACAAAATGCCTCATAAGAAATCATAAAGTACGCCATATGAATTTTGTAAAAGTCGAACACCTTCCTAAAAATACCTTAAAGTGTAGGGGTATCTTGCAAAGGTAGTCGTTCCTGATCCTAAAAGGATTAAGATATGATCAAAAACTTTTGATTGCACATTTATTAGCTATGAATTAATAGTAGTGCATATTGATTTCTTGTACATAAATTTGAGATTCCTGATATACATGTAAATACTATAATTGAATTTAGAATTGCATATTTACTTAAAGATATATTTCCTTATAAAAACTAAGTGGTTGATTCAATTTCTTGTGAAAGGACTTATGATACTGCATCTAGTAGTGATGAAAATAATATAGAAAATAAATATATCGAGAAATAGGATAACCTAGAACCTAGACGCAGCAAAAGGACAAATACTTCAAAGTCTTTTGGTCCAGATTTTCTAACATCTATGTTATAAAGTGAGCCTAGAAACTTCATAGAAACGATGTCAACTCCTGAAGCCCCTTTCTAGAAAGAGACGATCAATAATGAAATTGAATCCTCCGTGAAAAACCATACGTGAGAATTGGTTGACCTTCCACCAGGAAGTAAACCTCTTAGATGCAAGTGGATATTTAAGAGAAAATTAAAAGTTGATGGATCAATTGATAAATATAAAGCTAGACTTGTAGCTAAAGGTTATAGACGAAAGTAAGGAATGGATTACATTGACAGTTACTCACATGTTATAAGAATAACATCCATTCGAATGTTAATAGCTATTGCATAATTAAATAATCTTGAGATACATCAAATGGATGTAAAAACCTCATTCTTAAATGGATAATTAAATGAAGAGGTATACATGGAATAATCGGATGGGTTTAAAGTTACAGAAAAAGAAAAGAAAGTGTGTAAACTTGGTAAATTCCTTTACGGATTAAAACAAGCACCTAAACAATGGCATGAGAAATTTGACAATGTAATGATGTCAAATGGATTTAAAATAAATAGGTGTGATAAATGTGTTTACATTAGAAACACTACAAGTAGCTATGTCATTATTTGTTTATATGTCGATGATATGCTTATTATTTGAAATAATAAATATATCATTAAATCTATTGAGAGAATCTTGTCCAGTAAATTTGATATAAAAGATATGGGTATTGTTCATGTTATATTATGAATTAAATTTTCTAAAACATTGGAAAGACTAGTCTTGTCTCAATTTCATTTTATTGAGAAAATACTTGATAAGTTCGATAAAGGTAGTGATAGCATTGTTAAAACACCTATTGACTCTTATTTTCATTTATATAAAAATACTAGAAATGGTATATCGAATACTCTCGTATCATGTGCAGTTTCATGTATGTTATGAGCTGTACTCATCCAGATTTTGCTTACTCAGTTAGAAAATTGATTCGATATATAAGTAATCCAGGTGAAGATCACTGGAAATCTATAATGAGGGTTATTTGATATCTAAGATATACTCTTAATGATGGACTGCACTACACTAAATATCCAGCTGTATTTGAAGGATACAGTTATGCTAATTGGATATCTGATTCAAAGGATTCTAAATCCACAAGGGGATATATATTTACACTTAGTAGTGCTGCGGTGTCTTAAAAATCCTCAAAACACACTTGCATTGAAAGGACAACTATGGAGTCCGAATTTATAGATTTAGATAAAGTTGGAGAATAATTAGTTAGTCTTCGAAACTTTCTAGAGGATAGTCCAATGTGGCTAACCTATGCCTCTAATTTGCATACATTGTGATAGTCAATAGATAATTGGCAGAGCATAGAGGCATATGTATAATGGTAAGTCTCGACATATACATCGAAGATATAATATAGTTAAACAATTTCTCTCTAATGGAATAATTTTCATTGATTATTGTTGATACCAAAATCTACCATCCTGCATGGACCAATTATAAGCTAGCACGTGTTATCCTATGTGGCACAAGTCCAAGTTAGCATAACAAGGAAGCCCGACCAACATGGTTAACTAATCCGACCAACGGGAAGCCCGACAAACAACCGAAAATCAATTTTGTACAACCAACCAAGCACCGACAGTATTACAGCCTGTATTGCCTGTGAAGCGACAACATTCATATAAATAATTCTCATGATGTATTGATAAAAATGCCTGAAAAATAAAGGCATTCCATCCTTTCACATGACAACGATTAAGATCCCCCTTTTGGATATAAATTCATTGTATTACCCTCATTACAAGGGATGAGAAAACAAGTCAAGGCAGTCAATACATAACAGTGGACCTAGGCTATTACTTTGGGCTGAACCACTCTAAAATCTCTTGTGACTTGTTTGTTTTACTTAATTTTATTTGTGATCAAACAATTAGGCCTAGTCTAGTTTTTTGCATTAACAGATTGGCGCCTTATGTGGGAATATATTACTAAATGTCGTCACTCATTCACCATCCATGGTTGAGATTCCTGAATAAAGTACCAGAAATGAGGGAATTTCTCCTAATCCCTCTGCTCCTCCAAATAATTATGAGTTAAAAGGAATTTTGGCTAGTTTAGCTAAAGGTCAAGAGGTTATGTAGGACACCATGAGATAGTTGGGCCAAACTCTTCAAGTTGGAATTCCTACATAATTTAATATGCCAACGCCATCATCCAGGAGTGTTGGGCACAACCATTGTAGAACTTCAAGGGATCCTCCATACTTTCTTGGGGTAACCTCCTCCATCGAGATTATTGGCTCTTCTGATGGATAGTCTTTCGTCCCAGAAAGATTGAGTGACTTAGAAAGGCTAAGTACGGCTTATCCTTTCAATCGTATAGGACCTAGGGGAAATGCCCTGAGGGTTGCGTCGAGAGATACTCGGCGATCATGCGATTTAAGGGAAGGTTCATCCCAATCTAGATTAAGAACCCAATGAAATGAAAGATCCATTCATAGAGAATGATCACATGAAGAAAGTTCACCAAGATCTATTAGTTGACATGGAAAAACTACTACTCATAAATATAGGGCTAGCAGTGAAGCTTGGAAAGGTTCTATCCAATGTTTAGAGGATAGATTGGGGGAAATGGCTAAGGCCAAAAATCCTCTGCAAAGAAGTTTTAGCAAGGTATCCCCCTTTGTGGATACCATTGTAGATTTCCCCACGCTGACCAAGTTCAAGGCTCCAGTGGTCACTCCCAAATATGATGGGAAAGATGACCCAGTTCTTCATATAAAGCAATATCAGGTAGTGACGGATATTTATGTTATTCCCGATGAGATGAGATATAGGGATTTTTCAGGAACAATCACTGGATCTGCCAAAATCTTGTATAATAGTCTTCCTCGGGGACAAATTTCTCGCTTTCAACAGCTAACCAAGCTATTCATTGGTAATTTTTACTTTGGAGCCAAACCAATGAAACGAGTAGCTCATCTTCTAAGTGTACGATAGAAAGAAGGAGAAAGTAGCGGGGATTACGTCACTCATTTCAACAACGAGAAATTGGAGGTCAATGATTATGAGGAGAAGATCGCAATTACCGCCCTTATGAGTGATTTGCTCCCGAATAAGTTGTATTATACCTTGCCAAAAGATCCCCCGAAGACAATAACGAAATTGATGGCCAAGGCAGCAAAAATTATGAACGTGGAATAAGCTATGGCTGCCAAAAAGAATTTCAATGAAAGGGGGGGGGGGCAAAAATATAAGGGAAGTCAGAGAAGAAGGAGCACAAGAATCACAACTAATGCAGGAATTCGAAGAGAAAGGAGGGCCTAAATCGTCTCACTAAATTCATTAACTACACTCTCTTAATAGTAGATATAAATCATGTGTTGGAAAAAATCAAGAACAACGATGATTGAAGTTGGCCTGAAAAGCTGAGGTCACCTGCTGACAAGAGGAACAAGTCCAAGTATTATGAGTTTCATAAGGATCACGGTCATACTACCAACCGTCGTATTTCCCTCCAAAATGAGATAGAAGAACTGATTCGAAGAGGAAAGTTGGACAGATATGTTAATCACAAAATGGGGGGAAGAAATGGAGGCAGAGGTCGACAGAGATCTAAATCTCTAGTTAAACGCAGGGAAGAGAAGAAGAGGAACCACACCGATGATCCGAAAGATGATCTTGATCTTCCTAAGAAGGCTAGAAAATCGGAACGAGAGGTATTCGCACTCAGTTTTGGATCTTTTGATTGTCACATTATTGCAGGTGGAGACGCTGGAGGAGGAGACCATGAAGTAGAAAGGAAAGCTTACCTCAATGAGGCTCAAGCTTGCTCCTATATTCAGCGAATCAACCTCACCGAGGAAAAAAGACCGAGAAAGGTTAACAAGGATAAGCTTAGGATTGGCTTCTCCAAAAATGATCTATCTGGAGTATTGTATCCTCATGATGATCCTTTAGTGATCAGAGTCAGAATGAAATAAATACTGGTGGTAAGAACTTTGGTGGATAATGGCAGTTTGACAGACATCATGTTTTATCCCTTTTTTGACAGTCTGGGATTAAAACTCAACCAACTGGAGCCATATCATAGGCTACTCATTGGTTTTTCCGATGAAAAGGTATTTCTATTGGGGATAATAAAATTAGACGTGTTGATTGGGATATGTCCAGCAAGCAGGATATAGAACGTAAGATTCTTTGTAATGGACAAAAATGTTCATTCTGCTTATAATATGATCATGGGGGAGTTAGTCTAAAAAAGTTCAAACCTGTACCCTCCACTGTTCATCAATGCTTGAAGTTCTCGGCCAACTTTAGAGTTAAAGTGGTGAAAGGAGACCAGAAAGTAGCTCGAGAGTGCTACTATTCATCTGCCGAGAAAGAAGATATGCTGGAGACAAAAAGAAAAACAACCACTTATCAAGTAGATACATTTGAGCCGAATAGCGAGTATGAGGTTGAAACTTTAGATCCATGAGATGAATATGAGCTCATAAAAGGCCAAGTGATGGAGGTAACCGAAAGCATTATTCTAGATGATGATAAACTAGAATGAATAACTCAAATAGGATCGTCATTGGAACCAGTTGTTAAGCAGGAGCTGACAACTTTCTTGAGGCAAAGAAAATAGGTGTTCTCTGGAGTCATGAAGATATTCCAGGCATAGATCCAAACTTTATGTGTCATGAACTTAATGTTAATAGGGAATTCAAACCTATGAAGCATCGAAGAAGAGTTTTAGACTGAAGAAGAACCAGGCTATACAGGAAGACGTGGAGAAGCTTCAAAAAGCTTCCTTTATTGAAGATGTGAAGTGCCGAGATTGGTTGGCCAATGTAGTTATGGTCAAGAAGAAGACAAACAAGTGGAGGATGTGTGTAGATTTTACTGACTTGAACAAAGCGTGCTCGAAGAATCACCTTCCTTTGCCACGAATTGACCAGTTGGTAGATGCTACTTCAGGGCATGAGTTGCTGAGTTTCAAGTACGCATATTCTAGTTATAACCAGATTAAAATGAAGCCCGAAGACAAAGAAAGTACTTCTTTTATCACTCCCTGAGGAACTTATTGCTATAATGTTATGCCTTTTGGTTTAAAAAATGCAAGTGTTTCCTATCAAGGATTGGTAAACAAAGTATTTGAGGAGCAGATAGGCAAGAATATGGAAGTATACATGGATGATATTATCACTAAGAGCCAAAAATCTACTAATCATATTGTGGACCTCAGTCGGATATTTAATTAATTGGAAAAGCACCAGATGAAATTAAACCCCACCAAATGTGTCTTTGGAGTACAGGAAGGAATATTCCTAAGGTATATAGTGAATCAAAGAGGTATTGAATCTAATCTAGACAAGATTAAAGCTTCGATCAAAATGAAGTCTCTGACCTGCAAAAAGGATGTCCAAAGGCTAACTGGGCGCGTAGCAGGACTCAATAGGTTTGTGTCCCGAGCAACGAATAAATGTTTACCATTCTTCAAGGTACTCAGAAAAACCTTCGAATCGAATAATGAACGTGAAAAGGCATTCTTGGAGTTGAAGAAGTACCTGGGAGAACCGCCATTACTTTCTCGATCGATGTTGGGAGAAAAGTTATATTTATATTTGGCGGTGTCTGAGTCAGTAGTTAGCTCTGCCTTGATCAAGGAGGAGAATGGAATTCAAAAGCTAGTTTATTACACCAACAAAGCTTTTCGAGGAGCATAAGTAAGGTATCCCACGAAGAAAAATTAGCCTTGACCTTAATTGAGGCTAGCAGACGTATGAAATAATATTTTCAAGACCACACCATAGTGGTATATACTGATATGCCACTAAGACAAGATTTGCATAAGCTAGAGAAATTTGGAAGATTGATGTATTGGGATATGGAGTTGGGAGAATATGACCTTGTGTATGAACCATGGACTACTTTAAAAGTCCAAGCTATGGCTGATTTTATTATAGAATTCACTTATCTAGGGGTTCCTGAGCAACAAGGGACTCTAGCCGAGCAACATGCAGGAGATAGAAGATTTATTGGAGATATACCCGATCAACTCCAAATAAGGGAAATTGTAGAAAAAGACCAACTAGAACCACCTAGTGGAGTATAGGAGATGAAGATGAAATATGAGGAGGTGAAAGATAAAATTTTCCATCAAGGGATTTTGACAAACCAAGCATTTGACAATGATATCCCCCTATGGAGTCTCTATATTGACGGATCATCTTATGCAACCGGATGTGGAGCTAAAATCATTCTCAATAATCCAGAAGAGCTAGACGTAGAGTACGCTCTACGTTTCCAATTTTAGGCCTCCCGTAATGAAGTAGAGTATGAAGTTGTAATTGTTGGCTTAAATCTAGCCAAATCATTGAACTTCGAGCAAGTTGTGGTGTACATTAATTCACAGTTAGTTGTAAATCAGTTATTGAATTTATATGCAGTGAAAGGAGAACTGATGACCAGATATTTGGCTAAAACTTTGGAAGTAATTTCCACCTTACTAGCAGTTCAGATGATCAGGATTATAAGATTAGAGAACGCCCGAGAAGATGCACTTGCTCGATTAGCTTCAGTAACCAGAACGAAGATACAAAGAACTATTCCTATTGAGCTACTCGCTAATAGGAGAATTGATGAAGATCTGATGGTTAACTTTATTGCAGTTGATATGGGGCCATCCTGGATGGACCCCATAAGAGCATATTTTTAAGATGGGATTCTTCCAACCGATCTACTTGAAGCTAAGAAGCTAAAATACAAAGATGGAAGATATGTACTTGATAGTGGTGTGTTATATAGGAGAGGATTAACTCCTGGTTTACAATGGTATGTGCATTCAGCTAAGGTAAATGATCTGATTGAAGAAGTCCATGAAGGGTCCTGTGGAGCCCATGTAGCAGGAAGAACGTTGTTACGAAGAATACATACATAAGGGCACTACTGGCTAACCATGAGAACAGATTCTGTAGATTTTTCTAAGAGATGTGATAAGTGCCAGAGGTTTTCCAGTATACGCAAGGCTCCACAATCTCTCTTAACACCAATTACTTTTCCTTGGCCTTTTTCTCTGTGGGGAATTAACTTGGTTGGACCCTTACCAACCACCCGAGGAAGGTTCAAGTACTTGGTTGTAGCTATTGATTATTTTACAAAATGGGTGGAAGCTGAACCATTAATTGATATGCATATGAAAAAGTTTATCAGTTCATTTGGAAAAGTATCATATGCAAGTATGGCTTACCTTATGCCTTTATAACTGATCTTGGCACACAGTTTGATAATGACGAGTTTGCTGCTTATTGCGCCCAATCCAATGTCCAAAAAAATCCACTCTGCTCTTGGCCATCCTCAAAGAAATGGCCAAACAGAGGTAACTAATAAAACCTTACTGAAAGGGATGAAGTAAAGATTAGAAAATATAAAAGGAAATTGAATCAACGAGCTGCATTTGGTCTTGTGGGGTTTACCGAACAACTTCCAGAACAGCTATTGTAGAAACTCCCTACCTATTGGCATTTGGTACTGAAGCCATAATCCCTGTTGAACTAGGTTTGCATAGGCATAGAGTTCTTAACTTCAATACCCCAGTCAGCGGTTTGATGAGAAGATTGGATTTAGACATGTTAGAAGAAGTCTATGAAGATGTAGCTCTCAGAAATGCATCTTATCAACAAAGTACTGCACGTTTCTACAATAAGAGGGTCATGTCGAGCAACGTAAAGGAGGGAGATTATGTTTTGAAGAAGGTGATTCAGAAGAATAATAAGATGGAAGCCAATTGGCATGGGCCATATCGTATTACTGTAGTTATCCGACCAGGTACGTATCGGATTGAGACTTTGCAAGGGGAAGAATTTAAGAACCCATGGAATGCAGAACACTTGAATAAATACTATCAGTAATCGTAGTTGTGTTATGCTCAGTTCACTTCAATATTAATGAGAAGATAACTTTCTGAAAAATTATTATTTTGTTGTTTTCTTTTCGGAGTAGTAGTGCTATGCACTTGTAACATTATGACACCAACAAAGTTGGTCGGTATCCATAAAGGCCTCCAACAAATATGGTCAGTAACATTATGAAGACACCAATAAAGTTGGTTTGAATCAACAAATACCACCAACAAAGTTGGTCAGTATCCATAAAGGCCACCAACAAAGTTGGTCGGTAACATTATGAGGCCACCAACAAAGTTGGTCGACATCAACAAAAACCACCAATAAAGTTGGTCAACATCAATGAAGGCCACCAACAAAGTTGGTCGACATCAACAAAACCACCAACAAAGTTGGTCGGTATCAAACATAGAAAACCATGCAAGGCAAAATCGTAATTCCCAAATTCTTGGTTAATGAAGACCCGAATGACAAATGTTCATCTAAACTGGGCTAAAATATGGACAAATGTTCCACTCATGCCTGGGAACTAAGGTAACTAGTGCATTTACCATAAAATTTAGGTACATTAGTAAAACCATGGTGAAGCATTGGTAATTGATATAAAACTCAGGATAATCCTAAGAATATCAATAGAACCGGTGAAAAAGTAGAGATTAACTAAAACAGTTAATCCATTCATAGTCAAAGACTAGAAAAACATTCACAGGCATTCAAAGATTAACTAAAAGTTGATCAATTAATAAAATAAGCTTTTCATTCAAATTAAATGATTACATATTGTTGCTCAAATATAGAGAAACAAAACACAAAAGTTTATTCTACATGACACTTTCCTTCAGCTTTAGAGACAGGATCCATGCCAGCTGGAGGATCATCCAAAGTAAAAGAAGAGTTGATAAAGTTAAGATTCTGAAGCATCCTGGTATTGCTGCTACTAGGACGGTCAAGCAAATGAGGAGGATGAACGATCTCAAGCTCGTCATGCAGTTCGTAGTCCCCTAAGTACTTAGAAATCAAACATTGGGGAACACAGTGAACAGGTACCCAATTAACATCCAACTTAAATAGAGGATTGTCAAGCTATAGAAATTTTGGATCATACCAATCCCATAGAGAATTATTCCTATCCACCTTCAGCACAGTTAAAGTGTTCATCCAACCCCATTTGTAGGACTCATTCTAGCCTGTTGAAGTCTATCAACCTAATGTCCTAAAGCTTCATTATACCCACCCATTTAAAATTCTCTGGGCTGCTTATAGAATTGAAAATTTAATCTATCAACATGTGATTACAGCTTCTTCAGTACCCCATCCTTAGCATCCAATTTGGAAGATTGAGTAGATAATTTCTCAGATAAAGTTTGCAGCTTTTGAGACATCTATGCAATAGCTCGGTTCTTTACTTTTAACTGCACACCTTGGTTAGCAAGGGCCTATTGGGTCCTAAGTTCCTCTGTAGTTCCTCGGCCAGTCCTATTTCTAGCTCGGTAAGAAGAAGCGGACTTAATGTTTTTCAAGGCCTACAATTCATCTCTTAATGTGGCCTTCTCATCTTTTAAAAAGGAATAACCTTCATCGGTAGAAGTAAAAACATCTCCAGAGGAAGAATTCAGAAGACTCACTTCATTCCTCAAATTACTATTCTCCTCTTCCAGGAGTTTGGCAATGGTCCTAGTTTCTTCAATTTCAGGTTTAAGTAAAGCTTCCTTTTTATTATAAATGGAGACAAAGTTATCAAAGCCCCGACCTGCACTTAAGATTTGATACTTCTTCTCGTAAATCTTATGCAATAATGCTGAAGATTATTTATATTGTTCTTGAAGTTCCTCTATCATCTCAGAATAGGCAACATTATTTACCACAACCCGATGAAGTAAGTACTTCAAGTATTGATAAGCCTCCTTAACCCACCGAGCAACTGAGTAATTTCTTCTTCGAACAAGTCTATATGATATGCTTTGAAAAAGGCATTGCACTTCCTCAGTAGCTCGGTATCATGAGAAGACAGTTATTCTATCTTCACAATAAACTAGCAAGAAGAAAGAAACAATCAATAATAAGTATGGACAACAGATGAAATCAATAAAAGATAAGTAAAAGGAATTAGGGGTTCTTTTATTGATAATGAAGAGTTCAGGTACAATCAAAAAAAAAGGAAAAAGAAATAACAAAAGTAAAAGAGAAAAATGATGGATAACATTACACCTTCTCCCTATCACTTTTAACCTTCTAGCTCTGCTCAGAAGAAGGGGCCGCAGGCTAGAGTTATTCGATTTGTGCAGTTGGAGGTATAGAAGGCTCATGGACTTCAGGTTGTTTGGCAGTAGACTCAACCACAATTGAAAACTCTTAAGAAGAAGCTCCATCCTCAAACTTATCTTCTATGGATGGAGGAGGGTCATGAATATACCTCTAAAAAAGTTTAGAATCTCCATTTGTGTTCAAATATTGAAGAGAAGTAACCCAACCATCTCTAAAGCTTTTTTTCTTCACATACTCAATCTAAGTAGAAGCGATAGAAATGGATTTATTCCAGTCCTTATCCCAACCATCACTGAAGGAGGCATTCACAACAAATTTTCTTTTAAATCTGGCTGAGGACACAAGCTCCTTAGCAGCCTCTCTCCCGCGCTCAGCTTCCTCTTTCTGGGACCCATCTTCCTTGGCCCTGCACTCAGCATCAAGGGCATTTATATTAGAAGTTAGACGAGCAGTTTTAACTATCTTCAATTTCTCAGCCTAAGTGTTCCTCTCAGTCTCCAAGGCCTGCTGAGATTCAAGTAGATATTTCTTTAAACCAGACAAAGCTTTCTCCACCTCATTTGAAGAAGAAGAAGCCTTAATTGCATCATCCTTCTCCAGCATATTATTGAAATGTACCAAGAATTGCAAAAGATGAAGAAAAAAATTAGTATAAATAAGAGATATGAAAGACATCCAAATCAAGAAAAGGAAAATTGCTTATTAATGAAGGTTCAAAGTACTAATTCAAAAACCCTTGTTCTGGGGAGCTTGGTATCCACAACCCTATAGTCTGGAAGACTACCAGATTTGATTAACTTCCTGGCTAAACCAAAAGTAAGGGCTGACGGAGGAGGAGCATCAGAAGAAGGAAAATTAACCAATGACAATTGATCTTCCATCTGGTCAATGTGTTTCTCTGTAACCCCTCTCCTAAGTCTCCTCAGAGGAACATTGACCTCTATAGGATCTCCATCCTTAGGATCCAGGTCTTTAGGAGTTGGATCCTTGGGGGTCGATTCCTTGAGAGCTGGGGGCTTTATAGCATCCCTAGGGGATGTGGGCTTAATAACATCCCTAGTTTTCTTCTTGGCTCCTTCAACAGAACATTGAGATCCATAAGTAGCATCATTATAGAGATCAGGAAACTTCCTCTTCTTCATAACTTCAGATAGAGGAATATCAAAATTAACAGCAGTCTCTGCGTCAAAATCAATTACCAGAGCAGGAAAAGCAACTGGTCTGATAATAAAATAGGAATCAATGTTCTTGTACTGGAGAAGATAATAAGCAGACCCTACGTGCTCCTCAACAACTACTTTGTGAAGTCCCCAGATAAACTTCAACTCTTTCAAATTTACTTCGCTCTCTTTGGGGCACTTTCTTGTTTGCTCAACTGAAAATCAATTTATAAAACAATAGTCAGTATGATATTTTATCAAACATAAACAAGGAAAATTTACTATTAGAATCAGGGAGATTAACTACCAAATCTTTATTAACAGACCTAGTTTTCAAATAAAATGTGGTATCAATAGTTACCCACTTATAACAAAACATGATTTCTGAAATCCCTAGATGGGTTCCATAAATTTGATTTAATCTATAAACTCCATTTACAACTCTCCATGTGTTGGGAGACACTCTTGCAGGTACAATGTCAAAATATTGTCAAAACTCCAAACACAGGGGATAGGGAGAAAAGATGATTCTACATTCAGAAATAAAGATGGAGGGAAACCAATGACCCTTAGCAAGAGAGCGGAAATTAGAAGGAAAAGTGAGATTTTCTAATACAACCCAAGACGGAATATTAAAATCGGTTCTGAACTTATCAAGTGACTCGACAGAGTAAACTATGATGAAAAAAACAAAGAAGAAGAGAAGAAAGATTCTTACAAAGATTTAAGGATTCATCTTGAACTGAAGACCAAAAAGAAAATGATCGCACGAAAGCAAAACACCCAGTGGCAGAATCAGAAGAGAGAGGTAGCAGATAATCAAAGTTTTACCGCCCTTTTTATAAGACGCATTAAAAACTGGGAAAAGTAATGATTAAAGAGAATGACGTTTGGGTTTACGATGGATAATAAAGTAAAAGATGAAGATACCCCGTAAAAGTTCAGTGAAATTTGAAATGTTTATAAAAATTGCCATTCGCGCCCAAAATCAGCTATCAAGTAATAAAATTCACAAGTATGGAAGGACTGCAGCTAAACCAAACAGCCTGAGCTACTTCCAAAGCATAATATTCCACACTTTCGCATCAACTCCAAGTATGAAACATTGGGGGCTTCTGTTGATACCAAAATCTACCATCCTACATGGACCAATTACAAGCCAACATGTGTTATCCTATGTGGCACAAGTCCAAGTTAGCATAACAAGGAAGCCCAACCAACATGGTTATCCGACCAATGGGAAGCCCGACCAATTGGAAAGCACGACCAACAATCGAAAATCCATTATGTACAGCTAACCAAGCGCCAGTAGTATTACATCATGTATTACCTGTGAAATGACAACATTCATATAATTAATTCTCATTATGTATTGATAAAAAATCCTAACAAATAAAGGCATTACATCTTTTCACATGACAACGATTAAGACCCCCCTTTTGGATTTAAATACATTGTATCACCCTCATTTCAAGGGACGAGAAAACAAGTCAAGGAAGTCAATACATAACAGTGGACGTACGCTATTACTTTAGGCCGAACCACTCTAAAATCTCTTGTCTTTCTTATTTTACTTAATTTTATCTGTAATCAAACAGTTAGGCCTAGTATACTTTTTTGCATAATTAATTATATTATGTTTAAGGACAGTATAGTGGGTTCGTTAACCAAAGGGTTAAATAGAGAAGAAGCATCCATATATGCAAAAGTTGACTAAAAGTTTATCCATTCGAAAACTAAGCTTTTCATTAAAATAAAATGATTACATATTATTACTTAAATATGAAAAAACAAAATTCAAAGTCTTATTCTACAGGATGCTTTCCTTCAGCCTTAGAGACACGATCCATGCCAGCAGGAGGATCGTCCAAAGTAAAAAGAGAGTTGATGAAGTTAAAATCTTGAAGTATCCTAGTATTGCTACTACTAGGAAGATCAAGCATATGAGGAGGACGAACGATCTCTAGTTCATCATGTAGCTCGTAATCTCCCAAGTACATGGAAATCAAGCATTGGGGGATACAGTGAATAGGTATCCAATTAACATCTAACTTGAATGGAATATTGTTAAGTTGCAGCAATCCCGGGTCATACCAATCCCATAGAGACTTGTTTTCATCCACCTTCATCACAGTTAAAGCGTTTATCCAACCTCATTTGTAGGATTCGTTCTTGGCCTATTGAAGTCTATTGTCAAAATGTCCCAAAGTTTCATTATACCCATTCATCCAAACTTCTCTTGGCTGCTTGTGGAATTGAAAGGTTAATTTATCAACTTGTGATTGCAGCTTCTTCAGTACCCCATCCTTAACCTCTAATTGGAAAGATTTAGTGGATAGTTATTCAGATAAGGTCTGCAGCTTTTGAGACATCTTAGTAATATCTCGATCTTTTTCTTTTAACTATGCTGCTTGATTGGCAAGGGCCTATTGGGTCCTAATTTCCTCTATGGTTCCTCAGCCAGGCCTATTTCTAGCTCGGGAGGAAGACGCAAATTTAATGTTTTTCAAGGCCTAAAATTCATCTCTTAATATTGCATTCTTAGCTTCTAAAAAGTAATAACCTTCATCTGTAGTAGTAACAACAGCTCTAGAGGCAGGCTTCAAAAGATTTACTTCATCCTTTAAATTATTATTCTCCTCTTTCAGGAGTTTGGCAATAGTCCTAGTTTCTTCAACTTCAAGCTTAAGTAAATCTTCCTTTTTCTTATAAACAGAGATAAAATTATCAAAACCCCGACCTACACTTAAGCTTTGATATTTCTACTCATAGCTCTGGTGTAGCAGTGTAGTGGGTTCTTTATATTATTCTTGAAGTTCTTCTATCATTTCACAGTAGGCAACATTATTTGTTACCTCCCGATCAATTAAGTACTTCAAGTACTTGTAGGATTCTTTAACCTGCTCTGATGCATCACCACTGAGCAACTGAGTAATTTCTTCTTCGGATAAGTCCGTATGACCAGCTTTGAAAATAATATTGCACTTCCTCAGTAGCTGAGTATCATGGGAAGACAGTTATTCTATCTTCGATATAAACTAGCAATAAGAAATAATCACAAATCAATAATAAGGATGGAGAACAAGTATAATCAAAAGGAGATAAAAAAGGAATAACAAAAGGTTCTTTTATTGAAACAAAGAGTTCAAGTACAATCAAAATAAATAAAAAGAAACAACAAAAGCAAAAGGGAAAAATTTCGAACAACTTTACACCTTATCCCTATCATTTTTAACCTTCTTGTTCTTATCAGAAGAAGGGACTATAGGCTAGAGTTGCTCGGTTTGCTCAGTCGGAGGAAACGAAGACTAACGGATTTCAGGTTATTTGGCAGCAGACTCAACCACAAATGAAGACTCTTAAGAAGTAGCTTTATTTTCAACCACATCCTCTATGACTAGAGGAGGACCATAAACATACCTCTGAAAAAGTTCAGAGTCTCCAATTGTGTTAAACTCTTAAAGGGAAACAACCCAACCATCTCTAAAATATTTTTGCTTCACATACTCAATCTGAGCAGAAGCAGTACAAATGGCTTTATTCCAGTCCTTGTCCCAACCAGCACTAAAGGAAGCCTTCACAGTAGACTTTCTCTTAGCTCTGGCAGAGGATACAAGCCATTCAGTAGCCTTTGCCCTGCACTCAGGTTCCTCTGCCCTGTGCTCAGCTTCCTATTTCTTGCGCTCATCTTCTTATTTCTAGCGCCCAGCTTCCTTTTCCATGCGCTTCACTTAAAGTGCATTTGTATCAGACGTTTGATGAGCAGTTTCTGTTATCTTCCGTTTCTCTGCCCAAGTGCTCCTCTCAGTCTTCAAGGTCTGCTGAGATTCAAGTAATGACTTTTTCAAACCAGATAACGCTTCTTCTACCTTATTTGAAGAAGAAGAAGCCTTAATTTCATCATCCTACTCCAGTATATTTTTTAACTTTACCAAGAATTACAAAAAATGAAGATCAAAGTGAGCATATGAGGAATATAAACGACAACCAAACCAAAAAAATGGAAATTACTTATTTATGCAAGATTCTAAGCAGCCAAATCAGAAACCCTCATTCTAGAGAGCATGGCATCCACCCCCCGTGGTCTGGAAAAGTACCAAACTTGATCAACCTCCTGGCCAAACCAGGACTAATAGTTGTTAGAGGAACAACATCAGAGGAGGGTAAATCAACCAAGGATAATTGATCGGTCATCTCGTCAACTTGCTTCTCTACAAGCCCTCTCCTAAGTCTCCTTAGAGGAATTTCAACCTCTTTGGGAGCTACATCCTTAAGAGCCAGGTCTTTGGGGGTTGGATCTTTTGGGACTAGACCCTTGGGGGTTGGGGGCTTCATAACATCCCTTGTTTTATTCTTGTCTCTTTCAACAGTTGATTGGGAGCCAGAAGCACTACAGCTATAAAGGTCAGGAAACTTCATTTTCTTCATAATTTCAGACAGAGGGATATCAGAATCAACAACAACCTCTTGGTCAAGATTAATTACCAGAGTAGGAGAGGCAACAAGTCTGGTAATAAAAGAAGAAACAGTGTTTTTGTACTAGAGCAGATAGGAGGCATACCTAACGTGCTCTTCAGTAACTACATTATGAAGACCCCAAATAAACTTCAACTCTTTTATATTTACTTCACTCTCTTTGGAGCACTTTCTTTTTTGCCCAACTGCAAATCATTTATAAAACAACACTCAGTATGACATTTTTTCAAACATAAACAGTGCAAATTTACTAAAACATAAAACAACCTATTCCATTGCCAAGAGCAGACATCTTAGTCCTTGATATTTAGCGCCTCCAACTAAAGGGGCATATTGCCAATTTTTTACAACTACCCCGTGATGAAAATAATCCCTATTAGAATCAGGAAGATTAACTACTAAGGCTTTACTAAAAGCCCTAGTTTTTAAATAAAAGGTGGTATCACTAGTTACCCATTTATAACAAAACATAATTTCTGAAATCCCTAGATGGGTTCCATAAATTTGATTAAACCTATAAACTCCATTTACAACTCTCCATATGTTAGGAGCCACTCTTGTAGGTACAATGGCAAAATATTGACAGAACTCTAAACACAGGAGATTGGGAGGAAACGTGAAACCACATTCATCAATAAAGATGGAAGGGAACCAATAACCCTTAGCAAGAGAGAAAAAATAAGAGGAAAAAGTGGGATGTTCTAATACAACCCAAGATGGAATATTAAAATCGATTATGAACTTATCAAGTGACTCAATAAAATAAACCATGATGAAGAAAACAAAGACGAAGAGAAGAAAAATTCTTACAAAGATGTAAGGATTCAACAAGAACTGAAGACAGAAAAGAAAACGATCGCACGAAAGCAAAGAACACAGCAGCAGAATCAGAAGTAAGAGGTAAAAGATGATCAAAGTTTTTACTGCTCCTTTTATAAGACGCATCGAAAACTGGAAAAAGTAATGATTAAAGCGAACGATGTTTGGGTTTTACGGCGGATAACAAAGGAAAAGACGAAGATACCCCCTAAAAATTCGCTAAAATTTAAAATATTTACAAAATTGCCACTCGTGCCCAAAAATCATCAATCAAGTGGATAAATTTCACAAGTGTGGAAGGTCTGCAGTTAAACCAAACAACGCGAACTACTGGTGAAGCATAATATTCCATACTTTCGCATCAACTCCAAGTATGAAACATTGGGAGCTTCTGTTAATACAAAAATTTACCACCCTACGTGGACCAATTACAAGTCAGCACATGTTATCCAATGTGGCACAAGTCCAAGTTAGCAGTATAGAAAAGTCCGACTAACAGCTGGAAAATCCAATTTGTACAGCCAACCAAGCACCAGCAGTTTTACAGCCTGTATTGCCAATGAAGCGACAACATTCATATATTTAATTCTCATTATGTATTGATGTAAATGCTTAACAAATGAAGGCATTCCATTCTTTCACACGACAACTATCAAGACTCCTCTTGGGCTATAAATACATTGTATCACCCTCATTGCAAGGGGACGAAAAAAACAACTGAAGACAATCAATACAGAATAGTGGACGTAGGCTATTCATTTGAGCCGAACCACTTTAAAATTTCTTGTGTCGTGTTTGTTTTACTCATTTTATCCGTGATCGATTAATTAGATCTAGTCTAGTTTTTTGCATCAACATAATTATTTTAAAAAATATTTCAACTATTTTTTTTTAAAACTTTTTAACCGTGGTTTTTAAAAATTGTTTATAAAAATAAAACAATGTTTTATATAATATAAGAAACTATTTTTTACAAAAACTAAAATATTTTAACAGTTAAAAATCTTTCTTTTATATAATAAAATCGTACATTTTATTTAGAATATTTTTATAAAAAAATTAACACTACTATCTATAAATATAAATAGAACACTAGAAAAACAATTAAAATAGTTTTCTTTATCAAAGCAATCCTATTAAGAAACTATTTTCTTAAAAAAACAAAAACACATTTGAACTGTTTTTTTTTAAAATTGAACTATAGTTTTTAAAAATTGTTTATAAGAACTAAAACAATGTTCTATATAATATATAAAAAAACAATAGTTAAAAAGTTTTTTTTACACTTGATTTTTTTAAAAAATTTTAAAACATGTATAAAAAGTTAAAACAGAGTTTTATACAAAAAAAAAATTATCTTTTAAAAACTATTTTCTATAATAAACAGTTTTTTATAATGAAAACAATTTTTAATTATTATATAACTTTTTTTAATAAATAAATAAATAAATTATTTTTCATATATACACATATGAGTTTTTCTCCTTTATTGTTTTATACTAAAGAAAGTGATGTATAGATTTTCTATGAACGAAAAGAATTTGTAAGTTTTAAAGGTAATAGCGTCCAAGGTGGAGTAGAAAAAGGTTGAGATCTTCATTATTCTGTGTCTATATATGATATAGATGCACTTGGTGCACCAAGTCGAGATCCATGTAATTTCGGTGATCGACCCTCTTTGTCTTGATAGCACGGGAAGAAACAAAGATACCCAAAAATAAGGAATGTTCGCACAAGGCATGCACGTTACGCTTATCTAAAGAATTTTAATCCTCCCAATGCGTTCCTCTCATATAGGTCAAAAACCTACAAAGACTTTAACGGGAGACGAGCATTTAAATTTACATTTTATGGGCACCAAAGTTGATGTAAAGGGATAAGTGAAAGTGATCAATCCATCGGGATTTGGATTAAGGAGATTTCTCACTGGCCTCGCATTTTTTGTCCTATTACCACTCGATCAATTTGGGCATTTGTCCGAATACGTCCCCAGTCAATGATTCTCAAGTGGGCTCCATATGCAAACACGCAACTACCTTCACAATTTTACTAATTAATACTTATATACGTATATGTTTGTGTGAGGGGGCGAGGGTATTTATTTACCATTAGGAACTTTTTTATTTTATTTTATATGTTAAATATTGAGTGATATATGTAATTCACATAGATTTATTTGAAATGATATTTAATGTATGTGCGACACATTCAACGGAGCTATAAAAAAAGTAATGAAAAATGATTTCCTTAATAGTATTCCGTTACCATGCATTCCAAAGTACATTTTCATTGATATTTTGAATATGTCAACTTTCTAGGAGGTAGAAATAAGATTCTCAATGACATTATACCCTTTGGCCCACCTTAACTTTCGCATTGGTAAATGGCTAATGACTAGTTATAAGGGATACCTTTTTATTGAAATCATTTTAATGAATTTGATGCGAGAGTTTTTTATAATTAAATTAATAAAGTTTGATTAACCAATTAATCAAAGACACATAAGTGTATTAGTAAAATGTTGTTACTAAAAAGTGTTCGCATAAATTTAATCTTTATAAAGAGTATAAAATGACATTTCCTCTTTCGAGGACTCTGAAGTTTCCAACTAATATGAAAACTTGGTACGAGTTAAATACTAACTAATGGAGTTTGTTGTAAAATATTGCCATTGTAATAAGAACCCCAATTATTAATAGGAGTTAAATACTAACTAATGAAATTTGTTATAAAATATTACCATTGTATTTAGACCCCCAATTATAAATAGAGTTCGTGGAAAGTTCTCACGACTTCCATAAATTTATAGCAATTGATACGAATTTTATAGTTTTGTACAAAAATTTGAAAGTTCAGTAGTGGTTTGAAAACTTTGTCAAATGTTAATTCCATTATCTATTTGTTATTATTATGCCCACTAGTACATGCCTTTGTAACTTGGGCAATTAACTTGGTTAGAGCTTGGCTATTTGATGCTTCAAAAGAATATACTTCTTGTACAATCTTTCATGAGTAACATATACACGTAATATTGCTATTTTTTATATGAAAAATGTTGTCAAAGTTTTCAATTAGATATAACACCTTTTTATTTTTTATTTTTCTTGTTTAAAATATTTCCTTAAATAGAAACCACTATTTTTTCCTTTTAAACAAAATTTATAAGTAAGAACAGTATTTAGTGAACTTGTTGAATGTAAAAAATAATACATTTTTCTTATAGGTCTTAGTAAATAAAAGATACTTGGATAAAATTGTGATTAGAAAAATGCCGAAAAACATTTGTGCAATGTTTGTCATATTTATAAAAGAGAGAGTTCTGCCATTGTTCTAATCTGCTAGTTTTTTTGCAATTTAAAGTGCTACTATTGAAAGAGAAAGATTCTTGTATTATGGAAGATGACGTCTATAGGCCATGAAGCAACATAACGGGACGAATGTCGACTTAAGGATAAAGTGTCTAACATTTACCTCAATTTAATATTTATCTCTGCGAATCTAAGCACTATAAAAACAATTTGATTCTTTAATTATTTTGTTTAGAATTAATTTTGTATTGTATGCACTAAAATATTTAGTGAAATTGTTAAACTCGTTGATTCGAAGTTTGTTAAAATAGTTGATTCGAAGACTGTTAAAATAGTGGATTTGAAGACTGTTATAACTCAAAAATTTGTTGTTGGTAGATTCTTCTATTTTTATATAGTTGATTTGAAGATTTTTATAACTCAAGTTCGAGAGATCCAATAGATTTCTCATGAAATTGATTCTGAAAATGGAAATGTGTGAATACTTCTAAGTTATTGCAGTGATTGAAAAATTGTCTCCATCTTGAAAATATTTTAAAAGTTATTTGAAATACAAACATAAAGATATGCAGCTTGATGATTTGATTGTGAAATAATGGATATAAGAGGATAATCATGAATCTGAAAAGAACATTGGAAATCAATTGGAAGTAAATGCACATGTTGTAGAATCATGACATAAGAACAAGAGAAAACAAATCGTGCGAATTATGGTTCCAACAAAGGAACCAAAAGATAAGACTTTAAGCAGTCGATGACAAGTATTTCAAGTGCAACAAGACAAGGAATCATGTTAAGCATCGTGTAATGCACAAAGTCTAAGAGAATAGAAAAAGAAGTACAATCATGCCAATTTAGACAAAGTGGAGGATATTTCTCACAATGTTACCTTAATGAATCTTTTAGTAGTGATGCTTGAAATGAACTTGGTTGGAAATAAGAAGGAATGATGGGTAGACAATGGGGTTAATCGTTACATATCTTTTAAAAAGATAATGTTCTCTTATGCTGAACCCAATGATCATGAGAAATAACATTTGATAAGAAACTCTTCAAGTTCGAGTATTAAAGTAAAAGGTCATATAATCCCTTCTTACCAAGAAATAACTCAACATGTTCTTGCATATGTTTAGAAAGTGTGACATATCATTGAGAATGCCTTCTTAGCTTGAAGGCATTCTCAATGAAATAAGCTAAATAAGCTAAATAAATATCCTTCTTGGTGATGAAATTAATGTTTAAATATGATAAATTAGTAGTGACTAAAAAGGGAACTTATGTTGGTACAGGGTATTTGAGTGATGATCTCTTTAAAATATTTGTAATTACTGTTATGCATATTATCACCAAGAAGGATATTTATTTAGCTTATTTTATTAAGTCATATGGTATTTGACAAGGTAAATTAGGTTATGTTAATCATAGTGTTTGTGTAGATTATTTAATTTATACTCAAGTCCTAGAGATAATATTTATTCAAGTCATTTGTGTGAAAGATGTGTGGAATTTATATTAGTCAGAAATCCTTTTGAAACTATTAAAAGAAGTATTAATCTCCTAAATTTAATTCACACTGATGTATGTGACTTAAATTTTTACGAACTATATGTGGCAAAAATATTTCATTATTGTTATTTGTGATTGCACAAGATTTTTACATAAGAATTTTCTTCAAAGAAAATATGAGGGGAAGTGTTTAAATACTATAATAATGAACTTAATAATCAACTTATCATAATAATTAATGTGGTACCAAGTCATAGAGGTGGTGAATATACTTCTTTTTTAGAAACTTATTATTCTGAACATGAAATTATTAACCAAACTACTGACCCTTACTCAACACAGTCTATTGGTTTTGTTGAACTCAAAAACAAAGTAAGAAATATGTGTATTATGCTTAATTAAACATCTGTACGAAACATAGAGGGGGGTGTTAATAGGTATGAATTCATCGTAAGACCAATTTTTTTTTTATAAAGTTGCTTGTAAATTTAATGCATTCAACACATGATTCAACAAATTCATTTATAAATGTCTTAATCAACTCACACAACGATGCAATTAAGTAAATCTAGAGGTGAATTATATATCTAATTTTAAGAAAATTCATTAGATTCAAATTAGATTTAAGTGATGTTGCGTTAAAATGTGTGCATGTGAATAGAAAATATACATAGGAATCCATAAGACTAGGTTTATGAGGAGAAACCCGCATCTAGGGGTAAAAAAATTTACGCACTTTCATTTTTATTTATACTTCAAAAGATATTTAACAGAAGGCAAGAAGATACCTCTCACAAAACCACTCTCGTTTAGTTACCTATCGACCTTTCAACTTTATATAACACCCCGCTTAATTAAATACCGGGTGATCAGTCCCATACCAAATTAAAACAGAATATACAGTTGGATTATTCTTAGCATCACTATCGAAAAACATAGTCACCTAATACTTAATTAAAGAGGTGTTAAAAACTTTCCAATTTTAACTTAATTAAAAATTCCATTTTTAAAACATAAACCATTTAACACAATCCATTCACACAATGAATAACAACTGAGTAATATCAAAATTGAATTAAATGCAACTGAAATAAAACTCTCTAGTTTAAAATCTCAATACAACAACTCCAATAAAACCAAATGTATCAAAAACTGACATAACACATTAACTGACTAGGATAGAATGGAAATACTTAAATAATCTTGGGCGGTATGAATTATATGAAATATCAACTATAGAGTATAAATCAAGAAGATGAAGCGTCTAATACAAAATCTACAATACCATAGCATCCATCGCACGTCAATAACCAATCCCCTATAGCTGGCGTCTTAGTGGATGGACACCTAAAATAGAAGATATGAGGGAGATAAGAGAATATGCAATAAAACGGGTCAGAGCCTGATTATAAAAGATTTTAAAAACAACAAGTGAATAAATTTTATATTTTGCAATTATTATATACATGTTAGATTATCAGACTCTCTCTCTTGAGATCCTCACCTCTCATCTAGAGTGCACACCTAATGTACCTATAAGTCATACTAGTTATAGTTCCCTTGCTAACTAGTTCATATCAGTGCCAACTAATCATAACCCATATCTTTCCCCACGTATTTCTCTCATAATATAGGTAAGACATATATATCCAATTTCTATATATAATGGATAAGCCCTTTCTCAATTCAAGATAATTAAGTATTCACTTACTTAATTCATTTCAGATTTCATTATTTTTCATGTCTACTTAATTCACATAGTAAACACTATCACAAGTATATATATATATACATTCACTCTATTATATATATATATATTGCACCCCGAGGGTCAACTGCGGTGCATGTGTACTCTGCTATCATGTCCCAGTACATCTCTTCACTATATAGGAGACTATAGGTTCGGTAAACATCCATCGAACCATAAATATCAAACACAAGTAATGGAGACGAACATAGTCTTAAGCCTTTAGGCTACGTACCCAAAAGACCGTTCAATACCATTGTTCTCACCAATGGAAATCCAACCTAAGTCTTATGTTCTGAGAAAACAAGTCAAAGATCCCCCTTAAGGCTCATCAGGAAATGACTGTCCTCTACGTGTAAACCTCCCGTCGATAGCAAGTAGGCTAGGTATGTCATACACATAAATTAAACAAGCAATATGTATACACATCAACCTATATAAAATTCGGTACGCACTCGACCAATATCATATTAGGATTTCATCCTATTCCAAGTACCCGTCGTATTTCTCGAATACTACCCGTACTTGTTAGTCAAGATTATCATCGTATTTTTATTATGTATTTATCACTCACATAATGTCTTCCTCACTTTAATGTAATTTTCCAACATTTACCCAAGTCTCTCACTCCTTGTTAATGTACCAAAATTATTCAAATATAATTCCCCACCGTAATTTATTCAATTAATGCTTGTTATTTCCCCCATTTAATCTCATACATAATATCACATTTCGGGTCTTAGGTATATCCTACTGCCCTACTCTAGGTCGTATTATGTTCTAATAATCATCACAAAAATTTCTAACCAGTGGGATTTAATCACAAATTAAAAAGGAATAAATCACTTTTCCAGGGGAAGTGGATCAAATGACTGTTTCTGGTCGATTGATCGATCAGTTGATCGATTGACATTCTTGAGTCGATCGATCGATCAGTTTTCTGCCCAGATTCTGCATATGTTTAGCTACAGGTCTGAACATTTTAAAACATCAAAACCATCATAAATCGACCCCAATATCCTCATTATTCAACCCAAATGTTATAACATGATATATAAATGATCTCTACTAATCAAACAACCTAAAATCATCAATAAGGTTGGATTCAAACATGTTAATTCCCTTATATTCCAGAAATTTATATTTTATCATTTTCTCCGAGAAACTCAGAATTTCTTCAACAAATGATTCCAATTTTGTGGATTAAAATATCTCTTCAACAAAAGATTAATCCAACATTACTCTCATTTCAAAGATTCAATTAAAGTCAATTAAACCTTCATAATATCACCAATTCTCAATTCTCCATTGATATTTAAAATGAACCCAGAATTTAGTTCTTGATTTAATCTACAAATCATCATTTTTATATCCTCTACATGTGTATTTCTCATCTACATGCAATACCTATCCATTTTATCCATTTCATTTGGTTTACCAATTAATTTTCAAACCCAATTACATAAGTTTCATGGATGTTTATAAATCATAATCTAACATGGACAATATAAGCACTAATTAGAGCAAGAATTACTCTTGCCTCTTAGTGTAGGGACGAACCTTTGGAGAAGATAATGTTAGAACCTACTCTTCCATTTTTTTGGCTACTTTTCGACGACTCTCCGATGGTGGTGCAAGGTGTAGAGATGGTGGGTGGCTTTCCCTTGGTTTCGACTAGATCACTATTCCTCTCCACAAAAACCCTTTCACTTTCTCTAGATGACTTTTCACTCTCTCTCAAAGTCCTCACAAGTGATTTGATGAAATGAACATTACTTGGAGTCTAAATCCACATATATAACAAGTCTCCAAGGCTAGCTAAAAGACAAAAAAATGTGTACACTATTTATATCCCAAGCCAAATGACTAAAATGCTCATTCGGGGTGTCCTTTCACCTTCCAATTGACACAAGACCCAAATCAAACCCCCGGGTATACTTTTCTCCCTATTTTGACCCTTATGGACTCGACGGTGCACTCAAAATCATCATCCGAATGACTTAAAAATAAATCTCATTTTATTTCCTAACTTTAGACTCGACACGACTCATAAGCGCGTCCCGACTTAATTTTCAATTATTGTCGTATTTGTAGCTCCCGACAAAAATTATTATTTTCACATATTACTTTTATATCACTAAGTGATATTCAAAATCATATATTGCTTTTACTCTAGTAATATTAAATCCGGATTAGTCCCAATTAATTTTTCATAATTAATTCCAATTAATCCCCATTTATTTAGCCCATTAACTTTTAATTAATATCATATTAAAAGTCATTAAAATTAAGGGGTATTACACTTTACCCCATAGACAATAAAAATCCACAACAAGCTCTAGAATGTGAATGGAGAAATACACTATCTTCCTTCGAATTAACGCCACACTCTAAATTCTTCAATAACTTGAAATGCCTTGAATTTTAGATCAAGGAGAAAAAGATCAAAGAAATTAAATAGAAATATGATGAATTAACATAGGTTGGTGTGAAGATCTGATCAAATCCACTATTAATTCATGCACAACTGTTTTGGATCAAGTCATAGATCTAAGTTTTAAAAGTTTATGAAGAACAAGTGAGGTTTAGTTTAAAGAAAACTAAAAAGATCTCTCAACTTTCGATATTCGCTCAGAGAGATATTTTAATTGAGTAAAATTTAGATATTAAGAAATGGGAGAGAAAATAGCCTATTTATAGAAAAGTTTCACAATCTATCGCCATCGTGCACACGGTGCACTTTTTTTGTTTGCACGATTCCAACCCGTATGGAATCATGAAAATGGTCTTGCTCGTGGACATGTTTTGTGGTGTGCGAATGCCTCCATGCACACGGGCTCAAAATAAAGCCATGCAAATATTTAAGGCAATAAAACTTTTCAAAATGCCTTAACAAGTTCAAAACAGAAAGCTTACTCCCCAATTTTTTTTAAAGATCCTCTGAGACTGTTTTAAAAACACTTGTTCAATTATGATTCAAAATCATCACATTTTAAAAAAATGTAGTGCACGTGTATTTATCCACGTACAATTCACAACAATAATTAAAAGATAGTCTCCATGCCAATGTGAATGTATGGAGACCGAAGTCTTTAATGAGTGGCTTGCAAAATCTTCAAACTCCAAAGGTTCAATGTAACTCAAATGATCGCACCATACTCATCGAATCAAGTCTATGTGTCTCACTACACCAAAATGTTAATTTTGTGACTGCCTTTTTGTGACTGCCAATAGGGGTGACAAACTAGTCACTCCCGGGAGCAGTCACAAAATTATTTGTGACTGCCATTAGGGGTGATAAAATTAATTGGTTAAAAAAAATTTGAGTGCATTAGTTTGTTACCGCTAATGGGAGTCACAAACATATAATTAATTTGTGACTCCTATAAGCAGTCACAAATTTATAACTGTCACAAGCTTATTAGTAGACATAAGTTATGACTCTTATGAGCAGTCACGAAATTATAACTGCTATGAGGAGTCACAAATTTTAGTCTTAGATTTAATTTATGACCGCTATTAGCGGTCATAAATTTGTAACTCCTATTAGCGGTCACAAATTTTGGCCTAACACTTAATTTGTAACTGCTATTGGCAGTCATAAATTTGTGACTGCTATTAGCGGTCAAAAATTTGTGACTGCTATTAGCGGTCAAAAATTTGTGACTGCTATTAGCAGTCACAAAATTTTTCACCTACTTTAATTTCCCTCTATCTTACGTGAAGAGCTCCCGCTTTAATTTCCCTCTCTCTTTCATTTGCCAAAAATGAAATTTTGGCAAAAACGAAAATTTCGTTTATACATACACACACACAAATAACATAAATTTCGTTTGTTATTTCATTTGCCAAAAACGAAATTTTGTCTTAGCTGTGAAGAAGACGTTGATGTGAAGAAGCATTTGAGAATCTAAAACCCTAATTTCTGTAAATCAAACAGGTATATTTTTGGGTATTTTTGTTGTATAATTTCTGTCTAAAGCCTAATTTCGATTCTTATTATGTGTGGGTATGTGTGTATATTTGTGTGTATGTAGAGATTTCTGTTTATATGTGTGTGTGTATGTATAAATTTATATTTACATGTTTGTGTATGTATATGTATGTATAGATTTCTGTTTATATGTGTGTTTATGAGTGTATCTATATACAAATTGTATTTTATGTTAATAAGCCCTAGAAATTGTATTGAGGTTATTTTTTTGACAAAATATTATTCAAAAACTCTAGACATTATATTTTTTTGACAAAATATAATCAAATGGATTTTTAATATTACGAGTTTTGCCCGAGCTTTGTGGTCAACGTTCTCTAGACAAAATATAATCAAATCTGATTGTTTTGTTGTGAGTATATCTACACATCTTTTAACCTCTTTCGTTTTTTGAATATTATCTTGTTGGGGAATATGTTAGATTTTTTTCAATAATCATTTTATACTATTCATATTTATTTTATCTAAAAATTAATTAAATAACCATTATTTTGTGCTCGTTGAAGTTTTGACGTTTTGTGCTTGGTTGGGTTTTCCTGTGAGTTTTAATGCAATGATAGTATTAATGCAATGATAAGTCAGAGATTATGTTCTAAATATTAGCTCAAAATTCATTTAGTTTTATAATTTACTAAGATTCTATTTGTTTGTATTGTAGAATTAATCGGGTTTCCACAATATAAAGAGTGGATGGGTGAAAGTTGTAGAGTGGGGCAAGTATACGTTAATGGGCAACGAAGAATCTCGAAACTGATATTATCCCATGCCCATGCAATCGTTGTAAAAATGGGAAACACTTGAAAGGGGTAGATGTAAAAGTACATTTGTTTCATTGGGGTATGCAAGCTGACTACACGTTTTGGCATTTCCATGGGGAGAGGGAATTTAAGTATATTCCAGAAGAAATACTTGTCAATGAAACCGTTCACACAAATGTGACCCGTTAGTACATGCTAGGTTAAACGATCTCATAAATGATACGTATGAAGTGCACGCAGCACAAGAAAAGCAAGATAGTAGAGGGAATGATTTAGGATGTGAGGATCATGTTGGCAACGATACGGACCAAGTTAAGGATTATATACGATTAAAAGCAGCAGCTGCAACACCATTATACCATAACTCCAACTCTGACCACACAAAGTTATATGCCATGGTTGGGTTGCACAACTTAAAGAGCAAATTTGGTTTATCGGGAAAAAGTATGACGGCAATACTCCTCTGGGCGAAAGATTTGCTCCCCAAAGAAAATACACTGCCAGTCAATTATCCGATCATGAAGGATAATTTGAAAGGTTTGGGTATGAAATAGAAATCAATTCATTGCTGCAAGTATGACTGCATTTTATACTATAAGGAGCATAAGGACAAACGGGCTTGTCCTGTATGTAAGGAACCTAGATATGAACAAAAGATGATAGTACATAATAAATGTTTGTTGAAAGTAGATACGCAAATACCTAAGAAGGTGTTAAAGTATTTCCCTTTAGGTCCTCGATTGAAGAGACTTTACACTATACCTTGGATAGCAGAGGCAATGACTTGGCATGGTCGAGCGGAGGTGGGTGAGAATCTCATGCGACATCCGATTGATTCATCTGTGTGTCTGCAAATCAGCGATACCCGGACTTTGCTACAGAAATACGCAATGTTCGCCTCGGAATATCAACCGATGGGTTTAACCCGTTTGGAAAATTGAGCACAGATAAGAGTATATGGCCTGTGTTTACGGCGCCTTTAAATTTTCCCCCGTCGTTGTGCATGAGAAAGGAGTTTTCAATTTTGTCGTTGTTGATACCAGGTCCAAAAGTACCGGGTAGTGACATTGATGTTTTCTTAGCTCCACTAATAGATGAATTGAATGAGTTATGGGTTGAAGGTGTGAGAGCATTCGACTCATACGAAAAGGAGGAATTCATTTTGAGAGCTATGTTGATATGGGCAATTCATGATTTTCCTGCTTATGGGACCTTATCTGGGTGCAATGTACATGGTTACCTAGGTTGTCCTATATGTGGAGAGGAGACTGAAGCCAGCTGGCTTAAGAAAAGTGGTAAACTTTTTTATCATAGTCATCGAAGATTTCTGCCCCAAAGTCACAAATTCAGGTCAATACGAAGCAATTTTCTCCCAGAAGGCACCGAGACGCGACCACCTCCACCAAGACTTTCTGGTTTGGAAATTGAAGAAAGGTCATTAAAGGCTGATCAAAAGTTGAGGGGGAAACACCCCATAATTTTGGCCCAAAAGCGTAAAAGAAAGGATGTTGATGTGAAAATGGCGTGGTCCAGGAGATCAATAATGTTTGATTTGCCATACTGGAAGGAACATCCTGTCCGACATGTGATAGACATAATGCACGTTGAGAAAAATATCATTGAACATCTCGTAAGCACATGCATTGGTGGTTCTCATTCCAAGGATGGAGAAAAATCCCGTGAAGATCTTCGTGATTTGAAGATTAAAAGATCATTATGGTTGAAAGAAGATACAAACACTGGAAAAAAGCATATGCCAGTTGCATCTTATACTTTGAGCATTGAAGGAAGAAATATGTTCTTAGAAACATTAAAGGGCTTGAAGGTCCCTTCTAATTTCTCATCCAACTTACGCAGGATTGTCTGCGACGCAACAAAAGATTTGAAAAAGTGCAAGTCCCACGATTGGCATGTGATAATGCAACTTATCCCTCTGTTGTTCGGACAGTGTTTTTCAGAACACAAGGATCTTCGAAGGGCCATTCTATAAATTAGCTTATGTTTCTCCTTATTGTGTGAGAAATTTGTCAACAGGACGCACATAATGGCAGCGAAAGAAACTTTGGTCGAGGCTATATGTGTTTTGGAGAAGCACTTTACTCCCTCATTCTTTGACATAGGCATCCACCTTTTAGTGCATTTTTGCGATGAAGCACTTTTATGTGGACCAGTAAGGTACCGATGGATGTATCCGTTCGAATGATTAATGAAAACTTTTAAAGATTACGTTAAGAATACACGGTACGTTGAGGGGTTCATTGCTGAGGAGTACATTATGGAAGAGGATTCCTTGTATGCAAAGGAATATATGCCTAACCCAAATGTTGGAGGTCGTGAACGCTTTATTGATGAATTAGAAGACTTTGCTGATGAGGAGGCCCTGGGGAAAGGTAAGGTAGTGAAGCTAACAAGTACACAATATAACCAGGTGGCTCGATATGTATTCGAGACGCATGAAGACATAGATAAATGGAAAATGTGAGTTTATTTAAAGTGTTTTGTAAAATAATGTAATATGTTCGATGTTATATTCATTAGAAATTAATATTTTTAGTGTTTTAACCTAGGTAATATAATGAGTGCGGGCATGCCAAGAGGAGGAAGGGAGGCGCGAGCGCAGACAATGACTTTAGGCATTGGGTAGCTTCCGAGGTGACTACAGTAATACCTCACTTTTATTTACTGTCTTTGCAACATATTCACAATGCAAATACTTTCTTGGTTTCAGTTATTGAAAGCTGGTGAAGTATCGACGAGGCTTGCACGTCTAGCAAATGGGCCTAGTTTTGTAGACAAGGGGTTTGGACATTATCGTGTCAATGGTTTTGTGTTCTCTTCAAGCACACACGAGTTAAAACTCATTGGAATACAAAACAGTGGCATTTCATATAAAGCATTAACTCATTTCAGGGCAAGCGCGAAAGATAAAAACTTGATAGAAGCTGAGATGACGTATTATGGGATTATAAAATAAATTATCCTATTAGATTATATATCTTTCAGCATACCTGTATTTTACTATGATTGGGTGAGAGTGGAGGACAAGAATGCATGTATGGTCGACCCTGACACCCACATGGTGAAGGTTGATTTGGCTAAGTTGAAGAATAAAGACAATGTTAATGATGAGCCATTCGTTTGTGCATTTCAAAACTTAAAGCAAGTGTTTTATGCAAAGAGACCCAACAATGATCCATGGTCTGTTGTTTTACATTCTCCTTAGCGCTTGACTACATCGGAAGACGATATAGAGGCACCTATCGAGATTCAGTCTATTCTGGATGACAACCCAGAATTAAAGAAATTATTAAACGCATTAGAGGAGTAGATGTTTAATTGTGGCATGTTATGTTGGTTTTAGTTATCAAAACTTTTAGAATATGTTGAAAAGGTATAACTTATATTATATTTTTTTATATTATTTCCTTACTCTTGTATTAACATATGAACTAATGCATAAATATAAAAATGCAGAAAATGGCGTCCGAGAATACAATTCCATCATCCAGGCCAGAAAGTTCAAGTCATGATGAACATTCTGCCATTGATTCTCGTGCTAACGTTTCCCTTAACCTATTTGGTTTGCCAATAGTTGGAAAGAATCCTTTTAAAGCTCGAGCCTTGTCTTTGTTAAAATCTTGTATTAGCTTAAAATATGAGAGTTGGGATACGGTTGAGCAAGTAAAAAAGGACGACTTGTGGGATACGCTCATGAAAGAGTTCAATCTTTCGGCCGACCAGAAGGAGGGGTCCATGAAAGCCATTGGTATTCAATTGAAGACTTTTAGAAGTAACCTCCGCTCGACTTATTTTAAGGGATTGGACAGTGATGGGATAAAGGCCCTGAAGGATCAAGTACCGGAGAAAGATCATATCCATGTTTGTGAGTGGAATGAATTCGTCTCGCGCGAAGCATCTGAGGCAAAATTAAAACAACGACACCAAGGCCAGGTGAACAGGGCTAAAAAGACTGACGTCCATTGTCTTGGTCGGATGTCGTATGCTGAGAAAACCGATGAGATGGTATAAACCCTTTCTTATTTTAATGTGTATATATATTATATGTCTTACTCAAATAGTTAATGGAAAATTAATTTATAGGTTCTTAACAATAAATGACCTGTTGATCGTTCGGAAGTGTATCTCGAAAGTCGTAGGAGGAAAACTGGGGAGTTTCACCCAAAGGTAGATGATGATATAGTGAGTTTCGTAATCTCTGTTGTAATAATTAAATTCCTTCAAGTTTCGTCGTTCAATGATTTTAATCGATTCATAAATAATTTTGCAGCAAAAATTGAGTGAGCTGAGAAGTAGTCAAGGTTCTTCAAGCCAAAACAGTATTGATAAAGATCCATTGACTGCCTTTAGAGGAAAATATACTAGGGGGCGACTCGTGGTGTTGGACCCATGTCCAAAAGTAAACTTAAGGAAATTGCTCCTATAGTATCACAGTTGACTAGAGCAAAGACACGAGAAGAAAAACATGATGAGGATATGGCATTTCTCAAATCATCCGTTACCATGCTTTTAAGTGTTTTTGAATCGAATGGATTGAAAATACCAAATCCAAGTCCTCGCAATTATACTCCTGTCCCACATCCAAGTCCTCGTAATTACACTCCAGTTTCGCATTCAAGTCCCCATGATTACACTCCAGTGCCGCATTCAAGTCCCCATGATCACACTCTAATTCCGCATCCAAGTCCCCATGATTACATTCCTACCCCCCGTCAACTGAGCCAAACTTTGGAGATTCAACTGATCCAAACTTTGGAGATTTAACTGATCCTCCACATGATCCATAAGTCGATTTATTAGATTTTTAAAATCAGAGAAAGATTGCAAGTGGACAAGTTGTTGCTTCAGCTACCACTGGAACGGTGGTGCATGGCCATCAATTGCTGATATTTGAACGTAAGGTTTACGTTAGTAGTGTTGAGCCAGGAGAAGAGAATCATCCGTTGTATCGTCGAAGTCATGGGGCGGACACTATTAAGGATGTCGAGAAATCTTGGGTGGTTTGGCCGTCGCTTTGTCTTATCCTTAAGTGATCCAGAGTAATTTTTCTTGAGAAATTTGAACAAATTGTCAAAGTGAACAATTAGTAGTGTTTGAACTCTATTTTAAATATTAGTAATCTGTTTTGAATCAATTAGTAATCTATTTTGAATGTCTTCCAATCTAGAACCCGACATAATTGTTAAGTGTGTGAACTTTAGTTGGAACGAAGTCAGAAGAATGGGAAGAATAGGTGTTCACATTTTGAATTACGTCCTAATTATATCTGCGGATTTACAACCGGACATCATACGCAGCAGCCCCGTTAGCAGGGGTGATTGGGTTCGATAAATTCTCAATTTTGGTGTCGAGCATCCCCTGGCACGTTTGGGGTTGCATTTTTTTGTTCCGGACCTGTTACATACATTAGATATACCATATGGGTCCAAGAAATCCAGTTGAAGGTGGCCCAATGATCAAATTTCATGAGATTTAGGAAATCAGCAAAGCAGAAAGTTTGATCCCAGCATCCGAATCGATTCGGTTTATCACCGAATCGATTCGACCCCTTCCAGTAGCCAATTAAGGGTTTACGAATCGATTCGGGTTACTTCCGAATCGATTCGGAAAACCAAAAGTGTCAGGTCTCTACATCCGAATCGATTCGGTGATAAACCGAATCGATTCGGATGCTGGGATCAAGTGTTGGCTGAGGTGCGGGTGAGGGATCTACTATTGGTGCATTGGGATCTATACTCTATCGGGTTAAGCGAAGAGTTATCTAACCTACTGATCTAGAAGAACTCATACTCAAAATTGTCTTCATAATACGCGCGTCCTTATCAGTCAATAAATGAGGAACTCTTAAAGAAAATATATATCCAGTAACAAATCTCCTAAAAGTTAATTCTAAGTCTGTGGAGTCAGAAAATGCTCTCCTCATTATTGAAATAATGATCTCAGTGTAGTCTATCACATGACCATGTGCTACAGTATACATCAACCTACTTATGTGATATGAGAAATCTATAGTGAGACACCGCGACATAAGGTTGTATATAACCAATAAATGCAATAAAGAATAACATCGATCCATCTCGGACCGAAGAAAAAAAGGAAACATTTTAGTAATATCATAAACAATAATAAAAGTAGAAAGGAGAATGAGTAACCATATCGTCAATAAAACTTGAATATGTATAATCATCAAGTTGAGTCTATAATCCTAAGTGGGTAGCTAGGATATTATCGATAAGTTCAATCAATATACTAGGCATAGAAGACTGAATGATACGATTGTCATCGGGTATGACCATGTTCTCATAGAACTCGCGAACCAAAGTAGCATTGGATGAACCACGGGGTTAGACAAAAGGTTAATCCCGAAGACTACCAATTAAAAACAAGAGGTACCAGCCATCATCATTCCTCTCCAAGTGCTCTAAAGTGATGTTTCTCTTTGTGATGACTCGATGATACATAAAAGATAAAGACAAAAAAGAACCATCTCTAGTGAAGATAGTCCTAGAGGCATTAACCTATGCACCCAGAATTGGAATCAAGGTACTCGGGGCCTGATGACATCTACAAGTCGGCCTAGGGGTCATAGAAGACTCTCTCACTCTAAAAGTATCATCGAGACCAATAGAGAGACAAAATTTCTTCCTCCCTTATCTATTTTATCTCACCATAACTCAAAAATATGGGTATAATAAGAAACACCAGAAAAAATTAGAGAAAACCTAGGGATGGAATGACAAAACAACACAAAAACCTCGAATGTACTAGCCCAAAAATCCAAAAATCTAACTAAATAATCAAATCAACTCCTAAATTAGTGAACTCATCTTAAAATCACTAAAAGCAAAGGAAATCAACAAAAATTAAATAGAGTTGAAGAATTTCCCAAGTGGGATCAGTATAATGACACAAATATGTGAAAACGAAGGCTGATTATCACACAGCAACCAAAAATCTCTCAAGATGTGAACAAAATGTCATGCAAAGGCTAAAGATTGATCTATTGAAGTTTTCACTTAGGTTTTGAGATTTATATTACGTTTGAATCTAAATAATCAACTAAAAAGTGTTTCTCCTTGTTATCCTATCAACACTATGTGAACGGTATCATACATATATGCGCACAAAAAATCGTGCAAAAAAATATTTTCGTGTCCGTCCGCACAAAACAAAGGATTTTCTCTGAAATGTCTAAAAACTCCCGAAACTCTCCTTAAAACCTTATGAATCCCAATTCTCGGAATCTCAGTGACATGAATGAATTTAAATTCATGAGAAATCATTCATTTTGACTTCAATAGCACTAATTTGGGATAAAATGTGCAAAAATATGAAAAATCAACAACTCTCTCTCTCTCTCTCTCTCTCACACACACACACACACATATATACAAATACAAGCACAAAGCATGTAAAGTTTGATTGTGATTAGGCGACTCATGATTAATTTATTTGACACCAAGATTGCATTTATATCTTGATTAAAAACATGAATTAAAAATAAATTTAACTCAATTCCAATCAATTTAACATTAAAGTTATAAAATTCTTATTAAATCAATAATTTTCCCTTTATAATATCAATCAATGTATGATTCATATGACAAATAGAAATATAAAATCAACATTAATACGCACAATAAAATCATGTAAAACATCACAAATTATGCTTAAAAGACAATCATTCCATCAATATCCTTTTGATCTACAAAATGATAGTTTAATCCCATTAACTCCCTCAACCATATGTTGATTAAAATCTTTTGAATTCCAAGTTAATATCAATTTTCATTTTTGAAAATCTACGTCGTGTCTTATTTTTCAGGATGGTTTAAGATCTTGCCTTACTACTCTTTTTCAATATATTTTGGTTTTTGTCATTGATTGACTTTTCACACACCTAGATATAACCAAAAACATTTGAATTTCCAAAATGGTTGTAATCACTCTAGCGATAGCCCTTATTAATGCTTTTGAAAATGGTCCTTTTTTAACTTTATCATAGTAAAAAACTCACAAAATCTCACATTTGGACTAATGGAACACCAATAAGATCTAGAGATTTCTTATGATCAAGTTAAGCATTGAAATAAATATCTGCAGTTAACATCATATGTAATAAGTGATATGCACGTGCTCAAGTAGTGTGAAGTCAATACCGTTGATTTTAACAAATTTATCAATAATGATTTATTAAAAGAATTTCAACCAAATAATTAAATCAACCAAAATATTTAATCAAATGGTTTAGAATTCACTTTCAAACATCATTGTAATGAAATCACTCATAAAGTCAATATGAATAAAATACATAACCACTATTCACAAAAATGAATAATCACAAAATCTTTTTGGATTTTTGAATAAGAATGATGCGTGAGTATTTACAAAATTATGTTTAGGGGAGGAATACAACATAAGAATAAAATGCATGACAAATGCACAAATACTTGAAATCTCATCAAAACATGAAAATTGATACCAAATGAGATTAATTGAAACTCTATCACCCACATTGAATTATTTCCCCTAAAAATAAATAATAAACTAGGAATGAAAACCTACAATTACCTAGTCATCCTAGAAATATATCTACCTAGATAGCGATGGGTATTACATCCCTCAGGTCAATGGGATGAACAAACTTTACCTATTTCATATCAACTTGTCTTTGAGGTATATCAATCGAAAAATTCTTTAGAGGACTAACCAAATCAACCTTCATTACAGGTGCATGCATAGGGAAGACTCTACCTTCTCTAGGTATACATCTCTCATCCTTCCTAGGATTCTTATGCATAGTCCTTAGAATTTGAGTATGGTGTCTAGGTCTAGGAATGTTCCCTCCAGCCTCAAATTTTCCTTGCATTAAAAAGGTCATTTTTCTCATTAACACTTCAAATTGGCCTTTAAGCTCTTCAATTGTATTTCTTTGGTACATAGTTCTCCCATTTCCAATGAACCTTTCATTATCTTCAATAACCAACAATCTTTATTCGAGTGACCATGTACTTGACAAAAAGTAAAAAATGTCACTTCCCTTATATTAAACTTTCTCACATTCCTTCTCAAGTCTTCTTCACTTAATGTGCTTTTTGACCAACTCTTTCAAGTCTTTCCTTTTTGTAGAAAAATGGGCAACATGGTTTGACATTCCATAAAAGGTACAACCAAATCAATTTTTAGAAATCTTGGATTTAAATTCAACCTCCAAATTTTGCAATATAGCAGTTTATACCTCATCCTTATTTTTAGAATTTGAGATTTCAACATTTGTTTTAATCTCTTAACCTTTTCTCAAGCTTTAGTTATTAAAACGAATCCCATTATTGTTAGGCTTCAATTTAACATTTCTCAATAAATTTTTATCATGGATTTTAAGTTATAAATCTTTAACATGCTCAAGTTTAAGTTTCAACTTTTAAAAATTGAATTCTCAAGCTCAATTTCTTTTCTTTTAAAATTATTGCATTTTGTGATTTTAATGAATCACATTGCTCAGTCAAAACATTAACAACTTTTTCAAGATCAAGACACTTTTATTGAATATTTTCAAACTTTTCTTCTTTGTCATCATGTTCATTTTGAAATACTTTTATTTTTTTAATAAAAGTTTAATGTTAGAGCTTTTGAGTTTTAGATATTACTAATAAAGTTCATCAAAATCCTCTTAAATGTCACCAACTTCCTCATCACTCTCACCTTGTGACTATCTAATCAGTGTGTCAATTCTTTCAACTCACCAACGATAAGTGAGTCAAAGACTTATCCCTCGTACCTCTCTCATGATTTTTCTTTACCACACTATCTAACGACACTCTCTCATTAATTATGCTATAACTTTCTTCTAACCTAACCATAAAGATTATTTTGCTTCCACACTCATTACTAGTGAACTATTTTTACTCTCGCTTTTTGAGTCACTAAATCTTGCCTTATACACTTTTTTTTCTTCTCATAGCTCTTATTTTTCTTAAGCTTTTTCAAGAGTGTAGGACATTAGGAAAGAAAGGTGTGGGTACCCATTTATTATGGTCAATGAGAATAGCCGAACAAGCCCAAGCCACTTATGGGCTGCCCGACCCAAATCAAGTGTTCGACCAACAAATAAGTCTTTAATATATAACAAAAAACTTATGGATATACTGGAATCAACGACCAATAATCTCGGCAGAGATATTTAGGTGATTTATGATGTGTCCAACGTGATTAATTAGTTCCTTATGTGACTCAAATTTATGAGACGAGATCTATAAATTGTACACCCTGACCCGAGGCAAAGGAATGGAACTTGAGATTTTGAGAGACATTTAATAAGAACAAGTAACCTCTCTATCAAAAAGGGAAGAAAATTCCATTCTCATTCATCAAAAAAGGGTGGCCAGGGGCCCATACATTAAGTTCTTAAAAATAAGTTACAAAGTGTCAAAAAGAGGATCATACAAGAAAGTAAGAAAAAGTCTTAGTCTACGGTCCTTGATCCTTCACCCGATTGCCATTAGTAATAACATTTCCCTTGTCAATCACCTGCTTCTCCTTGCCAGCACCATCACCTTCATCAACCTCAACAGGGACATTCTCGATATGACTGACATCTTGGTCATCACCATCCTGTTCATTCTCTACAAAAGGATCAAGACCAGGAGAATGAAGGTTGAACAAATCAGATTCAACAGGAGTCCCAAAGACCTTCAAACCCTGATCCCATCCTTTCTTAAAGGATACCTTGCATCCGTTGTCCAACAGCCGCTCAACATCATCATAGGCTTTATAAAAGCCCTCGCAGTAGCTCACATCTTTTTCCTAAGGAATCTAACTCTTCAACATGATAAATTTTTTGGATAAGGCTTCGTTGGCCTTCTCAGCAATAACCACCTTGTGAGTCGGCCCAAAAGCGTGATAAGCCTTGGTCATTTTTTCCTTCTCACGCTCTCACACTTGGAGAGCTTTAGCAAAGGCTTGCTTCTCAGCCTGTAAGGCATCTTTCAACTCTTACTATCTCTTGGAGCTACTAGTATGGATGTCTAGATAATGATAAATCAGATAGAAACTATACACATAAGAAAAGAATAAGAAATCAGTACAATAATAGGGAGAGAAAATAAAAATCAATGATGTGGAAGACTTACTAGGGTCGTCCCTTGCACAGTTTTGAGAGAGAATTTGGATGATCCCAACATGGAAGAACGCTCGCTATCAGTAGAATTCACTACCCTCTTCAATAGGTCAGGGGCAAGGGAGGGTGTATCACCCACGCTAGCCCCCTCAAGTCTTGGGAAAGACTAGACCGCTGAGGACTATAGGACTAACTTACTCTTAGACTCCACTATTCTTTCCTCTTTCTTCTTTTCTTCTTTATCCTCTCCTTCTTGTAATACCCCATAATTTTATGGCTTTTAATTATGGAATTAATTAATGAAATTGCTTTTAATTGTGAGATTAATTAAATTAATTTGGGATAATTAATTAGAAATTAATTCGGATTTAAATAAATAGCGAGACGAGAGTTAGTATTTAAATATGATGATAATGTTGAATATTACTGATTGATTATGGTAATATGTGATTATTGAATTTATTAAAATTGTCGTGAGGTGAAAATACGTCAGTTTCAGTAATTAAGTTGGGACGCGCGTGTTAATCGTGTCAGGACCAAATTTAATGGATTTAAAAGTATTTTATTTTTATGTCATCTGTATGATCATTTTGAGTGTGCCAACGTGTCCGAAGGGTCGAGATAGTCAGAAAACACTAGCCGGGGGTTTAGTTTGGGTCCCAGGGCACTTTTAGGCCTAACCGGCAACTCGGGAGGGTATTTTAGTCCTTCCTATTTTTGGTTAATAGTGACCCACGAAAATTAGGAGATATTTATCAGCCAACACTTATGATTATTAGGGCCATTATTTGTTAAACACAAGAGAGAGTGACGTGAGAAGAAAGAAAAGGGTTTCAGGAGAATTCCAAGGGTTTCCAAGGCAAAACAACCACCACCATCGCTGGATTTGTGATCGAAAAGAGAGGGATAACCAACCAATACTGTCATCAACGGATCATAACTTCTAATCAGAGGCAAGTGATTTATCTTGCAAAGATTCAAAGCATATATGTTACATGATAGTTTAGATTTGATGATTTATCGTAAATAAGTGAATTAATTGTGAAATTAGAGAATTAAACCTTGAATATGGGTAGGCTTCATGTAGATAAACTTCTGGGTATATACTAGTCATGAAACCATGATCCATGCGTAGAAAATTGTGAATTTATGTTGAGTTTTATGAAGATCTTGAAGGAAATAAAAGAAATAGGGTTTTTATTAAATTTGGGTGTTTTGATCCAAGAAACTGATGATCCAAGATGATTAAATGATTCTAATATGTTAAAGTTTATGCTAATATGTTAGTAGATGATTAGTGAACGTGCTTGGGAGTTTGGGACGTTGTAATGAAGAATTTGAGGTGTAAAAAGAAAGAAACCCATAACTGTTTAAGAAATCTGGGAAAAAACCTTCTTGATCGATCGATCGATCCAAGAACGTTGATTGATCGATGATAGATCGATCGATCCTTTTTGTCGATCGATAGACTCCTCCTGATTTTTGGCAATTGTTTTCCTTTAAGGTTGAATGAAAATCCCAAAGTCCATGATGATTATTAGGATGATTAATTTGATATTGTAGGACTTAGTTAAGGTCAGTAGGGTCTTAGTCGATGCCCGGAAAAATGGTTTATATTATGGAAATTAAATGTTATTGCTTACGAGGGTTACTAGTGAGGTACGGTAAAAAATCATTCGAATTGAAACTCTAATGGGAATGAATGATGATGTAAGGATAAGAATAGTAATGGCGGGACTTTAAGTTACTGAGGTGACATTAGAAACTAATAGGAAACATAGTAACCTTTTGGGTTAGCTTTAAGCACTGTAATTGATACGACAAGAGAGTTATCAAGCTATATATATATATATATATATATATATATATATATATATATATTAAGTATTATGTCCGGGATAACCTTGCTACATAAGAGACTTACTAGATGGAATGTGTGAATAACTATATTAAAATATGATTACTTAGGTTGTATGAATTCCTAGTGTATGGATTTCTTATGTGTCTGACATACCTACCATACTTGCTATCACGAGGGGTTATTTTTCGGAAAAGGGCCATCTTATCTTTGTGTGACTTCGGGGGGGATTTAGATTGGTACCTTAAGGACATAGGGCTATGAATGACTTATTTGTGAGTTGATAAATCAGCTGACCATGGGAGCGTAGGTATGTGCGTGACCCATGGGTATGTGAACTATGTTCGCCTCCAATATGTGTGATTTGTATTGAGACGATTCCTGAGAGATTCAGAACACGTGATCCTTACGTACGTGATGTACATGGATTTGATAACATAGTATGCGTGCACTGCAGGTTAGCCTAGGGATTACTTATATGTATATATGTACTGAGTGTGATTTATATATATATATATATATATATATATATATATATATATATATATATATATATATATATACTTGTGACTGGTTCACCGTTGCTTAGTAGATGTGAATAACTAAGATATTTGAATGATCTAAGAATGTGAGAATTTAATTAACACTTGAGATAAGTAATTTAATGAAAGTGAATATGGGTTATGAATATGATTTGTTTGGGTGTTACGAGTAGATACCCTATGTTAGAATGCGAATGCAGGAGTGGTACAGACTAGTTAGTTAATGGCATCACTAGGATGGGTTAAGGGTATATGTTAGGCGTGCACATTAGCTGAGAGGTGAGAAACTCATGTTAGAGTACACAACTAACGTGTTTATAATATGTGTTGTATAATTGTAATTTAAACACTTGCTAAATTTTTAAACTGTTTTCATCTCAGGCTCTGACCCGTTTTCCTCCAAATCTATTTTTGTTTTGTAAAAACATTTTAGGTGCCCAGCCATAGGGTGTAGGATTTTCATTCTGATGACGTGTTGTAGTTGTTGTGGAAGTTACAGGATCTCGGTATTAGACACCCCACATTTATTCTTGATTCCTTCAGGGTCATTCATATAAGTTAGGGCCTGGTGCCCAATTCTTATCTAGAGATTTTAGATGCAGACTTTCATTATTTCATATATTGGTTTAATCAAAATCTTGTATAGGGATTTTATTTACTCTGGCATTATTATTATTGGAGTGCTTACTCCAGACTCAATTTATTTCATTTCGTTGGTTATTTACATGAGATTGTTTTGGCAATCGATGGTTGTTGATTTAATTACTTGGTTAATGTTAATTTAATTAATAAAATTTGGCATCTCTCTTTTTAAATATTAGGTGGCTACTAATAAATTAAATGTTTTCGATAGTGATGCTACGACTGAACCAACTTGATATTCTGTATTAATTTCATAAAGGAGTAGCTACCCGGTATTTAATTATTCGGGGTGTCACGCTTCTTTCTCATCCTCTCTTCTTCCACTCTTTTCTTCTCCTTATCTTTCTCTTTACCCTTGTCCATCGGGCTAGAATCAATGCCCCCAGGGTAACTAGTTGCTGATGTCTTTAAAGATTGATCCAACCAAATAAGAGAACCTCATCGTCATCCTCAGGAAGCTTTAATTTCCTCCTCTTTATCAAAGGAGCCATGTCTTATTTTTCTTCTTCTTCTTCTTCTTCTTCTTCTTCTTCTTCTTCTTCTTCTTCTTCTTCTGAACTTTCCTCTTTTACAATAATTGGCTTAGAAGGGCCAACCTCAGGAGCTCTCAAATCAGGAACCTCATCTATAGGACGAGCAATAAAGTTGGATGTAGTATTTTTGTACTCCAACAGATAAGATGATAACCTGGGATACTCGCCATCAGGTAGTCTCTCTTTGATGTTCCAATCCTTCATAATCTCATTAACATTGATCTCACTAATATTAGGCTTAAGATTCTTTTCATGATCTGCAAAATGAAGGAATAACGGACAATAACCATAAGAAAAAAGAAGAAGAAAATGGATACCAAATGATACAACAACAAGATAAAAATAAGACATATGCGTTCCTCTCCATAGTAAAAAATTACTGGGCCCCTTTAGCTATCGCCTGTGCGAGCAGGAAGACGTTTCCAATTTCTAGTAATAAAACCTTGGCACCAATAATCCTTGTGAAAGTCTAAAAGATTTACCACTAGGACCTAATCAGCCCTCCTGGTCTTCAAGTAAATAAGTCCATCACTAGATCTCGACCATATGTAACGGTAACATATTTTAATAAGACCCAATTTTGTGTCATACAGAGTATTAATTCTATGAACCCCGTACACTATTTTCCATACATTAGTGGAATATTGGGCGAGAACTACTTCAAATAATCTGAAGAATATAAGGAAAATTGGGTTTAGGGGAAGGTCAAACACCCCTGGGTTATCATAAGGGTATGAGTCTAGTGCCCCCTTTCAATATCACACACATTTCAAGGTAAGGGGGCACAGTCGATTTCTACCCAATCATGAATATTTCACTTCTTCCTAACTTCTTCTATTGATTTATTATCAATCTTTGCCATGAACACACTAGAACCTTAGCTACAGTTGCTAAAAAATTTGAAGAAGAGGAAAACAGAGAAGGTGAGCTAAACTTACAAAGATTGATGAAGCTCGGAGGAAAAAGAAGACATTGAGGAAGATGAATGTTGTAAAGCTTAGAGAGCAAGGAAGAAGGTGGAATTAACTAAACTGACTCAAGGGAATGCAAATCCGATTTGAAGCCATATAATAATGATCATACACGATCTCCCATATGATTTTTGGAGGTTTAAAAGCCCGGCCGAACAAGAACACCCCCGCTCAGTCAAAGAAATTACAAGTGTGCCACGGTGTTTGTCTCATGACTAGCATACCCCTGCCAAGTTCACCAGAATTATAAAAATGCCATTGCGGTTGCAAGAATGAAGAGTTTCAAGTCTCTATAAACTCTAGTTCAGTTAAAAATGATTGGCCCACGCCTCACAAAAGCCTAAATTTTTTTAGGGGCAATTATGGGGACCCATTTATTATGGTCAATGAGAGTAGCCGAACAAGCCCAAGCCACTTAAGGGGCTGCCCGACCCAAATCAAGTGTTCCACCAGTAAATGAGTCTTTAATATATATAAAAAAACTTATGGATATACTCGAATCAACGACCAATAATCTCGACAGAGATATTCAGGTGATTTATGATATATCCAACGTGATTATTTTGTTCCTTATGAAACTCAACCTCTATGACACGAGATCTAGAAATTGTACACCTTGACTTAGGGCAAAGGAATTGAAACTTGAGATTTTGAGAGACACTTAATAAGAACAAGTAACCTCTCCATGGTCATTGGCAAGTTATCGAACCACGTATATCGTTTTTGTGTGTGTGATTTCTTTTACTTTATGCTATTTATGATTATTTTCATGGATTTCTTTACTTTGATATTTTTTTCACTCACAAAAGGGTTTTACGAATTTACTTGTATCTTAGTTTAAGCACTCAAAGATTCACTTTTATCAAATTTTACCTTATTTAAATTAAAGGGAACATGCAAAGGTAATAGTGAAGCCAAATTCCAAACCAAAATAGATAAAAGAAGAAATAGAGGAAAAATCCCTTTCAGGAAAAACCTTTAATTCAACACTGTTAAAGAGTTTGACAGACATGTTATGACTTACAAACTACTTAGAGATCCACTAATTATGATTCAAAAGAATCTTTAATTCATCAACATAAAATAATGCATTCCAAAACTGTCCACCGAAAGCAGATTTTCTCTCGGTATCCACCGTTCAGCCTTTGAAATATGCAATTCCCTTTTTTCCCATTCGTAGAACCTCAACTCCACAAATCAGCAATAGAGAAAATCTCTACAAGTGTTCAGAACTTTTTATTGTGTTCTTGATTTGGAAAAGTAATCGTAAAAGATCCAAGAGGTTTAGATGAAAAAATTGTAGAGTTTGATCATAAAAAGAACTCTAAAATGGCTTGTGGAAAAGTCTAATCCCGAATCTATATTTATAGGAAAAGTTTTTACAAGGAGATAGAGACTAAATATTTGGACAAGATTTAATCAAAAATAAAAAACACGCATACTCGTTCGAACGAACTTCCACCTTGTTTAAATGATGTACCTAATCTCATTTGAACAACTTTCAGTAAAACTTCAAACGACATTATATAGCTGACCAAAAAGGAGACATTCCAGATCTCGTTTGAATGTGAGAACCTCGTTCTAACGACCCCTCATAACTCATTTGAACGAAATGTCAATCTTATTATAATGAGTTAGGAGGTTTTCAAAAATTCTGTAAAAAAACATTTTAAAAGAATTTTTTAAAACTCTTAAATGCAAATTCTTTAAAAACTACACTTGAAACTTTAAATCTTTACCAAACCATCTCATAGCTCTTCTCGGATAAAGTTGTGACGAATGATATTTAATCTTGCAAACATCACCAACATTTTTTCTCTTCGAAGACTTGAGAATGTTAATGAAAGTGTAGTGGGGTATAACATGATAAGCCAAATAAAATAAATGGGGCAATTATATATTTTTCTCTTATAAATCTCCCGCTTTGGTTATTTCGATAAAAAATCAAATTCAGAGATAAATTGACCCCTAAGACTAATACAATTAATCCCCCCCCCCCCCCCCCCCAAACTAAGAAACCGAAATGAATAAATGTACAAGTCTCCAACTGAGAGTCTTCATCTTGTGTGGTCCATGAAATCATCATCAAGGCCGAATAACCTACACACATTAGATAAAAGAAATACCATTCCACGTATGAGTTTAAAGAGAAAGTAAACATTCCCTCAATTTGTTCTCTCCCTTTTTTTCCATAATAGAGAAAGAGTTAGAAACTAATCCTAAATTGTTAGCATCACAAAAATCCAAAAGAAATATCATCACAAAGATAATCAATAAAGCACATGCAATGAATATTTCGAAGAAGAATACAAACTATTTTTGAATTTTTTTTAATTTTCTCATGTATAAAAAGTATATGTATAAAAAGGTACATATAAGTAAAAATACATCACACCATGGAATAACATTAAAATATTCGAATCATGAAAGAGAAATGAAATTGTGTGAACATAGTACATAGGCAAAACAATTTAGGCCTTCATAACATAAGTGTACCAAGCCATGAGGTATTTCTAAATAAGTAACTCAAAGTCAACGTTAGGTGTAAGAATGTTGAATATAAAGGAAATTGACTCGAATTATGCAACATGCCATGAATTTAAATTTTTCTCAAAACAATAACGCCAAACTATTTAATACTTTTCAAGAAAGTTTGTTGTACAAACCTATTAATCTTCTACTTTATAACAACCTAAAATTCTCACATATTTAAGAATTCACTCTCAAATTTGAAGATATCATAATGCTCATGTGTAGTGAAGTATAATTGAAATAAAAATGGCTTTGGAACTTTTGTTTTATATGTCATTAATCTTTTTGGGCCCCTTTGCAAATGGTGGATTTTAATGCAAAGATAGTTTTCTCTTTCATAGACCATTTCCATTACTTGACATAAAAAAAAAGTCAAGAAACAAAATCCGAGCAATGATTCTTACCGGCACAACTTATCTCCAGTACATTTTGTTCGTTATTAAAAACTATTGAGATGAGAACACCATATTCGATACATTATAAACAAGCACAATGTTCAAAAACTTTGCGTACGTATGTAATAAAGGTGATAAAAGGTTTAGCATGAAGAAATTAATCATCAATGAACAATGAAAGGCTATGCACGCATTATTAAGCATACTAAAGAAGCGAAGACATGCCTCAAACCACCATAAACAAGTCACATGAATGGATTTAATGTAGTGGTGATTCGAATATGTTAAATGCACATCCATAAATGACGAAAAACAAAAATACCTTTTTTTTTCTTTTTCAAAAATTTTATCAAAATAAAATCATTTTGAATTTTTTTGAACTTTCTCTTAAAAACCTAAAATCTTTTTGAAATTTTCAAGATCTTTCGAATAAAAGCATATAAATATATAAAAATACAATCTCGAAATGGGGAAAAATGATAAGACCATGATAAACACCTTATACTAGATAAAGTTCCCCCGAACTCAATCAACGGAACAAATACCTAAAGACTTCCTAAGATTCTCGAATCTAAGTGCATCTAAAGGTTTTGTGAAAATATCGACTAATTGATGATTGGTTCTCACAAAGCTCAAGGACACGAACTTCTCCTCAATGACATCATGAATGAAATGCTCATGTATCCTAATATTCTTCGTGAATGAATGTTGGACTGGATTAAGGGCTATATGAATTTCACTCATATTATCTCACGAAATAGTCATTGTGCCTTGGGTAATCCCATAATCTTCCAACTTTTGCTTCATCCATAAGATTTGGGTGTAAAAACTCTTGGATTCTATATACCTAGCCTCTATCGAGGACAAAAAAATGGATTTTTACTTCTTACTCAACCAAATGACAAGATTACTACCAAAGTAAAAGCAACCACCGAGGTTCTCCTATAACCATCAACATCCCTGGACTAATCGACATAGAATAGGAGGACAAACAGTCATTGATATCAAATTAATACCAAATACCATATGATAGAGTGCTACTCATGTATTTAATGTTACGTTAAAGTGTGAGAAAGTGTGACTCTTTTGGGGATGCTTGGTAACACGCATAAAATTCAACGCTAAAGGTAATGTCGGGATAACTATCGATAAAGTAGAGAAGAATACATATATATGATGCCTTTATAAAAGGTTTGCTTTACGTCCTTGCTTAAATAATATTTGCTAAGCTTAGTTGATGTACTCACTGAGGTGCGTGAGTGCTTAGCGGAGTCTAAACCAAACTTCTTCACAAGGTTCATAGCATATTTGGATTGAGATATGAATATCCCATCCTTTAGTTGACACACCTGGAGACTTAAGAAGAACGTAATCTCACCAACCATGTTTATCTCAAACTCACTCGTATCTCCTCGTTAAATATGTGAGCATATTGGGAACATATGAATCCAAATATTTTGTCATCCACATAGGCTTGGGCAACCAAGATTGCACCACTCTCTTCCCTTACAAATAAAGTCTTATCCACTCCCTTTCTCGTGAATACATGACCTATGAGATAAGAAGTGAACATCTTGTACCATGCACGGGGTGCCTGCTTCAAAACATATAAGGCTTTCATAAGATAAAGGACGTGTCTCAAGTGCTTTGGGTTTTTGAACCCCATTGGTTATTCCATGTATACTTCCTACTATAGAATGACATTAAGGAAGTCAATATTGACTTTTATTTGGTATAACCTAAACCATGTATGACATGCTATGGCGAGTAGTAAGAGGACGAACTCAATCCTAGAAGCAAGAGTGAATGCCTCGTCAAAGTCTACACCCTGAATATGTGTCTAGCCTTGAGCGATTAACCTAGACTAATTGCAAATTATGTTACCATTGTCATCAATATTATTCTTGTAAATCCTCCTGGTACCAATTAAATTTTTCTCTCTAGGTTGGGTACCAACTCCTTAACATCGTTCTTGAAAAATTGAAGTAACTCATCCTTGAGTACTTTTTTCATATTTTTGGGTTCTACTAAGGAGGTGTAGCAAAATTAGCTAACCACATTCTCAAGTTGAGCACGAGTCTTGACAACTAGTGTGGGATCACCAAGTATAGAGGAAGGATCATGACTCTTTCAAACCCAAGAGGGTAAATCCTGTATGTCAAGAGTGGGGTAAATCGGGGTAGTATAAGGAACGGTGAGATCGTCACCAGGGGTACATTGATCTCACACACAAGGTTATGATCAATAGATGTAAGCGGATCGTTGTCACTAACCATGAATTTTATTGATTCCTTGACCTTACATGTTGTAAGGTTGAACACCCTATAAGCCTTACTTGATGATAAATGCCCTAAAAATATCCCCTCAACATTTCGGGAGTCAAACTTTTCGAAGTGCTTTCTATCTCTCAAAATGTAGCAAGGACTGCCTAAGAAATGAAAGTACGATAGGTTGGGATACTTCCCTATCCACAACTCAAACGGTATGTGTAGCATGTGTGGCTGAAGATATACCCTATTCACCGTATGGAATGTGGTATTAATTACCTTTACCCAAACATTTCTAGGAACATTTTTCTCAAAAATCATGGATCTAGCCATTTCTTGAATCGTACGATTCTTCCTCTAAACAATCCCATTTTATTGAGGAGTACGAACGGTTGAAAACTCATGTTTGATTCCCACTCCATCACAATATCTATCCACTCCATCTTTTTTAAATTAAATGTCCTTGTCACTATGCATCTGATTAATAGTGACACCATGTTGGTTTTATAGGACACGACACTAGGTTGTTAGGAACTCAATCACATCGGACTTTTCTCTAATAAACCCCATGATAAAGTATCTTTAAAAGTCATTAACCATTTAAAGAATTTATCACTTACCCCCTATACTCTCCTTACGAGTAGGACCCATAAGATCCATATGTATCAACTCCAATATACGAGAGGTGGTAATGGTACTCAACTTCCGATGGGGACTTAAAATTTGTTTTCCTTGTTGACATGGACCACAAACTGAGGAAGTTAGTTTCTCAGGAGATGGTAAGACACGAACTAGGTATTTATTCACTAAACTCCTAAGATCTCTAAAGTTCACATGACCCCGTCGTTGATGCCAAAGGTCTATAGAGGATACCCTAGCATTATTACACACAAAAAATGATTTGGGAATGATTCCATAGAAATTATCTTTAACTCCTTATAGTATTGGTTCATCGAATTGATCATATACGTTACAATTGGACGGATTGAACTTTACCGTAAAGTTTTCATCGCAAAGCTAGCTTATGCTACTCAAGTTCTCTGTCAACCTTTTGATGTATAACACATTATCTAGCTTAGGAAATTCGGGTATCTCAACACAATCACATTCTAAAATGCTAGACCTACTCCTATCTCCAAAGGTGACTTTGCCTTCCCTGCGATCCACAAGGTCGGTAAAATGTAACTTATCATCAATTATGTGACTAGATCATTGAGTATAAAAATACCATTGGAAAGTTTATTGAACCTTAAGAGCAATGTAAATAATAAGGTCTTTGTCGTTTTGCTTAGGTACCCAAGTGGAGGTACCCTCTTATTCGCCCTTAGCATTGTTGGCTCTAGTTGTAGTGTTATAAGCGTTCTCATAATACACAATCATCCTTTTAAATTCTTTCATTAAGCTTTGAGAAGTGGCTACTAGGAACTTATCTTGCTCCCTAAGACTATACAAGTCTCTATAGCAGTGAGTAGGAGTATGTCTATATTGAGTTCTGTAGAAAAATTCTCTAAGGTGACCTCTCCTTTTACAATGTGTGCAAATATAGAATTATTTGGTTCTACTTTGGTTAACTAGTTTAGGTTGAACTCTCTTTGGTGGATTAGGTCGAGGCCCATCTGGATCCACCACAAACTTAAGAATTATCTTGGGTGCAGTATAAGAAGTGGATGCACCATCATAACAAATTCATTTCCTCTCTCTAAAACCTAAAATGCGACCATGGAGCATATTCCCTACCTTCTTTGATGTATTCACTATATTAACCTTCACCTCCCATGCACGTTCAATTCCTTTCTTGAGTTGGGATGCAAGGGCTTCAAGTTTCTCAAGAGTCTTCAATGAAGCTTGAAGATCTCTTATAAGACTAGCCACTTTGTTGGTCGATTCACCATTTTCCCTCTCCACTAAAATAACTCTCTCTCCTAATGAAATTCTCACCAAGGACTCTCTCTCTCTCTTTCTCTCTCGACTCTTTCAATTCTTTATCTAGCGACAATACCCTAAGTGCCAAATTTTTATTTTTATTTTTCATTTTAAAGGATTCGTGTAAAGCTCAGTGAAGGTTCATCGAAGGCCATTTTTTCCCTCAATCAAATCGTCACCTCACTCACTCTCTCTAGAAGGACTATACTCACTATCGAGGTCATCATGTTTAGAAACATCAACATCGTCATGAGATGAACTCGATGCACTAACATGACTCACTATGAACATGGTGATGTTACGTCCATGGGGTGATTCGTCCTCAGAATCCACTAACTCGACCTCGCTATCTCTAAGAGTTTTATTGTAGGTTTAATTTTTTTACCCTATCTCATCCTTTTTAGGGTACTCTCCTATCTCTTTTTCAAAATTTTCTTGTCCAATTTAAAGTCTTTATGTTCTAAAATTTTTTATTTTCTTAGTTTGAGATATGTTTTGAATTTTTTGCCAAAAAGGGCCAGATCATCGAGATTCAAATCAAATTTGGACTCAGAAGAGACCTCATTTTTCCTGCAAGATTGGGCTTTCAAAGAAGTCCCATTTTCTTTCAAATTTTGAATTTTGGGAAACATATCTATTTCATAAGTTTGAAGGTCTACTATGAGTTCTTCTAACCCACATGTATCTAAAATTTCCAACGAATTAAGGACAGTGACTTTAGGGATAAAATGGGACGACAAAGGTCTCAAAATCTTATTCACAACTCTCATCGTAGGAATTTTCTCATCCAGATTAAAACTATAATTGACTATATCATATAATCTAGCATAAAATTCATCAAAAATCTCAAATTCTAGCATGGTAATAGTTTCAAACTGTGTGGTGAGATTTTGTAGCTTACAAGCTTTCACAGTATAGGTACCCTCGTGAGTGAGCTAGAGGGTATCCCATGGTTTCTTAGATGTGGTGCACGTCATAATGCGACGGAACTTGTTAAGGGTGACGACTTTACAAATTGCACTTAAGCTACGAGAGTTAAAATTACTCCATTTAAAATCATCCTCTGTTAAAAAAGTGACAGGTTTAATACTTTTGACATTGTTGTTAGTCACAATGGGTGGTGCCCTTCCTCTTTAACAGATAAGCCAGACTCTCTCGTCAGTCGACTCCAGTGCCTATCTCATTCTAGCTTTAAAATAAGCATAATTTGAGCCATTAAAAATACGTATCCTATTATACAATTTATCCATATAGTCCAAAAATTAAAGATCACACAATAAATTAGTTTAACTGGGCTCTGATACCAATTTGAGAAACAAAGGTTACATGGATTTACTTGTATCTTAGGATAAATACACAAAGATTCACTTTTTGTCAGATTTTATCTTATTTAAATTAAAGTGAACATGCAACGGCTGTAGTGATGCCAAATTCCAAACCAAAACAAAAAGAAGAAGAAATAGAGAAAAAAAAATCCCTTCAAGGAAAATTCTTTAATTTATCATTGTTAAAGAGTTTGATTGACATGTAATGACTATAAAATACTTAGAGATCTATTAAGTACGATGCACAAGAATCTTCAATTCTTCATCAGAAAATGACACAGTCTAGCACCATCCATAGGAAGCAGATCTTCCCTCGGTTTCCACCGACCAGCCTTTGAAATATGCAATTCCCTTATTCTTCTGATGTGGATCTTTAACTCTACAAATCAACTATAGAGAAAATATCTACAAGGGTGTATAACTTTTGATTATGTTCTTCTTGATTTGAAAAAGTGATCCTAAAATATCCTAAGGATTTGGATGAAAAATTATAGCTTTTGATCACAAAAGAACTCTAAAAATGCTTATGGAAAAGTCTAATCCCGCATCTCCATTTATAGGGAATTTTGTAAGGAGATATGGATAAAATATTTAGAGAAGATTTAATTAAAAATAAAAACATGCGTACTTGTTGGAATGACCTGCCATCTCGTTCGAACGATTTACCCAATATCGTTTGAACGACTTCCAATGAAACTTCGAACGACATTTGAGAGTTGATTATAAAAGGGATGTTCCAGATCTCGTTAGAACGTGGGAACCTCATTCTAACGATCCCTCATAAATCGTTCGAACTACATGTTAACATCGTTCCAACGAGTTAGAGAGTTTTTCAAAAATTCTTTAAAAATCATCTTAAAGACATTTTAAAAACCTTTAAATGCAAACAATTTTAAAAACGAATCCTGAAACTTCAACCCTTTATCAAACATTTCATAACTCTTCTCAAGTAAAGTTATGACGAATGATCTTCAATCTTGAAAATGTCACCAATGTTTCTTCTCTTCGAAGACTTGAGAATGGTCATGAAGGTGCAGTGGGGTATAATGGGATAATCCAAATGAAATAAACTGAGCAAGTATACATTTTTCTCTTGTAGACGTACATTCATGTTATGTCCAATTTCACCATAACTAAAATATTTATCTTCTTCCTTTGAATGTTTTTCTTAAAATCACCATTCTCCACAAAAGAGTTATGTTTTGAATACTTATATGAATTTTTGTGTCACCCCATCAAATTTTGTCTAGATTGATCAGTATAAACACTTGGGTATCATTCTAAGCATTACTAGAAATAGAACAAAATGCATAACATAAATAACTGAACCATAATAAATGTGAACTGCATAAACTCTGCTACCAATCAAACCAATAATAATAGAACCATCAGATAACTACAAATGTATCATAAATAACCCACACCAAATATAGTATAAATCCAGACTCAATAATAATCCAACTAAATCGGACATGGCTAATAAATAAATAATAATAAGAGAATGAGTATGCAGTCTTGACACCTACATCATATCTGAACAACAATTGAGGATAGTGTATATCAGGATCAAGGATGAGGATGGACCTGTAGCCCATGTCTTCAAAAAATAATTGAACAACAACGTTAACAAGAAGTCTTCGCACACTCATAATATAACTGAGTATGGGGAATAATTTAACTACACATATTCATCTCGTATTTTAGTTGCTTTTAAGTTATCCTAACCAAAAACAATCCTAAATATCACATGCATCTAATTTCATGCCAAAATGAACCCCATAATTACGTATTATTCATCTTTACTCAATATAAGTAAAGGTTAATTTACTAACTAATATATACATCTCAAGTATATGAATAAATTTGGAAAGATAATCTTTAAGTTTATATCCACATAAGTATTGTCCATAACACGTAGAACATATATGGGCTACTCGCAAGCCCTCACATGACGAAGGCATATCTCTATTGCATTTGCGTATCGCTCGCACATATTAGGTGTAGTTATAGGTTGTCCCCATACTATAACATCAAAGCATCTATAAAGGATAATCATTACACCTTCACACCAGTTATATGGCCCCATACCTCAGTATATATGAAAGGATCACCCCGTGAATCTTATCTAGATACAAAGGCTTTTCAGTGTGTAGTGTCCGGGGTAATCACGACTAAGGTAAATACGGTCTTTATTTATCGAGTTACTGAAACGATCGTTGTCATACACGCCTAATAAGGATATCCCCTTGTACATATCCCATAAGTACTCACACCCGGTATGTTGCGCATAATACACAAGACAAGTAATTCTAAACACATAAAGGTTACCAGGTTCATTTCCAGATTAAATAACTTAATTAATCCCTTTTAATTAAGAATTAAAATTCCCATCAATGCCAAACTCATTCTAACAATGTTATTTGACTCGTTCTAATGATTTTCTATATGTCATTCAAAGTACATCTTAAAGTTGTTCGAATGAGAAAACCTAATTTGTTGAAATGATAACTAAACCTCATTCAAATGAATTGCCAAATCTCGTTTGAACGAGATGAACCTGGATTCATCTTATTCCCAACAAAATCCCACCATTTTTTACCTTAAAATACAATTTCAAAGTTTGCAAACATCTCTAAAATCCATATTTTAAAGGTATAGCTGGTCTAACATCAACATTAACCAATCTTTAATAGTTTTAATCAATCGTAACAAGAATTAGAGGGTTAAATACAAAAATCATCTCAAGAACCCTAGTTTATAAGTTGTCCCAAATTCAACTCAAATGTATATTAATTTGTGAAATTACTAAGGGTCTTTTTATCAAATAACATAGTAGAACATAATCCTAACAATCAAACATCAATTCAACATCAGATTCATAAAGATTCCTATCAAATTGAGATTATGCTATGAAGATGAATAATAACCTAATTTAATTAATTAAATTAAATTCAAAAATTAGTATTTTGTGTTATATAAATTAGATTACAGTGCAATTATATTCATATACAAATGAATAGCCATATTCTAACATAAAAACATTTATATTTTAGCACTAAGTAAAATATCCTCAATTCAAAAAGGGTTATTTCCAAGATTAATTGCTCAAATTCCTTATTCTCCAAGTTACCTCCTCTTCCTAGCTATACGATTTTATCTCTAAAAGTATTAAGGGGAATTAGGTTTTCCCTAATGACTTTAATAATATGTTAATTTTGAAATTAGATTTAGGTCCCATATGGGCTTCAACCAAACAAGCCCAAAACTACATCCAATTAGTCCAAAACATAGCCCAAGATATATACTAACCCATAGGGATTAAAATCCTTTATTTTAAGTCCTAACTAAACCTTCTACTTGCTTCAAACATCGGCCTAAAGTAGTAAGTCAACAGCCTAATGTTCCAACCTTTGTGAGTTTAAGATTAATAATAATTAAATTATTGATTAAATATTTATTAATTCATTATCGTGCCTTAAGTCCAAAGTCTAATTTAAAATTTGAATAATATACACACACACAAAATAACATATATGACATATAATTAGAGATATCACGAGCCATTGCAGATAATTCTACTAATTTCATAATTTATTAAATTGGATGGACTTAAATTATGAGCTATCACACTATTGTTTAAACTTCTTTCCATTTTTTAAGGACTTTTTTGTTATTTTTATAAAACCTTGTAAATTGTCTAACAAAAAGTTCCATATCTACTTCAATATTCTCCTTAGTTTTTTCGACACCTTTCTTAGAAACATTCTCACTTGCAACAACAAATGCCAAGTGCTTTTCGATTTTTGAACAACCACATTTCTTCATGATCACAAATTTGAAGTGATCCAACGAGCTCTTCTATGCTATATATATCAGTATCCTTGACTTCATTAAAAATAGAATCCTTATTATTAAACCTAGAATCTATTATTCTAAAGATCTTTTTCATGAAATCTTTTCACCTACGTTGAAAGACTCATTCACAACCGCAGTCAACCTACTATAGTAGTCATTAAAAGAATCACTCTCTTCCATTATTATCATTTAAATTTTTTATTTTATGTGTAGCAATTTCACACATTTCATGCTTGGAGTTCCTTCATGAGTAACTCATAAATTATCTCATGCCTCTTTGTCTTGCTCGTAATTTAGAATGAGATTATACTCTTGTGTTTTCACCAAATCAAACAAATCATTAAATACAATAGAGTTATAATTGTAATCAATAAATTCGTCATCCGTCCATAAAACTCTCGATTTATTAACCCTTACTCAATCTTCTTCTATGGGTGGGTAAATCCATCCATATTCTTCACTCATCCACACACACTCATGTTTTGATCTAAGATGTGCTCTCATTTTGACTTTCCAATGACCATAGTTTGAGTCATCAAAGAACCGTCGACGATTCATGGAACTTGTATCAAGGTATTGATCCATATAATAAGGACAAAACAAGCACAATTCACAATCAAGAAAAGGATATGACCAAAGTACAATCAACACACAGACAAACATGAGATCTACTCAAGAACATTAATGTTATTCAAATAAGAGCCTAGCTCTGATACCAATTGATATTTACCTAAGTTGGTAGAGAATTTTTTTATTACTAATAACTCTATAACATTTAGAACATAAGAATTCACTAATTCAATTTCATGGAAATTAACCCAAATTCATAGATTATCACCTAATCTAAATTATTTCTACAAATAATTTGCAATGAACTATATTATCTCTACTAAGACTTTATCTGATTTTAGATTAATTAGGAATACACATTTTGTAGGAGGGGGTTATTCATAAAATTCACTCAAAAAAAAGTTACTTGATAAAAACAAAGGGGAATAGGTTCGATGTTATATAGAAGAGGTTAATAAGAAACTTTGAATGACTAAGTCTAGAAGAGGAGAAAAAGATTAATGCACCATCCACTGACCTGGTTGGGAAGGATACCGAGGAAGATTCTTTCGAGAAAACATAAATCGAGACAACTATATATGATCATACATATTGCAAAATAGATCACCCGATCGAACATGTTGCGAGCAACCATTAACTCAATTGACTAATTCATTATTTGAGTAGTAAGAAGGTGCTAACACTAAAAGCACTGTCTAACATAAAGGACTAATCTCTTTACACATGATCCCATGCTCTCATACTTTATATAATGTATTGGGCTATGCTCTTATCACTTCTCACCTAAGTAATACTTCTGTCCAAGTTTTGATACAACTTTAAACCATACTTAACGAGTTTGTTCCCATTAATTAGTTGATAGTGGTTTACCAGCAAAAGCATCCAAAAGAAGGAAAATCCATTCGAAGTCCCACGAGAGCGAGGCTGAGACTATATATCCTATATTACTCCATTGAACATACGATAAGGCTAATAATAAGAGAGAAAAGAAAGAGATTTCAGTATAGACTTCAATAGACTTGAGGATATTCCAAGAGAGTTTTAAACAATACAAACACTTGAGAGGAGAAGTTTTATCATTGAGATTTATTGATTATAGGCACTGATTTTCATTCTCTGGGTTGAATAAAACTCGAGCTCTTATGTATGTAGCCCAAGTTGGGTGAACCAAATTATTTGTTTTGATTGTATAGTTGATTCCTCTTCTGAGTATATTTTCCTTTATCATTAAGCTTGTTTACCACTATTATTGCAAAGTACATTCTCCCATCACTATTAATAGGAGTTTTCCCCAGTTTTATCATATAACCCAGTGAAAAGAGAACTTAACACTTCCTCTCATTACCGAGAGAAAAATGCCCTCTTACACATTTTCGAAACCAATTCTTATTCCATTTTATCCCTAATATATTTTAACGAATTAAGTAAGTGTTAAAATTATAATTAGAACCTAATTACATTAAAGGAGAGGAGTATAATATGACTTGCCTTGAGTTACAAATCCGACTTAATAAACTTGATTATCCCCATAAAAAGATCTTCGACTTATATAATTATCATGAAATCCTTATCAAAAATAATTTAGCAATGGAATAAAGGTGGGTGAGGGAGGTGAGAGGGTATGGGAGTGTTTTTATCATTTGAAGGTGTTAAAGTGATAAATAATTGGGGAAAGTTTTGTGAATATACGAGTATTGAAAATTTATAGGTGAAAAAAATTTCTTGCTGGCCTATTATTATAGCATGAAAACTCGTATACCATGAAAACTCACACCCGATATGTCGCACATAATACCGAAGACAAGTAATCATAATCATATACAGGTTACCAGGCTTAAAACCAGATTAAAAAGCTTAATTAATCACTTTTCATTATAAAAATTAAAATTTGAGAAAAAATTATCGTTCGGTTGACAATGCACTTTTATTTAAAACAAGATTATGCCAGTCATTCCAACGACATTTGGAAGTTATTCTAACGAGAAACCTAAAATGGTTAGAATGATTTGTTCCAACAAGATTAACCTAAAACCATCATCTTCATAGAACAAAATATGCCATTTTCAACCTTCAAACCCAATTTTGAAGCTTCTAAATATCCCAAAGTCCCATTTTAGGTATAAATGGTCTAACATCAATACTAATAAATATTCGATTATTATAGACAATACTGACATGGTTTAAAGGTTTAATTCCTAAAATCATCTAAAGAACCCTAGCTTATCATTTATCCCAAATTCAACTTAGATTCATATTAACTCGTGAAATTACAAAGGGAATTTTAATAAATTATTAGGGTCTAACATAATATTAACAATTACATAACAATTCGATCTCCGGTTCATAAGGTATTGAGTTAAATTAAATATATGCTAAGAACATGAATATAAATCATAAAATCATATTAATGTACTTTTTAAACTAGTTAATTGATCTCAAATTAAATTTTAATCAAATTATATTTTGATTTCGATGAATAATTAAATTATAACAACAAAATAATTAAAATTCCGCACTAGATAAATTTGATCATTTTATTATGTTAATTTTGAAATTAGGGTTAGACCCCATATGAGCCTTAATCCAAAGAGTCCAAATACATCTCTAAACAACTAAAAACTTAACCTAATTCCAATACCAACCCATAGGACTTAAAACCCATTATGTTAAGCCCTAGTTGGACATTAAACATTCCCCCAAAGCCATCACACTATAAAATACTAATATCTAATTACATCATGTCCAAATTCGATAATCAAATGATTTATTGTAACAACCCTCCCTTTTGGAGACAATTAAATTCCATAATTGAGTATAAATTGGAATTTGGAGAACTTCTCGAAATAGTGATTTTGGTATTTTTAAGCATTTAATGATTATCACTAGTTGAGATATGTACTATTGGGATTAAGTAAATATGTCGAGGTATTTTAATGATTGGTCGTTGTTAAGAAAAGCGGCACGAGGTAAGATTTTAATGAGAAAACCCGCATTTACTTTATGAGTTAGAATAGTGATTTGCGGTCAAGTACCCCGGATGGGAATTTTGACAGATCCATGAGTCTCGGAATGTCTGAGATAGTCGAAAAAGAGTGTCCGATTGTCGAAATTGAGTTTCGGGGAATTTCGGAGTTAAGTAGGCTCGTAATTGAGTAAACGAGTTGTTTTGGGGGTATTAAGGGATTTAACCCTTTTCTCCTTATAAAAGGAGGGAGAGGGGGAGAAAAGAGAAGAGAAAAGAGAAAAAAGAGAGGGAAGAGAGAGAGGAGGAAGAAAAGAGTAAAAAGGGGGAGATTCCGGCCAGCCTCCACGGGATTTGGCTCGAGGACGTCGGATTTTATCCACAAGGCAAGTGTTTACTTGGTTTATTTATTTTTAAGCATAAATATCTCATATCATTGTTGGTATAACAATCCCTAATGATTTTGGGTTAGGTATTCATGGATAAAATGGGTTTTCGGGAGATAAAACAAATAAACCCCTAAAATTTGATAATTGGAGAAATTTAGAAATTAACCGAAAATATTGGGTGATTCCGGGTTCTAGGATGTTTAGAACCCGTATTATAAGTGTATTTGTTGTTGGTAGAAGTTGTAGGCCGTTGGTTGAGGCGACAAAAGCTTGGGAGAAGCTTTAATGGCCGAAACAGCATCTCGGAGAAGAAGCTACCTGACATGATCGATCGATTGATCATGGGGGCTCGATCGGTCGAGCCATCGATCGATCGACGGCCAAGGGTCGATCGATCGACCACTGATGAAAATAAGCAATTTTCTTAGGGAGAAATGGGATGGGGTGAATTCCAATTCTAATTAATTCGAGGTCATTTATGTGATGACATAAGGAGTCTTTTAGGATTGTATGGCCCACAAATTAAGACAAATTAGGAGGCTTAAGTGAGGGTTTAAATGTAGAACCCCTAAACTTTATTTTAGAGGAAAATCGAATTGTTGATAAGTTGAGATGTTGGGGTCCCTTAAATAGGGTGGGGTTCCCTAAATGATTAAATATGGACAATAGGTAGTCCTTGGGTTCATGGAAATGAAATCCATAACCCATTAAATTTAAGATTGTCCGGAAGAAATAAATCCCTAGGATATTTCTCGTAGGCATATAGGCCTATATAATTATGCGTATAGAAAGCATAATTATCGATTACTGTTAAGTGTATCCTAGAAGATAATTAGGATAATTGGGGATGTAGATGTATATATTCACTTAGAGTGAATTTGTATAATTGGAGACATCCGATAAAATCCTTAGTGATGATTAAGGTATTTATTAGTTATAAAAGTAAGGAAATACTTTGGATTTAGAATCATGCTAATACGAATGCATGATTATGATTCCTGGAGGGAATCTTTGGGATTATCGGTCATCGCTAGATGCTATAGGCCATTATGGCCATTTATATATTCTAGGACGAATATATATATATATATATATACTATGTGATTAAAGTATATATATATGATATGATGTTAATGATTTTGAAAATAAAATATAAATGTTTTCAAAATGGAACGATAAATGATTTTCTTAATTAATAAAATATGGATACACACCTCTCTAAATCGCTATCATAAGGGAAGTTGCGTGCATATAGTGAAGCCCCCTGGCTAATGAATGCAGGGTGGATATAGTCATATAGGCCATATGAGAGTTTGTTGTATTTTTCTGCGCTGGTTAGGAGATTCCGGGTGTGGTCTTAACTATCCCGCAGGCATATGTCCGCTTCCCGACGTCTTGCGATGTAGGATCCCAGGTTGTCTTGATGATAGGCCCTGGAAGATGATAGCCATTTAGGGGCGCGCACAGTGGGGAAACCTGGACGGGCGGTCTTAGAACGCGTTATATTAAAGAAATTCATGATAATGGATTGGCTTTAATTACATTTACTGGATATAGGAAGGGAAATGGGTTATATGGATTGGCTTCGGTAACACTTCCCGGATGGAAGAAGGGATGTGGAAGCATATGATATGAAAAGCATTTTTATGATAATAAAATTGGCTTTTTAAAAAAGGTATATGATTTGTTAAAGCAATTCATGATAATGAATTGACTTTTAAATACATTTCCTGGATATGAGAAGGGAAATGGAAGTTTTTGAAATGAAAAGGATAAGTATTGATAAATACTTTGTATATAAATCCTCAGTCCGGGAGGTAGATCCGGATGTATGTTATATAGATCAAATTAAATTGGTAAACCTCAGTCCGGGAGATATTATTCGGACGTATATTGTAGATGTGTGTGTATATATATATATATATATATATATATGTATTTATACATTTGTGCATGCTACGGGCCTAATGGATCTCTACCATTAACCCTGCTAAGTAATAGTGTATCGGGGGGGTTCCTTGTTTGGATTTCGCTTTGCGAGACATCCCACGCATGAAACTTAGCGTAAGGTTGGAAATAGGGAGACGTTTGGTCACTATTCCATGAGTTCGGTACCCTGGTCGAAATGGGATCAAGTAATTATGTATGTAAGTTGGAAGTTGAATTTTGTTTTAAGGTCATTGGAGCCGGATTTTTTGTGGTAGGAAAGCATTGAAAGTTATCCCCACGAGTTGAGGGGTGGAACGATGATAAGGAGAGTTTAAGATTTTTGATTTCTAGGGTGATTGAGAGTACCCAAAAGTCATAACCGCGCACAGAACACAAGGTGAATAAAGAGTTGGAATGATTTTTAGCATGGATTATCTGGAAAGAACATTATATTATACAAAAAAGATGACCTGTAATTATTTTGATGAATAGAGCGTTAGTGATTTATTTTGGTTGTTGTACCTATTTGGGAAAATTGTTGTACTTATCTGAGGAAGGTTGAGAATTATTATTCCTCTTTTATTGTCATGGAATTTGAATGCCCTATTCCTTCTAATCCGTTGAATTTAGTTAGTCCTACAGATGAGTAGCACGCCGTTCGCTCTCCCAGGGCGGTCGGAGTGTTGCAAAAATGTGGGCATCTTGGTTAACTACAGTTAAAATAGTCCGAGTCGAAGGGACGTGGTAATAGACGTGTGAAATATATGTTTATGGGACTAGTATAACGAAGTGGAAGTGATAGAATGGATTAAATGTCACTGGAGGGGTGATAATCCATACATAAGTGTGAAATTAGAATAGCACGCCCTAACTTGATTGGAAGGCTGTGGGAAGCCATTCAAGAATTGGTATTTCTTGAATAGAGTAGAATTTAATTGTTATGAAGCACACCCGGAGCAGAGTTGTTATTAGTCAAGTGTGAGAGCGAATTGCGCATACAAAGAGTAATGATGTTAGTATAGTATAAGAGATCCAGAAGTGCGCTTCGTGGAGAGAAGAGCACGGGTCAGAACTTTCGGCATACTCCAAGGAAGGAAGGGGAGTATTACGTGTCACTTAATGTGAGACATTTCAAGGGAAGAATCGATGTTTAGCGAGACGTAGTGAGTAGTCTCTACATGCACTACCCATAGGTAAGTTTTGGTTGAAAGAGGAGAACTAACCAAAGAATTTTGTGTTTATCGAAAATTCCTGAAATTGGAAGAGGTTGGTAAAGTCGGTAAAGTTCTTGGATGGGTTGCCATCCTCAAAATAAGATCAAGGGTTTATCCCGAACATGTGAATTAAGTCGCCGAGAAGGAAGTGATTGATATTCCTTTGGGCTGGCTTACAATATTAACTAGTATGCCCCAGACTTCCTTTGAAAGGAAGGATCGCGCCAGTGCATGGTCCGGCGCAGTATAAATTTCTGAATCAGGATGAGATTGGTGAATCCCACCTTTGATATGGGATTTCAGGAACCAGTGGAGATAAGATTTCGTTTCGAGTAGGATGTATCACCCTTAGCCAGGGAATAAGCGCATGGTGATTAAAGATTAGTGGAGCCACGTGAAGGAGATTTTGGAATCTTGGTACGATGATTTCAAGAATGCTCTGTAGAAGCACTCGTACCTGTTTGTCGCGTACGAGGTACTTATTAAGGTTTTGTTATGGAAGAACCTCGACTATTCTCCTTCCGTATGTTTAGAGGAGAGTAGATAATCAGAATTTTTGGATCGGTCGAGAAAATATCCGATAACTATGGTGGAATTCCACGACTGTTTTAGGCAGTCAAGAGTGGTCAAATGTTCGTATGATCTTCTCAGAATGGGAATTTTGTGTATAAATAAATTCGAGTAGTTGTCATGTAGTGAGGTGCGGCCTCCTAATGATAATGAGATAATGGAATTTATAACGTATAGACGTAACCTATTCAAATGTTGTCAGTTGGGAGTGCAATGTGAAGTGTCTCCAATGAGAATGTAAAACAATATTGCTGTGAGGAAAAAGCTATAGTGATTGAGCGCCGTACTATGTAGATAGTTTGCGTACTGACAAGGATATCCAGAATTGTGCTACCTGGTAGGCCTTATTTTCCGAATTTCGGGACGAAATTCCATTATTAGGGGGGAAGTATGTAATACCCCGTATTTTCATTGCTTTTAAATTTAAGGATTTATTAAATTTAATTGAGATAAATTAATTTAATTTTAATACGAAATGTTGTTTTAAATATTTACTAGCGTGACAAGAGTTAGTAATTATTGGGAATATATTATTTGTTGCATATTACTGGATGAGTATAGTCATATATGAGATTTATTTTTATAATATTATCACGTGTGAATAAAATGACAATTGTGGAAATTTAAGTCCGGACGCGCCTGTGTCGTGTCAAGACTAAATGTGGATTAATAAAAGTGAATATTTTATAGGTTGTTTGTATGGTCGTTTTGAGTGCGTCAACGCGTCCGATAGGGTCGAGATAGTCAGAAAAGTTTACCCAGGGGTTTCATTTGGGTCTCGGGGTGTTTTTAGGCCTAATTAGTACCCCGGGAGGGCATTTTAGTCATTTTGTATTTTTGGGTAATTAAACCCACGAAAATTAAAGGGGTTATATCAGATGTTTAGGTTATCTCCTAGGGTTAGATAACTCAAAACAATAGAACGGCCATTGGAGAGGAGAGGAGAGAGCTCTCAAGGCATTCCAAGGCTCAAAACTCATCCGTTTACACCGCCGCCACCGCCAACGCGTAGATCGCGAGACGGGGAACGCAACCACATCAAATTCAACACCAATCAAGATTTATGAAAATCCCAGGCAATTGTTTATCTTGCTTATTTCGTTGATGCATCATCCATATTAGTTTAGGAGTTATTAGGATGAGATTTATGGATGAAAAACCCAATTTGAGATGGGAAATTTTCATGTAGTGATGATTTATATGATATTCTGGAAACCCTTTGTCATGTAAAGGATTAAGAGTTTGATTAAGAAAAGAGTTCTAATCAGATACAAACACATTAAGAGTTTGATTAAGAAAAGAGTTCTAATAAGATACAAACACATTAAGAGTTTGATTAAGAAAAGAGTTCTAATCACATACAAACACAATAAGAGTTTGATTAAGAAAAGAGTTGTAATCAGATAAGAACACTAAAAAAACAAAAATTATTTCGGACGATCGGACCGTTGGTATTGGATGAAATTTTACAGAGAATTAGCTGAAGACGAGAGGAAGCTACATTAAAAAATTCATTTCGATCGGACCGTTCAATATTTTTTAATATTTTTTTTACTAGACAGTTTTATGTTTTGAGGACTCTTAGAGATAATAAAAAAAAATTCAATTAAAACTCCATTTTAGTTCCGATTTCGAAACCGTTTGAAATTCTCATCTTTGAAAATAAAATTCAAAATCTTTTAATATAAGGCAAAATCTATATTTTCGGGATATTTTGCATAAGGGATAATGTAAGTATATATTAAAGGGGAGAGACACGTAAGAGAGAGTTACGTTGGAACATAAATGGATATCTACTGAATTGTACATTTGGAAGAATAGAGTCCATGAGGGTTACGTAGTAAGTTGGAAAAACCCTTCGAATTAAAGTTAGAAACGAACCATTATACTTGATAAATAATAATGGGAAAGTAAGGATAAATGTTGTGAATGTGGGTGATTGGATAAACCTAAATTGATATAATAAAAGTGGTATATTTATATGATTGTGTATGCATATATTATATACTTGTGAAAATCATGCCCGCGCTACTTGCTATCCCTGAGGTTTCCGCGCTGGGACGATCTTATCTCGTGTGCCTTATGGGGGATATTGACTCGTACCCTAAAAGATAGAAATCCTAGGTACAGGCTATCGAATCGGTAGTCACGGTCCTAAGAGACGTGAGGGTATGTACTGACCTCTTGGACTTGGAATCTATGCTTCGCCTCAATATTGTTTGTGTATGTATTGATACAGTTCGAGAGTGATTCCGAACTTGTATTCCCTTTAGTGCGATTGATACGGGGATTGGATAGCAGAGTATGCCCGCACCATAGTTTTTATGTGGGGTGCTGTTATGATATATATATATATATTATACGAGTAGTTAATATATATATGAAATTCTGAAATCTGGAAGTGCCTACTGTGATTTGATATGTAGGACATGGTTGATGACTCAAATTATAAATAATTGTTTTGAGAAAGTATAATATGACACTGGAAAACTTTATTGATTAATAAAGTTAAAAGGAGAACCTTGGTTACAAATTGAAATCTTACGTTTTAAATACTTGTGTTGTTCAGTTGTAAATCCTGCGAATAAACTAAGATAAGTTAAATCATTGGGGAAAGATAGTGTGGTATACGACGAGATAGACCATTGGGAAGGTTAGTGCGATAGGTGTGCACATTAGAAGAGAGGTGGGAATTTCTCAAATGAGTGTCGCACTAATATGTTGTTGCATTGGCATGTATCAATTTAAATACTTGCTAAACGAATTTTTAAATCATATACACTATCGGGCTCTGACCCGTTTCTATTTCCTTCTCTCTCTTGTATATATATGTATGTATTACAGGTGCCCAGCCACAGGGGCATCTTACTTAGGATCCTTTGGAAGGAACGTGCTGCAGCTTATGTGGGAATTGCAGGCCTGTTGTTTAGACGACTTCATCTATTTGATTCTACTCCTAGTTCAGTTTTATCCAGCAGGGGCATGTGTCGCCCTCTTTCTATTATTTAGTTGGTATTGTCAGAGATCGAAGTTTTTTACTTTCAGTACCTTTATTCGGGATTTATTACTGTCAGGATGTTTTCCTTTAGTGTTGTAAATGTTCTGAATTATTATTGATGATTAAATTCGTGTATGTTCAATTCCATTTTTGTTCTTAATATGTGACTCTTTAGATGTTAATGGTTTAAGGTTTTATAACCGGATTTAATAAAATGAGAATAAGGATTTAAATTATTTTGACACTTAGCTTAATTAATTAGGGTGTTTAAATTGGAATGACAGTGATGCTAAGAATGATCCAACTGTTCACCTCGATTTTAATTTAATAAAGGAGTGATCGCCCGGTATTTAATTAGGCGGGGTGTCACAGGTGGTATCAGAGCATCAGGTTCTAGTGTCCTTAGGATCTGTATGGATTATTATGCTTTCAGCGTTGCTTTGTTTGTTATAGAGCCCTATGTTTAGGATTGTCGATACCTTTGACGAGATTTTGTTCTCCTGCTATAATGTGTATACACTAGTGAATTCTAATTTCGTTCGGATGTGTGCGTGTGCCGAGCGATGACGGATGTCAGAAGAGGACCGTTAAGCGTACATCAGGAGGCAAGGCTCAGTTGAGATTATGAAATATATCCGAGGATGATGACCGTAGTCGAGGTCACCTCCATTATGGCACGAGAAGCCACGACTAGAAAGGCGACTAAGGTGCAGCAATGATTTTCAAATGCTGTTATAGTCAAATGAGGTGCGAGGGTAAACTTACCCAATGTATTAAAAAAATGTGTAGAGACTGTTAGTGGGAAATTTTAGAAACGCAAAAATTGTATGTGTTTACCAAAGGAGGTAAAGTATCCAAAGGCTTAAATATATGACGGAGTGTGGAAAACTGAAAGTGAAAATTTAGAGAAAATTTTCTTGGCTTTCGGGACGAAATTATAATGGTGGGAGTCAACCACCAATTTTAGAAGTGGAATGCTATGCCTATAGAAGAACCTTAGGTACAGTGTTGACCGTATGTTCCTTCCTCAACTGTTCAGGATGAGAAGAAAACGTGGTTCTGAACTCATCGCAGGAGGGCATGACAGGAGTCCAATTGTGGATATGAATCATAATCGTTAGCAAATTTTGTATCGAAAGAGGTAGATACTAGTGGAGGAAACGACTCCAAGTGGGAGACCAACTTGTAATAATAGTTGATAATACTCGAGGAGTAAATTCTGATGGATGACCGATTTAGAGGTTGACAATGTCATATTTTGTCAATATAGATGATAACGCTTCTTTGTGGGGGAAGTTAAAGGAATCGAAGAATTTAGTCGAGAATAAGACTGAATACAACGGTGGTGGTATAGCACCACAAAAGGATGTGGATACACATCAGGAAAACCATTTAAATGCTTCAGATAGTTAAATTCTTACCAAGTGATGGTAAATTCAATAAGTACTATTATAGATAGTAACATGATCTTTATGGCCTAAAAAGCTAAGGGAACAACCGGGATGGCTAACAGGAATCGAGTCTACTAAAGTTCGAGAGAAGGACAATCCTAACCTGGTTAGTAGGACAGGTGATAAGTGGATTATGTGTTGAGGTATTTTGGTGCGGAGTGATATTGCTCGCGATAATATGTTCCAAAGTGAGAAAAAGGGACAAGAATACGGTGCCTACTAAAGGACGACGATTAAAATTAATTTTGTTTTGGTTTGGGCAGACGTGTTACGTCCGAAAACCATTTGTGCAGTCAAGACGATTGCCAGGATGGAAGTATAAGTTGTATCCTTAGAGGATGCGGCGTTTTTATGTGACACGAGCGAGTCACCATATTTTGTTCATTGCTAGATTAGCATGTGAGACGAGTTTAATGCATATCATTAAAAATGTTACCATAATGTGAATATTTTTCCTTAGTATAGCGGGATTTTTCTTTGGTGCTATTCGCGGGGGATGAATGAGTATATTAACAGTGTTTTATACTTTATTGAGGTTACTCGTTGGAGTGATGCGATACACGAGTATGATATTATCTTTGTTAAAATGTTATAGAAATGGGTAGTTGCATTTATTGCAAGGCTATCGGAGTAGTTACATTAGTGCAACACGTTTTGTTTTGGCGAGGCTTTACCTGTAAGAAGGTTGGACTCGCACTTATATTATCTATCTTAGAGACTTCGGAGGAGATAGTGGGCTTGAGATATTCGATACCAATGTATGTATAGACTTTGTCAGTATGATTCAGTATGTACCGAGATTTACCGTCGAGCGAAAAGACTTGACTCGGTATTATGTTTAGCACTCCGAACTTAGTGATAGGAAGAGTGCAGTGTTATATTTATCCTTAAGAGATGTGGGAGTTAAGAGTTATACCCCTAATGATTAGAAAAAGGAAATTTAGAGAATTTCGATCGTATGTATCCGAGGTTTATAGAATGTAATTACCATCAACCAATACGGGACGATAGTGAAATTGGTGAAACGTTCTTTGTTAAGCATAATTACGGGAGAAATTGTAACTTTTCTGTCAAGGGATGGAATAAAGGGGTATATACTATGGACGGAGGACCTAACGGATTTCGATAACCGACAATGCTAGGTAGTAGTGTATCGGGCGGGTTCCTTGTTTGGATTTTGCTTTGCGAGACATCCCACGCATGAAACTTAGCGTAAGGTTGGAAATAGGGAGACGTTTGGTCACTATTCCATGAGTTCGGTACCCTGGTCGAAATGGGATCAAGTAATTATGTATGTAAGTTGGAAGTTGAATTTTGTTTTAAGGTCATTGGAGCCGGATTTTTTGTGGTAGGAAAGCATTGAAAGTTATCCCCACGAGTTGAGGGGTGGAACGATGATAAGGAGAGTTTAAGAATTTTGATTTCTAGGGTGATTGAGAGTACCCAAATGTCATAACCGCGCACAGAACACAAGGTGAATAAAGAGTTGGAATGATTTTTAGCATGGATTATCGGGAAAGAACTTTATATTATACAAAAAAGATGAACTGTAACTATTTTGATGAATAGAGCGTTAGTGATTTATTTTGGTTGTTGTACCTATTTGGGAAAATTGTTGTACTTATTTGAGGAAGGTTGAGAATTATTATTCCTTTTTTATTGTCATGGAATTTGAATGACCTATTACTTCTATTCCGTTGAATTTAGTTAGTCCTACAGATGAGTAGCACGCCGTTCGCTCTCCCAGGGCGGTCGGAGTGTTGCAAAAATGTGGGCATCTTGGTTAACTATAGTTAAAATAGTCCGAGTCGAAGGGACGTGGTAATAGACGTGTGAAATATATGTTTGTGGGACTAGTATAACGAAGTGGAAGTGATAGAGTGGATTAAACGTCACATGAGGGAAGATAATCCATACATAAGTGTGCAATTAGAATAGCACGCCCTAACTTGATTGGAGGGCTGTGGGAAGCCATTCAGAATTGGTATTCCTTGAATAGAGTATAATTTAATTGTTATGAAGCACACCCGGAGCGGAGTTGTTATTAGTCAAGTGTGAGAGCGACTTGCGCATACAAAGAGTAATGATGTTAGTATAGTATAAGAGATCCAGAAGTGCGCTTCGTGGAGAGAAGAGCACGGGTTGGAACTTTCGGCATACTCCAAGGAAGGAAGGGGAGTATTACGTGTCACTTAATGTGAGACATTTCAAGGGAAGAATCGATGTTTAGCGAGACGTAGTGAGTAGTTTCTACATGCACTACCCATAGGTAAGTTTTGGTTGAAAGAGGAGAACCAACCAAAGAATTTTGTGTTTATCGAAAATTCCTGAAATTGGAAGAGGTTGGTAAAGTCGGTAAAGTTCTTGGATGGGTTGCCATCCTCAAAACAAGATCAAGGGTTTATCCCGAACATGTGAATTATGTCACCGAGAAAGAAGTGATTGATATTCCTTTGGGCTGGCTTACAATATTAACTAGTATGCCCCAGACTTCCTTTGAAAGGAAGGATCGTGCCAGCATGGTCCGGCGCAGTATAAATTTCTGAATCAGAATGAGATTGGTGAATCCCACCTTTGATATGGGATTTCAGGAACCAATGGAGATAAGATTTCATTTCGAGTAGGATGTATCACCCTTAGCCAGGGAATAAGCGCATGGTGATTAAAGATTAGTGGAGCCACGTGAAGGAGATTTTGGAATCTTGGTACGATGATTTCAAGAATGCTCTGTAGAAGCACTCGTACCTGTTTGTCGCGTACGAGGTACTTATTAAGGTTTTGTTATGGAAGAACCTCGACTATTCTCCTTCCGTATGTTTAGAGGAGAGTAGATAATCAGAATTTTTGGATCGGTCGAGAAAATATCCGATAACTATGGTGGAATTCCACGACTTTTTTAGGCAGTCAAGAGTGGTCAAATGTTCGTATGATCTTCTCAGAATGGGAATTTTGTGTATGAATAAATCCGAGTAGTTGTCATGTAGTGAGGTGCGGCCTCCTAATGATAGTGAGATAATAGAATTTATAACGTATAGACGTAACCTATTCAAATGTTGTCAATTGGGAGTGCAATGTGAAGTGTCTCCAATGAGAATGTAAAACAATGTTGCTGTGAGGAAAAAGCTATAGTGATTGAGCGCCGTACTATGTAGATAGTTTGCGTACTGACAAGGATATCCAGAATTGTGCTACCTGGTAGGCGTTATTTTCCGAATTTCGGGACGAAATTCCATTATTAGGGGGGAAGTATGTAATACCCTGTATTTTCATGGCTTTTAAATTTAAGGATTTATTAAATTTAATTGAGATAAATTAATTTAATTTTAATCCGAAATATTGTTTTAAATATTTACTAGCGTGACAAGAGTTAGTAATTATTGGGAATATATTATTTGTTGCATATTACTGGATGAGTATAGTAATATATGATATTTATTTTTATAATATTGTAACGTGTGAATAAAATGACAATTGTGGAAATTTAAGTCCGGACGCGCCTGTGTCGTGTCGGGACTACATGTGGATTAATAAAAGTGAATATTTTATAGGTTGTTCTTATGGTCTTTTTGAGTGCTCCAACGCGTCCGGGAGGGTCGAGATAGTCAGAAAAGTATACCCGGGGGTTTGATTTGGGTCTCGGGGCGTTTTTAGGCCTAATTAGTACCCCGGGAGGGCATTTTAGTCATTTTGTATTTTTGGGTAATTAAACCCACGAAAATTAAAGGGGTTATATCAGATGTTAAGGTTATCTCCTAGGGTTAGATAACTCAAAACACTAGAACGGCCATTGGAGAGGAGAGGAGAGAGCTCTCAAGGCATTCCAAGGCTCAAAACTCATCCGTTTACACCGCCGCCACCGCCAACGCGTAGATCGCGAGACGGGGAACCCAACCACACCAAATTGAACACCAATATAGATTTCTGAAAATCCCTGGCAAGTGTTTATCTTTCTTATTTCGTTGATGCATCATCCATATTAGTATAGGAGATATTAGGATGAGATTTATGGAAGAAAAACCCAATTTGAGATGGGAAATTTTCATGTAGTGATGATTTATATGATATTCTAGAAACCCTTTGTCATGTAAAGGATTAAGAGTTTGATTAAGAAAAGAGTTCTAATGAGATACAAACACATTAAGAGTTTGATTAAGAAAAGAGTTCTAATCAGATACAAACACATTAAGAGTTTGATTAAGAAAAGAGTTCTAATCAGATACAAACACTAAAAAAAAATTATTCCGGACGATCGGGCCGTTGGAATTTGATGAAATTTTACAGAGAATTAGCTGAAGACGAGAGGAAGCTACATTAAAAAACTCATCTCAATCGGACCGTTCAATATTTTTTAATATTTTGTTTACTAGACAGTTTTATGTTTTGAGGACTCTTAGAGATAATAAAAAAAAAATCAATTAAAACTCCATTTTAATTCCGATTTCGAAACCTTTTGAAATTCTCATCTTTGAAAATAAAATTCAAAATCCTTTAATGTAAGGCGAAATCTATATTTTCGGGATATTTTTCATAAGGGATAATGTAAGTATATATTAAAGGGGAGAGACACGTAAGAGAGAGTTACGTTGGAACATAAATGGATATCTACTGAATTGTACATTTGGAAGAATAGAGTCCATGAGGGTTACGTAGTAAGTTGGAAAAACCCTTCGAATTAAAGTTAGAAACGAACCATTATACTTGATAAATAATAATGGGAAAGTAAGGATAAATGTTGTGAATGTGGGTGATTGGATAAACCTAAATTGATATAATAAAAGTGGTACATTTATATGATCGTGTATGCATATATTATATACTTGTGAAAATCATGCCCGCGCTACTTGCTATCCCTGAGGTTTCTGCGCTGGGACGATCTTATCTCGTGTGCCTTATGGGGGATATTGACTCGTACCCTAGATGATAGAAATCCTAGGTACAGGCTATCGAATCGGTAGTCACGGTCCTGAGAGACGTGAGGGTATGTACTGACCTCTTGGACTTGGAATATATGCTTCGCCTCAATATTGTTTGTGTATGTATTGATACAGTTCGAGAGTGATTCCGAACTTGTATTCCCTTTAGTGCGATTGATACGGGGATTGGATAGCAGAGTATGCCCGCACCATAGTTTTTATGTGGGGTGCTGTTATGATATATATGTTATACGAGTAGTTAATATATATATGAAATTCTGAAATCTGGAACTGCCTACTGTGATTTGATATGTAGGACATGGTTGATGACTCAAATTATAAATAATTGTTTTGAGAAAGTATAATATGACACTGGAAAACTTTATTGATTAATAAAGTTAAAAGGAGAACCTTGGTTACAAATTGAAATCTTACGTTTTAAATACTTGTGTTGTTCAGTTGTAAATCCTACGAATAACCTAAGATAAGTTAAATCATTTGGAAAAGATAGTGTGGTATACGACGAGATAGACCATTGGGAAGGTTAGTGCGATAGGTGTGCACATTAGAAGAGAGGTGAGAATTTCTCAAGAGAGTGTCGCACTAATATGTTGTTGCATTGGCCTGTATCAATTTAAATACTTGCTAAACGAATTTTTAAATCATATACACTATCGGGCTCTGACCCGTTTCTATTTCCTTCTCTCTCTTGTATATATATGTATGTATTACAGGTGCCCAGCCACAGGGGCGTCTTACTTAGAATCCTTTGGAAGGAACGTGCTGCAGCTTAGGTGGGAATTGCAGGCATGTTGTTTAGACGAATTCATCTATTTGATTCTACTCCTAGTTCAGTTTTATCTAGCAGGGGCATGTGTCTCCCTCTTTCTATTATTTAGTTGGTATCGTTAGAGATCGAAGTTTTTTACTTTCAGTACCTTTATTTCGGGATTTATTACTATCAGGATGTTTTCCTTTAGTGTTGTAAATGTTGGGATTTATTATTGATGATTAAATTCGTGTATTTTTAATTCCATTTTTATTCTTAATGTGTGACTCTTTAGATGTTAATGGTTTAAGGTTTTATAACCGGATTTAATAAAATGAGAATAAGGTTTTAAATGGTTTTGACACTTAGCTTAATTAATTAGGGTGTTTAAATTGGAACGACAGTGATGCTAAGAATGATCCAACTGTTCACCTTGATTTTAATTTAATAAAGGAGTGATCGCCCGGTATTTGATTAGGCGGTGTGTCACATACGCTTTCAGCGTTGCTCTTTATTTGATATAGAGCCTCAGGATTAGGATTGTTGATTCCTTTGTGAGATTTCGTTCTCCTGCGATGTCAGAAGATTATAGAAACCTTTTGCGCGCTCATTTGAGAATCGTGTGCGGAGCTTAGATGGTAGCAGGAGGTGAGGCTTAGCTGGAGCAGCTGGTAGAAGGTGGGGGATGAGGACCGCCGTAGAGGTCACTCCCCTTATGGCAATTATTAAGGATTGTTGCAACGACTACTAAAGTATAGTAGCTCTGAGCATCTAAGTACTACTATGGTAGAAAGTGGTACTTAAAGTTTAATTACCCGTGAAGTTGAGGGTTTCAAAGGGATATTACGGATAGTTCTAACTATGAGTCCCCATAAATCAGCAAGATTGAAAAGGATGCTGTTTTGGGAATTTATTCACATAAGGATCGGCCGGAGGCCGACAGTGAATAAAGAGTATTATGGAGAAGTGAACCTTGTACCAAGGTGAGATAGGTACAATGAATAATGAGTCCTTTTCCAGGAAGGGTAGGCTCACTAGAAAAATGTTGCTAGCACTTACGGAGAATGTGGGTGTGTTCATGTGCCCCATTGGGGACATCCACATGGGGAGATTTATTGAGAGAGGATTGTTGGAACCGGTGGTGGAGTTTCCTTTTAACGAAGAAGTCAAGAGGATTAGTAAGGTGATTTTAAGGAGTGAGGTTATAGAGTCAGAGGGTGTTGACAACTCTATCATGGTCAGGAAGACCAGTGATGGAAATAATATTGTGGAGTGCGGAGCCACACGGTTAGTCTTTTCCCGATTGGAATAAAGGACAAGGTTATGGTGCCCAGATGGGGACAAGAGCTAAGAAATTTTGGTAAGAGGTGTGGCTAGATGAAGTTGTGGTGTTCAATAGCCCTAGACTCGTGTGTGTTATTTGAGCTTTGTTTCGGTCTCGATAACATAATAATGTAGGCCTATGTGTTTTTCACAGTAGCGGAATTTTATTTTCCTTCATTCGCCATAGAGGCGGGTGCTAATATATATATATATATATATAGTTAGTGCTGCTCGTTTTATATGTCTATACGAGCATGGTGGTATGATGAGTATAATACATTATGGTGTATTTTCGGAGCGATAGCAGGCTAAGAATGGCAAGTCTATCGTGTCCGCAATTCCTGGAGGGAACAGGATGTCGTTGCGATATCTCGCCTGGATACAGGTTGAGTTCGCCTTTATTGATATGAGTAAATGGAACTTCGATGAGTAGAGGTTTCATTATCATGGTTTGTATATGTGGCGATCTTATAGATATAATTTAAGGCCCACATGATTATTGTTGAGTTGTAAGATTAATCTCAGTGCTGGTTTGCGCAAGGACTTAGAATTAGTGCGAGCGCTGGGTGGTGTGACTCTTAGTTGGAGATAGGAGTTCTGACCACCTTTTGTTGATAAGGGATAGGGTTATCCCGATTGTATGTCTGAAATAACGGAACTCCGTGACCGACGAAGTCAAGTGTTAATGTGTGGAGGGGTTCCTTGTTTGGATTTCGCTTTGCGAGACACTCCACACATGACTCTTAACGGCGTCGGGCGTGGAAAGATGTTATAGGATGCAAGGATGTGGGTTAGTCTTATACTGTGGATGAACCACTATAGACTATGAGCCCTGTGATGATGGTATGTTTATGAAAATATTGTGCTATGGAAAAGCACTAAAGTGGTCCTCTAACCACAAGTAGTTGGGTGGAGTAGGACCTAGAGAAATTAATTTGAGGATAACAGTCAGGCCTTAATGAAAAGGCAAAATTTGAGAGATAAATATTGGGCATGATGTACGTGGTGCTTTTCAGAGAGTAGGCACTCTGATCGGTTAGGTTTCCTTCCGTATGGGAGGAAGGATAAGGTAGTAGAAACGCGTTTGTAGGATTAGCGTAGGCAGGATTTAGGACGTCCTGCTTGTGTGCCTTAGGTCGCTATATCTCGATGACCGACAACGCGAGGGAGTAGTGTAACGGGAGGGTTCCTTATTTGGATTTTGATTCGGCGAGACGTCCCATGCACGAAACCGAGAAAATGTCGGGAGTTGAGAGAGGCCTTGGGCACTAGGGATATACTTAGGATTACACTCGTTTCGCGTAGTTAGAGTAACGCTTAGACCGTAGCATTAGTAAGATGTAGGTTCGATAGAGTTAGTGATACCGAGGTTAGGAGTTCGGACTTTCGCGGGTCGAGAGGACCCATAGATGAGTACTACACCGAGGAAAGGAGATCCTCAGTGGAAGAGAGTGTACGTGTCAAACGTTCGCTATGGATGTGTTGATGTGCACAGGATAGAAAGGTGTATGGGCACCTTGGTAAGATGGTTTTATATACCACCTGAAATAAAATGGGCATAGTATATAAAGTTGAAGCTTTGCGAAATGTAGAACGGTAGTTATAGATTCGTTTCTCCTATGGGCGATAAGAGAAGCCATTGGAGTAACGCGTAGATGTTGTGCGTTAGCAGATAAAAATTTATTTGAGCTTATGGTAAAGCTAGTATTTTGAGTACACCTTGAGGTAGGTGGAATATGTTTAAGGGCTATCGTGTTAGCACCTTTTGGTTTTGGGACTACTAAGACATAATGGAATTAGTGATTGTAGTTTGGTGGCGTAGACTGTATCCGAATTTCGAGGACGAAATTCCGTTGTAAGGGGGGGAGTATGTAACAACCCACCCTTTTGGAGACAATTAAATTCCATAATTGAGTATAAATTGGAATTTGGAGAATTTCTCGAAATAGTGATTTTGGGATTTTTAAGGATTTAATGATTATCGCTAGTTGAGATATGTACTATTGGGGTTAAGTAAATATGTCGAGGTATTTTAATGATAGGTCGTTGTTGAGAAAAGCGGCATGAGGTAAGATTTTAATGAGAAAACCCACATTTACTTTATGGGTTAGAATAGTGATTTACGGTCAAGTACCCCAGATGGGAATTTCGACTGCGCCATGAGTCTCGGAATGTCTGAGATAGTGGAAAAAGAGTGTCCGATTGTCAAAATTGAGTTTCGGGGAATTTCGGAGTTAAATAGGCTCGTAATTGAGTAAACGAGTCGTTTTGGGGGTATTAAGGGATTTAACCCTTTTCTCCTTATAAAAGGAGGGAGAGGGGGAGAAAAGAGAAGATAAAAGAGAAAGAAGAGAGGGAAGAGAGAGAGGAGGAAGAAAAGAGGAAAAAGGGGGAGATTCCGGCCAGCCTCCGTGGGATTTGGCTCAAAAACGTCGGATTTTATCCACGAGGCAAGTGTTTACTTGCTTTATTTATTTTTAAGCATAAATATCTCATATCATTGTTGGTATAACAAACCCTAATGATTTTGGGTTGGGTATTCGTGGATAAAACTGGTTTTCGGGAGATAAAACGAATAAATCCCTAAAATTTGATAATTGGAGAAATTTAGAAATTAATCGAAAATATTGGGTCATTCCGGGTTCTAGGATGTTTAGAACCCGTATTATAAGTGTATTTGTTATTGGTAGAAGTTGTAGGCCATTGGTTGAGGCGACAAAAGCTTGGGAGAAGCTTTAATGTCCGAAACAGCTTCTCGGAGAAGAAGCTTCCCGACATGATCGATCGATCGATCATGGGGTCTCGATTGATTGAGCCATCGATCGATCGACGGCCAAGGGTCGATCGATCGACCCCTGCTGAAAATAGGCAATTTTCTTAGGAGAAATGGGATGGGGTGAATTCCAATTCTAATTAATTCGAGGTCATTTATGTGATGACATAAGGTGTCTTTTAGGATTATATGGCCCACAAATTATGAGAAATTAGGAGGCTTAAGTGAGGGTTTAAATGTATAACCCTTAAACTTTATTTTCAAGGAAAATTGAATAGTTGATAAGTTGAGATGTTGGGGTCCCTTAAATAGGGTGAGGTTCCCTAAATGATTAAATATGGACAATAGGTAGTCCTTGGGTTCATGGAAATGAAATCCATAACCCATTAAATTTAAGATTGTCCGGGAGAAATAAATCCTGAGGATATTTCTCATAGGCATATAGGCCTATATAATTATGCGTATAGAAAGCATAATTATCGATTACCGTTAAGTGTATCCTAGAAGATAATTCGGATAATTAGGGATGTATATGTATATATTCACTTAGAGTGAATTTGTATAATTGGAGACATCCGATAAAATCCTTAGTGATGATTAAGGTATTTATTAGTTATAAAAGTAAGGAAATACTTTGGATTTAGAATCATGCTAATATGAATGCATGATTATGATTCCTGGAGGGAATATTTGGTATTATCGGTCATCGCTAGATGCTATAGGCCATTATGGCCATTTATATATTCTAGGACGAATATATGATATATGATATATACTATGTGATTAAAGTATATATATATGATATGATGTTAATGATTTTGAAAATAAAATATAAATGTTTTTAAAATGGAACGATAAATGATTTTCTTAATTAATAAAATATGGATACACACTTCTCTAAATCGCTATTATAAGGGAAGTTGCGTGCATATGGTGAAGCCCCCTGGCTAATGAATGCAGGGTGGATATAGTCCTATAGGCCATATGAGAGTTTGTTGTATTTTTCTGCACTGGTTAGGAGATTCCGGGTGTGGTCTTGACTATCCCGCTGGCATATGGACGCTTCCCGATGTCTTGCGATGTAGGATCCCAGGTTGTCTTGATGATATGCCCTGGAAGATGATAGCCATTTAGGGGCGCGCACAGTGGGGAAACCCGGACGGGCGGTCTTAGAACGCGTTATATTAAAGCAATTCATGATAATGGATTGGCTTTAATTACATTTCCTGGATATAGGAAGGGAAATGGGTTATATGGATTGGCTTCGGTAACACTTCCCGGATAGAAGAAGGGATGTTGAAGCATATGATATGAAAAGCATTTTTATGATAATAAAATTGGCTTTTTAAAAAAGGTATATGATTTGTTAAAGAAATTCATGATAATGAATTGACTTTTAAATACATTTCCTGGATATGAGAAGGGAAATGGAGGTTTTTGAAATGAAAAGGATAAATATTGATAAATACTTTGTATATAAATCCTCAGTCCGGGAGGTAGATCTGGATGTGTGTTATATAGATGAAATTAAATTGGTAAACCTCAGTCCGGGAGATATTATCCGGACGTATATTGTAGATATATATATATATATATATATATATATATATATATATATATATATGTATTTATACATTTGTGCGTGCTACGGGCCTAATGAATCTCTACCATTAACCTTGCCAAGTAGTAGTGTATCGGGGGGGGGGGGTCCTTGTTTGGATTTCGCTTTGCGAGACACCCCACACACGAACTTAGTGCAGTGTTGAGAATGGAGGGAAGTTTAGCCCTTAGCACTTGGACTATCTAGGGTAGATAGTAATTGGGTGATAGACTAGTTAGGCAGGGGTAGCTTGACTAGGGTATGTTGTTAGGGTGCGTTAGGTGTGTACTATTAGAGGAGAGGTGAGGGGTATCTCATGGGAGTGCGATACCAATTTAAATATGAGATAAAAAAAACTATTTTTCTAAAAATAAAGCATTTATGCACTTGCAAAATATTTTCAAAATTCGGGCTCTGACCCATTTATCTACTTTATTTTCTTTCTATATATATAATATATATATATATATATATATATATAGGTGTCCAGACACAGGGACGCCTGAATGGAAATTCTTTCGAGTCAGACGTCTGTTGCAGCAGTTGTGAATGCTTGCGGGTTCTCGGTAGACGCTTCTTTCCTTGTACTCTAGATAGGAGGTATTGTATAAACTGTCGAGCCAATGGCTCAATTGCATTTAGTTATTCTTTTAGCAGCATTCGATATTGTTGTATAATTTGAACCGAGTGTTCGATTATTTTAATTTATTTCATTTTCATTTCAGTTTCATTTACGCTTTAACTTGTGGATGTTTCATTTTAATTGTTTAAAAAGAGTAGTTAAGTAAAAGTTTTTAACGCTCGCCTAATAGGATATTAATAATTAAATGGAATTTCGACAGTGATGCTAAGAATGATCCACATGTGACTCATGTTTTAATATGATATAGGAGTGATCGCCCGGTATCCCATTAGGCGGGTTGTTACATTTATTATCTTACATGATTAATTATAAATATTAAATTACTGAATTAATATATTTATATTTGAGTTATTTTCTAATAAGACTAATACATCTAATATAGATAACATAGTTAACACATGTAACATAAATAACATATTTAACATATTAAATAGTGATATCATGTCACTGGAGGAATAATATATGATTTCAGAATTTATAATTTAAAGCCCTTAAATTATGGGGTATTAGATTCTTTCCCCTAAATCGAGGAATTTCATCCTCAAAATTTGAATTTATACCTGACTAGAATAAATCTGAATATCTTGCCCGCATATTGTCCTCTCTCTCCGTCGAGGTTGATATGCTAATAAGCGTCCTCGTCCCTCAATTTTTTTTTCAAAATCGACCCGTGAAAGGCAAAGTATATTCGCTATAGATGGTCAGGTAGGGCCAATAGATACACCACTAGGACCTCCCTATCCAGTATTATGAAAGGACTGACATAGAGGAGAGCTAATTTCCCCTTAGATCCAAATCTGACCACTAACTTCATCGGGGAGACCCTTAAAAGCACTCGGTCCCCACTTAAAACTCTACCTTTCACCTTCTATTATTGGCTTAACTCTTTTTCCAATCCCGTGCCATCTTCATCTGTGCCAAAATGAGTTTCATCTTCTCTTAGTTGTCGTGAATAATATCTGGTCCGAACATCCCGTTTTCTTCTGTCTCCAACCAATAGCTTAGGGAACGACAAGGTTGCCCATATAATGCCTCATAGGGTGGTATACTAATAGTTTGCAAATGAATATTATTGTAATAAAACACTATGAGTGGTATGTGTTAGTCCCAACTCCCTTTAAGATTCGAAACACATGCCCGAAGAATATACTCTAAAACATTGCCCACTGACTCAGTTTGACCATGTAAACGAGGGTGAAATGTTGTAATCATATTTATCTGTAATTCCATGGCCTCTTGAAGACCCATCTAGAATCGGGATATAAATGTATTATCCCGAGCGGATACAATGTCACCGAGTACTCCATGTAATCATTCAATCTTATGCATGGATAACTTGGTGTACTACTCGATGGTGTAATATGTCTGCATTATAAGGAAATCATCCACATTCGTTAATATATTGACGATGACCCAAACAGAATCATGCCTTTTATGGGACATTGGTAAAGCCAGTATGAATTCAATGGAGATGCTCTCCCATATCCACTCGTGAATCGCCTAAGGATGTAATTCTCACGCCAGTATCTGGTGATCCATATGTACTGACTGACATGTGGCACATTAGAATCAAATTCTGTAAACTCTTTCTTCAACTCGGTCCGCCAATATAACTTATGCATGTCCTGATACTTCTTATCCCCTCCGATATTTATCAGGAATCGCGAGTGACGTAACTTGGCCAAAACTTCCTTCCTCAACTCAAACTTATTTGGCATAACCGATCGTCCCTGAAATATCAATCCTATGTATAAATTAATCGAGAAAGAAGGAACCCAAACTGATACAAGTTCTCATATTTTTCCTGGTAGAATAAGACCGAAGCTTGTGCCAGTATTAGCCGTGTCACCAGGGTTGGTGTAATAGTCATCGCCCCCAAAAAGGCTTCTAATAAATCTATATCATTGGTGGCACTACGCGTACTTCCCAGATGTTTGGTAAATTATCCTCATGCTCGACCAATAATGCTGCCAGTGTAACACTCGACCTCCGACTTAATGTAATAAATACCATATTTCCTTTCCCCGGATGGTACTTAATAAAAAAATGGTGGTCTTTTATAAACATGAGCCATCTACTTTGTCTCATATATAGATTTTTTTAGTAAACAAGTACTAGAGACTCCTGACATCAGAATAAAGAGTGAAACTCTCACCCACAAAATAATATCTCTAAATATGGAGGGAAAAAACTATTGCGGCCAACTCTAAATCATGAGTGGTAGAGTTATCCTGATGAGGTTTAAGATTTCAGGAAGCTTAATCTATAGGCCTCTCCTCCTGCATTAAAACACCTCTGAGTCCATGGAGTGATGCATCTATATATACAAAATACTATATGTCACCCCATAGTAATGCAAGAATGGGCGCAGTGGTAGGCTTCTACTTGAGATCCTCAATATCTCTCTAATAGTATATGCTCCAAATGAATGGTACCCCATTTCGAGCGATGTGAGTCAATGGCCCATAAATATTTGAGTATCCCTGAATAAACCTCCTATAGTACCCCCGCCAACCCTAAAAAACTCTTAACATATGTAGGCATTATGTTCTATCCCCAATCTACAACGGTAAAAACCTTGCTAAGATCCACCGAAATTGCACATGGCCCAAGAACTGCACCTCTCGCAGCAAAAACCCACACTTAGAGAACTTTATGTAAAACTTATATTCCAGCATTATCTGTGAACAATCACAAATATTATGAATGTTCCTCCTTCGACCGAGAGTATATTAAGATGTCATAAATAAGTACAATAATGAACTGATCTAGAAATGGTCAAAATACTCTATTCATCAGATCTATAACCACCGTTGGTGGATTAGTCAACCTGAACGACATGACTTGGAATTCATACGATCCATATATCTTTTAAAAAATCCATTTTCGAGACACCTTCCTCCCTAATTCGTAAGTGATAATAACCCGAGCGGAAATCAATCTTGGAGAGGAATGACGAGCCCCTTAATTGGTTAAATATACCATTAATATGTGATAATAGTTACTTATTAGGTATAGTTACATTATTCATTTTCCCAAAGTCTATACATAGTCGGAGTGACCTATCCTTCTTATTCGTAAATAACATTGGATACCCCTATGAAGATGTGATTCGCCCTATAAACCCCTGACTTAACAACTATTGAATCTGTTCCCATAAGTCCTCCATCTCTAATGGAGTCATCCAATATGGTCCCCTCTCGATGGGCTTGGTGCCTGGCATAAAATCTATATAAAAGTCTACTTTTCTCGTCAATGGTAATCCTGTCATCTCATCAAATAGGCTTGTAAACTCCTAGATGATGGGTATTAAATCTAACGATACGATGAGCTCCTCAGATAAAGTTGCATATATAAATGTGTTTTAGACCCCCTCAAGCCTAAGCATAGAAACTAAGAACATCTCCTGACTAGGAATAGAAAATGTAATATATCGGGGTATCTATATATGAAGACACGTCCTCAGTAGAGTAACAAGTCAGCATAAAAACACAATCGACCGATCTCTATAGCAATGCCTTTGCAAATATGGTGTACGACATCACCATTACATACCGGGGTATCTATATATGAAGACACGTCCTCAGCTATATGTATAAGTCCCGACATAGATTGAAATATTTAACTAGAAAACGAGTGTGATGTGACCTTATAAAAATAATTCCTTCATAACTACTATATATGTAGAACATACCCTCAATTATCTAAGGATGAGTCGGCTGGTTTGCCTTATGGACATTATAAGCATGTCTGTAATAAAGTTATAGGCATCCCTTCTCCTGAGGCAAAGCCAAATACGTTGGGTCTAGTGGAAAGTCCTTGTACTATGGTGGGGCTAGAAGAGCCTACTGGTGGCCCTACTACTGGTGGTCCTGATCGGCTTAGTTGACCTTGGGCCAACTATGAAAATAATGGCCCACCTCGCCACAGGTATAACATTGTACCCTGATAGGATTTTCCAGATGATGACCTTGGTGTCCCTACCCCTTGGGTCCTGTCCTAGTGCCCCTGACCATGTACCTACTAGCTCTCTCCCCTCTATCCCTGATGGTTTTACTGTCCCTGGCCGCCCTGATGGCGATTCCCCCAGAATCAGTCCTCGCTGCAACTCTGAGCCTCCCTACTAATTACTGAAAAATCAAGCATCGTGTAAATATGGTTGTTGTTGTCGTCAATTTTGCACTTTAATACAAAAAACTTAAGTTTAAATACTCATGTTTTATATGTATATCGACGAATTTGAGTATCGAATCCATATAGAATGTCATTTAAAATTTAATGGATTTACTACTTTTCAATTAAAGTGAAAAAGTTGATTTTTGTATCTTATAAGTTTTTATACTACAAGTAATTTAGGCGCTTATTGAAACTAAATTAGTTTACAAATATAAAAACTATAAGTTGTGAATTAAATCCCTCACCTCGGAATACATAGAATAAATGTTTGCATGGTAAAATAAATTTTAAACATGATTAATACCCATTCAAACAATTATTTAAACCTAGGATGTCACTCCCCATATTTCCATAAAAGCATAAATGCAAGTTTGATGTCAACAGTACTCCTAAAATTACATACACAAGGTAGTAAATATGATGCATATGTGATATAGCCCACTAAGTCCCTAGATTTAATTTCATGAATAATCAACACATTAAAACTAGTCTTTTCCATCATACGATAAAAAAACAACTACACAACCGAGGTAAGTTCATTAATCTCAACCTAATTACCTAAAACGCATGGCAAATAAATAAAAAATAATTTATGGGAAGAAATCATTTTTAAAGAAAGAAAATATTTTTTAACATGAGTGGACTAATTATGAGAACAATTAACTAATTTGAAAGAATTATAATAATTATAAAACATTAAATTAATAGAACAATTTATTAAAGCTGAAATTAAATTACAAATTATTCTAAGAATATGGTGTTCCTACTCTGAAAATTTGGTCCCTATCTTAATCCCAATCGATCTCATTTATAGTTGAATGGATTGTTGGTTGGGGGAAAAATAGGAATTACAACTGTTGATGTAAAAAATTAGATTATATCTAATTATTTAATCACAGATAAAATAAAGTGAGACAAAGAAATTTTAAAGTGGTTCAGCCTTATAAAAATGGCCTACGTCCACTGTTTCTGTTATTGCTGACTGTTGGGAATTCTCGATTACAAGTTTTATCAAGAAATTCCGGTCCCCCTACAATGAGGATGGTACAATGTATTTATAGCCCTCAGGCTGTACATGTGAAAGGGTAGTACATAGCTGTTCATTAGACGTATACATCTGTATGATAATAATAAGCATTTAATGCACAGTTAATCTGTTGGTTATCCTACAATTAATGCTCTGTTCGAGGTGCAGCTCGGACCGCCTAAGCTGCTCGGACCTCCTAAGTAGCTTGGTACTCATAAGTTGCTCGGTGTATTAAAGTTCCTCGGATAACTCTTGTTGGTCGGAGCGTCAGGGTTGATCGGGGAAGCAGAGTTCCTCCTTGCAGTATGGTTCCTCGGAGAGCATCTATTGCTCGGAGTATCTGAGTGGGTCGAGGTGTTGTTCGGAAGTGTTTGTTATTGCCACGCAGATTGCCACGTGTCTTCACTCAATTGAGCCATGTCAACAGACTAAATTTGGTATTAACAGAAGCCCCCAAAGTTTCACAGTTCGAAATTTGAGGAGTGTGGAACATTCTTTCTCGAAATATAGCGGTTTTAAATGGTATCCTGAAATTTAGGAGTATTTTCTTTTGTATTTATTTCTCCTTCCAAATTCGTAGAATCGAACTTTTTGAATTTTTATGACCACTTTGATTCCCGCTCCCTTTTTTACCTTTTTAGCCGCCAGTAACGTAACCGTCTCTTTTTGTAATCATTTTCTTTACCCATTCCCTAGGCAAAATATTTAAACGTTGCAGAAAATCCCATTGTCTTATACTTTTTCATTCTTATCTCTTTGAGTTTTCCATTATTTCTCTGTCCCGTGCGTTCATCTCTTTCATCATTTGTTGTCAACAGACTCATCCCTTTCCTGTAAGATTTTCTTCTTTCTCTTTTATTTTCTTCTTTCATCATGGTTTATCCTGTAGAATCGATTGATAAGTTTCGCTCTGATTTCTCTATTCCCTCATGGGTTATTTTGGAATAGCTTTCTGAGCCTTCAGACTACTTTCGTTTGGCTGAGGGACATTGGTTCCCCAGCCTTTTTGTCGCTGAATGTGGCTTTTCTTTTCCCCCAAACCCTTTATGTCTGGAATTCTGTCAATACTTTGACGTGGTTCCTGCAAGAATAGCCCCTAATACATGGAGAATTGTTAACGGAGTTTATAGATTAAATCAAATTCATGGAAATCGTATAGGAATTCCTGAGATTATGTTTTGTTATAGATGGGCTGTGGGTGATAATACTTTTTATTTAAAAACTAGGTTTTTAAACAGAGCTTTAGTGGTCAATCTCCCAAATGCCAATAGGGACTACTTTGAGCACGGGGTTGTTATGAAAAATTGGAAACACCCTCCATTAACTGGAGCTGATGTTTACCAGGGTCCCAGATGTCCTCCCTATGGCAATGGGATAGGTTGTTTTTATTTTATTTTCAAAATTATGCTTCTTTTGTGTTTGATAAAATGTGTCACTGATATTTTAATTTTGATTTATTTGTAGTTGACAGCAAAAGAAAATCTCCAAAAGAGACAGACGTTAACATAAGGCATTTAAAACTTATCTGGAGTTTGCATTAGACTGTTGCCGGCGAGCATATTAGGTCAGCTTCATATTTGCTGCAGTACAAGAGTTACACCTCCTCTTTTACTGCTCGTCCGGTGATAAGCGACGCAGAACCAATACCAGCCTCTACAAGTTCTTCACCTGAGTCACATATTCCCTTGAGTGAAAGGATGAATAAAAGAAGACCTCCTACCCTTTTTGAGAAATCTGCCTCTAGTGCTGGAGAGGCAAAGAAAAGTAAGCTTGATGTCCCATGAGAGGGGACAAAGAAAATTAATGCACCTCCTTCGGCTTCTCCTGTGAAGGTTGTCGAGAAGCTCCCAGTGGCCCCGAGCAAGGCTGCTGCTCCAAGCGAGGTGATTGTCATTTCTACGACTAAGACTACATCATTAGTTGAGAACGTTGATGCTCCTCTGAGGAGGCTGAAGAAAAGCTCCTCTATCAATTTGGCTGAATCCATCTCTCAGCCCCCGACTAGTGGTGTTCCCACTTTTATTGCCCCGACCTCTGCTATGAACTCAGTGAAGACTTGGATAATTCCCGAGATCCAAGGTATTGAAGAAAACCTTTCTCGGGACATGGTTACCACATTAGCAGCTCGTTATATTGCTTCTGTAAGTCCTATAGCCTTAAATTTTCATTCTTTCCTTTTTGTATCTGTGCATTGACTTGCTTTTATTTTCCCAGTTGGTGACCTGTTTTAATACAATTCTGAAGAAAGATGAAGCTATTAAAGCTTCAATCTCCTCATCAGGTGTAGAGGAAGCCTTGGTAGGTCTGTCGCAATCGCTGAAGGATTCTCGTTAGAAGTATGCTGATGATAAGGCGATTTGGGAGAAGAAACTCACTTCGACCGAGCAAGAGAAGGCTCAGGTTATTGAGGTTTCCAAGGGCTTGGAGAAAAAAATAAATGATTTGGAGGAGAAGAATAAAGAGCTCGAAGGGAAGCTCAAAAATGTTGGGGAGATTAAAAATAAGCTCAAGACTGCTGAGGAGGAGTTGGATCAACTTCGGGAAGTAAGTCGTCAGAAGGAGGAAGTTGAGAATAAATTGAAGGCTGCTGATGATCTTCTTTCCGAGAAGCTAACCTCAGAGAAGACAAAAAGGAAATTGGCTGTCAAAAAATCCTTCAGCGCCGGCTGGGATAAAGGGTGGAATAAAGGTTTGGCTGCCATGATGTTGCAAGTGGAATATGGCAACCTCAAATACTTTAGGGATGAATGGGTCGCTGCTCTGCAAGAGATGAAAGTTGATGAAAATTCTGAACTATTTCAGCGACACATCCCGGGCCTCCTCCAACTCCTGAAGAAGAAGAAGAGGATGAAGCTACCTCTGAGGAATCTTCCATGGTGATGGGAGATCAAATTTCTCATCCCCCATCTATCCAGCCCACTAGCGAGGAACTTCGACTACCCGTTACTTTATTCGAGCAACCTCCAGCACTTCCCGAGCAAACCTCTGTTCCATCCGAGCAACCTACCTCCTCGTCCCAGCCTCCCGAGAAAGTTTTGGGAGACAAGGAAAAGGTGTAGAGTTGTTCGGATTTCTCTCTATTTTATTTTTCTTTGTCAAGTGTAACTCTGAACTTTGTACTTCTCCTTTATGATGTAATAAAATTTGAACTTTTGCTTATGCATACTGTTGATTCTCTTCTTCATGCTCTGTTTGTACTCTTATTGATTCTTGCTTTTTCTTCCTTTACTAGTTTCTGGCTAGGATGGACTTATTATCTTCTCACGATACAAAACTGTTAAGGCAATGCAATGAGTATTTCAAAGCTGGTCATTCAGACATGAGTGCAGCTCAAATCATTGACATCCTCGATCAAGATACTTCAGAGCAAGCAATTGAAGCCTATCAGTATTTGAAGTGCCTGCTCGATCGTGCAGTGGCTAACAACGTAGCATACTATGATATGATTGAAGATCTCCAGGGCACTCTTGAAGAACTTCAGCAATAATATAAGGAATCTACAGCCCTTTTGCACAAAGGATATGAGAAGAAGTATCAGCAACTCATTGCCGATAAAGGATACGACAAACTATTTGCTGCTTACGATGTGAGGGAGAGAACTTTGAAGGCTGAGGTCGAAGAGCATAGACAAATAGCTGAGTTGTTAGAGCAGGAAAACAATGACCTGCAAAGAGAGGTGTCTCAGTTGAAGTCTGCAGCTTCCACCTCAAACGCTTTGGTCCCTGTGAACGACAAGGGACTCTCTTTCTTGGAGGTCGAAAATGCCAACCTGAGGGATGAATTAGAAACCTTGAAGAGAACTTGCCCTTCTACATCTACTCGGGGATGAGCAAGATCTCCTCAGGGACGAGCAAGAGCTGCTCGGATTACTGTCGAGGAACAGAGAACTCAATCTGCTCTGAAGAACCAGGCCTTCCAACTGATGGCAAAGAACCAGGCATTGACTGAAATGTCTAAGAAGATCAAGAATCTGGACGAGCAGCTTTCTGCGTAGAAGTCTGCCTTGGAGAATAAAGAACTCTTTATAAAAAATCTCCACGAGCAACCGGAAATATTGACATATCAATTCCACAAGAAGCCCAGAGAATTCTGGATGGCTGGCTACAATGAGGTTCTCTACCATTTGGATGATCGTATCCAAAATGCAAATAATGAGGGTTACAAATAGGGATGGTTGAATGCCTTAGGTGTACTGCAACTAGAACAGGGTCATTACCTGTGGGATTACCATAACCCTGGGCTGCTCGACCTACCAGTGCCACCATTCAAGCTTGACATGAGTTGGATCCCTGCTCAGGCCATCCCTCGGTGTTTGATTTCCAAATACCTTGGCGATTACAATCTCCATTCCAATGTTGAGATATCTCGTCCCGAGCACCTACTCGATCGACCATCTGTGATGAACATCAGGATGCTTAAAGATCTTAACTTCATAAATTCCCCTTATGCTTTGAATGATCCACCTGCTGGCGAGGAACCTATTTCAAAAGCAGAGGGGAAGAAACCAATCGAATAGGAATCTTGATGTAATAAATTTGTATTTCATTCTTGATGTATTTTGTTCTACATTTAATGATATAATTTTATTTGCATATCTTGACTGCCATTGTCTTGTAATTATAAAACACTTTACATCTGTGCATATATATCTGTTAAAAAGATAACAACATTCTGTTATTTGTCGATCAACTTAGAGTTGATTAAAACTTATTGTCGACTAGTTTGGATTTGTGGTAATCATTTGTCAACTAACCAAACTTAATGATGTTTTGTTTCCCGACCAACTTGGTAGTAATTTAAAAAGTCACGAGTATTAGAAATTTTGCTCGATCACTTTCTCGTACTCATAAAATGTTTCCGACTAACCAAGGTCGGTAAATTTTTCTTCTCGACCAACTACAGTTAGTGGGTTTTTATTCCCGATCAACCATAGTTAGGGGATTTTTCTTACCGACCAACTTTGGCACTTTTTGGAATAGTTTTTCTTCGTAACCAACCTTAGTTGGCATTTTTAGGAATAGATTTACTTCCTAACCAACCTTAGTTGGCATTTTTAGGAATAGATTTACTTCCTAACCAACCTTAGTTGGCATTTTTAGGAATAGATTTACTTCATGACCAACCTTAGTTGGCATTTTTAGGAATAGATTTACTTCCCAACCAACCTTAGTTGGCATTTTCAGGAATAGATTTACTTCCTAACCAACCTTAGTTGGCATTTTTAGGCATAGATTTACTTCCTAACCAACCTTAGTTGGCATTTTTAGGAATAGATTTACTTCCTAACCAACCTTAGTTGGCATTTTTAGGAATAGATTTACTTCCCGACCAACCTTAGTTGGCGTTTTCGGGAATAGATTTACTTCCTAACCAACCTTAGTTGGCATTTTTAGGAATAGATTTCTGAGTAGCTTGAGTTTTGCTAAGTAGCGCGGAGCACTAGTATTCCGCAAAAAATTTCCAACAAAAGGAGAGAACTGGGCAGAACACTGTCATTTTATTCATACTGACGAAAATGTATTACATGAGAGCTTACATCACTAATAATACTTGCGCAAGTGTTCTGCATTCCATGCATTCTTAAACTCCTGCCCTTCTAAAGTTGCTATTCTATAGGTTCCTGGTCGAACAACTTCTGTAACTCGGTAAGGTCCATGCCAGTTTGCTTCCAATTTGTTGTGCTTTTGAATCACTTTCTTTAGCACATAGTCTCCTTCTTTCAGGTCGCACTTCTTTACTCTCTTGTTGTAGAACAAAGCTGTTCGCTATTGGTAAGCAGCATTCCTGATGGCTGCTTCTTCTCTAACTTCCTCGAGCATGTCTAAATCCAATCTTCTCATTAAGTCGCTGACAGGGGAATTAAAATTCAGTACTCTGTGTGTCGGGAGACCCAACTCGACAGGTATAACGGCTTCGCTTCCAAATGCCAGCATATATGGAGATTCCCCTGTTGCTGCTCGGGGAGTAGTTCGGTAAGCCCATAGTACTGATTGTAGCTCGTTGATCCAATTTTCTTTCGCGTCATTCAGTCTTTTCTTCAAGCCATTCAGTAGCGTTCTGTTTGTTACTTCAGTTTATCCATTGCTTTGGGGATGGCCTGGTGCCGAGTGGATCTTCAAGATATTTGACTGATGACAATAGGTAGCGAACTCCTCGTTGTCAAATTGTGTTCCATGGTCGGTAATGAATGCATGGGGAAGATCATATCTACAGATGATATTTTTCCAAATAAATTGATACACCTTCTCGTACGTCATGTCGACAAGAGGCTCAGCTTCTACCCACTTAGTAAAATAATCCACTGCTACGACGAGATATTTAAATCTTCCTCTGGTCGTTGGAAGTGGTCCGACCAAGTCAATTCCCCACATAGCAAATGGCCGAGGGGAAGTAATGGGTGTCAACAACGCTTGGGGAGTTCTTCGGATAGTGGAGAAGCGTTGACACTTGTCACATTTCTTGGCGTAGGCTATCCAATCAACCCTCATCGTTGGCCAGTAGTATCCTTGCGTCACAACTCTTTGCAAAAGCGTCCGACCTGCTATATGGGCTCCACAGGACCCTTCATGGATCTCTTCAATCAAGTCTTTCACCTCGGTGGGATGCACACATCTTTGCAAACCTGCTATAATTCCTCGTCCGTATAGAATACCATTATTCAGTACATAACGAGCAACTTTAAACTTCAGTTTTTTGGCTACAAGTTTGTCAGTTGGTAATTCCCCCTCCTCAATATATGCCCTAATGGAATCCATCCAAGATGGTTCTAAATTAAGGGTAATAAAATTCATTGTCAAATCTTCATCGATACTCCGACCAGCTAAAACTTCAATTGGGATTGTTCTTCATAGCTCGGTACGAGTACCTGATGCTAATCGAGCTAAGGCGTCGGCCCTCGCATTCTCCATTCTTGGTATTCTGACCAGCTGAATAGCAGCAAATTCTGATACCAATTCCCTTGCCTTTGCATGATACCTGATCATTAACTCTCCTTTGGCTGCATATACTCCGATTATTTAATTTATGATCAATTACGAGTCACTGAAGACAATAACCTGCTCTGCCCCCATGGTTTTTTCCAAACTAAGACCTGCAATCATGGCTTCATATTCAGCTTCATTATTCGTAGCTTTGAATTAGAAGCGTAGGGGATATTCCATGTCGACCTTGTCTGGACTATTAAGAACAATCCCTGTGCCACAGCCTGTTGCGCAAGATGAGCCATCAACATATAAACTCCATATAGGTAACTCGCCTTCAAATTTCTGATCTGACAGAGTTCCTCGGTGGAAAATTTGTTGCTTCCTTTCACTCTCTCCTGATATTTCTTGTTGTTCGTCGATCATCTTTTCTTGCCTTTTTACCAACTTAGGCTGGTCTAGGCTTGAATTTGATGATTCTGTAACATCTACTTTCCCTTTTACCAAGCTAAGTTGGTCCGGGCTTGCATTTGATGATCCTGTAATATCCACAGGTTGATCAGTGAGCAACTTTTGCTCCTCGGGGGCATCAGGATATGTGAACTCTGCTATAAAATCTGCTACCGCTTGCCCTTTTAGCGATGATCTGGGTTCACAAACTATATCATATTCCAAGTTCTATTGCCCAGCACATCAATCTTCTTGATTTTTCTAGTTTTATGAAGGGCTTGCCTCAATGGCATATCAGTATATACTACTATAGTATGAGCCTGGAAGTATGGCTTCATTCTTCGACTTGCCTCGATCAATACTAGTGCCAATTTTTCCAGCTTTGGATATCTGATCTCTGCTTCTCGAAAAGCCTTACTTGTGTAGTAGATCGGTTTTTGTACTCCATTCTCCATTCTTATCAATGCTGAACTAACTGCATTCTCAGACACTGCCAGATACAAGTATAATTTTTCTCCCATCACTGGCCTAGATAATAGTGGAGGTGCTCCCAGATATTTCTTCAAGTCTTGAAAACCCTTCTCACATTCATCATTCCACTCAAAAGTCTTTCGGAGCGTCTTAAAGAATGGGAGACATCGATCAGTTGCTCGCGATACAAATCTGTTGAGTGCTGCTACTCGTCCTGTAAGACTTTGCACTTCTTTCTTCGTCGTTGGGGATCGCAGCCCTAACACAGCTTTGATCTTTTCAGGGTTAGCTTCAATGCCTCGCTGATTGACAATGTACCCGAGAAACATGCCTTCTCGTACTCCAAATATGCACTTCGTCGGGTTCAGCTTCATTTGATATTTATCTAGTTGATCAAAGGTCTGGCCTAAGTCAACTAGATGATCAGCAGCTTTTTTGCTCTTTGTGAGCATATCGTCAACATAGACTTCCATATTGCAACTGATTTATTCTGCAAACACTTTGTTCATCAGCCGCTGATATGTTGCACCTGCATTTTCAAACCAAAAGGCATAACATTATAACAATAAGTTGCCCTAGGGGTAATGAAAGAAGCACTCTCCCTATCATCAGGTTTCATTTTAATCTGATTGTAACAAGAATAAGCATCCATGAAGGTAAGCAACTCGTGTCCCGAGGTAGCATCAACTAGTTGATCAATTCGGGGCCGCGGAAAGTGATCCTTTGGGAATGCTTTGTTGAGGTCGGTGAAGTTTACACACATCCTCCATTTGTTGTTCTTCTTTTTCACCATTACCACATTTGCTAACCAGTCTGGATATTTAACATCTTCAATAAAGCAAGCTTTCTGGAGCTTCTCGACTTCCTCCTGTATAGCTTGATTCTTATCGGGACTGAATACTCTTCTTCTCTGCTTCACAGGCTTGATCTCCTTATTCACATGAGCTCGTGACATAAGAAATTTGGGTCTATCCCGGGCATATCCTCATGATTCCACGCAAAAGTTTTCTTTCTGCTTCTTAGGAAAGTTATCAATTTCTGTTTTAGTGAGGCTTCCAATGACAAACCTACTTGAGTAGTTCGTTCAGGGTGCTCGTCGTCCAGAATGATATTTTCAGTAGCTTTCACCACTTGACCCTTCACGAGTTGCGACTCATCTCTAGGATCCAATGTTTCAATTTTTGCACCTTCATCCACTTGATAGGTAGTAGTCTTTTTCCTTGATTCCTCCAGTTCCTCTTGCTCGGCGGATGAATAATAGCATTCCCGAGCTACTTTCTGATCACCTTTCACAACTCCTACTCCAAAATTTATTGGAAAGTTTAGGCATTGATGTACCGTAGATGGTACAACCTCGAACTTCTTCAATCCTACTCTTCCCATGATGATATTCTATGCTGATTGAACATTCTTATCCATCACGAAGAAGCATATTCTTTCTGTTCGACAAGCAGGCTATGTACCAATGAATATATCCAACTTGATCGTCCTAAGTGGAAAAACTTTCTCACCAGAAAAACCCAGGAGGGGTCTGTGATAAGGCTCCAGTTGAGATAGTTTTAGATTTAAACTGTCGAAGCACGAGTAGAACATCATGTCTGCCGAGATACCATTATCTACCAGTACTCTTGAAATCATCACTTTCTTCATCCTCATTTTGATCACCAATGGGTCATCATGAGGATATAGAACACCTGCGAGGTCGTTCTTTGAGAAACCAATGACCAATTTCTCTTTATTTACCTTTTTCGGGCGATCCTCCTCAGCTAGATTTATTCGTTGAATGTATGAGCAAGCTTGAGCCTCACAGAGGTAAGCTTTTCTCTTTGCAGTAAGGTCTCCTCCTCCTGCATCTCCACCTGTAATAACATTACAATCAAATGACCCAAAGCATATCGAAAATACCTCATGTTCTGGCTGCCTTGGTCTCTTGGGAAGATCGGGGTCGTCTTCTGGATCAACTTCATGGTCTCTTTTCTTGTTCTCCTCTGCTCGACGAGGAGATCTAGACCTCTCGCTTGTTCGGTCGCTGTTTTTTCTTTCATTTCTTTGATCAACATACTTTGCCATTTTTCCTCGTCTAATGAGTGTTTCAATCTCATTCTGAAGAGCTATGCAATTTTTGGTCATATGGCCATGATCTTTGTGAAACTTGCAATATTTTGCCTTATTTCTCCTGTCAGGGTCTGCCTTCATTTTCTCTGGCCAGTTTAATTCCTCGTTGTTCTTGATTTCTTCTAGAACATGGTTGATGTCTTTCTTCAAAGAAGTATAATTATCAAATTTCTTCAATACTTCCCATGTCGACCTTGTTTTTGAGTGTTTGTCACTACCATTGTTCTTATGCTCTTTCTTCTTAGCTTTATCACTTTCCACCTTGGTTTCTTTGGCATCCATATTCTTCTTCGCAGCCATAACCTCCTCGACATTCATAATCTTGGCCTCTTTTCCCATCAGTTCTGACATGGTTCTAGGTGGATCTTTGGCCAAAGTGTAGTACAACTTGTTAGGCAGTAGTCCACGCATCAAGGCGATAATCACTGTCTTTTCCTCATAATCAATGACTTCGAGCTTCTCGTTATTAAAACGAGTTATATAATCTCTGGTACTCTCACCAGCTTTTTGTCTAACACTTAACAAATGCGCTACTCGTTTGACTGTCTTTGCCCCAAAACAGAAATTCCCAATGAATAACTCGGCCAGTTGAAAGAAAGTTGAGATCTTTCCCCGAGGAAGATTATTATACCATATTTGAGAAGATCCGGTAAGAGTTCCCGAGAATGCTCTGCATCTCATCCCATCTGGAATAGCATAGATGTTGGCTGCAGCTTGATATTGTTCTATATGAAGAACAAGGTCGGTCTTTCCATCATATTTGGGAGTCACAACAGGTGCTTTGAACTTTGACGGTGTGGCAAAATCCACAATGGCATGGACAACGGGTGTCACTTGAACAAAATTTCATTGTAGGGGTTCTTGGCCTTAGCTATTTCCTCTACTCTGTCTTCCAGCCTTTGAATAGAGCCTTTCCACGCATCATTTCCTTCATCGGGCCTGTTGGTTCGAGCAACTGATCGCGTTGAAGTGGCTTTCTGGGATCTATCTTGACGAGCAGCTGGTCGCGACTGGGCAGATCCTTCCCTTAAGTCTGATGGTCGTCAAAAGCTCCTCGACGCAGCCTTAGGAGGACTTTTGTTCCTCCTAGGACCTAATCGATCAAAAGGAGATACCCTGCTTAATCTTTCTAGCGCACTAGTCCTTTCTGGAGAGAGAGTGATACGTTGTTCAGTATCTGTGGCTCGTACTGACGAAGTTCGTCCAGGTTGATAAGAAAAATATTCAGACTCCTCAGTACGATATGAATCGGTACGCCTAGTACGCGAAGAAAGTAAACGGGTATTTCTTTGAACACTTCGATGTCCTGAATGGGTCGATACTCCGCCATGAAGGGTTTGCATGAGTTGTCGGATAGTTTCTTACATGGCTGTCTGACCCTGGGCCAGATTCGTCATTATTCCAGCCAGATCTGGAACGTTTGGCGGAGCAGATGGATTTGGAGGGCTTCCAACGTTTCGATTGCCGGGTTCTGGATTATCAGCCATTTGTAATGAATTATTTTTGATGAAAAACGATATTACCAGTCGTTTCCCACAGACGGCGCCAATCTGTTGATTTAAAAAATTAGATTATATCTAATTATTTAATCACAGATAAAATAAAGTGAGACAAAGAAATTTTAAAGTGGTTCAGCCTTATAAGAATGGCCTACGTCCACTGTTTCTGTTATTGCTGACTGTTGGGAATTCTCGATTACAAGTTTTATCAAGAAATTTCGGTCCCCCTACAATGAGGATGGTACAATGTATTTATAGCCCTCAGGCTATACATGTGAAAGGGTAGTACATAGCTGTTCATTAGACGTATACATCTGTATGATAATAATAAGCATTTAATCCGTAGTTAATCTGTTGGTTATGCTGCAATTAATGCTCCGTTCGAGGTGCAGCTCGGACCGCCTAACCTGCTCGGACCTCTTAAGTAGCTCGGTACTCATAAGTTGCTCGGTGTATTAAAGTTCCTCGGATAACTCTTGTTGGTCGGAGCGTCAGGGTTGATCGGGGAAGCAGAGTTCCTCGTTGCAGTATGGTTCCTCGGAGAGCATCTATTGCTCGGAGTATCTGAGTGGGTCGAGGTGTTGTTCGGAAGTGTTTGTTATTGCCACGCATATTGCCACGTGTCTTCACTCAATTGAGCCATGTCAGCAGACTAAATTTGGTATCAACAAGAACATTATTGGTGTGTAAATTAATTACTAAGAGCGGTAGATGGATGATGGACAAAAGGCACAAAACGCTCTTTAAAATTCGAATGTCTTTTTATTTCAAAGTAATCTTGACTTTTTAAATTTTTTTATTCAATTTGGTAATGAGTTTGGGAATTATGGGTTCTAAAACTAGGCACATGGGAGATTCCAAAAGGGAAAGATGAATGGGTAATTTTTATATTAGAAGAAATGGTGGAATCTGAGCTTGGAAATGGCATTTAAACAAATGGGTTTTTTAAATATTAAATTATAAAAACAAGATGCCAAAGGATCCGTGTGTGGGAAAATGCCAATCTGGTAAGGACTTGGGTACGTGATGTGCGAGGCTATACTAGGGAAGGGGGAGAGAGCACCATGTGGCGTGCATCTGACCGTTTGATTGTGCTACCATGTGGAGCATTTTTTTACCATCAGATCAATACCTTAAATTGAAAATAAATATGAGGGGAAGGAGTTTCAAACCTGCGGCCTGCTCCCCAAGTAAAACCTCCACAACCACTGATCCAAATGGATTTTTAAACAATAAACAACATACTTAAAATATAACCCCTCAATTCTCCCAAGTTGAAATAATTATAAATAATGCCCCGGAGATTTATATCTTCTTCACATAACCTCAAATTCATGCACCACTTGAAAGAAACCCTATGTTCGATGCTAATAATATTTCAAGAGTGTCTCAGCCATAAGGTCTGACTTCGGGTTTGACCCGATGTTTTGACTTTTGACTTTCTTTCAGATCTAAATTTAAACGGTCATAATTTCTTGGTTTCAGATTGGATTAACACGCCGTTGAAACCCAAACATTCCTTGATTTGAGGTAGACCACTTCCACTAAGATTCCAATTACGAATTTCGCTCATCTAATTTTACCATTGTGCCCTTAAAATGTGTATGTGAATGTTTTTTTCCTCGATTGCTTCCCATCAACACCATTAGCATCATAAACCATGTAAATCCTCAAGTAATCCTTGCACATGGGATTAACCAGGAATATTTAAGTTTGCACAGTAAATGAGTACATACCTTGGGTTTAATGAAAACGGGACTGTAATAGTACATAAAAGGGGTAATAAAATGCAATAATTGACACTAATCACACTACCTAACTAACGTGTTGCTAGTACCTAGCGATATAGGAAAATATGTGTTCGTGTCAATTTTTTATTCTATTCAAGAACTATAAAAAGAATAGAGATCCATTTTTGTGGGAGGCACAGTTCCATATAGCTTATGCAACAAGCCGTTAAACCCCAAGGTTACCCTAGTGAACGAGTTTGGTCTCGTGAGAATTTATAGTGATGATACTCACAAACATCAGATTATTCTCAAAATAATTATCTATTTTCTAAAAAAAAAACTCACACACAATATTTTGTGTTAATGAGTAAATTACAATGACTCACATATGTGCCAACTCGCCTATTTCAATACTGGATGGCCAATCCTCTACTAAAATAAAACTGGAATCTCTGTATGGTTCAGTCTCAGCATAACTGTCATAATAACAATATAATATAAATAATATGACAAACCATACGAGCACAATGAATGAAATAATCACCATGCATTGTTAAGTAATAAGAGTGAACCGATAAACCATCGATCACAATTTAAAAAATCCATAGTATATAACTAAATATTAAAACTGAGTGTTGAAATATAAATGTCTCACAGTAATGTAAAAGAATATCCATCTATGGGAAACACTCCCAAAATTGAAATTGAGAAGACTGATCCTATCTAGATAAAATAAACTGAGGCGTCTAAACAACATGTAGTGTACACAACTACTGCACGACAAGAATGAATCTATCCCTACGGTCCCCACTACTGATGCTGCACACCTGGGGTATAAAAGAAAAACAAGAAAAAACAAAAGCATGTGGGTCAAATCTCGTAAAGTAAATAATTGTTTAATTCAATTAAAACAGTAGTGTATTACTTTCATAATTAACCGATCGCACTCACTTGAGATAAACCTCACCTTTCAACTATAGTGTGCACCTAACGTGTTCATTTTAATTATCCTAATTAAATGACCCAATCTAATTAGGATATATAACCGCTAATTAACTCCAATCCTTCTAATACCCTTTATTAGCTAAGTAATACTATCTTCTCTAGGTATATGTTCATAACTAATATTATAGCGACACACTTGCTATAAATAAATAATCACGTAATAAACATAACTTGGCTACGCTCGTTCTATAAATTGATATATACACAATATCATATAAAACATTCATATATATCACTCACTATATGCGTATAACCGTATCCCTAGATCTTGGACCTCGCAGATACATCCCTCGTGTGTTATCCGACTCCAGGCATCACACATCACACTGAACCGCCAGGTAGAAATCTCACCATCGATCCCAAATGTAAACACATACAACAAAGGCGCTCATAGACAAATATCCGCGGATCACAACCATACCACATTGCACCCAACCGAACTCAAAACCAACATCTATCCTCACACACGGATAGTGGCCATGCAACAATACTATGACCTGGGGAATCAATCCAACATCTGTTGGTCAATGCCAGGGTGTGCTCCCACTATGTGAAACCTCCTACAATTGAACTCACGAGTATGTATGTTTAATACAACAAATTTCATACACACATAAATATATCTACACGCCACTCTAATATATATATATATATATATATATATATATATATATAATAAGTACCGAACTCGTACACATGTCCTACCGCACATGGTTCACTCAATCCCGAAGTTTAACCTGACTTCCCGATTAATTAAACATATAGTCACTCACTTGAATCCTCTGTTCGCCTAACTCGAACCTATTTAACGATGCCCTATCACGCGTACCACACTTTGTAAAGTCTTCCCCGAGTAATTCCACAGTACTCCAGAAGCCCCTACATTCAATCCCGAAGTTCTAACGGGTCACAATACTGCATAAATAAAAACTGGACAGGCCAATAAACCAAGATGATTTCCTGACAGATCTAATCAATTCGTTTGAGCTAACCGGTTTACTCCCCCCAGTGAACTGGTTTAGTTTTCTGAGCTTCCAGGCATCTTCTTCCCTTCGTTTTCTCTTCCAAAATCCTCCAATGGAGGTTTCCATACACTCTGAACATATAAATTAACCCTTATAACATTAACTACATTCCATAGGTATTTTAACACAAAATTAACCCCAAATCTCAAATCAAACCCTTAGCATTTTAAATCAAAATTTTAATTAATTTAATATAGAGTTTTCTCCAAATTAATTTTCAAATATCCAATCTCTATATTCAATTTCTACATGTTCATCCATTTAAATGAATACATTTCAAATTTCAAGTATGATTGATCTCCATTAATGGTTCATTTACCAACCGTAATCTTTTATCATTTAAGTCTCTATATCAATTAAGAAAGTTTCAATCCTTAGCATCTTAATTTTCAGATTTCTACCACTAATCAATAAAATTATTAACTACTTTCAAATTGAGACATAAACCAAGTATCTACTTGCCTTGGTGGATTGAAATATGAAGTTCTCTACTTGTTTGATGATGGGTTGAGTCCTCTCTCTTCTCCTCTCCAAGATTTTTCTTATTTCTTCTTCTTTTTCTCTTCTCTAGGGCTTTTTCTCTCAATATCTTGTCTAAAATATGAAAGGTGTGCTACCATCCACCTTCTCAACCTCTTAAATATCCCCTTAATTAACCAAATCCTTTTTTTTTCTTAGACTTAAATGTAAAATGACCCTCCTACCCTTATATGGGTTCTGTTATGATTAAAAAGCCCTCGGAATCCAAGCATAACACCCGGGTACATATTCTGGACTATTTTGATCTTTTTCGGATGAGTAGTACACTCGAAAAGGTATTTCGATTCACCTAACTCCAAATACGGTAACATCTCATTGATCGGGTCTGACACATGCGTACCCTATCGCCTATAAATTATACCGATTCACCGATGTAACATCCTATCGACATATAATAATAAACCGTCGCTATCACTTATATGCGGCATATAATAAATCACATAATGATTCCCTTATGACACAAGTAAATAATAATTATAATAAATATTAATCCTTTATCTCAAAAATTAATATTTACTAAAATCCAATTTAATTTCCCAATTAAATTGATAATATAAAGAACTTGTAAATTAGTTAATAGTGAAATTACAGGGTATTACATTCTTTCCACCTAATAATGGAATTTCGTAGCCAAAATTAGAACGTACCTGCCACAAAGAGCTTCAGATACTTTTCCCGCATGTCATCCTCATGCTCCCATGTCGACTCTTAAATATTGTTGTGTCCCCATTGTACACGCACTAACGGTACCACTTTGAATGAAGCTTATGCCCACTACGATCCAAAATAGCAACATGCTTCTCCTCATGTGAAATATCTGGCTGCAAGTCAATCTCCTCTAACGGTAAGTGCCAGTAAGCCACATCACTCTTAAGATACATCTTCAAAGATGATACATGGAACACTTCGTGAATCCACTACAAATGCTCTGGAAAGGTAAGCCTATACGTATCGGACCAACCCTCTCAATAATGGGAAAAGTCTCCACATACCTCGAGGATAACTTCCCTTTATTCCTGAACGGCATCACTCCCTTCATAGGAGATACCTGCAATAATACCTAATCACCGACGTCAAACTCTAAAAATCTTTGATTTGCATCGGTGTAAATCTTTTGACTGTTATGAGCTACCCGAATGTGATTCCTGATTAACTCGTTATTCACTGACGTCTCCTGAACGACATTCGACACGAGTAGCTTATTATCCCCCACCTTTAATAAGTAAGAGAGAGAATGGCAAGGTCTCCCATATAAAACCTCAAGCAGTGCTATTCCAATAGTGAACTGGTATGAGTTGTTATATGGAAACTACATTAAAGGAAAATACTTCTCCAAACTTCCCTTAAAGTCTATAATATACATACTCAGCATATCCTCTAAAATCTGATTCACCCTCTCCGTCTGTCCATCGATCTGTGGGTGATAAACCATGATTAAATGCAACTATATCCCCATCGTCTCTTAAACGATCTGCTAGAAGTGGAATACAATGATCTTATCTCGATCTAAAATAATGTTGAGAGGCACCCCATGCAATCTCACTATCTTTGCTATGAACAACTGCGCATACTGCCTTGTCGTGTAATCCACCTGAACTAACAAGAAATGGGATACCTTGGTCAACCGATCCACAATAACCAAAACGTAATCATGATGTCGTTATCCATGAGATGAATTCCATCGAAATACTCTCGCACTTCCACATAGGAATCTTCAACGAATATAGAACCCCGATTGTTCTTTGATGATCAACTTTCACCAATTGGAAAGTAGTGCACCTAGTGACAAACTCTTCTATGTCCCACTTTATCTTGGTCCACTAATACTGTCGCCTCATATGCTTGTACATATTATCCTCTCCGGGATGTACTAAAAACCATAACTCATGCGCTTCCTGCATAGGGACTATCAACCGCCCATTGAAGCGTAAAACACCCTCACAACTAAAAGAGTAAACCTCTACTCCACCAGTTAACAACTATCGAATCTTATTTTAATAAAATGGATCCTCATCCCGTGCCTTCATGACCCTTAAAATGATCCCGAGTATGAGGGTCATCACTACTAAGTACGCCCAGACTACCTTATCCTCCTAATAAGGCTTAGCCCACTTTGCCTTCCACACAATGGCTAAGTGTATTTTTGGCATCCTTCGTAATAAATCTACCACTTTGTTAGCCTTACCTAGATGATACTGGATGTCAAAATAATAATCCTTCGTGAATTCAATCCACATACGCTAACTCATATTCAGTTCCTTCAGTCTAAAAAGATACTGAAGTGACTTATAATCCGTGAATAACCATAAATCCTCCCCCAAGAAGATATTGACTCCAAATACTTAAGGAAAATATGACTGTTTCTACCTCCAAATCGTGAGTAGTATAGTTCTTCTCATGGGGCTTAATCTTATGAGATGTATAAGCTATGTCCCTCTCCTTTTACAGTAGAACTCCACTAAGTCTGTGTAAGGACGCATCGGTAAAAACAAAGTACTCCACTCCTCCCCTAGGAAATGAAAGCACTGGTGCTGAGGTCAGTTGATACTTTAGCTTATCGAAAGCTAAATAGCACTGGTTATTCCAATCAAAAGGCACTCCCTTATGAGTTAAATTCATTAAGGGACTGGCAATTTTTGAAAATCCTCTAATGAACCGATGGGAGTACCCTGTTAACGCCCAAAAATGGCACACCTCTATCAATATTATCCACATAAATCCCCATCTCATAGAAAATATGACCCAATAAATGCACCTCATGCAACCATAATCCATGTTTCTCAAACATGGTTTACAATAGGTTGTCCTGCAAAGTCTAGAAGAACTGTACACAAGTGCTCTGCGTTCTCTCCCTATGTTCGAGAATATATCAAGATGTCATCTATGAACACAATGACAAACTAATAAAAGAAATCCTTGAACACCCTAGTCATGAGATCCATAAAAATTACTGGCGCATTGATTATCCCGAACGACATAACCCTGAACTTGTAAGATCCATATCTCATTAAAAGTGCAACCTTATGGGCATCCTACTCCCTGATATGTAACTAATGGTACCCTAACCTCAAATCAATCTTAGATAAGTAGTATAATCCTCTCAACTGATCGAATAATCCATCGATGCATGACAACAGATACTTATTCCAGATCATGACCATATTCAACTCCCGATAATCGATAGACAACCGTAATGACCCATCCTTCTTCTTCACAAATATAATTGGGGAACCCCAAGGTGTAGTACTCCTGTGGATATAATCCTTCCCTAATAAATGTTTAATTATACCCCTTAACTCCCTTATCTCTAAAGGGGCCATACAATAAGGCGCTTGTGCTATTAGTCTAGTCCCTGACACTAAGTCAATCACAAACTCAATCTCTCGACTAGGTGGTAACCCCGGTATTGCCTTAAATACATCAGCGTAATCCCTAACAATAGGGATCAAATCTAGTGATATTAATAGACCCTATAAAGTCTCCTCATTAGTATAATACAAGTTCATGTTCGACTCTCTCTCCAAATGAGGCATCACCATAAGAAACATGTCCTGCCCTAGAATAGAGAACACGATAGTCCTACTGTAATAGTCCACCATAGCTCTATACGTCACTAACCAGTCCATACCCAAAATAGAACCATACTAATCCAAGTCTAACATGAGCAGATCCACTACTAAGCTTAACCTCCCCATGTCCACACCTTCCCCTTGAATATGTAACAAATGAGACTCCCACCACCCAATGGCGAATCTACAATCATAATAATATCTGTGGATAAATCCAATAAACCAGTCACATATGAGAATCTAGTGCTGAAAAATGAGCGTGTCGCTCCCGTGTCAAATAAAACTCGCCCCATGTGCCCATGGATAAAAAACAAAACCTCAATCGTTGGCTGTGCTGTCTATAAAACTAGTCGTCGGATGTGATACACATGCCCATACTGCCCATGCCCTTGAGGAGGCGGTAACGCTACAACTACTAGTAGGGTTGGAAGATTTAGTACTTGTTGCCCCTACTTGGAACCCTACTCCTAAATCGTAGCCCTGCTTGATCTTGTACGCCACATGTGGCCCTGCTCCCCCCATATGAAACATCTCCCAGTGAAGTCTATCTGCCTCTAGACATACTGGTCCAAATGATGTTGTCCCTATCTCTGACCCTACTGCCCTAATAATCCTGAGACTGTTGGCCACTTATCTGATTCCTCTAGCCTTGACGGCCTTTCCTGAAGTTTATGTTTCTCGACCTGAATCTTTTAGTGAAGTCCCCTTACTGGGGATCCCACTCCTACTACCTCTGATGCTATTGTGGCGCCCCGCTTACACCAATACCCCTTGTCTTACCTTGGTGGTTAGACTCTCCGTACCTCTTCGCTCCCCTCAAATGGAAGTAATGATACTAACAGTGGAGCAATGCATCGTTAACGATCTCAGTGATGGTTCATAATGTCGGGTTCCCTAACAAGTGTTGACAAATCCTCCAAGTGATTCCATCATTAAACTTGAGGACCCTCTTCTCCTCAGTGTTAACCTAGTCTAGCATAAAGTGTGCCAAGGGACATAACTCATCCTCTTATTCGGTCACAATCTATCCTTCATGTGAAAGGTCTAGGAACCTATTCTTCATCTCTGTCTAAACTGCTGACGGTAGGAACTTGCATTCGAACCGTACCTAGATCTCTTAGATAATAAGAGTGAATTGAATAAACCATCAGTCACCAAATAAAACATCCATAATATAGAACTAAATAATAAAATCGATTACTGAAATATAAATGTCTAAAAATAATATAAAAGACTATCCATCTACGGGCAACATGCCCAAAACTGAAATTGAGAAGACTGGTTCTATCTAGATAAAATAGACTAAGGCATTTAAACAAGATGTAACGTCCATAACTACTGCACGAAAAAAAAATGAATCTATCCACGTGGTCCCGACTACTGCTGCCGTAAACTTGGGGTATAAAAGAAAAATAAGGAAAGCAAAAGCCAGCAACTCAAATTCCGTAAAGTAGAAAATATTTTTCAACTATATAATTATTTGAAATCGATTAAAACGGTAGTGTACTATTTTCATAATTAAGAGATTGTACTTTGTAAGGACAAATTTCCAAACGAGTCAATTTTTATGTAATTAGAAATTTTTTGGATAAATGTTTGAGTCATAGGACATATTTTTTGTTGGTGATAACATAAGCCTATGACGTGTTTGATGAAGACATAGTGGCCAAGCTTCAAAGATTGGATACATCATTGAGTGTTTATCGTGCTAAGTTTATCTTCACATTTATTGAGGATTTGCCAAGTATGAATGCATGTTGAATATGAGTCCTTGGATATTTTTAAAGGGTGTTTTGTTTTTGTACTTAAAATGTTTGGAACTATTTTTAAGTATATTTTTAAGAAAAATATTTTTTGATTTAAATCTCGTTAGAACGAGAATTAAGCTTGTTATAATGGAAATGCAGTTTTCATTAGAATGACTTTGAGTCTCATTAGAATGATATTAAAATCTCATTAGAACGACTTATTAACGAGCATTAAACGAGAAATATATTTCAAGGATTACACGCTTCATTTGAATCTCTTTGGAAGGACAATTTAACTAGAAAGTAGTTTCGTTTGAACGAAATGGAGTGTCATTAGAACAAAAGTGCTAATCTCATTTGAACGACCCTTGTTTTCATTCAAACGAATTTGCCACCTTGAAATTCATGCTTTTACTCTTTAAGGCATGCTGGAATCAAATTTTTCGATAAATTTTGGCAAAAAAATGTTTTCCTACCTATTTACCATAGTTCAAAAACCCTTGTTTCACCCTTTATGTTTAAAGATCCAAGATTCATATTTCTTATGCTTTGAGATCTTAAGTTTTGGCACCAAACTTTGCTTCTTATCATCTTGAGAGAATTCATTTCATGTGGTGGACTCCATGTGTGTTGTTTACAATGTGGACAATTACTAAGCCTCATTGGTGGATATCGAGACGTGCGTGGATTCGTGCGTTATCGTAGGTTGTGTGGATGGATGCCTACGTTGCACTTTGGAGTAGCAGTGGAAGATAGAAGAGCGTCAAGGCTCACGGGGATCGAGTTGTTGAGTAAGTCTATTGTCTATTCTTTGTAAAACCATATCATAGTGAACTGTTTGGCCGGGCCGTCTGAGGTTTTTCCCTTTGTGGTTTTCCTCGTACATGGTATCTTGTCGATTTATTTCTTTATTTTATCTCCTTATCACTTAGATGTATGCTTTAGGGTAAAAATATACAATTGGATAACTCGGGTTGCCACTGATAAGGTTTAAAATTCGTGCTAAATTTAATTGGGTTAATTTTGTTTAAAGTTTTAATCTTTAAAATTTGAAAAATAAAAAAATTGGACTTGTTTAATTTGTACCATCTTTGCCTAAGAACTCACCGTTATAGGGGAATTCTCAATTTGTATTAAATCTAGAACACTTAGTCATCGTGTCTTGATCCCTTGTCCTTAGGTTTGAGTTTTGGAGGATTTAATGGCATTAGAACCCCAATGTTTGATGGATCAAACTATGCATACTGGAAAATGCATATGAAATCAGCACTAAAGGCTATAAATGAGCGGGTTTGGTTAGTTGTCATTAAATATTAGTCTCCACGTACCACTAGAGATGAAGAAGCTAATCATTTGAAACCCATAGAATCATGGACTGAGGCCGACCATAGGTTAGAAAATTTTAATTTGAGAGGTTTAAATGCTCCGTTTTGTTCAATCACCCCAAAGGAGTTCTGCTGTATTATGACTTGTGATACATTTAAAAAGGTTGGAACGTAGTCTAACTTACTCATGAAAGAACTAGTGCTATTAATTCTTTGAAACTCCAAAACATCACCACCCAGTTTGAAACAATTAAGATGTTAGAGAGGGACCTTTATTGAGTTTTACACTAGACAATTCGACATAGTTAACTCGTCTTTTAACTTGGGAGTGAAGATACCTAACAATCCACTAATCAAGAAAATCTTAGGTCATTGGCTAAAAGATTTAATCCAAAGGTGACCATTTTCAATTCTTTGGGTAATATTGACTCTATAAAACTTGAAGATCTTGTTGATGACTTAAAAACTTATGAGCTTAACATGTTTACCACCTATAATATGACGAAGAAAGAAAATTGAATTGTTTTAAAAGCCCAAAAGCAGGAAGCACCTGTTTCATATGATGAGTTTGACATTGATTTCAAGAAATTTTTTAAATTCCAAAATTAGTCGATAAATGCAAAAAGGTTTGAGAAAAATAAGCACAACAAGTCCAACCAATTCCCTAAAAATCGAAATGAAAATTTTAAGAGGGATGAGTTGGAGAGACGTTATTATGGTTGGGAAGTTATGTCCATAGGGTAGCTGAGTGCCCTACTAAGCTCAGGAAGGAGGGAAAGAAACTAATAGCATTTAATACCACTCTTAGTGATAGCTATATGAAAGAGGTAACCAATTCAACAATTGATCTCAACTTTATCGCGTTCATGGATAGTCATTTGAGATTTGATGAGAAATCTTCCCATGAAGATATTTATTTGCATGACACATCCAAGGCCATAGTTTGTGAACACTAAGTGAGTGGAAATGAAGAAGAGGAGGAAGAATGTGAGCTAGAAGTTTCCTTCCAAGAATTATTTGAAAAAACATTGAAAGTAAATAAGGTCAGATTAAAATTGGTAGCTAAGATGAAGGAATGTGCCATAGTGAATAATGATAGTGTTTTGATTAAGGATCTTAGGGCATGTGAGAGGAATCTTCGAGAGAATCTAAATTATGTTAAGGGTGAAAGAGATAGTCTTCGAGGTTTGATGGAGGCTACAAAGAAAAAGCTTCTTAAGTTTGAGGAGTCTGGGCATTTATTCGAGTCGAGGATAGTTGAGCTTGAGGAGAGATTAAGAGATTCGAGTTGTGTCAAATTTGATTTAGAGTCTAGGTCTGAAAAAATGGATAAAATGTTAGGCACTGTCCAAACCAAAGATGACCAATGTGGAATTGGATTCAATGATCATAATGCTTTCGCTACTAAAGCCAAGACCATACGTTTGAGAGAGTCTACTAGGAATGCTAGGAAAGGACAATTTTTAGGTAACACTCCTCGTCGTGTTTACACTTGCACTCATTGCGGTAGGAAATGTCACCTCGGGCATTTTTTTATGATCTTAAGAATGGTCCTAAAAAGTCTATGAATAAAGTCAATTTGGTTCCCAAGGTCCCTAAGCGTCATGTTACACCTACTTGGATTGGGAAATCGGATTTGGAGGCTTTACATATTAGTCTTGTTGATTCTCATTTGCTTGCACATAATACTTCCCTTGCTATATCTAATGGATAATTGTGTTAGCGTATTTTTCATACTCTGGTGATATATGGTTGTTAATGTTAAGACATGTGTATCTTTTGTTGTTTATTTTTTTCATTTTTGAGTCATATTGAAAAATATAAAAAGATATTATTTATCTTTTGAGTTAGAGTTTGTTTTCAAAAATTGAAAAATTTGGTATTTCATTTTGAATTTTTTTAGAAAAACTCAAAAAGATTTATGGTTCTTGTGTATTTTAGTTTTGCATATTTGGTGTGTTTGAATCTAACTCACTCTGTACTTTCCATATGGCTGGAAATTTGGTCATGATTGTTGCTACTTAGATTGTTCTTAATCATGCTTGCATGGACTTGTTTCGAACTTCATTTTCTTTATGGATTCAACTTTGTATTTGCCTCCAGACACACATGCACAAACTTTTTGAATGTTGAATTCACATATATATTTGAGCTTTATGAGATGTTCTCCCATTAATCTTGTCATCCACATATTTGTGACTATGGGAGGATTGTGCATGTAAGAACCGTTGCAAGTGAGCTTATGTGTTTAGTATTGAAAAATATGAGGGTGCACGGGAAAAGGCTACAAAATAAGCAAATCTCCTTTGCAGGAAATCCACCATCAGCAAGATCCTATTGAAAATATTAATGGTAATAAAAACAGTAAATTACCAAAGGCCAACATTGTTTAATTTGTTCGATCTTTCAATTGCTATAGCTTCAAAAAAATTGAGAAAACAAAAAAATAAAATATGATATATGTTTGAGAATGGTTAGTTGAAGATCAACGGGTTTGCACAATAATTCAAATTATGCTTTTTTTACATGATGCTATTGATTTTTATAATCATCAATATTCTAGGCGTAGGTGCATTGTGCTTGTTTGTTCATTAAGTTCACTTTATCTTGTCACTTGAGGCTAAATCTTAGTTTGATAAAGTTTTACGGTCAATTTGATCTTCTTGTACATAATTTATCACTTGGGTCATAATTCATTTGTATCTAGTTCACACCCATTCATTCCATTCCATATGTTTAGACATATCGATACTATGCTAGTGT